>JAWNKV010000370.1:15541267-18311901 GCA_035041805.1 Amiota mariae | reverse complement strand
TTTTATTTGAACAATTAAATGAAGTGGAAAATTTACAGAAATTTTGTAGTCCAAAATATCTCCAGCGACATTAACTAGTTTTCTATTATATAAGTACATACACATAATAGAATGATTATGTTTCATAATGATTCGCAAAACAATTCAAAAACCATGATTTTGATTGCTTAAAATCAAGTGGACACAAACTACTGAAAGAACCATGCATTCGTATCTAAAATAAATGCATTT
This sequence comes from Amiota mariae, assembly GCA_035041805.1. NCBI lineage: Eukaryota > Metazoa > Arthropoda > Insecta > Diptera > Drosophilidae > Amiota > Amiota mariae. The sequence goes on along the minus strand of JAWNKV010000370.1, from coordinate 18,311,670 downwards.
TTAAAGCAAAAGTTAGCTCATTTACTTTTGTCATGCATGACCGACAGAGTTATATCGGAAAACTTAAAATGACTTTTGCAAGGCCCCTAAGGCCTAATTTTACACTGATATTGTACTTAGTTTATGTAGTTAGGCAAAGCACGCCGTGGCCATAGTCGAAATCAGTGTTGCATACAAGTGTGAATAGCATATCATGATAGTAATCTGGCAACAAGAGAGGAAACTAACTCATCTAACTGAACTAGCCAAACAACCAACAAACCACCCACTCAACTTAACTCAACTCAACTGAACTCAACTAAACTCAAACATCATACGCCTGATAATATTCAGCAGCACTTAAAATGCATTTCTCTACATATCGTATTCGTTTGCCTCTGTTACAGTTTTGCTGTCATTCTATATGGACTGTCCTGGTTTGCCATTCTCTGTCCATTCTCTGTCCACTTGTCTATCGTCCGTCGCCGTCCTTCTGTCTTCCCTTTGCCTGTCTATTTATCTGTGATTTGTCTGTTTTCTATTTGCATTTCAGTTCATTTCTTCAAATGCGATTTTCACAAATTCAACCCAACACATTGCCACCCACAGGTTGCTATAATATCATTTGATATCAAGGTTCGTTCCCTTATTTCTTCTCTAAGTTTCTCACCATCTTTCAGTTTTGTGCCAGTTAATTGGCATTTTGCTACCAATCTACTTAGAGAGCCAAGCTGTCTGTTAGTTTGTTCAATGACCGAGTCCAACCGTCCTACACAACGACCAACCGACCGTCAGCTCACTTGTGTCGCGTTCATTGTCCTGTGCATTCGTTTAGTTCAGTGCATGTCCTTTGGTCTGACACTAACATTAATTGCATTCTCTGATATTGAGAGCGTTTGTGATATCATTTTTATGATGTTCAAATGCCTTTGGGTATTGTCACTACAACTGCTGCTGCTGCTGCTGCTGCAATCATTTAATAAAATTATTCTCAAACCAGAATATAAAACAAAAAAAAAAAAAGGGAAAGAATTGAAATGAAATGATACTCACTCTCAGTTCTACATAAGCCTAAAACTCAGTTCTGTTGAGTTCCCTGTTAATAATAATAATAATATTATCTAAGGATCTGCTACTGTTTAGCAAAGGATATAAAAAGCTAATTGCAAAACAGAAAATGAGCTGTGAAAGCATTTTGTAGCACAAGTGATTATTTACAAACCAAAAGTCAACTTGGCGCTTAATAAGTCTGAATAAACTTTAACAATGCCGTCAATAAGTTTATGCACATGTTCATATGTAACACAACATATCTATGTACAATACTTACGTGTATATACAAATATTGTATGTATGTAGTAGATATGTCGTCTATATATTGTGGTAGGCAACAAAACTTGTTCTGCAAGCACACACAGAGTAATAGAGGAGCGTATGAAGTGAAGCTCATGTAAGTGTTTTTTATTAAAATCCAATGACAAAGTTTTTCCTTCAAAATAACAACAACAGCCAAAAGCTAATTTACACTTTCGTTATATTTTGCTTAAACTTCAACTTGTGCAGCAGCATACTTTTTCGTGCTTTTACCATATACCATATTATTAGGGAGACTGACTGACTCACTCACTCTGAGTTCTCTGAGTGCCCTGAGTGAGTGTCATAATGGAAAAACTACTTTTCCCAAACAAATGCTGCTTGTCTCAGAAAAAAAAAATTTGTATGCCAAAAAACAATCAGCAATCATGTGAGAAGAGAAGTACGAGTACTAATACTATAAAGTAACACAAAAGTGGAGTCACAAAAAAACTTATATAAAAAAAAAAGAAAAATAAAAGAATAAAAGAACAGAACACATAGCACATATTATAAGGATGAGAATGAAGGAATAAAGGAATAAAGGAAGCGCATGAGAGCAAAACAAAACCGACTTACTAAGTAAGAGGGACAAAATGAACATAAAATGGGTAAAAAGAAATCAAATGTGTGAACTTTAACACTATTTACCACCGAAAAGTATGCAACAGAAAAAGTTTATTCATTTAGTTGAAGTTAAACTCAATGCGAATGCGAATGCGAATGTGACGAGCGAATGAAGAAATAATGTCTAAAAATAAATAAATAAAAAATCGAAAACGAGGACCATGGTGATGGTGATGGTGATGGTGATGGTGATGGCGATAGTGATGATGATGATGATGATGATGACAAATAAATGCCAACAAATAACGAGTGTTGAGTTGAACGATTTAACATATACAGAAACTAAGTTTATATACAAATATATTAGTACTATAATACTAAAATTTATCAGTATCTGTTGAGTGGATATAAGTTATTTGCATTCTACTACTTATATACTTATTTTCATACATACATACTACATATAGAAAATGAACATTTTAGAGCAATTTTTATAAAATTTGTTGAGTTGAGTTTTTAACACAACTCTAAAATACAAAACAAAAAACATTCCCTACAATCAAAAATAGTAAAATAAATTTATTTGTTTTCATATTTGAATTGACACAACTTTTTGAAAATTCCAGCTAATAAAATTTTTCCCATAACCTGTTTCCATGGTAGATGATGTCATAAACAAATTTTGAGAACTTTTGTTTAAAATTCACTTATATTATAATAAATAAAATTAATTTTGTAAAAATTAAACTAATTTTTCAAATTTTAGCATATGCTTATATAAAGAATATTCTACGTAATTTTCATTTGCAAATCATAATTTTCTCATCATTTAAAAATTTTCACAAAGTCATCAAGCTTTCTTTAAGTTTCACATGTCAAGCCTTGGTCACTTTAATAAACTGAATGGTAAAAGGTGTTTCCTGACTTCCTCAGCAAATGTCCCATGTTGGAGGAAAGTGTTTCCGCATCATTCTTAGGCAAAGGTGGCAAATAACAGTCACCACTTTCAAGGTATCCAAAAAAAAAAAACACTTTCAACTATGTTTTCGACTGGTAGTGATATTGCTCAACACATTTTCAATTACTTTTCCATTATGTTTTTCCCGGACACTTTCAAAGAAAAAAAGTGTTTTTTGAGTATTTATGCACTCGTATGAAAAGCTGTGTGTGCGCTTCGCTCTCTTTGGTGTTGTTGGTATTCTTGTTCTTGATGTTCTTTGTTGTTATAGAAGTAAAGTAATTGATTAAATTGATTTTTGTTCAAACTAAGTACTTTATTATTGTTCCTCGGCTGATGCGACAACCAAATATCTATACTTACTTAGTATAAATGAAAGTCTCTTCCGAAACACATAACTTCTACACCACACAACGGATTTTGATACTAACGATAATTTTTTTGTGAGGAAGCGTTGTCAATCTTATATACTTAGTAAAATATCTTCTTGTTGTCCTTTAAAACAGACATTTCATCTTTTCCTTTAGGGTTGTAGCGGAGGTTAATGGAACCTCCGCCTCTGCTTTTTTTTAACGAAGTTTTAAGGTGTATTGAAAATTAAATATTCTATTTGACTAAAATACTGACTTCCTTCTTTCTAAGCGATATAAATGTTTTCATATAATCACTAAGATATTTATTGATGCATACATTGTAGATAGAAAAAGATAAAAGATTATTAAAAAACTAATTCAAGATATCAATTCGAGATTTGTGACCACATATCAAGACGCACTTACTATTGTTCGTAAAGTCACTGACTGGACTTTGCATCTTTGCAGTATGTCAATATCGAAGTTACTTGACTTCGGAACTGCCTTGTACAGTCGAACTTTGTTTTCTAGGCTATGCTAAGAATGTGGTCCAGAAATCAGGACATCATTCAACTTTTTTTTTTTTTAAGCTGTATCGGTTTCGCTATATTGTGGGTCTCTCTGGTAAGCCTCTAATTCAAGTGCACCATGAGGTATTTAACGGTACCAACTTGTGGTAAATGCCATTCAAAATTACTGGGGACCGACATTTGTTTGTTGACCACTATTTTCCATATGTCTTCTACATGTATTGCTACCTCAACATTATTAGCCAATGATATATCAGATGTATTTATTTTGGATATAAAGGGATCTATATAGTTTTGAGTTCTCCCAAGATTGTTGAATAGAGAATTGGCGGTCGGTAAGAAAAGATTTTAGAAGCAGATATCACAGCTGGGTGCCAGACTATATTAACTAAAGAGATGCTTTCGATTTGAGTTATGTTTTCTTTGTAAAGGTTTTCAATACAAAGATTTTCCAATGAATAAAAGATTAATTTGAAGATTAAAAGGTTTTTTTCTGAGTCAAATTACGTAAAACTTCTTATCTGAATCAAATTAAATGCTAGTTTCGTTATGTTACTTTAAATAAGAAATAAATGGAAAAATAAAGAAATTGATTTTAACACATTTCAATTGACACATTAAGATAAAAATCATTATTTATATACTATGTTTATTCCCGATACTATGGTATACTTGTAATTTAGCAATCAGTGCATATCTAGGCCAAGTTACATGTTTTATTAGTCAACTTTTTAAATGCATATTCAAAATTTTTGCTTTACTTTGTTTACATTGAATAAAACTGACTGAGCACTTGCCAAACTAGTCTAAGCCTAAAGAAGAACAAAAACTATATTTCACAATATTTTTCATCCTCTTCAACTCGTAGAAAAGCCACAAAAAACTAAAATAATCTGCATTTTATTTGCTTAAATAAAATTCAATGGCGTACCTTGCTTTTCAAATCATCTGCTCGCATTTGACTATCAAAGAAACAAATACAAAAAACAAAAAAAAAAACCTTAAATAAAAAAAATAAAGGCCAACAAAATACTACATACAAAATTCTACAATATATATATATTTATATAAATAAAAGGACACTGGCTACAAATGAATGAATACGAATATATGATAAAGGCAACACACATACATATGGTAAAGGAAAAGTTTAAAAGGACAACGGGTTGCGGCAACAAGTTGAGTTCATTTTTGAGCTTCGAAGGCATCAGATACAAACTCAGAGACTCTGCACTTTAAGGCATCATAAAGAGTTTTGTCTTGTCCCCATTGGGTGCAATTTTGAAAATTGCCTATTTCAAAATAACATAACTAATTTTATTTATGCCTTTTTCAGCAAATCCCTAAAATTTTATTTAGGTTAAATTATTTGAGCTTTCAAGTAAAATGGCAAAACATTCTAAAGCAAAACTATACTACTTACCACATAGTACCCTATGTATGTCCCACCATATGTAGTAGTACACCATTCTTATAAAGAGAAACTTAATATAATAAAATAATGTAAATAGGGTGAAAAAGTTGTAAAAACTAAAATAGAAAGAGAGAGAAAGAGAGAGAGAGAGAGAAAGAGAGAGAGAGAGAGAGGGAAGAACCTTAATAGGGATACTCTGCTCTAAATGTTTAAGTTAAGTTGTTTGTTTTTTGAAAAAAAAAAAAAAAAAAATAAGTAAAATTTAAATAAAATATGAAATGCCCTTTTGCTTTTTATTAATGAGATGGTAAAAAATGTTAGGCTTAATGCAAGGATTAAATAAAGATTTGTTTATAGCAAAAGGTTAACATAAGCAATTGTTAAATTAAAAATTTTAAATATGTCGACTTCGGTTTTGCGAATGACCTCACATGAGATATTTGGATATAAAAAATATAATTTCAACGCCTCATACAATAGAATATAAAAATATATGGATAATTTTTTAGGTTTATTGTAATTTAGTTGATTTCTCTTTTTACCATACAATTAACTTGATACTTATAATGTTTTCCATACAAGAATCTTAAAAATAAATATTTGTTTTATATGACAATTATATATTATAGTAATCTGATCATAAATATTGCACCACATTTCACTTGAAAAAATATTACAAAATATTTTTCACCTCTCCATAATTTTGACAGAAAAAAAAAAAATAGAATGAAGAAGATAACCGGTTTCATTTGTAAATTAAATATGTTCAACATATTTTAAAATTCTAATTGAAAAAGAAAGACATAAAAATTACTTGTATTATTATATTTCACTTGAATAGTCAACTTTACCTTTAATGCACATTAAACTCATTTTTATGTATGAATGGTACTTTTTAACAGTTGCATAAGTATTCAATTGAATATACTCAATATCAAACGATTTTATTGTAGTAATGGGATGAAGCTCCCTTGTTTAATATATCCTCGATAATTCCAGCTGATACTGAATTATTCAAGCTTTTAATTAATAAAGTAGAAGAATGACCTAAATAAGCTAAATAACCACAAACCATAACACCGACGACTCGGCTGTAAAAACGATCTAAGAGATGTGTCTTCCTCCGCAACTGTGGGCTATAGTAATTAAAACCACGGAATATGCTTACACTAAACATTTAAATGCAGAAAAAGTTTTCTTTTACCCAAGTCGGGTGCTCACTATATCTGGTATATCTGTGATGATTGGATTTATTGATCAGTGGTTATTAAGCCTACAAAAATTAATGCCAAAATAAAAATAAAAATACATAAATAAAAATTACACTTGATTTAACATAGAAGTTTCATCTTTGTGTGATTTTCTTACCCGAGAAAAGGCAAGGCAAAAGATAATATTTTGAAATCGTTTTAAACAACTTTAAAAATTTTTTTTCTTTTTGTTACTTAGATGACTTGTATCACAGTTGATAAAACGATAGTCAAATTTAACTTTTCTATTGAAGTCAAATGGATTTTTAATGTTTGTTTCACGATTTTCATTAAAAAAATGTACATTTATAATTTGTAAACATTTTGTGGTTACAATTAAACAAGTTTGTCATATGGAAAATATTTACATGAGTTTTTAAGTCCAATTATTTTCTTTAATTTTAAATGTAAAGGTTGGTTTTTAAGAGGTTCACAACTTTAAATTAAAATAAAACAAAATAAATGTTTTTAATATCAATTAAACTGACATTATTGGACAGATAATTTTATGACATTAATGTTTCAATATGATTTTGGACATGTGGCCGCTATGGCTGGCGCGTACAAGGCGCAATCTGGAAGTCCAATTTTCACACACGAAACGATCAAAAATATATAATTTGGATATACTCAATTTATCAGCCAACTTTCGTCTTAGTAAAACATATTTACATTTACTATTCTATTTCCATTTATCTTAAGATTCTAATTGCATTTCAGTTGGAATTCTTCAATTACTGAAAAGGTTTGACCTCATTCTCATCCAACAACAACATTTTTCTTTTGATATTTTTCATTACTTTTTGCTACAGTAAATAAAGAATCAGACTTAATAAATTTAAAGATCTGTAGATTAATTTGCATCAATAAATTTTATTCAATAGATTTTTCCATTTTATTTATTCCATATTCAATAGTCTATTTTATAAGAGCTATGTAAATTTGGAAAAAATTATTAAATAATGTTTGAATAAAACTCCGCACATTCTTTAATACAGTCTTTTAAATCGGTGGATGTGGTGGTTGCAATGGATATGAAACCGGCAAAGATTGCTGCAATAAATAGTATATTCCATTTATTATTTTTACTTATGTCTTTCTTCCTTTTAAACTTACCCAATAAAAGAAAAGGCTCACGTAAATAGTTGAAAATCATTTTGAAAAATTCGGATTAGTTTTTCCTTTTGGTTTGTTAGCTGACAATTGACAACTTTTGTCAGAACGATAGTCAAGTCGAACTTTTATACAGAAAACCCAATGTTCTTTTTAATGATATTTTCACGATTTTCAATAAAATATATTTCGTGGTTCGTCTATCTAAAATATATTTCGTGGTTTAGAATTTAACTCGCTTATCATGTAAAACGTGAAAACAATTTAAATACAATAAGACTAGTATTTGCTAATAATATTAAATTAAAAATATAAAAAAAGACTAACTTTGGCTATGCCGAAAATGTAATGCTCTTCACGCCCCTCCAAGTGGTCGGGTTGTCTTACAATACATGGTTAGTGGATCTGGGTCAATTTCTGTTTACATTGAAGTGAATAATAGTTTAGTGGTGTAGGATCATTAAACTCTTTAGATCAACGATTAATGTATCCTAATACACCTCTAGATTTACAGATGATACTAGAGATATGTTTATAAAAAAATATAAAAAAGAGACTAACCTTGGCTATGCTGGAATTGTCACTTTCAATAAAAAGTCCGAAAGCACGAGATATATGCATACAAAATAGTCCTTCGCGTCTCCGTGAAGGCGATTCGAGAATCTCCAGATTTGATTTAAGTAATTAAAAGAGCGGAACTAATAACAATCCTATAATAAAATATATTCCTTTGAAAAAATACAATCAACTTTGTTGAATCATATTCTATTCGTAATAATATGAAGAGCTGGACACAGTTTCTACTCGATACCTTAAAAACAGAAAGCTACTTGCATTGGAATAATTAAATAGAAAATAACATATATATTTCTTTGATATATGTATATGTGTATGTATGCATTAGAGAAATCAAACTACAAAATGACTAAATAAATAATAAAGTGAAGAAATATGAGGAATGTAAACAAAGTTATGTTAATGAATATAAATTTTATTCAGATTTTTATTACAGATTTCGTATCTGATGGTGTTAATAATGCACTAAACCACAAAAATGCTTTTTAATAATTAAAGAAAATTGTTTCAAACCACATGCATACGCATACATATTAATACATACGAGCATATATGATAGGTATATATTTACCATATATTTGCAATCAGCTTTAAATAATTCGTAACTCACAATTTATGCTGACAGTTGGAAAAGACCAACAAATGAAAATAAGTACAATGGAATACGATTATAATGCCAGCAGCAATTATGGCAAACAAATGAAGAAATATTTATGTGTTTCATTCATTACAATATTTATTTATTTATTTTAACATATAAAGTGTTGCATTTTTAATTGTTTTTAATTAATAGTTGAGTTTACCATTTTTTTTTTTTTTTTTTTTGTACTCACGCAATAACATGTAAGCCTATGGATATGTTGTAGTCAGGATTCAAGATTTTGTTACCCTAAAAGTTTGCTACTACAATATAGGAAAGGAGTCTGATAAGTTTCTTAATTTACAGTAAAGAATACAATTATCTAAAAGCTTTTGAAATAGTTCACAGTTTCCCATTAAACTTCCTCATTAAATGTAATTTTTACATGATGTGAAGCAGATAATGAACTCAGAATACAAATTGAAAAAATAAGGCAGATGATGAAATAATTCATGGGCTAATTCATGTATTTTTGCATTGTCAGTGCACTATGGCCGTTTTTTACCAAATACGTTGAATTTCTCTTGCTCTGAAATGTTATGGTGAATTCAAAATTCAAAACATCCTTTGGCATAAGTGATTTCTTAAGGTTATTACTATTTCAAGAATCTCTCTCACTGTTCGATCATCCATAACAATGTCTAATAATTTTTCAATCATATTTCCAGTGTCATTTTCTTTTAAACCATTTGAATTGTTTTAAGTTTTTGTACTGCTATAAAAATTATACACAATGATGATCCAAGTTTATGATACTTTCCCGAAATATAATATTTATCAAAGTCTCAAAAACACACCTCAATTTTCCATACAATTTTCTCAATTGTGTTTTGAAATAGTGTATAATATAATAGTCACAGAGGGAATATTATTATTAGAAGATATTCCGGATTGTGAAACAAATCTCAGATTAATTCATGTAAGTTTTGGCTATAGGGAGTGTTAATGTACTGTTTAGAATGACCATCATCTTGTGTTAGAAATTCAGCCATTTTATCTTACTTTCAATTTTCTATTGATCCAATGAAGGTATATAATATGTGACAATAATTTGCTTTTTTCTGTCAATGAAGATTAATTCATTTCAATCCCAAAAAATGGTGGTCGTGATTTTTTTGGTCGTTTGAATTACTATTGCCTATCTTCGGAGTGATAGAACATGAATTAATCCATTGTTTTGATTATTTACTCTTAATAACCATATGAATCAATAAACTAATATATGTAATTCCAATAACTTACACAATTCATAATAGGCAATTTGAGATAAATAAGCTTTGGGTTATCACCAGTGATGAGGACTATTCGAACCTTGACAAACTTCTAGAATGTCTGTGTACTTCTTATGTTTAATTCCTGGCAAATCATCGGGATGTAGTTGAACTTAATGCCGCAACACTGCATCATGTTTCATAAATTAGTCATAACGCTTGCAGTGAAAATATGCACCAGCAAGGCCGCAAAACGCAGCGATAACTTTATACTTTTGTATCCCGTAAATGTGCATGTCATTAGATTCCATATTGCTTTAAGGAAACTGGGTGGGCGTATCGAATACTTTTGTTTGTTAATAATTCGTTTGGTTTGATTACTTCCAAAATTTTGCTCAGTTATATCATAAACTTCATTCAACTCCTCTTACAGTAGAATTTTTTCGGGATTTTCCATTTCATATAAAAGTTTTTGATAACAGTAGTAGTAGTTTTCTTTACAAAACCACAACTTATAAATGTCTTGATAATTTTGACCCAAACTCCCAGAGATTTTATATACAGCATTGAAGAATCTCATCTTGATTAAATTTATGAATTAATGGGTCCACTAAATGGTTACTTAAGATAAGAACCTTATCAGATCTCCCTCGTACAAATGGCAAACTTTTGACATGTGCACTTGGTACTACAATAATGAAACAATGTTGTTATTATGAAAAATACATGAATTAAAATTTGTGGACACAAGATATGGAAAAAGTGGTGTGTACCTTAATATGATTGGATATAATGTATAGGAAGATCATTTTAAGCTTAAAAGAGTCTATTAAGAGGCAGTCAAAAACAGGTGGAAATATATACGTGTACGTAATGCTGCTGCATGGGATGTTTGTTTAACTTCTGCAACTTTGTAATTCTTCTCTAAGTAAATTAAAGAGTCTCTCCCCTTCCTCTCTTTTCCGCTCTCTCCCTCTTTTGTAGGTTTTAATTTTTTTAAGCATAAATTTTTTTGTTTTAGTAAATTTTTGCTATTTTTTTTTTGTGATGGTTTTCAATGTTTTTGAGCCCTGAACTTACCACAACAAAACAAGTTGACGTTGGTGTCTGTTGAGTGCCATGAATAAACCGCTAGTTACTGAAGCCACTTTTTCCGTGTTGGGTTCTTTTTGTGTTGTTGGTGTTGTTGTTGTTGCTGCTGCTGCTTTTGTTGTGTGTTGTTTATGTGCTTGTGTTTGTGTGTGTTTGGTTTTCCAAAAAAGTAGAAAAGTACCTAGTACTTTTTCCCACATTCTCGACCAATACAACAAGGTTAAAAAAACATACTCATACACACTCATTGCTTAAAAAGCACTTGTCCTTTGCACTCAAAATGTCGTCAGTGGCGAAAATTATATAGAGAAAAAACGAACATAAAGAGATACAAACACATACAAATACACACTGATACACACTTACATATAAAAAGTATACAAAAAAATTAACTTTGACTTTACTAAAGACAACAAGAACAATGAGAAAAGTCTCTCTCACCTTTTTTTGTACAAAAACAATGGTAGGACGAATGACAAAAAGAGCCAAGCTAACCAAGCTTGGCCTTTATTATGGGTCTATACTATACTGTACTATACTATACTGTACTATACTATACTATACATAGTATCTAACAGATGCTATACCTTCTACTATATGTATAACTACCTACTATTACAACATGGGCTATATACTCATGCATGTATGGTGGAGTGGTGATTGGGAGTTGTGTGTTTGCGTGTTGGTCTGGTAAACAAATTTCATGGACTTTAAACTCAAAAAAAGTTCATCAACATGTCAACAAAGAATGTCAGTTACTACCCAGTTCTTAGTTTTTCGTCTTCTTTCATCTTTTTCTCGATTTGTATTTAATTTTTTGTTTTTGTTTTTTTTTTTTTTTTATTGCCCTTGCAAAGGGACAAAGACTACTGTAAGGAAGTACAATATTATTACTGAATATGTCCTAGCTATTCATATCAAGCACTGTGCATCTTAGTACAGTTCATTATTCTACTGTAAAATATGATTACGGAAGGACTCTTTAGATACAACTTAATTTAAGTAAAAGCTAATTATCAAGTGTTTTGATTGTTACGTTGATCGTTTCCATGTTAAATACACAAGGTATTTTTTTCCATCCAATTCTTCTGGACAATTAGTCTAAATATTTACACTACTTAATTCAACCGTAAATTGGTAAACATTGCTAAATGGTTTGGGAAGGACAAAAAGAGTTTCAAAGTGTTTGAGTTGAATTGTAATTTACTAAGTGTACAACTGGAGGCAAGGAAATGATCATTCAGGTTTTAAGTTTCTATATTTGAGACAATTCTTAAAGCAATTAAATAAGTAAATACCTAAATAGAAGTCAAGATTACCTTAATAATTTACCAATAATTTACCCGTTGTGTGGTTATCTCTCAAATGGAAAGTCAAAGAACCAAAGTCATTGGTACAGAGAAAGTATTTGTATATCTTCTAATAATCTTACAAGTACTTCAAGCAACTCCAAAATTCAATTCAATTTTTATTTTAACGTACTTAAATAGTTGTGGAAGTTTTTTTTATTGTTTTATATTTAATATTTTAATTTTAATATTATTTATTATAAAAATCTCTTTTTTTTTATTATGTATTTTCTTAGTCTGCTACTGCCGTCAGACGACAACCAGCAAATTCTATCATAAATTGTTATTCACTTGAGCATATTTGGATGAAATAATCACTCCAACCTAATGAAGTGTCTGTTGCTGCACTTGATGACTTCTTGATATGTTGGTGTCTGCAAATCTCTGTGTATAACCGAGTTCCGGACAAACTACTGCGCAACTACCCCTGAAGGATTTCTAGATTTGAGTTGGATGCAGTGTCCCAAAGCTGTATACCCTAAGTCCATATCATTTGCAGTATGGCTTCAAGTTTGATATGAGGAGCCAAGTTAGATGCCTGCCTAGTGTCAGCCCCAGTCCATACTTCACAGTGGCGCTTATTGGAAGGCATCACCATTGACAAAAACGGCAAGGAATGTCGATTGATTCAGGGTGAAAGTAACATTCATTGACATAGATTTTCCACATAATTTTTTAACATGAACAATAGAATTTATGGGAAATAAAATAAGATATTTGCATACTAAAATCTAAGACTATTCACTTACTCGTAAATACTTAAAATATTTAATTGTATTATGTGTCATAGATTTATTAATTTATGGAAACTCATGGACAATGTGTTAAAGGAAAGATTCAGGTATTGCAGTGGAAGAGAATGAAGTAAGAATTAAATAAGTATTTGGGTCTGTGTACTTAAAATATCAAACATTAATTAAAGATATAAATATGTACATAATGACGATGGCATTGCATGATTTGCACATTAACGGGGAAGTTTCATTGAGTATTTTATTTCATTATTTTTATGTATTGATTTTAAAATAAATATTTTACGCATTTGAATAAAGAGTTTACCTGCTTGGTGGGTCATTCATGTTTCCCTTGACATAAGGTTAGCTTCGTTAAATCTCCAATCATTTAAAACTTTAGGATCTTAAATTGTCATATAATTAACCTATTATTCTACTCTTGATTGAATTAATTTGTTGAGATAATTGAAGCTTAATAAGATAATTAAGAAACCCGATATTTGATTGCATAAACAGAAAAGAATGCAATGTGCTAACACTCTTAATAGTTATATACTGAATATACTATTCAAGAATAAGTTTGGTATATTTACCATAGTTTAGTTAAAATTAAATTGGGTTGACAACAATCTTTCACTCCACAGGTTTATTTTTATTTTTTTGCTGACATTGCAAGAATTTTCTCTTATTTTATTTGTATTATTACTTCATTTTATTTTTATACATTTTGCAATTGTCATTGCCCACATCAAGTTTATTTTTTTTTGTTTTTTGTTTTTTGTTTTTGTTTTTATTTTGTATTTTCTTTTTCCTTTTCTATCCTCTTTTTGGGTTTTGTATACACTCCTTTTTAGTATTTTGGGTTTTTTATTTGTCTATAAATTTTTTAGTTTTATTTACAATTGCATAGTTTCGAGAAAGTTTTGTCGCAGCTACTTTGTTGTTATACATACAAACAAAAAACAAAAAACAAACACATGGATAATATACACATACATATGTTTATATGTATACATACATATATCCTTAGTCAAAGTCATAGCTTTAGTCTCAGTCATAGAAGCCGAGCAAATTGTTTAAAAACAAAACCAAGCAAAGCAATGGAAAGGAAAGGAAAGCAACGAAATGAAATGAAATGAACTCGCATGTTATGCCGCGCGAACAATTCTGACTCGACCCTTTATCCTACTCTCCATACTATGCATGTGCATAATGCATGCGCTTGGACACTTTGCAAACATCTTAAATGTTTTTTCATGTTCGGTTTTTTACTTTTTCTTAAACTCTCTTTCTCCTTCCCCTCCTTCATAACAATAACACATCCTGCATAGAAAACAACCACAAATCCAGCGAAGTGTGGAAAACTATTGCTTATATAAATCATAGCTCAAGGCTATTTTTGTTGTTTCAAACGTGCAAATAGCGCTTTGGGGAAAATATTGTATAACATAACATAACAGATTTAACTGGTATTAAAGTTTTATTTATGTACAATAATGCAAGTACAATGTATTGACTTTAATTCGAGTTCTCTACACATGATACCCTTAACTATTGTATAACATTTGAGAGAAAAGAATTCTTTCTAATTAATTTTTGTTGATTATTAAATTTTTAAATTTTAATTTATAACTTATTGAAATCGTATTAATATCTAAATGGAATGCTGATCACATTAGTCAACAAAAAAAAAAAACGAGGGTTGCACTAGTCAACTATTAGTTAGACAGAAAGTACAATTGAAGCTTCATTGGGGACTGAAAAGGGCACTTTCTGTAGAACACTTTCCATTTTTGTAAAAGATGATAAGATGCAGAAGAGAAGGAAACATTGAATTATCTTCTGAGAGAGAATTCTCCAATTTCGAAATCTGCTATTCTAGTCCTGCTTTATTACATTACATTTATTACATTAGCTTAGCTCCTTGTGATATCCCAATGAGACTCTACTGGACCAAAGTGCGTCATCAAAAAACTAATTAGCTAAACCGAATGGAGATTTCTTTATAATGAACGCGATAAATATTTTTTTTTAATTTCGGAAATGATATTAATTCAAATGTTATCCAAATGAAATTTATCTCAATAAAATTGTGGAAAATAAATTGAGAACCTCAGACCAAAATCAAAAGAATGCAATTGGATCTGAAGCTTCTAAGAAAGAGTTAACTCCACAGTTCTCAATCAAAGCTGCATCTATGTTACAAGGCCAATATGGACCTCCGGTATATTGCTTTGGTGCACTCCTTCCAACACAAATATAAAAATTATTCAGATGTTCCAATCCAAACTCGGTCATTTACCGAGACTTAAAGATTCCAAAGATCAGAGAGGAGATCGTCAGGTACAGCAACAGATGCAAGTCACGATTGACGGAACGTGATTATCAATATACTGGACAACAACAGACACTTGCGTCGCCTGTAAAGGCAACTTTCCCTGGATCTTTCGTTTCGCTTCCTGGACGAGTGACCCACTAATAAATTAAAAATATTAACATGTGATTTTTCAGTTTTCATTCAAATTCGTCATTGACAGACAGATTGAAAATATGTAAAAAAAAGATAATAATACAAAAAAAATATAAAAAAAAATAACTTTGGCTTTGCCGAACTTGTAATACCCTTCACGCCCTTGCTAGTAGTCCGCGGGTCTTGAAATTTAGAAGTTTGGTGGATATTGATCAGGCACTTATGTTGTCCAAATTTCAATTCCATAGTACAAAAAACAAAAAAGTTTTTCCAATAAGAACTTTCATTTGGATCCCGGTTTGTATGGGTAGTTGCCTCCTAGTGGTCCAATTCGGCTGATTCCGACAAATGTACTGCGTACGGTATGGCTGCGTGCAAAATTTCAGCTTTCTAACTCAAAAACTGTGGGACTTGTTTGCATACATACAGACAGACAGAAGACGAACATGTCTAGATCAACTCGTCTCGTCGCGCTTATCAAGAATATATATACTTGAAGGGATCTCCGATATATCCTTCTGTGTGTTACAAACTTCATGACAAACTTATAATACTATTCACTGCATGAAGAGTATAGAAATATATTCAAATTGTCATGTATCATGATCAAATACTAAAATACTCTTAAATTTTGAAACTTCTTTGTTATTGATTCTAACGGATATTTTCTTCATTTCATTTCTGATAATATTAATTTATAATTTATACAAACTTTATTTATCTAAAATATTTTAATATAATAAAATAATTTATTCAAATATTTTGAAATCTTAAATTATTTGTGACATCTTTATAATGATTTTAATTAGTAAATTCTTCATTTGTTTCTCTAATATAATATTTTGTAAATAATTTTAATCAAAATTAATGCACAACAAACAAGATGTTCCAATAAAGTTTCAATTCTAATGACTATTCAAACTTTTTATTTTATTTTATTTTATTTTATTTTCCTGATAGATTATCATGATTATTTGGTCATTGAATGAGTGAGTGCGTTAGTGAGTGAGTATCTAGTATACTCGTATCTATGTACTACTATGATATGATTATGTATTGCATACAGTTTGTTGAGAAAATCTTCTTAATACCTTATTGGACCATCAGCTTCGTATTCCTTCATTTAGTACATGTTTTGCATATTTATGCATGTAGTACGAATATAAGACAATCTTGAAAGTAGAAGAGAAGCGGGGAGTATGAGGAGAAAGTATAGAGGTTGCATATAGTCAAATTGGGTGTGCACGCTGCATTCAAATAGTTTATCAAGACAATTTCTACGCGAATGCCACTTCTTCTTCTTCTTCTTTGGCTTGACTTCTTCAAGTTCTAAATATGCGTTTCTAGTTTTAGTTGCACTTGTTCCTGTTTGTGTTTTGTAAAATTATTCTTGTTGTTCATTTTGTTTGTTTGTTGTAACTACTCGTAGATGTTGTTCGTATAGTACGCACACGTTCATGTTCATGTTCGTGTTCGTGTTGTTCTTCTTATATTGTTGAAATTGCCGCAGATGCTGCTGCTTCTGCTGCTGTTGCTCATGTTGTTAATACTAGTGATGTTGATGCTGCTGCTGCTGCTGTTGCTGTTGCTGTTGTTGTACACAGTTCAAGTTAAATTGACTTGAGCTACTTATTTAACTTCTTTTCGTGTTGCTTGCGCTTTTAATTTTATTCTCGGCATTTGACTTTCTCATTTCTCTAATAGCCATCCAACCGTCCGCCTATCCATGCAGCTTACTTTCTTTGCTTCACTGTTTT
This sequence comes from Amiota mariae, assembly GCA_035041805.1. Lineage (NCBI taxonomy): Eukaryota > Metazoa > Arthropoda > Insecta > Diptera > Drosophilidae > Amiota > Amiota mariae. Next base: position 18,294,324 of record JAWNKV010000370.1, on the reverse strand, counting down.
ACTTAACTTGACTTCAATTCACTTTACTTAACCCTTATGTTTTTTACCATTTTCCCATCATTTCTATACTTTCCCCGCTTTCCCCATGCAATGAATAAGTCTCATGTTCTTGTTGCTGTTGTCATTGTCATTGTCGTTGTCGTTGTCGTTGCTGTTGCTGTTGATGATTTTCTTTTTGTTGTTATTTTCCGCAGCAATTAACTTGGTTTGTGACTTGTATTTTATGGCAATTTAATATTGCGTATACGTCGTCGTTAAAAAAAAATAAGGAAAAGGAAAAAAATAGATAATACAAAATGTGAGCTTTAATTAGAATTTGATTTGACTCTTGAGCACTTCGATGATGAAAAAGTTCATGTTCACTTTAATTAAGTTGTTGCTATAATAAAAAAAGTTGTGTTCTCTTAACCCGGGTAACCGGTAACTCACTTAGTTAATAGACAACAAAAAAAAATATAAAGATCATCATCATAATTATTATTATATGAATTATAGCACAAATACAAATTTCTTTTCCTCTTTTTTAATGCATAAATTTTAATCGCACACATAAACTGAATGTTCAATTTGAAGTCGGGCAACAAAAAAATGAAGGAACCACAACCTAAACCAAACCCCAGAGCTTAGCCAAAATGTCCGCAATGCATGAAAACTATGAACATTTATTAAAATAGTAACAACAACAACAACAAATATAGAAAAAATTAACAACCAATTCGAGTATATAAAAGTTTTTCACTTAAAAAAACAGAGGAAAACATTTGTGTTTTTTTTTATACCATTTTTCTCTCTTTGATGGTTGTGGATGGAGTTAAAATAAATTGTACCATGTTCACAAAAAATAAAAGAAACAAGACAAACAAAAATTGGGGAACTGAATATATACAATTTATACAATTTTTATTTTTATTTTTATTATTTTTTGTATTTGTTAACTTGTGAAATTGGTAAATACCTAGAGTTCACTATGTAGACAACAAGAACATCAACTGCAACAAAACCAACAAGGATAGTAAAAAAGAAAAGAATATAAAATAATACAAAACCATGCGAAAATCGCATTGAAAATAATCATCGTGAGTTCGAAATGATTGCAGAAAAAAAGGGAAGAATAAAGAGATCTGTTCGTTCGTTCGTTCGTTCGTTCGTTCAAGTGTTGAAAACTTTGTCCGCCTTAAATGCAGTGAAAATAAACCAAATCAACCAAAACTACTACTGAGCAATACTATAATGAATGAATGAAGTCACAGTGATATTGAAAAATAGGGGATGTTATTTAAAATAACAAGATATACTACTATAACAATAACAAAACATTAAACACATAAACTCAAATGAAAAAAAAAAAAAAAAAAAGCATAACTTAAAAAATAAAACAAATAAATTAATAATAAACACACTGTATGCACTTCAATATAAGTATTATGCATGTATCATTTCGAAAATTGAATTTACGTATATCCACAATTCAAACAACACTCAATAACAATGATAACAAAAATAGTATTAAAAAAATTAACTGCACATTGGTTGCCAAAAGATGCTAAGGCACAGAAACGTCTTCCATATTTTGATTGAAGTGAATAGAAATCCGAAAAATCCTGCAACTAACTTGGCCGAAGACCTGGCAATAATATCAGATATGATTACATGAACAAGCAGGAAACCGTTTAACTCCTGATTCAAACTTAATTGAACATTTTTGGAAGATGCTGGAACGGAGGTTAAGGATACAATTCTAAAAATGGCTTGCAGAAGAATAACAACAAATAAAGCTCATTGAGATGGAAAATATTGTGGAGTCAATGCCCACATGTTTCATTCCAATCAGTAAATAAGGTGATTGGTGGCTCAACCAACTTTAGTTATTCATTAGATTTTAGTGTTTTATTTTAGATTTTTCAGATAATTTTTTAATCGTACATATTTAGACTATTCTCATCATTTTAGTATTCCATCTATAGTTCTTAAAATCTATAATTAAGAAAGTTATAATATTTTTTTTCCTACAAAATTAAAAAAGTTATTTGTAAGTCAAAACTACATCGTTACTCTTTCTTATAATGCTTTTGGACCCAGGAAGCAAAAAATTCGGCAATTCGTAACCTTTTATCTGGAAATGTACATGCAAAGAAATAACTACAGATTGGTATTTCCAATTGTTATAACCTTTTAGTTAATAATTTAGAATCAAGAAAGATAATTTTTTAAAGCAAATTAGATAACAATATTGTAATAAAATTAAAACTCAATATGATCGCCTCAAATCTGCATCCAATGTTTGCCTAATCAGTTGAAATTAGTAAATTAAAACAACCTGGAATCCATACCACGATTATTGAATAGGAGTTGTTATAGTGCCAGGTAGTCTTCTACAGAATATGAAAGACTATTGACATCACTTTGTAAGGTATTTATGAAGAGAACGCTGACCAGATCCAATGCAAATCAACTCAATTATCTTCTATTTAAATAGATTTAATAAAAAGTGGTAATTTATACTTTTTTTTCCTGTCTATTTCTTACTTGACTTCACTTACAAAAATATTTGTAATTCAGTTCTGTTCCTTTCTGCATTTAAGGATCACAGTTTTGTCATTTAATCTTTTGGTTTTAGAACATTGCCATTTTGTGATATTTTAAAGAACATTACTTCAGTTACCCCAAGCAAATCTTTACAGGATGTTTCAAATAAATGTCTCTTTTATTTCAACAGATTAGATTACATTAGATTTTATTAAGTTAGATAAGAAAAGAGTAGGGAACTATCATCACCTCCTCTGTATCATAACTAATAAAAACAAAAAATACTAGCTGAATCTGATTAATGGTGATTAAGACTTCAAAAACTTTCTTAGAAGATTTGTCCTCAATTTCTATTGGTTTTAGCCAATGATTACTTTACAACTAAAGTCACAAATCAAATTCATTACTATTTCCTTTCCTTTATTAATAATCTACAGTAGTCATAATAACATATTTGCATGAGAAATAGTATTGCATGTGAATAACTATATGAGTTAACCTCATCACTATCTCTAAACTAAGCTTCTTTTGTGAGACCTTTGTATTATGAATGCTTTGCTATTCTGTCTCTCTTCTTTCAATATTGATTAGAAACATACCATAGATACTGAAACTCCTCCTACCTGCAAGCTTATGAAGTCTCTTTGTTCATGTTAATTCATAATTTCTTTCAAAATTTGACTCAGTCTGACATAATAATAATAATAATTAACAATATTTTGAACAAATAGAAGTTCAATTTGATGAAAGATTAAAACAATGGATACTTACAACTTGATTGATATGTTTCTCATTTGCTTTTGTTACTTTGTAATAAAATCTATTGTTTCCTTCCTGTCTCCTTAACATGATGAGTATTCTGGCTTAAATAGAATAGAAATGGAAACTGAAATATTTTGTCTATTATGAATTTCAAGTTTCAAATTAATACAAATTTTAGTAAACCATTTCTTGCATTGATGGAAATCATATCAAAGTAGCAAACATGAAGATGGACACATTCAATAAGGATTAGTATTTACAATACAAATTCTAAGAATCTTTTTAATGATCTACTGATGACTAAGAGAAACTCAACTATTATATTAAACTTATGTAGATTAATTAGCTCTGTAGTTTGCAAATGAAGTCACGCAAATGAGTTTATACTTATTATGTATTATTTATAGTCAAGTGTTTTAATAAAGTATTTCTTTTTATGGATTTTTTTTATTTTTTTAAATAACTCAATATGCTCAAGTTGAGTAAGTCTTTGCATGCATAGAAATTAGTTTGTCATCAAAAGATGGAAATATGATAAAAAAATAGAAAAATAAAAAAAAAAACCATTGAACAACAAAATGTTAGTTTTGTAAAGCAACAAGTAATGAAGCAATTTCATATTTAAGTATAATAGTACATATAAACATAGTGGGTAAAAAGCAAAATAAATGAATCTCCTCTCTTAAGAAACGATGAAGAACGCAAGAAACGAAACGCATTTAACGTAACATTGATGATGGTTAAAGATAAAATGCCAAGTACATAAACGTTTGTAGTACTACGTACTACGTAAAGAAACTTAGTATGCGGTAATAGCTTTCAGTTGCTTTTCTTGTTTTTTTCCCTTTCTGTATGTTTTATTTTGTTAAGAAAATACTAAGCAAGAGCAAGAAAAGCAATGAAAAGCAATGAAAAGAATGAGGAGAATGTCAATGAATGAATGGAATGAGATTTCAATGCGTTGCCAGTCATATCAAAAGAGATTCATACCACATCTTTTTAGTACTTTTTCTTCTACTACTTATTCATTTTCTTATATTATTTTCTCGTATTTTTTTTTTTTTTCTTTGTTCTTTTTTTCTTTTTTGTTTTCCTTTTTTGTGTAATTCTTCGTCCTTCACATGCATTAAAGTGACGACGATGTGGCTTTTGTTATACTACTACAACAACGATTACTAAGTATGAAGAACATACTCGTACAAAGTTTTCATGCTTTCACATCTGTACTCAGGCAAGTACTCACTCGTCCTGTTGCATATGTTGCGTGTTTCGTTTATTATTTACCTTAATAAAAAGCGACTGCATTGCTTGAGTGGCTTCAAACACAACACACACACGGTGATACTCAATTTCACACATGCATATATGAATGTATGTATGTATGTATGAACATACATGTGGATGTGAATACAACAATGCAATGAGATACTCCTTGCTCCGTTGGCATCCTCATTGTCGTCATTGCCGTCGTCGGCTTTTTATTTTCATCCTTGGCGTTTTCGCTTTTTATTGTGCTTGTTTTTCTTGTTTTTTTGGTTTTTTTTGTATAATATTTTCTTCTTGTTTTTTGTATTATTCTTTAGTCAAAGTTCCGTTTGCTTCGCTTTGTTGCGTGCTGCTTTTACTGCTTCTTCGTCGTTGTCGTTACTTTATTCCTTTATTTGTTTGTTTGTGTGTGTTGTTGTTGTTTTTTTTTTTTTTTAATGTAATTTTAATTAGTCGCTTGCAACATGCGAAATATGTCTTATAACACTCTCAGTTCACTTATTTGTGGATATGTTGGCTGCTTTCTTCCATAGCTCAGACTATTCGTTGTTCCTTTGTTAAATGACTATACAAAAGGATATGGCATATTGTTATTGTTGCTGTTATTATTGCTGTTGCTGTTGCTGAGCTCAGCTTTTGCTTCCTTTTGTTAAAAAGAAACACAATGCCTCGTTACTTTTTAATACACACATAGTAGGATAAAGGATAATAACAAACACCATACAGAAATTATACACATACTATACATGTATGAAGGATCTAAGGAATTCGTTTATGATGTAAACAATACATATTTTGAGAGGATTTAAAGCGCACACATATTTATTATTTAGCTCTGTAATAGACACTCAAGTATAATTAGCCTGATTGATTTAATGAATGGTGATTGCATTTCTTTTTTTTTGTTATAAACATTGAAAACATGACATGCGATTAAATGTGACAAGAGATCTTAAGCGGACACTAGACGATGTACAATAATATTGGGCAAATAAATATATTGCACAAAAATATTGAGTATGTATTTACAGGTATATAGAACAAAAAGTTGTTGGTTAATGAATGAGAAAGAACATTAGGCTTAACTTGCTTTGTAGTGCAACGACCATAGATAAGATTGTTATTTGTCATAGCAGACGACTAACGAAGTTAGTTGACCATGCTGGGATAGCCATTTTGACAGATTCGAATCATCTTTTGAATTACAACAACATATTATTGATTATATAATGTACGTGTAATATGTTTTCTAAATTGTCCAATAAATATGTTAATTTTTTGATTTTCCATATTATATTGTACAATCTTTCGATCTCAATTACAAACAATCAATTCTAATGCATAAACCAAACTACGAGTATTGTGGCCGCTTTAATTAAATAAAAGTTCATATAAGTACTACATAGTACTACCATAAAAATATATCATTCAAATTACTAAACTATGGTACGAAGTCAATAATAATTTCCAGTAAAAGAGACAATAAGCACAAGTTACTTGTATTTCATTATAGTTTGAAGATACTTTTGGTGTAGTTGCTTCTGCTTCTCCTACTATTTCTGCTCCTGCTGCTGTTGATGCACCATTTTCATTTTGTTCCCCTTGTGAAAAAAAGTTGTTGTGAATTTCGTACTTCGCTTCGTTACACTAACAAGCAAAAGAAAGAATGTTGAAGAAAAAACCAAACCATAGACTACCAAGAACTACACAGAGAACAGAAGGCACGCACTCGCTCACTCACTCACAGACTCACTCTGCCTTTACTGCATCGAGCGTTGCTCATTAAAAACTTTTTACTACGGAAATTTACATTGAATTCTTATGTGAGAAAAAAAAAAAAATCTTTTCTCTTCCTTCTTTTTGTGTCAAACTTGGATTTTTGACTGCAGTTTTAACAGTAGTAACACTACTCAGAACTAAAAGGATCGAGAGAAACAATGGAGAACGAGAGGAAAAATTGAATAATAAAAACCATTGGTTAGTATTCGATCCTTGTCCTTGTATATTGACCAGCAAAACAACAAAAAAACATACTGACTGTGATATGTACGAGGGTGGATCAATAAATCCTAGAAATTGCAGCAAAGGAATTTTGATGAAATTCAAATCATTTCTGCACGGAAACTTAATTCCTTGATTCATGGAGTCATTTGTAATGCATCTTGCATCTGGAGAAACTCCTTAATATACATAGTATCACAAGATCAGAGTTTAAAAGAGCACAATGTTGAAGAAAAAGATATAATAAACGAAATAGTGATTTCATAATTCACAATAAATTGGATATTAAAAACATATTTAATAGATAAATGAATCACTGTGGACCATAACATGATGGAGCTGCCATGACTTTCTTGCTATATGGAGGAAATTTTCCTTAAGGTTTCTGATATACCATAGGATACACCTAGTATGGTACCGAATTAAACTGTCTCATAGGTTCTGCCTTAACTCCATTTAAGAGGGTAATCATTGTCACTATAAATAAAAATAAATAAACAAAACGATAAATTAATGAGTATTTTAAATAAAATAATTACCAACAACAATCAAGAAAATGTTCATGTTCACAATTGGTGAGTTGTATACTTTCCACTAATATTAAGTACTGACAAGGCTTATATATTGTATTTGGAACATTTTCTTATGGTTATTTCAAATTTTGTATGCTGCTGATACGCTTAATGTTATTTTTTATACAAACATTTTTTTTTTTTTTTTTTTTAATATTTGATTATTTACGATCTATTCATGTATGACCAATAAGTAAATCTATTTATATACGTATGAAAAAGCAAATACACGTAGCATGAACCCACATGATGTGAACAAAGATTTGATTATGAGTGACAATTAAATATCAACTAACTGTTTAGTTAAGAAGGAAAAGAAAAGGGAGGTCGAGCAAATGCCCTCATCGTAGCCTTCTCGATTTGAAGGCTGTTGACGAGCGGACCCAAAGAAAGCGAGTTGGTTGAAATTTGATTGAAAATTGTTGGACTATATTAGAGTTAGCTGTTGTGATTTAATTAATGTTTTGTACAATAGGACTTTATTATACAAGCTGAGCTGATACCCAAGATTTAGCAGCCAGTTCATTTTCCAGATATTCAGGACGAGTTGCTTAATCTTCCCGCCAGTTAAACTTTCTGTCCATAATAAGACCAAGATGCTAAATAAGCATTGAAAAAGATATCACATATTGAGTTTGTATTTAAAATGAATACACAAAAGGACTCCATGAAATAGGTGGATTATACTTGTAGATTTATGGAACTAATCAGCACATACATGTAAATCAAACATACATCCAACGCAACCGTAACTTTTTCATGAAATTTTGAATACTTTATTAAAAGAAAATAAAAATGTCTCGGTCAATTAACATAGTCTTATACATATGTTCTTTTTTTAATGTCCTGCTGAACAAAAATCTGGTAGATACAAGACGAATGAGCATAGTTAACGAACTTATCCACCACGTGGAGGAAGGTAATCTGCTTGCTTAGGCTCTGCCTTAGCTCCATTGAATAAGGAAAACATTGCCACTATAAATAAAAAGAACTAAACAAAAGGATAAATTAATGACTCTTGTATTAGTTACCAATAACGATCAAGAAAATTTTCATCTTCACAATTGGTGCGCTATATATAGTATAGTCGTAAACTTTCTACTAATATTAATTATTGTATGTTGTCACTGGGCTTATATAGTTGCATCAATTACTTATGGTAATTTAAAATTTTGTATACTGCTGTTATATAAATAATTTATATAAAAAAATATAAATAATTAATAATCAATTTCATTCAGTTTGACCTTATTCGATAATCAGCCCTAACTGTAGCTAAGTATACTCGTATAAGGTACATTTCATAATCATAAGGCGCTACAAAAAAAAAAAAAAAAAAAAAAAAATAGACTAACTTTGGCTATACTCTTCATGCCCCTTCTAGAAGTCCGAGAGTCTTGAAATTTATATGGTTGGTGGATATGGGTTAGACACTTGTAGTGTCCAAATTTCAGTTCCATAGTAAAGAAAACAGAAAGGTTTTTCTAATAAGAACTTTCATTTGGATCCCGATTTATATGGGGGTACCCCCCTAGTGGTCCGATTCTGCTGATTCCGTCAAATGTACTGCGTATGGTAAAAAGAAAGCTTCGTGCAAAATTTCAGCTGAGGGACTAGTTTTCATACAAACATACATACAAACAGACAGACGGACAGACGGACAGATTCACTCCCGTAATGAGTATAAAAATACAAATTTAAGCCTAATATATCCTCAGTAAAAGCTTATTGAAAAAGCTTGGCTTTGCATCATATTAACTGTTTCATATCATTTGGTTCTGTCTATGAGAAACAGTAATTGTCGCCAGGACTCAAATCATCATGCAATAATCCCTTTATCTTTTACTTGGTGAGTGATTTCATGCTGCTCCTTTCAGTGTTGATCGCAATTATTTTCAATTCTCATTACTTTTTAATACATTTTTAACCAGAATAAATAGCAGTACCTACAATGTTATCGGATGAAGACAAACTTTTTATGGAATCCTGTGATCCAAAACTGCGAATTATTTTCAAATAAAAATAAAAATCGAGCAAATCTTTTGCAAATTAGCTGATTGTTGATTAGTTGACGTTTCTGCTTCTATTTCTGATTCTGATGTATATGGCAACAAGGCTGAAGTGTCAAAAATTACAATTTGATCCAATCACATAAAAATACCCAAAATTATGAAAGCAACACATCTTTTTACATTTTCCAAACAAAATTTAGTTGAAAACTGCACAATAATGAGTGGTGATATCAATTCGAAAGCTACGCTTGAATTGCAATTCAATTTATTGCAAATGAAAAATGGGGACTATGCGCTCTCTTCTGTATATAAAGAAAGTAATTGGAATAAAAAAGTTAGTACAATTATAGAAGTGAAATCGACCAGACGCGTTTTTCTTTTCCTTCCTTTGATCTCAGCATTGAGCAGAGTGCGCACACTTTTGTTAAGACAAATAGGGAGATGTCATTAAATTTTGAACGGGATATCGTTCGCGTTCATACGAGAATATGCAATAACAACAAAACTATGGAATAGTAAACAGTCTAATACCTGCAAAAAAAAAAAAACAAATCACAATATAATGACAACGTATATATATTTCAATGACGTTGTGCCATTTGGAAGGAATCTAAAAAATGAATAAACTAAGTTAAGTTTTTATATTAAATAAAATAGTAATTAAGCTGAAAAGTTTTTAATAATTTTTCTTTAGTCTGTTTGTAGTTTTCACATTTACTTTATTTAATATGTAATTTTGTTCTTGTTTAAAAATTATAAATATATACATATATTACAAAAGTCCTTAGTTGCTATTGTTCACAAGTTTTTTTAAAATAAATTATAAATTATAATTAATAATAAATAATTCTAAAATAAGTAGATAAAACCATTTGCTCATTCATTTCAGATTCATTTCCACTATTCAGCAAGAAAGTCCAATTGCTATGATTTAAGAAAAGAATGTAAAATAAGTACATTACAGGGCAACTATGATCTTAACATACACTAGATTTCAGATGATTATTTCAATTTATTTTTATTTCAAAATAATTAAGGATAATAAGGATATCTTTTTGCCGGTTCAAACAGTGGTGTAAAGCGTTCTCCCATAACTCCATTTAAAAGGGCAAATACTGTCACTATAAATAAAAATAAATAAAGGATAAATATGAAAAAAATATTTTAATAGTTACCAACAACAATCAAGCTAACTTTCATGTTCATAATAGTTGAGCTATACATAGTTGAAAACTTCATACTAATATTAAGTATTGTATATTTTCACTGGGCTTATATATTCATGAATCAATTATCCATGGTAATTCCAAATTTTGTATGCTGTTGAAACGCTTAATGTTGTTTAAATAATTTTTATATAATTTTTAATCAATTCAATATTCTGTTTCCTATTGCTAATATGATATTCGATAATTCACCGAAACTTTGCCATGGAATTTTTAAAACCTTATAAGAAGAATAAACATGGTTATATATGATACATATTTTTCCTTCAATCTAATATTATATTTAAGTACAAAAATCATGAAGATATGTATAATAGAAGCAGATTATCTTTACTACAATACAATAAGTTGAATGATCATAATGAATGAGCTTAGCCAATTAAAGAAAATGTTGAAAATATTTCATGGCCAAGTGGTTTTTGCGATTTGTTTTTATCTTTTAATATAAGAATTTTGTAACTAAAATGTCTTTGCGTGTGTGTGTGTGTGTGTGTCTGTGTGCGCATATACAACTAAGTATATACATAGTGTATTTATATGTGTTCGCCACTGTACGAGGTCCATTGTTCCATTGCGTGTTTCTTAACGAGCAAGAAACCATGCTGCTTTCATTTAAATATTTCAAATTAAGCGATTTTGGGTGAACGTAGGCGTAAAATGAGTGCCAAAAGTGGGCGTGATTCATACGCCTGCCACTGCTATGGTAGTACAACGAACGACATTCGATATTTGGCTTTAAATAAGTACTGTCCGAACTATTTTGAGCATGTTTTTGGAATTTGTTACTTTGTTTTTCACAATTCCATAATTTACTTAAATTCTCTAATCAATTGATGTTAACTGTTTAAACGTCTTAAAGCCAAAGGCATTGAATTTTAAATGGCTTTAAATCGATGATGACGATGACTATGCTGCATGCCTTTGAAGTCATTTTCACTTTAAAGAGATAATCGAAGACCATAACACATATATCAATGTAATAGTCTAACTTCACTTCCTTATTACACTGCAATATATAGAATGATCTCTTAGTATATTGTATTTATATAAAAAGTGTTTGTTTTATTAGCATATTCCTTTTATCTGCTGCTGCTGCTGCTGCTGCTGCTGCTGCTGCTGGTGGTGATGCTAATGCTGATGCTGATGATGCTGCTGTCTGACCAAAATCCTATATTTTAAAGTTGACACATTTTGATAAGAACTGTTCGTCCTTTCATTTGTCTGCTCGTCTATCTGTTATTCTGTCAGTAACTCAGTCGATGAGTGAGTCAACAAACCTATCTACTATCTATTTAGCCATCTATGCAACCATTTTACTGGTGTTGTCTGTTTGATAAAACTATAACAGTGCCATGAATGAACTGACAGCATGCTTTACAGGTCAAGTAGCTTTGCGCTTTAGAAACCTTCTACTTACTAAATTTTGTTTGTTTTTGTTTCAATTCTCTGCCTGTGTTTTTTAAAGTCATTCATTTGGTTCATTCATTAGCAGGCTGATGTACTAAGTATGATAACTAAATGGCAACGAGAAGGACACTCTTGAGACACTCAAACATTTACTCTAACAATTCAAGCTCTCTCTCTCTCTCTCGTTCTCTTTGTCTCTCTGTGCTAACTGTACTAAATGTATTTTGTACTCTTTTTAGATCATAATAATCTTAAAGAATAACTGCGCATGTCTAACACACAAAGAAATATGCTCTTAAATTTTTATTCTATTCTTTGCATCCCTGGTACTATATATGCTGCCAATTTTGTTACTTAACTTGCAGATGTTGCATACAACTGCAGCTGGTCCAGATACTACACCGGCTTCTATGTACTTATAACATAGTATAACATAGTATAGCATAGTTGAGTTAAGTTCAGCTCAGTTCTCTTTTTGCATGGATACTAAAGCTTAAAAGAATTTGGCGCAACTAAATTTATGCAAACATTTTTCACGTATTTCCTTCTGTCATTTAGAGGTTTTTTATATGCTGTTGCCAACTAAAATGTATCTACGAGTAGAATAACGTACGTAAGTATGTAGATGAGTTATTTTTTCTCGGAAAATATTTCACATTATTTATTATTTATAAGTGACATCATCTTCAGTTACTCATCTCACTCACTCACTCGGTCGCTTTATTACACTACATACATATTGTATTTGAAGTCTACTTTACAGCATAGAAGATAATAGTGTTGTTGGTCCATAAGCTAAAAGGTGATACCCGTCATATTCATAATATCACGTCCCTTGAACATGGCCTTTGTTATTGCACTATATTCTGGACATCCTGTCTACTCTACGATGACTGTGCTTATGCGACAAACATTTTTGCAACATCACGTCAATGTCATTCTACACAAATATTGTACAGTCGTTGCATATAAAAATCAATTAACGTTGCATATATTCCGGCTGCTTGCATACGTTGACGTTGGCTTGGTGACTGACGACGATTATGACTTTACCGCAAATATTTCAATAATACGAGTTTTTCACACCGCATTAATGGCACGAAGCCGTGTCATGCTGTACCGCATTTTGGACTGAAAATTTATGGTGCTGAAAATGTTGCCTTTTGTCGCTCTTCACTACATTCTAATATGCTAGGCCAAATTTCAAACAACCCAAAGCGAGTAAGTGTAAGCACGCATTTTTTATGGTGTTTAGGCATAAATTTAGTCATAATTTTAAGCTCTACTTACGCACACGCAAATGAACGATGAGCAAATGAATGATTCGCACTATATGGTAATACATACTAAGCATAAAACCTTTTGCCCATCCTCAACCTCATACTAAAGTAAACATATGTTTGTACTCGTATGTATGTACTACATATATAATACTATACACTGTAGTGTGACATTCGGCTGTAAGGTAAACAAAATGATTTGACTAAGTTTAGCAATGAAAATTATGCATGAGTTTTCATCAACACAACACAACACAAAATAAAAAAGGAAGGAAGGAAAATAACGCACATGTGTGACATGTCACTGTACATCATTTATGTCTGCCGGTGGCAACGCCTTCTATGAGTCTACTCTATGTGCAGTACTAAGGGCATTTTAAAACCATAAATAGATATACGTAAGTGCCTATGACGGCGCCGCTACTAAAATTATTACTAGTTTTTGGCGGCCTCCAACTAACAAATGAACCTTCGTGAGGGACAAATACAAGTGTTGAGTAGAGAGGCAACCCCCCACCATTTTTATAACGTTGTGACAGTAGGTTAATACCTTTTACCATGTGTTTGCATATTGACAGGCGAGAAACCAATGTCACTAGTGTCGAGCTGCCAACCGTGAATGGCACGGAGTTTATGTAGTTGTATGTGTTGCTCTTGGTGACAGTGCGGTTGCATGTAACATTGAATTGCTCTTCATGTTGTTCATCGATGATGTTCATGTTCATAATATTGGTATTGGTATTGGTGATGATGATGATGATGATGATGATGATGATGATGATGATGATGATGATGATAATGATAAAAATGATAATGGCAAAATTGATAATAAGAACGATAATAGTGTAGTTGGTTTTATTATTGTTATTCGTGTTGTTATTGTTACGGTGATGATAGAACATTGATTTTTATAAATTACCCCATATAACATATGAGTTTGAGGGTCGTCGATCGAATTAGAAGAGGCGTGTACGAGTATATGTGTGTATTCATGGCTTACAAAATTTATTCATTCATTTATGTATACACTGACAGCTCGTTAACTTTGCACATTTGCCTATTTTGCACTTTGATCTATAATAATTTACATTAAAATGGGTTTTGTTGCTTCATTTCCAGGTGAGAGAGTTTTTGTTTTTCCACCCAAATACATGAATCATGCATACTCGTAAACTATTAAATGCGTCATCAAAATGGTGAGTTTTATTTCCACGATTCAATGCGCATCACAAATATTTAAATTATAATATTATTAAATAGAATTTATTATCATCAGCTTATATAGTAAAATAAATTATGAATGATGGCTCCTTCTCAAAACCCAAAAAAGAAAATCAATTTTAAGTAATAAAAAAAAATGTTATAAAGTTTTTATTTAATGCACTTAATGCAAATGATATGGGGAGTTCTCATTTTACCAAACAACTATAAAGTTCCTTTACATCATCATGATCTGAATAACCATCATGTAAGTACAAGTATAGTCATCAAATAAACTCTAAACTTTATTGTATTAAATCGTTTGTGTAATAATAAATTTAAATAAACATCTTTATAGATTATAAAACTCTAGAGTAGTACAATGGCAAATATATGAGAATGAAGCATTTATTTAATGAGTCACAAGACATTTTTATTATAAAATTAACGTAATTATGACCGCGACTCCGTATGCGGTGCTTCGATTGAAGAATGAAATTCTAGTAATTTCACTGTTCCACAAGCGGACCATATTTTTAGTGTTTCATTTTTAATATTCTAGTTTTTCATCCCATTACATCTTATTTCTTTGTCCATTTTATAAGTGAACAACTGGACTTGGGTAATGTGTGGGAAATGAAGTAATTTGCATTACTGCTTCATTACTGCCAGATGTTGTGCGATTTTATCGATATATACGATCGCATTTTTATCACTGCCTCTATGGTATTCACTTACTTGAAAATGTATTTAATCTATTTAATTTACTTATACTATACTCCACATTTATGTGCGCCTGTATCTATTTGATAAGAAAAGTAAAAGAAAAACACCCCTCGCACTTTAG
The DNA here is from genome assembly GCA_035041805.1 of Amiota mariae. NCBI lineage: Eukaryota > Metazoa > Arthropoda > Insecta > Diptera > Drosophilidae > Amiota > Amiota mariae. Next base: position 18,279,225 of record JAWNKV010000370.1, on the reverse strand, counting down.
ATGATTTCCTGTTGGGTATTCCGCTATGATGTGAGCTTTCGCTACAAGTCTTAATGATGTTCAATAACAGACGAAAGTTCATATATCAAGCGGTGAGGATCTATGATCACACGTCAAAGAGGTCATAAGTAAGTCAATGTTCAAGAGTTGACAAGAACAAACGTCTTTGACCAAATGAGGACACGACCAGACGTATTTATTTTTTTGTCTTCTGATTATTTTACGAAACCAATCCGCCAAACTTTATTCATCCCGTCTTATTATTTAATCTTAATAATTTATATAATCGAATATGGAACAAAACACCGCCTATCTTTTTTAATGTCATCATTTCCTATTTGTATTGTTGCTATTTTATCATCATACCAATGCTCGAGGATATTTCTTAAAGCATTTTCCGTCTATCACGCATAGTAAATTTGAATTCAGTGTACAAAATATCAGTATGACAAAATTAAAAAACTATCGATGATTGCCATTGAAATGTGGTAAGAACATGTGAAGCATACAGCAAGAGCACATTAGTAATAGGTGCAATATGTCCTAATAGAATTATATTTGTATTTTTGTATTCTTTCTTGATCATTTAAAATGGGGTAAAAACAAATGTATCCATGCAAACATATTGCAAATACATATTAATATGATGGCCAAATATGACATTCAGAATGTTAATTGTTTACTTTCTCCAGTAATGCCATGATCAACTCTAATGAAAATTCGTTGCGCTTGTAAGTATGCTTCACTTTTTTTTGTCATAATGTAATTGTTGCATATTTCTGATCACCTAATAATTTATTCGAGAATCAATAGTTGGATAGTAGGAGTGACCATCTTCCAAATACGCGAGTATTCGAATCAGAGATGTGCAGCAAATGTTTCCTTTTCACAAAATGCTAACAAATTAATAAGGACTTCTCGAAACAAAGCCTGCTTGCGCTCAACATTTTTCGTCGTACTTATTTTGAGTGAGTCACACATTTGCTTTGATTTACTCTGCGTGTATGCTAGACTTGTATTAACTCACTTCTTTACGAAATGTTCATAAGCATGTTTGTTGCCTTCGCTGCACATCTCTGATTCGAATACAATTTGATTTGATTAAACGAACAATTTTATTTATATAAAAATTCATCCATTTTAATCTACCCTGAAACTATTTTCAAAGAAAACACTCGAGAATTTCATTATTTTAATTTAATCAAAATAATTAGAAATGATAACATTAATCTTATATGTTTATTACAAAATATTTAACTTATACATAGTCATATGGTTTATGTTGGAATACATGAATAAGAAAAGTCAAAATGCCAAAGTTATTTTTACATTATTTTTGTTTAACAAAGATATTACAAAACAATTTTTATTTCGTCAGATGTTGATGTATGTATAAAAAATTTTACAAACAGAAAAGAAAACAAAAAAAAAAAAGAGAAAGTCATCATCAAGACGTTTAACAAGTGACTTAGATACTAAACTATTTCTCTGGTACACTACATTGAATGCAGTTTTCCATTTGTGCAGTATAATCCTCGATTTGTAGTGTTGTTTCAAAGAAATTATAACGCACATGAACGGCTGTGGTGGCCTCTTCAAGAATTTTCTTAGGATTGGCATCGTTAGCTGTTAAAAAAAAAATATTTAAAAGTAAGTTAAATAAAATTAAATAAAATAAAACTTAAAATTTTATATACCATGCTGTGGAATATACGATTATTAGAATTTGACCATATTTATAATAATTGTAACAAATCAAATTTTATGTATATCGATAAAATTGAAAGATTATGCAGCAAGGCTTTAAAGCATTTCATCATCTGTAATATTGTTATAGCTAATTATGTAAATAAAAAAAATATCCAAGCTCTTTGCTTTTCAAAATGATAAATTTACATAGCCGCACCTGAAATATTTTATTTTGTGTTATATTCGATATTCATTGTTGCAATGAGATTGCAGTCCGACAACACTTCTTCTTTTCAATATAATATTAGTTGTACAGGAAGTGTGAAATGCTCACTCGCCTGAAGAGCACAGATTAATTTTGCAGCTACAAAAACAACTCAGATACTGGACCAACGTATTGTAATACTATTGAAATTGGATACATTCAAATCAATAAGGAAGATTTCAGCTGAAATCCGAATATTGTTGCTATGGTTTCTTAATATTTACATCAAGCAAATCTTCTAGGACGCATTGCTACAAAAGTTCCTTTGGTGAGAAAAAAAAAACCATTGTCGATGAGACTAAAATTCGCTGAGTATCGCGGCAATTGGATAATAGGGGAAGGTGGCAAACAAATTTATTTTGTTATAACAAATTACAGTGAATAGGGAAAAAATGAAATAAATTTTTTTTATTTTATTGAAATTACATTTTTTTAAGTTTTCTAAAAATTGAAGTTGCTTCGTGTTTCTTTTATTTGATCATTTGTGTAGACAGTTTAGGGGCAATTCTGTTACTATATCAATTATGCGAACAATTCCTCTCAACTACACTTATACCACAAAATAAATCTGCCATTTGGAGCAAACATCAAATCAGAATAGGAAAACGTTGCTTATTTCCATATTTGTTAATGTAAGTATAATTTATCCAATGAAAACTGTTTTCAAACCCAGTGAAAGTATCTTGCCAAACCAATTCTCAATAACCTCTTAAGTTATTGTCAAAGTCAAAATTAAATTAATCTTTTTTTATTGTTCTATTTCTAGTCAAGTTCCTCGATTACTGGAAGATATATCACCCAAACATTATTACAATTTTAAAACCTTGTTTTTATATCATAAATTTCATTTACTTAAAGCGAATTACTTCTTTAGATTTTTTTCAGCCTCATTTTTTCGAGTCAAATTGTGAAAATGGAGATTGATGAAAGAAACTGTAGCCTCTTGTCTCTCTGTTATGAATGGAGTTTTGTATCTTATCTAAACGCCTACCCAATATTGTACATCCTTTTGCTGAAGCTGAAACTTAACCCTTTTGGAAGCTAGTTGTGTTTCAAATTTTTCAAATATTTAAAGTCATTCCACCAGAGTTGACAGAACTTATTTTATTTTGCCCTGCCTCGTTCGGCGCTTTTCTTTGAAGAAGTCTGCACTTTTGGCATTTCAGATAAATTGTTTGAAAATTTAGCGCACATGACCTTTTCTATACCGAACAAAATCAAAGTTCGTTGAATTTATATACATAGTAGTACGAAACTTGAAAATGATTTTTATATCGTGATTAATGGTAAAATGACAGAAGCCTTGGCCTTTCCTGGTAAGGAATGAACAGTTTTTTTTTTTTTTAGTTAAATTTATTACATTGCTGAAGCAAGGATAAACTTTACTCTAATATAGACAAATCGTGAAAAATTTTTGATAAAGATATTTTCTTTCAGATTTAAACAAATAAAAGAGATTTTAATTGAGTTGATGATAAATTTTGGATGTTTACTTAACCTCATGAAAAAAAAAAAAAAAACAGAAAAATAAAAGAGAAAAGAAACATCAACTTTAACCTTTAGAAACTGGTGGCCATTTGCATCATTGACAAATTTAAGCGAAAGTCATGTAACATTTTTGATCTAAAAACGACGTGCTTAAAAAGCCATTTCAAAAATAATTAACCTAATTGCGCCATTTACATGAACAACAACAACAACAACAACAAGAACAATAATAACATTGACAATGGTGACGGTGATGTCGGTGATGACGACGATGACGGCGACAATGAACAACACCATGAGGACCATAAGCCACGAGACTAAGGTTGTTTGTTGCATGAGGAGGCGCGTTCAAATCCATCGGGATAATTAGCACACAAACACATGTAACCACACCCATGCCCATGTACAAACACAGATACACACACGCACATGCACATGCACACAATTATGAAAACACACTGTTACCTGCGGCACATTCAGATAGACACGCAAAAACAAATGTGCCGCCCAAAAGCATGCCACACATTTCAAACATAAACATGCACACTCATATGTACCAAGATATACGTACATATGTAAGTAAGTATGTAAATGGTGGACAGACACAAGAGATACTCTCACTCACCAATGGCCAAATGCGCTGATAACGCAACTTTATTAATGCTCAGCGCCCAGATACGCAAATTGTGTACACGCTCGACACCCTCGATCTGCTGGAACACTTGCAATACCTCCGCGTAATGCATGTAGTTGGGTGTGCCCTCCATAAGGACCTATTTGTCAAAACGCCACAAGAGCCATCGGCATAATGTTGAACATTTTGTGTGTTTGTGTTGTAGTGGCAACAGCAACGATAAGTAAACAGAAAAATTTATAATCAAACCAACAATAAAAACCTTTGAACGACTCTATCTACATACCAGCAATGCATCCTTCATAATTGTAAAGGTTGTAAAGACAACAATTAACGAAAATATGAATGTGCAAATTGGATCAACGATCGCCCAGTCCGGTCGGAAGTAGATCACCAAAGCGGCTATAAATACCCCAACGCTTTGAATCATGTCTCCAATGACATGTATAAGTGCAGCACGAACATTCATGTTGACCGCTTCGCGTCCAGCTGCACCGCCATGATGATGTGCACCAGGAGCTGTTTCTGCCATGACAGCAGATATTTCAGCATTAACTTCATTGACATGTTTTGTATTTTGATATGAGAATGTTTGCAGCCCAGCCGCAGGTAACTCAGCATCCTCAGGCGCTATGACATCAATCGTAATACCATCCTCAAGCTTTTGATTTGGTGATGATGGGCAGGGCAGTCCATCCTCTCCTTTTAATCGTTTGCATGCCAGGCCTATGGGCGGCTCAACTATTGCATTGGATTTTGTGGCTGTAACCTTATGGTTCTTGCCACCATCATCATCACCACCATGACTGTGACCATGGTGACCACCACCGCCGCCATGAGAATGCCCATGTTGTAGTTGTACTCCCATTCTGTAAATGATATAAAAAGCAAATCAAAAATTAAATAAAATCCTTTTCTTTTGTTTTATTAGTTTTCATTCTTTAACAAAAAAAAAAAAAAAAACCATGCCATTATTTCGACTACTACACACACACACAACTATTTATCTACAATAAATGCCAAACACTCCTTCTATTTTTAGTCTCTACTTATACGTATATGTTAGTAGAGTTCACCCTCAATCAAGGAAAACTTTTATTTGTCAGATTTATTGCACTTTTACAGAGTTTCAGGGACATTGTCAGCAAACGAATGCTCTATTGCTTTATCGATCCTGTGTCACATGTACTTTTGACACTTTGTGTCGTTGACTCAAAGTCTTTCTCTCAACCTTTCTGTTAGGCTGATGCCAACAGCCGCCACCATATTGCCATGCCACGCCACGCCACACCACGCTACACAACGCCACACAACGCCACACCACCAAACTAAATAAAGAGTTTTCTTCTTCTAGTTTGACACTTTATTTTGTGATTTTATTGTTTATTCGTGTCGTGGTTTTTTTTTTTTCATTTTATTTTTATTCTTTTTTTATGCTTTAACAAAATATTTATAACAAAAGTGAGGTGTATACTACAAGATAAAAAGTTATTTATTGTAGTTATTTCATTGCAAAGAATATGTTTAAGTTCTTGCATGATTATAAATGAAAACATCAACACAAAAGAATTTGAATAAACTCTTTTATTTCATCAATGAATTCCAATTAGAATACTAGTATACAGTACTAGGATTAATATTTATATTTATATCGACTGTATGGTTCTTCAAAGAATAGCCAAATCCAACAAAAGTTGTTCACAGAAGAAGCAAATCGAAGCAAATGATTGCCTGATTTTTCGTCATTACCGGTCACGTGGCGGCAGTGGAGTTAGAGCAACGCAAGACGGTCAATTCTGAATGGTACACGATCATTTGTTTGCCAGAAATTATTGGAGAAATTCGAAAAAAAGCAGAAGAGAGGCGAATCATTATTCTTCACGACATTGCGAGCTCCCACATGTAGCCTTAAAGAAAGGAATTTCTGATCGATCAAAACATCGAATTCATGGGTCATCCGGCGTACAGTCATGATTTTGCCACCTTATGATTTTTGATGATGAGTGGAAAAAGTGCTTCGAGAATTGATTCAAACGCTTACAAAAGTATATTGATCTTCATAGAGAATATTTTGAAAATCAATAAAACCAATTTCGATCATAAATATTTCATTATTATATCATAAAAGTTGAGATACATTGATTCTTCATTTATCCAGAAGAAGTTAAGATTGAGCATACTTAGTAAAAATTAGGATTGCGTCTGGTCTTGTTGGCAATTTTTTTTGGGGTAGCGGGGTATTTTTTGCTTCTGAATTTTATTGAACACACCACTTGCACTGAAAACCTAACAGCAACAGCGCAAATCGAAATTGTTGTTGCTGCGTTAATTGATGTGAACCTTTGTTGTTGCTTTTGTCAATTGCCCTACATTCAACTCGAAAGTGGTAAATTAAAAAAAGCAATTGCTATGCAGTTTGTATAAATACAATTTGTATAAATATTCTGTAATCAAAACATGTTTTGAACAAAAATTGTCTGAAAACAATTCAAAAAGATTGAGATCAATGTTGATTTAAGTGTTTGACAGTGCAAAAAAAAATATACTAATCATAAAAACAGAAAAAATAAAGAAAGTCTTAAGCATTTTCCATTATTCTTATATGCAGAGAATTTGTTTTTTATTATTACCAATTACTTTTAATGTTGATAATAAAATATAGATACTTTTTTTTCTAATATTAAAGAGCTGCTTCTTTGGCAGAATCGAACTTAAAATCAATAAAGGTAAAACCAAATATATTATCATCTCCAGAAAAAACAAACCTATGCAAAGCACAATACAAATTTGTTATTATAACTTTGAAATTGTGAACATGTTTTCCTATTTAGACTGAGTAATGAAAAGTCAATAAGTATTATAATTATTTAGAGAATTGGTCATACGCAGCAGTCATAATGCTTTTCTAATCAAAACTTCTTAACAGATCATGTCGTTGTACAAAACCATCACCTGACTAGTCTTGTGTTACGGATCTGAACAGGTACACTAAGTAAAAAAACATAAAGCAAAATTGCAAATCTATGAAACGAAAAGAACATTTTTGGAGCAGTTAAAGATTCACAAAGTGAATGACGTATAAGATGGAATGACGAATTATACTAACTCATAAAAGTTGAAAATGTTATACGTTTCATAAAAGCTCAAATAAGCCATTTAATAAGATTATGTAATTCAAGAATCGAAAAAAGCAATCATGAACAAAGCCATAGGCAGATCAATAACGAACCAGGTAATATGGAGATCCCATGTGCAGCAGACCAAAGCTAACAAACCTCATCAAAGATGATGATTATGATAACAATCGATTTTTATGATTCTTTTGGGAAGCCTTTTTGCCTAATGGACACTTTTTATTTTATTATAAAATAGTAGTAAAATAAGTTATTTGCTTGACATAATTTTCATATACTTTATATTTTTGTATTGAACTATTTTTTAAATAATATATAAATTATTTAAATTTAAATATTTATTAAAAAAAAATTTAGATGATAAACTATTAGAGATTAAAAAAACTTTGATTTGTAAAAATGTTTTTTTTTAAAGAAAATATTATGATTTTAAGGTCAAGGACTAAACTCAAACTAGTTTTGAATGCCTTTCAATGAACTCAACAAACATTAACATGTAAAGTTGTATTGAATTGGGAAAAAAAAATTGAGAGAAAATATCAATTGAAAATTTAAAACGAGAAACGTAAAGGAACAACAACGCCCATGCATCAACTGGATTTATTTTACCAAAGAATGAATGAATGGTAAAAATAAACTGAGTTCAAATATATAAAAAAAAAAAAAAAAATACAAAGAAAAACATCAGTAAAATGTTGTAAAAAAATATATTTATATACGCGTATGTATATTTGTATATGTTTGTTGGATCGAATCAAATAGACTGACAGAGCAGGGACAGAACATGGGGATATAGTATGACAATTCCCAAAAATGAAAAAAATAAATAAGTAAATAAATAAATGAAAAAGAATAAATACGAGTAGTACAAGACATGACAGTACATTCGACACTAAGGTTTGTCGAGCGCTACTGGGTCGTGAAGTTCAAAAACAGTTGGTCAGTATTGGTGTTGTCGAGTCGAGTCCATATGGCAGGCAAACTCCTGAAATGAAATGGGAAATAATTTTACAAAATAACAACAATGAACGGAGAAATGGAAATTGAAGCGACGGAAAATGAATTGACATCGTTGAACATTTTATTTGGCGACCACCACCATTGAAATTCATTCCGCTCCGGTCTGAATTCATTTTGTTAAATTTTATATGTTCTACTGTAGTATGCCAACTGATACCCAGCATTCATAGTAACAGAGGAATCAATGATATGTACTATCAACCAATCGACCGACCAACCAACCAACTGAGCGCCCAACTGACCAACCGACTGACCAAACGGACTGACCTATCGAACAACCAATCGACCACCTATGCATGCAATATTGTATTGGGGCAGTTAATAGTTCGGCACATTGGGTTTTTATTTGTTTTAAATGCTGACATTGCACGATTTATGGGTTTTTCTATGCTATGGAATGCATCGCATCTATGTCAGGATTCAGACAGAAAACGGGACAATTGCATACTTTTGCATATTTGGTCGTTTTTAAATATTATCCTTTACAATTTGAAGTTAGTTAAATCGCATCAATTGATCAATAAATTAAATAACCTCATTCTCTCCATTAAAGTTTCATATGTCACGTCTTATTGGTCTCTCAGTCATCAGTTGATGGGTCATATTACTTTCATACTTTAGTATTGTGTGAGTTAAATAGGAAAATAAAAAATATTTGGATGGTGAAATGACTTCATTGAGTCATAAAATGCTCACATTAAGACAACAATAACAACAACAATACACACACAGTGCAGAGTGCTATAGTTACAACAATACAATGAACGCGTCTTTACAAACACAATTGGTTTGTCGTCCTTGTGGGTCAGGAGTTTCGTTTGCAATGTGTGACAGTTTAACGAGTGTAACACATACCAAACTATGACCAGACAAGCAGCAAGCAGAAAACCAGTTAAGTAACCAAGCAATGAACCAAATAAGCAAGGCGTCAAACAACCAACAACAACATCAGTAGCAGCAGCAGCAACAACGGGATGCCACACATTGCCAAGGATTGAAAGACAAAAGTGAAGAACAGAGAGATGGAGTAGGGAGCAGGATATTTAAGCATCGAGTTGCAATGTTAGTGCAGGCATTTTTATACACTGAGAAATGATGTGTTGAAATTTAAGTAAACCCATTTCTATGCAACCAGCAAGCAAGTATCTTACAATGAATTCATAGAATATTATTCTATACTAAGGGAAATTCATCATTTTGATCAATCAATTCTAATTCTGATTATTTGCGGTGTAACGAAATGAAGACATATACGAGTACATATTTATATGTATGTATGTGTGACACTCAAGATATACGCTAATATTTATGTTCCTGTCAATTAAATCAGGACATTACGTATACGCGACGTATACTGACTGCTACAATACGTCGTCGACTACGACGACCCTCAACTTACGATTCTGCTGCTGCTAGTGTCCTCATCGTCCTTGTCGTCGTCTTTGTTGTCGCTTGTTGGCCACTAACGAGGCGAGTAAAGATGCCACAAAATCAAGGGAAATGCTTCATTGGTCGCGCTACAAATTACGACAATGCCGGTGGCAACGATATGTGCTCCTAGTTTGAGCTGTGGGCGGCAGCGCAACTTTGCTGCTGCGAAGTCATTGAAGGCACTGAAGCTGAAAGGATACTCATTGATGTTGTTGCTTTCAGAGGAGAATATATTTAACAGGAGGGGTAGGGAAGTAGTTCGATATGTTCCTATACTTATATTTGTTTTATTGTCAGATACATTGCTGGCTTCCTTGCTAGCTTGCTTTCTGAGAACAAGCGTTGGCATTTTTTGCGCTCGAGCACACCGAATTACACATATATAATTCTACATACCAATACATAAACAAACACATGCACATTTTCAAACTTATATATATATATATATATATATATATATATATATGTATAGATGTAGATATACGAGGTGTGTCTTAGAAGTATCCGATTTGTATTCATAAATGTGCGGTGCCATTATTGTTCTTTATCCGACTTGTGGCATCTGTCGAATTAATTCCCAACAGAATTCCCGAAAACCAAGCTTCCATTTGTAAAGCAGTTCAGTAAGTCAATTTGTCATTTAATCGTTTTCTCTTTAGCGTATTTTTCAATTTTGTGAACAGCGAAAAGTCGCAGCTGCTTTTCGCCATTAGAGATCATTTCCACAATGTCCTGAGGAACCTTTAAGCAAAGTTTTTTCTGCTCTGTTGTGAGCATTTTTGGAATGAATTCCAAATACATATAATCCATTCCTAAATTATCTGTTAGCATTCTTAAAATGTTACAAGTTTTCGGAATTCTGGCGATGATAATAAGTAGCACATGCTTGACATTTGTTTGGTGTTATTGTACTCAAAGGTCAAAAGACATAATGCAGGTCACTGTCAACAGACGTGCAACAATCATTGTCATTCCGTTATCCATGTTTTTCCCATACATTCATTCACAAAGACCTTCGGTTCTTTCGTAATGAGGCACTGGTTACACTTTTAACCCATTCCAATATTTTGAACACAGTAGCAGGTTGAATCCTGTTGGGAGACACCTCGTATGTCGGTATGTGGAGATATATATTGGCATGGCACATCGATTGCAATTCCTCGCTCAATCGGATGTTCAAAGTCAAAAAGCGTATGTGTGGAGTAGTCGTCGTTGTCGTTGTTGACCATTAAAATGAATGAGCACAACAAGAATGAAAACGAGAGCAAAGCATAAGAATGAAACATTTGTGGAACAAAATAAAGACGCCACGGAGATGTCACGTTATAAAACATCTTTTATGTGGTAGTAATGGTTATGGTTGTTATTGTTACTATTGTTGTTGTTGTTGTTGTTGTTGTTCGTTAAGTCATTACTTGTCTTTTTCGCTATTTTACGCTATTTTCTTTACTCTCACTAGAATTTCATTCCTTTCACCTCCATTCCTCTCAGACTTTGGGCTTTAGTTAACTAAGCAAAGCACATACATTCACACACATTCGTGTGTAGGAATGTGTATCGTGTTTGTTGCAACTTGGCTAACGAGCATGACATCGTCGCCATACACTCACGTGTCTTGACAAATGTGGCAGGCGTCAAGTGCAGTAGCACCCATTTTGATTTTATTTCGTTAAACATTAATGGCTTTAGTGGCTAATGGTCAACGCACACGCTTTGAATTAAAAAAGAAAACTGATTTTTTTTAATCTCATTTCATTTTTTAAACAAAAGTCATCGTAACGAGAGAAAAGAAATTGTAGAAAATTAAAAAAAAAACAGAAAATTAAAAGGACGAAACATTCGTCAAGTGTCCAAATCAGCAACACCCACGACTGACAGCGCGTAAACTGTCTGACATGCATATGTCGGATTCAGAAAATGATGTCTGGACAAACCAACCAAACATCCAACCAACGAACCAACCAACCAACCAACCGACCAACAACATGACAGAATTATAGTTGTGCTTTGGTCATAAAAAATACAATAGAAGCCAACGCCAGTAGTCCTCCATAACCATAACCAGAATCAACATACAGAGAGACAAACAGAAAAGAAGAAAGTCAGACAGATAGAAAAACAGACAAAAAGACAGACAACCAGAAAACGAGAAAGAGAGAGGTAGAGATAGACTGGGGAAAACGCAGACAATGAAATGTTGACAATAAAAGGGAACAAGAAACAAAAATCTAAAATGAAATGCTTGTGAAATACATTTTCATCACTCTAATTGCGCTTGTCGTTTGCGTTGAAGTTAACGCTTTTTCAAATGCTCAAATGTTCGTTTACTTTACCACAGACACTCACATAAGCATACACTAACTGGCTTACTTCCACATACCATCACCATCACCATCACCATCACCACCACCACCACCACCCCAACCACATAGTACCATGTGTGAGTGGTTCCTTATCATAGAAAAATTTACGATTGCATTATATAAACGTTGAAACGTGCGTGCGTAGACGAAACTGTAGGGCAAATACACACGCACTTATCAGAGTACATGTGTGTGAAAGTATCTCTGTGTGTGCATGGGGATGTATGTGTTTTTGTATTTAAGTTTAGAGAGTTCAAAAAGTTCGTAATGTTTTAGTACACATTTAAAGGAAAAAATGCTACTACTACTGCGCTACTATTGCTACTATTGAAAGAAACGAAGAACGAAGATGCGGTAAAAAGAAAATCCTTTTGGCCATTAAGCAACAAGCGTTGAAATTTAACGAGCCGGAAATTTGCAGTAATATAGCGTAGCAACTAAAGTAGGATAACAAAACACAAAAATAAGGAGAATATACACACAAAAAAATACAATACTTTAGGCAAAAAATTAAGATCAGGTGTGGGTGAGCGGAAAAATAAAATATCCTTGCCTCTGTCTCTTCCTATTCCTATTCCGCATCCTACTTTCTTTCTAAAAAAGTATAATACCTATTTATATATGTATGTGTGTATGTATACATGTAGGTCAAAGGATATTAAAGTGAAAACATTTTAGTAATTTATTACTTTAAATTATATTGGAAAAAGAATATCTTAGAGAAATCTTTGCATTGAGATTCATTTAAGGTTTCCATTTAAGAAATCAAAAAGTTAAGCAGTTGGGAAAATGTCTAGTAATTTAAAGTTAAAATACTTCAATCAATAAAAGAATTTAATTTAAGTTTACCGAAATTGCAATACACTCACATTAAATTTAATATTAATTTTTAAATTTTGCAATACAAAATAATCAGAGAGAAATTTATGACATTATTACAAAAAATTATCCATACAAAAATTTCAATTTGTTAAGATCTCTTTGAACTATAACACAGAAGAACAAAAAAAAAATGTTTTTTCCTTTGGCATAAGTTTAAGGAGTCAATTTAGATACATGCTATGTATTATTTTGTTTGTTATTTGTTTGTCAGTCGAGAAAAAATATCATTCTTCTGTCACTTCACATTAAACTTGAGCTTATAACAGAGTTGGTTAGATGGGAAAGGTTCCACCAGGACATGAAGATTATGAAGGAAAGATATCAAGGTTGACTTTTGCTGGAACTTGCAAAGAGACTGTCGAGTTAAAGAAAATCCTATACAAAATATTATTCTTTACTTTTATTGATATGTTTTTGATTTTGTATAAAAAATAAATATTATTTTTTTAGTTTTCAGCAACTCAAAATAGCCTGCAATTGACTAAGAAATCCTATGCCGTGGAATCTGTGTTCTATCTTTAATAATACGAATCTTTATCAGTTTCTTGATTTATTTTGATTTTATAATAAACACTTAAATATTTATTACACCATAAAAACTAAACCATCAAGTAAACGAATACTACAATTGAATTATAATACATTTTTATTCATGAAATGAAACATTTGTTCATACCAAAATTTCCAATTATTTAGATCCATTTCAATAATTTATTCCAATTTCGCACAAACGATTTTCAGTTTCTTTAAAACAATTTAAAAAAAAAAAAACTTTGTTATTTTATGAAATCCATCACATTTATGTATTAAGAATGATAAGAAAGCATATTATTTATATGTGAGTGGAGGATGGCGTATAACTCACACAACAACAATGACGTACTACAATCCTTAGGCAACGACAAGAAGAAGCAACAAGGATCAACAACCAACTCTGGTGCAACATGAAGTGAAAACAATGAGATGACGACGAGCAAGGAGATCAGTTGATATTCGAAGGTTTATACTGTGATCGACAGACGATCTGCGAACAAAGTCAGTTCGCATTCGAGGAAGCTTAAAGTGAGTAGGGACTGACTGTTCGCCAGTGAAGACGCAGCGGGTTTTTAACTTTTATGTATTTTAAATAATATTAACCATTATTAAAAATTAAAAAAGACAGTCCAAACACATTTATTTTTTAAATAGTCTAAATGTCTTAGCCTATTTATTTTGATACTAACTAACATGCGGAATTGAAAGAAAAACAAACCTTAAAACAAAATATCAATATTTTCGGAATTTGTTTAGCTAATCTCTTTTTTTTTGCGTATTATTGTATTTCTTTGAATAATTTAAAATTAAAAAAACGTCTTAATAGATTTATGTAATTGCATTAATCACTTATTGGGTTAGGTAAAAAGCTTATTATTTTTTTTGTGTACAGTTTTGATTTTATGAACCAAAACATCCTCGTAAACGAAAGAATTGAAACACAGTGCCTTATCTCTATAAATAAAATGAAGTTCCCCATTCAAAATTTCATCTATTGTAAATTTCTTCTCAACAAATAATTGACAAAAGAATGCTAAGTCAAATGACAACTTACCACTACTACTATTGGATTAAGGCACGTCTAATCTTAAATGACTTACTTAGCTTTCAAACTTTAAAACTTCGAAAATATAAAGCCAAACAATTCCAACTACCAGAAAATCCTTTCGAATCACTCTCAGCAGCAACCTTTCTCAATTCTTTACTTAAAAAAAACTTTCTCTACATCTTAGTACATAGTATGAGAAGAAAAAGACTACGCAAGACTTTTCCTAATTGAATTAAAACTGTAGAAAAGTTACATTCTTATTTGTCTTTTTTATGTTTTTTTTTTTTTTTTTCATCTACTGTTTGTTGTTTAAAATTTATTGCAATTTTCGTTAATGTAACCAAGATGCATATAGAAAATGCAACAACTACACACACGAGGAGAAAAAAAAAATATGCCAAATAAGATATAAAAGGACAAAAAAGAAAATAAAATATAAAAGAAAACCATTTAATTTCTTTTCTGAAGAGTAAACACTGCTGCAGTTATGCTTCTTGGCCCAACTCCTTAGAATGGGGAAAGCTAGGAAGACGAAGAAGCACCTTTACACCCAAAGCTCAATTGAAAAGAAAGATTGAGGGTAAAGAAATAAAACACAAAATAAAATAAAGGAATGGCATGGAATAGTATAGAATAGAATGGAAAGGAGGGAAAAGGGGAGCACGTTTTTCACAATCAATTCACGTAATCAAACAATTCAAGTGGCAAACACTGAAAATGCCAACGTCAACTGTAAAAATTTTCGTTAAGGTACAAACATCCCGACGAACAAAACTAACGACAAACTAAGAACGAGGTAGGAACTAGGATAACTTGCCTCAACGACAACGACGACGAGGGTAATAGAAAACGATTTATGCCCCAAAAACTATGCTTCGACATATGAACGAGAACTCACAGATGAGCTGAGCTGAGTTGAAGCTGCTGAGGTTTGGGCGCAATGCAAGAATTACAAGAAAAAAAATGAAACAAAAATTACATGAATGCGAAAGAAAGCAAACCACAAACCAACAAGAGAAAAACACAGAGTCCCTCACATTCTCACACAAATACATAGATACAGATACATAGATACATCTGCAGTTACAATGGTAGAAGAAAAGACACATCCATGAATACAACTGCCTTTGTTGACACAAATTTCAAACTAACAAAAATGGTGTGGCCAGGCCTTTGTTTGGCATAGAAAATTGGGTGGGGACTTGAATTTGGTTTGGTTTAGTTCGGTTCGGTTTGGGGAGTTTAAGTTGGTGACGACCATTGCCAAAAGTTGCAAAACGCTATCCCGTTGCACTCCTGTTCTATTCTGTTGTACTACGAGTACAAATGAAAAACGGAAAACGGACGGAAGTTGTATTCTACTACATATAAGTAGTATGTATGTTGATGATACCATTTCCGGTGACATTGCTCACAGCATGAGAAACTAGTAAAAAACTAACTGAGCATTACTTGCTAGAAATTGGTGAAAAGGTACTGTGACTGCATGCTACGAAGAGCCGAGATCGAGCCGCAGCCGCCGCCACACGTGAAGACTGCAGCAGCCAGTTACTACATATTACAAGAGTTTGTCACAACTCGATTTTGTCTATCTCCACTTTATTTTTTGTGTGTTTTCTCATTTGGTCTACCTGTTTCGCATTTCTATTTTGCTTTTTCTGCATGTTGCCAGGATTTCATTGGAAAACAACATAGTTACTTCCTATAGTGGATGGGCTGGGCTGAATTCACTCAATATAGGCTGAGCTCAACATGATGCTTGGCTTTAACATTTTTCGCACACATTCAACTTAAATTAGCTGAGAAAACGAACAAACGAATGTCTGCAAGAAAATATACAATAATTAGGAAAGGTGTAAATCAAGGAAATTTTTATTTTATTTTCTCGAAAAACAGTCTTCAACAAGGCAACATTATTTGTTCTATTCAGAGTTTTTTTTTTTTTTTGCTTGTGACAATTGTATTCTATTTGCTTGGTGCAAATTTAAGCACAAATTGTTGTCAGCAAAAATAACCAGCAGTTTGGACCACTGCCTAAAACAATAACCGCAAATGTCTGATGATAAAAATGGCACGGAATGTTTGCCAAAAAGTATGCAACGAAAGAAAAATACTGTTGACACATGGAAGTAAACACAAAAATAAATAAAATATCATTGTACGTTTGTTTGGTAGTCACTGGAAATTATAACAACTTGGCCCAAAATCTGAAAAACAATTTGCAAGCAATAAACGCAAAATCCGCTATGACGATGGCGAAGTCAATAGCTTTGGCGTTATTCAAAATAATGTAGACATTGATGATGGATGCTACAAGTAGATGGGTAAATGGGGGTAGTAAAGCTTGAAAATCAATTTCCCCCCAACCCAATTGGGCTGTCAATTAAGTTAATTGGACAATTTTACAGTGTGCACACTTAGTACTTACATCAAATTCACAAGAATCGCAAGTCCCGACGTAATCAACATGATTTCCGCATCAACTTCATAGTCACCGTTGATCAGACGTTCGATGGCCAGCCAAACCAATATGCCAGTTATAACCCAAATCATAAAAACGGATGCCATGGCTCCGATTACTTCCGCACGATACCAGCCAAAAGACATGCTGCAAAGAAGACAGAACAGGAAAATGATGAAAATTAAACAAATATTGAATTCAAAAAACTTGATGATTGAAAGGACACAGAACATTGTCGCTCGCCGCTTCGCTTAATTAGTTTATGTACTCAAATATCTTCTTATCTTGTTTACTTTAAGATAATCTACTAAATCACATAATGAGATGAATATTTTATTATTATAGAAAACTGATGATGATTAAGTTTGGAATATCTAAAGCGATGAAGTATTTTCTGGAACTTAAAGTTATTTATGTTAAGTGAAATATGCATAAAAGGGAAATTCAAATGAGATTCTTTTAAATTTTTAAAGATGTATTTCATTAAAAAGTTAAAGAAAACTCAGAAATACAATAAGTATATAATTTTATAAGACTTTTATCATTAAAGTTAGTCTGATAAAACTGATAACCTTTTGAACTTAAAAAATTTAAGTTATTAAAAATCCTGCCAATCACACAAACAGTTTATGAGATTTTGGCTTCTTTGTGCATCTTCAAGTTTAAGAAAATTGATCATAATATTCATAAAAGTCCATCAATGGACTGACTTTTGCTGCATGCGCCCAATTGTATTGTATATAAATAAAAGGTACGAACAATGAACTTTGTTAAATTTAGAGAATTAATTAATAAAGAAATGTCTTCAAATGAAAAGATTTAGTAGTTTACTTAAAACTCACATAAATTTCATAAAGTATGCAATTATTTTCAGATCTTCCAACACTCATCTTTAACCCAATCTATACTAATATTATAAAAGAGGAAAAATATGTTTGTTTGTAATGGATAAACTCAAAAACTACTTAACTGATTTTAAAAATTCCTTCACCTATAGAAAACTACATTATCAGCGAGTAACATGGGCACTATTTTATTTTTTAAAAATTTAGAAATTCCTATGAAAGTTACAATAATGTATCCCAAGGTATCAAAATTTTTGAAACAAGATCGAGAGGTTTGTTGAGAAGGGAAACAGGGGGAAAAACAGAGATTATGGGATAGAGAGTATAATGATTCTAAGAAAGGAAACAACTCATGCGAAGCAGGGCCGGGTTTGTCTATTTAATAATATTGCGAAATCAAATGATGCAAATCGCCAACAACAGCAAGTGAGTATTTATTGGGAG
The DNA here is from genome assembly GCA_035041805.1 of Amiota mariae. Classification (NCBI taxonomy): domain Eukaryota; kingdom Metazoa; phylum Arthropoda; class Insecta; order Diptera; family Drosophilidae; genus Amiota; species Amiota mariae. Next base: position 18,260,987 of record JAWNKV010000370.1, on the reverse strand, counting down.
CATTTCCTACTCATTTAACCTACTTTCAAAATGGAAAACAATTTCGGAAAATTGCAAAAAAGATTATTCACAATTAAAGATTTGTATCATTAATTTTTATATTTTCTTCTCATATATACAAAAATTAAGGGTGATATGAGTATGACTTCAAAATTCATGTTTCCGTTTGGCATTAAATGGTTTTATTGAAGTCAGTTAGACTAAGTAAAACCCCTAAATTTTAATTTGATACATTTGTGGATAGAATGTTCTCATGGAACGCTAATAAAATAAATGCATACAAGGGAAAATTATACGCATTAATAAAAATAATTTACGAATTAAGTTTACAAAAAACAAGAAAAAAACACAACTGACAGAAAGACAAATGGACGGACAGACAGACACACAAAGAAACACACAATGACTGAGGACAAAATGAAGCGAAATTTTAACATTCATTTTTGGGAAGCTCTGCTCTGCCATTTTTCACTTCATTTAAACTTTTGCTAAAGAAAATTTTATAACAAACAAAAAGAGAAAAAAAAACATACAAAAAAATGGAAATCTAATTTAACTTTTATTTTGCGGAATTGCCTTGAAATCCAACACACATACGTATAGTAGGTACACATGTGCCAAGTCGACAGCCAATACAATTCTATATAGTACTATATGGTATGGAATAGCATTAGTAAGGGTGTCTCCTGCACTAACACTCTCCTTCTCCTCACTTGATGACTGAGTGACTGACTGACTGACTGCCTGTGACTCCTGTGATGGCACATTGCCACAATTGTGTGCTGCATACTTTTCAGCATGCAAAAATCGACACATAGCAAGAGAATGGGGGAAGGGAAACATATACAAGAAATGCTAACGAAATATTGTGAAACCGAACAAAAATACAAAAAAACCACTGAATGACGATTTCTGTCGTCGTTGTCGTTGTCGTCGTTGGTTTTACGCGAATTCAGTTGGCAAGGCATTAAAGGCAAAACCAACTCCGCCTCTCACCAATCGTGTGAGGGTGGAAAGAAAAACAATTCAAATTTCATTCAATTTAAAAATGAAACGAACTTGTTTATGACTGAAAACAACAAATTTACATATGAAATGTTCACAGAGAAACCGAAGCTGGTAAATGCATTCATAGTAGAATAGTAAAAGATAGAAAGCAAACGATGATTTTGGCAGGAAAATGAAAACATTGCAAAGCAAACACAAAAACTGTTAAAAGTTTAAGCTTTATGAGTGAGTAATGAATGAATTTGAATTGAAAAAAAAAACCATTGTGCTTTATCATTAAGAAACATTTTTGTTGTACATAAAAGTCAATTGAAACTACACTTTTATGAATGCATCATTGGATAAGCCAAGTCAAATATGCTTAACAAAGTATTTCCCCTAAAACTATGCATTTACACATATGTATGTATTTCATTAGATTAATCAAAGCTCTGTGAATATGTACATACTTATAAGTAGAGTGTGTTACCCATATTCAATTAGTTGCACATTTCATATGAAAATTATACGCCTTCTATGTTGTACTACACCGCTAACTTGGTATTTAACTAATCACTTAAGCACTGAATGTTTCCGCCACCTTGAACTGAGCGGCGCTCAACAGAATAAGACAAACGACAGCGTGCAGACGGTGAAATGCATACGAAATGAAATTGAAACGCGCCGCAATGAAGCAACAAATATTACACAATAATAATGCAATTTAATTTGCAACCCCAATCCCCCACATTTGTTATTCTGACAATCCAGCACCCTTACCATATTTTCAATTCATTTGCCACATTTTATACAACACCACACACACATGCATTCAATGCTTAGGGAGAATGGCAATGGTACTGGTGTCATTGTAAAGCTACTTCTCGATGATGCTTTTAGTAATACTGGTAATAGTGTTAGGGGCCTAGTGATGGAGATGGTGCTAGTAGTACTGCTGGTGATGGCTGCTCCCGTAAAACATGTTTGCATAGCAGCCACTACTTGTCTGTGAATATTTGCAATGACTGCACCTTGGTTACAAAATGCCCTGCCTTCTATGCACTATGCACTATGAACGACGATGTACACAATGTTGTCCATATTCAAAGTCTTTTCTTGTTCGGTTCGCACGGTTCTCAGTCGACTTAAGGTTTGGTTTGGTTTGGTTTGGTTCGGTTCGGTTTGGTTGTGTTTTGGGTTTGGGTTCATGCTTTGGGTTTTCTTTGCTTTGCAGCAATTGTGCAAATGTGTTTTGTTTTGATAAATTAGGCTTGTCAACTGGAGGTGGGTGGTGGGTGGTAGGTGGATTGTGAATAGTGAGTAGTAATGTTACGATATTGAATGAACCGCATACCAAACGCGCCTAAAACTATGCAACACACAAACTACAACTAGAGAAAGAGAATACTATGACTACAAATGCATAGTATAAACCCAGGTGGGGTTGGGTTTTGGGTTGTTGGAAGCTAGTTGAGATGGTGAGGAAATTTACAAAATTACCATGCAACACGCTCAAAATTGCAAAAGTTTTTCATTATTCACTTTGTGGTTGATGCCACTACTGCCACTCTTTTTGTTATTGCTGCTGTTATTGCTGTTGCCTATAGCTAAAGGAGTGAGATTCTCGCATGAATGAGTTGTACGAAAACTGTGAGCTGTAAGTAAGTAAATAAATGAGAGCCTAGCGGGTGAGTGAATGAGAAAATTTAACAAAAACAAAAAAAACAAAAAAAAGGAAAACAGAAAACAAACCAAAAAAGAAAATCAGCTAAAAACAACAAAAAATAAAGCAAATCTGAAAATCTGAAAATTTGACTGCGCTTAAAGGCGTGACTGAGAAATAGAAAGCAGTGCTCCGCTCAACTCAGCTCAGCTCTACTGATGGATAATGGATGAATGGTGAGTTTGGAATGTGATGAGTGGGTGGTTGTTCGGTTGGTTCAACTATGTTTGTAAAGTTGCAGACGTGGTAAAATTTGCGCCAAATTAGAAGCTTGGTCAGACATTGTAAAAATAAGTATTTGGTGTAGCGCGCTTTTTGTGCTTCATATAAAAAAAACTTGCTTCTTTTTTGGTTGTCTTCTACTCGTTATACTTTGTTAGGTGTTTTGTCATATACTATTTGATGCAAATGCAAAAACTTTACAAAAAAAGAAACTAATTTTAACTTGCTTGCCATATAATTTTAGTTGAAATTTTCCCATAGAATCAGTAACTTTGACAATTGTATAAGGAAATCATAATACGGTATAAAGAAGACTTTGATTTTAAGATAAATTCGTAGAATTTAAATTGCAATCCAAGTGAAGTGAAGGCCGAAGAAATTAAAATAAATTTCACTTGGGACTTTTGGAAGGAAAAAGCCCGTAAAATTATTCTTTCACATTCTCAGTCACATGAACCGGTAAAAAGTAGTGTGCATAAATAAAACTACCTTATGACAAGCGACAAGTTGACGCGCCTCAAAAACCAATCTCATTTTCATAAAATATGCATTAGCACTCTGCAAACTTTTCCTTTCCTTTTTTCTACTTCATTTTCCATACAAAAAATACAAAAAACAGCCCATGTACCATATATGCAGACATATGTATTTCACTCTCTGTGGCCTGCCTGATTTCACTCTACTTCCCTCATTTTGAGAATTAAAAAAATAATATAAAATAAAATAAAATACTGAACAATATAATTTTAGGTTGATGACAATTTTCTTTCCTTCTCTTTATGTTTTAATGCAAACCTCAACAAAAAATACAACTTATAAATAAAACAAAAAATTATTCATAAAATTTACATACTTCATTTCACTTCACTTAAATTGTCCTTTTATTAACATGTTTTAAATAAATTTTACTATAAATTGGATTTATAATAATAATAAAAAAAAAAATAATCATTTATTTTAATAAATATATGATATCATAAGTTATTGTGGGTCTTCACTTAACCGAACAAACCTTACAACTTTGTGCGCTCATAAAGTAACTGATCCAAAAGAAATGTACATTTGTGATCGCATAAACCTCAGCTTTCCTCGTATACACAAATATTTGAAATTGTCAGAAAAGTGGATAAAATGAACTTATTGAAAATAAAACACAAATTGCAATACATAATTTATATTCGACGTTCTCTTTGCTGTAAATAAATTTTTATTTGATTTAAATTGGTAAAACATTTCACTTTTGAAAAGAGTTGGCAATCACAATAAATACTCAGTGTTGGCAGCCCTCACTGATTTGTGTGATTTATGAGGTGTCGTTCTCGAAAGCAACCTTATAACTTTGTGCATTTAAACGTTTGTAAGGTTTTAGGCGTTGCCGTGAAGACCATTCTTGTATATTAAGAGACTTTTAAATGTTGAATTTACCATTTTTAATTAATTACACAACTAAAGAATTAATTTGTTTGAAAGCTGACAGGCATACAGACAAACAGATAGAGAACCAGATAAATGGATTTTATAAAAATTAACTGGGAATAACACAACCAAGATTCTTTGAATAGGAGTGCTTGATATAAGAGCAAAGTCTTATAATATCAAACAAGTAAGTATGACAAGTAAAGTCGCGACGTAATATATCAGTAACAATTAAGTTGGTCAGTGACTTGTGTCTGATGTTCTCAGCTTTCGTTTCGCAAATAAAGTCAAAAGCTAACTTCAATGTTTCTTTGTCCTATGAATGGGGCTGCACGGTGCGCAACACACAGCAACATTGATCAGGTTTGACATCCAGTTAATTTAAAACCTTATTCTTTCAAATTATTGTCTTTGGGCAAAAATTGTCAATACAGATTTATCCTTTGAATTGGTGATCATCACTTTTCGCGACATTTTTTTAAAAATTTAACATTCATTCTGCATGTCATTAAATGTTTTTAGAAAAATCATAATTTAAATCATTCAAAAGATAATGTTTTGTTCTACCAGAATCTTTGTTTTCTTGTTAATTTATGTTAATTTATATGGAAAATTTGTGGTAATTATACAGTCTACATAAAGGTTAATCAAGATTCCATGCTGATTCTGCTCGCGAAATTTGTGCTGTATATTTAGAAGATACCGTAAATGAAAGAACTACTCGTGATTGATATGCCAAGTTCTGATCTCAAAGACGAAAAATGGTCTATGTACATTAATATGAAGCAATGCAAGAAGTGGCTTAGCACCGATAAACAAGTTACACCTGCTCATAAAACAAGAGTGAATACATTCAGTTAATATTTTATGTAGATACTGGCAGTAAATACACTTCATTAGCAGAATATAAATAGAACGTTCCCATCAAAATTATTGTAATTATTCGGGCAGATTAAAGTACCAAATGAACGAACATCTATTCAAAACTGGCAATCCAATCAGAGAAGCGTTTTAAATATTTACATATACATCGATTCTACTAAACCAAAAATTTTGTAATAATAAAATTAGTTAAATATTTAAAGCAAAAAACAAAAAAAAAATTAAACTTTACTTAATAACACCCACATATGAGTATTTAATCATTAATTGAGAATTCACATTTACATTTATTATAAATAACTCATAAATTATGTAGAAGAAAGGAAATACGCTGCGATAATGATAAATATTGTAATTTCTCCTTCGTTTTTAACTCTTGGCTTATGAAAAAATAAAAGGAAAAATATTTCAAAAATGTCCATTAAATGTAACAATTACCAAGTGCAAAAGCGACTTGATGCAGCTGCATATACAGTCATGTGCATTTGTGACAGTATGACAGAGTATACAAATACATATGTGTGTGTATATGATGGTTCTATGTGTTTAAGCTATGCTGGTAAGTTAAGCTAAGTCGAGTGCTGAGCTACATTAACGCTACTAAAATTTAATGTACACTCATAGACACAAGTACATAAAAGCGTCAACGACAGATGAGTGTGTGAATGTTAAATATACATGTGTGTGTATGTGAAAGCATATGTGTACGTGAGTGTTTTCAAGTGTTTTAAAAGATGTGTGTGTGTGTGTGTGTGTGTGTGTGTGTGTGTGTGAGTGTAAAAAGTGTTTTTTGTCCATTTTAATAGTAACTTACCGTTGTGTCGATGGTCGCCCGGCAATCCAGATGGCAAACAATGATATCATAAAACTGGCAAAATCTGTGAGCAAGTGAGCAGCATCTGTTGCAATTGCCAAACTATTCGATAGTACGCCACCTGTTTCCAAATGAGAAAATCAGAAAAAGAGGATGATGAAGAGGAGAATAAGTAAAAAAAGAAACAACGACATCAATAGGTTTTTTGCACTACCTACTATTGTATACAATAGTATGCAGTGTAGTGAACACAGAAATAAAAAGAAAAAACTACATACTACCATAACATAAAATTTAGTAAGCAGTAAGAGTTCAGTTCGTTTTGGTTTGATTTGGTTGAATTTCGAATTGGATTTTGCATTGGTTTTGGGGGTTGGTTTTGGTTTGATTTTGGGTTTTGTGGATAGTCGTTTTGGCTAAGTGAAGCAAACCATCAACATTGATTCAATGATTATGACGACAGCAAACGGGCGGAGTTGCACAAATTGTGCAGCAATGAAGTAAGTACTTTTGATAGAGTACAACAAAAGGATATTGAAATGTAGGAGGTTAACAAAAACTACTACATTCGGTACCATAAATAGTAGTTAAATTTTCCAAAAAACAAAACTAACAAAATTCAAAAAGTATTCCAACATTTTTAGCCAAAATCAATCAAAGCAAAAAAAAAATATACAAAATTATAGTTTTGACTTAAAAATACTAAGTTGAGTTAATAAATTGACCCCGAATTTATTGTTTTTTAAGTAAAAATTAAAATTAGAAGCTACGACATGGTTATAGTTAAGGATTTCATGAAGACGTCGTTCAATAATCAAAATTATCGAAATGAATATGACAATGAGAGATCTGTGTCAGATTTTAACTCGGTAGCTCAACTATTGAGAAAATGATAAAATCTGTTCATGAATGACTTGCAAAAGATATAAAAACAATCTTGTCTCAATGTCTTCTCAGACCAATACACTACGGCAGTAATTCTTAATCTGGAATCCATGGAACTTAGGAAGTCCTTGTTGTAAATATTGCGGGTCTACGGTACAATTTTAATATTAAATTTATATCAATTTATTTATTACTTAATGTTGTGTCTATCCAGCGATAGATTTGAATTTATTATTTATTTATTTATTTGTACTAACATAGAACTATTAAGTATTATACATATTACCCCAGTCCTGAGCCGTTGGGGGATGCATTATTTGTTTGGTTTATATGAGTAAGAAAACTGTAATGATGAATCTCTGCTGCTGCTTAAAAACTAAGTAACTTACTCTTGTCATAATTGACAGAAAATGAGTATAAAAAAAAACCAATCCAGATACTAAATCTAATGATCCTAATCCGCAAATGAATTGAATTACTATGGAATAAGATAATCAAATTTTACTATTGTAAATTTTTATTTGTAATCTATGATTATATTTCGATTCTTCTTTTCACCTAAATGCATATACTTTCTTCCAAAATAATATAAAAGACGCATTTTTTCCTAAGTTTGTATGGAAGATAGTTCCTTATGTAATTGAAAAATACTCGTACTATTGGGGAAACTCTACAATCCAATCTAATAATTCAATGACTAGCGGACTATGAAATATTCGACATCAACAGACAAAATAGTATACCATTGATATGAAAAACAGTCGTGTAGCAATACCTACTCAGCCAATTAAGTCCTGAAACTGCAGCAGGACTAAGAATTACAAAATTTGTTTTAGCAGAAAGCAGATAATAAAAAGTTAAGTTAATGCGAGGAATAATTCTTTCAATAACCGGAAAACTCTAATGGGAAATCTCTACATAATTTTAACCTATTAATTCAAATAAAAGGTTAAAAAATATTTGAAATGTACAGGCAGGTTTACCTAATATATCCAGTGAATATAAATAAATGTCCACACTTCAGCATCAATTTTAATATTATTTTTGGACCCTGCAACTCTTTAGCTTGTTAGATTGACACCTTGTCGTGATAAAGGGGCTCAGTAAGTGTAGAGACACTGAAGCTAAGAGCAATCCAAATAAGATATCTTTTGTCAGTCAGTCCTATCCTATTCTGTTCTGTTCTGTTCTGTTCTGTTCTGTTCTGTTCTGTTCTATCCTTTCCGATCCTTTCATATACCTCCAATCATAATCTAATGTTTATTATAGCGATAGTATTTTTTGGCTTATTTTATTTTTTTTTTTTTTCAATAAAATGAAGATTCTCTCTTTAAAAAATCAGAAAGATTCCATTATTTGTTAGGTTTGTATGAAGGTAAACACAAATAACAAATCATTGCAAATGAAGGCACAAAAACTAAGGAACTGAAAATTATTATTGTTGTAATAAATAGACTCGTTGTAATTAATTGTATATCCTTCAAATCTTCAATATCTTTGGCAACATTTATTACTTATAATTGTAGTAGTATGTAAATATATACATTGTATTGTAGTAGTGGAGGTATTCTCATTAGTATAAGCTGAAGAGTAAGTTCCAAATGTCTTAGAGTAATCATTAATGTAAGTCAAGAACCGGCAGTCCATTCACAATGTGTATTTATGGCATTGATAGCATTTAAAAATTCAAAAACAAATAAACAAGATATAGCAAAGGTATAGCAAAGGTATAAAAAATGTCAAGGTATAAATTAGTCAAGGAACTGAAGGGCTAAGAATTCCAAAAAGCATTTGATAGATGCACCAAAGATAAAAGTATACACTCTTGACTTAGTATCTAATCACCCCAATTCGCCAATAAATACTTAAGACTTAAATTAATTTAATTTTAAATTATGATTTTGGATTTGTGATCTATGATTTCTAAGTTTTATTTTGTTTAGATTCTTTGTTTTTACCAGAATAGTACAGATGTTCTCCCACAAGAATATAGAAAACACAAAGGAAAAACTATTTGTTAGACAATATTTTATTCCTGTCCTAATATACAATATATATATATTTTGTCCTTGCCACAACAATCCCTTTTATAATTTTTCCATTTATTTACATTTCTCTCATTCTCTTGCCTTTCTTTTTTTTTTTTGTCGTTTTTTGTTGTTGTTGCTTATATTCTTTTAAGCCACAAAGTTGTTGATTGTTTGCTGTGTTTTATATTTTTTCTTTTTTTTTTTGTCCACTCTCCTCTACTTTATCCTTTTTATGCTACGTTTGCTGTGTACATTTTATACCTAAAACCATCCTCACTATCCTTTCAGTTCTTTGTAATTTTTAAATTTTTAAATTTTTGATTTTTATTTTTTCATTATTTTAATTCTTTTTTTTCTGTCTTTTTTTTTATTATCCCTTTTTTCAGTTTGATTCACAAATTAAATTCTGCTTTATAAAATCTGCTTGACAGTCAATATGTAAGCACTTCCGCTGGCCATATTGTTGCACTTCCGGTGTTCGCTTTTTAACATGTCCTCGTCCGCCCGTCCTTTCTTTCGGTTTGCCCATTCATTCATTTATTCGTTTATTCATTCATTCATTCGCTCACTTCATATTTGCTGCTATACCAATTTCTTTCTTTCTTATTTCTTTCTCTTTGCTTTGCTTTGCCACGCTTTATTCAATTCAGTTCTTACATTACTTTGGCATTTGCAAATATCGTTCGCATTTTCCCGAGGGCAACTTTTGTCTGTTACTGATTTTAATATGAAAAATCTTTTCGCGCCTTTCATACCCTTTTCTCGACCAATCAACTCTACAATTTTATAGGAGGCCAATATTTGTTTAAGGCAAAAGAAGAAAAAATATTGTTGAAAATGAAAAATCGTGAGAAGATTTTTCTTTCCGCTTTGCCTTTTATGTTGGTTTTGTGTTAAAGAAAGCTTATTAATTTAACATTTCTTGGAAATTCCAGTTTCTGTTGTAAATTAAATTTGGTTCATTGTTATGCCTAAAAGTATGCTCCGATTTCACTATTGCTTATATGTACGATACCCGATTACTTACCAATAATTTCACAAATCATAAAGAGCAAGCAAAGCACACTAGCTATGATGAGCTTACGGCGGGCCTTTGTATCAGTACCCTCACTACGTGCCCGATGACAATGATCCCGAACTGCAAATAAAAACAGAGAGAGATATGTTAAAAAGCCAAACAGCGGGCATTAAATAATTTGTATAAAATATTTTAATGGCATGAACAATTGATGCTTAAATGAATGAATGAATGACTGTATGATCGAATGGTTGGGATTTAGCAGGGAGAGCACGTTAGCACCACATGTGAATAATGACCGCAATGAATATATCAATGGGGGATGGCTGTGTGGATTTCTGAGTGTAAAGGACATCATATCCACGAACACACATTTGATTACATGCTACCGGATATGGTGGACAATACCAAATGTGGCCGCCTTTGGCTTCAAAGAACGGATGTAAGTAGAATGTCGCAAGCTCGTTCCTCTGAATTTTTTTGCGCTGGAAAGTCTATTAAATACTTTATTGCATTTGTCGCAACCGTATTTCATGCTTTGTCATTTCCGCTACTGCATTCCGGCACCCTACCCGGGCCTTCTCTTTCACTATTTGTTATTGTTGTTGTTGTTGGATACATATATACGTTTTTTTTTTATTATTTCCCTTTTCTCTTCATGACTTCTCTACTATAAGTGAGTGAGTGTGTGACATTTGCATTCAGCATAACAAGGCAAAGCAGCAGCATAGGATAGGCCAGTCGAGTCGAGCCCAGCTCAGTACAGTACAACACAACACAACACAATGCAACACAACAATAGTGAATGGCGAAATGGTAAAATAGTGAAAGGCAAAAGGCGCTTTCACATCGACCACAACAAAGGCAACAACAATGCAGCTGGCAGCCAAATTAAATTCCTGTGCATAACCGATCTCGCAACGAAAACCCAAAGCGCCTTCGTTAAGCTTATACAAACGTACTATATACTCTCGTGGTATAACATTCACACAATGTCACATGCTTTAGGAATGAAATGCTTTTGGTACTAAGAAAATGAAAAGGGGAGAGGAGAGGAGAAAGTGTGCGCGAAAAGCAAAGTGAACTTCACGCTTTCCTCGCAGCAGTACAATTTCACCTTTTATTATTCTACTATGAATTTTATGCGCCGCTTCGCGTTTTGTTTGCGTTCAGTCATCGGCGCATAAAATTCATTCATTCATGCAACTGTACGTGAGCACGGCAACCAACAACACCAACAACAATTCAATGACTCTCAAACAATGTGAAAATGTTGCGTGCTTGCCGACACACAACAACATATAACAAAAATAAAATAAAGAAAAAGAAAAACTTAAGTGCAAGAAAAATGAAATGAAAAGAATCAACAAATATCGCAATATGCACCACAATATCTGGAAAAGGACACCATCACACCGCAACTTTAATTGATTTTCTTCCATTTTCCTCCACTGTACATATGCTTCGCTCGTTAACGAGTCGCCTTCCATGGCCTCCTCCTTCTTCTTCTTCTCTTGCCTACTATAAAATTTCATTTAATCATCATAACCACACACATTGTGGTACATAAGTAAATACAATACACTCAATAAATTGACATACTTAGCTGAGAAGAACCAAGTTATTTCAAGTTACATATATTTTTTCATTCTTTCTTTTTTTCCTCTAAATGGGGTCAATTACAATAGAAAAAGTAATAGTAACTACTTACACTATTTAATAATATTTTCCTGCAAAAAAATTGTGAAAACTGAATATTCGAATTTAAATTTAATATCTTAATTTATGGTAATAATAAATACTAACAACAATAACAAAATGCATGTTCAAGTATCTACTATCTAATGTAATCATCAATGTGACATTGGATTATTTTATTATATATCCGGGTTGTCTAAACAAAAAGAATCTATTGGAAACTTGTATTTGTTTTGTAATTGTAATATTTTAAATAAATAAATAATTGTGCATTTGATTTGCAAAACAAAACAAAAAATATTATGAGGGAGGAGTGTTCGTTATGTTCATTGAAATGGTATTCCCAGTAAGTAAGTCAATATAAGTTGCGTTAAGAAACTATACGACAAAGGTAAGGTCAGTTCAAGAATGGAAATCCAGGAATATATGGGATTTTTGGACAATTATCTACGACTGTTTCTCCAGGACAAAACTCATGGCCCATAGATTTTCATGCTAGACTAGCGCGAGATGCTACACCCCCAATTTAATTTTAGTGCATGATTTTTATAGTCAACTAACACACTTTGTTATAAAATTTAATTATGAATTATAAGTTTACTCAAATCAAAATAATTGAAAAACAAAAAATTTCAAATAGTTTCGCCTTACAATGGTTTAATCCAATTGAATAAAAGTCAAATATGTGTTAGAAATTGTTCAATATTAAACATTTAAAATGAGTAAATGATTGTTTTATTTGTATATAGATATCATTTGATTTAGGCAATATAATTATGTAAATGTTTAGACACAGTTATTATGTTCCCTGCATCGAATTTTATGGTTTTAGATTTTGAAGTTTAAAAATATGTATGTAACAAAAATGTAAATTTGATCTTTAAACTACGTTTATTTAATCATAAATCCAGCTCAAGGAGACTAGTGAACATACTTAACATTACTGATTAAGATTATAAACAAATACACGTAAGTCTCCATTATCTCTTTTAACTTGTTGTAAATTTCAAGACTACAAAATATTAAATTATACACTGACACGACAAAGTAACCTTAAGAAATGTGAAGTTATTATATTGTTAAACACATAATTGGGCAATTAACAACATCTCAATGATTTCAGAACTTATACAAATTCTAAAATATATTTATTTACTTAAATAATAAATAATTGTTTGAGAGAGTCAATTCATTTTAGGAATTAAAATCAACATGCATAAAATGCAATAATTTGATAATTTTTACATCAAATTGATGTACTTATATAATAAGCAACCCACGTAATATAATATTTAATTTATTTAAAGGGGTCGGATTTTGATTAAAAATCCAAATATATAATATAATAAAATTGTATTTCAATATTAAAGAAAAAAAAAAACCAAAGAAATTCGTTTCATTCGTTTTGGATTTCAAATTCTACAATACATTTCAACTACATACTTCTACTATATAAGTATTGTATATAATACAATACTTGCTTGTATATAATTGTCACATTTGTAACAAATCATTTAAATTGTATTTCCAAGTTTATAAATAATTAATTTAACAAAATAATTAAAATTGAACAAAAAAAAAATGTGAATTAAAATAGCGAACGAATTGAGAATAAACTTAAAACCAACGAATAGAACAAACAATGAATTATTGCATAATATAAATTTATAAGAGATACGTTAAAAGCATCAAAAGAAAAAAAAAACGTTACCATTAGTCTTATCAAAGTCCAAATACCCTTCCAATATGATGATTATAAATATGAAATTTCATGTTCACCCACACTTTGAGGGCATCCACAAATCTTCATTTGACTTTTTTTCTCATTGCTTAGAAAAGAAATAAAAATAGTTAAATTTGATTTTTTTTTTTTTTTTTTTTTTGCTCATGACTTAGAAAAGTGATGATTAAAAAATTACAAAAAAAAATAACATGTATCTTAAAAGTGAAAATTTGTTTTTTAAATGTAAAAGATAAAATTATCGAAAGATATTAAGTGCTTGAAACATGCCTCGGGCCCCACACACCTAAATCTGGCACTACCCACCGCCAGACAAATGAACAAAGCTAAATTGATTCAACTTCAACTTATTGACTATTATCTATGCACATGTACTTACTTTATACTCATAGCTCAAAATGTTACAAACATCATACTAAAGTACAAATACACTAAGAACTAGTGTAAAGTGTAAAAAATAAAAAAATAATAAGGAACAAAAAAATTTTACGAAACTGTTGATCTAGTGCCAATTGAAAAGGGATGAGCCAAGCCAATGGAAGGAAAAACACAGTCAACAGCCAACAGACGAGAGATGGAAGATGAGAGACGACATACTATCATAATGGCAACAGTTGCAATTGCAGCTGCAATTGTTTGTTGTTGTTGTTGTTGTTCATTGTTTTTGTTGTTTTTGTTCTTCAATGTTGTTGCTGCTGTTTGTTGTTGATTGTGTGTTGGTGTTGCGGCGTCGTTACTATGCTATGACAAAAGGCGTATATAAATCTTTCAATACAAACACTTAAAACCTTTATGGTGTTGTTAATAAATTAACAACAACAACCACAGCAGCAACAACAACAACAACAACACCAGATACATATACAATAGCACCAGATACAACAGCAAAACCAACAGCAACAGCAACAGCAGTAGCAACAATAATATCAGCTGCAGCAAGAGAAATGCAAGTGGCAAAACCAAAAATGATAAAAAATAAAACAACAATTCGTAACGTGACGTTAAACAAACGCGTATTCATAAATAAACGAATAAGTAAAAGATACAAAAATAAAAATAAAAAAAATGGAAAAAGAAAAATAAGTGCAAGTTACCCCATCTGCATATATTTTATTTATTATTATTATTGTTTCTCTTTTGTTAATGTTGTTTTGCTGTGCTGTGCTGTGCTATGTTGCACTCAGTTCTGTTCTGTTCTGTTCAGTTCTGTTGTACTTTGTACAAAAGTATAATTTTTGTTGTAACATCATGGAAAAAATTATTATTAAATTTTTTTTTTTAATTTTTTACAAAATATTCTCTACATAAATGTCGCGAAATTACAACCGAAAATACAGAAAAAAAAAATACAATAGTAAGAAGGAGAGTTTCACTAAAATTTGTATACCTTTCATATTAGTATGAAAATTGTAAGTGTACTCGTATACTAACATGATTGTCCAGATTTTCTTATATCAAATCAGCTTTCAAGATAAATACGGGTATCTCAATTTGAACAAGTTATCAAACAACCTGCTGATCAAATTGAACTTAAAAGCAAATAACAACAAAATGAACTACAATTAGTATTATTAAATGGTTGTATATAAGTCACAATGTTCTGTCATCTGAGGATCAAATCTTGTAAGCTGAATTAGTACGACATCTTGACATGCAATTGAACTGAAATTTGCATACACCTTTAATTCTGATGACAATACAATATGCAAAAATACAGCGGAATAGTCGGAATTGATGGATCAAATTTTCTCTACAACAAAATGACCAAGTTGTGAGGAAAATTTAAACAACAAGCAGCCAATCGCCAGAGATTATTTAGCACTTTTATTTTACATGTTATGTCATAGTTTGTTTTATAGATATTTTGAACAAAACTTTGTATCACTTTGGTCAAAGTGGATAAAAGTAACTGACAGGGCAATAGGTGCCTCATTATCATTGATGATTTCTAAGTTTGAAATAGAAAGTTAAAATAATCCATCACGTATAGATTTCGAGCTGCATTAAAATAAAGTTTTTTGAATTAAATATATTTAATATTACATCATCAAACTCTCAATTCATTGCATACAAAATTTCAGGCTTATATCTCAGTATCCTGAAATACTACACTCTTAACCCAGAATAGAACAGAACAGTCAATTCCATATCGATTCCTCTTATCATGCACATATGTTATTATACTTATTATCTCTATAGATACACTCTCTTCTTTAAGGTTTCCTTCAACTTGTTACAAACTATTGCACTAAACGAATATACCCTACAGTTAATAAAATAACATAAAACGGAAGAACACACAATAGCTTGACGCTTAAGTGGCAAATAAATGACAACCAACAATTGTGGTCTGTCGTTTGGTCTTGTTTAAAACGTAAAGTAGCACTTGACACTTAAGCAACTCAAAAAAAAAAAAAGAGTTTATAAAGTTTTTAATATATTGTATAAAAAAGTTAAATGGGAACTACTTTTCTATAAGTGATTTCAATAATTTTTATTGAATTGTTTTATAAGAG
Source organism: Amiota mariae (assembly GCA_035041805.1). Lineage (NCBI taxonomy): Eukaryota > Metazoa > Arthropoda > Insecta > Diptera > Drosophilidae > Amiota > Amiota mariae. Next base: position 18,245,055 of record JAWNKV010000370.1, on the reverse strand, counting down.
ATCTACGTATTTTTAAACACACGATTACTTTATCTTGTTAATCAAATTGATCTATGTATAATATTTAAATATCTCATGATATTAAATGATTAAATTTGATGATAAATAATTACCTCCATTTGAACGTTTCTCAGTGTAAATTTTCATTCTACACTTTGATTTGCGAAAAAAAAAACATAAATTATAAGTAAAATTAATAGATGAAACACCAACACCTTCTTCATTTATTATATTTTTTTTTTCTTTTCTTTTAATTTTGTAGAATTAATTCTTATGATTTTATGCACATAATTTATTAATCAACACTTAAATAAATCCGAGAGTTTGAAAATATCCGAAATTCTTCAATAAAATCTGAGAAGAAAAAAAAACACAATCTTTTGTTTAAATTTTCATTATTCAATTCATTTTGTGTAGAACCGTCTCAGCCTCAGTCTCAATTACTCGAGCTTTACGCTTAAACTGTTAGACTATTCAGATTCATTTGTTGTCGTGCAATGCACTTGCCCTAATCGGATCTGTTGATTTCAATTGAACCTGAACTTAATGTAAAAAAGCTGCTATAAGTTTAAGATAAATGGCAAATCTAAATCGATGAAAAAAAATACTTAATTTATTGACGTATTTCTAATTAAATATATTTGTCCCTAGAATGCACAGTGGTTGCTTCCACAGGCCAAAAATAAAAAAATAAAGTCAAAATCGTTATGAGATAAGTGGCTGTACCATTTCTAATACTAATAATGTTGCCATAACTAACTTTTTTTCAGTTAATTTCAATTTCTAAAAGTAGCAACAGAATTGAAGGCTTCGTTTTTTTTTTTTTTTTTTCATTTTGAGCGGAGGTCTGGAAAAATATAATAAATAATGTCCAAATAAATTGAACAAACAATGCATTTTGAACCCAACGGTATTAACTTTTTTTTAACTATATAATTAATATATGTTTATTTGAGGTTTGGTTTTTGTAAAGTAAATGTTTACTAATGTGTACTTTTAATGTGTTTTGCATTTGTCTCTTATAATTTCATGTAATGTTTTAGTTGTCCCCTCTTAATTCTTTTACTCCGAAATAGCTGTACATTGGCAGTATTAAAAAACTTAAGAAATACTTACAAATACAATGAGTGTTTCAACATTTTATCTTTAAGCTAGTGCTACACCATCGCTAAAAAAAAAACATTTGTATTAAGAGCAGTGAAGTTGTATTTTAACTAAAGTAGCAACCCACCACGGATTACCACCAATTCCAGCAACGTACTTTGGCGTATAATCAAAAGACAGATTCAGAAGTAAGTTGGCAAGCCTGGCATATGAAGTCAATTGCATTTTCAGCCAATATCCGCAAAAACTAAATGAATTATACACCAACCTTCATAAAGTTTCATCAATAATCACTGCGACCATTAGTGAAAACTGTATGAAAATACGTTTGGTAGTTTTTGAGATTATCGCGATCAGACAGACAGATACGATGAAGGACTTAGTCTTATAATTTTTATAGATAGTTCTCTCATTTTTATAAAGATGCAACCAAAGTTTCTGGTTGATATTTCTACTGGAAATATTTTTGGCCGCTGACTCCATTCAAATCTGACCACTGTGGAATGTTAAAAGGGTTACTCAAGTTATATAAACCCTTTGTTAAATTTATTCTGAAATGTGTTTGTTGATCTTTTACTATGTTTGATTTATTGAAAACCCTTGTACCACAGATTTTGCATTAATTTCAATTGTAAATTTTGAATAACCACAGAAACATACAAAGTATTGTCATTCTCTGTTAAAACCAAAAGCAATACATCAATGTCAATCAAATATTTTATGACATTTGCATAATGACATGTCATCAACACAATTTGTGATACTTTTCGTTTTCGATTTCTAGGAAACAAAGATCCACACACATACAACCACATTTAATTTGGTCATTGTATGCCATCACACATAGTCTACAGAAATAACCTCCGACCAACAACTGAAAGAAAGAGACGATCTATGTATTTACCATTACCATCTTCTTCAAGGAAAACCTTTTTTTTTGTTTGGGTAAAATCAATTTTCCATGCAATTAAATATACCATTATACTTCAATCAACAAATACTCGTACATTGTAAAGTAAAGTTTCAAGGAACAGATAGCATCCAAGAGTTCAATGGTTCGATGGTTGGTTGGTTAGATGGTTGTTTGGTTGGTTGGTAATGGCTGAAGCCAAAATGCTATAAATATGTTAGCGAATACTGCCATAGATAAACATACACCTACATACATAATATAAACACACTTACACATTCATCACATAGAAAAATGCAATTCATTTACCTAATGACATACTTCAATGCCAAACATAGCCTCTCTACATAAACCAAACCAAAGCAACTCTTGATGGTAGTGGTGGTGGTGGTGGTCAGTCCATCCACATCTTTCTTTATCGAATACCAAACTAAGGGTTTGCATAAATTTGCACACAAATGATTTTGTTAGTTTGCTTGTCGAACCAAAAGAGACAAGAGACGAACAAGTAGAGGCGCCAAAGGATCAGTAAAAATCAGCAAATGACATTCAACCTAAAGCATGAGAATACAAAAACAGGACAAATAAGAAAATTCCTTCGGTTATAATGCAAATTGAATGACCATTTAACATTTTATTTAAACTTAATCTCAATTGATACACAAAATAGTAGTTTGATCGAAATCAAGACAATAATGGGTGAAGCTTCAATCTATTAAAAAAATTCATTCTGGAGACAATCAACCTAATCGATTGCTTAAATTCATTATGAGCCATAATTTCATGAGTTAACGTAGTCCAACAGAATAGATTCATAGAAGTCGTAATGCATTTATGGTGAAATTTTACAGTAATATTCTTTTAATAAACAAAAGACTCTAATCTAACTCTATATAAAAAAATTCTTTTCAATATCTTCATAATGGTCAAAGATATGAAGATAGAGAAACAACTACTATTATGACTTGCTTGCTTTGCTTTATTTTGATTTAATTTCTTCCTTTATTGAGTTACAAACACTCTTAACAAATTGACATAGCATCATTTATACTTAATACTAAGAATGTACAGTATAATGAGTAAAACATTTCAAGTGTGTTGTCAACATTACCATACTGACGTACGTATGGAAGGAAGGAAGGAATGATAGTGTCTCATTTGCAGCAGAAAACATAGTGACAGAAAAATTGATTGCATTAGTATACTAACAGAACATCTATCGATGAAGATGATTTGTCTTATTTGCGCATTACTACTTAAAGCTTTTATTCGTAAAACAATTAGAGAAAAACGAGGAAAGCATTTGAAAAAAATCTAGAAAAAGTGTAAATCCTTAACGCTCATATTACCAATTTATCCAATTAGAGCGATTGATTATCTTAGATAGACTTATTTTCTTATCAAAATGGTTAAAAAAACAGATAAAAAACTGGCAAGTTTCTCAATAATTTTGTTATACTTACTACGATAAATTCATGGAAACAGTCTAGACTTTTTTAATATGATTTTCGTTTAATCTAACATAATCGAACCAAGAACCAAGAGGCAATGAACTGCATTGACGTTGAAGAAGTAGCCAAGCGGAAAATATCAAAATTGTGAACAGGAAATTAAAAATGAAAGAGGAAAAAAAACATATGATATTTTTCACAAAATCAGCAGAAGAATGATTGGAATTTATCTATCCTAGTGCATAAATAAGAATAACGCATTTGCATGCTTATACTATAGTATAGTACCAATTTACTATCATTGTAGAATGATGAGTAATTCACTGCAATTTATTACGCACATGCTAGCACACAGATACACCAATGCATACGCATATGTTCAACTTGGTTTTGCATTAGCTCACATTACTCAACCGCTCCGTTTGCCGAAATAAATTTATATTATAGTATCCACTATCTGCTACATCAATGAGCAATACTACAAAACATACTATAGTATTTCTCTTAGCCTTTGACAATTGATAGTTTGTCGGCATTAAATGTTTTAAATTTTGATATTTTCCACAAGTGCATTCATTCATACAATTATTCCTTCGTCTTACCAAAATGCTTGTCAATGAATTTTCTTCCAATCATTAGTTTTTCGGTAATCATTTTGTTAAATTCGTAATGACTCAATTAGTAAACATCTCAAAATAATATAAACAGTTTCTTTGTGTTTTTTGTTTGAAATTTTTTTATATTTACTCAACTTAAAAAATCGCACTGTATCGTTTTGATAATAAACAATGAAATAATGAAAATGAAACACGAATAATGAAATTAATAATGATAATGATTTGATGTAAATCAATTTGATGTTGTTTTCATTTTGAATTTTTAATCAAAGCATTTTGATTTGATGTTATTATTATTGTTTTGTTTTGTTTTGTTTTGTATTGCAATAACAAAATTCAATTTAATAGTTTTTCTTTTGTTTTGGTGAATTTTTCTTTTAGCAAAATTATAGAAAATTGTTTAAAAATTCATAATAAAAATATTTGATTTGAAAATAAAACAAAGACAAGTAAATACTATGATATAGTCGGCTGGGCCCGTCTTTGGGATACACTGCACCACACTGTCATTTCCAAAGTTTAAACATGGTAAAGACTGATAAAAATAGCATAGTCTCGACGATATGTGCAACACATTGCTCATGACCTATTGCATTATTTTTTTTATGAGGGCAATATATTATATGTACATTAATTTAAAAAACTTAATATGACCGTTCTTACCAAATTTAAGCATTTTAGCTTGCAGAGTTATAACGAAATACATGCATTTTTATTGAAAAACAGTTTGAAACCATTTATAAATCTACTACGGCAGCCGGTCAAGCTTTGCACGGAAATGATAGAAAGAATGGTATTTATTTTATTTTATTGCTAACTCACACTTCAAAAAATGTTGTTTGAGAAAGACTGCTTGATTGATTTTAAGCTTCATTTGCTAAATTTCATCCACTAATTCCAACTTTTTCGATCTGCACCAAACTTAACAGGAACATTCTCCAGACTATGCTTGACTTTCCCTGAAAAATTCATCAAAACCGGTCCAGCGGTTTCGGAGTCCATAGACAACAGACAAATTTACTTACATAGATCCAGTTTTATAATTGCTTTCTTTAATTTGTAGTTTCTACTCAGTTTTAAATCTCGATTTCCACCAAGATAGACAGTAGTAGAGATCTTTTTTGTATCGTACTCTACTAAAAAAGACGTGAGATGGCCATTTCAACACATCTTAACTGGGTGATCATTCGCGACAACAGCGCTTTCTTGTTAAAGAAGCGTGATTTCAAGAAACATTCCAATACTGAAGCCAGAAACTTGAGTGGAACAGAACACAAGGAGACCATCGGCATTTTACCAACTGTCGATATGAAAGACTTCTCCACTGTGCTGAAGAAGATAAAATATGCCCACCATTCTGCTAAGAACACCATGAGTGTTTCCTTCAAGACTGGCGAAAGTCGCTCTCTGAAGAAGTTGAAAAACTTGCTTACCGGCTCCAACCGCAAGGTCACGCCTCCGCTGTGTTGCGTTCTCAAAAGCCCACTCTAGCAAAGAAGGGTGGCAAGAAAACTGAATAAATGCAAATAGGTTTTATGTTTTTGTACTAAATGAAAGAGATAAAAATTTTAATCAAACCACATCTGCCCCATGACAAACAAAGTCAATTAATGCCTTTTAGATTCCAAGAAACAAGACCACGAATAGGCATAACAAGAATGATTCGATTCTACGTGTTAACAAATATGAGCATATAAAAAAGATTTTATGTGGTCTTACTATCCTTCTTTCTCTGTGTTACAATGACAACTTTACATTATAAAGAAAATATTACAAAATAAAGAGTTCGACCTTTTTTTCTGATATATTTGATATCAAAGCTTTGTACTCTGTTTTTCATATACACTTCAATCTGTAACAAAAACATCTTTATATAGAAATAGTTGTATTATACTATAAACAAAAAACATGTGATGAATGCGTATCACTTTTATTTCTCACAAAAAGGTTTTAATTTTGAAAAAGAATCTGGAATATATAAAGGTTTAAGCTTTTACTAAGCTACTTTTTAATTAAAAAATAAAGTGGAATTCCACAGTCAAACTGCAAAAGGACATTCGTATAATGATTTTTTCGGCCACTTTTGAGTTGAATGTATAATAGTATATAGTGTAGTATAGTATATAACAAGGAAACAAAACAATATACAATATATAAAATGTATATTGAAACCTCTCTGGCCGAAGATTTAATACCTTTTATTGTACAAACAGTAAAATAAATAGAGATTCAGATCGATTCATTGATAGTTACTGTAAAAAATCATTGGCAGAATAACCAAATTTTTAGTAAACTTCAATTTATAAATCTTCTATACATTGGCTTTCTGAATTTTTAGTCATTCAATTAATTTCGGTGAAATATGACGCGATATATAAAGAGTTCAGTTCACACATAAGCGAGTGAGAAGTGTTAAAATATGTGCACGGCATCTGTCGTTGAGTCTAAACACTAGCATCCGACACCAAAGAAGAATCATCGATAAATGTCGCTACGTGTAAAACGACCATAAGATTGTCAATCAATCAGCTGTTCATTCGACCACCAAAGTTCGAACATTGAAATCTCCCGGATCCCTGGCACACCTACGGTTTTTTGGGCGATTTTGAAAACAACCGACCTCAAAATCGTATGAGATTTCTGGCACATGCCCAATTTTCTTTTTCTGAACTACTTATGTGCAAAAAATTTAACTATGTTTTTCAAAAACTTAGAGCATACTTATGAGATGAAAAGGACATCATAAGATGAACAATCAACGCAATACAAATCACTTCCATACACAAAAATTTCAATGTGTTACAAATATAATCCAAAATAATATCAATATTCATATTACTAAGAAAGAAGGGTATAAGAATAAAAATTTTAAAAAACTCAAAACAATTTTATTGGTTTAACTTTTAAGCTCAACCAAGTTTTGTCACACAACATGCAATATAACATTTTATAGTGAACTAAATTAATCTGTGTGCGTCTGTTATGACTCGTGACAAACTAAAATATATAGAAAGAATGGACGAATCATATATTGTATATAAAAAAAACAATTTAATAAAATAAATAAAAGAGAACGTGGCTAACAATTATAAAAATGACATGGCAACCAACGAACTAATAAACAAACAACCAAACAATTTAAAATTGGCCTATTCCGTTTGTTAAATTTTTCACATGGTCAATTGTATATATGTATGTACATATAAATCGGACTACTATACTTTGTAAACAACCCTCGGTTGACATTTTTTGTATGTTGCATACATCAGAAAAAATAGGATGAAGCAGCATAAAAATTTATTTAAAAGGTAAATCCTATTAGATAGAAAACCGACCAAAGGCCAACACTTGACGCATTTGAAATGCATATGTTTGAAAATCCCATTTTAAGTAACATTTCATGCTTTATTTTTGGACATTTTTTATTATTTTTTTATATTTTAATTTGTATTTTTATTTGCCACTCATATCACACACAGATATTTGCATCAACAGAAAAGGATAATGCAACTTACCTTCAATATTTGTTCGCCCAAAAAGGCGAAAGATCTGTGAAGTCGGTGTACTCATCATATTGTTATTGTGGCTGTGACTCGTGCTTGGACTATGATCCTGTGTTGGATTCACGGCTGCACCATAATTGTTGAGACGCTTTTGTTTGTAGTCACTGGAAAAAAGAACACAAAAAAGTATCTTATTATCATAGAATATATTCAAATTCTGAAAGAAATAGATCACCACATTGAAGATATGAATTTGGAAAACTATTGAGAAATATTTATAGATACAAAAGTATTTCCAAGAATTCGAGGAAAATGTGGAAGTAAATGGAATTATACATAATAAATACCATAGACATAAAGAGCACAAGTAACTCCTCCAATGTATCTTACTTTCTTTCATGTTGTGCATCCAACTAAAAATGTTTATTTCTTAGATTTTGTGTGCTGCTACTTTAATGTGGAGATGCAGCAAAGTGGGAAATGCAAGGCCAAAAATAATAACAACAACAACAGCACCAACAATTGTTAAGCGCATTGAAATGCTGTGGTTCAAAGTTGATGGTGGCGTTACTCAGTTTGAGTTTTAGTTTGGGGTTTGAGTCTTCATCCAAAAAGGGTGCATGGAAAAATCTTCTCTGTTAAATTTTTCGACATTTCCGTTTATTCAACACGCTGTGAGTGCTGAGATTTTTCAAACGTAGATTTTATCATTTACGCTTTCTTAAGTCAGTTGAGTACAGTTGAGGAGCGATTTTTCTTTAACCAACTGAAGTTTTCTTTCTTTTTCATTTTCTTTGGATATTTGAGTGAAGTAAAATGGAAATGGAAATGCAAATGCAAATACATATGTACTCTATATTATACTACATACATACAATACATTCATATACATGTAAGTATATATTCTTTCAGAAAATAAAAATGAATTTTAATAGTAAAGTGTATCTGATAATTTTCTTATTTTAATATTTTGTTTCTAAGCATTTTCTCAAAAATCGCAGATTCAATCGAGAGTTTTACAGCAATAAAGCCGAGCTTTTTCGTCGATTCATAACCATAGATGAAACATGGACTCATTACTTTACAACATGAGACAAAGGAACAGACCAAACAACCAAACTGATAGATGAAATAGACTCAAAAAAAGCAAAGACAATTCCATTTGCAGGCAATGTAATGCATCAGATTTTTTGTGATGTGCTTGAGTTAATTTTCTTTGATTACTTTTAGAAAGGAAAAACAATCATATTGTATGTGATTTTATTGCAGCATTTAAGTGATGAATTGAGATAGATCTCGGATTATTTTCTATTTTAAAACTTTAAGAAATTAATCAGAGGTAAAACATCTGCAAACAATGAAGAGAGGGAGAGAGTCTACATATTGAGGAGCGCGATGATTGTCACTAAAAACAAGATAACCAAGGTATCGCTGGGAAAAGTGTATCAAGCCAAAATCTATGAAATTACATAGACTGGATAGTTTTTTCACAAAACTTCGCTTTCTCATTTTTCTTTTTTGTAATCTTGAGTTAGTAAGTTAGTTGACATTTCGAGTGGAACAAAAATTTTGAGAGCGAACTCAATTTCTAGTTCGAATTATCCAGTCAATGTATTTAATAGTCTTTGATCGAATTAAAGGACACAAAGTAGAAAAATTGAGATACAATTTCTGATTTTTTTTTTTTAAGTTTAAATAAACTTCATCAAAAATCGTCAATCTACTATGTGTGAACGATACTTAAGGTTTAGATTATCTTTTTATATTGATATACTTATTATTTTAATTGTATTTGCACTTTAAATTCATATAAGTTTTTAATGATGTAATCAAATGTTATTCAGACATGATTTTTATTCAAGTTTGTTATTCTTCATGCAATAAAATGTACGAGTATAGAAGAAAAATGGAAAGTGATAAGCTATTTATTTTTTTTTTGTTTTGAATAAAACAAAAACAACCAATAAATGAAAAAATAAAATTCTAACCAAAATGTGTGTAAAGGATATAAAATTAAAGAATTTCATTAAATGCAAAAATTGTAACAGTCGAAAAAAAAGGCATGAAACAACAACCATAATATACTTCTTATATGGTACTGGTAGTATTATTAAAAGAAAAAGAAAAAGAAAGTAGAAATACGACGAAGGAAATTCAATTTCAAGTTTTTGTTACTTAATGTAAACTACTTAACGCCCACTTGAGTGCACGCGTCGGCACGCCCACACCAAAACTAAAGAAAAGAAAAGAAAAGAAATGAAATGAAAAGAATTTATAAGAAAAGAAAAGAAAATAAAATTGTAGTGAAGAAAAAGAAACGATATTAGGACGGTAAAGAAGCAAGCATAATGACATCCTCACATATGGTGGTGTAAGCTGTCATGTATGCGTGTGCGAACTATAATTTTCTTACGAAAAGAAAAGTGCAAATAGCGCAAAAATACTTTTTCCAGTTGCATTCTTCTTCTGTAACACATTTTACTTTCTGTACTTTCGAATTCTTGCTTTCTCTTCTCTAAGTGACTACAGTGCGAACGCATTGAAAAGATTTCATCCATCATAGTTAAATTACTAACTTATAAGATAAAAATTTAGAGATTTTTAATCCAAAAATACTAATTATTCAATCAAAATACATAAATAGGAAATATCATAGCAATATAAATATGTATATATTATATTTTTTTATTTCAAGAATTTACTGTAGAAATCTATCACACATGACAACTTTGCCAGCAGCAATTTTATTTCCCAGGCAATTGAGCTCTTAAAAAAGTTTTACTGAATTACACTGATCCCCACCACTGCATTTCTTTACAACTCACACAGATATATACGCACACACTCAAATATGTAAACACATATACAAATTATTCACAAAAACTTGGAATATCAAATTTTTAAAGGAGTTGTTGGTGTTGCTGTTATTCTTTCATTATAATTTGTGCATAAAAGTTGTGATGCGCTAATTTTATAGTCAACATGGAAAAGTGCGTGGGGGAATAAGAGAGAAAAACCACCTCAAATAATAAAAACAAAAAAACTCAAAATTAAGTTTCTTGATACCAAAAAAAAAAAAAAAATTACATAAAATTAACGCAAAACCAATTTTATTTTAATTAAAAAGAAAATCTTCATCACCCAAAGTTGACTGTTTATGTATTGTACTTTGATATTTCAAATTACCTCTAAATTTCTCATAACTTTCACAATTATATTTATCCTGTAACAGAATTATTAGATTTATTAATAAATGGATTTCTCAAAAGATTATAAACCAACTAAATGGTGCCTAATACCTGCTGGTTGTTTTTTGAAAGACTTTTCTATAGCTTATACAGATTTTAATGTAGTAATGCTCCTTTTTACCATTTACTTACTGGCAACATACGAACTCCTTTTTGCGAATTTAGTGGGACCTATTTTATGGATTTTTGCATAAATTACTAACCATTCAGAATACTGTTTTTTGGAGGGACGATCCATTACTTCTTGCTAAAGATTCCAACTCTAACAATGATATACACAAATTTATTAATAAACTGAAACTCATCCCAATTCATCATCATCATCGTCACATCTTTAAACATAATTGTATTTTCTTCTTTATAATTATTATAGGGTGCATAAACATTTACTAACTTTTTCGTATCTATTGCTGCTGTTGTTGTTGTTGTTGTTATTGTTTAATCCGACAATTTTCTTCTATGCAAAATGCAAAGTTTCTTATAAATTTTCAAAAATTATCATCTGATACTAAAGGCAGGCACAGCAAGTAAAAACTAAGTATAATACACAAAAAAAAATAATAAAATAAACTTGCTTTCGTCAGTTGACAAGACTCCCACGTGCCGACTACCAAATTCTCAAGCCAAGCAATCAAATTTTATAGTCCACACCCCCTGGTAACCCCCGAGTGGGGGCATATTTTGGTTGTCTGTTAGTTTTGTTAATTTTACACAAAAATTTCATCCTGCAATTTATGCGAAAGCGTCAAAACAGAAAAAGAATCAAAAAAGTAAAAGTTTCAATGAATTAAGTAGTAGTATACGTATAGTAGTAGAAGTAAACGAAGAAGTAGTAGTAGATTTCATGGCGTTGAAAAGCTCTTGAAAAGTATATTGCATCTGGGAAGAAAAACATCCGCGAAAGAGTTAAGCTGCCAAAGCCATCATCTTCTTTTTTCTCACTCATTTTCATTCCCTGCCCCCTTTATCTGTCTATTTCTCTTTCATCGTCTATTCTTTGCCTAAAAAGTTGCATAAGCATTTTTGATTGACATAATCCTGAGCTCCATGAAGGCGACATTCTTGCATACTCCCCTATGCGACTCATGTCGCTAAGAGAAGCTCCCAAAACCATCAACCAACCTAATCGTAACATTGTGTGAGATAAATTAGTTGATATTGAACTAAAAAAAACTTTACTTTTCTACATACTTATAAATACTACTAATTAGATAAATGTTAAGTTAATGCAAATGACAATGAAAAATCCTAAAAGTGATTTAAATTTATTTTTTTTATTTTTATTATTGTAACTCACATGACAAATGGGGTATCCTCAGTTTTAGACATATTATTTCATTAATTTCATTTATCGACACTGATTAATTTTATTTTATTTAATTATAAATTTTTTACTTATATTTTTCTTAATTTTAAAATATAATTTATATTATACTAAATTTAAGAAACACTCACGACAAACTCTTTGTGTAACTGTTAACGTTATGAATGACAAAATTGGACTAGAGACACATGAGAGTAAAAAAGAAAAATTATATTGAAATTGAGGAGTTAACAGAGGAGAACAACGGATTCACAATACCTATTCCACTACTCCACCATACTTCTCTCATTCTACTTACTATGTGAAGATCACAACAAAATAGAATATTATGGTGATGAGTGGAACAATGATGATGACAGAAAGACAAACAGCCTCAGTTGAAGCGATAATAGACCAACTGTAACTTTTGTCTCTCCTTCATCATCATCATCATCATCATCATTATTACTGTCATCATCATATTTTACTGATAAACTATATGAGCATATATATATATAGTAGAAGTGTGTGTGCATATGCATAGAGTATATTTGTCTTATTTTCTGTGGTGAAATGTGCAAATCTCATTATTATTATTTTGAAGCTTAAGATAACGACGAAACAAGACAAGACAAGACAAAACTTATATGAACATTCTTCTCCTTTTCTGCTCATGAATAACAATAACAATTATGAATCGGAATGAATAGAGCAAACAACTACAAAAAGATCATACTAGTACATATTGTACTTACTTAAGTTCCTAACTAAAAACCCAGAAAGAATGGAATGCATTTAACATTGTTGGTTCCCTTTACGCATTTTGATAACACAACACTAATTTATATAGAAACTGAAACTTTCACTTTATTTGTCATTATGCATTATATGATTACACCTACTTAGTAGAGAGAGTATTATACTACAAATACACGTATATACTTAGTTATGTACTACAATGCAACAATAGTAACGGATACTGATGATGATTATGATTATAATGTTGATGTTGACGTTGACATTGACGTTGATGAGCAATGAGTAAAGATGTTCTATTAACGCAGTTATTGGTGTTTTGTTGCACACGAGATTCAATTTTGAACACAGCACCATTAAAACAAAATAATTTATCTTTTATGTTAGTATCTTATTAAGTAAATTGTTATATTTTTTAGATTTACATTTTACTTCGACGTCAACAAAGATAACAAACAGTAAAATTTAATAAGAAAACTCAAAAAGATATGTGCATATATCAAGTTATTATTATAATTCCTTTACTTTTCGGTTTATGGTAAGAAGGTATTATTAATTCATCTTCATGTTTGTAACGCATATAACTGTAATGGGGAGATTACATAAAAAGATACATACATAAGTGTAACTAAGATAATATCCATTCATCTGTCTATTTAGTTTTATGATTAATTTTTGAAATTCCGAGTTAACATAATATAATATGTCGATACTAGAATTCTCCGAATAATAGAAACGGTAGTCCACTCATCGTCAGGATTGTTATTGTCAAATCCGAAAATTGAACATTTCAATATTTGATATACATACTCGTATTGTCGTTTTAAGAATATTCATATGAATCGTTCTACCATAACTCAAATCACTATAATGTAATAATAATAGATTTATGTATTTATTCACTTATTAAACTTAGTTAATCTGAGGAATGTAATACAATTATCAAGATCAAGTTATCTAGTAACAGTTTCTTAAAATATTAACAATTTGTGTTTGAATATATTAAATACCTTTGTTAGTTTCATTGAAAAGAGATTCTAATTCTAATTCTGATTTATTTTTTTTTATTTTTTTTTTTTGCCTATAATTGAAAATTTATTGCTTAATGTTTAGCTCAGTGAACTGCAGAAGAATGCTAATTATTATATAACAATTCATTTGTAAATATGTATAGTATAGTTTTCTAATATTTTCGAGGAATCCGCTGCATCATTCATGGAATTGTATTCGTATAATTCGTAGTCCGAGCCGACGTCATCATTTTGGAGTTGGATTTACTAGCTCTGAACGATAGTGTTCAATTTGTCGTCATCTGAATAAAAACCTGCTGTGCAAATCACATTGTTCCACTCAAGAAAGCAGCAATATCGACAGACTGTACGAAGTCTTCGAATTCCTCAATTTTCTCTTGTAGCAATTCAACTGAAACCTTCTCGTCTTCAATGACACACATAATTTGCAATTTGTTATTGCCATAACCAATTGGCACCATCTTGGAAGCGCCCCACAAAAGACAATCCATCTCAATGGTATGAACATTGGCTTCCGTTGCCTTCATATAGATCTCATCGTCCCAAAGTTTAACATCCAACAAAACTGAATTTTTGCTGTTTCGGTATTCTATTTTTCGTTATCAGAAGCAGAGAGATCGAAATCATCGTCATCATCAGCTGGTGCCTTGCTTAAAGCATTGAACACAGATAAGTCAGCTTTGCTGGGTGTGTAGCCACTGACGTAGCTGTTGTCGGCCAAACAGGAGTTCAACTCCTTCAAGCCTTGTGGGGCTTTAACATCACCGAAATGCATTTTATTTTGATTGTTTTAAAGTTTTTCTAATCAAAAATGAATTTGCCTTCACGTTCGTTCCACTGCCGCGTGTAAAAAGCGAGATGAACTGTGGAGATTTTTAAACTATTGATGTTCGAGTTAAAGAAGTTTGACTGTATAAGCTTTTGTATAGATAATTTTTGCATTACTTTAAATTTTAAATGAAATACAATTTCACAAATCAATAAATGCAAATTAAGAGAAGCCCAAAGAGAATGGAATGGTTTTTTCTTAAATAATATAACATAATATTTTTCTAATTTTCTAAAGTCTAATAAGTGAATAGATATTTTAAATCAAAATTGCAACTGTCTCTATTCATAGCGACATCTGGCGTTAGTAAAGTAAAGTACGCCATCTATGGTCCAATAGAATCATTAACAAATAACTTAAATTGCTGCGTTCTTTATCTTTCAAATGCAAATAAATGTATCTCTATAAGATATTGACCAAGAGTCAATAACATTGACATGTGAGTATTTGTATGTTTCCTTTAATAAATGTCTTTATCTCTTGTTGCATTCGAAATGTTTGCAGAACGATAAGTTTCTACTTATGATATAAAATCAAATACTTTGAGCATTAATAAAACATTGTTTATCTTAAATCTAGCATAGGTTCATATGATAATGACCGATTAATTGTATAAAGAAATACCTTGCTAAACAAACATTTAGCAACGAATAATTGTCTCCTGAAAAAATCACAATTCAACAAAATTATATTCTTGAATTGGACACTCTGACTCCGGTATTTTACTAAATTTTATACTCGTATAGTCATGAATTTTAATATAGAAATACTCATGTCTTCAACAAAATACATATGTAAAACTTGTGTCATGGTAAATTCCTTCATATGTCTATTATATCATATCAGATTTCAATGCAAAAGACAGTCAATGTGAAATTATTATTCCAAATTCATATTTCAGTTTAATATCGTGACTATCATTTTTTTTACTATTGCAGTTGACATTATTTGTTTTGATATCAATTAATATGATGAGCATCATAGTTTACGATTATGTTAGTTCCAGCCAACTTCAAGACTCTGTGCGAGGTTTTGTTCTATTAACCACTGATGCAAAGGCTCAAAGTAAGCTAACAACCCATCGATATTAAACTCATCCTCTTCAATCATTGTCTGTAACACTTGTTTATAATTGCTTGCTGAACCCAACTTCATAGCTGCATACAGGCGCTTGCCAACTTCCTGTTGATCCGATAAATCACACAAATCTAAAGTTCGAGTTGGATCTCCTGATATATATTGTGATGTTTGATTACAGAAATAATGGTAGAGTTGGAACTGTAGGACTATGCTGAGGATTTGGCTAATATGAAATGTAAAAACGAAATGTAAGTAAATTAATACAAAATCAAATGAAAATATACTTTACCTCGTATACTCATCATCTACCTCCATGAGTAACTTTGCTGGTACATCAAAATCAGCATTTGTTCGTGGGCTTGGTGGACCTGCTCCAGTATAATACTCAGTCAGACGCCAATAAGTCTCATTGTCAAGTGCATTAATACTACCATCAAGCACATCGACTCTATAACGCTCCAGAACATAGAAAACAGGTAATAAAAAGATTACACGTAAACCATGCAGATACAATCGATTAAGACGTGCCATCTTGGTTTTAGATTCCTTGCTTAGAAGACCCAATTTAGATAGATAAGTAGGTGAACCAGCAGCTAGGGTATGGAACTTGCCGAGACCATCACTAAATTTCGGTATTGGTTCTTCACGTAAAACAGTCGGTTGGTTCTTATAAGCTTGATAATAATAAACATCACTTAATGCTTCAAACATATTAGAAAAGCGTTCCTCATCGATAAGGGGACAATAAGTTAAATTGATTTGTTTGTTGTTGTAGAACTGCCAAGCCTTGTGCCAACAGTGATCAGGGTTATGCGATGCTTTCATTTTAGCATGTTCCCACAAAGTACTGGAATTATAGCAAATTATATAATTATTGCCGAATATATTTACAAATGTATGTATATATGCATGTACCTCTCTTGCATTGGATAACCCATAGTCCTGAAAAACTCAGCCACATTCCAATAGATACGTTGCATTGTACTCAAGCCAACTTCATTCAAGCGAGCGGTAATATTCGGTATGCCTAGCTCTGGATAAGGATAATCGACAAACCATTTGGCTTCTACTCTCCGATAAGCATTACCCAGAAAGACCTCTGCCAAATGCTGTGGATATGGTTTACTCAATGGAACTACCTGCTTACCATATTGCTTTCTCAATGAACCACGTACGTGAGCATGAAATTGCAGAAAAAGTGGCCTTAACTTAGTCATAAATCGATCCAATAATTTCATTGCCATCTTACTGCTCATGCCCAAATTACGAAACCAATAATCCTCGGATTTTTTAAAACCATTTAACTTTGCTGTCCTCTTATAGAGTTCTATAAACCGTACAAAATCCATACGAGCCGATGCGCCCGTCCGTCGACGCCACTCAAACCAATAGTACTCGATTTCCTCAAGATTCTTGCTCTCATGCAAAATATTTTGAACATCTGGTATCAGTTTCAAATCACATTTTGTTGGTTCTTTGTATCTACAAAGCCGAACATGACTATAATTATCACTCATATTTGAGGTCACAGCATAAAGTAATTGTACATCCTCTGGACCAAGGACCTCATAGCCTAATTCAGGTATGCGTAATAATTGACGTCGTTGAAGTTCATCACCTAATCCAAGACGCTTATATTTAGCAATCTTAGGCGTAAGTGTTTTTAAGTAGGCAATTATTTGACGCGTGGCTATTTCTGATTGCAAAAGAGCAATGAGATCATTTGGACCATGTAATTCGTTCTGAAGATTAGCTAAAACATCTTTGTCATAGAGCAAGGCAAGTTGATGATTTATATCCGCAAGAAAATTGCCTAAGAGTTCATTATTTGAAGAGTATGTAACATTAACATTTGCAACGAGACTCTTGGGTAATATTAACAACTGGTAAAAAGTCATAAATTAATATACACGAATATCAAAAAAAAGAGGCACTAAATAATTGAACTACTAACTTACAATTAAACAGAGATAAGGCCACGTGGTAGACATGGTCTAAACTTTATGAACGACAAAGTCCACAGCAATAAATTAGATTGACACACTTTATTACAACTTTGAGAACGCGTTTTATAATGCGATGCACGCAATCGTTTTCAATAAACGCGTTTCTTTAGAATGCGCATGACCGCACACATGCGATACTTGCCACAGAACAACTAAAAACTGAATGAATCCAAAAGAGCGCCAAAGACAGTCTTAAAACTAATTACAAGTACAATAAAGTGACCCACCAAAACAAGTCCACAAATATTTATGTATAACACATAAGCGTAGTTTGGGGACCATGAATTACAAATAATTCCATCGAAATAAACAAGAAACTGAAGAACCGATGACTCTGATCAAAATTACTTTTATTTAAGTTTCTACAAGATTTATTTTAATACTGAAAACTCTTATTCGTTTTTTTTTTTTTTTTTTTTTTTTAGTTGAAAATTAACAAAATCTGGAAACTTAATGAAGGCTCGTAAAAGATGTTGTGTGTATCCTATTCAAGACAAACTACGATGTGCATTCTAATGAAAAGAAATAAATTTAATTTTTGATTTATTTTATGATTAGTAATACTCACTATCTGAGGTCGTCCAACCAATATGCACATTGTTTTTAATATTTTCGGCCTCCAACCAGACGCGGAGAGGTTCAAAGTATTCAGCAATCGCCTTTCCGGTCATTGTACGCTCGCCATTAAAAGCCTCCAATGCGTCGGGCCAAGGTTTCGAGGCGCCCAATGAGAGCATATTACTATGAAACAAAAAAAAAAATAATAATAATAGAAATCAAGTTAATCGGTTGAGATAGAAGAACCCCAAACTGAAATTACTCACTGAAAAGCTTCACCAGCTGCTTGACTACCATAAATATCGCAGTTATCCAAGGGCAATGCTGGGTTATTTGGTTCATATTGTCCAGCCTTCATGCAAGCACTCTTGTAGAATTGGAATTGTATAATGAAAGATACCAGATACCTGTAATTATCATAATCAGAATTAGAAAAAACTTAACATATTGATTTCATGTTTCTATACAAACCTTAAATATTCAACATCAGCAGAGACATGATACTTCGCTGGTGCATCGAAATCAGCTTCAGTTCGTGCAACTGGTGGTTCGATGCCAGAGTATTCTTCACGTAATTTCCAGAATGCACAATTCCATTTACTATTATCAATTTGTCCACGGAACAAAGCCCAACGATACTTATCCATGGTAAAGGCAAAAGGTAAGAAGACAATTTTATCCAGTGCAGTGAGGAATAGTTGATTAATGCGAGCCTCATCATCACGTACATAGTTCTTAAGTAGACCCACCGATTCCAAATGCTTGGGCGTTGAAACAGATAATGAAAGCACATCACCAACTGCCTCATGAAAACCGGGATTGGCACCAGTTCTATAGACAAAGGGTAAATGTTGATACTGAAGGAAATACTGAATGTGTCCCAATTCATGATGAACGGTAAAGAATTGATCTTGGGTAACGCGTGTACACTGCTTAATGCGCACATCGTCTGTTAGATAGAAATCCCAAGCACTTGCATGACAGATGAGATCACGGCCGTCATTTGGTTTCTCAATAATTGATTTATCCCAAAAAGCTCTGATGAGATAAAAGAGAGAATATTAAAAAAGGCATAAACAAAGAAAAACCCTCGACTTTACTTACTGTGGCAATTTAGTCAAATTCATGGATCTAAAGAAATCATCACCCATTTGGAACATTTTCAATGGAGTGTAGCCTTGCTTGATCATTTCATCAGTGACATCGAGCAGTGGCTTCTCAGGGAAAGGTGCAACAAGATCAGCAATATCTGACCATTGTTGAGCCCACATATTACCCAGTAAATGCATAGGTATTGGTCCCTTTTCCGGTACAACTGCATCACCATAATGTTTACGTAGACGATAACGCACATAACCATGAATCTGTTCATACAAAGGACGAATTTCTGCAAAAATATCTTCCAACTGTTGCTCGAATGTTTCATCTTCGTATTCATCCAACCAAACTTCGGCACCTGAAGTAAAATCTAAAGGGAGAAAAGTCATTTAAGTAGTCCTGATTTGATTTTTCCATATTTTACTTACTGTTTAATTTTGCCGCTTTTGTATTCAGTTCAATATAACGTTCGAAGGGTTTACGCACAGCCGTACCTGCCTTGTCATACCATTGGTTCCAGTAGTATTTGAGTTCTTCAGGATCACGACTCTTTGAGATGAACTGCTCAATTTCTGGTTCCAGCGAAAGATCACACTTGGTCCTATCTTTGTAATCACACACTTTAACCTTCGCATAATTTGCTTCCATTCCAGACATAATATCCAAAAATTCTGCATAGTCCGCTTCGGGGAGTGCAGCATAACCCAATTTAGCAAGAGATTTGAATTGACGTCGAACATCATCTGATTTATAAGAGCGCCAATCGAATTTTTGTATATCAGCAGCTACTTCCTTCATGAATTTAGCCACCTCAGCGGAAATCTCATTCCTTTTCTTTTCATGCTCATCGGTAATATCAGAAGCATAGGCCCATGACGCTTCAGTCTCGACATTAGTACGTAAAGCCAGTTCTTTGTTCAGATTCTCAAGGTACTCTTTCGCAACGATTTCCTCCTTAACATTCCCTTGGCAAAGCTATAGTTTCACATAAAATTAATTAACTAGAACGATTTTTAATTAAGAAACAACTTACCGCCAGGGTAGCCAAGATGACTACTACTAGAATTTTCATATTACTTTAGTCGACGTCAACTGAAATTCATTTTGAATTTGATTATTCATACTTTTAATTTTAATTATTTTTTCCAATATGATACTCATAATAACAAGTCTACCCAGTTATTAGATTTTTATACTCTTCACGCAGTGAATAGTATTATAAGTTTGTCATGAAATTTGTAACATACAGAAGGAGACATCGGAGACCCCATAAAGTATATACATATATTCTTGGTAAGCGCGACGAGACGAGTTGATCTAGCCATGTCCGTCTGTATGTATGCAAACTAGTCCCTCAGTTTTTGAACTATGTCGGAATCAACCGAATCGGACCACTAGGGGGTAGCCCCCATACAAACCTGGATCCAAATTCCTGTTTTTTATACTATCGACTTGAAATTTGGACACTATAAGTGTCTGACCCATATCCACCAACCAATTTCAAGACCCTGGGACCACTAGGATAAGCGTGAAGAGTACTACCACTTCGGTATAACAAAAGTTAGTCTTTTTTATTCTGGTTTTGTTTAGTTTCAATTCAATATTATATCAATTGATTACAAATTAAATTAAATAATTCAAATAAGCATATCCATTAAAATTTGTAGTTGGCACACGTAGTACATGCGTCACACTAGTTATTCAACCAAAGTGCCGAGATGTCAATTGATTATTATGCATGACTGATAACGGCAATAAAATGCTTCAAGTCTTTCTAATTTAAAATAGAAGATCAATTAAATAATACTACCACATACTAAAATACTATAATAATAATATTTAAAAGTGAAGGTGTTGATCTCATCAGATGTGATCTAAGATAATCTTGAGAACAATAAAAAAATGTTATACCAGAGCTAAAGCTTACTTATCAAAAAAAAGATTTCTAAATTTTACTAATTTGTCTACCAAAGTGAATCAAATTTATTAGGCAAGTTATAAGTTTGTCATGTCTGTCTATTTGTATGTATGCAATTTAGTCCCTCAGTTTTTGAGCTAGGGAGAATTTTTCACGGAGCTTTCTTTTCACCATACGCAGCACATACATACATACACTATTGGGAGTTATGGTGTAAGAAAACCATGAGTGAGAGTAAGCCCCATACAAGCCTGGAACCAAATTAGAGTTCTTATTAGAAAAACCTTTTTTTGGTTTCTTGTACTATCGACTTGAAATATGAACACTATAAGTGTCTGACCCATATTCACCAACCATATAAATTTGAAGTCCCTCGGACCACTATAATTTAATATTTTTATCTTCTTTTCGGTCAAATTCAGAACGGGACCAAAAGAGATAAACTATTTCTGCTTTAATGGCGATTATTAAAACCACATTGAATAAGCATGCTATGTCGATAATCTTAATCTATATTGAAATACAATATAACCGACCAAACGATTTATAAAGTGACTTTTATAATTAAATAATACTATACCAAACTACTGTCCAAGTAAGAATCAATATCGCCAAGAATTTATGATACCTTACTAGATAAGATTATTAAATGATATAAATGTGTCCAAAGAAAGTTATATTATCAAAAAATCGAGTTTACAAAATTTCGAACAACAAAATTAAAAATATGAATGTGGAATGGTAGCAGTGCTAAGATCATCCCATCATTTTTTTATGCCATGATTCTGCTTTAACTAGAAAAGGATCATCTCCTTAGGAGCGGTAATTTTTGAAGTATTCTCAGGCAATTAGTTAAGGTACCTTAGATATGATATAAAATGTGTCGAGTTTAGAAAAATTTAAATATGTATAATATTCTAAGAATGCAGAAGAAAAGGATTGCTCAGATCATCCATCTTCTATGCCACGATTCTGCTATTCCTTGGAGGGATCTTTCTTAAAATTTTTTATTTATTTATTTAATTTATTTAGCTGATTTTCAACAATAAATTAATATATTAGATTTAATTAGAATGCAGGAGAATGGGAGTCTTTTTTTGAAGTATTCTTCAACAAAAACTTATGGTATCGTTATTTATATGAATATAGCCCTGATAAAAATGGTTTAAAGAAAGTTATAAGATCAAGAAATCAAGTGTACAAGATATCGGACGACAGTCTAAAAAATTAAAATGGAGAAGATCAGGAGTCCTTAGAGCGCACTCTATGCCACAGTTCTGATATGAATAGAAAAGGACTTCTTACTTCTTACAATCTTTTTTGAAGCACTCTCCACCAATAAGTTATATATCTCAAGATAGTTCCAAACTTAAGAAACCAAACTGTTCCAAGATCAAGAAATCAAATTTTAAAGATTTCGGACGGCAGACTAAATAATTAGAATGCGGAAGTCCTTAGAACAGACTATCTTTTAGAAACAAATGCAGAAGATCAGCAATCCTTAGAACAAATTCTATATCACGGTTCTTCTTTAGAATCCCTTAGAAACGATAATTTTTTGATAGATTTTACACTTTATGGATAAATGAGGAATGATGTAATGGATAATAAGATGTCTAGAACCATCAGAATGTGGTTTTTGAGCTAACGGATTTCCTGTATGGGGATTACCACCTTACCTAATCCAATCTGGTATTGTGGGAAACTTTTGGCTCTTATACTTGTATATACATATTTTAAAAATGTAATTGAAATTGCGATTGCTATTATGAATAAATTATTGCGACTTTTTTCACCCGAATATATCACCGGTGTCGTTAACAATGATAATTCATATTATTATAAAAATATTAAAAAAAAAAACCGCACTCGGTAATTAAATAGAATTTTATTATTGTACTAATTCAATGAATAACACAGAATAACAAAACAAGCTCAAGTTCGTTTTGTTTTTCATCTAATTAAGGTTTAGTCATTTATATCTAAATATATTTATTGTTTGAACAATAGAAATCTATTGTTTGACTGCAATTATTTATTATTATTATTATTTTAATGCTAAATAATTTTTTTTAATTTATTAGACATTTTTGTTAATGTTGTGCGATGAGTTCAATAAACACTCCAAGACTTACTTTGAAAATATATTAATATTATTTTTAGATACAAATTAAAACCGACACTGAATAATAAATTCGAACCTGAACGTTTCGATACGACATCAAAACTAAAATTTCTTCAATGCGAATGCGTAAGTTTTATAAGCCGCTGAACTTCATAATACGATGGAGAAACACACACACACACACACACACACACACACACACACACACAGAAAGAGAGAGAGAGAGAGAGAGACAGAGACTGTCCGAGAGAATCCCAACCGAACCATAATCGTGATTATAGATACAAATATACAAATATGTATGTATGTATATACATTGTATACTTGTGAATATATTATTTCTATCTATCAGACAGAACTAAAAGAACAACAAAAAGTTCGTCACGCAATATTATTACTTGTAATCCCAAGATAAGAAGAAAAGCGATCTTACTATCTAATGACGAATAGACCAAACAATACTCCGATCATATTGTGTTGATCTTCTCGGTGTCTGGCGCGGCATCTTAAATGTGATCAGGTCAGTCAATACTGAATGTATGCACAGCTCAGGTATAAGTCAGTCTGATGCCATCCATATTCATCTGAAATATGTTTGTATGCATACTATTGTAGATAGGGTAAACATATTCGAAAGAGCATTCATTATACAATATTATATGATGACAGAAATTGATGTGTATACAGACAACTTGAACTTTAGTTGATAATGAATAAATGCATAGACCTTTATCTCAACTCAACTCAACTCAACTTAACATAAAAAAGAGCGCATTAAAATATTCGGATCGGCTGAATATTTAAGCTTATTAAAATCAAACCTAGCACATAATATATATCGCATACATATGTCGGTGTTTATATAGTACTGTTACTATATACCGATGGAAGAAAATAAATTATTGTTTTATTTTTTTGTTTTTTTGTATTTTGACAAGCAAACAAAAAAAAAAAGAAATGAAAAATTAACACATACGGAAGAATGAATATGCAAATCCCAACTGCTTATGCTTGTGGGATGTCATAAAAATAAAAAAAAGAAAGCTTTAAGATTATAAATATATTAACATACGAGTATGTATATAAAAGAGAGGGAGAAGAAAATTGAACCCAAAAATTTATAAAATTAATCCATAACAAAAAAAATTAATTCAAACTTGATAATTGCAACCTTCGCGTTATATCATCATTAGTTTCAAGGATTTTATATTTAAATTTTATTTGGCACATATTTTATAATATTGAATACATTTAATTGAATATATATATATTTTTATTAAAATGGCAACTAAATTTATATTTGTCACTTTATTATTAATTATTTTTTACATTTGCATTTATCGTAATGAAAAATTAAATCTTATTAAACTTTTTAATGAACTTAGTATATTTATTATTTAAATTAAATTATTTGTTATATATTAATAAATATTTGCATTTATTATAATAAATAAACTTCATCTTCTTTCGTTTATAAAAAATTGTTTTAAATAGGCATTACAGCGGAAAAAAGTAGCGTGTACCCTCGAAATGTAACGTGTACACTCGAAAAATTGATGCAGTTGGCCACAATGGCCGCGCCGCAGTGCCATCTATCAAATGCACTGCCATCTATGTCAATTAGCCATTATGGGGGTTTAAGATATTTCTAATGGAAATTACTACATATTAGAAATTCATAATAATTTATTTATTTATTATTATTAATTATTATATATGTAAAAATATAATATAATCACTAATGCCAACAAAATATAGAGTGCTAGCTGCTGGGCCTTCGACTCGATAATTAAACATTTTTTAAGCTGTTTAAAATTTGTCCGTTCCTTAAGAATTTTAATATTTTAATTATATTATCATGTGTGAGGTCGGCGATTGCGAATGACGGGATGGATTGACCGTATATATTAGCTCTTATCGGTTGAAGGTGTGTGCAGTCGTCGAGCAGGTGTTTAATGGAGAAGTTACCTCCACAATACAGGCAGTTTTGCTTACTATCCCCTTTTAGAAAGTGCTTGTTCGTTAGGTCGCTGTGTCCTGTTCTAAGACGAGTTAAAATCTTGCAGTGCCTACGGTTATACGAAGGTGGGTATCGCATTGGCACCTTATTGTGGTAGGACCATTTAAGCCAATGGTTGAAGGAACGCCATTCCTCAATCTCTAAGGTCTTAAGTAAGTCACGTATGCGCCGCAAGATATCTTTCGGTACTCTCGGTATGGTGGTAATACAAGGAGATTGGGCTGCTAACTTTGCAGAGTTTTCAGCGCGCTCGTTCCCACTTATTCCAATGCACCCAGGTACCCAGAGAAGCCTTATTTTATTTTGGTGTTGAATGCAGAAATGACGGATTTCATATAGCAATTTATTATTGTAGTAAAAGTTCCGTACGCGTAAGGTGGATAAGCTGTCAATGTATATGATGTGTTTACTTTTGTGATCGAGGGCAAACTTAATAGCTTTAAGGATGGCTATCGCTTCAGCTGAGGAAGTATTGGGGAAACATGACTTTTCTAGTAACGAAACCGACTTGATCAACAACACCAAACGTTTTGGAAGTGTCGGACTTTGATCCGTCAGTATACAATTATCTCCAATCGCGGTAATTAGCTGACTGATCTGCAAATAGTTGGCGAAATACTGAGTTGGGTGTCGCATTTTTTGTGAATTTATGTAGTAATGTATTGATGACCCCGTTGTCTAGTATCCATGGTGGCGATGGACTGATGTTTTTCCACCGGTATGGAGTGACAATATTGTTGTCTTTGCTAAAATGTTTGTATCTGCGAATGGTGGAAATCAATTTATATTTTTTGATATACAGTTGAACTTTATCCGATTATCCGTGTAGCTCACCACCGAACTCAAAAATTTTATTATTTTTAACAAGAACACGTGAATCTACACCTATAAACATACATGTGCATATAGATATTTTATTATATTCCCTGAAATACATTTATTTAAAAAAATCGTTTAAGGTAGTCTGCCTATTTTCCTTGAACTTTTTTGATTGCTCTTCGAGTAAATAAGTTTGTATGCGATATATTAATAGTTTGTCTTGTTCTGAAATATCTGGACAATTGTAGTTTTCTAAGAACTTTACTATTGCCTGAGCCAATGTGTGCGTTTCAATATTTCCTTCATCTGATTCCACGGGAATTGAGTCAAACTCATCGTCTTTGGTTTGGTGAATCATGTTCTCGAATTCGTCTTCGGATGTAATAGCCAAATGGTGCTATATCAACGTGGTAATTAATTCCAAGAACTTTTCTTGTTTTTTTTACCGATGTAGCTTTTGATGGCGTTATTTTCAAAAACGAGATGTTGATTGATCAAATATCACACGCAGAATGAATGAAAAAGAATATGCAGCTCATTACAGGAAAACAAAAAAAAAAAAAGATGGTGAGAATCCCCGAATTTTTATATTTACATTTGATACATACGAGCATCATACGGAAAACAAAAATGAACACATGCATAAATGTATGTCGCTTTGCTGTTAATATGATGACTTATCCTTTCCATGTGAGAGTTCTGGTATCTTTTTGTTTAAGTTGTGACGCATTCAAATTCGCTGTGGGTTCATTCACAGTACATTTTAGTATGTAGTTTATTCTGTAATCATTGAATCTGTATTATATTTGTTGGAATATGAGTTACCCCATACTATAACACAAATCCAGTAATCTTGTCAATCTGAGTACTAGTTATCCCTCACCTTGTCAAGCTTGACTATACGGGTAGTATAGTTGCTCCACTATCTTCACTTATCTACGAATTGGTCATCATGTGCTCTATCATTTACACATATTTACCCAATGGAGATTCGCGCCCTCTTTGCTACCATTTTGGACAAATGTCCTCATCTCCAAAGCATCAAATATGCACTCTTTCCAAACTCGAAACCCACTTCTTTACTCATCACAGTAGAAAAGATATCAAATATAGAAAAGATATTCCTCTACCTAACAACTTCGTCACCTTGTCATATGTATAACAATATGCAATTTCATAATTTTTCAATGAAATTGAGAGTAATTTCTATTTCATTATCTTTTATTAATATCGAAATTTGCTAAAATGGTATCCACCATAGCATATGCACCACAATCGGTTGTACGATCGTGTACATCATTATCATTGACCACCAGTTGTTCCAATGCTTTTTGACTTTTATCTTGAATCCGCGAATTATTAATGTCAAAACGTAGGACGACTGTTCCAATGCATTTAATAAGGTTTTGAAATGGCGCATTATCGAATTCATAAATCTCAAGATAAAACCATTTTGATGTGTTGTAACAACGTTTTAGCTGTAATGGACGTTTGAAAATTCCTTTTGACACTTGCGGGGCAGGGCATTTCATTGGTGGCTGTAAACCATTTGAATTCGATGCTATCACCGTAACAATGCTACTGGAAGACAAAGATTCTTCATCGGAGAAAACTGGTGTCTCACTTAAAGGCGATATAGTTTTGTTTGTATTGTTTGCTTTCATCATAAAAAAGGAGATGTCATTATTATTATTGGTTTTGGCTTCAACATTGACATCTCCTGGCGAAACTTCTTTCTTTCTTTCACCAGCTTTTTGACTATTCAGTTTGTTTTCTACACTTTGACATGTGGGACACTTGAATGAAAAATTGGACTTATTAATCTTTTTCATGCCACCACCAGAAATACACTGACGATGTGCTCCAAATGAGGCACACAATGAACAGCGTATTAATTGCCAATTCCTGCGTGTATAGTCCCGACCCGAGGGACACAAACATGGCTCCCAATCGCAACGCATATGACTGCGATAAAGCTCAGCGAAAGCATTACGCTCTCGTTCCCATATAGCATCGCGATCGGGCACAAACACATTCTGTTGCCGTATGAGGTCACGAAAATCTGCTTTGCGACACCAAATGCAGCGCAAATAATAGCCTGATGCCAGAGCATAACGTTGCATACACACACGATGCGTAAATCCTTTGCGACAACATTCGCCATAAACAACATTCGGTAGACGAAAGTTGCCAATACTTTTAAAGCAAATGTCACAACATATATTCTGTGGTGGATTGGCAACCAATTCACGTTGATACTCATCTAGTGGGGCACATTCACTGCAATAGGAACGAAAATCACCTTCAAAGGTAAATCGACAAGCAAGTGTCTCGAGACCACACGAACGATGAAAGAACTTGTGACAAGTGAAACAAGAAATATTCGCATGCGGTGCCTTGCAGTACATGCAACAACGTTTTGCGGCGGCAATCACCTCCAGACGTATATCACGCATTAGAAAGCCCAAAATGCCACACGAGTCACCGCCGCGTTGTGCCAATTCTGTGGATAATAACTATGAGAATCATAATCATCAAAATCATATCAATTATAATGTTGATTGTACTTTTTTCTCTTACCAAACAATAATAGTGAACTTTAAGCGATTGTTTCTCCATCCACTCGCCATAAGAGTAAACATCACCATTGGTATCCGAAGTGATATTACAAATGGAGCAAGTAAAATACACTGATGCATCACGATTCTCAGTCGTCATTTATATCTATACAAAATAAAACAAAACAACACAAACAAATTTAGGGAAAACTAAATATGAAAATTAAATTATTTGCACTCACTCAGCTGTGTGTGAGCGCGCGCTTTAGTTATGTTTTGTATTATAACTTTATGTACAAGCTTCCTCACTCATTTTAAGTTATAACTTTTGTTTTAATTCATTGCATTGTAAGTTTAAATGTTCAGATTAGAAATAAATGCATTATGATTTGAATATTTGTATGCTTTTCTCTTAAGGCAAAATGCGCGGTTTTCAACATTGTTTACAGATTTCTTACACAGTGGCAACTCACATACTAGAACCACTTGGTAGTTCAAACTCGAAATAATTTTTCGAATTTTATGATTTTTTTTTTTTTTTTTTAATTTTAGTTATAAGCAAAACTAAGTAAAACAAAAAGAATATACTTATGTAGATGGGGTCTTCATTCAAACGTGTAAAGGTAAGCAACGTGTATTTTATACACAATTGTGTTAACCATCTATTCAATGTTAATCAGTTGTTTTCGTATTCATGTGTAAACAAACAATTGAAAATGCCTATGAATGAGCAGACTGCAAATTCATTAAAAATTCACAAAGTTGGCAACCTTCAGTATAAGCAGTTAACCTACTCAATTGTCGATTATGTTTAAGAAATCACTTAAACTTTTTTTTTATTTTTAGCATATAATTTGATATAAAGGTTTGTATGTTTCGACAAGAGATTGAGTATCTGCTCTAGACTCTCTTTTCTCCATCATTTAATAAAGTTGTTTGCGCTTTAATAGCAAAGGAGTGAGACGGAGATTTAGATTTAGAGAGAGGGAGCTGATCCCGAATCCGACTATGGCATCATCATCAAAAGAAAGTCCTGTTTCGTTCGAATCAGCTTTGTCAATTTCTGTATTCCATGCTATGATTTCATTTACATATGGGAAGAGATGGGACTGTTTAGATTAATTTCTGTTAATAATGTTTGAGTTTCTTGGAGAGTTTGATTGCTATTCTGGTTAAGTTAGCACTTTTTAACAAGAATTTTTTAATTATGTATATATTTTCGTTTACTCATTCCTTTCTTTTCATTGGAGAAATAATAAAACCTGAAACCAAAAATCACAACAACAACAACCCGCATTCTCGTTATTCATACCCAGCAGTGATCCAATTTATGAAGTTGTACAACTCGGTCGGATAATGTGTGGCCTGCTTTATAGTATAAGCACACATAAGCTGATAATCGTGCTGATTGCTGATACTTATAAATCAAACACACTGCAGCCCATGGAAGAAGCTGATTGCTTGTATACTTATAAATGGAAGAATCAAATTTTTGAAAATTCTTATTTGTGAGCTTCTATTGTAATACGAATAACCTAAATATTTTTTGTCATTTCTATGGCTTTCAGTATTTTTTAGTACATTTATTTCGTGGAATTTTCTAGACCCAATACGGTCACTCTATACAAAATTCGAACAAAAGAAATAAGCAGCTGTGTGTGGACATTTTTAGTTTCGCGAACATAAAAAACAATTTCATTTATAATTCAACATTCTTGAAGATAACGAGATAAAATACAAAAGAAAATAATAAATAACATTGAAACTCATAAGGTAATAAACAATAAAATAAAATTGAATAAAACAAAAGAAAATTTGCTTGTAAATCTGCTGCTTGAAGTCCAATT
The DNA here is from genome assembly GCA_035041805.1 of Amiota mariae. Classification (NCBI taxonomy): domain Eukaryota; kingdom Metazoa; phylum Arthropoda; class Insecta; order Diptera; family Drosophilidae; genus Amiota; species Amiota mariae. The sequence goes on along the minus strand of JAWNKV010000370.1, from coordinate 18,214,274 downwards.
AAATAAACAACAAGAAAAGAAATATGACGTGCGCTTTGTGTACGTGCGAAAATAAGAAAGAAATATTTCTACGACGAAGAAAAGAAATAAAAAAAACAATAGTTTCGTGTGGTGTGGTTTGGTTTGTGTGTTCGGTGTGTGTGCGAACTTATAGCTGAGAATGCATTGATTATTCAATATGTTTCTACATACATACATATTTATGTATCACAAAATATAAAACAAATAAATGTCGAAAATATTAAAAGAGCCTCCTCGCTCTACAAAGAGGGCTAAAATAATAAAAACAGACATCTTCATTACAACAACAGCAATAACAACAAAGTGTGCTGCTGATACACATTTCCGGAATCGAATTTTTGAGCCGCAATTCATCGCATCATAATTTCGACACATGTCGATACATGCGTATCAAAGTGTTGTTTGGGAGTCCCATTAGCATTTTCTGTTCCCGCCATAGTACAATCATTTGCACTCCTTTGTCGACGTGGTGGTGACATCGTCTAAATTGATTAAGGCTTCAAAGACTAAATTATTGTTTAAATTGTAAAACATGATTATAAAAAGAATTTGCATTTCTTTATATGAGAAAGTAATATTTTCCAAAAAACTGCTGATTTTTAATAGTGAAAATGCTGCCCAATTCCTGGCAATTCATATAAAAATTAAAAAAAAGGGTTCATTTCAACTTGGAACTTACATACATATGTTTGTGTTTCTGATTTGTAAGGGTTACCCATACGGAAAGTTCTTTAAAAAACCAACAATTATGGTATGCTATAAAGGGAGGAGGAGAACGTTCTCTTCTAGGAGCGACTGCTATGAAAGCAACATCCTATGAAAGATAGTCAGTCAGTACAACAGACGCCCTCGTTCTTGTCGGCGATTATTTAGCAAAATATAATAGTAAACAAAGTCAGAAAGTACGTAAGTTATTTTTGAATATAATATCTTTCTACTTAAAGGTACATATTAGGTAAAGTCGCTGACAATTGTTCCAGTAAACAATTAGTAAGAAAGATAGACGAGTTGACTGATGTCCGATTTCATCGGTATATCAAATGGCAAGTAATCAATTGAAAACGTCCGATCACATCTTTGTTCTTCTCAGAAGTAATGTCGCTAAGTGACACTGCCTTAAGTAAACACAACTGTTTTTTCTAGTCCCAAGAAACATTATATTTAATGCAATAGATAGATGCAGAAAGCACAAGAAGACACAAAAGATGTATATGGTATGAAATTGAAACAAATTGTGGGTGTACATTATTTTGTTATGAAGTATTGAAATGCGGCTATAAGATATATCCGTAAAGTTGTTCACATATAGTCAAACACATACTTTTATTTTGATTAATTTTTATGTCTATTCCTATGAGGCATTTTTTTCGCCAACTTCAATCATTTATTTTGTAATCAAAATGAAGAAATTCTTTAATCAAAACCATTTCCAACGCTAAATACGACTTTAAGCATTCTGTCACGCAAAGCACGGAAGAAATCATATTCTTTTGAGGCAATTCATTTGACCACCCAATTTTAGATTTCTTCATAATGGATTTGTTGTTCCGGAAGGGCGTGCTGCATCGAACGAAGCATTTGGTTGTCTACAAAGGGTAGGTCTGAGAATACGCAAGGTGGAATAAAACTTTTCAGTCTAGTATTTCCAACGTTGCCTGGACTTGTTAAGCCACTTGCTGCCAGGCATTATTATGAAGAATAATAACTTTCCCATGTCTGCTCGTCCATTATTCAATGCTCGGTTGAAATGGAATGACTTATACTGTGTTTAACAGCTGACACATGACGCTTCACACACATGCGTGCAACCAACTTCAAATACCTACACACAGAAAGAAGCTAAATCCACCTAATGGCAAGAGGCAGTTTCATAGGAATAGACCTAATACGTATGTATATTAGAACTGGTTATATGATGTGCAAAGATTTCCATACAAAAACCTCCTTTATCTACTATGAAATCTGTGGTCATACCAATCACTATTGTTTGCAATTGGAACTTTAAGTCATTGACTGACAACAGCCCCATACTAAAAGAAGTCTTTTGTGCAAATTTTAAGATAAAAATTACAAAACCTTAAGCATAGAAATATACGATGATGACAAAGAACGAAGATTTCCTTACATTTTATGTGTATGTACTTCGATTACCGTGTAATGAACTTTGGGGGGTTCCCAAAAAATAAAAATTGTTACCTAGAAAATCGTATACACTGTGTCAAGTTTATTTATCCATTAAAGAATTTCAATCCTTTTTATAAATGAAGATTGACATCTCGACCAATGTATTTTGTCCCCTCTTAGATTAGATTATGTTGAAGAAGAAAAATTTAAGTAATCTATGATTATCAAATAAAGGAACAAATTTCATAATTTTAAATATGTATAATATATTTTTTGTTTTTTTTCATCATAGTCATTTCATATTTATGTGTCAAATGTCAAAATTGAAAAGTTCCTATTATTAAGTGACAAATAAGTATTAATATTATATTTTTATAGTTTAAATCATTAACAATGGATCAAGCTTTAAGCTCTGGAGGTTCCAATGCCTCTAGCCAGAGCGGTGGAGGAGATTGCAGCCGTATACGTTGCAGTAGTATTACATACAGCAATGGTGGCGGCGGTGTAGGCAATGGATGTTTAACACAAGAGGTCAAAGATTTATATCGGTAAGTGATGAAAAAAAAAAAAAAATTATATTTTTCTACTCTTAATGTTGTTCTGTTATTACCATTTCGATTTGCTTATTTATAACTATGCTATATAGATCATTGTATATTTTAACCAAACAATTGGATGAAAGCAAACGTCATATGCATGCAATGGATCAATTATTTGAACATGATATCGAAGAACAACGTGCTAAACTTGTGCAAATATGCAAGCAGATAATATTTAAGGATTACCAGTCTGTTGGTAAAAAAGTAAGGGAAATAATGTGGCGTCGTGGTTATTATGAGTTCATAGCTTTTGTCAAAAAGATTTTGTCAAAAAACGCAAATGATCCAAAAGCCAAAGAGAATTTCCAGAAAATGGAACGTTTCTTATGCGCTGGCATTTTTAACTATAAACGTTTATCGGCAAAGATGGAAGAAATCTATGACTTGGACTTGAAATATTTAATAGATTTTTCAATTATAAGCGAAGGTTATATTACTGATTTGATTGCTGAATCTGAAACAGAGAATAAGGAGAAATCATTTAATGATCCCATGCAAGCGGTTGATAAGAGCATGGAAGCTGTGTCTTTTGCTTTAGATACAATTCATTCTTCATTGCTGAGTTTGGGTGATTTACATCGATACTTTTTGGATTTTCGCATTGAAAGCAAATTGAAAATTTCAAAAACTCAAGTGGCCAAATACTATTTGGAGGCATTTAAACTAAATCCAGCTATTGGTATGGCCCAGAATCAATTGGGTACTCTGTATTATGGTCAGAATAATGATTTGGATTCGATTTATCATTATTTGTACTCATTGGTTTGCCTGATACCCTTTGAGCTAAGCGAAAATAATGTCATAAAACTTTTGGCCAAACACTCTGAATATCTTTCACAATTGGATCCAAACAATGTCGAATTTTGCATTAAGAATTTCCTATCTCGATTCTTTCTCATTGTCGACATATTCTTTTTTGATAAAGAAGTATCGGAATTCAATTCCATTTGTCATTCGGTGCTTGTCGATTTACGTAAAATTCTATGCAACAAATTGTTGTGTATGAATGAGAAAAGTGTATTCGAGATGGTTTCCATACTATTCTTTTGTTTGTCCAAGCTAAAGATGATTAATTCTCCCAAGGTTTATGCTTTGAATGCCTTCCTTGTCGCTATGTGCTCGGATTTGATAGATGCTTTCATTGTGAACTTGGAGCAAACGATTGTTGCCAAGAGAGCCGAGAATGATGAGTTCCAATTGATGTATGAGAAAAAGTTTGATGAATTCGATAGTTTGGTACATAAGTCACGCAATGAGTATAAAAACTGGTTGGCTGCCGTGGGTGAGTGTGAAAAGAAAGAGAAAAAACCGAAACCGGTCAAGGAATGTTCCACGGATTCACGTGAAAGTCAACATTCTGTCGATGATATAAAGACAATGGAAAGTGGTGGCAAGCAGCAACATAATAATATACATGATGATTCAACTGATAAACATGGTGGTGAACCAATATCCACCCGTTCCAGTGATGAAGCCAAGGAAAGTGATCTAAAGACTCCATTGTCTTGCAAGAGCAAGAGGCGTGGCATGCGGTTACGTCGACGTCGTCGTAAGGTCGCTCAATCAGATGATAGTTCATGCTATGACACGGAAAGTGAATTGGACACTGATTTCTATACAGACGAAGAAGACTATACTGATCTTAGTTCAAACTTTGATACTGATTTTAGTGATATTGACGTAGCTGAACCGCATAATGAGGAACATGAACTGGATGAGGGTGGTTAGTATTCATTCGGAAAAATCTTTGTTTTAAATCAAATTTAATCATCTTTTAATCTTAATCTTACAGAAATGAATGAAGACAAAGAGGTTGCGCACTCTGGTGGCTTAGGTCGTTCAAGAGAAGTGACACGTCTTACTGCAGGAAATTCTAGAGAGAATTTGCCAGAAACCACCACCAATATTTCAAAGAATTGTCATCATCATGATAAAGATATTGATATTGGAGATGGAAAGGATGAAGAAGGCAGCAAGCTACCCAATTCTCAGGAAATTGATTCTGATGAACTTTTGCGCAGTTTTGAAGTATTACAACTAAATAACAATTCTTCTAATATTGTCAACTCTCTTGCTTTGCAATCACAACATCATCATATATCAAAACCTATTCACAAAACAACCACAACAACAATCGAATCACGTTATCTAGATAATCAACAAAATCTTCTTGCTGCTGCTGCTTCGTCATTCAATCCCGATGAACCTCCAAGGAAATTCGTCTATCGCAATAAATATTCGAAAATTAATCCTAACATCATCATTGATTTTGCTGAAAATGAGCCAACAATTCGTGCTCTGAAGATCCTTTTCGATTGGCTACGCATCAATCATGAAATACTCATTGGTTGTTATCACTCGAACCCTGAGTTTATACACAAGATTATGAAATTGGTGAATTATTGCAATATTGATGTCTTTACACGCAAAGTCTATTTCGAGCGCGAATTTCTCAATACGAAAAATGTGCGTCAGGCTCTGAGTGAACTCTTCGATGTGCGCACCAATGTACCGCTAAGCGAGGATTTTGCTTTCAAGAATTTTGACATCTTTCAAAGTACACAGATCACTCTCGACTGGGAGACTATTATACGTGAACGTGTGACACCGGAAGAGGAATCCATATTGCGTGTCTTTAAATTTGTTGATTTCGGTTTCTTTATATGCAAACAGAAGAAGTTCAATTATCGTTTTTGCATTAAATCACGTCGCTTCGTGGAGAATTTGAAGAAGAAACGCGAAGAAAAGAAGAGTAACTCGTCACGTCGTCGTGAGCGACGCACAGCACGCAATGCTCAGCGTAAACGTACCGAAGGTCGCACTCGTCGTTACTCGGATCGTAAGAATGGCATTGTCCGCAAGAGTTATACCAGCAACGAGGAAAAGGACACTGTCGAGGAAGGGCGCAAGTTTCCACGTAAGGGTTATCTACGTAATCGTAATGCAGAGAAGGCTGCTACTGTAATCGCTAATGCAGCGTGCGGTGCTGGTGATGGTGGTGCTTCGGCTGCTGGAGGGACAGGCGGCACTTCAGCTTCAACAACAACAAACAGTGTAATCGAGAAATTAAATCTCCAATCGAGCAGTGGCGCCGATGAAGAACGCTCAGAACGTTCTAAGAAATGTGAAATTATGGGACGTTTATGGCTGAAAAATGAAGTCGAAACATTGGAAGAGCAGCTTCGCAATAATCCAAGCAATATTGTAATGACGCCGTTCATTGTTGTCGATGCCAAAGCTTTGACCGAATACAATGGCATGGTGAAGAATCTTGTGAAGAGCAAGAAATGTATTGTGCTCATACCAAATGCGGGTAAGTCAATTACATACTAGAGGACTGACTGCATGAATGAACTGCACCGAATTGGCATTCAGTGTAGTAATGAGTGACACTCAAAAACTCGTGTGGGGCATACAAAAACTGGTAGTTTTGGTTACAGTGCAAATTGTATGTGTTCTGTGATCATTCATCCAAAAGGATTAAATATTTTCATACTAGAACGGGACACCCTAATGTGCATACATGATCATCGATCATTTATCCACTTTTGCTGCACACTAGTTGCAGCAGAAAATGTCACACATATCTATAGTTATTTCATCCAGCCCTCTAATACACATAAATCAGTGTCACTTGAATAGCACACATTTCCTTAAAAAAAAAAAAAAAATATTTTTCTGGCAATTCCATGTTATTTTTCTCTATGCACGATTTAACAGTGTGAATTCACGTATTGTCATGTTTGTGTGGCTACTTCAAAAGATCAAAAGTTTTGAACAGGAAAGTATTTTTTCTGTATTCTGTTCCAATGAATTTAAAGTCGAGAAGCTCACAAGTGCTAAAGTCTAATAATTGATTGTCTTCTCTCAAAACAACTCAGTTAAAAAGAAAGCACAAGGTGTATACGGGGGAACGTATATTAGTTCATATTAAATGATTTTAGAATTATTCCACAAATAAAAATTCACATTAAGGGGTTTCTTTTTGAAGAAAGTGTGCTTCTATTCAAGAGGCGCTGAGTGTAATTTAATTTTTATTCAAATGATAATATAATCGAATTTGCCTTTTACAGTATTTAATGAGCTCGATGAGTTAAAGAAGCGTAGCGAAAATGCCCGTAATGTTATACGTTGGCTTGAACAGGAATTCCAACATGGCAATCGTCATTTGCGTGCGCAACGCGACAATGAGACATTGCAATTGACGCTTCTAAAGATCTCACGTAAAATTGGTAAGTTACTTACTCTACTTTTAGCTAAGCATAAAATAAGTTTTTCAATTTTAACATTTTTCTTATATAATTTTAAATTTTAAAATGAAGATCGTGAAGCTTCCGTTTTCTTGCAAATTGCACAATTTTGTAATCATCTTGTGGCCAATCACTCGGATCCCAACTCAACAGAGTTCCAAAAGTATGTTGTCACTTATCTTTCAGGCGATAATATGCATGAAAAGAATCGCCAACAACAAAACTTTAGCTTCACTGGTATTTTGGACTCTATACCTGTGCGTTATTATCAAATTGCAAGTTTTTATGCAAAATTTAAGGCAAACAAAAAATGAAATATCACAGAGCTAACCACCAAATGTTGGGAGCAAGTGTTATATCATCCATCAAGTGAGTGAGATAGCAGGAAAGAGCAACAAGCAATCGAGGAAAAAACAATTCAAAATTCGACGTTTTTTAAAGAGCAATTAAGCAGCAACAAGCAAAACTTAGGACAGAGGCTAGACAGGGGTTAACCACAACCACCACCAACACTAAAACTATAATGACAAGATTAAGGGACTGCCACCGCCGCCGACGCCCTGTCTGTTGCAGCAGTTGTTCTAATAGTAACAGCAGCTGCAGCAGCATTAGAAGTAGAAACAGAAACACAACAACTACAACACAAGTAAAAGTCAGTCGGCAGCAGAGAAGACAGTCAACAACTAAATCAACCAAAGTTCAGCCATGTCCTTCTTAGATGTTCTTGTTTGTTGTTAAAAATGAGGGGGAAAAATGAAATGATGAAGTTAAAAAAGCAAATGATGAAAATGGATGTTTGGACGCAAGAAAACAACCAACTTCATATGCGTGCGAAACGTTTATCAACTCACAAAAAAAAAAAAAAAAAAAAAAAATCAAAAAAAAAAACCAACAAAGTTTCTAAGGGAGAGCAAACCCAAGATTTCAAGATTCAAGAAAAAAAAAAGGTTATCAACCAAAACAAAAAAGAGACATATACAATTTGCGTATATTCAGTTTAAGAAATGATGATCTTTTATCATCATAGCAGCAACAACACTAAGCAGGCAAAAGGATTTATGAAAACATCAAAAAAATGAAGCTTAAACCTTTTGTCATGGATTTCCAAATCATAGAGCCATCAACATGAAATCATCATTACACAACTACATATTAATCCGGCGAAGCTAAATTAGAGAGCTAAACAAAATCCATTGGCATCACAACTCTTCTTCCAAGGACACCACTTTGCTATCAAATCAACTTTTGATTGTTTTGTTGGATTTATGGATGTTTGTTGATATGATGTTGTGCCCTTTGCTATCTTCAAAGCATCAATCGTGGGCATCTTGAATAATTGATACTTGACTCGGTTTGGTTTACTGATGCTTCGAAGCTTTCTATTTTCTCATTCAATTTAAATATGTTAATCATCAACAAGTTTTCACTTTTTGAAAAGCAGAGTTTGTTTTTAGTTAGTAAAGCTGGCAATTATTTGGACATGACATAGAGAAAGAAACTTAAAATATTTGAAGAACTCATCGCTATCCAAATGATTCATTGCAACTAATTAATAATTTGAAATTGTTGATTTAAATTACCCGCCCCTCATTTTATATCAATTATATTTGTTAATTACACTTCATAATTTAACTAGAAATTGTGCACATTGTTAGAGAGAGAGGATACATGACTGCTTCACAGTGTGTTCATTATCCTTTCCTTCTTTTATTAAAACAACAACAAGTTTATCATTTTTTATAGTTTGGATTTCTTCTATTTGTAGTTCACGCATTCAATCATCATTATTTCGCAATTAAAAAATAAAACAAAAAAAAAAAAAAAAAAAATGAGAAAAAATATTCATAGTTAAAAAATGTTTAAATTATTATAACTTTAATAAAAAAAAAATATTCGAGCTTTCGCGATTTAACTTTTTCAATACATGAAATTTTAGACACATTGAAAGATTGAAATGATTTCTTTGACTACTATAATTTTTAATTCTAAAAAATATTTTAAATTTCTGTAAAATTTATTTAAATATTATATTTTTTTTATTTTCAATAAAGAAAGCTCGGCAAAATGTGTTTTTTTTTCTTCTCTTCTTCTATAAATTTCGGGTGTGCTGATCTTTTGTCGCTGTAATGCTCTTGAAAGGCTGAACCAATTTTGATGAAATTGTTTTAGTGGGTCCAAGGATCGTTTAGATTTACTACTAGATCCGGCGGCGCTATTATCGAGAACCATACAGTTTTTTAAATTATTAATTTAAATAGCAAATACTAATGCAGCGAGTTGCATACTTATTTTTTTCAAAATCCAACGGACAAGTCCGAATTTGTGGATCAAATTTAACATATGAAGCTTAGAGACAATCAAGTCTTCTTTGCAAACGTACTATCAGATAAGATAGTTTTGTCAATATTCTTAATAATTTTTGGTAAAAAGAGAAAGGACAATGTCTGTCCGGGTATCTATTACATATAGTTGTTGCATATTGTAACCTGGTTAGTAGTGACCCTTTACCGAACAACACAAGTAAACAATAAATTTTGAGTAGTAGGTTTTTCTTGAATTTAAAAATTAAAAAAATGCCAAATCAGTTCAATGATGATGATTCTTAATTTTTATACATTATAATACATTTTTAAGACTTTGTAGGGGTCCCTGGGGAGATCAAGTCAGTTAGACTCTCAACAAACTTTTCAAAAGAAATGGCACAGAATTCCGATTTTTTTTTTAAATTTTGGTTTGTTGTATATTCTAACATTAATATTTACGACTAATAACTAACTGTTAAATTCTATACTATTAAAATTCCTTGGGGTTCACTCAACATTTAGAGCCTCTAATTACGGAAAGGACTAGTTTATCTCCATATGTTCGTTTTTTTTTAGAACACACTTCATTTCTAATATACCACGGAGAGTCTGTGATTGTTCTAAGTATTTTTGATTGAGCTCTTTGTATAACTTCAATGTTACTCGCACTTGCGTTGACCCACAATTAATAATAAATAATACAGAATGATCTGTTTTCGTCAGGTGAGACATCTATCAAAGCAGAGACAAAATAAGAAATATCCTGAGTTTAAGGAATTTAGAGAATATTGCAACACATTATTTGTTATGATATTAGAATATATTGAAAGTATAAAATACTTTTTTTTATAATTTTCACTGAAAGAATCTGAACTTTTACTTAATGAGAACAACTAAAAAATATATAAGACACACACAACAGGAATATGTGACTTATCTAAACTCTTAAATGTAAATATGTATCTGGTGTTCGCATCAGCTAGTTTCGTTTTTTACATTTGTTGCGCCCTTTGCGACGACGTCCAGCTGCTTTGGGTGATTTACCATTCTTTTGTTTTTGAGTTGAATTTGTTGCATTTGCATTGTTCTGTCTACTTATACGACTGGCAGCACTCTGACCGCCTATTTTCTTTGAAGGCAGCAAATGTTGGCAAACCAATTCACCCAAGACACCCTGGTGTGCCAACATGGAGAGGAATGTACAGATAAACTTATCGTAATTGTGCGTTCGACGACTGGCATCGACCTGCAAGTGAAAGAACATTGTTTAAAAAAAAAATATAACAATTCGAAGTTATTTAAAGGAGACACCTTGAACATATGACGACGATCATTCTCATCGGCAAGATGCTGTTCGTTGATTGCAATCTCCGTGTCGAGGTTCTTCAATAGTGATTGCAAATCTCGAGCAGTAAATGCACTCGCTTCTAAGAGAGGTGTGGGTGTTACAGCGCGTTGAACTGCTCCATCACTGTTACCACTCTCATTGGCATTGTGTTCGTCGTTTGTTTCGTTATTGACCTTAAGTAACTTCTGTAGGGTACCAGAAACAATTGCTTGATTTGTACGCAACATTTTTAGTTTATGCGTTATGGCGATGCGTCGGTCTGGTACCACAGCCATCAGATTAAAGCGTATGTCCTGTTCGCCAGTAGCAATGCCCAAACGCTCGGCCATAACACGTCGAAATTTATCTGTCCATTCCTCGTTATCCTCCCAGCCACCATGATCCATGGGATAAGGCTTCAGTCCATCCAACTCAAACAAATGGCCATTGATGGGCACGAAACTTACAAAATGAAATGCTTCCCCTGTAAAACGACAACTTGCGACACCAGCACCCGTTCGTTCCAGACGACGTCGTGCCTGCGGCATGGCATGTGAATTATGAGCACAAGCCAATTCTGGTGTATTGCCTATGGCGAGGCCTTTATTCTCCGGGCTCATTCCTTTAGTATGTTGTTTCAAACGACTCAGCGTTTCACCGAGATGAATATCAGCCTCGTTGCAGTTGAGTAGAACCGAAAGCAATGCATGTGTTGCACAACTATTTGGCACCACTTGCTGTGCAAAGAATATACTTGAGATCGCCTCTTCATCCTTGACAAAGATTTCAGCTGTTGTTTCTACTATCTTTCGCCTAGCCCGACGCTCTTCGATCCAGCGAAAGAGGAATATGAAGCCATATGGACTTTCGATGGGTTTTTGCAGATCATACACTTCCTCCACTTGGACATCACGTACGCCGAAATCTTCTAAGAGCAAAGTGAATAGTCCAGGATCAGATTCCAGCTCTAACCAACCGTCCGCTAGTTGAGCCATAGGCATTTCTACCGAACGCTATTGGAATGGATTGTGATAACTTTACATAAGAAAATATAATTCTGATATTGTTGACTTATTTGTGAGACTTACTGCTACACCGGTAACATCGCTATTGCCTCCAGTGCTCATGCCACTGCCGCCACCGGATGGAACATTCCCAACACCACTGCATCCGCCGCCCACAACACTGACACCACTCATGATGCTGGTGGTGGTAAAGTGTTTATTCCTTTGAAAATATTTGTATGAACATTCAATATTTCATTCTTTATACGCAATTTATTAGAAAACAATTCACTTAGTTTTTGTTAGTATTATACTTTAATATATAAAAATATATTTTTTTCAATGGGGTATAAAATATATTTGATTCTTTTATATGAAATTTATTTCATTTCATAATTGTATAATATTATTCTTATTTTCTTTCTGTACTGTTTCCTTATTGTTTGTGTACGTTCTTCTTCTTTGCTTTATATTGGTTTATTGCCAATTTGTTTTATTTTCATCGTGTTGGCAATAATTGTGCCAAAATGGTCATGGGACTTATTGATTTCTGAGCTCATGACCATTTCTGCTAATTATTCCATTTATCGATTTTCGATTGTTGGTTTAAACAGGGCTGCATTCTAGCGAAGTGAAATGTATCGCTGTATTTATTTCAACCAATTCGAACAATAGGCCAATTAGAAGAATTTGTATGAAGAATTCTGTTTATAGAAAATAAAAAGATTGAGTATAATATTTGATGAGCCAAGAGGTGTGTTAAGCAACAGCCACATAGACACTCCGCCACAAAAGTTGCATCTAATAACTGGTGCAGAAAGGATATTTAGAAAGCGAAGGCGTTTGCTGAAGAATATCTTCGCTGATGATTTAGATATCATTGAAACAGCTGAAGTCTTATCGATATAAACCTGAAATCCAAGAAGAATTGTGTTAATGAGAAGATTGATACTAAAGTGTTCAATGCTTTTATTTGGGAGTGAGTGCTGTTTCCGGAATCATTGTTCAATGCCATGTTATGTATATATTTGCCACTTCCCAACACAGTAGAAATGCGTATCTGTACTTATGATACCTAAACCTGGTAAGTTCGAGATTTTTGATTTTTTTCGACACACTCTTATTTGAAAGAATAATTTGAGTATACTGTTGGAAGTACGGAGCGTGTAGGAAAGCAAATCGTATCATCAACTTGGATTTAGGACGTGAATGACTACATCAAGTTGTCTAGCGAATTCTTACTGGATTTGAGAATAAACAAATATTTGCTCCGATTGTCTTCTTAAGCAAGCCTTCGACAGGGTATCGGCAGAACTACTATTATAAAACCAATACTTATTGTCATATTATTATTAGGCCACACTTTCCATGTAAGAGTTCTCAACGAGAAAGGTCAAGGTTGGTGTACCACAATGCACTATCCTGCTGCCAGTGTTGTATACACTTTTTAACGCAAACTATTAGATAAGAAAAAAAAAACAAAAAAATTGGAGGACGGAGGCTAAAGACCGTAGCGCCTGGAAGAAAATTGTGAACGAAACTAAAGCTCACCCCGAGCTGTAACGCTGCCTGATGATGATGATGATTACATGAGAAACAAATAGACATAGGATATCATAATAAAGGTAGAATGAAGTCAAAAGCATATCATAGAATAGTAAAATAGAATAACAATTGTAACAAAGTTAATCAGAATTGTTCATAAAAGCCACATTAGAAATTAAGTGCGTTGGTAACGAAATCAATCGGGGACGATTAATATTTAGGAGGGAGGAGTTAAGACACTTCTCTCTCACCTATCATTTCTATTCTTTCTTTGAACTTCTGTTCTCTTTATTAAATTATTCAACTAAGGTCTGAAAGAAGCACATTTTCCTCAACATGGGCTTCACGCCACACTGCGAAGCCAAGTTAAGAAATGTATAAGGCTCGTGGATCAATCACAATACTTATTATTTGCGAAGAAACTAGAAATACTAGTACTTTTCATTTAAAATCAATCCTTAAACCTACGAAAGATTATCACTTTGGTTTTAGAATTTGATTTTCATTTGCAACCATTGGAAGACTTTCCAGCTCTATGGATCTGCCAAGTTGTCAGAATAATAATATGTTATAATTATTATTAAAGAAGTAGTTTAACAAAAGATAAATTCTTAAACTATTGTACTTAAAAGATAAGAGCACTAGCTGCCATGGCTTTCAGTTGATAATAATTATTTACGATTGATAATTCCATTCTTGTTGTTTACTGTTTCACTATTTTATATTTATTTAAAAATTTTCTTAATTTATAATCCATTTATTTTTAATTATTATTATTTTTTTTTCGTAATTTGGATTCATTTATTCTTCAGACGTAGTAACTCGTTTTTCATACTTTTGTAATTGTTCCAGATATTTTGCATGGTGTAGTAAATGATCGAAAATTATATTGACATCAAGAACATTTTGAGGTGGTCCACCATATTCCCCAGGCAATGAATCATAGCCGATCATGTCGCGTAATTTATTAAAGTCTTTACCATTATGTACGACCAACTAGAATTGTAATAGTTAGTAATACAATAGAATTAAGGAGATACAATTAGGAAATTACCTTTTCTTTAAAGTCCTTGCTCATGAGTGGAAGAATCAATGATGAGGTTGCAGTTATTATAAATCCACTTTGTATGACATGTAGTATTCGATTCCGGAAAGGTAAAGCCTCATGTTTAAGATTGATTAGTCTAACAAAGGAGGGTGTCAGCATACGTAGAAATTTCGTAGGGGCTCTGTAAATAATAAATGCATGTATTTACTAAATGGAAATATAATACAATACATAACTTATTTGATTCTTACTGTCTGAGATCACAGATTACTGTTATTCCGAACTCCTGTACATTCGGTAATAGTAGCATCGACTCAAATATCAAATCGTCCATTTCAATTTGATCTTGCATGAAATTGGGAAATCGATCAAAAACATCTATCATTTTGAATATAATCAAAGCACGTCCATTCTTATCTGAGTGTGGCATCAGAAATTTCGTTTGGCTCTTACAAAATAGTTCACGATAGGATTCCACAGGTCTGCGTGCAACCCAATCAGGATGGAGGCGTTTAAAATCATAGTACTTGTGTATAGCATTATAGGCACGTTCGACATTCCATTGCGCAAAGGTGAGAAACTTAATCAGAAGAACTTCATCATTGTGCTGCAAGTGCAGTTCACTACTTGCTGCCGGGAGAAATGGATACAAATTAGAACTTATGTAATAAGGAATCAATATGATATATTATACTACTATATAAACCTTGTATCAACTGTTGTAATTGTTCAACTTTCTCAGATTCCTTTTGAGTTCTTTTCACATTCGATTTGAGGAATATCATTTCACACTTTTTTCTTTTTGAATTTTGATAAAACTTCCAAAATAATTTAAACAAATTTCCTTTTAGAAATTTTTCAAATTCTTTTTGATTAATTTTGTTGTTTACAAAAATATTTTTATACCGAACTCTTTGCAATGCGTTTTAAGTTTGTTGCGTTTCTTTTGTGCAAACTTTACTCAAAAATGTCTTGCTGTTGTCTTCAATTGTTAATTTCGTATATTTTTTTTATATTATTTTTATTTTTAATGTAATTCGTTAAATTTGTCAACATTGAACTCACGCGTCGTTCGTTCATTACCTTACAGTCATTTTAATGATATCACTCAAAGTGGTCCAGAGTTCGAAGATGTTCATATTTAACTTGTTGTTTTTATGATTCTGAACCCTTGGAGAATTGAAACATCAAAATATTAAGTATATACGTATGAAAGTAAGTTTAATTAAAGTTACAAAATTGTGTTGTGTTGTGTTGTCTGTTGAACTTATTAAGTTGTTGTGCGTGTCACATAAGAGAGAACATATTGTGTAGTTACTTCTTTGGTTAGGTTTATCCACTAAATACACTTCCCAGTGTAAAGTGGATATAGTTTCTATGTGTAGTAAATTTATATTTAAATAAAAATATTAATTTCTTTAATTTTGACATTTTAATCAATACTTTTTGTCGTAAAGGGAAAGTTTCGTTAATTTTTAAAAGATTCCTATTACTCCTATCATGTTGTTGTCTTTTAAAGTTCTAAGCAGAGTTCTACTTAATAAGTAATATGAATAATTTCAATAAAGGCTTATAGAAATTTTAGATAACTTGTAACTGTGTTGATTTGATAGGATTCATCTATGGATAAATTATGTTAAATGTTATGTCAAAATATTTTTGGAAGTATCGATACTTGAATGTAAAAAACGATAGTTGATATTTTAGTTAAGAGTAGTTTGGAAACCTAAATCAAAGATCATCGATTTTTTGTGGAAGATCGTTGGGGTGCAACCTCTTTAAGTTTGCATCGTATCGCAGCTTGTGTGAGAGCTGCCGCCAATATATTTGGATGCCTTCCGAACTTGGTGATAGTGATGACTGCTGTAAATATAGATTTCTTGAGGTACTGTAGGCATCTAAAAATCTCTATGTAATGCACCATAATGTTGAGCATTAACCAGGGCGCAGTAGTGATCCGTCGTAGTATCTTGCTTTGGCAATCCTTAAAGTTCCTTATTTTATATGGAGAAGTGATGTAGTGGCCGGTGCCAATATTTGCCTGTAAATAAACCATTTTTTTGACAATGAAATTTATTAGTTTAGCATAACATCCAGTCTATTTTCCACGACTTTGTTAAGTAACATGACGTTATGGATTTCACATATGCACACCAGGTGAGTCGCTTGTTCAAGTATTAAACCAAGGTACAGTGCTTGGTGCACCTTCTGAATAATCTCTTCGCCTTATGTGATATCAACCAACTAACCATGTGATATCTGATCGAACATCACGCCTCAGTGTGTAGTCGCATATGGGAGATATGCTCGAATTGATGGCAATATTCAAGCCCTTTATGTAGACTATCTCTCTAAGCAATAATGAAACTCTGTCTTTAACATACTTGACGTGTATAATATTGAATAGCGAATATGAAAAAGTAAAATGTCATATAGTTTCGTTATGATTGCAACTAAGCAAAAGTAATGAGAATTTATAATAATTTTTTTTTTGAGTCTTATAATTTACTACTGTAGTTATAATTTAACGTAACGTTATGGAACTTGGCACTCGTAAAAATCTTAATTTTCAGCACCGACAGTCGTTTGTATCGAACTTTGGCCCCCTCTTCACAATAACAATATATTTTTAGTGAAATTTTCAGTTACTAAATTGCTCTGAGATATTAAAAATCTACTATTTATAATACCCTACACGTTACTGAATAATGCACAAAGCAGACACCTCTCAGAAAAAGAAAAAAAATAAAATAAAAATATATACAAAGTATTGTACTTTATAAAGAAACAAAAAATGGGGAAAAAATTAATAATTGAAGAAATGTCAACAACATGTGATGTACGTGACTTAATAATAAGATTCTTATTGTCATTATATGGATTTGAAGTTACTCTTATTCTGTTGATGTTCCTGTTGCTGTTGTTACAATAGTACTATGTTTTTATCTATCCATGTCGGTTGTTGGTTGCGATTGTTATGTATTGTTACTTATTATTGTACTTACTATACTTATTATAGAAACAAAAAATCAAGAAACATACTTAAAATTCTACACCAAAGTTTATGGTGAATTGTGGTTTCTATTGAAAGTCAATGTTATTTTGTTTTTTGTTTAGTTTTGTGGGTCAAGTGTCATTGGTTTTAAGTACAAATATAAGTTTTATTAGAGTGAAATAATAGGGAGAGAAAGCGGCTCCTAAGATCTTAATAATGCTTCATATGTTATTTTATTTAAATATTTTTCTGTATTTTAAAATTTCCTGTTTTTCATGGCTAAATTCTAGAAGACTAAACTGGCAGGCTAGCAAGCGCAAGCGTCTGCAACCTACTATAATATCAAGATTAGGAAAATATCTTAGGATTAGTTCGAAGATTATATTAAAGCATGTCTATCAGCAGATAGACTTTGACATATTTATTTCAGATGGCATAACATTCATTTTCTTCACTTGTTCTACAGATAGCGATTTATATTTGATTGGTGTCTGGGTACGAGAGGAACGACTTTTAGATAATTCAGATGGCATATCATCTACTTGCTGCAATTGATCCTTAGATGCATCGTGTGTGATATTGGTATTTGGGTATCAGAAAAACGAATTTCTGATATTTTAGATGGTGCAACATCCTCTTTCTGCAATTGCTGTGGCAGAGATTCCAAATTAAAATGCCATAAGAGAACATGCAGTACGATTTAATGTCCACCTCAATTAACTTTTTGTCGACTTAAATGGGTCATTCTTTAGATCTGCAATAACTATATCGATTGTCTTGATGAAATTATTAAAGCCAAGATCTCTTTGATGAAATGTGATTATAAATTGCTGAGATGTTATTTCATACAAATTTTTTTCAATAAATTTTGCAATATTATTATATTATTCTATCAAGTCCTTAAAATAATGTCAGTTTACGAAACGATTATTTATTTTCATATTGTTGTTCATTGCTATAAATATATAGCACTTTGTGCTTTTATATTGACAGCTGTATGCACAATTTTTTGGACCACTATTGGCTTTCTGACTGACAACTGAAAGCAGTAATATAATTAAATTCTACAAAAAAAAAAAAATCGTTTTAGTTAGTTTAAATAGACATTGATGCTTAGAAAAGGGAATATGAACAACATGTTTATAATCAACAACACATGTAAGTCGAGTAAGTAAAAAAAAATAACTCAAAGTCTTTGACTTATTCACTTGGATCAATACTAAGACAACGCGTTAAAAAAAGAAAGAAATGTGCATAATAATATATTTTTTGGCACAACAACAAACAGAGACGCTTTCGTACTTTGTGTATGTAGTACTTATTCTTTGCCTCATTCATATGCTTATTTTTAATGTTCTTTATACGCCATGTTATACACATTATTTCATTGAAGTCAAGGCAAAATCCATATGCTCGTTCAGTCGCTTGCTCGCTCAATTTCATTCTAAACTCAGTCAAACGCTGTAGATAATTTTGTGTTTTTGTTTGTCGTTGATAAACTTACAATGTCTAGGGCAAGTGTAACTGTGTTGGATGTTACTGAATGTGATGTAGACAAACAATATTTCAAAATAAAAAGAAGAAAAATAACTACGAGTACATACCATAGGATGAGTGAGGGGGTATAAGCATCATTTTCATCATCATCATCGCCATTGTCAGCAAAAGGCAACAGTTACAGCAGCCTCAGTAGCATTGAAAGCCTCGGAAGTATTCTCGTTTACATTATCAATGCACATGAATAATTTTGTAAGTAAATCCGCCATGAATTACTTTCTTACTTGATTTTTTTTGTGGTCTTCAGGAAACCAAAGAAGAGTTAGAGAGGAGCAATGTTAACTACTTCATCATTGTCATTTTCATGATCATCAGCATTGTTAATGTGGTTGGAGTTGTAGGAAACCCTTCAACCAAATATCAGACATAGTATGAGTATACCAAGTGATGCTTTCTGATGTTGATGTGGTTAAACAAATGCATTTGCTTTTTTATTTACACTGTAAGAAATTTTAATCAAAAAACGAAATAAAAAATTTAATAAAATTAGAGACAAAATTAAAATGGGATCAAGTGTTGTGTAAGTGTACGAGTAATATAATCAAAAAATAATCATACTTAAATTCTTTTAGAAATCTCAGAAATTACTGTACACGTATGTAATCTTAATTCACATTTCCAATTCATTTTAATTTTGAGTTTGAGAATTCTTTAAATATATATACTATATATATACATAAAATCGTAGACTATCCACGTCTGTTTGTTTGTTTATTTGTGTGAGCTTCAGGTGAAAGCCACTCATTGGATTCAAAATCAAATTACTGAAAGTTAAGAAGCTTTATTGTGAGTAACATTAAGGGTTTGTTTACTCAAAATCGATCTATAGAATCGGTATCAATTGGTGGATCAAACTTTGTGTATAAAGCTTAGAGACATCTATTAAAATCAATCAAGTAGCCTTTGTAGTACGCTAGTTTCTAATAAAACATTTACAAACTTTGACTACCAAAAATATAATCTATCTTAGATTATGTTGAATTACTTGCTACAGACAAACGTGTTCTAATCTAAAGATTAGTTAAGACAAGGAATTTTTATAATTTAATATATAATATTCTGATAATTTTTCTTCAGTGTATTGTATCAGTAAATAGAAATCATCTTCACATTTCGGTTTTCTCCATATGAATCTATTTCAATAATTTCTTATTTGCCACTGACATTTTGACGAAAAAAATAAAGTAAGGAAAGATGAAAAGAATTCGTGAAATGCTGTTCACTGCATTATTATTTTAACTCTTACACACCGTAAATTCATTTTAACTCTCTACGAGATACATATTTTTTTTTTTTTGTCAAAGTCAAGAATAAGGACATCAATTTTTCTCAAGCAAAAGATACTTATAAAGCAATTTTCTACGTAAATACTTTGTAATGGATTTAGTAAGTAGTAAAATGCGCGTTTGCCAAGTCTTTATAGAGTAATAGAGTATGAGTTTATCTACAAATC
This sequence comes from Amiota mariae, assembly GCA_035041805.1. NCBI lineage: Eukaryota > Metazoa > Arthropoda > Insecta > Diptera > Drosophilidae > Amiota > Amiota mariae. The sequence goes on along the minus strand of JAWNKV010000370.1, from coordinate 18,194,048 downwards.
TACATATAAGATACTTCTGCATAGATTCATAATTTGTCTTCCAGTTAGTCAGTCTATCAGTCAGTCAGTTTATCAGTCTGTTAGTAGTCTCCTTCATATTGCTTTTGCTCTTTGAATATAAGTTGATATAGTAAATCTCTTCATAATAAGAATTGTTAGCTTTTTCTTCTTTTGTGATTCTTATTTTATCTGCTATTTTGCCTTCTTACGCATCATATAATTGATGAAAAAGTATTATGACGATATTCAGCGAAATTTAGTGCATACTTATAAAGCATATAAGAGTATTATACACACTCACTCACTCATACATATATCTAAATATCTGTATATGTACGAGTATATACACTCATAGATACATTCTGCATGTACAATAAATGGAGCGTACCGAATTATATATTTAATGCTCTGTGTAATTTAAATATAATAAACCCACGACATGATGACGATGACGATGAAGATGACGATATCAATGTATCTGCGTATCTGTGTATCTGTGTATCTCTAACCATACAAAATAATTCATAATTCGTGCAATCCGCTTTGTGCTATGTTACCGATTCGTTGTCTTTGGTTTTTTTATGTGTTGTCTGAGTAAATTTGTTTTGGGCATTCGCCTGAAAGTATGCCGCAATTTTATTATATGTATGTACATCAGTTTGTTAGCTAAACCAATAAAAAATATGTCTATTATTTTACAAATTTGTATGTTTGATATTCTCGATTTATGTATGTTTTGATAAATGGCCAGAATAAGAGCATTTTTATTTTGAAGGTTTTTTCTATTTTATTTGATAATAATTGATAGCCTATTTAAAGGTGCTTAAAACACGTTGTCAAGAAAGCGACTTCAATAAATGAAGATGAATATTAATAAATAAAAAGAAAAAAAAAATGTTTTGATAATTTAGCTTTCATACCTTTTACACTTATGATATCAGGTATAAATACTTTACTTTGATGTTAAAAACACATAGCACATAGGAACGAGCGTCGTAGACCACACTAAGTATGTACAGGAGTGATCAGCGTGACATGAAGAATCATTTAAGCCATGTTTGTCCTTTCGATAGGTAGATAGCCTCTCCCTATGCATACTACGTATTCCATGTTTTGTAGAATTCAAATGAAATTTGATACAAACACGTTTCATTGTTATAAACAGCTGTATCAGAGTTCCCCGATTATTGGAATATATTTATTTTTATTTTAAAACTAGTTTACATGAATCATATGTATGCTTTCTTAAGATCAAAGCTGATAGAACAAATATTTGACAAAGCTACAATAGAAGACATCGAGTTTTTATAAGTTCTTAAATTGAAAATAGAAATGATAATCCTGATAGTTATCCTGAAATCTCGTCATTATGAAGACTGGGTGGCTTTTCAACACTGGTATAAAGTTATTAATCCATACTTGGAGAAACCACGCTACTCGGATAGTTGCTCCAGAAGAAAATGTAGCATTTTCACTCGACTTTGAATTGGTTACAGTGCCATCACTCACACTTATTTACTCAATGGGGATACACGCCCATCTTGTCATCTATACGGTCATGTGGAGGTATCTACGATGCACTTTTTGGACCTTATTACAGACTCTCAACCCAATATAGAAATGAAATTCCACTTCCTAAAAAATTGTGACCTTATAGATTTAATGTAATATTTCATAATTTCTTAAAGTCAAAGTAGAGCAGTGTAGCTATTGCTCTATTGCTAATTATTAGTTATAGTATTATTTTTTTTTTATTTTAAATATATTATAATTCATTTTATTAAAAAAATAATAATAAATAAATAAATGATAATTAACAAGAAATTAGATTTCAATACTAATTGGGAAATGAAGATGTTAAAGCTTTATTAAACCCAAATTAAAAACTATGTCTTGATTATATACCGCGTTTATGCGACAACTAAATCGTAACACCCAAGAGCACCCTAACTCAAAACGTTTATATTTTTGGTGTCAATGCTTAAAATGCGCGCTTCGTGAAGACAGGCAAAGGCCTGTAAAAGCGCATTGTAGAAGTCTTTATGCATGAGTTCTGAGTTAGGGCGCTCTTGGATGTAACGTTTTAGCTGTCGCTTAATCGGGGTAATACTCAATTACTATAGGTTTGATATTTTTTTAGAATATACAATTGAAAGTAACCTTTATGAATGACTTTAAATAAAATAATAAAAAAAAAAAAAACATAATTAAAATATAATGAAAATGAAGTTTTTAATAAAAATCCGTTTTTCTTAATGTAATATTTTTAATTAAATCTGAGCATCTGTTTAGCGAAAACTTCAAGAAAAATGCCATTAAAGCACGAAATGAGCACAAAAAACGAAGAGGTAAAGACTGATAAAAGTATCTACTACTATTACGAGATGCGTTCAAAAGAGACACAGCATTGCTGTGTAATATACAAGCAACAACAAATTATAGTAAACTAAAGAAATAGATAAATTTGAAAAGAATAGAAAAGTTCAAAGGAGAAGTGGGGAGAAAAGAGTGGCAACAAATCAGTCTAGCGTGATATCAATTACTATGGCAAGTGTTGCACTTTCTGTTATCTCACAATATAATCTACATTCTCGTCCTTATTACTACTCCTTACTTAGTACGTATCATCCACATCCACATCAACATCCACATTATCGTTCTTTATGGATGCAGCACTTTGCACTATCTTAACCGTTCTTTGATGGTATTGCCACTTGATTTCTGTTGCTTTTGCTTTCATCTAATGCCATCGTTTGCAATGCTGCATATACCTCATCTTCCTCAGCTTTCCTTTATTTCTCTTTTGTTGCTGTCTGTTGCATTCTTCCTTTGCTGTCATGCAATGCTGCCTTACACTTTGTTCTCTATTTTATTTTTTAATTTTTCTCCTTCTTGGCTTTTGTCTATGTACTCGTATTCGTGTGTGTAAAGCATTTTCTTGACAATTTCTTGTGCTTTCAATTGTTGCACAATTTTTTAATTTGTTGCACATTTCGTAACAATTCACAATAACAAAATGCATTGTTACTTGTTCACTGTGACTGTCAGATATCATATTATTCGTTATGATATCCTAATTGTAATATAATAGAGAAAATGTGTAGCTCAACTTCAAAGGACCTCATAAGTGAATCGTCAAAATGAATAAAAACAAATATTATGTATTTTTCATTTGACATTTGACTTATCACTTATTACTCATACTCATGCTGGACGCACTTTATCGTAAACATTGCGATAAAATTTTATTGTTTTCCCCATATTCGATTACAACAAATGATGTGAACGTGAACAAATAACAAGAGAAAGAGCATTATGAGTTGAATTGAGTTGAGTATTTTTAAATAGTCGTAACGGATATGAGAACTGAACATGGCGGAAATTTAATAAAGGACAACAATTTAGTTGCAAGTGGATAGCAAACACATATTTATGCAGCAATTTCGAATGACCACAATTGTGGTTGATATTTGTACTTTACAAAGCCATGGCAAGGGGATGAGAAGATGATAGGACAGGACAGGACTGGCCATTTGGTACTGTCAATGCTTTGTTTATTGACAAATGATTATTTTCATTTAAAATGACAATTGCATTGATTTGTGCTCGCTCATCTGGTGGCAAATGGCAACATTTGGTGTTTGGCAGTGGCAGTGGCAGTGGCGGTGGCATTGGCAGTGGATGTGGGTGTGGCGATAGCAACTTTTTCCTATCGAAATGGAAAAATACACACAATTTTGAAAATAGATAAATAGAGTAATAATAACCAATCGAGGCAGATACATAATACATTTAATAATAGAATCGATAAAAAGAACACTTGTCCTATGAACCAAGCATAGAAATCATGTGTGTTAGTGTGTTTGGTGGCAGAATCAGTGAAATGTGCGGCAACAAAATTATGATGATGACAATGTGAAAGGCATAAAAGAATAAAAACGAAGAGAAACAAATAACAAATTGTTAACAACAGAAATAGAAATTTATTGGCAATTTATTGGATAAATAGTTCAAGGATGCAAAAAGTAAAATAAATCATATTCCAATGAATAGCAGATATGAATATTGAAGATAAAAATATAAATACTATTTACTTACAATATAATTTAAATTATATAAGTGAGAAGGATTCACTATAAAATTGGTTTATAGGAAGCTTTGTCATGAAGCTTAGTCAACACAATATTTCACACTGTATAAGTGAGGTGCACCTGTACATATTAAATGTTCGAGGATTTTGTTCTCTCGACTTAACACTTGTAAAATTGGTTCTGGCTTCATTATTGATTATTATAAATGAGAAGCGTTTGTTGCATCGAATTGTGACGACGGGGGACAAAAAGTGGATCCACTACGGCAACCACAAAGCGCCAAAAATTGAGCTGAGATTATTGTTATTCACATATGGAATTCTTTCACTTCGTTACACTTTGAGTATCAATAAAGAACACAGTTTGAGCATCAGAAAAATTAATGTAGTATTTTAGTTATTTTTTAGTATACTTTTATGGGTTGGGGTTATTGGAATATCTCAGATCTCGGGTATCGGAACACATATCGGGACCAAAACTATGTTCCTATGTTCAAGCCGGGAACCAACCATTCAACATTCACAAAATATCAATGCAATCAGATGAATGATATGGCTGCACATAACATACGAACAATTTAAAACCACTATAAGATTTAAATTTTATTTGTATATAGAATCTAATAAGTCTATTGATTTAGCTCGATATACTATAAGGACGCAAAACAAGAATATCAATAAGATAAACAGAAATACCGTTCCGTTTAAAGTTGACACAGAATCAGGAATCAATAACAGCGAAGATATAAAGCAGCAATTACATTAACAAAAGTAGCAACCACAAAAAAAAATAAAAAAAATGTAACAAAACAATGTCTTTGAATAACATTAGTTTGTACGAGTAAACTTTACTGGATAAGTAATCAAATCATTCAAATGAGTTTAATGCATGTAACTAATTAAAGAAATCGTTACGTTTGTCTTAAGCTAAAGTTTTCTTCAGATAAACTTTGAAATATGTTGAACCTTATCATTTTGATTTAAATTTGAAACAAATGAAATGTCAACTCTACTGATCTTTTCTCCTCAAACCGTGTCTTTCTTTCAAATGTTAATGGTGTGGTCTCCATCTTTCTTTCAGATGATGAAGGTGTAGTATCCATAAAGTTTTTGTACTAGAACAAGTTATTAAGTACATTCAAAATTTGGTAGAAATATTATGCTGGTGGAGAGGAAAGCAAAGAGTTGAATGATTATTTTTTGTTTTAGTTTAAAACTACTTCTCTCTAATACTGATATTGTACCAGTCAGAGAATTTGTCTATTTTATAGTCCATCAAAAACATATCCCTTGCCATAGCTTATACGTATACCTATTATCCATTTAATTTTTTTTAAGTGATTCAAACTTCACTTAGAAAATCAACATACGTAAACACATATTATTATCGTCATCATAAACTATAGTATGCCCAACACGTTGACCCATTAAAAATATAACCTCGATTCAAGGCGTCGTCTTTGGCAGTGCCACTACTTGTAGCGTAATTACTAAAAAAAGGGACATTTACATCATCAAAGAAAACACAACAACAAAAAACCAGAACATGAACAAATACAAAACATGTGTCCTGAGTTATAAAGCAAAATAAAAAATAGGAAAACAAGAAAACTGAATATTTAGGAGTAAAACCGAAACAGCTGCATGAAATTACATAAGCAAGTGCAAACTATTTACAAAGAGTATTTGTTGGAAAATGTGAAAAAGTGCAGTATACACCCAGGCTTACCAACAATGACAAACAGAAGGACCAGGATAACTCAGCATGTTGTGTAAGTGAAAAAATTAGAGTCCTAGCATCTATCATTTTTATGTTGGGAACAGAAAAAAACTATAAATTCAAGCTAAGTGAAGACTTGATGAGAGGAGTGGAGTGGAGTGGAGTGGAGAGAAACGATGCAAGTAAGTTGGAAAGAAAAATAACGTTTTAGCCTTGTTGATACCGCGTCTAATGACATTTGTTGGCAGCATTTCCGTCCGTAACTTCGACACCAATCGCTGCCGTCTCACTGGTATTACTGGAATCCATTGGTGGCTGTCGTTGTTGCAGCCTCAGAAACGATAACGGCGACTAAAACGCTTCCGTTTGTTCAGCCATATTAAGTAAAGGAAACGGAGTCATGAAAGGAAGTATCAAAGGATCACGATTGTGGCTACTTATTGCACTTTGGCCAAATGTTGCCAATGAGTTATCAGATGCTTTATTTTTGTTGTTCGTTGTTACTTTAAAAGTCTGCATCATCATCGTCAGCATCGTCATAAACAGATTTTTGCAAATTTGTTGCCACATTCAAAGTCGCCACAGGGCGCGTCTGTAAATGTCATAAGCCATGCGGCATAATACTTTACATTTGCTTTTATTGCAACTTCTTGCTGCTGGTGTTCGTTGTTATTATTGTTGTTAACCCATTACAAAAGTTAAAGTAGTTTTGCTAGGCATTATAGTCACAGTTCTTTCTATCTTTCCCATTCATTCTTACAAATCTTTGGTCTCCACTTCTTTTGTTGTCGTATCAATTCAGGTTTGAATTGATGTTACCAACTGGTTCATGGTTTTAGTTTTTATTCTTGCATTTCCTCCTTTTCTTTTCTTATTGTTTTTGGCTGCAATTGGCATTTGACAATATTTTTTGCCCTGCAGATATTTTTCTTATTTATTTATAAATATTTGTTCTGATTAGTTATTGGCACAACTATTATTATTATTATTATTATTGTAGGTACTCGTATTTGACCAGAAACGATTGTTATCGGATGTGGATTTATTTAAATGTCGGATGGTGTAATTATTGGTTGCAGATACTTAGATAAGCTTGGGATATTTACATCTATTTTTAGCCAAGAGCTGATGGCATAGAATTGAGATTTTGCCAAATCGATGTAAGTATTGTATACAAAATCATAGTATAATTTAAGGCTAATGTTTGTTATTTTGATCTTAATTTAAACTCCGAGGCAGCCAATTACAATAAAATATATGTATAAATTTTCATATATTCTCTTTAGATTTATTTACAAACAAGAGTGGGTCATGTTGGGTTTTCTATACTCACAAAGCAAAAAACCAAAATGTTCACATTTATTCAAAGTGTCCCCTAAACTGTCATTAACACCAACAGCAACAGCAACAACAACAACAATAAGTACAACATTCTTAAAAAGTGAAAAACAGAAACATTCAACCCAAAAGCTAAACAGAAATTGAACAAATTCCTGACAAATTGGAATTTGGTTTAGTTTTTTCTTCCTTATCCTTTCTTTTGCTTCTTTTTCGATAAAACATTTTTCTCTTGATTTCAGTTTTATTTTCGGTTCTTTTTTTTTTCATCTTAGCACATATTATTGTATTTTTACGCAAGATTTCACTATTACCATCTATGTCAGTGGTTGGCAAATTGTTGTCCGCCAGGCAAATCTATCTTTCTCGTAGTATTTGGTTTTCACGAACAGAAAAATTAGTTGCTCATTACAAGCCCACAAACCAAAATTTTACACAATAACAGAATTCAGTTAAGGCTTCGAATAAGTAAATATTGTGCAAGAATATTCTACCTTAGTGAATTTCTTCATTTGGCGTAATTTTATGTTTATAAAAAGTTGAACGGCGACAAACCTGGCGTCACACATACACAGAAATATCATAAATAAAACAATATACATGGGGTTTACTATAAGTTTCACTATATCACTACCACTTATCAACTTCCTTAGGCGAGTCCTGATGAGGATTCTCCAAGGCCTCAGTCGGTTTCCGCACAGTAGGTTTGTCCGATAGCACTTATTTCTAAAAAAATAATTTTCGATTATTTTATAAAATGCTGCTAGTCTTCCATAATATTGTATTGTATTCTCCTTCGTCTTTTTTCTTCGTCATCTGGTTCTTTCAAGGATTCGCATCATATCGATCAGCACCTTGGCAGCACTTGCTGATCGCTACTGATGTATTTGTCGTAACAATACGTTTTGTGATTGAATAAAGCGCCATAAATATGAGGCGTTTCGGTATATCAGCACAATTCTATGCATTTAGCAATAAGTACATACATACTTTTCATTCTCTTCGAAAAACAATAAATTTTACTGCGCAAACTGTATGTCTATGGACTGATTCAAAGCAAAATGTAGACTATCTTAAGATCTCAATATATCTCTGACTGAGCTATTAGCTATTAAGTTTTCATATTTCTTATTGACACTTCTAAACGATGTTTGCTGACCCCTGCTCTATGCCATTATGATTATTTCTTTTATTTTTTTATCACTTGCTTTACGAAGTTGTAACTGCTGCTCATTCCTTTTACAACGAATTCGATTTTCTTGTGGCATTCGCTTTGAAAAATGACACTTTACAACATTTGTAATTTGTTTCTTTGGCCACTGTGCGTGCGTGCTCACATTCGGTAGTTGGTGAGTGAGTGACTGTTGGGCGGCGTTTATGGGACGTGAAAACTGATTTTATTTTATACTCGGACTTTCCTTTTGCAAGTGTTGAGAAATGCAAAAATTTGCAGGGCGTTGTCATTTTCAGAGCTTAAAATGTATTCCAACTGCTTGTGTAATTCTTTGAGGCGTCACATCTGATTTGTAAAACAAATGATTCAATTTTGCTTTCTAATATTTTATTGGATTTTTGTTTATAAATTAGTAGTGAAATTTCCCTTTTTTTTTGGATTTCACAACATTGCATATATTAAATAGAAATAATACACAATACAACAAAAACTAACCACATTTACATAATTTCAAAAATCAAACAAAAAAATGTATTTTTTTTTTGTTTTTAATAGAAATAAAATCGCTGTAAAGACCACAGAAACCAATGTTTATTATTTTAGCATTAAAATTAGTTTCAATATTTATGAATTCAATAATAAATGTATTCACGTTGTTTTTGGCTATTGGTTTTGTTGGTATTTTGTTGTTGTTGCAATTTTGTAATTTAATTTCCAACAAAATAATTTAAGCAAAAAATAATACAAAAGGCTAAACAAATTAATGTTAAATAGAAACAACCAATTTTGCGGTTTGTTGGCAATGCGTAAATTAGCTTTTTATACGATTTGCCTAGAAAACATCAGAGAGCACATGCAATCAGATTTAACTGATTCTATCATTAAAATCTATCGAATGCAACTTCTTCTTCTCATCATTTGGTTAGCTTTTTGTACTAATTAATTTATGTATAACCGCAATGATTTTTATACTTGTAAAATCATTTAATAAAAAAATTAGAAAAAAACATTTATAAATTAATGAAATTATGTCAACTACGTCGAGACAGAATATTCATATTCGATAATTTTTTTTTTTAAAAGCATTCATTGTATAAACAGTATAATAAATTAGTTAGTTAACAAAAAAAAAAAAAAAAAAAGAATTTTAATTTTGAGGCGTTGATTTGTCAAAAATTGTGGTTATTGTAAATGTATTAATAAATTACTTTAATTAAATAAATATAAAAAAAGACTAACTTTGGCTATGCCGAAGTTGTAATACTCTTCACGCCCTTTTAGTGGCTTGAGAGTCTTGAAATTTAGAAGGTTGGTGGATCTAGATCAGGATCACTTATAATTCTCAAATTTCAAGTCGAAAAACAAAAAAGTGTTTCTAATAAGAACTTTCATTTGGATTCCGGTTTGTATGGGGGGTACCCCTAGTAGTCCGATTCGGCTGATTCCGAAAAATGTATGAATGCATACATACAGACGGACATGGATAGATCAATTCGTCTCGTCGCGCTGATCAAGAATATATATACTTTATGGGGTCTCCGATGTATCCTTCTGTGTGTTACAAACTTCATCCTGAATGAAATGAGCAGTTGAGGATAAAATAGGAGATCAGACAATAAATTGACTGAAACAATGGATATTGGTAATCGTCTGCTAAATATTAAGATAACATTTAATTCTTTTTAGTAATCTCGTGTTTTTAGCTCTTTTCTTTCTAATGATTTTTAATATGTAATATGGTACTAAAGAAAGGTAGTGTATATCACGTTTTTAAGTTCTGATTTCTATACAACTATGTATGTTCAACGTCTTTAGCTTTCATTAATAAATCAATTTAAAATTTTATGTAGGCAACATTCTTACATAATCTCTAAATGACATTTCCAATTGAGAATCACTGATCGACACAGTCATTAAATTCATGCAAAAACTCGAAATCTCTCAATTTACTATGATGTTAGTAGGTATGGATATTGTATGTTCTCTCCAATTTTGTTGTCAACATTGATTGGCATCATTGATTGCTTATTTTGGAGCGCGTAACTACTCACATTGACTACATTTATTGTTTGTATGCGATAGGGCAAAGTAAATAAATATGTTACGCATAAAAATTGTGAAATAAAAACCAATTTGTTAACGCCAATAAAAAAGAATAAAAACATGAAAAAGATACGATGACCAATTTCAAAAAATACAAAAACATTTGCCCCACAAATACAAGTATACTATACCGACTGAGGTACCATATTTGCAACATTTGTGCACATGTCACATGAACATGTACATGGAACATATAGTACATACAATATATTGTATATTCTGTATGTGTTGTTCTTTTCATTTAAATTACCATGCGGGTTTTTTATATGCATACGACATATCAATAAAAAGAAGGAACAATTCACCCAATTTCAACCCCTATACTAAGTCAAGTCCATTCAATTCATATGTCGTACTACTACTACTCGTATTATAGTACAATGCTATATCCCTATCATGCCCTACATGTCTAATATACCCAACATCCATGCATAGGTGGCTTGGTGGTAGAGTTTTCACTGGTCAGAGGTTGTATAGAGGTCATTGTGTGGTGGTCTCCTTTTGTATTGACCATCAATAGGTTTTTGTGGTTTTTTAATCAAGTTGTTTTCGCAAAATGTTGTTACGTTATTGGGTTCTTCATTCGGTCAGTCAATCGTTCGTTCGTTCATTGGTATATTATCAAACCAACCCAATGCCCAAAGAAGAGCAATCCAACAATTGTAACTCACTCTATTACATATTACTATGTATGTAAGTATATTGCATCTATTGGTTTTTATTTTATTTTTATTTATCATATATATGAGGTTAAGAGTTGAAAAGGATATTGCAAATATTTTGTACAATAAATTCTATCAATCAATAAACAACAAATGCAAAACGCATTTTGTGGTTAAATTTTATGGTTTATCATTTATTTTATGTTATTTTAATTTTGTAACATTTGCTTTCCATAGACAAATTAGGTTACAGAATCACTTTATGATTATAATCTTCTTACATTAGGCGCTTAGAGATTAAATTTAGTTGAAATAATGAGACCATACTAGGGTTCTTCAAAATATAATATTTAAAAAAGGTTTAAGGATAATCTCTTTTACTACGAATAATGTAATCGTCCTTAAGAATAAAATGGGTTTAAACTTGGACTTTGATACTGTTTAATGTCTTTAAGAACTTATCTGCCGTTTAATTTTTCGTGGGAGAAATACTACTTATTTATTTTATTGTTTATACGGGATATACATTTGGAAATTGTAAATTTTAAATCTTTTTATGTACATGCAATTGTACATAATGTGTCCATATACATATAGTATGTCTGGCATCTAAATTATTCTGGAAATGAATGCATGTTGTGCTGTTCTCATTTAAAGAGAATATATATTGAGTGAATGCTGTTTTTTTGTGTTTGTAAAGTGAATCCCTACAGTACGCTTGGTGACAATAGTCCCCGTTTCGATAGTGATTCACTAGTTCCTTTTCTTATTATCTGGTGGGTAGTGAATTCAGGAGTCGTAGATTATGCATAGACGAATCAGTAAGTCCGTCTCCTTAGTAAGTGAGTAGTCCCTTTTCGCATTAATGGGGGGCAGTGAATTCACCAGTCAAAAGCAATGCAGAGGTGAATTAGTATCTGGTGGCAAAAACTGGTGACCGGTAATACAACCGGTGGCAATTGACCCCTTACAATGACATCGCCATGTTAAATTCTCCAGTTGAATACATATAAAAAGGAATGTAGATCCAAAAGGGACTAGCCACGAACCAATTTTGAACCAGTAATTCATACTGCAGGGATATTATTAATGTTCATATTCTTTCGTAAACGTATTAATTAATACCTACTTATTAATGTGTAGTCAAATATAAGTATAAGTTGTATTGTGTACAATACTTACTACATAGTGAATGAAAACGTTGGTGTCTATTGCATGTTATTACATGTGACTTGTAATAGTCTAATGTTCGTACCCCACAGGGGCATAAGCTACTTTTTTTCGTAAGCAGCAAAACAATTCATTCCGGACTGAAAGAGTAGTCAGCCACGGGCCACCGAATCTCAAGAAAAAGCTCTCCTCGAAATATGTGTTTGTTTTAGTTATTGATCTTAATAAATATTGTTCAGGGGGCTACGACCAGGCGCTATACGTAATCTGCAGAATATTAAATTTTTCCCTTTTTGATATTTTTTATTTATTGCGATTCTGTGAATTAATGTGAATGGCAAATTAACAGTTATTTTTTGCAAATCAAATAAAAACAAATGAAAGAAAAATAGTAAAAGGTAATTGAATAACAGGATAATCATATGGTAGAGTCGATCCGTCTAATCTGTCGGCTATCATATTGGAAGTCAAATTATGTTGTAACATGGATGGATCATAATAAGTATAAATGAGATGATTTGAGATTGATCATGTCAGCTCAGCTTCTGTTTCGCTAATGAAGTTACGAGCTTCGGTTTGCATATAAAAGCTGACAGCTAAGCTGTTCCATGGCGCAAAAGTTGGTGGTGGTCCTTTTGGTTCACAAACAGCTGTTTTGTGGTTCACAAACCAGTTCTTTTTCCATTCATCAATACTGTTTTCTGTTGAAGTTGAAGTTGTTCGACTTTTAGAGTTGTTGCGTTCGTGACCAAGCTACATAACTCGGTCCATACGATTTCATACATTTCAACTTTTTTTTTTTACGCACGAACGGAACAAAAGCTGGTTTGCAAGAAAACGTCGTTTGTGTATCTCCACCTTTAGTTGTCAGCAACCATGAATTTACATTAGTCTTGCATTCAGGTTCAGAAAAGCTAAAGATAATAATCTACGCCAGTATGTTCTCATCGGTTCTATGGCCGGAGAGTGTTCCTTTGCAATGATTCAAAATTTTACAAAGAAACAAAAGGAATGTGTTGCGTGACTATTATAAACATTGCTAACAATATATACCGCAGATTCAAAATATTTTCTATCAAACATAAGGAAAAAAAAAAGATTATTATTTCCAAATAGCCTCGTTCGGCGCTGAAATCATATCAGCCAACGTAATCATAAAGCCGTAAACAGGTTCCCTGCTTTCATTCCCAGTTGCTCAATATCAATTCCTTCAAATGTATTTCATCTTTTCGCAAATGCAAGGTCACAAGATTATTATTTATGCTGACAAAACACCTGCCGGAGAACATGTGCAAATATTTAATGCTTCCACTATAGGTCGAAGTGGCAATCCATATAGTCGGAGATCAATTCTAACCTAGAGACATTGTTATTCATCGAAGAAACGATTGGCGTTTGCAAATACAATCAACAAAACGCAGGAACAATTTTTACAATTGTGCGTTTAAGCACGTATTGCTTCTCACATGGACAATTATAAGTTGCTTAATCTTAATCTAGAGTTTGCAAACCTATCAATTTATGCGTAAGTATATTTACACAAATAATTGAAGAATAAAAAAGATTGTTTACCCACAAGTTTCTTTTTTTATTTTCCATTTTCATTTTCAGACCAAAGACTATTAAATATATAGACTGGAAAACTCGCTCCAGGTTGAGCCACAAATGATGATTATTTTATAAATGATTTTATTTTATGTTTTTACTTTATGATTTTATTTTATAAATATGTAGAATGGATTAAAAAATGTTGATTGTTTTTATATTTTTTGGCATAACATTGTTAGTATGATCAATTTTTTATATAAATGCAATTTCACTTTACTCATTCACGTGATTTGCCACTCGGCCAATTAATAAAATGTGAAATTAAGAATGAATAATTCCTTTTTTATTATTTTTATTTTCAGTTAATGTGAAATTGAGAATGATTGAATTTTTTTGTATTTGTCCCAGAAAAAAAAAAAAAAAACAAGTAATGGATGAAAAAACCAAAGAAAAACGAATACAAAACTTGAAATGTCAAATGAAAAACAAAAGTAAAAATAAAATAAATAAAAAATACAAACTTTTGCCATAAATTTCAATTGGAGTAACGTTATTTGTTTATTTTTTTATATATTTTTTTTTTTTATTCGACCATTGAGTGTTGCATTGGTTTATAGTGGTAGAAAAATTCATCCTTTCCCCCTTTAACTCTTATGTTTGTGTATTGTAGTATCTATGAAGTTTCTCTCATCCTCCTTATGCTGTTTTACTCCTTTTTGGTCCATAACTTTATGTTAACTTTCGCTATTTATTTGTTGTTATTCTGGTTGCTGATTTTCTTCACTTCTGAAGTGTTTGACAATATATTTTCTAATGGAATATAGCGGCATAGCAATAAGAACTACCAAATGTCCATTAATATGTTTCTTGATGTTGTCCTCGTCGTCGTTGCCTTTAGCACTTCGCGTGTGAGTTTCCTACTACTACAATACTTAAGAATCAAGAAGAATGAGGTATGGGGTGGGGTCAGTTTTTTACCAACGCGTTTGTTTTTTAGTCGCATAAAATTGTGTAATAAATTTAACAAGTTTGGTTTCTTCTTTCGGGAGGGTAAACTTTTGTGTAATTTTTATTATTTCTTTTTTTTTTTGTTTATTTTTTTTTTATTATTTTGTTAAAAGCAAAGTTTTGTTGTTTATAAATAGCATGAGTTGAGTTCACTCAGTTCTTGGGTTTTTTCTTTATTGTTCTTACTATGTATTGTTGTTATTGTTGGTACAATCGAACGTAAGGAATTTTTCTGGCTGAGAGCTCTCAATAGCTTGACTAAGTAAATATGTACGAGATGTTTAAGCTTATGCAGTGCATCGATGCACATCTCTTGGTTGAATTGTTTTCGAGATTTTATTGCAAGAATTCAGACCATTAAAATTACATAATGCAATTGTAAGTTTGTGATTCTGAATCGGAAAGAGAGAAACTTTAAAATGGTTTGTTCATTCGGAAAGTTCTTTTAAAGTACAGAAAATTTTCATTTGGTAAAATCATTTCGTAAAATAGCCAAGTTATCTTAATAGTTGATTTAATAAGTCCTTAATCTTACTATTAAAAAAACATTTTTTAACGTAAAAACGTTTTTACATGGTGTGTCAAACATGATGTTCTAGAGTGACGCAGCGTTACACCCAAACACTTTTGGTGTTGCTACAAAATTTTAATATATCACGTGACTCAAAGGTTGTAACGTCAAGTATAGTATATATTCTGCCATTGTGTACTGCAAATGTTAACAGTTATTTTTCCATCTTAGCTATCGACATACTGCTTAAGGCTAATGATGATTGGTTACTTTTATTTTAAGTTTTCTAAAACAACAGAGTTGGAGAATCAAAGGGATAAGTGATCATGTACTAACATTTGACAGTTGTGTCCATGTATTAGAATTCCCATAACATAACATGTCAAGTCATTGGTTTGCTTCAATGGTATTTTTTTAAGGAAAAATATACTCATTATCATTGACACATATCATTTAAAGGTTGGTACTATCCAAAAATCATATAGATTTTCCATTCGTGGGACACATTCATGTGACAGGCTTGCGACATATTGAGTGACAGATAAATGAAACCAGCAAGAAGTTATAAAACTCCCCTACCATGAAAAAGTAATCTGCAAAGGATATAGTACAGCAATAAGTAAAACAAAAAAATGGGACAATTTCCACATGTGTCCTTTTCATATGTATTCTGCTCTATGTAATTATACAAGTTTCGTAAGATATCCAACTGGTGAATGGCAAATGCTCTCTCCATCCCACATACATAAACTTTTATACAATTGCAGCATGTGAAGCAAATAAAGAAAAATCATGAGTTGAGCACAAGAATTTTTATTGAAAACGGAAAGTCATAATGACATCATTTTTGTGCTGTTACTACAGTTACTTCACGGGCTTATTGTACTATGGTCCCACTATCTATCTACAGTACCATATCTTTCTCTCGTAGTATAGTAGTGTACGAGTATTACTCTTGATGTTTTCCTCTTTTCTTTTCTTCTTTTTTGTGCTTCAGCAATTTCTTCTCATAAAAATGTCAAATACCTCACATAAAAATTTCTCAGAGCATTTAATGACAATGATGAAAATTGACAAGCAAAAAGGATACTCATTAAAAATTGAATGTGTGACATTTTGTCAGCAATAATGAAATTACTTTCGTAATGTGCTGCGCTTTCTCCTTCAACTCTACTCAATTCAACTCAAGTCAAATCAACTCAATCGACTCAGTTTATTCTGAATTACTTACAGACTTGCAGAGTGTTTGTTCGTTTTATTTTTTTTTAAGGATTTAAGTACAAAGCGTCGAAATTTTTGCTGCGAATTCAGCAAAAAAACATAAAAATTTTTTGATAAAAAAGAAAAAGGGAAACAAAGTTAGCCAACAAAAGCCCACATTATAAAGGAATACCAAACCAATGAAAAAAAAAAAGAAAGGAACTGTCAGATCAAATTTATTGAATTTCATTGTAATATATTTCATCTGTGTATTCAATGTTAAAAGGACAGGAAGCAGAAAGCATTCAAATGTGACAAATCTAAGTATTGTACGAGTACAAATATAGAAACCTTTCCTTTTTCATCACTTTCTTTCTTCATCTTTCGCCATCAAGTGAAAGCTAAGCAGAATGTTTGACGCGTTTTTGTCTTCTTCGTCTACTATTTGCACGCGATTAAAGTCATCACTTTGTTTGCTCCAAAGTCAAAGTAGCTATGTAGCTCAGTGAGTTTTATACTTATTGTACTAACGATGATGATGATGATGCCACCCATCTTCTTCTTATCCTTACGCTTAAGGACATCATTGTACGATTTCGTTCATTTGACAATGGCGTCGATCAAAGTGCAAATACCGAAAAGAAAAGAATGACAGAACCGAAGACAGCTTAGAAGAAAAGAAGAGAAATCATTGTAGAAATGAATGTTCTATGACATTCAATTTTTTTTTTTTTTTGCATTTTATTGAATCCTTATTCACTAGTTTTCAAAACGATAATTTCCCTTGTAATAGTACTACTACAACATTCTGAGGACTCAATTCAATGATGATTGGCGGCGCACAATAGTAGAAAAATACCATCGTATAACGATTTGTCTGTTAAGACTCCGCCGGCTCCTTTATGATTTTCATTGTATTGTAGTTTTTTTGTACATGTTTTCATTTGTATTTTCTTTTTTCCTTTGCTCCTCAGGATTAGAATTCGCGTGTTTCGTTCGACAATTATTTGCATTGTTATCAATTGTTCGATTCGTTTGGCTTTTATTGTAGGCATGCAGTTGGTTGAGTTTTTGTGTTAAAATGACTGACTGATTGACTGTTTTACTGATTGTTGGTTTGTTTGATTGATGCTTCGCATTGACTTTTGAATACAAACAGTTATATTTATAATTTATTAATTGAACATTTGTGAGTAGTTATTTTTTTCCAAACTTTAATACTTTTCTCCTTTCCTTTAACATGACGAATGAATATAAGAGTTTGCTTATCAAAACTCATGTTTCTATACCTCAATGTTATGTCCTCAGTGATCAATTTATTAGTTAGGGAAAAGGAGATTCTATACAAATTATGAAAGACTAATTTAATAGGCTAAAAGGCATACGAACAAAACAAAACAATAATAAATTAGTTATGAATATCTTCTAGCAATATTTTTTATTTTCCAATTCAAGTTCTTTCCATACCCTTATACAATATTTTAAATAAATGTGTTAGGGGAGTGTCTTTCACGCCTTTCTTGCATAATTCACACCACCAACAACACCAAACACACTTATTCTTGCCAATTTAATAATTCACAAAAGCCACTAAAAACGTTTGCCAAAATCATGCCGCATTCAGTCAGAAATATGCAACAAGCAGCATTTACTGCACTCGTGTTGACGCGCGACTCTTTTTCCTACTCAATTTCATTTATTCACTTTTTGAATGCCTGTTTCCGCTTCCGGTTCCGGCGAACTCAGTTGCATTCAATTCAATTCCATTCCTTTTGACTTGTAGTGCAATGTGGCACGTAAATTTTCATAATACTTTTCTTTTCTTTTCATTTCTTTTTGTTTTTATACACGACATTGCTTTATAGTTTGTCCGTTTTTCTAGATTTCTTGTTTGCTGGCCTGAAATACTTTATATTTTTGTTTGTAAAACTTGACACACATAAATTGTAAAAATAAGAAAAAGCGTTGAAAACATATAAAACTTCAGCAAAAAAGGAACCGAAAAGAATGAATAAAAATAGTGTGCAGACGGAAAATGCTTATCTAAAAAACGAACTTTTGTTGCTGCAGGTGAAAGTCGGTGAGTAAGTAACTGAATAAGTACTCAACTAAAAAGTAAAAGGTGCATAGAATTTTTTGAAAAGATTAGCGATTTTAAGTCACTTTGATGATGGCTAAAGATTTATGAGCTAATTATGTAGGCAAAAAAAAAAAAAAAATGAATAAAGGAATGGACTGTGATTTTGAGACTAAGAAATCAGATTATGAATCATTATATGTTTCTTTTTATTTTAAAAAGATTAATTCTGTAGATGCAAAGCAGATAGCAGGTTTGCCCACAGAAATGAACTTTTCTATTGAGAAAATATCTTGTTTTTATAGATGATATCTATTTAATGTTCTAAAGATCTTAGTAGAGCGACATAATAGGATCCACACCTAAAAAGACTGAAACCTCACTCAAACTACACTTGCTCATTTTTCATCTGGGTTGAATTTGAACAGATTCCCCCGAAAACAATCATGTCCTGTTAGGAACTGCTTAAGATGATAGTTTAGCGTGTCAAGGTTCCTATGTACTCAAACACTGATGTTCGGTATTGACTCGATTGTCCAACGCCCATTTATAGAGCTTTGTCATCGTTGCTTGTATAATTTTTTGGCTATTTGTGGGAAACGCAGCGTTTATTTCCACCGGTTTGCAGTTTGCATGAATATTTATTGTGTTATCTGAAATGGTTCGGAATGCACAACATACTCTAATTGAATTATGATGGATTTTCTGGCTGCCGTAAGCATTTTACGCACGGATTGTTGGGCCCTATTATATTCGGCATAAGCCTTGCTAGGTCTGCGTAAGCCTAGGATGCCATCTTGCTTGAGTATTTAGTATTTCAAGCATCTTTCTGTTGCTGAATAAAATCATCTCATATTTTTGTTACGCTATTTCTAGACTAGTCTACTGTAGCCAGTTTTTTTTGATGGCTGATTGTTGTTGTGATAAGTTGGATAAAAAACACAGAATGATAGAAATTATAGATACTGGCAGGAAAATTAAAACTGTGTTGGCCCTTGGAACTCACTGAAGTAATCAGTATGTTTTTTCTTATTTTATTTCACATTTTTCGATCATTGAAATATGTTTATCTTTCATTCGAAAAAAGCTAAACTGTAAGTTTATTTTAATTGAATTTTTAGTTTTATCTTTTACACATTCATTTTATGTGAGAATTTCTATCTTTTCATCTATTAGAGAACAAACACATAATGGATTAGTAGAAATAGCACTACCACTGTCACCACCGAACAAAAATCAAATGTGTATTTTAAGACATTTCCAACACTTAAACTCACAAAGAAGAATTCATGGAATAAGACAACGAGGAGATTACGTAAGAGAAGGAGAAATATCTGTTCGCTTTCGTCTCTCAGAAACCATTTTTCATCTTTTGTCTAAGTTTTGGTTGAGAGAAAATTGGATTTTAATTGAAAATTTAAAATCGACTTAGGAGTATTTGCATTGTACGCCTTTTGTTATGCTAATAGAACATATCAATGTGCAAATGCATGAATGAATGATTCCAAAAAGAAATGAAGGAGGAAATGATTGTCATCGACACGACACACAAAATGAAGAATTGAAAAACACTTTTCTCAAGTTGAAAAAGAAATATTTATTTTAAATAAATTAAAGAAAATAATTGCATTTAAGAAATTAATTCTTATTTTGTCTTCAATTGATTATAAATGAAAAGAAGAATTATATTTCAAAGCTGAATAAGTTGGTAGTCACATCTAACATATCACATCAAATAACAAGGAAGTCAAAAGAGTTCGACTAAAATTTAATTGCTTAACTTTGTGAACTGACATCATTTCAATTAACTTTTATTCTCTATATAATTTCATGACAACGCGTTGAAGTGACTTTTGGCCTTCGTGTTGTTCATATATGAGTATCTACATTTAGTCATTTGTAAGAAAGAGATTATAAAAATCTGTTCATGTGAGATAACAAAGAAAATATCTTATGTCTGCTTATGTTTAGTCTTTTGTAATTTGAGTGTCATACGAGTATATTGTTGTTTATGGTTAACATCTTTGCGAATAAAAATCTCTGGAGTCTTTAAGAATAATATAAATTTTAAAATATATATTTATAAATTACTAGTGTATCCGACCCGGCTTCGCACGTGTTGTTTCCTTTCTTAGCATCATTATATTCTCTCTGTTACAATTTGAGTATCAACAAAGAACACAGTTTGAATATCAGAAAATAAAATTCCTATTTGTGTTAATTTCTTGCAGTATACTTTTAGGGGTTGGTGTTGTTTGAATATGAAAGATCTCGGGAACTGAGTCACACATTGGGATTAAAACTATCCTATGTTCAAGCAGGGAACCAACCATCCACATGGATAGTGGAACAGTATGACAACGCATAATATACGAACAAATTAAACTACTAATTTTTATAAATAAAGACTATTAAATCATAACTGTTTTCCAATTATTGGCGAATTGTTTCAAATTAGACCAATAAGTTCCTTAAGTCGGCTTGCGTCGCCATGGTTTATGGTTTGAAAGTTTCCATATTCCAGACAAAACATTTCCTTTGATGGGAAGATAGATAATTTGATGATTGAAAATGCGTTGATGAGGCAATCAAATTCTTAAAATTGTATACAAACTGAAATTGTAAGAGACTAAAATAATAAACCCAAGGTAAAATTATGACTGACATGGATGTCAAGACTCTTTCCTTTTTTAAATTTTCGATTATCGGATGTTATACACATTATGTTATATTTTTTGTTTAGATATTCTTCATTTATTTGATAACTTTCTGCATTTCTTATAAGAATATCGTGATTATTTATTTTCTTTCATGAAATTTTCTTTATAAATTTGCTAAGTAAAAAAAAAAAAAAGAAATATACAAATATCTTTAGGTTACTTGGCTTTCATATTTAGTAGACTAGAAATTCTTATTATTAGTATTCCTTTTTAGATTTTCAAAATACATTGATTGACATTTTGTAAATACTTTAAATGAAATATGTATTTCTTTTGAAAGAAAATGCTTAACAATTCAGATTTTTCCTAAAAGATATGCAGCTGAATTAATTCAAGGATTTTTTATTGTCAGATTTTCATAGGCAAAAAATTTAATATATTATACATGTTAAAGATTTAATTTTCTCTTGGATTCCATGGACATTTTCATACCACTAAAAATTTTGCTCTCATACTCACACTTAAATTAATTCGAATACAAAATCTACTCGCAAAAGTGTTGAGTTTGTTGTGTTTCATGTTGCTGATGATTGCCAGTTGTGACCATAACCCTAGGCGGTGATTGCTTGCGGCAATTGTGGTTGCACATACTAGTAATCCTATGATTGTGTGAGTATCTGAATGCTGAGCTCTGAGCATTGAGTGCTGCTATTATGGACTCGACTACGCCCAGCTGCACTCAATCGCATTGCTACAAACTTACATTCATACATTCATTCATACAAACGAACATCATCCATTCAACATGCATTGTGGAAATGTTTTCTACATCTATAGATTTTCTTTTATATATTTTTCCTTTCTTTTCCTATTTTTTTTTTTTTTTGATTTGTTTTTGTTGAATGCTCTTCTACTACATATGAGGCAGACATGTTATGTCGATTTGCGTTTTGAATCTAAATAGTTTGCATGCTTTTCAATGTTGTTATCATTTCTTTGATTTTGATTTTGTTTTTGTTGATGAATATCAGATGTCAATGGTTGTTTGTTGGTGAGAGAGTATGAGTGTACGTATGTCTATGTCTCTGTTTATTTGTTCAATGCTATAATGATGATTATGGCATGTTAGTTGGCACAGCTTGCTCTATATGATGGCCTTTTATGGTCCACAGCAGTTCTATCAGCATGTTGTCATTCAAATTGTCTGTATATATTGTATTTCTATAAACTCGTATATTTTTTGTTTATATATATATTTTTTTTTGTTTCATTGGTTTCCTGGTGGGTAACAATAGTCAACATAGTGCAGCTGTTTCGGACACATGTCATTTCTCGCCCTTTTACAGGTTTTTTCCATGTTTTTCTATTTAGATATAAATTTTTTCTCTTGTTGTAACCCCCATTCAGTTTTTTCATTTAACAATTTTATACTTTATTGCTTTTTTTTTAAGCAGTTGACATTTTGCGCTTTATATTTGTTTAGTTTTTAGTTGAAATTCATCGAGCTATTTTGTTTTTTGGCTAATAATATTTCCAGGCCAGAAAGAATACACTAGAATACATTTTTCTACACACAAATCTTGAAAGAAAATAATAGTTTTAAATAGAATATTTTCCTTGACATTATTCATAGAATATTAAAATTCAAAATAATTGCAATAATAATAATTGCAACTTAATAATAAATTAATTAAGTAAATTAATTATGTGTGGCAATCGAATGCAAAAATTGCAATCATGGGAACGTGTACTTAATAAATGTTCAATAATAAAGACGATAGTAAAGCTACGCTAGCACTTTTCATCTCTATGCATAGATACACATATACTAAAGAAGGGGTGTCTAAGAACTTTATTCTATGGGTAAATTTGGTTGAACTCTATACCAACAATCTCATGTCATCATCTCAAGTTTCCCATTCAACTTCTTCATTTGTCATAAATTCTTTACCACGGAAAAATTTCTTTAGGCTTAGAAGTAGATATCAGATCATATCAAGAATATGGGGATAATTTGGCAATTGTTAGCCACAATTTGTTTACTCAAATAGATGATGGAAAATGATGACGATGTGAGTTCCTCTTTTGTTTCTTTTGAGGTTGACACTTTCATATAAAGATGAGATGAGGTTTTTATCTTTTTTTTTTTTAAGTTCATTTTAATTAAAACTTTTTCCCAAAATAGCATAAAATATGGGTCGATTTTATCGAGTAGTATGCTTATTTTTATGGAGTGTCTTCAGTCGATGTCGCCTCACGCCATAGATGAGAGCCTCTGTTAGCAACGGATGCAGCTTAAGAGAATTTCGTCTCGCACAGTAGGTCTTTGTGTAAGCTGGTGTTGCGTACAAGCCAAGAATCTCCAGTTATCTGGCATAGTGCCTTGTTTTGTTAAGCTTGAGTTCTCTGTATGTTGCTGGCAGCATGGGTAGCCCATACTTGTATCACTTATCGTCAAAGAGGGACCACTACTTGTTTGTCGATTTTCCTCTTATTGTTGAGCGGTAATTTGCTGGACGGTCATGATTGACAACTAGACAAGTGCCACGCCTAAGTGAAAATACGCTGTTCGTTGACTTCTCAGCATTTATTCTAATGTTCCAATGCTTAGCCCCGACTTGGAGTTTTAGTAAGAATTCACATAGTTAGTCTAAAGCTTCTTAGGACGAGTAAGAGTTTACTTAGATGGCTGTGTCATCCGAATATGTAGCAGCGAAGTCAACTATTGGGATGTCTGCCGTATATAGCGAGAAGAGAACGGGTGCTAATGAACGATGCAATGATTTTTTCTCAAACTTTGACAATTGTCACACAAGGTTTCTATATTAAATTAAACTTATTAGACTTCTCTCGTGTGCATGTGAGTATGTCTTTTAGTTTATTCAATTTATGAATATGTTTTCGTTACAATACACGAAAGCGAATGTTATATAAATTTATGCAGAGCAAACAGTTTGCATAATTACCCGCGTTATGCAAAGGCCAATAGAACTATGCACAATGTAATGTATTGCATACTTATAGGTGTTCAGTTATGTTATGCTATGATTCCATTGCTTTCATTGTGTTCTGCTTGACATGACTTCACTCACCTCACTTGACTCTGCCCGATTCTACTTGATTCAACTTGACTTCACTCGTCTCGGCTCTTGTTACCAATAGCCTCATGATATAAGCTACTCTACGATTTAGGATATTCTATACTATTGCAACAGCTTAACCACATTTGATATATGTATGTATGTTTGTATGTGCTGTGTATCTATGTTAAAAGCTTCATTTGCGTTAATTTGCAGTATCCTAAAGTTAGATTATCAAATAATATTCGAAAATGCAGCATTAGTTTAGCTAGGCAAAGTTAAGTAAAATAAAGTTCTTATATTGTAAATTAAAGTTTTTGGCTCTTTTGTTTGGGTATTCACTGGATTGAGTTATTTGTGATGTAATTTAGTTTGAAAATATTTGTTAAAATTACTTGAGTGAAACTATTTAATTAACTTGAATTTTTGTTTTGTTGAACAATTTTAATAATGTGATGATGTTGAAGATGATGATGATGGAGAGAGAACAAAATTTCATGGGAAAAGCAGAAAAAAATTAAATGAGAAATTTCTTTTGAAATATAATATTTATGAAAAAGAAACGAGATAAATACTGAATCGTCTCACTTTGAGTAAAATATAATTACATTTTATATATTTTAACTCTACTCATATTTTATTAATGACAATTGTATTTAAATGTACAATAATATCTTTTCGAATGATGAGATTTAAATTGAGAAACTCATCTGCCCTTTGTGTGTGTAATATGAAACTAATTAAAAATGTTTTAAGAAAACTCAAACAATCGTCTCTTAACAATTAAAATTATTATACTTACTACAATAGATGTGTATATTGTATGTTTGTGTAGGTTTGCTGATATAATTATAGTATAGTAAATGATGATCAGAGGGCGTGCAAAAGAAGGATTCCGGAATGACTACTTTTACAATAATTTTATTAAATATGAGATTACACTCCCACACACACGCGTACACGCATGCACACACACTCACTTACATATATCCTTTAACAAACAAGGACATTGCACATTTAGTTATCAAATGACAAAAGCTGCTACTTTACTCCAACACATACGCCAACAACACCAACAGATTCATAGATACATTACTATTAGTATATGCAGCTTCTTAAAAAGCACGTAGCATTTTCTCCTTTCACTATCTCACATACACATGTAGGACAGACATAGAGGAGATAGAGTTTGAATGAGAATGCATGAGTGTGTAATCTTCTGTTATTATACAGCATTATCCTTACCATATTTTAAATGTTGTAATTACTGTTGTAATTACCATGAAATGACGTTTCACTACTGAATTTAATTTGTAATTTAATATGAGAATTAACAACTAGGACTATGTTGAGGTTGTTTATCTGATACCCTAAAGCTTTATTTTATCGTAAGTTAAGATCAAAATTCAAGTAGAAGATTTAAAGATTTTCCAACAGATAGATGAATAAATAAAGGATATCAAATTTCGATTCAACATCTTGTGACATTCACTTTTGTGACAATTTATAGTGATCAATAGGCCATACCAATATTTGTAGCTGGTTTCAAAGGTAAAGTGTCTCTAGTCGAAAGGCAAATTAGTTTCTTAACTTTTGGATGAAGTTTGGATCCGAAAATTTGAGATAAGCCGGCTTAATTGGAAAGCAATAATATTTTTTTATGTGCTCTCACTGGGTAAATAGAGTTGCTTATCTACATAGGATGATACTTTGTTCCCTGGACTTTCTTTGCAAAATAATTAAAAATTTTGTTATAATTAAAAATAATTGCCTTATACTATTATTGTATTTTATTACAATAGAATGGAGAAGAAGTTCATTGAATTCCCTATTTACAATAAGCTATTGCCACTTTGTGTTGATTTCTTTACAGTAATCTTTACACAACCTTCACTCAATCTTAGGTGCTTTTTTCTTTATTTTTAGTTCTTAACTTTAATATATAAAAAAAAAAAAAAAACTCTCGCAAATATTTAACATTCACTTGATGATCACAATGAAAAAGTTAATGACTCTGTTGCCAACCCAATTCATTCATTCATATCAATTTTCAATTGTACTATATGTGTAGGGTATATTAAGCAAGTGTTTGTTTGCTTCCATTGAATGTCCTTCTATTCATGTATATCCATCTAACGAGTATGTATTTAATTGAATCTTTATATATGTATGTATGTGTTGGGTGTCATAAATCCAACAAAGTAAATAATTGTATGTTATTTAATCTTATGTTGCTCAATTCTTATATGTGTGTATCTATGTGTAATACTTATGTGTGGGTGTGTGGAACCATCAATTAGTTATTCATTTGAATTATTGTATTATTTTGCTTTGTTAACTTCAACTTACTAAAGAGTTAATATTAAAATCTTCTTCATATGATGTAAGATCTTTCATCTTTATACTTAAATTGAAGATTTTTGCTTATTTGTATTAAACAAATCAAAGCTTTTCACTATGATAAATTTATACAATATGTTAAAATTACTTTAATTTTGTTATGCACTTAGAAACATTCATAAGTCATGAAATATTGAAATATTAAAGTTACTTATATGGTATTAGTTAAGATACATGAATATCCTTTCATTTCTTCCCAACATTCCCCTTTTCTAAATTAAGATTTATGCTAACCACAAGATAATACAATGCATATGCGTTTCCAAGAATAACAACAACAATGGTAAACGGCTCATTACATTTAACCACACATTAATAACATCTAAACGCTCAAACAAAGTAGAAAAGATACAAAGTTATTTCCTATACACATACTTGTATGTATGCGCGTGTACCTATATATGTTTGTATCTTAGATACCAGTCATCAGCATTCATTGTTGTAAACGTCGTCTGAGTAGTTCGTTGAATGACGCTGATTGATTTGTATAAATGCGCGCATATTTATCAAATTAGCCACAAACAAGAACACAAAGAATATCTACACAGCAATACTACATATGAATGTTTATATCGTACATACTTGTATCTACATACTCGTATCCACAAAGGTTGGGTAAATATGTATGAGAGTGGGTGTAGGTGAGTGTGTAGCTGTTAGTAGTATGTTTGCTTCACTTCAAGTGTCATCAACTAATCAAATGGCATTTGTAAAAGAGAATTTCCAGTTTAACCAAAGCATGAATATATCAGGGATGGATACTACTACTACATAATCAAATGTATTTTGTATTTTAATATTAATAATTAATTTCTTTCTTTTTTCAAATAAAAATAAAAAAAATATTAAGAAATCTTAAGAATTTTAAAGAAATAAAATCAATTTTTCAGTTTCTCTTTCTTTAAACTTAAAGGAAAAGATATTCTCGTATGCTTAGTTAAATAATTTTTTTGTATTAAAATAAGTAGCATGTCAACCCTGGTTTAAGGAACGTGGATACATAGGTACAAATATTGTATGTATTATAGATACAAATAGGCCCACATAGTATAATGAATGTGAAGATACACGCAAATGAAGATGAATATTATGTGGTCTGCAGTGGAGCGTGGTATTAAGTAAATAGATACACAATATATTTAGTATTGTATATAGTAGATTCCTTTTCAAGCATCATCATCAGCAGCAGTAGCACTGGCAGCAGCAATAATAATGAATAGTCATCATCATGTTGACAAACGATAAACATCGAAAATTCGATTTCGATTGCTTTGTTCGAGTAGCCAAACTATAAATCAATTGAGTCAAGAAAAACTGCCTTTCAAAACGAAAATAAATCAAATGTAAAATAATAACAGAGAAAAAAAAAAATAGAATAACTTAAGGTAAAGGGAAGAAAATCTTATAGAAATAATGAAACAAAAAGAGTTTCTTCTTTTCTCTTCTTTATAATTTTGTCCATTAAGTTTGTTTTATTAAGAAGAAAACGAAAGACAAAGAAAATGTAAAAAGAAAAAAAAAAAATAAGGAAAAAGAAAATTGTACAAGAATTCATCAAGACAGGCGACTTGGTGCTTATAATAATAATAATGGAAGGCACACGCTTTGTTTCATTATAAACATCATTTTATTTGTTTAAAATAAAGCGTGGCCAAACTAAACCCTTTTGATTTCATTGTTGCTGGTTTATATTAGTTAATTTTCCCCATTAGAGCAGCCATTAAATAAAATTTCCATGGAAAATATTAAATAAATATGTATTAACAAAAAAATAAAAAAAAAAAATAGAACAGAAGAACAAAAGTAGACAATAATAAAATGAAAATGGCGACTTAAAATTTATGCAGGGAGATAGAGAGATAGAAAGAAAGAGAGAGAGCGATCCAACAACATTGGGTGACCACTGAAAGCTACTGATATCCTCATTGCCATTGTCTTCAATGTTATTATTTTCTTCATCATTATTATCATCAAAAAGGTTCCTTTTTTCCTTGTTGATGGTTAAATTTAAAGTAGAATTCTACACTGACAGAAAATTAATGATAAATATAACTTCAATCTCATTTAATTAAATTTAGACATGAGTGAAAGGGAATCAACTAAATAAATTGATCAAATTTCTATATCCCTTGAATGTGGAAATGTATGTAAAAAAGGAAAAATATATTTATAATTAAAAATTTATCATTTAGTTCTGTAGATCGATATTGATGTAATAAAGCTTCTTATATTTCAAATCCAATGAGTGTCTTTTATGTGATTGACGCATAAACAAATAAAAAGAC
Source organism: Amiota mariae (assembly GCA_035041805.1). NCBI lineage: Eukaryota > Metazoa > Arthropoda > Insecta > Diptera > Drosophilidae > Amiota > Amiota mariae. Next base: position 18,165,022 of record JAWNKV010000370.1, on the reverse strand, counting down.
AGACAAAGCCAACGATTTTATTTTATCACTAATACACGGAGTGCGTCATAAGGCAGGTTTAAGTATACAATTCATTAAAGTTTTGCGAAAATTGTCTGAAATATTACGACCATTTCCATGTTAACCAAGTGTCCATAATGTCGTAGACAGCAGTATGATTTGTTGAAGCAATATAAATTTATATTGAAAAGGTTTATAATTCCTTTGTTGAAATGCTGCAAAAGAAAATATAATTTTAACTCAATGACAAACCCTAATTCAGATATCAGATATACGGTCAGATAATTAGAGACAAAACATTTCAATTTCATAGCTCTAAACATGGAGATTTTTAGTAAGTAGATTGATCGTTTTAATCAATACCAGGGCCTTCTCAAATAAGCGTTTAAACTGGATCCAATCCCATAGCTGTTATCCCACAATGTTTTTAGTTCAAAATTTTGTCGATCTTATTCATCGGTTACTTTAATCCTATAAGAAAATAGTACATTAAATTGTGTTTAATAAAAATAAAAATTTCTTTTAGTGTATATTTTATGTTTGCAATATAAATTTATATCTGATGAAGGTGGAGGGAATACAAGAACTCATTATAAAGGCTATAAAATTTTCACAACATATTTTTTCATTAAAACAAAGACGAAAGTGCAAAAGGTAAAAGTAAGTGAATAAAATAGTGTGTGAAATGAAGAGAAAAGAAAGCAAGAGAGTGAGAAATATTTGGAAGGACGCAATATTTTAATGCCTTTTTTAATGCCTCTCATTTCATTGATGCACTTGTAATGTGTAATAATACTAATTAATGATCATAAAAATTGACCAAAAAATAAATACATAAAAAAAGAATATTATAAATTTAATATTAAATATTCTGTTACTTTTACGTTTCGGAAAAGTAGAAAATCTTTAGGTAATCTTACAATGAAAAAAGTAAACAAAATATATTCATATTACTCGTAAAGATTCAAATTCAATACTGTTATGATACAATGCAAAATAATCGCTACTTAGATGTTTGTTTTTGTTAATATTGAAAATTCATAAACATCACAAATGACAGACACTTGACATACTCGTATGTAATTATTTTTCCTTTGAGCACTTGAGTTATTCATATGAGAATAATAGCATTTAAATAGCAAAAGATTAATTTCATCTGATGACATATCCTGTTTTGAGTCAATGACTGTGACAACAAGGAAATGTGAATGAGATTAAAAAAAAAAAAATGTTGGGAATGTAAAAGTTCATGTAATTTGACTTTGTTTGCAAAAGTCAAATCAACTTTTAATATTAATGAAAGAATTTATATAGCATTTAATTAGCTAATAGAATTATACTTTTACTCTCTAATAAACAAAATATTCTGGCTTATATTGAATAGTTATATAGTTGACTTTATTAATTTGTAAATAAATATTTATTACATAAGTTTTAGAAAAAGTATCCCGTGACATTTAAGTAAGTAAAAGCATCATTTAAATGCCTACAGTGCTTAGAAGCATTTAAAATAATATGAAATATTTTGTCGTCTATCGAACATGTAAACAAATTTCGATGATTCAATATTCATATTACATAGTTGCTTTTACACAAACAGGTTTCATTTGTTTCTTTTTTTTCAGTTTTGAGTATCCTTTTTTATTTGAAGTAGTAAAATGGTTCATCTTCTATGATCATAATTTTGAAGATGTTGGAAATAAAACTAAAAAAAGTAACGACCACGATGACCTTGGTATGCTGACCGCAAACACAGAGACCGCAATAATGACGAGGATCACGGTTAGAGCGGATCTTAAAATCGTCACGCAATGTTGAATCCAAATTGGTTGAAGTAAACTGAGAGTATTTGCGATCATTGTTCAAGAATCAGTGGGAACTTTGTATTACAGAGAGTTGATAATGGACAATCTTGTCAACCTCTTTCTCAATGCATTCACCAGCGCGCTTGGTAAGATCAACATCAGTTTACTTTAAAACAATGTTGGTGTAACAGCGACCCACATTCTTGATGGTAGTCCTGGCAATGTCGTCCCTGCGTTTACCATCAATATTCGTATTCATGATGCGAAGAACTATAATATCATCATACACCATTCTAGCCATGCCTGCAATATCATATACTAAACAAATATGCATTTATGTACAGTGACGAGCAAAAATGAGTAAATATTCGTCATTTTACACAATTTGTTTTGTAGGAGTCTGAATAGAAAATTGTATCAGATAGTCGTTAGTTAATTAGCAAAAGTGTAGTGACAACTAAGAAAAAAAAATTAAAAATTAAAACCTGGGCTACCTGGATTGACGCAATTATGCACTGACGCAACAATGCATTAACATAATAAAAATGTTTTTTTTTTTATCAAATATTTAGTCCATAATTCCCTCACTAGTTTCTTAAATTCACTCTCTATCAGTTTCTGAAAATGGATTCTGGGAATATTATCATATTTGTGCTGTACTCTACCACGAAGTTTGGACGCTCTACCAAAATTTGGATGCCTTCCCTGCACAAATGGCTTCAAGATTTTTACTCAGATTGAGATCTGGGCTTTGAACTGGTAAATTCTTCAATTGAAATGGTGACTCTGAACGCCAACTATGGATTTAAAGTGTAATATGCTTTGGGTTGGGGAAAAGTTTGCAACAATTTGATCAACAATGCGTAGGCGGGCTTATTTTTTTTGAGACTATTTATTCTTTATATATTATATTTTAATCTTCATGTTGAGGATCGACTAAGTATGATGCTTTTGACTAAACTTAATTGGAACGCAGATGATTGGAATCTCATTATATGGTCTCATGAATATAAGCTTATGTACCATTTAACAAAAATATGCAAGCATTTACAAAAATATACATACATACAGACATTTTATAGATTTTTTAAGTTATATGGATGAAAAATATACTAAACTCAAAATAAAGTGAAAAAAAAAAAAATGGTTGTTACTCAACAACAATCTAACACAATATGTATATAAATATCATGTGTGTATATGGAATGAATGTAATCAAAAAATATCTCACATGTCATTTATAAACTTAAATGGCAATTGGAAATGCATTTTACTGCAATTTCATATCAAATACACAAATCCCCAAGATACATTTACCGATATATGTATATACATATATACAATAGATTGTAAGTACAAAAACGTAGAAAAAATACTTTTATTTTTTTATAGATATTTATTTCACGCACACTCCCACATACTTACATATTTATAAAGTATAACAGATACAAATACAAGAAATGGCTTTGAGAATACTCGTAACTGCATCATAGATTAAATTTGCTGTCAAGTCATTCAGCAGTCGAAGAAGTGTATATTTCTTTAGGGGAAAGAAACTATTGCAATGGTGTGTTGGTTGGCCAAGAAAACTACTATGTATAGTACTTACTAAATATATTTTAACTCAGTTTTTTAGGGGAACAAATTCCATGTGGTATTATAGAAACAAAATACCTTTGCAGGTGTTAGAAAATAAGAAGAGATCTGTAAGTATTAGAAGAGTAGTGTGGATTTCTTAGCTAAGAGCAGCTTTCACAAATGTTGCCAATTGGCAATTTGTATTAAAATGTACGAGTATCTTCTTTTGTGGACAATTCAAAAGCGATAAACAAGTTGCAAACACTTAAGACTTAAAGCATTTAAAGATTTATAAGGATGCATTACGAAAAGTTAAAAGTCGTGTGTTTAAGATAAGAATCCAGTTTAAATTATGTAAAGCTATCTCACTTTAAAAGTAAAGACTCTTTTCTCTTGCAGACACAATAAACAATTCTTAAGTCATCATCACACACAATGACCGATCAAGTTGTATGTCATTGTAATTCAGATTTTGATTTTAATATGAATATCAGTCAAGTGTCAGTGCCATAAAAAGAAATGTAAATTCAAATTTTATATCTCCATCACTGATTTTCTTCACTGAAACACAATCGCATAACAATAAACAGGTTGACGTCTTGCGAACAATGGTGAGCTTAGTAGGTTAGTTGGATATGCCATGTCATGGATATACAAAGAACGCAGAAATATCCTTTTGATTTGTTGGGTTAAGTAAAAAGATTGCAAGCCTCTTTTGCATGAGAAAAGAAAGAAAAAAAAAATATATTTCTTGAAATTAATTCTATGTACATTAAAAAAAAAATATAAAGTAGAAATCATGAAGAAACGTAAATATTCTTAAGAGTTCCATACATAGTTTCTATTATTTGAGATATAAAAAAGTCAGTCTTAGTGTTTCTCAATTCATGAACATAAGAAGTAGTTTTTTTGAAGCTTCAATATTAATTCAATGAAGTGTGTTGCCTGCCTCTCTTACAAACAACATATTTAGATAAAAAGGTATAAATTGCCAAATGGATTCAATTATGCGCACATTATAAGCTAATATTATGAACCAAAGGATAAAAGCAGGATAAGCAAATAAATACCTTATTTCATATAAAGAAAAAAAAAAAAAAAAACAGAAAAGAAAAAAAATGAAAGGAAAGGAACGAAAACATTTTTTCACACAATTTCTTTGTGTTTCCTTTTTTATTTTTTGTTCTCTTGTGAAAATCACTTGAGTTGCAAAGTGCTAAAGCCTTAAAATAGCTGCTAAAGTCCTTAATGCAAAGTATATACACTTAGTATATCAATGATAAATATACTCTCATACACACACACTCTCACTCACACACATTCACACACACATGCACTAGTTGGCAGTGTGTGTGTGTGTGTTAGGGCTGCCTAAAATGAGATATACACATGGATTCGACACTAAGACGTAATTCAATGCGCTAAAGTGAATTTAAGCGCGGTTTTCTCGCCATTCCTTCTCATTCATTCTTTCACATTCAACTATTGTGTATGTGTCTGTCTGCCTGTATCTGTGTGTTATTATTGTTCATAGTATCTATGTATGTGTAGGTATGTCTTGTATAGAAAGAATGAAAGACGCTCGTGTCCTTAACGCGTTTATGTTTGAAACGTGATATACAAAATTTGATACAAAAAAAAAAAAAAAAAAATACATTGAGGAAAGAAAAATAAGGATTCTGCCTTCCGCGCATTCCGCATTCAAAGCAAATACTAACCTTGTTTTTTCCTTTAGCCTTTTTCTTTTGACTTTGGTATTTGTTGCTTACTGTCAATAATGAAATCCTTTGACAACGCGTACACATAAGCACATGTATTGTATTGATAATAAATTGTATTTGATGCTCTCGCTATCAAGGCAAGTATCCTGCCATTCCTTTTTAGCTTATTGTGTTTTCTCACATCTTCTATTTTTTTTTGCCCATCACCATTCATTCAATGGCAAATGGCAAACGCACTCAATACTACACAACACAACACAACACATGAAAAGAAAAGAAAAGAAGCTTTCTGACTTAGCTAAAGAAGCCAAAAATAATGCGCAGTGTAGCGTGCTAACACCCATAAGGATGGCCATACATATCCCTTTTGCCCAAAATATCAATCGCAATGGCAGTGGCAATGGGAATGTCAAAGTCAAAGGCGCATAAATCCATACAAGCTTCTGCGAACCTCCTCAAAATTTCTTAGTTTTATGTTATTTTCGAAAATTCCAGCGTATGAATTTTGTTGCTATGGAATTATTTTGTGCTCCTTTCGCTTTTAATTTTTTTTTTCGCTCAAAAATTGAATTGAAATTCGATGGCACTTAACTGTCAGTCTGTTTGTCTGTAGGTCTCTTCATTTTGTTAGGTCGTGCTCTATATATTTTTTGGATTACATGCATGTGTGTGTGTGTGTTTATGTTGATCCCTTCAATGTCGATGATGTAGTCGTCTTTATAGCATCTTTAGCTTCACTTCATACTCTTCCCAACTTGTTTAAAAAGTAAAGATGTGTAGAAGAAAATCCTTCAAGGATAAACGTAAATTTTATTAGTTTTGAGCTCTTGTACATTAGAGAAAATTAGTTAGGTGAACTCGAAGGTTAAATGGTTTCCTTCATCGAATTTTTATAGAAAAGTTGTAAAATCGAATTTTATATTTATCGAATACTTTAAGTTAAAATTTTTTGGATTCCTTAGACAAAAAAAAAAAAAAATAATAATAATAATAACAAGGTTAAATCTTAAGATATTTTTCGATCAACTAAAGTGGGTTTTATTGAATTTACATTGTTCTTGAGAAATATGTACATAATTTAATTTCAGAAAATATAAATTTTGAAATGTATTTAAGTCAATGTGTTGTGTGAGGAAAGATGTGTTTAACACATCTCCACTTTCCACAAAGTATTTCTATTTAAAACTGCCTAGAACTTAACCTTCTCCTAAAACTGTTAACATTGGCAACTATTAACTCACTCTAATCATATATTAGTAAGTAGTAATTGGTTTAATTCAAACATGATTTGGCGAACCTCGTGAACAACAACAGATACACGCGTCACCTGAAAAGGCAACATCCTCTGGGTCTTCCGTTCTGCTTCGCGGTCGAACTATCTACCTATAAATTAAATTACTAATAGGTAGTTTCCCAATACATAAACAAATAATACAAAATGCAATGACTTTGTTACTTTTTAAATACGAACTACCACCTCACCCAATATATTCTGCAAATGCCCTCTGCAACTATATCCTGTTTCCAAACCTGAAGAAATGGCTCTGAAGTAAGATATTTAAATCGAATAAAGACGCCATCATTTGAGGAATTCCAGAACGGTTTAAAAAAAATGGATAAAACATTAAAAAACAAATACCAAAAAAATATTTTTTTTTTATCTTTTTCTAAAGACTTTTTGAACGACCCAAATAATTTAAGTTACTGAAAGATCATATGATCTCATTGACTTCACAAGGCGACTATAAATAAAAATATGAGTAAATGCAACGTTTGTTGGATTACCTAAATGGAAACTACTACATATTGAACTAAAATAGCAATAACAATGCTTTTGCATTCAATTTTGAATATAATTTGAAAATATGTAAGACAATAATTCATTTTGCATAAAAATATTTTCACACATTACCATACATTTTTGTTGTTTTTTTTCCTCATGGTAATAAGTCAGCTAAATAAATTTCATGTTTTATGACAGATTTCCTTTTGTGAAAGCAATTTTACTGCCGAAAACTAAAAAAGACTTTTGCTCTTTTCATTGCATGGAAAAGAAGAAAAGCTAAAATATAAAATCACATTGTTTTTTTGTGTGTCCATAAAACCACTAAAACATATTTTGTTCTTAAAAGAGCAACAGCAACAAACACAAGTATAACAAACAAACAAACAGGCAAACATGCAAGCAAAGCAAAGAAACAAATAATAAATGAAATATTCTGAAATTGAAAGAAAAGTGTGCATGATTTTCAAGTTTTCCATATAAATTTTGAACAGATGTCGCAGAATATACTATTCGTATAGTGAAACAGGTATTAAAAAGGAAGGTACAGGCTCGAAGGATAAAAATACAAGAAGAGATGTGAAGTAAAAACAAAAAGACAAAGCTCACTTAAGCGTACGAAAAAGCAGGATCGAGGAGACGACCATAAAACTGTGTTTGTGTGTAAATTTGTATTTGTGTATGTTTTCCATGATTTTGTTGGTATTGGTTTTTGTTTTGTTTTTTTCTTCCTGCAAACAAGCAACAAAGTTACATGACGATAAAAAACCAAATCCGCATACAACATAAAAAGATTACAAAATATAGAAGAAAAAAAAAACACGAAAATTATATGAAAATTTGAAATAAACGTTAAAAGCTTCAAATGCGCAAAAGGAGAAAGCGGCTTCAACTTTGTTTAGGAGCACAGCACAGTTGGAAATATTATTTTATTTAGCATCAGAAACTATGCTTAAAAAATAAAAACAACAACGAATAGAATGGAAAGGGAAGGGAAGGGAAGGGAAGAGATGAGATGAGTGAAATAAGAAAAAGAAAACTAACCAAAGAAGTGAAATTGCAATTTTAATATTTTTCTGTTTACAAATGCTTTCAAGGTGTTTCTGTGGTCTTTCATGGCATGTGAAGCATCCTGGCAGGCAGGCAGCAACACTTTCAATAGTCCAAAAAGGCCAACGATGGTGCAGAGTAAAAGTAACGCTAAATTATTTTTATGATTTCAATGTTGTAATATTGTAATATTGTAATATAAAGAAAAGAAATGCATACATTTTGGCGCATGCTCCATAAAAATAATAATATTTCATTAATAAAAAAGGAAAAAATCAGCCTAAAATTTATTTTTAAAAGAATTAAGATGTTTAACATCTTAAGGTCAATTACAAGAATTTGTGTAAATAGAATTATTACAATACTACAATCATGTCTAACCCTCGTATTTTTTCTCAGACAAAAAATCATTATGAAATATTGCACACCAAATTTTTAAAAATGCAGTAAATCGATTGGGGAATGACATAATTTTTTCAGCATACCATTTATTTAATGAATATTAAATAATAAAGCAAATTAAAGATCGAGCATTTAATTTCCATCATCCGAATCATCTTCATTTTCCATTTCAATATCTTCTTCTGAGGTTGTTGCTTTGTAAATGTACTTTGAACAACTGTTCCGGTTTAGTTTTGAGATACTTATAGAAACCAAAGCAAGTTACATTTGGCGATCATTATCGCCATTCATGTATATTCACTTCTAATTGAGTTTTCATTGACGTCCAAGTTTTGTTTGTTTGCCGATGGCAGTCATAAAATATATTCAATGATTTTAACCATTTCTTTATATTTTTCAATAGGCCTTATTGAGATGGTTAAATAAATACACTCTGACATGTCATGAACACTTCGTTCTATGCCATTTTATTGTATTAACAATCTGCTTGTGTCGCTATTAGTCATGTCCTTGTATTTACCAAGAATATTATTTATAAGGAATTTCGGTATACAATTTTAATACAAAATAATTAAACGCTTATTTCACATAACTTTGAGTCTGTTTTGCTGTAAAAATATTTGGGCATGCCATAGTATGTATTCATTCTTTGAAAATTAGTTCTTATTCCTTGTGATGATCTAATAATATTTGTTATATGGGATGTTAAACATTATATTGCATATATGTTTTAAGTATACCTTTAATATCTTACATTAAGTTTATCCGAATTAATAGCATCATGAAAGAGGATTGTAAGATATATTGAAATGATCAGCTTTGGAAGAGGAATTGATTTTGATCATCCTTTCTCTCTGAGTAGTCTTTTTCTTGAATGATAGCGCTATAACCAATTCGAATACAAATCTAGGCGGTACACTTTTTTCTAGAGCAACTACCATGTACTGGGGGTTCACACATTAGCGCTGGCCAATTACTAAGATTTTAAAAATTTCGGGATGTGTGCGATTGTCTCATTAGAAGGTATGAAGAAGTTGAATATAAGGTGTCAGCGCCATTAATTTAGCAGCATCAACTGGGCTTTCATTGCTAATAACAAACTATTATTGTTTCTTCTTGGTGAATACAAGCAAAGGCTGTAACATATTCGATTTTTGTCCTGTCTATGTACAACCGTATGCAGTAATCATGTTTTAATCTGGTTATCTCCTCGATTAGCAACTTCCGGAATACAACACTACTGGTGACGTGTTTTGGAAACTCTCGAAAAGTGGTAAAAAATAATAATAAAATTCTACTAATTAATTAATAGGAACCTCATAATTTGAGACCAGGCTACTGCCCTCATGTCTGCTTTACTAGACAATATTATCCTTTATTTGTTTTGTCCGTCAGTTGCCAAAAAGGGTATCTAACAGTTGAATAAACATGATTTTTCTTATTTGTATGTGGAAATTCTTTAAATAAAATTCAATGGAAATATAATGGCAAAGTAGCAATGTTATTTCTTTTATACGTTTTTAGAAATTATTATCCTTCGTTTGATTCTGAATTTTCCCCCTTTTCTTTAAGGTTACCGGATTATGTGCGTCGTCGTTTTCTTTTTTTTAATAACCGCATTACATTTTTTTCATCTTTTCTTTAAAATATAATTACATGCCAAAAAAGAAAAATAAAGTTAAAAAGCAAGGTTAGGTGGGAGTAGGTAAATAATACAATAATAAATAGGTATGAGGTAGGTGGATGAATAACCTAAAAGGATAATAGTCAAAAGTTCATAATAAAAATCGTGCTTCCCTTTTTCACTAAAAAAAAAGGCAATTTGAGTAAAAAAGATATTTATATGTTTTTTTAAATAAATAAAAAGAATTAATGCGACTAAAGCATTTTATGATTTTGACTGAAAATTATATGATTTTTATATTGCCTACTGCTTTATCCCTTCTTTCTTCCTACGATTTTTAATTCATATTCTTTTTTTTTTTTTTTTTTATAGACTAGATGATGGTCAGATGATGGTTGAATATTACATTCAACATGGTTCAAATGAGATGAATATTGTATAAAATATTCATATTAAAAAAGGAATCATATTTCGATGGATTTGACATTCAGAAAAGCCACCATAGAGTAAAAATATACGTCATAGACATGAGCACATGACCAAATTTTGACATTTGTCTAAACAACTACAGTATGTGTCGTAAAACTCTACAAAAATTCCTCACATGCCAAAGAAAATGGAAGAAAATAAACAAAATAAAATAAAAAAACCAAGAATGAGAAAACTCTAATCAAAAGTTTGAAATAAGAAAATATTACCAGTCAAGTCAGTGGAGATTCATACATACATATGTAAGTATATGAGAAGTTGTAATTTTATTTACACTTTAGTTGATTTGAAGAAACAAAAAAACAACACAAGAAAAAAGTCCGAGAAAACATGAACTTTATCGTTTGCTCAAATGGACACAAAAGAAAAACAAAGCCAAGTAAAGAAGAACTTCAAGAAAAACACAGTGATTTTGAAGTATAATAAAGTCTTTGCCATATCAAAGTTATGTCAAAGGCTACCTAAAACTACTTTCATAAATGACAGTGACATACAACATTAGTATTATAAAAAATCATTTGAATTTTTTTTTTGCAAAAGTTTCTCATTTAGAAAGCACAGAAAACAGAACATAAATTTGATGTACGGAAAAAGCAAAAAAAAAATTTCAAATTTTGAGAGATTGAGTAAATGGGTGAGATCCTTTTGATTGTATTTATTTTCGACATTTAATGTGGAAATTTGTATTGTGAATTGCCATTGAAGTGTCTTGAAAGGTGACGCGTGGGCAAATTAATTAATTAATAAATGGACATCATTGACAAAAAAAAAAAACAATGTTTGCAGACGCCAGCCAACACCAACAACATTGTTATTTTATACCGCGCAACTTGATCCGATTCAGATTGCAAAAAAAGAGATGACAAGAGGTGTGCCCTGCTAGGGGATTGGTAGAAAAATGGTAAGGAAAAACATTCGAGTGGAAATTTGTATGGCATAAACCAATTTGCATATTTTTCAATAGAATAAACAAAGAAGCACCCAACAATTTTTTTGGTTGGTTTTGGTCGAATAGTTTATCAACTTAGTAAGATTAAAGATAGAAAATTATTTTTAACCTTAAAATGAATTGAAAAATTAACTGAACTAAAATGCACTCAAATAGAGAATGTTACATAACCAAACACAATTTTCATATATGTGGTCACTTAGTCAATTATAAATAGAAGTAGGGTATCTGTCAACAAATACTCAAATGAACTCAATCGAAAAATGCTAATTACGTCGCATTTATTATTACAATCCAAAAATCATTGTCAACGTCATCAACAGATTTTAATTCTCTTACAAAAACATTTGAAATCAAGTTGGCCAGAACTTTTGCCAGGATGCTAATTATTTCAATTGTGAAATTTGTAAATTTTTCACACTTTTGTGCTTTTTCCCATTTAAATCTCTGCTTTCCTTTGACGCCAGTGACCCGTATTTCTTTGCAAGTAGTACAATAACTCTTTCCATTGATTAGCATTTTGTATGCAAATCCTTTTTTGGCTTTGGCTTTGGCTTCAATAGACGCATTCAAGTTTCCAATTTCGATTTTACAAATTGGCATTAATTAATTTTTTGAATTGTATAAATTTTCAAGGATTCGTTGTCCTTCTCTTGGAGAATAAGAACATAAGAAACAGAGTGTAAAGGCCTTACGCTATTAATCAAATTAAAAAGAAAATGTAATTTCATTCAAGTATCACTGAACAAATTCTAAGAAAAAAGAAAGAGGGTAAAAAAATGAAATAAAAAATAAAAATCAAAATGTGTAAAAGAAATAAGAAGGAATAGAAAGGAATAAGAGAATGTAAGTGTACTTAAAGTGTTAAAAGCTTGATCAGAATAAAGTAGACTTCTTCGAGATGCTCAAACCCGGACAGAGTATGGTCAATGTAGCATTCGTTGACCGAACCTCTTGAAGATTTTATCTATTTTTAAGGAAAAGTTATAGGCCAACATTTTTGGTTAACCTCATGCTTATGAATTTGATTTTTTACAATTTGCTTATATATTTGTTTTTTCAAAACAAATAAGTGCAAACAGAGAAGTACATATAAAGGAGGAGAAATATAAGCATGTTAAATTTACACTGAAGTATCGAATTCCAGTAAATTTAACCAGTGCTTCAATTTCACAAGCTACGGAGGTTACTTATCATGGCGTTCACCTGGATAGGCGACTCACCTAGGGGAATCAGATAGAAGCTAAAAAGACATAAATGGAACTAAGAGCAAAAAGTCTTCACTGGCTAATTAACCTGCGATCTGATACTCTGTTTAACTCCGTTTATAAGCCAATTTGTATATATGGTTCCAGGGTACCGTAAGCCCGAATAACATTGATATGATACAAAGACCTTAATCCAATATCCTTAGAAAAATTGCAGTCGCTGCATGGTTTATCAGCAATGATGATATCCACAAACACCAAGTACTGCTAGTAAAAGAAGAATGTACTAAGTTCAAACGTAATATATGTGAAAACTTGCTCGAAACTTTAATCCAGTAGCCATAGGACTTGTCTGTAGAAGAAACAGATCTCGACTGTTAATTATAGGTCCATAATGCTAAATGGACCCTTTTCTTTTCATTGCAGAAAGAATACATAAGTGTTATTATATAAGAGATGCAATTTTATTGTTAGTTCTTTTTATAAAAAAGAGGAGCTTATTTAAAAATGTCTTAGGATTACCAAAATCTATTTTAGTTAGATCAATGGCTCATCATCTGAATCTATTGAATCATTAATACTTAGAAGATAAAAAGGAGCATCAGTTCAATGATGCATCGATTGAAACTGTCGTAAATTATATTCAGTTTTATTAGCAAAATTATATTTAAACTTATAAACTTAATAATTATTTTGCTGAATCTGTATGATGAAATGAGAGAAGAAAATGTTTCCTTTAAATAAAGTGAATCTGTTACAGATATCAGAAACGTCTAAATTATCTCAATGTAGCAATGAGCAACTGAATTTCAAAACTAAAATATTTCACTTGTCATCTACTTAGGTTTGTTTAAAATTTATAAATTTCCTCCCAAGTTACTCATTGCGTATACATAATATTAAGAATATACCACGGTCTACCATTTGATATCTACAATAGTATATCGCATGCAAAGGATTTCCATATTTATGCATATGTTTATATTTGTGTGTAAGATCGTAAATTCTTTGTATTCCATTGAGGTTTCTTTATTTCTGTGTTCATTTTATGTTCTCTCTCAACATAAAACTACTTCGCTTCGACCATATTTCATAGTGTGTAGTAGCATTGGCGTAAAATGTACATAAAACGCGGCTAACAATACAAGAACAAGAACGAAAACAACCAGAATAGCATAATAGGCTAAATAGGCCTAAACCAGAAATGAAACCAGAACCAGAACCAAAACCAAAAGTAAATTGCCTACTGTGTCAATACACGCACTTGTTTCAACGACTGTTGCCAGCGATGGAAGAATTGTGAGTTCGCTCTCGGTGTATGTAGTACTTACTGTAAAGCAAACAGTATGTACAGAATGTCCGTTAGCAGTTAGTCAGTTGCTGTTGTTATTTATGAGTCATTATCATTGCGCGAACGTTAACAACCGCGACTCGTCGACAGGCTTCTCTTAGTTTACGATTAATGTACTGCATCTGGTTAATTCGTTAATAACTGAACGCCCCGTAAAATATTACAAAAGTTATTTTATGGCTTAAGTAACAACAATATTAAAGAGCAACAAGTGAACTGAATTTATTTAAAGCAGAATTTTAATATTTTAATGCACATATGCAATTATTGCTCAATATCTAGTTGGAGATGAGTAAAAATAACTAGCAAGATGAGATCCTTACCTATCTTTCTGACGGAAATCATTTTAATTAAAAACATAACCTTCACTTTCCCATAATTCTTATGAAAGATATAAATCAGTTCTCACTCAAAATAATAACAATAAAAATAATCATAAACTCAATTGAAAAACATGTATGTACTTCATTCTTCCCACTCACATATTGGATCTCATACCAGTAATATTGTAATAAAGCGATGGTAAAAGAACTGGAGCAGAACAATTCAAAGCAATAAATCACTTTAACTGTCTCAATAGGTAAGACAAAAAGAACATTGTTTATAAAAAAAGGCCATGTCGTGTCATTCTCTACTTCTTAGTGTATTCAGAGATGTGGAATGTATTCAATAAGGTTCATATTTACTTACGTAAGGACTTGGTAAGTTATCATCTGTATTGATTTGTTAAGGCTTAAAAGTCTAAATGAAATAAGTGAATGAATTGAGTATATTGTCATTAAGTGGTAAATTTATGAATTGAGTGAATTGAATTTTTAAAAAAATTTTAAACATTTATTTATGCTTTGAATATTTTCATTTTAAAGGTTCTTCATATCATACTAACTCGGTAAAAATGGAGGAGTTAACGATTTAAGAATTTTAAACCCATACTTTTCTAAATTGTATTACTATTATTTCATTGAAAGTATTTTTGACAAAGTTGTGAAATAATCAAAGTTAAATCTTAATGAATTTCATTTAAATGACACTGAAACACTTTATTCCATGATTTTTTATTATTATTTATTTATTTAGAATTAGTCAACCAATATGAAGACAGTAGCTAAACTTCATAAGGGGTAAGATAATCTTCAGATTTTATTATGTTGTATGGAAAAATAAACTGTTATTAGGTCGCTGTGTGAAGGGGAAGGGAAGAAAATTCAAAGGATGTTAGCGCTTAAGTCTACAGGGTTGCTAACTTTTATTCAGGAGTTGCACTGCGAGGACGTTTAAGTGGTTCTCAAGTCGACGTTTGTAAGGGCTATAGAGCGAAGAACTTTAGACTGACACCTCTTTACAATGTGAATGTTGGTGGCCGCAGTGGAGCTCCATAGCTGGATGCCATATGTCCAGATTGGCCAGAGAATCTCTTCGTACACTTGCTGCTTATTGCGTAGTGAGAGCTGCGATATAGGCCTGAGTAAGCAGTAGAGTACTTGAGCTTAAGGTGAGCAGGTGATTCCTCTAGTTGAGTAGAGTAGAGTAAGTCCAAGGTATTTAACACTAGAGGACGTGGGGAGCATGTGACCAAATAGACTTATGCTAGGAAAGTTTCGGGTTCTAAGTGCAAATGTGATTCCAGTGTTGATGGCAATGGTCTACTTTGTAAGCAATAGTACTAAGGCACATAAAAACAGATAGAACCATGCAGGAAGCTTCGTTTTGATTGTCTATAGAAGAACTGGGTATTAAACTCTGTCACACGCTTATTTATGCCATTATGCGAAAATGTTTGACTCCTTGGGATAATATTCTTGTCTCATAAGCAACTTAGTAGGACTTGTCAGTTTGTGTTGGATGTGTAGTATATTTAATTTGTGAATGGAGAATGGAAAATTTTAAAAATTATTCTTGGGAGAACTAAGTTTGTTTTGGAAAAATATTTCAGCTTTAAGTGTGAACTAGAATAAAGAAAAATTATTAAGAAATAGTCAAAAATATTAATTTACCCATCGATTAAAAAAAAAAAAAAAGAAATAAATATGCTCAACAAACATTTTGGAAACTTTTTTTTATTAGATATTATGCCACTGTTTCTGTCTCTCCTTCATCCTTCATCCTTCATCCTTTTTCCTTTCCTTTCTTTCCTTTCTTTTCATTTGTTTATTTTTCATTTATTTTTGGGAAACGTTATCGTCAAATATTCGATTTTTTTAAATGCTTTCTTTTGCATTTTTTTCAATTCTATAAGAAAATTTGTTTATGCCGCTATATACAAATACATATGTACAAGTATAAGTATATAACATATATAGTGAGGCACAAACGCAAAGCGGAAATGTACTGAAACGAGAAATTTCCGTTTCTGGTTCCGCTGTCGGAAATAAAACAAATGCTGATAAAAGGTATGAAGTCTGCATATATTGAAAGCGAGTAAACGAAAATGAAAGACCATAAAACTGAGTAAAAGAAATTAAAAGGAAACTGAATGTTTCTCTTCTTCATATTATTGTGTTGTACTGAGTATTTTGTTTTCCTCAGTCTTCAACCAATAGAAGAAAAGAAGAAAAGTGATTGTGAAGTGTGTATACAAATTGCTTCAATTGTATGTGTTTATTTAAGGATGAGAAAATGTTTAAGGAAAGTACTTTTTGTTAATATTCAAAGTGGTTTCCAATCGAAAAGAAAAGTTTCATTTGCCTTCAAAATTATAATAATTCTTATTAAAAACCTAAACTTTTACATTTTATTTTCCTTTAAAAAAATATGTATGCAAAATATTCAATTTTTAGTATTTAGTATTTTAGAAAAAAGACTAAGATTTGCTACAAAAAATCAAAGAATAAGAACAAATCAACACGAAAACGAGTTTCAATAATAATTTCCACATGTATGCAATTTAATGACCCTTGGATCTGAAGGGCACTCCAGGAAAACACATTCGAAAAGCCCCAAATCAAACCAAACCAAACCGAACCAAACCAAATGAAACGGAATCGACCATCGAATAAATTCACAAAAATCATGGCTAAAAAATGTATTGGAAAGGGAAAAATAGATGAAAGGACATTGATGGCAGCAATTACTGTTATTCGAAAAAAAATAGACAGGAAAATCTTAAAATCAGAGGATTCTATAGAAATAGAAAAATCAAAGCAAAAAACAAATGCAAACAAAATGGCAGATTCAATGGCTTCAAATAACGAGTTACACACTGAATGCAGAGATAGATGGAGAGAAAGGGACAGAGAGTGAGTGTAAGACAGTGTGTGTGTGTGTGAGAGAGAGAGAAAGAGAGAGAGAGAGTTGAGACTGAAGGGTGTAAGGAGATGAGAACAAAAATCTATGGGAAAAATAACAAAAATTACAAAGTAAAAATTGAATGCATAAAACTCGCTTCAGTTTTACCAGACTAAGCTCGCCTTCAACTTTGCCTACCAATAACAATAGTAACAAAAACAAAACAAAAGATAGACTAACAACAACAATAACAACAGAAAAAACTGTAAAATTTTTTCTATGCAAATGATGATGATTTCGTAGGTCAACAAAGAAAAAATTCACCAAAAAAATAAATGCATCCATAAAGCCCATACGCATACATTTGCACATATGTAGATACAATATACATATATGTACATAGATAGGCATATAGATAGATAGATAGACAGATAGATAGATGCGTGTGTATGCATATAAAACAATCAACAATATTTTGAGTGCTCTTTATGTTTGTCTTTTGTCACCGGGATTTCTATCTGCCCGCCCAGATTGTGTCTTGTAAAATATTTCAGATGATGATTTTACTTTTGTTGGTTTCGTTAAATTGTCAGTGCTGTTGTCATAATAAACTCAAACTCCAATGATGACAAATAGAAATTTAAATTTTAATATTTCATCATTCGAAACTTTGATCTCTCTTAGTCAGTAGTATGGCGCAAGTGAACTTAGTTTGCCAGGCTGAAGTCCATGCAATGGAACTATGCTTTTGATAGGAATTAGAGTGTAAAACTGGACATATTCATACATTCTGACAACAAGCCTCATTACAAGAACGTAGCGCCTTTGAGTTCAAATCGAAGATGGACTGAGATAGGTTTATTTTAGTTAAAAGACTTGCATCAAATAATTATTTGAGTCAATAGCTATCATGTCAGTGCTCCATATCTTGTTAGCACGCAATATTGATTATAGGTCAACAACAAATAAATAATAAATAAATAACTTTGTAATTCTTATCTGGATACCTAGGCATGGTGAGCATCTTAGGACCGAAGATGTAGATGAACTCGTCAGAAAAGGAACTCAAACAGAGCATTTCTGCGGGCTGAGTTGGAGTTCCACAAAAATTAAATATGTACAATGATTTGATGAGAAATCAAACCTTTATTGGTTGAATATGAAACATAAACTTTTATGCCATCTAGATCTGATAAAATAACTGAACAAATACTGGGACTAACACGGAGATGTATTCGTGCAGTCTCAGTCTTCTTAACCGGTCATTTGAGAGCTATGAAGCAAAAGTCCGAAGAAAGTCTTGGAATTATGATAAATACCAGAATATTGGAGGAACTTTAATTTAATTAGGGTTGTCATAACAGGACAATTTGTGGCTGCTGTGATGAGGTGTAGTAGTTCCCGCCCTTCGTCTAAACTAATCTAATCTTGATCACCCTTGCATTCATAACTTATATTTTTTCATAACAAATCTGATTAAACTTTATTTGTATCCCAAACAATAAAATACAATAATAAATATTTTAATGTAAATTCTTTTCATTTCATTTTCGTTTTTTTTTTTTGTGTTCCAATTCAACAAACCATTTAGCATACACCTTTGTCGTAATAAGCTATCAAAACATAAGGTTAGCTGATTCCCTTTTGGGTTTTTTACTAAATAAAACTTATGAGTTCTCTATACAATTGCAATCAGTTTGAGGACAGAAGGTCGGACCCCAGACCCCAAGCCCCATGTGACAAATAACAGTAAATTAAAATTTTATTAAGGTCTTTATTACATGGCGACGATGACGATTGCTGTACGAGTAATAGTAGTAGGAACAGGGATCAGACAAAACGTATTTGCCAAAGAATAAAAAGAATCTTCATTAAAACGCTAAAGAAAATATACGAGTATAGTAGAGAAAGAGAAAAAAAGGAATGAAATAACAAAAAAGGGGCAAGAAGCAAATGCCTTTGGGTAAGAAAATGTTTGCATGTGAATTCCCCAAATTGATTAAAACTTCATAAATTTACATTTTTATCGTTATGTGCGACACGAAGGCACGATACACACAAACACACGCACACACTTATGAATATTTAGTTCGCTTGGTTGACAGTGAAAAGAAAATGTTTTTTGTGTTGTTATTGTTGTTGTTGCTGATAAAGAAAGCAAAAACACACAAAATGAAAGAAAAAAACCCAATACAATAAGGACTAAGGACAGAATTACAATTCACCTGTGTTAAGAATATGACACTTGTTGTTGTTGTTTATTTATTTCTTTATTTGTTTGAATGTGTATTTTTTTAAAAATAATTTTCCTTTTACATGTTTTCAGGCACAAAAAAAAAAAAAAAAATAAATAAATACACCAACCAAAATACCACAAAAGAAAAAGCAAAACGAGGGAAGAAAAAACCCCCAAATGAGAAATAAAAGTAAATTCACATCATCACAAAATTATTATGTATTAAGCAATCAAGCAGAGTTCTGTGTTTGCATACTTTTGGGCACCATGCCTCCACCTCCCTTGATATTCACTCACTCACTCATATGTATTTAACACGATTTGACTTACTCCGTGTAAAAGAAGTAGTAGAAAGGTGTGATTGTATCGCAACCCTTCCCCTTTTTGCTGATAAGCAACATCGAGTGGTTTGGATGTGTGTGCGTGTGAACTTGCAATTAGTGTGAGTGTGCTTGTGTGAGAATATATAATTTGATTTTTATTTACACATTTTTGTTTACAATATATTTGACTTGCAACAAATTGCAAATATATTTGTGTAGCATACTTTTGAGGTTTTTTTTTAATGTTCAAAAAGGGTTTTTAATGAAGCTGAATACCAAGCAGCCATGGAAGGATGGAGAACCTTGAAATG
Source organism: Amiota mariae (assembly GCA_035041805.1). Lineage (NCBI taxonomy): Eukaryota > Metazoa > Arthropoda > Insecta > Diptera > Drosophilidae > Amiota > Amiota mariae. The sequence continues at coordinate 18,144,967 of JAWNKV010000370.1, read as the reverse complement.
CATAATATTTCAGACTTGAATTCTGTGAATTATTATTATTTCTGTATATTTTTCGATACTGTAAGTAAATGAAAAACTGTATGATTCAGATCGTGATATAGAATAAGTAGCAGAATGATAAGATAAGATATTAGAAAAGAATGAGGGACATTTGAATTTTGAAGATACTTAGTTCGTAGAATGAAGGATTTTATTTTTTTTCAAATGGGAAGCACAAAATCTTGAAATATCTTGAACAGTTTTCCTTCATATTTTGTTATCAATTGAAGAGAGGATTTATCACTTTTCCTATAGACTCTGCAACAATATTCAGTTTATGTAAATCAGTCAGTTTCATTCTGAGAGATCACTTAAAATACTTGTGATAGCCTTTAGTTTTATCATAAAGTGGGTAGCTTCCTTAGGATTGCAATCTTTTAGTACAAGGGCCTTGAACTGTCTCTATCGTAGAAAAGACTTGTTAGACTTAAATCTTTTTATATTACTTAAAACTCTTTGACTTCTCGATCAGAGAACAAAGCTTCTTTTTCTCTATCAAATCACAATGTTATTAATATTTTGAGATACTCAAACTTTAAGTGAAGAAACAAAAAATGGGTGGCATTTGTTTTTTAAAAGGAACTTTATTTGTTTTTCATATTTACGCGCTAACTAAGAACTTTAGCCATCAACAAAACTTCAGTTACAGCTCGTTAACTTGAAGAAAATAAAGAAATAAAGAAGTGAATTGGCAAAACATAAAAAAAGAAAAAAAAAAAAACAAAATCAAAATATTAAAAAACAAAAAATAAACGAATGAAAAACAACAAGAATTGAAAAAGAAAATGGAGGATAAATAACTATCAGTAAGAAAAGCATTTGACCAGAATCAAAACTAGGAGGTACTGAGGAACTCAGCTCAACTCAACTCAGTTCAAGTCAACTCAACTCAACTGAAACGAAGCGAACAAAACTGAACTAAACTAGTAAATTTCACTGTACTGAGTGATGTCTTACACTTTTGCATATTTCAACTAACAGCGATCCCAACATACAACCTTTGCTTTCGCCTTTGCTATTATCCAGTAACAGACAAAGATATTGAAAGAACAAAGAACAGGCAGGACATGAAGGAAGTCAGGCAGGCAATGAAAAATCAGCATGTAACTTTCTTCCACTTTTTATTTTTTTTTTCATATTTTTCTTTTAAACACTTACTTAAGTAAATTTATGTTTTGTTTGGTTCGGTTCGGTACATTTCTTTGTTGCAGTCTATCCTTCCTTCCGTCCAATTGTCCAAACACCTTTCTTCGTCCTTGCAGCACCTTTATTTTATTCCTTTTTCTTTGGCTTATGTAACACATACTAACATATTTTGAGCTGGTTGCAATTTTCCTTGGCATTAGAAAGCATTGCACTTAACAAACGCGACACCCATAGAGGATAGATATTATGTAATATGGAGGACACTATGGAATCCACTGTAGTAGATGGGCGCATGATAGGACGAGATGTAGACATCCTCTAATGCTGACTTTTTGGAAAAGTTGAAGTTTTGCTTTAACAAGATAACACGCACCAGCATGGAAAACAGCTATGGAAAAAACTTTTCCGCAAGCTTCTCTGAATGAAAACAGAGGTAGTGAGAAAAAGCAGATGAACTTTAAAAAAAGAAAGAAAATGAAAAAATAAAAAAAAAACAAAAAATTGGTTAAAAGTTTTTTTGTTTTAAGTAGTAAAAATATATTTTACGATATTTCTACGTGCATTTTGTGAATATTACATGCTCGAACTACAAAGCACAAACAATTGACGTTAAGCTTAAAACTATTAAAAGCGAAAAACTCAAATGAAAAAAAAAAGAAAGCGAGAAAATTTAAAAGCAGAAACAAATCATAATGGAGAAAAAAAAAATATATATAAATGATAAATTATAAATGCATTTTGCTTGCCAACATCTCACTGATTGAGTCAAGTCGACTTGATTTGAGTATAGTAGAGTGGAATGGAGTGGAGTTGACTGGACTTGAGTTGAATGTGGTGTTGTGCTAAGCATTTTAGCATTGCATACATTTTGGCAGCTCGACATGTTGATAATTTTGTTGGACATTTTGTTTAGACGTTTTAGTTTAAAATGATTTTAAGTAATTCTCATTTCAAATTATTTTTCTTAGTGACTAAAAGACTAAAAGTTAAGTTAACATAAGTAAACAAAAAACTTACTGACGCTGCGCTTGAGTTGAATGCATTGCATACACATTAAGTGAAATGCAAAAGAAAGAAAACTACAGTATACTTTCAGGTGTTGCTAAATTCAATTAAAACTCAAATGAAGATAAGTTTTGTTTCATGTTTTGTTGTTGTTAATACAGGATTTTTAAAAATACAGTAGAGTGAGAGAGAGAGAAAATCAAAAGAAACTTAAAGCAAAAGCAAAAGCTTTTTCGAGTTAACTTTTAATTAATGTAAAATATAATTTGGAAAGTTACAAAAAGTCCTTGATTAGTACTTAGAACAAAGTTAATTAATAATGACATTAAGTTAAGGTAAGCCGATTTCATTGAAATCTGTGTATATGCAGAGCCCTCTCACTGATAGGATTTTATTGTGAATTGTAGAGAGAGGGAGAATACACATTGGACAATGAAAAATAATTTGTCCATTCAATGATATTTATATGAATAACAATTTCAAAATGACCAATTTTTATTGATTTTCAATAAGGTTGTTCAACCTCTAAAAAAAAATTATTACAAATTTAAAAAATTTTATATATTTCAACTGGTTATTAAATGAGAAAACTATACGTTTTCCATAATCTGATCGCCTACTTACCATTTTAAGATACTTTGTCTTTCTTTTAGAGTTAATATTACTAAAGACTTGGCTTTATACGAGTATTTCAATCTTTAACTCTAAATGAGTGACCAAGATTTAGTTTATGTGATGGTTAAGCTTTCTTGCAATCCAACCACTGCAACACTGACAATTGATCTCATGGTAGAAAAATATGAAAACTTTGTTCAACATTGTGTTTCAAAAGTCTCGGATTTTGGAATATGAATGAAACTATTCTCCAAAGTATTCTAGAAGGAGATCTCTAGCAATTGCTGATATTTACAGACCTTTACAACATATCCTTTCAGGATTTTAAGCGAAAACCAAGATGCAAGCAAAGCAAACATGAATTAGGCGAATGAGCCTGGCTGCACTGTAGCTAGGAAAATCTGGCCTTGCTAACAACTGAAACAGACCTGTATTCTGTTAAACTTTAACAAGAAAAGGATTCGCTTGATGACGGGGTCCTAATGGGTCACTGCAGAATGGGTTTGATGATGCATGTTCCACATCAAGATTACTGTAATAGCTGTGAAGATGAGGAGAAACAGTCTTCACGGGAAACCGTTCTTTGTTCATCTCGACAGTTTATCAAAATTGCCGAGGACTGGCTCTGCTCATGGATTCTTCATGTTGGTCTTAGATGCTGAGGGAGACCTCTGGGATACCCTTCCGTCTAATTACTCTAGTCCCCACTCCCACACCATCCCCTCATCATCATCAAATTGTACCGTAAATCTTCCAAGTGGTCTAGCGAGCAGCCTGTGTAACCTCACCTAACCTTGTCTTCTTGCGATGCTTTGCAAACGTAAGACTTAAGTAACAATACTTTTAAAATTAGTGTAAAATTCTTTAAAATCTTTAATAGCCCAAAAATAATATAATATAGAGGTGGAGAACTAGCGATAGTAGTATGCATTTGTCAAGATTTTGAACTATCTTCGCTTTAACTAGCAAATAACCAATATCATGCAAACCCGCATTAAAGTTTGCCAAATGCCACAAAGCAATATGACAAAGGGACAAAACACAAAAACGCAATACAACCAAATATAGAAGATAATCAAGTCAATTCAATACGAAATGACCAATAGCTTTCAAGAAACTTCAAAATACAAATGTCTTCGCTGTGAAGTTTTCAAGAATAAGATGATCATAAAAAACAAAACTTTTGTGCTACTATTATAGAGAAGACAGAGTGAGTGTGTGTGTGTGTGCGTATGTGTACATTTTCGGTCAACCGGAAGTTGTAAGAGTATGCAACGGAAAGGCAGCAACAGCTAAAGCTAAAAACCACAGGAGCAACAACAGAAGTTGCAATAGTCAATGTCAAACTTAAGATAAGAAAAACAAATGGAAAAAAGCAAGGAAAATTGTAAAAATTCTTTGCTGAAGTATAAGTCAAATATATGGAATACTTAGGTTTCAAAGGTCTAGAAATGAACGTTTGAGTAGAAATCAAATGGAAAACTTTTTTTCTTTAACCAAAATGCAGGTGGTAACACATTTTCCTGCATTTTGAACTTTGCCCACTGCTGCTGCTGGTGTCGCTGCATATGCGAAAAATTGCAAAAGAGAAAAGAAATTGAAATGAAAACTAAAATGAAAATAGGATAGAAAGAAAAACAAACATGGAAAAGAAAATTTTAACTCACGTAAGATTCTCAAAAGAAAAAAAAAGAATATTCACACGCACAAACACACGAAAAGTTGCTTCTTTTTGCATTTGGTGCTGAAGGTGCAGAAAACTTGTCTTAATGTCTTGGCATGGCTCGGCAAAAGAAAGGCATGAGCAAAAGACGACAGCATCAATGAATGACTGACTGCATAGCTTACAGACTAACCCAACAACTATCCAGCATTGTACCTTCTTTAACGTTCCAGAGGTGAGCAGCAAACACATGCGTTAAATGCTGCAGATAACTATGTTTACTCATGGGTATGCGAACATCTACATGGTAATGAATATGTGAGGATACTGCTGCTGCCTGCAATGCAAACTTTTGCTGTAACGAAATTCAAACCAAGCAAAGCAAAATGAAGCGAATTTGATTTAAGTCAAACTAAACCGAAGGCAAGTAACCAAAAAGCAACAAACAAACGAATGTTTGTCTGCGCTCAGTTGAACCATTAAAATGCTTTTAATCAAATTAAACCCCAAGCAAATCTAAGCCAACCAAATTAAACTGTATCTAGCCAAGTGATGAAATAGTAGAATGCAATCTATTCGCGTTTGTGGCCACAGTCAACTTTTCTTCATCATTATCATCATTATTATGCTAACATTGCTTTTCTTCATCTACCTCAACTTTGTAAATGATTCAAATTTTTTGGTTTAATCACAGAAAGAAATAAGAAATTGTTAGTAATCTCAAACCTATTTATATTGAGGTGATTTTTCTATTTTGGATTTGCTATTAATTGCTGACATTTATTTGGTGCTTGATTGATTGAGATCCATTGCTTCATTCTCAATGAACTTTAGAGTAATTTAAGAAAGGAAATTGGGTTTTGAGATTAAACAGCATTTATCTTATTAAATATTATGATAAGCATGATGACTGAATCATAATATTGCATCTTCTGTAGCACACCAACTCACTCAGCCTTTAAGCCATCACGCACATTGAGTTTTGCGGTTAAGTGACGACTTGTGCAACTTCAATATTTGCCGTATCTAGTTAAATACTAAGTTCCACAAACTCATAGTAGCAGATTGGTATTCGTATCCTTTGAAATAACCCAATCAGGCAGAAAGCTATCACTCTGTGATGGTTGAGGTTTAGCTGGTCAAATGTATTGTATATACCTCATGCTTCTGTTTGTTTGACATCAATACTTGTGTTGTTAAATATTAAGTTGGTATCTTCATAAATCACCGTTGAGCATGAGTACAGATTCATTGCTCATTTGTAAATTGTACAAGCTACGCATTGACCACAAACGCTTTGTCTTGACGACAAATGTACTAATAATATCATAAATGCAATCATCATGCTGTTCGTATGGTATTTCATATCAGAATTCAAGCAATTTTTTCAAGCAAAATGTGACAATGGAGGAAACATTGTATGAAAATAATTTTGTTGACCAGTTCAATGTTGATGGCATAATAAGCCCCTCTGTCTTAACATTTTGTTCTAAAGATCTTAATAGAATAGAAATATGTAATATGTATGTACTGTAACTTAACATTTCCCGATTTTTTAAACAAAGACTGTCCTCTTTATGAAATTTCCCTTTGGATTTTTACTCTTCTTTTTGGGACAAACATATAACATTCTTTCGTTTTCAAATTTCAAAAGCTCCAACTTTGTATATCCTTTATAGTAGAAGAGTAAAATTCCCAACAAATAATAACAGAGCCAACAAATGTTAAGGAAATGTTAATGAAATGTGATTCAAACTATTCGTGGACAGAGAAAGTGCTCAGTAATGTCGAAAAATAAGGATACACTAAAAGTTTAATATCTTTTTAGATGTCCAAGGTTTAGAGATGTCTTAAGAAGTTTGTTGGTAAAGGCTTTAAAGTTACGAACAATTGCTTATTTAATTTAAAATACTGAGAAAATTGAAAAGAGTAAACAAACTAAAATAAAATTTTAATATTTTTGACCTTAACCTATTGAATTAGCGCAGTTTTTTCTTATAATTCATTAGATTATATTATTATTTTTGTACACTAACTAAATTAGCTTTTTAAATTCAACATATAAACCAAAATGCGACCTAAAAATTAATGTAATCTGTTGTAATAACACACTCACATTGATGCAATCACCCAAACATATATTTATCGCATCAGCATGATATATTTAATAAACTTCGAGGACTCCACGTATAAACACCTTCATCGTCTGGCCCACCATTTATGCTATTTAATGACTCCAAAACTAACTAGCTTAACCCCTGCTGACCAATAAAGCCGCTTGTGTGATGTACAACGACATCACTAACAACAACAACAACAACAACAACAACAACAACAACAACAACAACAACAACAACAACAACAACAACAACAACAACAACAACAACAACAACAACAACAAGGACATTAGAATAAGGGAAATTACATGAACAACAAAAATAAGTCAATGGTGACTACTAATGCAGCTGCTGCTGTTGCTATTCCTGCTACTTCTGTAAGCTGTTTTGCTAGTTGTATCTAGATACTTTTGTTCGAATAATAACAACAAACAAAATGTGAAGAGCAAAAGAGAAAACGTTTGGGTGATACTTCGGAAAAAAAAGCGAAATAAAATTAAGCACATTAAAAAATGCTTCACAAATTTACAAATCCGTTTGGAAAAAAGGTCAACGAGCGACGCTCACAGGATAAAGGATAACAACGACAACAACCATAAGAACAACAACAGCAACAGCAGAAGCAGCAACATTAAAGATAAAGTAGCTCACAGTTTGAAAAAGGGTCAACATGAAAAATGACCTAACACTTTGAATATGGTTAACATTTTATTTTTATTCGTTTTTTTTTCTCCATTTGCCTTTGAATATGTATGTAGTCCTTGAATAGAATGTAATGAAAACTGAGATTAGTATGTATGTATATTTGTGTATCTGTGTTTATGTATGTCACTTGAGTTTAGTCAATTGTGCTTGTTGTTGTTGTCCCATGCTTTCTTTTGCCTCACAACCTTCGAATATTAGCTTTGGTATTGTGGCATTGGTTATTCATTCTATCTTCCCCACAATTTTTAGTTCCCTTTTTTTTATTGTATGAGCTTTTAGTTCCCACTACATGAATTGCCAAAGGTGTTGGGGTCACGCACATACACACACACACACACACAGTTAAACACATATATATGTATACATTAACACCCTTTATTGCTTTATTCCTTTTGTAAGTGCTTCCCTTTATTTGGCTTTATTAAGCCTCATTAAACAACTTATACTTCTCTAAGTATTTATTTGTTGTTGTTGTCGTTGGTTGAAAAATGATGTACTTAAAATGTTATTTAACTTAATTAAGGATTTCATTCACATTGCTTTGTATGCGAAAGTTTGGTTTCCTTTATTGAAAAGCCAAAAACTCTAAAGAAAAAGTCACTGACCGTGAATTCTACAATATAAACTATTGTATGTCATTTTCGTTTTTAATTTCATATCACTTATTTTCATTTAATTTAAAGATAATTAAGTTAAAAAAAGTACAGTATTCAATTAAAGCAATCTACAACTCACACATAATCACACACATAAAAAAACATTTAATTGCACACCTCATCAGCATAAAATAACATTCAATGAATTTAAAATAATAATATAAAATATATATATGTATATATTCATATAAGTATTATATAAACACAATTCGGAGTAGCGATTGCATATGTGTCTCAACGTACGAGTAGTAGTAAGTAATATCTTTCTCCTTTCCTTTATTTTCACACATTCTCTTTGATAACGTAATCGTTTGAATTCATTTTTCACATTTGCAGTTTAATTATTTGCTGACTGAATGAAAAAATTTATATTGTATAACATCAACATCGCGCTTTGCAACGTCAGTATAATTTCTTTTTATAAATTTGTACCAACACCTTTCATATTAATATGAATATATTTAGTGATAATATAACTTTCTCATGATGTTTGTAACATGTATTTTGGAGACTCCTCATAAGTATATATGTACGTATAATCAGTATGAAGAGAAGAGTGGATTTCTATTTCCATGCAAACTGATCTTTCATTTCTATTGTCATAAGTAAACAGACAAAGTTAGTTCGTATGTTATGCGCTGCTATACCATTCATCTGATTGTATTGCAATTTTATGAAAGTGTATGGTTGGTTCTCGGCTTGAATATAGGATAGTTTTTGTTCTCATATGTGTCTCAGTTCCTTAGATCCGGGTTATTCAAACAACCCCTGAAAGTATACCACAAAAACTAAATAAAAATCTGTTGGGTGCAACCGGATTCGGGTACTCTAGTATACTATACAAAACTAATTTCAAAGACATGATTGAATTGAAAATTAATTATAATTGTGTTTCAAAACGTAGATTATATAAAGTCTTACAACCAAAGTTAACTATTTCTTGACAATTTGCAAAATAACACTGATTGATAGACTTACGAGTATATTTCATACATACGAGTATATGAAATATGTTAAAATGAAATGAAAATTCAAAATTAAAAAAAAATATATATATATATATATATATATCAGGGGTAAAAGGTATATAAGCTTCGGTAAATCAAATAGTCAATTCTTCACTCATTCAATTTACATTTAATTTGACTTATTAATTTCATCTTTTATTTAGCAGCCTTCCAGTTTTTTAAAGAAAATATGTACGAAATTTCTAATTGCTAATATAGTATCATGTAGTTCATATGTTCAAGAGAAGATTCTACTACCAAATTCCTTTTGCTGCTTTTCTGGATGTTGATGTTCTTTTCCCTATTCACAATCTCTTTTTATTACTGAACAAATTAAAAGACACCGATTTTTTGCTTTCACTCACCTTCTACTGATTTCTCGTTTGTTACTTCTGTTTCCTTGAATAATCATTTAGAACAATTTAATTTTGACCTAATTTTTTCTTTATAATTTGCTTACAAATTTAAAGATTTCAAAGATCGGATAGAACATACACTTGTCGCCTGATAAGGCAATTTCCCTGGCCCTCCCGTTCCATTTCCCGAACGAGTGATCCACAAATAAAATAAAATTATGTGATTTTTCAGAGTTTCATTTAAGTTCTCCTACTCTTGTCATTGACAGACAACAGCAAAAAAAAAAAAAAATAAAAATAAAAAAAAATAAAGTATTTATCAATTGATTAAAATAAAAATATTTTTAGGCTATAACTAAATAAGTTCATTTAAATAAATAAACTTTATGATGATTCTCTAAATATCAAAATAATTGTTATCCTTTATGATTTCTTTTTCTGTGATTACATGAACTGAAAAAGATTATTGAATGTAAAACAAAAATTCTCTTTTGAAGTTCTTTATAAAAATTAGTACATATCTTAAACAGAATTTGTGATCCAATTAAAATGTAATTCATTTTAAATAAAACTTTATTTATTTTAAATGCATTTAATAGAATAAGAGTAAATCGAGATTTTTCCTGGATGATGAATTTATTGTATTGCATTAACTGTAATGAAGATTTCAAATTGAAAATCATATTAAAGTATAAACAAACTAAAATCAATATTTTCTCAATTTTCTTTGCATTTCCGATGCAGAACTTTTAGGTCTTTGGATATTTATTTTTTTATATTATTATTTATTTTATTATTATATTTTCCGAAGTTTGTGACAAAGCTTCTTTCTCTTTTCAATGAGAATTTCTTATTCTCAATGAAACGAAGCATTAACAGATTTATCATTTGTTCAATCAATCTAATAACCTTGTTATCACTTTCTCTTGTCAGAATACTGAATATTTTTTGTTGGTTTTCCTTGTGATTATCATTTTCATTTCATCATTCACCATTGGCATTTATTAAATTGTGGAAATTTGAGGTTGTTTAGTTGTTATCGTGTTTACGAAATCAACATAAATCAATAATTTTGAAACTGACACAGACAAAGAAAAAGAAGACGAACGAATTGGGTTTATTTCCTTCTTCTTAGTTTTAGGGTCGCATGAAATTTTCATGATAATGTTGACTCAAAACAAAAGCTCTACTTACATGAAAAACAAATACTTTCATGTAAAATATATGCATACACATAGACAAACATACATACGTATGTATGTATGTATGTATGTAATATGTATGTATGTGAAAGTAAAGTAAGCAAGGATCAAGTCACAAGCAGCAGCAGCAGCAGAAATCCTTATTTATGTCTACAAGGCACAACGAGGACGAGTACAAAGCGACGACGATGACAAGGAAAGCCAAAAAGCATCTGCAGACATATGAGACTCACAAACAACAACAACAAAACAACAACTACAATAATAAGAACTTGTACAACATGTGAAAATGCAGCAGCCGGAAAAAAAGAAAAGAAGAAGAATATAAGGAGAAAACAGTGAAAAATTCTATGCAAGTAGTTAATGTACTTAGTGTCAGCGACGAAGCGCAAAAGAATTGTCTTGAAAACAAAAACATAAAGAAAAGTTATAAGATGTAAAATGGAAAACTCGCCTACTTTGGTGAATTGTTGTTGGTTATGGAAAGTGCACAAATAATTGCATCTTGACGCCATTTATCTTCTGCTGCCTGTGTTTTATTGTTTGTTGCATATTGCATGGATGTCGGATGTGTGGCATAAAACTTAACTTTGCAGGAGTTTGAAGATTTTCAAGTAGTAAGTTCAATAACTTGTGTCACATATTATTAGAAATGCAATAAAACTTTTTGATTTGGAAAGGATTCTTTTTATGCTCATATGAATGAATACAAACAAATTAATTTAAAGAGCAAATTGATATTACTTTACCATAAAATAAACATAAAAAACATTAACATTTTTCAGTCTCCCGGAATAAAACTCATTTAATCTTAAAGCAAAGCCAATTAGATCACATTTTTGTTTTTTCTTCAATTTCTTACCAAAGTAAAGTATAATTTTTGTTGTTAAATATCAACCAAGCGTCAAGGACAATTTCTTCAAAATAAGCGTAATAATTTTATTTGCATGTTTCATTTAATTTTTCATGCTCCTGCGAATTTGAAATTGAATTGGCAGCTTAGTTTTTTTGCATGCTCAGTCACCTCCTACCTTAGTCCTTTGTTCATTAAGACCATTACACAATTACCCATTCTATCACTCAATCGACCTCTGAAATCTCATAGCAACTACTATTTAAGTATTGAGTAGCTGTCAAGTCTTCTTTACCTGGGGTGCTGTTTCGAGTCACTTCACTCCACACATTGAGTTGGCGTACAATTAGCACCACAACAGCAACACAATAATAATACAATAATAATAAGTGCCAACATAGCAACAAGGACAAAAATTTTAAAGGAAAATATGTATATAGAGGAGTCTGTTACAAAATGATTCTTGGGTTCCAACAGAAATTTCTATCATCAATATGACTCATCTCGGCGCTTGACGCTTCACGAGTCTTGTTTCATCTAATGATTGGCACAGCTTCCACTCATTTGCCTACTGCGGGAAGATATCAGCTTAATTCTGTCATTCTTTTTGTTTTTTTCTTTTTATTTGTTTTCTCATCTTTCTTTTTCTGTCCTTCGTTCATTTATTTAGTTACGCTTTCTTTTTATTCATTTTATATGCCTTGTCGCTTCCCTTCTTTTCAAGCTCCTCCCTATTGTCTATGAGACAAAGTTTTTATTTTCGACTTCCGTTTGGTTACTGGTATGTGGTGGTGTTGGCAACGATAACTTCAAGGCTCCGATAAGTTCTCACCATCCACTTAAATGCGCTTAAATTAAATCTGATTTCATGAATATTGATTGATTGCTTTCACCTTGAATGAAAATCCGCTTTTGTGCTACTTTTTATCATTCATTTCTTCATATCTTCTTTGCTTTTTTCACTTTTTTTTTTTTGTTCATGGCTTTTGTTTTATTTTTGTTCATGTTGCTATTTGAAGAGCGCGTTAATAATATTCCATTTTTTTTTTCTTATTTTCTTATCTTTCGAGAAGATAAATTAATGAGTTCAAGCATTGATGGCTTCATGTAAATTTACTTGACCGAAATAAGTTGATTTAATTGAGGGAATCAACAGAAATGAATTATCCTTCTTATAGAGAAAAGATAAAACTTGGCCTTGTCACTGACTCCATGAAGTCATTAATATGACTTATAAATGTATTGATTTGCTTAGAGAAGATTACGTTATATTACTTACAATACTACAAGAGATAGTAAGACAGTAAGTAAGCTAAGGGTGGCAATGAGCTTAGCATAGGAAGTGGGTTCCAGGTGGTGAAGAATGTACTGTATATGTTATTAATAAACATTTCCAAGAACTTCCTGTGAATTTTATAAAACAAGAAATTGAAATAATTATGTAAAACCAAGAATGGATTATATGCAAACATCTTGAAAGGCAAAGCACAAGTTGAACGACTATCAATAGATGAAATCATTATCTTAGGGTATGGCATTGCATTTTTTCCGATATATTTGTATCGAAGCATAGTATAACAAAAATAATTGGTATGAAAATACATGAAAATCCAATACGATTATGTGAAAATAGTTGGGTTGACTCAAAGTGTTAAATCTGGAAGCCAACATGCGAAATGATAATGGGAACAACCATTTGTTCATGTGTGACCAATAAGTAAATGTACTTATTTAACATAAAACTACACGGAAGAATATGAAAATGAGTGATAGTCAGGCAACAGCTTACAGCTTTTAATTTAGAGGGTAGGAAGCAGATGCTTTCGTCGTAGCCTTTTGGTCTGAAGGCTGTTCTCGAGTTGGCCGAAAGCAAGCGACTTGGAGAGATTTTCTAGTCTGATCGTACTTTATCGTCGTATTTAATCTTTCACCAGTAGGATCTGAAGATCTTTCTGTGTAGCTCTGTATTTCCACCACTCTTTCAAATCAAATCTTTAAATTTATCAATATAATTTATTTTAAAATTGCAATTTATTGTATCAAATAACAAAATTAAATAAAATTATAATTTTCTTTAGAAAAAAATATAAAAATAGAAGATTCTAAGCAAAAGTTTTACTACATAGAAATAATAAAAAATAAGAAGAAAATTTCTTAATTCAATTGTAAGTTTTCGTCATCGCACAAGCGACAGAATAAATTTGTGAAAAAAGGAATATTACCAAGTCCAATACCAAAAACAACTACAATAATAATAACAACAATAACAATAACAACAACAACACTAAGAACACCAATAACAAAAACAACAAGAAGAATATTTGAACAATAAAAACAGGCGTCAAAGCAGCTGCAGCTGACGCCATTGACAGGAAGTCAAAGTTGGCAGCAAACGGAAGTGACAGCAGCAGCCACCGCAATGACAATGAAAGCTCAACTCGAGCACAGTCTGAAGTAAAGTAATGGTCCAATGGCAATGCTTACGTTAATGTAACGCAAATCTAAAGAAGTCAAATTTTGTATAAAAAAAAAGAAAAAAGAAGAAAAAAAAAAGAAAGAGAAAAGAGCGTCAAGTCTTTTTTTGTTTTTAGGTGGAGTTGGGGGACTTGTCAACATTTTGGGTATGTAGAGCACCCATAGTATGCTGGCATAACAAAACCGAATGACAGACTTGAGACAGCGCCAACAACACAGCCAAGCTTCCGAGTACGTTTTCCAGCTGTTTCCTTCCTTCCTTTAAACGTTTTCAAGCGGGCTTTTCTTATATTTAGTTTTTTGTTAATTTTTTTTTTTTGATTTTCTTTTCTTCTTTTGAAATTTTCATTTCTTGTTGCTTTCACTTATTTCTGATTGTTGTATTCGTCTCTCGTCAAATTCGTTTGGTGCGTTGAGACTTGTTTGCATGTGTTTTCGGTTGTCCTTATTGTCGGTTTAATTTCTTTGAATTTGAATTTTGTTTTCGTTTTTGTTTTTTCATCTTTTTTCTTCAACAGGAACAATTGCTTTTCCTGTTGTTGGGTTTTCAATTCAATTTGTTTATGACTCACAAACCTAAATGTTTTTCTGAAGTATTGAAATTGCTTTATTTTTATAGAGAAAGTGAAACAGCTGGAAAAAAATCACAGAAAAATTAATAAAGAAGTTATAGAGAGAATAATTGGTACGAAAATACTTAAAAATATTGAAGAGATTTTACTTTTAAATGTGAGTATGAAGACATGAAAATGTTTTCTTCGACCTCGTTGGGTTGACTGAAATGATTAAAACAGGAAACAAACTTGTCAAAAGGCTATGTAAGCAAGGAAATAATGCAACCCAATTGAATATAATGATGATAATAGGACTGAAGGATATTTGAGCAGGATAAAACTCCCATCCATAATTAAAAACACACAATAGACTTTTTTGCAGCTTCCCAAATTTTCAAGTTTTCAAATGGGCAGCACTCAGTCCAGGCCTTAATCCTTTTGAAAACCCTCTGGGGAATCCTATCCCATAAAGTTTATATGAATGGATAACAATTTAATAGTTTAAGAGGCTTTAAGAAAGCTATTCTTCAGGAATGGACCAAATTGGACATTGCCTTGCTCCAAAATATAATTAATTCCATGCCAAGACGTATTGTGAAGGTGTTAAACAATAAAATATGCTTCACTTAAGTTATCTGAATGTTTTATAGCCATTTTATTTTTTTTAATTTGATAAACTTTGAATTTACCAAACTGTCTATTTATTTATTTCGTTTAAAAGTATTTTGTTTTATTTTTTGAAATTCTTAGATTCGTACGTTTCACTCTATGTTACTTAAAATCTTTTCCAAATATTATTATATTTTCAGATAATTTTATTTTTGATTATATAATGAATAGTTAACTTTTTATATTGTAAAATGTGTTGGCCTATTCACTTATTTCGTGCTCCTTATTCGATTTGATTGTAATGACTAATCAACCTATGGTATGTCACATTTTTAAAAGAGAAAAGAAATATGTGGACACAAAGATAACTGGAAATGAATAGCTTAAATAATATATGTATTGCATACAAAAGTTTTTATATGTTTCTGCTTTTCTATGAAGATGTTAATACACAACAATAACAATAACAATAACAATTGCAAATCAGAATGAAACTGTGATTTATTCTTATCTAAACAAATATTTACACCTTTCAAGCTACTGACTAATATAGGTACTTTGTTACATTAAAGCCTCCACTAATCCTCATTAAATACTTTACACTGTCTGAATTCAACAATACACATGGATGTACATACACTTACAACCACCGCATACACATAAACAAACATAAGTTTCATGATGTGAGTTTAGTAGACGACGACATGCTAAATCTACAAACATAATTACGACCCTACCGTGCTTTGCTTTACTCTGTTCTATTCTGTTCCATACTTGTCTGGTTTACCATAATAAACTTGTGTGTATGTATGTATATTATCCCTTTGCTGATGCCTGCAAGTATGCTTCAAAGTTCTATAAACTTTTAACCTTCTTTAGTTTAGCGTAAACTCTCATCTAAAGTGTTTTTCAATAGTTAATTTTGTGCAGGGACAATTATGTATGCAAAATTGAAATCGTTTTAATGATATTTTCACACAAAACTATTGTATAAAATCCTTTTCTCTCCTTCTTATGCTTCCGTGTTTGTTTGACCAGACTTAATTTCTAAGCACAAGTAGTGACAGTTGGAGTGCTTTTTGTTCATATGAAAATTTTAATGAAATTTTTTTGAGATTTATTGATTTTTCCTTGTTTTATTTTTATTTTTTAAACTATTTGAATAAAATAATTTATTTTAATTTCTTTTTTTCATTTGAGTTGAGTTGAAGTGTTAGTTTCCATTTAAAAAAAATGATGTCACTTCAATTTATTTTTGTGCTTTCCAAACATTTGTTCTCGCATATGACAAAATATTGGGTAAAAGTGAAAAAACTAAAAAATAAAATATAGAAAAATGAAAACAAAATAAAATAAAAAGCATAAAAAATAGAAGCTTCAAAGTCATTTCCAAACTAACAAACACATGTAACACATGGCAAAAGTTCTAAAACTCACACATTTCTTTTTTTCTCAACATTTTTCTCATTTTCGTTTGGCAATAGAAGAGTGAGAAAAATATTATGTGGGAAAAACTATATTTTCTTTCACTTTCGCCTCAATCGACTGACCATGAGCTAAATTTTCATACACATAAATACTGCATACATGTGTAGTTAAAATATCCTTCTAATAAAGTAAAAGGTACATGCATTTAGTCGGAGTATTTTTTTTCAATTGTATTACAGAAAGAGGACTCTGGTTGGAGTCTTCAATGTCTAATAGGGAATCATGTTAAAAGGTTGAGCATCTATTTGCATAGATTCAATCATACTTGTAACTGCAAAAAGAAGATAAAGTCGAAAAGAACCCAGTTAAGAACCTTTTTCATAAATGGCATTGACAACCTTTGTTTCAAGGTCAGAACCGGGAAATGTAGCCAACTCCCGTATCAACTAGATTTTTTTGATGCGCCAAGGACTTGTACATTTTCTAAAGATCATAGCAGACTGACCTACTAGAATGCACGATTCACCGGACAAGCAATCTCAGCACCCCCGGACGACACTGGCTCTTTTTTCAACCCGGGACCACCAATAAATTCATCATATCTGCGGACCTGTTGCTTCATTGCAACGATTATCCTGCACGCTGTTTTCCAGGAGTCTTTATCCTTTAGCACGTAGTTAATCACGTCATTTGGTATAAGGTTTCCTTCAACCTCAGCCGTGATTAACTCCCTGAGGTGTACAAACCGGGAACAATTCATGAAAACGTGACAAGCATTTCTCGCTGGTTTGTATAGAACAGACATTCTTGAATTTATGCAGGTACCGCCGGAAACATCTATGCCCTGTGAGGAACTGCGCCAGATGATATCAACTAGTGGAATCGTTGGTTTGTGAAGCGGATACGTAAATTAGTTTCCTACCAAAAAATAATTCAAGGCCTTATATATTGGGAAGAAAGTTATCAAATTATACTGTCCATATTATGTTATGCTTGGATTTAATTTGTTTCGAAAAGAAATAACTAAAAAACCATTGTGATGAAACAGATACCACTGCATCTTAAAGATATATGATTGTTGTAAATAGATGACATTGAATTTTTTTTTTTCTCAAAATATCAGATCAGAGATGAATCTTCAAAAGCATACAGATCTCATTATTTTGAAAATTTTTGGTGATTTTAATGTGAGAGAAGAAGAATCGATAAATTCGTGAAACTACAACTACAAGAATGCCTCGGAAAAACTCGATGGAGTAGACATTTTTCACATACCAAATATAGAGATCTTAGTTTTGAGATAAATATTACCCGAAAGGTTGAAAACTGAAAATTGTTAGGTAAAAAAGAATTAATATAATTATTTTCATAATGATGATGTTTATGTCAACTGTCAACAAATCTTTCAGTTCTGTTGTAAAAGGATACATGCAGGGTATTTGAGTTTCATAAGAAGCGAAATGAATGCTTTCTCTTATTTTTATTTCATTATTTTTAAAATGTGTACAAATTTAACTTTTTTTATAAAAATTTTCACAAAAACAATGCTTGACTTTGCTTTATATAAGTTTCGCTTTCACTTGGTATTTTTGCTTGAAAGAAATAGCTGGAAAAGGAATAGAACAGCAGAACGAAAGAAACATAGAAACAAACGAAAAAGCCCAGAAATGAAATGAATGAAAATAGTTGCATTGAGAAAATAAAGGAGAGAAAAACCTAAAAGTATGCAATGAAATTCTTTTTCAGCCATTAGTAGGTTTCTATGCTGCAATTTCAATTGTATGAGTTTGTGTATCTATGTTTGCTGTGTGTTATGATTGTGTGTATGTGTGTGTGTGTGAATTTCACATAAGATTATTACACGCGTGTGTATGCCTACCAAAACTTGACTCCTCTGCCTTTTACACCCTGCCTTCCTTACACACTTAAAACTTTCATTTTTAATAATTGAAGTCACAACCAACCCACAATCACACTACACTACATATAAGACAAGGCTGCATTTCTTTTGATTCGTTTTTTTTTTTTTTTTGTTAGTTACTAAAATCTGGGTTAACGAAGCTATGGTACATGGATAAAGAGGCGCACATAGTACTAAAACTAGTACTACATTCAAACATGACCAGGTAACACAGATACTTTGAGTATAATATTGTACAACTATGGTTATTTGTTTGACTTTGAAGAAACACACACTTGTGGACTATTAAAAAATCATGCTTGCCTACGCAAAATCTATGCAAATCTCTACGATACAATATGATTCGATTCTTAACCAAAAGTGCGTAATGCATACGTACGTGTTTCTCTAAGAGGGCATATAGTATATTTCAATATAAATAGGATGATGTTCTTATATAAAGTGAACAAATGGTTTTTGGTTCCAATTTAGATGAAAAGTGAAGAAAAGATTTATAGATACTCTAAATTGGATTTATGTGAATAATGTAGGTTCAACTGTTTTTATACAAATTTCTTTTTTTGACTTTAAGCTTTCCTTACTTTTAGTTATTGTTTAACAATCATAAATGCATATATCAGTTTTTTAAAATTAAAGATCCCTAAAAACTTGATATTTCTTCAAGGTAATGATTTGGTCTTTAGATCAGAAACCTTGAAATGTAAATCATAAATTTGAAATACTTAATTTGAATTTGCAATGTATACTTATATATATACTTACTTTTACATTTGATAAATTTAAAGTTTTGTTATAAGTTTATGTAGTTGAATACTTTTGACTCATGTGCAGATTTGAATAATGGGAATAAGTTATATGAAAATACTTATATTGATTTTTGAATTCCAGAAAGTTGATGTCAAATTATACAAGGTCAAGATCTAATCAACATTTCAGAGTTACTATCAAGCACTCAAATACATACATTTTGCTCAAAACTTTAATGCAAGCGATGCTGAATAGAAAAGGATAGCAAGGAGATGAAGCAGGAGTAAAGCAACCATTTTGTTGGTATGATATCCTTGCAATACCACATACTTGTGTAATTGACTAGTGGGTGTTATTGCTGGTTGATAAGTGTCCGAACAAGTCTGAGAGTATAATAGAAAGAGAATGTGAGAGAGTGCCACACCATAATAAATTGCGTAGGAAAAGTTTTTTTGCATTGCTGTCAGCGAGTTTCATGGGAGAACAATACTAGTGCGAAAGGGAATGAGTAAAGCAGAGGGGCTAAGAGACTAAGAGAATGGCTTCAAAAACATTAAAATGTTAGGAAGCGCGACTGCGGATAGCAAACGAAAATAAATGTGCTGAAAGCACTTTTCAAAAACTTTCTCATATGTTTTTGCTGTTGTTGGTGTTGTTGTGAAATATTATGGTCAAAATACAAGAAGTAAACCTGCTATAGTTACATAGACTCTTTCATGCACATGGGGTTCGCGTCATCGCCATCGTCATTGAATCGATCCAAGGCAAAGTTTATTTCTCCATTTTTGTTGCTTGTTTTCAAACAATGCCACATTAACACATTTGTTGATCGTATAATCAATTTGTAATTTGTAGCCACAACAACAAAATTCACAGGCAGTGGACAACGCTGCAAGAAAACATCGAACGCATACCGAGCTCCCTTCTTACTACTATACTACTACTTTTGTGTGTGTTTGGGAAATTACAATGAAAATTCAGTTCGGTTCCCCTATGCAGTGAAACTTTTTTGCCTTTTCCTATGCGAATTTGCTATGACAACCAATGAAAAAGTTTAAACTTTTGCAAAATTTTCTTTGTAAAGAAAAAAGTAAACAAAAAACAAAAAAACAAAAAAATCTTAAAAAATTGACTTCTCTATGATTTTTCTCCTTATACTATTTCTTCATTTTCCTTTTCCTATTTATTTGTACTTTTTTCATACATCATAAGGGGGGAAAATGAGAAAAACTTTGTCTAAATATTTTTCAATTTCAACTCCTTTACGCCTGTCAGGCATGACAGGATAATAATAATAACAACAACATTAAGAAAAAGCAAGCAAGTTGCCTTATTTGACATAAAATCAGAGTCCTTTAAGGCAAACAGCGGTCAAAGTTGATTGAGAGGTGATGGGAAAAAATATAAAATAAATGCGAAAAAAAAACTCTTTTGGTACCCAAAAAAAAAAAAAAAAACTTATTTACTGAAAACGTTTGCTGTAAAATCTATTTAAATTTATGTTTATTAAAAAGTCAATGCTTTCCTTTGCTTTACCATTTACCATTAAAAATGTCAACGAGATTTTGTTTATATTGTGTTTTGAACCTTTTCAATTCTAAGAAAGAGAAAGTTTTGTTTGTATTTATATTAAAAATATGAAAGTGATGAGCGCTTCATTACAATAAAAAATATATGTACTATATAAGAATAGAATCATTTAAATCCTTATGATGATAGTCACCATTGTAAGAAGTATCCTCATCTTTTGCTGGATAGATACCAAACATTAAACCCTTTTCTTTTTTGCTCCAGGTCTACTATGTTGGAAAATGCAAATTCTTTGCAGCTGTTGTCAAACATTGATTAATGAATATGGGTGCTATTCATGGCCATATAATGGTGTGTGTCATCATAATGATCATCATCCTTATTGTCATCATTATTGTCTTGATGTGCATTCAATTTCATGAGAAATTTACATGCTAAAAGCTCTTTGTTGTCGTCAGGAGTTGCTTGTACAAACATAAGTACATACAAATGTATGCATGATGACTATGTTGATGACCTTTAACCCCTTTTCCCAAGTTGATTATACTTATGAAATCATTCATTCAACATTTGTGACAAGGTCAAAGTGTTTGTGTTATACAACGATATTTAATGCTTATGGTATTAGATAATCGAAAGTTGAGTCTTTTAAAAAGTTCCAGAGACTTATTGCTTTGGGATTAGAACAATGAACATGAACAAAAATATTGATTACAAAACAATTTTCTGTTCTTTGTACAATTTCTTACGATTGAGTTATGTCAAATTCCTTGAATTCATAAATATTTAGTCTTAACGTTTATAATTTTGTTTTCATGCTGATTACATCGCTTTCAAATGAAATAGAAAATAAAATATGTGAAAATGAATTTTCAAAATAATAATATTTTAGCGAAGCTCTTCAATTACTATGAAACCACAAAATCAGGAGCAACGCAACTCAACATGCAAAAGCAAAAGCAAAAGTAAACGCTAATGATGCCCAAGAGTATAATACTGAAATTTGTATTATCAGGCAGCACAGGCAACAATAACAACAGCGAAACTTCATAATGAAATTGTTGTTGCGAGTAGAATGTCAAATTGCTCTTAGTCAAGCCTGTGGTACACAAGCTAAAAATGAAGGTTCATCACCATGGGGTTAAGGTGAAGAGAGAGAGAGAGACAGAGACTTGGATGTCTGGTCGACAGTCCAAATTCTCTCTTCATAAAAGATTTTGGTCAATAATTTAATTCATTGTTTGTCTGATATTCGCATTGCAAGGCACACTTAGTCTGTTCATACTATTATGTTAAATAATTGTAATGAATAACAATGAATATAATGCATGACAGTATTGATTTAATTCTTTTCCGAGGCTTCAATTGTTCTTCTATGAGCAATGTAGGAATAATTGGTGTAGCATGAAGCTAGCGAGTTTATTTTGTCCGCTCGACTGCAATTAGCCAGCACCTTCAGCACCTTCATAGACTTTGTGGGTCTTCTGAGGGCCTTTTTTTGAAGCCGCCACCAAGTAGAGGGTATAGTGGCACGGGTGTGAACACAGATTTGACAAGTATATTAAAGTTTTACAAGTTGATCGCCTTGTGTGCCTGATGACAAACAATCAGGTTCGCAATCAACCTTATCAGACGAAAACATTGCAAAGAAGTCACTAGTCGGCACAATAAATAACGCTAGGCAACCAGAAAGACTACACAACAGATGGCACGAATGCTGGACTTCGAGATCGAATGCCAATCGTTCTTAGAATAAGCCACCGTCCATATACAAATAGTTTTACATAGTAAATATTTCAATTAACAAACTGTGTTAAGTAAACAGGATCTAATTCTAACAATGATGAATATATAAAGAATACATGTTGCAATATTTGAAGATAAAGACTTTCAAGAAGAAATAACTACTTGTAAGCGAAATACAAGATGTGGAAAAATTATAAATGTCAATAATTCAATTCCACATTGTGTTTAATATTGAGTAGATCTCTGACTGTCTATACAATCATAGGGCTAATTAAACTTTAATTGATCACAAGTTCTTCTTCGGGTAAAGAAGAGCCCATTTTGTAAAATGTGTTCCAAAACAGGAGAGTTGAAGATATTTTTATCTACACAAAGAATCTTCAACGAATTCTCACTAGTTACCTCACAATTTATTGTTGTCTCTAGTTACACTACTTGTTACGATGGTCATTTTAGTCTGTATGATTTGTGACCTTTAATGGTCAAGAATTTCCATACGCCTATACCATTTTTGGTGTTTCAATGACCTTAAACCTTATGCAGAGGATTCCACTTCGGATTCAAAACAGGCTCTTCGACGAATGATCGATTTAATTTGGTTAAATCAAGTCTTCCCCTATATTATGTAAGATTTCTGTCATACTTTAGTATTAGAACAAAAGAAATAAGCCTCCCAGTAATTCAGAGCTGCAGCTTATATGATTTTGTGAGGTTGTTTAAAAATCAATTAATATTTTCTTCACAATTTTTTTAGGTTGTCATGAAAGGACTTTCTATCTTAGGGGTCATTGCAATGCTTCCATTACAACACCTATACGAGCCCATAAATTCATTAAAAGCTCCAACTTTTAGGCTAACATGATAAAGCGCAATAGACTTTTTGAGGTCTTAGTGCAGTCTTTAGCCAATATAAACCAAAATAATAAAAATACTATCAAATTTTGAACCAGATGTATTTGTTGAAATTTTTTAACCGAATTTTACAAATATTTTAAAACTTTACAATTATGTAATATAATACTATTTTGATTTGATCAATTATTTTCCTCAAAAGTTTCGGATTTGCTATTTTGCTTATAATCGCTCATTAAACAATATTTCGAGAGTAATGGGCCAAGTAAAATCATTTGACATAGATTTCGCACCATTGAAAGTCAAATCAAGATGATTACAATCACTTTTAAGAAAGTCATAGCACATCTGAGAATCATTTAAATTGCGTACTTTTGTGGAACGGCTGAGCGATTGATCCATAATACGGTTAAAAACAGTTATTGTGGCATATAGAGGTTTAATCATTTCCATTGAGGCAAGCCAAAATACCCAAAGATCATTCTTTTCTTTATGAACAGCGGAAAGACTTTCATCCAACTCACGGCTACCAAAGGTTGCTGCCCATGATGTGCGACATGCCATCAGTATGACTGGCGAATAGTTCTGGAAACTTTTAAATTGTGATGGAAGCGGTGAATTGGGTAATGCTAGACCGCGAGAAATAGGCGCTCCAATGTCACCTGCAGTCTTGACACCGCCATATGCAAAGACGCTGAGAGCAACGTTCTTCCGAAACTCAAATTGTAATGGTTCAAAGACATATAAGCAGCGTTGCTTTAAATGTATTTCAATAAAGAAAATTTCCTGGTTCTTGACATGTTGCATGAGGAAGTGATACATAACAGCCGAGGGACTTATAATGGCATTACAATGTGGGCAATGTATCGGTTCATGTGAAATCTCTAAAACATTTTGCGGTTTTGGCTTTGACATCGGAAAAGTAGTAGGGTGGGGGTCATCACTATCGCGCCAGTTCCAATTGGTCGGCCTCACATTGGTTAACAACTGTTCAACAGCTTTAGCACTATACAGTATGGATTTCTCTAAAGCAGTTTTCTTATCTGCGAGATCAGATTCCTTGCGATTTTCTTCACAAATTTCCCAATGGTTGGTTTTACTGATTTTCTCGATAAGATCCTGGTCAAAATCATCCTTAGCATCAATTATATTGAGATTACTGTCCTCACTACTGCTTATTTCCTTGATTTCTTGAATTGTTGAAATAGGTCTACTTGAGTGCTTAAGAACACTTCTGGGTAGAAATGCTGGAACTCGGTTTGGTATATTTCTCAATTTACCAGATTCATCCAAATCTCTTCTATAAATGCCAATACAGTTCACATGTGGCAATGAATAATTACTGGTCTTGGATGACAAATTTTCCGAGGTTGAGTATGACATTTGCTTTTGCAACCATTCTCGGAACGCTGGATCCATATACTGCATTGCTGCTGAAATGACTTGATCAAAAAATATTTTGCTCTTTTATCAGATCTTTGGTTACAAGATACCTTTTTACTTACATTCCATATCAACTCCATCAGATTTCTCCAACTCACTAGATGTCGGTTGACGGTCATCTAGAAAATGCACAGCACGTTCCATTTGTACTTATTGAATTTTAGCCTAAATGGTTCTTTTATGAAACTAAAATTTCGACAATAACTTTAAATTTCTTATATACAATAATTTGTTTGTTTAATAAAATTTTGTGATTTCAAACTAACTTATTTCTTTTACATTCATTCTTCTCTTTGACATAAATTTCATAAGAGACTATTCAGTTTTCTCTTTTCTATGAAAAATGTATCAACAAAATGATATAAATTTAGAATAAGGTGGAAAGAGTTGTTTATTGCACTTTATTATTTCATTATTAACTCTGAAATTGATGTTTGTTTTATTTGCTGTTGTCTAAATAAGAGAAAATCTTGTTACATAATTGTATATCATAAACAGATTCTGTAGCATTAACATTGTTTGCCCTTTATGTTAATTGTTTCCTATTTTTATACTCTTCTAGCAGTGAATAGTTTTATAAGTTTGTCATGAAGTTTGTAACATACAAAAGGAGTTTTCGGAGACCCCATAAAGTATATATTTATAGGGTGGGTCATTTGTTGGTCCGATTTTGAACACCTTGTTGTTAATGACGCTGTCAATTTGAGCACCATAAATTGTTGACAGTATTTTATTTTTAACCTTGCGCTGAACGAATGTGGATCGCTTCTCTTAGCAATAACGATGTGGGGCTCATTGAAAGATAAAGTTTATGCCAACAATCTCCAACTATCGATCACTTGAAACAGAAAATTCGGGCCGAAATTGCCGAAATTGCTTGGAAATTAAGCCAGCTGTGCCCAACATTTGATGGAAATTATTTTTCATACTTAATCGGGAGAATCAATTTATTAAATAAAGCGAAATTCTTTGAAAAAAGTTAGCTTTTAATATCAAGACCCTCGGACCACTAGGAATGGCGTGAAGCGTATTACAACTTCGGATAACAAAAGTTTGTCTTTTTCATTGGTTTTAATTCTGTTAACATTTGGATTTTTATAATATGTCCATTGGTAAACTGAGTGGCTTATGATGATGTTAGAGCTCTGCTCGCATCAACACTGAACTAATAATTATCCTCTCTCGTATCTCATTTTCATCTCAAGTTCAGAAGAGTAAACCCCTTTCTCCACCATGGTTGCTAATAAGCTTGTCGTTTAATTTACAACTGCAGCGACACGAAATAGGCCACACAAGCAGTGAGTTTTATAGACAACTTTTGCTGGAAGAATATGCAAAACTTTCTTACCGAAAATGGTTGTATACATTCGGCTCCAAATGTGGCATCAAGAATGCTTTCGCTGTTGTTACCGACAACGATTTATTTATATCGAGAGGCTTACTTCTCGAATACTGCTCCATTTTAAATATCGAAACGCTTGCTGATTTAAAAGTCTGTACCTTTCCTCAGTGGACGGTATGCTGTCTGCATCGACAGTTTATCAATAGCAAATAATCCAATGAATGACAAAGACCTGAAAAGTCATCTGTCTAAAGTTATACACACAAAGACTTTGACATGAAAACAAGTGAAGGCTGACTACAGAAATGATCCTGGGCAGGATTCTATCAAAAACATCAAAACATAGATGACCTATGCTTGTGCGCCTACGTATCGGACATACTCAACTCACGCACTGACACCATCTCACCGGAGCATCGGGGCAACTATGTTTCTACGGAACCACGGTCTTCATCGATAACATCGTAGATGTCTGTCCAAGATTGGGAGAGCTAGGGCTATTTTTTTTAAAAGCATTAAGCTATTAGAACTTTTAAAAGAATGTTCTTTGTATAATACAGACCTAGTTTATAATTTCCTTCTTCATTTTAGTTTAATCCACATATTCTAATCATCATATATTTATCTCATCATAAAGTCGTAGTACTCTTTTTTTTACAATAATTTTATCTATATATTATAAATAAATATCCTTTCTCCCTCTAAGGAATCATGTACTACATACCACACTATCAATAGTCACACTGTCGTTTCATGAATACACATGACTAGGTTTTATACTGTGTAACGATTATGTTTGCTGACTGTTAACACTACTTACAATAGTATGCGCTTGTGTAGGGTTCTAATCAATACGCATAAACATAATTGTTTCGATTGACTCAGTGTTATCATGAAAATTACCCTTACAATTTGAACAGTCTGCGGTGCGGTGTTGCCTTGACGATGCATCACCTACCCAGCTGCTTTGTATCTAAGTCAATCTCTCAGTAATCTCTAGCATATTACATTTGCTCAGAGTTATTTCAAGTGACTCTATCATACTACCTTTGCAAAATTTTTTAAATTTCCAACAATAACGACGTTGTTCGTACGTGTAGTGGATTTTAAAGATGAATCTATTTTTTTTATCATCCTTGATATTATTTTTGTGTATCTACTACTATTTTTCTAACATGCTTTTCTCTTTTTTACTTCTACCCTCTTACCCACGCTCTCTTCTACCCCAAACAAGTAATACGAATAAAAGAGAAAGATAGCAAGCGCTCGCCCCTTCACCAAAATGTTGACCTGTTGCAAATGAATTTTCAAATGTTTCTACCTGAATGTTGCCCTCAGTTGCATTTGTTACTTTCTATGCTGCAGTTGATTTTCTCTTTGAAGAGAAAATTGAGAGAATATACATACTGTATTTGTGTTGATACACAAAAAAAAAAAAAAAATTCTTTGTTAATTCAAAAAAAAAAAAATTGTGAAAATTTTTAATTTGTTTAAAAACAAACAATTGGTAATAAATATTAATTTAAGATATTTGTGTATTGAATTGTTTATCTCTTTTTGAAGTGAAATAATTAAAATGTAATTTTAAAGTCATCGTTTGTTAATAACGTGAAATCATGTGTTTTGTTTGAACAAACAAAGAGACTTGGTGGTGCAATAGATACAGATACATTTTTCTTGTTATGTGAAACTAGTGTTCAACAATAACTTCTAGCAGTATTTTAATGGATTTATCTTTAAAATATTATAAGCTATTTTCTCCCATGGTCAGATTATTGTAAATTAAATGAAATATATTTTTATAATCATATGAAATGTTTGTTCAGGCGGTTGGTAATTTGGTTTGTACATAGTATTTGGAAAGATTGTTTTGTCTGTCAATAGTTGAGTTGACTTTGTGTAAAAATTGAAATCCTTGCTTGTAAAACAGATGATATGATTCACATTATTAGTGTTGATAGATCTATGATTTCTATTCTTTATAGACTATAATTTTGTTATATATTATTTTTTGCTTTTTTAATACTAGATTGTCATGGATCAGATATTGCCCAATATATTCCCAACACAATTTTTAATTCAATATATTGATCATTCATGTAAGTGCTTGAATTTTTAAATGAAAACGAATCAAAAATTTTCACATTAATTTATGTTCCATTAGCGACTGTCTTGGATGTGGCAAAGAATCTCTGTATGAGCACCGAATTCTCAGATGTGACATTTCTTATTAAGGGTCAACGTTTTCCGGCACATCGTATGATTTTGGCTTCAAGATTTGAATATTTTCGTGTTATGCTCTATGGCGGATTTAGTGAAGCAAAAAAGGATGAAATTGAATTGGATGTGAATCCAGATGCATTTAAAGTGATCTTGCAATATGTGTATACTGGTGTTTTGAATATGAAAATATATACAGAAGAAGCCTTAGCTGATATACTAAATCTTGCTAATGAATATTGCTTTGACGAACTTATATCTGTGTTACTACCAACTCTATGCAAACGTTTCACTAAGGATAACTATGGTGTACTCATGAATATTGCACTTCTTTATTCACAAGATTCATATTATGAAATATATTTGGATATCCTGGATACGCACGCCGGTCATATTCTAAAGAGGGAATGCTTTAATTTGTTAAACAAAGTAAGAGAATTCAAGAAGAGTAAATATGAATTTTCACTTTATTTTTTCAATTGCATAAATTCAGGAGGCTCTTGCTGATATTATCAAACGTGATACTTTTAGTGGATATGAATTAGATATTTTTAAATCTGTTATGAAATGGAGTGAAACACACACAGAGGAGGAGTTAAAGGTATGTTTTGCATATAGTAATTTTTATGGTACTAATCTGAATACTTTATTCAGTATGTTATTCCCTATATACGTTTTAATTTGATGCAAATAGATGATCTGCGAACTCATGTGCAACCTACAGGTCTCTTAACAGAGAAAGAGATTGATGAGGTCATTCATGAGATAAAGACATTGATAAGGTTACCATTTCGCGCAGGAAGAACTCATCGTGTTCAACAAACGTTCTTATCATTAGAGTCGAACACTGTCTATGGAGATAGGTTACTACTTTGTGAATCTGGGAATATGCGTCGTCCAGCTTACTTTCAGTTAACTAGAGAACGCATGATTAATCATCTATTTATGGATCTCGGTGAATGTGTTTGCTCCTATCATGTGGAAGTATCAACCGATTGTAGAGAATGGAAACGAATTATTGATTACAGCAAATACAAGTGCTATTCAGTACAATTTCTGTACTTCGACTTAACAGCGGTTCGCTATATCTGCATTGTACCCCATTATATGGAGAAAGGGGTATGTGACAAAAGTTTAACTTGAAGATTAATATTAATGTTTGGTAAAATAAATTCTCAGTACTATCGTGTTAACAAAATTGAGACCGATTACACATTTGTCTCAATGCCGATGCTATTCGATGGCTTTGTTGCTCCCATTTACAATATGCAACGCGCAATGTCTGGACAAGAGGAAGCTTGGAAGTATGACAGTAATAGAGCGTTAACAACAATTTCAAAAGATATCACAAATTCGAAATCCATGATTTTTGCCCTACATCAACCGATGCACATAAATACTATTCACCTAAGGTGTGAGCATAGAAAATTTAGAGTGTCGAAAATAGAATCAGCAGTGGAAGAAAATAATTTTACTGAATTAACATGTAATTCAGATGTTTATAAATGTTTTACTTTTGAAGCTCATTTGGTTAGTTTTATACGCGTAACATATTCACGTCGCCCAAACCCAGTAAGTTATACAAGCATCTACTTTCCATCAACTAAAATATTCATAAATTTTAATGTATTTCTATTTTTATTTTTTAGGGCAGATTAATGAAGATAATATATTACTTTAATCCTGCAAATGCGCCTGGTCCTCAAAGTAATTGGGCTGATTATCTTGCGGAAGTAAAACGACCGGGTAAATTTTTATAATAGATTTGTATGTACTTATTTTTTTAAATACAGGAAATAGTGTCTACAATGTATACAATAGTAATATGTATTAGTAATAATTTTCAACACTCTACTATGTATAATTAAAAAATATTGTATTTTAAATGTATGATAAAAGAAATAAAAATGAAAACAATCCTAGTCCACTAGTTTGATTGATCATATATTGCAAGAGTGCGCTTAGTTTTTGAGGAAAGCCTTGGTGGCCTAATCTGAAGTAAAATACTGTCCAGAGTATGAGGATGGACTTTTAGTGAAGACACTACACACGTAGTCACAACGGTGACTATAGGACCAAAGGAATTCCTTTCAACCTCACACAAAAAAAAACAAAAAAAAAAAATTACCGTTATCTCATCCTCAATATTAACACTAATCTTTCTTAAAAGAAAAAACTCTACACCTGTCTTATCTACCCTACTCAGCCCTACCCATCCTTCTTTAACGTCAAAAAGAACTTTGGTTTGTCCTCTAATTAACTTATTTGATCAGACGACAATTCCCATCTGTCTATCAACTCGCTTTCACAATTCTTCAACTTATGTTCAGTTCAATTTCTGTAATTTAAAAACCATTTCTAAATCTCTGGTGTCTGTTCCTATTACGTCAGGAACTATTTTAAATATTCATCAACCCTTTCATCGGATTTCCAGACAGAACTATAACCGGAAATATTCGGTCATCCGAATCTACTATAGCCGTTGATACCAAAATTCAGGCCTTCCTATTGTCATATCTATAATTTAATTCAATCGGTGGAAGGTAAGCAAATTGTTGCAGTTGGCGTACAGTCCTTACTTTATGACAGACATTAATGTACATCATACTAATGTAAGCTAAGTAAGTTTCATATACTTCTTCCGGTGTCATTATCTCATCGAGATCCCAACAATAAGTAAGCAGGAATTATTGGATGAGGGTTTCCACTATATATACTTTATTTGATAATTTACTCCACAGTTTCTGCATTTCGATAGTGCTTGTCCACTTTATAAGGAATTCCCCCTTAGTTGTCTTTCTAACCTTGTGTCAAATTCATGTAGCTTCGTTGTGAATCCGTTTAGATTGTGTCTTCATATATGTATGCATCCCCAATAATCAACTAATCATAAAATACTCACTGCAAAACAACGCTAAATGAAATCCGCTTAAGGATATTTAAACTTTCCTTTATGATAAGGCAACGTATGAACTACAAAGAACTAATGTAAAAGATATTTGCGAACATGACTTTATTTCCTTTCTACTGTTACTTCGTCTTATACGAGTATTTATATGGTACTACACGAATTTGAACTGAAAATTTATTTGAAATTCTGCACATGCATGCACTCAATTTAAGTTAAATTATTTTTAGCCAATTTTTTATGTTCTTCATTTTTTTCTTCATTTTATTTTTCTATTTTTTATTTGTGTGTACACCAAAGTCCTTTCAACTTCTTCCTCTTTACGATCGTCCCACGATAAACTTAATATCAACTGATGCTTTTTACTTGTTATTTTTCACTGATAGAAAACTGTAAAGGAGAATTTTTGTTTCGGTGTGGGGTGAAGGAAAATGAATAAAACCCAAGAAAAATATTTGAAAAAAGCAAAGAAAGAAAAGGTGCACAAAGTTGGCTCAGACACAGTTGGTTTAACTGAAAGCGTTCGAAATAAAGTTAAAAGCAAGCTAGATTTTTTTAGCTAATTTGCTGCAATAACATCAAAGCGGCTTTGCCCCTTTTTTCTATCTCGTATCCCGTTTGTATCTTCTTACTTACTTCTTAACTTCTTTTATTTGCTTTTCTTTTCAATATTCTTGTTTTTTTTTCATTTTTCGTTCAATGTTGTCAGCAGTAAATGAAAAATAACATATAAAAAAGGGGAGTTTTGCCATTCAGCTTATTTGGAATTAATCTTGGTATTACCTGCTTCGCATTAAACATGACAAAGTAAATTGGCGTTTAAATGATTATTTTACTATTGATAATTTAAAGTTTAGGTTCTATTGAGCTAAAATTTTTAAAGTTTATTTAATGTATAGTTGTTGAAGAGAGGTATTTGATTTTATTTACTTATGCAGTGTATAATAGTGATTAAAAAATGTATTTAAAAACTTTGATTCAACTGCTAATATGAGCTGCACCCGGTAAACTTGACCTCGGCATTCAGAGAAGTTTGTCTGTTCTTAAAGGAATTGCATATCTAAATTACAAATTTTCTTTATACCAATGACAACTCACTGCTTCAACTAAATTTTAATTATTTGTTTTAAACTTGCTTTCAATTCGTGTTTTTATATCTTTTTTAAAAAAGAAATAAAGCAAACGAAGAATTCACATACAAATTTTAAATACTTATGAAATATTGTTCATATGATTGTCTTGCATAAACTTTTACGTATGGTTCATGTATGGTACGTGTACGAGTATAAGTTTGTACCTCCGATTCATATGTCTTAATTTCTCAGTTGGTTGCGCTGCATGCTTTATTTGTTTAAATATTTCTTGTGACTTTTGTTTTGAACTCCGCCTTTGCTTGCATTGAGTCTTTATTTGCAGACAAATAATTTATTTGAATTTTAAGTGAACATATTTTTCATGTTTTCCTTTTGTATACAACAAACGAAATAAAAAAAAAAAAAAAATGAAACAAGAAAAGAATGCAAATAAATATAATAATTTAAATTTTGCCAAGTTGTACAGATTTAAATTTTTCTCTGTATAAAATTGCTTTTCCTCAGAAGAAGCTTTAAAAAACTTGCAATAGAAAGAGCAAAAGAACAACTCAAAAGCTTTCAAAGGAGTTTACTTAGGTACATTGTGCATGTAGTTTTTCTCTACTGTTTTGTTTTTTTGTTCTTTTTGTAACTCAAAAATCAAAGTCAAGTCTTTGTGAGTTTATAATATTATCGTTTACTGTTTTAAAGTAGACGAAGTCGGTTTTCTATGTTGTTCCATTCTTTGATGGTGATGTCACTCAATTTGCAAGCAGCAAAGCAAAAATTGCATAAAAAGTAAAGAATACCCTAACAAGGGTTTTCAAAAAGCAGCTAAGTTTGCTTCTTTTAAATCCTTTCAGTGAAGTTCAGTGAAAAAGCAACGACATTTTAACAACACATCAAGCGTATGATGGATGCTTTAGATTGTTAGTAATAATGACGTCGATGTTGACTGCATCTAAAAGGAAACACTAAGACTGTCAAGAAGGAGACAGACATTGTAGTACATAGCCTGGCAACAAATTTAAAGTTTTCTTTAATAAACTCTGTGAATGGAAGTACATATTATTTGCTAATTATAAGAATCAATTGTTGTATTCCCTCATTATAAATATGTAATGTTGCATGTAAGCAAGGAAACAACATACATATACACACAAAAACAAATGCTCTTGATATCATTAAGTCTGCTGTTGCCGCTGGTTGCTCGTGATTTATTGATGACTTTTTTTGTCTTACCAATAGTTTATTTTTAGTTTAATCAGTTTAACTTGTTAAAATTAATTACAATATGAGAATAGAGTCACCTTCACATAACATACGCTAACGATAGGGGGGCAAGATTATGTAAGGCCCTTTCTAGGATACTGGTGAACTCTAGGCATGGACGCAGGAACACAACCAAGTCCATTATGCTCTACGGATCAGCAGTATGAGCCTAAACAGTGGACAAGATACCCCTGAGAGTGTTTTTAGGCTGGGCGTGCTTAGAGTAATCAGCGCCTTCCGTATCGGCTAGCACTTGACATTGAGACAGCAGATGCTTATAGATCGCGGAGGGAGTAAGACCACAGAGGCTCCAAACGAGATGCTCAACCATCAGGACGTGGCAGTCTCGCTGATATAGCTCAACGAAAAGACGCAGGACACACGGGCTAATATCCAGCATAACCGAATAAATGAATGAAGTAATCTTTTACCTCATTTACCTCCTAAGCAGTTATGGATGCTTCTGGCAATAATTGTGCAGATTCCACCACGATGACGCCCTATGCTATACACATTGCCGCAACCATTGTGATGTAGACGCTGAGCAGGTGAGTAAGAGACTCCCTATGTGAAAAGCCTACTGTCGCAAGCCTTAATGAGTCTCATGTTGGAAAACCCGTTCAAGTGGAATGATGTTTGCAGCAACTGATTTATATTTTTGAATAGCAAATAATACTACAATAATACACTGGCTACTAGACCAAAGACCCTAAAAAATTATTATAATTTAGATTAAAACTATAAGATTACAATTTTTTAGGAAGCAGATTATCTTGTCTATGTTTAATCAAAATAGATTGTCATGGATATGTAACAGGAGAGAAGCTTCCCCTATTAGTAAGCAAGGAACAACGACTAAGTACGAATATAGTGTCTGAAAAAATACACCCAAAATGCAAGTTGAATTCTATAGTAATTTTGGTATTTTACTTTATAGTGGATTCTAATATGTCCTTTCATTTTTTTAAGGACTTCTAATATTAATGGAAAAGTATAATACCAATTACAATATAGAAGTCGACCAAATGAGAGTCATGAGAGTGAGGCACTTAGTAAATGATGATCATCCTTGACTTCGATAAACTGACTATACTTTTTAAGTACTTTTTAGAAAATGTTCGCTTCTCTTTTCTTTGTTTACTTACTGACTTTTCTTAAACAAATTCAAAAATTTACTCATTGTTTTAGGCAACTTTTGCATATTACAATACATTTTGCTTTATGTCGTGGCAACTTTACAAGTTTGAACACTTCAAAACTCTCTCTCTCTCTCTCTCGGTCTCTCTCTTTTATTCCAAAATATATTCTTGTACTAATTGTATATTCAAACATCAGGCATACGAGTATAGTAGGTACTACATATACTACTCATACTACACAATACATACTTGAATATTCCTTCAGTCATTTTTCAACTTTACCTATTAAACTTGTGGACAGGAAAATTTAATTAAAACCGAGCACAAGCACAAACGCAGCTGCTTT
This sequence comes from Amiota mariae, assembly GCA_035041805.1. Taxonomy (NCBI): domain Eukaryota; kingdom Metazoa; phylum Arthropoda; class Insecta; order Diptera; family Drosophilidae; genus Amiota; species Amiota mariae. The sequence continues at coordinate 18,109,998 of JAWNKV010000370.1, read as the reverse complement.
ACACAATATTTTCAATTATAACTCAAGTTTATACGAGATCGCAGGAAACATGAAACAACACCAAATAGAAAATGCGAAATTTTATATGAAGATGATATACAATAGTAGGGACGAAAAGAATTTACTAACTAAACTCACTCACTTTTGTTCTGTTCTGTTCTGTTCTGTTCTGTTTGGTTTTGTTTTGTTTTGTTGTGCTTTTGTTATGAACTGTGTGAAGAATTGAAGTGTTGAAGAAGGAAAAAAAGAAAGAAAGTAAGAGAAAGAAGTGAAGTAACTACAATTTGTATTAATTTGAAACGCTTTCGAGTTAAGCACAACCTGCTTTTGAAGAAGGTTATCAGTTTCACGAAGGGACGGCTCCTGAGAAAGGGGAACCATTTTCGAACTCAAAAACAAAATTTAATCAAACAAATCAAAAACTTTTTAAATAACTCTGATAAAATAAGAAAGAAGGCAAAAAAAAAAAACAGTTCCTGTTGTTTATGAAATGTTATGGAACGATGAATAAAGGAAGTACTATGTAGTATAAATATTCTAAAAGTTGATTACGATTGATAAGAACATCAAACAGTGATGATACAACATACTCGTACATACAATATTGACTTTTGGTAAGGAATTCATATGAGGTTTGTTATTAAAAATACCACATCAATTAAAAACTAAATGTTTTAAGATTATTTCCTCTAAAACTTAAGATTTATATAAACTCTTAATATAAACAAATAAATTACTACATAGTACTAAATGAATAAATTTGGTATACACAAGTGACTGAAAACTGTGCGAAAAAACTCCTTTTTTGGTATTTGCCACACAAATTCGTTGACTCACTAAGATAATTTATGACATAATAAATTTATGACATATCCTTATATATCTCAACACTTTCTATTGTTGTGGTTATTTTTGCCTTTTCTTAATGTTATCAACTCTAACTTTAGTAAATAACCGCATTTTTCACGCCAGATGATGACAGAAAATGGCTTAAGAATTTTGAATAAACTAATACAGCCCTTGGGTCTCATTCTTTCGACAATTGTCAGCCTTATTCAAAATATCAGTAACCAAACCGATGCCAAATTCTAAGGCTAAACTCATTTTGTGGCAAGGATATAAAAATAATAATTTTTATTCAAATTAAGAAAAAAAAAAAACTTAACTTAGTTTGATTTTATAAATAATTTCCAATATTTCTGGAAAGTATTCTTACTCCTCTATAATGTTGGCATTAAGTACTTTAATTTAATAATACTAATCTCTATGCTTTAAAAGTTAAAGTGTTAATTCGAAAAAAAAAAGAATTGAATGCCAATTAAATGAAAAGTTTACATTACAAAATAATAAAATTAATTATATTGGTTTATTTATATTAAATTGTGTTTTTGCATTATCATTCGCAATTAATTATATCTCTCTATTAAACGTTAACTCGTAATGATGCTAGATGTAGACTTCTACTATATTTTAATTGATGGAATGATTGGTGTATGAACAAATAATAAATTCAGGATTTGTTTACACTTATGTACGTGATTAATTACATGATACTGACAGATATTTCTGATACATGCAATTAGTGAATATTTATTTTTTACCTTTCGAAATATAGAATGGATATATTCATCACTTTGTTTGTAAATTGTTAAAGAATAAATTAATGAACCAGTGGAGTATGTACTTGTATGGAGATGTATTAGTATCATGAAGACAAATCTATAAAGAGAAACCAAAAATTCTTCAGATAGAAAAGTACATGCTTAAATTTTAGCATCTACTGATCTGGACATCTACGATTATTAGAAATTGTTCAAGGTGAAAAGAGTTTATAAGAATATATCTTCTATCTAAAAATAAAACTATAACTGTATTTCTGTTCCTAGACCGATTTTGATGAAATTTACAGGCAAACTCTAGCATAGTCTGGAGGATGTTTGAATGAAGCTTGGTGTTGACCATCATTTCCATAATTTTCCAACATCAAAGCAATGAACAGTGTTAACCACATGACCAAAGTAAATTACTTCACCAATGTGTCGATACGATACATTTATGACAAAAACAATGACTACAAAAATCACGTACTAACATCATCTCGGGGACCGTAGAAATGCGCATCGGGTGCGCTAGTTTTTAAAATTCGATTACATTGATAGATGGTTTCTATTCAGAAAGCGCAGAATAAAATAGATTCAACAATAAAAAAATTCAAAAATCTTATGAAGGTAACTTCGTGTTTGTTATCAACAGTAAAAGAGTAAAGAGAATATTGTATATACATTAGTTACCCGGGCAGACGTTGTTCTGCCACTCCTTCCCAAAAATGTAGTGGATACTGATACTTGATAAGATGTTTGACAATGGCGACTTAATTCTTTTTGAAATAAACTTTATATGTAACTCCATTGGTTTTTTAAAAAAATATTTTTGGCTGCTTTTTGGTTTGCGAATTTTTTTTTCCCTAAACCATTCTCATGAATCACTTCGTCCTTTGGTGAAAACTGCATAAAAATCTGTTCGTTAATTTTTGAGTTAATCGCAAACATACAGACAGACACGGCGGGAGACAACTTTATAATTTATATAGAAGACATAGATACTGGTATATACAAGATATTATAGTGATTTAAGTTTTTCAATGACAACTTTTCTATGACAACTTTTTCTATGTTTCTATTTTTTTTTATTTCTTGTGTAAAGGATGTTTAATCATCGGTGCAACCGACGTTAATTTTTGTTCTGTCTTTTGGTTGTATTTACAATAATAACAAATATAAAATGCAATAAATGAAATAAACTATAAATTTAATTTACAAAAACAAATATTTTTAAGGAATTCCAAAAAGCGAGACAAATCACAAATATTATTACCAATGTGATGGTAATAAACGTATTTTATGAACATAGTTTCTGTCAATCGCCAATTTGATATTTATCCTGACACAAGTCACAAGGTAAATAAAAAATAATCTCATAATAAAATTTATTATTCCAGTTGCGGGCCTGACATTCTCGTCGCCAATTAGCAAGTATTTTATAGACATATATATCTTCCGAACGCATTCCAAAATATTTATCGCAAGCCATGGGTTTAAAGCATTAGGTTTAGCCTGTTATGATTAATTCAATAATAATAAAATTATTTATTTAAGATGAAGTCTATACAGAAAATCTTACACTAGCTAATCCATAGAGCATAGTAATCCACATGATCAGCCTGATAATAAAGCTCATTAGTCCAATTACGTGAATGTGTGAATAAATATTCTGATTTTTGGTATTTATTTTAGCGATTTCCTGCTTCAATATGAAAATTTTTCTCATATAAATGAACTAAAAGCAATAAAAATATACATTACCAATAAATATAAAAATTATTATTGTTATTATTTGAACCAAAAACTTACTATATTCCGAATAGTCAATGCGAAAATTAGCCAGAAAATTAAGGGAAAATAATTCTCCTTACAGAACTCACATTCAAATAAAATTTCCTGCATTTTTGCATATTGTGAAAATATATCAAGATCGTGAATGGAATACAAACTGCATTCCTCAGTTGTTGTCTTAATATATTTGCGTAGAATAAGACAATATTTTTTTTGTATGAATTCTAATGAGTACATTTTGATAAAAAAAAATTTGTAAACAAAAATATATTCTATGATTTAATTGGAAACGTTGATTTAGTATTATATTCTATTGAAATGTTTATGAAAGGCAACTTAGATTTCGAAAGTAAAATTTTAATGAATTTGATAAATCATACGATCGACCCTCTTGGATGGTTAGGCAACAATTTGTTTGACAACCATGTTGCCTCATATTGTGAAAAGACGCACAAAACGCACTCTGTTGTTAAATGTATAGTATAGTACTAAGTTTTTGAGGGGCTTAATTAAGTGCATAAACTTTTACCTGAATGGTAGTAGTACATTTGGGTAAACAGGAAGGCTGTTTGTTCCTTCCTACCTTATGGCTCTCAGTATTCGTGACAATCGCGTCTTCTTTAACAACATGTCGCCCCAGCTGTCGTTGTGCCTCATTGCATACATCATCATTGTAACTTTGCAACGTTGCGAAGGCTTCTCTTCGATTTTGGTTTCGTAACACACTCACTGACGAATAAATTTCAAATGCTTTACATTGTTTTCTGACTTTGTTGTGCTCTTCAAGAATTTAGTGCTCCAAACAACAATCTCCTTCAGCCTCCTCGTTAGTGCATTAACTCATATAAACTTCTTCTATATCATACTAAGTTCTTACTAGTTCAGTTCTTGATGGAACAAAGTGTTGCAATTACATTGATTGAATTTTGTGGTATGAACATTTTTCCTGTTCCACACAATATGTTTATTTACTGCTTGGGTTGTTTTGTTTTCGTTCAGTGTATGCCATAATAAGAGTAAGTACTTTGGTTGCTCAACTCGTTCGTTCGTTCATTCATTCATCAATTTTAGGCGTGTTTTTGGTTACAAACTTTTGACTAAATGTGACAAATTTTACTTATATTGTTGTTGCTGTTGTTGTTGGTAAGTAAGGGAATACAATAAAAATGTAGATAAATAGTGTTGTTGTTGCTATTGGCAACAAGATAAATTGTTTATATTGTCTCAGGTGTGGTTTGGTTATATTAAATTTGTTCTTGTAGTGTTTTAGTTAATGAAACGATTCTTAAATTAAAAAGTAACAGAAAATATTAAAAGAAATACAAGATAAAACAAGAAGATGACTTTCACACACAACATATTTGTTTATATTGAGATAATTGTTCTTTTAAATTGATTTGTATATTCTCATTAAACACTCTATGATAATATTATATATTTATATTACGTTTCTTAGGCTGCCTGATTTTGTTCCTGGTTTGTTGGTTTTTATCATTAGGTTCTTAATGCTGGTTAATCAATAACGTTGGTACATGATTTTAAAGACTTGTTGGATTAATTTGTTGTTGAGTCCCTGCTTGAATCTTCTAGGTTATTTTGTCATGAGAAGCGATTTTATCATGTTAATTGAGATCGCAATATTAAAAGACATTACGACTTTTTCAAATTTAAAAAGCAGACGCTGCTTGCTATCAATTTTATCGATGACTGAAGTACTGGATCGTCCACTCATATGATTTTGAATTCATTAGTTGACATACGAAATCCAAGCACTGCAAATTTGACCTCTTCAATGACAGCATCCATAATGACATTGAAGAGAATCGGGCTCACGCTATCGACTTGACCAAATGCCCTTTGTTATTGATATCATTTCTGTCGATGTTGTGCCTGCTCTGATTGTTGTTGTTGACCTCTTTAATTACAGTTAGTACGTTCGTATGTATTTCTTTCTAATATAACAGTGTGATAATGTCATGGAGACTTAGTTTGTCAAAGGTCTATGAAACAAAAAAAAACTGGTTTAATGAAGATAAAGAAGAAGAAATTGATTTGAAAAGAAATGATTGTGAGCATCGAATGCCTTAGCATGAATGGATAAGAGGATATAGCAGATTTGATTCTCTTTATTATGTCACTTATTTCCATATAAATTTAATATGAGTTCTTATGCATTGAGTCAAAGTAATAATAAATCATAATTGAATCATTTGAATAGAGAAAATGTACTTGTAAATTAGAAATAAATTCCAAAATATCTTAAAATAATTCTGATATTAGCAGTCAATACTGAGAAAGATTTGCCATAATCTTTAATGATGTTAGTAATTATAGTTTTACTTATTTGTGATTTTACTTATCTAATTTCTTGTTTGGTTTACCATATATCTTAAAATATGTACATTTGCATTTGAGTTTAAGTAAACTAAAATATGTAAGTAAACAGAATATAAAATTGCCAATTAAATAATGAATAAGCTTTTTAATGAAGCCTACATTGTTATCAAAATTAACTTTAAATAAATGCTTAATTAACATTTGTAATTGCTTATAGAGATAAAAATAAGTCTTCCTTACTTGGAATGGAATTATTTTATTAATTCTGATACATACTAGTAGTATACTAATGTAGTTTGCCATAAATGTATTTAATTAGGAATATTATTGTAATATGTTCATGAAGACGACAATGAAAAGTTGATATGCAAATTTGTACTTCTCTTTTGAAATAAATACACACAAACATACAGATGCTATATGATTACACAAACACATACATTAAACTCCCTACATCCTGTCTATTTTCATATTCTTCGTTTCTGTTTCCATCGTCATCTTCATCTTCATCTTCATTAATATTGATTTCATTTGTGCAATTGCATCATCTATTTTCAGTCGTAACAATATTCATTTCAGCCATAACTTTATTGTTTTTGGTTTTAATGTATTTTCACAAATTATTGCACTAATTAAATATTTTCATAATATAAATACACAAAGACCATGTAATCAAATACAATAATTTAAGATTGAATTTTAACATCATCATCATTATTATCATTTTGTATAATTTAATATTGGATAAAATTGACGAAGAAGTTACGTAAGTGATGCCTTTCCAATTAAAATTCAATGATTTAAAATGAATTAAAACTATTTTTATACTCTTCTTTAATGATGATGATGATTAATTAAAATTATTCAAATGCAACTTTATAAAAGACAAAATTTCAGTCATTTTCACAAACTGATTTAGTCTAATCACACCACTATGTACTATTAGGGTAGTTTCTCTAAGTTTATCTTTAGATAAGGCATAGTATATTCTTACTATAAACCTTGATTAATGTTATATAAATTATATTATTTTCCAAATAAAAAATTTATTTTAAATATGTAGGTTTATTTGATGGACTACAATGTTTCATAATGATTTGATTATCTGAAAATCTTCATATTATATTTAATGGAAGAATATTATTAATTAAGAATATATCGAATTGAAAGTTAAAACTAAGCCTAATGATGAAGAAAGTGAGAAAACTGCCGACGATAAAAGTAATGAACAAACAGAAGTAGATGATGAAAAAGGTCGTAATGAAAATGGTGGTGATGACCATGATGTTGATAACGGGAGAATGTGTGATTATCGATAATAATGAAAAACAAAATGATAAAAAGCAGAGTAGTAGTGCTATATCAAACGACAGAACTGATACCAGTGGTATCAAGGACAATGGTAACGACACATGAAATATCGTATGGATGTTAATAGTAAAGGTAACACAGATGAGAAAGACAAGTTGTCTGATAATGACAGCAGACACCTTAGCTGATATAAGAAGTCAGATGAAGACAATGGAAACTAGTGAAGAGCCAGCAGATAAACGTTCTACTAAAAACACATCCTATTATCGTTATGACATTAGAAAAGCATCCCAAGTTGAAAAGGTTACGTCCAGTTACGTCCGTACACGAGCTCTGACTTTATGAAGTTATGAAGATATGTCGAATTAAAAGAGGATTTCTTATCGTCTAGGTCAGACTCCGATAGTCAGAATATCTTATATATTGTGAAAAGAACTGAAAAAAGCATCGAAGGAGAGTATAAAAAATGACAGATTAGATTCAAAATCTGTACTGATCTTTCCAAAATTGTGTAGCATCTACATGCTTATGTAATCCTTTGATAGAAAAATGTATTGATAATTATTTACACTTCCTAAATAGTGAACTAATGGAAAACTTCTTCATTTCTTTAGCTTGGCATATGAAGATTCACTTACACTTTGAATAAGATTATGAACAAAATATTTCTGACTTGAAATCGAAACATTTTGTATGAGTGATTAACTTTTCTTTTTATTGTATGTAAATTTATTATTTACGTGAAAGGTATCCCATCCTCAATGCAACTGAACATATTGTTCTGTTGTTATTTTCAATAAAATTGTATTTAAATTAAAATTAGTAATGTTTTTTTTGTAAATAAATTAAATTTTGATATAATTGGAGAAAACGTAAAATGTTACGAGACATTTCTTTCAATTTGAAATCTTTATTGATTTTTAACCAAAATAAATAAATAAAAAATAAAAACAATGAAAAGAAGATACACATATTAAAAGATATTTCCCTTTGCAAACAATTTTCTTGTTAAAATCGTCTCTCTCTTTTACTACATATAAAAACTAAAAGGTGATGAATAGCTTAGGATGGATATTTAGATGGATGGAGGGAGGAACTATGCCAATTCAATTGATCTTGTTATTGTAATGCATAGTTTTGTGGTTTACAAACATAAGTCTAAATAAATAAAACATTTTACACTCTTATTTAGAAGTATACATTATTATATGTAAAAAGCAAATACAGATTTTGTTCATTTCAAATGTATAAATACTATGTTTGGTTATAATAAAATAAAAATATTTTAAGTTGTTAATATTTGATCGAAAGATTGAAGAAAATTAGCAGCCAAACAAAATCCAAATGAAAGTGCCTTTTGACTTAATAAAAAAAATTAAAAATAGTAAAAGAAATTCTAAAAATTACATTCTATTAAAATTTTATATAATAATAATTTCTTAGAAGGCATTTATCATTACTTTTTCTTAAGCTAAAACAAGAATAAGTTTCAGAATTTCATAAAATTAATAACACCTTTGAAAGGTTTCATAGTTTCAGCTAATTGCCGACTTGGGTCGGTCGTTCCGTTGATTTATTGTTGTTAATTTCGATAGATGAGCACTGGGCAAATTGGGAAAGCGGCGAGTTTCCTTTTTATCCTGCGTATAATTACAACATGCCTTGGTTTACTACTATGGTGTAGGCGTTAATTGCTTTATAAGCAACACAACTGGTGTTACAAAGTATTGCATAAACTACGTTTTAAGAATTTTATGAGATGCTTCCAGATTGTTATTTAAAACCTTAAGTTAATTGAAAGTAAAATTAAACTTGGCACAAAAAGAAACTTTAAATAACTTTAAAAGAACCAGTATCCCTTGAATGAAATAATGGAATATGTTTAATTTAAAATATTTACAAAAATTTTATTATAAAGAAAAATATCTTTTTGGAAAAATCACTCTCAGCTGAATGACCTTAAGCGATATACTTTTGTTTTTACAAGGACACGCGCCACTACAAATACTTAAAAAAAAGCGACAATATGCATGTGCAATGTTCTTATTAAAAATTTTTAAACATTGAGAATATTGTGTTTATTTAGGTGTTTTCGTTTTCCAACTTAACGAAATAATTATAATTGTTATTATTCGTTTCTTTTTATTTCAATTATTTGTGTTTTTTTTTTTTGCTTAAGCGTTTCGGTAATGTGAAATTGGAAGGTTCATTCCGTAGCCCTTGGCTACTTTTGTTGTCACTATTTAAATGCTTTGTTTATTATACAAATTGTGCATAAATTATAAGTCCAAAAGGCATGGGATAGAGAAACTTGTGGGATGTGCCATCAAAATACCATTTTTAAAGGGATGAAAAATATCATAAAATGTGTTTTATAGGAAAAAAGTACAGAAAATAAATAAAAATAAAACTTTTTCAGAATATAAGGAAAAAATATTTAATAATATTTCAAATGACTACTTAATGCAATAATGTATTGTCATTTCATGTTAATAATTTTATTGCCAGTTATTTTCTTTTCATACTCACTTTGATCAAGTCAATCGTTGATGTAAAGTAAAATATAAAATTGAAAAATAAATGCATGTGATGAATGAGAAATGAAGAACGAAATTGTAAAACATTCAAAAAGAGACACACATACACACAAACACACACACACACAAACACACACAAACACACACAATAGATGGATAAGAAAGAGTAAGGAAGGTGGCAATGAGAACCAAGGTAGAAACAGACGCATAAGAATTCAGACTAACACCAAGTCTAACAAGAACTGCCAAGAATCTGGACATTTGCTGCACTGCTGTAGAATGTTCTTACATTGTACATATCTGTAGTCCGGCTTCCTTCGTTTGGAAAATTGACATTTAAACATGAAATGCCAAAGTACACCGACACACACACACACACACACACACACATACACACTGATATAGCCATATATATAGTAATGTATGTAAGTGGTTATTTTGTTGTTGTATGTCGGCTCCTTGGACTTGGCGTGAATGTCGCCAAATGTTGTTGGTGCAGGCAATATAATATTGTATATACAATACTATCATGCTGCTCCTGCCTGGTACGATGCTGCAATCTCAGCATTTGCACTTAAATTTTTCCGCTTTTTTATCCGATTGTGAGAAAGGAACGAACATACATACAAATACTATATTTATAGTCTCATATGAAGAAAAAAAGCAAAAAAAAGAATAAATTGAAAATATACGAGTATTGCCCGCATACTAATGCACGCATACACGCACATACATACACACATATTCATACATACATTCACATGCGTTGATGTGTCTAAGAATTTTATCGATTGTTCATATGTGTGCAGTGATTTCAACACAATTGCATAGTTTCATAGTAAAAAAAAAATCTTCCAAAAGAACTTTAGAAACTTCACATTTCTACTGAAAAAAAAAACCCATTAACACTAATCGCTTCCCCACAGACACATAAACAATTTAACTCTTGACGCTTTCTTTACTTTGATTTCACATTGCAATCTCCAAGTTCGAGGATATTCATTCTTCCTTTCTTTCTGTTTTCTGTTTTTGTCCTTTTTAAAATAAAACCATGTCAAAAATTTCTTATTGGGTTGGGTTCAAGGAGTCTAGCTTGTAACAGTGTATAGTGAATGAAAGAATACTGAAAATTCCAATAGTTTATTTTGCTTACAATGCACTAAGAATATTTATCACGTGTTAACCTTTTGGGAAATTTTTTCCTTATAATTTATCTGAATGGAAGTAAATTTTCTTTCAAGAAAACGAGAAGAAAGAAAATCAAAAAACCTTGATTTAAATGGAAAAGTTTTCAAAAGATTGAATTCAAATTCTTATGAGTATATAAAACAAATTTAAGACTATAATAATAAATATACTCAGTCTATCATTTCATGTTTCAATTTGTAGATTATAATTAAAATATATGCAAACATATATTTTATAATAATTTTTCCATTACTCTTCGTTTTCATTAAAATAATGTACAGATAACAGCACTACAATACATATTGTAAGCTAGTATGATATCCAACTACTCGAATCTTCCTCCCATTACAACCATTAATAAAACCATGGAAAAGGTCTCCCTTTGAGTTCCGCCCAGTAACATTGCATAATCTGCGCATTTTCAGACAATAAACTTCTGTGTAGAACGCGGCACAAGTACACTTTGCATAATTTCACTCGAATATTATCACGTTGCACAGCTAATTTGAACACAAAACATAACTCGAAAGGAAAAAGAAAGAAAGAAAGATAAAATGCTAAGGAGAAAAGTGCAACAAAAGACGACAATGTAATGCAATGATGATTATAATGAAGATGATAATGATGGAAATATAGATGATGCTGCAGAAGAGTAAGAGAGGTGAAAAATGAAAACTAAATTATGTGGTACAACGACATAAACTCGACGACTCAAACGAATAATGGAACGAAGAATTGTAAGAATTGTATGCAAACAAAATGGAAATGCCGCCTTCAAAGCCGCCAACAATTTTCCTACTTTTACTTCTACCACTTCTATATGCCATTTGTACGTGTACGAAATGAAAGGATAAATATAGTAAATATATATTTCTATGGCATAAGCGCAGGATAATAAGCAAAACGCAGCAAAATCCAATTTGTGTGCAACAAAAAATAACCATACAATGAACAAATAAAAATAAAAAAAATTTACAAAAAATTATGGAGAAAGGATAAGAAAGTTGTGTAAATGCAATTTGCACAAACCGCCACATACACAAAGCCTATGAATTTTTGTAAAAATATTGTGGCATGCTTTCAGGCGATTTAATGTGACACTGTGGTGGCATTACGAACGTGTGCATACCAAAGTTATTTGATTAAAAGGAATTGCTCCAAAAAAGAAAATTTTTTTATTAAAATTTATATTTACATTGAAATGACATTAGCCTTTTATAATCAAATTTTTAAATGGTTTTACAATTTTAACATTCTATTGTACGATATTCTAACAAGAGTCATAATGTTTATCACCATCAATTTTCTGTTCATTTTAACCAGGTTAATATTATTGAACAATATTCTACAATACAAGCTTCGATACTTACGAAACTTAAGTCTCATCAAGATTATCATATTCTTTAGCAATCCTTTTGGTGTTTTTAAGTCAAATTCTGTGCTTCATGGTTACATTGTTATTGTTATTGTTGATGAAGATGTTGTTGTTGTTGTTGTTGTTGTCATTGTGTGGTTTGTCTGTCGATTCTTTTCGGCATCGAAGCATCATCATAGTCCGTCGTAAAATCAGCGAAGCAAATTGTTTTTAATTAAAAGTAAACAATATCAATTCATTCGACAGTTATCCTGTTATCCTGCTGACACTGCTCGGCGCAGTATAAAATCCATGAACCACGCTGCAGAATTACAAACAACAAAAATCTAAAGAATCTTCTAAACACTGATACTTTTACCCATGGTGATGTGAATGTGGATGATGATGACGACAATGATGATATTGAAGATGGTGATGATGGTATTCAAGTCCATCAGTAGTTTTCCTTTTGCAAGTCTAAGCATAAGCATTGTTTGCAAAAGATTAAAAGGACATGAAACAAGCAGTTAATAATAGCAACAGAAGAAAAACGAATACTGAACTGAAGAACGAACATTCACCATTCAAAATTCGCCATTCACAAAGTTACAGGACTTAGCACAGAAATTTCCTTTCAAGTATCCCATTCCATTCCATTCTATTTTCTAGTTGTTTTGCCATTCTCTTTGCAATTTCGAATTATGTATTTAACACAAAAGTAAAAATTTCAACAAAAACTTTAGTTCAGTACTCGTTTTTTAATTTGACCATTATTAATTGGTTGCTATTGCGTCCTTTCCACTTGCACTCTTTGTTTCGCTTTTTTTATTGTCTTATTCTGTGGCAAATGTCTCAACATAGTACAATTCTTTTTTTTCATCATCATGATGAAATCTTAGTTTTTGTAGTCATCGCAAGTTCAAATACTTTGTACATATTTCTTGTCAAGTGATGATAAAATGTTATAGAAATGTGAAGTTAAAGTCAGTTCATTTATTGTTCTTACAGAAAATATTCTTCTTTTATTTTAATTTTGAGATATTTTTTTTTCTTGTGAATCTTAAGTAAATGAAATGATAATAAGTAGTTTCTAGTAATGTATTCAAGAGTGGGGAGTGGTTTCCTATGGTTCTCCAGAATAGTTTAATCGAAACTACAAATAGAATCAAATTATTAAGATTACTTAAATCACCTTCAAGTTATGAGTTGGGAATTATATTATGTTTGACTCTATCATTCAGGTACTTAATAATAATGTTGGGTATCTATTCTTAAATAAAAAGGAAACAGATTACGAATTGAGTCAGGTAAGTTTATCATGTTTTTCAAAGCATTTTTTATTTTTTTGATATTGAAATAAAAAGTTTGGAAACTGTCACACAAGAAGTATCAGAGAATTAACTCAATTGAATTCTATGAGGTGAGATGAGATGTGTAATAAAGTTGCATAATATTTATGGTAAATGAAATGCACGGCATATTCGTACATGCTTCTTAGTAAGTAGTGGTAAATGCGATGGAAAAAATTGTTTGTCTGTAATAAACGTAAAATGTTTTTCTCATGAAAACCACAAAACTCAAAGCATCGCAATCAACTGTGTGCATGTATCCTCTTGGCCTATACCGTTTACTATTTATTCAGCCAGCTTTGTCCAAACGTCGTCAACAAATTTGTAATCCGCTTAAACTAAGACTTAGCTTTAATGTGGAATTACACACAATGAGAAGTCCTAAAATAGAATGGCAAAGAAAATTGGACACTGATTCGGAGAAAAACACGCAAACATTGGGAAAACTTTTCATCAAAAGCAAAGTTTGAAGCCGTCAAAATGAAAGAGAAAATATCTTAAGTGCAGCACCAAATATTTCCCATCTCACAATATATCTTACAAAAGGGGCCATTGTTTTTCTCTCAAGAAACTTTGTTGCGTTTGTTTAAAACAGTTACTTATTTGATTTGGCCAAGGACAAAAAGGACTCAATAAGAAGACTTACTGACTGCTACAACAGCAAAAATTATTGTTACTACCACTACTTATAGATTTAATAATTCTCTCTTTTTATTTCGTTCGAAATTTTATTTTTTCTTGATTGCGCCAAAGCAGCTTAGTGTGACAAAAGGCTTAGGCACCTTGACTTAATAGCATTTAGCTGATGTTAGGTACAAAGCAAGCAAAAGGATCTGAATTGAGTTCAAGATAATGCCAATTCATCTAAGAACTTAAATTGGAATTGGTTTTCCGGTAGCTAACCTTGAGTACTGATAATAATCGTAATTGTATTAAATGTTATACTTTCATAATTTTACAAGTTTGTGAAAAGTTTTCAGTGGAAATCGGTGTAGAAATAAATGGAGAAGAGACTCTGAATACATTTTTTGATTGTGTGATTTGTAATTAATTTGATCTTATATATACAAAATTGTAAAACATATTTATAAGTTGTCTTGGTAAAAAGTAAATCTTAGTATAGAAACGCTATGCCTTTAATAGAGATATGAGATTTTTCTTAAGCTATTTCACAGTTTTAACTTTTCTTATCTCAACAACCTCACAGAAATATTGAGCAACGTTTACCATTTAGTCATGCAAAGACATATGGTTCTACAAATGCATGGAACTATATAGGTAAAGTTCTGAAAACTGTGTATTGGTAGTTGTCTTAAATTACCGTCCTAATGCTAATTCATAGCTATCGGCAAAAGAATACCATATCAGAATATAATTGGGTAACACAATTCAACTTTATGCTGGAAAAATTCGGTTAAAAAATGCTAGTCCAAGAAACCTGGCTTGATATAAAAATTACAACCCATTAACTCTTTAATTGTCACCTAAAATTTTAAGATATTCTCAGCAGCAGAAATACTTTATCACTATACAATAGTATTTTAAGATCACTCCTATCGTAATCAATTATGTATGTGTATTGTTTTTATGTTCTCAGGCTCTGCATAATTCATAAAATCAGTCCAGTGTGAGTCGGACTCGCACGATGGACCGTTCCGGTCCGTTCGTACAAGATTTTTTGCTTAAATTAAAATATAAAAGTATACTACAATTAACATCTTAAAAGTATACTACAAAAACAAAAATTTGTTAAACAAAAGGTTAAATTAAAGAAGAATGCTTCTTAAAATGTGTATTTTTAGTATTTGTCTACACACAAGAGAATTACACAATCTATGAAAATTCCAACACTCTACCTATTACGATTCATCCCGTTAGCTCCCTATGGTTACGGAACCATAAAAACTATTCCGAATTTTTCAAAATGATTTTCAACTATTTACGTGAGCCTGTTCTTTTATTGGGTAAGTTTAAAAGGAAGAAATACATAAGTAAGATTAATATATGGCATATACCATTTATTACAGCAATCTCTGCTGGTTTCATATCCACTGAAACCACAGTGGATTGTATTAAAAAAATGTTTGTCGGCTGCTCCAACCATAGAGGATTTAGAGACGTGAGCCGACAAATGTTTTTAATTTTTTTTTCCAAATTTACATAGCACTTATAAAATAGACTATTGAATATGGACTAAATAAAATGGAAAAATCTATTAAATAAAATTTATTGGTCCAAATTAATCTACAGATCTTTAAATTTATTAAGTGTTTATTTCTGGTGTTCCTCAGGGTATCCACCTTGGTCCATTATTATTCAATATTTATACTCTTCACGCAGTATTATAAGTTTGTCATGAATTTTGTAACACACAGAAGGAGACATCGGAGACCCCATAAAGTATAAATATTCTTGAACAACGCGGCGAGACGAATTGATCTAGCCATGTCCGTCTGTCTGTCTGTATTTATGCAAACGAGTAGTTTTTAGCTAACTTTACATGGAGCTGTCTTTTTACCATACGCATTGCACTTGTCGGAATCAACCGAATCGGAACCTCCATACAAATACTTACACCTTCCTTCAACCATGTATAAAAATAAGATTTTATGTTCCCAATAATTTAACTACTTGAAAAAAATAGTTTAAATTGGAACATAAGTGCAGATAGATTAATTTATCTGCAAAATATCTATTTCCCTAGAGAAGCTTGGAATATTTACACTTGTACCATTACATACTGCAATTTCTAAAGTTAAATATTGTAGAATTTTATAAAATTTGAAACAAACAATTCTCTTTTTAAAATTCAATTTAATGTAATATTGTATTATTAGCAAATACTAGTCTTATTGTATTTAAATTGTTTTCACGTTTTACATGATAAGCGAGTTAAATTCTAAACCACGAAATATATTTTAGATAGACGAACCACGAAATATATTTTATTGAAAATCGTGAAAATATCATTAAAAAGAACATTGGGTTTTCTGTATAAAAGTTCGACTTGACTATCGTTCTGACAAAAGTTGTCAATTGTCAGCTAACAAACCAAAAGGAAAAACTAATCCGAATTTTTCAAAATGATTTTCAACTATTTACGTGAGCCTTTTCTTTTATTGGGTAAGTTTAAAAGGAAGAAAGACATAAGTAAAAATAATAAATGGAATATACTATTTATTGCAGCAATCTTTGCCGGTTTCATATCCACTGAAACCATAGTGGAGTGTACTAAAAAATGTTTGATGACTGCTCCAACCGTAGAGGATATAGAGAAGTGAGCGGACAAATGTTTTTAATTTTTTTTTTCCAAATTTACATAACACTTATAAAATAGACTATTGAATATGGACTAAATAAAATGGAAAAATCTATTAAATAAGATTTATTGGTCCAAATTAATCTACAGATCTTTAAATTTATTAAGTCTGATCTTTATTTACTTTAGCAAAAAGTAATGAAAAATATCAAAAGAAAAATGTTGTTGTTGGATGAGAATGAGGTCAAACCTTTTCAGTAATTGAAGAATTCCAACTGAAATGCAATTAGAATCTTAAGATAAATGGAAATAGAATAGTAAATGTAAATATGTTTTACTAAGACGAAAGTTGGCTGATAAATTGAGTATATCCAAATTATATATTTTTCATCGTTTCGTGCATGAAAATTGGACTTCCAGATTGCGCCTTGTACGCGCCAGCCATAGCGGCCACATGTCCAAAATCATATTGAAACATTAATGTCATAAAATTATATATCCAATAATGTCAGTTTAATTGATATTAAAAACATTTATTTTGTTTTATTTTAATTTAAAGTTGTGTTGTGTGTTTATTTTTATTTTGGCAGCAATTTTTGCAGGCTTAATAACCACTGAACCAATAAATCCAATCACCACAGATATTCCAGATATAGTGAGCACCCGACTTGGGTAAATAAATGTTTAGTGTAAGCAAATTGATTTGTTCTTCATGTTTTCCTTTAAATAATTATCATCTTACTTCTGTTGTAATTTACTTAGTTTTATGTAATAAAATTTATTGATGAAAATTAATCTAGAAATTTTTAAAATTTGTTATGTATTTTCCTTAAAAAAATTAGTCAAATGTAGGAATTTGTACCAAAAGGTTTTGATGAACTTTTCAATTTATGGGTAAGTCTGCAAATTGTTTAACTTATCTCTGAATATATCACTCCACAAAAAAGACAGTAAAGCTAATATATCAAATTACCGAGGAATAGCTAAACTCTGGACTGTTTGAAGATATTATCGTCGATCAGGCGGAACATTTCGTTCTTCCTTTATTAAGTACTTCACAGCACAGTTCAACCAAGAAGCATTCGACTACAACTAACTTATTAGAATTTACTTCGTTGGTCAATTGTAGTTTTTCACAACAACATCAAATGGATGTCATATACAAAGATTTTACTAAAGCTTTTGACAGTGTTTGTCACTTCGTACTCCTCCATAAATCTGAATACCTTTGGGTTTCCTCCCAATTTAGTTATATATAAGACTATTCATGTAATTTCTGGTGTCCCTCAGGGTATCCACCTTGGTCCATTATTAATATTTATACTCTTCACGCAGTGAATAGTATTATAAGTTTGTCATGAATTTTGTAACACACAGAAGGAGACATCGGAGACCCCATAAAGTATATATATTCTTGAACAACGCGGCGAGACGAATTGATCTAGCCATGTCCGTCTGTCTGTCTGTATTTATGCAAACGAGTAGTTTTTAGCTAACTTTACATGGAGCTGTCTTTGTCGGAATCAACCGAATCGGAACACAAGGGGGTACCCCCATACAAATACTTACACCTTCCTTCAACCATGTATAAAAATAAGATTTTATGTGCCCAATAATTGAAGTACTTGAAAAAAATAGTTTAAATCGGAACATAAGTGCAGATAGATTAATTTATCTGCAAAAAATCTATTTCCCTAGAGAAGCTTGGAATATTTACACTTGTACCATTACATACTGCAATTTCTAAAGTTAAATATTGTAGAATTTTATAAAATTTGAAACAAACAATTCTCTTTTTAAAATTCAATTTAATGTAATATTGTATTATTAGCAAATACTAGTCTTATTGTATTTAAATTGTTTTCACGTTTTACATGATAAGCGAGTTAAATTCTAAACCACGAAATATATTTTAGATAGACGAACCACGAAATATATTTTATTGAAAATCGTGAAAATATCATTAAAAAGAACATTGGGTTTTCTGTATAAAAGTTCGACTTGACTATCGTTCTGACAAAAGTTGTCAATTGTCAGCTAACAAACCAAAAGGAAAAACTAATCCGAATTTTTCAAAATGATTTTCAACTATTTACGTGTGCCTTTTCTTTTATTGGGTAAGTTTAAAAGGAAGAAATACATAAGTAAAAATAATAAATGGAATATACTATTTACTACAGCAATCTTTGCCGGTTTCATATCCACTGAAACCCTCACAACCAACGGTTTTCCAGACTGTGTTAAAACCTGTAAAAAACAAATTTCTTAATAATTTTTTCCAAATTTACATAGCTCTTATAAAATAGACTATCGAATATGGAATAAATAAAATGGAAAAATCTATTGAATAAAATTTATTGATGCAAATTAATCTACAGATCTTTAAATTTATTAAGTCTGATTCTTTATTTACTGTAGCAAAAAGTAATGAAAAATATCAAAAGAAAAATGTTGTATACTATTTATTACAACAGTCTTTGCCGGTTTCTTATCCACTGCAATCACCACCACCAGAGATGAGTGCATTGATCAAGGTTTGACCCTTCTACCATCTATGTAGTTTTTGTTTTCCAAATTTACTTAGCTCTTATAAAATAGTTAGAATAGTCGTCAGTAGGATGAATTTTTATTTTAAATGTTTTCACATTTATTGAAATATCAGTCTTAACAAATCATCGAACATATTTATTTATGTTTTTATTTCTTTATATAGAACTAAGATTATAATTATAAAGTATAAATTAGTTATTAATATGAGCAATAGCGACAAAGGCCTTCAGCTCAGGGAGAAAATTAGGAATTATTGGAGGAAATTAGAAAATTGCAGGAACAAACTTGAGCGGGAATCGAACCCGAGACTCTAGGATGTTCATCGAACATAATATAAAAAAGCATTAAAGCATTTTTTATATTTGGCAAACCTTTTAAAAACTTTTTTTTATCTATAGAAATTTTACTCTTCTTCTATTTGACTATTTTTCAAATTTATTTATTATGTTAATGCACTTAGGTTTGTCAATAGAAAGTTGATGTAAAATATTATTGAAATTCCTGTTTTTTTCTATTTTTTATTTATCTTTTTTTATATTTTGTATTTTCACTCACTGACACACATACATATGTATAATATGCATATGTATATGAGGCAACAATTTTCACAAAGACAACAACGAATACATATGTAGAAGGATTTTGTATTCATACAAACACACACACACACACACACACACACACACACACACACACACAACTTACTTGGGAAGCCCCATACAAGTACATAACTGTGCGTTAAAATTTGAAACACTTAACGAACATCTGTCTATGTGTACAAGAATGTATCTATAGGGTGAGAGTTTCTAAAACAAATACACGAAAAGAATAGAAGGCATGATGGTCTCACGATGGAAACCTCATACACCTCAAACTGTTCAAATGCTTGAAGAAATATTAAATTGCATGTCAACATCCAAAGAACTTCACTTCATGTTGTCGTCATTGCGTTACGTGGCGTTGCTTGATGAAGGTGGCAATCAAAATGACAATAATGATGATCATCATGTTGATGTTGATGTTTCTGATGACGAAAATGAACATGCTGAAGACGATAATGATGATAATGTGTTGAATATGTGAAAAACAATAAAAATTCGTTTAAAGGTGAAAAATTATTTGACGATGTAAATAAAATGAAAAGTGAAAAAAAAAATTAAAAATAAAATGATTTAAGAAAAAGACGACAACAACAATGACCTTTCATTTTTCATGCGCGAAATCAATTTTGTCAATTTTCAAAAAAAAAAAAATGTTAAACAAAAGATTAGATTAAACAACAATGCTTCTCATAATGTGTATTTTAGTAGTTGTCTACACACTCTGTGAAAATTTCAACTCTCTACCTATTACGGTTCATGAGATAGAGCAGGAGACGGACGGACATCGTAAGCTTAGTAAAATAAAATGAAATGCAAGATTCCAATTGTTTAAGAGAGTAGTAGGTTTAGTCCATTTATTGATCTTTAATTCAACTGAACATTATTTATTCTCCTTCTGCTTATTGTATATTTCTTTTTGTCTAGATACGCCTACTATGGAGAAAAAATACTCAACTTTATCTCCGAATCCTAAGGTTAGTTGACAGTATATTAAAAGTAAATAGACCACAATAGAGCAATTTACAAAAGTTTAGGAGAAAATAAACCAATTAAAAACATCAAGATTGGATGCATCAATAAATTTAGTTTATTCGCTGATAAAATTTTAATTTGACCTTACTTCATTTCAAGTGCATCACACATATGAGAGACAAATAAAAATTGTATGATCATTTAATAAAATAATAAAATTTGAAACATCAATGATTGTTTTTAATGAAATATATATGTGTGCTTGTTTGTACATATATATTTCGTTTGAATATTTGATGAGATTTTCTAATTAAATTTTTTTATTTAATCCAAGTATTAGAATAAAGAATTCCACGAAATCAAATGAGAATTTCTGAAAAAAATTGCAATCACATAATTTGCAAAATGTTCAAATTTTTGTCCTTATCATCAACGTTGCTGTTGTTTTTATTCAAATTATATTTTATGCAAATCAACGTTTGAAAAATCCAAAATAATACCCATTTTAAATAATTTTCATACTTTGGGAATGGTGTCGATGAGTAATATAGAATGTACTAGTAATATAACAGTTGCGTCCTTGTTTTTATTACATTCAATAAACAAATAAATTAACACAATTTTCAACAAATCAGCGCAGCATATTTAGTTAATTTATATTGAAGTCTATAAACTTTGCGTATGTATTGGATACTTATACGATATAAGTATCACATCAAAATATTCTAGGTGTATGAGTTCCTAATTTTCTATTTGCATAATTTTAGATACAATTTTATGAAAATTTTCAACGCTTTATAAGTATCACAAAAAAAAAAAAAAAAAAAAATAGAAAATAAAAATAAAGGAAAAAAAATTAAATAATTTATAGAAAAATGATATGAGTGCCAGAGAATATTATAAAGAGAATATTGCATAATTATATTGTTGGCACACAATATGTTTAACCTATGGATTGTGAAATAATGAAATAATATTTGCCTAAACATATATTGCTTCCGTATTTGCTTATACTAATATGCGCATGATGTGTACATCCAATATTATGGAAGACTTAATGAAGTGTTTTGCCGGGCACTGATGATTATGATGATTGCCGATACTTTGTTATTTGTATTTCGTGTTTTATATTTGCTTTATTGAGTACGCAACTACTTGCTATTTGTATTTACTTTTATCTTAATTACTGCGGTATTATTAGAAAGGATGTAGGCGAAACTTGTTTATCAAAAAAAATATTTTTTTTATACATTTAATAGTAGATTCAATAGAATTACAACATTGTCCTTCGGGGCTCTAGGGAAATTTTTTAAAAATGATCAGTATGGCGAACAGAACTGATTGTTCCCAGTCTCTTTGTTACTTAAACTAGTTTTCTTTAGGATCCAAGATCTCTTATTATTAGAATAGATACAAGAATGTATATATGAACAGAAATTACAATATATACTAGATTAAGCTACTAGAATAGATACTAGAATATAGGTACACTTCATACAAAATCCTAAACTACTCACTATCAGATGTAAATAAAAGCTCACAAACTGAATGAATTTCCTCTAGGATATGGGTTAAAATCCTACAGACATTTCAATTATAAAACGAAATCAAAACCAGACACTGATTATGAGAGGGAACAATTGACAAAAAATAAAGTAAAATGGATAAATAAATTTAAAATTATATTATATTATTATAAAATTATATCTAATCATATTTTAAGTTATTCAAAAATATAAATTTATTGAAAATTTTATTTTATAAATAAATGGAAATGTGATGGAATTTTATTCACTTCAAGCAACAACAAGAAAAGAGGGAATACGAGCGGTGATTGTCAAAACTGATAACAATCAGTAAATTTTCATTATTTGACAAAACAAATTGGCTACAAATTTTTGACAAACACTTACACAGATATAGATGTGAAAACTATAGTAAACATCCTTTAATATGAGTGAGTTTGAGTATGTTTGTGATATTTTCGCTATTTGAACATTTGAAATGAGCAATTTTCACATTTTTAGTTTTAGTGTACACAAAATTTCAACATCAAGCAATAAAAATAAATAGTCCTAGTAGCAAAAAGCAACAGAAAAAAAAATGTCTAAAAATTTGTTCATTCACAATCATATGAGTATAGTACAATAAATGTGCCTATCCACACACAAGGATCGTATATAGAGTACCTACATTTTAATGTCTCTTTCCCAAACTTGTAATAACAAAACGGAAATGAAATGCTTCTATGAGTTTTTGTGTGTGTCGTGGTTTCCTTTCTAAGTTCCTCGTCGACGATAACAGTCAACAATAACAACGATTCCGGCTCCGACGACTATGGCAATGACTTCAACTCTGACTTCACTGATGATAATGATGATGACAATGATGGTAATGATTTTCGTTTTGCTCATAGTGACCTCATTCGAGTGACTAGAACGCGTCTACGCGTGGCAGTCTAACAGTTCTTGTTGCTTGTCTCTTTCGCTGTTATTCACGAGCCCCATGAAAATAATGACAACTCAAAAGAAAAACAAAAAAAACAAGGAACAAGCAAACATGGAATCATAGAACCATATAAACAAGTGTAAGATGCTAATAATAAAATGACTAAAAAGCCAACAAACTTCAATTGTGTATTTTACCATTTTTTTTGTACTTGTTATGTACTCTCAATTGTTGCTCTTTTAGTGATTTTTCAATTTAAAGTGTCACAACCTTACTTTCTTTGGTTTTTTAATAGCCACAAATTAAATTGATGAATATTCAAGTATAACATGCAAATATAACAATTACAAAGGTTTATGTTCTTCTCGTACGAAACTAAACGACAGATGTGGAACCCGAATCCATTGGGTCATCAGCCAAATTATGCAGTTACCTATTAAGACTCCCATGATCATCTGAATTCTTTTCTTGTTAAAGTGTAGGAACTCAGAAGGCGGCGATGTTCTAGCGATTGTGCAGCCATTCTTATTTGCGCAATTCATGTCTGCTTGCTTCATGGTTCTCGCTTCTAGTCCTAAAAGAATGTCTTGTATATGTCCTACCAAGCTTGGTTGGGGCCGTCACCGTGCTAAGGATAGTTTTGGTCTTGATGCTGTGGGTCGACAGAGCCTTGATTCCAGCGTGGTTGTCAACATAAATTGATAAGCTTCTTGGGGCCTCCTCTATAGTTTTTCTCAACTTAGCTGCTTACTAGACTGCATGGAGTGGTACACAAGATCTGCATCATGAGCGGTTGGAACCTGGATAAAATGTCTCAGAAGATTACTACACAGAACAAATGAATCACTTAAGTAGAGTAGAACGCTTACAAGGATTGAAGATGGAATAAGTTAAAACAAGTTAATTTTCATCCAAAACTAACAAGAGTCTTCCTAGAAACGCTGGAAGTACTTTGCTGGGTAGTTTTTTCTTCACAAGACTTGTAGATTGCAAGATATAAAGAGTACAGATTACCATTTATTTCGGGCGAACTCTGTCAGCACGTAAAAATCTTAAACGGTAGTCAATGCTCATAGTTTGTGATTGTTTTATCAAAATAAAGAAAAACACAATACTAATAAATAAAAAAATCAGCCAAGTGTGAGTCGGGCTCGCACACGGAGGGTTCCATACCATCGTACAAGATTTTTTGATTAAAATTTTAAATTATGTGTAGATTTAACAGCCTCAAAGTATACTACAATTACAGCTTAAAAGTATACTAAAAAAAAAAAATTGTTAAACAAAAGGTTAAATTAAAGAACAATGCTTCTAAAAATGTGTATTTTTAGTATTTGTCGTTTTACACCCAAGTGAATTACACACTCTGTGAAAATTTCAACTCTCTACCTCTTACGGTTCATGAGATAGAGCAGGAGATGGACGGACGGACGGACATCGTAAGCTTAGTAAAAGGGTCCCAATAGCTCCCTATGGGTACAGAACCCTAAAAATCATCTCAGTTGAGGTGAAAAATTTGTGAATTTCAAAATTATATCAATAAATTTCCCTATACCTGACTGAGTTCACTGATAATCCATTGTCTTGCATTGTGATCCAAAAGAAGTTAGCTTACTAAAAATTACATTTAACTTTATGGTATGCATGTGTGCAACACCTTTATCCTTTATCTCGCATAAACAAACAATAAAATATAAAATACATACTCACGTATACCATCATCACAATTTCATTGTATTGTTACTCACACATTAAAAATTATAACTTTTATCGTACATAATGAAGTCATAAACATTTCAACAGTTAACCAGAAAGTCAACAAGTCAACAGCATACAACGAGATAAAAATCAAAGAACATACACACAACCACGCACGTACGCAAACATACTTACATATACAGAAACGCCCACATCACCATCACTACCAGTATTAAATGAGAACTGCACTTGTAAAAGGATTGGTTGGCAACATGTCCTACAAGGGGCAACATGTGTGGGTCGACATTGTTACCCGCACATATCATGCAGATAAGCGATCTGAAATGACAAAGTGCAAGTAAGAGAAAGATGGTGATGGCAAGGAGGGAATGGAGACGAGTTAAGTATACCTGTGGATATGGCGAAAAAAGGAGAAAGGAAATTATATGCAACTAAAGAAATTTACATACAACACAACAACAACAACAATAACAATTACGATAACAACATCAGCAGCAGTGTGCATGATGCAAGTCAAACGGAAACGGATGTGTTGGTTGTCACCTGCACTAGACAAAATGGTTAACTTTTATTATATCATTTTTTTAAGTAAGTACATGCGTTCGAATTTGAATTGATAAGAGAAGGAGTATCAGCTACCATTCAATAATATAATTTTTTTCACATTGTAGGCAATTCAATGATACTTGGTATCCTTAAGCAACTTCTTAAGTGAAAATAACCAACTTATCTTTGTAAATCAAATTTGCAAAATGAAACATTTTGCAGTTACTGTCCCTAACTACCAAGTTATTTCCATTAGAATCCTTTCACTGGACTTGTCTCTCACTGTTTCCCTAATTTTATGCTTGTTAATGTTGTAAGTATAACTTACAACGTGAAGGAGAAAATAATACAACAAAAAAAAAAGTCAGAAAAGGGAACGATACTTCTAGTACTAGAAGTAAATGAAAGATTGGCCGAAAGATACGAGTGGGATGAGTATATCCGGATACCGGAAACCAAAAATTGCTACTTATTATGTTGCCAACTTTTGTGAGGCCAATCCATGTCTGTGGACACTATGTAAAACTATAAGTGCATTTTACTCTGTATGCTTTCTTTGTTTGTTTGTTTGTTGGTCTGAAGTACAGTACAGACATGGGTGTACTATCAGACTTTAGTAGAAATTAAATTTTATATCTGCATAGTAGATGAAAGGAAGAAGAATTATGTAATAAAATGTACTCTTATGAAGTATTCAAAATTATTTAAAATAAATATATAAAATGGAATCCTTTATGATTTGTCTAAGAAATGTTGATATAATATTAATAAAGAAATATTTTCATATAAACAGAATATCTGGTCATTACTGGAGAACATCACATGCTTTCTTCCTAAAATGCAGTACTCATAATGCATGCAGTATGTGTAAGGAAGATGATGAGGACACCTCACAAGAATTCGTAGGACTTACTTCCTACAAATGAAATCAATACTATGTTAAAATCGCATTGGCTTAGGGCAACCAACTTAACCTAGATTAAACCATAATACTCGTAGGCATATGTATGTCTTCATATGACATATTGAAGTTCATTAATTTACATCTTGAAGCATTCACTTTTTATGAAATTAACTATTTCAACTTTGTACACATAATTTCCATCTATTTACAATCTCTTACAATACTTTTTCATCTCTTATCTAAAATTCATACTTTTGTTTTTTATTTATACAATTTCAACGCGTCGTTTGAGCTCTGTATTTGGGCCCTTAGGATTATTGTTTTATTGTTCTGAAAATAGCAACTGGTATTCCTCATTCATTCATTCATGAAAACAAAAAAGAAAATTAAAAAAAAAAAAATAAAAAAAAGACTAACTTTGGCTATGCCGAAGTTGTAATACTCTTCATGCCCCTTCTAGTAGTCCGAGAGTCTTGAAATTTATAAGGTTGGTGAATACGGGTCAGACACTTATAGTGTCCCAATTTCAGTTCCATAGTACAAAAAATGAAAATGTTTTTCTAATAAGAACTTTCATTTGGATCCCAGTTTGTATGGGGTACCCCCGTAGTAGTCCGAGGGTCTTGAAATTTATACGGTTGGTGGATATTGGTCAGAAACGTATAGTTTTCATATTTCAAGTCGATAGTATGAAAACCAAAAAAGTTTTTTAATAAGAACTTTCATTTGGATCCCGGTTTGTAGTGGACCGATTCGGCTGATTCCGAAAAATGTACTGCGTATGGTAAAAAGAAAGTTCTGTGCAAAATTTCAGCTCTCTAGCTCACTGAGGGACTAGTTTGCATACATACAGACGGACAGACAGACGGACGGACGGACGTACAGATAGACAGTCAGTCAGACAGACAGACAGTCAGTCAGACAGACAGGCATTCAGTCAGACAGACAGACAGTCAGTCAGTCAGACAGACAGACAGACAGACAGACAGACAGACTGACAGACAGACAGACAGACAGACAGACAGACAGACAGAAAGAAAGACAGACAGACAGACAGACAGACAGACAGACAGACAGACAGACAGACAGACAGACAGACAGACAGACAGACAGACAGACAGACAGACAGACAGACAGACAGACAGACAGACGGACATGGCTAGATCAACTCGTCTCGTCTGGTCAAGAATATATACTATATACTTTATAGGGTCTCCGATGTCTCCTTCTGTGTGTTACAAACTTTACAACAAACTTATAATACTATTCACTGCGTGAAGAGTATAAAAACAATACGTAACAAAACAAAACGAAAATAACAAAGCAAATATGCAAACTGAACGTTGAAATAAATCAAAAAAGAAATGCAATGAAAATATCTGCCGTAGGATAAAAAATAAAAAAAAAAAAAAATTCAAAGATAGAAAGGAAGGGAAAAAGAGAAAAGTAAATAAAAAGTTTGAGCCGCAATTCTCATACTTTGGTTCATATGAAGAGTAATGAAAATACTACGACGACGCTTGTAGGTGGTCGGTCGGCTAGCTTAAGGGTCAGTAATAAATGTCATGTTGTGAAATTTATTTACGCGGAACGAAAAAAAATAAGGAAAGAAAAATAGAATGGAAATACAAATGGAATGAAATTAAGAATGGGAATTCTTCATAAAACGCAAAAAAACTGTATCTACAAGATATTATATGATGTTATTTGTTGAGAAGTTTTGCAAAAAAATATTCAGATTATCAATCAAAGTTTACATATTTCTGTAAAAATTTGAAACGTTCCTTATTCCTCATGCAGGAGATATTCTAGTAGAAGATTTCTTTTTTTTTGAGTTCGGGAAAAAGATACTTATTTTTAGAGATCCTTCTATCAAGGACCAACAGCCGCTTTGCTTGGTGTAGTTGCTCTCACATTGTTCAATGTATCAATTTCCCTAGTCATTCTTTTCTGTGTCTGTTAGCTAGTCCACATAATGGTGTTTGGCTTGTTAGTTACCTTTGTGTCCCTTCTGACCTCGAATTCTGTTTACTTAACTGTTTAGTTTTAAACTTTACTTAGAAAAACTTGGAAATTCGAGACAAGTTCTAACGTGGTCACATAAATTGGGGGAGCATTTAGAACTACACATTTCGTATGGAATAGCCAGATCTATATTTATAAGTAGTGTAAATAAGCATTCTTGCTACCTTTAGCCTTCACGTAGGAAAAAAAGTCTTTATAACAATGACAAGACAAATTCACACACAATTTTGTTTGCTAATTAAAAAAGATAACAAAACAAAGCAAAAAATTGCTCACATGCACCTGTTTCCAATCTCCAGTTATATCTGTTTATCTTTTGCCTATTTGTATCTCATAGTATATCACTACTGTCCATGTATTTCATTCCCATGATGTCAGGTTTAACTTGCGTGCGAAAAAATCGCTTCTTGAAAGTAATTTTTCTGTCCTTCGTTTCTCTATCTACTATGCTTCTATGTTGACTGACATGTGAATTTGTATCTGTGTACATAAACACATATATATGTGATACATATGTATATGTGTATGTGTGTGTATATATGTATTTAGTTGAGTAAATGAGAACACGATTATGAGTGCTAAACAAATAAAAGGAGGCAAAGCAAAGGCTACTCCTTTACATACAATAGAACGCAGCATCATTATGTCAAGTTTAAGTGGATGAATGTGAGAGTTAATCCTTAACCAAAGTAGGCAGTCATTTATATGTTTGCATGGAGTTGGTATATATCCTTTGTAGTATGCATGTCCTTTGTGCAATTGAGCTTGTTGGCGTGTGTATTTTTGTATGGGAAGCGTGTTTTCCATGTCAACAATCATTAAACGCCTCCAGTTTTGCAATAAAATACAAATAAATATTAACTTAAGTTGGGTACATAAGCTAAAAATAAATACACAATAATAATAATGAGCACATAATTAAATATCTCTGTTTTTATGCATGTCAAAAACATGTATATAATAATGTATTAACATCTTTACTGTTGTAAGACACAACAAGTCTTCCCATGAGCACGCAATCTGAGGCTCTGTTCAACTATCTGATAAGTGAAATGATGCGAAATATTAATTATTATTATGTTAGACTATTCTGATATAGTTTCATCTCTTATTGAATTACAATTATTAAAAATATTTCATTTTACTTATTAAATTTATTTTTGAATTATTCTTTACGAATGAATCGTTTGAAATACAATATTCAATATACTTTTCAATAAATATCTGATGTTATACACCCAATAAATTGGTTATGTTTATATATAACTTTATTCTCTCTTTAATTCTATATGACAAGATCCATTGTTAATTCAATTGATTGAACCCTTTCTACTTGCAAGAAATAGACAATCATATTAGATATATCTGCTTTACATGTTTTCTTTTGATTTTGTATTTGTGACATTCATCACCGCATGAGGTCGTTCATTGTTTGCTAAACAAAAGCAATCATCAAAAACATGATTATTCCAATAAAAAAAAAAAAAAAAAAAAAAATTCACTTGATTGATGAATGTAAAGAAATATTTTGACATTTATTTATATTTATAAATTAATTGCAATCAATTGCATAGTAAATATTATATTCTTGTTTCAGAAAATTCCAATAACTGTCACACAAGAAGATTAGAAGGAGGTAGGGAGCTTTAATACCTTACCTTGAAGATTAATCCTTTTATAGAGAGAACCCATTCCTTCTTTTATTTGTTTTGTCATGTTATGTCTTAAGTTCAAATTAGTTAATTACACAGCACAACAAAATCAATTTTTTTTGTTTTAAGCATGAAATATTTTAATGGTTCGAAGACACTAATTTCAAATCTGCCCTCAGTTCTTTTTATATAAGATCTAGTTTCTCAGACGCAGCTACTACTTTCTTTGTTCTTACCTTCATATGGAAATTGTTTAGATTGTTGCCCAGTTTTATCTTTTACACTCACTAAAACAAAGAACAACTTTTTCCATTGCTTAGTCTAAATTTCATCTTCAAGTTTCGACGAGTTTGAGGATTCTGGTTGTCTAGTAATCTAATCAACCTAATAATAAAAATATATTTAAATTTAGGTTTATTTTGAACATATTCTTTTCGATTGTTCCCTCATGGCACAATGTGTCATGTTCATAATAATTACGTGGGCATCTTTTTAAATAAAGAGAAATACAGACAATAACATCATCAGCCGTCAGCTTGCTTCAATTAAAAGTTCGATAAGTAACAACAACAGCAGCATAAACATTTTTACATTGAATAATATCAGAATAATAGGAAGTTTGAAGTTGAGCGAAAAACTTTTACATAATAAATATGGAATATGGGAGAGAGAAAAAGAGAGAATATAAAATAAACTCAAGTAAAATAAATATAATTTATTCTTTATCAAATAAAATGAACTGTGCAAACAATAAAACAATATGCAACAAACTCACGGGAGCAACATCAGTAGGAACAACACCACTATCAACACCACCGACAACAGAAACAGAGTTGCCACACCTGCGATAACAACAAGAATAAACGCAGCAACACTTTCTTAAACTTTTCTTTTTTTTTGCTGTGGCTGTGGCTATGTTTTGCGCCAAAAATTATACTTTATAAAATTTTATTTGAAAAGCAAAAATTACCATTTTACAATGGAAAAGTTTTTTGAAAGCATCATAGAATACTATAGCAATGAGAGAATGAAAAATATGATGTAGAAAATTCACTTAAGGGTTGGTAGTCCATAGAAAAGTTATAGGGGAAAACGAAACGAAATTCGATATAAAGAAATGTTTTGAGTTAATTTGAAATATTTGTTTCTTTGTTTTAAGAATCTATAAAATAAAAGAGGTGAATGTTTGATGAAATAAAGACAATATTCAATGATTAAGGAAGAAACATAAAAAAATATCTATACAAATAATGGACTTTGTTTGTTTGTGTGCGCATCACGTCAAAGCCACTCATTGGATTCTAAGTTGAATCACTGAAAAATAAGAAGCTTTATTGTGATAGAAATATAGCATTTATTCCATCAAAATCGACACACAGAGTTTTCCATAAGCCCACACCGTTTTGTGTATCGATTTATATAGAAACATCTTGTTTTTCAAGCTAACTGCGATACTAATTTTATAAGCCAGGACATTTTTTGAAGGTTTCGGTCGAGCTGTTTTCTTTTCAATTTCATGTGAAGGTGCCAAGTTAGCCTTCTATCGAGTGTTAATCCAAGGTATTTGAAAAGCTTTTTTTTGTTGTGTTTGCCGAAATCATTAAGGTTTATAGGAGGGCAGCTCTTGCGATTCATGGTGAAAGTTACATGAATGGATTTCTCTGAGTTCTTTTGAGCCACGGTTCTAAAAGATTTATCTAGTTTTGCAAAATAATTGAGGATCACAATCAGTGGTCAAAAAAGCGGTATGGTGGAACTAAAATTCTTTCATAACTTAAAACAGTAGGTAGGTCAGCACTGTTGAGCATGTAGACGATGGATGCAAACTACCCTGGGGCTTACCCTATTTATCTTTTCAAATATTGTATCACAGTAGTGAATTTGCAAGACATTACATTTTGCAATATTTCAAAGAAAGGGAAATTTTTCAAAATATCATTTCTAAATTTTTCTCTTCTTGATTTTTTACTATGTCAACATGAAATAAGTAAATGAAACAAGGACAACAACCTAAGCGTAGTTAAATAACGATTAAATAAAAATGTTTAAACGCTCAAGGCCAAAACATAAACATACTCGTAAACACTCATGCAATCACACACACACACACACACACACATTTGTACATATGAGTATCAACATAGATACTATGTGAATGCCACTTGCCACTTGAGTGGCTGTTTCTGTTGTGAGTATGTGTATGTCAATATTTGTTTTTGCTTATTTGTTTATCAAAGTTACCATCGCTGGCTACCAGGATCTGTGAGTGAAATTCAACATTGCAAGGACTCAAGTTCAGACGCGCTCTCGTGTTAATTTACCAACAATGCTACACACACACACACACATAAACACGTAATTTCGAAGGACATTGAGATATACAATTATGCTTCTTGAAATGGAATGAAGAGAAGCTTTACACACCTGTAAGTGTTGTCTCTTGAAAAAGATATTAGGCCTTGAAGCCTAGAAGATAATCTTCTTCCATGAGTAGAAGCTCTTTAAATATTTATTGTGTTTATGAAATATAAATTTAATAATTATCACATTTTATCACTAGTAAATTTAAGACCACCCACACTAAAATGTGTCCCCATGATTTCAAGCTTTATGCCGCATACTTTATTATTAATTATCGTAAGTTACTTTCCTCGCCTTAAATTCTTTTCAAAGATACAAAAAGTTCCAACATTAGTTAATTTACCAACCACAAAGAACAGAATTAAGACGAAGGAAAATATGAAAAAATAAAAGAAAAGTAAACCGATGAAGGAAAATAAGGAAAAGTCTTGTGTTAATGAAGTTATCGCAACGTTAAGACACTTGTCGCGACACTTTTAATTAATTAACCAAGTTATGCCATAAAAGCTTTAAAACAGCGTGAAATTTTATTCTACAACAGAAGATTGAATTTAACGTCATTAGAGTTCTTCTATTCACAGAATGAATGAATCAGCAGAGGGTTTCTTCTTATAGAATGTTTTGAGTATAGACGAAGATGATAAACCATATCAATCAACATTTAGATCATGCATGACAATCACGATAATCAAAGATAAAATTGGAAAGAATTCTACTTCAACAAAGTTTAAAGGATAAATACATATATAGATACACTGTAAGGGCTGAGTAATTAACCAATCAAAGGTTACAAAGCCTACACGACACACACAATGTTTTAACTTGGCCTTGGTTTTATCACATGTACTCGTACATATCTTTCTATCTTGAATTCTATAGATGTATTTCGTAATTTTTTTTTTGTTATTTTACTTAGTTAAGCCAACATTTACAACAGACATAGACAGATACGAGTACAAAAACCTAGATAGATGTGCCTGTGTGTATGTACGAGTATTATAAATACAGTACAGTATCTGACTGTGAAACATGTTGCAAACTATGCAACATGTTCTGTAACTGATGTTGTTGCTGTCACTGCCAACATCATGTACCTACAAGAGAAAAAAGATTGAAGACCAATGCCGTGTTAGGTTAGGTTTAAATGCAAGCCATACGTGTGAGTATTTGTGTATAGTATACATAGCAAATTATACCCAATGGAGATGAAACTAAACAGAACTAAACAACATTGCAACTATTTAGGTAAATTGACTTGAATTTTGTTAGGGGAAATAAACAAAAGTAGTGGACAAAACCTTAATTTTGCAAAATAAAATTTCTTTTTTTAAATTTGTAGTGAATTTTTTTACTTGCTCTTTAATCCCAATTGCAAAAGAAAAAAAAAAAAAAGAAATGAAAGAGTAAAGAAAACTTTAACAAAATTTCCATAATTTTGATGTTCACCTGCTGCTTGCCTATACCTCATTCAATTGCATAGAGTGCTATTATCCTTTATTGCCTTGTAATATCTATGGGCCACCAAAATGTTTCCAAAAGCTAGTCAAAGCCATCCACCCACTTTGACACTTATCTGGAGTGCTACTTTTGGGCTCCTTCTGGCAGAAAATGCAACACTCAATTGAAAAACACAAACTGATAGCAGAAGAAAGAATGAATGAGAGGAAGGATGGTTGGACGGATGGATGAATGTATAAACAGGCAAAATGGTTGAAAAGGATGCTGGTTGCAAAATGATAAGCATAAGCAAAAGGTAGTACTACTAGTAGCTAACTTTCCGGTTTGTCTGGCGGCATAAAGTAACTAAAGAAGTTAAGCCCTCTCCTTGCCTTTTTAACTTTTCTATAGTTTGGCGTTGCGTTGCATTGCATTACTTCTAACTAAGTCAAATAGTTATTAAGTAGCATTATTTATACTACTTCATCAATCATAATTTGAAGTTAATTTATTTGTATTTGAGTTCGATAATACAATATTAGTTAGTTAAATTCTCTAGCGTATTGACACGCCAACCCCAGATCCATTTGAACTACTATGAACTACTAACTTACACTCAAAACTTGATTCAATTAACAATGGAAATATTTTTTTTTTTGTTTTTTGCTTTTTCTAGACAAACTAATGCGTATTTGCTTTCAATTAGAAAATGTTCGCTTTACTAGAAAATCATTTGGGAGTCCATGGAGTAGAAGGGAAAAATACATTTTTATAATCAGAAGAAAATCTTTTATAGCTAAATTCAATATCTTTTACCCTTTTGTATAATCATTTCAAAGTATTGGTGAAGCAAAAGAATAGATAGATATAACAAATTAATTAGATGTAGTATTCCTAAAAATAACTTAAATGTCTAACTAAAAAAAAAAAAAAAACTAGTACAAAGATGAATCAATAATGCCATGCCATTGTAAGCAGTGAAGAGGAACATTTTGTACAGT
The DNA here is from genome assembly GCA_035041805.1 of Amiota mariae. Lineage (NCBI taxonomy): Eukaryota > Metazoa > Arthropoda > Insecta > Diptera > Drosophilidae > Amiota > Amiota mariae. The sequence continues at coordinate 18,075,054 of JAWNKV010000370.1, read as the reverse complement.
TTTATTTTCTATTTTTTTTAACGTAACCTCCTTTTAGTAAAATACACTTTTCCTAACATTTCTGGCATTTCTTTAAACCCTCAGAAAAATATATTTTTGCTGGGTCTCTTGCTTATAATAATGAATCCAGGTGACAACTCGATGAAAAAATCCTGCAAATTTAGCCTAAAGAGGTCCAAACACTGCTTCCAAAGTGACAGCCGTATCCGCTTGTTTTCCACCATAAGCATCCGCGCCTCTCAACGGGCCGACAACTTTTTCATGCGCAGAAATTCTGCTACTAAGCATATTTTCGTTCTGCAATCAGCAAGAATCTTGTAATGGACCTTTTAACGATTTCCTCGGTAACCACATCTGCCTAGCAGCCTGGGCGCTCCTCATCAAGAACAGATGTACGACCACGTTTCAAATTGTTGGAACAATACTTAACAGTTGTCATAGATGTTAAAGGGTCCCCATAAACAGCAACCAAATTCGCTTTTGTTTCTTAGCATGTTTTTCCATCCAAAAATTAAAAGCGAATTACGGATCGATATTGTTCTCTTTCCTATTTATCAAGAAACATGGAATACGGGTGATTCAACTGGCTGCCGAATAAAAAGTAACAAATAAATCGATCAGAAATGAATGGTTTAGTGTGACAGATGATAGTATATGACGGTAATATCAACTTCCCTTAGCAACGCCACCTGGTATGGGTATCTATTGATCATTTCTAGTTTTAACGGGCTATCGAAAGGGAATTGTACTTACTATAAGGAACTGAAAGAAAACCATAAAATTTCTCCAAAAATATAGTATGAATTTGTTTATTATGTAAGTTTTAGATTCCCTCTCTTTGATTGTAGAAGGAATTGAGTTGTGAGTTTAATAAAATATGTTGAACTATAGAAAGACTTACCTTATGATAGAAGCACCACTCTTATGTCATAAAATTTGAATAAAGTTCTATATTTATTGACTTAAATGAAAGCTTCAGTTGATTTAAATCAACTTAAGGCTCTGAATGTGCAAAAAAAAAAAAGTTGATGACTTTGATTTAATGAAGGGAAGGGCTGTCAAAAGCCTTAGGAAATCCTTTGGTAAATTAGGCCATGATATGAAAAAAAGAATCTGAAGTCCAAAAATTGAACAAGTGCTGGTTGTTGTTGCAGCTTGCAATGTTGAGGTATCACGGAAAAACGCAAAAATTAGAGAAACCACGAAAATTTGCAACTTGTATTCGTTGGTTTCCCCCATTTTTGTTTGTTTGTTATTGGCACAAATCCCTAATGTCTATGCAAAGCAAGTTGCAACATCACTGATTCAAGTGTCAAAAGCGATACCTTCTCCTTTAAATCTACACATACGCACACATACACACATGAAATATACATATACACGTATATTATGTTCATGTATGTGTTGGTGTGATTTTCATTTTAGCATTTTCACCTGATTCTAGCCAAAATTTTTAGCGTTTGCCAATGAACAACGACAACGAAACGAAACGAAACGTCAATGGCTAAAGGGGAGGTTTTGGTACTGAAATAGAAAAACACACACGCATCTCAATCCAATTGACAAACACATTCACATTACCCCAATATATGAGTGTATCTACACATTAGTGTGTGTGTGTGTGTGCGTGTGTGTGTGTAAAATAAGGTTTTCCGCTTACTTTGATGTTGCCAAAAATGTTCAGCAAATTTTGAGTTCAGCATTTCGAGGATACGAAAATATAGAATCAGATCAGTTTGCTGGATGCACTAGCCTTTCGGTGTTGATTTTGTTACCGGTCAATGTGATATACATACGTTGTCAGCTTACGGAATGTGCTCAGAATGAATGTTGTGGAATGCGTGGGCCATGGCACATATCTGATTGTTTTTTCCATGGAACTTTGCTTATTTCGTTGACATAAATTTACATTTTGTTGCAAGAGCAAAACATGTGCAACATGCATGTAGCCACACGCACTACTTTGTGTTGCTTAAAGAAATCAACATTTGTTTTTTTTTTTTCAGATGGATGAAAACATTTTAAGATGACGAAATATAATTTCAGTACCAAGTGAACCTTAAATACACAAAAACAACCAAATAAAACAAAATATAAGAATATTTATCGTTTTTGCTGACTATTGAATTCTATAATCTTTGAATTAAAATCCTCATTAAAAGTATGTTCTTAAAGTCACAATCATTAACTAAAAGCTCATCGTACCATGTTCATATTCAATTGTTAAGTTTTATAATAATATATTGTCGTTACTTGTTGGAAAGAGATTCACTTTGTCTATCAAAAAAAAAAAAAAAAAAAAACAAGATTGTTTATGGAACTTTGGGACTTCTAAGTGATTTTCTTTTGAGGTTCTCTGGGGGTATAATACAATAGAATAATGGGACAAAAACTTGTTTTCGCAATAGATTCCAAAATGAGAATTAGTTAAAGAGCCATAGAATCAATATCATAATATGTACCTTTCTAGCTTCATAAGTTTCCTCCTACCTACGATGTACCCATCTTGTTGATGAAGATAAGATATTTTCTGGAGTCATCATTGTCACATACAATTGCACAAAATTAATATAGCCTTCTTTTACCTATAGATAAGATTACAGGGTATAATAACAACACTTTCATTCTTCGAATTGGTATTTTTGTTTAACAAAAACCAAAATCCAAAAACGCAAATCAGCAAACATATCTCAAATAACCAAAATCAACAAAATATCTCAAAGTAACAACTGTGTCCTATGCCCTGAATCCTATACTCGTATCTTGCTTGCTTTTGTATCTTGTGCTCAAGCATTGTAAATAGTAGTAATACTTACATAGTTGAACTCTCACTTACACAACTATGTGTCCAAAATATCAGTAAACAAAGATACATATTTGCATGGGTTGTTATTGTATATTTAAAGTGGATATGATGAGAATATTTACGATTTCGAAAGCTTAGTACAACATAACGAAGAATAGATAAATTAGTCAGACATTTTCAGCTTCAAAAACAAATAAATTGCAATTTGTAATCTTCACACCTTCGGGCAAAGAAGCAAAAGAATGATATATTCTAGAAGTCATTGGAATAAATAACAGAGACAATATTTGGCAAAGATTGGTTTGTGTTAATGTTTATTAGAAAGATATTTGAGTATTTAGCAAAATATTAAGAATTACAAAAAAAAAAAAAAAAATCAATAATAATAATCAATTTATGATCAGTAAAAGAAAGTTTTGTATTAGTTTTATCTCAAAATATGTAGGTGAACTGTTAGCTTCCATAGAGAAACTCACTTAGGTAATGAGAGCAATATTAAAAGTGATTAAAATCTGAATTTTGGATTCTCCATTTTGAAAGCAACTTGCTTCAAAACACTTCATAGGCAGGAGTCAAGTTTTTATTCACTTATAACACTCCTTCTACAATCATAGGTATTGATATATGTATGTATTTATCTGTGCCTTCTCAATTTCATAAATATCAAATGGTATTTACCAAGAAAATTGTAAACAAAAACTAAAAATATCAAAAACAACAATAGGAGACTTGCAATTGCTTTTTCCGTAATAATAATATGAATTCCATGAAAGTGTCCTTTGTCGTTCACAACATGAGACCACAACCATAACGCGAGACTTAAACAAGGACCAGACTGTGACAACAAACAACACACAACACATAACAAACAAGAAGATAAACGGCAACATTCATTTAGAACACATTTTTAGTCAAGCTTTCAATATTTTCACACTTTAGACAAACAAACTTTAGTTGTGTTATACTTAGTATATATGTACATTCTTATATGAGTTAAAAGTGGGTAGTTTGAAAAGATATACAAGTTTTATCTCTTTACTAAATCTAAGAAAAAGAGTACATACTTGGTTTGTAAACATTAATAAAAATAGTTGTATTTTTCCATTGGTAATTTTTCTATTCTTTACCTTTGAGAACCGAAGAATTTTCTTTTCTTATTAAACCAACCTTTTGCATTGAAACGATAAATTTATTTTATTTTAATTTAGTCTAGAGACTATTGTCTTTTAAATTCTTTTTTTTTCCTTTTTTTATGTTTTTTAATGTGTATAAATACACAATAAAATACATAGATGTTCCAGAATGAAATAGAAACAAAGATACTTACTTTTACTTCTACTACAAATAAGTAGAAGGAAGACACTGTAACTTGGAATAATTGAAAGAAAATAGTTACACATTACAATTGCATTTAATGGTGCATAAAAGTGTTTACATGGTGGTCTATGTGAGTAAAATAGTTAAACATACATTTATACATAAATTCATAGACTGTTAGGAAGGATACCTTTTAAAGTATCTTAGTATTGATTTAAAAAAAATAATAAAACAAAAACATTGGGTTTATTTTACTCATTTGAACTATTTTCACTACTTTTATAAACAGAATTATTGTAATTGATATCATAACTGATTATAATTTTCTTACAAAAGTTTATCAATTATTATATTCATAATTAAATTACTTAATATCGATTAACTTAGAAATCTTTAATGCAATGACAATAATATTGAACTAATTCCATTCTCTGAATCAATATGCATTCTCAGTTTAGCAATTTAATTTGTCTTTGCTTTCAAAATAGGCCTTAGTTTTGGCAATCACTTCTTCATTTGAGTCAAATTTCTTTCCCCTTAGCATCTTTTTGATGTTTATAAAAATTCAGTAGTCGCTGGAGACTACAATGGATGAGGGAACCATTCGATTAACCATCATTTTCATCAACTTAAACTTAACTTAAACTTAAAGATCTATAATGCTCTTAATAATGGTACCTTTCTCAAGATAGTCGATGAACAAAATACCATGAGCTTCACAAAATATGAATGCCATAATCTTGCCATCTGACTTTTGAGTTTTTGGTTGCTTTGGACGACATTTACCGGTTGCTGACCAACTTTTTGATAGAAATTTGCTTGAACAGCTGCAAATAGCGTTTTGGATCGTCGACGCGTTGTTGTTTTGGACCAAACGCGGCATCCACTTTAAAAGCAAATTTTCGTGTAAACACACTACCCTCTGGTTTCTTTAAGATGTAAGATCTGTCAAGATTATTAGTGAATTTTTATATTTTTTTTTGTTGCTGAACATCTGCCGATTTCGGGCGACCAGAGCATTCAGCAACATCGGTACACGAACGCATTTATATTTAGCATACTAGTCACTAATAGTTGATTATCTTAGTGAAGATTTTCGCCATCAAAAACAATGTGAAACGAAAACTATAGACTATAATAAAAGAACTATTTACCTTAAACTACTATATAATCTTGGTTAACCCTGATGCATATCAAGTTCATTGAAATTATAAAGTCTTCAAAGTTTAGATTTGATTTGCACGTTTGCCCCCACAGAACCCCACAATATAAAACCACATAAGTTTCTATATATACGAAGATGTTGATTAAATATTTCTAGAAATCACAACCAGCTTATGACTTTATTAAACAACTCTAAAATATATTCATTGGCTCTGCTTCTTAAGGTGCCCAGACATTATGCAATCGGTTGTACAATTGAATGGTTTGGAACATAACTTGTCGGCAGGCAGGGGAAGAATTTTAGCATGCCGGTTGTAAGCTAATTATATAAAAAATCATAAATTTTTGAAATTTGTGAATGCTGTGTGGGGCCCATTAGAACCCCAAAATGATAGAAAAATGGTGTGACAAAATGTTGCTTATAAATTTTACAAATAAGATTATTTTAACGTTAAAAGCTGTAAAAGCTGATTTGGAGACAAATGCATTGCTTAATTTTTTTAACTATTTTTATTTTAAGTGTAAAATATGTTTTCCGAAAGTTTGATTCAATTAAAAAATCAATAAAATAATACAAAAACTTAAAGTATCCAAAGAATGGATTAAATTAAGTGAAAAGACTGGAATAGAATATTGTAAAAATTTAGATCAAATCATAAAGTTTGCATTAACATTGTGAAAATTAATTTTTAAGCAAAATTTTATTTTATTATTTCATTTTATAAAATATTCTAAAAACCTTAAATTGGGGGAAAAAAACCAAAGAAAAATAATAACAATATTGTAACAATAATCTTTGTTAAGAAAGATTTTTGTGGTTTGCTTGAAAATAAACATTGTTTATAAAATTTCATATAAACTTATATTTGCATATCATGAAATTTTATAATAAAATTTATTTTGCATTAAATAAAAATAAATTAATGAATTTAGAAAAAGTGCAAAAGTCTTTGTTGTGGCCACACTGATATATTGAAGCTAAAAGAAAATCAATTTAATTAAATTTAATCTAACACAAAGTTTATATTAATTAAAAATCTAAATCTTGCAAAAGTCCTCAATCTGACCAACTATTACTAAAGTATTGTATATTGTGTTTGCCTGCCAGTCAGCCTGGTTGGTTTATTTAGTATATGATTTTCTAAGATTACTTAATGACGACTCGTCTATGACGTTAGAACAGAGGCTATGCGACTATAACGCAAACTGGTATACAAATTGAATAAATGACTTTTGCGTTGGCAATATAAAACGTGTGCAAAATGCTGATTAGCGTTTTGTCCTTTGCCTTTTTGGTCTTTTGGCTATGTTATTCCACATTCTTTGATTTTATGTCACTAACTTCAACATTTCTCTTGTCCCCCTCTATCCTAAATCCTTTTCCTCTATTTTGTTATGCCTTGTCATTTGTCAAATGGAAATAAAAATAAAATTTTTTAAGACGTTATTCATGTGATTGTATCTTTTTTTTTTTTTGTAGATTTTTATTTTTTCAAAATTTTCTATACACGTGTCACGTTCATGAATTTGACATCTAATTAAAATTCATTAAGCGTAAATTAGTGTTATGATAGTGGTATAATTAATTATTATATATTTTAAAATAAATTATGTTTTTGCTATTTTCTTATTAAAAAAATTGACATTTTGAAGTGAGAAATTTGTTCAAACTATTTGGATTTTTGATTAAGAATGATTTATACAGTCACGGAGTCATTTGAGTCTCCATTTCTCGAAACCTAAACAAGATTTGGTTATTGAAGAATATTTTTCTGTCTTTAAAGGTAAAAATATATGAGTCAATTGTATGCTAAATCAAAATACCAAAAATTTTCAAAATTAAACGAAAACTCTGTTTTCACTTTGTTTTTTTATTACCCATCAATGTTTTGGCGCAAGAAATTGTTGCTGTGGTCGTCATTCTATACCAGCAAAAAATAAATTGTTGCCTCCTTTACGACAACGAATCACTGCAGGTCATTGCTATGTAATAAAATGGAAAGAATTCCAACACGCACAACTTGTCTCTGGCATTTTATTATGCTGCGTGTAAGAACTTTTGTCTTTTGTCTCCTTTTAATGTCTTTTGAGACTCAAATTCTGAATGAATTCAGGTATTGCTAGGTCTATAACCAGGTTTGCCAGATGACATTATCGCGCCCACAACAAACTTTCAACACATTTACACTCTTTTGATACATGTACGAGTATGTAGCATACCTATGTTTGCATATGAGTAAGGACAATAACAAAAACACAATCATCACTCAAACGCTTTGTATACTCTGAAATAGATACAGATACGAGTACATGTGCATATAGGACATACATATATACTACATACAATACTAAAAAGATATTTGTGTATATCTGTTGAAAATGCCATTTAAATGCAAAGCATATTTTTCTCAAGTAGCAAACACACACACACACACACACACACACAAAAGTAGATACAATGAAATTCAAGCAAATAAACAAACAAATACGCATACAGTGAAAAACACCAGAAGGAAGATGAAAAGAATTTCCAGAGCGATAAACAGAAACGCAGACAATGAGATGGAGTGATATTTAACACCACAAATAATCAAGTTGCGTGTAAATATATGCAGAATTTTCTGAGACTGGAATGAAATGAAATGAAATGAAATAGGGAGGGGTAGAGTTTGTGGAGTCTCTCAGTGAGTCACTATGTTGAAAAGTGACACATTCACCAGATGACTTTTTATGCTTTTGGGGTCGCTTTTGGTTAAAAGTTTTTCTTCTTTGTGTTGTCAAACAAAAAGTCTGGGGAAAACACATTTAAATGTGTGAATAACAAAACCATGTGTGTGTTTCAGTGTATAAGTATGTTGAATTGTTGAAATTGAGTTGTTTGTCATTTAATTGTTTTCACTTTAGATACCTTGTAACTTCTTCTACAATGCTCAGCCGAAGTTATACGGCACTCATCTTAAGTTGAGCTTTAAAACTGTTAAGTTACTCAATTGCATATGATTTTCTCTTAAGTTATAAAGAACTTTATATGATAATCCACTATAAAATTTAAACGCAATTTAAAGTTTAGTTAGAAAGCTACTGAAAAACAAATTGCTCAGCAATTGAAATATCTATCAAATTTATGCCAATTTGAAAGTATTAACCTTCAAACAATGCATAACAATAAAACAATCAACCGAAAATCCAGAGACTCAAGCAATTTATGCATGCACAACATAAATTCAACGAGCAACTCTGTATTCGAATCGAATAAATTCAGATCAAAGCACTCATACGCACCGTTGGCATTTACAATGAGCTTAGTGTTGCAAATCACCAAAAACAAAAATAGAAAAAACATAAAAAAAGCAACAAGAGAGCAAACTTGAATTCAAAAACGAAATAATGCGACGAATGCATTTGCCAATCATTGGCAAACAGATACAGAATCAGACAATCAGACAGACGGACAGACGGACAGATGGATAGATGGACAGACAGAAGGACATGGACAAAATGACAATAACACGCAAAACAGATCTGCTAACAACTAACAGCCGCAAGAGGGCGTGGTAGAACGAGGCGGGTGCCAAACCGAAACAAAAATCCAAAGTGTTTAAAATTCGTGTTTGCATGCCATAAGAGAGATGTAAGCGTAAAGATGGGCGGCAGGCAGGGAGACTAACATATCAAAAGACCAACCGACCGATTGACAATGCTACAATATAATAGTTAACGAAACACCTAAAGGACGAACAGACCGATAGACATGGAAATGGAGATGCAGACGCAAACACAGAGAGACACTAAGTGGAGACGGATACAATTCCGCCTATGCAGATTAAACGCGTATTTAACAATTTTTGCATTGCATACATTTAGGCGGTGGCGTTGTAACATTTATTCACGCGCTTGCTTCGTTTCGCATGTTCATTTGTTCACATATATATGCTTATAGGGCTTGTTCAGCTTTGTCGAAAAACTGCGTTGCATCAATAAATTAAATGCAGATTTTCATTTTGCAGCTGCCTTTTCTTTTCCCTCACTACGCACACACACTTACAATATACTATTGTATATAAATTCGTTTAAGTCCAGTTCAATATCACGGCCTGGCATTATTCATTGGTGGCCCCCTTATCGTTTGTCTCGCCTGACATAGTAGTAGCTTGACTTGGCTTGGCTTGGCATGGCTTTAACCATCTGATTTTCAATTTAGCACTTTTACCAGCAACTTCAAACGCCCACACGTTGTAACTCTGAATCTCTCAAACCATTTTGTCTTCACCACATCTGCCAACTACTACGACTACTACTACTATGTGATACTTGCAAATTGTTGCATGCAGTTAATTATTTTGCATGCTTTGAGGCATCCTCCACTTTTTATACCATTTCTAGTCTAAAAAGGATGCCACCATTCCATGTGACTGACTGACTGACTGACTCTACTCTACTCTATTTTAAAATCATTGTTTTAGTAATTTCTTTTTTAATTTTTTTTTATTTTTTTTTTTTTTTTTTAAAACTTTTTCTGTTGCGGCCCAAAACTAATTGAAATAAAACATAGTTTAATTAAATGAGGTAAATGGCTTAAGGGCATTTCGTTGATATATGCCACATCACATTGTTTGTAGTACGAGTACTTGTGCTTTGAGTAATTTGCCCTTTTTGGTAGTTTCGCGCTTTCAAAGTTTGACACTCGCTATTAGTAAGCTAATTTAAATAGTTTTTATGTACTACTCGTTCTCTAGTTAGTCTCAGTTAGTTTGTTACCTCATTACTCAACGGATAAGTTAGTTGTTAGCTTTTTAATAGTTCTAGCTTTGATTCATAGTGTTATCACCTAAAACGGTTACATATAAGTCTTAAACTATATAATTTGAGAACCTTAGCCAATTTAAACAGAATATTTATTTTTGAAAAAAGAATTAACACATTTTTTTTTTGATTCAATTTGACACATGAGTCTGAATATGCATCAGAACTATCCACAATGTGCTGAGGGTTGGTAAAGTTTCTCTACGAGTATTGCCTTTTATACATATATAGCGTTAAGGTAACCTTGTCTCAACCTATCAAATTTAACATCTGTATCGTAAAGTTTGAAATTTTTTAGCACAAAAATACCTCCAACCTCTCCAGACTGCAGGCATGCCAGAGCAAGGCACTCAGAAGAATCATGGATGCCCCGTGCTTTGTCAGAAACAACATGCAGCACAATGATCTAAAAGTAACAACAGTGTTAGAGTGAATGCGGCACTTAACAAAGCTCAAGACTCACCCTAACCCATTGGTTTCTGCCTTGTTCCTTGCTCCTGCGAAAACCATAGTGTATAGGTTATTTTCAGAATTCAATTGTGCTTGCCGTTCGCTAACCGATGAATTTTGTGAAGATTGTTCCAAATCAGTTGTTTTGTCAAAAACTTTGGATAACACAAGCTCGTCATAAGACTTGTTCTGAGATTGGACACGAGTTCCACCTGTGGGGATTTATTATTGTATGTACTTTTTATCGAAAAGAAGATTTGTTCGCGTTGGATATCGCGTACTTTGACTATTGCTCAAATGGAGGCTTGTGTCAATTGACACTAGTTTACATAGAGATTAATAAAGTTTTTTGCGATACAATTAACTGATTACTCGAACTTTTCTATTATTTACTCTGTTTAAAGCCTCTCTAACGAGTGTCGTCGAGGCGTATATCGTAAACTACAAATTTTGATTTCTTCAAAAGTTGGGCAAATGATTATTAATATTTTTTTTTTTTAATATTGTTGCAAATATGTTGTCACGAAAGTTGCAAAAATAATTATATTTTTGCTTAACATTCAACTAGACTATCACCACCTTCCGTTGTTCCAGAAATCCTCTGCTATTTCTTTTTTTATGATTTTTTTCATCAATTCCATCTATCCATTAGCGGTATTCTTTTCTTAAGTAATATGTTCTTGACCATCTTCCTTAAACAAATATCGTGTGCTTCCCTTTCCTCAGCTGCTTATTCCAGCGATACGATATTCTTTGATCAGTATCTTGGCAGTATCTGTCGATCGCTACGAATTATCGTAACAATATTTTATGTTACCTATGAATGTTAGAGCTCAAGTAATATGTACTCGTATATATTGAACATTATTTGTACTTCATTTATATGTACAAACATATAAAGGTTTTACATTCAATAAACTGATAATGTTATTTACTAAAATTTTAATGCTATTTTTAAACATTTTCTAAATTTGTAAAATTCAAGGAAATACATTTATATATTTATATTCATTAAGTTCAATTGTACAATGTTGCTAAATAAATACTCATAAGTTTACATTTTAAAATAAACAATAATTAATAACAATAATTCAAAACATAAATTTAAAACAATACAAATACAAATTCAATTGTAAATGAATTTCATTTATTCAATTTTGTAGCTTCAAATCCACGCAACGTTGACAGCTTTTGTTTATGCGACTGGATTTATGTACAACTAAATAATAAATTGAGGTGCAACTAATTAAAATGTTAATTAAAAACTGGCTTATTTATGACATTTAAAAGCTCAAAGCATCGACATGGCCACCGACAAACTGATTGAACATAGAACGATTGCCAAATGCAGGTAACACGGATGTTTTCATTACTCAAAATGGCCCATGGATGCCATTTTGATAATCGCAAGTATTAGTGCATAAATTTGAACTGCATACAATATAATGTTTAGTCTGAAATATTATATACATATTCAGACACACAAACTCAATGATAAGCAGCAGGGTAACATTGTCGTTGCTATTAATTAATTAAGTTTTGACTATAGTCAAGTTTAGCATATCAATTAATCCTTATTAATTATGGCATGGTTTGAATATGTATTGATGTGTATGTCTTTTGGGATTTATGGCAGTGTTTTCTTGTTAAATATCTACAAACACACACGCACACACACATACTCACTATATACTATATGTGACCGCTTTCATTGAAATATGGAAAATACATAGTAGTATAATATGAAACATATATAAGCCCTGCCGAAGTCACTTGTAAGTTGGCAGGTACAAAGCTGCTTATGAATGTCATCGATACCTTTCTCTCCTCATTAACATTTGTTGGGCTCAGTGGCTTTATTATACATATACATATACATATAACAGGTGAGCAATCATAATTATTAACATAGTACATACATAAATAAGTCGGTTCTACATACATCAAAACCATTCAAAATCAATGTATGCATAATCAATTATATTACTTACATATTAAACGTGAGGGAAGAAGCCTGACAATGTTGTAGTTAGTTACTACAATACCCTTCAAAGAGTAGAGATTAAAATTGATATTATTTAACTCCATTTAATTAATATTAAGGATTAATTTTAGACATGAGACTTAAAAAAACATGAACACGTTCAACAATTTTGTAATAAATGTATTAATTATTTAACACTTTTATGCAAATGATGATTCACAAAAAAAAAAAAAAAAAATTAAATTATAATCTGTAAAAAATATAATTATTTCATAATTATTTGTTATTCTTTTGAATACATTTATACTTATTTCACATTTCACATGCAACATACAAAAGTTGATGTGAGGTAATGTTTGTTAAGTAGATCCTAAAAATAATAAGCAAATGATGCAAATAACAAGTGAACATAACTTACATATGAAATTTACATGAGAAATATACATAATTTGTTTCTTAATTAAACCTTTAAATACTCATACAATAATACATTGAAATATTTAAGTAAATCTATAAGTACATAGTCCCTTTGCCGCGTCTGTCTGTTTGTATGTGATTAACTCAAAAACTACCAAACGGGTTTTCTTCTGGTTTTCACCAATGAATAGAATGAATCATACGGAAAGTTTAGAAAAAATGAAAATATTAAAAAACCTAAAGAACAACTGATAAAAATCGAATAAAATGAGGTGTCTAAGATGCATATAAAGCTTAGAGACATTTTTTTAAAATTAATCCAGTCGTCTTTGTCAAACATCTCATCAGTAGAAGAAGAAGAGGCCCAGGTATCTAGCTTAATGATAAAAATAAAATAATTATATAGTCACCATTTTCCTTCAATTTTTAATATTTTATAATGATATTTTGTTAACATCCTCTCATTAAATGCTCTCATTAAAAAACATAGCTACCATGCAAACCAATCTGTTAAATGATAAATAGCTTATCAGTTTTTGAGGTATAGAGATATAATTTTGAACAAAGTCTTCAATCAGCAATGATAATACAAGGAATGAAAAACATAGTCATTATATTAATGGGTATTTTGATTTGATCGAACCAACCTAAGCCAACTTTTTTATTAAAAAAAGGTTTTGAAAAAATAAAATAAATTAATAATTAATTCAAGTGCATCCAAGTTTCGATGAAACCAAAGGGAACATTTTCACATGTTTCACATTTCTTTATTTTGAACTAATTTGAAATGTTTTTTCTTTCGTAATATTTAAATTAATTGAAATTATTTCTGGTGCAATTTCGCACGTTTGATTAAACGATTTTGCGCATTCATAATATTTAAAAATCAAAGTGGCATAAAATCATGAATTTTAATGCATTTTAAATAGGATTTTTACGCTTCAGCAAATAAACAATTAATGCTATTTTTCGTTTATGAAATACACTACTCACATATAGATACAATTATTTATATACTTCTTAGTCATATACAATATACATAAGTGTGTTATATTCAAGAAAAAAAAAAATGTACTATGTATCAACGAAACTTAAAATTCATAATAAAAACATAATAAAAATAAATTATAATATTTTTTATAGCTTATGCTTGACTGATTTCTGTTATTTCCTTTCAAGTTGGATTATTTATTTTTTTTTTCTTTTTACTATCGAAAGAATTTCATTAATTTATATATATATATATTTGTATATATGTATTAAGATTTTTTTAGCAAGAATATTTTTATATGTTTATTTTTGTTATTCATGTTTCGAATGTCTTATTGAGTAATATTATTTTGTTTTTGATTTAAGAGTATTGTTGTTGCCTTGAAATATGTTTTGATTGTTTGATATAAAAAGAAAGAAACGTAAAATCTAATAAAATAAATAACCAAGAATATAAAATGATTTTGACTTAGAAATAAAGAGTCATAAATCGTTTATCGCTTGCATCAAATAATCATCCATAAAAGAGTGAATATTTGAATATTGTTTTGCTTGATACTATTCACCTAATAATAATAGAGATGTATAACTTGAAAATGGGTTCTCATGAGCGTCGTTGAATGTTTTTTGTTTATTGTTTTATTAGATTTTTAAAAATTAACCGAAAGAATATAATTGAACATAGGTAATATCTCCAAATAGAACATTCAATATGTAGATTGAAATCCTTTGTGGTTATCTTATCTAATATAAAATATACCATTGTTACTTCACTTATATATTTCCATTATGTATTTCAACTTCCAGTAGTTTCTAGATACGCGAATTTTTATCATGCTTTATTCTAAATATGATTCTTAATACCATTATATTTACAATAATATTTCTGTAACATGTTGCAGTGCATTCAAATGGCCTCATTGTTTTATGGGTCCATTGGGGCATATTACTTTATTGCATGATTTATGTTCGACAAGTTAAAATGAGTAAATACAATAAATTCATTTGAAATTGTTCCCCGACAACAAAAGCATATCAATTAATTTATCAAAAGGAACCAAACCAAACAAAACCAAACTTCCATACAAAAGAGAAGAGCATTAAATAAATAGTAGTCTAGAATTCCAGAGCATAAAATTGTATACAAATGGAAATGTTTGATTAACGAGCAACAATTTGCATTGATTTATGTTAATTACTATTTAACAAACAAATACGTGCGGTCGATAACTAAATTGAATTGAAATTCAATGTAAACGCAATAAAAAATAATGACAACTATTATATCAAAACGCAAAAAACATATAGAGAAAACTGGAACAAAAACCAAACAGAAAAGGATAAGGGAGTAAGTGAAAAAAAATATCGTTAAAGTGTTTACTTTGTTAACGTTGTTCGGTTGTTCGTGCTAATTCAATCAGAGGCACATTCTTTAACTGATTTTCCCATTTAACTTGAATAACAGAAAACAAAAAAATAAACAAATGATAAAAAAATATATACTAAAAGAAAATAGTAGTAAATGAACAAGAAAAGAGATTACAAACTTTTTCATGACGTTCCATTTGCATACCTTCTCTGATTGATTCACATTTCTTTTATTTATTCACAAAGAGTGTAATTTACACTTAATTATCGCACTTAAACTGTTTTTCAAATTGCTTTCCTTTTACAATTTTTCTTTTTTTTTTTATTACCATTTGATGAAAATTTGTAGAAAAAATCGTTTGTGAGTTCAACATTAACTCATGTTTCAACATCTTAAAATTGTTAGATTTAACTAACAAGTTTGAATGAATTTTAAAAAAAAATAATTCTTCTCTGATTATACTTTTAATTCTTTTCATTAACATTTTACTATGAAATTGAAGTTAAGATCATGACTCAAAGGTGTTAGACATCATTTAGTTTAGCATGACTATGATGATTCAAATAAGTGAATAATTGAAAAAACTTCAAGTAATTGGAAAATATACACATTGGTTTTACATACTTAACTTGTTCAAATAAAAACTTTATCATGATTATTAATCAATTTAGAAAAAGAATATGAAAATTTAAGAACGAGTATATCATTTGTGTTTCACAAACAAATCATGATAAACATCAAAACTTTTAGATTTATAGATTACACTAATCATTTACTCAAATCAAGAGATACGTGTACATTAATCAATCAGTAAATATTCGGAAAGGAGAACAAAAAATATTGTTTCTACACAGTATACTCGTATATTAAAATATACTAATCCACTATCAACGGATTGCTGAAAAAATTGTGTTTCTTGTAATGAGTTATAAGAGACTACTGACTCCACAAATACTATACAGTCAAATCATTATAAAGCCCAAAAAAAAAAAAAAAAAAAAAACAGTTCGACTTATGTAGACTTAGAGTTATAGAATTATTCATAAAACTAAGGAATTTGGCGAAATTTAGTACAATTATTGAATAACAAACATTTTTATTATATAATCATTATTATTGATTTTATTAATAATTATATATTAAAATGGCTAATGAATCCGCTAAATCTCTCTTGCATAAATATTCAATAGATTCTTCCTTCGAATCGTCATAATCATCTTCCATGACATTTTCAGTTAGATTTATTAGCTCTGAGCAATAATGTTCAATAATGTCGTCATATAAAAGAAAGCTTGCTGTGCATATCTCGTCGACCACTTATCATCAATAAACCATTATCCTCAAGAGAAGAAGAAGTAGAAGTTATATTAGTATTTAACCTTATCCATGTTTCATAATCAGCTCCAAACAGGTATCGAAAATAAAGAAAATTAAAGGTATGTCTCCTTCTTTGTCCCATGTAGAATATTGACCAAATTCAGCTTTTTTTGAAGCAATTTGCTATTGTCTGAGTTTCCCATGGTTTAATTATATATCATTACTTTCCATTAGAGTATTTCATGTTTTTTGTTTGTCTCCAAACGTTTTGAAGCTTCTTTTATGAATCTGCTTCGATAGGAACATTTTAAATTTTGAATCAAATATCAATTTAATAGATTTAATTTTTATTTCTTGGAAGTCTTTTGAATGTGTGCGATAAAATCTTTTGTCCTGCAACAAGCTCACATAAAGGGATTTCCACGATAAATTCTACTTAATGTTAAGATATTCGTGTTATAGATGTTTGAGTTATAGAAGAAAAAATTGTATAGAATTTTCGATTTTAAAGCTACTACAACTCGGCTTAGTTCGATTTATAAATAATTCAAATTATAGAAGTTCTAGTATGAAAGTTTGATTGCAATTACTACTTTTGATACTTTAACTATGAGTATCTTTTCAAAAAAATTCAAGCCTGAGGTTTCTGCTTTTCATCAGCCACAGAACAACCTTATGTGTTCTACTATTTTGCATAATTTATTGCTTTTTCCATCTATCACTAAATTGTCCAAGTGTAATTTTATTCCATTATCTGTCACTTTCTAATACAAGTCTATGTTAAAAATAAAAACAAACTCACGAATTTAACATAAATCCATCAAACTCCCTAAATATAATAGCTTTCCGCAACTAAGCAGCAAGTCAAGTGTATAATATAAACATCAGAAAGTGCGCGAAGATTATTGTTTGCTTAAGTTACGCATTCTGTTTGCTTACTTTACCTTGCTGTACTTCTGTGTTTGGTATGTTATAAAGAACACTTTGTTTTACATTCGCTTTCTACACCAACACAACATACAATACATGGATGAAAGACACCATCTTTCATTCCTATATTTACCCACCATTGTTTTATGCACTTGATACCATGCAATTTGAGTCCCGGATATTGGTTTGCCAACGTGCACGATCCAATTTTAAATTGCTAATATTGATTTATATCCATTCGTACTTTGACTTCTTCGTTGCTAAAAGTGGTGCATATGTGTATCTTTTGGTTGATGTCATTGTTAAATTTCAATTTCAGTATGAGTGCGTGAATATTTTGTTATTTTTTACTTATCGAAAACGATTGCAAATGAGCATTGGGATTTTTGATCGAACAACACTCACTCAAATGTACTCGTACACGTATGTATAATACTTTGGCATTGATCAAACTTCATATATTCGAAACGCTTTTTTTACTTTATAATAGTGTATGATATTTGTTTTAATTATTTATTTATTTATTTATATGTAAATAATTAAATTTATTTTGTGGCTATTTCAGTGTTACTTAAAAACACTTGAAAGCCCTCATTGTCTACGCTTTACTCTATTCAAATATGCAAACAAATACTTTAATAATTTATTGTATGCAATTATTTGGCCATTTATTATATTTTGTTTATACTATCCGAATGTTATGTGTGTGCGTGTGTATTTATTTGTGTATATTTGCATTTTTAATTGTGGCACATGTTTGCAAAAATTGTTGTCATTGTTTTATAGGCTGCTGCCTTCTCAACTCAACTCATCTCAACTCAATTCTCTTCGGTTTGGTTTGGTTTCGTTTGGTTTGGTTTGGTTTCATTGTTTCGCGTTCGAAACTCATTAACGCAGCCATAATTTTCTGGTTCACAATTTAAAATTATAATAACAGTGAAAGGCAAAAAAATAAAAATACTTTAGCAAAATTAAATGTTTTGTTTATTGTTTCAACCAAATATTTTGCACAATGAAATCTTTTTTTAAATTAAATACATAAAAATTGTGTTTAAAATGTGGGCCTATTTACATGCTACACTTTTTTTTTTTATATAAAATTCCTTTATATGAAGACGCATTATCTGTGCCTTTATTGTTCATATAATAGTAGTAATATAATAAAGTGTAGCATATTGGTGTTGACAGTTTTATAATGACATTTATAATAGCCAACGCTAATTAATTTTTCTTGTTTCCTTTACATATTTACTACTTTCATACATATACATATAATATATATGTGAGTGTGAACTGATATATGGAAGTTTTTTACTTGATTCTATATAACATAAGTAAGTTAATGTAAAAATGTAATTGTTGGAACAAATTACACAGGTGTATCTGATGATATACATACTCGTATATCATTTAAAAGAATCTAAAATCATGAGAAAGAGGAAATACTAATGGTGAAAGATATAAGCCAATCCTTATCATTCCATTTC
Source organism: Amiota mariae (assembly GCA_035041805.1). Classification (NCBI taxonomy): domain Eukaryota; kingdom Metazoa; phylum Arthropoda; class Insecta; order Diptera; family Drosophilidae; genus Amiota; species Amiota mariae. The sequence continues at coordinate 18,056,020 of JAWNKV010000370.1, read as the reverse complement.
TGTGTTAATAATCTCGTTATCATTGATTAAATTATGTATTGATTTATTAAATTAGTTGATTAGTTGATTAAACAATAATGGAAGCGATGGCATCAAAGGTCGTAAACTCACCCATTTAAAAAACTATGATAATTTCGGAAATCTATTTAAAATTTAAGTATCAGTATTGCAGTTATATCTCAGCAACCATTCATTTATAGCATTTCAAATTTTTAACATTTCAGCACAAATCCAAATCAATTTTACCACGATAAGCTGATATTTGTTAAATTTGAGATTTTTATTTATAAACAAAAACTTTCTAAGTGAAATTTAAATCATGGACCAAAAAAAAAAATGAACTGCATTGGAAATTTCGGTTGATGTAGTTAATGTACGGAGATGATTTTTTGAAGAAGCCATATGTTTTCCTGAGGCATAAATGCTTTTGGGATGACAGATTCGCTAGAGGGTAAATATCGTAACGAGAGATTAATTTCAGCAATTAGCAGAGAAATAATTCGATCTCAATCTTCACGAGAATTTTGGTAAAACAAAGTTGTGTGCAAAGTTTAATAAATTTAAATTTTTAAATTTTATTTATTAAGGGAGGATCGAAGGCTAAACACCTCGCCACTGATACTTCCCGATATAGTCCTAGAATTCCAATTTGATTTTTGCAAGAGCTAGCTAAATTTCTTGTGTCCAGCCAACATTGGTGCGATTTACTGTGGAATTAAGCCTAAGAACCTTATTATTTATTATCAAAAAGCTGATCGAACAATAAGGGGAAGAGAACAAGATGACAGTTGAAGATGAGAAGACGGTTCACAAGAGACGACGGATGACGCAAAGAGCACGACAATTAAATATAGTTACGTAAATCTTAAGCTATTGTTTCTAACTAAAATTAAATAATAAAGATAATCCTATATCGATTTAATTTTATTTAAGGATCACGCAGAATGGTGGTGGTCTAATGAGGACGTTGACAGCGAGATCAGGCAGATGATCATCGTTTCCGTTTTAAATTGAATTCATCAAACGTATATTGATTGTATAAGAATAAACGAAGGTATTATTCATTAAACAAATTAAAATTAAAATAAACTAGATACTCGTATACATTCTGTATTTATATCATCTATTACATTTACAGATTTAAAGAGTTAAAATTTTACAGAATTATAATTTTAATAAAGTATCTGCTAAAATGAAATACTGTATAATTAAAAATATTTTTATTTAGAATATTTTTTATTATTTTATTCAAATATCCTTTCAGACATTCTACAACAATTTTCGACAAAATTCCAATTTCCTCTAAACAGAAAAGGCAGAAATCAAATCATAATTTAACAATTTCTATCCAAAGCCAACAAATTTCTTTGTTTTTATTTAATATAAAAAGTAAAAAATATAAATTACAATACAGAAACAAAAACAAAAAGAATATTAAAATAAAAACAAAATTTGTTAAATTGAAGTCAACAACAACAACAACAACAACAACAACAACAACAACAACGACGACAACAACAACAAAAGCGCTAAATGTATTAAAATAAATTTTCCATTAAATTTCATTTGCATGGTTTTAGGCGCAATCAACTTCCGCTAAATCGCTTTTGGGTATATTTCATTATGCATCGTTGGAAGAAAGAGAATAAAAGAGAAATAAAGAAAAAAAATGCTGGAATTATAAGGAAAATATCCCTTTAAATGTATTAAAAAAGAAAATAGAAAATATATTATAAAACGGAAATCAAGTAAATCAGCTTGACGAACACTAAAACGATTTTATTGAATTTAGCTGGATTTGGTTTTAAAGCCGATTATTTTTTAAGGTTGAAATTATTATAATAAAATTTATATACAATAATTATTAAAGTCATTTTAAGGTAGAGATTTGTTGGTAATCAAAGTAGTTCCTAAGGATAAAAGCCATTTTGGGGTTAAAAGGTTCAACTTTGAATTCACTAATATTAATTTTGTTTCTATTATATATTTTGCTGTAAATTTTATGAAAAAAAAAAAAAACATTAACATTATTTATTTTTTATTTTCCATGATTATCACTGCGTTATCAAGAGAAACTTTTGTTGAAATGCTCATTGCATTTTCATTGTCAAAGCAACAACAATATCCAAGTAACCGCAAAGGTACTCAACTTACACGGTGTTAGAGCAATGGAATAACAGCAACCAGAAATAAGTAGTAACCCTGGTTATTGTTTTTATACTTACTACATCTCGATTCTGACTCAATTTTCTTGTCGCTTACAACCTCGGACCATGCTTCACACCATCATCATTATCATCATCATCATTTTGCACTTGGCGCCTGGTAGCACTTTTAGTCTGCCGTTACTACCAACACCGCCACCATCATTGTCTTCATTGCCATCCAACAGTTCATAATGCTCATTGTTCTAGTAGTGTAGTTAGTATGGTAGAACAGTCTCCTTGTGTATCTCGGTGTAGATAAAGATAAATAGTCACAGATAACGTTCAGTTATTTGCAAACAAATACTATTGTGGTTCATTGATGGCGGTTATTTTGGTTTTATAGTTTGTATATTTTTTTTTATATCCGCTTCTTGTTTTTCTGAACTTGGGGCTGGCTTCGCTCCAGGGTCGTAAGGTTGACCATTTTTGCCAACCTTTACACAAAACAAATTACTTGGCTTGGATTAGTTTAAAGTAGAATTTAAGTTTAATGTTGTATTTAAAAAAAAAAAAGAGAAGCCCTAACTGATAGCAATATTTCTAGATACTTACTTATAATAAAAAAGGAAACTAAGCATGAAAATAAAAAAAGAATAAATTAAAGTATCTGTGTACCATAACCATTTAAATTCATACGATATTAAAATGCAACTGTAAGAAATATATAAGTAAGGAATGATTTCTTGTCGGGTCCTCATCCATGCTGACTATTACTAACTGAGTGTTTTTGGGATGTTGACTTCGTCTTGTGCAATTTTATTTTAAAACGTTTCGATTTCAATTCGAAATATATCCAGTCACAGACACTCCAATTGTTCATAGTCTAGAATATTGCTTATTATCGAGTGCACTCAAGCACACTGGGCACTTCATATTCATTTATTCGTACACCAGGACAATGACAATAACGATATCGAATTGTTTCATTGTCACCAAAACAATGACTAAGCCAAGGTAAGTGTACACGTATCTATGCAGACGAGGTTACTCACTCTAGAGACATTTATTTGTAGAAAATACTTATTGATTTAAGTATTATATTTCCAATTGATTTGTTCAAATATTCTTTAATTTCATAAAAATCTTCTTTGGGTTTCTTTATATTATTTATAAGTATTTTCCAAAATTAAAACCAAAAAATAATTATTCAACAATTTCCAAAATATTTGACCATCAGCTTACTAAAATATTGTACATAGTTTGGTATGGAAACCACAAATAATCGAGTTTTCATCTTCTCTTCTCGATGGTAAAATTAATTTGAAAATTATATGTAAAACTACAAAAAAAAAAAAAAAAACAAAAAGGATAATTAATAATTTGAAATGAAATTGACTAGATTTACATAGATGAAAACGTATAATCCAAAAATGTAGCTTGAAAATAGAAGAAAGGAAGAAATGGTAGGCAAAAAATAGAAAAAATATTCAATTTTATTAATGAATTCATTCAAAAATAGTTTATATTTTGCTTTATATAGAAATAAAAGCGAAGTATACCTTCAGGCTGACATTGAAAATTGAGAACTTATAGGAAATATTGTATTTTTAGTTGTTTGTTATTGTTTGAAATGAGATACTTTTGCCATTTTCTCAAAAACAATAAGATACACACTGCATAGACATTTGCTTTGACACGCACATGTCTGACATACACCTGACTGGATCGAATTGGCTTTGTCTCTATGAAGAGTGTTTGTTTACTCCAAAAACAATTACTCACACACACACACACACACACACACACACACATACGTTCATATGTATTTATAAACAGATTAGTTGCTTATTTTGACAGAAGCTGTCATTGTTGCATTTAGTAGGCTGTCAATGTAAACAAAAATATGCTCCTGAATGAAGCTGAATTTATCTCTTTATCCTTTCAGAAACAGCAACAATGGCTGCTTTGTGTTGATCCTTAAGCCACCCATCCCAGTACATCTCGTTAACTTACTACTACTCAAAAGCTCTTTTTATCAATTTCATCAGTGAGTATGTGCATTTGATGCTTGTTTGCACATACACATACATTATCTTACAATCACATTTACATACGCAAACACACACAGATATTTTTCTACTTGAATTCAGTTTTTCTTATGCCACTTATTCGTACCCTTTGCTCCTTCGCGTTCTTTTACTCTCAACCAACATTCGGTTGCTCGCCTTCGAGCGTAAGCTTTTAATTAAATGCAAGAAAATGCAATTTTAATTAAAATTTTACAAAAGCCTGGCAAGGAGCAACAAACACAACACTAACACACACAGGATCACGTGCATTGTAAATCCTTCCTTTATCAAAACTAAGCAGTTGAAGGATTTTTCTTGTTTTTTTTTTTTTTTGTAAGACGGTATAGTTTTATCTTGTGCCTCACCTTCTATGCATCAATCACCATCACCATGTTTAAGGATGATTTGCCTTTTGCTTGTGCAACGTGTAAAATTGAAAATTAGTAAATCAAATCGAAGCGTATCAAATCGAATCGAATTGAAACACATCTCGCAAGGAATATTTATTCCCATAGCCAAAGCAAATCAAAGCAAAGAACAATAATTGAAAATGAAAATTCATTCGGTGTAATCATTCAATAAAGGACCACCATCGTCTCTGATGGATAATCAGAAGAAGAAGCTCGTTTGAAATGAAGCAGAGATGAATGTGTATTTACATTGAGATGAAGATTATGTGTGAATAATTGAGGTATGAGCTAGTTTATCCAGTCCCTTTTGATATTACTCTATTTCAACTTGAAACAAACAAAATTAATTGGTCTTTTAAGGTAGTACAATATCATTGTTTATTTTTAAATGAATCAATTATTTTCTGCTTTTTTTGTAACGCATAGAACCATGAGGGTTTCTAGCTTACAGACAACATGTCAATATGTCATCCGATTACTGGAAGAAGTAGTTAGTCACCACAAAAATACAAATAAAAAATTTCCCTCTACTATATTGTACTTAAACTAATTCAATTAAACTATTACCATCTTGAGAAAATATGTTAAGGTTTTGGTGAGACCATAGTTAGGTCTTTCTTGACCAATCGGTCTAATATTTAAAGACTCTGCCCTATAAGATCTTTAGTATTTATAAGTCTTCGTGGGTTAACTTTTATATTTTTTAAGATATTCAAATGACACATCAGCAATCAATTTTATATATCATGTTTGAAAGTTAAAGATGGGTAAGCTTTATGATGTTTTATTACGAGTTTCTTTTTTGTATAAGACTTTTCCTAGTTGGTGAAAAAAGTAGCAAAATTCTTAAATTCCTTCCTAGACTTAAATTCTTTCAGCGGCTTTTGACATAAGAATAATTTCATCTTTTTTTCCTCTCACTTATTAAAATATTTGCCACTGCCATATGTGCAAACAAGTACCAATATAACTTTCTACAGTTAAGTCTTTACCCAAGTTAAGTAAAAGTTTTTAATGTGGGTCTTTGGAATTTGACTCAGTGCTCGAGTTGAGTTTCTTGCCGCCCGTACCACGTTTCTTTTATCAAAGCTACATACGCGAAACTTTGTTTGCACGTGCGTATGTGATTCAAATAAAGGCTTCAATTTCAGCTTTAGATGTCTCAATGAGACACAGTTTCAGGCTCAGTTCGGTTCAGTTTAGCGCGATTCAGGTAAAGAAACCCTTACAAAAAAGAAAGACTGAACAACGAAAGTATGTTAAGCACTTTGGAAATAGAAACTTGCATTTATGTTGGTTGACTTGGAGTAGAAACGAGTTGAGTTGAGTTGAGTTGAATTGAGCTATAGCTGATACCAGCTAAGTCAAGTTGCTTGGCATATCTGGAACGCGGTTTCTACATATGTACGAGCATGTATGAACGTGAGTATGTTAGTATCTATATAACGAATATATATAATTTATTGCTTGTATGTGAGATACTAAGTCATGCTGCGTTTGCAAGAATGAGTGGGTGTTCCAGATCGGCATATAAATATGTATTGAAATATGCACGGCTTAAGTATGCTCGGCATATGAAAAGTTTAATGGAGCGCATTGTGTGTCCTACTACAATTGACAACGACAATTCTGTTGTCGTAGTTTTGAGTCGAGTACAGTCACGTTAGTCACATAAGTTTGATTTAAAGGTTGAAGTTAAGGCTGATAGCTACAAATTATTGAGGTTACAATAGAGAGAATGAATAACTGAATCTTAGGTAAATAATTAAAAAAAAAAAACTGAAATATATTTTTCACAATATACTTTTTACAATAATAATTTTGATTAAGAAAATTTTGATTAAATGTATTTAAAGATTTTATAATAATTTTATATGACTTCGAAGAGTTGCGGGTTCGATTCCCTGCACTTTTCTAATTTCCTCCAATCCTTCCTAACTCTCTCCCCCCTGAGCTGAAGGCCTTTGTCGCTATTGCTCCTATTAAAAACTTAATTATAATTTGTAATTATAATCTTAGTTCTATATACATTCATATATTATTTTATATGATGACAACATACAACAACTTCTTAAAATTGTATAATTTGGATTACTTTAAGCCTTAAAACATAACGGGTTTTTGGAATTTATACTTCACTGCTGATTCATTAGATGTTAAGGTTAATATTTAATGTTTGTCTAAGTTACCACCAAAGAAAAATAAAAAAAAAATGTAAAATTATTTGTATTTAAATAATTAAATTCTGCATTAAATAATGCAATGAAATATGTATTCAACAGAAACAAAGAACTCACTGCATTGCAGCCAAATAACAATTGAAGTAAACTTTATTCAATACTAAACCACAAAATGTTCGACCAAAACCGCAAATTCTGCTTTGCCATCAGGCAAAATGTTCCAGAAGATTGTAAGGATAAATATGAAGTAACTCAAGTGAACTCTTATAGTAGAAAGTGAAAATGAAATAACTACTCTTACATCACCAAGTTCCTTGCGGTTTACACTGCGGATGAGCAATTTAATTGTTTTAAAATTTTGTATAAATTGCAAAAACCAAAAAGAAATTACAATGAGGAAGGACAAAAAAAGCATGAAATAAATTTTTATTTATTTTTTTATTATAATTAAATCTAATATATAATACTAAATTTAAAACAAATTTTAACGAGTAGGTGCTGGGGCCTACGACTCGCGATTTAATGATAATTTATTAAAGATTTGATGTTCAGTAATTAAATTGTAATGTTGGATTTTGTGCAGAAACTAACAGAATGTTGGAAATATTTAATGATGAGGGTGTATTTAAAAGATGGGATGGGGGTAGGGAACCAAAAATGGAGACCCTTAAGCTCTCCAAATTTGAGATCGGCACCGCAAAGAGGGCATAGTGGACGAACTGAAGCTTTGAGGAGATGTTGGTGCGTGAGTTGGGTGTGTCCGATACGCAGACGAATGAAAACTGCGAATGACCGTCTGGATAAGTTGGTAGGAAGACCGATTTTGTCGCAAGTTGAGTTGATAGAAGAGTACCGGTGGAAGAATTGTCTCCATTCCGCCAACTTCTTCGTTTGCAGATGACGAGTAACCATGTTTTTTTTTAAATCTTTGGCGCTGGTTGGAGTGAAGAAGTATGATGGGGCAGAGCTGACCTGCCGGGCTGCCGCATCGGCGCATTCATTTCCGCGAATACCTTGGTGGCTGGGAACCCAAAGAATGGTGAATTTTTTGTGGTGTTTTGTGCATAATTTCTGGATTTCCCGAATTATGTGATCGTTTCACAGTCCCTGAAGACCTCTAGGAAGAAACTTATTATAAATCGATGTTTCAATATATTTATTTAAGATTTCTTTCTTTATACATTTTATTTAAAATTAATAACTTTTTAAAAATATAAGAAAAGATAACTATAAGTTTACATTTGCACAGTAAAAGTATAGATATAGAACAAAGTAATATCGAGTTCAAGTTGATTCAACAGTGTGGAAATAATAAAGCCAACATACAGACAATAACCACAACATAAACACCATGTCAACATCATCAGCATAATCATCATTATCAGCATTTAATATCATTATTATCTTGAATCGACCACTACTATGTACTATATTATGGTACTTGGGACACAAAGAAAGATGGGAAAAAGACGGAAGTACTCATTGCCAGTTGCTCGTTACTAATATACCGGCGTCAACTAGTCGCAGAAGTCTGTAATGATGGCGTACGATGGACGTGTCTTCGAACCAGTCAAACAGTGGCTGACTTCATCAAAACGACTGAATTCTGATAATAATACTTGACATTTAAGTGTATCTCTATGTCGGGGCTATGTCATTATATCTCTCCAATTTTAAAGTAGCAGCGGCAATCAGCAGCATTTTATCCTTGTTCGAAGTGGTTCTCATAGCATATCAAGTGGAACTTTTGACTTTGAATATTTCTACAAAAATAATTGTTAGCTTGGAATTGAAATGCTTATGCTACAAAACATTAAAAATTAAATCATTTTATTTGTGATTTTATGATTTTCCTTATAGTATCTTTTGAAAATTTGAACAAATTTAATTCAAAACTAGTAAAAAAAAAAATTGACTTTTGCTATGCCGAAGTTGTAATACTCTTCACGTATTATATCATCGGATTATTGTTCTAAATTTATGTTTTGCATGGGAGGTACACCCATAGTTGGTGGATATGGGTCGGACACTTATAGAGTTCAAATTTCAGCTACTATGTACTATGAGTACAAAAAACAAAAACGTTGTTCTAATAAGAACATGAATTTGGATCTGAGTTTGTATAGGAGATACCCCTCCTATTGCTTCGAGGGTCTTGAAATTTATCTAGTTGGTGGATATGGGTCAAGCACTAATTGTGACCAAATTTTAGTTATATTGTGCAAAAAACAAAAAATGTTTTGCTTTATAAGAAGATGAATTTGAATCTGGTTTCGTATGGGAGGTACACCCCCTAATGATCCCATTTGGCTGATTCTGATAAATGTATTTAGTATGGTGAAAAGAGAGCTTCGTGGAAAATTTTATCTTTCTAGCACAAAAATACTAGATTGGTACTAGATTGTATACATATAGACGGACATAGCTAAATAAACTCGTCTCGTCGCGCTGATCAAGAATATATATACTTTATGGGGTCTCCGATGTCTCTTTGTGTGTGTTACAATCTTCATGACAAACTTATAATACTATTTATACGAGTATACAGTGCGTGAAGAGTATAAACATATTTTTTATATCTAGTATGCTTTTTAAATCTATGTAAAATATTCCTGTTTTAATTCTTCTTCAAAATTTTTAGTTCCACTAAAAAATAAAAACTTAAATACATATCTTTTGTAATGGATTATAAACTATACGTATTTGTTGTTTGTGAGCTTATTACCTTTACTATAACCGTGGAGCCAAGCTTAGTGATTGTATCGAGATCATTTTTTTTCACATCAAATCAATCATGTGCAGTATATTCGGACCTACGCATACCAAGTCTATCAGATATATTTTTAGACATGTTTCTATCGTTGTTTGTCTTGGGTATGCTCTATCATGGTTATGGAATTGTGAAACTTCGCTCGACTGGTAAACTCGAGTTGGTATTGCGACACCTGAAGTTTATGTCAGTGCGTGTTTGGCGCCGCGCTGGATATTTAATGATTGTGCCTTGGCTATTTAAGGTATCGCTACAGATGGAGAAAATCGCTGTAAAATTATATGTGTATTTCCATGATCCTGCCTATTATGGGTGCGAAAACTTCTATTTTTTTATGACTTTGTACATAATGTTGTGGACTATGTTGTTATTCGCGACTGTGCTCTTGATCTCTTTGATAATAGCGATGTACGATAATCTACGTTCAAATCATCAAAATGTGAGGATACTCAATAATATGGAATATCGTGCCTATGTTATGGCACTTAATGAATTGCTTGGCTGGGAGATTATACATTTTCCGGAATTTTAAATACATTCAAAGTTATACTGGCGTTTGCTGTCATCTCTAAATATATATTTTTTGATAAAGAAAATGCACTGAAAATCTCCGAATGTATTAATATTTATTTAATAAATTGTGTGAAACATCAAATTCACTTCTACCTAGAATGAGTAAAGTTTTTTGTTCTTTTAAGTAAGGTAAGTCAACAAAATGAACTATTGTAGGTAAGTAACAAGGTTACCAGCACGGTCACACAATTCCATACACTTGGTAAAAGCAGACATTTTATACCACAAAGTATGCAATCAATTTTTATAGTAGCTTTTCTTATGTTTTTCCCACTCCATGAGTTAGTTGCCTTCACGAATAATTTTCAATATAATCTGCACCTGTGACACACACACACACAAACACATGCATGCAGAGATACCCTTCAGCTAACTTCATATGTGTGTGTGTTTTGTGCTAATGTATAAACATGTTTATAAAGAAATCGCTTTGCAAGACAGTGGGGCGTCCTAGCAGCCTCTAAGCGTGCTTTGAGGAAGCAACAACTTCTATGCAAAAGGATATGCAGGCACTTTACACATTACGTGGTCCACGTGTGTGCGTATGCCTTTTCCTTATCGAACTTGTTGTGCTCTCCTGAATATACACCAACGTTCATGGCGTAATGCTTATTGGGTTGTGGTGGATATGATGGAACTGATGGCTCTGGTGGTGTTGAGGTAGGCGCACTGTTGGGAAAGCGTTAATTTTACCACATGCGGGGTACGACACAAAAAGTGGTAAAAAGGCAATGACGGAAGTGTATGATGTTAGGTAATTGTGGGAATGCGTAGTCCTTACTTAGTACTTTTTTTTATTAGTTGGAAAAAGTGCGGAATTATGTACACTTTCCAAACAATTTTCATCTTTTCTTTTAAATTTCCATGTTTTATTTGTGTTCACAAACGCATACAGTATTTCTTTTAAGCAATTGAAAGAAGAAAACTGAAAATCTTGGCATTTAAATTACATTTTTATACTAGTATTATTGGGTAAGTTTCTATAGTTTTCCCCTCTTACGAAACATTTTATATTAATTTTTTTAGGAAGGCATTTAATGTTCATAACACATGACATTTAGGTAAGTGTACATACATACGAGTATATCAAAGGCTAAATAAAATACTTGCCACGGATTAAGAAAATATATTTACACATTTATTTTATATATATTCATTATTGTCACAAGTTGTAAGGAAGATTCTTATCCACATACAATATACACATATGCATTTACTATCAACATGACGACACAAATAGAACGAGCACAATTTTGTGAAGAATCTCCACATGTAGAGCTAAATTCGGAAATCTCAGATCCAAAATGTGGATGTTTTAAAGGCAACAACTTATTTAGGATATCAATAAAGTTTTTAGCCGCGGATGTCTTGCCATATGGATATCTCCCGTAATATTTTTAATGAAACCATGGATTTCCAATCACAGGAGATTTTACTATATTCACCTTATGCAAACAATTTCATTGAATTTTTGAAAATATCATTAAAAAGAACATTGGGTTTTCTGTATAAAAGTTCGACTTGACTATCGTTCTGACAACAGTTGTAAATTGTCAGCTAACAAACCAAAAGAAAAAAATTAATCCGAATTTTTCAAAATGATTTTCAACTATTTACGTGAGCCTTTTCTTTTATTGGGTAAGTTTAAAAGGAAGAAAGACATAAGTAAGATTAATATATGGCATATACCATTTATTACAGCAATCTCTGCTGGTTTCATATCCACTGAAACCACAGTGGATTGTATTAAAAAAATGTTTGTCGGCTGCTCCAACCATAGAGGATTTAGAGACGTGAGCCGACAAATGTTTTTAATTTTTTTTTCTAAATTTACATAGCACTTATAAAATAGACTATTGAATATGGACTAAATAAAATGGAAAAATCTATTAAATAAAATTTATTGGTCCAAATTAATCTACAGATCTTTAAATTTATTAAGTGTTTATTTCTGGTGTTCCTCAGGGTATCCACCTTGGTCCATTATTATTCAATATTTATACTCTTCACGCAGTGAATAGTATTATAAGTTTGTCATGAATTTTGTAACACACAGAAGGAGACATCGGAGACCCCATAAAGTATAAATATTCTTGAACAACGCGGCGAGACGAATTGATCTAGCCATGTCCGTCTGTCTGTCTGTATTTATGCAAACGAGTAGTTTTTAGCTAACTTTACATGGAGCTGTCTTTTTACCATACGCATTGCACTTGTCGGAATCAACCGAATCGGAACCTCCATACAAATACTTACACCTTCCTTCAACCATGTATAAAAATAAGATTTTATGTGCCCAATAATTGATCTACTTGAAAAAAATAGTTTAAATTGGAACATAAGTGCAGATAGATTAATTTATCTGCAAAAAATCTATTTCCCAGAGAAGCTTGGAATATTTACACTTGTACCATTACATACTGCAATTTCTAAAGTTAAATATTGTAGAATTTTATAAAATTTGAAACAAACAATTCTCTTTTTAAAATTCAATTTAATGTAATATTGTATTATTAGCAAATACTAGTCTTATTGTATTTAAATTGTTTTCACGTTTTACATGATAAGCGAGTTAAATTCTAAACCACGAAATATATTTTAGATAGACGAACCACGAAATATATTTTATTGAAAATCGTGAAAATATCATTAAAAAGAACATTGGGTTTTCTGTATAAAAGTTCGACTTGACTATCGTTCTGACAAAAGTTGTCAATTGTCAGCTAACAAACCAAAAGGAAAAACTAATCCGAATTTTTCAAAATGATTTTCAACTATTTACGTGAGCCTTTTCTTTTATTGGGTAAGTTTAAAAGGAAGAAAGACATAAGTAAAAATAATAAATGGAATATACTGTTTATTACAGCAATCTTTGCCGGTTTCATATCCATTGCAACCACCACATCCACCGAATTAAAAGAGTGTATTAAAGATTGTGCGTTGTTGTATTCAGCACTTGTTTAATAATTTTTTCCAAATTTACATAGTTCTTATAAAATAGACTATTGAATATGGAATAAATAAAATGGAAAAATCTATTGAATAAAATTTATTGATGCAAATTAATCTACAGATCTTTAAATTTATTAAGTCTGATTCTTTATTTACTGTAGCAAAAAGTAATGAAAAATATCAAAAGAAAAATGTTGTTGTTGGATGAGAATGAGGTCAAACCTTTTCAGTAATTGAAGAATTCCAACTGAAATGCAATTAATATCTTAAGATAAATGGAAATAGAATAGTAAATGTAAATATGTTTTATATATACATTCCTTGGCACTACATTACAATTAAATTTATAATATAGTGCCGCACTTTAGTTAGTGCATAGGGCGGAAAAATATGTTTTACTAAGACGAAAATTGGCTGATAAATTGAGTATATCCAAATTATATATTTTTCATCGTTTCGTGTGTGAAAATTGGACTTCCAGATTGCGCCTTGTACGCGCCAGCCATAGCGGCCACATGTCCAAAATCATATTGAAACATTAATGTCATAAAATTATATATCCAATAATGTCAGTTTAATTGATATTAAAAACATTTATTTTGTTTTATTTTAATTTAAAGTTGTGTTGTGTGTTTATTTTTATTTTGGCAGCAATTTTTGCAGGCTTAATAACCACTGAACCAATAAATCCAATCACCACAGATATTCCAGATATAGTGAGCACCCGACTTGGGTAAAAGAAAACTTTTTCTGCATTTAAATGTTTAGTGTAAGCAAATTGATTTGTTCTTCATGTTTTCCTTTAAATAATTATCATCTTACTTCTGTTGTAATTTACTTAGTTTTATGTAATAAAATTTATTGATGAAAATTAATCTAGAAATTTTTAAAATTTGTTATGTATTTTCCTTAAAAAAATTAGTCAAATGTAGGAATTTGTACCAAAAGGTTTTGATGAACTTTTCAATTTATGGGTAAGTCTGCAAATTGTTTAACTTATCTCTGAATATATCACTCTACAAAAAAGACAGTAAAGCTAATATATCAAATTACCGAGGAATAGCTAAACTCTGGACTGTTTGAAGATATTATCGTCGATCAGGCGGAACATTTCGTTCTTCCTTTATTAAGTACTTCACAGCACGGTTCAACCAAGAAGCATTCGACTACAACTAACTTATTAGAATTTACTTCGTTGGTCAATTGTAGTTTTTCACAACAACATCAAATGGATGTCATATACAAAGATTTTACTAAAGCTTTTGACAGTGTTTGTCACTTCGTACTCCTCCATAAATCTGAATACCTTTGGGTTTCCTCCCAATTTAGTTATATATAAGACTATTCATGTAATTTCTGGTGTCCCTCAGGGTATCCACCTTGGTCCATTATTATTCAATATTTATACTCTTCACGCAGTATTATAAGTTTGTCATGAATTTTGTAACACACAGAAGGAGACATCGGAGACCCCATAAAGTATATATATTCTTGAACAACGCGGCGAGACGAATTGATCTAGCCATGTCCGTCTGTCTGTCTGTATTTATGCAAACGAGTAGTTTTTAGCTAACTTTACATGGAGCTGTCTTTGTCGGAATCAACCGAATCGGAACACAAGGGGGTACCCCCATACAAATACTTACACCTTCCTTCAACCATGTATAAAAGTAAGATTTTATGTGCCCAATAATTGAAGTACTTGAAAAAAATAGTTTAAATCGGAACATAAGTGCAGATAGATTAATTTATCTGCAAAAAATCTATTTCCCTAGAGAAGCTTGGAATATTTACACTTGTACCATTACATACTGCAATTTCTAAAGTTAAATATTGTAGAATTTTATAAAATTTGAAACAAACAATTCTCTTTTTAAAATTCAATTTAATGTAATATTGTATTATTAGCAAATACTAGTCTTATTGTATTTAAATTGTTTTCACGTTTTACATGATAAGCGAGTTAAATTCTAAACCACGAAATATATTTTAGATAGACGAACCACGAAATATATTTTATTGAAAATCGTGAAAATATCATTAAAAAGAACATTGGGTTTTCTGTATAAAAGTTCGACTTGACTATCGTTCTGACAAAAGTTGTCAATTGTCAGCTAACAAACCAAAAGGAAAAACTAATCCGAATTTTTCAAAATGATTTTCAACTATTTACGTGTGCCTTTTCTTTTATTGGGTAAGTTTAAAAGGAAGATATACATAAGTAAAAATAATAAATGGAATATACTATTTACTACAGCAATCTTTGCCGGTTTCATATCCACTGAAACCCTCACAACCAACGGTTTTCCAGACTGTGTTAAAACCTGTAAAAAACAAATTTCTTAATAATTTTTTCCAAATTTACATAGCTCTTATAAAATAGACTATCGAATATGGAATAAATAAAATGGAAAAATCTATTGAATAAAATTTATTGATGCAAATTAATCTACAGATCTTTAAATTTATTAAGTCTGATCTTTATTTATTTTAGCAAAAAGTAATGAAAAATATCAAAAGAAAAATGTTGTATACTATTTATTACAACAGTCTTTGCCGGTTTCTTATCCACTGCAATCACCACCACCAGAGATGAGTGCATTGATCAAGGTTTGACCCTTCTACCATCCATGTAGTTTTTGTTTTCCAAATTTACTTAGCTCTTATAAAATAGTTAGAATAGTCGTCAGTAAGATGAATTTTTATTTTAAATGTTTTCACATTTATTGAAATATCAGTCTTAACAAATCATCGAACATATTTATTTATGTTTTTATTTCTTTATATAGAACTAAGATTATAATTATAAAGTATAAATTAGTTATTAATATGAGCAATAGCGACAAAGGCCTTCAGCTCAGGGAGAAAATTAGGAATTATTGGAGGAAATTAGAAAATTGCAGGAACAAACTTGAGCGGGAATCGAACCCGAGACTCTAGGATGTTCATCGAACATAATATAAAAAAGCATTAAAGCATTTTTTATATTTGGCAAACCTTTTAAAAACTTTTTTTTATCTATAGAAATTTTACTCTTCTTCTATTTGACTATTTTTCAAATTTATTTATTATGTTAATGCACTTAGGTTTGTCAATAGAAAGTTGATGTAAAATATTATTGAAATTCCTGTTTTTTTCTATTTTTTATTTATCTTTTTTTATATTTTGTATTTTCACTCACTGACACACATACATATGTATAATATGCATATGTATATGAGGCAACAATTTTCACAAAGACAACAACGAATACATATGTAGAAGGATTTTGTATTCATACAAACACACACACACACACACACATACACACAACTTACTTGGGAAGCCCCATACAAGTACATAACTGTGCGTTAAAGATAAAATACTAACAAAATTTGAAACACTTAACGAACATCTGTCTATGTGTACAAGAATGTATCTATAGGGTGAGAGTTTCTAAAACAAATACACCGAAAAGAATAGAAGGCATGATGGTCTCACGATGGAAACCTCATACACCTCAAACTGTTCAAATGCTTGAAGAAATATTAAATTGCATGTCAACATCCAAAGAACTTCACTTCATGTTGTCGTCATTGCGTTACGTGGCGTTGCTTGATGAAGGTGGCAATCAAAATGACAATAATGATGATCATCATGTTGATGTTGATGTTTCTGATGACGATAATGAACATGCTGAAGACGATAATGATGAAAATGTGCAAAGGATGTTATTGTTGAATATGTGAAAAACAATAAAAATTCGTTTAAAGGTGAAAAATTATTTGACGATGTGAATAAAATGAAAAGTGAAAAAAAAAAAATAAAAAAAAATGATTTAAGAAAAAGACGACAACAACAACAACCTTTCAATTTTCATGCGCGCAATCAATTTTGTCAATTTTCATTTTTTCACATTATTTATACATATTCTTCAAATCACCCGTTCTCTCTTTCTATAGGCTACATAAACATGAGTATCGCCCATTTACCACCCACTGAAGTGAATTCAGTCAATCATGAGTTGTACGATGTCAAGCATCAGGCAACAATGCTGATTGTCATGCTGTTGGCGTGTTATTTTCCTTATATGTTTCTGTTTCTGTTGCTGTTGCTGCTGCTGCTGTTGCTGTTGCTTTTGATGATGTTGACAATGGCACACTAGTGTAGATGTTGATGTCGCTGTTGTTGCTCTGTTGATATTTGACACTTTATTATGTGCACATCATCAATTTTCAAATTATTGTCTATCTGCGCTATTTATGGACATAACATAGCACAACACATACAATAGCATTCAAAGATTCTGAGATACACATGTGTATGTATACAAACACACATTGTAAGTGTGTCTAGTGTGTGTGTGTGTGTGTGTGTGTATGTCAGTCTATTTGTCAATTTTGGTAAATTGCTAGAAAATTACATTTTCCAACAAAACATAGAGCGAAACTTAAGGAATGTGAACAAAATATTCACTTAATCCATAGAAATTCTTTACATTGCAAGACGTGAATAAACAAATGAGTTACAAACATCTCTAAATAAAATTATCTAATACTACAATGTAAAGTATTCAGAGTCATGAACTCAAGAGCTATGATGATTTACTATGAGAATATCAGGAGGCTCAAAGAATACAAAAAACAAAAAAAAATTGTTAATGCAAATTGTGAGACACATAATAGACCTATAAAGTTTCAATGTTCTTCTCACCACAATCTTCAGATCTCAATGATAAAAACTGAAACCGAAAGATCTTTCCATAGACCTGTTATAAATCGGAAATATTGAGTTAAGGAAAAATATTCGTCCTTTTTCTATTTACTTTACTTTGAAGTGTCATAACTTTATCGTTTTTTTTTTTTTGTTTCGAATGCGATTTTTATTGAGATTGCAATCGATTGGTTCGTTCCATAAAAAGTTATTAGAAAGACAAAATGAGTGAAAATTCTGAAAAAATCGATACATTCTTCAATTTTACGATACATTCTTTACTTTTACTACGATGAAGGCACGCGATAAAATAATACCAAGAAATGGCTCGCTAACTTTGATATGATATTGCTAATAATCAACAACAAAACAGTTTTTTTAAATAGAAGCTTGATATTTGGGTGCCTCATGAATTGAGTGAAAATCTCTGTTCTAATGGAAAGAATTCGAACCATTTCTGAAGAAATTTGTAACAGAAAATGAAAAATGTATATTCGTATGTTGTTTAAAAGCGGTTTTGGTCGAAGCGATATGAAGCAAACAGTAGCAAAGCCAGGATTGACGGCTGTGTGTTTGGTGGGTTTTGGAATAGTATCATTCATCATAAGCTACTACCGTATGGCGAAAAAATAGATTCAAATGTCTACCGCCAACAGTTAAGGCGGTTGAAGCAAGCAATTGAAAAAAGAGGTCAGAATCGATCAACAGAAAAGGTGTCGTATTTCATTATGACAACGCTAGACGACTCACATTATTGACAACTCGTCAAAAACTGAAAGACCTTGGTTGAGAAGTTTTTATGCATTCACTGTATAGTCCTGAAATTGCACAGTCATATTATCATTTGTTCCGATAACTGCAATACAGTCTTGCTTGTGTATAACTACCTTGAAGAGAGGCATGTGAAAATAGCAGTTTTTGATGAGAAACCTCAGAAACTCTATGATGGAATAATGGTGAGAAATGGTAGGAGGTGGTTGAACAAAATGAAAAAAAGCATCTGAATTTGTATTAAAATGTGAAATATATTAACATCTTTGCATAACAGAAGAGCATAATTTTATAAAACAGAATAAAAATCTTAAACAATGTTTGCCATTCCTATTTCCTATGCTCACATTTAACAATATGCTACCACCATTATCATTCAATTTTACTTTTATCCTTTTATTACCAACATTAAGAATGTTTAACTAATAAAATCAAATACATAATTATTATTTGCCGCACAATCTATTAACCAACTAATCATCAAATAATTCGCAAATATAATCCCATTAGAAGTCATTCCAAGGCATTTGATGCCTATAAGTATGCAACGCACAATTTCATGGCATCATTCGTGCATATTAATTACATCTAAGTAAATGAAGAAAACACCTTTGTTGCCGCCTTAACCATGTATTATATTTGGGCTTTCTTCTTGCCCGGAAAAAGAAAAGAAAAATATCAAAGTAAAGTTGTGTCACGTTCCATATGCCACAAATTAAATGACGACGACGACAATGTGTGCATTAGATGAATTTTATTCTTATTTATTTTTTGCTAAACATAATTCTTTATTCTTTATTGTGTTTTTCCTTGATCTAATGTGATTATACTGCGTATGTTTAACAAAAGTCACAAATTTACTGATTAGATTGAAGCAAACAAATCCAAATGCCAATGGATTTAAATTAACAATGAAATGTTTATTGTTTTCTCTATTTTTGTATATGAAAACCATTAAAGTTACACGCAATAAAGTTTAATTAGAAGGCAGTCAAATGCAGGCCCTTGATTTTCTTTTCACTTTCTTTGGTTCAACATAAATTTGGTGAATAAAATTTAATTAATATATAATAATAGAGAATACGAGTATAAAATACAATCAGAGTCAAGAATTTCAATAGCGGAAATGCTCCAAAAATATGTTTTCATACACAAAAGTGTCATTTGCAAAAATTCTGATTTCTTTCAAATTATTGTATTGACACTTAATTAAACTCAAGAAGCAAATATTTTATAAGAAGAATAATATGATGTCTTTTGAGAGGGAAAATAAGTTTCCGCCATTTGAATAATAGGTGGTCCTACTAGTAATTTATGGTTGATATTGGAACTTGTAATACGTTAGGTTGACATCTGGGAACACCATAACCTTGAAGTATGAGCGATTTTGTATCACTGTCACATATTTTTTTTGTACTAAAATGGTGAGTTTTGAGATGAATAACGATCATTCACAGGAACTTTTGATTAACTTTTTTTTTAATTTGAAGAAATCTTCAGATGATGGACATCCACTGCTTTGTGAAGCATATTGAGGAATATGATGCATCAATCAAAATGTTTGTACTGGTTCCGGGGTTTAAAAAGTAGCGATAAAGAACGCAAAGTGACATTAGTAAAGTTTGAAGACGCTGAGTTGGTATGACCTACCCCAGCCGCCATATTCAACAGATGTTTCTTCCGACTCTCACTTGATCTACTCGATGACTCATGACCTAACCGAGCAGCACTTCACTTTTTTATGAAGAATACAAAAATTTGGTTGATAACTGGATCGCCTCAAAGACAAAGAATTTTTTCAACGCGGAATCCATATGATGCCTGAAAGATGATTTACTGTATAACTCTTGTATGTACAAGTATAATTCATCATTTCTCTTTTAAAAAAATACATAACTAGAAGAACTTAATAAGTTTAATTAAAAGAACTAATGACAATTTTCATGGCATCCTCATAATTATCAAAAGTAGAAATAAGAACATTTATCTTACTTCATACGCTAAGCAATCAAAATAACCTTTACCACTAAGCGACCAACAATTAGAAATGTTAATTAACCACAATAAAAACAACATCATTAAAATTTTAAATGAAGCATTTCATTAAATCGCATAACAAATAAGCAAATACACACACATAAAATATTGTAGTACTACTATGAATAAAACAGATACCTGACTAAATCATTATGAGATTTCTCGTCTCGTGTGTTTGAATTGTATGTTTTTTTTTTTTTTTTTGTATTTTCAATCTTAGAAATTTACACATACTAATATTCTACCCACAGCTCATGTGGTCTATTGTAGCAACAACAACAAAAATACATCCGAACAATTTAAACAAAAACAAAATTTAATTTTTTAATTAATTATTCTATGAAAGTTTTTCAGTTTCTTTCCGAGTCATGAGAAAATGTCTAACCATTTCATTTGCAGAAGGATATAAAAAGGTTTACTAAGTCGTAATATTAAAAATTAAATTTGGTTAAGACTTAACTCGACTTTTGAATCAAGTGCCTACTGTGTGTCTGTGTCTGTGTCTGTGCGTGTGTATCTATGTTTGTATACATGTATGTGTGTAAATATACATGTGTGCTTAAAATGAGTTCTTGCGTTGGAAATAAATGGTTGTGGTTCACCTGGAAAATTTTAATTTAGAAATTAAGCCTTAGAAAATGTTTTTCCTTTATTTCATTATTATCATCATCGTCATTATCAATAGACTTCTTTAAGTGAACCACATTAAAACCACTGGGAAATTTTTGGGTTAATTTGCCTAAAATTCATTTACATATATTAAGTGTTTAACTTAATGAAGTTTGATGGTTTATGTTTAAGAAAAATCAATAGCTTGTTGAGTGGTACCAGAATGAAAAACATTCTAAAATATTTAAGTGATTGGTGGTGAACCCCAAGCAAATTAAAGTATTTTGAAATTTAACAAAATACTTACATTGCTGTCATATTGTATTTGTAACTAATCTATAAAAGCAAGTAATAATCAAAACAGCGCCTAAAAGCAGACAATACAAAATGCGAGCTAAGAGAACCAAAGCTTTGACTAATGCTGTCATGCTGGTTGTCAGAACAAAGAACAATGAATCCAACTCGAATAGTGGGCGTCCTAGACGCCGACTGCGACAAGGCAATTACTGACTCCAGGACCATGAAACGATATAAATGATGAGCTAGTGGGATGTGGCGGCAGCAGAATGGGACATTGACGGTGCATGAAAATGAAAATAAACACTCGAACAAACAAAGGCAAACTGAAGCTACAAAAGTCGAAGTTAAAGTTGTGGAACAAAATGTTGGGTGTGGTTGCATCTCCCTTGACAATACGTAGGTAATTTGGCGCTATGTCCATGAGGATGCCACCCAGGCTCATCTTATTACCAGTCAGCCAGGCAGTCAGGCAGTCAGCCAGTCAGGCAGTGAGTAGCCTTGCTCATATAAATGACATTTTTCGAGACATTTTCCATTGCGACGCGGCTTTGTAATTCCCATTTTGCCCACCACCGATTTTCTCCAGTCTATTTTTCTGATTTTATTCCAGAAAATGTTGCTAAAGGCGAAGCGTACTTTTAAGTTTTATTTATTTTGAACTCGTTTTCTTTTTTCATCGTTCTTTTTTTTTTGTTTTTTTTTTTTGTTTCTGTTCTTATTCCTTGAAGTGCAACAGGAAGCCGCCTGGCAGAAGTGACATGAAGTTCATGTAAGGAGCAAAGCGTGCGCACAGTTTGAGCGTAAAATTTGCTTGTCACGGAAATGTTTCATGTCAGATTTACGCTGAAGCTACTTTATGTGTATATGAGTATATTGTGGTAGTTCCTGTTTTTCTTTATCCATTCTTCATCCCATCTTTGAGTATGAGGCAGTACGTATCATGGTTAAGAGCGAACATGTAACACACGATTCCATGGGAAAAGCAAGAGGCAACTTCATGTCCTTCTCGATATAAACAGGCAGTGTCTGCACGCTAACTGACCGTGAAACAACTTATTATATGTTACACAGTGGATGGAAACATGTAAATTTTGCTTTAAAATAAAAAAGATTTTTATCTTAATTTTCAACTCAATGTCAACAATTGTGTTTAAAATATTCAAAAACTGTCCTTTAAATTGTTTTAATTTTAAGGAAAAGTAAACTGGATTCATTTTCCCATTTTTGGATTCCACCATGTATCCTTTATTGAAATATTGATGTAATCAGTTTATATATTAAGTTCTTCTTATGTAACTGATAACACAATAAAGGTATTATGAGGCGCTGATAGTCATCGGACCATTTGGAGATCTAATCTAAAGTATGCAACAAATACAGACAAAAGTGTCAGACAGTCGGACTACAACAAATTGATTATTAAGAGGTCACCTTAGATTAAGAAGTCTGAGAAAGATTTTAGATTTATAAAATTACACAGGGAATGATATATTCCTTGGAATTGCACATAAGTAACAATGATCCGGGTGGTTTATTGGCTCTGTCCATGTCATCGGAATCCGAAACGGAAGCCCGTTTTGTACTCCTTGACTCCAAAATTGAAGTGACTCGAAGCATGTTTTAGAAACTTTGGCTTGTTGTTAAAAAAGGACTACACATGTTCATCAATTTATTTTTAATATATTTCTATTTTCATTTTGACCCACTGTCCTTCATACACAGCCATCAGCTTTCATTTAAACGGACATTTTTTTCAATTTGTAAACATATCCTTTGGACTCAACCACAACCACACAGAAAATACAGAAAAGAGATGAATAAAACACAGAAATATGAACAGCATTTACTTTATATGCCGTGTATTTCATGTCAGCGCAGCGCACCTTTGACAATTTGTGTCAGAGACATTGAAATGAGTTTGTTCTCCTTAGATGATGACATTGCCCATTTTTTTTTAGTATTATTATTTTTATTTTTTTTTTAATATAAGTACAGAAAATTATCCTAGAATATAAGCAAAAAACCAATAAATGTTTCTAGGGGATAATATTTCAATCAATAGAAAGAACATTTGTGGAAATTAAATCCTTAAATTACATGTCTTCATTTGCTTTTGTTAAATCACAGACAGATTAAGACATTTGCCAATAATTGCATGTCCTTAGGGTGAGCAGGGTGCTTTTCATTCATCATATGTTACATTCTTAAGTTGAGTTGAATAACGAAAATAAAAAAAGGATATGGTTTTATGGTTATTAACAATACTAAGCAACACATTTAGCTAATGTCGACGAGGCAGAAAAAGTCGGAAATATCAGAAACTGAAACTGAAACTGATGAAAGAAAACCAGGAAAAAAAAACACTTCACATAAGTGTCATTGACGTTTGTGCCTAATGACAGACACTTTCCATACTTTGCTTAGTACACTCAAGAGTTTGGTAATTAAATGACCACTTCTGGCCGGCTTCAGTTAATGTGGCACTTGGAAATCATCAACTAGACCAGTTCTTATATACTTACTACTTACCCACAGATACATACGAATATGTACATATGTGATGGCATATCTATATTTCTGTGTGTGTGTATGTGTATGTGTGTCTTTGTTTGTAGTAGTAGTTAACTCAAATTTTTCTTGCCTTTTTTGTGCCCATTGCCCATTGTTGTTTTTATGTGTTACATTTGCCAAGTGCAGTAGTAGTTTTAATGTGCCTTTTAGTATCATTACTACTATTGTTCGCCTTCATGTAGATTTTAATGCTTTCCCTCATTTAATGCCATCCGGAAGCGGAAATGCTGGAATTGTGTTAGTTTGTGTTAATTAAAAGTAATAGAATAGAAGAAAAGAAAAGAGAGAGAGAGTTTGTGCTTTTCTTTTTATTGTATTACTTCATTATTGTTTGTAAACTAGTTTCTTATAATAAGTGCAAGAAGTATTGCATATCTTTAGGTCTTTAAATGTACTTATATGAAGTATTTCTTGATTTAAAAAAGCTAAGCCAATATGTTTTTAGTATTCGGCAACCAATTTACTGATTTCTTTCAATTAATCATTTAACTATAATCCAGTTCTCTATTAAATCATTTTCTTTTTCTTAAATTATACCCAACCCTGGGCGACAGCTCTGGATGCTCTTAAGTCAAAGGAGAACATTAAGTACCAGCAGAACTAGTAGAACATAGAATCTCAACAGAACAGACAATCGAAGTAGTCGAAATGGAAGGAGAACAACAGTAGATCCAGAGTAAGCAGCAGCAGCAGTTGAAACGTGTTTACTAATATCATCAATAACAAATTCCAAACGATTTTGATTATGTACTCGTAGTTGAAAATTGAAAATAATAGTAATATTGTGATGCATGTGAAGTAGCGTTGTTATTAAATATTCAAATCAATGTCTGATGATGTTTCTTATTGAAAAGACCATGAACGTAATTATATGGACATAGAAGCAATGGTCATCCTCAATACTTCCCGGTAACTGTTTAACCATGGTATTCACATCAACAGAAATATTGATGATTTGCCCATAAATACTATATTGACCATGAACGTATCTCAGTCTTTGTATCTGCATGAATGGTATTCTCGGTGATATGAATAGATCCAGGGTCCGAATAGAATAGAATTAAATTAGTCCTTATATTTATATTCTTATTGAATAAAATTAAAATAGTTTATAATCCTTTGCGATACAGAACATTTTTATATTAAACCTTAATATTATATTTATGCGAAAAATTCATATGAAAATTTGAAAAAATTTACTAAAGACAATCAATTAATCGGGAACCAATTTTCTTCCAATGACTCAATTTTAAATTTTTTTTTAATACAATAGTAAATGTTAAAGTGCTTAGTTCAATTCGCACATTTCATATTCAAATTTTGACATTTGCCTATCAAAGTTTTCAAAGTTGTTGTCATTGTTGAAAACATGTTCAATGTCTTCCCTCAATTTGTCAACATTTGATTTGGATGCTGTCAGTCAAAAGTCGCCTATTGACATGGAAATGAACGTTGTCAATGAGAATATTGATTAACGCTAGAGGGTGTAGCATTTCATGTTGCCAACAGTGTAAGACATTTTGACGCCAAAACGATTTGGCAATTATTCAACGTAATTTTAGCGACACTAACTTTAATATACGAACGATTTATCAGAGTAAGTAAATCTATATAAACTGTACAGTTTTTTTGCTTATTATTTTCTTACAAAAATACTGAAAAAAATAAGATAAATATTTAATAAAATATTAAACTGAATATTTTTGAATTGTTTACAGAAATATCTTTTCTGGGGACTAACGTTTGTTGGCTCATAACAGACCACTCACCAATGCAACACAAATCAGGAGACTCAAAAGCTACATTTTGGCTCCTTCCTGCAATTAAGCATACAACACCTCAGGTGCACCAGATGGTTATCTGGCCTCACCAGGCTATACACAATAAATTTCCTTTTCTCTGTTAAATAATATGTTTGACTATGTTAAAAATCTGGAGATATATTAACACAGAAACAAAGAATATTATTGGACAATATGAGCCCTGTTGGGCGTTTAATTAATTTAAAAAAAAAATTCTATTATTTTCTTCAAAGTTTCTGCAATTGCAAGAAGCTGAAGTTGTGTGGACGCGTCAACATGATGCTTACAAATGACCAAGAACATATTGTTGCATATTTATTAGTGATTTTTTTTCAATTTGAAAAGTCTGAATGACTGGACTTTCTAAATAAATGCATCCTTTTTGTTAAAGTGAATAATATATGATTTTCTATTAGACTTTCTGTTCTTCACTGTTTAGTAGAGTTTCAATTGTATTATAATTTAAATTTAAATTTCAAATATTATTACACATTTCATTATAATCATTGATAGTAGTTATTAAATATAATCTGATTATATAATTATTTGAAAAACTATTTTTTGTTTAAAGTGAAAAGAAATAATTTGTTAAACAGAAGAAAATTGTGAAACTCTTGGATTCTTTCAAATATATTTAATTACAAAAATATTTGTTAATTACTTTTTCATCCGTAATTTGAGCCAACAAAGATTTGCGGTTTTTTATGTAAAATGTTGGTTTTTACTTGCCTGAAACACGTAAAAGTTTTTCATTAAACAGTCATTTGTTTTTGATTTTTTGATGAAGAATATCAACTATTCCTTTTTCATCTAAAAAAACTTTTTTTTTCAATTATTTGCCATTAAAATTAAGCAATCTAACTTTCACAAAACACACCGAAACTATATAATGAAGGGGTTTTTCTTTCAATTTAAATTTTGGCTTTGTTCCATTTGCTTGGAAAGTTCGACTTCATAAAGAAGTTGTAACCTTACCATCCATTAAAAAACTGTAGGCAGACAAAGCCAAAATTTATTTATTTCATAACAAAAATTTTAATTTTAATAAGATTTACCAATTGTAGTGAAAGAGTTCTTCACTTTTAGCATGGCAATCACTTTATAAATATCATTTTCAAAAATGATGTTCCAAATACTTTAACTGCTCAGTAAGTTACAGTTTAACCAATTTTTTTGCTATTGTTTCAAAAACGAAACACAATTTGAAACTAGTCCTGAATCGTTTCTGTTACTTCGTTTATGTGACAGCATAACTGTAAATTTCTGATCAAGTGAACCATGACTATTAGGCAGTGATTACACTTCCTATACAAAAACGAAACGTACCATGTTCGAAAGAATGACAAAGTGATTGTTACTGTAACAACAAATCATGAGCATAAAGTTCCATTTCATCGTGTGAAGCATTGCACAGTAGTCGGACTTATATGGAGCCAGCGGCCAAAAATACTTCCAGTAGAGATATTAACCATAACCTTGGTTACGTCTTTATATGAATGAGATGAATTCAATGATTCAAAGAAAATATGGAATATTACACGAGCAGCTGCAAATGGCTGCAGCTCAACTGAACACTTTTATAAATTTAAAATATTAACAAATAACATGTGAAAAAAAGTTATTGAGGGACGAGGAAGGGAAAACATCTAAAACTTTAAGTAAAATTCTAAAATAATTTTGATTTTGGATTTTTTATTTTTGGCCTATGACAGCGACCACTGTGCGTTGAGAGCATACAATCCTCGAATGGGAGGTCTTTTCTATAATGCAAGCAATAAATATAGAATTAGAGTGCATATCATAAAATGATAGGGACCATTAGTTACTAACCAATACATTTGATACAAGATGTTTTCATATAAACCAAGCAATGGTATAAATGTTCTACTTATTTATGCCACAATTTGTTTTTCGTAACTCATGAATTGAAAGTTTGATCACATGTGAAAGCGCCAGAAGATCACAAACGGCAGGTACTCATTCCATTGACACCAACAACTCGAAAGAGTGATCGAGCTCAAACATCAACATCGATGGGAATCAAAGTAGTTTGTTTCATTATGAAGTTGTCAATATTCGCAATCGTTGTGGGCTCTGCCATAAAAGATCCGTGTACAAATGGTTGAAATATGATAAATATATACGTTTTGAAGAATACTATAATATTATTATGAGAATTATTGACTTTCTGTATTCATTTAATAATGTATCTCACAAAATTCCCCAGTAGATCAATAGTACTATCAAGAAAGGATTAAAACATCTTTACCAACTTTATTTCAGTTTTTAATGATTTCTCATACATATTTTTATTGGCTTATTTATATAATATTTTATCTCATTGTTACATATAAACGGTTCTAGGGTCTAATGTTTCCATACATGATTATATATTTATTTCATGGATTTACATTACACGTACGCGTATATAGATTCATTTCACCGCATTCTTAATTCTTAGTATATAATTCTTGTATAAGTATTTTACTTCTATAGATCTTTTCATTCTTATAAGTAAGTACATTCATTTTTACGAGGTGTATTAAAGAAGTAACAAAAGTTTTGATTTTTGTGGGTTAAATTAGTCCGATGTGCGACATTTCTTTGTTTGCAAAACATGTTTAAAAAAGTATTTGTATACTGTAAGCCATTTTCCAAAGTTTAGCCTATTTTATTTATTTAAAAAATAGATAAAAGAAATTTGAAAAATAAAAGTACTGAACTCTTTCGTAACAATTGAATTTCAAAAAGGCGGCAATAGTAACATTGTCATAGGTATAAGTATAATACATATATATGTATATTTTGTAATTGAGGGAGTTAATAGAAAGTCCCATCATTTCTTTAACCCTGCTTCTGAAGATGAGTATTTTCTTAATTTTTTTAACACATCTCGGAATAATTTAGATTTAGTGTTTCTTCTACAATTATGATTATTATTTATTTAGCTAAGAATATTTCTGGGATGATGTTGAGTATATGAATTTTCTTATATTTAGTGAGTTATGATCTTTCTTAATTCTCTTAATATCTTTTCATTATATTTTATTCTTTTTAATTTTCTATAAATTAACGACACTCAGTACTGTTTTTGGAATCAAATATTATGTTTATAGAAAAACATATTAATATTTGCGGCTAATAATATTTTTGTTTTTTTTTTTTTTGTTTTAAGTATTTAAACTAATTCTGACTTACAATATTTAGTAAGTATAAGATGCACAAAAGAATTCCAATAGAACAAAATGAAATGAAATGAAATGAAATTTGTGAATTACTATAATTCAATTTACGTAATGTAACATGAAATAAACAATTTTATATTCATCATATATTATTAATAAATATCATTTATATATTTACACAAACTAAGAAACAATTTTGTTGAAGTTATATTTAACCAAATGTTGTCATCATTTTTAAGTTTACAATAAAATTAAATCTCCTCAATAATTCAAATAATTTCTTAAGATTCTTGATTATAAGCATTATAATCTCTTTTAAATAAGTTCTAAGCTTATTATTATTATAAGCATTAGAGTTTCCGAGTCTTACAAAGAGATTATGTGAAAGATTCTGTGATTATGAAGTTTAAGAAAAATGTACTTCAGCGTTTTTGTTTTATAATTTTCATTATAATCCCTTTAATTTTTCTTCAAATAACATGTTGCAAAAATGTTAATGATTCTTCCCTTAGAAATCTGTCTTCGTTAATACTCTCCTTAAAAATGTATTTGTTAGTTTGATTGAAATCACCGTGAAACTGTTTCGCTTCTAAGTTGTTTTTGAAATATTGGTTTTGTTGATTTTTTGTTGTATACTTGTCTGCATAACTTTTCTAGGATTGACACAAATGACCATAACATGAAATAAGTCATGATATATCGATGTCCAGGCGGTAAAAACAACATTGAACTTGCAACTGAAGATGCATCTGAAATGAAAAACAGAAAACAGAGAGTAGAAACATTAATATTTCGTATTGTCAAAAATTTTTCAATTTTTGTTTGTTGGTATAAGCAATCTTTTTTTTTTTACTATCTGTGAAACCAATGAAATGTATATAAGTGTAGCAGCTACTTGGGATTAAATAAACTACCAACTGTCGGTATCACGCTGCGCTTTCGAGCATGGGAATACTAGTCTGAAGGCAACCCTTAGTTGGCTTATTACAAATAGCAATAGCAACATGTTTCGTTGTATAGAGTATATCTGAAGCTCCCGCTGGTAAAATTAATCTTTGAATTAATTGCATGTAGCTTAGCATTGTACATTAATAAATTGTCTATAACAGTGGCGAGAGAGACTACCGTCTTAGTAACAGCAACAGCTACAGCAACAGCTACAGCAACAGCCACAGAAACAACTTTCCTTCTAATAAGGTATTTCCTGCTGCTGTATGTATGAAACACATTCACACTCATTCATTATTTGATTTGATTTTGTTTTTATTTTTTTTTTGTTATTATTTTCTTTTCTTTTGTAAAACATTTTTCACTAACTTTGATTTAATACCGTTCACTATATCATTCTAATGGCAAAACGACTCTAAGCCCCAAACACTCGCTCATAGAATAACTGTATCTGTATCTATTATAGAAGCGTGTGTTAGTTACAAAACAATCATGTAAAGATTTTATGGGATTTTAGGAAAAAGAAAACACAAACAAGTTTATACTACTAAGAGCCACAAACAAGATTGATAACGTGGCTTAAAAGGGGAGCGGGAGTATTTCTACAATGTGCGTGTCCTGGTCAGACAGACTCTACTCTCTATGTATTGGTCAGTTGTGTGCTATTATGTATTGTATATACATATAAGAGTGCGTATCTTTGTTTTTTTTTTTTTTTTAGTTTTGTTGTTGATATCTTATCTTTTATTGTGTGTATGAGTTTATTTGCTTGTCTTGGATTTGTATTTGGGTTAATTTTTAAGCATAGAACAACATTTTGAATGCTTGAATAATGTTTGCTTGTTAATCAAATGAGTTATTGATTGATGCTTGTTCTTCTTATTTGTTTGGTTTTGTTTGTTCTTAGTTTTCTTTTATAGATTATACATTAACTTTGAAGCCCTTTAATACAATGTCTGCTATTCTTAACTCCCTATCCCTAAAAGCTGCTGTACTCACTCTTATACAGGGTCAAAAACCATTCGTTCTCTTCATCGTAGCCCTCACCGTTGTCAGAATGATCAAATGGATACATATTCATCTCAGGAGAACGACCAGAAGCCAAAATTCTTGGACGATCCTCTTCAATAAGTTTCTCAGATTCTTGTCCATACAGATCATGTATACGTGCTGTACACTTAAGCTGCAAAAAAAAAAAAAAAAACAAAAATACAATTCAAATGTACATATTTTGTATATTACAGTCCAATAAAGTCAATTAAACATTTTTGCATACCTTAAGGCGTCCTTTAATGAAATGGTTCAGAGTCACAACGAAGTTAATCTCCAGCACAGATGACTCCAAATGCTCTGCCAGATGTCGTTGTATATCGTAAGTACGCAAATAGTTTTGAGGAACCTAAAATTTAATCAAAATGAAAAGGAAATAACATAATTATTACTAAAAAGTAAACAACAATAAAATATAAAATCACTTCTTTATTTATATATTTATTTATAATACAGCTTAGATGCAATATAAAATTACAAATAAACTATCACTTCTTTATATTTTAATAAGTGTGTACGAATTGTGACTATTATTTTTTTTACTATCAATACCAGACGTTTACGTGATTAGTTTTATTTGGACGAATTTTCAAAGAGAAAAAGAGAATTGAATTGAAATTCAAAAAAAAAAAAAAAAAAAATGCAAAAAATATTGATTTATGCCATATTGACCAGTTTCAAATTGAAAATTGTTTTTCCCCTGCCATTATTAGTTGTAGTAATAGCAGAGATGAAAGGAATATCTAACCAACCGAACACACATTCTATTTTTCATTTGCAATAAAAGTCAAAAATGCAAAAACAAGGAAGGCAATCCAATGGAACACAAATCAAAAGATTGTCAGAGCTCGGGTCTGTTCAAATAAAATATGGAAATATTCTGCGATTTGTACGTATATTTAAGTACTAACAGAATATGAGATACTCTTCTTTCCTTTTTTTTTTTTTTAATTTTCATTTTAAACATGTGCATGTAAGAATTTTTTTTTTAATTTCATTTTTCTCATCCTAGACTCTCTCTAAACACCTAAAAGTATCCATTAATTTATGTTGAAACATAAATTTAAAGATGAGGCAAATACAATATCATATTCTGAGAGATGGATTACGGAAAACTGAAGAAAAAATAGTAGAGCAAATAAAGAAAACCAAAATCAAATCAGAAAGAAATCACAGACAACTTGAAAAACATATGTCACACACAACACGGCTGTCGTTCGTTCCTTCATAAGATATTGTGTTTTTTTCTCTTTTTTTCTTTTTTTTTTTATTTGGTTCTCTTCAGAAATTGTCTACTTTACTTTTTCCAAAAGACTTTTGTTGTTTCCTAAACGTTTTCTCGACTTTAGCCATTTAGTACTTAAGGTTTTTATATTTGTTTTGTTTTTCTATACTGCTTACATCACCAAAACAGTGGCATAGAATTTAAGGAGGACAGATTCTGAGAATGTCCTCTTATTATATAAAGAATGATGATGATGATGATGATTCCTAATATCCAATTTTCCTTTTTTATGACATAATTCCTTTTGGTCTACGCTTCTTAAAAGATAATATTATATCTCGTCTTCGTTTATCGTCGTCGCCTTGTCCACAACACAAAGTGATTCGAATTGATTTTGAATTCAATTTTCTTGACGCAGTTTAGTGAGAAATCAAGAAAAGCAACAAAACGAAAACCAAAAAAAGCAAAAAGCAAAATAAGGACTCTAGAGCGAAGACCAAAACACATTCATTAGTATTTTTTTGTGATCAAAGACTCTCGATGGCACAAACTTCAACTTCTACCCAAAAACCATATTGGTTTCTACGATTCCCTTGCCAGACGCTTTGTGCAAATGACCAACAGATTTGGCAGTCATATTGGCTCAAAGCTGCAAAAAAAAAAATAAATATCAAAAAGAAATCTATACCAAAGAAAAATGAAGAACAAGAGAGAGAGAGAGAGAGATAGAGTGAGAGAAGGAGCGAGAAAGAGAAAGAGAAGAAGGCAGAGAGAAAGTAAGGAATGCTGCCATGACTGAGTGGCATGCAACACAACGAAAAAATTTCATTAGTTTTGCTTATATTGATTTATGTTGCACTTAAATGGAAATGGTGAAAAATATTGAAATAATTGCAATGTTATTGATATCGAGAGCATTGGCTTCGATTTGGTTTGGTTTGGTTTGGTTTTGTTTTGTTTGCTTTGGTTATTTTTTTGATCTTTTTTTCGATTACGATTTCTGTATTCCTACAGTATTTATTCAGATTTTCATTCCAAATTTATGACTAGCAAAAAGTTTATGACGAAGTTAAAAACACTAAAACCCAAATATGAATGACTTTAATTAATGGTTACATTTGAAGATTACTTACTACTTCTACATACTTCTATTGATTTGAATTTCTCATTTTCTTCTATCAGATTTTATATAGACTTACGTAATAAATATTCGAATGAACTGACATTGATATACTCAAACACATCACAATTCATCGTCTGCTCAGACTTAGCCATAACGAAAAAGCTCTGACAAAGTAAGAGTTAGGGAGTCGTTGCAGAGAAACACTATGACTCCTATAGAAGGAATCGCGAAATACAACCTGGAAAATGGTTCTGCGATCGGTCTTGTTTGGGTAACGGGTTTTCATTAGGCCTTTTAATCAATTGCTCTCATGGTACAGGCAAACAAGCCCATTTTGTTAGCAAACATTTGCAAAATACAAGAAATATTAAATTAAGTTCTTGACTAAATTGATTGTCGGGTTCACAATAATGGCTTAGGAACCGCTGCCCTAGAAAATTTATAAGCTATCTTAACAAATGCCTTCATTTTCACTTGACGCTGTTCAAACACACATTTGTATATACACACATATTATACTTATGTATATGAATAATACACTAGCTTATCAAATCCACGTGCCGAGCGCTTATTTAACATGTGAACGCCGCTTGCCCGACACCCAACCGCTTTCGATAAACAATTATCAATGCCGGCGATATCGCTTATTATACTTTGTCAACGAAGTCTTCGTTGTCGCACTCATTGAAAATATATATTTTGTTGTTTTTTTTTTCTTTGGGAAATCATTCGTTCTCGTTCGCTCTGTTATTTTTTCTGTGCGCTTGATACAAAAAGTTTATAAATTGTACACAATCCAATGAAATTGTTTATAAACTAATTTGTTTAAAAAAAAAAAACATTAACAAAAAAACAACTTCCAAAGATGTTGATCGTACACGTCGTTTTCCCTACGCTCTTTGTTTGTATACTCGAAATACACAGCTGACTTTTTACACTTCACATTAATATTATACAATACATACATTCTAACTACAATACAATACATAGTCAAAATCATTGAATTTGTTTGACACAACCATTTAGACTGTGTCACTGTACTTATTTAGAATGTTGTGGTTAATTGTGCGAAATATGTATTTATTTATTATATTAGGTAAATTATACAATAAAGTACCTAATTATATTAAAGTATATATTAGCTACGACTCTAAATAAAAATAAATAAATAACGAAAAATAAAAATGGACATTTAGTGAAAAATATATGATACATTCATATATAATTCGCAATGCATGCATAAAGTACTTGCAGCTCCCTTTTTAGGGTTCCGAACCCAAAGGCTGAAAACCGGACCATATTACTAAGCCCACGCTGTCCATCCGTCCGTCACAGAGCTTAATCTTATGAAACGTAATAGGTAGACAGTTAAAGCGTGTGTATTTTTTGCCGCTATAACGACAATTCATAAAATTTTTGGAAAATCCACCGGAATAGTCGGAAAATCTAAATACAGTACTAATTACAATTATAATAGGTTATGTTTGAAGAAATGCTTTGTAACTTAAAGCAGTTGGTTATTATTTATGTTACTTCTGTATACGAAGTTCCCTATTATTGAAATACATATTTATACTCGTACTATTCACGCAGTGAATTTTATTATAAGTTTGTCATGAAGTTTGTAATATACAGAAGGAGACATCAGAGACCCCATGATGTATAAGTATATTCTTGATCAGCGCGACGAGACGAGATGATCTAGCCATGTCCGTATGTCCGTCTGCTTGTCTGTATGAATGCAAATTAGTCCTTCAGGTTTTGAGCTAGAGAGCTGCACGGAGCTTTCTTTTCACCATACTTAATTTGTCGGAATTAACCGAAATGGACCACTTTATACAAATTTACTACAATAACAACAAATTTCATACCTTTTCCCTGTGTCTGTTGTAGATTTAAACTAGAGTTTTGTGCTAGTTCAGCGAGAACTCGAGTTTAGCTCAGTGTGAATAGCCTATTAATTTGCATCACATTTTACAACAAAAACCTCTGAATGACGTCACTTTTAGAAAAAGGTATCATCTTTTTTACTGGTTTTATAGTAGTCCGTTCTACTTACACCTTCCTTCAACCATATGTAAAAATAAGATTTAATGTGCCAAATAATTGAACAATTGGGAAAAAATAGTTTGAATAGAAACATAAGTACAGACAGATTAATTTTTCTGCAATAAATCTATTTCCCTAGAGAAGCTTGAAATATTTTCTATATGACATCTTACAATACAATCCAATATCTATTCGCACTATACGAGAAGTGATTAAAAGGAAATGTCTTTTTGTCTTCTACAAAATGTTAAAGATTATTTAAAATAAAACAGTACATACTAGAGAGTTATATACCTGTAAATCATTAATCCACCATGTTAAATTAGCAGCCGGTTTCGAATAGTCTGACGAGCAATTACCATTGATAATATCTCCGAGACGATAGCGTGAATGTATACCAGTTATTATGGGCCTCTGTGTGGGCAGCTCTGAAATGATGTGAGAAGAAAAAAATTAAACGTTCAATTGCAAATATGCTAATATGGCAAAAAAGTGTAAAGAATGAAAAAGGGTAAAATAATTAAAAAAAAAAAAAAAAAAAGGAGAAGAAATAAAGAAAATTCACTCACCCACAACTTCCATTTCAGCAGCCACGATGGAGGTGTGAAAAGATGGAGCATCGGCGGATACCTCGCATGCAAATTTACCGGAAATCGAGGTTGGCACATTTCGGAGCAACACATGACTGGCATTTGACTGAGTTGTCTGTGGAATATGCAGGTATTGTATGCAGAAATATAGTACATATTGTATAAAATAAAAGTGAGTGAGTGAGCGAGTTTAATTTATATGAGTGGAATATACAATATTTAAATAAATATGTTACCAAGGAAGTCCAAGCCCGACCAGACCGATCATTTCATACACAATGCATATGCATGCATACATATTATACTATAGTCCATCGTTCATTCATTCGCACGGTGTCTGAGTTATTAATGTGAAAATAAGGTACCACCGAGTTTAAGCACATCAAGGGAGAAAGACCCATAGATAGACTGACTGATAGACAGAAACAGATATGTGTAAAATAAATATGCTTCGAAAAAAGCAAGTTCATGCAACGTACATAAATTTGAAGTAAAACTGTTTGTACAATTTAATTACACCAAGCTGTTTGTGTGTCTTTCAGGTATCAATTACATTTTTACTGTACTTATTTCTGTAAAAAAAAATTGCATGTTCACAAAGACATTACGAAATCTCATAAGCATCAGATTGAATTCAAATATTTAATTCAACTAAAATTTTCTTAAAATCAATGCTATTATTTCAATAAAAGAAAGAAAATCTACAAAGACGAGAGCCTTAAGGAATTGAAATTTTTGAATTTAGAAATGATTATTCCCAAAAGTTTTTACAAATCAATTGTTCCCACAAAGAACCAACACCCTTTTGAGATTGAACTAGAGTCCATTGTATTAAGACAGATCAAACCAAACCAAACCAAACCAAACCAACCAACCAGGATAGTTTTATATGAAGTTGTTTATAGGGAACTTGAATCTTCATCGTTTCTTCTAGCAAGAAATGATATAATCAGGAATAAAGAAAACATGAGATGCAACCTTCGACAGCATTAAAAACACGTGATCGTTGCGAAGATATTCTTCTTACTCCCTTTAAAGCATCAATTTCCGTAAGCTTGTCCATATTCTTGAGGATGGTGCAAATTGTTAACGTTGCCAGTTTGAATGGACATAATAAATCAGCCACGCTACGCTTACTTAATGATTTTATGCTTCATTTCGATATTTATATTTGCGGTTGTCTTGCGGTTTTTTCTTTGAGGGATCTTTGTAAGCTGTATTATGCAAATAAAAATCAAAAATGAATTGTATTCAAACACGTTTGGTAAAATTTATGAACTACAAGCTACATAAAGATAGACGAAAACGAGAGTAAACAATGACTGACAAAACTTTCGAAAAATTCTTGTTTTCCCATTTTTTGTCACTCATGATGAGAAATGCCACTTGCTAAGGGCCTTCCACATATTACGTCGCACCAATTTCATGATGTTCTTACAAGAATCCCCCTCCCTGTTACAGGTGATCACATTTGTGAGTCAGCCCCGCTCTTGTATGATAATATAATATTACTTTAAATTATCTTATCTTTCAATGTTTGTCTCTTAGGGTTTCTATTAGGGCTCTATATACTCTAGGTCACAAAGCCTAATGATAAAGTTGGTAATATTATTAAATTTTTCATTTACTGTGAAAATTTCGCATTTTAATACTTTAGATTTTGACATGTGACGTCACAAAGCTTATAACCTACCTACCTCCCTGTCACAGATGGTCACACACGATAACCCCCTCCCAACACCACAATGTGTGACGTAATATATGGACGGCCCCTAGCTAGTCTCATTTAAAATTTCACAATGAACATTTTTCTCTGTATTACCAAAAGATTCTGCTTTGAGTACCTATGAATATTTTGTATATTCTGATCGGTTATATATTTATGTTCTTCACTTTATGATATCGATATGTGTACTCGTATGTGTTTATCATGTCTTCATTCGTTTACTACTTCTGAGCTCAATTTATCCTTGTTATGATTTTAATTTTTCGCTCAATTAATTTCCAATACATAAAGAAACCGACACAAATACACATGAGCATTTTATGGTACATAAAATTCAAGGAAATAAATAATTCAAGTAAAACAAATATCTCCCTTCAGTTGACATAAGTCCAACGCAGAGATAAATGCTGGTAAGTAGTGAGTAAATATATACGTATATCGACAGATCTACATATGTAAAAAATAGAGTATTAAAGAAATTATGCATGTTTGTATATTTTTTTTGAATTCTCATAGGACATTGATACATGATACACTTAATTTTGTAATATTCACTTGAAAAAAAAAATTGAGCGAAGTAAAATTGCAATGATGTTTTCCCATTTATATGAATATATATAAGTACGAGTAAGTATATATTCATAGATCCATATTGTTATATATGCATATGTGATTATTTTTTAATATCTATTTGTTTTCTGTTCATATGAAAGTGTGTATATATATTTTTAAGTAGCAACATTTTAAGCCAAAGATATTAATTTATTTAACGGACGTGACAAAATTTAAAATCGAAGTGACAGCTGAAATCAGTTAATAAATACACTCATTGAAATGAAAGGACACTACTTTACATGTGTAGTATATTTCCGTGTGTTTGTTTAAGTAAATAAAAAATTGCACTTAAAAGTCAAAATTG
Source organism: Amiota mariae (assembly GCA_035041805.1). NCBI lineage: Eukaryota > Metazoa > Arthropoda > Insecta > Diptera > Drosophilidae > Amiota > Amiota mariae. The sequence goes on along the minus strand of JAWNKV010000370.1, from coordinate 18,017,322 downwards.
TTAATTAAAACTTTTTAACATTTCGAAAAAATAAACAAATAAACCGAAGTGGTTACTTCGGTCCATGGATCGCCTAATGGATTGTGATAAGGGGAATCCGTTTCATACTTAAAGGTGACAAACAACTGTAATGCAATGGTGTTGTTGCACTTGCGGTTTTTATTATTTTAATGGCTTGTAATTCACACACACACTCATTACACATACACAAACATAAGAGTCTACTTAACATAATCCTTCAGATTTAAAAAAAAAGGCGTTAAAATGACAATACTCAGCACATTTTCTGATGATTCCCTAATGCGTTCGCATGTAACAGCATCTTAAACATTTTACTTACCTCAACGTCAATTTCATTTGCTTTGGAGAATGTTTTCCATGCCGGATTCTCTTTCGGTGTATACCTATAAAACTCTCGTCGTCTATGATACCATTTAACCGTGTAAAGCGTATCGTTTTCGATGTCATAATTGCAGATTAAGAGCGCATTATCGCCGCGTTTAACAGCCTCCGGTACACGTACGTTGACATTCCGTAGAGCCGTGATGAGTTCTATGGGACGAGAGATAAACAAAAGAAAACAAAAAACAAATATAAGTAAGAATGTTGTAAAAAGATATAAGTTGATAAAATGTTACAAAAGGCAACGTTGTAAAATATTGTTTATGGGATATTAAGTAATTTTAAGTCTTACAAGTGAATTGCAAAGAAATTAAAATGGAAACTTATTATTATGCAATACAAAAAGAAAGGAAGTTCACTTTTCATGTTAAAAATAAGGAATGACGACACTACATATTGTGTTAATAAAAGTATTTACTACTCCTTAGATATAAACATATTTTCGAAAAGAAGGTTTATGAAACATATCTATTTAAATTTGTTTGTCGTGCGTTCATTTTATGATACTAATATTCTCCCCATTTTTCTCTCTCCTAGTAAGATATAATAATTCTTTGCCTCATATTAACTGTCTACTACTTAGTGTACTTAGCATTTGTGTATAAACTGTTAACATTCTTCTTTCATTGTATTTATTGTTTATTTTAAACAAAAAACAAAAAAAAAAACTCCATGATTAACAAAGTGTTGTACAAATTGAAACACATTATGACAATAACTGATAAGTAGTAAGAAAAATTAACAAATAATAAAAGAGTTTAGTTCTGTTTCACCAAAATTTACATACACTTAAGTAAATAATATTGTCTTTATTATCTTTGAGGGGTTGGTGGTTTGGCAGATCCATTGCACTTATTTATGCAATGAATTGAAGACTTGTTTAACAACTTTTGAGGTGATTTGCTTCCTGCTATGAGAACTGAATAACTAGTTCACATTTAATAAATTAGTTTGTATGGAGGTTATGTCTTCTAGTAATTAGATCGATGACTACTACAAATAATCTGATGATAGAAAAGAGAACAACATTCTGTGCAATATTCTTTTTAAAATTCTTAAAAAATGAGGAGGGACTTATTCGTAGACATCTGGAAAGATATTCTATAATGATTCTCTTCGCAATGCTCATTGTCATACAATAAGCTTCCTCTGATGTACAGTTCTATGCATTACAAACTTCACACTAAAGTGATAATACAGTATATTTCAAATTAGTATAAAGTGTATATGAAAACATACTAAACAACAACAAATTACCAAAAACACATAAGCTGACGTCACTAAAAAATGAAATCTTTTCATTCATATTGTAAAGTAGGTCAACCAACGACGACCAAACACAACGACATAGTTACAAATTTCAGAGTGAACCGGAAGATTGGACAAAACTTGTTCGTTGATGATCATGTGAACATCTAAAAGAGACGGTAGTATTATATTTGAGTGAGAAAGATATTTACGCACTCAATAAACTTATCAACTTGAAAACTGAATATGGGAATGAAGTGAAGCCCTTGTGACCCTTTGCTGTACGCCTATTCCAAATTATAATACATTTCCTAGTAAACTTTAAAATCGAAAGTGAGTGAGTGAGTGAGTGAGTGGTGTAAGTAAACATATAAATAAATCATAAAAATACGAAATAAGACCACCGACCCGATTCCAGTTTAAGAGACAAAACTTTCGCAATCACTTTTTTGTGAACTTCTTTTTTACCTATGTTTAGGTAAAAACATAGGAAATTATGAGGGAGCATTGGAACAGGCCGACAGCATAATGAGGTAGCATACATTACTAACAAAATGTACAGAATGAATTTTATTTTTTTTTTTTTTTGAAAGCATTTTTGTATATTCATTATGTTTTTCGATAATGAGAGACGAGGCCAATGAACTTGTTGAACATTTATAGTTTATAATAGTTTTTGTGTACTGGAAAGCGGTGGTGGATTTGAGGTGAGAAGAAGAGAAAAGATGTAGCAGTCAAATGGGGTCATTATACTCTTTAAAATTATGTTGCTTCAGGTCTGATCCATTGAAATTCATATGAAACTTATTCTGATCGAATATTATCAAGAAATAAAATTTATGTTTTTAATCATTCAAGAATGTTTATTCATTTACAGTAAATCTATTTATCTTCTATACTATAACGCATGTTCTTTGGAATCATAAGATCTTCTGGAATATTTTTATTTTGGACCTGGTAGATGGCTCGCGATTATTCATATTTCCATTAGAATGCTGAAGGTCTTAGTAGTCTTTGTTAGTCAATACAATATAAAATGCTTGTCAAACTTTACAAATCACTTATTATTATAGACTTTAGGGAATGGATATGAACTTAAGATCATTTAAAGTGTATCTATATAACTAAATAACTAAACCTTTTGACAATAAACTCCCGTCTTCCTCCACTATATAATTGCTTTATTGTTAAAAAAAAAAAAAAATAACAGCAAAAAACAATTTGTATAGTTGAACTTGAAATATTTAACAATTTCTGGTTTGGTTTTTGTTTTTTTATTTCATTGTTTTTATGTTTTTGTTTTCCTCTTCTTCATTTATGTTTTAATTTTATTTTTTATTTCTGGTTAACCTTGAGTACTAATTGTTTTTTTTTTTTAATTTTTATATACAATAATATTTTCTTGTTGTTTTCTTGGTTTGTATTAAGTTGGTGATTGTGGTTTTTGTATTTGTATCTGTATCTGAGTAGTAACGCCACATTTTGATTATCATAAAGTTCAATGTTAAAACATGCTTGACAACGCCCCGTCCAATCTTTTAACATAAAGTGACAATGAGAAACTTTGCCAACCTACTTTTGTAAGCTGTGCGCCGGTTCCAAATAGTACGAAAAAACTAATCATGTGCCTTATAAGGTTTGAAGACAATCATCGCACATTGTATCTTAACTAAAAATTGTTGAGTATGTAGACTTTTTTGCTAATAGTTTAAGATACTTTATAAACTATTTCAGTATATCTTCTTGAATTTAGAACAGTTAAATGGGTAGGGTGCATTTTAGCATAGAAATACTATAGTAATAATAGAAATAATTAATCGGGAATGGTTTGTCGTCGTCTAGACTCAATTAAATGAATTTATTGATTTCATTTAAAAAAAAAATTATATAAATAAACTTTTCTACTTTGTCTAGACTCATTTAGACGCAGTTATGATTCTATTTTGGCCAGGCCAACAGCACATATCACAACTTGACTTGAAGAAAAACAAGAAGGAGAAATATACATATATACTTATATTAAAAAAAAAAAACACATTTATTTTATTTATATACAATATACATACTACTTATAAATACTTTTGTATACATATGTTTACCTTAAGTATTAATTAATATAAAAAACCTTGTAGTACATTTTTCATGTTTTATTGTGTTCACTTTGCATGTGAAAACCTTGGAAAAGCTCAACGATAATAAATTCATTAACAAGTGTCCAAGGTTGTATTGTTGTTTTTTTTTTCAATTTTGTTTTAAGTGATTTTATTTTCCATATCTTTTTATTTTATTAAAAAGATTATGGCGTTTTATCAAATATACACACACACACACACAAATACAAAATTTCTTCAACATGCAATTTTTTTGTTTTAAATAATATAACTAACAATAAATTGTATTTTGTTTCTAAATTGCTAGCTATATTTTTATTATTCTATTTTATTTTTATAATCTTAATCAATTATCTCAATCACAGCTCATCTATGCGTTCTATTTTATCACAGGTTCACAGCAATGAACAATCATTACTGCTAAATAGTTCCTGTCATTTCAATTCAAAGTTGAGTAAACTTCTAGTAAGCCTTGGTTTTAAAAGATCACGACAGTTCATCAGAGAATTCATACAAAGGAAAATTACTCAAATTCAAGATCTATGATCCAACAAAATAAACTTCTTGATTGTCATACGCGTATAACGTATGATTCTGATTCTTAATGACTCGACCGACTTCATAATAAAACCCAAACTTACTCATCTTCAACTATTTCTCAAACCATAACCTAGGAAAACAGCATTTAAAGACTATAAAATATTGCAAAATCTTCAATTTATCTACAATTTTCCATTGCGTTGAATGAAAGAAAACTGTCTGCGAAATAAATCACAAAGAATGGGCTCATCTATTTGTTCTAGTTTATCACAGGTAAACAGCAAAAATACTTCGTACCCTAAATAAAATTTCAGAATTTCATAAGAACCTTGGGGGATATAATGTAGAAGAGACAATACAACAATCTATTTTCTTATAAGAACATAAAACAACAAGATAAAAACCAGTACAAAGCCCCCAAGTATTCATTTCCAGTACGCAAACAATAAGATGAATAAAAATGAAAAAAAAAGAACTCGCTCTCTCTCTTGAACCGATTCGTAATCATTTCGTAATTTACAGGATCCAAGTGATTCTGCGTGTCTTAGGTAAACAGAAATACGCAATACAATACACAAATACAAAATACAAGAGAAACATTTTTACTGGAACCTTGGGATTCTTTTTTTTTTTTTAATAAAATAAAAATTGTATCTTGTGGTCATAGGCCTACAACGACAAGATACAACAAGCATATAAAGAATAGTGTAATTATTTAAGCTCATCGCGCATGACCGATTATACACGCATGACTCCGTTGAAGGTTAACCAGTCATCATCAGCCAGTTTACTTTATAAGTAGCTTGACTCAAGTCAAGATTTTAGTGTTGAACTTGACCGAACTTGGCGCACAGACAAATCTAGAAAGAGAGCTGTACGTATAGTTAACAAAATGCGGAAAAAAATTCATAGTTCAGATTCATAGACATAGACGAACGAACAGAGTTCGTTGAACTATAGAGAGACATGAATAAATACTTTTTCTACCTCACCACTTCACTTTAAATATGATGAATAAAAATAAATAACATAACAATATAAACCATAAACGTATGTATATACATACTCGTATATCATAGATAGCCTAACTTGATATGACGTAGAACCTACGTTTACTGTATTAAATTGTTTGTTATCTTAAATCTTTTATTAAATTATAAAAAATATCTTTTTAATTTTCGCAAATGACAGGACACAATTCGTTCTTTTTGGATCAGGTTAACAGCAAAATAGACACACATAATTTTTATAAAGACATTTACCGATTTTCGAAACAACAAAAAAAAAATGTTTCAATTTCCCAAAAAAAAAAAAAAAAAAAACCTTGAGATTTATTTATTTATTTTTATTTATTTACTAAAGCACTAAAGTTTATGTCAGTTGAGTAGTATATTCAACATAAATAAAAATCGAATGGGCCTAGTTTTGATACAAAAAGACAAACGAATGACGAGCCTCTGAATGGTTTGTCAAGTAAACTTGAAATAATTTCAATCGAAGGTTAATGCAAATCGTGTTTATTGAAATTTTTAAAGTAAATTATTGAAAAAAATCATATTTAAACCCACCAACTTATAATCATGTTTTTAGTAAATTTATTTAAATTTTTTTTTTATTTTATAAAAAATAATATATTTAATAAATGAAACAATTATGTTTCAAAAATACTGAAGATCTTCTTTTATTGATTAAATTTTAATTGTCCTTTAAGACCTTTAAAACCTTTGCCAATGTGCACTAAATCAACCATAGCAAGCAATTTCAAATACAGTCAAACCACCATATTGCAAACTTTGTATAACAAAAACCAAATCGAAATGGAGTAGCCTTTAGACCAAAAACACTAAACAATTTTATTCCATAACTCGAACTTCCATAGCTCGAACAAACAAGCATGGAAGCATGAGTTAAAGACATCAATAATTGTTGATTTAGGAAGGCTAGGCTTTGGTCATGGGATAATGAAGATGACATTCCTTTCAAATTCTTAGGTAATACTGATAAAGAATAAAACATTATGGAAGATGATAGATAGGATTAAATCACAATAAAACCTACATTACTACACTTGAGGATTACTATATATTGGTGGCATTTGCACATTTGGTTTTTTTTCAGATGATGACTTTATTGAACTTTATCTCTCAGAGCTAATAAATCCAACTCCAAGTCATATGACAAATGATGATGATAGTTTGGAAGAAGACTTTAACAGTTTTAAATTCATAATTTCACTTGAATGGGTTCATTATAAATCGATAAACAAATTAGAATATCTTTTTACTGAAACTAAGAAAAATAATGTTAATTTTCAAACACAAATTACTGAATATTTTAAGAAACTGTAACTAAGAACTTATCTACTTCAATAAGTGAACATACATTTTCTTATACTTTTATATTCGCTATATGAGAAAAATTTACCTATATAAAAACTACTTACAATTAAAGATGTACATTTTTCCATTTTTTTGATATAAGTAAATAATAATGATATATCAATTTTTAAAATTTCATTGCTTTACTTTAAAGATCACAAATCTGTTAAAGAATTCAAGTTGGATTATTCAAAACGTTTGAGATCAGTTTACATACCATCAAAAGCAAACAATTATACCACATTTACAAATTTCACTGTTGAAATACTTATATTACATATAAAATATAATTCTTTCCTACACCCTCACTCATTAAAAGGTTCATTGACCTTAAAATTACAACAACCACATTTTCTTAAATATTCGCTCTGCTATGGCATGATCAACTTGATTTGACGCTCTCACCTAAGGTTAATGACCCATCAAAATGTTACCTTTTATACAATTATATCCAAAATCATGCTTATTCATTTATTCCAGGGCTTTACAAACAGCGACCCGCGGGCCAAGTATGAAGACGTAGAGAAGAAAAGAGAACAGAACAGAAATATCATTCGTTTTTTGCTCGCCACTCAGCAAGAGTATATTTTTTGTTTTACTCATCACTCATTCACTGAGAAAAAGCCTTTTTTCGCTCGTCAGTCAATCGCAGTTGGAGAAGATCTTCAGTACCTTATTGCACCTCACACCAAAGTATTATTATAATTTATTTTTTTTATGCTAATATCCTTGCGACCCAAATCATCAGGTCTTCTTCCATAATGGCCCAGGGAACCAAAAAGGTTAGATACCCCTGTTTTACTCATACATATGCATGCAGCACACGATCATTTGCCTTACTCTTTGCTCTTGGTATTGCTATCTCATTTAATGAGATTGAGGTTGTTGTTTTTGTTTTTGTTGACTTTGCTTCTTCGCACTTGACACAGAAAAAAACATCGAAAAAATTTGTTGTTTTTGTTGTGCTTTTATAATTTTATCCAAAACGGTATTTTTGGGTAAAAAAATAAAAATCGTGTTTCTTGTTTTAATGGGCGCCTATTCAATTGGTTACGAAATCCAATTTGATTTCCTTAAAGTAACGAAAAAACGAAAGTGAAATCGGAAATCATCCAGTTATAAAAAATTATCTTTATTCATTCACTCACCCTTCCTCACAACAATAAAGACTTTTTTAAAAACCATGACCCAGAAAATCAAAGTCAAGTTTGTGTTTTGTTTCATAAAATGTTGTTACAACCATTATGCCTTATATTCCCATAGAGCTGTACCCCACATAACGCAGAATAATATTAAAAAGAAGAAGCTTAAATTTTGTATTTTTTTTATAAACAATATCAAAAATTTTATAAACAATTTAAGGGCAAAACAACAAATTTTCGAAATTGTTTAAAACAAAATTATAAACTTTTTGTAACAAAAAGACAGAAAACATTAGACCAACGACGACGACGATTCATTCAAAAATCGAAATGCCAAAACGCGCTTTTGAAACGTCATAAAAAAAGTAAAGAGAGGAGAAGATAAGAGAGAGTTGAAATTAAGTTGTAGTTCTCATTGTAATGTTTGTTTGTTATGTTAAGTACATGAAGAAGTGAAGAGAAGGAGAGTATGTATTCAGTGAAGGCGGTGGCGATCGAGAGTGATACAGTTTGCATGGCAATGGAATACTTAGAGACAAAAATGCTGGACAAATCATTGTCTTTGGTTAGCATACACATGTCATCATCAGAGAGTAGAGTATAAAGTCATTGAGCATTTATATCTTAAAATTTTTAAGTTAACAGTAACGACTTGATAATGAATATATCTTCTATAGTGTTTGTTTGATACCAATCAACCTCATTTTATAGTATCACACACTTTACTCTCAATGTACAAGTATTATTCTCATGATCAAACATCATGTTCATATTTATCAGCTTCTCACGACTGCGTTCACAAAATAGCAAAACAAATGCACCAAATCATAGTAGAACAGCGTTTCTGTAACTGAAGCCCCCGGTATCTAGGGGATTGCAAAATTGACATTAACTTTCCCTACTCAATTTATTGAAATTTTACAAATACCCGTTACAGTTGAAACTCGATTATCCAAAGCTTCATTAACCATACAACGTATAAATATTAAATATGTATATAGGTGTAACTTTTTCTAATAGAGACTGACGATTTTCCGTAATGAGCGTAGTCCCGAGCATCAGGAATAGCAGAGGTTCAACCATATATTCATGGATCTTTATTACCTAATATAAAAATTATACAAAATTAAAGAAAATATGAGAAGGTGCATCCTTTTCTACCTTCTGGTCTTAAATTCTTAAAGTTCTTTAAAATATTTATTGCAAAATACAAAACCAAAGATAATATGAGGCTTGTTACAATACATTTAATCGAATCACCTTTCTCTAATCTAATCCGATGAGTAAAATGTTGAATTTACTAAACATTTTTGATGAGAAAAGTGACTCGTCGATCAATAAGGTTTTCATATTCTTGTCATATGCGATTATTGCGTAGAAATTAAGATATAAGAAGCTGGGTTATACTTCACGGTCTACACAAGCTTAAGAATCGCTGTGTTGGGATGAAAACAAAATACATAAATGTCTATGACATCATTGACAGCATCCAACTTCTGTTAATTCTGTGCTTTTGTTACAAAAAGTTTATAATTTTTGTATTAAACAAAAAAAAAAACATTTTTTTTATTCACGCACCACCGCACCTGATTAGTATTTAAAATATAAATAAAGTAAGTACATTTTAAATTACTTGAAATTTTTAATTTGTTAACCATAAGAAATTCTTTCAAGTGTAATTGGCGTTCTCTTATTCTCACCAACAACTATTCTTCATACAGCATTGATCAATGGATTAAGAACATGAGTATGATAAAGTTGAAATGTGGTTTTGGGGTCAGTTGTCATATATAAATTTTGTCATTTTTATGATAAAATTTTTATAAATAGTCTGATGTGTTGGTAGCCAATTTAAAATAGGTTTTTCTATATTGAACTGTAATTACATTTGATACTGATTTAATAATAATAACTAAAAAAAAGTTTTCATCTTTCCATTGAGAAATGAACTTCAAAGCTTTTCTCTCTAATTTCTATTATATTCTTTGATATAAATATGTATAGTATATATTATAAATTAGAAGAAATTAGTAGGGTTTGTTAGGTAATATGTATAATATTAAATCATATATAAGACTCAAAACAATATTGGATATAGTTAAGTAGTATTCACTGCGTTGCACTTCGTTTTGTATCAGATCCAATTGTGGAAATATTAAAGCACACAAAAAGTATCTCGCTCTCTTTACGTTTTTTTCATCCACGTTTCATGTGTGATCATCATTTAGTTCTCTCTCTCTCTTCCTTTGCCTATATCACTGTCTATCTATCTCTTTCTAACATTCGTTGGAATTGCCCAAGAAGCATTCCATCACATAAAAAGAATTCACTCTCACGCATACCCATGCGGGTACACATACACACTCGGTCTCTTTTAAGTTCAACAACCGCCAAAAGTTTTAAATTTTTCGTTACTTTGGAATGACTGCACTGCTGTCAATTGCTTCTTGTTTTAACTGTTCGCCTGATACAAGCATTACTCTTCTGATTTTTCCTTTCAATCAAAAATTTCAACATTTCGAAGTAATTCAACGCTGGAACGCTTCCCAGCTCATATGTATCCGCCAGCAAAATGTCATAACGTTCAACATTCAGTACAAGTACAAAGCCATGAACGTGACACCGTTTCAGAGCATTGACCTTCCCTTGGGTACGTCGATGGTGAGCGTACCTTGTGCTGATTAACAAATGACAATGGTTTTGACGAGGGCAAGGGCAGGAAATTCGACGGGGTCAACGTCATGGACTTTCAACTCGATTGCTCGATTGAATGAAAAAATCGACCAACGACTTTCGATTTTTATGTAGAAATCGACATCATGCTTGCTTTATAAACAGGCAAACAGTAGCCGCAATAAGTTACTCTGCAGTAGCATTTTACTGACGACGAATTTCGGATGGACAGAGAGACAGACAGAAACATCACCACGATCACTTTCGGTTTCACGATAAAAACCCATCCTCGATCGATGATATTCGGTCAAAAATGAACAGGGCAACAGGTTGCACCAAAAGCATGACAATGTTAAGAAATGATGATGGTTTTCAAAAATATTTTTGACTCTTAAAGAAATAACAAGAGAAAGAGTGTGTGAGAGAGAAAAAACCAAACAATTCTCTCATTTTCGTTTTTGCTTTTAACAAAAAACTCGTACAGCGTGACGTGTTTTTTGGAAATGATTTTGTATACTCGTACACAGTTTTTTCAGTAAAGATTATTTATTCATTTTGTTGGATGTATGTATGTATTTATATACAAAGTAGTATGAGTACACATACAATTTCTGTATTTTTTTTTTCTCAGTTTTTAACCATAAGAAATTTAGTGTTTATTTTTAAAAGTTAAATTAATTTTATTGAATGAATTTATTACAAAATAAGAAATATATAAAAAAAAACTTCTCTATGAAAAAAGATCTAAGAAATATTAAATGGGTATAATATGCAAATAAAGTGTAATTAAATTAGCTATTTTACCAATTAAAAATAGTATAATTCTGTAGTTATACAATAAATCAAATTCAATTCATGTTTCTATATCAATCACATCAAAATTCGAATCAACTGGGAAAAAATACCGATAGACCTTAGATTAATAATTGACTTTCAACCGATTTCAATAACCATACACTCTGTCCCGGCGTGCTTTGCTACACACAGGTAAAATTTTATCAAAATCGGATTTGCACGGGAATGATAGAAAGAATGATATTTATTTTTTTATATTGTGACTCACAATTCAAAAATATAATAATTGTTTGACAAAGACTTCTTGATTGATTACAATATATACAAAATTTGAACCACTAATTTTGACTGATTTATAGGTCGATTTTGATGAAATAAACATGTTACAGGAAGTTTGCAATACAGCAGTGAAAACTTCATTCAAATTGGTTAAGGTGTTTCTGAGATTAACGTGCACAGGCTAAAAGACGTTTATGGATTTATATATATGTACATATATAAGTGGTCGGTCGCCGGCCCTTGGGTAGACCAAGTGGAATGGTCGCTCTAGGCGCCAGATGTTAAGGTCCGTCAAAAAACCAAATGCGAATCTAGTTTTCAGCGCAAAATAAAATTTAAAAATACCGTTAACGTATCTTTGCCGATGTTGCAAAAGTGAGTTAAAAGCGCTTCTTTTTCTACAACAATAGACGAGATGACCAAGTTCAGTAGTACTCGTAGTTGTTGTACAAAAAAGCGCTTTTAGCTCACTTCACCTGCGATTGTTGGGACCTTCTCGAATGGTCAATCTCTTTTGAATTTAGGCAAGATGCGCGAGTTATGTACCCGTCACTCACTCTTTATTTTTATATTTTGTCCGTATTTAGAAAAGATTGTTCTGTTAAACGTAATTGGTTCTGAATATAAAAAGTAAAGGCTTTCTATATAATTCCCCTAAGTATTATATAGACAATTTAAATGGTTTATTAACCAGAATTTACGTGAAGTGAAAGCGTCCGAAATACAATTTCGCTCTGCCGGCGCTCGAAGTAGACGTACCAGTTATTGATATCGTAAATATTATGGACAAACAATTTAAATAATACAATATTTATAAGAGAAACTTGTGCTGAAAAACAAGGAAGAACGATCTATGATGGCAAAGACTTTTAAAAATCAAACACAGGATATTCAAGAACCGATCATTAATATATTGCAAGGAATAAAAATAAAATTATTAATATTAATTTGTTTCCATTTAAGAATTATGATAAAAATGAAAAAGGATTTTTTAAATAATAATTTGTATTTACGAGTATCTTCTTTAAATATAATAACAATACAAGGAACCACACAGACCGCATATATACTGTGAAAAAAAAAAAAGGATCGTATCGCCATACTTAATAATAATGTACAACAATAAATAAATCACTCACTCAACTGTCATGCTGAGCACGTCATTGTCGCCGGTTCCAGGATAATAATAATTTTTATAGTTAACATTCATCCAGACCCTTTTTTTTTTTGTAGCTTTTACTTTCCTTATAGTCATAAAATATTTCAAAAGCCAATATGGCGCTTTTTGTTACTTTAACACCAAAACAGCATGTAAAGGTGGGATACTCTACGATATATCCTCATTTCTTAGTCGATGATGCTGATGTTGATGATGATGATAATGGTGTAGTGAACAAAGAAAGCTACGATATACAATAGAAAAGAACAGAACAGAACAGAAGAGTAGAGAAACGTCAGCTGGCATGAATGAGAGAGATAGGGATGAGAAGGACTATGACGAGCCACAAGAATAAAGTGAAAACTTTTTGTAAAAATGTCCTGTATATGTGTATACGTAAGTAAAAAGGACAATACCGACAAGTGACAAGCAACAACAGAATCTGACAAAGCAGAAAGAAGCGCGAGCAAATGCAAGCTGTAGTAAAGCATCTGTGGGTGCACTCAACGTGTCAGATCAACTTGCCGCCAAAGGCTAAAGTCAAGAAGCAACAGCAACAGTAGCGACAGCAACAGCATCAGTATGTAGTCATGTTCTCATCATCATTGCATGTCCTTTTTAAACATCCCTGCAAAACTGTCCGTTTATACAATATGACATGATTATGTGCAGCACACACTCATTGACTTACGTACATAAAAGCAGCAGCTAAGCACATGTGCAGAACTCCTATACATACGAATACTCAAAGTGCAAAGGTGTAAAAACGAAATTTTCTGTTTTTTTTTTTTTTGCTATTTTCACCATGCACCTCACTCACCACTGCCATCCAATGCCGCTTAGTGCGCCTGCAGCTTTTCATCTTCATCCACTTGAGACGTTAAGCTTCGCTTGCTCGTTTCTGTTGTTGGCAGTTGGCAGCCCATGTTTGGCATAAACACATTGACCACCTTTTGTTGCCAGTTGCCATTTTATTTTTAGCCTGGTTTCCTTTTTAATGTCTCTCTTTTAGTCCTTCTTTTCGCTTTTCTTTTCTCTTCTTTGTTCTCGTCAGCGTCAGTTGTGCTCTTTTGCGACGTCAGCTTGTTAATGCCCTGTTTACTATGACTTTGGTTGGCATGAATGACGTTCCTACTGCCACGGTCGTTGCCGTTACCGTTTCTGCTGTTGTTTCCGCTTCCTGTGGCAACTTCCATTTTATTTCTTTCTTATACTATATAAATTTGTTTGTAAGCTAACGCTGCATTTACTTATACAATTACAGGTGTTGGAAGCAAATGATATCATTGACCGAGTTGTGATTTTAGTGTAGAGAATCAAAGCATTAATGATTAATAAAATCTTAAGAGATAAGCATCTTTAGCTTACAATAAACATAGACTTGTATTTCTATTTGAAATAGTAAGTATTATATGAACCAAATCAATTGAAAATTTTAAGAAACCTTTAACAAGGAGGTATATTATTCTTGTATAATGATTAATATAACTGCAATTTTTGAGTTTTATTCCGTAAAATTGATAGTTTGATGAATCAATCAATCAATTAAGAGAATTGGAACTAAATTCAAAATTCTTAACAAACTTGTCTATTCTTAAATCTTTTAATATCATTTGTATCAAATTGTTCTTGATTTATAATATAAATTTCAAGACCCTCGAACTACTAGGAGGGGCGTGAAGAGTATTACAACTTCGGCAATAAAAAACGAATTATAAGAATGTTAAACATAGTACTTACGCGTATTATTATTGTCTGTGGATGTTTTTTTTTTTTGTAATACGGAGTCAGACTAATGTTCCTGATTTTTGATACAAAGACCAAATTTTATTATAAAGATAAGTGTAATGGAAAAATATGCTTATGCTTAAGAATGTTTGCTTTCAGATTCTAAGCATACTTCAAAGTTGGTCAAAGAATGTTCTTAATACATGTGGGTGCTACTGCAAAAGTGCTCAAATAAATCATCGGATTTGAATCAGATCAAATGGGAAGTGTTAAATTAAAGGTTTAGTAAAAAAAAAAATTTCAATATAAAGTATCAATTATTGACTTTTTGCATAATGTTCAATACTTGCCCGAAGCTGTTCTCTAGTATGCCAAAAATAATTGCTAAACTAATGATACTGATATTTCTGAGGAAGATAAAAACTTACAATATAATATTATTCTTTTTTCCTCCATAAGAATATCAAAGGAACGTCATTGCGATTATCACCTAGGCAGCACTTCCCGAACTCAATGTCGTTACATATGAACCAAAATATTGTTATTATTTATATCACTGGATGCGATCATTATTGTCCATTTGTATTTTAAATTTTTTTTTCAAATAATTTATGTGAAAATTATTATTGTTGTATATTGTTTATTTTTACGAATGAAGTTGTAAATAAATTGGATTTTTTTCGTAAAGTAAAAAGTCTTTTCATACCAAGCAACAATTTAATTTTAATCTTTTTTTTTTTACTAATTCAGTTTATTTATGTGTATAGAAATGTAGCACAGGGACAAAAAATGTATAGAAATAATCAATAAAAATCACAAAGAATAGACTTAACATTTTTGATTATTAACAAAAAGGTTTATTTAGCTAAGCATCATTATTTTGTAACATTTTTAATACCAAGTTTTTTTTTCTTATCAAATCAATTCAATTTTTAATTTAAAAAATAAATAAAAAAAAAAGAATAAATATAAATAAATAATTTACAAAAAAACAAAAATCCATCATATGTCATGTTTCCGCTCTTCAAATTATTTCTTTATTTTTCTATGTTTCTATTTTTCATTGTTCAAAAAGCTTAATAATCAATTTCAATTTTGCCATTTCCGAGTTTTTTCTTTGATCGATTTATCTACATACACTTTTTTTTAATTGTTGATTGATTGAATTTTAAATAAAGTTTCTATAAATATTTCATAAATGGCAAATATAGAAAAAAAGTACTCAATTGCATCTATAAGTACTTGTGTAATAGTATGTAATGTTAAAACTCTTTTATATGAGTATTTTTTTTTTGTCGGATTTGTTTGTAATTCTTATTTTATGGAAATTATTTTTAACTTTACTATTATATTTGGTTCACAACTTTTGAATGTCGGGCTAAATGTTGTTCAATTGCAATAAAATGGAAACTTAAATGTAGGTTATTGGTTTCTGTGGTCAGGAAATCGTGGCAATTTACTTGCTGCCACAGGAAATTTCAAAATAATAATAATAATGATGATGGTGATGATGGAGTTGTTGTTGACGTTGTTTTTTGTGTTTATAGTAAATATATTTGTAATTTAAAATACAATATTTAATAAAATAGAAAAGGAAATTTTGTATTTAGTTTTATTTTTTTTCTAATTTATAGTTTATTATCAATCAGTCCTAAAACAAATTATGAATATGTATTTTAAGTTATTAATAGAGAGCTATGTCATTAATATCCAGGAAAATTACCTACAATTCAAGGAATCTGAATGGGATGTTCTAAGATAAGTGTTCTTGAATCGACGGGTGTTTTCATTATAGCCTGGTAGGTCTATTGTAAGATCATTTGAATGATTATGTTAAGCTATTATTTATTGCTTTGCTTGATGGACGAACTTTACTAATATTTAACAAAAAGCCGGTTTATTCATCGTCAAATAAGAATTTATGAGCTTATTTTCACAAATTCAAGAAAAATTAGTGAAATAGGCTATTATATAAAATTTAAAGTTTTCTCTAGTAATCATCCTTGCCTTTTTATCAATCCAATAGTATAGAAACTTAAACTTATACAACTTAATATCAAACTTTGATAGTTAACTGATGACCCACATATGTACAACAAATTATGAATAATTACAATAATGTACATATTTACTTATAATTTCCACTGGAATGACTTAAAAAATTATTTATCATTTCATAAAAAAAAACACATTCATATTTTATGTTTATCTAAACTATTTTTCGTATACGAGGGAAGTCTCTTTGTTTCTTTGCATAGTTTACTTTTAGCTCGGTACAATTTTCCCATCGATTGTCAATAGCTTCAAAACCCTGTTTATAGAGAGAATAGTCCTTCTTGAAGATTAATTATTTATGATTATAACTTTATTTATGATCGGAACTTTCTGTGCCTGTTTTGGTGGCAATTCTTTCCTTACAGTCCATTATTTTGACTACTTTTTCGTCGCAGATATGAACTGATGTACCCATGTTTTATCCATGATTATGTATTGACTTAAGAATTAGGCTATAATGTTGCGAAACTTGGCCAAACCGTCGGTTGAAAGCATTCTTTCATGTCCACATTTTCAGTCACAATTGAATGAATTGTACTTTTTGAATAAGTTAAATTTTGTAAATTTGCTTCACTATTTCTAGCATGGTCACCACATTCGGTAGAACAATGCGCTGTTTGTTTTGGTAGCTCGTATGGCCTCATTTTAAGTCTGCCACCTAATAATGTTCTGTTGTAAGGAAGGAGCTGGTTAACCCAGAGTAAAATTAACTTCGCTTTTATATAGGTTAGAAAAGAAATGTGCAACCGTTTTGGTTCTCTGGGTCACATTGGAACAATCAGCAGTGAGTTAGGTGGTCGCAAAAAAAAAAAAAAAAAAATGATACTTTTAACGCATCTGAGCCATATTTATGACTCTCTTGGGCCATGGGTTGGACAGCCTTGGGTTAGACTGATGTTGAAAGTATTGCAACACATAACGATGACCAATGTTTTCCATTCCAAATTTACTGACAGCGTTCACTATTTATGGCTGCCTTATTTGGCAACTAAACAACATAGAGTCATCAAATTTTAAACTTAAGCTTTATAAGGCTGGCACTTTCTACTGGTTATAATCATTCGTTTCAAATAATAAGCGTCATTCATACTACGTCAGGTCAGTTACTTTTGAGACTATCCATTTATAAGTATATTTAAATCAAAACAATCACACAGATTGAACTAATTATTAAACATGTATTTATTTATTAATGGTGGCATTTAATTATGAATGTTAGCATTGTACCGAAGATATTACAATTAAGGTTATTAGTTTGGATGATAGAAATAGAAAAATTCTGTAAAAATGTTTACTTACTAAAAGAGAAAAAAAATTATTACAATAAATAATTCTACTTACAAGTTGAAAATCTATCGTTTGGATTGTTATTACAGTTAAATGTTGATTTTCAAGATAAAAATCAATTGCAATTTAAAATAGTCATTGAAATGGATCAATACATATAAAAGTAAAAAGAAAAAAACAAAATTTAACTATCTTAATTTAGTTTAAAAGAAAATCAGTTGAGTTTCTTTTTCTTTTATACACTTCCACTTTTGCTATGCTTACTATAAAGCTAAACTATCAATTTCATATAAAAAATGTTGGAAATCTATAAATATTGTTCTTATGCCAAAGTTACTAATAATTTCTTTCATACACATAAAAATACACGTTCAATATTCAGAATTCTATAAATATAGTACAGTAAATACATATTATTACAAGATCTCCATTTATTAGTTACGCACTTGAATGAGCATGAAAGTTATTAAAGGCGTATTAGTTTCAATGTCTATGAACTGGATATTTCTTAATTATGGTAGTCTATTAATTAGTGTGACACTGATAAGCAAAGCATCCTTACTGCCATCGTCTTATTGTAGCTCAACAAATAATTGTAACACTAGGATATTCTTGGCAACAAGAATATTACCAATTATGATGATTATGATTACCTGGACAGCAGTAGAAGTCAACAGTTATTGTTAGTAGTTGAGTTAAGTTAAAGTAAATCCTCATTTCAAATCCAAGGATATGTCAATAAATTTACAGCAACAGTATAATATGCTGCTAAAAGGATTACATTGCTTTTGTTCTTACTGTAGTTTGATTATTCGAATTGAGGTTTACTGATAGTGGTTTTCTCCTAATTTCAGCTAGCCTACATAATGATGTAATAAATTGTTATTAAGATATTCAACTCTGTCTAAATAAGATGTTATTCAGTAGTCAATTTGCGCGATTTCATTGTGTTTCAATGATAGAAGTAGAAAAATACGAATAACATTTTCTTTTTGTTTTTGTTTTGAAATGAAAATATGTTACAAAAATAATCTTGTTGGTTGGCTCCATTCCAAATGAATTTGATTTTCTTTTTTTTTTTTTTTACTTTCCTTCATTTGTTCTCTCTTCTTGACACCAACAAAAACATTTAAATAAATTATGAAAGGTTTTTGCATTTATTATGACATTAATTGCTAATTTTATCATGTGGAAAATTAAACGTTTCACTAAAGCTTCTCAGACATTCCATTTATCCAGTATTTCTTGATTCGAACTCTCAGTCTGTAAGTCATCATCATTTTATTATACTCATGAATGTATCTTGTGCAATGATTTGTGAAATCGCTATAATGTTTCATGGAATATGTACAATAGTAGTACAAAATGAAGCCTTTATTCCTTCGGTCTTTGTGTTACTTACTTTTGCATAAGTAATCAGTTGAAAAGCATTTAATTAGCTATGGAAAATTGTCTTCATTTAATTGTGTTGTTTCTTTACCTATAATGGTTGAATCGGTCATTGTGGTCTCTGGGGTGCTTTTATTGTGGATAATTATACACATCAAATATGGGCAGAAATAAGGGTTTCCGGTGTATTGTTCTAATGAGAAAAATCTTTTAAATTGGTGTAGGCTATTTTAGGATATTAAAGAAGAGGAAAAGTAGGAAATTTCAGTTATTAGTTGATATCAAAATAATGTATATCATTAGAAATTTACTTTCGTACAAATGATGATGAAACTAGAAATGATTTGGTGCGAATAGTTAATTTTTGAAATGTGGCGACAGATAAATTCATTTCATTATATTATGACATAGCTTATCTTTAAAGAAATGCGGAAATCTTCTTACTCTCATCCCAATGTTTCAAATATATGAATTCAGGTTTTATTAAATGTTTGCAGAATAATAATTTTTCAATTAATAAATTTACATCGTATTACTATACGACAAAATATGCATTTCATTTTATTTTGTGGCTTTAAAATATTATTCCAACTGTCTTTAGACCTCGAACAATATAATCCTGAACAAACCATAAGAATCTTGAAATGGTCGCAGAGATCACAGTTGTCCCTTAAGAGAGCACTTAACATAAAGGTGTCTAAATAATGTTAAGAATAACGATCCTTATTTTGATTTAATTTAATTTGTTTGAAATTTGATTTGAGGAAGATAGAAAACAGAAAACAGAAAACAAAGACTAAAGTACTTGATGAATTCTTAAAAACTTTTCAAGTGTCTAATTAAATAAAACTGAGTTTTCTTTACCATGACACTCTTACAGTTGATTTTGGTTGGTCTACCCAAAACAATATAAACAGTACAATAAAAGAAGGACGCTATGAGTTGACAATTATTTGTCACCTCAAAGCAAAAGATTTTCTTTACTGATTTCCGCTGACACGTAGACAATTCTAAAAAAGAAAAGAAATGAGCAAACACACTTCCCCTATAGCCATAATAAGTAATATATCTGCAGGTCTACTCATGCTTATATACTTACTTACAAAAGTATCCTGGAATAAGGGAAAGTGTGTTTGTTGACGTTCTTGTTTCAACATTTCCTGTCACATACATAACAGAATACTATACAGCACAAGCACAACACAACACAATACAACATACCCAAATAATCCCATATCAAATCACAAGTTTGCTTTCCTTTTTCACACATTCACATTGACGTTGAAACTGACATAGTTGCCTTGGTCCAACCCTGTTTAGACTTTTGGGATGTGGAAAAAGAAAAGTAAAAATGAAAGAAAGAAAGGTGAATTTGGCACATATTGTGACAACTTCAAGTTAATCGTTACCAAGTTAAACAAACACCAATAGATTAGTTCAAAGTTCTTTTTTCGGTATGTCAAAAGTCAAATTGTGTCAAATGGTTGTAAACCTGCCACACAGAAGAAACAAGAGAAAATACAAGAGTAAAAATAATATTAAGAATCCTAAAGACTACCCAAGCCCAGTAAGTCTGGTTGCCTGCTGTCCTTCGAGTATGTCAACTGTTTGCCTCTCTCTCTCTCTCTCTCTCTCTCTCTGTCTATCCGTCTGTCTACTGGCTCGTCTTTGACAGTTTCCAACTCTTGTGGATATTTTTGTTATCCCATTTTTGTAGTTCCTTATCCTTGGGTACATAAGTTCAAATCACCTTGATTAGGTTTCATCAACTACTTTTACATCTTTGTTTTTTTTTTATTTTTTGGTTACCTCCGTGTTCTTGTTGTTGTGTGTTTATTTGTTTAACTAATTTGTTGTTGTTTATTTTGATTTCTGCTCAAATAGTTCAACCCCTTACAAAAAAACACCCGGTACTTCACATGTCCTTGATATTCATATAAATGTTTGTCTTTCTATTAACTAACAGTTTTCAAAAAGGATACTTCCAAACTTGTCCAACTGTTGAATTCACCTTTGAATTTGTTAGTCGTAAAAACTCTCTGAAATACATTTACAAATAATTTTGTGTATTTATTTGTTTACTAAATAAATAAGTTCACTCGTATCGTTAAAATTTCGGAATGAAAACTTTTGTCGAAAAAGAAAGAAAAAGAGATCCATAAGTAAGTTTTAAAGTAAAGTTTGATTAGGGTGGCGAAGCCGCTCGCAACAAAAAGCTGAAGTTTTTTCAGAAGCCTTACGACCCATTGATATGTCTGGTTATAGGAAAAAGGGAGAGTCAGTCCAGTAATCTCCCTCAGCCTCTTAATTCATACCGAAGAATATACTAACAGACCCACGTTCACCAGTGGCAACTTTTCCAATCTGTACAAATTATTAAAGAAGGGTTTCCTGAGAAGACGTATTCGACCACCATGAACTGTAGGGCAATCACATCGAGGTGTTGAATACATTCTAATTCTTCCTCACCTTCATAGTTGCGATATGATATATATAATCTTGATGTGGAACATCATGCAATAGAATTATATTTATAAGAAGATCTTGACAGTGACACCATTAACTTTATTAATTTAAGATTAAATTGAAGCAAGATTGGAGCCATCACTTAGAATTGTCTTTAGAATATCAGACTCTCGGAAGATCTTTAAATATTATGTGTGCTGTTAATGGAGGACACTGTTTTGTATCACAATTTTTTCTGCTGTTGCTGCAGAATTATAATTTGCAAAAAAAAAAAAAAATACTAAATGGAAATTGATATACAGAGTCGAAGATCAAACTCTGACGATGCCAGAGCCAAACTCAGTTGCTAAGCAGAGAGAATCACAACGTTTAAGATCGCTTACACTGTTTATTTAGTATTGATTGTTATCAAACAATTCTCTTCCATGTGACAACATGTTGAATTGTGATCAAGTAATCTAATCTCTTATCAAATTTATCTAGTCCATGGTGTATTTAAAATAAATACTTTTCTCTTAGTATTCTCGATTTTTAATTTTCTTTAAATATTTAGAAGAAAAATAAATAAAAGAATTCTTAATTCAATATAGACAAGTTCAAGCAACCTACTAAAGTAGGTTCAAATTTCACTCAATGATCCTATTTGTCTGTCTGTCTGTCAGTTTATTCGTCTGTCTTCTATCTATTTGACAATCATTGTCCTGCTTAAAAGTAAGGCTACTTCCACTTTAACCCAGCATTATGCAACAACATTTTATTTTATATCCTGTTCAAGTTTTGAATTGACCACTAAAGATGCCATAAAGCCGCATAAAATTTGTGTTCTTCAGTTTTTTGCTTCAGTTATTTCTTTTTGTGGCGCGTTATGAAAAGTGGCACTTGAGTGGCAGTTCAGATGGGTTCGTGTGATGAAGTTCTGCAAGGTTGTACGTATATAAGTAAGTCTATGGAATACTAAAGGTTCGTTGATTCCGTAGGCTTTCCTGTGCTGACTTAAGACTTCTGCTTTTGTTAGTCTTCAGTTGGGTAAGTTGTGCCTTAGTTAAGCATAAATGATGTTGTCAATAGAATGGTTTTATTTTTTTTTCTATATGTTTTTAGTAAAAGAAAAAAGGTCTTCTTTAGGCAGGGAGTGTCTGTAAAATATTATTAAGTACATTAGGTCACTACTTTTGTTTTGTTTTGGTTTCTTAGTTCGTTAATTAGAATAAGATCGAACCAAAGTGGTGGCAATGTCGTTGCCAGATGCTATCAATAAATAATGCAATATTTTTTTGATTAAATTTAGAGTCAATGTATTGATTAAAAACTTAAAGCTTTTGTTAACAATTTTAGATTAGATTTTAGAGTAGTTTTTTTTCTGAAACCAAGAGAAGAGTTTTAAGTTATAAAGGAATAAGTGAAACATCAGAACTTTTCTCAAAATTGTAAACATTCCATTGTGAGTTAATTAGCAACAGAAAAGTGAAAACCATACAAAATCAAATAGAAAACTTTGCGTAAATACCTACTACAACCAAAATTCATAAATAGTTAAAACTTTAATATAACACACAAGCACAGAAATCACCCGAAGGTATGCAACTGATTTCATGGGTTTTGCTCAAATAACAAACAGAAAAAACACATGTGAAAACTACAATAATAAAAAAGAAAACAAAACCAAACAATGAAATTAAATGAAAGTTTAAATGTTTTGCGGCATTTTTTTTTTTATTAACGTCAATATAGTATCTGCTAAATTTTAATTGGGCCTTTGTATAGCATACTTTTTGGCATTGTAGTTAATTGAAAAGTTCTGAAATTAATTTAGATTGCCTTAATAATTCTTTAAAGGACTAAACGATATTGAAATCATATGAAATTCCTATGTTCAATGGCATCATCGTATTTCATTTCATTTCTATATAAATTAAATTTATTTCACAAATACACAAGAACAACAATAACAAGAAAAACAACAACTCAATGGCTCATTGCTTATTGATTATTTTACTAATTTATGTGCTAATAAAATTGGCAATTCGTATGCGTTGAGTAGCATGACTAACATCCACATCCTTGAATAACAATACAACACAACACAGGAAGGAGTCCACATCCTATCGCTTTGATAGACAAATGTATTTATAAGCAGTTCTTATTCTTGTTCTATCAATGAATCGAATATGAAAATCATTAGCAGTGAGTATCTACCCTGCTACGATATTAAGTCGTCGAGTGTACAAATTTGCACTGCAGGATATGGCTAAATCAAGAATGAAGTGAAGAAAGGAAAC
Source organism: Amiota mariae (assembly GCA_035041805.1). Classification (NCBI taxonomy): domain Eukaryota; kingdom Metazoa; phylum Arthropoda; class Insecta; order Diptera; family Drosophilidae; genus Amiota; species Amiota mariae. Next base: position 17,993,391 of record JAWNKV010000370.1, on the reverse strand, counting down.
AAAATACCAAAATGTTTTTGTCTGTTTGTCTGACATCATATTATAAACTGAACTCAATATGAATTGTAGAAATGTAGAAGCACTATAATTGCGTTGTAACTGACTTCGATTATTTGAAGTTTAATTCAAATTGGTTTTCAAGGGAATATAATCGTCATCATCAAAAGCTTTGTTAATAACACTTTAGTAGGAATGACTGTCACTAATTAATTTTAAAAAAGTAGACAAATATAATCCAGGTGGGTTTATATAGATGAAGATGAAGGTTCAAGGCTCAAAATTAACAAGGAATGAAGTTTACTTATTAATAAGACCAAGAAAAGAATCTTATCAAAGTTTATGTAAAAATCTCTTCAGTCCATTAACAAATGATAACACAGTTGCAATTATTGCAATTAAAATTTAATTAATTGTATACATTTTAAATGCAAAAGAATAATATTTCCTTTTAATAAATTTTGTAACATAAAGTACTTCTAATAATATCAAGTGAATTCTTTTGTTAAATCGTGACTGTAAGAACACCACAAAATGTCACACACCAATCGCTTCCAGTATCACACCCTTCGCTTAAAGTATATTTCACCAACAGAGATCATTTTTGAAACACAAATTTTCTGCAATTTTTCTGCTTTCAACTTTATTATACCACCGTCGCATGTTCTTTACATGATTAAAACTTTATAAGTTAAGTTTCAAACACAAAGTGTTACCGCATTTAACAAGTCTTCAACTAAAGTCAAGCTTCTGCGCCTTCATGTAACTACCGCAACTTTTGGACCATGGATCGTAGTCGTAGTAGTAGTAGTAGTAGTATTAGTAGTAGTAGTAGTACTAAAGAAAGTCATAGAAGCAGCCACAAAAGCAACTTTTGACAGTCACCGCAAGATGTCGTTGGTAAGTTTACGCTCGTTCTGTGTTGAAAGTATTGAACAAGTTTTACTTTCAGTAAGTTTATACATTTCTCATTTACAGTAAATTTTTTTATTATTTATTTTTCTTTATGAAAAAGTAAAAATTATAAAAAGGAGAAAATTTTGTACTTTTATAAAGCGAAACCTCAATTTACTGTACACTAAAAGTTAGTTATTTTTGAATTGCATATTTAAAATTACTTTATACGAAATTTTTTTTTTTTTTTATTTTTTTTTTTGGTAAAATCTGTGAATATGTATATTATTGTATATATGGTAGATATAAATGATTCAACTTCAATGTTAGTTGCAGTTGTCTGTTTGTGGTTTTATATTATTTTGTTATTGTTGTTGTTATAATTGTTGGTCTTCTTTGTCTTGACAGTTTTTAGGTTGTCAGCATTTTGAAGTGACAAAATGTTTAATTGCTTTTTTGTTAGTTTTTAGAAACAAAATAAACAAAAAAAAAAAAAAAAAAAATCACTAACTTTGATTCTACACAAGCCCCTAGTACAGACATATTAAAGAAAACTTAAAAAATAAATACAAGTACATATTTATATCAATATCCATTTATCACTTTCAGTGCAGTTTGACAGCCAACTTTGAGTAATGAAGAAGTTACTTTTAAAGATATTCAATTCTTTACTTTAATTATTGTGTTAAATTGTGAGAGAAATGAGACTCAACTTTTCAGTTTAGAAGACTTCCAATTTATGAATTCGAATCAAAGATAATTTCAACATGATATCTCAAAAACTGAGAAACTAATTTTAAATACTATTTTAAACTTATCCATCAAGACTAAGTGTTTCAAATTAAGAAGTCTTGCACTACTTAGGAAAATAATTATTTAATATTAAAGCTAGTTATTGTTATTTTAAGAATCATTCACACTCTTTATTGTTTTTAATATTAACAATGAACACATTTTAAGTTTTATTTCGCTGGTATATGATGATCTATATAGTTTGAATGGACAATAGTCTGCTTCTTACGATTCTTTTGAGTATGATATTGTCTGGGTACTGGGTACGGTTTATCATTTTGTTTACACTCATTCTTTGCCATTACACAATAAGGAAACATATAAGTCAATAAAATTCACATAACTGGACAATGAACTGACGTATTTCACACAATTTTAGTTAAATTTATGGTCAGATTTTTTAATACAATTTAACTGCGCAGTTGAACTGAGTAATATGATGGTTTAAAGATATATTATTGATTAATTCTTTTTCTTTTGTTATTTTAATGTTGCTATTATTAATCAGATAATGTTGAAAATAAAAACATTATTTGTTACATTACTTCTATAATTGAGGAGAACCAAATGGCAATCAGATAAATAAAATAAACGCATTGCTGCTAATAATTACAAACTAATTGTGATATGAATGGATTAATTTTTTGCAATTAAAGTTAAGTTTGACTTAAATGCTTACAATTATTTCATTTAAAGCTGTTATTTATATACGAATATTTTTTTATTATAATGAAAAAAAAATAAATAAAAAAAAAAACTCTCACACCTTCTTGTTGCTGCAATAAAAACCAAAGTCTGTGCCTCAAGCTTCCTGAATATGCAACAGTCTGCCACATTTACATTTTAATAGCTGAACTCATTTTTAATGCGTTCATCATCATCATTAACAACATCATACGAGTATAAAAATTATATAGGTAAAAAGTGAATGAATAAATTAAAGGTTATTTCTTCATATACTCGTACATACTATTTCATAAAATATTGTAGTAGTATAATATGACGAAAGCAAAGTATTAGCAAATTGAGGAAAACGAATATCTAACAAAGTATGAAGTTCTGTAGATTTTCCAGTATAGATTACCAATTCAGGACTCCAAAAATAAACAACATTTAATTTGTAAGAATTTATTTTTTAAGTTTATAGAAATTAAATTTTATTATATTTAAATTTGTTAAAATTTTTCTATGCATTAATTAATGTACTGTTTTCTAATGTGCAGACCAAAGCACATTAGCCTTTGAGTTCTGTGTATTATAAGTGGAAATATCATGAGCCTTAGTTACATTTGTCGTTGTCATCGAATTAAAATTATCTCTCTCTTTCCTCGTACTTCAAAATATTGTACATAGCTTGACAACCAATTTTTTGCTCAAGTAAAGTAGAAATGTTGTATGGCGCTTCCTCTATAAGCCCTATTTCGAATTTTATTCTCTCTACTTACCATGTTTTTCAACATACTTAAAATTTATAGTGCAAAAGATATTGCTTTGCGTTCTGTCGTTCTCTTCTTCTGGCATACGAAAAGCGAAAGCAAAGTACTTTATACTCGCTTTGCTTAAGAGGACACTGTGCAACCAAGTGGAATCAATTAATCTTGTACTGCTTCTTTGTACTCGCTCTTGGTATCCCTCTGTCAGAAATGCCAACGAAAAACGTCATCGTCTTTATCGTTGTTATCGTCTTATTCTTCCTCTTGATATCCTTTAAAGAGTCCCGCACCCATCTCTATGGACGACGACCAATGTTCGTCCCTAGTTTTGAGCTACTTAGTTGCATTATGCTTTCGTCTTCTTAAGTTGTTGTTTTTGTTTTTACTATTCTGAGTGAAATGTTTCAAAAGCTTGCAGTTTGATATGAAAAATGAGCTTTGCATTTTACCAAGCTGTGTCACAAGGCAAAGGACTCTATGATCGCCATAAAACAAACTTATTTCATATTTCTGTTTTCGAATAATATTTTTTAAAATATTTGCCAACTTCCTTTTAATATTACGAGTAGTTTATTTATGTTTTATTAACAAAAGTATTGTTGTTAAGTTTTTTGAACTCTTTTAAAATAACCCTATAGCAACATTTTTAAACAACTTCTTAATCGGAGTATATGGGAAGCGTCTTTCTTAAATCTTCTATTTATGACCGAATTATTTTTCAGCTTTTATTTTTTAAAACATAGCAAATCAATCAATTCCAAACACAATCAAAGCTTTCCTTATACTGTTTATTTCAACGTGAATAGACACCCCGAAGTATGAACGCTGGTCCAACGCTATCCCATTTTTCATGTATTCAAGTGGTGAATTTAGCATGGCGATGTCATCGCAATGGGTCAATTGTCACCGATTGCATAACCGTTTACCAGTCGTCACCAGCCAACTAAATTCACTAGCCACCATTAATACGAATTACTATCGAAATGGGACCTTTGCCACCAAGCATACTGAAGGGTATTATCACATTAGCTTGGTGTTTGTAAATCGCAGAACATTCCGTCGGAGAGTCTTCATAATTAATGTGGAAATGGAATCGATTTTATCATCTCAGTTTTTGAGTTGTCGAGTTGAAATTTGTTATTTTTATTTTTATAATTTGCTGCTTCTATGTTGAAATCAAAATAGAATTCTCCAATTACTGGAAGAGGAAGTTCCCATACAAAATTAACTAAGAAATCATGATGTTTGTTGTTTAATTTTTCCAAAGTCTAAAACAAAAAATGTTAATTATTTGCATTCATTTTTTATGTTGTTGATATAAGAACAAGGGAGGATATATTTTCAAAAGTGTTAAAAGTTATGTAAGTTGCTAAATCGAAGTTAATTTTCTATCTGATTACTTAGACAAACAAAATCTTTTCTGAATATTAAATCCTTGTTCAAGTCAAGTATTTGAACTGTAACTAATTAAAAAATTATCAGTTCATTCACTATAATGCCATCTTCAGTTTTCTTTCTGAAAATGCTTTGGCATTACTCAGAAGAACCCAGAAATTTATGTTGCATTTGTTTTGGTGTTTGGTGATATTGAAAAATTATTGCTTTTTATGAAATAATGCAATAAATTATTGGTATTACGTTAAAAATTGTTTTCGGTAAGTATGAATTGTTGTTGCACAATACTTGATGTTGTTGCTGTTGTTATTTTACAATCTAAACCATTTTCTTCTGTCACTCCTTTTTCTACTCTACTCGTCTGTTCTCTTCCATTTTATATATATAGTAATATCTTTTTTTTTTTCATTTGATAAATTGCAGTTACTTACTCATGGCATACTTGAGTTTCTCAATTTTTCCAGCTTTGCGTTGGCATTATTATGTATGTGTGTGTGTGTGTGTGTGGTAGTGTATGTATTTGTGAGCGTGTGTCTGTGTGTGTGTGTGTGTGGATGTGGGTTATAAATTAATTTTCTTTGTGCAATCAATTACCTAAAACGAAAGAAAAGGAGAAGAAAATAAGACTCAAATTTATTTTGTTGTGTAAATATTTTAAAAACTTTATTTTATAATTGAAATTTAATATTAAAGTTAATTTCATTTCAAACGTCGTTTGACAGAACTGCCACTTATTATACAATCTTAAATGATGGTGGTGTCGAGAACCTAAGACGATGCTTACTTCGCCTTGAATGCGACATTTTATTGATTTATTATAGTATCTTTGGCGCTTGAAATTCAAACCGAGTCTCGTAATAAAGTGCTCAGAAACGTCAACGACAGTAAAGGCAATCAGATTGTCGACAGCTTAGCGCAACCCTGTCTGCTGTGTCTTGAAATATTTCGTATGCTGCGCTGAGATTTATGCTCCTCCATAAAAAGAATGAATATGGGGCGCGAAACTGAGACGCGGAAGTGCTCAACAATCATTGCCTAATTCAAAGTGAAAATTATGTGATTAGCTGTTAAAGGATAATTATAATGTAAGAGAGCCGTCGTCATCATCATCATCGAGAGCTGAGCTCGTATTTGATATTGTGCTAGGTACTGCGGGAAGTGATTTATTTTATAATTTTTTCGTTATAATTGTGATTCACGTTGGAAAAGTGGCAGGAATGATAAAAAAGGGAATTAAGTAAAATCGAAATTTGTATAAATAAAATTAAAAATATTTGACTTAAAAATTTATTTTAAATTCTTGTAATGTAAATGGTCAATAGGAGATTATTGTAAATGGTCAACATAATAAAGATCACAATGATATAATATATTTATGCATTATGATAATTATAGTGTTACAGATATTAGCATCTAAGCAAGACTGTGTTGCACATACATAAAAAGAAATCTAATATAAGGAAATTATAGTCAAGACTGTCTAATTCAATGACTAAGGATAGATTTAACAGTCCATCTGTATTGTTTATAAAGGTGGTAAATTTAATAAATATGAATAACATCAAAAAAAAAAAAAAAAAAAAAATTAATAAAAAAAAATGAGTAACAATTATTTTCCTCTCAGTAAAAGAAAAAGCGAATGAAATTAAACTCATATCTTCATATAATAAAAATTAAGTGAGAAAAATATTCTTCAAACACAACCAACGCGCACATAAAAATCTCCTCATAAATATTTATGAATTTCACCATTTTATAGCACAATAACAATAGCAACAAGCCAAGGACCAAGCCAAAGAGCGGTAAGGATAACATGAGCGAATTTTAATATTATGAAGCTCGTTTGAATAGCGTCGCACCAAAGAGACTCTCAAACGAATAAACCATAAAAAAGAAATGGACAAAAAATAAAAGAAAATTATATATAACAAAAAAATAGAATAAAAAAACAAGTTGTTTTGGTCAAGAAGATGTTAAAAATGGCGGAAAAAATGAAATCTGTGTGAAATCTGGCAAACGAAGTGTTCAAGTATGTGGGTATATGAAGATAGGAAACGGCAATCCTTCAGAGTGATCACGATGACGACTCATTCAAATTAGATTTGGGAAAACTCACAAACAAATTTTGGTCTTGATTTTATTTTTACCAAAACAACCAAACAACAAAGCACAAAATGGCCAAATCAAGCGCGACTAAGGTTAGAGAAACAAATGAAAAGAAAAAACATGGCACAGTCACGTTGCTGACGTTTGTGTGCAGATTGTTAACATTGGAACATCGTGAAGTCCTATAGAGATGAGATTTAGTTGCACGCAAAGTTATCTACAAACAATTTGTGGAGGAGAAATAAAGGTATATAATCTTGGTTACACACATCTCCCATTTTTATTTTCTAAGTATGCGCCTCTTTGATATTCATATATTTCGTTATTATTTTTACAATTCATAGAGTAAAATTTACACTAAATTTAATTCATACTAATATGTGATAACACTAAAACTTTAATAGGTTTCTATTGAAAACTGCAATGTGTATCAAAGACATTAACATTAACAAATAGTACAATAGTAGTAGTGGACATCTTACAATATGTGAAAGAGCGTCACCGACATCAAACTGGCATTGAAACTAATTGAAATGATGGCATTGTCATAATATTGTATACTTGCAATTAATTTGTGTACTTACTATTAAACAAAGAACAATACAAATGAATTCTAGTAGTACTCAACTCTGAATATATTATGTTTAGTGTTTGACAAAATTCTTTTACTTATTGCATCTTTAAAATGCATATTTTCTTCCAATAACCACAATTGGAATTGGGAACACGACAGGGTTATTCATATCTAATATTAATTTTATGATAACTTTCTGGCAACTGACAATTCGCGGAATCTGACAAAGATATCTCATTCGAGAAATGTATTGATGATTTGCTCAAAACTCTTGCTGCTTCTATTGATATTGAGAACAAGAAATCTATTGAATATGTTTCATCACATTTCATATAAGAATGAAAAAACTAGGAATTGCCAGTAGAAAGATATTTAAATTTTATTCTCATAGTAAATTTTATACTGACCAACAAGAAATAACATACTGTTCCATTCATTGGAATGTAAAGGAAAAAAAATTGATTATTAAACTAGATATTACTTTCTTTTTTTTTACTTGAAATCTAGTAAAACATAATGAAAAATGCATGTCGGTAAATAAATATTAAATTTTAAAGATTCTCTGGCAAATTTTTGTTGTTTTTAATAACGTAAGAGAAAAAATCACTTAAACAGTACAATTTGGAACTTTTTGTCACAAAATCTTCAAAACAAAATGAAAAATACAAACACACGAAGTTCAATATCTAAGCTGATGACTTTAGCAGTTTAAAGTAAAGCTAAAGCAAAATCCGGTTAGATAAAGTTTGATTATTTTTGTTGTTTTTAGGAAGTCGATTTCTTTTTTTTCAAATGGTAATTTATACAACTTTAATATCCTTTACACCTTATGTGAAAGGTATTATTACTTCAACGTGATGTATTTACTGTATGAAAGTAAATATAAGAATTCGAAGACAGAGAGACTGTTAGGAGAGGCAAGACTTCAATTAATATGACATTCTGGCAATGAATATGAAAACGAGTTAGTTCGAGTTAATGTTTTGAAAAATTCAATAATAGGAGTTGAGATTTTAAAAGATGAGTTTTTAAAAACAGAAAAAACTCATAAAACGGTTGCAAGCTAATGTTAATAATAAGTCAGTCAATAACTCTACATAAAACAGATACTGAAACCACATAGTTCGAATAATCAATGTATAAAATTGGATCTGTGTCTGTTTGTTTGTTCCCTATGAAATCCGAAATCGGTTTTGATGAAATTTGGAAAAAAAAAACTAGCAATAGTCTGGTGAATGTTTCTGTGAAGTGGTCTGGATCACCGGAAAATTCGGAATTGGTGGATCAAATTTTGGATATAAAATATTTTTTGTCAAACATCTTATTTTGAATTGTGAGTCATGAAACTTCCAATTTTCCAGTTCCTTAGTAAGTAAGGTCATGATACTAAAAAAATACATTATTTCAAGTTATGGGTAATTTTGTAAATTTCCTTATTTGCTTGTGTGAAAGGTGTTCAATTCACGGTGAAACTTAATCAAATGTTTTTTCTTATTTCACCGTTATTGTTACTTCATTGTTCTAGTTGTTTTTTCTTGGTTTATTGTTCTTGTGGTTGTTTGTTTTTTTTACTCATTCATGTTTGTGCCTTATTCAAATTCACTCAATTTTTGTTAAATTTCCGGTGGCACTAGGTCGTTGTCGTTCTCATCGCCATCGCCATCATCATCATCGTTGTCGTCATCATCCTTACTTGCTGCCTGTTTGCTTAAAGTATTACGTGCATCAACGTATTCCTTTACAGGATATTGACACAGTGCCTTCTAACTAGGTAAAAGTGTGTGTGTGTGTGTGTGTGTGTGTGTGTGTGTGTGTGATGGGTATTGTCTGTGTGTGTTTTGGTAAAACTGTACGGGAGCTTAAGGAACAAAATAACAAAAAATTACAATATGTGAAAAAGTAGAACGAAAAAGAAACGAACCTAACCATAGAATCCTGTCGAAAAGGATGTAGAAGTATGTGCGGCATTGCAAAAGCCAATTTAAAAATGCCAACAATGATTTATGTTTGTGTTTGTGCTTATTCGCGTTTTACCATTATGCCTCTCCTGTCTGTGTAGTATGTGGGTATTTGTATGAAAACAAGAGAGAAATTCTTTTACTTTCTCTAAGTTTCGTATTTTTGTGTCCTTGGTACCTTGGTACCTTAATACCCAACTGCAATAATTCAAGCTTGTTGAAAGCTTACTTGGCTCCTTTATTCAAAGAAATGAACTTCATTTTTTCTTAACAATTCTTTGAATGGTATCTTTCTATATGTCTCTCTTTTGAGTTTTCAATCTCCTGATACTGTTGACAATATAACTTTAATTAAATCAATTAGACTTTAGTTATTACTTATATAGATATACAAAAGAATGTGATGATCAATTTTTGTTATAATCATTACAGGATCCTCTACCAAAAGTATTTGAAAAAATTACCACAATAAAACTAACACAAGTTAATAAAGATGAAAAAAAAAAAAAAAAAAAAATCAAATTTAACCAATTCGCTGCATGTTTCATCGACATAAAACTCAATGACTTAATGAACACCCATCAACTTGAAGTACTTTAAGGCATGCAAGGACTACAAGCACACAAAAATGTTAGATACAAATACAAATACAAATACATACTAACAACAATATCATTCTACACATGAATTGTCATTATAACAAGCCTGTTTATAGCCCGGTAGATGTCATATGATTTCTGTTATCGGAGACGATGCCAAAAGTAAGCAAAGCAAAATACCAAAAACTCATGGCAACCAAATTGCGACCTATTTACATTTATACAAACTGCCATAGTAGCATTGACTTGTTCTTACTCGTATCTGTACATACAATATACTATATATATGTAACACTTTGGCCATTTTCTTCTCAGTGTATGTATGTATATTGTTATTGTTGATGGTGATGGTGATGTTGTTGATGTTCTTGTTGGCAAATAACAATAATAACAAAAGGCAACATCAACTTCAGCACTAACAACAGCAACAAAAAAGCGCAATTAAATTGTGTGGCGCGAGTGCACACAATGAAAGCAAAGTGTAAAGTAAAGCCAACAACAAAAGGCTTCAATACAGTAAAACCCATTATGACCATATGTGTTGCCACCGATGGTGTTAACTTGTTGTTGTTGTTGTTGATATTGGTGTTGCTGTTATTATTGTTTTTGTTGTTGTTGTTGTTGTTGGTATTTGGCGTCTTCATTGCTTTGTTTATATAGGTGGATGTAAGTTTCACGCGTTTTCAAAGCGACATTAATGACTGTTTTAGTCGCACAAAATGGAATGAAATGAAAACGCAAGCGATAAGAGACTATGGAAGTTCTTCCGGCAACATGAAGTTAAGGAAATATTAGCATCGGGGGCTTTGAAACTTTCTAATAGAATAAGAGATCGAAAAAAATAATAACAAAAATTGTAATTCAAAGTTTTAATAGTAGAGACAATTGGTAGGTTTGTTTTTTTTTTTTTTTTTGAAAGTTATAAAGAGAATTTGGAAATTGTCATTCGTTCGAAAAGCCATTGGGATTTTTTTTTATTTCAAGAAATGCCATTTATTTGATATTGAGAATCTACTGAATGTTACTACGTATATATTAAGGTTACATGTGGTGAAGAAAGCTGCATTTTAGCTTATGTAGGGAAAGAGGTTTGGCTCATTGTGATACCACTTTTGAACTATACACATCGAAGTTGTGTGGAAACCATTTGAATTCTCTAAGCAATATTATTAATTGTGATAGTTGAATGACTAAAGATATCGCCAATTATTGGCGTCTCCTTCTTGCTATAAAATGTGAAATGAAAGTCAATGGAACCACAACTTTTGCAGAAGATACTGAAGTTTAGGGAAAGTTTTGCTTTTGGTGGAATGATCAATCAGAATATTGTTGTCAATAAGTCGCGGCCAAATTAATTCAATAATTTCAGCCATAAAACCATCTATCTAAGGGATAATGCATTCAGTCATTTGTCTTCTATACATATAAAAGTGGAACTATATGTGTATGTCTGTTCCCTATGGACTCTGAAACGACTAGACTGATTTTGATGAAATTATCAGAGAAACTCTAGAATAGTCTGGAAAGTGTTTGAGTAAAGCTTTCTACGGATAGGACCAATAATTTCCACAATTTTCTAATATGAAAGCAGTTAAATGTGTTAACTGCAAGACCAAAGTGCACTACATGACCAAGTTTATATTCTCGACTGTGTTCCCATTTTTTTATTAAATAAAAAACTTCTAAGTAAATTCCAAATTTTGAATTTTTATATAAAATACAAATTTTGATATTAAAATTTTAAAGATTATGATCATCATATTGTATTTTGAGTTTTTTTAAAATCGCCTAAAGATATAGATAGCTGAGTGTAGCATTGTTTTAGTTAACATTAACACTAATGAAAACCATTGAAATCATGACCATAATTTTAAGTAAGTTTTTTACTAGTAAATATTTTAAGAAAGTAAGTATTTAATTGCAAGAACTTTTCTTTCTTTCCAGTCTTCATGTATTTATGTATTAGGTGTAGTAGTACATAGTATTCATAAAAAATCTTTAGAAAAAGAGACTTCTTTACTTACTTTTCATTCAATTCTCATTCTCATTCCTAGTACTCCTTGTATATAGTACAGTGTTAATGCTTTGTCTTCGCTTTATGCGCCCAAAAAAAAATTTATAAAGTCAGCAACTGAGCCACTATTAACAATGCCAACAACAAAAGCAACATCAAGAACCGGCAACGAGCATTTCCCTTTTCATTTTTGGCCAACACAGACGGTGCCTTTTCTTTGTATGCGTGTTGTATATATATATGTGTGTGTGTGTGTATGTGTATCTACGTGCGTATGAATGCTTTATTATTTCCAAGCTGTTGAATACGTCATCAACGTTGTATACGCGAAGCAAAGTAACCGACTTGACACGACTCAACTCTACTCTACTCTTCTTTAGTCTGAAACTCTTGGGGCATGTTTTGTTTTTGTATTTTTCATTAAGTTACGTAAACTGCAGCTAAATCAGCGTCCTCTGTTCTTACTTATTCCCTAACTCTCCTTCACCCCTATTTTTTCTATCTTTGCATTTTTGTTTAGAATCCCATCGCTCCCTATTGTTTTTTCTTTTTGCGTGTGGAAGACTTTATCATTATCACGTTTTGCTAGAAAAATGTGTGCAGGAAGTGAGTGGCGAGTCCTTAGCGAAGTTCTTTTGTGCCTGGCTAACAAGTGCTAATGCGGGCTTGACGGAGAATGTGATGCGTTGAAATAATGATACTAAAGTATTAAAGATGGAAAACTCAACTAGGTGAAAATGAGAAAGAATTCATGCAACTAACATGTGAACTAAAGAAAACTCTACCAAAATTTAAAACATAATTTTAAGTTATTTGAATTATGAGAACAATGAAAATGGACTATCCAAATATTGTATAAATTTAATGAGATACAACAATACTTTAATCATCATCCATGATAATAAACTTTTTCATATTTTATCAAAGTATGTACGAGTATTTGTATATAACAAGTCATCGTTCATTTGTTTGTTCTTTCTTTCTTTAGAATAAAGCACAATGAACGATTTCAGGAAGAATAAATATTAATATACTATATTATATTTATTTATGTGTATATGCAAATTACAAGACCATAGTAATATTTTCCACTATTGTTAACAACAATAAGCTATTGAAATTATAAGAGAATATATCGAAGACGAAACTATTATCAGTCTGCAAACTGATACTGATGATGACGATGACGATGGAGGAAAGTCAACTCATTAGCAAAAAAAAAAAAAAAAAAACACAATGTCTGCAACAATGAACAATAAACCAAGAGAAGCAATAGCGATAGACAGTAAAGAATAGCGAGTTTCATGAAGACAAATATTTCATTGACGCCATCAACGTCAGCAATGAAAATGATTTCTTTCAACTGACAAATATGTTGACCACATATATGCGCGCGGAGAGAAGAATGAGGAATGAATAAAGAAAATGTCGAGAAATAGCAAATAAAATCAAAATCATTTTTCACAAAACGATTACATCATTCATAGCGAAATTGCCTTTTCCTTTTCTTATTTTCTATATCTTAGGTTATTGAACTTCTTCCTTGGCTCTAACTACTAATTTTGTGTATTTCGTGAAAGAATATTGGCCAAGAATCAAGCCAAGAAAAGAGCAAAAATAACAAAAGTAAAAGCAAAATAAAATAAATTAAATTAACATTATATTCGCAGTAACTTTCTTATATGTATACATTAATTTGTATGTATTTATATATGTGTGAGTGTGGTTGTGTGTTTTTGTATATGGAAAAGTGCAAACTCATGCATCAATATATTAATTTTCATACGTCATGTTGAATGAAAGTTACGACATCGTCGGAATTTCGTCCTTCTTACCACGAAGAAGTTTGCCACCAACGTAAACCATGTAAATATATCCGTATCCATGTTTATCTGTATATATGTGAGCTTCTTTCTGTAATAATTTTCCATATAATTTTCTGCATATTCATCATAATTTCTTATGTATTTGTTGCGGTGGTTTTGTGTTCGAGTTGAAATCGACTTCAGTTAAGTAGAGTGTAGTGAGCATGACGTTGCTTGTCATTGGCTTTATTTATATTCAACTGAAATTTATTGTTTCTTCTTTGTACGAACCTATATAGTTTTTAATGTTTGTTTAAACAAACTTAAAGATCTTATGATAATTTCCACAACAAATATTAAGAAAATTGATAATCATCTTTCATTCAAAACAAAATACTTGAGTTGAGTTTTGAGAATTTTCTAAAATGGATATACAAAAACAAAGACTAAGCGAAAAATACTGAATTCATTAAATGGTAAGTCACTGAGATAAAGTTATAAAATATATATAAACAAAATCCATGTAGAATAATGTATCGATGTAAAGTTTTGAAATATGGAAAAGTTGTAACTTAATGTAATTAGAGACTTTAGTTAGACTTTTAACAACAATTTAATTTAAATCTAAGTTTTTGCATTAGTTTAAGGTTTTTTCCCCTTTTTCCTTAGTTACAAATGTATTCATGTGAATATAACTCAAATAACCAATTAAATTTTCAATAGTTAAGTATTAAAAATAACTATACGTACTCTGTAAAATTGTTTTTTTTTTAAATCTTTTAAATTTAAGTAAATTGTATAAATTTTGAATTATTGGATACAAAATAAACTTATTATTATTAAGTTTTTGCATCTAATCTGGTAACATACCAAAAGGTTCTTTTTCTGAAGCAATGAGTCTTTTTGTAAAGGTTCATCAAGTAGGTGCTTTTGTATTTTGCAATACAAAATACAATAGATACTTTCTGTTCACTAACATCTTCATTTTGACTTTTTATTATTAAATATAATACAATTCACTATGAAGAGACTTACACTTGAGGAATTCAAGCTACTTGGAATATTAATTCAATTCGATTTTATTGGGTAATAATAATAATTTTTTTTTTTTGCTTATGATATATCAAATTGAAGAGTTTATGCTTTTGCTTCCTTTACAACTAAGTATTATACTATAAGGGGGTAATATAAGCGTAGTTTTAAAATACTTGTAATAATATGATTTCTGTGGGGAAAAATTTATCTAAAACCCACCTTGAATGGCTTCTTAAAACTTAATCTTAGAGATATTGTAAAATAAAATAATTTTATTGATATGTGTGTAAGTGGAGTATTTACATCAATCATTAATGTTCTGGTTGACTATATTGTCAATTTTAGTCCAAAAATCTTTTTTGAGGAATTTGTTTTGCATAACCTGCAGTAATTTGAATGGCTTCGAGCAATATCAGTCCAAACTGGAGCTCCATAAAAGAATACAGCTTAAAAAACTGAACTGAAGAAATACTCTTTTTTTTTAATATTCTATAAGGTTATCATCACATCTTCAAAAGTCCTTAAACACTTTGTTTTTTTTCCACTAATTATAAATTACCTGAAAGTAGGTACTCACTCTATCATTTGATCGATTTATTTTATTCATTTCTATTTTTCAATTTCTCACAAGAAATAAAAAGAATAATAAAAAATTAATACAAATAATGAAAATGATTTGTGGAAAAATAAAGTCAGAGCATTTTCCTAATAATTATATTTTATTATTACCATTATTATCATTTATAAATGTTTTTTCTTTGAAAAATTTCTTTAAGCAGCTTTAAATGAGAGAAACAAAGAATATAAAAGAAACCAAAGGAAAAAAAGAGAAAAATGTTTTAACTTTTTCAATAATTCACCACAAAGACGTACAACATTAAAATCACTTAAATAATCGTCTTTACTTCCGCTTGAAAGGAAAGCACAAAAAAGAAAGAGGAAAAACTGTTTTCCTTTTTATATACCTTTTTTCATATTCCTTTTTTATTTTTGTTGCCATTGCCACTTTTTCTCTTCATTTTATTCTGATATAATTTTTGCTTTTTTTTGCTGTTTTTCTTAACTGAAAAGCGTTGAACGCACTTGGCGCACATTAAATAGACCCCCAAGAAGCATTTATCAAATTTCTTTACAAATATTACCTGGCGTATTCAGCTTTTATCCCCTTTTGTCCTTATGTTTGCTAGCTCCCCAACTCATTGGCTTATACTATTATTGTAAATACTATATAGAAAGACGACGTTTATAAAGCGGCAGGTGGGCATGCAACATAATGCGAGCTTAATGACAGCAATGAAGACGCCAACATGATAAACAGTAGCAACAACAACAGCAACAACAAAAAAAAAACAACATTAAAGACAGGTTGAAGTAAAGAGGAAAGTAGTAGTATGAAGGAAGAAGGATCAAGGAAGGAAGAAGCCAACAACTCAGTTGAAAGAAATAAAAAATTATTGAGTTGAAAAGTGTGGCGGCGGCGTTTTGGTGTTGCATCAAAAATTTATAAATTTTCTTTTATTTTTTGTACTTAAGTCCTTTTGAACCATTTTAAATCGGTTAAAAGCAAAGTCAGAAATAATAGCAATAGAATCAGATTCTGAGTCCTGTCCAATCCTGTCTATGCCTTAGAAAGCAACAGCTACATTGTATTTAAGCTTGTGTGGCCACATATGGATTTGAGTACAATATGAAATTGAAAAGGAAACCACAAAATGTTGGTTACACAAACGCCCACACAGTGGACAAGCGAAACAGTAACAAGAATAGTATCTCATTCTATCTTGTAAGTAAGTATGGGAAAATGGTAATGTTGTCCTTGGACAAGTTGTTTTGTGGTTTTGCTTTGTAAATATGCGCTTTGTTAAAATATAAATAATATTTAATTTAAATTGCAGTTAAATAAAGTTAAAAGGTTTTAAAGTGATTCAAGTTTATGCAATGACTTCATTTTATATAAATAAATAATAATAAATAAAATTTTCAAATTTACTTAATTTCGATTTTATTTGATTACAAAATCAACATTTCATTTTAGTTTATCTTATTATTCTGCTTCCTGTTAAAATGTCATTAAAATGTCAGAATCTGCTACACAAGTTCGCATAGTTGTCACCCTCTTTTTTGGTATACGTTTTTCCTTATTTATTGTGAAATCAGATGATGATGTTGATGATGGTGGAAGATGGAACATAGTTATACTATATAAGAAATGTAAGCATAACTTTTCATGTCTTTTCCGCAAATAATTTATAACTATCAATGTCATAGTTCACGACACACTCATCAATCAACGCATTAGTCGTCGTAGTCCTCATCCTCATCCTCATCGCCATAGTCATTGTCCTTACAGTTATTGTAGTTTCTCGATAAACAGTTAAACGTAACAACAATAAGAAAAAAAAATAGAAGAATGAAATTATAGAGAATTGGTAAAATAGACAAAATAGGATCAGAAAAAAATTATATTATAGTGCGTAGTATAGTGTACGAATACGCGGCGTATGAATGATAAATCCATATGTTTATTGAGGTAATAAGTTTGTTGACGTTGTTAGCTCATTCAACATTGCATACTTTTCGGAAAATATACTCGTACCTACAACCTACAACCTACTACATACTCTTACTTATTTGTGTTTCAATTGACAGCACAATTGTGTTTCATTTGAAAAGTTGTCAGACAACATATTGAATGCTTATTGATTGCTTGTTGTTTAAGGTACAAGTCAGCTACATATGTAAGTATCTATGCAGCTTTTATTTGATACATACGAGTACATACCTATGTATGTGTATCGGTTAATGTTGGATGTGTATATAAGAATTTGTTGGCTAATTAAAGGGAAAATGTTACATTTGAAAAGGATATGAAACTGGAGAGGAGAGAATGAACTCGATTGTGCTTTTAGATAAAAATAATTGAGTGATGAGTATAAAAAAGTAATGAAAGAAGAGGAAGGATGATAATATTGATTGGAAAAAGGATAAGTTTTCTTTTTAAATGATAAAAAGTATTAGAAATAAATAATGGAAACTCACAGGGAATGATGTTAGTTGTTTAGAGAATATATTTTAAGTGAATTGAATGAATACAAAAGGATGAAGAAAAACACCTTCTTTTATCAATACCTCACTTTCATTAAAGTCAATTATCTTTTCATACCCTAAAATGGCATCGATATTATACTTCTTTTATACTGTATTTGTTATTCTTCTTCTTTATAAAATTGTACAACATGTGTTTATCTCACACTGAACAAAAGTTCATTCACTCGACAACATTTTAAATCAATTACATTTAGTGCGAGCGCCCTTTGAATGATGACAATCAATCAATTGTGCAAACATTTAAAATATTGCAAACAATCAATAACAATAATAATAATAATAATAATTTTCATAAGTAAATAGTATGATAAGACATAAATCACATAAGTGTCAAGCAAGTGGTTTTAGTTCAAGGGTAACATGGATGTGTGTGTGTGTGTGTGTGTGTGTGTGTGGATGATTTTTGTATAGAGTTCAGTTTGATACTTTGATATGCACAGCACGCACCCGACAGGCAGTCAACTGATGGTGAATGGAAATGGGAATAAGTAAGGATCTGTTGGTTTGTTTTGTCATTTAGTAAAGAGTACGTAGTACCATAACCCAAGCGTGGCTAACCAAATCAATGATGGCGACGTGTGGCAGCTAACTGAAAATAAAGCTAGGGGTCCAAAAACTGATGCCACCACAATAATAAAAATAAAAATCTAATTAGTATGCTGTTGACAGTTTAATCGTGATTACGTCAGAAAATGTGAGTGTCAACATGCCATCAGCCAAGCCAAACCAATTTTGCAATATTAAATTCAACCCAAAAGCAAATTCTTCCTTTCATGCCTTTACTTTTTTTGCAAAGATTCTTCGACATTTTTGATGTTTTTGTTGTTTCTGCTGTTATGGCATTTCCGGCATATGAATGGCATATTGCGTGCCAAGCTATGCACACACTCACTTACACATAATGCACAAGCAGCAAATAGCCAACTTGATATTAAAAATACGAAGTACTAAAAAAACAAAAAAAAATTGTGGCGCGTCGGCATAGTCCTCTTCGTCGTCTCACTGTGAAATGCGTGTCTAGTGAAGGATACAAGCGACGTGATTGAAATTTTTGAAAAGTTTTTGAACCCAAATAGAAAAAAGCACCATATTTATTTAAAAAAAATATACAATATATATTTGTCTTATTTTGCTTGTCTGAAAGTTCATGTTGCTCAACATGATTTTAAAGTTTAGTGGCATTTTTTCACTGGTTTTATTTTTGAATAGCATGAAAGAGTGTCTATCTCTGAGACACTTTAAAACAAAACATGCAACAAGCAGTAGACGCCCTGAGGAGTTACCGGATCTTGGTAAATTGCTTTCAAAACTTTTAGTTTCGCATTGACAAATTCATTTTGTCAACTTTAATTGTTTCTGATGAGAGTTTTTTTATTTAAAAATTTTGTTTTTTGATCAGTTTGTTATTAAGTTGAAAAGTTTCTTTAAGTTTCAAGAAAAATTCATGATGTTTTTACATCACTATCATATAATTGTGTGTAGTTCTAAAGTCAATAGTCACATCATCATAAAATCTTCTCCACCAACCTGGCAATTATGTAATGTTATCCTAATTGCATTCCATACCATATTTTTTGACGAAGTATATTGGCATGTTATCAGAAAGGAGCTGTTGACTTGGGCAGCATGTTCAGCATCAGAATGTCTGAAAATTCAATTCATATCTTTGAAAATGGGGCGCAGCGACTACATTAAAATTCTCGGAATGAGCCTAGTGTCATTTAATAGACAAAACTTGGAAACAAAATGGACTTTCCAACAAGACAATGCCACAATTAACGTGAGCTACGAAACCATGTCTTGGTTTTCTAGAAAATCAATGGACGCCATGGGCTGCTCGGCTTGTTCCTCAAATCTAAATCCGTTGGAGAACATATAGGAAATACTATTATAGTATCAACAAAAATCAAAAACAATATGATTCTATTGAAGAATTGACAATGGCAATGATAAGAGAATTGGACCAATTGGAACAAATTTCGCTCAAAAATCTCAGTTTTGGGACAATAGGAAGGAAACCTTATTGAATGTATTAAAGTCAATAAAATACAAAACAAAAAATGTATTATTCATTTTAAAATAAATATAAAACGTTATCGGATTTATAGAAATGCAATTGTAAAAAATCTGTTATTTTTTTTATTGTTTTGCTTAAAACTTTACACCAACAATTTTTACCAAATACTATTAAAAATTCGTGATTTTCTCTTCTACATTTTCTCAGAATATTGCTACACCCTACAGTCTGTAGTTTTTAGATATTAAATTTTTTTTTTATGTGCTTCTACAACATTAATAATGAAAATGTCTCCTTCTTAAAGCTTAACGCTAGTTGAGTTCCACTCCTTTTGAGTTTATAGCACTGTAACATCACTTATAAATAATTAATTAAATAAATGAATAAATAAACAAAGAAATAAATAAATAAATAAATGTGTATTTAAATCATATATCATGGAACATGGTAAAAGTTAATACGGATTTTTAAAGTGATTTTCACTGGCTTCAACAAACATTTTACAGTCACTTGAAAAAATCTATTGAAAAAATCCATCAAAACTATTTTAAAAACTACATAAATTACAATATTTTCAGATTCTAAACATGAATGAAGATTACATACCTGGTATTGTGAGTAGAAAAATAAAGGTTGAGAGTTGCTGCCACATGTTTCCAAATATACGAGACATTATGATTTGAATTTTTTTAAATTCTTATTGAACTTTAATTATTTATTGAATTTAATTTTTGTTTATATATTTTTTTCATATTTTCACTTTCCTTAAAAAAAATATTAATTTTCTCTTTAATAATATATTTCTCAATTTCCTTTCTCATATCCTTTTATACACTTGCGTTTCGTTTCGTTTCTTTTGATTTGTTGTTATTTGTAGAATAAATCCATTTTTTTCTTATTTGCATATTGCATATATTCTTTTCGTTGTAGTACTACTAGTATATTCATTTCCATCTTTTTGCTTCTTCATTCTGCACATCCTTTATTGGAAACTGTAAATAGATGAGAAAATAAGAAATGAAAGTCAAAGTGAATTTAGGGAAAAATAGAATACTTAAGTAGAAGAAAATTCGAAGAAAAAAATCATATGTTAATCTTAAGACTCACTCTAAAGATATTTAGTTACTTAGCACACATTTTACGCTTTAAGGATTCATGTTTTTGTATACCAAAAATAGAGAGTTATAATACTAAAAATAAAAAAAAAAAATGAAAAAATAAATAAACTGTCATGTTGTTTAAATTCTTCCCTTTGCTTTTCCTTAAAAATAATCCATTGAATTCGTTTTGATTTCCATAAATAAATTTCGCTTGTGGCTGTTGAGAATCGACATTTCCAACATGCACAACGAATCAATGTTGTTGAAAGTGAATTCCTGAGATATGTAGTATTTACTATGTGTGATAGAATCATGTTTTACAATTTCATGAATGACACCACAGTCATCAGCAGTCATGGATCGCGTGATTATGTGATGTGTGTCTATGCTTTGGTAAATGGTAACATTTGGTTAAGTACAAAGGACATTAATTTTATTTTTAACTTAACACGCTACAATACCTATAATTGTACAAATGAAGCATTTGTAGGCATCTAGTTGACTTTGAATTAAATCTCTTGTTCAAATGTTAGTTTTATTTTTATTTCAAGCAACACACTAGAGAACATTACATTATTACAAAAAAAAAAAAAACAAAATACTTAGATAAGGAAAATATACAAATATATTTTATTTGGATTAACACTTATTTATTTGATTAAAAATGATGCGTTTAGTGACTAATGCGAAACCATCTTTGGTTTATAGTTCGTCAAGTCTTTCGATACATAATATGTAAGTACACGTCCCATTTACACACACATGAATTTTAGCCGAAATTTATTTATTGGAACAGCGACGAGGATTATTGGGAAGAAACATCAGATATTCGCTTGGAGCCAAAACTTTCACGGTAAGACAAATGCTTTAAGATCTTAGGAATTAAGTACTACAATATTATTGCCTTTCAAGAACATCTATGTTGTTATTGGATTATAAGAGATTCTTGGCCGCTCGAAAAATCCAAAGTGCTTGGAGATCGTACTTTTCACGACTCAATTATGACCGAAGAAGAAAAGCCGCCATTATAATCCAAAAATGGTGGCGTCGCTTCAGCGCCCAAAGACATTTCTTTAAAATGGTCGAGGATCGTTTACAAAAAACTATTGTGGATCGTTTCAATATTTCAGCAACTAAAATCCAGGCATTTTGGCGTGGATATTGGATCAGGCAAACAGTGCATGATATGCAAAATCTGAAGCACACTCAAGTGACAGCAGCTGAAGATTTGTTACATTGTGTCGCCTTTAAGTTACATCATCTATTGCGGACTTATTCTATACCAGGAGTCTATTCACTAAAGAATTCACAGTAAGTGTTAATTGGGAAAGTTAATTTAAAATTATAATCTTAATGGTCATTTGCTATCAGTTGCTTATCGAAGGTTGAAAAGCTCTTGGCGAGCTTGAATTTCCGTTTTCATAATGATCGTGTACGTGCAGCTCATTTACAACGCGAAGCAAATGTCCATGATGCACATAAACAATTCAGCAAAAGCAAATGTGCCACAGAGGTACCCTTTGGTGGTCCTAACTATTTAGGTAATTGCCCACCTAAATGCGAGGGTCTCTTCAAGGATTATGATGCAGACAAACGTATGTATAAGATCATAGCCATGTATGAGGAGTCCATGCGTAGTGGAGATCATGTAAACCAAGTTAAAAGGAATATTCGTGAGAGTAAGTACATACTTATTATAAATTACATAAGAACAAATCGACTTGATCTATCACCATCATATAGAACGTTTTCGTAAAAAAATCGAAGCAATACTTGCACGTCGGAATAACATGAGACGCGATTTTTGTGGAGATGTCATTAATAGCATGAAAAAATGGAACATTATTAATAAAAATAAATTGATCAATAAGGAAATCTTTCGTAATCCTGAAAATGTTGAGAATTTTCTTATGGAAATTGAACCTTATCTTAATTTACCTAGCACTTGCCATTGTAGAAAAGAGGAACTTACCGAGAGTCGCTGGCGCCATTAATACTACATAGTGCCAAAGAAAGGAGTCTTTTGTTATCAAAATTAATCAGTGTGATATATAAAGTTAGGGATATTTAAATAGAAGGTCATACAAGAACTAACCTTAATTAGCTGACAAAGTTAAAGAATTTGTTAAAATACAAAACAGTAAAAAAAACAAAAATCATTAAATAAATTATAGTCAATGATTTTTAAAACAAAAGTTGGCTTTAAACTTATGATAAAACATCACAACTTCTTCTGACCAAATGTATCAGGTTTATTTTATTATAAAAGTTGATGTTCCCTCGTGTGTTGATGCTGGTGTTTATTTTTTCGAAAATCATTTTATTCTTCCTTAGATTCGTTGTTTGGTTTCCTCGCCACAGAACATACTTTCAGTTAAATTCAAAGAATTTCCCTAAAGGTTTAAGTGATAAATATGTGTGTAGGAGTACGTATGCGTTTTCGATTTATCTTTTCATTTTTGTTATTTAAATGTGTAGTGATGTAGTCCTTTCTAGGTTGGACGGACACTTGAGAGTGAACTTGCTGTAGTACTTACTAGTCTAAAAAGCAAAACTTTTCGCATAAAATATCGAAGATAAATTGTTAATGCGTCTGTGGGGAAGCGATTAGCGTAAATGGGTTTTGCATACTGTAACTGTATTTATACGGATGTATGTACTATATGATGTGAGAGTGGAAAATGATTTTCGATGGCGGCAGTGTGGCGTGTACGCGATTAAAATTTTCTTTCTCCTCCTAAGTCCTTTGTAGTCGAATGAATTTTCAATTCGCCAGCAGCATAAAATTTCCAATAAATTTTGATATATACGAAAAACTTTACTTCCATGTTTTTATTAACGAAAGCAAAAAAAAAAAAAAAAACAAAAAATAAATTAAAAACAATATGAATAGAAAGTAAAACAAGAAGAAACTAAATCAATTTTCTATACTTCCGCAGTTTCCAATATCATAAAAAATTTTAAAAAAAATCTACAGAAACACATATGAACAAAAATCTATATAGAACAACTTCCGCTTTTGGTTGACCATATGTAAGTTGTTGTTCATTTTGTATTTTACAATCTCCAACACCAGTCTCAATCTCTCTACGTGCCTCATAGCATTGTACTTCATACTCGTACTACCTGCACTTTCTAGTCACTTTGGCCCATGGTCATGGACAATACAATTACAATACAAACGTTTGTATGACGACTTGGTATTTTCTTCTTTTATTGTTCTAGAATTTCATATTTGTTTTTATTGTATTTTTTCCATTTTCCTCGTTTGCTAGAACAGAACTCGTTGGGACTTGAGTAGTACAATTGTCATTTTCGTTTATTTCTTTTCTTACTTTTGCAATTTCATTTGATTTTGTAATTGTAATTGAGCTGATTGCATGAAATGTTGTTCATTCAGGTGCACAAATTGCCACAATGTTGAACAGAGAACGTGGTAACAAAGATGAAGTGTGATTGATATAGCCAAATACCAATTCCAAGGTTTTAAAATCGATGAAAGCGAATTAAAAATTTAACAGAAACTTTTACCACACTTACTAAAGAAGATTTCGTGGCAATTTTAATCGGTTTTTGTACAACAGAAGGTATAAGTTTATATTTGAAATATCATCATCATTGACTGTTGCAGTAGTTGTCAGATAAAGGAAATGAGAAATTCTTTGATGATCAATTATGCTATTCCTTAAAAAATGCGTTTCTTTAACTAATTGACCGGTTTGTGGAATAAAACGCTGATTTGACTACTTTCAAAACAATATCCATCTAGAAATATAATGGAGCAAATTATTCGTTACTTTCCTGCATATTTTAATTGACTTCAGGAATAGGAAATATCAGCTCAATAAAAAAAAAAATTGTTATTTGAAAGAATGTCCGGAACCCTTTCAAAATTTAATTGACATCAAAATTTTAAGTTGAACATAAAAATCAGAAAAATCAATGAGACAATGGAAAGTTTGAGTGAACAGTTCAATGATTCGTGCAAAATATAACCAGACAACAAGACCAGAAGTGGGTTCACAAACAGAGTACATACTACTTACATACATTGAAATGCAATATAGAATATTAGTCTTGACAGTAGGCGGCATCTCGTTCCGCCTATATTCTGTTGTCCTTTTCAGGGAAGTCCAATCGTTCGTTCGGTCGTTTGTCCATTCGTTCAAATTGCATAATAAAAAAGTATAAATATTTTCTAATGTCTGACAGCAGCTGCTTAAATGTCTGAACAGGAAATAGAAATAAAACTACAAAAAGAAAAAAAGATAAACCCCAAATAGAGACGAAAAGGGAAAGATGGAAAAATAAAAATTAAACAAGCAAAAGGACACTAATGAACTATAAAAACTTCTGGCATTCTCTGCTATGTGGCAGCATTGAGGTAGCAACAAGAATTGCCAACAATAACAAGCAATAACAACAAAGCTACTGTTGAGTGTAAGGATGCTAGAATGAAAGGATGAATGGATGCAGTATAATTGGTAGAAGGGTGTTGCGCCTGAAATTTAAACTTGCATAATTAATTGGAAATGCAGTCGACTTGAATCGAGTTGAGTCAAGTTGAGTAGTGTGAAGTCAAGCTGA
Source organism: Amiota mariae (assembly GCA_035041805.1). Taxonomy (NCBI): domain Eukaryota; kingdom Metazoa; phylum Arthropoda; class Insecta; order Diptera; family Drosophilidae; genus Amiota; species Amiota mariae. Next base: position 17,967,977 of record JAWNKV010000370.1, on the reverse strand, counting down.
CCATTTATTCGTTTTCCACATTTCTATTGCAATATTTTTTCTCATCTGTATTCTGTTTTGTCTTCTTTTTTTTCTATGATCCAGTTCCAACTATTCAAGCAACTGTTTCATTGCTCAAGTATTGTTGTTGGTATTGCAAATGCCATCCAAAGACTGCAGAGGTTGGTTCATTGGAAGTTGCCCTTTTTGTACGTTTAATAAACATTAAGTTGACATGGAATATATGGTGAGTCGTGGACTCTGGCTCTTCTCCTCACTTTCGCCTCTGCATTCTGTTGCTTTTGCTTTTGCTTTTACTCAAACTCCTGTGAATGGTGTGCAATGCTAATGCGTTTCATGTTTGCACAGGATACATTACACAGGATACAGGCGTTGACAATGACAACCCAGATGAGGGTAGCCAGTCGAGGGAAGTGATACAAGAAACGGATGTGGTTAGAAAAATAAGAGAGAGGAACAGCAAGGAAAACAATTGCAGTGAAGTAGAAATTGCAATGGCAACATATTCTACTTCAGGCTATGGACCCATGTCCTGGTTGGCTATAGCGACGTCTTGGACTTTTAATTTATGTATATGTTGACGAAGAAATAAGCACAAAACAGAAAAATGGAAAAAAGGACAAATAGTAACTACTTGTGGTTACTTGTTTTCTATGATACTATAGAACCAACCTTCTCTTTCATATCATCCATTTTTCTTCATACTTATTCGCTTACTTTAGTTTTCGCTCGAACAGGCGCTATAATGGCAAATGCAAGTAAATCTGACAGGAAGCATTTTTGTGACAACGAAGTTTTACGCTTCAATGTGCAATAGAAACAGCAGCCATAACAATAGTTGCAAGGATACTAGCAAGGATACCAATAAAGCTTCGCATTACAATGATATTGTAGCACCGTTTTTTTTTTAAATATTTTTCTTTTTATTATATGTACTGTTATTGTAGTTAACAGCAATAAGGATATAAAATACAATAAATAAAATGTATTTTGTCCGAGATTTTGTATGCCAAGTTCATAAAATGTAAATCTTAGTCAAATGATTATGTTAAGATTGAGTTAAGCTTAGAGTAGGCAAACACTTAAAGTTTACTATAGTAATCGATATGGTAGATACTAGATATCTTATAATAAACTTGTTTATGCTCACGACTCCGGTACCCAGTGTTTTAGTTGGATAATAAAGTTCTGATAACTTCAATGTTCCACAATTTTCTAGCCTTAGTTTCCATTGCTCATCTGTTTTTATATGAACCGTTTTGAACATAAATTTTAATAATTATAAGATGAACTACAGAGATATCGTGTGATTAGATTCTTTTGTATAAGAATATCTTTTTAAAATTTCACCTTTTCTTCTGTCTGTTATTATTCTATTTTCCCCAGATGATCCAATTATCACTTGAGAATGTTAACGAATTACTTATCATAGGTCAAAAGAATCTGTTGAATCAACACCCATGTTAAGTCAATTATTTTAGTTGATTTCTATGAAATTTAAAATAAATTGGAATGTTGTTGCTTTGACTTCAAAGTTTTGCAATCGCATTTCGCTCACTGTAAATGAAAGCCATCAAATATCTTTTGCAGTCAACCTTCAACCTCGGAACCATAATGAATGTGTCGCTGACACTATCTCGGTGCAAATGACATTTTTCGAAAGTAAATGTTCCTATACACATACTCAAAGACACACACACACACACACACACACACACACACACACACACACACACACACACACACACACACACACACGAAAATGTCATTGAGGGTCAGCATAATGTGCTCGTTGTTGTGCTCCAATGGCTTGCTTAGTTCTATTGTAAATTCCTTTCCTTACCCTACTACCTATTATTGCCTTTTGTCAGTTGCTTTTTCAGACTTCGCACTAATGCAATTTTTTCATCCACTTGTGCTTGTTGTTGTTGTTGTTGTTGCAGTTCAAGTTGTTATTGTTACCTACTCTTCCTTATTCGTCTCTGTTTTCTTTTTGTTCATTTCTAGAGCTTCCTGTTGTTGAAGTCTACCATTTTGTTGGCGACTGTTGCGCCAATTTCTCACGCAGCAACATTTTTCTTTTACTACTACAATAGTTTCTTTTTCTTGCTGCTTGACTGCACTCAGTATAGTAGAGACAACGACTTCAAACTGAATGAATGAAAGCACAAGTTTTAGTGCTCCAATTCCTTTCAAATATTTTAGTATACCCACATACATACATACAATACATGTATTCATGTGTCAGTGTATATGTTTATATGTGTTTGTGTGTTAGTTTATGAGAAATTACCTACAAAGTAGCAAGGATCATACTAAAGTAGCCAGGAGTTAGTCAGAGCTGCTTTATTATTATTTATGCTTTTACTACTATTCCATTCTTCCCTCATCGCACCAAACCTGACAAACCATCACTAACCATCACTTTACTACACTTTCTTTCTTGGTGAGTTCATGTCTTTGTTTTTTTTTTTGACAAGACTCACGCTTTCATTCTTATGTCAGTCAAGTCAGAGTTGAGTGATTTGCTTTACTTTCTATCTTATTGTTTTGTCCTTTGCATTCATTTTTATTTTTTCACTTCCACATAGAAAATGACGAAGTTGAGGGCGTGAAATTTATACTCTTGATTTATATGAAGCAACAGCTAACGAAAGCTAAAAAGTTGAAATTCGCGTAGTAAAAAATGTAGAAAAATAAAAAGAAAGATTGATAATATTATTTTGAAATATACGAATCACTATAAAACACAAGAAAGTTTAACTCATGGAGACTTTGAGTTAGAGAATTGTTTATTAAAATGGCAGAATTAAGCGAAAGACAATACTATTATAGAATTATACAATTTTGATTAACGTCACACATCATTTGTTCAAATATAAATTTAAAATTGTAAATGAATTCGTTAAATCCTTCCTCAGAACCGCAGTCATAATTTTTAATGGCAATTGAACTCAGTGTTTTTGAGTTTCTCAACAGGATCTTCCGCCCTCTTCCCTAGAAGACGATTGCTGGGGATACTTCGTCCACTAGAAGTAGCAAAAGAGGATGTACCCCCTGTTACTAGACTTAAACTAGATGCTGCTGTGTGTGAAGGTTTAACAAATCACCAAGGCTTTATGGCAATTGCCGCAAAATAAGATGCATGAGAATAGGACTCTTTCCCAAATTCTGAAATAATCAACGTTTGGTCCTCATCCTGGAAGAAAATCTGCTCCCGGAGTTGCCATCTTCTTAGGATTTGCTGTGCCTTTTAGGTACTACTGGGAAGATCATTGAATGATTTATTTGCATCAAATTGTAGCAGCATACATAGACTTCTGGCTGAACTGCAATTCCAGGTCAGCGAAATTGATAAGCAGGTTGTAAATGACACTAGATGGTGTCCTTCAATGTGGTGTTCAAAAGTAGAATGGAAAGTTGTATGAGGATTCAATCTTTTCTATGCTTCATAATCATCATTCAACAAAATTATGATATTCGTTTTTATAGCATTATAGATTCTTGAAGTTTTTATCTAATAATACATAAATAATGTTTTTCTAATATGTGTTTTCCTAAATAAAATAGACAAAAGCATGCATGACCCACTTGTTTTGTTCAAGAACTCAAAAATAATAAAATATCCTTTGGGCCAAACCTATCTTCCAATTATCATTACGAACACGAAAAAGTTCAGATTTCTTTTATTGATTAATTTGTGGCTGAGTATTTAACAAAAAAAAATCGAATAAAAAGAAAATCAAATAAAAAATAAGAGAATTGAAGAAAAAAGAAAAACAAGTGTTGGTAATAAAGGACTTGCAAGTTGTGAAAGTATTAAAATAAATCACTTTCATGGGTCTAATTAAAGTTAAGCTGCGAAAAGAAAGAACGCATGCGAAAGCACAAAAATTACTCTATGCCAGTGGCAGCTTAACATTTGAGCTTTTGTTTTGCCAGCACCAGCACCAGCACCACCGCCGTCAACAACAACAATAACAAAAACAAAATTCTTCATAAACAAAACATATCCATCCAGTCACATAGATACATGTACGAGTACATATATGTACATATATACATATCTACGCACACTCCAACATATAAAGTCATTTACATAATCACTATACACTGCCATACAAACAAACAAACAAACAAACAAACAAACAGATATGTTCATACATACATACATAGTGTACCAGTAATTTTTGTTGCTGAGAAACTTTTGTAGGCGCTCGCGAAAGATCAACTTGGGACACAAAGCCACACACACATTCTTACAAGTTTTGTTCTCACTTGTGTGTATATATATTTGTGTGTGTGTATCTGTGTCATGTGTTTGTGTGCCAATTAAGGCGCGGCTGGTTTTGACTATCCTTGCTATACTTTACTTTACTCCACATTACTCTACTTTAACTAGTAGTCTACGAGTATCTTTCTTGTCTTTTGCATTATTAGCTTGGTGGTGGCATAGCTTCTAGAGCTCACATCCTTCGAATCTTTCCTATCCAGCAAGATGCTACTGCTACTGCTCCTTCTATTGCCAACATTATTAGCTATCGTTTATTTTATAAGCAAGTAGTCTGAAAAGTAGTCAAAGCGACAGACACACGACAAACAGTCTGACAGACAGAGAGACAAAAAAAAACTTCTACTCGCATGTGCAACTTTATTTCTTGAATTTTTTTTTTCGCTTTGGGATTTTCTTTTTATTTTTGTTGTTGTTGTTGTTGTTGTTGTATTGAGAAATATTGCGTCACATGTTTGGTTGTCTGTGTTGTATCTATGCATACATATGTTGTAGATTTATAGTATATGAGTAGTATGTGTGTCTGAATATGCCGCGCGACATTTCGCTTATCTTTATTCATTTAAAGTCATTAATTCCGTTAAGCATTTTAAGCTTTGTTTTTTCTTTTTATTTGTTTTGTTGCTTTATCCGGTCTGCCTTCTGTATGCTTTAAGAAACTTATTATATTTCTTAGTTGGCTTTACCCTGGGGTAACATAGAAAAATGTTTTTTCTTGTGTCATAATTTGCATGAAGAGAGCATCAGAGTGTACTCCAAGAGATTGGTTTATTAATAGATAGAGAAATCCAAGAATGAAAGAGACTGCAACAAATTTTGTGGAATACTGAATTTCTCGTATATGTTAGTTTTCTTAGAATTATACATATAATTATGCTAGTGATCAATTAAGAATAGAATTTTCCATATTGATTTCACTAACGGGTAACATACGGAAATATTATTACAGTTGGTTGCATTTATAGATAAATCTGAATATAAAAGGAAGCATAGGCAAAGTTAAGCTTATAATAAAATAAAGTATTGAATAAAGAAAATGTGTCAACTTATGATAATCAATTCGCTTGGTTGGTTGTTGCTGCTGTTGGGTGCTGCAAATAATTAAGGAATGGAAAAGGTTAGGAGAAAACGAAGATTTGTGTGCTGCAGAAAGAATAAAAAAGGAAAAAAGAACTATTATTTAATTTACGTTACTTTAATTAGGGTAAGTCAAAGGGTAGAGTTATGAACATACTTATCAAATGCTCAAAAAGGAATTCACATATATTGATCGAAGCCATAAATAAATGGGAGTCATCTGGGTTGGTTTATTAGGACAGTTGAAACGGTGAAACGCGTTGTGCACCAACACACTACGGACAGAGATTGTTGTTGGTGATTTGAAAAATCAACTAGTCCAGAACTTTATCCACTAGAGCAAGAAGAGAAAAAGTTCTATTATATATGAACTACCCACATCTGCATCATTTTCCATTTTCAGGGGTCTACAGCTCTGGTTTCTTCAATTCTTGGACAATGTTTTAGGCATGAAAACCTTCTCAGGAAATATTCAGTCGATAAGCAAAACCCCATCCAAATCGTATCAGTAGTTTTTGCTATTTTATCAAAAATTACTACATACGGGTGAAACAGATAACCTAATTTTTTTTTTTTTTAAGTCGTTTAATAAAGTATGATATCTTCCACTTTATAGAAATGGTGTCCAAATTCCGAAGATCAGGTGGAACGCATATATAAAAAAAAAGAGAAAAACAACTGGAATTAAAATACAGAAACTTGTATTGGAGTATGGTTAAACATTCATCGGTATGTATTCCTTGTAGCACTGGATAATAAGAGATCAGCCCGACCTCAGCTGAGCTAAGGTGATGCGACTACTACGATTTAATTTTTAGCATTTTTAGCTACCGACCCGACTACTGTTTAAAGTGTCGCTTAACAAAAATGGCTATGTCAGTTTTGTATGTTGTAATGTCTCTACGGATATGCCTAGGGAAACAACGCCCATAAGGGTCTGCACTCATATGCGTGGCGAGCAAATACTGCTTAGAAAGAAGTTCACGTTACACGGGCGAACCAATAGTACCCGATAATAACAGTCAGCCAAGGAACACTCATTCAGACGTGCGGCTGCAGGTTGGTAACTGCTTCAAACAGAATCTATTCCTGTATTCTTATAAATAATCAATAACTTCTATTGGGACTTCAATAGATGCGAATTTCTTTTAACAAAATCCCATTACATTTTGTTGTGCTCAGATTCCATTTAATACTCCATTAGTTTTGATGGAGACCAAAAATGATTTGAAATTACTCCAAATACAAGTTCTTATTCTCATTTAAAGAAAACATAAAGAAACCTTAATAAAAATGCTTTTAAAGTGAAGCGATAAATGAAAAAAGAAAAGAAATAATGCTCAACAATTTTAATTGAAACTATAAATAATGCTTAATTTGTATTTGCTATATACTCTTAACTCTAAACTTTAAATTGAACTCAACTCAACTCAATAGAATTGAATGCTTCAACGCCCAGTCAATCAAATATTTAAGGCGTGAGGCGCTCTACTAAGTGGGTTGGTTTTTTTTTTCTCAAATATTCGAATAAAGAAAAAGTGCCACTAAAATAAAATGTGTCAATAAATTTTCTAGCTCAACTAGCAAAGTATACAAGTACTAGAGTATGGAATAGAGAAAAGGGATTGTTAGAGGAAAATTCGAAAATTGAATTAGAATTCAAAGCTTTCAACATACAATACTATAATAATACAACTAAAGATATATACATATAAATATATATAGATACTGTACGTAAGACTAAAGTATTAAATCCTTTTGTTGCCAAAATTTTGCAAACAAATAAAAGGAAAGTAAGGGGTGCAGCAGTAGAAAGTTATGTAGTACTAAATAATATTGACAATTCACTGGAATATGCACGAAGATGGGGACCATATAAAATTAGTGATGGAAGCAATATAGTAGTATAAGCAAGAGATGTCTGAATGTCGAGAAGAATTTTTCAATAAACTAAACAATTTACGAAAAATTGAAGTTTATCTCAATTGTGCAGCTGCTGTTGTTGACAACAACAACAAGAACAACAACAACAACAAAGCAACAGTAGTAATAGCAATAGCAATAATAACAAGAATAACAACAACATTTTGTCATCGTTATCGACACACACACACACACACACACACACACACACACACACACACACACACACAAATATACATAGATATACTATACAGTGAGCTAATGTTAGTAGCAATCCCCTACCGATCAAATGAGTATGGGTGGTGTGTAGTAACTCTGTCCAAGTTGTAAAGTGACTTAAAATTCAATTTGACAATAAACTGTTTCGGGAATAGAATGTGTAGATAGATTGAACGGGACATGTTTGTTTGCCTACCTCCTACCTCCAACCTAATTCCTATGTACCTACTCAGTCTATTGTATTCTTTGCTGCGTGATGAGCCTGATGAAGCGCACTCGTCACTAGTTAGTCAATGTACCCAACAGGGAGTCTAGTCAACGACAAAGGGTATTCATTCCCCTCGATGGCATTCATTGTGTGTAGATGTTAGATGCTTGGTTGGTTGGATGGTTGGTTACAAAATGCGCTTAGTCGCTTTATTGGTCAAGCTGTTGTGCGTGGATAAAAACCTTTTAGTGCACAATTGCTATAAATTCAATACAGAGGAGTGAAGGAAGGACGGAAAGATAATCATGATGTTGATGATGATGATGATGACGAAAAAGTAGGTTGAACGTGTGGTAAATCGTTTTCACATTCAATGTCCTTTATGCAGCAACAGAAATGATAACAACAACTACAACAGCATCGAATTGAGCTAACAATTGAACGAACATGAACATAAATGAAGGAACGAAGGATGGATGAACAGGAATCAGTAGCAGCAGCAACAACAACAAGAAGAAGAATAATAATAAAAAAAGGGTTCATTGAGCAAGCGAGAGCCAGTTGAGTAGTTTGAAAGTCGATTGACGAAAAGCTTATTTTAATCTCATTTGACAGCAAAACGAACTCTAATTCAAACACATATACAGATACACAGATATAGTAACACAGAGAAACATTGTAACACATATAAATAAAGAAGTTAACTTGGCTTGAGTGCAAAACAGTTGCCAACAGCTGTTGATGAGTGGCCGAAGCGAAGGATTCTTTGGTAATAGCAGCAGCTGCTCTTTTATTTATTTTCGTTTTGGTCACCAAAAAAAAAAAAAAAAAAAAAAAAACCAACATCATGGATAAATTTATAAATTGATGAACACTAAATGGTCGCAATACCATTTCACATGAAAGGATTCTTTGATGCGTTAAATTTGCATTGCTCTTCTGGCCAACTCATGATAATCAACTTTAAATTGGGGATTTTATTTTCTTTTGTGCGAAGGACATGAAATAGAGACTATTATAATTAAAAGTTGAAATTCTATAAAGCGCAATAAGATTATCTGGTTGAATTGTTGCATACTTTTAGGGAGTGTGTGTGTGTGTGTGTTAAAGAATTGTTATTGTATTTGGGATTGATGATATAAAATTTAATATTTCATCGATGTTTCAGTAGAATTTGTACAAGTAAAAAAATGCGAGCCAACTATAATAAGAGTCATGCTGCTTCAGAGAACAGGAAAATATCAGATGTACAAGTATTATATTTTTAATATGGTATTGGAACATGATTTCAAAAAAGATGCATTGAAATTACATAGGCATAAAGATTGATTATGACTATTAATCCACCTGTAAATCGGAAGTGATATTGTCTTTATAACAGATAATATGTATGACACAATAGAAATGAAAAATTTAAAGGACAATAGAATGATCATCATTGGTTTTAACCAAAAGATTTCTCTGCGAGAGAAAACAAAAATGGATGACTCAATTCAGTTAATTTTCATATTCAGGTGAATGAAGCTGTCGAGGCTTCTTTTGAAGATGTCGATATTGGTGTCACAAATGATAAACGTTTCGACCGAGACGAGGTCAAATCGAACACAACTATTAGTGGAAGATGATCCGAATTAAGATACACACGCTATTGGATGCTGATTTTGACATTGGAGATGCGAAGTCAATGCACCTAAGAGAGTTGTTAACGAGTTTTAAATATCTTGTGAAGGCTTTCGTGGGTAGTACGATAGCATTGGAAGAGAGAATATATTCAACCAGTTCATTTCATCATGCATTTTTGCATATTCCAGTACCCAGAGTCCGTGTTTTACATTCCAATCTCGATCTACAAGGAATTTGCGACCTAAATCAGCCCATCTATCATTTATATATGTAGCTGGGCTATAAATTAGGCCGAAGTCTTTCTTCCCAAGGAACGGGAGCACTGTTACTGAAGTCAATTAGACTTTGCTGAATCGAATTATTATGATATGAATGATAATTAAGTGAGTAGCTAGAAGATTTCTATGAATGAGAAAATGCATGATATAATGATGTAAATAAATAAAAGATTAGTGGCAATGGGTTTAAATTGTCATGTAGCTCAAAGTGGTAGATAAACTGTAATGGTCACCACGAGAAGATTAACGAAAAATTAAAGTGACATCATTGAGAGAATATCAAGTAATTGGATATACATACAGGTAAGAAAAGGAACAGTGGAAAGTGGAAGCTACTATGAATGATGATGATAGGATATTTTAAATATTAATCTTTAGCAGAAATCTTGAAACTTCTTTTTAAATCTCTTTTCATAAAATATATATAATCAGACCTAAAACTCTTCCATATCGAATACTTTTCTGTTTCGAAGTGAATGCAGGCACCAACGAACACCATCCTACAGATGAAACTGAACTATTATTTAGCGAAATGTTTAACTGAACCCAACGGTTTCATTATAGAGGAGTTCGACTGTATTTATGTTATGAAGCTTTAAAATATATAAGTATATAGTAATGAGAATATGAGCATAGTGACTAATTTCAAATATTCAAAAATCAACAGCTAAAATCAAAATTTCGTTATTCACATTTCATCTGAGCAAGTATCTGTATCTGTGTTGCCATAGTTCTGTTTTTATATCATCTTTGCCACTACCATTAAAGTTGGTTGTTTTTAGTTGTGATAAAAATGTAAACTTTTGCTATTTCTAAAACAAATATCATTGTTGTTTTTCTTTTCACCTTAGAAAGTTACGAAGGTGCTTGAGATACACAAAAATACTATGTATGTGTATACATTTTGCCCATTGTATTACAAAATTTGCATAAACAGTTTTGTGTATGTGATACAGACACATTTTCTCGACTTTTTTTTTGTTGTCTTGATTCCTTTCAGAACGGGGAATTTTCATGTTTATTTTGTTCTTTTTTCGTTTGTTTATAAAATTGTCTAAATTCCCACAAGTTGATTTAAACTTTCGTTGTTGTTATCCTAGTTGTTTCTGTTGTTGTTGTTGTTAATGTAACCTGTTTCGTTGGTGCAAGTTGAGATCTGTATGTGTTACCCGCGATGAAGTTGACTGCTTTTGTATGCTGAATCCTGAATCCGGTTTGAGTAAGGTTAGGGATTTAGTAAGTCCGGAGCGCGCTTAGTTTATTGTAAAACTTGGTTAGTAGTCCTTCTGTACATTTTTGCTACTCCTATTGTTGTTGTTAATATTGTTGTTGTTGTTGTTGTTGCTGCTTTGTTCCTTTTGTTAGATACTTGAGGCTATTGAAATTTTTGAACTCTACACATGGGCGTTTTCGTTTACAAAGTATTAGATAGTTGAGCAGTGCAACAAAAACATCTTGAAGCACACACAAGGGGCAACTTCAGAAAATACATTCATACTCTATACAATGAAGATACTTTTTACGAGATACAAAATTGTGTGTGTGAGTTAGAATGTGTTATGAATGTATGTGCAAATATTGAAATTATTTAAATATGAAATATTTTTCTTTAGAATTGAATTCTTTTGGCATTGTTAAAGTGTGTGCTTTTTGGCAATTAAATTTTATGCAAGTGACTTATGTACAATATATATAAATCTGACTTGATTCTTTAAGAAATTCATTTAATGATATTAATTTAAAGGATTACAAATTATTGAAGAAATTGCAGATCTTAACATAAATTCTTTACATGTTTTGACTTATGTTAAATGATATAAATAAGTTTTTTAACTTTTGTTTCTTAATAAAATTCGAAATATCAAAAATAAATGTCATGATAAAAGTATTTATATATAAAAAAAAAAAAATGACTTTATGATAATAATACTATGAATGAAATATAAAAGCAATTTTTCAATTAAAATACCATAAAGAGAAATCAAATAATAAATGAAAACAAGAAAAATTAAAAAAAAAAAAAAACTGCATTTACTAACAATAGACAACAATGTAAAGTTAATTTTGAAAAGAATTCAAGTAAAAATTGCATTCCAAATGAAAAAATAACAAAATGCTATAAGGAGTACATAAATACTATACAATATAGTGAAACGAATAGATAAAGAGCCATTATGAAGTTATACAGCATTTTATAGACAGTTCCATAAAAGCAATAACACAGAGTTACTAGATTTAACAAAAGATACAAAATGAGAAAGATATTGCGCATAGTACTAGTAGTTGGAGAAATGGAGAAATAGAAAGACGAGATAGATAGAAATATACTCGAATTGTTTAAGTAAGCATTCAACTACATAATCCTCAGTAGTTTAATTGCGTTTGAGGCAAAGCTAGTGTAAAGTGTAAGCATACTCAATGGCAGATATACGAGTACAATTGTAGAACGCTGCAGTGGTATCAACTGTTCTGTTCTCTGACATAATCAGACAAATAGAAAATAAGAACAAAATGGAACATTTATATTGGTTTTGTCGAATCTTATGTACCTTTTACACACAAGAACAAGAACTTACAGAATTTATTTTAATTTTTTGATTGATTGGATTTTCTCGATATGTTGAGATATTTTGTTATTTTGCATTACTTAAAAATATCTCTTCCGGGATAAGGCTCATTCTGGGAGATTTTGATCTCAAAATAGCTAAAGAATTGAAGGGGATACTAACAAACGAACAGCGATTTCTAACCAGAGTGAGATTCCAATTCAGTAATCTAGGTATTGTCTCAGAATGTTTAATTCTTATTTATTAAAATAATGTGGAGCACTAAAGAACAAGTAGATGAAATATTTTGTGTAAATATGTAATGTGAGACAAAGACTTCTCATCTGAATCTTTTAAATGTACAAAAATTAATATAAATCTCCTTGATCTTAGGAACAAATCAGTGATCTTTGAAGTCGCAGTGTACATCACTCTTAAGAACACATGTTTTTTTATACAAAAGCATTGAAGAATTGGTTTTTCTATCAATATAAGATAAGATAATAGTCTGATCAGATATACAACTTTCTTTTGTATATCTGTTTACTAAGAGAGAAGAGACTGTTTCGATTCGAGTATCGCAATGGACTGAACTCATACACAACACGTTCATTGTAAAGTTTTAAAAAATGTGAAAATTATAGTTTAAACATCAAACGATGCTTGTTTTAACTTTTGTATGATCACTTTCTCTATCAATAATCGGGGAACTACAGTTAAATAAAAATTATTTGTGATTCTTAGTTATCCTGGTTAAATATACTTTAACTGGTTTCCTATGCAAAGTGTTACAAACATCTTAACGAAATAGTAATACCTTTTCAGACTTAGATGATGCATAAAATGATAGCATTATTTACTTCTAACACCGTGTGTGCACTAAAAGCAAACATATACACACATGATGACACAAACGTAAATACACAGAAATGCACACAAATAAATAGAGTAGTACAACCTTCTTGTGGTTGCACTTGTTAATTTCGAAAGCGAAATTACTACTAGTACCGCCTTGACTTAGTCTCACTTCGTTCTGCTGTAGTATTTACTTTTCACTTGACGCAAGCAGTTGGCAAGTTAAGTGTTGAGGCAATGAATGCCTCATAGTTGAAGGGAGCAAATTCCATCCACATGTGATAAGGTAAATGGTAATGGTAAGCAAGAAGTGAAGGCAACTAAAGAACCATCGACAGCTGCTAACTATATTTCACGAGTTTACTTTTTGGTGTGCATGTATTGGTGTGTATCTGTGTGTGATTGTCTATGTTTCTTTCGTTAGTTTAAATTGCAATTTAATCTATTTCTTTTTTCACAATTTCAAAACAGCAAATGTTAAGAATTGTTTTATTTCTAGCAATTTTCATTTTTGTTTTTATTCAATTCATTCTTTCATTTTATTAACCAAGAAAACTAAAGTAATTTATTTCTGTATATAAAAAGATATTTGTTGTAATAAAGTTTACATAAGAAAGGAACAAAAGTAAGAAATTCATTTAAACTTCGATGATTGCATATTTTGTGAACAGATGTTAAGACAACATACGATTCAGAATACTTTTGGAAGAATGAAATGTAAAGAGATTAATAAGGATGGGTTATGTTAACTTACATAGTCCACTCGTGAGTGTACATGAGTTCACCCAGAAACTATTGTGATGCCTGATTTCCGAAAAAATTGATGGATATCTCTAGTTGGTCTCAGAGATCTCCCTCAGATCCTAAAACTAGCCTGAATAATACCGATTCTTCCTCATCACCACACCAATAACAGAAGTCTTGATGTAGAACGTCCATCATTTGGGCCATCAGGCCAAATTTGCAGTGCCCCTTTAGGACCTCCGTCATCATCCGAATCGTTTTCTTGTTAAAGTGTAGAGCTGGGAAGTCAGTTTCGGTTGGGAGTAGTTTAGAATGCCCTAGCGAAAATTCAACTAGGCTCATTCACCTACTTCATGCCTGTTAGCTCAATCGTTTTCGCTTCAAATCTTAGAATGATGTCTTGCAAAGGTCTGTTACTTATAAAATCAGAATTCCCCATGCAACCAGACAAGCCACCACCATCCTACGGATAGTTTTGCTCTTGATACAGTTGGATGACAGAACCTTGATAGCAGCGTTGCTGTCAACTTACATCGATATGTTTCTAGGGATCTCATCCATAGAGTTTTTTCAACTTGGTTGCTTTCTCCGCCTGAAAAGTACTGCACCAGTATTAGTTACACTGAAAAGATGCCAGCACAGGTCCCCTCTTTAGTCTTGGTGCCGTCTGTATAGATTGAAAGATTGTCTTGTCTGATGGCGTTATGCTACTTCTAATAATTTCTAATCCCACAATCTTGTATTACAAATCAATAAGGATAGAAAAGGAACATTTCTTTATTCTGAAGATCTTAAAGGACTTTATGATTAAGGTTAATATTGAAGTTTCTTCTCCCTACTAAATAAACAACAAGAAAGTTGAAAATAAAGATAAATACCAAAAACCATCATCAATCTTAAACGCTGATTTGAAAAACTTTATTCATAAAGAATAATGTATAACTTTACACGCGTTCACTTTTATGCAACCGAAATTTATCAAATGCCCAAAGGTAATTATCCTGAGGGGTCTTTCAATCCACCTTCAAATGTGAATGAAAGAAACAAGAAAAACTATGAAATATTACAATAAAATTGCATGCAAAGTACTTGAAACCCCAAAAAATATGCTACACTTGCTTATCTTTAAACTAATTTGTAAACAGAATGAAAGCAAGAAATAATGCAGATGTAGAAAGAAAAGAAAATCGTTTATTTCCTGCGTAAGGAAAACAAGGACAATTGCCATACGTTTTATATACTTTATCAAAAAGCCAAAGCTAAAGAACAAAAAAGCAAATAAATACAAAAAACAAAATGCCAGAATAAAGAAAGACAAAGAAAATAAAAACAACAACAATTTGAAAGAAAAAGGACATTAGGCGAGCCACCCAAAAGCAAGAAAAACAAATACACAAAACAAAAAAAGAATAAATAAACAGCTCACTTGAAACCAAAAATAAATGTAAGCAAATAAATTCTCTTGAAATATTTTATTTTCATTGTGTTGGTTTTTTAGACTAAGAAGAAGAGAAACTAAGGGGGGAAGTCAGAATTGCAAAGTTAACAGAAGAATGCATCTTCACAAGAAGTAGAAGAAAAAAAAATTAAGACTCAGCTTAATTGATGATTTCAAATCTAAGTAGATTTTTATTTTTGTTTTTCGATATAAAAATAAATTTAAATTTACAAAAACAAAACAAATATATGGAGAAATGAAGAAATTCAATATTAAAAATATTAAATTAAATTTGGAATAAATATTTATTTAGGTTAAGTAAACAAAAAACATTAATTAGTTACATTTAATCGGCATTAAGAATTTGGCTCTCATAATTATTATTGATTAATGCTTGAAAATATACAAAAACCACAACCACGAAAATTTGGTTTTGCCTAGTGGTTTGTTCTAGTGGCAGTCGAACAAAATATTTTAAGGATAATCCATTTTAGGTCAAAACATTTATGTTTTTAAGTATGTTAAAGTGGGTATGCGTGCGTAGTATGTGTTGTTGTTAGTATAAAATTTTCCATGCATTTTGTAAATAGTTTAAATTTTGCGGTTTAATTTTATCATTTTGGTGTTTTACTAAAAACTTAATAAATTTGTAGTATCTTTTGGTTAAATGTTTTTTTTTTTTTTGTTTTCATACGAGTATATTTTCGGTCTTTAACTAATTGTTTGGCTTGGCATCAATTAGCATGGCAACAACTGGCAACAATTTTTAACTCACTTTAAATTTTTATTGCAAGAAAAATGTTTTAGAATTTTCATAATCCTTCATCATCAACATCATATGGAAATGTTTATCATAAAAAAAGTAAAAGAAACATGAAACATATGGCAAAATTATTATGCTAGTAAGAAGGATGAGAAAGAGTAAACTTGTTGAAAGCCTTACACAAATCAAATAGCAAATTTTCCACATGTTCGCATATCCTACTATAATAGTATCTCATGTAACTGGAAGAATACACAAGCTTATTGGCACAACATGGTATATGAACTGAAATTGCGTGCAAAGAAGACTAGGAACAGCAGCAAGTTCAAGATGAAAAAAAAAAAAAAAAAACACAGCAGATATATGAAGTACAAGTATCTAAAGAGGATCATAGTAGGAAGGTCAGTCATATGTAGCAGAAAAAAAAACACAACGAATAGAAATCTAAAGACCACAAAAGCATGTCCTTGCGGCAAGTTAAGTCCACTTAATGCATGTTACGCAGCCCAGTGTCTGACTATCCACAGTCATAAATATACCACAAGTACATAAGTATATACATACATATGTTGTATGTAGTATCTATATATGACTACTCATTTCTCCGTCTATCTAACTGAATGTATAAGTGTGAGTATAAATGAAGAGTATCTGTGTATGTTTGGTGTGTTGTCTAGTTGTGTTAATAATGCTTTTGATGTGTGTTAAAGACAGCAAAACAACAGCATCAACAAAAACAAAAACAAGAACAACAAGAGAAATATTTACTATAATATAACTAAAATAGTAGACCTTAAGGAAACCAACTACTTACAACACTGCATATTCTTCTGCTACATTGCCACTCACAACGTTTGCATAATGTCTGCATTTATTTCAACAGAGTTTTCAACTTACACTGAAACATACATATGTTCGTCAGTCATACATATCATGGATGATGTGGAAAATTGGTTTCAAATGCAAATTGAAAGAATACTTTCATAAGCTTACATATATATATTCAGTAACATATGTACTATATACTGTATAGCACAATGTACCTTTAGGCTTTAATATACAAGAAACAATTTCATAATGTTAGGCAAACGAAAGAGAAAATCTTTTTTATTACAAATTTACCTATTATGCATATGTGGATATATAAATATGTGATTATCAAAAGGATATACTTACATGCTTTAATAGCTGTTTAATGGCAATGGTTAGTTTTTGTGCTTATGGATGATGTCAGTGTTAAATGGGTAGGCTGACAGACAAAGGGCACAATTTAAGTTTCATAAAAGTGAAAGTTAGCAGCGAATGTGTCAGGTATGTGAATATGTCTATTAATGGTCATGACACGGCGATAAAAATCTATGGACAGAAGGATAAGGCGGTCATAATAAGTACAAAAGTCTCAATTTATATATGTTTATAGTAATAGTACAGTGGGTACTACTATTAGTGAACTACCTTGTGGGTTTTCAACTTAAATTTAATGGCAAAGAGTTGAAGACATTTTTTATTGTGAAATGTTTGTATTATTGTTATCCTGTGAGACTAATTCTGTGATATGTTAAGCAGGGAATAATAAAAGGTAATTAATTAATTTTATTCTTTAATTTATAATATAAGTACTAGCGTACCGGAGACTCTGCATCACACTGGTTGTTTCCTTTCTTCGCATTACTATATTCTGTCTGTCAAACTTTGAGTGTCAGAAAAGAAAACAGTTTGAGTATCAGAAAGTTAAAGTGATATTTTAGTTAATTTTTGGTTGCATACTTTGAAGGATCCCTGATCTCGGTAACGGGGACACATATCATGACAAAAACTATCCTATGTTCAAGCCGAGAAGCATTCAGCATCCATACACATTCACAATTTCAATGCAATTAGATGATCGGTATGGCAGTGCATAGCATACGAACATTTTAAAACAAAATTTGTACACATAAAAGTTATATTAGTATATAAGTATTGCTGTTTCAATACTTAATTTGCATAATTGATTGATACATATATTTGAATCTGCTTATTGGTAGATGATTTGTTGATCTATAATGAGAATACACTATTAAGCAAATTATCGCTAAACATTATGCCATTGTTTTACTATTGTTTTACCTAAATGACTTAAGTTCCCTTTGTCTATGGTAAATCAACTTTCCAAGTATTTCATTAACACCTTGAGTAATGAAAATAACTATTTTGATACAACCCATTGCCAAGAGTGTAGACAAAAGCAAAATAATGCTCCCTCCTATTAATAAGAAGGATCCTCAGAGTAAGGATACTCAGAGTATCAACAACAATGGACTGATAGCAAAATAAAAACAGAGTCATAAACGAATAATCAGAAAACTGTATGCTTTGGTTTCCCTTTACATTAAATACTCTACTTTGATACAATATCTTTCATTGATTCAAATATTCGAAATTTTATATAAAATTTAATTTTATAACAAAAAGAAAAAATCAAAACTCTTTCGAAGTAAACACACATGAGTTTGATATCTACTATTGTATTCTGTTTCAAACCTTATAAAAAAACGATTAAGCTTTTCATAACAAGTGTAAAGGATATAAGGACACACAATGAAAATGAGTGAGTTATTGTAGATAAACGACAACTGAGATAGAAAGTAAGGAAAACGGATGTGTTAGACGACCATCAACAACAATATTATGATTATCATTATAGACAAACAAAGTACTGCTACTAGCTAAGAGAAAAAAAAAGAATACAACTAAAGTCTACAAGTTAGAAAGAATAGAAAAAACAAAAAAACAAACAACAAGAATGGAAAGAAAGAAAACCAAACAAAAAATCTTCACACATCCATACGTTGCCATGTGGCTTAACTCCAGCAAATCCATTAACCCCTTATACCGCATAAATACAAATAGAATGCCAGACAGCAAGAATAGGCAGCCGCCCCGGATACAGGGGCGGACAGACAGGTACAGCCTACTTTTGTCGTATCGGCGTCGTCAACTCAGCTGAGCAGGAAGCTGTCACAAACAAAAAAAAAAACAATGAAAAGAAAAAAAAAAAGTAATACAAATACAAAGTATGAAAAAAAAATCATATGAGTGAAATTTTATGGACGCTTAAGAAAAAGAACGATTGTTAGAAAAAAGGAAAACAAAAAAAAAAAAAATAAAAAAGTATATAACAATATAGAGAAAAAATATATGAAAAACTCAATGAAAACTGTGGGTGTAGTTTTTTCAAACGACTTTCGACTTTCTGTCGATGCAAACACTTAAAGTTAAAACAGCACAAAAGAGCTATAGAAACTGAGGGATAGTTCCTTCCATGTCGGTCGGGTGGCTGATAAGTGGTTTGGAAAATAGTCAAAGATGTTGATTTTACCCCTAAACGACACACAGTCTAAGAAATATAAATAGTCTTTGTAGGTATTTTGAGAAAGTGAGGATAGAATATTATGAGCTTGTCACGATTAATGTAGTAGTTCTTAGTAAAGGTTTGTTTTTCATATAGTGTTTTGTTTGACAAACATTGAAAGCTTACAAGAGACTAATGAGTGATCCAAAGACATGACTATAGTGAGTAAGAATGATTGCTGTACATGACTCCTTTAACAAATAATTCAAATTTAAATTGAAATAAATCTCCTTTTGGTTTAAAAAGGAAACACATTCTAATAAAATATGGGAAATCTCACTAATATTTTATATATACATACATATATCTATATATATATATATTCTCCAGATATACCAATCCCTTCCCCTGAAGAGATGTACATCGATCATAACAAAATTATGCTGGCTACTTATGCTGATGATGTTGAAATCTTCTACAGCTGACACTGCGAGTACGTAGCTGCTGATGGATACCTCCACATTTTAGAGACTTGGGACAACCGGTGGATCGTGAGAATAATGAAGGCCAAATGTGCCAAGGTGTGCTTTACTCTTCGGAGAAATGGATATCCGGTAGTACATATCTGCGTGGAAACTTTATCGTCCAATCAAATAAAGTGAAATACCTAGTTCTCATCCTTGAAGAAAAGCTTACTATCGGTTAGCACTTCACGTTAGTGTTGCTTAGCTGCCGAAAAAAATTAAACAGACTTTAACAGACTACTCAACGGGAGAAGCTTACTCACTTTCGAGCTTAAGAGCACACAATACGCCCAAACCGTTGTCCCTGTATGGATATATGGCATCCAGATATGGGAATTTGCTGCTAAATTCCAACTGAAGAGAGTGAAAGTCTTGTATAACGAGCGCGTAATGAGAGAATGGCTATGGTATGTTAGGAACTCTACACTCCATAGCGACATGAACCTGGCGATAGTTGAGGACCAGATCGCCTTTCACAGTAGCCGATATAACCATAATTTACCCATGCAATCCCTTTCTGGAAGGAAAGGCTACACTTTACCTCTCAACTGCATTGGAACAGACAACGCTTGATGCACACTAGACGGCTGTCCGGTTTCCTCAGGTTTTGAGCCACCACGTTATCATTTTATTTATTTATCCTAACAGTATTAAATGTTTCCACGATCTTATATAAAAACCTGGTGACAAAACCTTGATTGACGCTTAATAAAAAAATTAAAAAAAATAAATAAATAAATACAAATTTAAATGATGACCTAGTGTAATTAAATCGAAGTCTTATTAATAAGTTTTCCTATGTCTATTTAAAAGCTAAAAAATATGCCTACATGATACTGTTTCATATGTTATGAAAAATACACTTGTATCTCTAAGATGTTTGACAATGAAAATGTAAATAAAAAAAAAGATTAAAATTGACTCTTCATAAATCCAAAAATAATTGCCTATGAGATTTGTGTATGCACGTACAGTATAAATATATACATAGACATTCATATTGTATGTACTATGTATACATTTTTGCTTAGAATTTAATGTGATGTCGGCCTTTGGATAAAAATCTACTTAAATGAAATTTTAATGCAACATTGCAATGTCGGCATGGTAAGAATTTATTCGTAACAGGAAATCAAAAGTTAAAATAAGTGAAGGAGTAGTTACAAGGACTCGATTTGAGTTGTTTTATGCTGTGACATCGTCCACTGGTTGTTATCGTCATCGGTGCCGCCAATATAGTCATGGACAGAGTTGAAGTTGGAGAAGTTGAAATTGTCGTTGTCGTTGGCTCTGTTTATAAAGATGACGGATTTCCGGTTGTTGTCTTTTGCGCGCATTTCCCTTGTTGCACTTATAACATTCCAAAGAGACACAAGCCTTTGTATCCTTGTTCTTGAAATAAGTAGGGATTCTTCTGCGTACTTTTATTACTTTGCTTTGTTTTTCGTCCTCTACTACTACTACTACTATCACTACGTCATGGAACCCAACCAATCTTTATTTTGCTGTTGTATTCAGTACTTGCAACGGAAACAGAAATTGTCGTTTTTGTTTAATGTTTCATTTATTTATGCCGCGTTCGCTACTTTATTCATTCATTTGTCCTTACTCGTTCCTTGGTTCGTTCCTTTATTCTTTCCTTCATTCATTCTGTTTTGCTTATTCTGTATGCATCGCGAGAGTTGTTTCTCAATGCTCGTTACTTGGCGCTACTTTTGCTGTTTTACTATTTGACGCTTGTTTACTCATTTCCGGTTTCATCTTGCATTGTTCGCTTGGGTTCTTATGCCGGTCTTCCCAATTTCTACCCTGCCACTTTCTTCTGGTAAGTTTTCTTTGTGTAAGTTGATGCGGGTGTCCTGAATCATTTTAAGCTATAATGTGCCTCGTCGAGTTGTCTTAAGTTGCATTTGATTTGCTGAAATAATGTTTTACATTCAACAAAGTTTCTCTCTTAAGGCTAAACATTTTGTGTATTTTAAGAGTAGAAAGTGTAAAGGACTGAGAACGGGGAGTGAATGCAAAAACTAAGCGCATTTAATGAAATGTCCTTTCAAAGTAAAGTTAAAAGATTAATTTTCAGCACCAAATGAAAAACTTTACTTAGCTGAGGTTTAGTGAAGAACACTTTATAGAGTTTATGTAAATCTTAAGTAGAATATTTAGTTTCTTTCCTTTTAATTATAACAAATTTACCAAATCAAATTCCAATAGAAAACCTCAAACCATTGAACATAATCTTTTTAATTGACAAATAATGAGAATGGAATCGTTTTCATTAAAAGTCAGACTTACACAATTATAATTTCAATAAAGTATTTCAGAACTAAGTGGAAGGTCACAATTATAATGAAAAAGGAAAATTGTTAAGAGGGGCAACCAAGGCAAATCTTTGCTATATGCTCACTGAGCCAGACAAGCAGACAGGCAGATACAAGTTTAATCAAGGCTATGTCAACTGAAGCATTTCAGAAGTTGTCAAAAGGTAAACGTAATCAATCAATATTCATGAAATCAGATTTAATTTAAACGCCCCCAAGTTGTTTGGCAACCGTTAACTTTGAACGTCTTCATTACTCATACGACAAATGTGATTTTGAAGGTGAAGAGTACACGAAAAATGAATGTTGTAAGGCACATAAACAAAAAGACAAATAAATAAAGCAAAAAGCGAGCAACAAGAATAAACAAACAAACTAACTGACTGAATGAATGAATGACTGCAAAATTAAAATTATAGCAACTTTGTGTGCACGCTTGCTATCTGCGTATTCCATTTAGCAACTTCATCCCACTCATTTTCTGAATGAGAATTTCAATTTTACTATTTCGAAGAGTATGAATTGCCTGCTGGTGAACGCACCAGCAACACAAAATGATAGACAGAAAGTGGAATAAACGGACTGATGGACAGCTGGCACTCCAGCATCATTAAAAATGTTCAGTTCAGCTATAACGCTTGACTTGTCTCTCTTGGCGCCTTCACAAATAAAAAAAAAAAAAAAAAAAAAAAAACAATTTTTGAAAGGAAATGTGCGCTCGCTAATTGTGAGTAAAAGTCCTAAGGTGATTTCACTCACTAAAAAGTTAAGGCTGCCCTTCGCCTCATTTGCTTTGCTTTCCTTTCTATTCCATTCCTCCCAGTCAGTCCTTCTTTTTGCTTCTCTATTTGTTCATCTCAGCTACTTCAAGTTCTACCTATTTACTATCAACCTGATGCTCCTGCGTGCTCTTGCTTCTGCTTATGCTAATTCAGTCCGTGCTTCTCTTGTGATAATTTGTTTGTCTGCATACAAATAATTTGGCGTTCCTTACAGGTAATTTTGTTGGCTATGCTTCGTTGAGATTTGTTTTCTGTGTGTGTGCTGTTTTTTCACTTTCTCCTCAGGTGAAATTTAATATTTCATGATAAATTAAAAAAATCATTTTTCATGAACATACTCACATTCTTTAAATCTTAAATAGTGAAATCTTTTAATACAAATTTCCATAGAATATGAAGAATACTTCTAAAGTTCTAGTATATAATTCTTATATGATAATCTGATTGTGCATGAATCAGAATAAAGACTATACAACCTTCATTCTATATTCACTTCATTGCTGATGCACTTGAGGAAATTTGTATTGCATTGACAAATTGCAAGAAAATAATCAAACAAATTCTTACATGTTCTCTTGTGTAAATAAGAAACAAGAAATATTGTACAAATGTTCAAATAAATGTCTACATAAGACTGCGTATGAGTAATGTGAAAAATATTTAGAAAATAGTGAAAGTAAAATTATGATTGTATATCTGCTACATGACCTACAAACATGGGAATTTATTATAGAAATGGAAAGAAAGCAAGTGAGGGAGCAATGCTATAAAATAATATTATTTTATATGTGTTCATATTTACTTATAATCTCCCTTCAGTAGATATCCCTCTTTTTTCATTCGGATGCTATATTGTTCGAAGAAGAACGTGAGGAACAATAAGAAAGCTTGCTGTAAGCTATGAATTGACAACAGTTAAGTTAGGTTAGGTTAGGTTAGTTTACCTACCTACAGTAAGGATTAGTGATTAGCAGGTCTGAAGGGTTCTTTAGTCTTATATTAACAAGCGGCATTGGCTTTAGCAGAGATTCGGATAACTTTATAAAACGCCTGATATCAAGTTTGACCGTTGTAGCATTAGTCCTAGCACTTCACTTCTGTTATATCAATGATGGTGTTCATATGCCTTTCTCACTAATATGCCCCGACAAGAAAATTAAACTTTTCATTAAAATTTTGCTTACAAAATCTTGCAAATTAACTATAGCGAATTCTTGGTAATTTTCTTAGCGAAGCTTTATTCAGTTTCTGATCATTTTATATTATATTATTATTCTGTATTGAATTGACTACCACAACCTTAAATGGATTCATAATGTTATGCTCATGGTTTTGCATAAGTTTGCTATAGAAAATACAGTCAATCCACTTAGCTGCGTCGCACTTATCAATGCATTTTGTTTAAGTGCATGAAACAGACTGAGGTAAATTACAGATTATATTTCATTTAATTTCGCTTAGCTGGATTTGGTTGCTTTTAACCAAATTCCACTGTATTTGCTATACATTGTAAACGTTTCTTTATAACATTTTTTGGGCTTCTGATTTTGGTATTATAGTATATTGATTCGATAGCCAGAATATTACGGCATGATCTATCTATAAAGATTATAAAACAAAGTCTACCGTAGTGTCTGTCTTCTGTCTGTCTGAACGGGATAATCTCAAAAACTACTGAACGGATTTTCATGCAGTTTTTAGCAATGGAGGGAGTGATTCGTGAGGAAGGTTTTAGGTATATAATTCATTGAGGTTTTAGAGATATTCTTTACAATTTAAATTGTCATCAAATGTCATATGTGTTGTTATCATATCTCAAGGCTTCCAAACATGCTTCCGATATTCATTTTTGATAATTTCCCTAAATAAGTTGGCAAAACTGCACATGCATTTCAGTTTGCTTGAATGACTTTAAATAAAGCACAAGTCAAACCCCAAAAGTTGCTGAAATTGACTTAACTACTCAATGCCTTTCACATGGCCAATTATATTTTGCCAATTCGTGTATAATTAGTATACTCGTACATCATATCATCGTTTTTATATTTAATCTGGCAGAAGTTATCAATTTGGTGAACAAATAAATGTTTTAGTTTGTTTGATTATGAATGCATTTTTCAAATAAGTGCAGGATTGGAAAGAAAATACATTAAAAATAATCTAAGTTGAAAACTAAGAGAAACGAAAAAAATATAAGTTACAATTATTTTATGTAACTTTATAAAGTTTAGTATAGTAATTTAAATTTTGGGTAAATAAAACACAAATAAAGTAAAAAACATAACGAGATAATGGAACTCGAAATAATATTAAAAGTCAAATATTTTCAGCTAAAAAAAAATAATAATTTTTTAATGCTTTTTGTCTACCAGAAGCCTAAAATCAAGTAACCAACATGTCAAATCGTAAACAAAACCGTAAACGTCAGCAACAACTGAACTGACAAAGATAATCGTACCAATGAAATTCATCAGCTAAATAACGTGAAGATATTGATGCAGACATCAGACAAGAATTGGCTGCAGAAACAAAAAAAAAGACAATATCAAATTGCTATATTTTGTTAACATCAATTGACCCTGAAAGATATTTATTGCATTTTGTTGAGACTCACTACTTTTCAGAAATAGATATTTGACAAAGACAATGAAATAAACGCTGTGTGTTACTCAATGAATTAAAAAAAAAAATAATCTGCTTATTTTCCAGTCTTAAAATGGAAAATTGCGAAAAAAAAAGATTCAAGCCCGAAAAGTATTCTCAACATTCTAATCCTTACTGAACATAAAAACATTTGGGAATAAATAAATATGTAATGAGTATTGAACGTAAATGGGAATTTCTAAATATAAATATCTAACAAAAACAAATCATTTTACTAAATGTTCGCAAGTTTCTCTTTAAAAGAAAATTGTAATACCTCACAAGTATTTTAGTAAAACACGTACTTGTATATTTACCATAAAATTGGAATAAAACCGCTCGATTTTTTAAAATTTGAATCATAACAATAGAAATATTTTCAGTTTTCAACCAGCCTGATTTAAATTCTTTTCCCAATTATGTATTGCTGAGACTTATAATACTAATAAGAATTGAACAGATGAACAAAAAATTAAATGATAAAAAAAAGAGCCATAAGTCAAAACTACGAAAAAAGTAAAATATTTCCTTGCAATTGTTAGAAAAATTTATGAAAATAACAATTCCAAAAATAATTACACAAAAAATTAAAAATTTGAAAAAACAAAATAAAAAAATACAATTTCAAAAATCCAAATAATTAAACAATATTTCAAACACTTTCAAAATGATATTTACTATGTTTTAGAACGAAAATTTATTAAACAAAAAATAAAATAAGAAATGAAGTTGGAAATTAAGAATTAATTTCATTGCTTCAGATGAGACAATTTTTAAATGCCAATTAATAAACTAAACTAATTCTATTGCTTTAGAAGGGAATTATTTTAATCACTAAATTCAAATGCATTTCAATGAAGTTTTGATTTTAAATATATTTATCTTTAAATCTATTTTGATGAAATGTTTTGTGAAACTCTAGGATAGTCTGGAGAGTGTATTTGAGTTATGTTTGGTGCGGATCGTACCAAGGGAGAAGCAATTTATGGATCAAACTTTACATATAAAGCGTAGCGACATATTTTTAAATCAATGAAGTAGTCTTTGTCAAACATCTCAGATAATTATGTCAATATTATTTACAATTTGAATTTTGAGTCTAAACAAAACAAAAAAAAAAAAAAATATCATTTTTTCTATCAAAAACTTCGATACTTTCGATACAAACCGGGATTGATAATATAATGTAAAAAAGGTGATGTTATTATCATCTTTTCAATTTCGCAAAAAAAAAAAAAAAACCGCGAAGATTTCATTTTTCGAACATTGATGTTCGAACGAACAGCTGATTGAATATTATTCATTTTAGGGGCGTCTCACACGTATTGAGTTGTGGTTGATTTTTCTTTGAAGCCTCTTGCTACTTTTTATATTCAGTCATAGATATCAAGCAAATATTTTGACACTGCTCAATCCCTTTCACATCTCTCGCTCTACAAAAATCAATTGAAAAAAAAACTTTCCATGTCAACAAACAAAAATCGTATAGAACACCCTTCTTTAACACATTTCAGATATGCCAACTTTCAACAATGAAATTATTAAAAATTCTTATTGAACTTATCAGATCAATCTTTAGGACAGCCACATCTTAGGGGTATTCACAATGTTATGCACATAGTCCTTCATAGGTTTGAAATAGTAAATAAGGTCATTCAACTTTTGAACATTCTTCAAAGAACTTTATGAAATATTTCAAATTTCAAATTAACAGCTGCACATTAGTTTTTCATTAATTCATTATGTATAGTATTGGTGTACCATGACTTTCATACTTTCACTGATATACTTTTATGCTTAAAGTTATATTTTAAAGAAGTTTTATGATTTTGAAAAGCATCTTATGAAGAGTTTTCTATTCAAATATGAAATTTCTCTAAAATGCTTTATATGTTCTTACATATTTTTTCTTATACTGTTTTTCTTACAATTCTTTACTAATTTATATTATAACATATAAATACATTATTGTATTTTACTTTTGTACATCATTTAATTCTTTATTCTTCCCACGTTTTGTGAATACAAAAATTGCTTTTCTTCTTCTTTTAGCCAATATTGGCAACAAATTAAATGATATGATGTTCTTATTGGGCAATACACATATACATACTTACATGAAAAGACACATAAATACACACATATATACACAGACACAAGTATATAGCCTTAATAATGTTGTTGAAAACTTGTTGTTTGCCATTTTTGAAGTCAAGTTGGTAAATATTTGCCAAAATGACGCTAATGAACTTGAGTGGTAAATAAAAACAAGGAGAAATAGAAAAAGAAAAAGAGAACAGCTAAGAGAGACAGAGATATATTGAGAAAGAGAGAGAGAGAGAGAGAGAGAGTGAGTGATTGATAGAGGGAGGGGGGTAGATTGAAAGGGACAACAATAAATAAAGAATTGAAACAAATTCAACAGTTTCCCCAAATGCTTTTCCCTTGATTAAAGAGTTCATATATAAAAAAAAAGAAATATGCAATATAAATAATCTAAAACTCAAAAAGCGAAGAGAAAAAAAAAATGAAGAAAATAGAGAAAATCCTTAGGGTAAGAAAATTGTAGAAAAATATTTACACAATAAAGAAATCGCCTTCATTTTTATTGATTCAAAACTCATGTGTACAAGGATGTCGCTTAAAGCATTTTCTTATGTGTTCTATATTCTCATGTATAGTATAGTTGTAATGTGTCTGTGTCTACTTCTATTATTTTTTTCTATTATTTTTATTTTATTTTACCAGAATGGCAATAATTCATTGTTTATTTTAACATTTTGTTCTGTACGAGACAATCAAGAAAATAAATTAGAAGTAGGCAAGATGTCGTCTGGAAGTTTTGTTCATTTTTAAATTTATCTTGAGAAGTCAGTCCAAATTAGGTGTTTAACACTAACAATTTTCAGCCAATAATAAGAAAAAAGTAATTGCTTTTGTCTGAGCAAAGCATGAATTATTCAATTTTTTAATAAATTTTATTACAGTCTGATTTTTAAAATTAATCAATTTGCTTAATGTTATGAATTTTAGCTTAGCGATATGGCAGCTACATTGTGATATGATCGATCTAGAGTTATTACAATATGTTGAAACTGATCTATTACTCTTGGTGGAAGGTGGGGGGGGGGGGGTTCTGGATCTATTGTACATATTGTTGATAAGCAATTTTACTAATATGTCTGGAAATTGGATTTGATATTCAATTGGAGATAATATTTGTATTTTTATAGCTGAAAATTATCATAATTTTTCGCATCGAGTTGACTGTTCTGTCATAAAGCTAATTTGGATGGGAAAATTTACCGGTGCCATCTTTTTTTATTATGCATTAAATGTGTGTTTAGTTTGTAAAAGATTTAAATAAACAAACAAAAAAAAATGTCTTTGTTGCAGAGTAAGAAAGCAAACACAGAACGAGTATTTCGATAATATTCTGTAGACCTAAATCTGAGCTGATCTATGAAATCTTTGGCTGACAATATGGGCTGCGATGTAAGAACATGCATGCAGCACAACTACTTAGATGCAGCATGTTGTAGGAAGATATTGTCATAAATGTGATAAGTATACTTGGAGCATTTAGGAAACAATGGGATGACTAATGCTCCTATAGCAGAAGGCGGAGTACAGACTATTGATGAAGTTGCAATAAACATTGCATTGCTTCATTGAACAAGAAGCTTGGGAAGTTTCACCAAATTATGCTGATGGTAGTAAGGAAGACAATAGAATTAAGAATCAATCAACTAGCAGCAGTAGGAGTAGTCGTAATGATGATGATGAGCAAAGTTCAAGTGAAGCTCTTTAAGAACATGTACATCTTAATCAAAATCGTTTGGTTGTTTCACAATTCGGGACTAAAGCCTATACCCATATTCGAGTAAGCCACCTTTTTAAAAGAAAAGGTATGACAGATTTTTAATTTCATGAAAACTTAAGCTTTTACAAATATAAAATGGGTAATTGTTTTGGGTTCAAGGTGCCACAGAAATATTTGACTGGGGTGTGCTTTCATATTTGTTATAGATAGTGCCTCACTATTAGCACCACTTCTTCTTCAAGTTAAGCAAGTTGTCCTTGTACTAGATGCCTTTGCGGCACGCGGTAGAAAATCATTACTTATGCTACATCTCTGATTTATTGTATTAGTCGAAATACAGAGGCTGCAGTATGGCTTAGTCTATTTTGATTTTTTGAATAATATGAGCCTCATAGCAACCTATGATTTTTGAATAACATGAAATGAAATATAATAATTTTAGTATTACACACACGCTTCACAGACACGGATATAAAAAAAAATAAAAATAAAAAAAAAAAATTTTTTTTTAAAGAAAAATAGTAAACAATTGCCCAAAAAATATATTAAGCAATAAGATGAACTTTGCAAAAAGACTTTATGTATCAAAGGTCTCGAGAGCATCACCGCCTTTGTAAGTAATTTTTCCTCATTGCAATAACACATGCATTCTCAATTTTCATATAATTTATTGGATTTATATTTATTGAATATTTTATAACTAAATCAACATATAGCTTGGACAATCTGTTTAGTGATAGAACCTTAAATTTTGAGCCTGATACCTCTGATTCCTCTGAAACAGTACATCCAGAGACTCAGTAAGTTTGTCGATGTAATTTCAGTTGATAATACTTTTAGCTTATCTTTATTATGTTAGTACCTTACGTTTATTGCTTGACTATAAGGAGTTTAAAGCGGCACGCACTATTCAACGTTTTGTGCGCGGTTGGCAAGTACGAAAACTTGTTGCAAAAATGCGTCATGCAGTTGAAGTCATAGAAATTGCTTGGCTACAGTTCATTCAAAGCAGGAAATTGTATAGAAAAACAGAAAATGAATTGCAGACAACAATTTGTAATCAATTTGGTGGAAGAGCAGTAATCATACAAAAAGTCTTCCGAGGATGGAGGGTTCGTGAGTTTATATATGACATGACTGCAGTTAAGAAGAGGCAGGAAAAAATAGCTTGTGATCTATTAACTTGCATATCATATAAAATGCATCAAATGTTGCGTGAACACGAGATACCAGGCGTTTATTCTTTGAGAAATTCGGGGTAAGTATTGGTGGTAGTAATAGAAAAGGGTTTTATATATTTTGCAACAATCATCTGCTTTAGGTGCTTTATAAAAGTCGAGGAACTTTTGACTTCCTTCACATATCGAATCCCGAATCCTCAAATAGTTAGTGCATGTCAGATAAAAGAGGAACGTTTAAGAAGAATACGTGCCAATCATGAGGCATGTGAAGAACACACAACAATACCCTATAAAGGACCCAATTTCTATGGTAATTGCAATGATACTTCGGAAGAAGAATCAGATTACAAAATTTATGATCGACGTATGACTAGGGTTGTTAAGACATTTACGGAAGCACGATATTCAGATTCAAGAAGTGCAGAAAAAGCGAAGCGCAAAAGTGAATGTATGTAATATAAGATTTAGATTTAATTTGTTACTTTTCACATTGTTCACATAATATTGTATTATTAAATTTAACAATTTTCTTTACATTGTAGTATCTAAGGCTGCTAGACTTCATGCAGAAAGGTTTCAAAGTAGAAACTTTTGTGATACTGTTATTAAGAGCATGCAAAGTTGGAGCATTTGGGATGAGAACAATTGCGATATCAAATCACATCCTGAAAATGTTGAGAGCTTTTTCAATGAAGCCCGTGAACTATTACAAACATTTGATTGTTGTAAATGCAAGTTCCCAGATATGGAAATCTTAAAAAATCATTAAGAGGGCGAGTTTTACTAAAACCATAAAACATAATATTCTTACACAAGATAAAACAAATAACATAATAACAATAACAAATAATAACAAAATTAAACAACAACGCAATAAGAATAAATGAAAACTTAACATGAAATTATTAACAACTATTTTGTTTCAAATTCAATTCAAGATAAATAAATCATGGATCGTTTTTATACCTTTCACACTAGGATGAATAAATGTTATTATGAGTTTGTCTTAATGTTTGCATCAGAAACTCCATAAAGCATATGATCATTGAATCAATTCAGCCAGTGAACCAAAGACAATGTTCTATCTTGTGACTGATTGGAACTTGTAAGAATTATGGATTAAAATTGTTATGAATTAACTTTACAGCTCATTAAGCGCTGCCTGGTGGTTATGACCCAGTCAAAACATCCCTTTACTTTAGCCATTCTTCTTGTTCTTATACACCATGGGATCCTTCAACACATATTACGTTAAATATAGCATAAAAATAACCCAAAACAAAAAAAAAAAAAAAAAAAGACGGACAAACAAACAATTTATGCGACGCCAACTGGACGAGGCTACATGATGTTGTTGTTGGCTTTTACTTGTTTTGTTTTTTGTATTAAGGAAAAAGTTTTTCAGAGAACAAAAAACTATGAAAAAAAAAAGACGAGAAAGGCAAAAACGGAAAACAACATTTGTTTATGTATGTTTTACCCCAAAAGAAAGTTGGCCATGTTGTAAATTATGTGGCACATAACCTCAAATGCGTTGAATAAGCTCGTCTAAGACCCATAAAGGCGAGACCAGCCTTGAGGTCAGCTGTGAGAAATCAACATTTTTGTCAAAGAAAAATAAATGGAAAACACAAAAAAAAAAAAAAAAATTAAACCAAACCAAAAGCAAAATGAAACAACTTATCAGGCAGGATGTAGCCTAGACGCGCCCTTGCTTATTTGTTTTTATGTAACTAAGAGTTCATAAAATAAAATTATAATATAAAATAACAAACAATAGTATGAACAACTTTTTGTGAGTTAACATCATAAAAGCAAAGGATTTCTTACATCTGTGAGAGTACAGTTATATTTGTTTACAATAGTTTAAGTCTTCATTTCATTTAAAATATTTAAATGCGCATTATTTATTGTTGTAATGATGTTAACACATTTGACATTATTTAACTGGGTTAACGCCATTAAAGTAAATACATTATAGCTGCGTTCCGGTTTTCGGTCACATTAGTTACGATGAAATTTGATTTCACAGAAGGCGCAATTTGCACCCGTTTGAAGGTCAAGTTAAACTAATTAGTAAGTATTTTTCTTTCACGATTCATTATTATCATCATTATTTCCTTAATTTTTCTCAATTTTTATTTTAAATTTATTCATTTTAACATTTTTCAATTGTTGTTTTTGTTTTCTTGCGAATGTTTTTTTTTTTACTTATTTGAATCAACTCAAAATTAAATTTCTTTTCACATACTTGTGAATGATACAAGGTCCTTCCATCTGATTTTAATTACGAATACAGTGTCATCAATATGTTCGTACTGTCATTTGGTTACTCAATCTTAACTTGACTCATTGTCATTTATTTTGACTTTTTCTTTTCAATATTTCTTTCTTTTCCATTAAGTTTGCAGAACTCAATACCAATTAAGTGTTGAAAAATATATTTTATCTTCCATCACCATGAATTCTGAATACAAATTCTGTTGCAAAGAAAATGTAAAAATGAGAAAATGGTTAAAGGAATAACATATGGATGGGGACCAGTATATGACCAAATATATTCATTTCATGTACAGAATATTAAATTTTGATTTTAAAACTATTATGCATAACTTAATTAATGCACATATTCATGTCTCACAGGAGATAATCATATATACATATATATATCAACCAAAGATTTTAACAGCCTTCGATGATTCTTGTTATACTTTATTGAAATAAATGTTAAATTTAATTAATAAGATTTTGAAGAAAATCTCTAAAAATATAATAAGTGCAATCTTTAATTAATTAATTTAATTTAAAATGTACACAATCATGTTTTATAGTTTTTAAATTGAATTGATTATATGTTTTAACTAATTAAGTCCTCACTTAAAGATATTAAAATTTATAGTAATTTCAGCTTATATGGTACATGTATATTTTTGATTGTCACAAAGATTTTAAACACTTTATAATCTTAAATATAAATATTCGTAGCAAACACATGATTCGCTGACAGATACAGAATGAAGTCTAAGTAAAAAAGGATCTATGATAAGTTGCATATCAAGAACTCAAATGCCCTTCTATTGCATTGTATTTTCAATTGAAATTAAAAATCGAACCATTTAAAGGAAATTCAAACTTAACAAATCAATAGTAGGGAAACATGGCCAAAAAGGAAATCAAGTATGACAAACCTATTTATTACAGAAGTTCAACAGACTGAAGGTAAGTGTAAAGAAAAGATATGAATTGCTGCTTAGGTGTCCATAAGGATATTATTTATTTTACAAAAACTTTTATTTTTTGCCTCTACCTCTTGAATAACCAGTATCAACGATTTGAGTGGTAAAATGCCCCTGCCCAGCAATGTTTCCAATTAAAAGGCAAGTGGTAACTAAAAAAATAAAGTGTTGGACTTAAATTGTTTACCTCTGAGTTCATTTCTCTTTTATATGTAAGTACTTACTTAGTAGAATGACAAAGATCTTCATAGTGTTGTATTACTTTTATCAAGAACATACTTCATGTTCATACCATCGCTTTTTATAGGAAACTTAAAATATAAATACTGATTTACCATATCTAATGTTAAGCTTAACAAATCTGTTGATTAGTTTCAGTTGAAAACAAATAATTCGAGATGGTTAGAAAATGTTAATTATATTGATCCGTGAAAAAGAAAAACTATTTTTATTTCTCAATGTAGCAATGGCATTTTTTTTTTAATCCCGTATTTGATGACAAAGTCTTCTAAATGTTCTTCTACATATGTCTTTGATTTTGAAACTCATTCCCCTCAATCACTTCTTAAGGATATAATTACAGAGGAAAGTGAATATATTAAGTTTGAAAGTTTTAAATGTAATGCGTTTTATTTTAATTTACCAACTGAAACTCAAATTTATTATAGAATGAATTAAATTACCAGATTTTCACTTCTTAAAAACAAACAGATAGATATAGAATAATAAAAAAAAGTAATGGAGTTTGTTTTTTATTGTAGTACGAGTATTTTAATAAGAATTCATTAATTTATCATTTCATTTCATCAGACAAAAATATACTATATACTACATCAAGTGTAGCAGCTAAATAGAATTTTGAATGTTTCTCATTCGTGTTGTATCCAATTAATGGTTTGATTAACTTAACTTAGATTCAATATGCATTTCTTTTCTTTCATATTTTAGTTAAAATAAAAGTTATAAATAAGAAATTAATATAAAATAAATTATATTTAAAGTAATTTCTTTTCCTTTTTGTTTATTCTGATCAATTTTCCTTGCATCTCCTTGTGAGTTCAATAAACAACCTAATATTTGTTTACATTTCTAAAAAGGAACTTTCTGATAAGAATATACAATGTTGTTTAAGAATTCATTAATTTGTTAGATTAGTTTCTGGTGCGATTTTCTGAGAATTAATGATTAAAACATTCTCTAATCAGTTTGAAATTCTAAGTCTAAACATTTAAGATGATTTTAAATTGTGTATAAATAGTAGTGTAGACAAAGTTAAGTAGTGAACTCATTTGATAGTTTAGAAAACCATTGATAGTGGAAAAAAGATTAAAAACTATCAACTAATGTCGATGGTCAAGACTATAGATAATTATAGGATATGTTTGTCCTGTAATGGTCTCTCGAAAAATGAAAGTGTGAGTCGCATTTTTAGTTGTCCTATTCAAATAAATGTGATATACAAGTTTAATCTGGAGAAGAATAGATAATATATATATATATATATATAATATATCAATTACTGAGGGAATTATTTGTGTAAACTAAGAGAGGTAAATACGTTCAAGCATAATTTTTGTATGATCTCCAAGGTTTCGTTAATCTTTCATTTCTGTAAAATACTTTTAATCAACTTGTAGAACATGGGAAATGTATTGATTGACTAATGTGTAAACAAAATAATTTATTCTAACAGTATCATCATGACCATCACAATATCATTGTAAGAAATAACAAATTAAGTTCTTAATAATTCACAGGTTACACATTATCAGTTGAGGTCTATCGACATGCATAAATGATTCTTTGATATTTCCTATTAGATTAATTTCATAAATAAAAGGAATGTCGTAGAGCCTCACTCGAGATACTTTAGCTAATTTATACATAAATATTCTCTTTCAGTCATAGAGCTGAGTATTTCAATTAAACTATTTGCACCTACTTATTCTTCAATGTTGAACTTAATTTATTTTACAATAAAGATAACTGAAAACGTTCTTACCAAAGTCTCGGAAGATCCAGAACTAGTAACAATAGTTTTCTCTATCTTTTGCCGCGTTTTATTTTCCTTTTTTCATTTGTTTTGCGTTGGCTTAACTTTTTCCAAGTTTTATTTTTTACTTCATTTGAGTTAAACTTTTTTTCTGTTAACAACTTTCACTCTTCATTAAGAAAAACTTTTCACAATTAATTTGAGTAATTTAAAATTAATTAAAATTTTTTTTTTTCCTATTAACACTTTGTTTCGTTCAATTTATAATATTTATTTCTGATGTTTAAAAACATTCAACATGAGAGTTACGAACTAAATGCATCCGAAATACTTATCACGGGTTTTTATTTTATTTAATTTTCATTGAAATGCTTCGTTACAAAACCGTGAGTCGACACGTCATCAAAGGATTCCTAGAATTTATAAAAATGCATAAAGATATTTTCAGACTCCGCTTATGTCATAAATATAATGCATCGCACAATGATGTAAATAGGACACAAATAGATAAACAGATCATTAATATAACGGGATAGATACATTTCAGAAGTACAATATCTTCAATTTCAAATGATTTTACCAGACTACTATTTTGGGTTATTGTAGTTTGATGTCTTGCTTAATAGTTAGTTGTCTTATTGTTTTTGTTTTCTTAGGCATCATCGTCAATGATTTTGTTTTCGTCGTTGTCGGTGTCCTTTCGTTTTTGATTCGTTTTGCGTGTTTCGTTTTGTTAGAGATTGAAAAGCGCTCGGCCACGTGGACCCAATTCGTTTCACGTTATCAAAGTAACTGATTTTTCTCGGCAGCATCGAGCATCGCCCCAAAAATTTAAAGCGAACTGGGATGCCAGTAGAGAGACCTTTAAAATTTGTGTACCGTTGTCTCGGGTCGCGCGCACGCACTTAGCCGAAGTCAAAACAGACGAAGCAATTTCAAGTGAGCAAACTTAACGAAAGCCTAAGCAGAGAGAATGATATTTTTATGTTGGTTTAGCAAAGAAGAGCGGAATGTACTAAGAACAGAAATAATTCTCTTTGAAAACAAATTATGTTTTCTGTTAATGTATTTAAAATTTCCCTTGAAGTGTGGAGTTCAGTTGTTTCACACAATTTTGTTCTTCTATTGCTATGGAATGGGAGTGGTTTTCGCATGGAAATTTAGGATGTTATTTTGGTTTTTAGTAAAATGTATTAACAGTAGTTAAGAATTGTCCAATATTTAATAAAATACAAAAAAGTAAGTATATCTTAGTAATTTTGAATTAAGGCAAACTCCTCTATTTATCGCTTTAAGATAAGATATTCAAGTTTATTATTCATATAGTTGACTCACTTTTAACATAAAATTTTAATGAGAATGTCATGTATTTACAAATCTGTTGTTAACATAAATTACCTTGAACAGAATTCTGATGTCTCAAAATTTAATAATAAAGGGATCAAATAAAATTTAACATTATCTTTGATTTCTAGATAAAAGAAAAAGCTTTTTATGCTGTTTATATAGAAACAGAAATTTAAATAATCTAAATGTAAATTGAGATCAGCAAGTGATCTAATTTACTATACCACATATTTACATATTTCTTAAATTTATATGATCCCAAGAAACTTTCTCAACTAGGAGAGGTGAGTACTTCATATAATCAACAGACCAGTTTTTTATATTCGCCAGCAGTAGCGTTGAATACCTTGAATTGGATTTGTATCATCGATTGACTAGGAAACTTTACATCAAAGCGAAAGCCCTAATACTCAAAATAAAAACTAAAAAGTCCCAAAACCCAAATCAAAAGTCAGCTTGAAAAACAAAGTTCTTACTGCTATATACAAAGATGCTGAAACCTGTCTGATCATATGGCATGCAGTTATGGGGAACGGAAAGCAATTTCAATGTAGAAACACTGCAGAATTTGTATTGCATTCATAAAGACCTGAATATTTTGAAAATAA
Organism: Amiota mariae; assembly: GCA_035041805.1. Taxonomy (NCBI): domain Eukaryota; kingdom Metazoa; phylum Arthropoda; class Insecta; order Diptera; family Drosophilidae; genus Amiota; species Amiota mariae. The sequence continues at coordinate 17,930,220 of JAWNKV010000370.1, read as the reverse complement.
AATTTTTTTATAATTAAAACAGGCAGTACTATATATTAAGGAATTTCGAAAACCATTCCAATAACTTGGCTATAAATCTGTTATTATAGATAATAGTTGGGAAACACTTAGTGTTATTTTTGAATGTCAAGGTGAAGCGTGGTGGGTAGAACGTCTTACAAGACACTTATCAAGTATATATATATATGTATATACATATTACGTTTATTTATTTCAAGGAACTTATTTTTTATGAAACGTTTTTCGTAAAACATTTTGATTCAATACAATACGTCCGCCTACTATCATTAGTGACAGCTGACTATCTTTCAAAAAGAGTCCAACTAATCAGAAAGCACCTCTGTCATTGTGTCCTCATCCTCGCCTGTTGCTTGAGTGATAGGGCTTGGTTCATTTGACAGTAGTTTAAACAGGATTCATGTTTTGGATCTTCCATTTAGACCTTCAAAATATATAATTGTCTATGTTCTTAAAATCAACAAATTTAAATATTATTATTGTTATCTTTATTTTTTCTTGAGTCAATTCGAGCACAATATAAGTAACTTAATAAAATTCTGTAAATTAAAATTTAAAAAACAAAAAATTTCTAATTATCTATATGCAAAGTTTGAATGTGTTCTTAGCTAACCAATGAGACAGGATTATAAATATTAATAGTATTAGATAAAAAAAACTGAGATATGTATAATAATTTTTTTTATTTTTTTTTGTGGTATTTATTTTATTTTTAATGTTAATCGCAGAAAACTGCATACTCTTAACACATTTTTAATGATTCAATGAATTGTGACAAGAAAACAAAATAAAAGAAGTCTATTATATCCATCTGGGGAGATTCTGCAGGTGATGCAATTTTAATCTTCGCCTAGTAGAGCAGCGAGTGAGGGTGGATGCCAGAGGGTTGGGGTAATTCGAAAAAGCTTTGTCTACTTCTCTATTTATTGATCAGCGCCCGTGATTTTACGGAGTGTCTTGTTCTGGGACGTATGCAGTTCGATAATGCTGTAGGCTGCTGCAGTGCCCCGCATTTGAATGGCATAGCACCAAGTTGATGCCACCACAAGTAGATATATTAATATATTGTTTGAGAAAGATAGTTTATTGGACCCAGTTTAGTTTCCTAACATTTTGATAGCAACAAGCCGCAACCATTTTTATATGAGGCCGCCATGCGAGGCGTTTTTCCAGGATGAAATCAAGATGAATGATACTTTTATTGTATGTTATAGCCGGACAGACGCATTTCGCAGGGATAAAGTGCAGTTACTTGACTTGGTGGAATTGATCATTATATTCCAACGCCTGGGGCATGAAATTTTAAAATTTATAAAAAGTTATTAAAAATACAGAAATAGATTAATCTCTAAATAAAGGGGATTTACAAACTAAAAAAAAAAAAAAACATAAATATATTTTGATTAAATTTAATAAAAATTTAAGAAATTAATATTTATTTAACTCAAAATCTAGTAGATAATTAAATGTAATTATAATAAAACACTATTTAATATCAATTAAACTAAAGGTTTAAATCTTTCAAATTGTTTTTTTATTTAAAACTTTAAAATTTAATTCTATTATATTGCGCATATTTTATTTAATACTGAAGTTTAAGTTTTAAGTATATACATATATAATGGTATATAATATTTTACAAGCTTTTTCTATGTGTGGGTAATTTCGTAAATAAAAAACAAAAAAACACAAACATTTCATTAACTCAACCGCACACTCAATTAAATTTTATATCGCACACACATGTCAGCGGCTAAGCCAAGTTAAACTAGAAATGAGTATGAAAACCGACCAAACAGAACTTAACTCAACTAAATGAAGCTATTTGAGTTGAGTGAGTACATTTATTGTTTTACTGTCGACCGTCAACCATTTTGGGTGTTGGACTAAGGCAATGCTAGTGCTGCTGCTGGCATTCCTGTTAATTTCTCTCCAGTTGACGTTGGCACTTTATGCAACATTAACGCCACAAATGATGTTGAAACTAAAACGCGCCAAGCAGTAATAACGACAAAAACAATAACAACAACAACCGAACAACAAATGCAGAGGACGCATACTAGAAACGTGCGAAAAATCACAGCATACTTTTAGGCAACACGAAATACAATACATAGTTACTAAACACGATTACGTCAGACTGTTATGTTATGTATTATATAGAAATGTATGGATATATATATTTTGTGTGTGTATATTTTAATGAAAATACTATTATCCACTTGAGTCGAATTAGAACACGTTTAAGTTTGAAAAGGGCCCCAGTTCGTTTGTCACGGTTTTGGTTTCGAATTGAATAAACAAAATCTAAATAACCTGCTCAATTGAAATCTATTACATGGAACAACTATTACACTGCAATGGGTATACTCACTCTTTGTGGATGAAAAAAACATGTTTGTGATGTGACTTTCTTTTGTATCTCATTCACTAAAACTCACTAAGAATTCCGTGTGGTTAAACCACAAATCCAAAAACGAAAAGTTAACACCTTTTCATCGATAGCTGCTGCATTATTGAAAATATCTTTGGAAATAGCTTTATTGGTGGCTATTAAAACTACTAACCACCCAATACCCATTAGTAGTTCCTATACTATGTGTATGTGGCAATCACAAAGGTTTGTTGAAAAAACGAAGCCTGCACGCTGCCTTGACTGACTGACTAACTGACGGACTGCATTGTTGTAAAGCACATAAAAATATGGGACGTTAATCCATTCACAGTATTAGCAACAACAAAGAAAATGTAAAAAATCCCTTAGCTGTGAGTAGCCACTTTACGAAGTGCCAATGTGGCTGGGTAAAAAATGCTGCTAACCGCTTGCCATGCACAGAAGCAAAAAAGATTTGGTTGGTATGAGAGACACATAAGGAGGGGAAACATGTGAACCACCACGCAAAAATGTGTCACAAAAAGTGTCTAAAAAGGAATAAAAGATACAAAGATACATAGACAGAGTAGTGGTAGTAGGTAGTTTGTTAGAACGAGAGACACACGAAGAGAAAGAATGAATGAATGAATGAATGAAAGACAAACGAATGCCGAACATTCAAAAGCGACGCAACAAAGTAATTTATTTATCATTGGTTTTTTTTTTGTACACACTGTACTTTACCCTGTTCCTTCATATTATACCTTGAATGGGGAGCTCCGATAGGCCTTTGGGGGTTTGGTTACTCGTACTCAAACAAAGTTAGGAAGAGATGACTGAGGTATCTGACTGCACATTTATAACTTCATTGACTGCGACGCACATTTAACAATGTTTCGAAGGGGATACTCATGCCCTTTCAGTTTCTCTTAGCTTCTATGTCCTTTGTAAATGTCCCAGCATTGTTATTTTTTTATCATTGAGTGCGTGTGTGTATGGGCTTTTTACCCTCAGGACTTTATTACACATATTTGAGGTGATAATGCTGTTTTGTTTTGTTTTGTTCTCTGATGGCGTTTCGAGAAGCTCATATATTTGCTAAGCTTCTCTTTATTTTTTTATCATTGTTATTATTGTTGTCAGCTTTTGGGGCATACTTTGTTTTTTGCCTCCTGTTGCCTCTTATGTCTATAATTTTCCTGCTTCTTTTTTGTTTGTAAAATATTTTAAAAATATTTTGCCTTCATTTTTCAATTTTTTTCTTTTTGTTTGGTGTCAATATGCCGCACGTTAGGATCTCAATTTGATAAAGTAGTGTGAGTTCATATTATATTATTGTTGTCTGCTGCCTCATACATATGAGTATGTGATGGCGCCATCACTGCCATTGCCACTACCATCACCATTCATTTTATTTGTGTCCCTTACAATTGAGTCATAAAAAATATTGACTGTGAATATGAGACAATAAGTTCTTTAAGCTGATTTTAAATTGTTTCACATATTTTGAGGGGCAAATTGAATTCAATTTTCAGTTTAATGCTAATAAAATTGTAAATATTATAATTTTAACCCATTTTCCATTCTTTCTTATGTCATATAATTAGAAATTATTGAAATGCATTGAAACGATGTCATGTTCTATAATAAATCTCTCTTACCTGACTCACTAATGGCATAAAATCAAATTTATTACAAATAATTCAGAATTTTTATCAACTTGATTGTATGTGGAATACCTTAAGTGGTTCGTTGAAGTATTCATTCTTTGAGTATTCACAACTTCACAATTTAGGCTTCTTGTACCGAATGCTGGGGATGCTTTCTAGTTTACTTGCAATGGAAACATATTTTAATAATGGTTTTCGATAGTTTACGTTTTGCCATATTTGAATTGTCAGCATAAATCTTACAAATGAATAAATTTGGTTATGCCGCATTGAAGAATAAGTTCAACAATTCAATTTAGATGCTTTTAAATACTAATTTATTGTAAGGGTCATACACATATTGCCACTTAACATGAATGATTATAATTGTAAGAATGTTTTGTGAAATGCATTTTTACTTTAAATATGGTAAATTTAATACTTTGATTTAGTCTCTAGGAGAATATAAGAACTATGAACTATGAGTGATTATAAATTTGGATACACTCGTATAACAGTAGATTTGTTTGACATGTCTTTGAGATTAAAGATCTCGGTGCCGAGCACAAGATTAATGAGCATCAATCAACTACGCTTAGGATACCAAATTCGATTCATGCTTATTTTGGTCAAAAGACTCTCTCCTTCGTCTGAAGTTGAGACTCACTTAAAAACCTTTGGGTCCCAGTTGACTACTAGTGGTACTAGACACAGCGTCTCAGGTTTCGTATCCGAGGGTACTACCAAATAGAACTCTAGATAGTTTCTGGGTTGGTGACCCATGTGGTACCAAACTCAGCCTCGGGGTAGACCCGAAGGAACTATCAAACTGTCTGTGTTGGTGACCCACATATTTTCATTTACACTCGGCCGCTTAGATATCCAAGTTATAGAGGATATTCAGGATTACTAATGATAAGTGAAATATTTAATCTTCTAGTATAAAACTTAAAATTTCTCTTCACGATATTAATTTTTTGTATTAGTCTTCCTTGGCATTGTCGTATAACTGCTGGGAGGAATAAAAGTTTCATCATCATATCAGAACTTTACGAAGGGCCTCGATAAAGTTTGACTGATTTAAAGTTCAATAGATTAAATTTGGTATAGTCTACAAGCTATTGACATTGTTAAGAGGTTATTATTATTTTAGAGTTAGAATCTTACTGACATACGTAAATGAAAGATTAGATTGATTTATCTTGCAATGCTAATAATGCGCTTATGTAGTCATTATATTCAGCCTCCGATCCTCACTTCATCCTGGCTCAAAGGCATCAATATATCTCAAATATTTATTTTATCTTTTATAATTAATAAGTTCTACCTTTGAGCTCATATTAAATAAAATAACATAAATATGTATAAATGTTCACCTAGCGCGTTCCGCAATCTTTCTAAAATTAAAGTCACATATTGAAGACTTACTGTCCTGAATTATATGTTATAATTTGACATTCGATATTTGTACAAATCTATCAATCTACCTATTTACTTACATTTCTAAATGTCCATTTATGAAATGCAAAATCACCAGCCGCAGTACGACAAACAATATAAATATAATTATTAATTTCATATCTGTCGATTGAATGTAATATGAAGTAACCAAAATTTGTACATATTGTCGAAGATGATGATAATAATAGTCTTTTGACATTTACTCACTTACTCATTCATTCAGTCACTCTATAACTCAATTCAACTCAATTCCACATGTGACTGCTGCAGTTTCAGTCTTAGTAAGTAGATACAGATACAGACAGAGACTGTATCTGTGATGAGGTTAATAACTGACTGATTGTTGTTGTGGCCTGATGCAAAACTTCTCCCTGAGTCACATTGCATATACTCGTATTTGCATTAATTCCAAACTGGTTGCAGTCATCATCATTCTCAGAGTCATCACTATGGCAATCACCATTAACATCATCACTGTTATCATTCTCATCATCATCCGAATGTCTTTATGGGAATCATTTATTTAATTTATTACTTCTGGGGTTATGTAATTATTTGCCAAGAGTAGTCTCCAGTTACAAAAGTAACCAATTTAATTAGCATCTGCATAAGAAGGAAGTTGTCTGTTGTTGTCTGTTGTCTGTCATAAAGCTGTCGGTAAGAGATTATTAGAGTCACACGACTTTAGAAGGAGTGAATATTAAAATGTATATCACAATACAATTTTGAGAATACACAAATAAATTTATTAATTTAGTGACCATGATTGATGATTTTGGGTTATTAAGCCATAAAGGAAAAACAATTTCATTTGATGACTAAGATCAAGGACAAACAATAGTTGCTTGAAAAGATATAACAACAAAAATAGATTAAAATTAGTTTTCAGAAATGCTCTCACTGTGTTTTATTTCCTTTGTTTATTTTGTAGAAAATATCAAAAACTTGAAAGTAATAAAATCAAATTCCCTGTATATGTCTCAAATATTGTAGTAAAAAATGCTTATAAGATAATTCCCACGCTTCGGCGCCACAATGAACTTTTCAAAAAACCAACGACACTGCCCAATGTAAGAGTATTTGAAATCACCAACACAAAGCCTTAGTAGGACTTTGTCCAAATAAGGACACACAGGCGGCAGGACAAAGTAAGATGAAATCATATAAAAAAGTAAACAGCATAATAAAAAACTTTAAAGTAAAATAAAAAGTTGTAAAACGCAAACTTGTAAAATTTATTGCGTTTATTTTATTTTTCATTCATTTGGTTTTTTGCGTTTTTTGTGTGATTTTTATTTTTATTCTATTTTATATATTTTAGTATTTTTGGCTTTTTTATTTTTTATTTCTATTTTAAATTTTTTTTTTTTTTTGGTTGTGTTTTTCTCACTGCTGGAGCGAATAGAGAATGCAATAGAAGTAAATAGTAGAGCCATCTAGAAATTATAGAGAACACTTTTATTAGGAACACTCTGCTTGTTTCTAAGGATCAGTGGTTGGGTAGAAGAGACGCATTCTTAAAGTTTCTATGTAAATTTTTGTAAAATAAAGAGAAAACAAAATGAAATATTAACAATTTTTGAGAAATTTGTTGAGGAAAATGAGTTGATGACGCTGACCGACTCACTTCCCCACTCATCCACTGGGTCACACTGACCACCAGTGAGGGAGAGACAAAGCCAAAATGCGTCGCAACAATTAAACGGACATTAGAGTTGTCGCTCGAAATAGCACAGGACTAGACCATGACAATTGGCCGCAACATGTCCTGCACAACAACAGCGGACAACAATAGCAGCAACAACAATAACAACAAACAAGGATAATAACAGGATAGCAATGATGATGGTGGATGGTGGCAGCAATGGCGACATTTACAGAGGCAACATGCGGTAAATGTTGCAGTTGTTGACAGTCGTGTTTATTCTGCTTAACGCCACAATTTGAGGAAAGTGGAATTTTATTTTATAAAAGCTTAAATGGTTTTTCCTAAGCTTTGTTGGGTGGAAAAACCGAAATGCTTTGGTTTTGTACTCTATGTAATGTTCTATGACAGTTATGTTGTATCTAATGTATGCAAAAATGGGAAAAATAAATGAAAGTAGTAGGTGGGTTCGATTCATAATTTGTTCTATAGAAAATTTAAGAATATTTATGAGATAAAAATTTGGTAAGGAATATTGATAAATATATAAATAAACGGTTTCTTAATAATGAAATTTAATTAAAATATAAAGAAATTAAGAGATAGACTTGATTCAAATGATATATTTTAGCAAGCTGTTTTATATAGGCAACGACATAAATTGTATGACATCTTTATTTATTTTTATTAAAATTTAAAGTAAATAGGTTTCGGTAAATAATGAAAAAAAAAAAAAGAAACGAAGTTGTTGGTTTGTGGTTTCATTGGACGACGTGTGCTAATTACTGTTATTTCTTTACTTGAACGATTACTACAATGATAAATTCTACTTCTCTGATCTTGAACTGAACCAGTTTCTTCAAATTTATGGCAGCAAATTTAAAAAAATACAATTTCGCATAATTCTATTAGTATATATAACCAAAAAAAAAAAAAAAAAGCTGTTTAGAACTCGCAAACTCGCAAAAGACGACTGTGAACAGCTCACCGAAATCCGCAACAGAACTCGCACTGTGAACGTACTTTTAAATCAGATTACATCTTGAGATGGTTAGCAGCATTAATGTTGGGCAATTTCTGCATTTTTATATAATTTTCACTTATTTTTTGTCTTTTTCCTTTTTTGTTGCGCTCCAATATAAAACAGCAGATCATTACACAAAACAATTTCAATCTATGCTATCAGAATTCAATGTTTATCTTGAGAATCAGTGGGAAATTCAATTCAATTTCTGCAACGGTTGATTCCATCCATAAAATACGATTTTTCTTTCTCTTTGCTTTCCTTTTTTAAATATTTAAAGTGAACACTTGGCGATCCTTTATGATCTGAGCGAGTTCTCGTAGAACTCGTAATAATGCTGGTCACTCTGCGGCAGTGCTGCAATGTTTTTAGTCATGTCCACCTTTTTTTGGTCATTCTCGACATTAAACAGCTGATTATGCACAAAATAATTTGAAGAAAATTTTAAATTGTATTTTTTTATTTAAATATTATTAAAATAAGTATCAGGAATAAAAAAGGAATTGTTCTCAATCATGTATTTTTCCATTTTAATTTTGCAAAATTGGCCACAATGTTCTGTTTGTATGTACAACCAAAACAATAAACAGCTGTTCTCAGAACTCGCAAACTCGCAGAAGGACAATGTGAACGGTTACCCGCGAACTCGCAAAAACTCGCAACAGAACTCGGACTGTGAACGTAGTATTAGTTGTTCATGAACAGAATTAAGTAATTTTATTTTTTCTTCAATATCAATATCAAAGAAGTCGTCTACAGTGATAGTGGTGGTGAGATTCATTGGTGGACGCAGTAGATATGAAATCGGGAAAGATTGCTAGTACATTAAAAAAGAAGAGTAATAACTTTATTTATTTGGCTGGTAAAAGCTTTTTACATGTTTTCCCTGTTCAATAAAAATACTTTTAAATGTAATAAAAAAAATTGTTTTTAAAACAAACAAAAACAATTTTTTCCAATCATTTATATTTTTTCTTCACTTCTTATTTATTAATAACAAATATTTATTTTAGATTTCACACTTTCAATTTAACACAAAACTATATATTCTTTTCACACTTTTTTTTCTTTGTTTAATTTGATTTTATTTTATCAGAAATTTTGTTTAAAAAATATGTGAAATTATATAAATTGATGATAGATATTATTTTTTTTTAAGATAAGCCGATTATGAAAGGAAATACAATACAATATTTTAGAAAAATACACAAAGAATCACATAAAATATATATATTCCCTACTTATATACATTGAATATTGTGACTATTGAAATGTAAAAGCGCGTAAATATTTGATATCAAAGTATGTCACTACAATAAATAAAAACTTTATCTAATTTGCGTTTTATTTATTCTACTCTTATTTACAATAAAAAATAGTGAGTTATTATTATTTCTTTCAATCATTAGATTAGTAAATTTAGTTGTTTTATTTGAATATTTTAATGTATTTGTTTTCATAATGATTTCTCTCACATGAAACAAACAACAAATATAATTTCAAACTTAAAGTAAAGACAATGAAGAAAATTTACGTTAGGTAGTCATGTCTAGAACTCGTATCTTTCACCTTCACCATCACTTTCAGCATCACCTCGTTAAGACTTAATGTGTGGCTAAAACAATTTGTACACAGCAACCAGAGTTTGAGTCATGTGCATGAGGACGCACAAAGACAAGGATGACGAACGTTGTTAACTTTATTTTGTCTCAGACAATGGTGAAGATGTTGATGGTGATGGTGATGCTGATGGTGCTGATGATGGTGCTGATGATGATGACGACATGCTCATTAGCAATAAAAACAACAAAATGGGGAAGTGCCATAGAAGCAATTTTATTTGTTATCGGTGGCAAAAGCAACAACGGTGGCAACAATTACGACAACGTTGCTGCAGTTGTTTGTCAGTTCAACACGTTTAATTATTAAATTTGCATGTCAGTTTCTGTGGACGTGGCAATTTTTGAATTTGTTTACCAGAATCTGAAGTCAGAATGTTTAGTATTGGTTAGAAATAGATTACTTGAAAATGTGTAAATTGTGTTGCAAGTAGATATTCAAATATTATGTATATAAAATTTAAGAATCTTATTGAAATAGGAATAAAATAGAGAAGTATTTAATGATTTACAAAATCATTAGTAAATCAGAAGCCAACTCACAAAATACAATAAGAAGATATAAATTATAAATTGAATTTATGTGGCTTTCAGCAGCATTTTAAACACCTTCAAGGAAAGTTGAGATGGCATAAAATTGCTTTTGATGCCATTGACTGACAACTGCTTGAAGTTGCTTAGATTGACACAAAATTGGCAGAAAGGCTCTCAATAACTCACTCACTCACTCACTTACGCACGGGCAAATGCGTAAGCAAGCGTTGAACATTGGGCATCATTAACACGCAACGTTCTTAACGTCATGAACATCTTTATTATTATCAACATCATCTTCATTATTATCATCATAAGCTTCGTAATTTGCTTGTCAGGGTAGTATGTACTCTCAAGTGAACGAAGGAACAAACTTAGGTACCAACGACTTCAACTGGCGTTAAAAATTTAAATTTGATTTGATTTGATTTGAAACGCCTTAAGGCGCACCTCAGTCAAAAATGTTATTCATTTAATTTTAAAATAATCAAATCAACACACTCCACTCACCGTTTTTCTTACCCTTAATACCTAGTACATACTACCTACTATTGACATTAAGCAGTGTGGCTGTTAAGCATAATAGAAAATAGCACAGCATATTTTTAGGCGTCACAGCTGTTTGCACTCACCATCATTCGGAAATGGTTCATTAATATTCAGTGTATCTTTTTGCTTCCGAATCCATAAATGACGCACTTCATATACATAAATTTGAAACATTTTAAAATCCAAGTTAAAAGAAAAAAAAAAAAGTACTTAAAGACTTCTGAATAGATTTTATGTACTCATATAGCGTTGAACTGATTGCATGCAGTTGAGAATTAAACTCTTATATTATTATTATTATTATTTCTGTTTTTGTTATGGGTTTCTATATATTTGTTTTAATTTATATTTTTTTTTTTTTTTTTTTGAGTTAAACACTCAAATTTAATTAAAATCTTTAGTAACAACTATCATAGTATATAGCTTAGTAGTACCAATGTGTATACTATAACCATATAGAAAACGTTTGTAGATGGTAGTTGTAGCCAAATAAATGCCAACCAACCTCTGCACGAAATGCGACAAATGCAAAATTTCAGTCATTTAGATGCGCTTTTCAAACATTTCATTTGATTACCCTATAAACAGAGGTTATGAGGTTTTATCACTTTAATATTAGATTTGTTATAGATTGGTGACTATAAAAGCACATCAATTCTAAAAGTAAAAGAACTTTTGGTTTTAAATTTAGCAGACTGATTGAAATCTCTTCTGTTTCATTATAAGAAAAAGAAACACACTCTGTAAAAATATGATTAAGGATTATTTGCCTCAATACACTTTCAAAAGTTGTTGGTATTTTTTATTGCCAGAGAATTACATGTGTAAGTATTGGAATATAACTCACTGGAAACTAGAGAGGAAAGATCAATCGGCATGCAAAGAGAATGAATTGTGAGTTATTAAACGAAAATTAAAAGAAAATTATTCATTATTGTAAAATAGTACAATATAAAGGATAAAATGGTAAAATATTATAAGTTATTCCACAAATATATCACGTATAGATTTTGGGTAAAAAAAAAAAAAAAAAAAATAATTAAGCCAATTTTTTTATTTTTATTTTTTTTTTTCTTGTGGTTTTTAGCAAATAATTATATGCCAGATTTCATCCGCCAATTTCGCCGATTCTATGAGTCAATTTTGATGAAATCAACTCTAATTATTAATCACAGCTAAAAGCTCCTTATTGTTCAGTAATTTTATTTTGAATCCATTGAGTGGCTTTTACTTGATACGTGCACAAACAAACAAGACAGACAAAATTTTTTCTCAAAAATCTTACTTGGTACGTAATTTTAAATTGATGTTTAGTACACATTGCATATTGGGTATAGAATAGTGTAATTGGAAACCAATAGAAAATGAAATTTTAATCTCCATTGCCAACCTAAATGGATGGCGAGTAATAACGGAATTTGGGGAGGCTTATGATCATCAATTAAATGAAGGAAGATGGGGTCTAGTTACATAATTACCTTGTCCTGACTTATTTTAACAGTTTGATAATTCCTTAACCATATTTTTGGCATCCTCTTTGTGCTCATCAATTCAATTTTTCTGTATATTGTCAACAAAACCATTTGAAAATTAGATTTTTCACTTAATGGCACAGAGTGTAGCATATAATTGAATCATTGTAGCTGCATTAGATGCATTCTTGAGCACGTATTACGATTTTAATAACATCAACGCGTTTGTTATCTCATTTGGCTATAAAATTATAAAATAACTCAAAGTACTCCTTGTTGTTGTTGATGATGTTGATGTTGTTGGTTGCATTTTGTCGCATGTAACAACAAGAACAATCCAACAACAACAACAACACCGAAAGTGTACACAGCGACCGACAAAAGTAATGAAAACAACATAATGAAAGCAATGTGAGTATCTGCGTGTATTTATACATCCACATCCATACATATGTACCTATGTGTCTACAAAAGTCTGTGTGTGTGTGTGTGTGTATATATATATACACTTGTCTATACAAAAAGCAAAGCATATGCTATTTTTATTATATTTTTGTATTAAAATCGGGTGGTGTCTCTCTATGCATTTGGATGTGAATGTGTACTATTTGTGAATGAGTAGAAAAGCAAACATTTTGTAATTTGCAACAGCATAAATACATTTGCACGCAACATAAGTCACATGCAGAATCCAACATCCACACACATAGCAAAGTCTAGCTTACTCATACTCATGATCTAAGCGAATTGTGAGTGTCCTTTGTGCCACTGTTAGTTGCAACACGACAGCACCAATGACGCCGACTGTTGCTTTTATTGCATTTTGGTTCTGTACAGTTCAGTTCAGTTCTGTTCTATTCTGTTCTGTTGTGTTGTTGCGTTATGTAACATGTTTGTTCCTTCGTTTGTTTGTTCGTTTGTTGCTTGCGTTGCGCTTCTAATGATTTCGGAGTTGACAGTTTTCTAAAGTGTTTGGGGAATATAGTGTTAATTATGGTTGTAATAAGTTATACTTACACATTTCACATACTCACACTTTCACAAACTCTTATTCATTCATACATTCACGTAGAGATAAATATGATACTATGTTAGTGTATAGTTTTCTGTGTTAGCGAATGAAAGATTATGTATCTTTGTTAGTCTAAAATCGTAATATTAAAATGACCTTAATTTCGAATGCAGTACAAATGCACTACAATTGTCATTATGAGCTTTATATAAATGAATAATCTATTGGGGAATGATGTTGAAACGTGACTTTATGATAAATGTGTAAGTACGAGAACTATGCATGCTCAAAGGTTAATTAGAAATTTCCAATCTCTAAAGCAGCCAACAGACTTATAGTTCTAATATAAATAAGTAGTATATAATGCAAATATTGAGTCTTTTGAAAATAAATATCTTTATTAATCATTTTGGCAATTCAAATCATTCCTATCAATATCTGAAAAGTAACTTTCACAATAATACATAATATTTTTAAAAATAGTTTTGTTTTTTATTTCTCTATTTCTTACCTGAAAATATTTAACTTTAATGTATAAAAACCAATTAGGAATAAAAATAATATGAGAATAAATGTTAAAGCTTGAGAATTTCATTTTAAATGAGGTTTCCAAAATAAGTAGTATAAAGATAAATTGATAAATTGATTCATTTAAATAACCTAGGATGTAATTTCGGGCAATTAAAACTTAAAAGTTGAAGGAATTGAATTATCATGCAAACCGTGCATAAAGGATCTTTTAGATGATTATATCAGTCGTCTGTTCAGTTTCAGTTCAACTATTAGTTTTTCGTACGTGTAAAACTGATAAGAAAAACGGAACCGGGGATTGAAAAATGACGGGATGAATAGACGACCTATTATTTTCATTTCAGTAGATTTCCTTCGTGTAAACAAGTGCATCATGTCTCAGTCCATTCGATGACGTAAGTTCTTTGGAAAATCTGGCACAATATATGTTGAACTCAAAGCGAAACACTTGCATACTCTTTTCAGATCGTGTAAAAAGAACTCTTTTTCCAAACTGAAATGAAATGAGAAACTGAACTGATGACTGATATAATCATCTAAAAGGAATTTCATTGTGATATAACGTTTCGCGATTCTTGAATAACAATTGCATTAGTGATAGGCAATGCTCTACAAAGTATAAAATACTATTGAAGTCACTTTGTGGGGTACTTTTGAAAGGAATCGGAAAATCGTTTTTTTTTAATTGATTAAAAAGACATTTTTCCTTGTTTTCATTTTCTTCTGTGTATTTCTTACTGACTCAATATGCTGACTTGATTTTTAAATATTTTCAGACTTTATCAACTGATATTCTGATATGAAAGAATCGTTGTTTTCTCTTTCCCTTTTGCTTCTTATTTTAAAATATCGACAGTCTGTGGTATTTTGAAGAACCTTGCTATGGGTCACCCTCAGCAAATAATTACAAGACATCGCATGAATCCAATGGTGAGTATGAAAGTAATTTATATTTAAAAGAAGAAAATCAAAATAAAAATGCATAATGTTTTCACTCATCCTGTGCCCTACAAAGAAAATTAATTATGAAAATAAAATCTAAAAATCCACAAAAATGCACATGAGTTTTATGTTAATTAAAATCAGTATGATAATATTTTTTCTTATACCCTTTAAACATTGTTGTATAAGTTATAAAATATCACTTTGTTATGAAGTTTGTAACTCCTAAAAAAAAAGGTAAGTCATATAAATTGGAAATTTTTAAATAAATTATGCAAGAATGTCACAGAATCTTTATACTAAATCAAAGTGTCATTTGATTAGTCTTATAAACTACTATATAGACTATTATTACTATATATAAATAAACTTTTTAAGTAAGAATTCTAAACTTAATTGTTGGATGAACGACCCTTTAGACAAGATGATTGATAAAATTGTATGGAGCTGATATGATTCTCTTTGAACTTAAAAAACTATTCTAATCATAATTGTCTATGAGTGAAGGAAATTTAACTTTTAATAAAATTGATGTAAATATATTACCAACATTTTGTAATGAGGAAACCCTATTGGGAGATGACAAGTTTTAAAAGAAATTGAAGAAGATACCAACTGTATGGTGCCTTGATAATTTCTGATGGTGTCTCATCTCATCCTGTTGCGATGTAAGGCCAACTGAGGCATGTCAACATGCAAAACAGTGTTGCTAATGTAAGTAAATTTATATTATATTTTTTGTTTCCTTTTTTTATGTTTTTTGTTTTTGGTGGTGGTCTCCTTTACAATTGGGTGATGAAAGACAAAGTAAAGTACGGTAATTTTCAATGTAAGCGCAATGCCTTGGGATGCAATAGAAAACTTGCAACTGAGAAACTTTGCCTTACACTATTCTTTTAACCCAAAACCCAAGTCAACCTAGCCCAGCCCAGCCCAAAAGTGTTGCTCTACATGCCATTGTTATCCTTGTTGTTGATGATGTTAGTGTGTTGTCATCATCATCATCAGCAGCATCAACAGCATCAGCATTATCATCATTATTACCTTCAGCATTGTCTTTGTCGTTTGTCGCTGTAGGATGTTTTTCACTCTCATGTAAGTACAAGAAACCACCATAGTCTTAGAATGATAGTAGTAGAGATTCCTCTAAGTTTCTATGTTTGTATGTAGGCAGCAGCAATGCTTTGTCATGTGCGTATGACGAAGGCCAAAGCTCAAGTCACAAAATTGCATTTTAAATGCGCAATGTAAAACTACAGTGTAAAAAAGAAATGGGTGTGTTAAGTAGGCGTTGTTTTTTTTTTTTTTTGAGGAGATCCCTAAACTCTGAGATGCACTCAACCTTTTACAAAAAAAAAATATCTTCCGCTCGTCATTACTTCATTTTACGTTGTTTGCTGGGTTTGCTTTGGCTCCAAAACAAGCTGAGATGCAAATATGAAGGAAAAAAATTATTCTTTATGCATTTCATTTTCTTGGCATCAAAAAGAACGAAAAAAAAAGGATAGAATATGAATTCTTTAGTTTTTTCGCTGCTCTTATTTGCTTCAAAAGTGGCAAAACTTCAGCATAACATAAAGTGTCGCCTAATGGGTTTTGAGTGTTTTCGACAACACCGACTGGCAACTGCAACTACTGGCAACAACACCAGAAACAGCTACAAGAGAACTGCAACAACGAAAGTTTTCTGTTTAGAAAAGTTGGTCATTAGCGTTGTTTTTGTATCTTTGTATACAACACATACATATTCTGTGTGGGTTACATAGTTTGTGTCGTCTGAATTTGTAGAACTCGACCCAAACACTTTTTATTGTATTAAGACAAAAGTTTTGCATCGCTACTTTTGACCCTCATTCCCCACTCCATCCCCATATTGCTATCAACATAATGCTATGCAGAAAATGCCTTAAGGGGTCAGTAGTATTACTACATTGAATGAAATAACATTGAATGTCCTGCACAAAAGAAACCATTTAAATTGTGATAATAAAAACTAAATACTCATGGCAATTTTTAATGGCTACTCAAGCGCATGCCTTCTTCGTTCAAAGATACAAACAATACTTGGAAAAAGTATCTGCTTCAACACTAGTACTTGAACAGATTTGTCATAGCCATGCCATATGTGTAAATGTTGTGTGTTGGAGGTCAAGGATAACTACAAGTATGTGAGTGTGCAAAAGAAACTTGCTCAAAGTATCTTTTAACTAAGAAAAAAACAAGCAAAAAAAAAAAACTAAAAAAAGCAATTAAAAGCACGCCTTATTAAGCAACAAGATAACGAGTTAAATATTTAGATACATATTGTGTTAGATACAAAAGTTTGTTGTTGTATAATAAATAATTGAATTCTGATAGAAGAAGAGAACAATACTTTGTGTTTTATTTCTTACAATTGTCTTAAGAACTGAGAAAAAATGGAAACTTTTAAATTCCAAATTGACTGAAAAATGAAAAAAAAAAAGAAGATTAAATGATGAAATATCACTAATTGACAAATAAAGTAAAATAAATCCATGAAGAATCTTTAAAGCGACATTAAGAAGGCTTCTTAAATGTTACTGTTGTTGTTGTTGTTGTTGTATTACCCTTGAGCTTAATAATTTATATGTTTAAATGAGTTCATTTCATATATTCTACTATAAATGCCTTTGTGCAAGCTTAGCTCACTTACGTATTTCCTTTTAAGTAATTATTTCCCGTGACGACAATGACCACAACCACAC
The DNA here is from genome assembly GCA_035041805.1 of Amiota mariae. Lineage (NCBI taxonomy): Eukaryota > Metazoa > Arthropoda > Insecta > Diptera > Drosophilidae > Amiota > Amiota mariae. Next base: position 17,912,664 of record JAWNKV010000370.1, on the reverse strand, counting down.
GATCAGCAATAAAAAATATATTCAACACAATCAAACACATTAAAACATACTCAAAGGACTGTTTTATTGCTTTCAAGATGATGGATCCTGCGGCATTATATTAACATAAATCGGCGAAACATTCTTTTGATGAAATGAAACCAAACCAACACAAATTACAACCGACCAACACATAAACACACATGTACTATATATATAGATAGTAGATATACACATGCGACTGCAGATACAAACTCGTATGTATGTATGTATGTATGTAGATTGTTGATTTCCCTACTTTCTCATTACACGATGTGCATACGACAAAGAACGATTTAAAGCAATAGTGACAGCTATAAATTTGAAATTAATTTAAAGAACCAAAGCATTGTCATCAACTATTCAGAGCAGTGAGATGCGATGCGATGCAATGCAATGTGATGGGATGCGATGCGCCACAGCCTGCCACACTGCTTGTGACATGTACTAACATATCCTGATGCGACATTTCCCTTTACTTCCGCAAAAAATGCACACACACACTCACCTTATTGCTTGAGTAGAGTTGGAATGGAATGGAATGGGATGAGTTGAGCTTAACTGAATTGAGCAAAAGTGATCCAAAGCGAACTGCATCTGAATGAATGAGTGAATGTCGCGTATCTGCCGCGTTTGTTGTTTGTCATTGTTACTTTGTATGTCTGTCTGTCTGACTTTCTGTCTCTTTGTCTGTCTGTTTGTCTGTCTATCTGCAACTGTCCATCTTTTTACCCAATCCCATCATTTTATAGTTTTCATTATATGGCATCATGACTTTCTTATTGCTGATATTTCACGCTGTCAGTCTATGACTTGTACTCGTATGTTCGTTTTGTAGTAGTAGTATGTGTCGCTTTGGTCGGTGCATCTCCCTCTCCTTAGCTTTGTTGCTTGTCATTACAAGTGCATAAATTATTGTAACCACATTTGGTGGCTGACTGCCGCAACAGAGTTGAACTGAACTGAACTGAACAGCAAAGAATCAAGCCGCATTTAACCAAACTGAACTGTACAGAAGAATAAGAGTACTACAGCAACAGGAATTCATTGCGACGCATTATTTTCTTCCACCATTGCCACCTCATCATTATCATCGCTATCAACAACATCGTTATGATCATTATCAGCATCATAATCATCATCATCATGATGATGGTGTCTACCATCAAAGTATCTTAATAGAAAGATGGAAGTGGAAGATGGCAGGGCAACAGTTTCCATAGTAGTTTTCAAATGCAACGTTGATGACATGACAAAATATTTCCAAATTGACTACTTTTTCCATGGTATCATTGCACATTCTGTGTCTTTTTTGCTTCTGCTTCTCTTCCTTTACAGCCACCATTCACTATTCGTTTTTGCCTTTGTCATTCGAACAACAACCGCTATTTGCTTTATGACCTTTGTAGTGTGCCTGTCTGTCTGTTACATTTATTCGTCATTTGTTGTCTCTCCATGACTTTCTATTTTCTTCCTTTTTTCTGTTTATTATCCTTTTTTTACTTCTTTTCAACTTTCTTTTTTTTTTGTTGTAAGCATTTTATATTTTTTAGCAAAGTACTACTACAGAGTACTACTGAGAATATTTCTCAAGCAAGCTTCCATCACATTATTGCAACTGTTGTAGTCATCATCATTGTCATCCACATGAACATCATTGGGTTCGCCGCCATCATGCTTCAGCGATTTTTGGAATTTTCAATTTGTTCAGAAATATTTCACAAATTTATTATCTTAGCTCGAACTGTTGCTGCATCTAGAACTTAAGCTTGACTTCTTCGTTCGCTTGGCGAGGTTGAATTTGCTTTGGCATATCTTTTGCATGCGTGATTCTCATTCGCATTTTATGCGTAATTTTCTTTGTTGCTTGTATAAAGTGGATTTCTCTGATTTTCTCTTTGTAGCACAATATTTTTTGGATTAATTTTTTTTGTGTTATTATCAAAGCGTTACTTTTATTGCATGTAGAAGCATCGTGATGCTATTGATTGTAACAAAATAAAATATTAAAGAAAAATTCTTAAAGAATTGCTTTTCGTTATTAAGTATTTATTCATCTTATTGGTGGAGCTCATCAGAATTTCCAATGGTTATCGATGTTAAGTTCTTTTCCAAATTATGAAAGTGGTATCTAAGTCAACTTGATTTGGTAGTATGTACAATGAACTGGAGGATGCAGAATTCATGTTCAAAGCGAATGTAAAAGAAGACTCAATTTACTGGGTTTTTTTTTTGCACAAATCAAAGTCATTTAGATGGGACAGACTTATGTCCCAAAAGTGACGACATGAACTTAGACAAAGAAATGCTGTTCCATCTTATAAAGTATCCATTATTATTATTTTCTTAAACTACATTTCACTCTCTTGTGACCTTTTGAGTAGATACACGCATACTATTGTAATAATTTGAATATTATACGCTCTAATACGATTTGTAATCAACTTTTTATTAACTTTTGCAACCTTCTGATTACATCTACAACAGACAATCACAATCAAATTGTGGAGGAGCGAGCAAACAGAAATGCCAACTACACCATCACCATCACCATCAAAATCAACATCAACATCAACACCAAGCGACAATGCCAGATCCTGTCGACATTATCCTTTTTTAGTTTTTTGCCGTCATTCTTTCATTTGTTTCTCTTCCTTTTTTTATGCTGCATTCAAAAAACAATTAAGCGACAAGTGTCTCAATTTCAACGTCACTTACAAACATTTTGTGCAGAGCAAACACAAAATGCAAAAGTTTTTCGCTGCCGCCGACAGGATCTGATACTCGAACTGTGAGAGAGAGAGAACGAAACTGGCTACAGGCGCACAGACTCTCAAACTAACAAAAAAAAAAAAAAAAAACAAAACCAAAGCATTGGAAATTGCATACGTGCAGGGGCAAAACATGCACTCATGTATATCCACAAATGGTATGTAGTATGTAGTAGTACTATGAACAAGAAATGGAGATACTTAAATAGTAGAAGAAGGATTGAGTCGGGTCCGACTCACTGGGAAGACAAAGAACTAAGTTTTTCCTTTCCTTTGGTCCTTCCTCTTTTTTCCACATTTTTTTTTGGCATTGTCTGCTTGCAATGAACTTAATTATTTGTGGTGTGCTGAAATATTTTGTGCTGCTAGGGCGTGTCTCAGCTTTGATAAAATGTGCGAATATGCATAAAAGTATGCAACGAATTTTAATAGAAAACTTTTACGCATAACACAATTGTAGATGTAGCTAGCACAGAGTATGAGAGAGGTTAAAAAAAAAAAAATCAGAAGAAAACAAGGAGAGATGAAGTAAAGAACACAAGAAAAGGATAAGAAAAATAACATTAGTGAGGGATAATACTTTGTTTTTTGCAAGGATTACATTACTCGTTAACATTTACTTTAGAGTAAACATGTTCTAATTGGTGTAAATTTAATGGAACAAATCATCAAAATTATGCTGATAATATCTTTTTAAAGAAATATTTTTCCAACATCTTCATTATTCTCATTCGAAACTGAAGGAAACTTTGATTTTATGCAAGCTTAGCAAAAACTTATATAAACTAAAAATTATGACTTATGACTTATTGATCTAAGGAGTTTTAATGTCAGTGATTTATAGATGTTAAGATGTTTTGTTTTAGTTAAATGTTATTTTATGTACTCTTTCAGAGCAGATTTCAATGCTATCATAATTTACAAATTATTAGATATTTTCTCGTTGTTTGTACTATGAAAGTTAAATAAAGAGGTCTCTCTTAGTAGTTTCTTATCCCTTCAGAAAGTAATTGTATTCTCTGTATTACGTTCATACTACATATTTTTCAACAGAATTGAACTCGTTCATCTGTAGCTATGCATATGAAACCGTTGACTTTATAACCAAAAAATATTGAGTGATTGCTGTGCCAAGTGCGGAGATCCAATCTACCACAGCAAAGGTGCGTCCTGCGAATCGACAATGAAGCTTTTTTCCCCAGAGATTCAATTGTGCAAATAAACAAAAAGTGATTTTTTGTTGTTGAATGGTGATGTTCAGAGTGATTAAGAATAATAGATTTTGGACTTAATTGGTTGGTTTTAACTTACATTTTTTATGATTTTAATTTCATTCGCTGAATATCTTACAGTTTTCTCCTTGCCTGAAGCTAACTAAAGGAACAAATTTTTTTCCCAAAATTCTACTTTATTCATCAAGAGATCGTTGAATGTCCCAGTAATAACATGGAATATTTGCTGTTGATATTCTATATTTTTTCAGAATAGGTGATAGAAAATATGCAGGGAAAAATAGTACTGAGTCTTTCATTCATTCTGAATAAAATTCTTCTTGATGAAGTAAAATTCTAAATTCTAAAAATTCTTGCTCATAGTTTTTTTTTCATTTTTTAGAAATAAAGACCTGAAATATGTTAAAATAATATTATTGCATCTGGGCTTTAAGGTCAATAATTTATTTTTGTTTAGAAAAAGGAAAGAGTTAAAATTTCGTTTGAAAATACCTCAAAAATATATTCATAGCTTCCACAGTTTTTAAGATATAAATTTGAAATTTCAGTATGTAACGATTGGATATTTAGTCAAAAGACTTACAAAATAAAAATTTGATATATAATTATTAAAAAAAAAAAAAAATATTTTATATAAAGAAAAAATAAATAAATATTTTGTTTTACTTAACTTTTGCTTTCTGAAATAATTTGAAATAAGACAAGAGTGAAGGGTATCATAGAGTCGTCCTTGTCTTTTCGCATATAACATTGTGTTGTTTTATATTCTTTTATTTAGTTTATCTTCATTTATTCATTTACTTAAGTCTCTGTTCATAAATAATATTAATTCAAGTTTATTAATAACAGTTCTCTTATTTATCGCTGACCAATGCAAATTCGAATTAATGATAAACTTTGGCATTGAGAAGAAAGGGGAAAAGAATTAGGAGAGACTATTAAAAGTTTTTCATGCTTTTGATTTTCTTTCATTTATTCGATTTACTTTTGAGTATTAAGCATTTTCATCAGCACATCCCCTTCCACATTATCTTGGAAAATCATTTTCATTTACGCAACTCACTCACTCTCTCACTGACTCACTCACTCATTCACTCATTCACTGACTCACTGACAAAACAATAAAGTTGATAAATGACTAGAAAATTTACGAAATATTTTACATGCGAATTAACGCAATAAATTTTGTGGCAACAAAACTCTTACAAACACACACACACATATATATAGAAACACTCATAAACATAGATACACGATACTTACCAGCAAAACCACAAATAAACAATACAAAGTTGAATTGGATGTGCGAGAGTAGCTTGATTCGGTGGTGGTTCGTGGGTCTATGTTTTGGGAAACGAACATTGATTGGCAAACATTTTGATTTATATTGAAACACATTTAACAAATTACCAAAAATATATATGTATTTATTACTTATATAGATACTCATACCTTATTCACTCATTCATGCCTTTCTATTCATTCAGTTCTGATATCCTTCGTTCTTTGTTCTGTCGATCTGGCGCTATTATGCTATGCTTTGACTTGCTTTGTTTTGCTGTGAGGAAAGGCAATCTAAAGCGGGATATAACGTTTTCGAGAGCTTTTCGACAAACAAGGTCTGCGTAAATAACTTGATTAAAAAACCACAAAAACCTATTGACGGCCAATACTATGACCGCAGTCGCTATGTTAAGGTTAACAACCACACACGCTACACATACTCAGATATTCTTCCACATACACATACAAAAGTTGCACACGCAAACGCATATCAGACACACACACACACACACACACACACACACACACACACACACACACACACACACACACACACACACACACACACACACACACACAATACCAAACACACAGATACGCATTATAGCCACAATCCGATACATTGTGTAATTTAACACGAAATGGAAAACGATTGAGTCTCAGCACTTTTGGACGTTTCAACATTGAATTCCTGTTTTGGGGCTGAAATCATGTTTTGTCGTGGTCACCTGAACGACGTGAGTACAAGGACAATATTTTCTATAAGTCTCTGCAGCTCATGAGCTTGTGTGCGTGAGATTTTGTGTGTGATTGAGTTCAAAATGGAAGATTATCCCAGTAAAGTTGGCCAAATAGAAAAATAATGCTTTGTACAATTTATTTACAGTTTGCCATAATCCTTAGTGCTTTGTATTAGAACTGGATGTCCTGTAAGGAGTTTATGGCAAGGGACTGTGGCACGTTCTATACTCAGCACGCTCAACACCTTAAGTCGTCGTCAACTATTAAGTAATGAGTTTAGTTCTTTTGACGACCAAAGCATTGAATTGTGAAGTTATAAGCCGATTGACTTGGTTTTTTTTTTTTTTTTTTTTTTGCAAATTTTAGGTTGGTAAATGTTTGGCCCTTAAGTGTTCCCTGGAGTAATTTTGTTAAAATGGTCCATGTGGTGAGTAAATTATGAGCTTCTTTAAGACATAAGAAATTGGAATTTAATTGATTGAATAAATAAAGTGATATTCACCTGAAATGGCATCATTCTTTTAATAATTAATTTTGAAATTCTAATTTACTAGTCTATCTCTCGATAAATATTCTTATAGATATGTGGTTAACACCAAAATGTTTTGTTTCTTGTCCCTATGAGACGTGGCTAGCATCGAGTTCTTAATCCTTTATTTATTTTTTTATTTTTAGAACTTTTCCATATTAATTAGTGTTGATTATGTAGAAGAGTTTGCTTTTTCAATAATTGATTAAGTAAATTTATATAATAAGAGTAAACTGTTTACATGGACATCTTATTTAGTAAGTGATAAACAATTTGCTTTGTTGACGCGTAACAATAATTGATGTTTTCCAAAAAACCTCGAATCACCACTTTGACTTTGAGTTAAAGAATTTTTCATTAAAATTAGGCGAAATGGAGTACGAGTACATTTATTGAATTATTGAATTAATAACATGCTTGACAGTTGCATCGTAATGCAATTCAAATTGTCAAGGAATCCGTCATTCTTGGAAATGTTTTGAATATATTCTTCATCATGGTCTGCCGCTCTGAGGGATGATGATCAAAAATGTTTTTATCTCAATGAAATCTCGATCTGTAAAGCTCATTTTACACATCATTATAATTCTCAAGATATATTATTTAATCTTATCGTTGCTTCGGAATTAGCTTTCATGAAGTCTCGATCTTAATTAATAATAAGTATTAAACGAAATTTAAATTGTTCTATTTAATTGTGAACATCTGGAAAACATTGTCAAAAGGTTGGTATTTTTTGGTAAAGTCTTACTGCAAAGTTACCAGGATAGATAAATTTAACAGATTGCTTAAATGCTTCAACACACTAATTAATTACATAATTTGTAAAGTATTCAACTTCCTGTCATTATAAAAATCTGCAAGTTCTGATTCTTTCTTGAAATTCTATGATCAAGTAAAAATAAACTTCATGTTAATTCTACCAATGATGTGCATAATTCATCCTATGATTAAATAAAGTCAATATTATAAAAAAATGTGTGATGAATTGAAAAAGAAAATACCAAAAAGATATTCTCTTAAGATTTTCTAATCTTACACAAATTTATTTTTATAACAATGCAAATAAAATAGATAGGAGAAATTATTATGCTGGTCTTTGATCAAGGGTTCATCTTTATTTATTGTAAAATTGATAAATAAATTATATACGCATAAAAATCAATTATCTTTTGATTTATTTGAATGACCGCAAATATATACTTACTAAGAGTCCTTAAGGATTTCGTGATTACCACATAAAGCTTTTAAATCCTTGTCTCCTTTTTATGTTCTTGGTATTTTTCCAGATTAATAACCCGTAAAGATGAATCATTTTTACTGTTTTCCTACTGCATTTACATGCAAATTCAATCAGTTCAACGTTCGCCTGAATTGTCGTTGTCCTTTGTCCCTAAATCCTTAATCAAAGCGACAATAAAACATTTTTACGCGCAGTCAGTGCATATCAGAGAATAAATATATTATCAACAGCGCGTGACACTATCAAATTATGATTGAGCAGCGCAAGTAAATCCTATGGGGGGGACCAGAAACCATGATCTGACCAAAGCAACAACAGTCAAGCAAACTCACCAAAGGACATGCGTGCATAATAATCAAGAGACTGAGTGAAGGTATAGGATCATATAAAAACACTCAGTGAAAAGCAAGAAGAAACAAAAAAAAAAAAAAAAAAAAAATATTCATAAAGAAAATCACAAGAGAGCAAACTGGAAAATAAATCATTTAAATGATTACAGCTTAACTTTTGATGCTTTTGAACGAAATTAAATGGAGGATAACCGAACCATACCGAACTTTGAATAAATCTAAAGTCAAACCGGAATATCAATTCATAAAAATAATATTTATTTACTTTAGAAATAGAATATCATATTTTTGTATCTGTGCGTATGAGTTACGTATTTTATTGTTGGTGATTTGGTTTGGTTTGGTTTGGTTTCGGCATCGTGACATTTTCTCCAAATACTAGAAACGAAATGTAACCCAAATCTAAGTGAATCAAGAAAAATCACTTAAGTATATTTTTATGCTGGACATGCTGCATGGAATTACAAATACACATAACGGGTACACGCACATAGTATAGGATACACAGGAAGTCGCCACTTGGTGTGGATTTGGTTGCTGGTCCCTTGAGGCTGACACCAAAGACAAACCTTTTGCAGAGGCGAAAGTAGATACGCAAAAACAACAACAATAACAGCAAATAGAAGAACGCGTTTAAGTTGTGCCAACGCCATCAAAAGGACATCAACACGTAGCAAATAAAGGACATGCCACAAAGTGTTGTAGATATGCGAAAGAACGACCAACCACGACAACAAGAACAACTGAAGTTGAATGGTTTCAAATGGTTGTTCTTTCTTCTAGTTTAGTATTAGTATTGTATAAAGGAAAAAAGGAAAGAGCAAAAATTATTATGATTTATACAGCCTTTGGGGATGCGCACCAAAGCATAGCTCAATATATATATAGAAAGAATCACACACACACACACACACACAGAAGCAATCAGACACAGATACTAGAAATAGTAACAAAGTATCAAAGACTCAACTCAAATCGAGTCGACACGACACGACACTTAAGGCAAAAGTTTTGCTTTTCTGCTGCGACAAAATAGAAAAGTTTCTTGGCATATTTCTTCTTGCTAACCATCTTCATCTTCATCTTCCATCCTTGCTTCATGTTTCTTGTTATTCGTTGCTCGTTTTATTATTATTTTTGCTTTTGCCTCACTTCAAGTTGAGCGTACGTATTTCTTAGAAATTAGGTTAACACTGACGAATTAAGGACATTAGCGTCATACGAAAGAAAAATAAGACGAAGGATGAGAAAGAAGATGAAGTATAAGAATAAGAAGAAGAACAGCATCACTAGTGTGTCACTATTATCACATTGGCAGTTATCATTTTATATGAGTGTGTGTGTGTGTGTGTGTGTGTGTATATAAATATATATCTGTGTAGCGTACAAAGAGCATAAGTCTTGAATGAAAGGCAAAAGAAAGAAACTTTTTGTCATCATTTGCAGTCATTGCACGCAAACTTATAATGCGACAAATACAATAGTTTCACTATGAGTGATACTTTCATACTAGTAGGCATAGATACTGTTTTTTTTTTTTTTTTTTTTTTTGTTGTTGTATAATAGATGAAGTGAGAAAAAGATGAGGTGATTTGTTGATATTTTATATTTTAGTAAATAAAAATAATTAGGCAATGAAAGTTAGAAATTAGGACTCTACTATCTTCTTATTGTTGTTCAACTTACCCGATTACTGATGTGTATTTTAAGCAATTGATATTTTGTTTCAGATTTTTACAGAAGAGCTGAAGGTATGCAGGATTGCAAGTAGACAGGAGCGAGGCCACTTAACCGATCATTTCGCAATCTATTGCAAGTAATTTTACATTTTTTCCACTATTCATTATACAGGCATCATGTAGTAGACCCCTAATCGCAGAGTAGGTACTATGTTGAGTCCATACCCAGACAATAAAAAAGTAACTCTCCAACTGCTACGTTTAGGTCGAGAATCTGTGGTAACAATGATCTCGTTTGTAAGAATTCAATCTTACATAGGAAGGTTTGCCTAAGAACTTTACATCACTTTTAATGATTTCTGCAGAATTTGCGGGTCCATTGATGAGTAAGAAAACATTCCCCACTATAAATGGCATTGCCTTCCTGCTGTTATTTGTTTTTACTATTTCACAAATTTTATTTTGAACCAAATTAGTTTCTAAATCCAATGGTTTCAGCGAAACTCATGGTTTGACAAGTAACTTCAATGAATAAACACCTCATAGTGGAAACACAATAGGTCACCTTAATATCTTCCCAACAACTCTACAAAGTTTTGATAGCAAAATACACAAATTTCTTTAAAAATTTGTAATAGTAATCAATGATTTTTAAGACAAACGCCCCATATGGATATCACAGATTTGTATACATTTTCCATTAAAAAAGTTAAAGTGAGTTCTTCAATACAAACTGTAAACCATTTATTTTGTTAGTTATAAAATAAAGTTACAATTGTATTTGCATCTGCATGTGCGCAACTAACAAACAAAAAACTATCTACCATTTTAACATTTGTTAGAGAGCGCGTGACAAAATCAAGCTAAACTGGGAATATCCAAGGAGTTGCCTTCTTTTGGCTAACATTAACTGCAACTTGGCTACTTTGGGAGTCGGTAGTGTAGTAATATCAGCTAAAGAAGTTGTAGCTATTATTATTGTTATTGGTGGTGATGGTGATGGTGTGTTGCGTCTGGACATTATTACAAGTTGTCAGCAAAGTAATGTAACCATAATTTAGGTTTACTTATGACAATTTTCGCATTGAGAGAGCAAACGCGCTGCATGGCCAATGCCAAGCCGACTGAAGCCAAGCCAAACCAAACCCAGTGAGAACAAACCAAAAAGGATGCAGTTATACAGACAAAGGAAATGAAAACTTATTGCGGTAATGGCGGCAGCAGTAGAGTCATCGTCTGTGGCAACATCAGCGTTGGCGTCCATGCTTTTGGTTATGACAACAACAACAAAAAAAAATTATATATATAGAAAGTAATCCTTCCTGATATCACTGCCTGCTGCTGATGTTTGAGCAGAAGTAGCGGCTGCTGCAGCTGCTGGACATTCTTAAATTGTATTTACTGTAACTGTGTAGTTTTAGTTATTTTTGGCCAATTTCTAGAAATTGGTGTATAGCACGTTTCTTGGCTCTTGCTCGCACTCTAACGCTGTGGTACGTGGTGTATGTGCAATATTATTTTTGGGCTTGGCTTGTTTCTAAGAAAGTTATTAAGAGGAGAGCTGGAAGGCAGGCAACTTCAATGACAGCAAATCATAAAAAATTGAAAAATTACCGAGGAAAAATGGAGGAAAGCTGTTAAAATGTGAGAACTTTGACATTTTTCATTTGTTTTTTATTTTACATTTAAGGCACGTTTTGCATTGATGAAAAATAACTAATTCAATTTACAGCAAAGACTAAAACAAACAAGCATCTTAGATGAATGAATAAATGAATGAATGAGACCATCAATAAACTTCAGAATAATAATTCTGATTCACACCTATGTACACAAGTAAATTAGATTTCTGTCGCTGTCATCAGATCGAATGAAGCCTCTTAAAACCCACAAAATTATTTTTAAGCTAATAAAATATTGATTTATTAAATTAATACAGTAGAATTCAACAAAGCAACCAACAGGCAACTAACTCTCTCTTTCCCCAAAACATCTTTATATTTCGATTACTTGTTCAATATGCCTGAACGCGTCAGTATACAGGACTCTTGAACTCAGTGGTCTCTCCCCTTCGAGAAAAAAACACAAACAAGGCACGAACACCGACACCGACACCGACACAGGCACAAAGCACCCTAAGTGCTTTTTAAAATCCTGCTTGAGGGTGTTCACCCAATTCAAATCCCTCATACAATTCATTCATCTGGTTTTTCGATTCTGGTTGTCGATCTGTCTGTCTATCTGTCTAACTGTCGATTGCAGCTGTTGCCTGTTTCGTCGTCGTCCATAAACGAAAGACAAAAGATGATTATACTACTGAGTTATGGCATCCAGAGTCCATTCGTCCATATTTGTACATCGAATAGTTTGAGTTCAATTCGTTTTCGTTCCTTGGTATCAAAGGAAAACTTAAGTAACCTCAACTTTAAAATTGTTTGCCTTGCAGCCAAAGCATACAACATCCAGACATCATAACCATTTGTATATGTGTGAATTTGTAAGGCTACATAAAATATCAAGTTGTTGTTCTTAGTGTTTAATAATACATTACACTGAAAAAAGTATCTTATTCGGACACAATAATTTTAAGTCCTGGCAGAATAGTTTCATATTGATCATGATGCTGATGATAATATGAAACTTCCTTTGTTGTTTAGTATCCAAATTGACATCAGTTTTTTATTTAAGTTAACTCATTTTGCTTAGTGTACAAATTGTTGTCTTCGACAATTTTTGCAGTAAACCATCTTTGACGTATGAAGCGCAAAATGTGGAAAATATGAACGCCCGGAAGCTGTTAACAACTAACTGAATCGTTCGTTTGGTTCTTGTACTCTTCGACTATTTACAACCCAACGCCTTAGACAATATACCCACCCGGACATTGTCTCATTCTCATTCCATTCATAATGCATGCCTTTTCTTCTTATTACTATTAAGGCAGGCAAGCAGGCAAACAGGCGTTGCTTTGTTTTTGTTTTTATCCTGATATTGTTATGCCTCGTGTTGTTCCCTTATTGCAGTCCTGTCCATGCCGTTGTATGCCATTGTCCCTCTTTGGTATCTCCTAATATCTATCATCTCACTCTTTGGTGTATTGTTTTTTCTTTTTAAGCCACATCCTTGCAGTAATTTCTTCTAGTAGTAACTTGTGGTTCAATGTAGAAACTGTTTTTACTTCATTGTTTTCTTGTTGTTGAACTCTGGAAATGAAAAGGAAGTGACTATATGTATGAGAATCTAACTAAATATTTCTCTTTTTTATAGCTCGTTAGAAGTAGTTTTTCTTACAAACATTTTACAACAATAATAAATACAACAATAAATGTTGTTGTTTGTTGAACTTATTTTACCATACTACATAGTTACATACATGGATTCATAAGGTTGGGTAGCTACTTGCTTTAAGTTAAGACTCATTATATTCTTAGTTGTTGCTTTATCCTGAAACAAAGCTCCAAATAAATCTATGTATTTCCATAGTGATATTTTGTTCTAATGAAGAGTTTGCAAAGTTATTTTAAGAGATTAAAGAAAAAATATCATAATTTTTGGGGACTCTTTCCACATTTTCATGTTAAATTGTTCTCATAATTCTCTCTCTCACGATTTTCATTTCATTGTAGCCCTTGAAATTTCCTATAAAAAAAGGTCAAAAGTAATCATAAAAAAAATAATAATAATTTTTCTACAAAAAATCAGAAATAAAATCATTTAATATAGAAACTTTTTTATGTTTTGTATAATATTTGTCCACACTTCAATCTGAAACTGTTACAAAAAGCTATAAGTTCTCTTAACAGACTGACACAGGGACTTAGTTCAATATGAAGGGGAATCAAGTAGGGAATGCTAAACGAGGGAGCTGAGCTAAGACTAAGACTAAGACAAAGACAGGAACTACTACAATGAAGTACTGAAACCCAGAGCTCAACCCCAAAGGATATCAACAATAATCTAACCAAATTAACCCAAAGCACTAAAGTGTAAGTGACATTAAGTTAATTTTCGTGTGCATTTCTTTTTTTTTCCTTGTTGTTTGTTGTTTTGTCTCAGAGTCTTTGAAAGACAATGATGAGGTTAGAAAGATAATGATGATGTAGCTAAGAAAAAAGAAACTGTAGTAAAAAAGTTTCGCAAAATTTATACGTTTTTTTTTTTTTTGTACTTTCTTTTGGTGTCAACTGTGCGAAATTTCCCACGAGATCAATCAGGAGTAATAACAAGGATGGCTGCTGCTTCAGCTTTTGTCGGCAACATTAGTGAAAAGTATTGTTTTTGTTTTTTGGTCTTTTATACTTTATTTTTGTGAATTTTTTTTATATTTTTGCTGCTTGATATTTATTTCTGTTTTTATATTTTCAGAGTTGTGCTTATCATTATTGGCAGCTTTTTGTTGAGCTAAGCAGCTTCTTGTTCTTTAGGCTTATTGTCACCATTCGACAGGCAAAGATCCTACTTAAGCGTTGCTAATTGTCTGCAAAGAGAAGATGAAGAAGGAGTAAATGAGAGTGTATTTTATGTAACTCATTCGTTATTTGCTTACAAAGAATATTGTCCTTGACAAAGGTTTCAAAGATATGTATTGTATGACGTTGTCTTTAAGTCAAAAGACTTAAATTGATTAATGATGTCGCACATGTCAAATGGTAGCGAATAAAGCCAATTGGGATTTCATAAATAAATAATTTTATATTTATAATAAAATAAGTATCAATGGGAGCAAACAGCGTTTCTTGAACCTATATAGTAGTTCGTGAACCACCTCTTAAAAAATATTTCTTGATACATAACTTTTATTATATATGCTATAGGGAGTGTAAGGAAGAAGACTGAAGACTGTTTACATTTTGTAAAACTCCAAGTTGAAAAAGTTTGAAAATACAAAAGCAACAACTTTTGGATCAGTTGAGATAGTTTTCAACTAAACAGTTACAATTTTCTTCATCTATTCTAGTATGGATCTTAATATATTTGTGTTCTGATCAGAGAGCACCCCTTACTTTGTTTTTGTGTATACTCAATCGTTGACTGACTGAAAATTCTATTGGAATGATTAAACTGGATCGAATATTCAGTCGTCCTGATTGAATCTCTTTGTAGGTGGATGAGTGTTAGCGTTTGTTACTCGAGTATACACAAAATTTGCATCTTTTGTTCTGTTTGATTTTGTACCAGCAGCCCCGTGATTTGGTAGTATTGTGTCTAAAAATAAAATTGTTCGAATGGAAAATGAGAAACAACATGTTTCTGGACTAATTAGAACGTCTGATGTTATATAATTCATTGAAATAATCTAGAAAGAAATATCAGAATTGCTTTGGTTATACTTAGTAGTAATGAGAGAGTAGAAAGCCAGTAAAATATGTTGATATAATAGTTTGTCGAGTCTTCTGTTAGCAACTGTCAGCAATAGTTGAACTGATTAAGATATGGAGCCCATGTTGATTTAAGAGGCAACTTAAATTCAACTTAAAGAGTTTAATGCATGATTTTGTACTTACGTTGGCTTTCTTATGCTACTAAATGTCATTGGTAGAGCAGATCATCTATGGAGTGAGTCATAAGTTATTTGGAAAAATCCTTACAAGTTAATTCGGCGCCATTTAGGATCAAAGTCTACCACCGCAAAGTAGTTCAAAAAGATGATCTTTAAGATGAAGGGTAAACACCATCCGTATGTGACAAAAAAATAAACAATCAATCAAAGGTTTATTTGCGAGAATATGTTTATTAATATTTTCTGTAAACTTACCACAATTTTACCACATACAATATGAAATAGAAACTGTAATAATATTTTTAATAGAGTGACAGTCCATATTGTCTAACTGAGATGCTATCATGTTTTCAGAATATTCTATTTTTTAATAGATAAACCTGAATTTTTTTGCATTTGAAGATTATAAATTTTTTATGGTAGACATCTATGAAATCATGGCGAGTTTCAGCGAACACGAATTTGATTTGCAAAAGGGATTTATTAATTCATTATTTTGTTTCTATAAAAATAAAAGCTGGAAGCTTCAAGAGCAGCATTTTATAAATAGAAAAAGGTCGCAGTAATGGTGACTTCATTATTATACTGGAACTTCGATTCGTTATGTGTTACTATCTGTTTTACTTTCCACCAGATATGGAGATATTAAAATCATTGACATAAATAAATGAGTTGCATGCATAAGCCATATAATGGGAAATAGAGTTAGAAGAATGTGAGTTTTTAACTTTTTATATGGAATGCATTTATCTATGAGTTTAATGATTAATGTTTGATTGATTAAGAAATACTTTCTTCTAGAGATTATTATATTCTTGTCTATTATATAATTTTTCATCAATTTTAATACCATTCATATAATGAAATCATGTTCGTTTATATTTGTTGCATTCTTCAATGTCCTACTGGATTCTTATCATCTCAGATGGAATCTCACTTATATTGTAATAACAATAATTATTGTTACACCAACTATTTTTTGGCATACTTCCTTCTTAGAGCAGCCTAAATGTATGCAATATTTTTTTTTGTATAAAATGTATTTTTAATGAATATTGTAAAATGTTCGTGAATGTTTAATGATGGGAGTGTAAAAAATAAAAGAGAGATTCGAAAAATGTAGGAAGCATTTAATTTGAACGGCAATAAAAAATCCGATGAAAATACCACACAAAATGGCGGCATACAAAATGTTGGCGATTCCGATGGTTTGCAATTTTCTTCAGTTTTGGTTCTTCTTGTATACTTCCTGATATTCTCGTGACTATTCAAACTTTGGCAGGATGTCCGTGTGGCAATTTTAATGCAATTTTTTTTCCTTTCTTAATTTCTTTCTTTCTTTCTTTCTCTCAACTTATATGACTTCCTTTGTTGCCATGTGCATACACACACTCACAGACTTCCATAGCATTGTAGTAGTAGTAGTAGTAGTAGTATTGAATTGGCTTGTGCTTGTTCTTGCTCTTGTTGTCGCTATTTCTTTTCATTTTCATTTTTATTATTATTATATTATTTTCCTTTTTCTCTTTATCCTTTAGCTGCTGATATTGCTGCTCTCATTCACCGTATATTTAAATAGCGGAAATGTGCGACAAAATAATGAAAAGTCCATAACGGATGCAAGGTGTGTTTATTGCTGTTATTGTTGTTGTTGTTGTTGTCTCTGAAGTCATTGTTGGCAGACAGTCAGCAAAAAGGATATTATTGCCCCATACAAAGGTAAAGGACAATTCTTCGCTCGTTGTACCTTTTGGTTCACTTATTTACATTGAGGCCGGAATTAAATGCCATGAAATTAAAAAAAAGAAAAAAGCAAAAAGCAAACCAAAAAAAATTAAAAGAATTGAGAACAAAAATTTCTTTTCGTTGGAAATAAAAAAATTCTCATACCCGTCAAAAAATTTATGCAAAGTTGCATTTGACTTCATTCTTTCTTTGGATGGTTTCTTTCCTCGACTTGTTGAAGAAGTTTATACTCAAAAGTGAAGAAGGAAATTCAGACTCCTTGTAATATGAATTTATATAAAGGCAACAAATTGAAATTATTTATTGATTGAGGTGTGATATTTCATCAACATGACATTATAATGTTCATAAATAGAAGGTTGCAACTGTAAGTCTTTATTTATTTTCTATTTTTTTTTCTAAATATTTAAGGGAATAAATGTTTAATATGTATTGAAAATCATGCAGTCAGTCATCGTGATCTCCAAATACATTATTACAAAATGATCATCAATCTACAATTCAACTTGATATTGGTATAACTAAAACTCTATTCATTAATTTCTAAACGAAAAAATGACCGTGTTCTCATCAATTATTTTTCCACGAATCTTCTAACTTCGTATATCTCAATAATAATAAGTAGTCACCTCTCTCTCCCTTTTTGTCATTGTATACAAGAATATAAAAACATTATGCGTAGCTTATATGCCAACAAAAAATACCAGGATTCTTTGTTATTTGTTCAGAGAAAAACAAATGACAATTAAATGACGCATTAATAAATGTGTTGAGTAAAGTGTAAAAATAATTCCTGAAGTGCTTATATGTTCTTGCCATGCTTGTGTGAATCCTTATTTGTTTACATACTCATACCCTCACACAGATACATACGCACACAAATAGAATTGACATGTAATGAAGACTGAGACAAAGACAAAGGGAAACACAGTTAGACAAAGAGATAAAAACCAAATAAACAAAGAAAAGTTTGATATGATACTTTTATGCCTATTCCAATTTCCATGTTGTTTATTGTCCCTACAATGATCTGCCACGTGTTTAATGTATGTGTGCCTGTGTTATACTCATCTTTATGAGTATGGTTCATTCATTATTTCATATTTCTATGCTTGAAGTAGTAGTAGTAGTAGTAGTAGTAGTAGTAGTTGTTGGTTTGTATACTTTGCGATTAAAATTATTGTATAAGCTTATTGCTCTCTCATTGTATAAAGTTGAATGTATCTTGTGATATTTGTTCTTGTGATATCTTGTTATTGTTATTGCTGTTATTCTTATTGTTATTATTTTTATTTATTAAACAATAATAGAATATTCTCTAAATACATTGCCAAAGGAGAAAAAAAAAAAGAAAAGAAATTGAACCTAAGAATTGAGCTTTGAGCAAAAACAACACAAATACTGTCAAATACGACAATACGGTTATGTATATCATCCATAAACTGAATAAATATATATAAATTTTGTGACAATATATATGAATCTCAAAGTTTTTCTCTAAATGATTTTTACTTGCAATTATGTATATTGTATTTTTTAAGCATGATTTGACATAAATGTACGGTATAAATGAATAGATAAATTATTGTGCAGATGTAGATAAACAAATGTAGTTTACTTTGCTTATTTCAATCCAATTTCCTAATAAATAAGGTGTTTTATATCTTTATCTTTGAGATACATATTGGACCGAACTATGCCTCTAGATTTCATTTTAGATTATGATAAATCTAAGACGTATTTGTGTTCCCATTTGAAATTTGAACTAAGCCTTTGATTCTTATTAGTAAAGAAAGTTCTTACAAAAACTTCATGTGTTACATATAATGTGATTAAATTACAAATATGTGCAACATTCAATATAATAACAAAGATATGGGTATACCAAATGCTTACAGTAGCATCTGAAACAGAGATATAGTCATCATTGCGGGTTTTGCTCGTACTAGAAAGATGGTTTTGGTTTTTTTTTTTTTTTTTAATGCAATATAAAAGCGCCAACAAATGCTCAGAACGCCCAATATTCCGCTTAGCTTCTGCATAAATATATCGCCAGGTTTTAGATCAGAAAGAAAAATAATACTATGTAGGAAAGAATCACTATAGGAATGTGATTGTTATAGCCTGGGGAGGCCGGGTAGCCACTTGGGTCGCCTGAGGCGTTGTCTGCTCCATTGCAGCAAGGAACAAAAATGTAACCTTTTAAGCCTCCAAAAAGGGGTAGCATTTCTCAGAAAGATTCTGTTATGATGGCTTACTTCAAAGTTACAAATGTTCAACTATAAGAAAATAACTTTCTCTTCTTTATTCTAAGTGTGTGTTCATTATTTCATGTGTGTAACCCCATTCTTTTTATTGTTTTGTTCATCGCTTTCATTAAGTTTTGTATAAATAGATAGTGGATGGTTTTTTAATAAACATTCTTTGTGCAAAAATTAAAATAATTTATTTGTTGTGTGTAATTTTTAAGACATTGTGATCGCAACTGATAAATATTTTTTGCCTTTAAAAATCATCTGGAGTCAGGATAAATACTGATTTGCGGTACGTACAAAGTTCAAATACAATTCAGAGCTGAGTCAGTCTTTTTTTCATTTCTCGCTGTTGATTAGCAAACGTTTATTGTGAATATTTTGTTTCACAATAAAATAAGTCATTTTTAGTCTTGTTTTTAAGATATAAAGCGTCAGAGGTTCGAAAAGTCACATGTGAACTCGTTTCACATTTTTAAAAAATATAAGATGCTGAAAAATCTTGGAATCACACAAAAGCTTTTTCCCAATATATCACGAGTTTGCACTTTGAATAGGAAACTAACGACAATTATCAATTTATTACCACAAAACTTAAACTTCATTCGAAATGTTAATTTTAATTTTACAATTCAAATTCGCAGTTTATTTTGAATGTTTGTTTTAAGATTCAGAGAGATTTTTGTTATTGTTGTGGCTGCTGTTATTGCTGTTTTTGTTGGTATCGTTGCTATTATTGTTGTTATGGTTGTTGCTGTTGTTTTTGTTGCTGCTAGTATTGATGCTCCAACTACTATGCTAAATATTCGTCCAGGTAAATGAAGAATTATACATAGAAATAAATCATTTGTGTGATGCTGAATAGTGAAATAAACAAGAGAACGTAATCGATCGTTTAATGAAAATGAAATGCAAACTTCAACAAACTAAGTAGCGAGGATCCTGGTAGTACCAGCATGATGATTACAACTCTGTTTAAGCTGTTTGTTATCTGCTCTTCATAACCAAACAGATTGAATGATTTCCTTTAAAAATTCCCAAGTACTCGCAGTTGCGTTATATTCTGAATCAAGAAGTTCATTATTAGCAGAGAATGTTAGTTCACATGATTAGAGAAACCATTTCAACATTCACTTATTTTCCTCATGGGCGAAGGGAATCTACATCCGAAACTGCTGTGAATAGAATTAATACATAATTTGAATATTTCTGCAATCTTTTATTTATCTTTTTATCAATCATTTTTTTCAGCAGTGTTTGTTATTTGTTATTTGACAAGTCTAAGTATATTGTTTTTAGCCAAAAAAGGTTTTGATTGAAATTAAAGGAGGCTATCGATATTTTAGTAATTGAAAGTATATTTGCATAATATTATAAAGAAATTTAATTTAAATAAAAAGTTAAAATATTGTCAATATACTGTCAAATTTGGGGAATAACTTCGTTATAGGAGAGCTTCCGTTATTGAGAATCGACATCAATATTTTGTTTTGCGTTCAATGTATTTTAAATAAAACAACGTATGTATTATATTATTATTATATTTTTATTACGTTTGATACCAAATTGATTTACAATAACGCATTCTAAAATATTGTTATAAATTTTATATTTGTCTTAAAGTTTGTAACGTTACGTTGGCGAGCGATTCATTAATTTTACAAAGGTAGTGGTGGTGGAGATAAATATAATGCGGAAGATGTAAAGTGTTGGTGATGCGGAAAAAACAATGCATACATGGTGCGTTAAAAGAGACGAAGTGATGTGTTGGAAATACGGCGAGTGCAATGCGAACGTGGAGCGTTGGCAGAATCGATGTGATGTGTGAGGGATGCGGTGAGTGCTGCGATCCGACGGAGGCAGGTGACAGCGTGGTAATTCCCACGGCGACTTCCAGCTCAACAAAAAGATCCAGTGACAAAAGGACAAACGATTATTACACTTTTTTACATACTATAAGACATCTGATCTAATTCCGAAAGTGGAGGTTTTTACTACTATCATCAAATATAGCAGTCTTCTTTCCTTTTTCTCCTCTTAATTCTCCTTTATTTTTTACATAATTTTCATTTTCTCTTCTTCTTATTATTCTTTGTTTACATTCTTTTTCTTATCGATCATCAGGGCACCAGGGATACCTGCATTTATTAAAGTGATATCCTGAAAATTATTGATAATTATCGATTTCATAACAATATTTTCATCTGCACTTTAAATCAATCAAATCATCTGTTTGAAAGTTCGAAATTGATGCTGGAGGCACATTGCTTATCATCAAAAGAATCCAATTATATACCACTAACTTCCAAATCATTTCAAGCTTCATTTAATTCTCTTATGTAATGTAATTTTCTTCTGTATTCTTTTCTCTGTTGTGTTCTTTAAAATAGAACATAATGTTTTCACTCATTGGCTATAAGACGATGTCATTCATATTCGTGGAAAGAATTTGTGTTGGATGTTGTTTAGTTTGGACTCTTTTTATAAGCAAATTTATTGTTTAGATTCATAAGCCATTTCTCATGAATTTTACTGGGCATTTATGATTTCACATTATTTTTTTTAATGCAGTACAAGGAATTTCAGTCTTCTGAAGTAAATATCTCGTATTATGACTTTTGCCAAAAACAAGCATTTTATTTTACTGTTTTCCAGTGAATTTGCTTCGCATTATAAAAGTTTTTTCAATACATAAGTTGTCTGTTGAATAAATTCATTAAGGAGGGGTTATTTTGTATGAAAATTCCGGTGTGCGTGCTTGGAAATAATTCTAATATAGAAGAATTGAAGGGATTTACTACAGAAAAGTTTAAATATATAAATATATGAAAAAATAATAAACAAAATGTCTTCAAAATGACTTCATTCAGAAAATCGAAATATCTTAATTAATTGAATGCTAAATTTTTCACAAGCCATGAAAACAATTATGTAATTAAAATTGTATATAAATAATCAAGTTTTATGAGCGTCTTACATAACTTCCGCATAACAAATACAACACAACACAATCACAAACAAATATGTAGGCATTCATAAATTCTTTACATACACACACACACACACACACACACTCATAGATAAGCACACATAATAATTATGTACAATATACATGTGTACGAGTATGTATGCAATAGATACATAAATTATGGTTTAATATGTATGCGTATACGATAAACCAAAGTAAAGTAAAGTAGACTAAAGTCATGTAAAGTGAGCAACGAAGGGTGGCGATGTGAGACGAAGCTTGTCATAATTACATTAAGCATATTAAAGCTTGTCGCATGAACTCTGCTCTATTAAGGTGTTTTAATGTATCTACACGCATACATATCCATACTTGAGCAACAACAATAACAACAACAACAACAACAACAATAATAATAATAATAATAATAGTAGCAATAGAAACAACAAAAAAAAAAAAAAACAAGAACAAGAGCAACAACAATGCGTGTGCTAAAGTCAACTTAACTAACAAACTAACGGCGTGTCATAAAAGATTTTCAGCGATTTTAACTGTTTGCCAACGATACTTATATGCTGCGTCGAGCACATCCAGTGAAAGGTTTTTCAACATGAACATATACTCCTATTTTATATATGTGTGTATGTGTGTGCTATTGTTGTTTACTTTCATTCAAAGAGGCATAGTTGTATGCATATCTGTCAGTTTGTATGTATGTGTAACTAACTTAGGTTAGTCTGTAAGTGTTTATGGGTGTTGTGTTATATATGGGAGTGAGTGACTAAGTGAGTGAGTGTATGAGTATTGTTTTAACGCTTTGGATTATAGCGTGTAAACGCTAAACGCACAGCACGTAATTAATAACAATTAATTTGCTCACACTCACACATTCACTCAGATCACACACGCACATAGATATATAACCATATCCATATACAGAGATACATTCACATATACGAAAGGAAGTTTAGTGCAACTAAAATTGAGTTAAGGCGTCGCCAATTAAGTGGAAGAGATGGCTAAATCTGATTGGAATTGTTAAGTAAGTTTCCTTAGTAAGTAGCTGCATATACAATTTAAGACAAATTAAAACCGGAATTGCTTCAAAATATTATACTCGTAATTTATCAGATTATGTAAAATTGTGAAAGGAAATATCAAATACTAGTATTTGCTCTAAAGTCTCTAGAATTTCACAGACATAAAATTCAAATTTCATAGTATACTTTTGTGCAGTTTTAAGTAGAATCATCATCATGATCACCATCATTATTAGACTATAAATTATAGTAAAAAATTATATTGTTAAATGTTTGATCATTTCGAATCCTCAACTTAGCTTGGCTTTGTTTATTATTTTAAAGCTTACTTGCATACTTTGAGGCAACTTTATATGCCCAACATTACGATTGGGGGCGTGAAACTTACAATAAATAATAAAACAAGTATAAAAAATGAAAAGAGTTATCTCTTTTAACCCATATTCATAACTCAATTGAAATTTATTACTCAATAAATGCAACTTTGACTTTTCGCCTCGTCTTTCGTTACAAAAAGTGAGTATGAAAGTGAGTCTCTTTAGAAGTTTCCCATTTTCTTGAAATAATAATTTAAAAAATATTTCATGGTTCAACGATGCAACCGCAGTCAAAGAACATTAACTCAAAAGTCAGTTTCAATTCAGTTCAGACGTTAAGTCAATACGTGTGCTGTGTCTTAGTTTCATTCTCATTCTCCTTCTCCATTTCCATATTCAGTCTCCTTTATGACTTCTCTGGGTAAACATATGCATAAATACCTGGGCATTATTTATCTAAAATATGTATGGAGAGTGAGTGTGAGTGTGTGTTTTGCTGTCTAGATCCCAAGTGAATGCTCGCTTATGTCGGTGAACCATAAAGTTGAAATTTATTTAAAAGAAGAACAAAGAAGATTTTTGATTTTTTGCTTTACATATTTCTTTTGTTATTTATGGAAACGACTCCATTAAGTTGCATAAAGCACAAACAAAATTAGCTTATGAGATTTAAAAAATATTTATGCTTCGACTCACATTAACATAATTTATTGATTGCTTTCATATGTAGGTATTCGTTGACCTCATCCCTTTTGTAATTTATAGACAAAAGTTGAAAATATAAATTAAAAAACCCACAAAATTATGCTATGATTTTTGCCTTTTCATTATACCACAACATATTGTTTATTTTAAGAATCATTAAACTACTTTTATTGAATGCATTCCTTAGCTTAGTTTATTTTTTTTTTTTGATCTTTTCTAAATTGAAGCTGCCCACAAAATTTAATTTCTTTTATCGGGCGATGTACTATTAGCATTGCAGAAGCACCAAGTGAAAAATCTTTTGAAATTTTACTTAACAGAAATTCTCATTTTCAATAACATGAATTTGCAATCAAATGAAATCATGTTGTAATACTTCAAACAAAAGGATATCAGTTCTTATGTTCAACTCATTGCTTCTAAAATCAGATCAGTTCTCATCGACTCAATTTTAAAGATTCTAAAAGACTTTATTCAGTGTACAGAGTTCACTTTTGTTCTTATTTCCCAACGATTTCTCTACATTTTACTAAGGCAATGTGATGCTACTCATTGCTTTACTATTGCGGCTTAAATAAAACGTGTTTGATTCAACACATGCTTTATGTTGGTGCACCAAGTAGTGCTAAGGAAAATTACCTGCCGAGGCAAATCAGTAACATGCATCATCAGCATAAGCGTTGTATCTAAGCTTATCATTTCCAAGTGTGGGATTCCAAGGATTCTACTCTCAAGTTTCATTGACGTCAAACATGCATAGTACGCACACATAAACTCTTGTCTCACAGATAGTACAATTCATTCATTTAGTACATACATAGATAGACAATTGATTTGTGGAAAAATTGTTGTCGAAAGCAAAAAACAAGAAAACATTCAATTCTCAATGAGTTTTGCTTGATGAGCATTTGTGTTTGTGGCATACAGATATGCCTTCTTATTGTTATTCAATTCTTCATCGAGACAGAACGTAACTCCCTCGAAACAAGAAATGTGTGTGAGTTCATCAATACAAGGTTAGAATGCATTGTTTGAATAATTTAGAGTTTTCCTTGTATTTCTTATGATAAACAACATACTTCCGTATTATTGTAATTATCTTTTATTTAAAATTGTTTTTTAAATTTTTCTTAGCAGTCTAAATTTTTTAAAAACTACAACGACAATTTCTAGAAACCTCTTAATCGAATAGATTTTTCCTTCTCTTATATTCAGTTCTTTGCCTTTTTCTTTTCATTTCCAAACTAATCTCGAGTGCCTTTTGCGCTTTTCACTACTTATCTAGCTTGCATAAATCACACCTTCATATCCTGAGTGGTCTGGCCACCACTAGTTACGATGCCATACAGTTGTGAGTGTTACCAAGTGTTTTAGTTGTTGATATCATTTCTATTTTGTAGTTGTTGTTCCTTTTTCTGTTCGTTCATTTTTCCATTTCCAGTTTAATCTACCTTGTTCAGTTTTATAACTCATTCTTTCTTTATTTTTTTGTCCAACTAGTTTTTCTTTTTCTGTTACTTTTTAGAAAATATGGCAACTCTGTGCCAACAGTACCAGAGCATAACCACAAAAACACTTGACCACAGCATGAGCAACGAGCACCTGAATTTGTAGGACAACGAAAAAAAAAAAAAAAACAAATCAGATTCCAACAAAATAAAATGGAAAATATAAAAACAAAAGAATACGAAAAAACAAAAAACAAATAGTGAACAATGACTACCTACTATTGCTGCAAACCACTGGGTAGTGACCAGTGTTGCCAACAAACTAAACTAAGCTTAGCTAAACATTGTTGCCAAAATAAATTTTGCATGAACTGCAAATGAGTTGGTTGCTTATGTTATCTATTTCTCTATTTATTTCTCTACATTTACCCTGCTTCCATTTTTAACACCTTTAAACTAGATGGTTAAAGTAGTAGCTTGTACTATTAGGAAAACGTCTGTTTTTTGTGCAAAAATATTTGTCCAATCATGCTCTTAAAAGTAGACTATGAAAAATTCATCTAACCTTGAGCAGGAGCAGGCTCAGACTTGGTTGTTCGACTGTTTTCTAGTTAAAGACGTTTACAACACATAAATCTATTTTAAGGCGAAAAATCCAGACAAATGCCAGAGATTACAAAAAGATTTAGCAACATGATACATGTACACATAATACAAATGTATGTATGTGTTAGTGTGTTTGATACACACATACACACACACACATAAAGCAAAACAATTAAAGCCTGATTAATAGTTGCAGCAAAACTTCACCACCTTCGCCTCTAGAGAGACAAAGAAAAAAAGAGAAAAAATGAGATTCCTGTGGGTATACAGTCATATTCCTTATACACACATACACTGAGAGATACACATCCTTACAGAAATGTATCTGTATGTATTGTGCATATCCTTTTTGTTGCCTTTTGAATTATGACTTTTGTTTTGTTTCATTCCATTCCGTTTATTATGTTCATTGTGTGTGCGTGTGCGTGTGTGTGTGTGTGTGTGTGTATGATGTTTGTTTGTGGTTTTGCAAAATGCTGCGTGTGCCTTTTGTGGTTAAGGCTGTTTAGCATACTTTTGGCCGCGTAGACATTTTTCTTGAATTTCTTGTCTGTCAAAATATTTTCATGAAAATATCCAGCGCTTTAAGAATTCTCCTCAGTTTTATGAAAGCGAAACAGAACCGCAAGGCACATATTTGCAACTTTTTGCAAATTTCCATCGTCATCGTAATCATTGTCATTTCCTCGACTCGAGTATGTCACCGTAACCCTTTCACCCTTTTCTCTAAAGGCAAGGAAACCTCAATGCATATTTTGCATAACCACGAGTTGATCCTTAAACAGGCCTTGCAAAACAACCTTTAAGCCTTTTTTCAAACATAAAAGAGAGAAAAAATCATGAAGTAACTCTGTGTTTGTATTGTTGGTGTGTGTGTGTGTGTGTCTGTGTGTGTGTATTTGTGCTTCTCACGCAATTTACAACATAAATCATTAAAACTTAATGCTTCCCAGGAGATCAATGAACATGACCGCAAATTATTATACTGAAGCATGCTTACAGGCGCTGATGCCTGGCGCGCGTTGAAATCTTTTGCTTATAGCGTGACTGGATTTTTTTTTTTTTTAAATATATTTTTTGTTACATAAATAAATTTTTTGTTGGATTTTATAACCACAAACATGCGTGGTTGGTTGTACTGAGTCGAAGCGATGGTGCCGCGGCGCAGTCATTCGCCTTGATTTCAACTCATTGAAAATAATAATAAAAAGAAAAGAGAAAAAAAGCAGGAAAAAATCAACGTAAATTATGCTTCATAGTATTTACTTTTTATGTAATATTTTTGCTTTATTTATAATTATTTATGTATTTATATTTTTTTATTTTGCTTTCTTATGTTTATTTAATTTACAAGACATTAAATTAATTGCTAGAAATGTTCAGAGAATCTCGTTAGTTTATCTGCACGAATGCTTATAGAAGATCATCAAAGTGTCTGTGATACATACTCGAATGTACAACTACTTGACAATTAGATTTGTTTATTTATATGATAAAAGCATAAACTGTAAACCACTATTGAAAAACTCAAGTAGGAAAAGAGTCTGGTGAGCTTAAATATAACAGAAATTCAATGGATTCATATTAGAACTGGTCTCAATAATGAATTTTACTTTAAAATATTTGAAAATAGGACATTAGAGTTTTAATAAACATAGCCAAGAATTGTACTCCTCATGAATAAGATTGATAGTGTTCACTAAATAAAAATTACTATGGCTAAAGTGAGTAAATTAAAAATTGTATGGGGAGGGTAAATTTTTTCATAATTTTTTCCTTTTTACTGTTTTCTTTACTTGCAACTCTTCCAAAGGCGAATTTTGGAGTTGAGATTAAATACTAATATAGAAAGCTATATAAAAGTTCTATGAATGAAGTCCTTTGCATAGTTTTATAGGTATCTGAAAGGGAGAACCAATGTATGGATCCTGAAAATGTAGAGGCTATTGTCCAACAAATTGACGTTAAGGTGGTTGTCGTACGATTCAAGCCGGATGATATGTTTTTTGCTGTGAATGATGGAGTTGCAGACATACCATTAAGAATTCGCAAGCCTCCTTAAGACTATGGAAATTTTGTGTGATTTGGTTGTTTGAATTTGAAGTTGTGCTCCAGAGTTCAATGCCATTGAGCAAGGAGGAGACTGACTATCAAAATGCCTTTGTATATCGCGACAATTAGTAACAGGGTTTTGTTGGTCAGGGTTTGGATAGCGAAAGCATCTGTTTTGTCTTACCAAGGAGATTTACTTGGTATGAGAAGTGAAATTTTATTTTAGACTTCTTGAAGCTCAACTGGACGTATTAGCAAATCTATCTGATATGTCATTGAACTTGACTATTTCCTATTCATCAGCGACGGAGCAAAAGTTGAATGGGGTGAAAGTTACTTCAAGATAGCTGGCAAACTCCTGAGTTGAGCTGAATAAGTGATTCAATTGTGCGTTCAAGTCAGGTTTATTATGGGTATATGTTTGTGCTTCTTCTAAAAATTCTTGGATGTCTAGATACAACATTAATAGGAACTTTGAGAGTATAAAAAATTGGAAGAAATTATGATAAACAAATATTGTACTACATGATTTTATGGAAAATATATAAGACTTTAATCGATGTATTTTATGTTTGGGGTAGCCTTGGTACTTTCAAAAGATAGAAATGCATCTGATCTAAGTTCAGAGATTTTTAAAAAATGTAAGGCGACCACTTTAGAAAATTTATGTAAAAATTTAATGTTATGCAAAACATTTAAAGGTATTTAATTTTCATATTTATTCTCTATTCGGAGACTTTAAAATATTGGCATTTATGAATTCAGAACAAACGACAATGGCGACGATGCATTTTGACATTCTAAAAATTTCAATAGAAGCATCATCCTGCTTTGTTCATTCTACTGAAGGAAGAGAATGTTGCACATGTTAAACATAAACTCATGCATGGGTCCTCAACTTGTTTCACAACAACAATAAGAACGACAACATCAAAAACAAGTACAGAAACAAAAATAACACAACTTTTCTTCGATACCCAAGTTTTCGTTGTTGATGTTTGTTTTTAGGAACTTCACAATATTAGTGTTCAAAGTTGGTTATTATCACTTTTGAATGATGTTTGTAACATATTGGATATTTCATTTTTTTTGGGTCTCCATTATCTATAACGGATTATTTGTCACATCAGTTGTGATATGACCATCAGTAGATAAAGGTACCACACAAAATTCAATTAAAATCATGGCAGTTATTGCAATTCAATTTGAAGATTTCTGCTTTAAAGTGTATCTTATCTTTAGTGAAACCTTAGTTCAATTTTTTTACTTTTATTAGCAACTTGTAAATTGCACTTGTCTATGCTGAGCTACTACTTGAATCTAGTGGAGTCGACTTTGAGTGTAGGCGCTCGTTTGGTTTGTCGTTGATACAAATACATAGAACAAATTCACACGTATTTGTCATAAAATCATAAACAAGTTGTTGCAACTAACAACACACACACTCACACACACATCTACATAAAGACTGTTGTAGGAAGTCATAATATACAAGCACATACTCGTACATCAACAAACAGAAAAGGCATAAATTAAAAATATTTACACCCGAAAAAGAGCAACACAAACGGAAAAAGATTCAAAATAAAAGAAATATGCATTTAAAAACTTTTAGAATGTTACGTCCTCATGGCATAATAAGCGAATATTTAGAATAGATTTTTGAAGCATCAAATAAAATAAAAACATATAGCTTCCTTGCCTTTCTTTATTTTTGTAAAGATTGTGCTTAAGAATGCTGCGAATGGAACGCGCATTTGAACTTTGCCAGAAAATTTTTTTTTGTTTAATAAAACTCAAAAAGCTTAGTTGAGATGAAAACAGACTATGAACTACATACAGACTAGGGGCGGATAATAAGAATATAGCCTCAACTTAATATAATAGAATGATGACAAAATGTTTCCTGTTTTTCTTTATTTTATGAAAATAATTTCTATTAAATTGAACACATTGAAACTTGTTTGCGTTTTATGGTTGTGTGTATCAAAAGATCTATAATTAATGGAAAAAGCTTTAGTAAAATGAAATGAATATTTTATTTAATATTTCTATTTTGCATCAAATATTTATTGAATGTTCCTCGCATAGACATATGTACATGAATGTGTATAAGTTTATATGCATGACTAACAATCAACTTCCTTTTCTTAAGTTTGTGTACAAGTTTAATTTCCGGTTACGCATACGCAATGTATTCTAAAGAGTTTTACTTGTGCATACAATAGCAATATAAATTTATACGCTTGCAATAATATTTTGGTAAAAAATTTCAAATAAAAAATACTTGTACCATATAAAATATGTTTTTATCTCATTTTTATGTTTTTAATTTATTTTTTATTTTTTTATTGTTGTTGGTAAACCAAATCATAGGACGCCCAGGCAATTAGTTAGACAGACTTAATATGCTAATTAATTATTGAGCAAAGGCTTATATAAGCTGACAGTCTAAAAACATCTATTTAGGATATTTATTTTGACAGCTGCTTTAATTTGGCTCGTGGTTACCAGCCATATTCATTTGTCCAAGCAAACTCCTATGCTCTGCTCTGCTCAGTTTCCTTACAGACAACATTTACCCAATGCTTACTTAAGTTTTTGTTTGTGAGTTAAGTTTTACATATATTATATTCTCTATTCCAAGTAAACACTTTAATCCTGTTATTTTAATTCAACACTAACACCATTGTCTTTATTTAAATCTTCAAACGTAACCAAGCATCCTTTTGGTTCGTGCAAGTTTGTCTTCATACGATTTTGTTTGTATAATTCTACACACACACACACACACACACACACACACACACACACACACAAATACACATGTGGATATTCTTACAGTAATAAAAACACTTCTCTTGTGCTCTGACAAAAACAATCATAAGGTTATAAAATTCAATTATGCATAGATGGATATCTCAAGTTTTTCCTTGATCCATTGCAGTTTGCTATTGGAAACCATATCTTTGTTTTTTCATCCTTAGACTGTATTTGGGCGATTAGCAGTTTGATTACTTTTAACATGTTGACATAAAGATATCAGGTTATCTTATACTCTTTGAATTAAGTAACAAATACATTCATATTATTGTACTTAGAAGATTTCATATGAAAATATATAGAAGTCTTATGGTCATCAAATGTGGAAAATTATTCTATGAATGATAATTAAAGAAATTCATCTAGTAAAGGTGAATTTTATATTTTTAAATTCCATTTTCTATATATAAACGTTTTTGTTTGCTTTCTTTAGATGCCTTAGTTTGTAAAACTAAAACTGAGTCAAAATATAATTGAATATTTGGTTTCTAATTTAGTATAATATAGCCGACAATTCAACGCTTAACTATTGTCAAGCATTTATCTTTTCTGATGACACCGCCCTATGCTGTTCTGTCAAAAGCTATAGTGAAGTTCAGAAACACCTTGAAGATGCTTTTCACATTTTTGCTAAATATTTTCACTTTCAGGTATTACAGCAGCTGAAAGATTAACAGTTTCTTTAAATTCTCTAGGCTCATTCAGATATCTTTGAAGGACTATTTTGCAAGGAAAAATTATAAATAAAATGGCAATTGAGTGGTCAAAGTTAAATAAAGATATTGAAAACTATGTTGGAAAGTACCAAGTGATATAAATGTTTCTACTGTTATCATTCTCAACACCACTTTACGATGGACTTGACCTTCGCTCTTATTTCTATTGTGTCATTCAACTAAATTTGAAACTAATGCCAAAAGAATGTTTTGGTTTGCTATGTTTTGAAATATGTTTGATCAAATCAGTAATCCTTACAAAAGTAAATGTGAGCACGATTCGGTTGTCGTGTCTCGAAATATCACCATTTTCAAAGGTAGCATTTTTATTTTTTGCATAGTTAAACACTCATAAAAACCTTAGCCTTCAAGGGTTGAAATTGAATGGAATTAACTTATTTCAAAAGTATCTCAACAAGAATATCAGCATAATAAATCATTTTAAACTGCATAAATCTGAATTCAAATTAAAAAATTACATGAAGTGGGCAAACGTATTCATGCTCGATTCTCTAAGCTCATACTGCACTCAGACAAATAAAGTCTTCAACTTTAAATTATTTGTCATTTATTTAGCTACTCATACTCATAACGTATATTCAATCAACAGTTTGAACCAGAGCCAGGAATCAGAATCCGAATCATGCAATAACAATTGAAACCTCAGAACTATTAGGCTCAAGTAGTGAAAATTAGTATATTTGTTAGTGTGTTATTAAGTTCTTGTTGTTGGAGTAGCTATTCTCGCTTTGGTATACCCAAAGCATGCTCTCATATAAGTAGAAGCAGACTGTCGACTGTCATTTCTATAACCAAATCACTAGAGTATGCTACAATAATATAGGTTATTTTGTGTGTAGTAGTACATACTTGTCGTTATTGCTATTATCATTGTACTTACTTATTGTTGCTGTACAGTGTTGTGCAAAGTAAATGAGCTACAAAGCATGAAAACATATACATGTATATACACACATTCCCTGATTATATCTAAAATTTTGCATACAAATTTCATTTCATTGTGTATTTGTTTTATTTTTTTTTCTTCAAGTTATACTAGAATACTCGTAAAACTCCTTTGTCAGTGGGTGAAAGGAAAGAGATTGTGCAAGAGGAAAATAAAGGTAGAAGGGTAAAGAATGTAATGCATAGAACTCATGACTCTGGTTTGTATTATACTTGAATAGTTTTTGTGTTAAAAGAACAAGTTTTGCAATTAACATGAAGTGTGTTGTACTCAAAGTAATAATAACAGCGACAAAACTATACTAAAACTAAGGATGAACATTTGATTATAGTACATACGTATATGTTACTTCATATCACATAAGAAGTTTCAGAGCTATTCCCATGATAAATAATACAATAAATAATATTAATTTTTTAAGGTCATGAAAAGAAGTGTTCGTCTTTTGTTTGAATTGAGTATTTAGCTTACTAAGTGGTTAGAATGGTGCATGTTATTCTATAAATTTTACTATTCTACCCTTGGATTGTATTTCTGGTATTAAGTTCATAGTTTTGCTTGTATTGCTTCCCATTGCTCGTTACTTTATTCAAACAGAAATTAAAAATGATTTGATAGATTTTAAAATTTCTTTTTCGATATTGAGGCATCTTTTTTGAATTTTCACATAAACTCAGTTTTTACTTTTAATTTATTTATTTTTTTTTCTTTTATTTTTATTTTTATTTTAGAAATATGTATCCTTTGGTCATATTAAGTAAGCGTGAAAATGTAAATGCGCCCCAAAGCAGGCCACAAAATTAATTAAAAGCAATTAAAATTTAAATCGAGACAAAACAATGAAGAATATACAAAAACAAAGGAAAAAAGGAAAAGGAAAAAATGTCTAAACTAAATAATTTTGTAAAAAAGTTGTCACCGTAATTATAATTTCCATGGGTGCCTGAACGCCAAAAAGTATGCTAAATACAAAGTACAAAAAAATAAAAAAAAAATACAATAAAATTTTAATCTGCACAAGCTGCGAACGTCAGTCAACAGGACAAAAGGACAGAGCAAAGAAAATGAAGAAAAGAAAAGAAAAAAAAATATTGGTCGAAGCTATGGCAAGCAATCTGTGCTACAATGACATTAATTTACACTTCAGCGAAGAGCCCAGCGATTCCGCCAAAGGGTTGAACCGGAAACCGGAAGATGCGCAACAATGCAAAAAACAAAGCCGCGAAGTATACAAAAATAAAAATGAAAGGAATTTAAAAAAAAAAATTAAGGTCGACAAAGTCGAAAACAATTTGTTCAGCATCTTAGTTAAAGATTGAGAGCCAGGGGACAAACAAATTTTCCTATTAAGTGTTTTTTATTTGTTTTTTTTATTTAGGTGCCTCCTTTTTTGTCTACGAGTATAAGACTTCTAGATCATGGTAGAATGGTAAATTACAATGAAGTTCTAGTTTTAAAATCCATTATTCATAATTGCTGTTGATTGCAAGCCATTTGATGTGGTTTTATTGAGTTTTTATTATTCATACAACATTAAAAAGTGTAAATAATGTAAGTATCTATCAGAAGCAATAGCAATACATTTCCACGCGATAGTCGTGTACACAATATGATTGATTTCCATATTTATTCGAACGTGTTATTCCTCCTGCTAATGCTATGAAGTAGTTCTTGAAACGTACAGTTGCTTCGAACTGACCAAGGCCCGGCACAGTTTCCAGGGTCACTCTAATTTCGTACACTTCATTAGATTCTGTTTCGTCTTCACGAGTGGCAATAAACGAGTTAATAACACGATTCAAAATCAATGGATGACACTTCGGGAATGGTTCGAGGAGATTGTTGATTTGGGTTAGTACAAAGCGAGCAGAACGTCGCACGCGTTTGTCACTTGTGGATAAAGCAATTAATCTGTGGCAGAGACAATAGTGAGTTGGAATCTTGGCATGAGTGCAGGTACGTTCGTCTGGTATGGGCAGAAAGAGGCTTATGCCACGTGGCAAAGTTTCATTCTTCAGAAGGTGTAATAGCTTATTGCTTCGATTTTGTATTTTAGTCTGTGACAAATTCTTTAAGTCGATGAGGTCCCTCAGAGTTTCATAAACATCGAAATTGGTAACCAAACTGTGAGCATTCCTTTGAAGATTTTTCACTGCCATCGGATAGATATCACTTAACCATGATGGATAGAGTATAATAAGTAAAGGTTGTGAATCTTCGATCATGCCTTGATGGGTGCGTCGGAAGCCACCCCAACGGGCACCATGATCTGCCATCAGTAGGACGAGGGTACGATTCAAAACATTCACACGCTCCATTGTCTGCAACATATAAAAGAAACGCATATCCAACTTACTGGGATACCTGAAATGATCGTGGACACCTTCAATCCACCAGAAATATGAGAAGAAAGGCCGTACGCGCAGCAGTGGCAACAATTTGTAAAAGTATTCCCAGAGCACTTGTGAGAACGTTTTACTGCCGCTACAGTGTACGCCGGAGTGATTGCTTTCATACCCTCCATCTTTGTGCAATTCGACGAAGATTGGACGTGAATAATAGTCTGTTGGAATGGAACGAAAACCACTTTTTCCATAATTAAATGTGCCACAAACTTGGGTATCTTCACCAAAACTAGTCGAGTATCCTGCCTTTTTATAGTCATTCCATAGTAGTGGACATTTGTCGTAATATTTTATATTAGGATTACAGTTCTCTTCAAGCTCCTCCGGTGACAATCCACTTAGCAGTGGTATAAGATTTGGATAAGAATTATCTCCAACTTTATTGTAACCCCAGTACTCGATATGACTTAACTTTGTACGTACAAATGATGCAGTATGTGGCATTTGTCTTAAGAAGTTTAAGTGAGACACAGAATCGATACCCACAATCATGACGGATAAACGCTCTTCCGGTGGTGAAGCTGGAGTCCTTTGTGCATTCTCCCTCTCCGCTGGCAAAGGTCCAAAAAACAACACATCCTTATAAATGACCTTAATAGGTTTACCACGCAAGTCCAGCCAACATGTCACTCGAACCATATTCACATGTCGTGGGACATTTACGCTAGCTCCTTGGTGATCCAACCTAAACGAACTCCAGTTTCCACATCCATTGCTTCTATCATGTAAACGCTGCAATTCGCAATAGACACATTCCAATTTCATAGCGGCCGTCATGTTATAGTATTCCATAATCTCAACTATGTCCATATTAAGTACAAGTTTGGATTCTGCACCTGGTAAACCATCCTGGGTGCGTAGCAAAGTTTTATTGTCACAGCGCACATCATCAAAATGATACAAGTATTCGATAATTGTGGGATTTAAGACATCCATTGCCAGCACTTGACATCCGCTCGTATTGACAAAGTATGCCTGCTTATGCACATAAGTTTTCCGATAAGCAACAAAGTCCATGATATAATCGATATAGTAATAACCAAGAAGACATAGCAGCAAGCAACACAACGTGAATCTTCGGAAACATTTCTCACGGCTTCGCAAATTGATTTCCTTTGGTGACAACATTTTCACCAAAATTTTTTTAAGACAAATATATATCAGATTATATTCACAGCTTATTTTTCTTATTTAAGCGATTTGATGGAAAACTCAATGGAATTTCTTTAATAAATGATTTTGAATATTTATTTTTACAGAGTTGCCATATGCATACAAAATAATGTGGCTTACCCAGAGTAGGAAAGTTATTTCTAAAAACCACATTGCATAAGATAAAATATAAAATTATAAAGCTCATCTTTATTTTTAATAAAGTTTTACAGTGTTTAATTCACAAAACCATTAAGTAAATGAAATAATTATACCACATAGCAACTCTGCGCGAATCAACATTGTGAGCACAGCTAATTTTTGAAATGCTTTATAAGTGCTCTACATTTTAAATCGACTTATAAAAATATGGACGATTTAAAAAGTACTCTTCGTTAAATCGCTTCAAGTTTATCATAGCGTGTTAATAAAATATTCATGTATGCTTTCATTAACCGATTTATAGGCTTGGTATATAACTTCGATTTTATTGCGTTTTAAATCAAGACGATTGTAATAAATATTTTGTATATCATGTGATCCCTAAGCAATATTAAAATATTAAGAAAAAAGAAACGTTCATTAAGAAATAAAGCGCTTTATGTTCAGAAAATTAATAAAATATAGAAAAAAAAGAGGTCTTAGAGCAAAAACATTGTACACAACAACTAATAGACAAGAGAAATACGCTTATGTTACTCTTTCTTGTTATGCTTTTCTTCATTTCTTCAGTTCAAAACTTAAAACAGGATATCAACATTCCTTAATATTTTATAACAAATTTAAATATTTGTAAAGAACAACAAATTGTGCACAACAATACAACAATGGAATGAATCCCGAAAATACTGTTAAGCCACTGCCACTGGTGTTAGTGACATCAACAAGTAAGCAAGAATTCAGTTGTGCGCCACCAGAAGATGGTCATGTCACAATTTTGGTCAAAACAGTTGAGAAATACAGGGTACTCATAAAAATCCTTAGAGCTGATAACTGAGAAAGAAACACTTACACCATGCATAAACTAACTACTTTCTTTCCTACGCCACTTTCCTCCCCAGAGTCAGCGGGAGTCCGAACAAGACTGGGTATCGACCAAAAGTCACTTCGGTACTGAAATACTGAAGTTAGTTGACATGAATTCAAATTAATCTATTACTATACGGCCTAACGTCATCAGGCATTTATGCTAATCATCATGCACTTTAAAAATACATTTAAATAATGTGCGCGAAATCAAGTTAAATAGTTAATAGAATGCTATGTGTTAAGGAGAATTAAGAAATTTGATTTTAACTGATCGGAAGAAATATAATTAGATACAAGGTCATAGAATAGATTGTATGATTGACATAAAACACGAAAAGGATCATGCTGCAAATAAGTAGTCTTACATGTACCAACAAGTATAGGAGAATAATTTCTTGTAACCCGAAAAGGAACATTAAAATTAATACTACCAAGCAGGAAGGGGAAAAGATGCTGCCTACAATTATATTGTGCAAGAATGTGACACCAAGTGTGGTTTTACGACTGGATAATTTGGGAGGCGAATTAATTTAAGACGGCTTTAGTAAGATGGAATGTTTATATTAGGATCCCAGTGTAAGTTACGCAGTGCAAAAAGCAATTCTTGCTTTTGAACGGACTCAATACTATCACTTTACTTTTTAAACTGTGGATTCCATACACACGAAACGTATTCAAGTAATGTAGTCCATTAAAGAAGTGAATAATAAAGATTAACCTGCTTAATGTTTAAATAAATGTAAAGAAAATCATGCAGCTAGCTATAAAGGTTGTGTTGTTTACAAAGAAATCATCACAAGAAAACCATTTTAGAACCAATCATCACTTGATCAAATTCTCCAATATAGCTTCAACCAAAAGCTAATACAATCAGATCAACAAACTTAAGCTATTTAGACATATTAGTTGTTATTACCGCACAGCATCAGTTTACACCACTTGATAAAGATGCAACTAGTACAAAATAGCCATGATGAACTTAAAGAAGAAGTGGTGGTAGTACTGCGGCAATATCCATAAGAAAATGTGACAGCATACCAGTCAAAAACTCGTCTGTGGGGGCCATCAATTCAGAACAATTGCCCAATTCATGTGTGTAAAGGCATAGGTTTTCATCAAATTAAATATCTTTTTTAATTTGTATATTTCATCATTCTTTATAGTGATCAGATCAGGGTATACAGTTTTCCATGCTTTTAATATCATTAGCTGGTATATAAGTTAAATTCAGACAAGTTTTATTATTTAAGAATATATTTTATTTAAGTATTTATTCTGTGAACAAAATACTTGCTTTATTGGAACTTGATTGACTCAGGCTAAATTACAATGATTTTTGACTTTATAACGAAACCTAATTGA
This sequence comes from Amiota mariae, assembly GCA_035041805.1. Classification (NCBI taxonomy): domain Eukaryota; kingdom Metazoa; phylum Arthropoda; class Insecta; order Diptera; family Drosophilidae; genus Amiota; species Amiota mariae. Next base: position 17,873,729 of record JAWNKV010000370.1, on the reverse strand, counting down.
ATACAAAATTTTGCTAAGTAAAGTAATCAGAAACCAAATAATAAACTAAAAAAAAGAAGTGCAATGACTTAGCTTCACTTCTTGTCAACAGTGCTGACTGCGCGTCTACAAAGCGGGTTGCGCTTGTTATTTGACGCTTAACTTTGTATGACTTAACTTATATGCGTTAAAGCTCTCTGGAATGGTCCCGATTGTGGATTAATCAAACGATTTTGATTAGGTTGTACAACTTTTTCAATAAATTGACTAGAACCGTGCTTATAATTGATTGATTTTTATTTATATGTCTACTGGATAAATTGCTGAAATTTCCTGAACTTCTTGTTTTTGAATGCAATGCATCAAGTTTCTCTACAACTGCATCGCAAGTCTGTCCTCCGCCTTCTATTATATGTCAACTCATCGCTTCCTTAACTCATCAGATTAACCAAGAGTATAAAAATTATGGCACCATCTTATTCCAACAAACTTTATTACCGCTCTATGTCAGTAATATATTCTTACATCGTTGCCCATATACTGTACCACAGATGTCATACAAAAAAAAAAACAATATAGATCTCGATCTGTGTTCATTTTCTTACATTACAACATATAATAAATAGTTTTACCATAGGTTAGGTTAGGTTAGGTTAGGTAGCTGCATCACTGAACGAGTGATGCCACTTAGACCACAAGATGGGTCCGTTGTGAGCATAGTTTTACCATACTATGTTGTAATTTTTAATATATTATTTTCGTTTTTTTAAATTGTTAACAAACTAAACACATATTTTACATTTAATGCATAACAAAAGAAGACGGCAGTGTTGGTGGCACCAGTAGCGGGTGCCAAATGAATATCAGTTCCAATGTTGTTCCTCTCCAGACGCATTCATCAAAAATGTTAAAAGCTCAATGTGATAGACTACAATGTTCGCAACAGATACACTGCAGATCAAATCGCGAATAGGCTGAATAAAGAAAGATTGAAAAATTAAAATTTGTGCAAATGATTATATAGATATATTATTTTTAAAAATTTTCTGAATGTATCAGAGACCCTCTCCGCCATGACAAGGTATTAGATTAGTCTCGACATATTGTATTACAACAAAAAGTAGATAATCGGACCACAATGTAGCTGCAATATAGTTGAAATTAAGTGTTTTTTTAAGGATAATATGGATTGTTGTAATTGACGAACAAAATTGAAAGTATCGATCGAACCTTATTGGGAGATGGATTTTCCCAACAAGATATCAATCGAAAAAAAACACTATTGACCACACCATTCCAATGTCTAGACTTGAATGTAATTGAGCATTTTTTGTAGATTTTGGAACCTAAGCTAAGAAAACATGACATTACAAATGCTTCAATGCTGATAAAGAGGCACCCAAACGATATTTTTGTTCATATTAAGAATTGAAAAATTTGTCAAATCTTAGGTTCTCATATTAGGCAAACCAAATATTAACTTAAGATATTCATTAACTTAAAGGTCTTTAATTTAATTTGCTCTGGACACTTCGAAGTCATATATAGACGGGCATTGAACTAGAACATAAAATTGCTTTATATCGTAATGATCGTATTACCGTAACTTAGTATTTAATACTACGGTTATATGATAAGAAAATATAATTCTAATATTGTAAAGTGAAATCTTCGGTGAAACCAAAGTCCATAGCAAATATATATATTTTTTTTGTAATTCACTTACAAATAGTAATACCACGAAAATTATTAATTTTGGCACAACGAACTGAACAGCTGTTGCCAAGGTCATTGAAAGTGCCATCAGTGTTCCTGCGTATTTTCGTGAAATATCAATGTGATTGGTGAAGAAACCAAACACACACGCACTTTCGCTTATTATAGAGATTGCAAATAGCACTGAGATAAAATTAAATGCACATTCATTAATGCATATCAAAATGCTGCATATTCCAGGAATTATGACAGACACGGCTACTCCAATTTTCCTTCCAGTCGCCGTTGAAATTTTTTCTACAAAAATAATGAATTTATTGTAGAATTCTATTTATAGTATTTAAAATTTTGTCTTACCATGCTGTATCGATTTATCCAATATTTTACTAAAAATAATGACAAATGTTACCGCCGGAAAATATGGTATACCCATAACAGCATTGGCACGCAGTCGATTGAACCCGAGCACTTCTATCATATACGTAGAATTTGTAAAGAAAGTATTTTCCAAAATAGTCATGTAACACGACAGTGAGACAACTATGGCCCAAAATGGCATAGATGTAAAAATTTTTTTCCATGGTACCGGAAGGCGTTTCTCTCTCTCACCATCATATTTTATTGAGCGTGTAAGCATTTGAAGTTCTTCTACACTTATTATTATTTGCTTTTTGGGACTATCCTGCACTAAGACACCCCATAAAATAACCCAAATAAAGTAACAAACACTGAATCCATAGTATATAGAAACCCAACCATAGTTCTCAGCGAATATTTTCATAAAAAGAATGGCAAATCCAATTCCATAGCCGGAGCCAGAATACACTATTGTTCCTATAACGAAAAGCTCTTTTGGAGGTGCCCATTTAGCAATCATACAGTGCATGGCGGGGAATACTGCGCTATGGAAAATACTTCGAATCAAATACAAAATTAAAGAACCAACAAAACTATTATATGCCATATATGGTGAAGCCAAGAAACTAAGACCATTTACAAGCATAGCAACAAATAAAAGCCACTTGGCAGAGTAATTTTCCGCAATATAAGCCGATAAAAGTGGCGAAGAAAATTCTCCTAATTTAGTGAAATAATACAATAATGATATCTGAGTTTCATTCCAAACTATGGAGCCACCCTGTTAAATATTTATATAAGAGATAAATTGTTGTAAGTACTTCTTGGATATACTATATTTATCAACCAACCTGGTTAGTTTCGTTCATACGTTCATCTGCATGTTCGCAGACTATATCGCTCACGTTAGGTTCAGGAAAAGCCTCAAAAAGATCTGTGTGATTCAACATGTAGTCCGGAACTATTGAGTGGTACATCTCATTGCTTGAAATAATTGCTGTACAAAATGAGGCCATCAAAGCAAAAATGTAACGTGCGGGAAAACACACTTAAAATATAAAAGTTATTATAGAAAAATTGTGTGTTTTTGCATATATTTATATTATTGTATTAATAGATTTGTAAACTCACTGTCTTCTATTTATTTATATTGTTTGTAATTTTCAATTATTAATTATTAATTTGGAAATATATTTGAATGAATATAAATGATGAATTGAAGTTGAAAACAGATTCAAGGCCATCTTTGTAATCAGTGATTATGAGCATAAATTCGATGAACAAAATTTTGTAGTGTCAATTACTTCGTCGTTCATTTATGCGACAGCTTAGTTCGAAGTAAGTGAGAATACTTTTATAATTCGATTTTACCACACGAAACGATTTCTCAAAGCTCGCAATTTAATGCGTTCTTATTTTTTTAAGCACTTTTAGTACGCGTTGAAATCGTATATTCCCAAAATATTGTTTCGTGCATAGTTGCCTTGTAGTATAATTATTTCGCTTTATTTTCCTTTTCTCAATGATTTTTTGAAATCATTGTGAAACGTTATTAAAAATCAAGATAAGCATTATACAATTGTATTTTATTTTATACAAAGCGAATTTACAAAAAAAAAAATTATTTTCGTTAAATTAATTTTTTTTATGTTTGATGTTTACTTGCACAAAGTCGTATTGAATAAGACCGCTGTACACACGTGCCTAAAATCGTTTTTACTTAGTTCGAACTAAGTTAGTCCGAACTAAGCTGTCGGATAATCGAAAGTATAAATATATAAAACTTCAAATAGAATCGAAAAATAAGAACGGTTAAAAACTTCAATTATTTTATATTATATCTTCAGAAAATGAAATGTCCTCATATTTCTTTATTCAGTTTTGCTTATATTGCTTACACCTTTAACTGAGCACAAGTACTTATTTTGATAATAATTAATTAAACTAAATCAAATATTTGAAAATTAAATAAAAATCAGTTGAAACAAAAGCTTTATACAACACTTTACTAAGAAGTGCAAGATTTGTTTTCTACTAAGTTCCAACCTTTTAGTTGATACCTTTGGGCTACATTAAGACTTGAATTTATCGTTCAATAATCATATAACAAAAACAACAAGTCTGCTTTGCTTTATCTATTTATAGCAAAATCTATTATATTATATATTATATTATATTATTTAATTATTATATTATTTATGTTTTCTATATATAAAATAAAGTCATGTTAGTTACACCAATTATAACTCAAGAACTGCTGGACTTATTTTTATGATCTTTGATCTGTTCGATTTATCTCCGCCACGAATAACAAAATAACTATTAAAACTTTTAAAAAATTCCAGAAAAGAAAGTAATTGATGGATCAATTTTTATATATAAAACTTAGAAACGTATTTTCTAATTAATCAAGTAGGAGAAAAGTCTCCTTACCTGTTGCCGAAGTGACAGGGATCTTCAAAAATAATTGCAACAATATTGCAACATTAGGGAAGAAATTATTGGATTTCTTCGATTTGATAACCTGCAGCGCCTTGAGTGCAGTCTGCGCTCTCTTCAACTCTGTGTTCTTGCAAATTCTTGTTTTATTTAAATTTTCTTCTTAGAATTTGTTTGTTCTCAATTTATCCTTGCAATAATTTATTATGCGAACTTAAATCTCGAATGCGTATTATACAAAACATGAAGTACATAAAGCTAATCTCTCAAAATTAGTTAAAGTGCAGTAAATTCTCAAACCAAATACTTTAACCATTGAAAGCAACCACAAGCAACCAACTCTCTTCACTCATAAGTACTAAGCCCATTTATAAATATTCTGGCAATGACCAAGTTTTCTTTCAAGTAATTTGTCTTTAAAGAAAGGATCAAACAAGATGAATTTAGCACGTGCTCCCTTTGAAAGCTTGAAAAAGGGTTCATCTACTCATAAGAAAAACCAAATGTAGATGAAGATGAAAATAAGAATGACTTTAGTACCTGTTTCACATTTTAAATTGGTTCAAAGCCTCAAACCTTTCTACGTGTAACTTTGCCACACTTACAATAAATGAATTTTGATGTTGATGTATTTACATCTATAAAAAAGAATTTCCAATGAAACGTGATCTTTTTATCAATTAGAAAAAATGAAAATGACCAAAAATAAATTTATTGTATCAAATGTTTTACTAAAGTACTAGAGAAAGTAAAAAGAAAAATATTTAATAATGCAAAATTCTGGGAATTATTTCTTAACTCCGCTTAACTTTTCAAAGTATTCGATTTAGTTACTTTTTTTTGTTTTTATTATTTCGAGGAGGCTATAAAAACACTTAACACAAAATACTATAAAATTCCTTACTTTTTATTTTTAAACAGACAAAAAAAAAAAATGAATAAAATAAAAACAAAGAAGAGAAATCAATTTATAAAACGACTAAATCGCCTAAAAGTAGAGATACTTGCAAAGTTTCAATTTTGCGCTTTCAAATCGAAATACACTACTATATAGACAGCACACACACATAGATACATACATACACTTACATAAAGCATATAAAATGACCGCGACCGAGTGAGAAAATTCGTAGAAAACAATTTTTTATTATCGCATATAAGCTTTATTATTGCCGTTTAGCGAGATTTTATTGCAATTGACTGTCAGCCAGCCAGCAACAGTGTTCTATATATACGTATATATATTGTTGGTATTATCTGTTGTTGAGAGTTGAGCATTATACTCAGGGTCGGATTTACGACTCATAGTATATGTTATATCCATGTTCGCATACATCACATTAAGAGTTTTCATCCGCTACTGATTCAAATCGAAGGCCAAATAGATGGGGCAACTCATTCGCTTATATTGTACTTCACGTTTATTATATTGCATACCAACAGGCAACAGGAAATTTGTATCTCTCAGCCTGCGGCGCCACGTTGAATAATTTTTTTATGTTGCATTCGATGCAAAATGCATACATAAAGCAAAAGTAAACAATAACAAAAGGGGAAAATGGTAGAAAAGATTAAAAAAAAAAGGTTGAATAAAGAATGAATAACAAAACGATTTGCTAAATTACAGTGTAAAGTACAGTACGGGACAATATGAGTGAATATTGGTTGTGCTTATCCGTGTGTCTGTGTCATGTCCTTGCATGGTATTGTTGCATATTTGTGTCATGCTGTGGTCGATCGATAGTCGCTGGTCTGGGTCCATCGATGACCATTGTTGGCGATTCTTTTGTATAATTGCAGCTTTACAGACAATTTCTATTTTATTTTTTATAGAATTTTTCATTATACACTTCACAACATAAGTAACAAATATGTAGTATAAGCTTAGTGTGATGTTTGTAACATATTTTAATAGTTCTTATCTCACGTTATTATGTTCTTATTTCTCCTATAAACTTATCATTTGATAGTTGACAAAAAAATGTGACTGATTTTATAGACTCCTACAAGCTAAAATCCATTTTTTCCCCAGCCTAAGTCATTTGTTTTGTTTAATGACCTTCTTCCTTGCATAATCATAATCCTGTTTTCATAAAACATCCTATCCTTCTCTACGAAAAATCTCATTTAGATTCTGTTTGCTATGGTCTTCGAGAAGAAACATTCTACCATTCATGGAATTTTGGGAGGAGTGAAACAAACGCATTTAAAACTAGTCCTAGAATAAATGATCATCTTTTTTCGCGACAAAGTTTACAGCGAATTTTGAAGTTGGATCTTAAACTGTATCCTTATAAGCTCCAGTTAACACAGGAATTAAAAGAGTCCGACTTCGGAGCAAGATTGGCATTTGCTGAAGAAATGCTTAGTCGATTTTCCACTTTTGACAATATCCTTTTTTTCTGACGAGGTTCATTTCCATTTGAATGGGTTCGTAAACTGACAAAATTGTCGTTATTGGAACGACGAGAATCAAACATAAAGTCTACATGAACAATCCGAGGAACATCAGTCAACTAAAGGAAAATATAAATAAATTTATTGACAAGAGTTTTGACAAATTTGCGATCGCGTTTAGAGGAGTGCCGTCATTTAGATGATGTTATTCTTAAAAAATAAACTACATTTAAGTACCTAATCATCCTATCTTTTATTTCAACTATACCTTTTGTATTTATTTTTTTAGCCTATACTTAATAAATGCACGTTCTATTGCGCCACCCTGTATTTACACGATATAAGCAATTTGTCCAAAAACTGCAACCTTTTGGCGGTAATCATATGTAATATGTAAGCATTGTGATCATATCTTTCACTCACATATCAACAGTGTGCACATGATTTGAACATGTATGGGATACAATTTCATTTAAAAAAAAAAAGAGTAAATCTATGAACAAAAATCATACCGTCTGCACATAGCATTAGATGCACAGTAGAACGCAAAATGACTATTCAAAGGCAATGAATGTCATGTCAACCTAGTCTATAGACAATGTATGAAAATGGAACTATATCTGTGTGTCTGTTCCCTATGGACTTCGAAACCGCTTTATCGATTTTTATGAAATTTTCAGGGAAACCATGTCTGGAGAGTATTTGAGTTTGGTGTGGATCATAATTTCCTTAATTTTTCAAAATGAAAGCAGTAAAAACATGACCAAATGTTAACCACATGACTAAAGTTAACAACGTGACGAAAGTGTCACGCTATTTTGGAGCGAGGGCCTAGCTACGCAAACCGGGATAGCTACTATGTAAATAAAAAATAGGTATAATGAATAATTTTATCAAGATTAGTAGAACATCACCAAATTGTCTTTTTTTCACACAATATTCTTGCTTCAAAAAGTATACAACTACTATTAAAGCGAACATTGTTTATACTGATTTTTGTGGTACTTTCATTGAATAGAAATTATTCTTACTTATATTGTTCACTACTTGTATTGTATTTTAGCGGCATAGTCTTCTTTCTCCCTTTTTCTCATAGAAAAATTAATAGAGTTGGAGTTGGTATTTTTCATTTTGGAGTTCATTTTTGATTTCAAGTATTTATAAACTTACGAAAAACGTAAAAGCAAAACTAAGTTTAAAACGAAAACTTTTAATTGCACTTTGTTAATATTGCATAGAAATTTATCATTAAAATAGTTTGGAGCACTCTTAGTAGTTCGTTATACTCTGCACTTTTTCTTCTAGTAACAACAACAAAAACAGCAACAGCAACACAAAAACAAAACAAAAAAAAGAATCTTGCATAATTTTCGAGATACAAACTGATGCAAATACTTTGCTTAAATTTGTTAAGAATTTGACTAAAACTTTGTCTGTTTCTAGTCATTTACCTTAGTCCGTAGTATTTTGTTGATGAAAAATCTGCAATCAGTACAAGATATTTTCAATTGTTTTGCTTTATTGTTTATTAATGAACTAGTTTTTTCTTGATGTGAACACGCAAAATGAAGTGGGACATCTCAGTTTATGACGACAAGAGACTGGTTCAACATTATTCTTAATCATTAATCAACGCATTACAAAAGCATTTATCCATTGAAATCTACAATAATTTACGCTAAACAATAATGATTTCTTGGCTTTTCATAGTATAAATATTCAAAGTGTATGAAAAATTATGAAAGGGGGTCTTTCTTAAAAATAACGATAACGAAGATTTAAATCACAAGCTCTAATGCAAAGAAAATAAGTGAAAGGAAGATACTTAATCTGAAGATTAAACCTTTCAGCATAAAATAAACTTAGCTAATTTTTCATTTGAACTGAAAACTGATTTAATAACAAATTGAAAGCAATTTTTCTCTTTGATGACTGTTTATAGATTTCCTAGAAAATTTTCTTTTCAGCAATTCATTCTCGAATTCTAGTTATCGTTTGAAGAACTGATTATCATAGAAATATGAATGAAAAACAAATTTAAGCTCAATTGTTCATAAGAATAAGATTATGTGACAAAAGACTATTGTGATACTTCGTGCCACATCATTTTTTTTATCTGAGTAGTATTTTCTTTTTTTCTTTCTGTGCATCTAAGTGCATCAATCAAAGATACTAAGTTCTCTAACCACCAATTAAAAATCAATTTCAGTTAACTGAAACATATTGCAATTAAATTTGCACAAAAGAACGAAGAACTACATATGAAGAGCACTGACAAAAGATCAAATGAATAAACAAACTAGTACAAGTTATCCAAACAAATACTTGTAGAAAAACAACAACCATCAATAAAAGAACAACTACCACAAATGATACAAATACTGAGTCTAAAACAACCTACATTTATTATAAGGAGGATGATGTTGTCAGTCAAATGCGGAACATTTCATGGAGCGCACTCACTTGTTCGTTTTATCTATTTGAGTCTACAGTCAGGCACTTCATTCATTCACTCGTTCGTTCGTTTGTTCGTTTATTCTTTCTGAATCAGTTGTCAGTAACGATTCGTTGTCATCGTCATTGTCACCGTCATAGTCATCATAATCATCATTGGCATCAGTATCTGCATCATCATCTGTTTCTGCATCATCATCATCATCAGCAATGTTGCACATTGCATACTTATCTGGGAGAATCATCGTTATTGTGCATAGAATCAATGCACATAGAAGACAACATACAAACGGGCGAATGCATTTCAATACAATTGAGTGACTGAGTGACTGTGTGAATGAGTGAATGAATGAATGACTGACTGGATGTCATATGGATGGTTGACGATTGGGTGACTGACTAACTAACCAACTGACTGTATGACTGACTGACTTTGTGAGAGAACAAAACAAGTACACACAATTCGTCAGCAGCTGTCATTTTGACAGAATTGAACTCAAACGAATTGACACAAAAATCAAATGTTTCTACCATTAACTTTTTCTCCTTCTCCTTCTCCTTCTTCTCTATCACCATTCTGTTTCTATTACCTATCACCACCTGTTAGTATCACAAGTTTTTGCTGCAAGTGATGAGCTTAGTTGCTTTACCTAACATGCAGATACTATTGTATATATACGCACTCACTCACTCATACTTTCATTTCGAAATTGACCAAGTGAACAAATGAGTGACGTACAGTATTAATGCCATACAGAACTAGGTGAGTTGCAATAAAGAAAAAAACATGCTCCTCATGTAACCCCTACTCATCATCATCCTTCCTGACTCTTTACTGTGTTGATCATACTATTTTACTGTGTTGACAATTTATCCGAGAGTAACAAACAACGACAACGACAACGACGATGCTGACGAGGTGAACATGGGAAGCCAATGTGACATGTTGCTTGTCATCATTAGATTAGAGTATGTTGTCAACCAAAAATTAAACAGTCGGTGGGGAGTGTGCGGGTGTGGTGCCCTAAGGTATTGGGTTGGATTGGTGAGTCAATGAATGGTAGAACTTTCTGCATGCCACGACTGCGTCAAATTGTAAAACAAGCAACTGAGCACGCGGTGCGTACGAATACAGACAGGATGGGGACAGACATATAACTGAGAAAAAGGACAATAAGATAGACTATAGAATGAATGAAATGAGTTGAGCTTACCGGTTTCTCTGTGGGAAATATTCTATGCATACGTGTATGTGTGTTTATGTTTGTGTGTCGCTCGCTCACCCGCAGAGTTTGCTATTTAATGTCAGGATTCCCATCACCTCATATTGCCTGCCCTACACCAGTACTCAGTACTCTGTGTTGTTTGAAATGTTTCGTTATCCTGGCAGTCACACGCTCGCCCATTCACTTAGGCAACCGATTAGTCTGACGCGTTCGTTGTTTCGCTCAGTAGCTCATCCAGTTTCTCATTTTTGATGTTATCCTCGCTTTCATTTTGTTATTTTTGTTGTTATTGTTGTTGCGGCAATGACTGTTTTGGCTTGGTTGATTATGGTTTTCGTCCTTGTTGTTACTGATACTGTTGCTGTTGTTATTGTCCTACATTGTCATTGTTCTTCTTATTTGGGTATTTGCTATTGCTATTGCTCTTGTCAATGTCGAATTTGTAATTTTTTGCAACGATTTGAAATTAAGCAGCCGGAAATGAGCTTACAATGTGGTAGAAGCGGAAATTGGGCATGGTTGGCTTTGATCAGCATTAATGTTGTTAGTGATATCCTATCGTTAAATGTCACTACTCAAATAAAAAGGTTTTTTAAAATTTGAATTTTCTTTTCTAAAATATGCTGGGTGTCAAATTCATAAATATTAATTACAATAAAATGAATATGAAATTAAATACTCAAATAAATATTTATGAATATAATAAACAAAATATTTTCAAATTGAATAAAAAATTGAATCAGCAACTAAAGAATAAAAAAAGTGATTGGAAACATATTTTCTCACAAAAGTAAAATCAGACAAATTTAAATTGAATGTGAATAAATAAAAGGGAATAACAAAACCAAAAATGACACAAATTTAGGTCTCACCGAATATATTAATTACAATATATATAAACCATAAATCGGAAAAATTAAACCATTATAAAGGATGTGTCGCGAAAAAAGATTAAAGAAAAATTTATGAAGAAGAAATATTGCAAATTTTATGAAGCAGAAATCTTTGAATTCCTTGATCCAATAAATCGCTGCTTTCAGAGTTTCTGTCTGTCCTAAAAACATTTGCTGGAATGCTTTGACTGGAATCTTACTGGCAGAACGTTTCATATTTTCTCGAAAAGCAGCGGTCGCCATCACTCAAGGCTTCTGACTCTTCCCAATTCGCTGGTATCCACCCTCACCCGCTGCTCTACAAGGCGAAGGTTAAAATGGTTACATCTGTGCGATATTCCTCTAAAAAGAATGTAATAGACGTCTCAGATGTTAATAATAAAATGAAATTCAGAAAAAAATCTGTAAAAGCAGAAAAATTACTAAGTTCGCTCACTTAAGTGTGACAGTCCTTTTCTACTTTTCTAATAATAACCTATCGATTTGATATCAACATTGAAATGGATACAATTGTCAAAAACTATGAAATTAAATAGACAGTTCTCTCACTCTGAGATTTTTGAATGGAACCTTAAAATTTTGAATAGAACAACAATTTTGAGAGCGAACACAATTTGTTGATTCCGAATTGTCAACAATCAATTCATTAGTTCAGACTAATGGTGATCATCACTGTATCAGTGACTGAGCCTGCATTCTGTAGCTGATATTCTTCACTAACATTTCTGTTAAAAATCAGTCATTTTGTTTGTGATTTTATTCCTTTTTAATTTCTGGGACAAACTACAATTATATGTATTACAAACATCTGACTAAAGTAATATAGCAATACAATTTACACTAAATGTGCTCAGTGTAGAAAAATTCTGAAAAAACTAAATCCTGATATCTGCCTAATTAGATGGATTTACAGTTTAATAATGTTATCTATTTTCAGACGCATTCAACAGTAAATAATAAATAGTGAAGTAGAGAAATCAATAACAAACAGCAGACTTCAAAATTAAGTAAACTAAATAATATAATAAATTAGTCAAACACCGTTGATATTATTTAATGCTATAATCCGTTTGACTTCAAAAGTTTTTAATTTCAGTTGATATAAACGACGATTAAACGATTTTTTAAGCATAGTTTTTGATGTTTTTATTGGCATATTTATAGATTCAAATTTGCACATTTTTATAGTTTAATAATTTTTTAAAATATATTTTCTAATTTTTTTAGTTGTAATTTTAAATTGCTTGTTAGTTTCAACTATTAAATATAATAAAACATAAATAATAAATATTATAAATTTATTCAATTTACAAAAAGATATAATTTGACTTTATAGGGGACTTTTTTCAATCAATTTGATATCTTAAACTTAACTACTTATCTTATTCCCATGAATAAGAAACTCAAATTTGATCATTGTAAATGAAGTAAATTAAAGTTTATCTTATCAGTGTTGTTTATCTAAAGCAAACTTTCTATTCCTTAGAATGGAATAAAAGAGGCAACATTAACAAACACCAAGGAAATGAAAATAATTTGATAAAAGCCAAAGTCACACAGTTTAATTTAATTGGCCTGCTTTAAGAAAACAGCCTACTTAGTTGTGACTTCAGCCCAGTTGCTTCAGCTGCCTGCCTAGATGACTTCTAAAGCTTCTCTTGTGATTTTGTTTTGATCAACAACACAAGAGGATGAATGAAGAATCTAAGGCAGCTGGCTGTAAATTCCCTCTCAGCATAAGTCACCGTGTCCTTGATTATCCAAGTCGATGCATTCTGTTTCAACACGTTGCCTTCTTCTTCCATCCGCCATTGTTGCTATTTTCAGTTATTATTCCAAACGAGGCTAAGTAACTGCAACTATGGATAGCCAACATCATTACGTCAACAAGTCAACGAAGCAGCAGCAGCAGAAAAAGTAGATGATGCAACTAACTTAATTGAATTTTCTTTAATCCAATAGATTAGAGTCAAGCCCAGGCCCAAGTCGAGTCGAGGTCAACTCTCCGAAGACTTGCACTTTTGCCAACAAGACAACTAGCTTTCGTCAGTAACAGCATTTGCATGATTAAAATCATCAACATTGTCGCTTATTGATTTCATATTCATAATATTGTACTAAACAATATAATGAAATTATATTGTACTATAACATTCTACACACTTTTTATAATCAAACATGCTGAAGCTGCTGCTGGCCTTTGATAAGATTGAGTTGAGTGACTCTTGTATGGACTTTCTTTTGCTTACTCATAGCCATGATTTGGGCTTTGTCCTTATGCTTTACAAGTCACTTGCGCTTTACTCTTCTCTTAATTAATGCAACCTTTTGTGTGTTTGGAAAAAACTACTTTGGAAAATCCCAATTGGAAACTGCTGTTGTGCCTTTCCTAGACGCACGACGATGGCGATAAGCAACTTTGAATTTTCAACCATTCTGGCTTTCTCATTTGAAAATGTTGTTTTAGGTTCTTTTTGGTTTACAGTAGTAGTTGGTTGGCATCGCTTCTTTTCGTACACCTACAACATTCGACATGTATCCTTTGCATACTTTGGGGTCGAGTGGTGTCGGGTCGAGTGGTTGTTTGCTTCGTTCATTCGTTGGCAATGACAACCAAAAACCCTTCAAGTTAGCACTTGGTTAACGTAAATTTTTTGGTTAGCACCGTTCACTCTTTCCTCTCTATTACTATCACTCTATCTAGGTATCTGCATATGTGTATTCCTGTAGTCTTAAAACCTATTCACTATGTGAGTGTTTGTGTTTGTCTGTGTATCATCTGTGTACATGAATTTAAATTCATGCAAAGGTGAGATGCTAGTGGTCAAGTATATGTGTGCTTGACTGTTGTTTTTCTCTGTGGTTTTTAGCAATTTCATGTTGCATACTTTTGGCGCAAAGATAAAAATAAAATAATTACTTTGGTGCTTTGCTTTGTGTTTTCTTTTTATTTTTTTGTTTTCATCTCGTATATTTCACTTGTCACAAATGTACGTAAAAAACTTTTATATGTTGTTGTTTTCCTGAGAGTTAAGTTTTTACCAATTCAAACTTTGGAAAAAAATAAATAAAAAAAAAAAAATGGCGAAAAATATGTTGCAAATAATAATTCCTTATGTAAATATACAAGATATAATTATATTCTCGTAAAGATGCAACAGACTTGGCTACACAGAATATGAACTGGCAACAAATACAACTAACAGATTACAAACAGGATCCTTAAAACTTGTATCACTATTTTTGAATAGTTTCGTTATTAATAATCTCGTTGCAAAATAATCTTTGAGTTTAAGTTAATCGATGCCTATATAACATTTTTCTTATCTTTTTATCAATAGGACACCATTAAATGAGCAACGAATAATCAGCAAGTGAAATATTTTTAATACTTTTTCTTTACTAAACCATGCCTATTACTCGAGCATTAATGTTCAATGTACATGATCAAATCGTAATAAATAAAAAATAAAGAACAGAAAAAAAAAACCAAAGTTAAGTAGAAAGATATGTTGAGTCTTGTTTAGATGCAAGAAAAAACAGTAAATACTTTCAACGAGCCTGCGACGTGAAAGGTGAAAATTGCATTGAGAAAGACTTGAAAAATAATGATTGGCCAATCTCTGAAGGTTTATTGTGATTTACCATGGTAATCCTAGATACTCTCTTTATAGATAAGGTAAGAGAAAATCCTCACATTTAATGATTGTCTTCTTAAAGTATGCATTGGTTCATCCACAAAATGGCTCGAGACTAATGAAGAGTTGATTGCTATAGCATGACGGACAGTCAGTTCTTTTGTATATCGCTTGTGCAGTTTTTTTAACAAAGATGAATAAAAAAATAAATTCGTTCACTACTGTGAAATGCTGAAGTATTTTCTAAATAATCAAAATGGTGAACCCCTGCATGGTACTCGCAACTGCCTGATTACAATTAAAACCAACTACCCAAAGCATATAATTGCACAATAATTGCCGATGGCATACATAATATTGCAACAATTTGACTTAACACTTTCAAACACAATAACAACAACAAGAAATAAAGCAACAAACATTCAGAGGTGTAATGCAATATAGAGAACAATCAATATAACAATATCTTTGTCGGCAACGCTGAAATCATTGAAGTTGCAGCTATCGGCATCCTAGACAATGGTATTGATGGCAGTAGCGGCGTCCATAATGTCAACAAGGACATTGTCAATATATTTGTACATATGTTTATACACGGATGTCAATAAGTCTGTGTTTGTATTTGCTTAGTTTGTATAAATTGTTGATTGTTAAACAAAGCTTAGCTTAAAATGGAGTTTCAGATGATTGTCCTTAGGCCATTTGTTTTATCCGCTTTTTTATAATTAAATAGAAATAGTATTGACAAAATAATTACTTAGATTTGAGTCTCACCGAATAATGAATACAGAAAATTATATTTTGGCTTAACAGTTACCGCACTGTCACCCACCTGCATTGTTTCAGATAATCTTCAGCTTTTCCATTTTTCACTGTTTTCCATTATTACATCAACGAGATCCTTTCTTAAACTATTCATCGCCGGGAATGGATTTTTTGACTAAGCCAATTTCTAATTTTCGTCTTATTCTTCCTAAATCATCTGTCCTATTTCATTTTGTTCACGGTTGTAGCAGTACTTGAGGATCGTCACAATTTATCGTTATAATATTATAAAAGTACAAAGAATCAAACTACTGTTATGAGATTCCACGTTAGTTCCAATGGAATATTTTTGAGTGTTGCCTTTATCTTTTGAAATTGTTATCTTGATGTTGTACTGGTGGTCTGATCAGACCATGTTGTACACGCAGTATTTATAAGGCCTGGAGTCTATACAAGGGTGAAACATATGATTCACGAAATTAAAATAGAAAATGCACACCTTATAAATAAAGAAGAAAGAGTAGAAAAACAAAACTAAAAAGCCAATGAATAGAATAAAAGATTGGCAACGATTATATAACCAAGAACAATATCAATATTGACATAAAAGTCATCTATCTAAACTTAGATAGGTTGTTGTGTAAGAACTTTTTCATAAATGAAAATTATGTTTCTAGTATTACAGTCAATTTATGTTTAAATTTGAACTATCAGGTTAATACAATATGAAGCTAATACATTATATAGTTAAATTATAACATCATCAAATGTGGTTGATGAAAAAAAAGTGTATTTAAGTGAATCAAATAATTCTTAATAATAGAAGAAAAAAAAAAATTAAAATATTATGCAAATTCCTTGTTTGCAAGAAAAACATTATGCGAGCTTAGATCCTTGTGCCGCAATTCTTTACATAAACTTAAATAAATTTATTACCTGTTTTAACAGTAACAACAACTACCGCAATGACAACAATGCAAACAAACAGAACAAACGAAGAAAACAACCAAAGATGGTAGTCGAATACAAAGAAGAATATATTGTATGAAAGAAAAAAAGGCTTTCCAAATCCTTTTCATGGTATTTCTACAATTTCGTATAATGGCACTGGGGGTGGTGTTCTTGTGAGTCAAGACTCCTTAAGACTTTGCCAGTTCGCTATTGCTGATGTGTTTGTTTCTTTGCGTTCCGTGTTTCCTTTTGTAACTGCTTTTGTGCTTGTAATTTCTCACGTTTTCCTGCAAATTCAGCACATTTCGTACTAACTTTTAATTTCATGCCATTTAATTCGCTGAAAACAGAAACGAACAAAAAAGTAGAAAAAAATAAAAAATACACGACAAAAGAAGTCCAAGTCGAGCGCAAAACTTGGCGCAGCGGAAAACCCAGTAAAGCATTATAAGGCAAAGCCAAAGCGAAAAGATCTAAAAAGACACAGACAACTGAGAATATAAAACAAGGAGAAGAAGAATTGCACCCCTTTCCATGAAACTCACAAACTTATACAATTTCATGTAGAAGTAAGTAGTACAAACGAGAGAAAGCAGCAGCGTTACAAGTGAAAGGCGCTAAGGAATTTGCCACAGGACACACTTTACAAGCGAAGTTGCTTCCTTTGGACAAAAAATACTTTCCTTTTTTGGTTACAGCGTATTCTGTTTTTTTTCTCATCTTTTTGTTTGTTCTTCTATTTTATATAGTATTTTATTTTTTCTTTTTTCCTTTTTTTAATTTTTGACATAAGAAGAAGGAAGGAGGCCAAAGAATTTCCTTTGTAGGAAAGATATGA
Source organism: Amiota mariae (assembly GCA_035041805.1). NCBI lineage: Eukaryota > Metazoa > Arthropoda > Insecta > Diptera > Drosophilidae > Amiota > Amiota mariae. The sequence goes on along the minus strand of JAWNKV010000370.1, from coordinate 17,856,076 downwards.
AATATACTCTGAGTGCCCCCAGATATTGGATGGATGCATTTTATAATAAAGCAACCACAAAAGACAGAAAGTATAAAAATCAAATTGCCAAAGGCACAACAAGTGAAGTCTGGTTGAATTATAAAAGAATCGCATACTCGTCAACTCAATTAAAAGGATAATCCTCAATAGGTTTTTTATTTTTTGTCAATAAATATTAAATTAAAGCAATTTAAATTGAAATCTAAATGTTTTCCAATGTTAAGTGAACTCAGCGAATAGAATTAAATACAATGTTTCATTTATTTTTGGTTTGTCAAAAATCAAAATTGAACCATTTTGGAAAATTCACTTTTTCTTTGACGAGTTGACTAAATTTTGAACGTTTAAATCAATTTCCTGAAAAAAATTTGATTTGCTCAGATCAAAAAAGTATTGAATATTTTACAAAATATTCAAAATTCAATGAACGTAAAACAAACCAAAAAATAATCACTCAAGTAAAACACAAAAACAAAAGAGAGAAAAATAAAAAATAGGACTCTAAAAAAATAGAAAATGTGTAGTAGTAAAACCGAAACACGAACCAAAATGCAAACATGTTCGTTTACATGGAGGCGAACAACGAATGCAGCGAACTCTAAATGAAAATATTTCTTTCGCCTCACTACCTCATCAAATATTTTTAAAATGGCTAACAAAATATTTCATCGTGTACTAAATCCACATTGAGATACACAATAAATCAACAAACAACAACAGCAACAGTAACAACAACAATACCAACAACGATAATATCTACTACAGAAAAGAGAATTTAGAAATATGTAAAAAATCGAAAAAAAAAAATATTGAGGTTTTTGCATTAAAAAATTTGTTTGACCATTTGAAAGAGCAATTCAAATGAAAGAAAAACAGCTATTTCTCATCAAAATGTAAAAACAAAAAGAAAATAGAAAAAGTTACAAAATAAATATTTACAGCACTTTGAACTGAACTTCATATAATCGAACTTCACTAAAGTGAACATCGAACATTTCCATTCAATTTATCCATTCCACAAATAAGAGGCATATTAAATTTGTTGAATGACTTGTAACAGAATGAAATCTCTATTTACTATTTATGCTAGACATACATTCTAGTGTTCTAACGGAACCTCGCCTCCGCCTCCGAAAGTGCGAAACATCCGCAAGAAATGATTTTAATGGAGGTGTATTTAAATGATGTTACAGTGTGCGTAAAGACACGGGTGCATCTCTGCCGTGTTCTATCTATCTACGAATCGGATCAAAGAAATCGGCTAGCGGACGGAGGGGATTGCAGTTTTTAAGCGAGCAACTGTTTAGTAGACGCGTTTTAATTTGCGAACCCTTGAGAAATCACTTAGAAGGTAACAAAGCTCCAAAAAAGTTGTTTGTTAAATATAATTTGATTCTAATTACTTTTGATTTTTACTCCAATAGAACGAGTTTTAATCTTTATTAACCCAACTTCACATCCGCCTACGTAATAATGGCTTCATTGCAACCCTAATACATAAAATATTGAGAGAAATTGTTAGTATCTTCTTATCATCTAATTATTGTTAGATGGAAATTCATAATCATACATCATTTGTTAAACATCTTTTATTTATTTTTAGCTTACAAGAACAGACCTAAGTATCTCAATATCCAATTGAGTCTCTTAGATTTTAATCAAATTAAATATGATAAAAGAATAATCAAGATCTAAACTTAATATCATGTAATCTAATCAGTCAGAAATTAGTTTTTCTATGAAGATTGTCAACGAATTTTAAATAAAAAACTTAATCCTCAATTGGTCTATATTTGTACATACGTGCAATATTATTGCGTAATATGTTGTGCAATTAAATTAATTCAATTCTTTTGAATGCGAGTGGCACATTATGTATTGTTGCATTGTTTAATACAGAAATTGTTTACAGTATGCAAATCTTAAAAATAGATAAGGTTCAACCTAAACTCCTATAGCGATCCATATGCTTATAATATTATTATTTGCAATATTGAGAGGCTTAAAAATATTATAAAGCACTTCGAAAATTTGTATTCCAAACCTTTTCAAATTTGCGTAGTTCATATTTTAATTTACAAAAAATTTGCTAATTAAGCGTTGAAAGGGGATTTAAAAAATCAAAAGCGGATTATTCATTTTCAAAAGGTTCAATATTTTATGCAATAGAAAAAATAATATACTCGTATAATATTAACGCAATAACATTTTACGTCTATTAGCCACTTATAAGAGTCTTCATTTATGATTTGTACAAAATATTTATGTTGTGCATATAATTTGATTGATTGAATTAACAAATGATTTCAAAAAATGTTTTATTTTTGAGATGCAAAATCTTAATTTGAAAATAAATTGTTTAAATAGAACTCAATGGGAAAACATTAGTTGCAACAATATAATTTCACTTTATAAAACATAGGTAGAGAAGTGTATTAAATCATTTGTGCAATCCTTCTTTTCTCATTTCCATTTATTTTTATTATTTCAAATAAAACCAACTGATCGAAAAGTAAAACTGTCAAAGTAAAACCGAATAGAGAGCAGTCACCACATAGTATCGGATATTATAAACTTAGAAAACAAAAAATGGATGAAAAAACATCAGATTGTTTGTTAAAGGATTTGAAAAGGATACAGTAACGTGCGTATGCATAAATTCGTGGAAAACATGCAGATTTGATGAAAGGACAAAAAATGTGTGTACAAATCAGAGAGAAGTAGTTTACTCTACCAAAAAAAAAGCTTAAAAGTTTCGTTATTGGTTTGTCATTCAAGTATTTAAGAATAAAGTCCTTGAGTTTTCGTATACATAAATTCTAAAATTATTTCTAGTATAAATATGAAATCAACGAATTACATTGAATATTGTAAAATTATGTGACTGAATTTTAGTTTTCTATCCTCGATAAATTCATATAAACAAAAGTTATATTGTAACTAATATACAAAGTTAATTAAGAAAAATGCAATTCAATCTTTGATTTTTATATTTGGTTGGGCGGGTGATTGTCCTTTAAAAATGTTTGTCTGACTTCTTGACGATTGTTGGCTCAAAGTTCTGCCTTAAGAACTTATAAATTTTCCAAATGACTTAATTAAAGTGAAAATTCCAAAGTTGTTCTTTTTATATTTTCTTCCCTCTCTTTTTGTTTCTGTGAGCTTTGGTGGTTATTAATGAGCTTTATATCACTTTTCTTGTTCATATTTTTTGCATTCTTCGCTATCTTTCTTTATATTCTTTCTCTATTATTATTATTTGAAGTTTCTTTTTAATTTTATTTTTTTTGTTAAAACAAAAAAAAAAAAAAAACAAAAAAAAAGAGAAATGGGAAGAAAAAAAATAGGAATAAATGATTTTAATATTATGCAGTGTTACTAGCAATGAAGAGCGAATACAAAAGCGAAAAGAACAACAAAAAGGAAATGGCGAAGCGAGCATAGTAAAACCAAGTGAAGGTTAAAAATTATGTTCTTAGTTTATCCTAATTAAAAGAAATGTTCAGAACGAAGAGAAAAGGGTGGACAAAGTAACAAAAAGTGTTTGTGCATTAAAAATTTAAATGAAGTCATAGAAGAATAGTGAGAAGAGGCGAGAGAAGTAAAAACATAATCAAAAGAAAGAAAAGTTATTTGCGGTTTCATAAAGAAAATTGATTAAAGTTCAAGCGGTTGCTATTCAAATGTTATTCTATGAAATTGAAGGACTTAAGGATAAAGAAAGAAAAAACAAATTAGTGTGCAACTTATTTGAAAAATTATTAAATTAAGTATAGCAAGTCTAGAAGCTCTTTAAGTAGTCTTGCTAATAATAAACTTTTTCAAAGTATAATACTTAGTTACAACTATATACAAGTTTACTATATAGCTGCCTACACTTGTATAATATTTATAAGTGTGTGAGGTCTTTCCTCTGTATTACGTACTATTACATTCTCCTCCAATCCAATCCATTCTGTTCAGTTCAGTTCCATTGTATGTGTTTTTGTGGCTGTAAAAAGTTTAACGTGCACTACATAAAGTGTTACACGCAACAAAATTAAGTCTACGTGGTTGGCCTAGTGCACTTGCACCTTACAATGCCTTACTTCACAAGCTAAAACACTTGATCCTTCAAGCGATTCAGCGACTTAGAAAATATGTTTCGCACATGATGTTGTTGCACATTCTTAGTTGCTGCGCTTTTGATGCAACTTTCTTTAAGCCATTACTTAACAACGATTATGCTCGTTGAACATGCTCAACCAGGGTCACATACGATTTTTACAGCTTCATTCTACTACCTTCGCAACTAGTATACTACTATGTTACAAAGTTACCTTGCCATTCTATGATTTCCCCTAGAATTTTATGCTTTACTTTATTTATAGAACTGCTTACTTTTGCAACCCTGGAACCTTGGGTTGCCATGAAGTATGCTACACAATTACTTGCTATGCACGAAAGTGAAACTTTTACTTTGATACATTTTTCTCGCATCTCATCTACTTCCCTCCACTAACTGCACTTCATCTTTACTTTTGCTAGTATTTTTTTTTTTTGTCTTCTTTTCATTGAATATGCTTTCTTTTTTTGCAACAAACTGCGAACATGTTACATACTTTTGTGTTGCACGTTAAATTTGTAGCTGAATCAAAATGCATGACGAATGTGTGGCAGTTAACTTGGTTTGGCCACTGTAACGTGAGTCATAAAATGTTGAAAAAGTATGCAAAGTGATTTTTAAGGGAATAAGTCAAATAAACTAAACTTAAACTTAAAGAAAAGATAAATTTGTAACATTCTGTAGCAAAAGTACCCTTTATGTAGTATATTATTATTTTTTATAGCATAATTCTAGTTCACTTCAATTTTATTCTAAAATATTTTTGATATTCCCACACTCCTCACCAATCGAAAAGTTATCCAAAACGGTTTTCCTTCTAATAAAGGACAATAAGAAAATCGTTCGTTCCTTAAATATTTCGTTGAATAAAACTTTATAGTCATTCTATTGTATTATTTAAATAACTTTTATTACATGACCAAGTCACTTTCACCACCTAAGTGAAAGTAATTTTCCATTGTCATCATCAAAGTATGCCTAGGTGACTATAATCGTACGCATACCCTTGATATTTATCCCTAATTCAATAACAATCAAGTACGAATTACGCTTGATTGAAAATTTTTTCAATATACTAGAGAAAATAATGCAACTTCATGTGTTTTTCCAAAACAAATTTGTTAGAAAAAAGTGGAATGAAATTGACAAATTTATATTGTCGCGAATATCAGGCATGGTTACAGTCAACAATTCTTGCAATATCATCATTAGTTGTGTAGGTATACATAGACACAACATAGATAGAGATACGCTTAGATACAAAGATGGTGGATCCACTTGAATGTCACTTGTGCCCATAAGTATAACATTTCTACACTTTTCTTTTATATGTGTGAATAAATTTTGGCAATTTTCCGTAGTCTATCCCTTCCTTTGTTTGTTGAAATTTGCCATGTCACTGATGGTTGCCATTCACCATAAAATTTGTCCATGAACTTAGTTTGGTTGTTGATGACATTGTAACATTTTCACTAGTGAATCTATCATCATTGCCATTGTCACTAGTATTGTTTATCAATTTCTCTTTTAATAAAACATATGCATGATACACAAAATTCTCATACACATACCCATATTCATATACTTATAGACACATGTGTATACGAGTATAGTAGCACTCAAGAAGGAGAGTTCGTGAACAATTGTTTGTTCATTTTTTTTGTCGTCAATTTGTCAATTTTCTGTTGAAAAAATTGATAAAAAATTATTTATTATATGAAAATTTGTCAATTGTTCATATAAATTGATTGCAATTTCAATGAGTTTATCAAGGAAACATAAAATGTTGCAATATTTATCACAAATAATGTGAATTTTCACACCAAGCAGTTGCGTCACATGAAAATGTTCTGCTTGACAAGGAGAATCATTAGACCTCAGTCTAAATTCATTGTCTCTCAGTTTTTGAGGTAAAGTTTTCTAACACTTAAATGATAAAGTTTAGTGGGAGTTCTTTGTATTATATTAGAAGATGTAACTTTTATACCAAAAACCAGTAGTTGAGATTATGTTTTTGTATGAAGTCTCCAATATTTTACAGATCATAATATCAATAATTGATAAAAGAAAAAAAGGAAATTTATGACAACATTATAGTTTTATTAATTTAATAAACTTTTCATAACTAAATTTGAAAAACAAGAGAAATTTTAAGCAAATATAAGATTTAAAACACTTCATAATACAATCAGAAACTAAGAACGACACTTTATTTTGGAATATCTTTGTTTCTCTTCTCATCTTTTCCATCTATTGATTATTTCATACAATTTCTTGTCAATGAAATACAGTGTATCTCATAGTCGAGCCCACTAGACTTGAACTCATATACTCTATTTTTACATATTTCTATCAATTCAATACTAAATTCAGTTGACACAGATTTTTCAAAAAGAAAAGATAAAAATATAAAACAAAATATTCCAATTAAGTTGTATTTTATTTTTGTATCAAATAAATTTCATTGCAAAAATGAAAAATCAACAAATCATAACTATAAATATTTATTTGCCGGCATTATTTTGCTATGACATTTTAATTAATCATATAATGATTATTTAACAGAAAGAGGACAAATATTATAACAAAAACAACAACAACTTGATGTATAAATATAAAGACCTTTGATCAAATCTGACTACTAATTTATAAATTTACGAATAAACACATGCCAAACATAAGTGTCCAAAACATAGTTTATTTGTACAATATTTTTATATGTTAACATCTTAATAGGATAGTTGAATTTATTTTTTATTTTTAAATAATTGCATTTTACTATAAGTTTCAATGGAATAAGAAATAAAAGTAAACTAGAGGAAATATTTTTTCTTTAATAACGATAATCCAAAAAAATTAAGACAGAGTTATTTATATATGTTTATTTAAGAGTACAAATATATACAGGAAATTTTTTTTTAATTGAAGGGTAGTTTTTGATTGTTAGCACAATATGATGTGTCATAATCCAGCAACTGTGTATCTGCGGTTTTTTGTAAATGTAAATCATAATTTGTATCTATATATCTGTTAATGTTTATTTTAATGCGCGCATATTTAGCTTCCACATGACTTGTCAAAGTAAACAAAAATTTTACATTAAATATAGTAAAATATACAACAACAACAAGAACAATACTAATACAATAATAACAATATATGTATATGGAAAAAATATGGGATATTAAAAAATTTCAAAAATTAGAAATTATCTTATGTAAACTGATTAAACGATAAAATGAGTATAAAACCAAATGTAGAGGTTACACATATATGTAACATATAAATTATTATTATTATTATAGTTTTTATTACAGTAATATATTCACATAAATTTGTTGGTACATATATACATATGATTGTGTTTATGTGTACCATAAGTGAATTGTCTCTATTTGTCTGTGAAAAGGAAAAATTTATTATTGTGCATATTTTGGAAAAAATTAATAGAGCGTGAAAAAGCATTCAATGACGAATTATTCAAACGTTATATCAACGTATATACATATGAGAGAGTACAGTGAAATATCACAAAGTTTTGGAAATTGTCAGAACATAAAAAATTCGATTAATTTATAAAATATCATTTACAAGTGTTTCGTGGTATGTGAGCACTTTATGCCTCAATAAAGACCTCAAAATATCATTTGTTAAGGATGAAATAAGAAATATTTCAAGCAAGTTGGTCGTTTGCAACACACTTTACAAACATTTCATACAATCTCATGCCAATGATGTTGTACAACATCTCCACACACTATGAAACCGATCAATACAACTTGCACAAAAACAAAAACAAAAAATAAATAAAAAATTACTAATCTTAATGCGACTCACATATTATGCGATCGGTTGTACAACTAGGTTGTATGAGCAAGTATGTCGTTCGCCACACACTTTACAAATTTATTCAAATGTCGTTGGACAACTTCCCCACATACTATGCAACCGTTCAATGAAATTTAGACAAACTGCTTACAACCGGCATTACTCTTTACCTCTCAAATTGTGCCAGCAAACAAGCAGTGCTCCATTTCATGAAGTTGTACAACCGATTGCATAATTCATGTTTGGAACCTTTACTATTTTTATTTAGATATACAACAGTATTTTGTTTGCTTATTCTACTGGGAAGCCCTTAGACTTTCTACTTACATTATCCCTTTTTATTCCTATTACAGAAATCATGTCATAGTGATCAGAAGTTAAATCATTTGCTGACTTTTCTTAAAAATAATTTCTATTGGTTTATTTATTATTTGGTTCAAAAAGAAAACCATTTTCACAATGAAATTATTCTTTTCATATTGAAATCATTTACTTGATATAACTGTTTATCATACTTAACTTGATACTTCATTTCCTATTTTATTCAACCTACTTTAGCGAACAATTTTCTACAAAATGTTATTAAAATATATTGTATCTATGTATCACAGATACAATATCTTGCATGGTTATAAGTTTAGTTTAATTATATAAAACAAAAAAATAATAATCTTAATAATAATATTTCTTATTTCCCAGGCAACATTGGAAAGCTTCACTGTACAATGCAATAATTATATTTAGACTTTTGTCAAAGGCCCAAAATGTTTATACATAAAAAACTTTAAATAAATAAAACAAATATTAATTTTATATACATTTTAAACATTGCTTAATTGAACGTATAGTATACAGATGTCGATTTGGCTTTCTCTTTTTTTCCTGTATTTATTTGATTTTTCCTTTTTTATTGTAGTTTAAAATCTAATATTGAAAATAATTGAGTAAACTTGATTAAAATCTGAATTTAAATTAAAGTTGAAAGTATTTTAATTTTATAGAACTATTTTATTTAAATTTATTCTTTTTTTTTTGTTATGTGCATTCTTCATTATTTAATAAAAAACTTAAAAAGAAAAACGATAATAAAAGTTTATAACAATGAAAACTATTTTTCTATCTTTTTTCTATTTAATATTGTGATATACGTCAATTTGTTCATAAGCATGTGTAAATATACAAAAATAAATCAAGGCTTCAGACTAAAGAAATAAAATAAACATCAATAAAAATATTGCAAACAAAGTTGAAAGAAAATTACAAAAAATAAGATTGGATGAAAATGAATCGAAATACAAATAAATGTCATTAAATATTTCTATATTTTTTATATTGAAAATGAAATTTAAACAAAATTAATGAGTCAATGAAATCTCATTAGAAGAGAAGAGGAAGGCATGTGAAAGGTTTGCATTCTTACAAAAAAAAAAAAAAAAAAAAAAAAATTGCATTCAATGTAATTTAATCACTCATGCAGGTCATTACTGTACCTAACAATTGATTAAATATTTTTGAATATATATTTTGAATTTTGGAAACTAATAATTGGAGAACTTCATATGAAATATATTATCAGTGTTGCGAAAGTTGCAGTTCTTCTCATCATCATAATTATTTCTAAAATATGTCTATTAATAAACACGATTTTGGGTGTTACAAACATCATGTGAAAAGAATAGTAAATTATCACACAGCAGTATAGTGTAGTATGAAAACATGGTTTTTGTGAGCATCTCAAGTTGTTTATATTATTTTTGTTTTCAATTTTTCTCATTTTTTTTTTTTATTAAAATTGCTCAACATTCATAATTATGCAAACTAATTAAAATACTAGAATTTGCATTCAAACTGACATGCAGACATACACACAAATGTATAAAGATACACTACGTAGATGTGTTCATTAAACAATTTTGTGCATGCAACAAGACTCAACAACTTTCGCCCCCTTTTTCTTTTTAATTACCAACATGCACTAATAAATAAAAGAGGAGCAGAGAAAAAGGCACAACAACACACAATAAAACAAAATGGAACAAAATAGAGAAAAAAAATATTGTTCTAGCAGCCAACTAGCTACTAGTGTTACTATACCTATAATTATGATGATTGCGATGATAATGATAATGAAGATGAGATGTAGGAGTTAAGAAGAAGAGAAGAGATAGAACGAAAGAAAAAATGAAAGAAAAACGAGCACGGACATATAAAAGACATGCTCACTTCCGCTTGACATGACGTTAGTAGCTAAAACTGGAGCTGAAGCAGTGTTGCCAAAGCCGAAGCTGCAAGTGAAGCCAGAGTGCCGTGCAGTATGCAATAAAATCAGTAAGCATGAAGCGCAAACATAAAAAAGCCACAAAAAACACAAATACTACAACGAATGAACAAACCAAAAGATAGAACGAGTTAGCGAATTCATTTGTATAAGTGTAAGTAAAAGGGATACAAATAAGTGAACAAACGCCTACGAATACAATCTAGTTGCGTGGTTAGTAGATATATGAGTACATAGATACATGGATGTATGATTGTGTGATGATAATGATGACAAATATTTTTATTTCTTTCATTTGCTTTTATTTTTTATTTTGTAATTTACATGCTACATATATTCACATTTGTATCTCCCAAGCGAGTAAATGAGTCAGTGAGTGGGTGAGTGGGTGAGTACGTGAAAGAAGTAAACCCAACCCAACTTGACACACGTTATCTTTTGCACTTTAATGATATTGCTGTTGACAGTTGACAAATGCCTGCGTGTTCACATACATACAACTATCTATCTATCCATCCATCTATCTATACATAGCACATGTCTCTATTTGTTTGTGTTTTTGTTCTGGGAATAAATTGTTAATTATTATTTTGAAAACAGTATAAAGAAGGAGAAGAAATAGGAGGAGCAGGAGGAGAGAAATGCATCCACTCAACACTGCTTGATCCTGTGCTTTATAATATATTCTCATTCCCTCGAAACTCTTGGCATCTTGGCAGCATATAACATGTATATGCAGATATGAATCTACTATGTTTATATAAATTAACATTTGCGCGGGCTCTGACATCCTATTAATGTAGCCTCAATTCTAGTGTGGCATGTGCTCATTTCAAATGCGCATTACAAGTTTTATTCTATAGTTGTCAATTGAAGAATAACCGAGAGATACACATAGATGGAATGGGAATCCACAAACATATGCATTTCAAAAGCAAAAAAATTAAATGGGAAAATATGAAAGTGAAAACTGTATGTTACTTTTGGATTGGAAACATTAACTTTTAGCTGGCCTAAATTAGAAGGCAACATCATTACGTATACGCGATATTTGCTTATTTTCTTTATGAGTTAATGTTCTAATTTTTTGATGATTGAACAATAAATAATAACACATTTTCTGAAAATAATAAATTTTAAAATAAAAAACAATCAGTTTTAGGTCATACAGCAATTAGATGAAAACTTGTTGAATTGCACAAAAGATAAAAATCAAATGATGTTGGGATGCTCTTATGGTGTAACTGGATTTCATCAATATGTTAGGCGACTGTCAAACATTGAGTGTCACCCAAGATTCGCAGCTAGAATGATGATATATGCAAGGTTTTTGTATTACGGCGTGGGATCAAAATATTGGTACAAGGATACTATTGATCAACAACTTTAATATGCAGGAGATAGTGATGACATGTGCAAGGGAAAAAATATCATTTTTTTGGGGTTTATAGCAGAACAATTATAACACAAGAAAATAGTTGTTCCAGGCCAAAGGAATAAATGAACTTAAATTGCCTGCATAGGCGCCAGATCTCAAACCAATTGATGAATTAATAATGAAAAGCTTTTAAAAATAGTTGGAGATGCTCGGTGACCCATTCCTTCAAAACCTTGTGGATTTGATGCCAAAGCGATGTTCTGCAGTTATAGTAAATAAATACTATGCTACCTGATACTAAGTGTACTCATAATTGCAGTCATTTTAATAATAATCGTACTATACAAATGCGGATTGAGTCAATTTGAACTCAGTGAATTTCGATTTATCTATCGTATAAACAAAGCAATAGACCTCAATCCGATTGAAGATCCATGGTCAATAGTGAAGATTAGTAGAACTTTGCAACAGAGTGCAGCATGAATGGAACAATCCCTCCAGTACTAATAGTAAATATCCCTTCGGATGTGGGTAGAATAATAAAGACATTTTTTTCCCATTTCTTTATTTACCATCAATCCCAGATTGGAACAATCATTGGTTTGAAATATTTTAAAGGGGAAAGAGGAAGAATAGTGGATTATGGGAAGAGTTACATATGTTTGGGTTTATTAGCATGCATCTCTGAAAGGAGGTTGAACGGGTGATATCGCTTTAGTCTTCTATTAGTTGAACTGTTGTCGACTAGGTTTATTGACAGGTTATTTGGATGATCAGATATTCTGTTGATGTACCACTGACTGAAATCGATTGATTTCTTCTGATACCCATGGATATTTGAGTTCTTCACAAATTTCTTGATTGCTAGTTAACAGATGAGCGCCACTTGCCATTCTCATGACTTTGTTCTGAAACCTCTGAATGGTTTTAATATTTAAGTCACCAGCCATGCCCCACAATTAAATACAATAATATGGCCTAGTATAGTAGTTGCTTATTCCTTATTTTGACTTTGGATCCAATGGGCTTTCAATGCTAGTACATTTGCTAAAGTTTCGCATTTAGATGGTTCTTTTTTGATATGTGAGTCATCTATCAAGAGTAAGTTCAAGATATTTAACTATCTCTGCAAAGTGAATTGTAAATGTTGTGTGCGACAATTTTCCAGGGTTGACTACAATGTTTCATCTGTTCAGCTATACTCCAAAAGCGTCATGCTGTTCTTATCATTTAAAGTCTCTTATCTTCCAGTGCTACAGCGAAAGTATAGGTCTTTCTTTGAAAACCATCGCTTTCAGCAGTGTGTGTCCTAACAAACTGACCCATTTGACTCTTATTGCTTTAAGGGTTTTTATTCAGCAATAAAAGATTCTTTGAATCGAATATTACTATTACAATTCTTTCTTCATATAAATTGATGAACCTTTTTACTTAATAAACAAATTCCAATTTGTTTTAATATGAAAGAAATAAAAAGTTCATATTTTATGATATGCAAATTTCTTTCAAAAATTCAGTTTTAAAGTTTTTTAGTCTTTTTTTGTTTTAATTATTAAAAAAGTGTTTCTTAGGCATTTTTCCATATTCCTTAAGAATTTTGAAAATATTCTTTAGTCTTTTTGTGATGTTTTAGAAAACAAATTCATAAATTCATATTGATATTTGGCAACTGTCAACATTATTTACAACGACACTCATACGCATAGTTTGTATGCATTCAAACTCACTCACATAAACACACTCGCACACAAATTCTTATTTATACATATACATAGTGTATAGATAGATACATGCATCTGCAGTATTAAACCACATCCTGTTGAAACCCAATTCAGTATCAACATTACAAGAACATTCTTTTCATGGCAGACAACTAAGGGAAAGATACAAACAAGTGGACAAATAGACAAATAGACGGACAGATTGACTGACGGAGAGATATGGATCTCTTCATGTGGGAAAATTGTCTGCAAACTTGAAACGCTTATGTTGTCCATTATAACAATATTAATATTTACATTTTACAGTTATTGTCTTTTATATAAGTACATACATTCTCACATGAATACACACACTTACATACTAGAAACATACTACTCGTACTAAATATACTACATCCTTTCGTTGGTTGAGCTTTTGTTGGGTTTCCTTTATGTTTTTTTGGTAGGATTCAAGGATTTGACATGTCTTTCTATATATTTTCTTTTGTCTTTACATGTTCTGACATTCTTGTTGGAGTTATTGTTGTTGCGGTATTTGTTGTTGTTGTTGTTGTTAATGTTATTGTAATTGTACTCAATGTATTTACTATATTTATTATTGTTGATGCCTGTCAATACATTTGCCCATAGATATTGTACATATTGTATTCCCTATGCGTAGCTTAGTCTTTTTAATAAGTATGATATTTTTTTTATTTTTTTTTTTGGTCTCATTGATGTTAATAACCAAAATTGTCATTATATTATTATATGAATTTGAGTTAAAAGTAAATTTAATCTTTTGCTATTCTAACAATTTAGCTACTACAATAGCTAAAATTAAGACAAAAATTTGAAAATAGTTTAAATATTTTAGAGAAAGAATTCGTCTTTGTTAATTTAAACAAAAACAAAGAAACTGTTGTAATTTTAGCACAAATATGTTACTTCTTCATAGCTGATTAGAACCGACATTGGCATATGATACACTATACTTTTTTAATTCAATGTTTTAAAAGGGGAAATGCATATTTCATGAATTTCCTATTTTGGGAGGCAATAAATGTGCTGCAAGCAATGGAAAATGTATTCAGTTACATTTTTAGGTTTGAAAGAAGGAATGATACCTTTGACCTACATACCCAATTTAATCCATGTAAAACTTATATTGTCCACACAATAAGATACCAGAATAAGTTTTCCCTCAAAAAGAGTCTAAATAAAGCATGCATAAGGTTATAAAATCTATTTTAAGCAAATCTAATCTGTCCAAGAATCAACAGATTCTAGAAATAATATTAAATCCATTTTTTGCTTCTACTTTGAAAAGGATATATGATTTCTAACTAAACGTGATTCGTTTTTATGAGAAATACGAAATTAGGAATAAATCATACATTTGAATCAAAATTATGTTCTGAAAACGCTACATCAACAATGTACACAAATTTTGCTTGCATTTTCAAATCGTTCGCTGTTCGCTTTTCTGCATTGTTATTTCAGATTTCTGTTTGTGTATTATAATTTTTGATTATTGGGACTACAAATAAGACAATCTTCTAAATAAATATCAATACAGTGAAACAATACCATTTTCGCTACATGAAGAATATTTTCTCAAATGCTATGGTCTCGGTGGGGTTGCTGTTTTGGTTTCATTTAAGTCATTAGAGAAATTTTGATTCATCTTTTCAATAAGGTAACGTGTTCTAATGAAAGAAAAGCAATAGTACACATTTTCTACGTACTTAGTCCACGATTCCATTTTCGTAACTCTTGGATTAAGAGTTTGATCAGATGTGAGAATTCCAGACACTCCATCGACAGCAACAACAACAACTCGAAGATGAGGTCGCACATAAACACCAACATCCGAGAGAGTCCAAGAAGCATAACTACCAAAACTCAAAATGCTTGATATTGGTTCCTTATGACGGTGTTTACAATCATTGTGGCTTCTGTCATATCAACCATGTGTACAAATGTGAGAAATGATATTAACACATTGCAATATTAATCCAATATTTGTAGTCATAAAAGAAAAAGATTTCAATAATTATAAAAATATAATAATACTTATATGATTTTTACGATTATTATACGATTACATATAAAATCCTTTAGTATCTTTCTACGAAATAAGGTAAAACAGTTGAAATGTTATTAACAGAAAATATAAATAAATATCTCGAGAAAGCTTTTCGGCTTCCCATAATAAAAGAGAAATAAATTCAATGAAAAAATCCCATAGTAGTTAACATTTAAAATCATTGAGCATAAATTATTGTGTGGAATCGTTTATTTTTAATCATGAATAGCAAATTGACACGAAGAGCTCTAAGAAATGCTCTCTAACTGATTTGTCTAGACTTCTGGTAAAAAAAACAGCTGATTGAAACAGCTGCAAAAACACTTAACACTAAAGGGAAATTTACTCATTGCTTATATATAGAGAAATTAAAATTATACTTAACGAAAGAAAATCTCTCTTCCTGTTTGAAGAACGAAATTCCCATTCACACACTCGCAATAAACGAAACAAGTAAAACGAACCAAGTATGAAAAGATACGAAGCAGCTTCTATTATCTGCGAATGCCAGTGTCTCTTCTTGATGCTTTTGGACTTTGTTTTCTTATTTTCCTGTCCTCTCGCCCAAAATCTGTTCTGTGTTCTTGTGTTTGTTTGTGCTTCAGAGCCACAGAGACACGAAGTAAACGAGCGAGCATCGTTAACATTGCACAGCATCGTTAGTGTCGTCGGCAGCTGCTTGGCTTCAGTTACGTTGATAATGTCAAAACGTTTGGTTCGTGAAATGTGTGAGAAGCGGCACTACGTCTAACGAACGAATAACGTTGTAACCCATAAGAAAGTACATATTAACGGTTTGAAAGAAGGTAGACAAGAAAATCATAAGAAAATCATAATGGCAACGCATAAAATCATAATTAATTTATATTCTAAGTAACAAGTAAGAATTATATAAATATTATTATGCAAACTATAATAAATCATTAAAAAAAAATAATAATAAAAATAAAAACAACAAACAGTGTCAAAAGTAAAAAAAGTAAAGCAGATTTCTGTTGAAATAAAAAAAGTGTTGCATACTTTTTACTGCTACCTTCACGCACACATAACTCAAAGTGGCATAACAAAAAATGAAATAATAAAACGAAAAAATTTTTGAAAATTATTTAACAAAGTTAACACTTTTTCCTCTTTACCAACTCAAACTTAATTATCTAATTTTTTTGTTTTTGTGTTATAATGAATTAATTTTAATATAAACAAATTAACGAAAAACGCAAACAATGAAATTTGATATGATAAAATTAAATACAATTTTAAATAAATACAAAAGAAAAAAATATATTAAAATATAAAGGAATCATAAAAACTAAACTAAATTTAACAGTGCAGCCAGCAGTATACGCCCCCGCTTACAAGTTGAAATTTGGGCGAAGTTATTCCTTCGTTACTTACTTTCCGGTAAAAGAGCAACATAAAGTTTATGATTTGTTATTCCCCAAGGTAAATACAACAATAACAACAACAACAACATATACTATAAGTAAAATGAGAATGTATGTGCGTATCTGTGCACAAAATATATCTGTTATATTTCATTTTTTTTTTTTTTTGTATTATTATTTTATTTGTGAAATTCTATCAAAATATTTTATAAAATATTTTTGGTTGTTTTCGTCCTTTACGTGGGCCAAACTATGACAACTTATAGCAGAAACATAACACACACACCACATTGTAACTATAAGTGTGTGTATGCATATCTTTATACGATTGTTTAGTTAAGTTTTGAAAAGTTTCCATTGTTGTTCAAGTTGCACTTATTCGGGTCTCATGGGATGGGAATGTTGTTGTTCATTCTATATATTTCGGTCTCTGGTATATGGTATAGTTTCTTTAGGAATCATGCATAATACTTAAGTATTATTTTGATATATATATGATTTTGTGTTAGAGGAGGTTTTTGAAAAATCCTAAACATTTCTTTTGTTACAAATTTATATGGATTATTTTAACAAGAAGAAATGCAATGAAATCAAAATGGAATTTAGAAAAGTACATAAGTTTAAGTCTCTAGGTGTTTCTAGATAATGAGTAATGAATAATAAAAGTATTTTGGCTATGAGGTTACCAAAACGAATAGATATGTTTTTATTATTTTCCTATGAAGCAATTTATTGCCTTAGTGTTTCATGTCAATTTTTTCCCCCAACCTTAATAGAAACTAAAGTATATTTAATCAGTTTTAATTTCAGAAACTTATAATAAAATTCTAAATTTTGCTTCATTTTGTTTTTGGCTTGTCAGAAAAAGACAAAATGAAATGGTTAATAAACGATCTATAACCGTTGCCTAATCAAGTCGATTTAGTCATTTTCTTTGGGCTAAATAGTAATTGCTAGCGTGAGTAGTTGATTGCAACTTAAGTTCTCTATTAAGATACGTACAACATTCCAGGTACTTCAATTTATTTAAGAGAGACAACGTGCAACAATAAGCTTAAAGATGGGTTGCTGTTCAGTTTGCTGTTATCCACCATGTGCGATGCTTTCGTATCGTTTGGTTTGCGGACCAGTGGGTCCAGTATTGCCAGCAATGAAGTATTGTGGTTCATGTCCGGCTCCTTGCGGTCCATGTGGTCCCTTTGTATCAACATGTAATCCATGTGCCTGCTGCTGTGAAAGAGGCTGCTTTGGACCATTCTATTAATATGCAATAATTGAAATGAACCACTTACCACCCAAAACGTTTTAGAGTAAGATTTGTTGCTTGTTGCTAAAACCAAGAAATATTTATATCATTATTTTGTAAAAGAAATAATTCAAATGTTAAATCAAGGAATTAAAGATTTTTTTCCATTATTCACTAGAAATCGTTTTGCGACAATTTAATTCCCGACCGATAGAGCAATTTTTTTATTTTTTATTTTTCATTTCGATTTTCAGTTTTGTTGTTGTTGGTTTTTTCCATTGGCAATAAAAAGCATTTAACATTCAAAGTTTGAATTGTTTTTCTGTCTTTTGTGGAAAATAGAAGAAAATGTTTTGAAAAACAACTTTACTACTACATACTACTACTTGCATGAACTCATAGAAAAACTTGGTCAAAATCAACAATAGCAACAACAACAACAACAACAACAACAGCAATAACAACAATAGAAACAAAAGAATTGTATTGAATGTGAAATTGGTTGTTGGGTCTGCATGACGAAATGCTGCAATGCAATGTTTATTTGGATGAAGATGGTGAAGACGATGGTGTTGGTGGAGGATAATAGGAAAATCCTAATGGTTGAAAAGAGCCCAATACAACAAAACGTAATTCTAGCGATTTTCTTCTTGATTTTTTCGCAACTCTTGTTTTTTTGTTCGACTAAAATTTAGGTCAGATTGTGCTCTATTATATGTTATTTTTAAAGGGTTAATCTATTGTGTTTTCGTTTTAGTAAACTAGAAGCAAAAAAAAAATAAAAAATGATTTCATCCGGTGTGTGTAAGAACTAAAATCCATGGATTCAATCGATTCTCTAGTTTAGTTTGTTTTTTCTTTCGTTCGTTGTTTAGGTAATCTGAATTCTTAGTTAAAATTTTTAAGATTTTTTGGTTGCATGCGCATTCATATCTTTAAAAAATTCATTAGAAAATCATTTACATGAAAAGTGCCGAGATTAAATGATTCCTTGACGAAGAAGATTTCGAATGCCTTGTTATTTGGTTTGGGAAGAAAGTCTATTTCTTTTTTTTTAATTGAAATTACTTTGTTCTTCAAGATTTGTATTGACCATTTCTCACAAAACTTTCTTTGCATAAAAGTGTGGAATGTTAACATTGAATCGGTGTTTTCAAAATTTACATAAGTTACACAAGGTATTTAGTATTTTTCGGAAATTTTTGAAATTTCAAAGACTTTTTGTATTTAAATCAGGTAGAGTAGCAAGACAAAAATTATCAAAGTAAAACTAAATTCTAAAGGGTGGCCAAACATTTGCATATCGGAGATTCAGTAAATTTGTGGACAATATAATCTCTGGTGACTATGGGTTTTACCGAATTAGATTCTATTTTATTCACAAGCTTGGCAAATTGAAGAATTCTTGAGATTACCGAAGTCCTGCAATCTTTTTATTTTAGAAGTGTTCAATGAGCTCATAAGTTACTTAAATTCCAATTGGGAGAGAAAGCCTATACTATCAGCGGCATTGCTGTCAGAGTTCTCACACCTACTGAGACTCCTTACTACGGTAAGATGGAAATTCAGTAAGGGGGAATATTCGGTTAAATTGTTGTTCTTGTAATTCAAGTTTTTTACATCTAATCTGAAGCCTCCAATTTTCCTATAGTGAGTTATTTAAAAAGTCACGTGCTATGAAAGCAATGAGAACCGAACAAACACATCTCATTTGATAATTGAATCATGTAAGAAGAGACTATTTTGACAGTTCTAAAGATGTTTAGTAACCTTTCATAATACGAAGGTATTTACACTCTTAATAAAATCAATCAAACAAAATCAATTTACTCAAAATTTATGTGTGCGTGTGTCTAAATTATTATATTTCAAGGTTGCAAAAAAATATAAACAATCATGGAGCCTTGAACTTAATTTCTAAGAATTTTACCATTTTATTAAAAGAATTTGTCAATTTTAACTTTTCATCTTTAATTTTATTTTCTTATATAATTTTGTTTGCTGTTTATTGTTGTTGGTTGATTTATTTGTAGATGATGAGTTGAGTTGAGTTGAGTTCAATTCAGTTCGGCAAGGGCTTCAAGTGTGAACACATACGATATTATAATAAACGCCTCAATTGTTGTGCAGTCATCTGTGTAATTTATGTTTAGCTAATGTTCAGGCATCGATGAGCTTGTCAGCTTTGCTAAGGCAACATGGCATGTAAGGCAAGCAAGGAATATGCCAGTGCAGAGCATGAACACGGAAAACCAGTAAACGAGATTTGGCAAAGGATCATCAGCACATGTACACAAACACACACACACACACACACACACACGCACACATTAAACCATAACATTAAGAAATGTTGTATGTATGTGTGTGTGTGGGGAGAAATGAAGAAAAGTGAATTCAACATGCCCACAGGCATCCTGCAGGTTCGAACAACGTTAAAAAGCTTCGTTGACTCTAATAGACTTTCATGTTTTATGTTGCCTGAAAATATTTTTTGCTCAACTTCGCTTTACTTTTTTCTATTTTCTGTCATTTTTGTGTGCGACTTTGATTTTACTTGATGGTTTTTTTTTTTATATCATTCTTTTTTTTCTTCATTTTTCATGTTTTTGTACTTGCTTAGTGAAATCCTTTATTTTTTTCTTTTTTGGTTAACAGCAACCTTCGTTGCTTGTTTATGCTGTCTTGATTTGACTTTGACTTTGGCATCGGCACCGGCACCGGCACTAGTGATGATGATGGTGTAGTATACTGCCAAGACCTAAGTCATTCTTTAGTTCTTTTACTGGTTCTATTAGGATATGTGTTGGCAGTTAACTTGTCTTGCCTTTGCTTGGAAAATTCTTCTTTACAGTGACATGATTCAATGATTTCCAATTTTGTCTTCACTGTATTAGTGGAGAATATGTGTATGTCCTGTTGCTGTGTTAGCAAATTCAATTTTATCCGGCGTCTGCTGCTGCTGTTGCTGCCACTTGTGTTGATGATGGAGCTCCCTGTGTTCTGGTGTTAAGTCATTGATGTGTGAAATTTTTATCAAATAGACTTTTTTCTATTCACAACATTCCGTCTAGTCGATCCTTGATACTAACAAATTCCTTTACACCGAAGATGCAAACAGTTTTTATTTTTATTTTTTTTATAATCAATCAATATTTAAAGCATAAAATTGTGGTTTTCTTTGTCGAATTTTCAAATTCTCTTAGCAACGCTGCCGTTTTATATATTTTTTTAAATTTTTAACTAAGCAACCAAGTTTTTGTTTAAATTTCCCAATTTTGTTTACTTGGCGAGCAAATTCATTAGAAAAATCAGTCTACATCAACACCTCATACAATCAACATCTCAGGCAGCACAGAACTCCTCCATAAATAAAATATTAAATTTTCAATAAACTAAACTATTCCCAATTAAGTAAGTAAAATTTGGATTTTGGAAAGTGTATAAGGGAGATTATTTTTGTTATTTTTTTTTCCTCCAAAATTAGCTTCATTTTCGCGTCGCAGAAAGCGGAAAACAAACAATAGCCAAGATGTGCGTGGGTGGATGTGGAAATGTTTGCATGGGTCTCCGTTGCGGTCCAGCAGTTGGTCCAGTGCTGCCTGCTAATACCATTTGCTCTGGCTGTCCTGGTTGTGCGACATGCGATTGTGCCAATTTCGTTTATGTATGTAATCCCTGTGCTAATTGCTGTGAATATGGACGATTCGGTCCGTATTATTAAACTCACGGAAGAAAACAATAATTGGAGTTGCATATGTGATTGGAAAAATAGAAAATAGTATGGCCAAGTTAATTGGGAATAGTCAACTTTTGGACTCGTAAAAAAAAATTAAAAATCTTGGTATAAAAAAGTTTAAAATGTTATTTTTCATTATGTTAAGAATTTTTAAGGATCTCATTGAATTTTACAACTGCAAATGTAATCTTTTTAAGGGCCTTTAAGACGTTCAGTTTTAGTGTCAGTCGAGCTGTCAGTTTTTCCTACGTGGACGAAGTAAACATCGAAATGGAAATTGAAATGGAGACTGTGAACTACTGATGGAATGGTTAGACCTGTTTTGTTTCATTTCAGTTCTTAGAATTCTCATCAGTTCTCTAGAATATTTGAACATTTGAAACTGTTGAACATACACTTTGTTCAGGGCTGCAGGAGAAGAATTAAAACGACTGAGAACAGTGAAACCTGAACGGGTTGTATAAAAACAACCGTCTAAAAGCCCCTTAAAAGCAGCACTAAAATTCATAGAAATACCTTAAGCTATTGAATTATATTTTCCATTCTATCGGAATGATCGAAGATTATTAATAATAGAGAGATCATGATACTCATCATGAAAGAGCAGTAGAAACATTATATACGGCCGCTTTTTCTTGCACGAAGCGAAAGCCAGAGGCGATATGAGCTTTCTGAATGGTGCGAATCAATATTATTGTACCTAAATGAATATTGTCAGCCAAGCTTTGCTACATGTGATGAATTTGTGCACATATCCAAATACGCGCCGCATGGTTTCAAATGACTTTATATAATAAAACTAAAGAGTGACATCGGTGAAGCTGCTAAAGTTTTATCACGAAGCTCTGGAAGTTTGACTTCTTAAGGGCATCGTGCTAACCAAATGCTGCTTAACTTTTTCAAAGAAGGTTTCCCATTCATCTAATGGATGAAGGTAGCTCCATTTCGTTGGGCACGTAATGCCATCCCATATCCTACATATAAACAATGAGCTGCTGTATAACGGATGCTCTCTTGGCAACAAATAACATTATATTTCGAATAATTCTCAAAGGTGCTTTGGTACATAGCAGATTCACATGTACAATATGTAGGTATTCTTCAGTCAGAACTATATACGTTGTGCTAAAAGATCCTTCAATATGTGATTATATACATATATGATGAGATATACATGACAGATGCCACAACTTAAATACAAGAATTGGTCGTGCTTAAGTATTTCAGCAGAAAAGTCTTTACGAAAAGGCAGATGAAATGAGAGATTATGGTGACGGTTAAACAGGATTTTTTTTTACAACAAAATGACTACACTTCATGAGATCTTCCTACGAAATTGAAATTAATAAGCCTCTATATGATTTTTTTCATACTGTCTATTAAATTTCTTTCATTCATAGTAGATGAATTCATATGAAATTTCTCTTTACACTGCATGTTGATGGTTATTTATTTTTTTCATTATTATTTGAATTAATACTTAACCACCATGAAAATGGCCTACAAAATACAATAATTGTGTGAACAGGAGAACTGCTGGCTGTACTTCGTATGGCAGAAGGACACTTTTTGAGCATGTATTTCATTCCTCCTTGACAATGGTCACTTGATGTGGACAGTGGTTAATATAATTGATTGTCAACGCTTTGTGCAACCACAAATGGCAACAGTGGTTTGAACAAAGTGCATCAATGCGACAAATAAATCTGTCTGCAGACATACAACATAACATGAAACATTTAATTCAAGTAATATTCTTTTCTTTTATTAAATTTTATTTAATTGTTTTTTATTTTTATATATAATATTTTTTATTTTATATTATTTCATTTAATTTTGAACTAAAATTCAAATGAAAATTGTTTATTTTTCATTTTCATTCAAATTTATTATTTTGCGAATTATTTGCTAATCAACCGATTTTTTTAAATTTTCCTATATTTTCTCTTCTCTCTTTTTACTTATTTTCTTTTAAGTAAATCAAGATTTTTATATTTGAATGATATTCTTATATTTTCTTTTTGTTTTGTTCATTTTTTTCTGGCCTGCGGTTATATTGCCAAAAGAAAGAAAAGATGGAAAATTGGAAGCAATTTTTATTTTGTAAACAAAATTGAGATTCTGCAAAAGGCTGGGGAGCGATGGAACAAACAACGAAAAAAAAAAAAAATTAAGTAAACTAAAAATAAATATATATATGAAAAACATATTCAGTAAACAAGATATTTTTTGCATATTTTATACACATTTTCTTTTTTTGGTGGAACAAAAATAAATAGCAAAGAAACTGATGGAAGTGAAGTAAGGCTTCGTGTTCGTTGTCATGCTTTTTCTTTATCCTCTTCAAATCGAATTTAAATATTTGAGCAACCACAAGTGGCTAAGGCAACATCAAGCATTGACAGACAATAGTGAAAGGGAATGGTACAGTGGTAACCAAATCTATGTTAACATCGGCAGCTGCTTCAGTTCACGCGGTAGTTGATCTAAGGCAAAAGTGCCATCAGGAGCAGCAGAAGGAACAGTCACTGCTATACGAGCGTTGACAACTGATAGCTTAATGGAAATGCACGATTTTGGTATTAATGGAGCATATTTGTGTAAACTCCTTTGGTGTAGTACATGTGATTGAGTGTTCATACGTACGCGTGGCTTAGTTGAGAATCTATAATACTATTATATATAAAAAATTTAAATAAAGTACATTACCATTGATTGAGTATAGATAATGTTACTTAAGCTATTGATAAAGTGTAACTGATGAAAATACAGTATTAGCGAATTCAAGAAAGGAAATCTTTAGCTAGAAAGTATAATTTCAACTTAATTTTTAAATTTATCAAAGCACTTGACAATAAAACCCGTAATTCAGATTGATGTGCTCATCGCAATGTCAATTCTACATACTAAAAAATATGTCTGAAATTCCTTTTAAACTTAAGTCCAAACTATAATACATAAACGAAGTCAACTTTGAATGGGCTTATTGTTATTGACGAGAATGACGCGTCGTTTAGACTTCTGGAACTTCGCTTAGTAAACTGAAACATGTATTTGACAATCACTAAAACATCAAAATACTGTTTGCTTTTCACCAAAACAGCCCTTTGTAATTCACTAAAACATTAAACAGCTGCTTTCGATTCACAGAACAGTTCTTACTAAGAACTTCTTTGTCCTCATAGTTGAAAGTTGCTCAAGTTGAATCAATATAATTCATAAAATCACACCTAACCAAAGTATCAATCAATCAGAATTAAACAAAACAAAGCGAATACAGTCTGATAAATGCAAATAGCTTGATTCACATCCAAATCTAACTGTAATGCAAATAAGTCTAATATAGTATAGTATTTCTGACGGATGTAGTGTTATAAAATGTATAAAAAGAAGGTAGTTAATTTTTTGTCAAAACATTCCAAAATTAAAGGAATAAATGTTTCGATATTCACAATTCCGTATGTGTAAACTTTTAATGCCATCTTGTTTTTTTCAGTAGTGTAACATATAATTTAACGTTTCTGTGCACTGATGTAGGCATAGCCATTCTCTGCCATTTTAGAGAACCTTGCTCCGGGTTATACCTAGCAATTCTTTACAAAAACATTGCTTACACAACATTGTAGATATTCCTTACATTAGATACATATAACGTTATGTAATACGCTTCACGATTTCACTTAGAGTCGTATTTAGCATAACAAATCAAGCCAAGTTTGTATAGACCAAATGTTTGTTAATAAGAATTCATGAGAAATGTCCAAAGACTATAGAAAATCACGTTCAAGTTCTATTTCATATTCAATTTTAAGAGAAAAATGGACTTTTAAAACTGTTTCGTCAAATTTGAATCATATAATTTAGGAGAAATCAGAACAAAGGAATATAACATAACATTTATCTTTCATTATTTCATGTTACTTAACTCTACCAATTACTTTGTATTGCAGTTAACTATTTTTGTTTTTGCCATATCTATCCTTAAGCTACAAAAGTTGTTATTTCTCAAATAAAGAAAACTGATCTTTTCTGAGAAAAACTAAAAAAACTGAACTGAATAAATCAATTTTGCAAACATTTCAAATATATTTTAATTGAAACGTGTACAAGATATTCAACAACATATATCTACACATAATCATTCAAACACGTGTAAAAATACGTACATACATACATAGTAGATTTACCAGACAAAAGTAAGACCACTTTAGAGCAAACTTTATTTGAATTAAAAACTATTTCAAAAGTAATTTACAAATCACAAAAAAGGAAAATAAAAGAAATAAAATCAAAATAAATATAAAGAGAAAACAAAAGCCAAAAAATATTCTCTTACACAAACACACACACACACACATACACACAACACACAGTTACACTCACTTACTTACTCACATAAATACAGTTATTTTCGTATATATAGAAATATATCCAAGTTGCTTTTTAAAAGGACATTTTATACACAAATTTGCCAATGTTCTTGTCGTATCTGAATGAAAGTTGTACTAAGTTTAGGTTCAGTGTTTATTGCACAACAACAAGAACAATTGGACCCCACTTAAGATAATCTTATTGGTAAAATGCCAAAACTTTTTGAGTGAGCATAAACGACAAACCGAGAAAAACTACAGAAAAAAAAAAGAAAAAACCAAAAGGAAAAAATTTAGTTAAAAAAAAAAAAACGCAAAATAAGAAACAAAACCAAAATCAAAAGTCAAGCAAATAAACAACAACAAACAAACAAATAGATAGACAGAAAGATGAACAGACAAATGGAGAGACAGACAGAAATTTTCTACAATAAAAATGTCACCACAAAGTTGACATAAAAACCAGGACACTTAAGACAAAATAAAAGGAACAGAACTGAAAATGTGCAAAAAAGAAAAGTAAATCAAAAGAAAAAAATTGACAAAAAAACAAAAACCGGAAGCGGGCAAACGGAAAATGAACCAACCTACACGTGCACTTTTATTTGTTTACAAAGGGCATAGAGGGCAAAAAGGTATTTCCTTTTAAATCAAATACACATTTTTCTTTACCACTCGACAAGTATTTTATATTGTTGGTGGCCTGGAAAGGACTCTTGTTTAGTTATTTTTCTTTCCTTCATCTCTGTTCCTTTTCTTAATTTTTTTTTTCTTTCCTTATAAGCTTTGTAAGTAGCAAAAACATAGCCAAAAACGAAACATAGCCAAACATGAGTAACACGCAAAGTGCAGTAAGCAAGAGATGTCCGCCACATACGAGTATTGAATAAGCACTCGATTGGGTTCGGCCCTCTGTACTCAATCTGACCCAATCCAGTAAGAGATAAGCGCAATTATGTGGCTACATAAGTGGACCAGGCACAAATTGTATAAATTAGGCAAGAGTACCACATGACCAGGGAAGGCAATCTTAAATCTCGTATTCGTAAAGTGATAGAGAGAGAGAGGCTTCGACATGTGCGACAAGTCTAATAGTCAAGAGTATAGCCAAGTAGTCTACTAACTAAGTATATATTGCATATTTCGGTATGTCTGTTGCTTATTTTAGTATTATTCTACATTTTTGTATCCTACTCAAGTGTTCTTTCATTCAAGTTGATCTCAATGGTTGTCCTTCGCTTGTCGTATAGGCATTTCTTAGCTTGTCTTATTGAAAACATATTTTCCTTTTCTTTTATTTATTTTTTTCCTAAAATTCAAGAATGACATAAAGTAAAGTGAATAAAGTAGTAGCAAAGTGAATCAAAAATAAGTTCAAGTATTTATTGTACTTCAATTTCAAAGGTAAAACTCGGTTCGGTAGGTTTATCCAACTTGTTCTTTTAAGTTGATTGTAATGGGTTTCTCTTGCTTTGAAGCGCTTTTTTTTGTAAATATTTTATTGCTATACTGGTAAAGAACTAAGAGTTTTGAAGTAAGTGTATGGAGGAAGGCAATTACTTTAAAATAAATAAATAATACTTAAGCATGGGGGAAAATAATAAGGGGCAAGAAATATTTAGTAAGACACATTGATAATAGTTTGGATCTAATCTAAGTTTATATAAGACACATACTATTTTTTTTATTGTTGAAAGAAAATTGGTTTTCCATTTCGTATACAATAGTCTGCCAATCGTTACAAATGAAAAATGTAGACTAATATTTTTGACCAAGTTGATGGTGAATATATGGTAAAGAGGCATGACTATGTAGTGACTTGAAATGATTGAATAAAAGTGAAAGCATGATAAGTGTGGTTTTGGGTTAAAAGATGGTTTTGCTGGTGACAACTCAACGATCATTTACTTTAGTGTATTGCTATCTATCTATTTCCTCTATAATCAGCTTAATTCTTTTTTATATAAATGAAGGTATTCACATTTTTCTGCAATAATCTCCACAATTTCGGTTTGTTGTCATTAATTTTTCCTCGATGCACATATTTTGCAAGCTATGTCAGAATATCTTAAACATATTCGGTTGCAGTTTTAAAATTGAAATTAAAATATTCAAAGCGGAATACATAAATTTAGTTTGTCCTTAATATTTTAAATTTCTAGCTATTGATTTTACGTTCCTTGAATTCTAGAATTTTCTAAAAGTTAACATGACATTTTCTACAAATGATAGTAGTTATAAATTTTTGCATAAATGAAACCAATGATCTATGGACCTCGATGAATAGAGCGAAAACAAAAGATTTTTGTTTATAAAAAATTTTGCGATTATGTATAAGATTTTGCCCAAGCAGTAAATGTCTGTGATAAAATTTAGGTGAAAAATTACTCTATGGAATTACAAAATGCGATCCCTCTATAGTTTAATGGGTTATTTTATCACCTTTTTAGTAAAATAAATTAAAGAACGAGCAAAACCACAAAACTGGGGGTTGTCCCGTATTTTAGAACATTGTTAAATAGTTCGTGTAAGTAATGTTAAGCTTCAGGGGCGAGATATTTATAAAATTTGCTATATAACATAAAAAATCGGGAGCATTTCTTTGAACCGATCCAACGCGTTATACTTGGTTGCCTTCGGTACTTTGTGGGGATATTAACTCTTTAGCTAACTTGATCAAAATGACATTGTTTTAAGTACTATTTTTTTTTTTTGTTGTATGTCTTAGGCTTACAGCATAAAATATAGAAGATTAACATAACTTCAACTTTTTGAAGAAGAATTGCGAAGGTGGGATGCACAATTAAAGGTATGAAAAATTGTGCTTCTTGTCGACAACTGCCCTGCTCACCCTCTTATAACTATTCTTCAAAATATAGAGTTGGCATATTTTCCAACAAACACGACTAGTGTGTTACAGCCAGTGGATCAAAGCATAATTAAAAGTCTGAAGGGTTACTGCAGAAGGAATCTATTGATAGACCTAGTGGAATCTGTGGGTAAAACATTTATTAAATTGTTTTTATCCAAAGCCTGGGAGAAGTGAGAGCAACAACTATTCAGCACTTTCTTCATCATGCTGGACTTTGTGCCAGTTCTGCGAGTGATGAAGTAGAAAAGGGAGCAGAGTTTGAAAGTGAAGATGACCTTCTATTAACTGTGTGGGTTGAACAGTTGAACATGCCACAAAACTGCACTGAAAATCAACAATCCTACATAAAAGTAGACGAAAGCCTGATAACAACAGCTTCACTGACATATGCAGAAATTCTATATTCTGTGAGAAAAACTAAGGAACAACAACGGATGATCCTGAGACTCCACCAAATATTAAACAAGCACTCGATGCAGAGAAATTATTACAAAAATAATTTATATATAACTATGTTGATCTGACAGAATATTAAGATATGAATAAAATTCATAAGGATTTTTTTTTTTTTGTCAATATTAGTGTTTGTTGTTTGTAAATTTTACACTTTATTAGTAAATACATATGTATGTATTATAATAATAAAATAAAATCAAATTTCTTCTCTACATTTAACGTCAACTCTCAATAACTTCGTAAAATGTGTACTCAGTGTATTTATAAAATTACATTAAAGAAAAACCTTAATTTTAAAATTCACAACATGTATTTATAGTATTGTTAAGTTCTGCAACAAATTAATATTTTAAATCAGATAATTGAATTATAAATAATATTTATTAGTAACATGACATTAACAAAACATCTTTGTGGAACATCAAATTTCCTTCAAATTAATAAAAAGAAAATGTTTTTTCTGAACTTCAATTACTATAATTTCTTGTCTCTTTATGATATTATTCCATTGAAACTTGTTTCAAATAAAATAACCAAAGAAATTCTTCAAATGAAGTTGCTTTATTACGTAACCAAATTTAAATTCTTATAGCTTAGATACAAAAATATTTATTTGTAATAGTCAACACTCACTTTATGTAATCCTTTTAACCATAAAAACTAAACATACCCCAACTACTTTTTCCTTCATTCTCTTAGTTGATCCTTCTTCTTTACCTACTTACCATAAATTTATGAAGATAACAACATAAATTAGTTGATTCCAGCAAGTCGCCCCATACGACATATAATAATTTATGAACTTTTCTGCAAAAAAAACTAACTGTGAGTCGTTGTAGTTCCGCTAAAATGAAACCATATCAAACCAAACCATTTCTTGGCAAGCAATTTCGAAACTGAATTCAACTCAATTCAACAGAATACTATAAGTAATCGTAAATGTTAAATAGCAAAATAATTTAACAACCCAAAATTTTACACACTTTACATATACTCGTTGTTGTATACTTATGTATTGTAACGTATCTTACTCGCATGAACCCATTATTTTTGTTATTTATAACAATTCGAATCTAACACTTGACCCACAAAATCCGAAATCCTTTATAAAAAGAGAACAGAGAAAAAAAAACTCACAATAAAATAAAGTAAAATAAAATAAACTTGGAGAAAAGCAGAACAAAATGAAATAAGCGCGGTAAATTCTTATTCGTTCGTTCATCTTGTGATGATGCTGCTGAAAAGGAAGTTGCAAAGAGATAAAAATAGTAAAACAAAATGTTGATGCAAAAACAAAACCGGAACAAGAAATCAACAACAAAAATATATACACATACACACACACACACACACTGATTCCAATCAATGAATACAAACCACAAATGTATCGGATTTGTAAATAGTCGAGAGCATGGCAAAGGGCCTCAGAAGGGATTCAGAAAACGAATGAGTAGTAAGTAAGTAGTATTTGAATCAGGGAATGAGTTCCTGGGAAAGAGTGAAAGCGAATCATCTTCCTTGATATGATCCTCATGTGATGCTGAAATTTTACAGGCATCGGTATCTCAATGGTATTTATCTTTATTTTTTGTTTATTTTTCATTTATTTTGTTGCTGGTTTTTCTGGTTTCTTCTTTCAATTTCTTATTTATATTCACTTTAACGCTCGATTTTTGTTTTTTTTTTTTTTTTTTTTTTTTCTTTTGTTATTATTGCATTCTTCAATTGCAAAAACAAGTAGACATTGAGGCTGTGCATGCAGCCGAGAAATGTACGAATAAATGTACAAATGTTGGACGATGAAAGCTCTGTAGTTGGGAATGGAAAGTTGGTATGCACGAATACAAGGATGAGGAGCAGGAGGCTTTGCATGTTCGGCCTGAAAGGGAGAGTCATTATTTGTGTTCTTATTATTATTGTTGTTATAGTTATTCTGTTATTCTGTTGTTATTTTTTATTTTTTGTTTTTGTTGCTTTTACCATTTGTGGTTTACATTTTGCATTGGTTTTTGTTATTACATTCTGCATTGTGTGTGTTAAAAGTATATGTATCATTGTCATTGTTGTATTAGTACTACGATTGAAATGGAATAAAATATTGTAATATCAAAAAAAAAAAAAAAAATATCATGAATTTTGTATTGTAATGCAGCTGAGACTATGGAATTTTTGTCTTTTTTTTTATCAATCCTCATTCTCTATTTCTCCATCAACTACTACTTGGTGTTGAGACGTGACTATGACACATGAAAGTTTTTAGGTAAGCACACAGTTGAATGATTGGAGTAATGAGTATTTAGCATTCAGGTTGAATAATATTGAAATTTTATGGTTTAAAACTAATAAAAATCAATGAATATATAAAATTGAGTTGTTTTTGTTTTCTTTCCCTTGATTCTTTGTCTTATCTTCTCTATTTCACTAAGGATATTTAAGTAATTTTTTATATCTTTGCTCTTTTTTTACTGATTGTTATTTTATTTATAATCAATAAATTATTGATATTTTAAGGTTATTTACCTATAATTCAGCGATCCTGAATGGTTGATATGTAATAGTCACTCCTGTTTAGTCGAAGGGTTTCAAAGGAGCCTCAAGTCATAGAACATGATCCAATTTTAAAATATAAGATTAATGTTTATTATGGTTAATGTTGCTTATAATTATGATGGACTATTTTTATTTAATGTGTGTATAATATAATCAACTTCATTTTAAAAAATATATAAAAAGTAAAAAATTATTGATCGTTTAAAAACAAGTCATTACTATCATCATTGCCTTTGGTTTGATTATGTCGTCTATTTTAGATTTTTTATTCTCAAAGGGATCTCGGTGAGTGGTTATTTCAGTTATGTACCATGGAGCATCAACTAACATATGTCACAGCATCTGAATCTTGTATGTTGTGTTCAGTAATGTTGTATAAAAGCATACGTTTGAAAGCAGTTTCTATAACACTGCTATTGAGCCTCCTAAGATAATAGTTTGTCCAGAGTCAGCCCCATATATTTAGCAATAAACTTCGAAAGAATATCGTTCACTATTTAGAGTTAACAAAGTTTTAAGAGAAAGGAAATAAAGAGGTAAAGTCATATCACTGATAAGACCAGAGAACCATTAATTTTTAAAAAAATTAATATGCTTTCATACTTAAAATAAACACACGTACGTGTGTGTTATTTAATCTTATTAATTGTAATTGCTTAAATGCCAAATAAATGTTTCTATTATTTTTCTTGGTTTTGATTCTCCCATACGCGTTAGAAACTTTTGTTTTACTCTCATTGATAAAGACATATGAAGAAAAACAATTTCATCTAATATTAACACATCAGTTTAATTAAAAAATGCTACGATAACAATTGGACATACACAGATACACACTCACAGCCACACTTATAGATAAATATATATATATATAGAGAGAAGAATCATGGTTAGGAGGAGCAGATGGCTATTGCAGCATACACTGAAAGCTGATCATGAGCTTTCCAAGAATGAAGCGGAAAAACTAAGAGGAAATAATGAAATAAAAATAGAACACTCTGAGTAAGTGAGCAATTGAATGAATGAGTGAGTAGAGAAATGAGAAAATGTATGAATGAAGACATGAGAAGCGACACACTATGATGATGGTGATGATGTTGATGATGATGTTAGCGACAGTAGCTTTTAATTTGAAGTTCGCATATCCTTTTCATCTACTATTTGTAAGTATATTTGTTGAAAATAGTTTTTTTTAGCTAGGATAATATCCCCTTATTTCTTCTTCCATTCATTCACTCATTTGTTCGTTTGTTTCATTTAACTCGGATCTTGTTTTTTTTTTCTCCTTATTTATTTTACTTCAATTTTATTTTCATTTATAGTTAAACGACCATTTCCTAATTGTCTTTCCGTTGCGCCACAAAAAAAAAAACGAAAGCAGATATAGAAAAAGGTAATAGGAGGAGAACATACTATAAAAAGAAAAAAAGACTTAAATCCACACTTTAATTATTTTGCTTGTGTCTCCATTTAAATAAAACTTACACTACAAAGAGACAAAAGCATAGATACATGGAAAAGGATATAGATGGAATGTGAAAGATAGACAGAGAAAGAGAGAGAGAGAGATACAGAGAGATCTGATACTCATATGTGTTTGTTTGTTAGTTAGTTCTTCAGTTTGTTGAAAGTTTTTGGCGCTTCAGGCTATGTTATAGTTGGACTTATTTGCACCCAATGTACACCACACTCACACACTTTTATAAGAATGGTAGATGGAAAAAAGGATATGGTGCACTTTATGCATTATTTTCTCCTTTTTGCATTTTTAAATATAATTTCTGTTCTTTCTTTCCTTTGCAACATAGAAGCTGCCAAGTTTGGCATTAAAATTGTTGCTGCCAACTTAAATACAAAATTCCACCTCTTCTCAACACTTCCACCCTTTCATTTTTCTACATAAACTCCTGGTCTTTAGTGTTCGCTAGTAACTAGAATTAAGTTCCGTCGTCCTTGTTATTCTTGTTGCTGTTGATGTTCAGTGGAATATAACGACAGTAAGCGTTAAGCGGAAACGGAAATGCCAACTACACACACACACACACACACATATACACACTCACTCACACACATGTATTTACTTGTATATGTGTATCTGTGTGAATGACTATTTAAGGTAATGAGTGTCCATACAAATGCAATTAAATATTTGTTGCCAAAAAAGCAATTTGTGTCTTTGCTTTCGATTTTTTTTTTTTCTTTCTTTCTTATTCATTTGACTTTTATTCGTTTTCAAGCGATTTTTTTCACATTATTTTATCCTCCAATTTGTTTGCTTATAAATGTATGTTTGAGAGCCTAAAATTATGCAGACAGCATAATGCGTATTAATGCCAAAGAAAGAAAGAATCGAGTTACTTAAATGCATCAACAAATTGTACTCTCCTTACTTTTAGTTACATTTTTACATTCTTATTTTGGTAGTTTATTTTCTTTTTCTTTACTTCATTTGAAGTGCTTCATTATCTTACTACTATATTTTTTTTTTTTGTTGCTTTGCTTTACTTTATTTACAATTTGATTTTTTTTCGACATTTTTTGTTGTTAATTAATCTGAGTCTGAGCCGTAGAAATTTTAATTAAGCTAAGTGAAGGAAAATTGAATTTGAATGCATCTAATAAACTTTTTTTTGAAAACTTAATTTAATTTTTTTAACTTAAATAAAAAGAGTTAACAAATTCTCTGTCTTCTTGATTTGAAGAAAAAAGAGTTAAATTAGTAATTTGTATTAAAAAAGAATAAATATTAATAGATTTTATTTTAATAATTTGTTTTTGGATTGAAATAGATACCTTTGCAGTGCTTAGCATGTGAGGTTGCCACTAAGTAAGCATATTTAAAATATTGATCGCAACAGAGATAAGAATTGATATATATTTTGAAATATTCCATATGCATTGGGTTAGTCAACATGGCAGTTGAACATTCATAAACTGATTACTCTCTAACAATATCAATTGGAGTTATAGAGTTTAATGACTATTTAATTGGCATCTTAAAAATGCCAATACTTGTATTTTAATTATTCTTTAATTGGATTAAATCCTATTTATTTAACAACAAAATTCGGATAACAGTCATGTTTTATGTACAATACTGAATCTATTTGTGTGAGAAATGTGCCTTATTGTAGGGAGGATTGACAATCAATTGTGGTGGTGTCTGCGCGGGTCTTACTTGGATATGTTAAGCTGGGTCTTTCGTAGATATTGTATATTCTCATTTTTCTGTCTGGGTTCATCAATGCATTTATTACGATAGATTGTGTTTTTTAGGCAGCATGATATTGTTGCTGCTTTGATTTCCACTGCTGATAATGTAAGAATCTAGGCACATAAATTCGAGGATCTGTTTGATTGGTTTGTTGTTGACTGTCGGCTTGCATCTTGTCGATTCTTTTGTTATGGCGATTGAATTCGTCTTATCGATCGAGATCTCCATATTAAGAGATCTTCAAACTTTTTCAAATTTAAAAACACAGTCATCCACATTTAAAGCGATGAATAATGAATATGATTTTTAATTCGCCAGCTGATATGTCAAAGACAATTGACCTCATCAATGATAGCATACACAATGACTTTTAAAGAAAATCAGGCTCAGGCTATCGCCTGTGTAACACCAAGATGTTTCAATTGTATGCTTGGTAGTAAAGGACGCGGATATAGGAGATGCTCAAAGGTTTCTTTTATCTCTGCACATTACATATCCTTGCATTTGCATCATCTTATAGACAATTTTCGCTATTAGACCTATAATGGTTCTATAGTAGTTGCAAGACATAGTTAACACATACTGCGTCTGTCTTTCTCAGTTGAACTTCTACATGATTTCAGCTATTTTGGAGATGGTTAGAATGTTCCACATTGTCTTGGTCTGCCTATTTATTTTTGCATGAAGATAATTGTACAGTTGTGTCATACATATTCTTACATGAACAACCAATATTTTATCAATCTTAAATTCAATGTATAAAAAAGATTTAAGTTTCGTTCAATTTATATCATTTAATAATTAAATCTTAGATAATGAATTTGAAGTGCCTTTGTAAGAGGATTTTGAATATTGTTAAGAATATTCAATTAAATTTATTCAATAGTTTTCTCAAATAATTTCTATTATCCTTCTTATTTATACAAAGGCTGGAAAAGAGTGGTGAAGCTAATTCTGAGTCTGAAGCTGATCAAAAAATCAAATACAGCTGTTTGTATGTGAATGAAGACAATGTAAAGCTGAGTCTGAAGCCGAGTAGTCAAAGTAGTTTTGACTTCACTCAGTTTCCAATTATCTGTCTCTCTTTGTATCTCTCTCTGTCTGTTTTTGTCAATCTAATTACACGTATTAACTAGAGCTGTCCAACGCATTCAGAAAATTATAACTATTATCATTTTTAGTTCATCAAAAAAGGTTATTTTATTTCCCAAGGTTTGACAGCCCTACTGAGGCTGAACCTCACTTACTTTTCACTGTTTTTCGTGCTTCGGATTCAGCTTCATCATTCTGTTCCATCCTTAATATTAATAAACGTATGTAAATCCTTTCAATTTATCTGCTTCTCTTTACCAATTATCATTATTATTTCTTTCAATTTTACTTACATTTCTTCATGTGTCACTTGTGTTCCTTCAATTATCGCACTCTCTCTTTCACACTTCCACTAACCAAATTTCTCTTGAAATGTCATTCATTTATTTGTTTATTTCCTTTTGTTGTCTTCCTGTGGAAAAGTCATTAGTATTAAAAACTTATTTACAAATTATCTACAAATTAATTTTAAATTATACAATTACCGTTTTCTGTATTTGCAAAATGACAAAACAAAAGCTCACAGCATAAAATGATTGTTGTCACCATTTTCTTTATTTCGCCATTTTTGTGAAATGCAACAATGCAACTTTACCATGGTCGCTTCTGTTGTTGTTGTTGTTGTTGTTAATGTATTGTGTCAATAGACAAGGATGGCATAATAAAGAGAAAAAGAGATAGAGAGATAAACATAGACATAGGGAGAAATGTAAAAGAGAAAAGTGTAGATACATGAATGAGTTGGCATACTAACTTCATGTCAATCCTTTGTGGTTTTGTAGTCATTTAATTTAAATTTAAAATTGTTGTCAACTACAAACAAACACAAAAACACACACATACGTTTGTATATGTATATGTATGTTGTGTACATACAAATATTCCCCAAAGTAAAAGAGATATATATTGTATATCCCACAAATTGTTGGGCGGCTCTGCCTCCCACTATTCCAAACATTGTCACTATTTTTATACAATTAACCATTCCCATTCTTTCTTCACATTGTATTGTTATTATTTTTTTTCTTTTTTATTTATTTATCCTGTTTCTTTTTTTTTGTTTTTTTTTGTCAATTTTTATCAGTTTCTGACACCCAATTTGCCCACCACCTCTTTAATTTTCGGGGGTGTTTTATTATTGTATTTTATTTAGTGTTTATATTTGTCACTTTTGTTCAGATTCGCGCTCATCTTCAATTTGTTCATCATTCCCCATTCAACACAATGCAACTAACTCTTTCTTCATTCTACTTTTTTTTATTTTATTTTTATTATTTGAATAAATAAATTATTTTCTTTTTGTTTTTTGCATTTATTTTGTTATTTTTTTTTCGTTTGGATCAGTATTGTTGTTGCTACTATTTTTGTTATTATAGTAGTTGTAGAACGATATTTAGTTAGTTTATTTTGGTTACTTTAGTTTAGTGGAATGTTGTTTTCTTGTCTTCTTTCGCTGTTGTTGATTTTGTTGCAGTTTTAATTACTTTAATGAAAGTTTTAATTGCAAAATAGTAAAAGCAGCTTCAGCAACAGCAAACAATAAACGTGGACAATGCCACAGAAAGATTGGGAAAAAAGAAGAGAAGGGTAAGAGGGGACTAGTCTAATGCTAAGTGTCTATGGTTTCAACTGTAGGTACTCGTATTTGTATTGTGTATTGTAGTATTTGCAATGAAGCAGTAATGAGTTTTAGTGGTTTTCTAAAAAAGGGATTTTTGTTTTTTTTTTGTGTATTTGGCATTACTTTCTATTTGTTAATTTTGGTTGTTGTTCAAAGAATGGAAATACAGGTGTATTTGTATTGTATTTAACTTTGATTATGCAATTAAGATTATTAGAAAATTCTTTAGTTCTCACCATCGGCTATATAATGTCGAAATAAAATGTTATTTAATTACCTTTGGATTGTAGACTTTGTGTGTTTGTGATTTGGTACATTGAATGTAATAAAGGAAAATTTCTTTCTAAAAGCAACAAAAAAATATAAAATTACAGATTAACACAATTATTTTTTATAAAAATATTAATAACTCTGCCAACAAATTTAAGTTATAAGTCATAAAGTCTTCTATAGTTTTATTCTTATATTTGTAACAATTCTTTATGATTCTATTTGTGTAAGCATCTACAAACTTCCTTTGAAAATTTCACCAATCTTAATCACTAATTTCAAGATATTTTATCTATCATCGACCTCATCTTGTTAAGAAGAGGAGTGAACAAAAAAAATAATGTAAACTCCCAACGATTAAAGACAACTTGACGACGTTGCCAAGCATCATTCATAAAAATAAATACATAAAAAAGGAATAAGAATCCAAAAGGAAAGACCAGAAAAACAGCAAAACAAAAATATAAAATGATAAACGCTTCAACTGATGACACTTTCAGTTTCACACACGAACGAATTTCAATTTACATTTGATGTTTTATGTTTGCTTGAAAAGAAATACATAAAGCAAAAGTAAAAAAAGCGTATAGAACAACACAAAAATCACTCATACGCAAAGTCGCCCACACACACACAGAGAGAGAGAGAGACGCACACACACACACACAAATAGATTAACATTAGGCAGCCTAAACTCATGGAAACATAAAATGTCGAAGGAATGAATATAAAGGAAAAAGCGGCCAGAAATTGAATGCCAAGATTTTAATTTTTTACTTATACTAGGACGAGTATATGTCAGAGTATCTATGTATACAATATATGTATATACATTCATGCATAGATCCAAATCACAATTTTCACCCATTTCAATAATACGCATCGTTTAAGTTGGCATCGGAATCAGCATCGGCAGGCATCAGCTACCATAGACCAAAAGAAAGTAACCAAAGCTCAAAAGATCTTTCAGCTATAAACATATATGCACATACTATATACTCTTAATATATAAAAAAGGGGTTCAACATCTGAGTTATTAGGATTGGTAAAATAATAACAAGGAAAGCACAACAAAAAAAAAAAACAAAAAAAACAAAAAAAAAATAAGACAAAAGTGACGACGAAACGCTTTTACTGATTCTTATTTTATTTTCTTTTATTTATTTTTTTTTTTGTTATGAAAAATGATTTTTTATAATGTTTACGAATCAAGGACATGAACTTTGTAGATTCCTGAGCCCCATTCTATGTTTATTTGTTTATTTATCTTTGAACAAGTAAAACAACAAAAAGTGGAATGAAATAGAAAGAAGAAGAAGAAGAAGAAGGAGAAAATAGGAAATGTTCGCTTGTTTAATATTTTATGTCTGAAATTTGGTTGTTTACTTAACGCGTTCAGTCAAAGTCGTTCATGTGTGAAGAAATAGCAGCAGAAGTGGGCACAAGAGACCTGGAAATGCTGGCTGCCATGTGGAAGTCCTGCTGTGAAGGATGTTTGGCACGCGTCTCTTGCCACTGGCCAAATGTCAATTGACGCGTGCTTTATATGCTACTATATCTATATACTTACGTATGTATATAAGTTCGTACGTATGTTAGTCAATCTGTGAGTTTGAGATTGTACTCGTATCTGTGTGAGTTTGAGTAAAGAATGTAGTGAGTGAAATCAACGCAATAATATTACGCATACGTACTGTTGATTGAATTACAAGTAAAAGTAAAAGAAAAAAAGAAGAGATTGAATGAAAGTATTTTTTATGTGAAAGACCATGAAGCATGTCAAAGAGCATGTGTTGTTGAACTGAGGCGTGATTTTTCTACGGAAAAAATCAAATTGATTTCTGGCTTACTTAGTTGTTCATTTTTTATGTTATTGTACATTAAGGACTTTATCCTTAATGGAAGAAATATCCTTTAATGATTAATAAGAAAGCAGATTTGATGAACTTAAATTTCTTAAGCTTAAATAATGAATAACAAAATTATTCTCTCTCTTACAGATATAATATTTACGCAACAACATACATAGAAGTCAATATCCTTAAAGGCATAAACTATTGTATTATATCATCTCCAAATAGATAAACAAATTTTAATAAAATAATTTCAAAAAATTTAGAGAATACATGTAAAAAATATTAATAAATAAATAACGCAAGTCAACAACAACAACAATAGATAATATATTTTAAAGCAAAACTAAATAAGGACTAAATCCTTAGTCCAAAGTCAGACAAAGTAACATACAATTGACATTTATTGGCCAATATAGATTTATAAGGCACCCATAGATATCGATATAGATAGGCGGCATTCAATATTGATAGAGAGAAACATCGTTATTGTCATTTGTATGGGAATAAGATAAAATATAAGAGAATACTCTGCGAAATCAAGTGAAAGTCAGCATCGTACGACAAACGGAAACGGAAGTGGCTATACACAAAACACAACAAAACACTACACAACAAGACAAACTACGAGACAAATATATTAAAGTAGATGAAAACAACAAAGTGAATAGAGAAAGAAAACTTATAAAAAAATAATAATAAAGAAATATTTTATAACGTAAATCGAAGCAGTAGCAGCATCAGCATCATAATCACCATAAACATCATCATCAGCATCAACCAGTGTAGAGAAAGCAAAAAGAGAAATATGTCTACTGCCATGGAGAATGAAAATCAAATCCATATGCAAATGTCGAAGCTTGACAAAGGAAATAATAAAAAATCCCCCACCAGTGGAAGTGGCAGTAGCAGCAGCACTAAAAGAAGTCAACAGCAACGCTGCATAATTCCTTTCGTTCTTGTCCTGCTCATTGTGCCTGGTAAGTGGCTTTAAATTTTTTTATTCCATTTTTTCTTTATTCCTTTTCTCCAGCCAATTTATATAATTATTAGAATCAGCAGCTCCAGTTGACCAAATAAAGTGACAGATTTTCAATATTTTCTTATTATTAAATTTTATTCACCGAAATTATGGCAACCTTCTAAAATTAAATTGAAAGACAAGAAAAAAAGTAGAATTAGAAAGAGGATGAAGTGTGAAAAAATTATGGAAAATTGATGAAAATTTATGTATAAAAAATTAATTAAATTATTCAAAAAATTCAAATGAAGTGAATTATTTAATTCCTGCTGCCTTTAAACATATTTTGTGCATAAATTAAATATTTATATTATAAATATTCTTTTCTTTTTTTTTGGCTTTTCATTAAATTTTAGTTAAATGTTTGTTTTTATTTTAAAATATTTCTTTTTATTATTTTTAAATCATTTCATTTTTATTTTTTATACTTGAATAAATTTTGCGTGTGAAAAATTAATAATTCTTTTATTTATTTTAATTTTATGTACAAATTTATGAATTTATTGAGTATAACATCACAAATAGTTTGAATAGGTTTTATCATTTCAAAAAGAGGTTTGTCCATGAATTAAAAAATAAATTACACTGACCATCATTCGCAATAACCATAAGATGAAGAGAAAATCAATTGGTTCTATGTACAATATTAATTTTATTTATCAATTGATGATTTATGAGATATTCATCAATTTGAGCTTTACAGAGCAAAAATTTGATACATTTACTGAAAATATCTTTCAATTGAAGTTCCAATAATCTAGGAAATAATTTGAAAATTATTATAGATTTTTGTACAATGATGTTTAGATATTTGATTTGAATTTATTACAATTGAACTAAATGATTTGAAATATCGAATAGTTCAATATTGAGGTATGTTTAATCATAGTAGAAAAGTGTTGCCTTTTCAAATTGTTCAAACATAATTGAATCCATCAAGTCTTCATATTGATATAAAGTCGTGTTTCTATCTGTAATAATGTTAAGAAACGTTTGCTTGACTTTATAATATGGCAAAAGCTCAAACATTTTACAATTTTCAAAATGCCAAAAACACTATCACAATTTCTATTGTTTTATTTGTGTGAAAGGTATTTAATATTCTATAGAACCGAAAATAGTTTTTAGTAATTTTCTTTTGCTTTTAATAAATGATTTTTATTAAAAAACATATATTCACACCCTCACATACACACAAACTCAAAATCATTCATATGCATAAATATCTGTAGTAAATAACAATAGACCATTGAAATGCAATTTTTATCCAATTGAAATTCAATTTAGAGTTTTATAAATGTTAAAACCAGTATGACTTACTTGAATTTAAATCAAAGTACAATATACATTTATTTCACTTATTTTATCTCTCAAACAAATTGTCCTTTAAATTGAAGCCTTTTGCCCTTTATCTTTTCATAATCTTACTACAATATCAGAATTAAATAAAATTATTAATTAAGTAAGAAATTATAAAGTTGATTAAATAGTAAAGCTGAAAGAGTCAAAACATCACCAAGTAGCAAAGAAATCGAGAAGCTGAAACTTAAGTAAAATATTTTTCCAAGCAATCAGTGAACAAAATAAATTAATAAATGAATAATAAACATAAAAAGAAAGAAACAGAGGGGTAGATAGAGAGAGAGAGAGAGAGAGAGGGAGAGAAAAATAAAAAGGCAATAAAAGAAAATAGTAGAAATCGTCATTAAGTGCCTCTTAATAATAAAAAAAAAAAAACACAAAAAAAAAGAGAAAAGCAGAAAATTTGTTTTTAAGAACATAAAGTACCGGAAAAATATAGCAATAAAATAATCGTAATATGCTTTAACATCTAAATATTAATAAAGATATTTAAGTCGCAACTTAACTGTACATATATAAAGAATATATGATTAGCTTTTAATCTTTTGTTTATTGTTTAGACCTCATTTCAATATTTACAATTCCAAGTAAAAATTTGATGACCGCTACACATACTTAAATGAATTTCAAGAAACTACTACATCAAAATTCAAACAAACTATTGTATAATGTTGGATTCCAGATCTGCGATACTTGACTCAAAATAGGTTTGTGATTTTATATCTTAAGAAGCATCTACTAGTAACTCGTATAAGAGAAGCAAAATAAAACAAAATTTCATCATTTCACCATTGAGATGTTAATACACTTAAAAAGGAAGGAAGCAGAAAGAATAAAAAAAAATAAGATACAGTAATATAAATTGTAATAAGAAGAAAACGAAGAAAAGAAACTGTAGTAATTGCAAGAAAATCTCATTTAATCCTTCTGAATGCGACTTTATCACGCAAAAAATTATGAAATTTCTTCTTCTTGCAATTTTCATCTTACTTCAACTCATCGTCGTCGACAACATTATTCTTCATTCTTCATCATCATTGCTCTTCATCATTTCTCCATAAATGCCTCTTACCTTGTCCGCAGCATTGCGTCTCATTCCAATCACTTTATAAATTCAGCGTAACTCCCACTACATTTCCATGTAGTTGAGTTGTCATTTTGTTTTTTTTTTTATTCGGGATCTTGTTTTTTGTGTTTTTTTTTTGTGTTATTTTTCTATTTTCAACAATTTATATTTTTTGTTTTGTCTTTATAGTATGTCGATTGCTATCCGTAGTACTGTTTGTTGTCTTTTGTTTTTGTTGTGTCACTTGAGCACATCCTCCAGGATGATGCTGCTGCTGCTGGTGATGTTTGGGGGTGATGATGATGAAAAATAATGTTTG
The DNA here is from genome assembly GCA_035041805.1 of Amiota mariae. NCBI lineage: Eukaryota > Metazoa > Arthropoda > Insecta > Diptera > Drosophilidae > Amiota > Amiota mariae. Next base: position 17,812,241 of record JAWNKV010000370.1, on the reverse strand, counting down.
CGGAAAAATAAGATTTGTTTATTTTACAAACGATTGATTCGCTAAAATTATGCGACAAAAAATGCTACTCGCCCCCCTAATCATTGAATGCATTGAGTGTGGAAGGGGAAATGAAATGAAAATACAATAGAAGCAAATAAAAAACAAAAAGGAAAATACTACGAAAGTTTTATGCTAAAATGGTGCTAAGTCCATGAGACCAAACCAAGTGGACAGGAGGGAATGAGAGCCATTGTGTATTATTCTTTTCTATTATTTTCTCATTGGGTCAGAACGTTTTGGTGTTTACATTTATTCAGTTTTTGTTTTGCCTCATTTTGGGCAGCTTAAAAATTAATTATTGAAGATTTTCCCGACGTTCCATTTTCTATTTGTCATTTGAATTGTTTTTAGAGTATATCTACTATACCATACATATTATACAACAACAGTGGAGGACTATAGATACTGAAGAGTAAAGAAGAGAATGTTAGCGGTGGTATTGGTTTGGGCATTAAAATACTTCTAAGGGTGATGAAGGCAGTTTAAGTGGTATTTTTGTTCAGAACAAAGAGGACAATTTTGTCGACATTGTCATCGTCGTCAATGTTATTTTTCTATTTTTCTTTTTGTTGCTTGTATCCTTGTTCAACTGACACTCATGAAGATACTTGTCTTTCGTTTATTTTGTCTTTATCGTTCGAAATTAAAATACTTTATTATCAATTGTGTACATAAATCATGGTCAAGTATTTTAAGTTGTTTGTTGCTTGAGTTATGTCCTGACATGATTTTCTGTTTTTAAATTTTTCCTTTCCTTTTCATCTCTCCGTCTTTTGTTTTATTCTTGCTTTTCTTATAAATGAGTTTGCATTTAATTATGGTGAATTTGAGTTTTTCATTTTGGGTTTCCTTCTGATACTTGGTTGCTTTCAAAATTAATTGAAATATACGCAGAATAAAGAAAATTGAAGTGTCTTGTGATTTTGAATGATGGAAAACAATCAGAAAGAATTGGTTGGAATATTAAGTGTTTGCTATAAGAATTCAGAATTCAGAGTCATTATTTCAATTGTTTTTATAATATTGTATAAAATACAATAAAAATTATGTAGGAAGAAGTTTAGAGGTTATCGCATCTATTAGTTTTTGTAATAGTTGATTAAAGATTCTTAAAGATTTTTTAACTTTCTGTGAGCGTCAATTATTAAAAGTCTTTAAGTATTTGAAAACATGGTATTTTGATTTGTCTTTATTCCTTTTAAATACTCATTTTATATGTTTTATGTCAAAAATTATATACTTTGAATATACATATATTGTACTGCGATAGCCACTTCTGCTAAACTCCATGCTGACTACTTAACACTTCTTAACCTTATTGATAATGATGAAGATGATGATGGTGATAATCCCATGACACACATGCACTCCACAAAAAAAAAGGGAAAAAACTCTTAACAGATTACCAAAGATTAGAGATTAGCTTCACTCCAACTCATGGTCAAAACAATCACATACCCACATCAAAACCAAAAACGAAAAAAAAAATGAAAGAAAAAAAAATCCCCAAAACCAAAAGATACACACAAGGAACATGTGTAAAGGAAGTGTTTATAGTAAAAGAAAAAAGGCTCACAATGCGAAGAAAGATATATGGAAGAATAAATGAGTGAACGAATGAATAAATGGTAGGAAAGAATAAATGACAGAATGAAGGAAAGGAAAAAAAAATGAAGAGGAAGTGTTGCAAGTCAGAAAAGCAATGAAAGCAAATCACGACGAGATGAGTGAACATTCAAACGAACATTAAACCCACCAAAGACTGATTGAAAGTATTTTATCAAATGAAATGTTATAATAAATGAAACAAAGGAACACCCACACAAATATCATCACTACACCACACCACACCACACCGCACAATACTATCTTGAGATATGTTTGTATGTATGTTATACAATACAATACTCGTATACAATAAGAGCTGGTTAAGACATCGAAATACTAAATGCCAACAACACAATCAAACAACAAAGACATTGTGAAATCAACAACAATACTACACCATAAGTAAATCAAATCCTTTATACTACAATGCTTTATGTCTAACCGTAAGAGGTCAGCCAAATGATGGTGAGGATGGTTAGGAAGATGGGGTTGATGGCATCCGGAGGTGTTTGTCATTCTGTGGGTGTCCACATTGAACATTGGCTATTGGTTAGAGAAGTGGTCGGTTGGCATAAAAGGGCATGTATAGTATATGAACACATGTGTAGTTCACATGTGTATTTATATGTGGGTGGGTGGGTGGTTGAATTGGTTGTGTGTATCTATGAATGTATGTGTTGGACAACAATATTTAGATACTAGTTAAATGGCGATAAATATCAAATTCATTAATTTGTAGTGTACTGTGTAATAGTAGTAGTAGAGTGACACGTTTTCCAATTAAAAATTCAATTTCAAAAATAAATTTCTCGCAAATCTAATCCAATACTTAGAGTATCCTAAACTGAGATATAATTTTCATTGAAATTTCAGTTGAATTTTAACTATCTGTCAGTATATGTATATGCTCATATTAAACTATTGTCTTTGAATCTAAATCCTAATGCTCATCTCAAACTAATAGTAGATGGTTTTTGTTGCTGTTGTTATTATTGTTTTTGGTGATTGTGTTTGTCTGTCACTATTCAGGATTCTTTGTTCATGTTATGTGCTTTGTAATGTGAAATTAAGTGATTTGAAGAGTTTCTTATAAGTCGTCGCATCGGTATAAATCCTTTGACTCGGTTGTTCTCTCATTCAGATTCAGATACTACTTGAGCAGCATACGGATTTGTAATAAACGAGGCAGCTCAACAAAGATAGTAAAGAGATAGTACATTAGAACTTTAGGCTGCCGTCACAATGCCAGATACAAAACATACTCATACATACATACATACAAACATGAATTGAATCCAAATCAAAACAGTCTGAGAATAGGATGAAGACAATCAGTGTATGTACATAGTATATTGTACATATAGTAAGTCCAAAGCAATAACACAATCCAACAAAGAAGAAGAAGACGACTGACTACTGTCGACTGACTGCCTCTTTAAAAAGGGCTAAAATGAACGCATCTATCTCATCGCATCGCATCGGATCGCATAGCATTGAATTGAATTGTATCTTAACGCAGCGTTGACTTTATCTCAGCCTTAAGTAGTAAATTCAATCAACTTACAAAGCGCATGTTCTAGATAAAAATGTTGTTGTCCCTTTGAGTGCGTGGTGTACAATAGACAATTGACAAACAGACAAACAGTCAGAGAGACAAAGAGTCAAATATACAAAACAAAGCAACAGCAGAGGGACATTTCTACATGTGTGTGTACTAGTATATCAAGATGTTAACTTGCTGCTTTTCATTGTTTCTTGTAGATAAATATGTCGGTTGTAGTATATAACTCGAACACAGCCCTTGGCTAATATCAAGCAATACTACACTTACTAACTAACAAACTCATAGATACTAAACACACACACACACACACACACACACACACACATACAATATAACACCAGCAATAACAAGAACAAGAACAATAAAATCTGATCTTAAATATGTCACAGCAATTAATATAAAAGACTTGATAAAGGCAAAAGACAAAATGAAATGAAAATGAAATGAAAGTGATTTTCCCTAAAACTAAATACAAAATGCCAAAGGCAACAAATTGAGTTGTGTTTTCAATGAATTCTCTATACTACTATTATTCGATTGTATTAAATTCTATCTATGCTATGTCTATGTGTGTGTGCGTGTGCGTGAGCACGTGTGTGTGTATTTATATATGTCATTTAAAGTAAAACACCCACACAAATTCATACTTCTCCTATATAGATAAACACATGTCTTTCTTATACTTTAGTTTTAATGCTTTAAGCTTTTGCTTTTGTTTACTGGCCTCAAATTTATTTGTTGAACTACTAGTACTGGACAAGCATTTTGGAGACAACTTGTTTGATATACAATGGATATATTCAATGCTCAAAATATTGTTCTCGTATGTCAAAATGAAATGCTAAAGTTTCAACTATTTCTGTTTCTGACAAATTTCAGTTTCCTAAAATAAAATTTCATACACACAAAATGGCAAGGAAAAAATTGAACAATTTTTCTCTTTATTGGTTTGGATTTTTCTTTCTCATTTGTTTATATATGGAAATAAAAGCATTTAATCATAAAAAGCGTTTGTTTTTGTGGTTTTTCTTGATTATAAATTTTATATTTTCTGTATAAGTATAGAATACAAATTGATATTAGAAATTTGTGCAAATATTTCTAAAAGATGATCAAAATTATAATTACAATCAAAAATAAGTATAAAATTTTGTATAAGAGACAAGTAGAAGCAATTGTTATAAAATTTGTTTCCATAGAATCTACACAAGTCTTCATAACTTTTGTGTAAGAATATTGAAATTTTATGATGACTTAGTCTGCTCTAAGCAGATGTATTTTATGAAGAAATTAAATTATAATAAACATACTACAATATTTTGATTTCATTCTTTCAATATGCACTGATTTATTGAATATATTTTAACAAAATTGTATAAAAAAAGTTGAAATTTTACAATAAATTTTAAACTTTTATTGAAATTGATGAAAAATCAAGCACTTAAGATTCTTACCATTTGATGTATGGTTACAGAAAATACAGCAATTATTTCATCGTACAATGGAACCTATCGGGTTAGGTGTGGGTTTATATTGGAAAATAGTTAAAATATATTTTGTCACTCATTGAAAATTTATTATCAACAAAGCATTTGATATTGACATAGAATTAGTTTGAGGCTAAGCAATTCATAACTAGTAAGGATATCGAATGATGATGCTTTTTATGGGATAAAATATATGAGAATATGCTATGTTGCTACAGAGATACTTAGTTTTAAAAGTCTCTATAACTAGATGACGCATATGAATTCTCTGATATTGTTGTCTATGAGTTTATGATGCTCATGAATGATCTCAGTTCTGTCAAAATCATTTATATCATATAAATTCAACTTTTATTTTGTTTTATTTTTTAGACTTATATTTCTACAGTACTATGTGCTTCCTTGTATGTCTCTTTTAACTCTTGTCAGTGTCAGACCCAAGAACTCGTTCAGACAGCACTATGAAGAAGTCTGATGAAGAGTCTTGGATCCAAACTAAACTAATCTGACAAATCTATACTTAACCTGAGAAGACAAAGCTTATGTTACGGCAACCACTATCTAAACTGCCATGTGTCAGCTTTATGTTTGTTATCTCAGACAATGGGAAAGAAGAAGAAACATAAATACGGTTAATGGTGTGATTAAGAACAGACGACGTACAAAGTAGAATTCTCTTATTCGTTGTAAAGAGTTTTTAGGTATAGTGATTCGTTAAATATTAGTCATTAGCTCACATATATTAGTGCCAAATACCACCACTTAATGAATTTTTGAAAATAAAGACTATGATGCACTTTTATTACCTTAAATCAGTCGAAAAGAAAGCATAACTCAGATTATTATTATTATATTTTTTTTTAATTAAAAACTGTCCATGAAATGGGAAAATTATTAAATATGGTCAGGGATAAATATATTGATGCTTGAATACAAATTGGGATATTGTATTAATAAGTTAATGGCATTGTGTGTTAGCCTAAAGGGTGTTAGCGTTTCAGTCTTCTTGTGTAGCAGCTGTTATCGAAGAGATTTATAGCTAATACATTGTTATTGTTTTTCAGCCGTTTTAAGTATTAAAGTTTACGCTGAACATATCAATGTTAGAATGCGAAGATCTTTAAATAATGCTGAGTTTTTTACATATAGTAATAATGGGTTCCGACAAGCCTTCTTAGAAATAGTGACTAACACATTTTTCAACATTTGATGCGGTAGCCGTGCCTCAAAGTTGGATTCAATTATACCACGCCGGTTTTATTATTGCCTTGTAAATAATTATTTTATACTTAAGGCGAAGTTTGGAATAAGTGCTTAGTGAATATTTAATTGAAATTCTCTCATACTTATTTATTTTCGTTTTGAGGTGATCTGTTCTTTTCATGTAAATCTTCTATCAAGTTTTATTACAAGATAGTTGATTCATACAATTTTTAAAAATTTTACTTGTAGACAGTCACCTCGTCTCAATCGTCAAAACAACTCTGAATAAAAGCGTTTTGTTTGTGGTCTAATATGTCATAAATATAATTAAATTATAAAAGAACGTAATTTTTCTCTTATTTAAGTTTATCTAAAAGTCTCAGTTCCTTAAGTTGTCATTTAAAATTTAAATTGACATTTCACTCCGTATGATATCGCTAATCATCTAATCAGCATCTAATGCAGGACTACTGCAACATACAGATTAATCAAACTTAAATTATCAAAAGTTGTTAGATACATTTTTTTTTTATTAGAATCTATTTTAAGTTTTTCAGTGAAGTATATTTTTTTTTTGATTAAATCTTCCTTTACATAAGCCATGTTCAGATTAAACTAGGTAACGACAATATTTTAATGTTATTTTATTCGATTTTGTTTTTGAGGCAATAAAATACTATTCTATAATTATGAAATTATAATAAATACAGGAAAAGTGAAACGGTTGGATTTCTTCATAGTTAGGAGAGGGAACAAGAAAAGAGTGACAGAAGGAGATACAAAAAGAAAATTGATCAAAGCAATTAAATTCCAGACCACATAAGAAATTCATTTTCATAATATAAATAGGAATTTCTCCTGCTGTTTGCTATGCTTGACATATTTGCCATTGACTCTTTATATGATGAGATCTCAATACCAACTGAGCTGAATGAATGAAGTTAAGCACACAAAACCCAACAATGACATAACATCATAAACTAACATAGGAACTCTTAAGTATCTAAATGAAAATCTGCTTACTTGTGTATTAATGTGTATTTATATTGTGTATGTGTGTGTGTGTGTGTGTGTGTGTGTATTTATGATATTTCCTTTTCTTTTTATTTATGTACATAATTACAAAATAACAGACATAACAATAAATCAAATTTAGCATAACAAGCAAACAAACCAAATACTAGTATAATAGGAATCATAGCAACATCAGCATCAACAATAAGATTTGTTATGTATATAGCATACATTTATCCATTATCCATTGATGCAATGAATCCTTTAAGCAGTCAGTCAATCAGTTATTCATTCATTCAGTTATCCATTCATTCATTCATTCATGTGTTGAAGCAACTTCAACAAATGTTAACAAATAGCTGACCTATAAATCACATTTACACAATCAATTAAGTTACTAAGCAATAGTAGTAGATAGTGTAGATATCCTAGGAAAGTAAGATATACTGAACAATTATATAACTTGAATTCAAAATGGTGATGCAGTTACGGATACAATTACGACAAACAAATAAACAAACAAATGTAGTGACAAACCAACAGTCAGTCAAATAGATGGAAAGAGAATTGGAGTCAGACAGAAAGGTTGTCTAAATTTACCTTAAATTGACCTATGAACTTTATTCTGTCTTCTGAATTGCATAAATATGAATACAGTATTTCCCAACTAAAACTAATGTGGATACAGATGGATGATAAATATATTTCAACTGTACGAGTATATGACTGCACAAATGGCATAATTATGAATGAAAATATTTCCTATGCTTTCTTTCTTTGATAATGTTTGCATAAATGGCACACAATCAGCAGATTTTCTCAAGCAACCAACTGAAAATCGTAAGTACTAACATGCCGAATTGTTTGAAATTGCTGATTATTGCGTTTTGAGAAGAAGACCAACCACAGAACACGACAGATTTTCCAAATATCCCACACCACCAACCATCCAAAAGTTATTTTGCATGCTAATCCTTGGCTAACTCACCTTTGCTTTGCTGCAAACAACTTGCTCTGTAACATCTTCATCCTTTTGGATTTTTTGCTGTAACTACACAAAATTGTATCTGCATTCTTCATTGACACAAAGCACTGCAACTGAATCAAGCTATTGATGCATTTAAGCTGCAATTGCTTCATTTGCAATCTTGCCAAGCATTCATGTTTCATTGCTTTGTTTTTAGCTTCTTTGGTTGTGGTTTCATTTGCTTTGGTTTGGTTGGGTTTTAGTTTTGGTTTGGTTTGGTTTGGTTTGGTTTGGTTTCAGATTTGGTTGGGGTTAAATTCGGTAGTATTTCGAATTGGTTTCATTTCATTTCATTTGCTGGTTTTCAGTTCTTTTGGTCAAGTTTATGATGCACACCAAGGGTGTATAGTCAATTGTTTGGTCAACAGAAACAATAACACACACACACTCAGACTCACTCACTCACACACACCACAAACTAAGCATTTCTTCCACCTGGTTGTCCCTAAAGCAATTTCCATCTTCATCTCCTTTTCCTGTTCCTTTGCAGCAATTATTACTTTTCATTTGCCAAAATCTGAAAATTTATTGTTTCATAGAAACATTTTCCTTATCCTCATCATTATCAACTCCATTATCATCACCATCATTATCATCATAAGCTTCATCATCCTTTATTCCTTATACTATACTTCATTGCTTGCGGTTTTATTCATTTCATTGTTCTTCTTGCTTCTTGCATTTGGCAATTTGGTTTATTTAAGTCCAACAAATCATTAAATAAATAATTATTACATTTTGGTTTATGAGAAATTCACATAATTAGAAATTAGTAATTATTATCCTGCAATGTTCTCTAAGTGTATCGGTGTTCATGTGTATTTCCTATTGTTCTTATGTTTATTTGCGGTTATTAAACTTCATGTACATAACAGTTATAATTTATATATGAATTTTGATAATTTGGCAATTGAAATCTTCCGAAATTTGTGTTGGTTTTCTTAAAATTTATTACACAATTTTGTAATAAATATAAATTAAATTTTATTCAGAATTCTTAATCAAAATATTCTTAAAAGTGTTTAATAATCAACTAAGTGTCGAATAAATTACAATGCAAGTGTACATATTTTGAGAACATATCAATCTAAGTCTATGCTATCCATATTTATCGAATTCGAAATTTTGTTATGCAAAATGTTTATCTTTCGTTGATATCTCAATTTGCTCAGCTGCACTCCGATCTGAACTTTAGATTTGAGGTCACATAGCCCCAAAATGGTTGCCATGTTTTTATGTTGAAAACTTTTCACACAAAACAAACTTCAATACTTTTGAGTACTAATTTATGGCTAAAAAGTACAAAATAAGAGAACATCACGTAACAATAACTTCAAATACAACTGACCTCAACTGACTCAATCCCAAATAAAGTAAGTAGTACAAACACAAAACAAAACTGAACAAAACTAATTTCACCAAACCAAACGACAAAGGTCACAAAAGAAAAGAATTTCATTGTGGGAAATATATTAAGAATAACTGGATAATAAGAACTACAAATTCGAAAAAAGCTGCAATTGATGTTTGCTGGCGAAGTTTTAAAATAAAAACAGAAAGTTCAGCTCAAGTTCCGAGATGAAATCATGTGATGAAGACGGAAGTCAAAGAAGAGAAACAAACAAAATTGAGCACAAAAAGCAATTGCAACAAGCAAATCAAAAAAACTTTAACTGCAACATGTTGAGCTTCGAAATCTGCCCATCTGTCAGTCACTCCCTTCCAATATCGTTGGGTACATACATACATATGTGCCTGGGTTCATTCATAGGTTAGTACAGGCATTAGCAGCTTCATGTTAAATACACAATCCGCAAAAGGAAGGAAGAACCGGAGAAGTCATGTATAACGTAAACCAAAATATTGTATTGAGGTCTGAGATTGCTTGGCATGGAGTAGCCTTTCACCTTTCGCGTGTGTTGCGTAGAATTTGAGAAACGAAATGAAACTCGAACTCAAACTCAAACCAAATAAATTTAAACAAAAAAAAAAAAAAAAAAAAAAACATGACAGGCAGTTTTTGTTTAGTTTTTAGTGTAGATATTTCTTTTCTTTTTTCTGTAGTTTAGTGAAGCGTCAGGTGTCTAGTGATGGTCGTATTCAAGGCTTGGCCTACATTGCGTATGCGTAATATCAGCTTTGCGTTACGTTACGGGGCAAAAGTTTCAATTTTAAACAAATGATTTCATTCTCACTGTCTCTGTGTGTTTGTATTTTTAATTTGCACATATACACCCAGGCAAAGAATAGTGAGCCAACCGATATATGACCAACAAACAAACAAATAAACATACAAACTCACAATAGAAACTATTCTGGTTCACATCTTTACCAAACTATTCTTCGTTTATTATCATTCTTATTCTTTTGTATTCTGTATAATTCTATCTCTCTGTCTTTTAGTCATTCATTCTATTGTTATTTTGTCAAACCTTTGACCTAAGTTTTGCCTCTAGTAAACTCATCTTACAGTTTTACTATTTTTTACACATCCTTACTTCATTCTTCGATGAATCATTTGTAATAAAAGCAACTCTTGCTACACATTTATATGGATTATGCCTTTGCCAACTTCATTTTACTTCATGCATTTCTATTATTATTATTTTTTTTTTTTTTGCCTTTTGTTTTGTTTTCTTGTGATATTTCTTCTTTCATTCATTCATTGTTCTATTTCCATTTTTGAATATTTCGACATTTTCAGTTGATGTCTCAGTTTCCTATGTGTACATGTCTCATTCTCCATTTCTTTTCATTGACCACTAGGGATGGCATTTTTCTTTTTTTTTTTGCTTTTACATTGTAGTATGTCATCATTGTCTGTTGCTACACGTATTATGTTCTCAACTTTTGACATTTTTTTGTTTTCCATTTATTTAGAATTGTGAGGTGTTTGTTCTTCTTATTGTGAGCAATTGCATTTAGTCTCATTCTTCTTAGTATGTTTTCCATATACAATTTTCATTTATTCACAGATTTTGCTATTGTTCATTAATATGTTCATTGTTTGGAACTGAAATAAGCAATAAATAATGGAAACATAGCAATTGTGCATTAAAAATCTCTGTGGTTCTGAGTAGTCATTAGTATGATTTGATTGAAAATTTTCAATTAATTGGATTTTGTATTGGCAAATTGTGATGGTTTGAAAAGATTTAAAAAAAAAAAAAATTTTCACTATTATTTTTATTGAATGGAAAATTTTCTTAGAACTTTTTTTGCTGTGCATTTTAGCAAACTAAATTATGAAGAGAGCTTCAGTTTTAAAACTTGTTCATGTCATAATAACATTTTATAAAGATATTTCTTATATAATAGATTGATTATACTAACTGTTTTTGATACTCATATATTTTATTATTTTTTTCTGATTCAAACATGAATTTATCATGAAAAGAACTTTAATAGAACTATGTAAAAACTTGGAATCTAAATTTAAATGTTCTTAGATATTTTTGTTAGGTTGTTTTCCATTCATTTTAGTATGCTATATGGTTTTCTTCTGAGAGAATGTCATATTACTGTTTACTCAACACTAAACTCTGGATCTTTAGATAATAAAAGGGTGACCCAAGATTCACAAAAGAATTATTGTTGATTGAAAACATATGATTTAATTTATATGTACTTATATTAAAAACTGTTTGTCTCAATTAGCTGAGTTGTGCATTTGATACTCTATGGAACAATCAATGAATGCATTGTGATTCAACTAGTTCGTGGGACTATAATTACGCCGAGCTGCCTACTTTAGAGGTGCTTTCCAAGTTCACGAATCTCGCAAGTCGTGAAGTGATCAATGGTACGAATGGCGTTGTATATTAACTGTTTCAGCAAACATCAAATTACAAGGGAGTGTGGTGAGGCAAGATGCAAGCAGATTAAAAGGCTTAACCATGGCTTTTTGCATAGAGAAGTCACTACGATGGTGACAGGTTCAGCGGATGGGGGTTCATCATCCTTGTGTAGTGGATGCTGGAAGTCAGCTTAATTTATTAACTAGCTGCCTTATTGTAAGGTTAGGACTTGAAGTAAAAATAACTGAATTGGAATCGGAGAATACTTGACTTAGTATTCAAGGGGTTTGTTTGAAAAGACAATTATTATTTGTCTTTTCGAACACTTCTTTGTATTAGACCACATCATTTCAGTGTTAATTTTGTTTGTTCAATCTCCTTCTTCAAGATGTAGGTAGTCGTGGGCTCCTTGGTGTAATCCATGGAACTCAAAGGATCCCAAAGAAAAAACGGCCAACTGCATGATTCATATAGTCATTGAAGTGATTCTTGGTATATGATTTTCAAATCTTCAACATTTTTGTAAACATACTATATGTCATCAATAAGAAGCATTAATCAGTTTTATCTTTCAAAAGCTTATGCAGAAAAATACTTGTGTAAATTTTTGGGACACCCTTTAGATCGCTTTTAAATGCATATGTGAATGCAAGCATTACCGTGTTTCTGTTATTTTGTTGGTGACAACAAAGAAACAAGTAAACACACACATGTACGCAGAGAAACAATCATTCACTCTCGCATACACAAAGATAGTAGCACTTACATGTTCATGCATTTTGACATAAAACATATGGATGCATAAGGTTTTCTTTTTATCAAATGCATATTCACAGTAAATGGAAAAAAACACAGGAAGGATATGAAATACAAACAAACTGAGGAAGACAAAAGTATGGTATTCATGTGTACATATATATTTATATATATATATGTATTAGATACATCAACGGTCATGAATGCATCCGGCATGCATTGAAAATTTGACTCATTTTTCAAAAGAATAACTAAAGCGCTGCGGGTACATTGACCAGCATCATTCAACTTTCATAGTTATATGTATTCTGTCCTGCTCCTTGTTTTTATTGTAGTTGTTCCTATTATTCTTGTTGTTGTTGTGCTAGTGTTATAGTTTAACATGAAGACAAAATATGTGTTATTATTATTATGTATTATATTTCATACTAAAATGAGAGAAATAAAATTTGTTGAGGTAATTTATCTTGCCGTCTCATCACGGCATTTCGCATTCCCAGTCATGTGCTTGTCTGCGCATATTTTGTTGTGTGTTTTACTCTTCATGGAAAATATAAATTGTTGGGATTTAAATTGTTAAAATATTTTTAAGTGGCAGACTTGGAATAAAATTTTCATATTCTTTCATATTTGTGAAGAGAGAATTAACATGCACTTAAGAACAAGATCATATATGAATAATGAGATAAAGACATGAGATTTTGCAAAAACACGAACGCTCAATAATATTTCTTATTTATTTTTCTTCGGTGAAATTGAATGCAATCTTTGGTTAGCTAAAGATAATTTCATTAAAATTTGTAAGATTTATTTATTATTTTATTTTATTATTTTATTTTATTTTATTTTATTTTATTTTATTTTATTTTATTTTATTTTATTTTATTTTATTTTATTTTATTTTATTTTATTTATTTTATTTTATTTTATTTTATTTTATTTTATTTTATTTTATTTTATTTTATTTTATTTTATTTTATTTTATTTTATTTTATTTTATTTTATTTTATTTTATTTTATTTTATTTTATTTTATTTTATTTTATTTTATTTTATTTTATTTTATTTTATTTTATTTTATTTTATTTTATTTTATTTTATTTTATTTTATTTTATTTTATTTTATTTTATTTTATTTTATTTTATTTTATTTTATTTTATTTTATTTTATTTTATTTTATTTTATTTTATTTTATTTTATTTTATTTTATTTTATTTATTTTGATGTGATGAGAGACATATAAACTTGTGCGATAAGAAAAGGCAGACAAGACAGGTTAACCTATGAGTGACGTCCATTACATCAAGCATACAATGTGTTTCGATTCCCGAAGGTAGGACGCGATAGATCTTATTATAAGAAGTTCATTAATCTCGAAAAAGATCATTTGTGCGTAGTTAGTTTTACATCTGTTCATGGATAAACGGACCAAGTTTCTAGCAGACTGAGGATACAAAAGCTAAGTTGAATTAAGAGCTCGAGAGAATCTATGGCCCAACTATAAGTTTTGAAAAAAATTAATCCCTAGATCTATCCTACGATGCACCAAAGATGGAAGACTGATGAGAAGGACCTTATTAGAGTACGATGGCAAACGGGAATAAGGATTCCATTAAGCGCATACACATTCTGCCTAATTATTTTTTCTTTCAAAGATTCATTACAATAAAAAGTATGCTATAATTCTTTAAAGCATGCTAATGTTATTTATTTTATAACATACTTTTCAGTTTCTTTTATATAATCTTATCAAAACTCCAAAATCATCACCTAAAATATTGACTATTAAGACACCTATTAGGGCAGGAAATAGCCAGGCTAATTAGGCATCCCCACCCATTAGCCGGAATCATTGCGCCTGCTTAGCGCTACAAATTATGCAAGACATTTGTGCTTAATTGATTTTCTTGTAAAACATAAACGATTCCAAAGCCGAGAGCGAATTGAAAGAACAAAAGGAAAACAAAATAGAATAGAACGGAACGGAACATAACGAAGTAAGACAAAATAATAAACAATGTAGAAATGAAGGAACAAACGAAGGATGAAACAAAACGAACCCAATAATACAACAAAATTAAATTACTTGGAAAGCTCATAATAACCTAAGGAATTTCCAACATCTGCAACCACCCCAAAAAAAGCAACCGCAGCTTTGAGCTCAAACACAAAACAGCAAAACTAATGCCACCAACATCAGCACCAACAAAACAAAAACAATGTTTACTAATTTATTTCAATTTCACTTTTAATTTACACACTAATCCAGGCAATTTGTCCACTTACACATCATTACATGAGGTCGCACAAGCGAATGAGGCGACACCATACACCAAGCATCGCATAGAGAGTAGCCAAAATCCCGTCACAATGAACCAGAAAACAACCCCCTTAATACTAAGGACCTTCGACACCTCAAATAAGTATATAGCCAGGCCTTGCTTTGGCCTGGTTTGTCCTCGTATTATAGCCTAGAGGCATTCTAAACGAACAGAAACCAAAAACAACAATCACAATTTCAATACAAAAAACTGCCAAAGGCAATGAAATCAGGACAGGGAAGAGAACAAAATATTTATTTGCTTTCATTTATTTTCAATAATTTCAAATTTCCATTACATTAGTTTGTTTTTTCTTTTCTTTACTTTTCTCCTCACCCCACTAAATTCACTAAGTAAAACATTTTGAAACTACTTCGATTTTCAAGGAAAAGAGAAATTTTCTTATTTTTTTTTTTTCACTTCCTTTTTGCCTTCAAACGAAAACAAATAAATTTGTGATTTTTACTTGGAATATCCTCCTTCTTCCTTGGTCGATTTAAGTAAAAATTACAACAACAACAACCAAGACAAATATTATCAACAACAACTGTTCAAATAAGTTATCCCTAAGCTTAGTCAAAAATGAAAAAAATAGTAAAATTAAAGGAGAAAAGTTCCTAAAAATAGAAAAAACGACGACGACATGAAAATTCATAGGAAAATTGCGTTGTTGTATAAAAATATTACGTTTACGCGCTCAAATGGGACTCACAACGATGTTGTAAAACTTTTCTCATTTCTACTTGAACAAACATCAATAAAAAAAAATAAACGAAAGCGAACAAAAATTCCACAGATATTTTCTTTTTTTTTTTTTTTCTGACCCCGCCAAATCGACAATAACTTCTCACACCATCAGTTTGCCAGGCACCCACCCCATGGCAAGGCCAATGCCGGTGAATCTATACCAAAATTGAACTAATACGCACCCAATTCTTCGAAGTCATGGCGAGCTATGACCCAAATGACATTTACCATTTCACGATTTGCCATCTCGCATCCCATCGCATCCCATATTCATTATCATGTTTTTGTTCTCATCAATGTCGATATATGTACATACATTTATATTGTAATTCTAAGTGAGTAACTGAGTGGGGGTAGGGTGTGTATTCACTTCCGTTTCCTGTTTATTTGTCTAAAGTTTTTATTTGTTCACATATTTCCTTGTGTTACAATATTTTTCAACATTCAACAGAATAAAAAATATGCAAACAAATAATGAAATTTTTATAATTTATAATTCATTCTTTTGTGTGCAAAATATTGTACATAATAAATTGTTCAATATTTTAATTTCCATTGACATTTGATACAATACATTCATGTGACAAAATTTTCTATCAAAATTATATAAACTCAAGGCAAAGTACTTTATTTTCATATTGAATCTGAAATATACATACGAGTATAATGCTGCATGTCTTTCTCTTCTAAGAAGTTCTTATAAAAATGTTCTTGCATTCTTTCATGCAACCAACATATTAATCTCAGCTTTATTCAAACATTTTTCACAGTTCACAATATTCGAGCGGAAAGCATTTCTGTCTGTAATGATTCTTGGCATCCGTTCTATTTTCCCCTTCAAGGGACTATACAAATCCACTGCATACTTACAGGCACTCAGTATTACGCTCAAATATCATCCATTGACAAATAAAAAATCGTACGACATGCATCTAAAACATCAAGTGCTTTGATATCAATAATTTCAAAGTAAGAATGTGGGAAAGGAGAGAAAAACGGGAGTTAAGAGAACATGCTTCATTATCATGCACTTCTTCATGTTGTCAAAGATAGATAGATAGATAGATAGATAGATAGAAAAAAAGAAAGCCAGCCTCCCACTCTTCCAATCCAGTGCCAATGTCAGTCAGCAAGTCAGTTGCTCGCCAGTCACTCAATTTTGAGTCGCCCCTAATGTTGAACTCTCGTTCGGCTCCCTCATTTGCACTTCGATCAACATCAACTTGACACTGGCTGCTAATTTTCTAAGACATCAGTTTTTCGTGTGAAACGTGTGACAATGTCGAATCGTGTCCTGCCCTGTTCACTGTCCTTTTCAATTGTCGTCCTCATACTCTCGAGCTCAACAAGAAAGAATTTTGTTTATTTCCCTTGTTTCTTTTCACTATATCCTTGTTCTGTTCTTGTTTCTGAAGCATCATACTACGCTCATCATTTTGCTGGCGCTGATTTTGGCACGCACACATTTTGCATACTGATCAGCAGCAATCATCAGATTTTTCTATCTTACTTGCATGCTTTACTCAAAGCATCCGACGCCTCATCGCATCTTTTCTCACCAACATCCGTTTGTCGTACTCCATTTTTTTTCCATTTATTTTTGCTATTTTTCACACGCTCATCGATGAGATACATAAACTTTTTCACGCGTCCTTTTCGATTCGCAGTTATCGTTGTTGTCGTTGTCGTCTCTCATCCTTGGAGCGCAGCAAATTAAAATTCCACTTTGTCGTTCGGGGAATTCAATTATTTCTCGCTTTTTGAGGCGGGCGCATCGAATTCAGGGTATAAGTTTTACTGCGTGCTTATAGTACAATGTGTGTGTGTGTAAGGGAGTGTGTTTTTTTTTTCGGTAGCATACTTTTTTTGCGTAAAGCAATGCAATGGCTTGCAAATTAGCTTGGTTAGCTAAAAATCATTGGATGTTGTTCTTCTTTTATTTTTGAGAAATATTTTAGCTAATGTCAAACACAATTTTCAAATATTTTTCTGTTTTTTTTTGTGTTTTCTTTAGCATATATTTAGGGTGCGTGGCCCATCATACGCTCGACCTCTCATGCTTAAGCCCCTTGCTTAGTTGGTTGGGCGATGGTTTCTAACCAAGAAATACGAGTGGATACGCATCCCATCTGCCATTCAAGCGGAATTTAATTACATTAACGCAAGATGGCAGAAAATCGTAGCATATTTTCGGGCTTGCTGTGTTATGTAAATTTTGCATTGTACAATTTTAGGCGCACTACAAGATTTATTACAATTGTTTTGGCACAATTTGTTAACTGTTTGTTTGTTTGTTGGAAAATGTAAGTAAAAGCATGAAAAAAATCGAGTTTCCGGTCGTGTTCGACACTTCCGCGCGTATGACTTTGAATGCAATCAGCGTGTTTATTGATTTGGAAAATTAAATATTTTATTTTTTCCGATTTTTTTTTTCTGTTAAAATTCATTTCCAATTTTATTGTATTATATTTGCTTGCAAACGCCTATGAGTAGGCAATAAATCTGCTTAGGCAAAATAGTGTTGGCATTTCGATTAGTTATGCATGAGTACGAAGCCAAGTTTAATTGATGAGGACAACGAAAAGTTGCTCGTAGATATAATATTTGTATTAAGCATGAATTCAACTTGAAGTCCTCATAATGTTTGCAAAGTCAAAGGCAAATAGATATCTTGATAAATTTGTCTTTAAATGCTTAAGTTTGACCTAAATTAACTTAAAATCAAGGCAAACTATTCTTAATATACAAGGACTAACTAAAAAAAAAATCTTCACAATTACATGATTAATTAAATGTATCCTTCACACATCCTTTAACCACATAGCTACGATGATTCACTGTACACATATACTTAGTATCATCTCTATGCATATTCACATCAACAAATTGCATTTCCAACCATTTTTTAATGTTTTCAATGGGCTAAGCAAAATAAAAAAAAAAAACTATCGCTTGTCCCACAATCAAACGCCCAGCGTCCTTCATGTACTTATTATCCCCCTCCATTCGTAAGTTGCATGTAGGATAAATGTTTATGTTATGACATGTTTAAATTTTAAGGTGCATTAGTGTAAAGTGCTTTTTCGTGAAGACGTTAAAAATTGCTGCGCGCCCAGATACACAGATGAAACTGCAATGGCAACACCACAACTAAACAATCTCAAAAAATATATAAAAATTTTCTAAGAAAAATATATCTTAACACTTTGCTTGCTTCATGAAACATACACCATGCCACATGCAATCCATGTTTCCAGCATGAAGAAGATAAAACCAACAATTTATACTAGGAGAAGCTACACACATACATTTTTGTATGTACACATGTCTGAGTATATATTCACTTGTAATTCCATTCATATATATAAAAATATGTATCAGTATGTGTTTGTGTGTGTATCTGTGTTGTGTTCTCGTATGTCTTCGAATCTACTTGAAGACACCGGCTGTGCCTTTTAAGTGCGCGTTAAGGTAGAAAGATGAAATTTATACATTTCCGTTAAGTATGCATTTCCACAAATACTTTCATTTCCCTTTCTTTTCCTACAAGTAGTAATATTTTTTGCTTAATGTTTCAGGCATAAACGAAAATTTAGTTTAACATCATAATTTTGTAACACATTTTCGCTTTTAGTACATTTCACATGGCAAAAACTCAAGGCAATGATATATTGATGTTTAGATACATTTAAATCGTTGGTTGTCTTATGATGTTTTATATAAAAGTAAGTAAATAAAGTGAAAGCTATTTATTATTATTAATATTGGCTATAATAGTACTACATACGAATCTAAATATTTATAGCCAAAAAAGGAGAATCATATAGTAGCAGACATCATCTTAACCTGAGACATAATTGGTTTGTGATGTACGTATATTCAATTTGGATCCTCTCTAAATAGAAGATAATATCATCTGTTTGATTTTAACAACCATTTGCATTATGTTTTCTTTTCGATGTCAATTTACAAACTAAATTTACATTCCCATCCTCTTGTCATGTCCTCATTGGCTGCTGCATAGCTTGCTACCATGTCGTTCTTAAATAATCGAGCAGAGAAAGACATTTTCATTCTAAAAGAAAAGATATTGATGAAGTATCAGATTTAGAGAAATGCTTGGCTATCTAAGAAGCAACGTCTCTTTGTCTATTTATTAAGGTTTCTGATGTAGAGTCAATGCCATTTATGTTCTTAAACTGAATTTCATACAATTTTAGCGCTTTTTTTTATTTAATAAAATTTCCTTCCATTAATAAATTTACTCACTTAACTTGCCAATGTATCATCATTATAAATGTTGCCACATTTTTTAACATCACACAAGACCCACAATAAATGCATCAAAATATTAACATTTAAAAATGATTATTTATTCATTCTATCAGTTCACAAAAAAAAAAAAAATAAAAATAAAAAAAGAAAATACTATATATCAAATGCTGATGAATAGAAAAGACAATAGAAGGAAGAAGAACAAATTCACTTGCCAAAAGGGAAAACATCAAATTAACCCAGGTGGCAACGCACACAAACCCCTTTTCCCTTTCAAACTAACAACCAATGAACCGAAGTTACCATCTCATCTAGTACAATACAATACCTTGATGCCACATCCAGACAACATTGTTTTGCAATTTATTTGATACAATTTTTCATTTTTCATTTATTTCATTTTTCGTCTGTTTATGTAACACGTTCCAATCGTGCAGCACAAGTTCCCTGAGCATCAATTGTTGACTGTTGGTATTTTGCAAATAAAACACCAAAAAAGAAAATAAATAAAAAGAAATGTACAAAAATTGGGAGAAAGTGTTACTTATGTAGAGTTTTTAGTAAAATTTGAAATTTGGAAAGACGCACGACGATGGTAGACAGACAAATCGACAAGCAATATATGATGCCACAGGCAGTGGTGGTGGATTTGGTAGCATCGGTGGCATCGTTGTCAGCATTGAGTAACGATAGTAGCCACAAAGGCATTAGAAAAACTTAAACTGAAAGAAAATAGACGTGTGGGAGAGACCTTTTGCTTACTGTTTTCTATACATAAAATATACAATATATTTTTGCATGATTGTATGTGTTGTGTGTAAAATGTTACTTTGAAAAATTGCAGCAGGACGTGTTTCTGCTTCCTGATGTTCCTTTGCCACACACCATTGTTATTATTGTTGGCAGTAGTGCGAGCATAAGTAGTCATATCAGTTGCGTTCATGATGAGCTCAGTTCAGTTTAGTGGAGCTCAGTTTGTTGGTTGATTTTATAGTATCGGTGTCAGTGTCATGTAGAAATTGCGTGCGAGTGCCGCAACATCATAGTCTTTTTAGTCATCATCAACATCATCATGATACAATATATGCAGAAACATGAGTCAACATGCAAGTGAGCACTATTTCAACTAAACTAAATTCAACTCAACTCTACTTACAACTCAACTGAACTGAACTTGAGCCGAGTCAAGTCAACATGACTTGGAGGTGGCATCACACCATCATCATCATTCTCATCAGACGGCACTTCCGGTGCGATCTGCGTCCTGCCAGGATATTACGTATGCAAATCATGCATATTTGAAAAAGATAAATTGATATATACGAATTCTCATTTTTTGTTTTTTGTTCTGTTGCCACAATTTGGCTTTTCCTTCTCCTATGTTCGGCATAGACAAATGATTTTAAGTTAAGTAAAGTTTTGAATAGGGAAAAAAACAAATAAAAAATATTTTTGTTCAAATGAAAAAGTGAATAAACAAATGAAACATTTACCATAAGTTTTATTTGAAAATTTTCTGAGAATTTGACACACAAACTAAGGTAAAGTAGAGTATGCAGAGACTGCTAATAAAAGAAATATTGTACAATCTGGTAATACCAAACAGGAAGACTTTAGAGATGCCAACTGACAACAGCACTGATATTGACTTTTCTATTATAAAACTATAACTTTAACTTTCAAAGAAATAAAGAAATATTGATAAAAAAAGGGGAATGGAAGGAAAGCCTTGACCTGAAATTCTTTACTGTAGAAAAGTAAAATGATTTCCATTCGATTGATATAATCGATCACTATAAGAAATTAAAATATTATATTTGCACTTCTTCTTTATCTGCATTATATATTTACACATTTTAATTATTCAATGTTTTTTTATTTATAAAATGGTAGACTTGGATCACATATACAAATTGTCTGGCCTGGCAACACCAGAACAAATACGTATTATTTTTCAAGGAAAGTTAAAGTTTTCTCTATGAAAATAATGGACACAGAGATTTGGTTTTGAATTGGAACTTTTCGTAAAGTAAGTCTAAGTACTCTTCATTTAGAAGTGAATCAGTTTCGACAAGTTTGTCAACCATAATAAACATTCAGCCAAATCTTTCCTCTCAGTCCTACCTGATAATTTCAGAAGACTGGATATCATAAAATTTATAAGGCATCGCCTAGGTCATACCAGACTATCCCATGAGAACTTGTGCTCCGCATCCCCACTTGACCCTTTTTGTTCTTGCACTGACAGCTCAAGTCTCAATTATTTTCTTTTTGAATGCCCAAAAATCCAACCAATATGTAGTTCATGCTTTTTTAGAAAATACAAATCCCCTATCCTATCCATTCTTTCCAATCCTCTTTTCGCAATTCCTTAAAAAATCTTAAATCCTTAAATCTTTACAATCTAAGTCAACCAATGTATCTTTATGTGCCAAACAATAATATAATATTTTAATTATAAGTATAAATAGTTTTGTTAAATATATTTATTTATGTTGTATTTTATTGTTACTGTTATTATTATTAATATTTTTGTATAAATAGCTTCATTATTTTATGAGTTATAAAAAAAAAAATTAAAAATTTCCATTGAATAGGAAAAAAAATTAAAGAATAAATAACAACTTTTCGCTATTTTATAATTTTTTTTCTTATTTGATTGAAATATATTCATTCATTTTACAACTTATAGAAATTGAAGTTGCTTGGCGTATCTATTATTGTAATCAGCTGTTTTTATTACTTGCTCGATCACACAAAAATTATGTTTAATCAAGTAACAAATTTAAGAAAAACTTTATAAAATTTAGTATAGTTTTCTGTTCCAAAGGAATTTAAATTGATCTGAATAAAATCTGTGTGTTAATTCTTGATTCTTTTAATAACTGTTCACATTGTGAGGCATTAAGTTTCATAAATGTATAATAAGTAGTATTTATTAACAGTTATAGATGAGACTTAAAACACCAAGAAGATTATGAAATCATATTTAGTCATACAAAATATAATTTTAAACTGAGTCTTTTATCTCATTCCACTTACATTCTTTCTATAAATAAACCATAAAGTACTGATTTTGATTATATAAATTAATTGTTTTTTTTTCGTATTTTTTCAAAAAGAATTAAGGTTAAATTAATTATTATATATTTAATGATTTTCCCATTTTTTTTCTTCATTCATTTGCATTCTTTAAATATTTAATTACAATTCTGATATTTGTGCACATTTATATTATTATTTAAATGTTTGCAAAATATAAACAGTGAAAATCACCGCCATTCTATGCATGGAGTTTGTTGTGTATCTTTTGTGTATGTGTGTGTGTTGTTCTATGAGTTCTATGAGTCTCCGACGTAATATTTTTTCTATAATATAAAAAATACATCATACGATATTCGCTTCATTTTGTATGTGTTGCAAATTAATTTTTTCGCTGCTTTAAATACACACGCAGATGCTTATATACATTTATATTTAAACAAATAAACCGCCATTAAATTAACACAGATACAAACGCACACATACACACACACACACACTAACAGACGGACATGGTGAGAAATGAGAAAATTGTTTTGCAACAAAATTAAAACCACATTTAATCAAATGAGTTGAAAAATGACAAAACTGAGAAGAGAAGAGATTGAAGGTGAAGAGGAGGGATGACGAGAGCAAAGTGGCGAATAGTAAATTACCATCAGGTATGCACAACTGTGATTACATAAAAAATGAATTAAAAAAGTGAAATTCAAAAAAATATATACAAATAAAAATCAAAAATAAAACTAAAGTAAATAAAATACAAAGGAAAACACAACAGCAAAAACAAAAAATTATTGGTCATGGCAGCTGACATACTATTTTCCGCGAATGAGTCAGACAGACAGTGAATCAGTTAGTGAGTGAGTGAGGTAAGCAAGGCTAAAATGTGTACGTGGGAGAAAGTAATAGTCCTTATATTCGAACTCAAATACAACAGCATTTGTAGTATGCGTTTTGATGAGTTCTTTTCACACTGCATTTGTATAAGGAATGTTATTGTGTCACTCCATATATATATATATGTGTGTGTGTGTGTTTGTGGGCGCCACAATGTCGCCTCAAACTAACCACATGTAACCACTTCACACAGATACAATCCTCTACATACACATAAGTTACTGGAGTTGTATATAAAACTCATATCGTTTGATGATAGTAGTATGCAATGAAAAAAGTATAGGTGTTGGTGTTGATGTAGGTTTGGGTTCTTCACGGGTTCTGCTCGTGTCCATTTCGTGGTCGTTTTGAGTATTTTTTGAGTCGTTGGTCGTCGATTTTTTCACCATTTTTCTCGTTTATTCATGCTTTTTATTGTTCGCTTTGCTATGCTACTTTTTAATACTTTTGCTTTTGCCTTTGCTGGTGCCGTTGCTTTTGCCTTTTGTCTCTCTGGTTTACTTTGGCGCCATGCACATACATGTAATTTTGAAAGTAGACGACGAGGGGAACTCATACAATTGGTTTTCATTTTAAATGGAATTGTGCACTCTTATTTCTCCCTGATATACATTTTTCCATTTTGTTCATTTTTTATTTTAATTTTTTTGTATTTGGTTAAGCACAATGTTGATGTTGATACTTGCAGGTCCTCGTTCATTGACAAAAGGTTGCAGTGAATTGTGGATTGGAGGATAGGCAGTTGGATTTCGGTTAGGGTATGTGGGTTGGTCACCCAAATTGTAAAGAAAAATACAATGTTTTTTTTGGTAATTTTATTTGTTTCCATATTTATTTTTTTTTTTTTTTCATTTTGCAAACACGTACATTTTCTGGTCATCATACAGCGAGTGAATGTGAGTGTGCGTGTATTTTTTGACAGTTACATGTTGAAAACATGCATGAGTTATTCGAATCCATTCGATTTCAAATCGATTCGATTTGGTTCGATTTTATGTTCGTTATTTGCAATTATTTTACATTTAACTACATTTTCATGTTTCATGTTTGTTCCATTAACTTATTCTCTCATCAATTTATTTAAAAATTCTTTAATTTTGTTCAAGATTTTTTACAACAATTTTATTTTATTTATTTTAATTTTATTCCTCTAGGATTCAATAAGCTTTTTACAAACTTGTTTACAATGAGCCAATGATTTGAAGGCCAATTCTGGTTGTACCAATGTATTCGGACATATTGTCGTTTTTATGCATGTTTTGCTCCATTTATCGTATTCATAAAATGGTTTTTCTTCATTTGGTTTGCAAGGATATAAATACACTAATAGATCTTGTAGGCAGAGTTCATCAGATTGATTAGCTGAAATTGTATAAGAAGGTAAAATAGTAGAATAGTATATAATAATTCGCATGGTTCAGTGATTAGTCATACAATATTATGGCTTCATATTTGGGTTTGCACTGTAAAACTGATAGTTTACAGTGTTTCGAAAATACAAAACCATATAAATGAAATATATTTTTAATAGCCTCTATACATTCATACAATATAATTACACAATAATCAGTCATATTAAGACCCCTAACCCTGGGTAAAGAAATGTTTTTGTTTTTATAGATTAAAATTTTGCATTAAGTTGGATAAGACAATTAAATATAGGAAACAAATTAGTTTAGTCTGAACTGAACAACTAAGTAGCATGGTAAGAAAGTCGGTAACAAGATCAACTGATTATTTATACTATTTTTCAACACACGAAGGTATTGATTAACCCCTTGTGCTTTTGCTTTTCTAGTGATACCACTTTTCACAACGATATAAAGTGAGTTTTTGTCAATCACTTTATGATCAACAAACAGTCAAAGCCATAACAAGTGATTTCATGATCAACAGTCAAAGTGATTGTATGCCACTTTATAATCGATCCACAGTCAAAGCAATGATCAGTGACTTCATGAACGATCCGCAGTCAAACCGATGGCATGTGCCTTCCTTTTAACAGTCAAAGCGATGACTTCATGATAAACAATCATAGCGATGACATATCACTCTATGATCAACAGTCAAACCCATGTCACGTCACTTCATGAAATAACATTTCTTCTTTGTTGTGAATTTAGACACCATGAAAGGTCCATTATGATGGCACAGGCACAGTGTGGAACAACTTGTAGTATAATACAAATATATAAAATGTATGTACCATTTAAGGCAAGTTTAGTAATTTGAGAGATGAGTGCCTTTTTCACCAAGAATAATTAAAGTCTATTTGTCTTTCGATTAAACCAAACTTGATATTTTCTTTTTATTTTTTAATAAATTGTCTATTTACTTTTTTCATTTTTAGTTAACTTTAAATATAAAATAAGTAAGAATGCAATCTTTATGATAAGGAATTTCATACTTTACTAAGATAAAAAAAAAATAAATACTTCCATTTAATGAAACTAATGAACGATACTAATTTATATAAATGTAATAAGTTTCGGTAAATAATATAAAAAGGCATAACAAATTGACTCAGACAATATTTCAACCATAAGTTAAATTACAGAAAATAGTTGGAAATAATGTCGTTTATTAAACACTTGCTCAATGTTTTACTCATAGCACTATCAGCATTGTTAAATGTTGCTCCCGAAAATGGTAAAATTTGTATATAAGAAAAGATTTCCAATTATTTAATATTAATTGATAATTTTTTTATAGTGTAGATCCTGTTGATCCTTATTTAGTATCAATACGTCTGTTATCCCTACTACCAATCATACAACTGAATCGTCGTCCTGTTTGTGACTGCAATGCATATTTTATTCATCATCATCCCTTGGATTAGCATACAATGGATTCAAGTTGAATTTCTTATTTACTTTTTGAATAATATAATTTTTTTTTAAATAAAATTTTTCTTCGCTGTAAATTAAGCCTCAATTCAGTAAAAAGTTCAAAACCATTGCGACAAGTGCTCTTCATATGAGCTGAACTGAGCTGGGATCGAGGAAACACAAAAACGGTTTTTGAAATTATTTTTCTTTTTTTATATATTTGGGCTCTCCTCATATGCAATCATTCTCTTGTGACCCTTCCTTCTTTGTTTTTAGGTCCGCCATTTGTTATTTCCTTTATTTTTTCTCTTATTTTTATTCTGGTGTTGTTTAGAATTTTTGACGCATCACTGCATTTCAAGTGTTTGTCTGTTTGTCTCTTTGGGTTCCTCTCCCCTCACCAAACCAACTGCAGTTAAAGGTAAACCACTATATGTACTTATACATATATTTGGCTCCACACCCGCATCCTCCTCCTCGCGTTGGTGTTGACTTCGTTTGTTATTTAGAAAAAACAAAAAAAAAACAAGAAAATTGAGGAAAAAAACTTGCGTTGAGTTGCTGACTTTTGGCATTTGTCTGCCATCAGTTTTGTTCCACTCACTAGATTTTTAGTTTTTTGTTCTTTTGTTGTCCTTTTAGTGTTATGTCCTTGTTGGTTTTTTTGTTACTGTTATTGTTTCTGTTTCTGTTGTTGTTGTTTGTTATTATTTTCTTTGCTTCTAATGACTCATAAAGGTTTAATTGTTTAACATGTGTACGAGTTCATTTGGTTTTATGTGCGAGCTTTCGTTCATTTTGTTCATGGTCTGCTGCACGATTTTAATTAAGTGTCTGGTCGAAAAGTTGAGTTAAAATTTGTTTAAAAAATTATATTGCATTCATTTTGGCGACTATTTTTTAAAATTTAGCACATTTTGCTTCATGTTTATAAAATACAATTGAATTGAAGTTTCTGTGGTTAATACAAAAGTTCTCCTCTTAGGGATTTAGTTCATATATTTTTCAAAGCATCATTAAGTAACATTAAGTTCAATTGATTTCAAAATACTTTTGTTATAACAAATAATTGTAAAAACTCTAAATCATAAATATATTTCTTTATTATTCATTACCAAGTAGTTTTGATCTGCTGAATACGAAAATAATAATATTTTGGTTGAATTCACTCTATTTTGAAATGGGTTTAATTATCTAAGATGAAGGCACTCCATTTTTTATTATGAAAAACAAAAACAAAAACATAAATACGAATTTTCTCTATTGGATTTTCTATGGTGTTTTTGGTCTAGGCAGTCTCTATGCAAGTTGCATCAGTAGTCTGCCATCATATGGCGCTCCCAATGGTATTGATATCTTTCTTCCATAATCTTTATGTCCTGGTGGAACTGATGACTGTGCAAACAATGCACATTAAAATATGGAAGAATGCCGCGCTCCGATAAATAGAAGAGGGAACCAGATTGAATTCAAACAAAATAATTTAAAGCCTGAGTACATATTTTTTCTTATTCAAATTCATTTCCATACTTTTTGGCAATCAAATAAAAGAATTTTTAATTTTTCGTTATAAAAATCTAAAGAAATGCCATGACACGTAGAATCAAAATCAAATTGTATCAAAAAATAACAAGAATAATAATTTATATGATGACACTAATCCCAACTGATTTGTTGTTAAGCGCACAATGCATGCATGCATAGTTGGTTGTTTCATTATACAATAATTTCATGTTTAGCTATTAAAATATTCAAGCAGAAGCCACACATCGGTGATGTGGATCCACACACTCCACACAATACACAAGTATATGTATATACACGGATAGAATTTTATGAAAAATCAGCGCCAACAACTCAACTTAAAATACAAAACAAATACAAACAATATGCAAAGACTTTAATGATATTAAAAACCGACACCGTCAAATTTGGCAAAATTCTGTGGCAAGTGTTTATTTGATACAACAAAACACCGAATAAATGAAAAACCTCCTTTGGAAAAAAATAAAAATAAAATTGAAACAGCTTCTCTATATCAAAACAGAGAGCAAAGACCGAAACAGACTGAGCCGAGGCAATTTCCGACCAACCGAGCGACCAAGTGAAGTGAAACTCAACGCATTGAAATTGAGACACACCAATGAAAAGTTTTTCCTACTCATTTTAAGTTCTGTGACCAGGACTAGTATTACAGTTCACAAACTGAAGCCCGCAGACAATTTCATTATAGCGTAAAATAATAATACCGTAAAGACAAAATATATTAACAAAAATATAAGAAAAATCACAAATTTTGGTCTCATCGAATTCTTTTATACACTTCACTTCACATAACATAGAAATATGATTTTTATTGATATTTATCTTGAACTTCTGTAGCAGAAATCAAATATTTTTCAAATTGAAATGTGAAACATGTACATACTCGATTTTTCATCTTAATCGCCAACATATTTTAAAAGCATTTGTTTTAAAATAATGAGAAAGTTTGTTTGAATTTATGGCAAACTAGGATTCTGAAAGAAATCTCCTCCACGAAATTGATCATGTCAAAGCAACCCTAATTTCATTTAAAAAGATTTCTAGACGCAGAAGAAGAGGAAACCGTGAAACATCTTCTGTTAATGGTAAATGGCTTTATGCTGGAGAAGGTTATATAAATTTGGAATCAACTCTCTTCATGGCATTATGACTTTTTTTTCAGAAGACCCGTGTTGAGAGAAGACCCGTTGAGATAAAGAAAATATTACAATGTGCTTATATTAGGTCAAGGTGTGTCATCATCTAACTATACCTCACTATCCACTATCTTTATATATAAAGGGAGCTCTTTGCTTCAGTTTATTGGGTAACAAACATCAGACTGAAGTATTGTGAAATGTATATAATAAATAGAAAAATGCATAAACAGCCAACAAAAATGAAAAATCTAATAATAAGCTAAAGTAAGTAGATTGTTAAGCACCAAATAATAATGATGATGATAATAATGATAATGAAGGGAATTGAGGAAAGTATATTGGCAAAATGAAACCAGAAACGTAAAATAAATGGAAATGAAAACAGAAATGCGGAAACGCATTGTATGCACAAATAGACGAAAAATATGCGGGTGCAACTTGACTGACTCACTCACTCGAAGTATCCTGTACCCATTCTGAAATCACAATTTGTCTGTATATTTATACAACTATTTGCGGAAATACGGAAATGTGCCGCAAAAAGCAATGGCGCTCGATGGCGGTCGTTGTTCTGTCGCTCATTGGTCATGGTCGCGTTCATTCGCCATTCGTTTTAAATAGGTCGAAAGGCTGGGCAGTCATGGGTTCAGATCAAATCTGAAGACTGGTTTTGTCCGGTGTCAGTATAAAATGGATCAGATCGGTAGCATTTGCTTTGGTTTGGTTTGGTTTGGTTTGGTTTGGTTTGGTTTCGTGTTATTTGGTCTGCTCTACGGTTAGTTGGTTTCTCTTTTTCGGTTTTGGTTTGGTTGGGTTTGGTTACGTTTGTTATACACTCTGTCTCCCTCTGTTTCCCTCTGTCTCTCCCCGTTGATGTTATTGGATAATTATTGTCCCTCGTTGTTACTATTAAAGGCAACATGCATATTATTGCGCAATTTTTGATTACGTCCCAGCATTGCGCATACTTTCTATTTGTATGTAAGTGCAACTATAATATTTGCGAAGGCTTGTGTGATTTTCCAAATATCTGCGAGTATTCGTGTGTGTGGAGTTTGCCTATTTTTAACACTCAATGTCTATTTGCATACAAATTTTATTATTATTTAAAAAATTTACATGAATGTGAAAAAAGAAATCATTGAAAAAACCGAAAACAAAAAAAGGAAAGGACATATCACATGTTATAGTAAAAAAATTAAAGCTTCATGTATTTTTCATGTGATTTTTGTGTGTTTCCTTTCAATTTTATTTGCTTTTGTATATTTTTTATCGACATATATGTGATTGTTGTTGTTGTTGGTATTTTTCTATTCATATTTCCCCATAATATTGAAAATGAAAATCTCCATCGTTTACATGACATTTGTTCGTTCGCTGTCATGTTAATTCTGACAATTGTTTTTGTTATTTGGAATTTTGTTGCTGTTTTTCTTGTCATTTTAGATCCTTTTTGATGTTATATTCCATTGCCATTTGTTTTTGTCTTGTTTTCTGTTTTCTTTTTTTTCGACAATTATGTAATATTATTTCATTGTTGTTGTTGTTGTTGTTGTGATTATTGTTATTATTTGTTTTCTGCAATTCAAAATTCAATTGAAAAAACATGTGCTCACAATTGTTGAAAAATGCATACATTATAAGATTATTATCACATTATCATAATTATTTGCTATTTGTTAATGTATATATATACATATAAATATATATATATATATATATATGTGTATGTATGTGTGTGTCTGTATATATGTTTCTGACTATGAATGGGTGTGAATGTGTGTGAATGTGTTATAATCTTCTAAGCTTGTTGCTTCTGTAAAATAAAAGTTGATAGACATTGTCATTAGTTAATGATAAGCAACTGAATTAATTTCATATAAAGAGAAGCTTTTCTCCAATTTAATTGAATTATTCAATAATAATTAATTCAAGAACAAACAACTCAAAGGATGAATACAAGAAATTAAACATGTTGCAGATGATTAGTCATCTTTTAAGTATTAAAAGTAACAATGTGAGCAGAAGCTGCTTTACTTCAAAAATTAAATTAGGATTATTGAAATAAATTATTTTAATGCTATACTTTCTTAAATTGTCTTTAATTTAATTATCTCAATAATTCTAAGTCTAAATATAACATTTTGAAAAAGTAGAGTATATAATAAGATGATTTTACACTGTCTTTGTTGGTTTTTTTAATTAATTTGATTCATAAGGAAACTATTTTATGCAAGTGCAACTAGAAAATAACATAACATAATTTGTCTTTACACCAAAAAATAATTCCTAAGAATGAATCATTTCGTAAAATTTGGTAATCACACACATATGCAAAGGCGGATTAAATGTAGAGAGCGCCCTATGCTAATACCTCAAAGGCACCTGGCAAAGTTTTTTCTCCGAGTCACTTTTTTTCACTGTCGAAAGTCAAGACTTAATCGCAATATGAAAATACCCCAACCACAACTGAGTTGCTACGGGCCTGTAACTGCTCGAGCAGACCAATGCGTTTCAGAGTAGTTTTATATATTTATTAATACCTAAGAATATTTGTGCTTGTAGAAATTGAAATATTAAATATTGAAGCTATAAAAAATATGTGAATTTCTTGAAGTAGAACAAAAAATCAGCAATCTTCTTCATAGCAATCAATAGCATATTCACCCACACAACTAGAAAAATGAGCGAAGCAGGACCCTTTAACACGTTATAAATCATGCTAATCGCTTGCTGCACTCAGCTTTCGAATTCTGCAAGCACCCCTATGTAACCTGGCACATCTACGCCTAGTTTTCCAAAAAGGATAATCCGCCACTGCACATAGTATGTAAGTGTTGAAGCCCTTGATAGTTGGGTAAGAGTTTGTTTTAAAACAAGTGACACAAGCACCTAAGATCAGTGTTAATTAAGACAAAATATTAGTAAGTATTTATTTATTTAGAGTTTACAATAATAAATTATAACAATAAATGTAATTCATGTGGGTTTTATTACAGAAGGTGTGGGTTTCATTTTAGTATATGTTTTTTTATTTTTTACTATAGTTAATTATATTATGGTTTCATTGAAAGTAACAAAATGCGTCGCTTATTCGGTGGTGGATTATCTGTCCTTCGTAATTCACAGGCGAATATCAATTGCCTTCATTGGTGGTGGTGCATGTCTTTGTTTCTACTTTTATTCTGCTACCGTTTTGCATGTAAATAATGCACCAACCCAACATTCATATTTAAATATCATCAACACTCAACAGAAATATAGCATCGGTTTCACTGAAGCTTGCATCAATTTCACATCCATGTTGAAATTAAAATAGGAGAGTTGCAATTTGCGTGGTGGCACCTGGCTGATCTAACTCCTTCTTATGAATTATGACTTCAAAAATAAATTTATTCTCATGTGCACTTTGTTACTTTTTAAATTCGTTTGTATTTATATAAGTTATGAAATAATATAAAATTAGAACCTTTCTTAAGCTCATGAGAGAAGCATCATCACCATTAGATTAAGCAGATTGGTTTAATTAATCGTAAAAGTTGAAAGAAGATCATGTTACAATATTTCTAATTCAGAATCTTATTGAAGGCCAAGGAATTCGGAACAACCCCAGGAGAGAATCGCTAACTAGATACCAATTGATATGATTGTGTAAGATAGAATAAGTGTAACTAAGAATATACACGTACTTTGAAAATAAAATTTCTTGTTATACTTATGAACTTTTAAAAGATTCCTTAATAAAAGTTCAATTCCTGATCGGTAACCCACACACACACATACACATTATTATATCTCCATGGACTATTGCATGACATACACTTAGTTATACAACGCTTGAGTGAATCAACCATATATTTATAATGGTTGAAACAGATATAGAAGAGTATGAAGTATCCATAGAACATAAAGTATACTTTGACTGTTTGTAATTTATTTGACATATTTATGGTTCATAAATACAAATACGTTTTTGTTGTTATTCCTTTCTATTACTCTGCACATTCCCAACAACCCAACAACCAAACAACTAAAAACATTTATGTGTATATCACATTATTTTTCTACTTTTTATTTCATTGGTTTCTTGTTTGTTGATTTACAAAAATATAAAAAAAAGAATAAGTAGTTTTTTGGAATTTATCCAAATATCAAAAATATTACATGACAACAAAACAAGTATAACAAGACCAACAATAAAAAAAAAATAATACGCGACACAGTCAAAATGAAAGCGATGCACGATGCAACGTAACAAACGGAACGCAGTGCAAACCGAAGTATTTACGACGTCCGCACATACGTAATTTTGTGCAATATTTCTCATATACCGAAAACTCCTTTCATACGTTTGTTGTTGGTTGGTCGGCAAAGGATCTTTGGTTTTGTAGTAACCATTATACGCTTTACTACCATCTATCGTCTATGTATTTATGCAAAGATAAATTGAAGAAATATTGTATACAGAAAAAGGGTATTAAATAAATCTAAAGAAATATCATAAACTCTATGAAAAAATTTCAAAACATTCATTCATATTACTTGCGCAACAATTCCAAGTGAACCGTGCTGAACTCGAGTTTAAGTTCGAATTCTATTCGATGTCTATTGACAGTGGACACATGATGATAAAAAATTGTCATGAGTTCAAAATAGTGCAAGGCAACTAAAACTGCAATGTAACTGAACTGAACTAAACTGAAACTCAACTCAACTCAACTCAACTCAACTCAACTCAACTCAACTGAATTGAAAATGAAAAACAGAAACAGAAATAAATAAATAAAAATAAATTTAAAATAAAGAATAACAAAAATAAACGTATGCACATAAGTAATGCTTTGGTAATATATCGTGTATATTGTAGAATAGTAGATATATTACAATATTTTTTAGTGAAGCTAGAAAAATAAACAAACACTTGTTAGATACATACTATGCACACACACATATTAAGTACATTGAAATATTGTAGATAAATATATCTTTTATTCTAGTGAGAGAGATAAAAATAAAGATAAATCAAAAACCGTCAAGCATAAAAAATATTGAATGCAATAGAAGAAATATTTATTTTTATTTCTATTTTACTGAATGCAATGCGCGACTGGATATCTATGGTATATCTCACTTGATTATGTTAACAAAAAATTTAAGATTAGAGTCAGTCAATCCTGAGATAAATATTTAACTTCATTAAAACTTTATAATTGTGAGATAAATATTGCAGTTTTTATTTATTTTATCAACGACGCATTTCTTTATTGACAAATCTATTGTAAATACAAATAAAATGATTAATTAGTTAATATTGGTTTTTTATTCAATTAGAGAGATTTTACGAAAAGCGAAGGTTTCTTGTATCATCAAATATAGTTTTGATCAGACGGTAACACGATGGTCTCCATCAATAAATTTTTTATACCATGTATAACAATCAGTCTATCAACTTCTATAATAAAATGTTCTAAATCTAAAGATATGAATCGGTTTAAATGCAAACTTCTTCTGAACGCTAATATGGTTCTATTAATACTTTTTTTCAAAACACACATTATTTATCCTGTTCAATGACTCACAAAAAACCCTACTATGTAAATAGAATACGTAAGAATTAATCAAAAATGTGTTGCATAATCTTAAGCGCTAACAAGATCACTTCAAAATACAATAATTTTCTATACATTTTACATAAACATGTGCACAGCTTACCAGTGATACAATTGGCAATATCTGATTATTTGCGGGTATCCATAGACACAACTTGCGTTACTTTTACGAATGTTGCATTAATCCGCAGCACTTATTAATTAATGAGTTCCTCTTTCTGATATTGGCGTGCATTCAGCCTCAGATTCGCTTGCAGTTTACACACAATTATGATGGAAATAATTGCATTACCAGATAATTGAAATCGCTTTAATGATGATATCAATAACACTGCGTTTATAACAACAACAGTTGTATTCTATGATAGAAATCCTATCATCTGTGTTGGATGTGGGCTACGCCATTGCGAAGCCTTATTCTGCAGGAAGTAGGATGTGGCCAGCGGATTGTTCAATCGCGGCAATGAAGAATTTTCTCCAATTGAGGATGATGATTTGATGTAAACATGTTTGTTTTGTAACTACTTCGAAATAAAAGTATTTTAAATTCAGTTAATTATTCCACTTTATTGTTTCTTTTTTTTTTTTGTACAAGGGTTTTTTGCTTTTGTTTGTTGTTAATGTCTAAGGAAAGATATTTTTTCTTAAAGTGTGATAAGTCAGTTTTATGGAATTTTCTATAATAAATATTTTCTGTGCTTAGTTGATTGGTT
Source organism: Amiota mariae (assembly GCA_035041805.1). Lineage (NCBI taxonomy): Eukaryota > Metazoa > Arthropoda > Insecta > Diptera > Drosophilidae > Amiota > Amiota mariae. The sequence continues at coordinate 17,776,624 of JAWNKV010000370.1, read as the reverse complement.
CGTTAATTATTGTTACAATTCGATCCAGAATTCATTCTTTTGTTCCTCTTACATTTTCTTCTAAACAGTCATGTCACCTAAAAACTCTGAAAATTATAAAATTTAAGGAGGTGGCTTAGTTCATAGATAAATCAAGCATGACAAGGGACAACAGAATTTTCTGAAGATTTCATTTTTTTAATCGCATAACAAACAACAAATATTACGATAAATATATGACATACAATTAGAATGCCTTTGATTCCTTTAATTTGTTAAAATGTTAACATTTATATCCATAAAAATAAACATGTTCATTTATTCCTTGCTATTCCTTAGTTTTGTGATTAAATTAATCAACAAAACAATAAAAATTCGTATGAATATTGTAAAAACCCACAATCAAATACTGAAATATTTAAGAAATCACTCAATGTATTGCATAAATTCGAGTGCATTAGCAAAATTACATATTTCATCTTTTTGGAATCACAATTCAAGTGCATGAAAATTTCAATTAATGAAGAGAAAATCTTATTTCGCTTCAATGTTAAATTTTATTTGATGAAAGTGATTAAATTTTAATTTTTTTATTTTTAGATTACTAAAATTTCTATGAAAAACTTTTCTTGCATTCTTTTTTTTTTTTTGTGTGTTACTTCTTTCTAAGTGGCATCACTCGTTCAGTGATGCAGCTATCCTAACCTAACCTAACCTAACCTACTTCTTTCTCTCTTTACCATATCATTTCATTCAAAGATATTTTAATTAGAAAAAAAACTTTTCAAATGAACTAACAGCAAAATGAATGAAGGCATGCAACAGTTTTTTTACATTTTATTCAAAGGCGGATCTTTTTGACTTTGAATGAAATTCATCATGTGATTTTTTCAAAGAAAGAAGATTGTACAAAGCTTTGCTTTTAAATTGTGATAAATTTTACTTTTTAATTTTTTTTTTTTCTTTATGCATTGAAAAAGCGTTTTAACAGCTCAGGTACTTTTTCACTTTTTCACACATTTGCCTAAGGTAATTTAGGTAATAATTTATTTAAGCAGTTTGTTTGCTTTTTTCATCTTGTCAAGAGGATGAACTTATCAGATTCTCATAACTACACATACAGACAGACTTACAAATATGTTATGTATTCATTTGAGTATACAACTGAGCGACAAGCTCAAGGTACATGTGCTTGCTTTATTGAAATTCCAGTGTAGAGTGAGGCGGCACAGACATCAACCAAAGTGTCTACTACATGTTGATGTTTCTTTGCTTTTTTTTTTTTTTTTTTTTTTTTGTTGTGTTGTAAAGATGACTTTTTTCCAGCATATCACATTACACATAAGCCTCTTGTATGTGAACCCATATTCACACCAAGTTATTATTATATACTTATATTTTATGTTGGCTTTGCAATGAACCAAGAGATTTTTCATAAGAATTGCATTTCATTTATTTTTGGTTTCATTATTTTGGTTTGGTTTGCTTTGAGTTAAATTGTCCTGTGGTTTTTATTGTTTTCAGATTTATAAATTGTACTCAAAACAAAAACTTCGAAAGCACAGAGTGTTAAATTTTTCTGTTTCAAACAAAATTAGGTTCATTGTCTTGACAGTGACAATGGAAATACTTTTTGTCTTATTTGTTGATTATTGAAAAGGAACAAAAAAACAAATTGAATTTAATTTAATAAATTTGTCGCCTTAGTGTTTTGTTTGTTTTCAGTTCTTTCTTATTGCTTTTGTTAACTTATTGTTCTTTTTTTCAATTTTACTTTAACGCCTTTGGTTACGCTTCATTATTTTATGACTTTTTTGGGGGGGGCTGGGCACAGTCCTTAATTCGATTAGACGCGTCAGAGTCAAAGTTGCAGTTGAATTATGTCTGGAAAGTTTGTCATAAATGAATAAATGTATTTATTTAGAACTTTTTCTTTTGTGCTATCTTGGGCTTTGTCATACAAATATGTATGCATGTATATCATTATTTGCAATAAAAATAATAGAATTGTATCAGAAGAAAATGAAATATTTAAGAAAAATTAACATTGAAATTTAATATTTGATTATTATATAAGTTAACGAATAATAATTAACACGTCATCATATCTGGAAATACTCCACAAATAATAAGTTCATTCTAATTTGTCCATTTTCTGTTCTCAGTCACGCTACAAACTGTAGTTATGTTTCTTCTCCATCCCATTGTTCAAGATAACTAATAAGAACCTGACACGTTGCAGTTTAAGAAATTGTTATCTGTTGGCTTTGTGATGTTAAGTTTAATTTTGTTTAGTTCGGAGCCAAGACTAAAAAAAAAAACACATAGCAATAATCTAATAATCTATGCATTTTCAATTTACAAACTCATAAATAAAATTCATCAAAAATATGATCAGCCGAAGACTTTTATTTACTTAATTAAGAATTTTTTTTTTATTTTAGAAAATATTCTATAATTTTTGGATTAAAAATATCTCAACAGTTAGAAATAGCCTGCCGAAACTAATAATTTACGTGAGAAAACCTTTGTTATCTCCTTAAAGGATTTGTAGTAGAGACCTGCATGAACCCATTCGCATTATTTCACTTCAGTGCATAGTAGTACTCTACATTTATTCATCATGCAATGAATATAGAAAAGAGAAACGTACTATAATCAATTATACCCGCTCTAAATGAAAAGTAAGCTTAGTGAAGTCATTGCAAAGGGATATTATGTGTAGTGTGTGTTACTGCTGCAATCGAGTACAATACGTAAGTATGTACTATTGACTATATTTTTTTAAAGTCTACAGTGGAGCAACATTAATTAAATTCAGATTAATAGTATGTTTGATATGATTTTTATTTTTTATTATCTATCACATCTGAAGCGTTTGACTCCTTCAAACCAAAATAAATTTATAATTGAGTATAATATTTTCTCTATCAGCATTAAAAAAAATGAAGCATAAATTGAAGCTTCAATTAAAATTTCACTAAGCAATTAAGTTTCCTCTTTGTAAATTCCATCAGTGAATTTTCAAGTCTTATAGTTTTAAGAATTTAACAGAATATTTAGTGACCTTTAAATTGACTCATATGAAATTGGGAATGATCCACCTTTTTATATTGTATTTTCCGTTGTATAAAATTCAGTAATTCAACTCCATTATTTACAATAAAAACCGTCAAACTCTTGTACATAACTTCACATTGTAGCATCATTAATAAATCCGATTTTTACCTCATACTTTTACTATTATAAATGAATAAACCCTTCAATGCTATCACATCACATACAAGTAAAACATTAAAAAAATAAAATAAAATCAAAGCAAAACCAAATACTATGGTAAAGGTATTTGAACAAACCAACTTTACCAATGCTATTTAACACTCTACCACTTGACATAGGGAAAAAAATAAACCCACCGACTGACTGATCGACCGACGGACCACCACAACCAACAGTGTAGATACTACGACGCTATTACCAACTAAAAGATAAAACAGTTGTAAATGCATACGTAAAAAAGTTATAAATTTTATGCAGCAAAACTTTGTGAAATGGTCAAAAAAACAAAATGAAAAATAAAAAAGAAATGAGCGAAAATAAAAATGAATGGAGAAAAGAGGTAAAACTGAGATTGGAAACTGAAGTGAAGTGAAGTGAAGCTGGAGCAAAAAGTAGCAGATAACAATGAATACAAGTACTTGGGCATTATAAATTGATATAGGTGAGGGTCAGAAGTAATGCTTGCATAGTAGTAGTAGTAGTAGTAGTAGTAGTAGTAGTAGAAATATCATCAACATGATAGGTGGGGAGAACTGTGGGGAGCAAGCAAGCAAGCAGGTGTACATTGCTTTCCCTTTGGCATTGCCCAGTGCCAACATCAAACAAATAGTATACTAAAAAACTAGAACTAAACGTTATTCCATATCACTATTAGTATTTCTCTTTTCTTTTTCCTTTTCAAACAACAACAAAACAAAATGGACTAGTTTCAATTTTAAGGTCTTTGTTTATTTTACCTTTATAAATTTCTACAATAGATAAGGCAGCAGCAGTTGTAGTGGACAACATATGTGAAAATTATACTCTTCAAACATGGGCGTAGTTTTATAGAGGATAATTTAGATATTGACAATCCCATATCATGATCTTATGGTCATCTCTCATTCAGTTTTTTATTTAAATTTAAATATTTTTTCAATTATTTTCCGATGTTTTTTTTTTTTGCTAACTCTTATGATACAATATTATATGTATTTGACCCATATTCCAAAATGTCTCTGTTGTAGTTTAATGTCATTACAAATTCACCAAACACAAGAACTCACAAATTCAAATCAGATGGCAAAATAGCCAAATATCCTTGAGCTTTCTTTCTATCAAAGGAACAAGTCTACTGTCCTTTGTTTTATATTTTTAATTTTTATTTTTATTTTTTTGTGTAAATTTTATTTTTTTTTCATTTAATTTTGTTGTTTGGGAAACTTTTACAATCAACATTTGTTAAGTATTTTAACGACTCTTTCTGTGATTTGGAAACCAATGTGAAACAATGCAAACTCTGTGTTCCTCTTGGTCTTATGCATTTGTATCTTGTCTAGGAGTTCACAGCTGTTGAATTCATTTTGATTGCTCTGACGTGAGGTGCCACCAAATCTCCAACCTCACTTTAATACATTAGGGTCATTTCTCCCGTTTGCTTGTTACGTTTTTGTAGACACTCCTCAGCTTCTTGCCAAATCTCTGCTCATTTCATATTAAAAACTTTTCATTGAGATGCTTTCCCTCCATCTCCATTTCCATTTCCATCTCTATCTTTCTCCTTACCATTTTTTATATTTTTTCCTTTATACAATGAGGAGAAGTCCTTCCAATTATATTCTATTCCACATAATAGTTAGTTACATTCTAGTAGTACTAGTAGTTCTTAAACTTACAAGTCTGTTTTCTGAGCTTAAATGGATTTTTATTAGTTGTAACGAATTTTTCTTTATTTTTTTGTTTCGAATTCCTAGTTTTAATTTTTGCAACTTGTAGATACAAATGAATCTACTTACATAAGTACATACATACATACTACATGTGCCTCAAAACTTTTTTATTTATTTTCCTTGGTTAAACCAATGTTGCAAAAACTTTTTAATATGTAAGAATTTTTAATGAAAGTTTATTTATTATTTTTCAGTAAAGAAAGAACATTTTTTCAATTTTTGGTACTTAGAACTATAAATTTAATTTGTTATTTCCCTTGAAATTAGAAATTGAGTTTAAATTATTGAAATAAGTTTGGTTTAGATTTATTAGGAAATACTTTTACCAATTTCTAACTAATTAAGGTCAAAACTAAAATAAAATTTCCACCCACACAATGTCAAAGATATATGATGCATTTCTATTTATTGAATTGAAAAATATACTTATGTACGTATGTGTATATTTTACTCATCTGTATCTCTTTTGTGTCTTTAATTTTCAGATTTAATAGTCGCACTTAAAGATGTCTCCGTGACGATACCACAGGCCGTTAAACGTGGCAGCAATGCTCAGCTCACCTGTAATTACGACATGGAGAATGATACACTATACTCGGTGAAATGGTATAAGGGAAGGCGGGAGTTTTATCGTTATACGCCCAAAGAGAATCCGGCAATGAAAGTATTTGCCATGACAAGTGGTCTCAATGTGGAGGTAAGTAAGACATAAAATGCACATCAAACCAATTACGACTTAACTGAAGTGAAGTGAGCGAATGAACTATAGCAATATCTTCATCATTCATCCAATATGAAAACGAGAAAGAGATTGAGAGATTGAGAACAACGCCAAGCATAGATGTTAACTATAGTAAATAATGAAATGAAATATTGATTGTAAGGGAACATTTTGCAGTTCAAATAACTCAATTTCTCTTACATTCTTCTTACCCATGGATTGACTCACTTTGATTGAGCCGTGACTTAATTACTTTAAAGCTGGTTCACAATTTAAGCCTTCTTCATTATGCATGCATATGTGTAACATATAAAGAAAATTACATTTTCAACCAAATTATTAATATTTGCGGTTAATTTGTGTCGCGACTCATGAATCTGGTTTCAGATGCGGCTCGTTAAAAAACAATATATGCAACATTATAGATAAATTGGCGATGAGGAATCAGGGACCAGGGATCGAGTTGATGCACAGATACAAAAAATATTGTATGCAACATCACAGATTTAAACTCAATAATTATTATGATTACGTTTATGATTATTGTTATTATTATTATACACATTACGTTTATGTTCGTGCACGAATTAAAAATACATAACTACTACTACGGCTATGTAGTGTGCATGCAATACTTACGTCACTTACATACTTACTACTATTGAACAGGCAGCAACACTTTCATTTAACTTTACCATGTAAACCAATTATGACAATGACGACGTCGGTGTAATGAAAAAACCAAAAAATAAAGGATATTTTATCACCATTTTCATTGTGTTGTTCTGCACAAATTAATAATATTCTTAATCAAGGACAAAAAACCCTTCATTTGTTTGCGTGCGAGTTCGTTCATGCGTTTGTTGATTCATTTTTAGCTTTGTTAAATGGGTTTATTGTTTCATCCTTGACGCGATAATTTAAATTGTGTAAATGTATTTGTGCATCTGAGTTTGGCATAAGTATCTGGGCGTTTTGTTACTGTTGTAAGTACTTGAAGTCCTTCTACTACAACATTACGTGATTTGATTTTAAATATCAATTCAAGGACTTTTTCAGAAGAATCTTCCAAACAAATCATTATCATTAAGTTTTTTGAGATAGAGAGCAGAAGTTTTGCACGAATACGCAATACGTTTGTCGGAATCAGCAGAAGCGGACCCCCAGATCCAAATTCATGTTCTTATTAGAACTCATGTCCACTAACCATGTAAATTTCAAGACCCTCGAATAACTAGGAGAGGTGTGAAGAGAATTACAACTTCGGTATAGCCAAAATTAATCCAACTTTTTACTGGTCTTTTGTGTCATTTTGGCAAATGTGAACATTAAAATCAATTGTATTTGGGTTGTCCTATTTTGTAATTATTGGTGTAACTCTTTGAAGCAAATACGTGAAATTTTCATAAGACGTGCGAACAAAGTTTTTATAATAATCCTCATTCTCATTAGACTTTTCTTTTAACAAATTTTCTTGGATTAAAAACACATTGCGTCTAAGTGGATCACTTTTTAACCCATACTTTTCTTTATTTTCTTTCTCTTCTTCTCCTCATTGTTATGTTAAGGCAAATGACTTGGTTTATTTAAAAAAATTGATTAATCGCATTTAATTGATTGCAGCAATAAATATAGTTATACATTTATACATATGTATATTATATGTCTTAAAAATACATCATATACTATATATGATAGTCGGTCACAAATTTATGTTGTCAATTACATGTGAACAGCGTCATCATATTTTTTTACATACATAGTATATGACAACATGTCATATTCCTATGATCCTGTGTCAGAATCTTAATGATTTTAATATTGCTGTACCCAAAAGAAAGTAAACAAAATGTTTGACAATAAAGACACAAAAGCTTGGAAAATGGTTTTATATTTATTTGAAAATTTACAATGATGTCCCATGAAAACGTTTATTGACAAACTGTGTAATGAAACATTTATTGACCAACTAAAACCAGTTTTTTCTTAGTATATAGAACAGTTCATGCTTATGTCCACATGGAGCATGTTTGTATATATATGCTTATGTGACCATGTGATCAATAATATGACTTATGTCTGTGCTTTAGATTCTTAAGCATTTGGTATCATCGGAATATGCTAATGCTGTTAAAGGCGTGCACGTTGTCCGTTTGCTGTTAACATCTACTGACGGTTTTCATGATCACTTATGTTGCTTGCACTTATGCATACTACATACCATTAAGCAGCCATCAACAACACCATAGACGACGCTATACTGTCATTTAACTCCACCAAATCAAATCATGGCCATGGCTGCTGTGACCTTCGGCCAAACTAAGAATTATATTTATTGAATATACTTGTGAATCCAATACAAATGGAATTTTGTACTTCTACCTAAGCCTTAAATTGCAAGTTTCTTTGAAGAAAAACCCAATCAGTAACACGATTACTTAACATCTCTTAAATCTTAAAGGACCGAAACATACACGTACTATAATTTATGATAACAGAAATACGTTATGTAAACAAATATCTACCAATTTCGCATATCTCACAGCTCCTGTGCTGCTCAATCAATACCAAACCACAGAACATATTCGTACTATATCCATGAACCTACAAAAGTACAACGAAGAAAAGAAAAGAAAAGAAAAGAATAAAATGAAAAAAGAAGAAGTGAAAAAGTGAAAAGAGAATGAAATTTTCGCAACGTTCGCAAAATTTATTTTATGCAAGTTGCGTTTTTATTGAAAAGGATTCTGGCTTCAGTTTTCATTCCTCTCTTAACCACCTACTACAATATAATTTTCACATCGTTCTTACTTCCTTACAGAAATTTTTTGAAAAACCGAAACTTTGCAACTTTTTCGCACGCGATATTTTAATTTTTTTTTTTTGGGTAAAATACTCGACTTTCTTTTTACGATTTTTACACTTTTTTTTTTCAATTTTCACTTCTTCCACTACTAATTTTCATTGCCTTTCATGATATTCAATTTTCATTTTTCTATAATAATTTTCGTTTCTTTCTTATATTTTCAATGCATTTTGCATTCTCTTCTTTACAGCGGAACCTGTCCAATCAGAGTCATGTCGTTCTCCAGTCTGTGCCACTCAACATTTCAGGCAAGTTTACATGCGAAATATCCGTGGAGGCGCCCTCATTTCAGACGGCTATGGTCTCAGGCGAAATGGAAGTTGTGGGTGAGTAAATTACTAACTGCACTGAGAAAAAAAAATAAACCTGAATAGAACTATAATAAGCATATCCAAAAAGAAAGTCTTAACCAAAAAAAAAAAACAAAAAAACAGAAATCATAAATGGAGGCCTGAACAAAAAAAGTGTGAAATTATTGCCATGGATAAAAAGGACAAGCGTCAATGTGGAATGAAGAAGAAATAAAGGAAAAAACACATTCACCAAAAATAAAAAAGAATCATCAAAAAGGAAAGAAGAAATTTCCAAATTAATTAGACAAAATTTTGCCAGCTCGACTCCGAGGACCATAAAGCAATAGCCCACGATAAATGCAGACTTTTGCTGATGGTGATGATGATGTTTTTGGTCCTACCGGAGAGAGGAGTCTGTGTTGCTATTCAAGTTTAATTCGGGCCAATTTACTCCTTTTTTTTTGTGTGTCTTTGGTTTTCTTTATTTTTGGTTGTGTGCAGTTTTGTTCATTGCGAACTTTGCCTAATTTTACATTTTCATTTAGCATGTATTCGTGCGTCGTCCTCATAGTTTTAGTCACCGTCCTGATGATCGTTGTTGTCATTTCTTTTGCAGAATTACCGGAAGAGCACACAATGGTCACCGGGATCCAAGCACGGTATCGCATCGGTGATTTGGTCGATGGCAATTGCTCAATTAAATACTCGAAACCCGCTGCTAATTTGACATGGACTATTAATGGTATTGTGGTAAGTTTCCTACTCCTTCCTTTTGACTAATTCCTTTTTTTGTCCCTGTCATTTCGTTTTTTTTTTTTTTTTTTTTTTTTTTGTTGAGAGCGAAGGGCACCATTTTGTTTTTATTCACTCGTATTCCGTTGTGTTGTATGTAATGAAAACCTTTCAATTAAATTGTGTTTGTCGATTTGTTTAGTCTGCGTTCTAATACCCTTTCTCTCGGTTCGTGAGTATGTATGTCTGAATGCTCATCTCTAAATCTCTGTGTTTATTTGTGTGTGATTTTGGGTTTTAGAATTCATTTGCCGTTGGCAATTGATTGCTTGGCTATATTTCAATTAGGGTTTTTTTGCGCATTTCAGTGAATGAAACCCTAAAGTGTCAAGGTTTTAATGATTTCATCACAACTTGCCAAAGAGGCATCAACGTTAAATGACTGCCACCCAGTAAACTTAATTTTGTAAGTCAAAAAAATGGAAAAATTCAATGATGAATGGAAGTCAATTATTGGGAAAAACAAATTTTCTATGAAATGAAAAGAAATAAATCTCGGAATTCGGATTTCGCTTAAGCCAGAAGCTATTATTTAGTAAACCCCATCTAACTTTAAAATCTGTTTGGTTTAAATGAAATCATATGATATGATTTCAAGCTGAGTCCAAGCAAAGAAATTGCTAAGTTAATAAACAGTAAGTATTGATGAATACAGGTTTGAGTCAATCTGATGAATGTTCACAAAGTAACGAGGACTCATTAGCTACTTATTTAACCAGTTGCCTATATTCACAAACTGATGACTAACTTCTAGGTCTTGGTGTCAATGTTTGTGTCTTCTATATCCATTTGTACTCCAAGCTGTAAATAGAGTAGATTTCATTCTTTGCAGAAAACTTTTTGGAATGCAAGGCAGTCTTAACCAATTTTCTCTTAGAATAAGCTGATGAAATGAACAGATGGTTTAAATGATTCTCAGTTTGTCTCTCTGAAAATGATGATAAGAATATCGGTTCCTCTTATCTTTAAGAAACATTCATTCTATTCAACGATTAAGCACGATTTTGTGTTATGGCATAAATCATGACTTAGTATTCTGATTATGAACTGAGTCTTTAAGTAGGTTTTCTGAAACGAAACCATCTGGTGGACTTCACATTCCTGTTGTCCTGTTAACTGAAATTGTTATTATGAAATATTAAATGCCTTCATTTGTCATAAGACAAATTTTATTAAAAAAAAAACTTTAAAAATGATTTAAATTTTTGTTTGTTACAATAATATTATAAAAACTAAGCTTGAATTCTATGGGTCTCATGATGCTGCAGCCTTAAAGAATGTAACAAATTTTAAAGCTTTTTCCCTTGGCTTTTTTTTATTGTTGCGTTTTCATTTTCACAGGACATATTTTATAACACAAAACTAAAGTTTTATGATCACGCAACTTAGTCCAAAGTGAGTCAGGATGAACATAAAACTGGGAATACTTTGTTTTGTTTTGTTTGGTTTGATTTTTATTTTTTTTTAAGGGACACAAACAAAATGGCTCACGGTAGATAAATTTCAATTTTCATTGTCAACAAGAAACGTAGTCGGCCCACAAATAGTAGAACGAAACTAAGAAAAAAACCTCATAAATTTTCATATTTTAACAGAATACAAAAAACAAAAAATTAAAAATTCAACAGTAATTTTTAAATAAAAAAAATAATAAATGTTAAAAGTCATAATAAGTATAAATAAAAAATATTAGGGAAATAAAAATATTTAAATGTGCAAACAACACGCAGAAACTTTGCACAGAATGAACAAAAAAAACAACAACAAAAATCTATGAAAAAAATATTTTAAATATTTAAAAGGAAAAAAGACTTGAGTTCGTGAAACACTTTACAGCATTCAAATATTCAAAATAAAGAGCCTCAAAATAGGCTTAAAAAAACTCTTATATAAATGATTATAAAAGCGACAAAAAAACTGGCGACCATTGAAATATTATGTTTCAAATAAATAAAATTGCGTGGTTGAAAAATTACAAGAAAAAAGTAGCGAGGCTGAAAATAATTTGCAACAACAATAGATAATCCTCTCTGAAGGGCAGAATAAAACAAACAATAGCACAGGAAATGGCAAAAAGTTGATGGACATTTCATTCTGCATCCTGTACCTGAACTAACAAATATCTACACAGTCTCATGTAATACCTGATGTGAGTTGCAAACAAAAGTACCAAAAAACGAAACAAATAGGAAAGGACTTTCCAGAAGAAGAGAAAATAGAAAGAAAATGCAAACAAACAAAAATGGAAAACTCACGCTTCAACGACACCAATTCGAGTGATGATGAAAAAATAGAGCCAAAAAGTATGCAACGCATAAAATGAAACATCGCACTAAACGCTAAAAGATTGCGTTTTTACGACTCGCTTTCTACATAGTTTGGTTTCATCTGTCATTGTGTACATATGCATGAGCAATCGGTTTGTGTGCTCGCCTGCTTGTGTATGTCTTTGCGTGTGATATGTTTTGTTACATTTTTTGAGTTTTCTTTCAAACATTTTTCCATCACAAAATGCTAGTGAAACTCTCACTTGACCTGCTACTCAAAGAGCATCAATGACATTTTTCGTAGTTTTTTTCTTCTTCTATTTTTGGCATCTTTATTTTATGTCCAGGTGCAAAAATCTGTTGATATCGCGAAACATAACTCATTTTTGCGCACTCTTCATTTTTTCCCACATTTTTTTTTTTTTTTTTTTTTTTTTTTTTGAGGACTTGTCAACTCGAACAGATTTGATGGTTCTTCTTTTTTAGAGTTTTGTGTTAAAGTTAATAGTTGCAGATCTTCGAAGAATGTTTGCTAATAATGAATAGATGAAAATTTAATGTAGCACTAAGTTTTAAGATCTTTTGAACAAAGTTGTCATCTTACAAAATAAAATAAACAAACCCGTTATTCACAGCCATGATGATATCTCGATGATGTCTATAATTTCTTAGATGTTTTTAATAAACTCATTAATTATTTTTTTCTTATTTCGTATCTCATTTCTTTAGTTATGTTTCATTAATATTTTTTTTATTTAATATTTTTAAATTTCTTTAAAATGTTAGTTCAGAAACCATGTTTTTATGTTTTTTCTGAATTTTTCTTCTTTTTTATAAAAGCTTATTTACAAATGATCGGAGTAGCGAAATATTCGTCTGGTTTATCTCCATTTGACTATCTATCTATTTTATTGAAAGCCAATTTCTTAGTTTTTTTTTTTTTTCTTTAAATATTGAGTTTTCGAAATGATGAGGCCCAGAGAGCTGCATCGAGTAGTATCGAGCCAACTCAATCAGTGTAGCTACAGTTAAAGTACGTGTGCATCCACACCAATCGTGAGGTATTTGTTCATTTGAGTCATACACTAAAATTGAAAATACCTGCAACAAATAAATACAATATGAATCATTCTATTTTCATATTGGTTCGGTAGGAATCACATCGATTTGAATCACTTCAAGTTTGAATTACGTCGAGCTCATATAATTTTGAGTGCTTTTGATCGAAAGATGGCTTGTTTCGAACCAATCCTATTTGGGTATTTTGCATATGAATTGAATTGAAAAGCACAAAACGTATTATACTCGAGTATATTTCGCTTGTCAGGGCTATGACGGCTCTTGCTTTTCTTTTGACAATGCAAAGCTTTGTATTCGTTGCAGTTCTCTGGTACGGACACATATTTTATTTTTTATCAAACATAAATAAAATTGTTATGAATCTATGATTTTTGCTTTTGGATATTTTTATTGTTACAATTATTTTGATTTTATGTTAATTTGTTTCCTGATCCCGTTTAGAATGAATAATTTATTGACTTTACACATACCAAACGATCACCAGATTACGCTGTTTCACAAATACGACTTTTTCAAAGTACCTCTCACTCCTTCTATACTTTTTATTTTATATAGCCTCAAGTAGGCTTTTGTTAAAAAAATTATTTCTAATAATTTTTCGAATACTAAATTTTGCATATTCAAATGAAGGAAGCTTTATAAAATGGCGTGAAATGATAATGTAATCAAAATATCCAAATTAATTGGTCCAATATTGATTTGATAAAGGATTCTGGTAGGAAAATGACTTGATTTGCGAATGAAACTTCACAAATCGCTTTCAAAAGACAATTAACATGCAAAAATTCGCTTGAGAAATGGTATTTATGTCAAATTTCTATGTTTTTTAGTTATCATTCTGAGACCTCCAAACATACATATATATTTCTCTACATGATGATGGTACAAAAATGGGAAACAGAAATCATCAGCGTATCAATTGAACTGCAGAATTTTAATAAACTACGCTCTAGTTATGGTCAAAAGTTGGAAGCAAAATTTCAAGTGGAATTTGATGCATGTTCTCGTATATTTCTTTTTTTTTTTTTTATTTAGATATTTTTATAAATTTGAAACCAAAAATAACAACACCAAATAACAAGAACAAAACTAACATGTATCAATACTGTTTCTGTTTTTGTTCTTACTGCAGTACAGAATAATAATGTTAAGTGGAGCGCGGACTGAAAATCAATTTAAAAATATTTATAATACCAAAAGAAAAAAAAAAGAAAAATGCTCTTCAACAAAAAATGCAAAAAAAAAACAAAGAAATTGTTGAAACATGCAATGAACCAAACTCAAGCAAAATCACAACAACGTAACATGAAAGACCTTTTGACGTAGTAGAAGATATTTTATTGTGTAAGAGATCAAACAGGCGAAGGAACATGCACTTGCTTCATATGATGTATGAAATGTATCTATGAGTTACAAGCGCCAAAAAGGCAGTTTCAAACAACAGAAATACTAACAATTTACAATATCTGAAGAGAAGCAAGCAATAAACAAACATTCAATAAAGTAACATGCCACGGTTGACTACTTCGACGAAGTTGCAGTATATGCTGCGGCTTTTGTGTGTGGTCTCTTTTCAAGATACAAGATACTTTTCTTTTTATGAGTTCTTTTTTTTTTTTCTTCATTTTGTTGTGGTTCTTTTCTTTTGTTAAAAAATACTCAAAAGCATTTTTAGCTATAACAACAACGGCAACAATGGCAAGGATCTTGTGGGTGTGGTTGCACTAGAGTGCAGTTCTTCTTACACTAAAATGACTGTCAATAGTTTTTGACTGTGAGACTGGCAATCTGAACTGAACTAAATCAGAGAATAGACAGGGAGTGAGCGAGTGAATTTTTCCAAACTAACGTGGGCTGCTTTGCACGCACTTTGGAATCCTTGCCATATCAGCAAATGACACCCGTGCCCCACCACAAAACCACAAACGAATACAAAGAAAGAAGTACACACACACAGAGTCAAATTCATACTCATCGCACTCACACTTGTTACTATTAAATTTATAACTTATGAATGATGAATAGATTTACGCTTGAGTGATTAAGTGGAACAACTCAACCAGCATCGGTAGAGGCAGCCACTTTGTTTGCGGTGAGTTTAGTTTGAAGAGCCTTCAGATTTTTACCATGCCCTTGTAAACGCCCACTCTGCATACACTCACAAGCTCAGTTCTTCGCCATCCTTCCATTTCATTCCCTTCCATTCCTCATCTCATCTTAAGACCCCATCTCTAAACTCAAAGCCGCTCTAACTATGTATCTCTGTTATATTGTAGCAGTCCAAGTGGAGAAGAAAAAAGGGTGGTGGGGTCTGATGTTGAAAAGCACTCGTTAGTAAGAAGAAAGGCATACTGAAGCAATGTTGTGGTAGCAATGGAAAATGATGAGTTTCTCAAGGGGAAAGATTCTGGATTCTGTTGGTCGTCTTTCCGAACAAATATTGCGGCAATGGCGCCATCACTTTGTTGAATTGCTTGTTTGATGATGATAATAATAATAACAACAACAACAACAACAACATCAGCAGCAACAACAACGGATGAAAGAATCGAAAGGAAAAATAAAGAACCCTCCAAAGAAAATGAAGATGAAGATGAAGCTAAAGTTTTCATTATGACCTTTTTCATGTCGCCACAACTTCAACTTCAACACCAAACAAGGCATAAAGCGTCTTAGTTCAAAACTTCAATAATAATGACGATCGACATTTGGCCTAAATGTTTCGTCGATTTGAATAAGTGAGCTTATAGCTTAACGACAAAATTTTCTCCTTATACTAATATGAATTATGAATAGTATTTTCTTCTTTGTGGTTTAAGATAAATGTTCTATTGACTGTTGGTAAATGCAGAAATTTCATAAAAAAAAAATAAAGTGGAAGTATGAAAACTTGTCAAGAATTCGCAAATTTATTTCAGGTCGAAACTATAATTTTTCTCTTAAGTTGAATGCATTTTTTACAAATACTAATCTCCTTTCTTATTATTGTACCAGGTACCTCCGCATCACATCAAAACTTATCAAATTGAAAAACACGAAAACAGTAGCTTGGAATCTGTTATGAGTGCAATACACTTTATGGTCACCACTCAACATTTCCTCAAGGGTCAAATGAGGGTAACAATGAAATTTATTATTTATTTTTCCAATAAAATATCTATTTAATGTTTTATCTTTTGAATAGCTCAAATGCACGGCAAGTTTATTTGATATCTTTAAAGAGGAAATCGAAACTATTATCGAAGAGGATCGTCCACGTATAATGGCCTCCGGCCGATCATATGACATGAATAACTATCCCTTTGATCAGCATTCAAGTGGTGATGGTTTTGAGGACCATAATGAATCATATTTAACATATTATTCACGTAAGTTAATATAATATTAATATAAACACATAATATCTTTTAAATCCGGCAAAAGAAATGAACTCATTCAAAGTTGTTTGATTTCCTTATGGGTGTTCCAATCACATAAAGCTAAGATGTTTTAAGTCTACCATAGTCTCGGTTAATTTATTTCATATTAAATAAGGTCATTGAAGCGAATTTCAGTTTAATTTAGTTTCAGTAAACAGATTGTTGGGGGATTGCTCACATTTCCTAGTTTGAAATGGGAAAGTTTCCTGGCAAACGAGCTACTTGTTCCAAATCCAATCACTAAAATGTGAGTAGATTCTTCTTTCTATCAAAAAACAGTAAAGAGTTTTGTTGTGGATTGTTCTTAGTTAGTCTTGGGGTCACAACATCTACTAAGCTCCCTCATCATTCAATGATCAAGGATAAAATAAACTTCCCTTATATATGAAGTTTATGGAAAAATTGTTAAAGTGCTTAGTATTAAATTCTTGATTTACAATATAATTCCAATCAGCTTTTAAATTGTAAACAAATAAAAAGCTAAACTAACTAAAGAAACTACTTGAACTAAACTATGTAAATAAAATTGCAAGCATAAATATTTCTTCAATGCTTAGAAAAACGGCTTAGCTCAACTGGTAAAGCGAATAAGATTCGTTTATTATAGAGTAGTATTCAGGGTGCAAATGGGTGGAAGTATAGACTTTCTATTATACATCTGAGCTTTGAACTTACGAACACCAGATGTACACAATCAAAATAGAATAGCAGAAAAAGAAGTTGATGGTGTAGAGAGGAGAAGAAAAATGAAAACATTTGAAGAAAAGTAAAGAGAATAAGGAGTTGATAAGAAGACACATAGTAGTAGTATAGAATGAGGATGAAAACGGAAAAGGAAAAATGTTGAGGTTAAAAATTTGCAAAAATATATATTATTTTGTTAAAGTGTTGCCACTTACTTGCGGCAACATTTACTTAACACACAGCAACAAAAACAACAAATGTATGGTGATGATGATGATGGTGGTGTTGTACTTGTAGTAGCAGAAGCAATACCAACAACAAGATGGTGAATATACTACAATGTAAGCGCATTGAGCTGAAAATTGTATTTAAAATTGAGTTGAGTTAAGCGTAACTGAAGGAACTGAAAAGCAAAAAAGAAAAAAAAAAACATTAAAAAAAAAAACAAAAGAAAATGTATGCAGTTTTAGAGTGGCCCGGAAACATTCATCTAAGCGGATAGCCAAACAGTTTTAAGAGCAATACAGTCCTCTGAAAAGGTACCTGATTGCCAGTAATATTGAATGTTACCTTATAGCAGATAAATGAGCTACTTGTACAAACAATACTATTGCCATGGAGATCTGTAAGCTTTTGCTGCATACACTTCACTGACACAAAATATTGCAGATGAAGTTAAATAACTACCATGTCAGTAGAATTACATCGCCATAATGAAATCTGCTTTTGAATTCCAAGAGGCAACATGTGACGACAAATATAAGAGTTCGGAAAAACGACTAATTGGTACACATCCTCATAGAATGGGATTACATGACAATTACTTTTAGAGAAGCTGCCAGGATGGCAGGAAATGCTCAAGTAGGACCTCCTTACGTTCATTAATGAGGATTTCACGGTATTATTCCTAGAGTAGCCCAGACACAAATTCCCAATTGCAGACAACAATTACATTATGAAAAGAGAAATATTAAATTTTTTATAGTTTTTGTTTTGATTATAGTTTGATGATTTACAAAAGTTGGAGGGCCACCCTAAACAACAACAAAACTGAAGCGCTAGTGTATAAACCAATTGCAATACATATTGTAAAAAAATAAATGAAAGGACACCAACAAAGTGAGTGAGTGAGTGAGTGAGTGAGTGAGACAAGTAGTGCAGGCGACTATATGAAAAAATATTAACGTGTGCGCATAAAAGTATGCAACATTATTGAAGCGATGCGACTATGGCGCTTGAGCGTTGATGTTGAAACTGCAACAGAGGATACTAACATTGTGATATATATTTGTGTATGTATAAGTGTGTGTGCATGCGTGTATGTGCATGGATGAGTGCGTAATTTTAATGCATGCAAATGCAATGTTGACATACGATACAATAAAAGCAACATCAACAGCAACGACGTCCCGCGCATTCGACTCATTCAACTTAGATCTGCTCCTCAACAAGCAAAGGAGCAAAGAAGTGAAGGAGTATTTGAAGCAAGTATTTTTGGCCGCGGGTATTGAAATTGTGTTCCATCTTTCACTACTTTAACCAAACTACATTTTTATACAGTTACACTTTGTTATTATAATATTTTTTTTTTTTTTCGTTCTTAAAACTGTTTCTTTTCTTTCGTTTCCTTTTGTTGACAATGGTGTTACTGTATTGGCTTCTTTTATCATCTTCTCTTCTATCGACAACATGAAAATGTGGAAATAATGTTTGCATTCACTTGCCACATACACACACTTGCCACATACTATGTACATGCACTTGCTGCCACCATTCGTTAAGCCAAAACTCTTTATTGCTTCACTCAGTCACTCACAAACTCACTCACTCACTTACTGTGATCGTTGAGTTAGTTCCCACTTATCGTTTATATAGTACTTAGTCGATTAAATATTTTATTTTTCTACAGACTACAGAATATAATATTGTTGATGGTGATGGTGATGGTGATGATGATGTTGCCATTACATTTTTGTAGGATTTTTTTTGTATAGGAAGTTAATTATAAAACTTATCTGTATTTGAGGGTCTATTACTGTAAGCTTCCTACAATATATTAGACAAGTCATTTGTGGTTTATCAAAGTATTGTAAAATGAAGAAATTAGCTCTTAAAGAAATTTCACTTTATCAAAAATTAATACTTAAACTTTGAAGATTTAAGATTTCCCCAATTAAAATCAAATCATCAATTAAAGCATCCTGTTTTCCCTATTTTAATCCACAGAGAACTCCGGCACATCATCAGCTTCCAGTGGACCACAAATCTTCTGGCAACTTTGGTTGCGTCAATTGCTACAATATGCCAAGCGTATGAAGCATGCCAATGAACAAATCGCATCAACATGGCTAAGGCTCATCCAAGTTAAGTTCATCCAGGCCGCGACAATCATTGACATTGGTGTTAACGATGCTCCGTTGCGCATTAGTTGCAACAAATTTGATGTATTGCAGCTTAGCGTGTGTGCAGCTGTCGCTTTTCTATGGCTAACGATGTCGACGACGACGACACATCAAATTATCGACTGTCAATACAAAAGAATGAGCAAAAGTGGTGATGGCAACGACGATGGCTATGGCGACAGCGATGCCAGTGAATTGGAGACACCGAGTAATACCAAGTCTGAAATCATTGTGTCATCCTCTTCATGCAAAAGCAGCAAAAGGAGCAACAGCAACAACAACAACAACAACAATAGCAGGAAATGCTTTTCCAATTGTCAAATGGCAACACTTTCATTGCAAAAATGTTTCTGCTACTCTATTGAATGTCAAAAGCGGCAACTTTGTCATCAGTGTCTTCGTTCCTTTCGTTATCCTGGTTGGAGCAATCATAGCAATCAAAATGATGGTAGCATTGAAAGTGGCAACGATTCAGCAAAGACTTCTGAACAGTTACAACTGTCGGCGACACTTGCTGCCACATTCCAACAACAACATTTAAGCGAAGCCATGGAGTTGATGATGACTATGATGACTACTGTTGAATTACTTTCACAACAGCAACGCGTATGGCCATCATCGCAGGATCAACGATTATTGATTACTTCAATATTGATGGCACCCGCTATGATGTCGAAGTGTTGTTGATGCTGAATTAATGATGAAATGCATTTCCCAAGAAAGTGTTCAACATCTGAAGCTTCAGCTTAAGGTGTTCGTTCGTTCAATCATGACATTTCTGATGTCATTTTTGTCGCCATTTTAATATTTATAATAATAATTCAGTTCAGTTCTTCTTGTCGTAATTGATTAGTATGTAAAGCAAAGCAAACAAAATAAATTAAAATAAAATAAAGATAAATTAGAAGATATTATTAATAAAATTAAGAAAGAAAAAAAAACCCAAATATTAGAATATATAATATAATAATATATAATGATATGATTTTATTTGTAGAAATGCTCTATGATTTCATTTGTTTGAATGTGAATTTAATTCAAGAAGACGTCAAAAGGCTCATATAAAGTTGTATTAGACTTAAGTGTTTGCATTTCGAAAGAATTTGAAGTCTACATAGAAATTAATAATACAAATAATAAGAATGGATTATGTAAGAAATAAAATTAAATTAAATAACTTTAGAATAAAATCATAGAATTAATGAGTATTCATTATAAATCTTTAAAAAATTATTGTAACTTAATGACATGATTAAACAGAAAAGATAAATTTAGACATTTATAATTAGAGATACATACAGGCAATGAAGTAAATACTCAACCTCCAATTTTTTAGTCCTAAAGAATCATGAAATATTTTAGTTTATTATAATTATTTAGTTTTGTTATCTTGTACACCTCACATCATTTCATAAAAGATAAATTTAGTGAAGATTATTTGCAGAAATCAAAATTATCAGTAGCAATATCCCAAATCAACCTTTTTTTTGCTATAAGAATTCAGTATTGTTTCTTACAATAATTTTATTTTCTTAATATGAATGAAAATGTGGTTATTTGGATAAAAAATTAATAATGTAAATGCAAAGTCCATTACTGACATATTCTTAAATCTAATGCAGGATCCAATCAAATCCAGACATTCATTCATTCATTAAATAAAACTAACATCAACTTAGAGTTTTTGCAGAATGCATCATTAGCTTATTTTTTACCAGACAATAAAAAATCCTAAGTTCTTAAAAATAATTACTATAATTTTGATCTAGAAATTATACTTAAGCCTATTTTATACCCTTCACAATGCTGATCCTATTAAATATATAATTTAAAGGGTCTCAGATGCACGGTTCAATGCGTTAAAGACATCGAACTTACGAAATACTGTAATACATTTCACACTAGTGTTGCAAAATGTATAAAAATTTATATTGTATATAAAATATTAAGTGGTTAAATATAAATTTGTATATTAGAAGGATTTTGTGTATGTATTTTCAAAATAACAAGTTAAATTTATACTTTATATATGTTTTGGAAAAACTCTACTAAGTATGAATTTAGTTGAAGTTCTCACAAAATAAGGAACTTTTTACGGTTTTGGAAGTGCAAAATTTAAAAAAAAAAAATTAAAATAATAACTAAAATAAATAAAAATTAGGAAGATATACTCGTATATTATACAGCAATTTTAAACAAAATCAGGATAGTGCAATAACTTTGGTTTCGCCGAAGATTTCTTATCTTTCACAGAAAACGAAAAAAGTATGAAAACATTAAAGTAAATAAATAATAAATAATTGACTGACTCTTGTATCTAATTGTGTAGAATGATCATGATTTTATACAAATTATCAGTAAAAGAAAATGTTCTGTCCCCCATACAGAAGGAAAGGGATACTATACCAAATCAGTCCAAATTTTGTATATGTTATGTCTGTTGGCAAACTGAAAAGTTGTCGTGATACAATTAAAAAAAAAAAAATATTTTTTAATGGAAACAATAACTTTCAATAATAATGAAACTCCACCGTTTTAGAAACACATGACTAATAATATAATAGAACACTCGATTTGTGAAAGGTAAAACAGAAAAGATTTTAAGTTGTAGAACATTTATAGAGGAATGAAAATTTTGTAGCATAAATTGAGAGAAATGAAAATTAAAAAATTATTCAAATTGGTTCAAAACTTTTTGGCAAATGAAAATCCAACGGTAAATAGTTCCTTTACTTAAAAAAAAAAAAACAACACACAATTCAAAGCTTCGTAAACAAAAATAATTAATTTTCATTAAATAACATATTATTTTAATTTATTTATTTTAAATAAAAAATTATTATAAATACATAAATGGAAAATTGTAAATAAAATGAAGTATTTCAATTTTAGTTACCCTTATATAGAATAAAAATTTGTGTAAATTAATGTTAAAATAATAATGTTTTATGGAAATCAAATCGTGTTGTGAAATTTGTCTTCCTTTCATTTTCTTTTCATGATGAATGTTTATAATTTGATTTTTGTTGTGAATGTGGTTTCAAATGATAAACAGACATTTTATTATGAAACTGTGGTGAGGAAAAATGTTAACTTTGGTCTTACCAAAGCTTATAAACACTTCACATATGATAGTGTAGAGAGTTCATTCTTCTTGACAATCTCCTGAAATCGATTGAACAAAATTAAAATAATCAACGAAATTTGAAATCGATAATCATAGATCTGTATAAATAAATGTTTAGTAACTTAACTCTTATCCGATCCCATGGTATTGACAAATGAACATAAGAACAAGTGTTGTGAAGTGTAGAGGAGTTTTTCAATAATTAAAAAAAAAAATATAAAATATTGTTTTTAAAATATTGTAAACCTGTAAATTTTGTTGTCCAAAAATAAATAATATTTGCGCTTAAAAATAAAAAAATATGTATTAAATTTAAAAAAAATACAAAAATATGAAATAATAATATTCAGTAAATTGTATAAAATAAACTGAAGAGAAAATAAATGAAAAACTAAAATATAAATTAAATAAAAAATGAATAATTAAAATAGAAGGTAAAAGAAGCAAATTAAATAAAATTAGAAAAAAAAACAAATAGTATAAAAATATAAAATGAAATCATTAAACAAAAGTATAAATATAAGAATAATAAAAAAAAAATATATTGTAGAAGAAATTAAAATTAAACTCGGTTTCACCGAAGTTAAAATTCCCTTCTGTTTGGTAAAAGACAACTTTATTCTTATGTTTTTTTCAACCAGTTAATGTATAGGTATCTGATTCCATCCCTTTGAATCGATTTTATCAATTGTTTGATTTTGATTTTTTATATAATATTGTATGTTGAATATATTAACAAATCACATTCATTAGAGTGAGAAAAATTGGTAGTCTAGATAAGAATATTTGGAATGGATTCACTATATTAAGTGTTTAGTAAAACTGATCTAAAACCTTTCTGTAAAATTTCTTTCTTTCCATTCGTCTATGTATAAGATATGAGTACAGCACATATTTATAAAGTATCAAGTAAAAAATGCTGAACAACACTGGACATTTTTTTAAAAAATAAATGAAATGATGAGATATTATCATTATCCCCATGTGTTACGGGTAATAAATCGATTATAATAGAATACGAAAAAATTGAGGGTAAAATTCATAATTTTATAAAATAATCTTGAAAATGAAAAACAAATAAAATAAAATAAAATAAGAACAAAAAGACATTAAAAATGTATAGAAAAGGAAAATGTTTTTAAGAACAAACTTAGAAATTAAGATTATAAGAAAAAATAAAGAACGATAGAGAATATGAAGCAAACTTCGGTTAACTGAAGCTTACATAGGGTTTAAATGCCCTAGCGGAATGAATTGCCAATAACCAAATTGTGGGAAGTTCATATGGTTCACATGGTTATATTTGTTAAAAGACATTCAATTTCCTGAGGGATGAAAGGTAATATACTTAGTACATAGGCATATAAATAAATTAAAAATATAAATTATATTTAAAAATAAATAAAAATATTACAAAACATAAATTGAATAAATTAATAAAAACAACAACAACATGTGCCGCTTAAATCGAATATAAAATATTCATATCTCACATGAAAATTAATAGCAAAAAAAAAGAAAAGAAATAAGTTAAAATAATAATAAAAAGTAAAAAGAAAATCAATCAAATTTATGTAAAAATTATAATGAATTATTAATCAAATGAATGCATAAAAAATAATAATAACTCAATATAAGTATATTATAAACACATAATAAATAATTTATGCAAATGCATTGTAGTTTAAGTTAAACGAGCTAAATGTTAACCCAAAGTATGTAAAATAAAAATTATTAATAAATAAATAATACTTATTAACAAATAAACATTAATTATTATTTAACAATTAAAATGTAAAAACTTAAATGAAAACAAATCAAAACAAAAATGAATGAAGCAAAATAAAAATACTTTAGATAATAAATATATAAGTATGGATACATTTAAAAATGTATGAATAAATTGTGTAAGCGATTATATTATAAAATGAATAAAATATTTAATAATAAATAATACCGCTATTAATTTATATTCCATAACTTAGAAAGAAATGAAGAAACTTTATGTTTTTTTCGTAATGGATCTTTTGGGTAAAGCTAAGGTTACTTATGATTGAAATAATCATAGTGCAAAAATAGTTATCATGTTCCATTTATCTAGAACTATAATGGAATTGATACTTGTTAGCTTATTAAAAATATGCTGGGTATACTATGAGGAATAAAAGACAATACGAGTTTATGGGTCACTTAATAGTTAGAACAAAGTAATAATGGACTAAAACCAGCTGAAAATATTGGTAGCCTCGATTGCATTTCGATTTGAGCAGTTTTACATTCATAAAGGGACATTGATTTATACAAACCAATATTTTATGAAAATGTAAGATGCCTTGCAGAAAGTTACCTATGGTTTTCCATAAATTTCAATAGTCGTTTTAAGTGGATTTTTTTTTTAAAATTTTTTTTTTTTTTATTATCAGCACACCAACGAGCAATTTGAGTTAATTTTTTTTTATTTATATTTTATTGTTAATTGAGGGAAACAAATTTATAAATTTAATAAACTACAATAAACTCTAGTTGATATACTCGTAGTTACTTCATACACTGTCTCAAGTACCTCATACCTCTCTGTTTCTTTTCAGACATTTTTTTATTAATCTTATGCAGTAATAAATACTGCAATTATTGTTTAATTAATTCTTCATGAAAAAATATCGAAAAAAAACATGTCCTAATTTTAATTTAATTAAAATGAAAAACTATAACTTGACTTTAAAACTATGACCTAATTACTACTATAAAATGTCTTAAAACTAAATGTTAAGTGCTCGACAACATAAGTTTATGCTTTTGATTTCTCTTAAGTCTCTAAGAGATATACTTGTTTCAAATCTTAATGCATTATTTGTTTGGAAATCGTTAATGTCTATTTTTTTGTTGTTTTCTCTTCTATACTTATGATATATGTTTGGGATTGCTTGATTGTTCTGGATTGCTTCCATTTTGTCCAATTATATGAATGTTTCCGGGGGACATATCCACTTTAGAGGGTATTTGATAAATATCTCTCATCCGTTTAGTAAGGATCTTGAATCATATTGTTTTCTATAATTCTTATTATAAAGTTTTCTATTCTTATAACATTTGCTGCATTATATAATTGTTTCCTTGAATATAATTTGATGTAATCGCCTTCCGGTGTTCTGTACATGGCTGTGCATATTCTTAGACATATTCTTTCAAATATTCGCAATCTCTCCATATATGAACTTAAGAACCATATTGGGTAGGCATAAGTTATAATGGGACGAACTTAAGTCTGATACATTATAACTTTCACCTTTCTTTTCTGTAGTGTAGTGGCGACTGACTCGATATCAAAATCACATTCAATGTCTCTGCTGCGGTCGTAGCGGGATGCATTCATATCATATTCTGACACCTTTGGATCTGAATTATATTGTATTTTGGTAGAGCATCCCATAAGTCCATATGATTGTACTCGTACAGTAGTAATTATTTTGTTGTAGGTCAATGGGGCAGAACGCTTGTATATGAGTCAATGTATGTTTCTAAATTATAGTTTAAGTAAATCATGTTTCTTCTTAATGTGTTCGTTCCACTTGAGTTTGGTATACAGAGTCATACCAAAAGTATTTTGCATTATTTTGGTATGGAATTTGAACGTTATTTATGTTCAGTGGGAGATAATATTATATTCTATTGTACGAGTTATCTATCAATCTAGTCAATACAGACTAATGTTGAGTTAAATACGCCATGTTGCTGTCTTCAGGATTTCGTTTTTATCGTCTATAGCCAGTCTCTAGTAACATAGACAAACTTTTGAAATAGTCCTCTGCTTATTAATTTTGTATATTACAATATATCTACATAGTTAAGAAAATTATGCTGACTCATTTGTATTTCAAACACTTTATTGAAGTATATTCGAAATGAAACATTATAACATTTCCCTAAAATCTTCAGTTAAAGTTATTCTTTATTGTACTACTTAGTTCAAAAATTTGAGATCTATTGTCAAATTGTATATGTAATCGAAATAAATTTCTTCTGGTTGATTATTATTAAAATTTAATAAACTTATTTAATCTTATAAGCTATGGACGGAAAAATTAATATTTAGATATATTAGATATTATCCTTAATATGTATCTATAACCTAATATTCTTTAGCTCTTTAAAAAGAGTTTATCTTGCTGCTGTCGGATTTTGGTTTCTTGCTTTAAATGTGAATTCAATTTGTGTTATTAGTTGTTATAATTTTATTTAATTTTCACAATAGTATTTGTTTATTTTATTTTTATTTATTATTCAAGTTCGTTTAGAAATACAATTTTAGACTTCTATTATTTATTTTTTTTTTTTTGTTTTTATCTTTCTTTTTTTATAATTTTTTTATATATTTTTTTTTTTCAGTTAATTAAATTCATTTGTTAATAATAATAATAATCATAATAATTTCTTGCATATTTCACAAATGTGATAATGTGTGGTGAGCATACAAAAATTACTAATAATAAATTAGAACTAACAATTTATAGAGTTTTGGTTTTTTTTTTCTAGTTTCGAATAAATAATATTAATTAGAATAATAAAAATATTAATATTTAAATTGGTGATAGATGATATAATGTTATTTGCAGTTCACATAATGATGATAATTGATGATGCAAGATTTGGCAACAATGTTTCGATTGTATTTTGTAGTATTTGTCGTGAATTATAGCCACGATCGTTACCATATACTACATAAACTTTGCTCAACTTTCGTGTGTAATTTGAGTACAAATGCGAGTATAAGTCAAAATTTGAGATGTTAAAATAGGAAATCAAGAAAGAAGGGGCAAAGCTTATGTTATCCACACAAGCCAAATGGGCACTCTAAGAGATTCTCCACTCTATTTTATAATTTTTTTTACAGTTTTACAAAAAAATAAGCATGCAATTTGTTTGTAAATGAAAAAATTAATAATAATAATAATAATTATAATAATAGAAAACATGCAAAATTAAGCAAAAAAAAAAATATATATTAAAAAATTAAATTAATAATTGTTTAAAAAAAAAAATGGAAAAATTATAATGAAAATGAGTTTGATGAAAAGATGATTGAATGATTACTGGTGATGATGATAAGACAAGCTTTACCACTGATTTGATGGACGACGTTCAGCGCCCGGTGCAGCTGACCCCGAGAAACGTGGCGATGACGAGGTTGAGGTTGTGGTAGGCATGGATGCACCAGCAGCTTCATGCGCTAATAGAGCATGTATGGCAACAAGAATTTTCTTGCGTGCCCCAAATGCAGTGATGCCCAACTCCATGAGATTCTCCTCGGTCAGAGTAGTAAACATCTCCAAGTCGATTTCGTTCAAGACGAAAATTTCTGTGAATACAAATATTAACGATTAAAGATGCAAGTCCACTAGAATAACAACTGCTGCCAATACTACTTACTGATGTAATGCTCTAGACCGAGACTTGTCAATAACGAATGTATATCTTTATGCTGTGACAGCTGCAAACGACGATTAGTAGGTGTTGCATCCACGAGACCAGTTGTTGCGCCTAATCTATAAGGTGATGCCGTTATGCCTGGTGGTGGCGGAGGCATAGATGATGAAGGCCTTGATGGCCAATCATCACCACTTCCACCAGCTCCAGTACCAAGACTTGTTACCGATTCCATCGGCACTGGCGAAGTACGACTTATGCCCATGCCCATCCAATGGGCATTGGGTGTTCGCAGCTCATTCGGATTTGCAGCCCTCTCCATAGCCTTAAAGCCTAAAGCACGTTTCATGTCAAAATCGAATGTACGATTGTGTTTGAAATCATAATGTAAGTTGCGATAACTCTCTGCACTGCCCGGCAATAGGGGTCCCATGGCTCCGGAGGCTCCCAAACCTAGGAGCTCACCATCACTCGAACGCCGACCAACACGTGGGCACATGCCAGCTTCACTGCTGTAAGTCGAGTCGGGTGAATAATTGACTCTTGGCATTGCGTTAGGCAAATTGGTAGTGCCAACAGTATTGCCATATGGAGGATAAGCTTGCTCCAGGGACGTAGTACTGCTGCTGAAACTTTGATATCCACTTGTATTGTTGCTACAGGTATTGCGTGGTGAGTTAGTAGTGGAGTGTGTTGGATGACAACTAACAGTACTAGATCCAGATGTATTTAGTTGCTGCTGAGTTTGTGGTGGCTGTTGTTGTTGGTGTTGTTTGAGCTGCATCATCATGGATGGTACTTGAAGGAAATTGTTATTATTGTGATTCATTTGCTGCAATTGTTGCTGCTGCTGCTGCTGTTGCTGTTGCTGCTGACGCTGATAATTATTGTTATGCATTTGCATATATTTCTGCGTTGGAGGACATATGCCAGTGGGGGTGCCCACATAGCCAATCCCATTGCTAAATTGATTATTATTATTTTTATTCATATTCAAGTTATTATTATTGTTGTTATTGTTGTTGTTATTGTTATTCATATATGGCGATAAATTCGCTGGCGAATTGGCCAAAATACTAGGCGTCTTTGGACTATCGGGATAGCCAGCGAGCAAAGCCGTCAATTGTATGCGATAGACTAAATTGAAGTCTTTGTCTTGCGGCATGAAATATGTTTCCGGCACATGTGGCCGTATGGAGCCATTATTCAGACGTAGTATCTCTTGGCGTGCTTCGTAGATTTTATCTAAAAAATTGAACAAGAATAGTTAAAAACTCGATATAAAGGGAAGTGGAAGAGAGGAAAGGATCATTACCGATAAACTTCTCGACACCTTTGATGACAATGGCCAGGGTACTCTGACGTTGCTTCTGTCTCAATGTTATATAGACACCATATTTTGTATTGAGGCTCATTATCTGGGAGGCATCACTCTGATTGTCCGGAAAGTCAAAAATCAAAGCTACGGGCAAATTGCCAAGCAATTGTTGTCGTGCCTTGTAGACATCGTCGATACGTCCGGTTATTGTCACTTGGGATTTCTTGAGCGGTTTCACATTCATATCGCTCAAGTCGGGGAATATTATTTTAGTCTTGGTACGTTCCATAATACTCAACAGATTTGTATTATGTTTACCTTTAACGATCTCATGATGTTGTGGTGAGATTTCCATTTGTACATTGACAAGAATTTGATTCTGGAACAAACAAAAAATATTAACAAATTAATGCCAACAAAAAAATCCAATTCTGAATTTTCTTACCGCAACATTCTCGCAAGTAAAATTGATAAGTAACTGCGTAGCTTCCTGCACTTGCGCAGCCTCCTTTTCGGAACCTTTGACAAGCACAAGGGCCGAGTGTAATTTTGGACGAGATGAAAAAATGACCTAAACACATGGAAAACAAAAATAATTGGTATCAGATAAAATAAAATCATTCAAAGTAGTAACCAACAAATTTATATTTACCTGCACATTATATTTCGCCTCAACCATTTTAATGTATGGGGTCTCATGGTCCGGTTGTAGTTGTCCCGGCGCCAGTATCGGTAGCTCAAATGAGATGAGCAATGGCGTGGAGAGTCGAACCAGGGCTCGTGCACGTTCAACGCCCTCGAGCGAACCACAAAGCGACACTTGATTTGATTTCTCCATCGGATTCGAACGATTCGAATCAGGGAAATGAATATGCGTTTGGGTATCCTCCATAATGCGTTTGATATTATTACCACCGCGACCGATTATGTACGAATGATCGGTATAAGATACATCCATTTTCATAATGACACGAGTACCCTACACATATAAAAGTTTAATATGGAAATGATTTAAAGAAAATATTGCAATAATCAAAGATTAAATTTTAATATGAATAAACATAAGAAGTACAACATTTTGCCATTCAAGGAGGTACAGTTAGTATAAACAAGACACAACATTGTATTCAACTTCACCGATACTTTAATATCTATCAAACCCTAGCCAACGAAATATAGAACTTAGGCAGTTTATACAATGTCAGTTATATACAATATTATTGTAGTTATAAGTCCATGGAATAATATGGCGAATATACAAAGATTGGTCCGAGAAAGGCAGAGAGACAATATTCAATATTTTAGAATATTAAAAAAAACTTACCCGAGAGTCCAAACTTGCTAAGATTTTTTCCTTAGCAACTTGTACCTCTTCTACTTTACCCACAATACGCACATGGGGATCTGAAATTTGAAAAACAAAATATTCGGAAAATTGCATAAATTCTTTATTAAGAAATATTCCCTTTTTTCAATTATTTACCTTTCTTACTCTTGGCGCCAATTTTAAGCCTGCAAGGCCAGCTTACATAAGTCACAGTTGTCTTCATTATCTGGTGAGTAAAAGATATAAAGAGAACGAGTTTTACTTAAATTTAGAAATCACTAAAATTTTGATAGCTTTAGCTTTCAATAATAATAATTAAAACAAAAGTCAATTGAGTTTATTTGTATTTATTTTCAAACTTACATTATCAAAAAAGTATTCGGCTCCATTCTTGCCAGCAATAGAACTATCAGCTAAAACCAGAATAATTTCATTAAATTCTTAACTATATCGTAACCATATTCCTACTTACTCTTGATCATTTGTTCTAGCTTCTGTCGATCGACTTTGAAACGTTCGGTGTGCAAGTCATCTTCGTTTTGAACACCTAACTTTATAGCAATCGCCCGGATGTCACTAAAGTCACTTTCTACCGAAGAGATTTCGCTTTGAGTTTCACTTGGGGCGCCACTTGATGGCGCTAGGGTCGATCCAGTCGATGCGGCCATTGCCGTTGCAGTTACTTCTGCTACAGTCGGATATAGCAACTTATTGAATGAGGCACAGGAAAGCATTTTGATATGTTATGATTTGATGCAATGTGATGCGATGCGAAGTGATGTGATGTCCAAATGCGGCAAGTTATTCCTTGTTTTCAGATCGTTGTTTGTCTTATTATTGGTGTCTTTTCTCTTGTTTCAGTGTTCCTTTTTGTTGTTTTTTTATTGATAGTCGCACAAAATATGTGTA
The DNA here is from genome assembly GCA_035041805.1 of Amiota mariae. Lineage (NCBI taxonomy): Eukaryota > Metazoa > Arthropoda > Insecta > Diptera > Drosophilidae > Amiota > Amiota mariae. Next base: position 17,745,028 of record JAWNKV010000370.1, on the reverse strand, counting down.
GTTGTGTGTGTGTGTGTGTGTGTATGTGTGATATTAGTCAGCGTCTTTTTGTTTTTCGTTTTTTTATATTTGGAGTCGGTGAGGTTTTTATCAGAAGAAGCTATTAATAGTAAATAAAGTTTCTTTATTCAAAACAAAAGTATGAACATGTCACGTAAGTAGATTCTAGGTTAGCAAACAATTAACAAAATAACTTAAAGCCTTGCGACCACGTGTCAATATTTCACTTTGCAATTACCAAAAAACTACAAAGGTTTGCACGTATCCGTAAATAAAATTGATATATTTATGATTATTCGCTTTTTAAAAAGAGATTTTTTTATATGAAACGATGACAACTCTATGCTAATTGACCCTTCGACAATAGTTCAAAGTAATTGTGGACTTTGGCCGGAAGTGCAACTTGTTACGTCACAAACGAACTGTCAAAACAACGCGCCAAAATAAATCCACTTACACAATGATCCCGTTACAATTTTAATATTAAAGAAAATTTAAAAAAAAAAATAAAACTTACCTGAGGCAATTTTATTTGATGTTGAATAAACTTTTAAAGTCTAAGCAGATTGCATGGGATAAATCCTCGACAATCAACAGAATCTCAGCCGAAAGAAAATTATAAATTCGCAATAAAATGTCGAAAAAAGGCATTTATGCGTTTTTCTATTTTGTATTTTGTATTTTTCCTTTTTTTTGCGTTTGCGAAAAAATAAATTTTTATTTTTTACAATGAAAAAACTTGAGTGTGAAAAGAGAGAGTTTGAATTTTATTTCAATTGCGAAATAAATTGAAAGAAGAATTTTGAATTATTTTCCATAAAAAATGAAATAAATTGTTTCTTGTTGTTTTTTTTTTTTTTTTTTTTTTTTTGCACGCGGTAACTAAAAAACACTTCCAATTAAACTGAGAAATTTAAAGCGACTATCACGCATGGTGGGCACTACAAATAACCAAACTTCAGATTTAGGGATATTATGAAACGGTAATTTTCCTAAAGTGGGAGAAATTATGGAAAAAGTTCAATAACAAATAGAAGGAGAAATGCTAAATAGTAGATGAGGTCAATGAACTTTAGAGTAAATTAGGAGGAGTAGGCATGAAGGACAAGTTCAAAAAGGAAAAGCTTAAAATGTGATTTTACAAATAAACAAATTTGGATAGAAAGTAAGAGAGCACGTTAATGAACAACTAAGGAGAGAGAGTAGTCAGAGAGAAAGTCTACAAGATAAAACTGACAGCTGAGCAGCAGATTTCATCGGGAAACAAAAGGAAATTTGTGCTTAGCAACTTAGCAATAAAGCAAAGCTAAACAATGTTGCTGAAATATTGCAACATTGTATGAATGTTGCCAGGCAAAGCTTTAAACATTTAAGTTGAGTAATGTTAATCAAGACTGTGCACTGTAAAGCTTTTACTTTTCCAAAGACTTTGTAAGTTTTCTATTGTGATGTTAATAACATGTCACTGTTAATCTAAGAATAACATTATGTAAAGTCCACTTTTTGGCGCCAAAACAAGACTTACAAGTTACTAATAAGGATTAACATAACCAAACTTACCTCGGATTTTTATTTTTTAAACACTTTTATATATACATTTATAATTTTTTTATTTTTTTTTTTTTTTTTTGGGAAAATTTTTTAAAAGCAATTTCAATTGCACACAAACAATGGATTTCACTCAATCACAACCAATCAATGAATTTTTATATTTAAACAATGAATACTTGTTTTTGTATGATTTTATGGTTTTTGTCACACACGCGCGAGTTTCAAGTTATTAAAATTATGTTTTTCAATTAATTTTTGTCAAAAATAAAACAATCGGAAATCGACTTTGAAGCAAAATAAATTAAATAAATAAATTAGAAGACGAAATTATTTGTGGGGAAGTAAATTCTTCCAATAAAGGGACGAGAAAAAAAGCTAATAGTACCATCATCGAACACGTGTGTTGTGGTCACAAATATGAAAAATTAGTTCACTATTTAGTAGTCAAGTAGTCAAGTCTAGTGAAGTCGAGTAAAGTGAAGTCAATAAGTCAATTTTACTTTGGTCAATGGTTTCGTAATTTTAATAGGCACAATAATCAATTGTTTTTAATTAATTTTGATTTGTTTGATTTAAAAAAAATATATATAAATTGTTTGATATAAATATTTAAACATTTAAAGACGTAAATCCCTTAATGGCGTTTTGTAAAAGCGAAAAAAAAATGTAAACCGAACGAGGACAACGCACTACACTCAATTGTGTGTCAATCGAGCAAAGGCTAAGCGACAACTCGACAACTAGGCAACTCGCAACTTACCACTAACCAACTAACTAATTTCTAAAATGCATTCGAAGAGGCAACAACTACAATTGATCTTACGAGAGAAAGTCACGCACAGTGAGAGAGAGAGAGAGAGAGAGAGAGAGAGAGAGAGAGAGAGAGTGTGTGCCTAAGAAATACATTGCCCAATGTGACCTTCAAAATAGTGCATAGTCGTCTTTGATTGAGAAAATTGCTGTTATAAAGCGATTGTAATTGAGAGACAGAAAGGCGCCTTTAAAACAATAACAACATCTACAAACAAAAACAAAACAATGATAATCATAATATCGAAAGCTTATTTGTTTGTCGAAAACTAACGGTATTAGTTGAAATTGTACAGTGGTTTGAATTGGGGAAATAATTGAATGAAATTGTATTGCTTTATACTTAGTAAAACAAATCAATATATTTGATAACTAATTGTTTGCTTATTTAAGGTTTTTTTAAATTTAAATTTAATAAAATAAATCAATTAAAAAATATTTTATATTAACATTATTTTCTCTCATGTTATATATGATTGATTGTCAGATATAATGATCCAAAATCCTCAATTCACAGACTTACAGATATAGAGACAGAGAGACAGACGGACAGACAGACAGGTAGTTACCTCTTGGTTGCTCTTTCAGTTTATGAGGATGATATACTTGTATTTGTACTGACCCAAAAGTACCCGAACAATTGTAGTTTTCTAAGAAGCCTAACAGAAAACAACTTGTCACTATTACCTGAAAAAAATTTGGGAATTTCTTTCCTTGATCCTCTACATTAATTCATGGAATTTGTCTCATATATTATATATTAATACTGTAATGAAAAACACACACACATGCGGACAATAAAGGGAAATCACGGTACGGTTAATGATAGAAAAAAATCAATGAAACTGAGAACAATAGGTGGAATTCACCTTTTATAGAGGTATCGTATAAAAGGAACTACTCAGTGTTAACAGACACAGTAACAGGTCGATGTAGTTCTCAATAATCAAAGTTCAACTGTATAAAAATATCAATGATTTTGATTAGAAACAAATATATTAAATATGAATTGTATTTTATTCAATATATTCAGAAAATTATCTTCTATATCTTCTATACATATAATAAAATCGTAGACATCACTTAAAAGTCATTCACTGAATTCAAAATCGAATTACTGAAAGATAACAAACTTTATTGTGTATCAAAATCGACCTACAAAATCGGTCGATCAACTATTGCATATAAAGCCTAGAGATATATTTTAAAATCAATCAAGTAGTCTTTGTCTTGGATCTATTTTTGAACTGTGTTTCACAACAAAATAAAATAAAGATCATTATTTTTATCATATCCTTGCAATAAAATGGAATTTGATTAAATAATGTCCATTAATTTATTATATGTAATAATTAAATGTATCCTTAAATTGTTCATCTAAATTAAAGGTTTATTAAATTGTGTCACTTGAGTCTGATGATATCGAATAACTTTAACTAAGTATTCGCTATTCATTGACTTAATCCTATCAAAATGAAATCATATTTAAGTAAATCACTTCATTTCTAAATGAAATTATTGCACATTTTCTCGTTTGTGCAAATAAGAAGAAATTTCCCATAGAAAAATTATATAAATTTTCTCATGTACTTTAGTCGTCATTTACTTCTTCATCCTTGGTGACTTCAAAGACTTGATAGACGTGATGCAATGTTTCAATTGAGTCAAATAAAGGTTAAACAACTACATAGAACATGAAGAACATTCTTAACATAGAGCATTAGGTCCCCCCGGAAACCCTTCGGATTGTTTGTTTTTTTTTTTTTTTTTTATTTATTTATTTATTCGATTTACTTCCACAATTTTTATCTTTTTTACCTTTTTCTTCTTTTTTGGTTTTATTCTTACTTTTTCTATGTTATGACAAAATTGATTTGATTTGACAATTTAGACGCTTCTTCTTATATTCGTACACACGCACAAAGCAGCACTTTATGATATTCATACATTACTTTACTCTTTACTTTGTTGTCCTTTACTCAAAAAAGTTCCCTAGAGGCATTTTGAGAATTTGTTGAACAATTTTTTAACGTGTCCCCAAGGTGTGAGAGTTCAGTTCAGTTCAATTCAGTTCAGTTCATTTGCTTGATGTCGTTCTCACTTGTATTTTTGTTGTGTGGCAGTACAAGTAAATACGATATAGGTAGATTAGATAAACTCCAACCACAACATCCAAATAAGTAGAACAACAAGTGCAAAGATGTGCGAGTGAAATAATTTGATTTCCTTTATTGACATTGACATTTTTGCACGATTCGACAATTTGTCGTCATCGGTAAGAGATGTCACTAGACAGCACAACATACTATTTCATTTTATTCTATTCAAACCTCTTAACCGACTCTCTCTCTGGTTTGCTTTCACTCTTTTTCTCTCTTCTTTAATTATTTCTTTTCATTTAAAAAGTTCAAATACTTTATCAATAGTCGAAGAAGGGCTTAGAGATAATTGCTTTATTTCTTTTTGTCCTAATTTTCTTTGGATCTGTGATTATGATTAATGGGTAATTTATTCATAAAAGTTATACACATCTTTATCATCTCACTAGCATTAATATAATAAAAGACATAACAGACAATCGATAATAGTGTATAAATATCCATACAGTCCTGGTCATAATAATAAGTACATCCTGTAAAAACTTGATATCAAATGACTTCACATTAACATCGATTTATTTGTTTTATTTATAATTTCATTTCAAATCAAAAAATCAAATTTTAATTCTTTGATTATATGGAAGCTTCTACATTTCCAAATCGATAAGATTTTCATTGAAACTAAATATTCTTCAAAATAATTAGTCTTCAATCATTGTGAAATCTATGGAAAACAATTACAAAATGATTTTTGTTATTAAAATCATATTTTTATAAGTAACTTACTTTTCAAGGTGCCGTCCTCATCTATAATTGGAATGACGTACTTCGTGACTGTCATTATTATTACTTAAGTTAAATAAAAAGGAAAGAGTAGATTAATTTGCTGGAAATTATAATATTTCTTTAGGAACACTCACCTAGTACAATGTAAATCATTTTCCAAATGAATCATATACTTAATAAGCAACTGATGATACATTTATATTTAAAAGATGTGATTACAGACAAGTATTGTATATACTCGTACATACGTATAACTTTGTCTATATAATACAAAAACAGCGAATCTAATCATATTATATTTATTTATGTAGTTGATGTAATAAGCAGCATGAGAATATCATAGTTCACAAATTAATTTCAAACAACTTAACCCTAAACTGCATTAGGAAGTATGTAAATTCACATATTCGTCTTATAGCGTATTCATACAGATTTGATGCAGCATGTGTTGTTCAGCAACAATAGGGAAAATAAAGATATGTAAGTTTGCTTTCATAGAAATGGATGCAAACATCTGCCTTGGATCACTCTGCAGTAGTGTGGGGAAATATTTACCTATGTTACCGGCTTTTTGGCCTTGTTGCCAACATTTAAGGTAATTTTCGTTGCGAGTCAACATTAAACAGCTGATCATTGCACAAAACAATTTTAAGTAAATCCCGAATGGTAAAATTAGTATTAAAATTGTTATGCTACATATTTAATTTAAACAAACAATTGAAAATTTCCTAAAAAGTAAATTTATTGAAATAAGAAAATAATGAACAAATAAGTTGATAAAACATTTCCATATGATTGGGCATATGAGTGGTTAGAGTTGAACATTCGAAAAAGTTTATACAATTGCTTATTTAATTATTTTTTTTAATATTTTACCTATAGTTATTTTATGTGCTCATAAGCTTATAAGGTTTAAGGCATATATGAGGCATTTATACTCATATATTTTCATGAGGACCCCTAATATGAATATTTCTCTGGAAACACATTTCTGCAACCCAAACTAACTGAAAGAAAAAAAAAAAGACTTACGAAGAAAATTAAAATCAAATTCATAGATTGAAAAATGAAGGTTGTTTTGAATGGGTTAACATGTAGCAAGGTTCTTTAATTGCCGGAAATTTGTCAAGTTAAATAATTAGAAGTACTCATAATACTCAATCTCTTACACGTACAACGTCTAGTTTAAAATAGTCAGTAATGTAGTCAAAAGGATTTGAGTACGGTTGAGAGTACGTGCGATCAATTTGATCTAAATTTCGTAAGTAGTCAATTCACAAGTAGGAAAATGAGAAAGTGGTGTCTATTTGGTGTTCTATTCGAAAGTCATAAATCAAGGATGTCTGATCACATACACTTTCCAATTAATTATCAATTTGACCTCCATATTTGGAGGTAGTAAAATTATTACAAAGCAAATAATTGTTATAATATTAAAAACCGAACTCATGAAAGATGATGAACGACAGAAAGAAATCTAACTAGCCTAGTGAAGTAAAGGTGCCATGATTTTACGTGTATTACATAGTCAAAGTATTATTTTTAAGACTTAATGACTTTCTCCAATTTCGTTTAAGGGTTTGTTGTGTTCTTCATTGGATGTTCGTTTCTTACATTTTTTGGTTGGATGTTTGCTTATTACAATTTTCAATTTGGTGTTTTGTTGTTGGCCAAGGTATGGCAGAGCATTTGAAATTAACATTAATTTCCGGAAAGTGTTGTTGGCCACAAAAAGTGAGTGTGTGTGTGTGCCAAGAAGAAAGAGGACGATGACTTTATGTGTTCGGTCTGCTAGTCAAAAAGGATAATAACCATTTTATGGTAAACATTGCAGTTCTACTAACTACAAAATAGCAAATTATGATTTACAATTTTGTAATTTTAGCAACAATTTCAATGCATAAAAAGGACATTCAACAATGTCGAGAATGTCTACAAGCCAAAGGAACATGTTGGACTCAACAAGATGATGATGGCGTCATCTATGCGACAATTATTGCAATTTCAATTTCAATTTCATTCATATGATGCAATTTATACAGAAGAAGGAAAGCAGTAGAAAACTGATAGGAAATAAAAACAAGAAAGCATCCGAGTCATTGGTAACAGCAGGACACATTCACAGCAAACATTGTAATCAAAAATGCATAAAATTATGAAGTCTGCAAAGTTGTTTGCCCCACACTACTTTCTCATATGTACGAGTATACATTTGTTGTAAGTTAAATATGGAACCTCATTTAAATGGTAATTTAAATCTATGCATGTCCTTTGATACTCATTTTTTTTTTTTTTTTAACTTATCCTGCAATAATTTAAAACGATGCGGCAAATTATTACCAAATATTTGCTTCTACAACTTCATACTATTCTCTCAAAATTGGGTTAAGGATTTTACTGCAATGCGTATATAATAACAAATGTATGTGATCAGCAGCAAATGAACTCCAAAGTATATTGAAATTTTAATAAAAAGGGCATGCTAAATGTGATTCGAAACATCTTTCGATGTGCTTCACTAAATTAAGCTGTGCATTGCCAATCAAGTTTTTCATTTCACTTGAAGTTAAATAGTTCAACAATGATGTTTCTCCATTTGAAATTTTTTCTAATTTTATCAATTTTATCAAATGTCTCTTCAGACTTTGCATGTAAGTTGAATCAAATATATATTTTCATTTTTTGTCTCATTTAAATTATAATTTCTCAAATTTAGATTCTGATGAAAGTGATTCAAGTGAAATTACAGAGAAGTGCATATTTGGTCTTCTGATAACAAAAGCTGGTTGCTTACCCACTGATGTTCTATTACCGGCCTTCTTTTTTGATCGCGAAGAAATGAAATGCAAAATAAAACACGTTTGTCCAGCTCAGATTATAACAATGCTTTACAAATCGCTAGACGATTGCAATAAAAGATGTCGTCAACATATTAAGAAAGTGAAACCTACTACTGTACCAGCAAAACAAAAAACCACACGTTTTAGTTTAATAATAGCTCGATGATAAATTATTGGAATCGTCTATTGATAATTAAGTTTCCAATCTACGAAAAACAAGTTTTTCAAATGAATGTGAAAATAAAATCATATGCAACTCTTTACATTGGATTATTGGTTAATTAATATTTCAATTCAAATATTTTCTAAAAGACTATTGGATTAGACGGAAAGTAATTTCGTATTTTTATGATTTTTATTAACATTTTCTTATAGTAAATTAATATTTTATTTAATTATGTATAGTCCATTCTGGTCCAATGCCATTTGCCATCTTTCTGGCTAATTTATGATTCCATGCTATAATAAAATGTTTGTTCTGATTTTGATGATTTTTTACTTTTTCATTTGAAGAGAAAGTTTTGTAGTCACCGGATCAAATAATAATCAGAAAATGCCAGATCTGAAGAAAATATTGGGTGGGCAGTATATAACATTCAAGCTGTAAAAGCATTTGCCGAGTTGCCAAACTTATATGAGATCTTGCTTTATTGTCGTGTAATAATTCACATTTTCTATTGATCAATTCTGGCCTTTTCTGCTGAAGTGAATTAATCAATTTATTCAGCTGGTGAGAATTACTTCAGAATTGTTTGTTTTGTTGTCTGAAAGAAACAAAAAAAAATGGTTCCTTTGTAATTCCACCAAACAGATAGCAGCACCATTTTTTTTAACAACAATTCGAGAAGCTTTTTTACTCGATGATATCTTGACTTTAACATTGTTGTAGACAACCCATTTCTCATCCCCAATGATGATGCACTGCCAAAATGGATAATTTTCTTGACGTTTGAGAAGCAAATCACAGATGTTAACGTGACTTTACAAATTTCTTTCCATACGAACATGGGGAACTTATATGTCGAGCTTTGAGATTAAACCTAGTCGTTTCAGTTGATCATGAACGGTCGAGTTGTCATTCGCCTGTGTGCATCAATTAATGTCATCAACATCAAAATTACCGGATCGAAAATTTGCAAACCAATTTTGATACTGAAGTTCTGTCAATACATCATCTCCATTCACATCTAATAAATTTTTTCTTGATTGAACAGCATTTTTATCTTTTCATTAATAAAATAGTAAAATATGCAGCTTTCAAAATTATGCAATCGCAGAAACCTCACAAGCGTATAAACGCATAAAGTTATAAAGTCACTTTCGAGAACAACCCGTTTTTGTTTGCAAATCATAAATTACACAAATCAGCTATTCTCATATTCAAACATTTGGAAAAGCCAAAATAAGTGAAAAAAGTGAATTTATTGAAATAATTACTGAAATTGAAAAATATATTTTATTATTCAACCTTCTATTTGCTGTAAATTAATTCTTATTTAAATTAAATCACAATAAATACACACTCACTTTTATGAGATTTGTACGTATCAATCGTCTCGCAAATTTATAAGATCGCAAAATTTGTTTTTTTGTATGAAACAACTGTCAGTTACTTTATGTGAGCACAAAGTTGTGTGGTTTGTGCGATTGCGTGAAGACCCACCAAACAACCCAAAACATACATTAAGTATTGACTTTTTTATATAAATAGAAGTTACTCATTCCTAGCAATCAAAGAACTTCGAATGATTAATGTCTTGAAGGAGGAGTTGTTGAGTTAAATATTTTAGTTAGATATCTCACAGAACACGGAGTGAATAATATGACTTGTTTTAACCACAAAATCACAATTCAATTTGCATTATGAGATAAATAAATAATAATAGATACATCAAAACCTTTTCTGATCCAAATACTATGTAATATGAATGTATTTATAAAAAATTTGTTTATTTTTAATTAATTTCGAGATTCGTAGCGGTAAAAGTTTGAACTTTACAATTGACTTGACTACTTCCGGTTCGGTTCTATGCTTAAATGTTCACTCTTAGGGGGCGACACCTAGCGGCTACGATTGTTGTCGATAAGGCAGTGTTCAGTGTGGTGAATTAATTTCAACTTCGAAATTGGGGAAATGAACACTGCTTTATCACTGAAGAAATATTAACTATGAAATTTTGAATCAGGTAAAGAAATCATAAATATATACTTATTTTATATTCAAATAAAATATTATTTCTTAACAAAAAATGATTACTAATTTAATCTAAGAACGGATTAAATTTTTATATTTCTTAATAAATATTTAATGTATAATATTTATAAAGTGAAATAACAGAAAGAGAATATTGTTGGTTACAATTAATTTTATGAAATATTTTTTAAGTATCAGATAATCAAAAATTATAAATATAAATAAATCTAAAATAAACAATATTTATAATAGAAAAAATATTCAAAATCATAGATTAAATATAATTTAGATACATTTACATATCGAAATACTTCTTTAGACATTTCTTATATGAACCATAAATTGAAAGTGCTGAATTTCTATGTTCCCCTTTCGGCTTTTGATTGGGGAAAGCAAAACTTGTGCTCTTTAATTTTCTCTATTTATGCTCCTTTTTGGTTGTCACTCTCTCTCTCTCTCGCTCTCTCTCTCTATCTCTGTATTATGAAATAAGTCTTCGTCGTATTGACCCACAAACATTGTCGTCGTTTTTATCGCTTGTCTTCATCGTATCTTTTACACAGCATCATCAACAGCAGCAACATCTTCTGAGTCCTATAAACCACCAATCGTATGTCCCCTTGTGAATAGACTTTCTCTCGCTCTCATATTACTGACCCGAATGCAATGAGCCTTTGTCGCTTCGTTTCTTTTATCCTCGTGCATTTTTGTTGTTCGGTTTGTATTACAGCCAATTGCCGACGAACAAACGAACACAGACGAAGCACAGGAAGTACCATTTGGCTTTATTAGCAACAGCAATTGAAGTTGGGCTTCGCAATCAGTTAGTTTGCATTGCGTATCCTTTCCGTAAGGACGTTTTTCCATTCGATCATACGTGCGTTGTGCATTTGTACGCATTTTCACGTTGCGTTGCGTTGCGTTGCATTCAGTCAATTTGTGAATACTGAAAAATACAAGATAAAAGTTCCATTGTGAAGTAAAAAAATAAATAAAACAAAAATTAAATTCATTAAAGGATAATTGGACATAATAATTCAACCACCGCACGTGGGTTTCACATCAAACTAAAATAAATTCAACTTAAATTTATTAAAAAAAAGAGAAGCAAAAAATAAATAAAAATAATAAAAAAACCCAAATCATTTTGCAATTGCATTTTTTGCCGGATTTTTTGTGTTCAGTTTATTCTTGGTGTTTTTGTTGTTGTTGGGTTCTATTGAGACCCGCATTGATGTGTTCGAGCGCCTGTGTGCGTGTTTAAATCTTACTTTGTGTTGTTGTGTATTTCATTGGACTTCCTGTTTGTGACACGATTGGAACGACGACAACTACAACAGAAACAACAATGTTTTCTTGCTGATCCCCCTATTCCCCCATAATATCAACAATTTTTTTATTCAACTCGCACACAAAACTCTTTGAGTTTTTGACATTGCCTCATGCACTTTTGCGACTTTTTTACATCACGTCCTCTTTGTTCTCATCCTTAATGCAGCAGTTGTCGTCCATTGGAGCATGCAGTCAGCCTCACGTGTTCTAAGACAATTTTAACAAGTTCCTTAATACGAGATAACAAAACTAGACGATCAGAAAAGTAAAGAAAATAGAAACTAAATATTTGTGTGTTTTAATTAAATTAAAAAGAAAAGAAAAAGAAATACTAAAAAAAAAAAAAAAAAAAAATTATTAATTTTAATTAAAGGAAAATTTATAAATAACAAATGAAACAACTGATTCTGATTTACTCAGTTAATAAATACTGTAATGTGACTTGGTGATTGTGGTGTTGAATATTCAAGTGCTTTTAAAAGGATAAAATAAAAAAATAATAATAATTGAAAAGTTAAACTGTTAATATCTTATGGAGTAAAGACACCCACTACTTTTGGGCCTGTGGAGCATTCAAATAGCTTAGGATTTAATTACAAAAGGTTTGTATTACTGAAACACAAATCATATTACTTGACTTCATTGAGGGATATTCTTATTTAAAAGGTTCACTTATTTAGTTTACAAATTTCATTCTAAGAATTTTAACAGAAATTACGAAAATAGACTTTTGTACATAAGATACGTTTATGGTTGACATATAACGTTAAATATAGAAATGCCTTGAATAGCTGCGTCCGAATTGGATGCTCTGTTTATGAGGACTTCTTTTAAGTCATTGGGTCACAATAATTTTTCGATAGTGGGAATAAAAAAGAAATAAATTTAGTTTAGTTTTTGTTTGAACTCATTATGAATTGCTGTGAGTTTTGGTTTCGAAATTAATAAAACTAGTCTACATGGAGAAGTTTTCGAAATAAATTGAACTGATTTCTGCACCTCTACCCATGTCGAATACAAGTTGATATTGCTGTTGGACATATATAATGTCATACGTCGTTAGGAGATCATAAGAAGCATACATTCCCAATGTAATGTGTGGAATTTTATTAGATAAATTAGGAGCAGTAAGATTCCCTAAAAAAAAAAAAAAAAAAAAAATACAACGTCCAACATTGTCCGTATTCTGTTAGAAAGTCAGAATTTAGTAGAGTCTTTCGTATATCATAAACTGATGGGCAGAAAATATCAAGATTCTGGCAGCCTTGGTTGTTGCTTTCTGTTCCTATTGTTGTCAATTAATCTTCAAAATGTTTGTACTTTCGGGACTAGGATATCACATAGCCGGCCATGTAAGACTATAGCAAACAGATTTTTTTTGAATAATTAAATTGTTTGCTTGACTTGGAAAATATTAACTTTCTAATTATCATATCTATCCTAATCTATGGTTTTGATCAGTGAATCAGTGAGTGAGTGATTTATATAATAGGTTAATTTATACAAATATAATCCGATAAATATGTTTGAAAAATAATATGGAAATTGTTATTGAAATCCCGGAAAATGAAACTCAACTATCCATTGTCAGAATACAAATTTTAGTCTCTGGTCTCTGAAAACTAAATAATAAATTTAATAACAATATTTTGAATTTATCTTTTCCAAATTTTTAATATTTTTATTATAAGTAAAATTCATTTATTTGTCTGAGTTTTCACTATAACTGATAACGAAACTTCATAATGTTGATATTTACTTAGTTAGTAATACGTTAAAATTATTGTATTTTATTCAATGATTGAAATTGCTTGATTATTTTCAATACATTTCTTACTAAAAACATATCCGTGAAAATCAATTTTTTACATTCTCATTTGGAGTTCTTTCCGGAAGGTGAAGGTGAATTATTAAGACTACTGTTCTCTTTAGTGTAAGGCTTTTGTATAAAATAAATTATGAAGTAGGTTTATGAGAGTTAGCATGAAGAAATAAAAATTAATCGCAAATGAAAAAGCCCTTGAGTCCGACCACATTTTCTTAGTGACTATTATTTGGAAGTTCCAGGAGGAAGCACTGATGATTCTTCGACAGTTACCACTGACTGTGGAATCGCCCAATTTGCATTTGTCAGATGCCTAGAAAGTTTTAAATCAAGTATCGAGAAAGATTTGTCCATGAAAGATTTCCTTTTTGTTAACACTTTTTCATTTTGTGACGGCAGTTTTCAAGAATCTTATTGGTTAAGCAAAAGAAACTATAACAAGTCGACTTGATGATTGGTAACAGAGTAGATTATATAAAAGAAAGAATATTTCTATACTTAAGTCCTAGGGTATGTGATATCTGATATAAAGACTATTTGTTACCAATTCTTGGATCATTTGAGTTATTTGATCGCGCCTGTGTTTCGCGAGAGCACAATAGAAAATGAGAAAATGAGGAGAAGAAAAATTCTTTTAACTTTGTATAATAAAAAACGGGTTTCCGTCTCAAATTAAGCCATCGTCGTCGTCGATGTTGTAAAGTAAAGTAAAGTTCATTTGTAGCTTGACTTTCTTCACTTTTGTTGTAGCTATTAAATTCATGCGATAAAATTTCGCTCTTTCGCAATTCAAAACAACTTTACCCATAAAAGTTTTGTCCGGTAAACACAAAACGTCAATAGCTGGGAACAGGCAGGTCCTCACATACTCTACAAATACACTGAGAGAATTTGGCTAAAAAATTGTTTTGTTGTATAATCCTCAAATAAATGGAGTTGCCATTACCCTTTTCTTTCAAAACCCAACCCTCCCGAGTAATCTAAGTGTGCGTGTAAGTTTATCCTTCTGAATAAAATAATTAAGAGTGCCGTTGTTTGGTACATTAAAATTGATTAAATCGATTAAAAGTTTCGTTGCAGCAATTAATTTCTTTCATTGCAATAATTTTAAAGAATTTTTCATTTTTTGGGCCAAAACTTTTCCGGTGTAATTTTTCTGATCCTTGTAGCTTCAACAAGAATTTCTTAACCAACCACAAAACCGTCAAATAACAACAAGAACAACAACAACAACAACAACATAGGAATAAAGAAAACCTCGTAAGGCAAACGTGAAAAGTTGAAAAACATAAGGAAAACAGTTGCTGGGAAAACAAAGCCATAAAACTGTCCCAAATTTCACGTAAAATAGTTTTTAGCGTCAAGAAAGGACGCTAACCAAAAATTGGAAGATAACAAAACAAAGCAAAAAGAATCAAACAAAAAGAAAAGACAAGTCTTGAAAAATAAAGAAACATCTAAAGAAAAATCAAAAAAGTTTTTCTTTATTTTCACCCCGAATTTATTTGCAACACAACTTCTTAAGACTTCGTCGCGTTGTAATCGTCATTCTTGTTGCCTGTTACCGCCGAGGCAAGGATATCTGCCTGCTTGCATGATTTTACGCGAAAATAAAGTAAATAATGAAAGCTATTTAGCACAGCCATGGGGTACATTAAGAGTCGCGTCGCGACGGTGCGATGCAGAGCAAGGACTCTATAGGAATCCTCTTTTCCCTTAATAAAGAAGAAGTTTAATACATGCGCAACGTAGCATGCAAACAATGTGGGCGCTAGACTATGAAAGAAGAGAAGGAGGAGGAGATGGAGATGGAGTTGGAGGACTCTAAAGGAAGAATTTAACTTATTTTTGCTGTTGTTGTCTATAAAGAAATGTGACAACAGCAACAAGACAAAAACATTCTTGAGACTTTTACCAAACACCAAAGTCGCATGAAACGAAACAAAACAAAACAAAACAATAAAGTCCAAATGCGTCAACATTTGAGAATCTAAGAGTGTGTTGATAATCACTGAGGTCAACTAGCGCTCATTCTTATGGAGGACTCAACCCTACAAGAATATTCTACTTGATGGGGGCAAAGGCAAATTGTGGCATTCTCAAAATATTTTTGGGTAACGTGGGAAAAGAGCGCTTAACGCCTTTCCTTTTGCCGGTTTTAAACCTTTTTTTGATTTCTTTTTTTTTTTACTTTATTCTTTTTTGCATACTTTATAGCTGAGGCGTGCTGTCGGTTTCAGCATAAGGACCTGTTTTCTAACTGTTGTTCCGGCTTTTTTTTTTGCTATTCATTTACAGGTTAATTTGATATAATGTAGTTAAGCGACTAAAGAATGACTTAATTTGTGTCTAAAAAGCATGAGTCCTGGTGGATTTTCTTATTATTTTTTTTTTTAATGGTGAAAGCAACAATTGGATTGAGTAGAGTGAAAAGAGAATAGAATACATAAATTGTTTTTTAATGGAGTTGACAATGTTTAAAGGAACACAAATTTAGTCAATGTGATAAAGGATTTTCAGTGAGGAAATATTTAGCTTATAAACTGAATAGCAAAATAAATTCTTTTTTAAAAAATTGGATACATTTTCAACAAAACTTCTAAACCTGAAATGTATTGAAATAAACAAAACCCTGTTATGTCATAAGTAACAGCTAAGAAAAGGAGTTGTTGTTCAAATTTGTGGCTACTTCAGCAACCGATTGTAAATGGAACCTCTGCTCTTCCACCAATAAACTCTCTATTGGTCCTACAAATTGCAAGTATTGATTTAAATTTCCCTAATACCTTAAAGACTAAGAATTCAATTTTTGATTAACATAACAAAAGATTAGAAATAGAGAGTGATATAGAGTAATATAGAGTAATAGTGAGAAGAGAAGACAAGCAAGAAGCTCGCCGCAAGCTTGTTTCTCTTCTTCTTATTACACTGATCAGAAAACTCGACTCAATGATATAATGATACAATGAACGGTGCAAATAAATAGTTTTGTGGAATTTCATTCCTATGAGTTTTGATTGCTAGAACATAGTTCGCATACTTAGCATAAAGTTAAGAGGCAGTTTTTAGAATCAGTTGCGATGTCATTAACAAACAAATCTATTCAACATCTTAAGAAAGAAAAAACAGAAACATATTAAGGAGTCAAAAGTCACTTGACTAACCAGAATTAAAAAGCAAACACATTTTGTTTCCTTGTGTGACATTGCAACTGCACACTGAACTCTTAAATAGACGGGCAACGGGAAGCATGACTGAAATATGAAGAATGGAATCCCAGGAATGTAGGATTGTATTGAAATTGGCAGACTTACGTTCCCCAACCGATCTGCCAGATTCACATACATTGGCATAAACAATTTTATTCTGCGTGTTCCATTGCAACCTACATGGGGACACTTAACTCTGAAACAGACCAACAAGGGGAAGCAAAACTGACATACTAAGTATTAAGAATGTAATGCCATGATTGTATTGAAATTGGCAGTATTACATTCTCCAAACGGGATGTTACCAGGTACAAAGTCATGGATATAAGATTGTTGCAAATAAAAGGTAAACCAAAATCTGAATCGAAACTCTCACTTGGTAACCACTCAACAAACCACATTTTCAAGATTCCCTTTTTTGTACCACAACCAAACCGAAACCGAAACAGAAACCGAAACCAAACTGCATGCATAACTACCACAGAGAAGAGAAACTTGAATTTCCAAAAATAGAAATAAATTCGAAACTTCTGAAGTTTGAAAAAACTTTCGCGCTAAGTCCTTTTGGCGATTGAAAATACTCGTATTTTCATATGTAAATTCTTGTGCTTCATTGCTGTTGTTGTTGTTGTTATTATTTCAGTTTGTTTAAGGTTTCGTTACTGTTTTCATACTTATATATATCCTCAAGTCTTTGTTTCTATGTGTGTGTGTGTGTGTGTATATTGTATATCTGTGTGTTGCATTGCATATTGAATGAATTATGTTGCATACACCTGTGACAACGGCACTCAACGCCATTTTGGGTTGCCAGCTGTAGTAGTTGCAGCAGCTACCGTAATCCCCAATATGATATCTGGCTCAGTTGTGGTTAGTAAACGCGGTAAAATTGGGCATATGAAAAGCATAAAACGATGCAGTGCGGAGTGCAACAAAATTGTAGACAAGAATATCGTGGCACTTCTCAAGTGCAACAAGACTAACATCGACAGCATCCTTGGTTGCCTGGCTGCGTGGCTGCCTGCCTGCTGAGAGTGTAGAGTGCAAAGAAGAGTCCACTTTGGTTGTTCATAAATTTCATTCTTGTGGTTATGTGCTGTCGGTGCGATGTGCTTCTTACTTTACTTCTTCAGCATCTTCTCTATCATCTTCCGCATCTTATATTCCTTTTTTTGTTGGTCTTCTTGTTGCTGCTGGTTGCTGATGCAAGCAAATTTTGTGGCAAGCTTAAAATTTATTTCATAATCTTTACTATTTTTTTTCCCTATATTTTCATATTTTTTCCGGTTTTTGTTAGCCCTTCACTTGCTGCAAACTTTTGCATATGAAAACTATGAGCTAAGCATGTAATTTATATTACTCATACACACACTGACACACAGACTCACTAACTCACATGATGCACATAGATAAACACTCGAGTAAACTTTGCTGAATTTCGCCAGTATAAATATCCTTCTGCATCCTTTATATGCGCATACAATACATGTATGTATGTACATACCTAAATATAACTGTATGTATGTCTGCCTGCCTGTCTATTTGAGTGTTGCCCCTCTTGGCTTGGCCTTGGCTTGCGTTTTCCTGGGAGCCATAAATTTTTTTATTTGACCACATAAATTGTTTACCAATTTTCACAACTTTTCTATTACCGTTACTGGAAATTTGTTTGCTTTGGCATTTCTTTCATTCCCTTCTACGTTTTTTTCAGTGTTCGTATGCTTCTTGTTGTTTGCTTATGAGAAAATAATTTTTTTTTTTTTGTACTTATTATTATTTTTAACCAATTTTTCCGAATTTTCTCTGATATAGTACAATATTCTTCTCTTAAGTTCTTTTTCATTTTTAACTTTTGGCTTGGCAAAACCCCTTTTTTTTTGATATATTGTTTGTTGTATGCATTTTCCAGTTTCTACTATTTGCTTTCATTGACAGTTTTCCACATTTTCCATATTTATATTGGGCATATTTGTTGGTGAGCATTGTGCATAGTCCTTGAAAAGTACACACAATATATCTTTTTTGTGTTTCTGGTTTCGGGTTATTGCAAAAATTGCACTCAAAACTTTTTTATTCGAATATTTATTTATTTATTTTAATGCTCATGGCTGGTGATCTTTTATAGTGATTTTAAAAGTGGAAATAGATTTTTATTGATGAGTTTCCTTTCTTGAAAAGAAAAACAATTTTAAATAAAACTCAGAAAGAAAATTGCTAATAATAACAATGTGAAGTTGAATTTATATAACTTTAATGGAGCGTGGCATATTATTCCTTTGAATTCTTTTTAACAAATATATTTTGTTATATTTGCTGCCAATTAAAAAAATAGTTTACTTGGAATTTAATAGAATTTATGTACTTATAATGAAGGCCCAAA
The DNA here is from genome assembly GCA_035041805.1 of Amiota mariae. NCBI lineage: Eukaryota > Metazoa > Arthropoda > Insecta > Diptera > Drosophilidae > Amiota > Amiota mariae. The sequence goes on along the minus strand of JAWNKV010000370.1, from coordinate 17,726,002 downwards.
ATTTATTCGTTGATAAAAAAGATATATTCACAGATAACTAAAACTAAGCCAATCATAAATTTTGTGTTGACCAAATATCGGTTAGGAGAAAGATTTGTTTTCGATTGCGTAAATGCTGTTAAATTCCCAAAAAAAAAAAAAAAAAATGGGTAGAATTTTCCGCTCTGTTAGCTCCTGCATTGTGACTGTCAGTTTATGGTGGTGGATCATGTACAAAATAATATTTGCCAGTTGATATGTGAACCACCACAAAATACACACAAAAATATGAACACATTTAGAGATCACAAATATTAGCATTTAAGTCTTTTGATTTATGTATAATGATTGTAATCTCATTGTTATGTTGTTGGTTATGCATTGAAGGAGACTTATTATAGTAGTCTTCTAGGGTGATATTTTATTTAGTGATCTCTATTCATTAAACTTTACGTTTCTATAAAAAATTATATTTTAGTACCAACTGGAAAACACTAAACAGAAAATGTTCTTTTTTTATAATATTTTATTTATTTATTTATTAACAACTTACAGACGATTGAAAATATGATGTTAGCTTGTTTGAAGCTTTGATTACGAGATCTTAAGCTTTGTTTTTATAAAATAATATTCCCCAAGACTGTAGAAAATTAACGGCTACCTCAGGTAAAAAGAAGAAACGGATATAACGACTGAAACGATAAAATTATTGTTAGTATTGATTAGATGGAACACGAAAACATGACGATATTAGTAAATATCAACTATTACGATCATCGAACTAACCCCGTTTAGATTGAAAGCAATAATGATACTTCAGTCAAAAACTCATGTGCTGTTAGAAAAAGACTCAATTGTTAGAACCACAAAGCAATATTTTCGGCAGAAGTCATCGATGAATTTTCCGCAGACTTTTTTTTTTTCATTGTGAATGTCATAATTTTTAAAAAATGTTGTGATTACAATTTTTAGAGTGTTTATAGTAGTTGCATCAAAAATATAATGCAATAAAATTTATTTAAAATTTTTGTTATCCATTGTTGCGTCTCAACATTTCAAAGTCATGACATAAGTTGCGTAAGACTTCTATGCAATTAGTACTGCGTTCAGAAAAAACAAATCATGCAGCAGTTAGCAAGTAAGTGAAGAAAGTTACCATTAATTTCTGATTGAAAACTGAAAAATAAACAAATGTTTCTTTTAATATTTTTCATTAGATTGAAAATTGAAGTAAATACCTTTTTATTACTAAAAATTTGATATGAATAAATTTAAATTTAGCTACTATTTATTACAATTAGAATTTTGTAAAAATGTAAAGTGAATAAACTTTTTTCAGTGTTATTTCTTTCTTGTGATAATTTAAACAATTTCATGCATAACACAAAAAAGTAAGAAAATAAGAAAAAATGGGAACACCTTCCCAAACGTTTACATAAGCCATTTACCACTTACTAACTTGTCTTACAACTCCGAACAACAACAACAACAACAAAAACAACAGTAACAGCAACAGCAGCAACAACATCCAGAAAAAAGGACTAAGGACTAAGTCAAGACAAGACCAGGCTGGTTGGCTGGCTGGCTGACTGACTACAAAGTCATGCCTGTGGCTTGGCCAAGTATGGCGACGTAACCGACTGCATTGCTTAATGCGTAAAACTTTTGCTGCAACACGTAACTTAACGTAATGGTAACAACAACAATAGTAACAACAACAGCAACATCCGTAACTTTGCAGGATTTCAGTTGGCAGGACATGCCAGAATTGTACTTATGTGTGTGCTGTGTTGCAGGTGCACTAAACTGACTGACTAAACGGAGGAATATTGAAAACGATTTCGTAATCAAAAGCAAAAATAAAGTAATAACTATAAAGAAAAATAATGCTGCAATTTCGATGGCAAAGAGAGCCCGGACAACTTTTTTCATAACATCGTCCCAGCATAAGGAGCAGAAGGATCATAAGAAGTAGAAAAATAATGGGTTGCAATATTACGCTGCCACATGAAATGCTTTACACGATATATTTTTCCTATAAAAAACTTTCTGGAATCCTTACCCTTCCACCCTCCCCCTTCCATATTCTGCGTCATTTTTGGAAATTTCTTTTGCTACTTTTTTCTCTTTTACCTTAACTTAACTTTACTCCATCTTCTTCTATTACTATGTTTGTAAGCGAAAGAAAATGTGCAACATTTAAAGTTGAAAATCGGATTATAATAATCCTTCTATGTTGCACATACGCACAAGATTGCCAACCAACTAAGCAACCAACCAACCACTCTTTCATCTATAAGTCGTTCAACAACCTAAACACACACACACACACACATACATAGCATGGGCTGCGTTTTTCTATCTCGAGATGACTTTAACAAGTTGTAATCTTTTATGGCAGCAAATTGTATAAAATGTTGAATAGCATCATCATATAGTGGAGTATAGCAAGAGCAGCCAAAGTAGAAAATAAAATCAAATTTATAGAAATAACAAAAAAAAAAAAAAAAAGAGAAAGCAAGACGCCATAGAAAAGATATAGTAAAAGTAGTACAAGCTTCGGCTGTTTAGAGCTACTACTGAAATGAAGTAAATAGAGATGGGTTTACTTGCTTTCAACTATAATGATGATGATGATGATGATGATAACTATATATAATGATGAAGCAATTCAACAAATTGTTAACAGTATTTGGTAACTTGTTTATTGCTTCCTGTTCAACTTTTCTTTCATTTCTTTCCCCATATTTTTACTTAGTTTTCTTTTTCGGATACAATTGCAAATTTCGTAAGCTGATATGATTTCATATTCTGAAAAGAAGAATTTAAAAATACATGATCTTATTATAAACAGTACAGTATAAGTGTATGTATGTATGTAGGGAAGAAAAAATGGTCGCTTTGTATAAAATTTAGTTTAAATGGATGTCAGAGAAGAATTCTATTATGTTAGAAAGAGCTTTTTTTATTGTGAATAATGTAATCACATTGTCATGCGTAACTAGGACATACAAACAATATTATTAAGAGTATCTAATTCTGGATATTATGTATACAGAAGATAATTTTCAAAAGGATTTCTTCAATTAAGAGATGAATATTTAATTTAATTATATTATGACTAAAATCAACTATGGTTGAATCAACTCTTGGCAGAATCAATGATGATTTTTAAATAAGCAGATAGATAGATTAAATTTACATACAATACATATAAGTATCAGAGAACAGCAACGAGTATCAAATTTTCGAGTGCACTCGATCATTACTTGCATTTTGTATGACTCACTAATGATAACAAAGTAGTACGAGACTCTTCATTCCATTTTAACATTCGTTCGATTCATGTGATTGGTTTGTCACCAACCAAATGGTTTGAATCCAAATCACTATGAGTTTAAATCACTTTAATTTTGAATCTCTTCGAATAAGTTATTATTATTTTTCTAAATTTGATTAAGGTTAATTTTTCTTTAAAATGGAAGTAAACTTAAATCTTAACTAAAACGAAATAACATTTAAATAAATGCAACATTTATAAAGTTTGATTTTTTATTGAAAAAAATGAATATTTATATAAATTTTATGAAGTGTAAACACAGTACAAATTTCAATTTTATAATTTTGTTAAAAAACACAAAACAAAAAAAAAAAATCAAATGAAATCAAATTAAAATGAAGCTCTATTTTGAGTTGTCTCAAGTCAAATGAAAATGAAAATGGAGAATTGTAGATAGCAAAACACTTTGTGTCAGTTTTGTTGCAATATTGAAGCAATAAAAAGAAAACATGAAAAAAAAAAAAAAAGTAATAGAAAAACGAGCGGAAACCAATTAAAAGGATACTTCTTATGAAAATTGTATTTTACTACCAGAAATTGACTTTGCCTCCAATTCTTCCTTCTTAGCTACATACTATTATATATCCATGCCAGTTTCAAATTTCAGCAATGCTTATCTGACAGATACTTCAACAACATTTCGAACTGTTTTTTTTTTTGTTTTTTTTGTTTTCTTTTTTCCTTTCACTTGAGTCTCAATTCGGAATCTTGCTTTGGTGTTGGTTGTTGCTCATTTTTTGTATTTTCCTATCGTTTCATTTCGTTTTGGTTTCAAGTTAAACATTCAATGAATAAATTAAAAAGTTTTAATGAAGCTCAGAAAAGATTAAGTTTTTTTGTTTTTGTTTTTCATTTTTACCTTAGTTTCACATTCGCTTTGCAATCTTAAAATACCAAACATAAAAAATGCACAATATAATTTTTCTAAGAACTCATTGGACGAAGGCTAAAGTGTTTTGTTTTTGGAAATTTAATTTATAGGATTTTTTTTGTAGATTTCATGTCTGAAGCAGCAAATTATAATTGACTTAAAATGCTTAATTGCTCTATTGATATGTCGTCTGAAAAGTCTTAAAAAAAAGTTATTACCTTTTAAGGTAGAAAACTTGATAATTGTCACCAAGCAATTAATTATTAAAGACAAAAGATGTGTTGACTATTAATCCATTTCTTTCTATTTCACATCAAATAGCTTTAGAATATTTAAAAATTAGATATTTACTTTGTTCAGGTGGAGATTCACTTATATGGAATGAAAACCAGTGTGTCCTAGAAGAATTTTAAAATCATGCTGCGGTAAACTTTGCTTGCATTTTTAGCACGTTATTTGTTTACATTGGAACCCTTTTCTCCGTTGTTATTTGAGATTTCTGTTTCTGTAGCATCATTGTTTCAATGTTTGGACTACAAGTAAGATAATATTCTAAATAAATATCTTCATTAATCTAAACATTGAATATTTTGTTGTATGAGTTACAATGATACAAGTCTGTTTTCTTAAAATATACTTTCACATGTGCTATGGTCTCAAAATTCATTACTTTTTTACATCTTTGCACCTTGTTTATAGTAACTTTGTCTACATTGCTATTTAAATGTATATTTTATGACCTTTCTGTTTGGCTTTATAACTTTATTTCACTTCACTTTGCTTTACTGTACTTCTAATCTATCTAGTCTTATTAGTTTTTTATGTCCACCTATACTTGCTTAGGCACTTATTAGTATATGTTATCAATATTTAAGCAAAGCACAACTGCATCCTTCTCATTAAGCAATTATGAAGAAGAAAAATTAGATAAAAAAAAATTATGATGAAAAAACTAACTCTTTGACTTAGTTATTACATTTCCGTTGAAAAGGGAGGGCTGCTCATTCAATGGAATGACAAAGTGGTTGTTATTGTAACTATAAATCATGAGTTATTGTCTGGGAAGCTGTGAATTATAATCAACGAGTAAGAAATGTTGATCTTTTCGATAATGCAACGAATACGTGTATCCTAGTGTGCAGCAAATCATAATATTGGCTACTGGGTACCAATGCTTTTGATGCTTGTATGATGAACTTCTGGTAGATACACGTACATTGCTTGCTTATGCTGTATTCAACTTTACAAAGTAAATTTAAACATGTTTTACTAAGGCAACAACTCGATTTTCGTAGTTTTGGATTGAGAGTTTGATCACATGTGGCAGTTCCAGAAGATCAGTTCCAGAAGATACGCTAGGTACTCCATCGACACTCGAAAACGAGATAGAACTCAAACACAAACATTCATTGGAATCAGAGTAGCAATCAATATCACCAATAAAAAGTCAAAAGAAATAAATTAAAAAAAAAAAAACAAATTTTAAAATAATTCAAGTATATAATATATAAAAAATATTTACCAATTTTCTTTATTTTGCAGTTAAATAATTGAAACAATTACAAACATGAGGATTCTGGAATATTTTTACAGTGTTACAGTGATAACATTCTCAATTCTACTATCAAAGGGTAAGTAAAAATATCAATTGAATTGAAGAACCATTTAATAAATAAGGGTTGTGACTAAGTTTGACTTTTAATTCTTGTAAATATAATCACAATTTCTTGATTGGACTGCATCTTTCTCAAAGTGTATTAATTCAGTTCATGGTAAGGAATTAAAAATTTTGAGAATTTTATTTCCACATAATAAACATGGTGCACAGTAGCACAAGAAAAAATTCATCGGCTATTTTCTTTTCTTTAATTGATCAAATTTAGACATTAAAGTCATGATGGAGATTTAATGATGGTTGGATATTTTTCTTGAGGATTTTTGGAGTCTAAGTCACGACATGAATAAGAAGATTAAGTAATACATCAAGAAAATTCAGCCACATTTATGTAAAATTGCTATATATAATATTTCGGCACATAACCCTTTATAAGTTAAAAGAATATAAACAATTTGCATTATAATTAAAAATGAAAATTTAACCTGAAGTTTAGGAAAAAAATTTAAAATTCTATACCGCAAGGAAATGTTCAGAATTATTTTTATAATTCCAAATTTAGAAAAACTGAAAAATAGCTTCACAATAAATTGACTAAAAATTGTTTGTTTATTTATTTGAGTTTCCGTGAATTTCCTCGAAATAACTTAGAAACAAAGATCATTGTTTGTATTTCATTCTCGATGTCTTTACATTTCTCCTTTTTACCCTCTCTATATTTATTTCGAAGATTATGTCTGTATGCTTGTGTGTGTATGTAGAAAGTACATTGGCAAATAAGTGTTGCAAAACACAGAAAAGCAAGAAAGCCAACAAGGCGAGTGTGGTACAAGTGAAATGTTGATTTCTAGCAAATATTGACAATTCGGCGCCTTTTTGGAATGGCTTTTTATTTTGTCGTTTTCTCTTCTTTCTCTTCTTTTTTTTTTATTCTGCTTTTGACGTCTTCAAGCTTCTTTTATAAAGCGATTTTCAACGGAAGAGCATAAAAACGAATGGGAAACGCCAAATTCAAAGTAAAACTGCACACTTCCGTTGTTATTTTCTTCATCTCTTTTGCTTTTGTAACGGAAAAGAAAATGTTGCGCTTCATTTTATTTAACTTTGCGCATTTACGAATGATTGAGCAAATTTTCACAAAAAAAAAAAACAAAATAATTTGAAGAAACAAATAAGAAAAAAAATAAACATAGGGAAAAGTAGATATAAATTTTATGTTTATCTATTTAATCAAAATATGTAAATAAAATTTATAAAAATATAAATGGAGACGATTGGTGCAAGTGGAAACGGAAATTGTGACAAATGCAAAATATCAAAGCAATTTAAAAGTCTTTTTGAACTTCTTTGAGAAAAATGAATGTCAAATATGAATAGCAAAATGCATTGCTGTGAGAGAAAGACTAATTCTTTCTGAACTCAAAGACTCAAAGGTCATAATAAAAAATATAAGTAATTGAAGGTATGAACAATCCTTTGATCGATGTCTGAATAAAAGACGAATCTCTTGTTGATTGGAAAGTGAAGTATTGGAAGTAGTTTGAATGAGTAGTAGTGGAGTGAAATTTTCACTATTGAAACACCAAAACTATTCCTTGAATCTTGTAACTGATTCCAAGAAGGTTCTACAATTATTTGAGGAGCTTCACACAGCAGTTTTCTTTGAATGTAATAGACATTGCTGTCCATTTTTAGACTTATATTGCAATAATTTTTATTTTTATGTTAATGATTTTTCAAAACCAAAAAGCAAACGTAGCAAATGACTTTATATCTGCGACTGACTTGTTCTTCAGCGACTTCTTCAACTTGAAACGACCTTGCTCTCTTTATGGACTTCTGGATATCACAGCTAGTACCACTAAATTTTATATTCGATCATCATGATATTCATCTGCTTCAGATGAATCAAGTTCTTTCTTCATAATCGAACTCATTTGTGCAGTTTGATTCGTTTCCCGAAGCCTTCTCGAACTATGTATGATCAGCATAACTCCTCAGTATTTAGGAACCCGAGGAAGATATTTTTTCCAATCAGCAAACAGTCTGACGACGTCTCATCTAGTGTTTGCTGTTTGTCCTAATTGAACTTAAGTTGCATAATCACACACGTCTTGGAACTTCTTGTGATAGATTCAAAAGTCGCCTATACTCAAGTGTTACGTCTTCTAATTGTTTATACCAATTTTTATAGCGAGTTGGTATAATTTTTTGGATTTGACTAATAAGTAAAGTAAATCAGCAAACTCCCATCTACCAAGTACCAGTCATAAAAACATTTCCACCCTCATGTTTAGTTATGCTGATATTACACCTAGTAGTATTATATTTGAGTCAGAAAATTATTTCTTGCATCTGTAAACCAATTTTTTGTATGATTCATCATTTACTTTGAGTCATTCAGAAACTGCAAAAAAAAAAAAAAACAAAAGAGGTGATGATTATACGTATTATAATTTTTATGTTATCATTGTATATGTGTACCCATTGTCCCTAAAAGTATGCAACACCTAAATTAACATAAAACATACTACTACATTTCAGCATCTAGTAATTTACATTATAGGTTAAGCATATGTCACAATATTATATGTCTGCCATCACCATAATGACAGCCATCATCATTATCATTAGTATCATCAACATCATCATCATCATCATCATAATCATCATTAACACCAAGTGCAATATTATGCTTATTGTTGTTGTTGGTGACACTTTAAATCCATGTAAATTACATTGTTTTACCACCAGATCTACCATCCATCCAATTCAAGCCACTAAAATCTCGTTTTCTCCTCCAACACCAACAACAAAAGCCAAATGCCCCAACCATTTCTTTCTTTTGCTCATACAACTTATTCTTCTGAAGTCTTCGTTTGTGGGTTTGTTTGCGATTCTTTGTTTGTTTACTTATGTATGTAATTGTAACGTGTTGAGATGCTTCCCTCCAACACCTTCCCCCACTGAAAGCACTTCTTCTGCTGCTTTGTTTCTATTCGGTTGTGTTAGCAAGCAACACAAGGCAACATAACTTCAACAATCTGAAAAGAACAGAAAGAAAAGTAAAGAAGTAAAACCCTTAAATACGTTCTCATCAGTCGACCGTGTGCCACAAGTATTTGCCATGTTGTTGTAAAGGAGAAAGCAACACACAATTTTCTACTGGGCGGAAAAGCGCGTCTGAAAATCAAGAGAAAAACTAAGAAAAGCAAAGCATAGAAAACATGAAATGCGTGGAAAGCACGCGCGTATGCCGTCATAGTCATCATTATCATCGTAGTCGTCATCGTTGTTGTTTTTGGAGTTAGCGGAAACGGAAATGCGCGTGCAAACTTTGCTCAACGCAAACAAAGTCAAACTCAAGCAAAGGACTACCAACAACAACAATAACAACAACAACAACACAAGGAATAATAAAGCAAACAAATGTACAAAAACCTTTATGTTGTTGGCCGATGGAAAGTGGGATGAAAGTGAAAGTTGAAACAAATGCAAATAAATTAAGTCTAATTAATTTCATTTGTAAATATGTTAAGTTATTTATTTTAAAATGTGGCAAATGCCGTGCATTCATTTATTTCGCAGACACCTTTGCCACACATTTTCCTAGTAGTATCTCAATTGTGAGTTGTTGAGGTTTGTTGAAAGTTAGCAGCTGCCTTCATTGTATCTAAGTCACTCTGTCTATTTGACCGAACAACTGTCTCTCTAGCCAGTCAGTTGGTTAGTGAGACAGTCCTTCTGTTTTTCTATTTGTTTCAATATATTATGTAAATATGTTGTCAGATAATTTATGAGTGTGTTGAGCCGCCAAAGCTTTTGTTTTATTTGTAAGTAAGAAAAGGTGATGCCGCCGCTGCTGTTGAAAGCCTGTTGAGTGCGCCACACAAATGGTTGTTGCTTTCCATGTAATAAACCCTTGGATTTTATTCTTATTTTTCGCGCGAATTGTATTTTAATTTATTGTCAAAACTTTATATAAGCCCCAAGGAAAATTGGTTGTTTATATTTTAGATTTTTACAATTTGTTAATTAAACAGAATTAGATAAGTTGGAGCAACTTAACAATAAATAGAGCATACAATTTTAAATTTTATAAAATAATTTTTGAAATACTAGAGGTAAAAGAATCTTAGAAACTCACAGAAAATACTTTTAATTTTTTATTGATAATTACAATTTTAATTAAATAACTAAAACCTTAATAGATCAAAGTTAAATGACATTTCTTAGATTCAATTAATTTGCCTCTAATAAACATTTATTTATTTATTTTATACACTTTAGTCTTATAGTTTTAAACTTAAGCTACAGGGGGGGGGCAACTACAGCTTCTGGGACTTTCGGCAGTCTAATAAACATTCCTTGTTGTTTTTTACGGAAACAAATTATATTTTCATTGGGTTTTTAAGATTTAATCCTTCGAATGATTCTTCATTTATTTTATTGTCAATTAAGTTTTAAACATTTAATGGAGATCAAATCCTAATTGCCAGTTTAATATTTTATATTTGTCACACATCAAGGCAACAATTTGGCTCAATTAACTGCAATTACGATCATTCACATGGTTGTTTCTTTTCAAACAAACAAAAAACACGTCGAGAAAAGCAAATAATATTTTTGTAAAATCACAAAAAAGAAAAGAGAAACTAAACCAAAATATAGAAATACGAAAAAAACATCGCTTAAGCTGATGTCACTCACCACTCCCCAATCGCAGATGACACAAAATGCCTACGATTGAATATCACTCTATTTCAATTTCTCCATTTGTCTGTCGGTTTGTCTAATTGTCGTTGTCTGCCTGCATGTGCATTGCAAATGAATTAAAGTTACAGAATGAGTTTGTGTGATTTTGTAGGATGTTCGTTTGACTATAATTGAGAATAATCTGGCATACGTGAATCCACGAAATGAAATGAATAGAGACTTGCTGACATTCCTGAGTGTTTGGAATCAATCAGCCTCATATGAATCAACGATTTCAAATAACATCAATTAAAAAACCATGAAAATGTTTTCCATAAACAACATATCTATTCTGTTCTATTTTTTGTTGAATTTGTTTGGAATTTTGCTTAATATGTAAATATTTTTATAGTGTTTCGATCTTCGCTCAAAATTTTAGTTCAAATATTGCTAAAAAAACTGTGATTCACACACATCTCAAGAGACTCATACATTCAGTTACAGGCATCAATAAAATTTTGGCAATTATGAAATTATTTAAATCATGGTAAATACCCTTCACAATTTATTCAAATGAAAAATATTTATTCATAAGATTCAAACACTTTGACAATCATTTAACCTCATCATATTATTGTATTATTTTAGTTTAATGAATTATTCTTTTAATAAACTGAAAACTGTTGATTTAGTTATTCTATTTGTTTTATCAATCAATTTCTATAATGCAAATTTAAATAAATTTCTCTTATTTATTTTCTCTATTTTATGTAAATAAATGGAAAAATGCTTTCAATAATTTATACAAATTAAATGTGTACTCATTTTAATAACTAAAGTAATCCTGTGATTTGGATGTTGTTTTTCTAATCATTTTTAAATAAATATTTACTTTTTTTTTTAATAAAAGAAAGAAAAAGAAAAAAATATTATATATAATAAATTGTGAAAACAAGTTGGGGCAGAATCATTTATTTAAAATTAAAATAATACTTTTATTAAAAGAGATCAGAAATTGAATAAGACTAGACTTTAGTAAGTCCTTTTATATTCCTGCTAATAAACTTGTTTATACAGAAATTGTATGTTTTAAAGTAGTAAATATGGGAAATATTTTTATGCATTTTTTAAATATTCTATAAATAATCATATATTTTTGTCAAGTTTCAATTGGAAACTGTTGAACTCATTTTCATATAAGGATGACCACCTCCAATAGTAAAATAATACATCACATATATTTCTATTGGAAAAGGTGACAAATTTCAATTTCTTAACATTAAAAATATACCCAGAACTATCATCATTTTCGTAGCAAATCTGTTTTCTGATCTCTTCTTAGATGTTATTTATTTACTACATACTTACATATATGAACAAGAATTTAATAGATGTGTATGGTATCGTATAGGGAGCTTAAAAGAAAAGTGAAACTTATAAAAAATAATAATCAATTAATTTTAATTAAAATGATTGGAAAATTGCAAAGCTACATGAGGTTAATGGTAAAAAAACGAAAGTACAATAAACTAAAACAGATAATTAAAGAAAAAATTCAAATTTATAAAATTAAATAAAAGTTAATGAAAACTGATGTCAAAAATAAAATATACGTTTATTATTCATATTTATTTTTAATATAAATAATTTAATTTCAGAATCATATATAAAATAAAAGAAATATACAAAAATTATAAAACACTAAAAAATGATACCAAAATATATTCTATGCGTCTTCAGAAGTATAAATCCTCTACACTTCTGTAAAGTCATTTAATAAAATTTACTGATGTTGGAAGTGTGAAATGAAATAAGTTATTAAATAATGTATAAGTCCTGGGTTGTAATGGAGATATTACATATAGATTAGATTAGAAGTTGGGGGGAACTACTACACCTTATCGCAGTAGCCACGAATGAGTCTATTGTGACAACCTCAATAAAATTATAGTTCTTGGATATTTCTGTATTCATTAAGAATTCCAACTCTTTCTTTGGAGGGATATTTGCAATTTCATTAGATTCCATATGCGATACATATAAGATACTTTTTTAGAGTTCCGTACTCATAGGGAGCTAACGGGACCCTATTACTAAGCTTACGATGTCCGTCCATATGTCCGTCTCCTGCCCTATCTCATGAACCGTAATAGGTAGAGAATAGTTGAAATTTTCACAGAATGTGTAATTCACTTGTGTGCAGAACGACAAATACTAAAAATACACATTTTTAGAAGCATTGTTCTTTAATTTAACCTTTTCTTTAACAATTTTGTTTTGTAGTATACTTTTAAGCTGTAATTGTAGTATACTTTTAGGCTGTTAAATATCCACATAATTTAATATTTTAAGCAAAAAATCTTGTACGATGATACAGAAACCTCCGTGTGTGAGTCCGACTCACAATTGACTGATTTTTTTTTAACAACTGAAATAATATCACTCGGCACAATATTTCAGTTTGATATCTTATAAACTGAGGAAGTGGTTTACCTGATCAATTTAATAAATGACAAACCTCATGGCCAAGTTAATAAGTTACACTTTATATTCAAAGTACTTATATAAAATATACATAAACATGAAATCATAATTCACAACAATAAAATTTATGAACATTTAATGTAATTGCTATATGCGGCATGCAGTTGTTTGGTTATGTGCAACAATAATAATTTATGGTAAAAATGATAATTAGCGGTAATTAAATTTATGTCAAACTCTGACATTTATGCACTCACACACACATAATATACTTATGTATTTGTGTTCATGTTATTTAAAATATAATATTCATTAGTTGTAGTGCAATTTAAAGCTCAAATACATAATTGATTAATTTGTGCGGATTTTGTTTATATTTTTTCTTAAATTACAAAATCATAGCAAAAAAATGAAATCATAGTTCAAAGACAACTTAACTTAATCCATCTTAATCCAATATTTCGATTAAAATTTATTTGAATTTATTTATTTGTGTTTTATGTTTTATTTTATCTTTATTGTGATTGAAAAAAGTATTTTGTTTCAATTAAAACTCAACACAGTCGTGTGACTTGACAGTGTGACTTATTGACTGACTTTTCTGAAACAACCACAGTTCAAGCCCACAAAGGTAAACACTTTAGACAATTTTATTTAGAATCAACAAACAACATAAATTCTCAAAACCACCAACAACAAAACCATTGAGTAAACTTCATGAATGTTTTAGTATTGGTAAAGATTATACATACTACATTGTAGGAGGATGCTTGATGCTACTACATATTCAAGTGTACTTTTCTATTTCAGTTCAGTAACATTTACTGATTTATTCAATAAATCACAAGACGCGTTTGTGTGTATTAGAATTTGGTTGAAATCTATCTGTAATAGTATGTAGAGTATGTGTGTATTGTGTATAATATATCATTCCAACCATACATGCCACAGTCCAAAGTAAAAATACTCATGTGTGTACGACGAAGAGTATGTCGATGTCTTCGACTATTATACCAATCACACAAACACCTACTATGTTTCTTCACAAACTCCTGCCCTGGTCCAAGGCAATATCACGTTTGTATGTATGTCGATGTCTTAGTCTATCTTATGTCTACAGATTTCGATTTAAATTTTATATGCAAACTTACCACTCGGTTACGTTTAGGAATTTCAATTCGTTTAAAGGTTATCGACGTTGTGCACATTCCATACACAATTTCTCTTTAAATGCCTGATATTATGGGTGAATAGTTATAACTCTTTTGCCATAGAGTTTGTAACACAATAAATGATACAACAAAGAAAGAATTCCTTAGATTTGAAATATACTTACTTCTTTTATTTAATTCCGAGATACTAGTAATTTTTTTTTAAATGATTGAACATTTGGATCAATAATCCAATTAAAACCTACATAGACAACTACTTCATACTTTCAATTTTCTATGTTTACTAAGATCTTCATGAACTCAGATAGTCTTTAAACCTATTATATAATTCTAAAGTTATTAAAGTCTAAGTGTCATTTGTATTATTCAACAAGTTTTTTTAATTATCAAAACAATAGGTGGGTGGTTAGGGTGGCTTTCAAACTTGAAATTGTAAATCTTTTTTTTTTTTTTAATATAAAATTGCAACTGAAGGTCATTTATATATTTAATGAAACCTAAGAAATTGTGTCCATTCTTATATTGTTTTTATTTTATGTTGTACAAACATGAAGTGACACCTGTCACTAAATTGTTCGTTCTTTTGTGAGTGAATGAGTGAATTACTTTAAATTCGAAAATCACTCATTTATATTCAGTAAACACACTAAAATTGAGTCGTAGTATCATTCTACTATATATGAAGTATCATTTGTGATCTATCACTCCATCACTTAAATGCCTCGAATGACATTTAAGCCTTTCGCGATACGAACATATGAACTGACGAACTGACGAACTGATAGACTGACTAACTGAATTTTCGTCACTTTGTTGCTCTCATTCAACTCTCACTATGAGAAGAGTTCATCACTATGTGAATGTGTGATGATGTGTGATATGTTTTTTTATCACGAGGTTCGAGGTGTGTCACATTTGTCAAGCAACTCGGGTGGGCGTCCGGCTGTTGTCACAATTGTGTCAAAGGCATGTGTTGCTTGCTCACTGATCCTTTTTATCTGCACGCCTTGCTCGAGTTTTTGATAAATGTCTGTTACGTTTGTGCAATATATTTTTCAAAGGACAAATCCATTATCTGTTCCTTTCTTTCTTTATTTTGCTTTGAGTTGTTTTGTGTTGTGTTGGATTTTGGGTTGTTTTCCTTTTTTGGTTCGAAAAATATTTATTAAATGTTTCAGTTCAAAATTTGTATGTTACTAAGGCGGCGTATATTTTCACTCGTCTCAACTTGACTCATCTCAATTGCATTGAATTCAATTCGATTCGATTTTTAATGGCAACCCAGAAAATTGTAATAAAAATGGTTTTAAAATGCTGTCCATTTATTGGGTTTTTGGATGTTTTTCTGTGCGCACACGTGACCAGCTTAAATCAGACATCAAACAGTTGGTGATTGAATTTTTGTGTTATGTGTTGAAAAGTTTCAGTCAATTCCATTTGGGGCGTGATAGTGAAAAAACGGCAAATCAATAGATTTTTTTTAAGAATTGAATTTGGATGGAATTTATTTTATTTTATTTATATATTTTTTTTGTTGATGGATTTAGTTCTTGGAAAATAATAAACCTGGCTTAAATAAATAACGAAAAAAATATTTATATATAAATGTGCAAATACACATCAATTGAAATGAATTTGGGTTATTAAAGTTTTATTAACAATATTCTTTCTGGCATATAATTTTTATACCTTACACATACCCACATACTAGTGTAGATGGTATATACATTTTGCCAATACGTTTGTAACACAATAGAGTAGACTTCATAGACTCAATAATGACATGATAAAAAACTAAATCTATTGATAATAAACAGAGATATGATGTCCATGTGAAGGAATCAGGCCAATATGATTTATGCTTAAGAGTCAAATTTCTCTCATACAAAATTAATTAAAATAAAAAACTATAACACTTATAATAGAAAGGTTTTTTAATTTCAGAAAAAAAATTAAATTATTTTAATTGTATTTGATTTAAAACTATCAACTTTACTTTACACAACACAACCAAATCGATTTGTTTGAACTGTCCAAACAATGAAAAACCAAAAATTGTTTCTCGAGTACAAACAAAAAAAGTTTCATTAACAAAAAATGTCAATAATTGTTACTATCAGCAATGCATGACAAGAGCACTTAGCACAGAAACAAAAATGAAAAAAACAAGGACATCGAGATGAATAACATAATACGGTTTATATAAATAAATAATTAAAATATATAAATTAAAATAAAATAAATAATTACAAAACCATGCACCAACATAATTAAATACCATTGTATGAATACAATGAACCTTAGTGTGTATACTGGCAGCCATTGTATTTGATAAACAGATATGTACGTGGTTTGTATCTGTGGACAAAAATAACAATAATAACAACTGCAGTTTTATTTAAATTTATGCGTTAATATTAACGGCTTTAATTTAAAATATCACCACGAGTTTGTGTATTATAAAAGTAAAAGAGAGAAAAGCTTTTTGAATTCATTCAGTCAGTCAATGGGGAAAGGCATAAAATAATAATTTCATTTCATTTTTATACAATAAATTTAATTCATTATATCTTACAATTTTAAAATAAAAAATAAAAAAATTTTTAACTTATAAAAGCATGAAAAATGGATAAACACATTAATTCATTGGCTATCAAGAATATTTTATTCCCTTTATGGAATTAGTAAATAATAAGGTGGAATTTTAATGGTTGACTTGAAGGATAACTATAAGTTGAAGTTATCCCAGATGGATATATCGCTTTTAATAATAGTTATAATATATAGTTTTGTATACTTTGTTTCCACTTTTCTGTCTCTTTTTTCATATTTTTGTTTAATCATCTTCCCTGGTGTCGCTGTACAAAAATCGATATAAAACTTCTGATCGACAACAATTCAAATATTTAAATATTGGTTGATTTAACCCAGTTAGCAAAATATAAATTTAAGTAAGAAAATATACGAGTAAAAAGAAAACCAGAAGTTATGACATATGGAAAATTGCAGGGACATATGGTCCAATGAGGGTTGAATGTCTTAACTAAAATTCATTCAAAAAGTCTCTTTCTAACAATTCTATGCATGGAATGCGACATGTCTAATCAGAATTCTAGGGCTACCAGTGTCTGAGAAAGAAATAAATACTTTGTATATAGTGAAATTGTTGATGGCATAAGGAATTCTTACATTTATTGTTTCGAAATCGATCTTCAGAATCACTAGTAAATCGTCAACAGGTTGGCGGCAACAAGCGATAATTCTTGACAGATGTTTAATTGATCCACATCAAAAGTAGGTACTCTTTGCCCTCTTTGGTTGTGTATATGCAGAAGGAAAATGCTCTTTTTCATTCATACTATTCCTTTCGTTTAAAAACTTGATGGTGATGAATGTAGCAATCTTCATAATTTCTTTAAATAATGTAGTGACATAAAAGTACTATTATATGATAATTCCATACTAACCATTTTTATTGTTTGTGAAGGCCAATCTCCTTTTTTATTTTATTTTCAGGCACATAGATTGAGATCATTGATGAAAGAAAATTTAATCAATGTCAAAAATGTTTCTTTCATTCATTTTTAATTTATGAATTTCAATTTATTGTAAAAACATAATAAGATGTTGTGCATTAAATGGGAATTGCATTGTTAATTAATTAAAAAATGTTGTAATTTAAAGAAACTGAAGGTCATTCTCATTTTTTATTGCTTATTTCCCAGCACATTGAATGAGATCATTGATGAAAGGAAATTTAATAGATTGAAATGTCAAAAATGTTTGCTTAATTCATTTTTAATTTATGAATTTCAACAATTTATAGTGAAAACATAATAAGATATTGTGCATTAAATGAGAATTGCATTGTTAATTAATTAAAAAATGAACAAAAAAAATAAAAAATTTGCTATAAATTTTGTTGCATAAATCTGTGCGTTCGAACATGATTTTAATTTGATCCCGGTAGTGCACACACAAGCAGCAACAACAGCAACATGGATGGCATGTAATTGCGGTATTCAGTGGAGAATGTATACGAGTTATTATATAATGTAGTAATGGATAGTAGGAACTTCATTTTATCATGATATCATAGGTTTACTACATAAATATTAATAACAATTAATAACTATTTGCAATGCTTAAGGCAGGTCAAGGCAATGCCAAAGGGGAATATGCAATGTATGTAGCCAGTGACTATAGATAAAATAAAGAGCATAAATATGCTAACCATGTTTCCATTATATGATGATGAAGTACCATAGGCAATGTGCAATAATAATATTAACTGTTGTTCTTTACTTTGCTCTTACATTCTTATAGATTTCATTAGAAAGTTTCTGTTAAATATTATGAACCTTTATTTTTACTTAGAAAATTATTTTTCTCTAAACATGAATTATAAAATATTACAATATCTAAGTAGTAGGAGCCTTACCTTAGCAGCACCTATTCATCCAAGCCAAATTGTGTAAATTAGTTTTCATTGTCCCAAGGCTATGTGTGTTAAGTACATAGCACTTAAATTTAATAAGCCCTCTTTTGACTTTGGTTCGACTTCTATGGCTTTTGTCTTTTCATGAATCAATCAAAATTATGACAGTTTGCTCTCGAACTTAATACTTGCTCAATGTAGGTGTTCAAAGAATAAGATAAGGTGTGGACATACAAGTATTACAATAAATAAACGATCAATAGTGTAAGTAGAGCATATAGTATTGTATGTAAATATTTATTGTGGAAATGCTTGAATATGATAAAATACAAAATTACTCAAATCACAGATTTTGTTTATAACAATGACTAATGACTCTCGCTGTCTCTCTCTCTCTCTCTCTCTCAATGATAATTCAATAATTATTATTATAATAAAATAAATGACAATTTAAATAGTATTATACATTTAATAAACCATTAGCTTTATTCAACTATTTTGTTTACTTGAATGCAAACAAGTGAAGCTATTAACGTCCGTTTATCGAAAGGCAAGAACACTTTGCATAATAAATGGTAATTTGCTACAAATCAAACTATAATTAAATGTCAATTTTCAAGCTGAAAGAAATCAAAAGAAACACATTTAGATTTATTTCTCTTCATATTGTGTTAAATTGTTTGAACTCGATTTATTTAGCGTCGAAAAGAGGCAACACTCAGTCACTTGGGATTGCAGTAAGTTTTAATAAAAGAAAATATTCAACAATGAAACCAACAAAACAAAACATAATGAAACCTTTATTCATTGCTTTGTTTAACAATTATAATAAAAATAATAATCATAAAAATAATGCTACCTAAAATGTTTATTATAATCAATGTCAAGGTTTGTTCCAAAGGAAAATTGTTATTAAAATTAAATCAAGACCAGGTAAATTTCCTTTTATTTCATTTAATTTTGTTATTGTTCAATGTTCAATTGTTTACCAGTCACACACGCACCCAAAATCAACAAAAAAAAAAAAAAAAAACGAAAGTGGTTGTCAAAAAAATGTGCAGCCTAATTATCGTAGAGTGTTGTGTGTTGCCTATCGCAAGTCGCGACACCGCGTGTTCACTGATTGTTATCAACCGTGTCAGACATGGGAATAATACAACATTTCACTTGATACATTTAAACATATGAAGGTTTGTTACCCTTATTGTGACAAGTGTATGTTTTCTGTTGTAACAAAAGGTTAATGATCGTTTTAGTACACATTCTCACATATATGCAGACTTGCTTGTGTCACATACTTTTAGGCAATGTTGAGACAAGTTTTATGCTTAAATAAATTCATAAATATTTGTTGAATATTTGAAAAGTCCAAGGACTTTATAACTTTCAAAATTAAAATGTATTATTCAACATCAACAACTGAGTCTTGTACATGAAGAAAATCTAATCAATATTTTAAAGAAACACTTGAAATATGACACACAAAACATTTCAAGTTGTATAATCTAAAATATGTTATTTTCAAACAAATTCAAGCATTAAGCAAAGTTCTTCAACACAAAATGTTAATATTTTACCATCTTTCACCCACATAGGAGAAATTAATGGGTTTACACCTACATTTTTTGGTCAACTGACAAACCAACCCACCGACAGACCCATGCCATGTTGTAGTGGTGTAATTTTTAAGTAATACCCTTGTCGCATTTTGTCAAACTAACACATCATTTTCCGGTGCATGCTTTTAGGCTTCACAACAACAACAAAAGTTCATTCAGCCCAATGACGGCGACTCACGATGTTCAATGCTCAAACCCAACAACGAAAAATTGCACATTTCGGCGCAAATTACTTCCTGTTATTATGCAAAAATATAGGACCTTTTCACTAAAACATTCACTGAGTTTGCTTAAGGCTCCTTTCCTTTCCTTTGTTTTTTTATTTTTTATTCGCTCAAAATTAGGCTTCACAATTTCTTATTTGATTATTTTTTTAAAATGCTTTATTTTATCGTTAGTGGTTATTTTGTTTTATTTTTGATCAATAAACAACAAAGGTTATTTACCATATGCATATTTCTATTACTTAGTTGGTTTACTTGAAATACCATCATATCTATAAAGTTTTTAAAAGCTTCTTATGGATCTATAAAGCTTGCAACTATTAGCAAGTCTCATCATCATCACCATCCTCATCATCATCACAGATATAAGACTGTTTTTTGTTGTTCATTTTTATCCTCCTTGAAATAGCATATTTCCGGCAGCTGCAGTAGCAGCAGCAGTTTGTCATCTAGTATTTTCCGGATTTTTAGATTCTTTTTTAAGCTACGCAAAGCGCTTTTTGTATGCTTCCTTTTATATCCATTTCATTTTTTATGCATTTTTACCAATTGTCATTCAACTTTTATGAAACCGAAAAAAAAAAATACTGCAAACTTCGTACAAAAAGTGAAAATCAAAAAGTCGAGTCGATTTGAGTTGAGTTGAGTAGAGTTGAGTCAAGCCAATCCGAGTCTTGCCTGTTTGTTTGGTATTCTATTGTCGTTGGTATCGCCATTGATTTTTGTTTTTTTTGTTTTTTGTTTTATATCACCTCGTGGAGAAAGGAGGCCTCAATCTGACATCCACCGTGAAGGTGGCTTTTATTCAAAATATACAAAAATTCTACTTGACGATAAATTCATGGAATTGCAAATTCAATAATGGTTATAGATTTGTGTTATTTCGCTCTCCCTCTTTTTGATACGAGACGAGACTTTGATTTCATTTCATATTTTTGTTGTTGTTGTTAGCTCAAGTCCCCATCTATTGGAGGCAATGCGATGCGATTCAGCTTATTCATATTCTTGTGCTATTGATTTCACTGTTACTTGTAGTTAAGTATGTCATTCGTTTGTTTGCTATTTCGATCCTTTCGATTCTTTGGTTTCGATTCGATTCGATTGGTTTTGTTTTTGTTCGTTTTCTTTGAATGCAAATCGAAGTCATATCGCCCAGAACCGCACAGAATTCACTCGTTGATTTTGCCAAGTGGTTTCCATCCACATTTTTTGTGTGTGACCTGTTTGCTTTTGGTTTCATGTTTAGAGTAGACAGCTTCATATTATTTGATGTTTGAATGTGCCCCCTTTTTTTGGCTTGTTTTGGTTTTAGTGTTTTTTGTTTTGTGGCTTTTCCATGTTTGGCTCTGATACCTTTTACTATTGTTGGCTTATTGCTAGTTGACTTGTCTCAAGTGCTTATGGTCGCCCCATTGTGCTTGGTTGGCATCGAAAATATGGAATTGCGGTAATTGGTTTCGTTGATGGTTGTATTCGTTCGATTGGTTTTTAAATTATGCGTATAGATTTGAGATGGTAAGTCACAAAAGGGAAGTGGTTTCCTGGTTGGTTGGTTGGATAAATGATTATGGGAAAGATCCAATCAGTTTGAGTAATTTAAGATTACAATGGAATTAAACTTTAATTTGCTTGAAATAAAGTTCATTGAAATGCACCAGATGTCAATAATCAAACTTAATAAAAAAGATCTTTTTCTAATGAGTTTAATCAATGAACCACCTCTCTTTCTCTCTCTCTCTGTCTCTCTCTGCTTATACTACTTTATACAATTTGTAGTACAAAAGAAAACGTATATCAAACTAAGTTTTCAACAAGTTTTCCCGCTTTTCAAACACTGACACACATAAACACAGAAATTTCCTTTCCGTATCCTTTTCACATCCTACGACAGTCATATTATATTAAATGTGGGCGCAGGAAAGAGGATTCTATGATAAAAACTTTGACACTTGTTTGGCAAACAAACAGCAACTAACACCTTCTACCAAGCAATTACATAAGAGTGCCCCTACACAGCAGGGAATCTTAACTATTATTGGCATCGGTGGCAACGACAATCATTTAAATGAGCCACATTGAGTCGCAGCCATCAGCAGGCAATGAACACAAAAAGTGAGTGAGATCGGTAGAAACAAGAATGGAAAGTGAATGCATATGCGAGCCAAGGTTTTCTTTAAAGAAATCAACGACCCACCATTCAGTCTGCCACAGCACCGCGCCTTACTATAGTCAAATAAATCTTATTTAATTTGACTTTGGCACTTTTTGGCGCAATTTGATTGCCATCGCTGAGGCAAATGTTCTCTCCAGCCATGTTAATCCAAGCCATGTCCTTATCTGGCACAATGCTTCTCTGTTCTGCTTTTTGTGAACCGACACTCCTATAAAGACTTGCCTGGTTGCCTGTCTGCTTGCTTGCCTGCCTTATCAGACACAGCTGTTGCTTCAAAATTTTCAAGTGCATTTGAATGGATTTTTTGCGCGTTTCGCTTGGCTTCATGGACGCGCCAAGTACTCGAAAAAGTGTTAAATGTCATGTCGTGGAAATGGTGGTTGGATGATTTTCTCAGGGGGAAAGACGCTACATAGTCCTGGAGTGATAAGTAAGGGAAGTTATCGTACCTTGAGAGGCCTGCAACCATTGTGATGACGACAACGATGAAAATTTACCACAGCTGCGCTACATTTATTGAACTTTTAATGGAAAAATCATTTCAAAATGTTGTATTCTCCCGTTCATTGTGTTTGCCAGTTTGCCCTTTTGTTATAGCTTCCTTTCCTACAATAGTTTTTTTCATTTCTCATTTTGTGTCATTCTTCGTCTTTGAATTATTGAAAAATATTCAACATTTATTGATATTTTTTTTCACATCAAAATAAAGAAAGAATGTCATGCTACATATTTGCTCTTTCCGGTGTGAGTTTTTCCTTTCATATGAAAATTTGTAATAAACAAAATACTATCATTCATACTATAATAAAAACGAATTTAATAAAAGACGTGGTACAACATTCAAATTTTAATGAAGGTGGCAAAGAGTTGTGTCGAAAACCGCATGCATGGAATTTTAAATGCAAGAAATGGCGCTTCTGACTTTTCAATTGCCTTCTTTCATATTTCACTTTGATATTCAGAGAAAAAAAGAACTTGTTGAAACTCTAAATTAAATTTTAGCCTCAAATTATGCTACACTTTTTGCTTTCACTACTCTATTATGCACTACTCTACTCGTTGCTAACGAACACGATCTCGTGCGTGAGCGTGTCACCCGAGGCAACTCACGTCGTCATTGTTGTCTACTTTTTTGGCATATTAATTTCATTTACTGTTCCACGCTTTCTCATGTTTTGATTTGTATTTCCATATCCCATTTCTTTTTTCTCCTTTTTTATTTAGGTTGTCCTTTTCTTTCTTGTCATGAGCAAAATTTTTATTTTTTGCTGTTGCCTGCTTATAGGCATCGCATACCGAGTAATGAAGGACAAGATATCTTCTGATTACTTTTTGATTAAACTGTAACTTGAGAAACTTATTTTCTGTACAGACAACATCATCAACCTACAACTTTTTGCATCCTTTCCCTTTTTATTTTTATTTTCATTTTCAAAATTGCAATTTTTTCCTTATATTATTTTGCTAGTATTTTTTCCATGTTTAATTTAGCAATAACCATTTTAAAGTTGTTTGTTTGCTGTTATTATTTTGTGTTGCATACTTTTCATAAATATTTCATGCCACAATATGAAGCAGCAATATGTGCAGCAGCAGCTGAAGCGACAGCAACAGCATGTGAATTCATTAAGTTTTTATTGTGAAAATTGCTCATACTTCCAGGTTGCGAACCTTAGTTTTTATATCTCTTTGACTTGTGCTTGGAGAGTTCACGACTTCATGGGCAAATGTCAGAAATCAGACAGTTTCCGTTTAGCAATCTTATGCAGAAGCAAGCAGCAACTGAACAGAATAGAATAGCATAGAATAGGAAGGAAAAGAATAGTAGAGAAGATTATGCAACGACATTTAAATGAATGTTTGAATAGAGAATTTCAATTTTGTACACCTTATAGTAGTAGCAAATAAATGTTCATGGAACTGAAAAAATATTCTATATCTTTAATGTGCCAACTAAATTTGATGCTTGATGAAGAAAATATCTCATCTTCACTGAACAGAGAGTCACTTGATTTGCTTTAAACCAAGTTAAATACAAACTTCTTTTCTTCTTTCTATATCAATTAAGTTTTGTATCCATTTAAGCCAACAATTATTTTGAGAAATTCAAACCTCAAAACAATATTTTCCTGCAAGGAGAAAGTTTTCAAATATCATGTAGGCAACTTATGAGAAGATACTCACTCATATATAGAGAACAGAACAAAAGGAAGTGAAAACAAGATATGAATCAATATACTATAAATGTATGTACAAACATATGTAGAAACTAAGTTCGTGTGACTTTTTCTTCACTAGTACTATGTTGGATAAATTCTTTTATTCCCTCTGATTCATTTTCATCGTCATTGGTATGCTATGTTGCTGACCAAATGGCGTTCACCAAATCATGTTCTAAATACAATTTTCACCTATTCTATTTTCATTTTCTCACTACTAACAATTACTGAATTGAATTCTCTGTTTCGGTCTGTTCCGGAACCACTGTACATATACTCGTACTATATACGAGTATTTTACTATGTTATATTCGTCTTTGCTTCATTTCATTTTCTTTTATTTTTTAAGTACTATATTTGGATTTGTGGTATTTTCTTATTTGACCGCCTTTGCTTTTTGTCTTTGCCTTTCGTTTTCGTTCGTTCACTCTTCATGGTTAATTTTATTGGTAGTATATATTCTTTCGTCTATTTTCGCATTCTTGAGTTTGTTTCTCATCGCGATATATATGCGATATAAGTACAATACTATACAAGGATACAACAAGCGTTTGCCATGTTTATTTTTAATTAATTTCTTTTTTTCTTTCATTTTTCCTTCTTTCTAAGCACAATGAAATTGCGGACGAAAAGAAAAAAAATAAGAGAAAAGAAATTATTTAAGCCCTAAAATGCCAAAAATGCAATGTTTTGTCTGCTTCTCTATGTGAGTAAGGATCCATGGCCTTATTTGTAGAAAATCGCTTGTTTCTGTTCTTGTTAGTTGCCTTTTTTCTCTCCTTTTTTTATTGTTTCCTTTTTTGATGGTTTTTTGTTCAGTTTAGCGGTCTTTGTTAATTTTCGTAATTTTCCACTTAATTTCCTGGATACTTTGAGGTTGGTAATAAATGTTAATAGACATTTTCCTCTTCTACTTTTTTCCCTTTGGCTTGATACATCACTAAGCAAAGTGAGTAAAAAATTTAAGTAATTACCCAGTTTAAATTGTAAAATAATCAGTTATTTCTTTTGTTTATAAATAAATTATTTAATTTATTTATTATCACAAAGAAATAATTTCAAAATAAAATTGATAAGTCGAAGAGAATTTTATTATATTTTAATAAGTCAAAACTGAATGAATAAAATAAAATTTAAGTAATGCAATTTCTTTATTTTGTCTTTCATTAGCCTAAAAGTTTATTATATTCTATATCAAATATAAAATTTCTTTCTTTATAATCATTAAATACAAATAACAATTTTATGTTGCAAATAATTTCCTTTTCATTTCCCACAAAAAAAAAAAAAGAAAATAAAATAAAAAAAATTATATCCAAACGATTATTGAGAGGAAACGGAAGTTGGCCATGTTAAGACCACATAAAGACATTTTTAATATATTCAACCAACAAAACAAATAAATAAGAACAGTAAGAACGATAAAGACATCAATAGCCAGAAAGAGCGAGAAAGACAAAAGAATAAGATAATCTTGGATTATTGAATATTGAACAAAAGCTTTGAATCATGAATGTTGTACAGAGTTCACATGGAAAATAATATGAGGCAGAAGTAAGTAAGAAAAAGGAAATGTTTTTATTTATTTAATAAAATATAATAAAATATGGAAATTGTTGGCAAATACAAAAGCAAAAATGCAGGCAAAGCAGACAAAGCATAAAGCTTAAGTCAACAAGGATCAAAGGAGATTACAGATAACTTTTGTTGTTTATAAAAGAGATTCGATTTTTATTATTTATTTTATGTGTGTTTCTTTCATTTAATTTTTATCCAAAATTTTATAAATCTCAATTAAATTAATGTGATTTTTATTTATTTTATTTTCCATTATGTTTTATCATTTTTCAATCACTTTATTCATTTAGTCAATCAAAAAATCAATTAACATAATTTATTAAGTTTCTGTTTTGCCACAATGTTTTCTTTTCTAATCCAATGTGAAGTTTTAAGTTTTTTTCGTAAAGTATTTCCTAAAGAGGTGAAAAGATAAAGAATAACAGAAACTTATTCTGTGTTATTAAATTTTGTTGTATATTGTATTACATGTTTCTTTATGCAATAATTTGTTAAATATGTTGAATGATTTGCTCTTTATAAACCTCTTGCATTTGTTTATTCAATACTGATAAATTCGAACTGATTCAACTTGCTTATCTAATACCAATAAGATTATATGCAAATTTGTTGTACTATTCATTAGGAATATGAAGGGCATGAATCTCACCCATACATCTGCTTCCTTTTTAACAATTTTGCCAATCTCTGCTATTTTAAAAAACATGTTTCACTACAATTCATACAATAAAATTACAATAACTCGAAGTATCAAAGACTCAGATATTTATTAATGATAAGAATAGACAAGGTATTTCTTTAAGACAATCATTTTACAAATTATTATACTTAAAATCTCTCCAATTTGAACTTGTTGCTTAACAAATTTAATTTATTAATGTGCCACCTTTTAATGCATTTTGCAATTGGCTTCGGGTATTGTTAGAATGTTACTCATAAGTTGTATAAAAAACCCCCTTTCCATTTATACTACAATCAAAGTTGGTTTAAAATAGAAAGAAAGAAAATAGGGGACGAGAAGCAAAAGAAAACATTCTACCATTGTTAGTCAGTTTTCAAAACAGATCTTTACAAATTTGAGAAATTTCTTAGCCTTGCAAGAATTTTATTCTATTTTATATTTCTTCTCTTTTTCTTATTTTAGTATTCTTATTATTATTTTATTTTTATTTCCTAGTTTTTCAATTTATTGCGAATTGTATTGCATTCTTTTGGGAATACTGCGACGAGTTACTACAAGAGATAGATAAATCTATTTGTGGCCAGGCCAGTTGGCAACAGTTAACAGTCTCTCAATGGAATGAATGCCGCTTGGCATAAGAATGAATAAGGACATTGTAGCTACTTTTAGTTAAATGAGTTTATTACGCTTGAGTGATAAAACTGTTGAAGTAACTTTGATTTGAATGGGAATTCAATAAGGGAGTAAATAAGAATACAGTAAAGGAAAAAGTTGATTTGTTAGGAGAGAGAGAGAAGGAGAATCGTTGTTGTTAAGCATCATTTCATGATTGATTTTCAATCTATTAAAAGTTCTTGACAAATAACAAAATTGATAAACAATACTAATTTCATCATCATCATCGGTATCAACATTAATTCATATTTATTATTTATTGTATCTTGTGATATAGAAACATAATTGTAAATATGATTCTACCATATTTAAATATTTTTAAGACAAATAACTTCAGTAATTTTAAAATATATTTAACATTCATTATTTATGATTTCCTTTTGTAATGTTTAACCAAAATTAAGATTCTGTGTGTCCCAAAAGAAATGAACTATAAATTTATTTTAATGAAATTACTGAAGGGTAATTGGCTTCGGATATCAATTAAAGAATGTAAATAAGTAAAATTAGTTTATTAAAGAAAAAATTAATATCTGATTCAAGATTATAATAATGCTGTGGATAGGGAAGAGAAAAAACACACCCAACAACAAATTTATACAAAATTTCAATAAACAACAAAATATATTCATGTCATTAAAGATAAAGTAAACAAAATTGTCGCATACAAATAATTGTTCGAATTTAAATTAGAAATCCACAAAATGTATAAAATGAAATATTTAAATAAACTATGTACAATTGTATGTATATCCATAGTATATATGTGTGTTGCCTGAATGTTTGTGTATATCATATTGTACTTTGGAATGAGTTAAATGAGATCGACACACACAAAACTAACAAAGTTTCGAGTTCACCACTTTAACCAAAATGCAATTAAATTCGCAAATTTATAAATTGCAAGTAATTTTGTAGTAAATTCATTGTATAATCAGTAAATGAGGGAAATGCAAAGGTGAGGGAATATGTCATTCAAGGGTGCTTGGTTAACAAAAAACACCCTATTCTAAATTCATTTTAACTACAATAAAATAAAATAGATTGATATATACTTAGGTATGTATAAATAAAGTAGAATAATGAAGAATTTAACGAGAGTAGTAAAGACATTTTAATATTAAGAATTCATAAATGTAATGAAATAATTAAAGGATTTGAACGTAATCTTAATGTTATTATATATTATTGATTACAAAATTTTAATTCAATTTAATTAATTGCAAAGAGCAGATAAATTTTGCATAAAATATTGAACAAAATGCCAACAGATGACAATATTTCACTAAATGAAGATAACATTTTTTCATTAAAATTGCAGCAAAACTTTCTTCAAGGATATATGATATAGGACTATAAATATGATACTCGTACTAACATACAAAAGTAGTATAAGGGATGAAGCAATAAAATGGGGAAAAGGGGGAGTATTAAGTCTTGTGTGAAATCGGTATTAATGCATTAATTTAGTGAAACTCAAGCGTAAGTAAATATTGAAATACGATTTTATTAAAATTTACTCCATTCTTATCATGTATGTACAATAGTACATTAAGATCAACCCTCGTCGTTGTATAAATTATTATCAACTATGCACATATTTGCACAGAAGAAGACACATTCTAGATAGTACAGTCATCTCCCTTTTGGGGGAGGATTCAACATTTTACTACTATGTATAATGCAAATAAATAAAACTGAAATGAATAAATATAGATAAAATAAGAATTGATTTTTCAAATTAAATTCAAAGACAAATTTATTTTATATAGCATTTTTTTGGGCATTGAACGAATATAATAGTAGGCGCATTTTAATCAAGAGAAATTGGAAAGAGAGAAGAAACAATACAAAATAGGTCAATAATTTTATAATAATTAATATTATGTGTTCTGAGAAGAGTTAAAATACACTAAAAACTATGTATTTTATTACTTAAGAATTTAAGTGATTTCTTGCACAGAATTCTTTCTAAGTAATATATAAAAAAAAGTGTTATTTCTTGACACAAAACTATGAAAATCGTTTATCTTTGCTTTTGTTTCTAATTTATTTACGAGGGTCAATCAATAATTCAAGTGACCGTTGAATGATGGATTCTTGCATCAATATTAATACATTTGTCCCAATTTTAAATCATTTCATTTATATTTTATTTCTCAACAAAAAAGCCTTTATCCTAATGATTTTTGTTCGTTCACACAAATTCTTTGACCACCACGTAGTTCCTGAACTATTTTGTACTTAATTCCTCTTTGAGTGGATTAAATAAATGAAAATCAATAGGAGCCAAATCTAAACTGTACGAATTTGATGTTGATCTGCCTTTTTTTCAATGGTTTCCCGGTTTAAGTCAGCTTTGTAGTAAATTAGAATGACACTTTCTCTCTGAGACTTGCAACGTTTTTCCTTCATTGCTGGCTTTACTTTTTTCAACAGAGATCCATATACTTATCGCTTCAAATATTTTACTTAAAACTGCTACTCCAGTATCCCAACAGACTAAAACAAGGGCGATGATTGCGTACTGAATATCTATTTGATATAACTGTGTAAGTTTCTTTCCTTCCCATGCTTTGTTCTTCGAACTCTATTTTAATATTATGATTCATATTAGCAAGTTATTCACCTTCAAAACTACTATTTAATATTGTTCAACTAGTATGAAAAGAAACATGCCATTGTCAAATGGAATTCTTAAATTGTTAACAAGAAAAATGTCCATCCATCAATTGATCAAAGCTTAAACAAAAAGTATCTTTTTTATGTTCAATATACAATATAAACATCCCTCTTTAATAATTGAATGACCTTCGTAAATGAATGTGAAAGGATGAAGAGGAAAATAAAACTTAAAGACGACAAAACACACATGAGCAATTCTTATTTATTATATTTTATTTAGTCTGTTTACTTTGGAAGAACCAAAAGGGAGTCTCTCTTGTATCGTATTGTCTTTTAGTTTGTTACTTTGCGCCCTTGCGTCACGCAGCACTCCCCTTGTGGGATGACTTTGACATTTACTTTTTCGCTTTTACTTGGGCGTTCTTGAAACTTCTTATAGTGACTTTGACAGTTTTATAAGATTTATGTCATGCTAAATTAAAAATTACGTTCGCGAGCACTTTTCTCTTCATTTCGAAGACCTTTTTGTGTATTTCGAGTATTTTGTTGTTACAGCATTAAGTTGATGGTCTTAGCATTTAAGTTAACATGACTTCCTGTTTCCTTTGTTATGAAGTTCTTGGTTTTATGGTTTATCATACTTGACGAAAAAAGGATATAAATTCTTAAGTGTTGATGTTTTTTAGTAATTGTGATACATGTGAGTTATAACGAGCGAAGAAAATTAAAAGACAAAATAAAAAACCTTTTTCCTTCTGAATGATTCTTGAAACTAATGACAATTAAGTCAATAGATATTTATTGAATACTACTAATGCTCAAGACTTTTATATAGTTCCAGTATTACAGTAGTATTGCACCGTGGGGGCATATTTTTAATGTTTCATAACTTTTCAGTGATGGTTATCATTTTCTATTTTGACTAAAAACATTCATTTATATGAGATATTGACATATGTATCAGTGAAGTATTCAGCAAGGCTATTCACATTATTGCAATAAGTTTCATATGAACAATGATTTGGTCTTCATCATAATAGGAATAAGCAGTGATTTAGTCTTCTTTAAACATATTAAGATTAAAGTATTTTCTAGTTGTACCTTCAATACAACTGGTATAGTATTTCTCAAGTCTTACTAAATCGAATAGTTAAGGGATAGTTTCCAATGATAATTGCAATTTAACTTATATTCCCTAAGTAAATTTATTAATGTTTAACAAATTAACCTCATTTAAACCCTTGCAGTCCACTAATTACGCTCATTTTCCACGCTCTTCATCAAAAATGCTTGCTTAGACAGAGCTAATTTGCAACTTCATTAGCGTGCTAAAGGCAAAACTTAGCTGCAAGTACTTGTAACCAAGTGAATTCTTATAATTCTTATACTTACGTACAATATTTCCCAAACCCTAAACCAACCAACAATTTTCTTCCTTTTTGAAATTTTGTACTTGAAACCAAGCAAAAGATCGAGGAAAACAAACAGTAAAAGTTCGTACTCTTGCAGTATAACTTAAACTATAACTTTTAACCTCTAATGCTGTTGCTGCCCAAAGTTATGCAACAACGTTGCCATTTCCCATCTCCAACCATTTACGGCCGGGCCAGTTTTGCCATATGCTGAGTGACGTCTCTGCGTAACCATTTTACTTATGCATTGAATGAAGTTTTTAAACACTTTTGGCCATTACTTACAGATCAAAACTCATGACTTCGTCTACTTCTACTACTATTCTCCCGGTGCCGTCTGTTACATTTTCTTTAACTACTATTACTTACTACCTAAACTACTTTTCATGACCCTCTACTATTGCTACAATTACATTGTAATATTCTTTCATATTTTCACTTATACAACCCCAGACTCTCACTGAAAATGAAAAAAAAAAAAAAAAAACATCAACTAAATTTAAATTTTCTATTAACAACAAACTTTTTGTCGTAAGTTTTCATCAAAAAGATAGTATTTAGTAGGTAGTAGGAGAAAGTCAAAGAAAGGGATTCATTCAAAGTAGTAGTAGTGAAAAGAAAGTTTGTTCGCCTTGTCAGTAAGCTATTTTCCCTTAAATAGTAATAATTTTTTTCTTTTTACCTTTTCTTCGCCGTTTTCTTGTTTTACTTTACTTTAGTTACTTTACATCACTTGCTGCGCTTTTTTGCACTCAACTCAAAGATATTTTCAAGTGCATTTTGGAAACTTAAATTAAAATATTGTCGGTGTCTTCTGCCATTTAGAGGCGGACAGAATTGGGTAGGTTAGTTTATTTTTGTAACCATTTTTTTGTTTGTCTTCCACATTTTTTTATTATATAGTATATCTGATGATATTATAATATCACCGTTGATGGATGAGTTGAAACATTGAAGCGCACTTACTGAGGCAGCTCACTGCATCAGCTAAGAAAATATCTGAAGTAGTTTGCATTTTGGCATAAATACTTATGTAAATGTTTGCGAAAGGAATTTTCGGTATCATTTGAGTGTTGGGAAGAAGAGTATCTACTGACACTGAAATGATGGCAGCTTATGGTTTGGAAGTTTGATTCCCAATAGACTTGGTTGGAGTTTATAACATATAGTATCCTCCCCCTTTTAATGAGTAAAATAATTCATTATAACAAAGATTTACAGAAACCCCAACTTGAGTGAATTCAGTTGAGTAAATCTTGAAATATGATATACATTCTAATTGAAAAGCAATAACCCTAATGTCTATCTAACATATGTCCTAATGATGTCTTTCTCATTTACTATATTGTATGTTTATAAATAGAACAAAAAGAATAAAATGAAATTACACAAATTATGGTTTTTAAATTATTTAAAGCATTCATCACTTTATTTAACTGAGTTGCTTGAGTTGGTGTGCTTATTGTAGAATCCTTTTTGCGCTTTTCTCTTATTATTATTATTTTTTTTTTAATTTTGTAAACATTGCTTGTGCATCCTTTGTTTGTGAAGTGTCTCTCTGTGTGTGTGTGTGTGTGTTTGCAATAGACGACAACAAAGCGACAACACTCAAATAATGAATCCACAGGAAGACAAATGGAGTAAAGAAAGGAAAAATAGCAACGTAGATGAGTCCAACAAACGCAAAAAGGATCTGTGAATGCGAGTAAAAATTGGAGTAACTTCTTTTGTCAACGCAAATAAAAAGCACCACAATTTCGAATTATCTAAGAGTGCAAAGTGAATGAATGAATGAATGAATGAATGAGTGAGTGAGGAATGTGAAGTGAACTCATGAGGGGTGTGAAGGATAACTGGCATCGAGTGACTGACTGAGTGAGTAAATGGCAAACGAGTGGCAGCTTCAAAGCAAGCAATGACATTCGAGTGCAGTCACTGCGAAAAATGACATAAAAACGTATTAAAATCATAAGGGCGAACGCGAACGAAGCCAAAGGAGTACGCGTTGAATATGAAATTTGAAAAAAATAAAAACCAAGATATACAATGGGGAAGAGAAACATCGCGGACAAATGTCCTGCTGTCGACCGAATACGTTGACTGACGCTGACTCACTCAGTAAAGGACTCACACTAGCTCCAATGCGTTTATGCATACATAAAAGTACAAGGAGCGTCACAAAAGTTGCAACGACCTGAGCTTAACCAATGACTATCTGCGAACTTATCAAAGTCATTTGGAGATGAATGTATTGGCAAAACACAGATAAATCAAAGGTACAAGCGGACATCAATACAGTGTCCCGTAAATGATATGGTTGATAAACTATGCCTAATCCAATTGAGAATTGCTTTGAAACCTCTCAGAACAATTTGAACATGATCGCTTATGGTGGAAATATCCTTAACAATTTGTCGTTTCACTGTTCCCAATATTGTAAATTCCACTGAGAGGACCCCTAAACCCCATTCAGAAAACTGACTCATACAACAATTTCAGGATGTGTAAATGCAGATAAGAATAACAACACATTCAGTTAATCGGGGATTACTTCGAAGAATGTTACGAACTGGAAGTCAGACACTTTTTGTAAACACCTCGTATTATTATCCTGCCGTAGTGGTAGCTGGAAATTTGGTCTGTGTCACCTACTATACCACCAAATTATTTGGCAGTTATTGCTGATGTGTGTGCGGGAGTTTTTTTGTTTAAAATATCCTTGCGCCCCGGTAGATGTCATTGTAATTGTGATTGTGATGCTGCTGTCTTTTACGATGCAACAGACACAGACGCGACGGCGTCAACTTAACTAAAATGTTGACTCAACCTATAAACCAAGAAGGAATTTGAGTCCCGTTTCCCATCAGTTTAAACAAGTCAACCCAAGAACAATGAATAAATTCGAGTAAAAGGGAAAAAATCGTAAAAAAAAGATGACAAACAGTCAAACTGATTGAATAATGTACCCGTTTGGGTACCCACTAACTGAATGCAAAAGGATTCAAGCGTTGAGTTATGGCACGATTATGGTTTGATTGTTTTGCGCTTGGCATTGGTTGATTTTTTATGATACGAGATGAATAGCGGGGAAGGAAGCACAATGCACTAAAGCAATTCTAATAGTGTTCGAAAAGTGATGTCTTTTTATTGTAGTATTACTTTAATGATGCCTTTTTAAGTCGTTGTAAGCTTTACGAGGGTGGATGTTCTTTGTCTTTAAGGGGTGTCGCCATTATGAAGATGAATGTGGCGCCAGGGAAATTACAAATTATAGCATAACAAAAGAAATGGGTGTCGACGAGTGGGTGCTCGACACGATGGGCGGGTATCTGCTGTCTGGATGTTTTTTTTTTTTTTTTTTTTTGCTTTCACATGTATTCATTATGTTGCTGTGTGTTTTTATGTATTTTAAAGTATTTATTAGGGTGAAGCTTTAATATTTGTGGGACATTTTAAATAAAATATTTGACATATTAAATTGAATTTGAGAATATGATTTCTTCATGGTTTAAGAAACCAGTAACTTCTATTCCTGATTATGATCAAAGTCAAAAGTGTTGTGTTGATGATTCTCAAGTTTTTTAATTAGTTGTATCTTTAACCCTTAAACGGACACCATGGACTGGCCAGACCCTTTTTTTACTATGTGCTGATTTTAAAAGTAGAAAGTATTAAACTACATCCATGGTGGATAAAAAAATTAGGTAAAAGTATGGGATATAGGCATTTTGAATTAGTTATTTCAAGATTGTACACCATGGTGTTGCCATAGCCCTATGCAATTCATTGAATTTTGTATGGAATTTGTTCAATTTTTTACTTACGGATTTTTGCTTTTTTTCCACCTTAATTTACCTGAACACATAATGAAAATCTCATAAACATATACACTATATACTCAGACACATGTATAGACACTTAAAAACCACAATATCAAATATATATGGTCTGGCCAGACCAATAGTGTCCGGAATAAGGGTAACAAAAGTCCATGTAGGGTTAATTAACTACTATTACATCTTCCACACATTATTGCGATGTCGGTAAAGTAGATGGTTACATAGTTTACAGTGAGTTTAGATAATGAAGAAGTCTTATATTATATTTGTTACTGTGAAAGTTTATTTCATCTAACACTGTTGATGTCTTCATGTCTCGGTGAAGTGTTATATTTATCATATACCACGGAACTCCATATATACGAGAATAGCTTTATTTTGTATCCTACGATTGTTGTAGGCAGTAGTGGGTGTCCTGTATGGCTTAGTGCCAGTTTTCTAATGTTTTGATAGCAGCAAGCAGTACACTATTTACATGGGTTGGTCAAGTAAGGTGCTTGTCTAGGGTCACACCTACATATCGAAATAGGTTCACCTGGGGAATAACTCCACAGTCGTACTATAAGACTAGAATCTAATTTGACATTAATTCTAAAGAATGCAGACACAGTTGTTTAGTTTTTTAACTATAAATGCACATTTAATCTATTTTTTTTAATTTCGTATGATTGTCCGCTATTAAGGATCATAACTTCATATTTGCTCAGGAACTTTCTAACAGATTGATTTCTATTACTCGCATTTCTTTATAATGACAGTGGACTGTGATATAATATAAGTTACATGTTTTTCAGGTATAATTCCTAGTCCGAGTAAATGATTGTTGATTGCTCTTTACTTTGCCTAATGAAGTCGTTAAACAATTTATTTAACAAAGGACTTATTTATTTTTAAAAGAATTATACTAATCAAAAAAAGAAAGAACTACATGCTTCGCTAATATTATCTATTTATAACATAAATAACAAAGGTTGAAACTCGGAAAATGTCTATGAAAGTCGTGGCCCACTGCTTTGATTGTGATTGTCGCAATCTACACTCTAACACTTCTTTAGTCTTTTTGTGGGCGAGTCCCTATCAAATCCCATCAAATAACTGTAATTGTAAAGCTTTAAAGGGGGAATCCCTATTCATCTTTGTGCCATTCATTCATGTTATTGTATACTCACGATTCATGCAATATGTACGAGTCTCTTCCTTTGTACAGACGTGTATGTGCAACATTGCATGTGAAACTAAGCCACAAAATGTATGACGCCTACCTGACCACACCTCCGTCCAGTCCACAGTTACTGTCACTACTGCCACTACTGCCACTACTTCTACTACCAACTACGCCTATAGTACTTGCTTATGATGATGGTGATGGTGGGGGTGATGATGATGATGATGATGATGATGATGCTTCTATGTTCAACTCGAATCACACTAACGTGTAGCCACAAGCAGAGCGTGTGCAATAAATATGAATAACGAGCTCGACGTGAGTGGCACACTAAAAATGAACAACGACAGCAAGACACTGACACATACACTCAGACACATACATAGATACTACATGCAACAATATACAAATAGAAGGAGCCGAAGGACCCAAATGAAAAGCCATGAAGCATGCTTCAGTTTGAGTCACTATACACACAATACTGCGATGCACTGGCAAAGATCTAGTGGGGCTCAGTCATTGTTGCATGTTTTGTACTTGTTGGTCGTACATAAATGGGAGGTCGACGTCGTTCAGATCAGAGTAGATAATGGTATGGGTAAACAGGCTAGGGACGAATGAACAAACGAGTGAACAAACAAACAAATGTTTGTTTTATGTAATGTTTGTTGTTGTAAATAGTGATTTGAAGTCCTTCTTGTGTCTGTTAGTGTGCGTTTGTGTGTACTATATATCCATATATTTGGGATTGGAGAAAGAATGGGAAAGAGTGAAAGGCAAAGTTTAAATTAGATAAAGAGCAAAAGTTGCCAGTTGATTGGCGATAAAAGTTTTATGAAGTCAAACTTGTCTCGTTTTTAGCTTCTTTCTCTTTTTCTCTCTCTATTTCTCGTATTTAACCTTTATCTTCTTATGAACTAGTGAAGTTAAATTAAAGATGAATAAAAGTGAAATTCGATTCGAGAGGATGCTGAACAAAAATTAATCTGCAACTACAAGATTACATTCATTTCTTCGTCTCACATACAAAAAACACAAACAAAACAGGATATTAAAAAAATCCTAAATAATCTCATAAAGTCCATGAAATAGTTGTAGCTTTAGTATATAAAAGTAGATCCGCACTACAAAAGAAGACTCATGAGTGAAAACACATGCATATGCATCTGTAGATAAACTCAATTTGGTGAAAAGAAACAAAAGAAAAAGAAAAGCGGAAACGGAAACGGAAACTAAAATCGGCAACAACGGAAGTAACAGCAGACAATGACAGGCCGGGACATCATTGAGAAGGAGTTACAACTGCAAATGCGCTAAAAATTTGTTGCTGCTCTAATCTAACACGAAAATTGCATGAACATTTTCCTAGCAATGAGCTTTTTATTATCCTTTTACTATATATTTTTTGTTTTCCAAAACAAGTACCGCTAGTGAGTTGCAATAAATATTTGTAAGACTGCATTATGCACTGAGAAAAATTGAAACCCAGAATTTTAAGCTTAGTAAACTTATTACTAAATTAATGAAGATATATTTACACCAAAGAGAAATGTCCCATAGGATCGATTTACTAAAAAATGTCTGCAGAGAAGTGTAAATATTATTCAGAATTCCTTTTTTTATTGTGTATTTTTCGGCTAACACATATATGTATTGGCTTCTGTTGTATGCTGCTGCTTCTCTCTGAGTCCCATGGCAGACATATGTGGTGTAGTGTGTTGCTACCTTTCTATTGCAGTCTTTATAGCACTCAACAATTACATTCTCATTTCTTCTATTACCTTTTTGGCAGACCGAATTATTTGTGGATTTGTTAGATTTTTTACATTTCTTTAGAGACAAAATTCACGATTTAAGAAAGTGCCATATACTCGTATATTCATATGTAGCATTTCTTTTGCATAGTTTTAGGATTTATTTTAAGTGCTTTCAAGGCTAACAAAATTCATACAATATAATTAACATTTAAAACATGATTTTGCATTTTAGTCGAAATGTTTCATTTTTTTTTTCTCTCTATACATATTTTCATTATACAACTTAATCACAATCAAATCAAACAACGACAACATACTCGACAGTGACGACGACAATGACAACGACAAATATGACAAAAGCAATAAAACATGATTTTATGATTTATAATTCTCCAAATATATAACAAAAACAAAAGCAAATATTCAACGCGACAGATATGAGATATAAATCTCGGCTAAAAACCTGATGACAATAAACAAGCGTCGACAACATGTGAACAAGCAGTCATGACACAACATTCTCACTCACTCTCTCTCATTCACACACACACACACACACACACACACTCGCACACACACACACATACACACACATGATGAATTATCTGAATAAACTGATGGTTTGGGTAACACATCCAGCTTACAGCCAAACAAATGCGTTGAGTGACTAGGAATGTGTGATTTAAACAAAAAAAAAAGTTTGAACATTAAAAATGTATCTGTTGGATAGTGAATGTGTCATGAGAGATTTGCTAGTCAATGAAAAAATAAATAAATATGTGAAGAAAATTTCAATGGTGAAAAAATTAATAATAAATGAAGTAAAATAAGCGACTTAAAAAATAAATTTCAATTATTTTAATATATTCGTACTTAAAAATTCATTTTTATTCAATTTATTTTTTGTTAGAATCCATTAAAAAATAACAGCATATATAATTATGAAATACATAAAAAAAAAAATAAAAAAAACAGAATTTGCATTTAACTTTGATTTAATTTTTCACTTTCACCTTTGTCTCTTTCTTTCATCATTAGAATTCACTTTGGCTTTGCGTGATGTACGCGTACGTGTGCCACACGCTGTACGTCGTGGCGAGAAGGCGACGCTGAAATGCATTTACAATATTGAAGATGACACCTTGTACTCGGTTAAATGGTATAAAGGACGACGTGAATTCTATAGATACACACCCAAAGAGACACCACCAATGAAGGTCTTTCACTTTGCTGGCATAAAAATAAAGGTAAGCAAACCATAAAATTTATTCTAAAAATTTATATTGAAAATTTCAAAATTGCACAAAAAATAACATTTCATAGTATATAAATTATTTGGTAAACATTTTTGTTTGTTTGCATATCTCTAATAAAGATTCATTAAAAAATATTTCAAACAAAAAAATTCCCAAAAAAAAAAAACTAAAATCAATGGAATAAGCAAAAATATAGAAAACGACTCCCTCACCCTGTGGCATCTATTCCGATATATGAAAATAGTTGTATCAAAAATTTATGTTATTTTTTTGAATTGTTATACGTGACTATCAATGTTTTTAACCCGTCGTTGTTGTCACATAAATAAAATTACATAAAATAGAATTGTAAAAAAATACATAAAATAAAAATAGTAAATCTATACAAAATTTCATTTTGCTCTTCATTTCTCTTGTGTTTGTATGCTTGAATAATTTTCCAAACTACTAACGAATTCGATTCGATTCAAATTTTTATTTATTTGCAAAAAAAAAAAAAAATTTAAATAAAAATAAAATGGAAAAATATTGGAAGAAAAATGGAAAAGTCCTGAACAAAACCTAAAATAAAATTCAAAACAAAAATTATATTCAAGCGGAAGTTATATATCGAAGTTATTTGATTTGATTGCACAATGCAATTGTATTGTTTTGTGGGTAAATGTTATAACATGGTAAAACAAAGAATGGAACAAAAATAAAAACCATAAACTTTGTTTAAATCAAAAATTAAATTCATCTATTTGATATTTTTAAATTTTTTTTTTTTTAATTTACAATATACGAGTATAGTAGTATTCAGTAGGTAATAAATCTGGAACAGAAATTATTGGAATTTAACACATTCAATGTGTTCCAAGGATGGTCCATTCTTTAGGTTCAATATGTCGGATGTTTTATATTTACTTTGCAAATTTATCAGTTATCTTAATGTAAATTGAGTTATTTGAACAAGAGTTTGTGACACAAAATAATATCAGGTATATACGGAACTTGTAGACTCTCATTAAAATTGTTTTAAGTCAAAGAGTCACATAAAGGATGAGATGTGGTCGGCTTGAAAAATTTATTTTAATTTATAATATGAAGACAAGAGACATCTGATACAAATATATTATTTTCTTTTCCAAATGCCAGAAAAAAGTATTTGTATTTTTTACAACATTTTATTTCATGTTCCCAAATTAGGTTTAATAAGAAAATGCATAAAAGCTTAGAGTAGAATATATCGATAGTATTTATCATAATGATCGTTAAAATCCATAATTTTAATTCAATATCTTTAAAAAAAAATATTTTATTTTAATCCTTTATAATTTTTATTTGTTTAAAACTTTGGATTTTCAAATTTTCGTCTTTCTCCTTGAACTTAGAACCGACTACTTCTTGATCAACCATTGTTCATACTAAAGACTTCCCCTATTCAGTTCTCTAAGGGCTCATTCAATTATATGCTGCCTATGGCAGCTTCATGCAGGATTATGCCAAGCACTTCATGTCACATCATTATACGCCACTTGTTTTATCTAAGCTAATTAAGGCTTTTATGGCCACTGCCCTACTGTTTTAAACAACCAACATCTTTCATGGTATCTAAGTATATAAGTGGTTAATTTGGGATAATATATATATTTATGTTCCATATATCATGTATATGAACAATTTGCTTTTGTCATATGAGTGATTGTAGTTTTATGATAAGATTTTTCTTATCAAAATAACGTAATTCATATTTACTTGATGCGCCTCAAATCTAAGTAGCAACATCTTTATGCACTTTACTTTATTGACACCAATTCAACAAAAAAAGCAAAATATTTTTTATTCATAAAAATATATAGTAAAATGCCTGAAGTTGAATAAAAATTTGTGTTATTATTTTTTGTGTATTTTTTATTCTTGTATGGCAATTTGGTAAATAAAAATAAAATCAACGTCAAAGAGATTGTGGGGTAGTAGGATAACAACCAACACACACAGTAGTAGAATAATAGTAGCACTTGAAGCTTCAAACTGACAACTACATTTTTTAACTGAAAATGAATAAATAAAAAGTTAGTTTTCATACAGAAATATTTTCGCAATGGTGAAAGTCATACAAAAATCTAACTGAAATACAAACAAACGAACTTACATCGTTGTGTGGCATGTAACAAAAAAGAGAAACAAAAGCAATACAAAACAACAGACAAAAATCGCTGAAATGTATTTCTATGCAAAAAAAAAAAAAATTAAATTGTATGCATTTTTAACATTCAATTCTATATATATATATATATATATATTTTTTTTAAATTTTTTTTCATGTTTCTTTTTTTTTATTCTTTATTTGTTTTTTATTCAGTTCTAAAATTGTAATTAGAACTCAACTGTGTCGCTTTCTTTTATGTACGAGTATATGCTCTATACCATAGAAAAGAATCTCCCTTTCACTTGAGGCGGTTGTGCGTAGTTATTTGTTCTCCAGAGTTGCCATTTGAATTCAACAAACCATAAAGCGTGCATCATATAACGAAACCTTTTCTTTTTCATACTCTACCAACAACTATACAAATTTGGAAAGGAGAGTAGAAATTTTGCAACAAACACAAAACGAAGTATATACAACATATGAACAAAGAAATAACTGTAGTTATCTTTTAGGCTCTTTTGATTACTTGAAATTGGCATTAATGTTTGACCTTTATGTTATATTTTTGAAAGAAATTCATTGGACAGAAAGAGAAACCTAATTTTATGAAAATTATGAAAAATTTATGTAAATTTATATGAATAAATTCATTTATGAAAATGAATGAATTTATTAATTATAGAAACTGACTCGATTTCAAAATGAAATCTAAAAGTTACTTGGGCATTCATTCAGGTTTAAATTTTATTTAACAATTTCATTTTATTAAACAATAGTTGTATTTCATTTCATTCATTTCAATTATTTACACCGAAAAAAAAAGAACGTAGTACAATCAGAAAGATGCACCCAAAACATGTATGTAACAATATTTTTATTTTACTATAATTTTTTTATTTGCAGCGAATCGCTTCGAATGAGAGTCAAGTGGTACTCGATGCTGTTACAATGGCCGCTTCCGGTAAATACAGTTGCGAGGTATCTGCGGATGCGCCCTCGTTTCATACATTAATCTCGTCCGCTGATTTGGAAGTTATTGGTAAGTAGAAAATAAAAATAAAAATTTAATAAAAAAAATAAAAGAAAAAGAAACATTAAAAAAGTATATTGAAAAAGAAACAGAATTCATATTGTACTTCCGTGTTAAGTCAAATGGAAAAATATTGTATACGTTTTTTTTTTAACGCATATATGAGTATATTGTACAATAAATATATTTGGTTTTATTGAAAAGATGCAAATGATTTGCACACAAATAAATAAAATAATATTGTTTTTGTATTTTTTTGAAATAAATGAAACTGAATTTTATTTTATTCAATAAAGGATTCAATTCAAGCAATGGTTTCAAATATTTTCTCTTTGATTTTTGAAGAAAAGAATTTGTGAAAGATAATATTTATTAAGCCATTATATTTTGTAATAATAATTTCTTTTCAGAAATATTAATATTAAATTTCTTTAAAGACAAATGAATTCGCATGTACCATGTACCATTTAGGATTGGAAAATCATTTAAATAAAGCTAATTTTATAATATTATTTCTTTGAGGCCAAAAATTTGTTTAAGAAACAAGAATCTCTTTTGAAATATTAAATTATTTTAAAAATTCCATTGTAGTTGGTTTTCCGAATCTAGTATCCATTTTATAAGAATAATAAATACAAAGTAAGGGTCTTCACGCAAACGCACTTGCCTCACAAACGAGCAAAGTTATAAGGTCACATTAGTGAACGACCAGATTTTTTTTATACCTTATAAATCGCACAACTCTTACAGTTTTCAACACTGTGTATTTATTGTGATTAGCAACTCTTTCCAAAAGGAAATTGATCAATTGATGTAAAGCGAATAATTAGTTATATATTGCAATTTATACATTTATTTCAATAAATTGACTTTTTTCCCTTTTCTTCTAGTTTTTGGTATTTTCAATAATTTGTTTAAATCCAACTGTCACCTCTAGAAACTAATCACTCTTGTGAGATTTGTACTTATCAATAGGCTCACGAAGTTATCAGAAGATATAAATCTTATTTGTATGGAGCAACTGTCAGTGAGTTTATGAGCACACAAAGTTGTAAGGTTTGTGCGATTGCGTGAAGACTGTGGGTAAATATAGTAATATTAAAAGCCTATGCCCATTTTGCACAAATTATTGCATCTAAAACAGATCAACTCAATTACAAAAAACCAATCAATAGGTAATCAAATTGCATGTCTATATATACCCTCCGACTATGGATAAAAGATTTCATACAAGCCCAATGAGCTTAAAAATTCTAATCGAACAAGATAAATTAGATCTTTCGC
Organism: Amiota mariae; assembly: GCA_035041805.1. Taxonomy (NCBI): domain Eukaryota; kingdom Metazoa; phylum Arthropoda; class Insecta; order Diptera; family Drosophilidae; genus Amiota; species Amiota mariae. The sequence goes on along the minus strand of JAWNKV010000370.1, from coordinate 17,681,739 downwards.
TTATTATTTGTGAGTCTGGAGATCCTCAATAACTTATTTTTTGTGGCCAATAATGAATGAATACAGCACATGAACTGTTTGAAGTTAAAATTAATTGCATCATTAGGTAGGAAATATAATCAGAGGCTTTGATTATAAGCAAAGGTGGTCAGGAGGCTTCGAAACTTATCTTGTCCTGGACAGTGGAGGCGGATACTTTATGGAAGTATCGCGGTGGTTGTTGGTTGTGACACAAACTCCACAGATACCAAGTTGGAATTCATACAACAAAAAATTATTCGCATTTTATAATTAAACCGCTCGATTTTCATGTACCGCTTAAGAGTTTTAATGTTGTATGGAATCTTTTTAACTCTTTGTTTTACTTACTTTTGGTCAAATAAAATTGAAACGAAATAAAATTATGAATATTTCAAGCTCCATGAAATACTTACTTATTTGCATAAACTTAATATGAATTTAATACAAATTAAGAAATTGTAGACAATGAAAACTATGATGATGATATTGTATAACTGTGGAATGTTACACAATGTGGTTTCACTTCAAACAAAATCATACTAATTAATAGCTTTAAATAATAGACTCTACTAATCCCAAGATTAGCAGTATTAACTAAATGTTGTAGTACAAAATGCTAACAATGCACACAAACGCGTAAACAGATGCACAAATGAATAATTTGTATGTAAATTTTGAAAATTTCATAGTCAAATATTTTGTCAAGAAATCCAAAATAGATTGAAAGAGATAGAATGAGAGACTTACACAAGACACAAGATAGAGATAGAGACAGAGAGATAAAGAGAGGGAATAAAATTGAAGAAGATAAAAACACCCACATGTAGATAACCACAACCATTTAAGCCAATATGGCTTAAGTTAAGGCTGATTTTACCCTTGCAATGCAATAACCCAAAATCCGCATATATGATACTCGCATATTTACTAATGTTTCAACAATAAGGATATATCTGTGTATGTATGTATTTGTATTCCTTTATAAATGGTTGCGTCACAAAAGCAAACAGTTTAGCCAACAATCATACTGGCAGAACCAACAAAACAATAACAACAAAACTATCTACAACGTATATATATGAACATTATTACTATATACGTTAACTACTATGATGAACAAGAATTGCCATATTTATAGAAAATTCCTTTTGGTTTGCTGCTCGATTTCCGCAAACCAACAAACGGAAATAAACTCAAACACAGGCGACACTGACAAAAATAAACTTAAAGAGAAATTGGATGCTGGCACATTGAGGCGAATTGAGACGGACAGGAAGGACACTGTTTGAGACAGTTTGGCAGTCAAACCATACAAAGACGACAACCAAATCAACTACAAATATACTTACGTAACATACATACAAACATATATGTATATTTCAAAGATGATGACTACAGAATGAATAGTATATATTTAGTCGAGCGTATCTTGGCGATATGAAGACATTGCCAATCTGCCATTCAAACATGTACGCCGCAACATATACTTACTTACTATGAGTCCAATTGAAATAAGTTAAAGTTTATTGACCGTCTCAGACTCAGAAGCAACACTTAAGAAGATTTCAGTTTTTTCTTGTTTTTCTCCTTTGGTAACCAATAACTTTTGGATACTTTTCCTATGAATTTGTGTAAATGTTGCTATAATATTTTAACTGATATGTGACTACACAAATTTGTGATTGTTGGATTTTTTCTTATTAACTTTTGGTTGAATATTTCTATGGTTATTTGGGTTATATTGTATAATCAAGAATAAATATTTGAGTAAGATTTCACCGAAGACTCAATATCCTTTACACAGGAAAGTCGTAGAAGGAAATAAATTGTAAAATTAATATTTGGAGTTACATGAAACTATACTTTTGGTACACAATTTATTGTAGATGACTCAGCTATCTGATTTTTGAATACATCAGATCAATTTTCGATTGTGTAATAAATAAGATAACACAGTTTTTAATTAATGAAACTAGAATTTTAATTTAAAATGAGAGATTTTTGTATGAAATATTTTCATACTATGATATTTCATTAGTGATATTTCTATTCCCTTTAAGTACAATATGAAGTATATTAAAATGGCGACCAAGTCAATTGAACTATTTTGTGAAGTGCTGTCGTTGTCAGTAAATCAAGTCTTATATCATAGTTGAATTCTTTATTTTTTTATCCTTCGAAAAAGTTTCGTATATAATTTTCAAGTTGTTTTTTATTGACAATTTTTCGCTATTCATGCTTGATAAAGCAAAAACTTCTTACGTGTTTATGTAGAATAACTAAGATGTGTATGACATTCGAGGTTCGTTTTAAGACGCAACAGAGACTTGCTTGGAGGTAAGCAAAATTTTGAATTCAATCGATCTGCTGAGGATGTCGACGTAAAGCATGGCGGGGCACATCTATTATACGAGGGTGCATCAATACGTAGCCGTGTTAGGAATGAACTAAAAACCGATTATAAACTGATTGTCATAATGTATGGTCATTTTGTATGGTGTCGTGTTACAGAAGGCAGTACACGATGGTAATGCCAACAGATTTCAAACAAGGATACTTATTGATTGGTCCTCGTAGGTATATAAATTGAAGAATCGGAATGAGAGAATCAATTTATAGTTTTCAATATGTGCAGAGCATAAACAAAAATTAGATAGATACATAAATTGTAGATAGATAGATGAGAGTATAGATAAACTATTCCAGATTCTTATTCTTCTAACCCATCTTTTGGCTTCTCTATCTCTATATCTCCCTCTCTCTCTCTATCTGTTTCTTTCATTGTCTTCTAAAAATTGCACAAAATTAAAAGCAAATCAAAAATTGAAAATGAAATACAAACAATTCAATTATTGAAGGGAAACCTACAGCAGTAGTGATGTGATACACTAGGCAACACAAACAAAGCAACACACACAGTGTGGAACACATAAAAATTGCATTTGGTGCCACGCACAACTCAATTTCAGTAAAATATTGACTATAAGTGAATGTACGAGTATGTGACTCAATGGGCGCGGAAAATTGGGCGGTATTTAATATGAGGAAAACCAACATAACAACAGACCCAATGTCCCAGATGACACATTTTGAGGATTCTCTTATTCTTGTTGTTGTAGTTGTCATTTACTCATGTAGTAGGTGATGTTGTTGTTGCTGTTTTGTTGTTTGTATTGTTTGTGTTGTTGGTTTTTAAAGTGTAGTTTTTGTAGTTGGAAAAACACAGAGCAATTGCATGCTATTGACCAAGAACAGTAATAGTAGTAGTATTTTTATGTATTCTGTACACTCAACTCAACTGAACTCAACATTTACATATCTTTTTATTTCCATTCCTTTTACACTCACAATTTGGCTTTCTCTTGCTTTTTTACAGAAACACCGCACAATGCGCCATTCATAACGGGTATACGCCCCAGATATCGAGTGGGCGACATATTAAGGGGCAATTGCACATCGCGACACTCAAAACCGGCAGCAAATCTCACATGGACGGTGAATAATGAAGAGGTAAGTTTGAGTTCTGCTAAATTTGAATCGATTGTGTTGGGTTCGGTTGGTTCAATTTTTGATTTGGACCGACCTCCTCAGTTGTTGCAGTTGTAGAGTTCATGGTGGGTTAAATGAAATTGTGTGTGTTTTTATTTTTTTTTTCAAATAGTATCTACGAACGAGTGCCACGATCTGCCTATTTGTCTCTATAAGTTTGTGATTCTGTTTGTTTGCTGGTTGGATGCTGCAGCAAAATTATGCAAACACAATTTTCATTTTCCTGCAGTATTTTCCGCACGCGCGCTCTCGTACCAAACACATTTTCCTCTTGAAACATAATTTTCCCTAGAGTGCTGCTTCTTCTGCATTTCCTGTTTTTATATCGCTTATCTAAAGGGATATGTAAGCGGCGTGTCTGTGTGCGTATTTTGAAATTTATGCGCACTTGAAATCGCATTGCTGCATGCTGCATGGTGTAATTACCAGACAAATACAAATACAAACCCCAATCCAAACCCAAATACACATGGGTGTCATCAAATTATACAGTTTTAGCTGTCATTGCAACATGCCACAATCAACTTCACAATCTCCTACTCCTCCTACGCATCTACTCTTCTAACCACTCTTCAGAACCGTATTTGCTAATAATAATTTACGCAGTTTCATGCCATGCATACCGACATGCATTTTTGTTCATTTCGTCAGCCAAAGTCAATTGTAGAAAATTCAAGCAGAAATACCAAAAATCATTATTATCATCATCGGCATCGACATAGACATGGTCATGGAATTCAGACAGTAATCGTTCAATATTAATATACCCACCGACGCCTATTTGTGTGCAATGTTTCATGTTTTTATCTCACTGGATAATTATATTCCAAACTCATTTGGATTGCAACTGTAATGATGATGATGATGATGATGATGCAAGACTGCTTTTGTTGTTTTTAATCTTGTTTTAGTTATTGTTCCCTTTCATTTGTTTACTTTGACCAAAGTTCTTATTTTGCGCATTTAATATGGAAATCGGATAGAAATAGTTTGGAGAATAGGAGAAATATTGTTGTAAATATTATGGTATTTTCGTTATAGGCGAATTGGTTGTATTCAAATGCTGTTTCTATTCCACATGCATTTCTGTGATATTCTTCTTAATTTTCCAGTTTATTTTAGAAATACTTACATATATACAAATTATTATGCTTTATTAAAATTTAGTAAATAAATTAACAAGAAACAATTTCACTGAAAAATAATTTCTTCATCTTATATGAAATAAAATATCAAACTCCAAAATTCACTGACACAATAAATTATAATTAAAGCTAATAACAATGAAAAATACACAGACATTGATATGTAGAGCACAAAGAGAGAGAGAGAGAGATCAATGAAGCCAATCACTCGAACTCGTATGCAGTTTCCCAGGGAATTGTTTAAAAGCAGTAAAACCAACAACAATAATGACAATAAAGCTTTCAAATGCAATGAATTGTTAAATTCCCCAAGTGAAAATCGAGAAATAGTGAATCGTGAACATGCGAATATTCGTCGAGTAGTCAGTCATATATACCCATATCAAAAGGAACAAAAGGGGGCTTAAGTCATGGCTGAATGGAGAGAAATGATTGCAGAGGAGAACCAGTAAATTGCTAAACAATGGTTAGAGAAGCATCTGAACTGATGACTTAAAGCTAAAGCTTGGAGGAACAATCATCAAATCTCTCGCATAAATAGAAAACATAAACTCAAAATCTCGATAAGAACAAAACGTGCTAACAAAGAAATTGGTTGAGATTGTTCGGAGTGACAAAAATGATGATGCAAGCGCAGGTTAAGTTGAGTGCAGAAATTTCAATTAATTTATCGCAATCATGATGAAAAGAGAAATTGAATTGCAAAAACAAAAAGAGAAAGGTGGCATAAATAAGCAATAGAATTATATAGAAGTTAGTCAAAGTCAAATCGACACACCTTCATTTCAGAAAAAAAGGAATATTTTTTATTAAAAAAAGAAAAAACAATAACAATTTTTTTTCCAATGTTCAACACTTTAAGGTTTATGAAATATATTTTCTATGTTCGCAATTTCCCTTTATTTTTTTTGTTTCGATTTCATGTGAAAAAAATCAAATCATCTACAAAAACCAGCAATCAGTGGTAGGAAAAGTAACAACTTGGGCCAAGAACAAAAAATAAAAGAAGAAAAAAGGAAAAGTAAAGAGGTCAACAACAATGATGTTCCCACCAAATACTACCGATCTCTCCTCTTTTTCAACACCGATATCCATTTTGTCAACATTGTTACCCATTTCACTTCTTTGGCTTGCATTTTTTTTTTGTTTTGAATTTTTTTTTTCCGTACAATTTCCGTTTTACTGTGGATGTCGCTGAAAGGTTTACCAACGACGACTTAATCTCCGTGTGCTTTTCGGTTCGCTTGTTAGCCATTTTTGAAACATTTGCGCTTTTCACTTTTCTTTCCAGGTCAATCCAGCTCATGTGCGACATCATAAACTCATACGCGACGTACGCAATGAGATGGAAACTGCGATTGTCGGTATTCACTTTGTTGTCACCGATCAGCATTTCGAGAATGGCAAATTGAAGGTAAGTGCAATCTTCATTCATTTGGGTTTGTTCTAATTAATTGGAAAGGATTCAAAAGAAAAAGTGCCATTTACAGCAAAAATTGAGCAGCTAAGAGTTACATTGTTACAAAAGAGAAATAACTGGAGATTTGTCAACAAAATAGCAGAGAGATTTTGTAATGAAATGTAGAATTATAGGAATGTGTAAAATTATGTGGGAGCATAGTTATTTACAAGATCAAACGAAACACCAACAAGTGTTTTATTTAAACGATATACAATGTCTGATAGCGACAGCTTAGATATCAAATGATGTTACCCTAGCAGCCTAATACTAGATAAATGTTTATGTAATGGAATCCAGCTTTCACAAATATTTTCTATGGACAATTATATTTAGCAGATTATGTGGTTATGTTCAATTTAAGAAACCATTGACGAAACGCCAACATTTTGGTGTAGTCTTAAGCAATGTAACGATGCAATATCATTCAATAAAAGTTTATTAAAGATTATGGTTGGTTTTTTAACCTTTTATTTATTATTTACTATCTGCACAGCTACGTTGCAGTGCTCAAATACACGATGTCTATTGGAAGACAACCGAGAAGACAATACTTGAAGCCGATCAATATACAAAATATGGCAGCAGTGTGAATATGGTTAATCCGGATGAACTTTATGATCAGTACTCTTTCCAAGAGGGTGAAATGTTACATAACAAAAAGAACAGTTATTTGACACAACTGCAAGGTAAGTTGAGATAAAAGTGAGAGAAAAGTGACACTTCAAGAAATTAAAAGAATAAAATTCATTTAAAAATTGATAAAGAAGAAGTAACACTCGACAAAAAAACACTAAACAACAAAAATCACCTTTTTCCCCACCTGTTTTCGCCTTAGACTTTCTCTTTCATTTTGTACCCTCAGGCGAAGGAGACGGCGAAGGTGACGAAGACGAAGGCGCAGCATGGCTTGGTGCAAAGAGTGGTGCAGCAAGTACACAACAAGGAAACCAACAACAATTAACACGCCCGCTGGCACTCATGTCACTATTGCTACTGATGCCGATGCTACTTATTTGGGCGTATGAGCAATTAGTACAAGTTGAGTTACTGCAGGAGAAGCACCAACAACTCCAACGACACCATCATCGACAACATCAGCAACGACGGCAAAATGATGAGCAAAATCTAATGGGAGCAATGCCTGAGGTAGACACATACAACAAAGCAAAGCGAATGAAGCCCCTGTTGCCCTCATCATCATCATCATCGTCATTATTATTGTCCTCAATGGACAGAAGGACGAAAAGTCGACTTAGTGCAGCAAATGCCACCAACAACTATTGCAATAATACCAGCAGCAACTTCTGCTGCACATACAATAGCAACAGCCTCAGTAGGCAATTAACGTTACAAACATGATTTAATTGCTCTGCATCAAATGTGCCACTTTCCAATAAGACAAAGACGATGACGATGACGACGAAGATGATGATGAATATGAAAATAAAAGCAACGAGATGGACAATTCAAAAGAAGTTGGCAGCGGCAATTGAGTTTAAGGAGGCATCAATGCCTTTATATGTTATACGACGACATTCCATTTGAGATAATTTACTTTCTTTGTTTTCCACCACCTTCTTCTTTAATATTTTTCTATCATCGTCTCTAGATACACTGGAGAATTCTACTAGTACTTCAGTGTTTTCTACTTTCATGTAAATTGTGAAGCTCTCTAGTAACTAAGAAAACAAACTTACAGATAAAAAACACAAAAAAAAAAATAAGAAAAAACCAAAAGCAAAAGGAAAATTTATTATTATAAAAAAAGAAGAATAGTGAAAAAAACTTTATAAAGTAAAAACAATGTTCAATGAACTCAAAACAAAACAAAAGAAATAATAAATAAATGAAATGAAATTATATTGTATTTAAATATTTACACAAGTTTCAGCAGCTCAAGTATTTGCATTTAATACTAAAAACAAAACAAAACAAAAATGAAAACAAAAAATATTATTATACTTATGTATAAAAAAAATGTGGACAAAATACATTAAAAACCAAAAAGAAAAACAGAAAAATGAGATAAAATTATTTGTCATAATGTTAAGAATTCCTTTAATAAGTATATTTATTTATTTACAAAATTTATTCAGTCATTCATTCAGTGAGTTATTAAAAGCTTCTTCAGTAAAAAAGAAGACTTGAGAAAGTTTGAAAGGAAAAAAAAAAAACAGAAAAAAAATTATCTTAAGCTTTTCCCACAATTAAGGTTAACTATAAGAAAAAAATTAGAAAGAAAAAATTTATTTATAAATTACTATGGTATATGAATATTTAAATGTATGTGTATTATATAATAAATGTGGAAATCGAGCGCAAAAACTTAAATACCCAAAAATACAAGAAACCCAAAAAGAGATAATATATAAGTGAATTTATATATATTAAAATAATTATACCTACTTACTATACAAAAGATATATAAATGTATTGTATATATATAAAAAAAAAAAGAAAATCCCAGATTTGTATGATAAGCATTAAAGTAGATAATCAAAAATAAAAACTAAACAAAATAAACAGGAGAGAAACCTATTTGATGTCTTTATTATCAAGTTAACTCGCAATGGTAGAGCAAGTATAAAATTTATTTAGTAATGAAGACTTTATTTACCATTTCGATTGGAAATATTGGTGATCTTTGTTACATGAAATTACAATATAATTATTATTTTACATAATTTTTTTTTTTATTAATTTATGACAACTTACTGTCAACTTAAAAATTATTAACAACTTCAATTAGGAATTTAAAAATTAAAATAATAATATTTAAAATTTTATTTTAATATTTAAAACTTATTCGAAATTTCTGGTAGGATGACTAGGGTTCAACCGATAAATACAAGTATAGATATGCAATTCCAGCCGTTGCTATGTTATCAGATATGATTACATTGTGGATTGCTTTTGGCTTTGATATTGATGAAGGACTTTACCGGTGGCTATAATATCACTCTATTAATGAATGGATGCATGAATGAAATTTCATCTGAAAATTGTCAAATGAATTAAGTTAAAATAAATTTTGTAGGGCTTCCAACAGATTGCATATAATGGTCCATAATTTAAAAATATTTGTGTCTATATACCTGCTGGAATAGACAAAAAGATAGATACACCAATGAGAATGACAATTGGGATTCGATTTGCTATGATAATCTTTCCAAAATGTATTTTGTGGTATGTCCACTGAATTATTCTATGCATGACAAGCATCAGTCTAATGTGGTTTCATACAATACTTAAAATAAAAGGAATCCTTTTTGACTTAAAGTTTCTTTTAACATAATAGTAAGTATATTGTTAAGAATTTCTATATTCAGTGTGATTTTATTTTACAATAGGTCGAATGGTGGCTCAGCCAACTGTATCATGAACAAATTCAAAAATACAGAGTCACTATCAAATTTCACTAAAACACTGCTACGTATTAATTTCCTAATCACATTTTTTGGTGTTAATTTTCCAAAGGTCTCATTCGATTTGCACAGCACAGTTGATTTGTCCAATCCAAAAATTATTCCTCGTCATTTACTTCTTAAAAATTCTCCATGTAGTCAGAAATTCTTGTCTTCTCCTTGCTATATCGCCTTATTATTTTCAACTTCTTCTGCTTCGTCTTTTTTTCCGTCATCTTGTCGTTCCAGCGATTCGCATCTAAAGATCTCCGATTTGGCGGCACTTGCCGCTCACAACGATATATTTGTCACAATATCATTCAATCAAAATTGTTCTTGTTATTAGTTTTATCTGAATTGTAGGTCTAATTCAATATCAATTTATAACCTACAAAATATATATACTTCTGAAACAACATCTGCCACATATATGAAAATAAAATGCTTGCATACTTTAAGTCTTTTAATATATGAAAAAATTTACTGAAATAACCTCATCTCATAGTTGTCTCTTATACATAGTATGGTAACCTACATAGGAGTAGTAATAATAAAAGTTAACTTCTGAAATTATTCACTTCATAGACTTCAAACTAAACAATGAAGCGCGAACAAACTTCATTGAAAGCTCTGAAGGACTCTCATGTTGAGCACATGCTGTGCTCACGTTATGAAGTTACCAAGATATGAGACTTGTACATATATTTTCTTTTTCACATTTTCCTTAAGACTTCCATGGAGCATAGAGCAGCAGTATAACAAATTTCTTTTGAGTCACAGCATACGCGTACAGTGAGCCTAATAGTATGCTAAATTAAATGCAAAACAAGTTTACTTAGACAATTAAGTTAATCCAAAAGTACGCTATTGTGGCACGCTCATATATTCGTAAGTACGTAAGTATAAACATCCAATGGTATTTAAATAATGCAGAAAAGAAGAAATATTGTAGGATCTTAAGTGAGTGTGCGCTGGCTACTTACTTTAATTTCGACTACAGGATTCACTTAAGTGAAGCCTATGCAAATATTCACTTTGATGATGATGATGTCTGCATGAGCAAAAAACCTATGCATTGGTGGATTGTGGGAAGATTCTGTTTAAGTCAACTTCATTTTGAGTTGCTGGCACAATTTTTCGTAGTTGAATTTTAGTTGTAATCGTTGACAAGTCTCTTGAATAAATTCAGTACCCAAAATTTGGTAAATTTTTTCTTTATATTTTCACTGACATTCAGTGATTTGGAGAAGGATAGGGACAAGAAAACTTTAGTTTTGTTTATTTCTTTACTATATATTTTTTTTTACTTTTTTTAATGAAAAGCCAAGTAGTAGGTAACATTTTGAAAGCCGCTTTGCCACTGCTTGTCTTTGTTGACAACGATGAAAACGACGATGACTCTAAGAACATCTTTAGTAGCGCCATGAACAAAACATCCAAAGCCGCTCAAGAAACTTTTTGTTAAACTTATTGCTGGCAAAAAGTTTTTCTTGCTTCGGAAAATTCTTTATTTAATATTTTTCTTTTCTTTTTAAGTTCGGAGTGCAGCTTTCGATTTTGGTTTTTTCCTTTCCATTTTTTGTAGTCATCGTAAAAGATGCTAAATGCTTTTAGCTGCTTTGTGACTTAAGAAGTTCCGCTTGAAAAAGCATCTTGTAGTCGAGGAGTTTTTTCAAAAATTACAACAATAATTTGCTAGAGCTTCGTTAGCAGTGTAATACCACTATGGTGCAATACCAAGATCGAAGATTAAAGCTTGTTTTGTTGAGATTTTCCAACAAAGATTTTGAGTGAAAATGTTTGTTGGCTTAAAGAAGTGTGCAACATGATTTTTGAAAGTTTTAAATTGTATAATTGGGTTAAATAATGAAAATATGTGCATATAAAAGTCATAGCAATATTACATTTCAATTTAATTGAAAGATCTTTAATATGATATGATGCTTTAAATTTGTACTGAAGTATTTTCCTACAATTTTTAATTTAAATCAAACTACTTCAACCCCAATAGTATACAATATCTATTATTCTTTGCAGTTAAAATATTATTTTTGACAAGTAAACTGAATAATAAAACATAGAAACTTTTAAGGTAAAAATTTCTTATAGAAAATCATAGCCAAAAAAGCCATTAACGCACGTTTGCACCCAAAAAATACACACACAAAAAACACAAACACAAGATTATGGACATAACCATTTCAAAATTTTCTCCAAGCACTTCACACATACAATACATACTATGTGTATGTGTACATAAACTAACTCAAATGCATTCTTATGTACGTGTACAAGTGGCATTGAAAGAGAAAAAGCTAACTCGAACTGACAAAACCTCAACATGCCACTAAAAGCATAATCATGCACTTTACTAAAACGAGTTCGGATTTTCCAGATGTACATACATCTACTACTTTCTATATGGAAGGGGGAAAGAGTAGAAGCAGGGGCATTGGAATGCCTTGTAAAGAAATCCACACAAACGACGTTGCACGCACGTAGAACTTAAGTCATCATCATACAAATAAAAATTTATGGTTTACCAAAGGTGCGATACTAGTGTCTTAGTATGTGAAAGGAAGAGTTGAAGAAAGACGGAAAGACGGAAAGAAGGAAAGAAAATAGAGTTTAGTTTTCAGTTTAGGATTACAGATTTGACTAAAAGTGTCTTCTTGTAAGTGTTCATAAAATTGTGTAATGAAGAATTGAACTTAGAACATTTCCACGATTTTATTGAAGGTGCATTAAAAGGGACTACAAAGAATTTAAGAAGGAATTGCCAGGTAATACAATTCGAATTCACTGGTTAAATTGTGCTGCCTGATAAACTTTGGGTGAGAGTTGTCAGGTTACAGGTCTCACATTATTGTCATACTACCGAGGTATTTAAAACAGTATTGGAGAAAATGATTCCATTTTCCAAGAAGAAGAGAATAGTAGCTAAAGAGGTGGTAAATGTTTTCTGTCGTTTTTCTTTATCTTCATCATGTTTCTTGTGTGGGAAACACACAAATTGTCACCCATTAGCCCGATGGTGTTCCATCCTCATACAACACTTTTAGTTGTAAAAATATAAAATTTGGTTGTCTGTTTCCATTTGTTAGAAGATCAAAGGACTCGGGAGATGTGACAACCTTGCTGTATCCCTGCCTGTTCCTTAATTTCCGATGCTAACAAAAAAAAAAAAAAAAAAAATATAAAAAAAAATGTATCTGCTTTCATTTGATTTTTTTTTTTATACATAAAACATACATAAAATTATATGATTTTTACAAAAGCCTCAACTTACATTATAATTATTGTATAATAATATTCTTGTTAGAGTTTGATTTAATTTACTTCCATTGAAAAACTTCAGATCAAATTAGTTTGCCTATATAAAACCCAACTAACAGCAGAGTAAACTAACGACAGACCATGATAGACAATGCATGCCTTGCCACGCTAGGGCAAAAATAATTACCACTAACCAGATAACAAATCTTCAATTAAGTAAACCACTTAAATTTAATGCTTCCTGGAAAAAAATGTTCTAGAATTGAAGAAACCAAAAAAAGAAGATGAAAAGAAATAAAGAAGGTAGCAAAAGAAAAAATTTAACAAACCAAGAAATGTAATAAACCAAATGGATGTTTGTGTGAGTATAAGTAAAGATGTAGTTAGTTTATATATTGTGAATCTGAGTGTGCGTGTGCCTGTGTTTGTGTATAGCAGAAGAGCAAACGTTAGTGTGCAATTTTTCTTTGTGGTCAACCGCTATTAACGTTTATTACACCCACAAATCGCAAACAATGAAACCACAAATATGCAACAAAAGCAAAAGATACAACGAGGAACCCAACTACAAAAGAAAACAAAACAAGAAAAACCAGAATAAAAAAATATGTAGGGGAAAAATCCGTCAGAAGACAAAAGAAAAATGTTTTTTTTAAAAAAAGGATACGAACAAAAGAAGATGAGATGTTAAGAGAAGAAAGAAGAATAAAAAAATAATTAAAAATAAACATTTAATACACAAGTAGAAAGTAGTAGAAGAAGACTAGAGAAAAAAGGTAGTAAACACAAACGAAGCAGACAATAGAATCTCTCTCTCGATGTTTTTGCTTCTAGGATTTGTATTTCTTAGTTTATTTTTTCGACAGCCATTTTGTAGTAGTACAAAGCTATTTTCTTTTGCTTTTGGAAACAAAGAATGGAAATAAAAATAAACGAAACGAAATGAAAGGAAAGGAAATAAAACAAAGCAAGAGAAGGTGAAAATTGCATTAGCGGAGCATGAATGACAGCTTTTGTGCGTGTGAAAGGAAGTTAAAGCAAATAATTGACTGAGTTTTTGAGTGAATGGGTTTCTATATGTGGTTTTAACCTCAAGGCAATAAACTCATACAGCTCAAATTGTTCGTTTTGCAACCTAATTGAGCATTTAGTTACGCTAATTGTTGCTCAATTCTACTTTATGAAAGATTTTCTTTGCAGATATGTTATGCTACCTAATCATTTTGAATTCATCTGATTAATTTTAGAGCAATAAAGGTTTGAAGTATGTTTACCTCTCTCTTACTTACTCTTCGAACATCTAAATTTGGTATCAAATTGATAATAAGGGAAACACAAAGCAAATCTTTTAAAAATAATAAAAATTTTACTAATCAAAGCCAAGTTATAAATTCAATATCAAAAAAAGTAACAAAGTCTTTTCTAAATAAATTAAAGAACGTAGAAATGTATTCTACAATGCTCAAGAAGAGCGCTCAGATTATTATGATGGCCAATGCTGGCCTACCCTCCAAACTATTGGAAAAACTTCTTCTGATTAGAGTGTTGCCACTGCTGCATGATGGATGCATGATTCCAGATAATCAATTCAGTTTCAGGAGATGCCATTCAACCCCAGATCAATGTCACCGAGTTGTACAAAAATTAAATGTGCATCAAGCATGTGATTGGTTTTTGCCCCTTGGCTTTCTGCACAAGATCAACAAATTTCTGGCATTATATTTTTTGGTGGTAAAATCGCATCTCCACAATTGGATCTTTTATATCAGGTGTGAGGATCAAGAATCTGACTTAAAAGATATAATAGCTGGAGTTCCTTAAAGCAGTGTGTTGGCGCCACTCCTGTACTCAATCTTGTCGGTACTCCGTGGTACGTCAAAAACTCGGTCATTCATGTCGGAAATAGATCGTCAGGCTCAGCAACTGGCAGATTTCACGATTGGAGGATCATGAAAATCAATTTGCAATCAACCGTTTGAATAACAGCCTGAAAAGGCAAAATCCTCTGGACCTCTCGTTTTACTTTCTTGTCGATTGAGCCACCAATAAATTTAAGTTAATCTCATATGACTTTCATTTTATTCAATTTCGCCTACTGTCGTCTATGATAGAAAGATTGCAAATAAACTAGAATAAAAAGAGTAATTAATGTCAACCTGATAATACTGAATGTATCTATAGTTTCTATATAGTAATCTCCTAAATTGATTTATATAAATCTTTTAAACTTTTGGCTTTTATTTGTGAACTTCATGCAAGTAAATTTCAATCTTTTTTACTCTAACTCCATCTATTCCCTTCGAAATGTGATGGTATGGATTGGTATCAAGTGCCAGAAAGCACATCTTATACTCTTCCTGATGCTCGCATACTTTCAAAGATTTACAAAACATCTAACATGTAAAAAGAAAACTTCTACACATTGCAAATATCATTTTTTTTCTTGTTCAAACTCAAAGCACTGAACATTTCAAATTAAATGAAAACGTACAAAAAGTTGATGGAAAAACCTAAGCAAAATGGCGCCCACACAAACAGACACACAAATATGCGTACACACGCATATGCATGACCATATGGGTTTCTGTTTTTATACATGTGGATGTGTTTGTATGATGTGAGTAACCATTCATTAGACGCCATTCACTCAAGCGTCACATTTCGCCACAATGGCATTGCATATTTTGTGGCGCAACGATGGCGAATGAATGGGGAGCATTATCCGAAAAAAGAATGGAAAGAACACAACTAACAAACCCATAAAAAATCAACAAAAATAACAACAACAACAGCAACTGAAATACAGTCATCATCAACAACAGCAACAGCAGAAACAATAACAGAAAAAAATTATAATAAAAGCAACAACATGGTGTCGCCTTGAACATTTTGGAGACTATAGCATTCGAATTGGCAACGAGTAAACCAACAAATGTAAGCGTCAACTTCAGTGTTATTTGGTTACATTTGTGGCCAACCGAATGAAAGACCATTTCATATAAAAATACATACATACAAATGAACAAAGTTGGCGATGATGAGAGCGGGTGCTATATGACTTCATAAAATATTTATGTACTAAGAAAAACAGGTGCAAGTTCTCCAGATAACTTGTTATAGACTTTTTTGAACCAACTCTTACTTTAATAACTAAATCCAGCAGCAACCAAAAGTAGTTTGGATAGTTTTTATTGTGAATTTTATCATAATTTATTTATTTTCATTTCACATTTTAGCTGGTTTTGTTTACATTTCACATTTTAATAATTGAATAAGCATAAGCATCTCAACTCAACTCAATTGAACTTAATTCAACTCAATTCCACTCAACTGAATTCATTTTATTTTCATTTTGACTCACTCAATTCGGTTGATATTGAGTATTATTACAAATTGATTTTACAAGTGAGAAGCGAGCGCAACATCACGCAATGAAATTTGTATAAGGGACTTTATTAATCATACGCCATCGGTACTATTCAGTAATTCATTTATTCTCTAACAATATCATTTTTGTATATGCATTTGACCGAAACACAACTTGACTAAATTTTGTTAAACTTACTATTATATTTGCCAAATAGAAAACAATGAATTTTTTATGTAGAATTGTTTTGTTATAAATATAAATTTGGGTATACAAAATATACGAAATAAGGTTTGTATGTGTATTTATAAGTATCTCTGATAATTAATAACTATTATTTGTGATGTTTACCAAATAATGTAAAACATTTTTCACTCATTTTGCAATTATTGTTTATTACTTTACTTATTTCATTGCTATTGATACAATATCATAATTTTCAATAAACCATTAAGTTAATTGAATGACTACATTTTCCTATACATATTTTTGAATTCCTAATTGGAATTATTTTAAAATCAATTTTCCACTCCTCAGACTTATTAAATGAATGCATTTCGCATTTATGCATGATATTGTGCTAATTCAAAGCTCATTAGTGGTTTTACATTGCCTACGTTTTTATGAAGAAATATTATAATAAAATGTTAAGGCAAATTGTTCTAAGTAGTAACAAGGTGTGGTCATAAAATATCTATGAGAAACTGTGATATGGTATTACATATTAAAATAAACAAGCTTTATTTTATTATCTTAGACGAGCATTGTTAATATAAGTGCGCAACAGATGTCATAACATCCTAATGAAGGAACGCACTTCAAATAAAAATTGTATCAATGAATGGTTCAAGAAAGGAAATTGACATTAACTAGAGATGAAGTAATAAGAAATGATTTAGTCAGGCACATGAAAGGGTTTTATTTTAATATTGATGATAGTTTAATATATAATCATATTACTAACTAGGAAGAAAGAATTTTTTGTTCAATAAAAACGAAAAAAAAATTAGTAAATTATTTGTAAAATATTCATGACATTTTCTATAGTTCGGTTATTCTTTTTTTTTTTTAAATGCATAGAAAATAGAAAACCACGAGCAAGATCAAATCTATATTTATATTTACTTGTGTGTTTGTATGCTTATTTCATATCTGAAACCGCTATACCGCATTTGATGAAATTTTCATGGATTCTCTAACAAAGTCTGGAGAGTGCTCTTGTGATGTTTGGTGCGAATCGGACGACCGAATCACGTCGTTGGTGGATCAAATTTTGCATATAAAGTTAAATTAAAGACATCTTTTAAAATCAATTAAGTAGTCTTTGTCAAACAACTCTATTGCAATTATGAGTCATCAACAAAATAAAATAAATTCTTTATCATTCTATCTATCAGTCCCGTGCAAAGCTTAGTTACTATACATATATACAATATAAGCAAACGACTATGGGTTCTGCAAAGTCATTTGGGCCCTCGGTCTGTGAAAATTGGCAATTGTTATGAAAACTTTTCAGTTTGTGTTTAACAATTAGAGTCATTAATTATTTATGATTATATTTAATTTTAAATGATTTTTTTAAGTAAATATTGACCACGACTATGATTCAAGTCCACTGTTTTACTGTTTCGAGCATATTGCCTGGAATCTCTCAAATACACATACAATGTTTTCTTCCAATGCTGTAACTAACTCTGGTTTATCGGCACAGACAAGTGATTTTACGTATCCCCATAACAAATAGTCTAAAGGCATATAATCTCACGATAAAGGCGGTCAAATCACCGGTTTATAAAGTGACATAAATTGCATTGCTTGTTGTATGGGTTTGCTTGCTGGGACAACCAGGTTAATCTCGTGCATTTTGGGAGAAAAAAAAATCGAAATCATTGAAAGATAGCGAAACCTATTGCAAGTATCGTTATTCTCATCATCTTCCTTGAAAATATACTGGCTAATATTTCCACCGGACCATAAACCGCACCAAACAGTACATTTTTCTGGGTGCATTGAGAGTTATTCTATTGCCTGACGCTGCCAGGCGTTCACATATCCAATCAATGAGCATCGTCGATGAAGACAATTTACTGATAAAAAATGAATTTTCCGTTACCCTTCTTAAGGCCCAAAGTTGGTCATATTGTACCAATCGATCTACGAAGAGATGGGCGCCTTGATTTGAGCAGCCAAGAGGTCTATGTTTGAATACAGTCCTGACCACAAGTCACCAAGAACAAAGTTAATGATGAGCATGAACTTTATATCAATATCATAAATATTTTTATTATAATATTATTTTATTATTACTGGTTTGTGTTAATAAGAATACATGTACTGAAAAGGAAATAAAGTTTACTTGCCTTCAAGTTGACCTCATCAAGAGCAAAAGATGCTCTTCTAATGAATGCAACTAACCATAAAAGTTTTATAACATCATTTGACTTAGTGAGTTCATAAATACGCAGACAAATCCACAAAAACAAATCATTTTCGTCGCCGTAGTAATAATTTGTTGCTGCATAATTATAAATCTTAGATAGAAGAGCTTGAAAGTAGTAGACAACAATATTATCCTTATTTTTACTATAGAAAGTAAAGTAAAAGATGATGGGGAATAAAAAAAAAAGAAATAAACAAGCAAAACATCGTAGACATATTCAATGGAAGATGACTCCAAAAGGAATGCACAACAAATTATAACATTTTTAGCTTTTAAATCAACAGAAGCGACACCACGACAAACAGGCAGGATTTGCGCCGCCATTGCGACGAGTCCTTTAGGTTTAACTTAAGTACAAGCTTCGTTTGCCACATGTCGTTGCACAAATGAGTCATGAGGCGCAACGTTTGCCAAATGTAAGAATTTAAGTAAAAAAGCAGAAACATCAACATAAATTTTACTCAAACAAAGCGTAACACTCACGTTCCTCACGTCGCTTTTCAAAGTAAAATAGCAACAGCAATAGAAACAACAAATATTGAACATGATACAAGAAAAGAAAACTTGTCTTTTTGCCAAAAAGTATGCAAGGCGCAGGAAGAGATCTGACGTCCGTCGTAGTGTTTGTTAGCTGAAAAATGTTGCGTTTTATAAGGCGTAAACGCACTCAAATACATAGACACATAGACTTATATTACACACAGAAACTTGTGTATACTGCATCATATGCTCACTTACTCGTATTTACACAGCCGCAATTATGTGAGAAACGCAAAAAACCAAGCAGTAACGCAAGAGAAATTGAGAAGAGGAGGCAGTAGATCACTTTACAGTGGCGGCATGAAACTATGTAATGGAAATGCAAAGAAAAGAAAATCACTGTAAGCCTTAACTATGCGTTGGCATTTCGTAGTAGTAGTTTAGTGATTCACGAAGGAATGTATTTGATGTTGTCGTTGTTATTGAAGGTTTAAAATCATTTGCCACACAGTATTACCACTTGGAGTTTCAGTAGAAATGGGATGCCTTAGGCATCTTTGGTGTAATGATGCGACAAAGTAGTATTGTGTTGTCTCAATGGCGGCCTTCGTTATTTACTGTTTGCAGCATACACATAAATCAAAATGATGGCAAAGGCAAAATCTAAGTTGTACTCGTATGCATTCAATGACAAAGGCAATACCTTTGTTGCTGTCGTAAATCTTTAAGGAATTTTAATAAAACTTAATACCCATTGAGAAAACTGTCATATAGTATTTTTTTTTTCAGAAATAATTGTTTAATTGATGATCAGACTCGGACGCTTCAAAGGGAAGACATGAGTGGATTTAGTTAGTTTCATCACAAAGCAATGATGTTTCCCTTATCTTACTGAATCATCATGAGCATGCAATGCCTTCAATGCTTGTTAGTATAATACCTTAATAGTATCATCATAAATATCGCGCTCCACTTTTGGCTCGTAATACAAAGCACAACCTTCTCCAGAGCCCAAGTTCATCTTTAGTTGACAGCGTAAGTAGCTAAGATTACTTGTTTAACAAGTGTGTATGATCCTTCTAACAGTTCCACCGTATGACTCCTTCATCGTATTGACACGGATCTAAATATCAAAAAAAAAAAGAAAATCTATCAGCCTATTTAACAAAATATAGATATCTCTAGGAGATATTGGTTTTCTCCCTTAGAAGAACAAATGCTTCCACTTCAAATGAACTGTATGATCTTAATGTAACTAGCAGGAAAGAAAATATTTCACATAAAATCATACAGCATACACCCATCCCTTTTATGTATACAATCTTCTTTTGTTCTCAGTTTTTTTTTTATTATATTACTACAAATTTTGATTTGCACATATTCAATTTGTACTATTTTGTTTAAATACTTTTCCAAGAATTTTTTCAGCTTCGCAGCTCCATTTTATACTGATACCCTCTCTGGCAAAACCTTTTGTATTTTCTCCATGGATGCAACTAATGTCTAACAACACCCGCCACACGGTCCGCAACATCCACCGCAAGGACCACAGCAAGGTGAGCAACATGATGGAGGGCAGCATGGCCCACAGCATGGTTCACAGCAGCCAGGTGGACACGGTCCAATATAGAAGGGATTGAATTTGCACTTCATATTACCGTAGCTAAAAAAAGACAAAAC
Source organism: Amiota mariae (assembly GCA_035041805.1). NCBI lineage: Eukaryota > Metazoa > Arthropoda > Insecta > Diptera > Drosophilidae > Amiota > Amiota mariae. The sequence goes on along the minus strand of JAWNKV010000370.1, from coordinate 17,660,915 downwards.
AGATAATGAAAATATCGATATATATAAACCTGTATATATGCAAATATTAAAAGTTAACTCACTTAAATTAGGAGCAAAAAAATACAAAATATTAAATTCTCGGAAAAGTATTTTTTTTTCCAAATTCTACGATGTGAACAGGCCGAAAGTTAGAGAACAAATGAATTTTCCTTAAAAACAATCTGACAGGTCATGATTTTTGCTTTTGTGTATGAAGAAAAATGAAATAAATTTGGAGTTGAAAATGTTGTCAACTAGAAATTCAAAAAATAAAAATTAAACAAAATTCAAAGTAATTAACAAATGTTGTAAGTAGTTGATTTGCAATATCAATTTAATAAGAAAAATTTATGCATTTGTAGTTTCTTCATACACAGATAGAACATTTTTGAAGCTTAGCCATATTTCATCTTAACGGGCTATGTAATTCTTGAGACTCATTTCTTTCGAAGATGGCATTAGTTGGGCTAGCACATTTCTTTGTGAGCACTTTCTGCATACCCTTAATATACTTATTATGGATTCTTTGGATAATATTTTGGATCCTATTTACGCTGTCGCAAGCTTTAACTGATATGCTTATAAGTGCCGCAGGAGTTTGGTGCTCTTGGCTGATGTCAACATTAGAACGTATCCTCACGTGATCATCGATTGTGAGATAAATAGAACAATAAAATTCAAATATCAAGTATTATATATAATATATATACTGTAATATAGCGAAGGCTATGGGTTCCATATCTGATGAATTACAATAAATTCAAAATAAGGAAATAAGTTCTGTGATAATTTATATGTAACTTGAAACATTGAAGTTGATGTATTCATTTCTGGCTCAATAGATTCATCTAGCATTGTTATTTCCTGATATTATTTTAAGTCAGTCAAATCTTTTTCTCTATTGTGGATTAAACTTTAATACTATTTTATCAGAAAAAACCATGCAAAAATTGCATTTGCTTGCTACAAAAAAGTTAAATGCAAAATTAAAAAAAAAAAAAAAAAAAATTTCAAAAGGTAGCAAAATTCTTAATGTCATTTTAGTAAGTTAAGATTTTTCTTTCATTTCGTTTCCTATCTTTTTTCTTTTTTTTTTTTTTAAATTTTTCTCACTCATGTCTTTTCGGTACATAAAATTTGCACACTCAAGTAGTACATAATGTTTTGCAAATTCAATCCATTTTATATTGGACCCAACCCACCTTGCTGTTATTGCGACTGTCAACCGTCTTGCGGCAACTTTATCAATTCTTGTGAATCTTGTTGCAAACCTTGTTCCTGCTGTTGTGATAAGTGTGGACCATGTTCCGACCCATGTTTCAATCAATGCGGGAGTCCGTGTTGCAATTTATGCGGGGGACAGCTGCCGAATTCTTGTGGACCGTCTTGCGAGCCTTGTGGATCATGTTGCGGGCCTTGTGGAACTTGTTGTGGACAATCTAAGTATGTATTTTCTTTAATAGTTTCCCTAACTGACTCTCCTTAAATTACTTAGTGCTAAGTGTTATATTTTGAATGTTTTGGTACTTTCTTAGGGGTTTCTGGTTGTATGTTTTCTTTATTTTGATTATCATAATGAACAACGTAATGTTGTGAATTATGTCAAATTGATTTACATATTTAAAAAATTATTTCCGGTGACTTGTTTAGTTAAATCATCATCATCATCACAGACTTATTACGATCCACAGCTTCTACTAGTCTAGACATACCTAAGCAAATGTCACACTAAAAGTCCTAATCACATTCCCAATGGGGTGTTTTTTGGAAGTTGTCACAGCCCCTTTTTGCCTCTTCATAAATCTCATTGAATTTAGCATCAATGTAGTGGAGAATACAGCTTTCGCTATATATGGACTATTCTCATATTGGGTGTGTGCAATTTCGAGTGTAGTTTGGTCGACACGATACTATTGGCCGAGGTTATTGCTTCTTTGGGTACTGTGGTTCGGGATTATTGCTTTAAAAAATCGGGCCTTAAGAGCATTGCGTGAATTGTTTACATGCAATAGACATTTTTACCAAGAATTGCCTTTTCAGGAATGCGAATAATATTTTAAACACGGCATCTGTAATTGAAAATTCTATCGAATTGCTCAAAATTCATTTAAATAGAAAAGAAAAATCAATATAAATTCTCAGCCACAATATAGCATTTCTCAAAAGTTAAGTAGGCCTTGATTTGATATTGTATTGTATTTCTACCTGTCAGATTGTTTTTAAGAAAAATACATTTGTTCTCTAACTTTCGGCCCGTTCACATCGTAGAATTCGGAAAAAAGTACTTTTCCGAGAATTTAATGTTTTGTATTTTGTTGATCTTAGTTTAAGTAAGTTAACTTTCAATATTTGCATATATATAATTCTACAAACTGTTTTGTCTTTTATTAGCTGCGGAAATATGGTGTGCAAGTTCAATCCCTTCTATATTGGACCGTGTCCACCTTGCTGCTGTGATCCATGCTGTGGGCCATGCTGTGGGCCATGTTGTCCCCCACCATGCTGCCCTCCATCATGTTGCTCACCTTGCTGTGGTCCTTGCTTTGGTCCTCCTTGCGGTGGTCCTTGCTGTGGTCCTCCTTGCGGTGGATGTTGCGGACCGTGTGGCGGATGTTGTTAAACATTAGGTCCACCTATGGAGAAAATACAAAAGGTTTTGCCAGAGAGGGTATCAGTATAAAATGGAGCTGCGAAACTGAAAAAATTCTTGGAAAAGTATATAAACACAATAGTAAAAATTGAATATGTGCAACTCAAAATTTTAAGTAATGTAATAAAAAAAAAATTGAGAACAAAAGAAATCAGTGTATCAGGTGGTTTCATAATGGGGATGGGTGTGTGATTTTATGTGAATTAGTTTTTTTCCTACGAGTTTCTTAAATAAGGAGATCATAGAGTTTATTTCAAGTTTACCGCCTCTTTTTTTTTTGTGTTACTATAATAGATAAACTTTGAGGGTATTGACATGAATTGAAGGCATTTTTGTTTGAAGAAACTATTTTTATCAATTTTCTATATAGTATCTCGGCATCGTTTTTATTGAGTTTTCCAACTTCACTCTTTAAATTTATCTAATATTTTCTCATTATAATTTCTCTTTGCACAAGAGCAAAAGTCGTGACTTTTTTAACTTTTACCAAGTAGAATCATCCAACCACCCCCATATGCATAAATTCCTCATACGTTAAATGGTATAATGCGATATGATGATACTTCCCCCATAACCAGAATAAGTAATATGAGGGTTTTGCTTCATTGAAGTTGTTTACTGTGCAAGCTGATGATGTCATCGCAATGACGATTAGAGCCAGAGATGCTCAAATCATAAAGAATAAGAAGGGATGTTTTTCTCGTATTAACATGCAGAAGTTTTCAGAAAATTGGAGAAAATTTAATTTTAAATTTCAAAAGATTAATAATCTTTAGATTTCATATAATATTTCAAGGATCGATACAATTTTGGATGATGTTCCTTCTATTTCTATGAATTAAATTTGTAGATTATACTAAATGAACCCTTGTACTCAATATTTGGCAACCTCTGAGCTTAAAATCAATAGAAATAACAGATGACTTGATGTTAAAACAGAAACAGAAACTTAACTGAACTGTTCATCCTCATCCTTCTCAGACATTCTTCTCACCATTGACGACAACATTGTCTGTTGGCGCCAAAGTGTCGCCAATAATTTTAGTGTTTTGCTACACTTTTTTTTTCCTGTTTTGTTATCGTCGTCATTTTCGTCTGGAAAGTTGTTGTCGTCGTGGTTGTTATTGTTATTATTGTTATTTTTGTTGCCATTGATGATGCTCCTCAATGATAGTTTTGATATGCTCCGGCATACTTCGTCATGCTTTGGTTTTGTATAAAAATATTATTTTGGTTTTTTGTTGTTGGCAAATATTTTGGGGTTAGCAAATTTTCCGAACTTTTATGCAGACTTGGCAGCAGCAGCAGTATACATAAACTCAGAGTGAAGGGGTACATAAAATAGCAAAGTGGTAGAATGGGGGACATAACATGAAATGTGCAAAAGTTTCCTTTTAAAGTTCAAAAACATTTCTATGAAAATAGAATTTTAATTTATTTATCGGAAAAGTGGTAAGACGGAAGTAAAAACAGCACTGATTCTGTTTGTTGTCTTCATAGCGAAAACAAAAAAGAAAATAGAAAAGAAATTGAATAATTTTCAAAGAGGAAAATCCAGCTTTTGTCCAACTTTTCTAAATGGCCATTTTCATTTTCATTTTAATTTGTAGCCATTTTTCCAATAAGTGGCAAATCAAAGAAAAACTTAATTGCCGCGTTCAAAGAAAAAACTTCAACGAGTTAATTGGATTTGCTTAAGCAAGTCGAAGTGGGAAGTCATAAAAAACATACATACGAGTATTAAAACAAAGAAGAAATAAAAAGGTGGGGAAAAAAAATTGATGGTGATGGTGGTGGTGGTGGCATTGAAAGTGGCGCGTGATTGTCACTTATGTAGGAGTGCCACCATTTCGCGTTTATCATTAAAAAATAATAAAGTCAGTATAATCTTTATAACTTAAGGTAAATAAGTCTGCTGATGATTTTTCTTTTTTTTTCATTTAATTAAATAATTATTAATTGGCTGCCAATAGCAACCGATGAAATAAGAGAAATTTTACTACTAAAAGAAATGAAGAGAAGACAAATACTATAGATAGATAACGAAGACAACATACAATAAATTGAGCAGTCGCAAGGTAGATTAAAAATTGATATAATTAGTTCTATTTAGAGCTTTTTGCTTAATTAATTGAAAAAAAAAATATACGCTAAATATTACAATAATTATTGATATGAGAAGAATATAATAAGAAAATCATCATTAATAAATTCTAGGAAAAAATCCAAAAGAAGGAAAGTGCAGTAAAAACGAAAGTCTCTAATTTTCTTTATTTCTATCTTAGTTATATTTTAAATCTTTCGAGACAATAGGAATGCTATTTGGTAAGACATAAGTGGCAGTGAGCTCATTCTTATATCAAAGAAATTATTTATGTACAAAATAAAATGGTAGATCTAAGGCATCACAACTTTTGAGTAAAGTTTTTACCGTAGTTTTCAGATTATCGAGGTGAGACTTTAATTGGTTTTGTGAGTTTTATTATGTTTATCATTTATTATGATTTAAATATTTATTTAATTGGCTGTATTCTTTACAAACCATGCAACAACAATAAGTCTATGAAGAAGATTTGTTTGAAATTTGTAAAGAATTTTAATTTTTTTTATGCAAACCTATATTATTATTATATCCCATGCATCTGAATAGATTTTGAAGAACCCAAATGATTTTACAACTAAATTCTTGAATGAAGTCTACAAGTTTGGTATGCTCTATAAGGTTTAGTTCAAATATTTGATAGTAAATTTCAAGGGAACAATGTAACTGATCAATAAGGTCAGCAGAAACATCTAAACAAGGATGATATGTGTCACGGTATACAATCGCTTTATACAAGGTTTCAGGTAACTTGTTACTGAATACGTTGAATGCTTCCAGCTAAGTCTTAGAAGTATGATAGATTTAGCATATGTGTATACTATATTCACAATTTCCAAACAATTAATTTATTTACTTTTATTTTCTTTTGTTCTTTTGTTCTATTTTTCTATTCACATGAAAATCAAGAAATCACTAAGCCTAGTGTGTGTATTTGTCTAAAACCACTTTCACTTTATAAACACTAGTTAGAGTTCCTGAGTTCCAATGCCAAATCAATTTAAAGATTAAACTATTCATGCTTGCACAAAATGCCAACAGTTATCACCATCATCATCGTCATCGACATCACATCATCGGCAGCGTGAAAATAAATTCGCTGTACAAATATTTACCAAGTGCAAATATTTACCTTCTTATTTTTTCCTTTTAGATACAAGCACACATACACAAATATACACATAAGAATACATATTTACATAAGCCAAACTAAATTCAAACCAAGTTCAGGTTTTTCAGTATACAGTAAAAATAAAAAAAAAAAAAATTAAAATGGTAGAAAAATACGAATTCAAAAAAAAAAAAAAAAAACCAAATGCAAATGCAAAAATTTTCACCTTGATGTATTTCACGAAATATATTTTGAATTGATTTGTTTATGTATTTACTTTGTGCTTTTGAAAATGTTCACGTTATCCGTGGGTGAGTGTTCGAGTAGTGTAGTAGAGTGTGGTTTGGGTCTGTTTTCGGAAGTCTATGAACCAAAAGGCACTCACGATAATTGTATTTGCCTTTTTGATAAAAGTCAATAAACACACAGAAAATAGCGCAAAATTTCTTTCTTCATCATTGCCATCGCCATTGCCAAAGCAGAAACCATCATCATCAGTTATCATCATCATCATCAGTTATCATCATCATCATCATTATGAATTTGAATTCAATTGATGCTTTCAAAGCATTTGAGTCAATATAAATTAAAGAAATACGTATATCAAATATGTACATACAATTTCAAATGCATAGACAAACATATACATACACATAAAGATACATTGTGACTTTGATAAAAAATTAATCAAATAATACTTCAAAGTACACTTCACTTGTTCAATGTCATTTTAGTTTTCATTTAAGACTTTAAAATTGCAATTTACACTCATAAGCAGCATCAAAATCATCCGTTTTCAAAAGCCTTATCATTCGTCTATTGGAGCTCATTATGCTGAAATTGCAGCATAGATACACACATCATTTTGTCATGCATTCCATGAATTTCAAAATTAAAATTGCTTCTATAATTCAAATTGAATGCGCCATGCGTTGATCTGTGGATTTTGCTACACAAGTATAGAGTGTTTCCATGTCAGTCTCTCTTTGGGATTATTTCATATGCATTTCTGTTGAATTTTTCGTCGAACACATAATGCATAAATACTGCTGTTCGAATAGAGGTGAGGTAAGAAAGACGAAACTTGTATAATTGAATTTAAAATTGTAGAGCATCATTTAGGGCAATGTTTTTTTAATCCATTTTGATTCTTTGCAATCTGCAATCTTCTGGTTATTGTTAGAGCGGCACTCATGGACGAAGAACTAACGATCTCAGAAAAAGGGTTCATATTCAGTAGGGCCCCAAAGAATAATCCAAACGATCATAAAATAAATGTTTAACTACCTTCCAAGGTCCCTAAGCAACATTGATTTATAAATTTTTATTTTTAATTTTTGTTATATATTTTATATTGTATAAAATATAAGAAGACATGTTGTATGTTTAAAAATGTTAAACTATTGAAATAGTAATAATAATTGACTTAATTGCTTTAAAAATTATAATCCATAGAATGCATTGCGCATCTTAATAGATGAAACTTTAAACCACATTATAAAAATATTACGCTTTGTTTATTTTTTATTTTTTTTTATATTTTCTTTATTGTCACAACTCAGCCATGACTAGGCTAAAGACTCATTAAAATACAGCAGGAGCAGGTTAACAACAAGAAATGGCATCTTTAACAGGGTCGTGGCAAATTTGTAGCAGTGGAAACTACCTGCCTCTCTCTCTCATCACATAATAATAACAAACCAAAACGAACGAAACTGGTAACCGCTGTCGCCATCGCCATTGTCATTATCATCAGCCAAGCATCAACAACGCTAATGCCAATACCACGAAGCCATAAGCCAAGTCAAGTCGCGTCGCGTCGAAACAAGTTGAATTGTGAGCGCGTGGCGGTCATGGTGCCAACGACATAGTTGGCGTTGGTTAAGGATTTTTGCGGCATTAACACCTTCACTACTTTCATTATTTTTTTTATGATATGTCGATTTTTTTTTGTACTTGTTCGCCTTTTTTGCTATTTTCATGTTCTCCTCTTTTTTTCTAAATGCTTTTTTTTATGTTGTTAACTCAAACGAACAGACAAACAAATCTCATTTTGGTTGAGGCTTAAAGTTGTTTTTTTTTATTGGCAAAAGGATTTGGGTTATAAGACGATGGTATAAGATTTTGTAAATCGAGAGAAGCGGCAAATTTGTGAGTGTCATTGGATTAGAAAAGAGAAAGAAATTTGGTATTTTAAATTGCATTAAGTGTTGCTTAATGAAGTCGATTTGCTACAAAAAAGAAATGCAATGAGAAGAACTCTTAGACTAATACTGAATTGTTTGCAATAGATTAGAACTAATGGAACTATATTAATAACCAAAGAGGCCTTCATATGCTTTCTGTTCCTTAAATTATGCAAATTTAAATGGTTTCCTTTTGAAATTATAAAACAATTGAAACCATTTTCATATTTTACCATTTCCGAAGATCTTGTTTTAAGCTTCCGTCTAATTTACATGCTTAATTATTAAAATAATTTTATCATAAAGTTACGAGATTTGCAAGTCTAGTAGTCATGGCAACAAACTAAATTCACCTCTTTACAGATCTGTAACAGCAGATTTAGTTGCAATTAAATGCTTGAGAACATTATTTAAAGCAGCATTTAAGGCGCAATGAAATATGAAGGGTATTGCATACATACGAGAAGACTCCTAGATGCATTGGATATAACTAAATTGCCACGCTTTGGTGGCAAAAGGTCCTTGTTGGCTCTTCGGTTGCGCGATGTAATAAAAATGAATTAAATGCAATGAAGTGAAAGCTGCAAAAAGAAAGAAAAAATATTCGCAAAGAGCAAGAGCGCAAATTCTCGACAAATCCAAACAGGAAGCATGATAAAAGTGGTGAATGCAACTGGTGTTTAGAACAATTGCTGTTACAACTGCTGATGCTGCTACTTCATCTATTTAGAAGAGAATTTTACACAGCAGGATAAAGGCATGGAGAAAGTGTTAACAATGCTTAAAGGGCATGTTAAAGTGGAATTTGCATTGTGTATTTGGTTGAAGGCAACGTGCATAGCTTTGTAGAGCAAATTAATAAAGATCTATGATTTGAGCTTTGAGTTCAGTTGGTAGTTTTCCTACAAATATTATAGAAATCTGAAGTCAAGGAATATTTAACATCAACATAAAAAAAGATTCATTGTAAACCGCAAATGCAAAGATAGTATATTCTAAACACGAAAAGAGCATCTTTCAGAATCTATATTCTACTAAACTGGAAAGATCTTCGCATTCAAACTAGATTCCTCACAGATCATTGTAGTCTCATGTATCATTTTAAGAAAAAATTTCCATTAGAAGCTGAGAATTACATTTTGTTGGATAGTGAATCTAAAAAAATATCCTAAAATTGTTAGAAAAAAGTTTTCTGTTTTAAGAGAACCTCACTTGAATTTATTTCACATAGCCAAAAAAGTTAAGAGATCAATGACCACAGTGCAATTATGGATATTTTTAGTCAAACTTATGGACACAAAAAAAGAGTCAAGAAAGGAGAAACAATTCTTGTAAACAAATGAGTACTTTCTTGTTAAACCATCGAACAATGGAAGAAAAAAAATTAAATAGCATTTGATTAGTGGATAATGAAATTACCGGAATTATATTTACCAACTGATTCAATGGATAATTTTAAATTGTTCTTGATAAACGATCCACAACACACCACCAATTCAGGTGACTTTATACCTAATAAACTTATACAATTACAGTAGTTCAAAGTTCTGTTTCAATTAAGTGCAATAACAAGCATAAGTTTATGAAGTTGTCCTTATCGTGATGTCAATACAATTCAACACTTTATACATACGAATTGTATATGCATCATGAAATCAATTCAACACATTATACAGTCATGCATCAAAGCGTAGCATCTAGATATGTAGGAACTACATATGTATATATAATACAATATATAGTATGTGCAATCGCATGTATAATAGATACAAGAGGTAAAGTTCAAATGGAAAATTTTGTAATGTGAACTTGTTGCACTTAAACCAAATGAATGGATAAATGAATGCATGCACCAAATCGTTCTCAAACGATTGTACAATATGAGCAATTATGCAACAACATCCCCTCAGTTTCCTATCGACTAAACTATATACATATAGTACTTTAATATGTGTTCCCCCATAACACATGTTTCCGTTGCTATTCAACTCCTTACCTACATATGTATCCATAGTATATTAATAGATACATACGAGGCATGTACCAAAAGTATCTGATCTTTCTATATAGCTGTGGGTCAGAATGTTGAAGTGATATCCGTGGGGGTATGAGGATAAGCAATGACTCCTCACGAACTCATTACCTGCCAACCAGGCGTGTATACTTTGTACTTTTGTACTCTTTTGTTTTTATCTGATTTTGTTATCGCTGAAGAGATGAAACCAACTGATTTTGTAAGGAATATCTCCTCGAATACTTTAGGAACACTTCTCGTTTATACAAGCGCGTTGTATGCATTTAATGCCTTTAGCAGTAAATGAACTGAACTGAGCACCAAGTTCACAGTTTAGTTCACTCTTAGTTCTCTTACAACAGTTTCAACATGAATGAGCGATTCTGGGTGAGTGAAAATGATGATGGAGAAGGCAAAATGAGTGCAACATTTAGTCGTTTGTACTTTTGGCTTTTGACTTTTTTGTTAAGCAATTTAGATAATTTTACATTTTTTCCAGTTTTTACCTTTACTTTTTAGGGGGAAAATTAAGTTCTATGCAAGAATGCTAAGAGAATTGTAAAGGAATGAAGGTAAAAATAAAATTTATGGTTGCTGATTTTGCTTTAAAATCAAAGCTTTGTTGATATTGCATATTTCATATTATATTTGCTATTAACAGTTTTTTTCCTTATTCCTTTGAGTTGGCTTAGAAAAAGTTGGAGATGGGAAAAAGCAAAATTCAGCGTCATTGACGAAAATACTTGTGTTGTTCCTTTATGTTATGTTGTGCTGCATCATTTTGTTATTTTCATAAATTGCGTTCCAAAAAATACATGAAAAACATTTCAATTCATGAAATATATTTTATTTAAAATGCTGAAACTAGCAAAATATCACAGCAGTATTAATAAAAGACTAAAATATAAATTTGAAAAAAAAACTAATGAGATTTGTTGTCATTTTACGTTTTTCATTAAAACAGTTTTCAATACGAAAAATACATTCTCACAACTGAAAATCATACACATATTTGATTATTCTATATGTATATTTCCTATCAAAATTTATATTTTTCCTGATTTCTTTGGCTTAGTGAAAAATGCAGAAGGTGGAATGTCTATGTCAGCCTCATTGCCAAAATTGCTTTCCATTAAGTGTATTCAAGAAAAAATACATGAAAAGCATTTCAATCGATGCAATATTATTTATTAAAACTGCTGAAACCAGCAGGATATCATGAAATAAATATTAATAAAAATATAAAATACTACTTTAAACACTAGAGGGATTTGATGTCATTTTAAATGTTTCATTAAAACAGTTTTCAATATAAAAATGCATTTCTCACAACTGAAAATCAGTTTCATAAAATGAATGCATAAATTAAATGCTAAACATATCCGGCACTGTGATAATCTCATGTTAATTAATAAATTCAATTTAAAATTTATGCTAAACTAAATAATTTCAATTTAGATTTTCATGTACTTCACAATAGTGTGAAATTTATAATATTCTCAGCCTATTTTATATTATATAATATTAGAAATAAGCATCGTACTTCTTATAAAATTTAATAAATCCATCTTCATTTGTTTACTCTCCCAGATCTAAGTGTCTTCTACAATTATCAATTGGAAAAGGATTTTGTAACACCTTTTAGTAAAAATACGAAATACAATCTGGAATAAATAATAAATTCTAATAAAAAATTCATGATCTTTTATGAACATTTTATTCAAACTTCCGCAGGAAGCATATCGATCTATGTTCATAGTGAGGCTGCCATCCACGCTATGTCGGTTCATGGCACTAAAACCAAAGCCATCCGTAGCACGGTTGTGACTATTAACTTGGCTGGGCAGCACTCAATTACACTAATCGGGTTGCCTGGTCATTCTAACCTTACAGGTAACGAGTGGCGGATGTGTGTGCCAGAAGAGTATCAGCTATGCATAGCTCTCTAGCTATTGCTGATATTCACAGACCTATACAAGATATCTTTTAAAGACTGGAAGCAAGTACCAAGGAGCTAACTGACATGAAGTGGGTGATTGAGTCTATCTGCACTGTTTGCTAAGACACTCTGGAATTGCTAACAATCAAAACGAACCTGCAAACGGCTCCACTTTCACAAGAAAAGGATTCGGATGATAACAGGAGTCTTAATGGGGAACTGCGCAACAAAGTTGATGGCCAAAGGATGCATGTTCCACTCCAAGATTTCTATCGTAGCTGTGAAGATAAAGAAGAATCAGAGAGCTTTCAATACCTCCTCTATGACTGCCCTGCTCTTCTTAGAAGGCAAAGGTGCCACTAGGAGACCTGTCTCTGTTCGCGGAATCTTCAGATTGATTTTAAAGGCTGAGGGAGATCTATAGGCTTCTGGGTAACGTAACCTAAAAATACAGATATAGACACCGAAAAACGCATGAATGAGTTAACTTCATTCCACTTACAATGCTAAACACAGTTCTATACGCTACATACTACAATAGAAACTTGCTTGCAACAATGAGTCCCAGTTGGCATATGAACTAAAATAATCAGACATACATACTCGTATATGCTCTCTCATCTTTCCATTTCCATCTTATATTATTCTCTCTTTATGTGCATATAAACAAAAAGAAAATCCATGAAATATAAAGCACTACAAATGGATATTCAGAAAAAAAAAAAACAAAAAAAGAGTGGAAAAATAGCAACAAACAACAATAAGTTCTCAAACACTCAGCTATGCAAATTTGTTGCCTTAGATGAAAAATCAAAGCCAATATCTGAGCTCAAATGCACAAAAGAGAGAAAATAATGGAAAAAATTCGGAAAAAAAAATTGTAAGCAGAATATTTTAGAATATTTTGAAAAGAAAAAAAAACTTTCAAGCAAAAAACAACAACAACATTAGCTTCGAATAACCGAAACTTGTATATCTTTCACTGCAATTCTTAAATTTGTTGCATTAATTGTAATACAAATCAATCACTTTGTGAAGTTTTGTTTGAATGTCTTAAGGAATGGAAAATTGGTAAATTTAACAGTTTCAAAATACGTCAAGGTTTATATGATTCAATTGAATGCTTCAATTGCCAAATCGATTAACTCCATAAAGCAAGAAGTTGAGAAGAATAAAATATAAATTCAAATAAACAATGTTGACTGTATTACTGGAAATGTATCTTTTATCTTACTACATATTGAATGTATAAGATGGAATAAATCATTATTATTACTATAATGCTTACGTCTTAGGAGTCAATAAAGTGTTTTGAAATTAAAATTTTAATAAAATTCAACAAGTGGAGTTAATTAATTGGGCAAGAGAATCATTCAATTTTTAAATATGTTTTTCAATAAAAAAGATAACTTTAGTCTTAGTGAAGGAAATTAGTTCAATTAATAATGGTGAAAAATATTTTCTGTAAATGTTAAGATCTGATTTTGATATATTATTGTGTCTGCGTATCGTTAGCTCCAAAACTGAGAGCAAATATGAATAAAAATAGACAGATGTATGGTCGTCTCGCCAATCCTTTCCAAATATCAACACTTTATCTATATGTTACAAGCATCAAGGCAGAATGAAAATACCTCCTCGAATGAAAAGTTGGCGAAAAAAATCTCTGTAACTATTTCATACTAAGAGTTCTATGTATCAAAGCAACTACCGATACAAAGATGGGAATAACTATAGACAACAATGTAAGGCAGAAGGCTGTCATTTAGGTTGGTTAGGTTTGTATCACATTCTTTCTATCATGGCTCTATTTCATCTATTTCTCTATTTCCAAGCAAAAGCTTAGTAATACTTTCTTGCTGTAGCTAAAATCCATTTGTGTCCTTTGGGATCACTTTTACATACGTCAGTCAGCTTGCACTTCCTCACCACCACCTACCGGTTTCAAACTCCCTTCTTTTTCATATTTCCCTTCCTTCCTTCCTTCCTTTCTCATTTTTTACTGCCTTTCTACATAGTTATTTGTTTACTTGCTCTCGATATTGCTTTTTTAGGATTTTTGTTTTTACTTTACACACTCCTGCAACTTTTGCTATTTGTTTGATCGTTCTTCTATTGTACTTGGTGTAGTAGTATGTCCTCATCTGTGTTTTTATTTTTTAAATATGCTTTTGTTCTTTCTGTTGTATTATAGTTTTTATTGGCGCAATGTTGACATTGATAAGATTCCCCAAGGTGCATGTCAATGTTGGCGTATTGTAAACAAGGACTTTCTGATAGAAGCTATTCGTTGCCATTTACTTTTATTCGAGGAAATTGTCCACTTTTCACAAAACGAAGCGAGAAGTGAAAAAATGTTTAAGGAAAAACAAAAGCAAGAGAAGGATAACTTTTAACTTGCATATTAATTAATGCTTTCATTGTGCATTGGGAACAAGTGCGCGGAATAAACGATTTTGCATAGGGATATTATTTTTTAAACTTTCTCTATTTTTTGCATTAAACGAGGGCAGTTATAATATTTCATTTCTTAACGTAGTCTTCTTTTAGCTTGATATGTGTAGGCGGGGGTTTTCCATTATTTTTATCCATTCCAAATAATATGTTTTCTCAAGGTCCTTAAATTAGTTATATGTTTTAGTGATGACCTGTTCTTTTATAATTAGAAAGAGGAAATTGTCGCAGGAGATAAAAATTACGATCTCTTTTGGGCGACCTAAATGTTCGGCGTCACATGATCACAATGGAATGACTTTATTTATATTACTAAGCATTGAAATTGATAGTGCAGAGTCTCCATAGTATTTATCAAGCCTTTCTGACCTATAAAACTATTACCCACTTAGTACTAATCGTAACAATTTACGGTTTCTATGGGATTTTGGTAGTAGAAATTAAAAAATCAGGCAAGATGGTTCCGTACCATCGTACAAGATTTTTTGCTTAAAATATAAAATTATGTGCATGTTTAATTGCCTAAAAGTATAGTACAATTAACAGCTTAAAAGTATACTACAAAAACAAAAAAATTGTTAAACAAAAGGTTAAATTAAAGAACAATGCTTCTAAAAATGTTTATTTTTAGTATTTGTCGTTCTACACACAAGTGAATTACACACACTGTGTGAAAATTTCAACTCTCTACCAATTACGGTTCATGAGATAGAACAGGAGACGGTCGGACGGACGGACGGACGGACATCGTAAGCTTAGTACTAGGGTCCCGTTAGCTCCATATGGGTATGGAACCCTGAAAGTTATGAAACAAATCAGCGCAAAATATTTTAAAGTTTAAATAAATTCAAGGAAACAAAATTTTACCAAAAACCACTTTTAAAACTTTTCTTTAAAGTTATTAACACTCTATC
Organism: Amiota mariae; assembly: GCA_035041805.1. Classification (NCBI taxonomy): domain Eukaryota; kingdom Metazoa; phylum Arthropoda; class Insecta; order Diptera; family Drosophilidae; genus Amiota; species Amiota mariae. The sequence continues at coordinate 17,645,546 of JAWNKV010000370.1, read as the reverse complement.
CTAAGTCTTGTATTTTTAAAGAGTCTTCTGACCTTAAGTTTTTACACTCACTACAAGTAACTTTTTGAACTTTAAAACTTGAACTCAATTGAATATTAAATTTAAATTTTTAATTTAAAATTAAGTCAAAAGTGGCAGACCCAAAACACAAACCACATCAAATAAATGTTTTGGTGCATTATTAAAATATGAATGTGTTTGTCGTATGGCAACTGTACACCACACATACACACGCACAAACACACTTCTTCTTCTTACACTGAACAAGGATAAAGTATCTGAAGGAAGATTGGGAAATCTGAGAAAATATCTTGGTAGTGCAACTTTTAGAAAATGTCAAACAAACAAATGCATATCCTTTGTGAATTTGCTACACAGAAACTTTGTGCTTTATGTGTGTGTGTATGTGTGTGTGTGTATGCATCATCTGTGTATGAGAGAGAAATAGTTTAAAAAGTTTTTGTCGCCTGCAAATGTCGGTGTGTATTGTCACCATGCAACAATTCCAAATATAAAATTACAACACTTCTGTTTTTTCCTCAGTTTTCCATTCATCCTTCTTTGCTGTAAGGCACCACAGTTTAAGTGTCCAGAAAATTATGAAATTTCACATTTAGTTTAGCTTTCAGTGTGGAAATTATAATCTATTATACAATATATGTGGTCATGTATGTATATTTGCATTACTACTGGTTTCAACGGAAATACTAAATGATAGTAAAACCAAAAAGTTTTGTGTGAAAAAAAATGAATTTTAATATTTGAAATTTTAACTTAAAAGGTAAATTTTCTATGTATAATATAAATAATAAATACTGACTAAGTTTTTCTAGTCTAGAACTTTTAATTAGCTGGATTAGAACTAACAAGAGATCTACTCACTAGTGAAATCAACATTGCGTATACGCAAAATAAAATCGACAAGGGGAAGAAGAAATATGTGGGGAAAGCAGCATTTCTGAGTATATTTTTTACTTAATAATCATTGACAAAGTTAAATAAAATTCACATATACAACGGAAGCAAAGGCAAACTTAGAGATACGTTTAGAGTAAAGGAAAGGAATGTCGATGTTACCACACTTCTCTGCATAAATGTACAATATGTAAGTACATTTGTCGGAGAAGTCTTACATAAACATTATCATTATTATTATGATTATTATTATTGTTGTTAGTTAGTTTTGTTGTGTTCTGTTCTGTTCTGTTGTGTTGTGTTCTCTTGTGTTGTTGCTTTTAAAGTATTAGAAGTACTAGTCATGGTAGAGTACTCGGTACTCGGTAGGTACTCGAGGCAAACTAATAAGCATGCAACACATAAACATTTTGTTTGTTTCGCTGTTTTTCACTGGCGGCACCAATTGCCATTGGCTTTGCTTTTTCGGCTTCTTCTATAATTTACTCTTTTTTCTCTTTGTTATTTCCGTCATACTTTTGTTTATGCAACTTTTGCCATAAATAAAAACATATTCATACGCTAACATATGAGTTTGGTATACAAAACACATGAGTTGTGATATACGAGTATGTGACTTTGTTTGTATTGTTATAATCAGACTTTTGCCTCTTTCACGCTGCCAAGCTATTTGTGTAAAGATTTTATTTTCTTCTTTTTTGTGTTTTATATGAAACTACACATGAAGGTATCAAAGATACAAATACACAAGTACACAGCCACACACACACACACTCACAAAATAAACTTAGACTGTAGACATCTGTATAAATATTTTCATTTGTTATGTTATAAGTGAAAATATTTACGCGTTGTATTCCTAATGGCGCCTAAACAAACAATATATTTAAGTTAAACATAAACATAAACAAATATACTTACACATATTTATTTATTTATGTTTATGTGTATGTATTTGTGTGCTTGGAGTTCAGTAACAATACACATTCTATATTAAATTCATATAATTGTATTTACTAATTAGACTTAACTAGCTCAAAGCTAAAGAGTTTATCTAAGGTATCCTTTTTTTCAATGGGAAACAATTATCTTTTAACAATATTTTCTATGTGATTTTTGATAAAAATAAAATAAAATAAAATCAGAATATGAAGTACTATAATTACCTTGAGTAGAGAAAAAAGTCTTTAATTGATGGATGGATAATTACACGAATAAATCTTTAAATTTTAAATTTCATCTTTTTTATTGAATAAATTGTTTGTAATGTTAAATATAATTTTTTATTTCTACTTTATTTACAATCTTTTAATCGGTGACAATAATAGGCGAATTTGATTTAAACTAAAAATCATATGTAATTAATTTTAATCTATCGATCATTCACTTGATCGGGACGCGGAAGAAGTGGTCCAGAAGAAGTTGCATTTTCATGCGTTGCATTTGCTTCCAGTTGTCCAGCAGGTCGATTGCCAATTGGTTTTCTTGATCCTCCAATCAAGATATGTTGCCTGTTGCTGATTCTGATGATCTCTTCCCTGATCATTTACGTTAATATGATGCTAAAACTCTAACTTTAACGGACATTCACTGGTAGATAATGTTAAGGTTTTCTAGATTTTAAAAGAAAATCAAGTACTCAAAACATTCAGTCAAAATTATTTTAAACTTATATGCCTACAATGAACGTTTATGCAGTTGTTAATAATAATTAAGTTTCCTAATTATTTTTTTACAAACTTAATGCAGGTAAAACCACTTTCCCTGAGAAACAAACTAATCAAGGTGTTTAATTTTTCATTTTAAGTGCATGACAATAATTACATTCCTGATCCATATTTCCTATAATAAAAATTAAATGGGCTTCTTTAATTTTTTGTTAATAATTTCATGCAAGACTACGAAGCGAAGGTCATTCCAAAGTGTTCATTATGTATTCATTTGTGTTGGTGCATTTCTATTTGACGCAATAGCGCGTTACGTTGGTTTTCTGATCGTTCACAACTTAATAATAAAGCACTGGCTACTAAGATCTTCGCCTTTGTTGATATACGTAAATATCAATAATCAAACTAACTCCATCGCAGGTGCCTCTACCGGAGATAAAAGAAGGACATCTCCAGAAAGGGTCGAACCGGTAAAAATCTCTCCCTCTGATTTATCAGAATATGCGTCACTAACAAACACATGAATTATTTTATATACATATTGTTTATAAATAAATGAACCTGAAGAAATAAGTTACTCTAGAGAATAAAAGTTGAAGAAGAACCATTTTGGAAGGTAGAAATAAAAGTATACCAATATTAGAAGTGTTTTACAAAAATTTAAATGCAATCAAATTCACTTACTTCCGGTAAGTTTATTGTTCAAAATAATCACACGCCTAATCAATATATTCATTCATTCATGTATACCTAGCGTACGGGATGTTTCCTTTCTTCTGAACACTTTATTCTCTCCTTTACATTTTGATTATCAACAAAGAACATGGTTTAAGTATCAAAAAGTGATAAATGATATTTTTTTAGTGGTTGTGGTTGTTTGAATAACTCAGATCTCAAGAACGGGGACATATATCGGAACCACAACTATGCTACCAACGATACACATTGACAAAATTGCAATGTAATAATTAAAGGATTTATACGTGCAGTAGACACTTTTGTGGTTGATTACCAATTGATTATTCTGTATTAAAAAAAAATATTTTAATAAAATAGTCAAGTTGGTTGAAGAGATACATTTTACATTTTAAATAAAATTTATTAAATTACAAAAAAAAAAAAAAATTGAAAAAATTAAAAACATTTGAATTATTATTTTACCTAATAATAAATAAATGTTGCTGTATAATTCTTAAAGAGTAATTAAAACGATCAACTTTTTTAACTTAAGTTAAATAAATAGACAAAAGTAAATTTAACTTAGTTCTGCATTTAATTTTTTAAATTGTTGGGGAAATACTGGAAAAAAAAACATGGAAACAGAATTTATTAAATTTGTCTATAATTATTTACTGAATCAAATGAAGTGTAAAATGAGGAATGAAATGAAATGAAAAGAAAAGAAGGGAAAAGACAACTACCGTTGTAATCATATATAAAATCCAACAACACACCTTCGCTTCGCATCGCTTTATTAATAAATATTAATTTATTAAAATAAATTGCGTATAATTTTTATAAATAACGCATACTAATCGCTTCTGTAAACGCCCAACAAAAGCAATTTGTTTCTATTAATGCTTTCAACACGATGAGGGATGCCAATTTGCAAGGACGAACAGGACCAACTAATGCGCGCCTACAAATGGACAATCATTTATCACGGACACATTCATGCATACGCACACGAACACGCACAAATATTCACCTTGGCATATACACACAGACACGCTGTGAAAATGAAAGGCCCAGTCAAGGCAGGTGTAATGACTTCAAATTTACTAAACGTCAAATGCTTGTAGATAGCCGAGTTTCACTTTATTCAAAACGGACGGAAAAGGAACTTGGTCAAGAAGAAAAATGTTAAGAAAAATGATTAAGCGAAAGGTTGACTTTGGTTTGAGTTTACAACTATGTGTGCGATGAGCAAATATTGTTTACGCGTATAAACGAGTATCTACAAATATGTATGTATATGTATATATCTATGAAGACGTCAGCAAAGACAGCCAATTTGAAGTCATCACTCATGTTGAACAGGATAACAAGAATAGTAACAACAATAGAACAGGAAACATTCATAGTAAGTGGTAGACAATAGTGGTAAGCAAACAATAAGTACTCAGTTGAGGTCAGTCAATTAGTTTGGCAAGACAGAAGACTGTTGAAGAGTGTCGAATCAACCCTTACTTATTTTTTTCTTACTGTGTCCCAAAATCTACTCGGGAACAGCAAAACACATCAATTATATTTCTGTAGGTATACACGGACACTGGCTAAGACCCTTGTATGTGGGAGTGTGTGAAAACGACTTCACGGCTTTTATTAATGACAGTTAAACTGTCAGTTGAGTGTATGAGAGAGTGAGGGAAATGCGTTTGACAGGACAGTACTGGTATCCTTCATCATTGCAAGTTCACCCACAACAAAAGGCGTGAAGGCAATACGTGCTCCTCCATGCGAAGTTCAGGTGTAGCTAACCATATACACGCACATTTACACACAAAATCATACTTCCCATATTTTGAGTAATGTTAACTTGTCAAATTTGACCAAAAACGACAGCGATAAGTCAGCCACAGTGCATGAGTGTGGGTATCTGTTTCTCTGCGTGTGTGCATATGAGTGTTGGTTTGGTTACTCGGTTACTTGGGGCTTGATGTGTGAGTGCGTGTGTGTGTGTGTGGTTTGCAGCAGCTGTCACTTGTTCTTAACGATGGTGTCATTGCCATTTACATCTACAAAACTGGTAAGTTCCACAGTGGTTGCCTGGATTTCAGTTCGACACTTTAACTTGTATTATTAAGGGTTTTTATTGTTAAAATTAAATTGATAAAATCACATACATATACTTATTAACTATAAATTGATTCATTGATTCATTAACAGGAAATAAACTTGCTGTTACCGCAATAGATACTCTTTATTATCACATTGTAAATAAAATATTGTATCAAATAAGTTGACAATATCAACAGCAACAAATTTATGAAAATCATATAGGGGAGATGAAAGGATAATAAATATAAAACTATTTTGACCATCTCTAAGTAAGCCATTACTACACATTTAAGACCATAGCATGAATCAATCATTTATAATTCCATGTGTCCCTCCAGCATGAAGAGTAAGGGGTTCACTTAACATTACGAGTCTCTTAATAAGCAAAAAGGCTGGTAGATCATTACGAAGCAGTCGGAATGATTTTATTGAAACAACAAGAACTCTGGCTAGTGAATTAATGTGTCTAGTAAGTTTATCCATAAAATTACGTTTACGCTCAAAACATTCGTCTTTTAGTAGCAGCACTTGCAGGTCTTTGTGGATATCTTCGTATTTGATATAAGATGAAGCGCCTGCGGTTATTCTAAGGAACTTCAATTGAGCTCTTTCAATGTTACTGGCACCCCACAATTTGGAACCATATTTCCATATAAAGTAATACTTTGTACTCGAGTCTCAGACCAGAATTAGAGTAAAACAGTCAGTGAAGACTTTTTGCTCCAAGTTTCATATATCTTTTTGGCTTTTTTGTGTTTCCGCCAGGTGAAACGTTTATCCATGTGAATGCAAAGATAAGTTACCTCCTGAGCTTGAGGAATTGTTATATAAAAATAATAATATTTATTTTATTACTTTACACTATGCTAGAGTTTCTCAGAAAATTTCATCTAAATCGGTTAAGGGGTTTCGGAGCCCATAGGAAACAGATATACATACATAGATTATAAAATTGAAAATCAAAAGAGCCAAGTAAATTGAGTCTCAGTCTGTGCACCGTAGAATTTAAGTTTGCCGCAAATACTCGATGGGCGTAAGAAGTTTCGCTGCTCTGAATTGAATGAGTGATTGTACAAAAAGGTTAAGATGCACTAATCTAGTAAGTTATAATCTTTATTATAATAACTAAGTATTAGTAACATATAATTATAATGTTATTATTTACTTTTCAAAAAATAATTGTATTTTATTTATAAATAGAACACAGCTGCAATTTATATAATTTCAAATTGATTTACCTTTTTGTAAGCAAATGCAATATGAGCTGATTGAGGTAAAAATATTATAAGAGAAAATGATAGAAAACTATTATTTCTTTCTATCAAAAACAAAACTCATTGACCATGAAATCAACTGACATGCAAAACTATGCCAACAAAGAAAATGGAAGTCAATTTAAGAAGTCGAAATGAAATCAAATAAACCAAATAAAAAAGCCTACAAAATGAATTTGAACAACAAAGGACAAGATACAATATTACAATAAACTACTTTATTTCATCAAAAAGAAAATAATGAAGAAAAAGTAAACAATTCAACAAATTGGACAATATTTAAATGTTTGGAAATCATTTGTTTAATGACAAGTAGAGTTGGGACACATTTCTTACTATTTTATTTTTTATTATTTTGAATGAGGAAAATAAAGAAAAGTGGAAAACAATCAAAGCAACCATCAAATAAAAGTAATGCAATCATTTATTTTCAATGAACTTCACAATAAATAGAAAAAAACATGAATGAAACTGAGTGAGTGAATGGGTGGGAGATTGGGTTTTTCCTAGGAAGTGACAGAGAGTCTTAGTTCAGCAGAAGCTGTCACTGGTTATTGCACAACGGCATGCAAACATATATAACGACGCCAACAGGAGAAGAACGATATTGGAAATAAGTCACAGATACACTTATGTATATAGACACACAAGTACATCTTCACCATTGATATTTGCTTGTGGCAGGCAGCACAAAAGTAGAAAAGTGGTGCGTTATTGTTGTCAGGAGTTGTGACGATTATCGTTTCTCAAACATGTTTTGCATGAGTGGCAACCATGTGCGTCCATTTACTTCCATATCCTCCCTATTCCTATCTTTCTTACCTTCCGTTCCTTCAATCCATTTTTCATCCTTTCACTTTTTAAGTCCCTTCTGTGCCTAGTCATTGCCATTGATTATCCATATAAACAATAGATATACTTGATGTCTTGTATTTTGTCACTCTCTTTTTGTTCCCTTTCTTATACTATTCTATGAATATGTGTGATGAACAATAACAAAACCAACAAAAACAACAATGCACAGAAAGATAGACTAGAACACAATAGCAACAACAATAAGAACTGTAATAACAAAAACAACAACAACAACAACTGATGCTAAAGTATCTACATCAAAAACGTAATGAAAGTCATTCATATGTCGACTTTGCTACGCATCATGGGGCATTCAGGCAGAGATTTGAATGCCTTCCATAGCTCTTACTATGTTCTATGTCTGCATAGACACAGCAAAATCTATTGCATACTTTTAGTGTGTTGCGCCTCAGAATATTTATGGCAAGAAGATACTCGCACACGCCATTAACAAAAACATATTGATGTATGAACCTGTAACATATAATCATTGTTTCGTTTCGTTTCGTTTCGATATTAACATATTTTCTCTGCTATTGTGATTGAAGAAGACTCATTGCTTGAACCTGTCAAGGTTAATGACTATGATTTAGATAGAAGTGTACAGAATTCTGTGGGTCATGATTACAGAAATTAAAAACCAAATGTATGATGACTTAAATTTTAATTAAAGTGGGTTCATATATTGTGTGGCTTTCAGAAATTTTCATTTAAAACAAATAAAGATTCAAGAATATTATTTTAAATTAAAGTATTAAAAAATAATAATAGTTTTTTTCTTCAGAATTTTTTATCCACAGTTTACAGAATATAAAAACAAACACAACAAATTAAGATGACTGTAAAAATCTAAAAAATTACTAACAATGACTTTATTCAGTAAGTAGTTTTGTTTTTGAAAATGGTTTTTGTATTTATTCGAACTTTTTTTTTCTAAATCATTTTATATTTGAAATAAAATTTCACATTTTTTGATTGGTTTTTAAGTATTTGATGCAAATTACTTAGATATTTGAACTACTTATTGTGGCTTGTTAACTTTTGCTTGGATCATCATAATTGATATTGATATATAGCTTTGGAAAATTGGTTCTTTTTTAATATTAAAAAATAGAGATTGACTTATTGAGTGACGTGATAGAAGAACAGTAATCATTTTGAGAAGTATCTGACTGGAGTCAGTATCACAATCTCAATGCATCTCACCTCTAGTAATCATGTGTTTGAAAGATTTATAGTAGAGTTTCTTTAAATTTTCGGTAACAAATTATAAGTTTATGGAGACATTTTAGATATACAATACATGTTAATGAAGGCTATAAATTATTTTGTTTGAATTGTTGTCTCTGGTTCTCATGATAAACCATTTTATTAAAAATACATGAGGGTAGATTATAACATTAACGGGGATTTCGTTCGATTCCAAAATAGTTACTAAGTCCTTCACTATCACAGTTTTGGTCCAATTTATTCATGTTCATGTTCAATTGAAAAATGAAATCATGTTATTTTTGTTTACATATTATAATTAATTTATATATAATTCATTCAGTCTTAATATAAATTTTAATTGTTCATCTTTTTATTTATTTTTCTATCCTAAATAGATCAAGGAAATGATTAGAAGAAGTACTACAAGAAAAAATAGCGCTGGCACTTTCAGCATAATTTTAAGTCTCGGTCCTGGACAATGCTCCAAGCCCATCTCTATTCAGCTTAACATTGCCACTTGCTAAGCTTGAGTATGCGTCTTTGAGCAATTAGCTTTTATCCGCGTTTCTCAGTTGAAAGGAGCAAAAAACGTGTATTTTTCGAAGTATAATGTGACAAACATATATCGTTGACCGAGATTTTTACTAATAGCACAAGGTGAGATTATACAAAAGCAATACAAAAAGTGCTCTTGGGTTTACTTAAAAAATTAAGTCAATTCATCAAAAAAAAAAATTATTATTTTCGTATTCAGCAGACCAAATTACCTGAAATTGTTTAATAAATCTCATGCCAAAGAATATTTGTTGCCTTGTATTATCTTTTTGAATTGACAAATGAATAAAATTTGAAAAACTAATTTTAATTCAGATCATTACGTTAATGATAATCTTTTGATTGACTCAGGTTACATTGACTAAATGATTTGGGGGTTGACTGGATTCTTTCTATTTGTCTTAAACGCTGAAAAATTTATAAAACTGATTATCTTCAAAAATATTATTGTAATTTTTTTACATATGAAATAAGTTACGTATATCATTAAGCTTGCATTATTTATTTATTATTTGTATGAATCCTGAGTCTAAGCACTTTAAAAACAATACTTAAAAAGTAATGAAACAACATACAATAAACTCAAGGTAAATATTGTACTTGAATATCATAATACTTAGTGGAGTTGTTTGCTTAGAAATAATGCATAAATGTACATTATGTTGGTACATTTACTTATGGGAGCTTGTAGTAATCAATGCAATCAGCCATTAAGTGAGGCAAGTAATAACACTCATACGCCATAGATTACCAAAGACTGTATATGTTCGAATGTATGTATATACAAATATGTGTACACTTATATATGGTTATATGTATATATGCACGCCCTTCCGATATTGCTGCCTAATGGCAATCAACAATCAATTACTCAAACCGCTTAAAACATGCAGGCGAATGTTGAGCGGCGTACATTTGCAGGCTTTGTCAGTTGATTGCAGCCGGTGGCATTCATTTTAGATATTGCTGCATTCACCTATAGTGTACAAATGCTTGCTTATATATATAAATATATATGGATATTTTATTGCATTATTCTATTATTTTTTGTATTGTTGTTGTATTGCTATTATTATCAACCAATAGCTAAATGGATAAAAAACCCTTGTATGCATGGGTGCTTTTGTATCACTTCAGTTGCAAAATGTTTCCGCACTCAACCATACTCATGATGTGTGCAATGTTTTTTGCTTGTTCACATTCACATACACATAGATACATATACATACACATACACTCTCAAGTATACAATTAAGTGCTTAATGTGTTTATTAAAAGTAAAATGGCAAGCAACTTTTTTAGCGAGGGCACTCCTAAAGTATCTAGGGAGTAGGACGTATCGCGTTGCTGGTGGCCGCATGTTGAGCTCGCACAGCGTCATCTGGTGTCTATCTCTGTATCTTTACGTGTATAGTAGTAATTCTGAGTCACTCATACTCACTTAAATATAGTTTGTATGTAGTCTTGTATGTCAACGTTAGTATGTGGTCGGACGGTTGGTTGTTCTGTGTAATTGTTGTTGGTTTTAAAAATGTTGCACTTCTCTGCACTTGTTTCAAATTTCATCTTTCGCTCTGTGACAACAATGAAAGGTGTTTACAGGTCAATATATTTTGGATTTCTTTTTCTATAATATACAAGTATGCAATTTTGATTCCATCATGTTTAATTTAATGCGTCTAGATTTGCCCACAAGCGTGGTTTGTTTAGTTTGTTCAGTGTAGCAAAATCCTTTTGTTGTTAAAATTTTTGCATTTTCTAGTTTTTGCAAAGTTTTTTGTTTGTGCGTGGGGCTCTGTAGTTTTTGTGAAATGTTGTTGCATACTTTTAGGCACTTTGGTTGGTTGTTTATTTTGGTTTTGGTTTTAACTTTTTTTATATTTTATTTTGTTTTGTTTTGTTTTATTTTGTATTTCTTCTTTCAGCGTTTCAGTGTTGTTTCGGACTGAGTGTTGTTTTAATGCGGAGTGTTTTTGGTATTTGCAATGTGGTTGAAGTGTGAAACCCTCGCTTTTGTTTATACTTTGTCGAAAATTATTTGCATGTGGATTTACTTAATATGCCTAACAGTAGTTTATTTCATTTAACTAAATTGTTGTTATGGTTATTTCAAGTTTTAACCATTTTTTATTTGATTTCCATTCATTCCTTGATAACATGGAGATTCCTTGATAACATAGTATGATATTTTAGAAAGAGAATGTTGCACATTTGGTAACACTAGATATTGAGAAAAAATAAACATTTCTAAGGGGTTTTAGATATAGCTGAATGATAGATATTATAGGTATTGAGATCTAAGCGATATGGTGAGTGGTGAGCAGAAATAAAGAATTTTGCATGTCAAACCATGTAACAAAATATTATTTTCTCACAGCTGTACATTGCTAAAGAATCGTGCAATGCTTCAAAAACAGAATCTTAAACTTACATTATAATATGGCAAAGGTCCAAACATTTCATAATTTTACACAAATAACTAAGATTAAGTAAATAACGGAAGCTTATGCGATTTTATAAGGCATGATGTATGTAAACATTTTTCTGTAATACAATATTCGAATTGGCAAAATCCTGATAAAAAATTATGGCTTTGTAGACAGTTCGATCGTTTGTTTGTCTTCTTATTTGCACTTATTCTATGTACAAAATTTGATTACACTAATGCTTACATGAACTAGAGTGAGAAATTTTTATAATTCGTCCATTCTGATGCTGATTATTTGCACTAATCAACTTAAACATGCTTCGAATTAGTCTGTCGCACTTTCCTATAGATTTTTTCCTTATCTATTTAGAATTTTGACATTTATCATATTCATTATCGCCAGTTTTTATAAGGTGGCTGTACTTCATTGTATGGTTCAATGTCTTCCTCGTATGAGATGGCGCACGGTCCCAACTCTTGATTCCTCTCCAGATTCTGCGGTCCCATCCATTCACTATTGCAGTTTTTCGAAGGGCATAAGGAGTCTCGTTAGCGCTGCTTACGGTGAATGAATTATGAAGTTATTACGATACAACATCTTGCGGCAATTTTAAGAAACTTACTATAATTCTTTTTCTAAAAAAAACTTATACAAAATATTGAAAGATGTTTTTTGTCTATCCCACTTCTGATGTTGTAGACAGTTCGATCGTTGGCACAAGAATACCAGTTCCCTTATTTTTGTCCATGACTTGGAGCATATTTTGCTTACACTATTGCTTACACTCACTATGAAAGAGAGGGAGATGAGAGAGAGATTATTTCAGCTTGGACAATTTTCTCAAAAGAATTCTGAATATATTTATAGATATTCTAATTTAGAAAATACTAACATCTAAGTTTATTTGAAATGATTTATGATTTATCCTAACATTTACCATAATAATTATCTCTCATCAATCTTCAAAATGACTACCAAATAGAAAATGATTTCAATACCTTTTTTTTGGATGAATGCTAAGCAACTTTACATTTAAGATCAACTGTAAATGGACTTCTTCACGTGTGCTTAGCTAATTGTTTTGTTGACTTTAATGTTACTTTGTAGTAGTTGTTTGTGTTTTTTTTTTTTCTTCTTTTTGTATGGTTCTTATTTATTATTATTGTATGTACTATGTATTATTCTATTATGGCTAAGCTCTAAATCGAATGAAGGCACCCAAAACAAAGAGAATAAACAAGATAGAAAATACACAAAGAAAATAAGATATTTTGCCTTTGGCCAAAGATGTGCGTTCGCCATTTGCTATCGTTCAACAATGAAGACGAAAGATTAATGATAAGAAAAGTCTCATAATGAAGTGATTTCGTCTGCCTTTCTTTATGTCCATTGAATTTTGTTTCTTTCACTTTTTGACGACTACAATATTCTGTTTGGCTTTTGTAGTGTGTATCTTCGATTTTGTTCATCATCTGTGAGTGTGTGTGTGGGTGTGTGTGTGTGAGGGAGGGATGGAAGACATGGAAGGCTCGACAAATTGGTAATTTTCGTTGGACTGAGAGAAGAAAATTGTGTTGTTTTTGTTACTGTTTGGCTTTTTCACATTGAAGTAATGAAATGTGTACTTAAGTGTGGTTGGTGTGGGAGTTTGTATTCAAGTTCTGGGTATTTTGCGAGGGGTTGTTTAGCTTTTGAAGATAGATAAAAACATCTTGATTTGTCAATATTTTATTTATTGCTTTTATGCTTCATATTATGTAATTAGACATGTTTTTACTATTGTTGTTGCTGTTACTGTTGTTATTGTACTATATCTGAAATGAATGTGTGTTCGAATGGAGGAGAGTATGGGAGGTTTTTTATATGGGTAATGGACTTTAATGAGCTATATTTTCTGTCCTGTTTGTTTTTTTCCTGTGACAACTTTGCAAGCAATGAAAGCAATTTTAATGTGAAAAGTAATTAGAAAAAATCAATTTATATTAATTTCTTTTCACTAATTCATTCATTTACACATCATTATTTTTCTTAATTTGTTAATATGTTTTTCTCTTTGTCTATCTTTCACAATTAAAGTGACTTCTCTAATGATCGAAAGAGGAATTTGATAAGTAAAATTTGTATATGGTAGATATTCGTTTCAATTTTTTAGATGTTTAAATGAATTTCTTTTAATATTTTCTCTACTTGAAACTGAAATTTTTGTGATAGAGAATCAAGATACAGAGTATAGGAATTCTTTATGTTTCTATGTTTTGATTTGTAATATTCTAACAATATTTTTGATATAATTTGTTTCTTAGATTATCATATTTTTATACATACATACAATAATATTAAGGTGTAATTGTCGTATTATATCCATATGTGTTTAATGTACATTGTATATGTAATAATAAAGATTTGTCGTAGTACTTTAGAGACTAAATGAGGACTACTAATATTTTAAAGTCTCTCAGTATATGCTTCTTATTTCCATATCCTGATAATTAAGGTCACTCTGAATATAGCCTACAATTTTTATCGTATGCTTCCAATCTAACCTAGATTAGTATAAAATATATATTCCATGTATATCAGCTTTAATTAAGCACCTATATGGAATGCTTTTCCTCATAGAGGTATGTAAACGTGTTGATTACATTTGATTAGGGGCAATGCGAGAGCGAATCACCTCGTCACTTCTAACTCTATTGTAACAAACTCCATAATTAAAGCTCTTCCAAGATTATGGTATTCATTAGGAATTCCGAGATTTTCTTTGGAGATATGTCTGAAATTTCAGTTAGTTCTATATAATATTTGCCTAGACATCGGAGTCTGATATATATATATACCCTCAGAGTGGTGAAATGTTTTGTTATTTTCACTTCTTCATTTCATAAACTACATTGGGCGTTAAGACTTATCTGCATTTTGTACAAGTTTTTCATAACTCTGCAGTGTGTCTTTACAATATGAATATTGTTTGGTTATGCAAATCAAATATATGAAAACATAGTAGTGGTCAATGGTCATAGCAGGCCGAAAAAGCTCGTGGCTGTGTAGCCTTGATCTTGATCAATCAATCCAAAACATCATACAGATCTTATGAACTAACTGAATATTTTAATTGTTTTTTAGCTTCTCTTTAGTGTTTATTTTATGGTGAAAAATGTATAAACTATGATGGAACTGGAATGTTTTTGATGTCTTTTTGTAATTTTCTTTTTTTATGTGTCATTTACTTTTAAATAAATATTATGCAATATAAATTTTAATTTTATTTTTCTTTATTTCCTTAAAATCCTGTGCTTCATTTAAATCAGAGTTCGCTTCATCTAATTGCACAATTATTTAAATTTTAATGCGTTTTTTATGCACACAGAAAAAAAAAAACAAAAAATGAACAAGTTAACACAAAGAGCAAAAATGTATCTTTCTTCATTTCATTCACCTTGCATTTTCATTTTATTTTATTTTGCTTTTCACTTTCTGTCTTTATTTTTCATTTTTTTATCTTCCAGTTTTCATTTTGTGCTTTCCTGTTGCCGACTAAAGCGGAAATGAATAAAATAAAGTACAGTATATACATACATAGAGAATATAAAAAATGAAAACAACTGAAAAGTGAAAGAAGAAAACAACAATGCGAAAACTTGATGAAATCATTGTCACAGCGTGAGCAAATGTTTTTTATATGCAAAAATATTCCTTGTCATTTCTTCCTACCATTTTTATTTTGCGTATTTTTTTATTGTTTCGCAAAAAAAAAAAATAAATAAAAGATTGCAAAATAAAATAAAGAATATACAAACTACAAAAAGTTAAAAAAAGCTGTTTAATCTTTCAAGAATCATATAAATATGAGTAGCAACATAAACATGACAAAAAATACTTTTATACATACAAAAGGTAGGTGTATCTACTATGTAAATATCTATGGAGATATCCTCGTATATACATACGTAGTATATGTAGTTTAGCGTTCGTAAGTGTGTTGGGTTCTACTTGATTTTACAGTTGCTGATAAGTCTATAAAGAAGTTAATGAAATAAAACAAAATAGTCAACAAAACGAGTGAAGAAAAAAGAATTATATAAATAAATTCTCGTAAATAAAAAAAAAAAATGTTAAAGGTAAAAGGATGTAAACATTATAAAAAAAAAATGTATCAACTGTGTTTAGAGTGTTTCTTTATTTCTGCAATGTATTCAAAAGATTTTTCATTCATTAATCATTTTTCTTTCATGCTTCCCATTGCTCGTGTATATTCGACAAAGTGATTTAACCTAAGCCTCCTCAAAGTATAAAATGTTGACATACCAGTGAATTATGCGGCAGAACATTTATAATTATTGCAATCAGTGACATAATAGACACAGTTACTTGTTTTTGAACAACAATTTCAATCCGCAGCTCGTCGGTCATGTCTTCAGTATAATTTTCCATAAACAATATTGTCATAAATAAGCAAAACTTCCACAATTTATTTATAAATAAAATATTGTTACGACAAATCGTAGCGATTGAAAAATGATACCAAGGCGATGCTCGATATTCAGCGAAATGCGGTCAACAAAAACGAGTAGCTGAAGGAAAAGAATATGTTAGGTCTACAAAGGATAAAGACAATATGGGTGGTTATAAAAAAAATTAATTCCTCCATCACACGAATTTTATGAATTTTTGAGTCACCCCTCTTCCCATTCCTTTTAGCAGTTGTGGCATCACATATTTCACAATTGTAAACCTAGAAATTATTAAATTAAAACATGGACTTAGTGTGGGCCGACCATCGACTTCAGTGAGAGCAAAATAAGAAAATATGTTAAACATTGGAAGAGCTCAGGATTGTCTATAACAACGGATGCTGGTGATTGTCTGCTTAAATTCAACCTCAATCAAATTTTTTGTTGTGATCTCGTAAATTCTTGTTATTGTATGTATCAACTTTTGTAGCAATAGAGGAATATGAAACCACAAAATCGTAAAAATATCTGTAAGAAAAGTTCGACCAATGATAGGTTGAGTTCCGAGAATTCATTTGTGCGTATGAGAATAATAGAGTTTACACAAGCATGAAAACATTATCAAAGAACCTATAATGATTTGATTATTATGCACACCAACTTCAATTATGTTTACCTTAAACAATTTTGATTGACCTTAGCCAGGATTCTATAAAATTAAACTATAAAACATGTGGCTTAAAATAGGCTACTTACTATATAGTTAAAATGATGCAACAAACAGATGCTTATTTAAATAAATGACCTCATCTCTACACAATCTATTAAAACTTCGAATAAAACTACTAACAGAATTATGTAATTACTTTGGTTTTTGAACAATAAAATTAGATTCTTTTGGATATTTAAAAATAGAGGATTCGATCGTTTCAGCTTAGGATTTTTTTATAATTTGTGAAATCCCAAGAATCGGTTTAATTTTAATTTTTATAATTAAAATGGAGATGTTATTTTAGTCATTTTATTATTAAAAAATTTTTCTAGTACACAAAGTATTTAAATAAGTAGTTAAGTCAAAGTTTACTGATGTTTTTACTTAAGAATTATTAAAGGGAAAGAAAACAGCTTTCGAGCTAAAAAATAAGTGTTAATATTGTTACTTAAATGACCCCTAAACCAAAGAAATGAAATATTAATTTCTTTTATGAACTTAGCTCAGTTCAACTGGTGAATAATTTACTTATGCATTATAAATATTTTTTTTATAAATATTTATTAAACCAACAGCATAGAGATTGTGGTCATAAAATATAAATTCAACAACAATAAAACATAAATATACATACATCAAGTTAACAGATTTTTACACTGATGAAGAATTGAGAAAGTGAGCACAAGAAAATGAGCTCCACTTAAATATTTAAAAGGAAAAACATTCTGAGGTGGTAAGAGAATCTTAACAAAGAGTACAATTTTTCATAGACTCACATACTTATAAACTACTTTTGTACAAAGTTGCAGCCATCCTGTGAGCTTGAAGGAGCAAGTATTGTACTTGGAGTAGTAATACCTACTAGCGTCATTCATCTTAAATTTTTCAAATTGTGTTAAAAGATTTTTATGTTGTATGCCTATAAAATAAAAACAAGCATGTGTGTGTGTGTGTGTGTGTGTGTGTGTGTGTGTGTCTGTCTGTAGGTAGTAAATTTGAAATGTTAAAATGATGTATGTGTTCTTTCGTTAGTAGGACATTGGACTATTGTTGATATGGGTACTGACTGTACCAGCGTAGTAGTGTATGTGAATGAGTTATAAAATGTCCATTAACACAGTTGTTGCAAAAAGATGCAGAAGTGGCAGAAGATGCAAAAGATGAAGAACGCAGAAGATGCAACAGCAAGAGAGATCTGTTGAATTGGCTTTGGACTTTGTGCATACAATGTGTAACATAAACTGCCATAACAAGTACACATGCAACATACCCCATTTACTCTCCATTTAATCCTACTATTTGTTTACTCCAGTTACTCTTCGTATGTACGAAGAATACCATATCCTGTAGCTTGTGTTAGTTTGCCTGCAAGCGATTGCCACTTAAATGCCAAAGCGTTAAAAACGAAGCTGAGAGCAATAGCAAAAAAATATAAAATAGCAGCAAACTTGCCGCAATAAAAATACTTGCCACCTACCTTTCTCTACATTTCTTCCATATATTTGTGTTTCCTTTTTTCCCCTGTTATCTTTTCCTTTTTTTTTTCTTATTTTTTAAAGTGTACTTGCCCCTTTACTTTACTCAAAGCTAAAACAGATGAAGTGGAACGCGCTTAAAAAGTTTTGTAATACATTTGCATGCATAAACGCTGGAATCGCTTCAAGGATTTTTCGAATGCAATAGGCGAATTGGTGGTGAGGTTAGTAAGTTGGGAAGGCGACGAAGGTTTTGAGTTTCTTTCTGATTGGCTTAATGAAAATTTATTCGCAACTTTGTTTTCAAATTTTTTATATTGTAGAAAGATGAATGTTGTGTGTGTGTGAGTGTGTGTGTGTGTGTGTGGTTCTCTCCATTTTTATTATCAAGCAAGCAAGAGTTTATTAGCGGCTAAGTACAAAATTGCTCGTTAGAAAAATTTTGGTCAACTTTTTGTATTACAAAACTACTTAGACTACTTACTTTGAAAACAAGTATTTCTTACTAAAATTCATAAATAGTTTTGATAAATGTTAAATTCAATCGTGAAATTCCGAAGTCATTTTATGTAATTACATCACAACTACGACATATTTAGAATCAAGCTAAATAACAAATACATCATTATTTTTCTTTGCTCAAAATAATTTGCTTCGCTACGCAAAGATTTATACGGAGCAATTCGAAGCAAGATTCTTTTAAATAAAACAGATGGTTGATGTAATATTGGTTGGTAGCTAAGTTTCCGCCATTCATTCTTGCTTTGAATGAGGAAAATTAATAACTGTTCAACTTTATTGTCAAAAACCTAATATAATATCAAATTGTTAAGAAAGAAATTTGTCTACTTGTCTCAATTGATTCTTAAAGGTGATAGATAAGCATTGCATTGAGCTCCTTGATGCATTAAATCTTAAAACAGCAGCAGATACAAACCTTCTACCAATAGTTGGAGGAAAGTATTTTAAAGCTAACATAACCCAACATGAAATAATAATAATTAATTATAGAAAATTGTTGATTGCAGAATTCAGCTAATGGCTAATAGAAATGCTGTAGCATTATCCCTTTTCCTAAATGTATAAATTACGCTATGAAATATCTGTATATATTTCTAAATCAGCAATGAATTCTATACTTTTGTCATTTACGAGTATAATCGAATTATGTGACTGTTGGTAGTTGTAAAAAAACTCAATAGGCATTGCTATGAAATCCTTAAGGCGCCCGTAACCTATGACTATCAATATTAATCAAGTTTAAACTTTCTATATCTTTAAGTTAAACATATTTAAGCTGCGTTAAAATGAATTTATTATACAGATAATGTTCACACAAGTTTTGAAGGTGTTTCAATTATCTTTGATACATAAGAACTTTGTGACTCTACTGCAATCTATAGACAATAGTGATGCCTCTCATTTTAAATTAGAAATCAATCATAAAGATAATTGTTTAATGTAAATCACTGTCGCCCACAATAGAATCCTTAGAGATCAACACACGCAAAACTATTGGAAACAAAGACATTTAAACTATGTAACCAAGATATTGATCAAAGGTATACATTATTATTCATTATATTCACCAGCATTATGCAATGAATACTGTTGAGTTAAAAGTTATGGAGTCTACTGTTGTGTAGACGGGCAAGAAGTATCATGGCAACATAATTACAACAAGAATTAGAGAATATTGAAAAGGAGGAATTGCACTGAAGATAGTCATATTAACCAAACGCTAACACCTCACGTTAATTGGTTGGAAGACTTATGTATCTTATCGGATCTACAATATTCCTTCTCTTGCACTCTTTATGTGAAGGTAGATAATTGTGCATCTATCTGTTGGTCTGGCCTAGTCTAATATGCTAATTACACTGCAGTGCAGTCCAACAAATATTGACTGCATTGCGTTCGTATTTGTGTATCTATTCCTCTTTCTGTGTGTATCCACAATAAGTATCTGTAACTTTGTTAGCCACATAGTGTTTGGTACTTTTGGTTTGTTTGCGCATATTTTGCATGAGTGTTTGTCAATGTACATGAAACGTATGCCGGCAATTTCGAAGGGCTAAAAACAGTGAATGGTTGTCCATGGCCTCGAGTACCTGCCAGGTTTACACGTTAGCCAAGATAACTACGTTATTCCATTTTTATTTGCGTAAAGCCTAATTAATTGCACTTTTCAATCGTCTTTACAGTAAGCATGACGTCCGAGTTTTAACTTTAGCATTTCACTTATCTTATTCAGATATGAGTCTACTATGTCATTTGTCGTGTAATTGTATTTAGTTTTCAGTTGCTTAAGTTAATTTAAGTTGTGTTGTTTTTTTTTTTTGTTCTAGTGAAGATTGGATTCGACTATTTTTCAAAGTTACAAAGATGAAGAAAAAATCATTCTTTTGCTTCTACAGGTTTTATACGAGTGTGTATATTTTAATCTGATGAATGAAATGTATGGAAACCATCATAGTTAATTTTTCAATGTTTTTATGGTTTTCTTTACATTAAAAACATGACAATGGAAATCTTTTTCTCTTCTTTATATTGATTTTTATATATTTCACAAAATCGCACTCACTGAAATTAAAGTAATACTCAGTGAAATGTTGAACACACATAAGTATTAGATTGAGCATCAATTCTGTTCATCAGCCCATCATCTGCTTTTACTGGAACTTTCACAGTTTGATATGCATAAATGCATTTGCTTCGCTTAAGTGAAGTGTATGAAAGCTTTGATAAGTCTCTTTTTATATTTTTCCAAGGGAATATGTTAGTTACTTTAAAAATAAAATTAAATGTAAGTAATCAATGCTTCGAGCAATTTGTTTTGTACCATCATCCCCAAAATTACAATTACATTTCAATATCATGTAAATTTTTGTCTAATCCAATCACGACACTTTTTAACTCAGGATTTTTATTTCCTTTTTTCCGGAGCGAAAATATCAATTTTTCTCGCAGTCGATTTCAACAAAAGCAATAAGCAATAAAGCTACCTGCCGATTACAGGCACATAAAACCCATCAGCAAACAATAATTTTCACTAGGGTTTAACACATAAAAAGGGAACAATAATTTTATTTACTCTCTTTTTTTAAACAAAAATCAGTCAAAGCACTTAAATCGTAAATGAAAAAACAAAACAAAACGAAATGAAATGAAATGAAAAAGGTAAAATGAATCGAAATATATATGAAGTGATTGCTTTTATGAAACAAAAAGAAAGATTTTATTAAGATTTATTCATATAGTACAAAATATTTCGGCTTTTTGCCCTCAAACTCGATCTCAATATACAATACACACTCGTATAATATTTCCTCAGTTTCCACCATTGACAATATGGATTCAAATAAATGTCATAACTGTTTGTCAGGATTCGCATTCATATCCGCGTATGTGACACATGTAGCAATGCGTATGTCTGTCCATATGAGTCCTTTGTAATTTTCTTCCACATCAATTTCCCAACATCATTTCATAGCATTTTACGCACGATTTCATTTACAATTCGGTTCTGTTGCTGCGCTCCTACTGCTCGCCTGCTTACTGATAGTAGCATCCTACTCACTTCAGAGCCTTTATTATTATCATCATCATCATCCTTGTGCACGAATTTTTTCATTTGTCAACAGTTTTAATAAAAATTGTACAGAATTCATTCGGCGCGATGCCCGAATTCTGATTTTATTATATTATTTATGGTCCTTGTGTGTGAATATGGTATACTCTCTAGTAGGTACACGTATCCTATATTCATATAAGAATATTTTTGTGAATATGTTAACAGACAAACACGCTGTGTGCGTGCGCCACATGTTGCCTTCATTTTGTCCCTAAGTTCTTCAATCATTTTATGCAAAGGTAGGTATTACTTGCTCTTAGCTCGTTGTTGTCTTCCATTTGAATTTTTATGCACTCTACTCCAATCTGAGTAAAATGGTATGTAACAATCAAAAGGAGAGAAGTAAGACCTCAACGAGTATATAAATATGAACATAGTTTAATCAGCTTATTTATTTATACGCATTACTTTTCCTAGGTAAAGGTTGACAGGAGGACTCGGACTTTGTTGGTTGTGAGTCAAACCAAGCAAGTGTATTTAAATTCAAATAAATCTTCAAAAACAAAATTTTGCGGTGAAAAAATGAAGACCAAAAAGATTATTTTATTGTCCACATTCTTTTGATTTTCGAAGAATTCATTTCAAATTTCCAAGTATATTATTTTTTATTATATTTTCTGACTCGATGCAATATTTTGTGAAGTCTGCTAGAGTTCTAAATTTCTATGATCACTTTGACTCAATTTACTTTAAAATATCATTTCATTAAACTCTCTTGTAAAATAAGGATGGAAGGTATCCGAAAGTCGGTCCCAATTGCCTTAATATAAATTCGTTTTATTAAAATGTTCCCGCGGTTTTGTGGAGTCACTTTGCCAAAGAGGTTTGAAAGAGTGCTGATGCTGTGAATTGTATTATTTATTATAACTGCTGTGAAAACAAGGATTTTTTTTTTTAAATTCAAGCATGGTGATTACGTTCAAGAGATAATAAGGCCATTTGGTTGATCCAAAAGTATGAATACTTGGACTTAAGTTGTAAATCATAGGATAAGTATGTAGATACATCACTTAAAATTTCATCAAATTGAATAAAACACATAAATGTTAAACATTTTGATTTTATTTGATTAAATTGATATTATCGTTTAATAGAACTACAACATTTTTTCATTTTCAAATGTTTCAATATTTCACATATTTCCATTTCATTGTGTAAATTGGCAAATCTTCTCATCCCTCAAACTTATTTTACATCAAAATAGTTTTCAAGGTAAATTAAATTAAATTATCACCAATGATAAATAGTATGACTTCACTCGAAAGAATTCAATTACAATTATTTATTTTAATGTCACAATAACCTCAAAAATAACATTGTTTCTATTTTTGTTCAATTAAAATTAAATTTCTGTTGTAATTTTTAATGGCTTTCAATTGAGTGCAATTTGTTTTTTCTATTGCCACAAATAACATAATCGATGCGGTGATGTCAAATATACTTCTGCTATAAACAATTTTATTGACTGGTGTCTATGAAATAATTTTGTAAACAATTTCAAATCGAATACCTACACATCGTCAGCATCAGCATTATCATCATCATCATCACTTACAATATTTTCATTGCCACAAATATACATAATTTACACTAATCCAATATAAAAAAATTGAGATACTTTTATATAGTTTCGTGTATGACGCCTGAACTAATAACAATAATAAATTTATGCCAGTACAATAACAAAAAAAAAATAAAAGAGATTATTAAAAAAAATATAAAATTAGAAAATGAATTTTCTGCATGCGACATCCATTGAAATGAGAGAGTAAAATAGTTTCATATTATGTGGTATGAAATCATATTAAAATATTATTGTTTTATGCAAATCCCGTATAACAACAAATAGTAACTACAGAAAGTAAAACCAATATGAGGGTGAGTTGATGAATTCTATACATAGTTGTAAGTAATTTTCTTATTTTTGCTTTTAACATTTTTATTTATCAAACATTTTATATTTGGGGAATAGAAATATCCTCTTTAGCCAATTTTCGAAGCTCTTTCCACTTCGAATAAGGTATTATATTATATTTATATTATATTATAAATATTGATTTTTTTATTCATTCATTCTACACTTCTGGCCAGCAAAGCGTTGTATATACTTATTTCTGAAATGATCACCTTCATCCTCAAACAACTTTTGTTGGACTTGACTTGCCTTCAAAGACCCATACAGACGATTGCTGTTTCATTTCGGGTTAATAGGCATAGATCCAAGATTCGTCATGCAACTTCACTATGCAGATTTAGAAAATAAAAAAAACTAGAAATATAAAAGATAACCAACCACCTCTTTTAGATCAATACAACTTTTTCCAATATTTTCAAACATTCTAAATTTATATTTTTTCCACAGTAAGAGATTGATGCTTTTAATATATATAAAAACACAATTATTCCATATCCTTGATGGAGACATTCTAGCTGTTTCTAAAGTGGACAAAATTTCCCCTAGTAGTTGTAATAATATAAGTTGTAATAATCTTCTCTTCTTTATTTATCGCTTCGGTTATTAATAGCTAAGCTATTGCTGGCATCGTTATCTTGATGACTGAGTCTCCTCATCATGTCAAAAATGAAGTCCGCGGGGGTCACAAAGAATATGTACTATTATTTCAATATTCAGTTTAAAACTTAAAACTACTCAGTATCTGAAAGAGAGATAAAAATGTGTTTTGCTGTAGGCCATTACTCTTGCTATTTCTGATCTGGCAAATCTCATCTCTATCCTTTCAAATCAATTTTAAAGATATTCATATTGTTTATGTTAACATTAATATTTTATTTAGTTTTTTAAAACTTTAACTCTCTGTAATAAAGTTTCTATGGGATCTACCTCTTGCAATAATCAAGGAACTTGCAAATGACAATAAGTAGTCACAAAGTGAGTGATATATTTTTATAGAAATGGAATAGAATGTTACTAAATGATAATTGATCGGAGAACTGATTTAAACTAAATTAAAGAAAAAATAATAATCTTATGATGATGAAATTATCTGATGACTAAAAATACTATTATATAAATATTCCAATTATTTGTTACCATAAATAAATTTTAACTAAAATAAGTAGGAAGTATATTTAATATGTCATCATAACATGAAGTATTCAAATTTTGTGTTTTTTATTATGTAATTTTCGAATATCAAACATTCAGTGAAATTTCGTGGAATTTTATAATGTATTTATGAGTATAAATAGAGTAATAAAGTAATGGAATTTTATTGATGGTATAATTAGGAAATAATTGAATAATTCGAAACTAAATCATTTGCTGGAATTTGTTATTCAATATGCATGAATGTGTGAGAAGTTTTGGATTGCAAATTTTATTTTACATACAACGCATACAAAATGTATAGAGATAAACGTTGATATTTGTCGAATAAACGAATAAAATTAGATAATATTTTCGCTTGTTATTTTAAAATATATTTTTCCAGCTGATGTTGATTTATGGGAAATATTGCAATCATATAATTTCTAATATTTACAAAGATTTCAATTAATTTTTGAAATAATAAATGATTTAGTTTTCTCATTGGAAATTTTATTTAATTCGTTATAAATAACTAAATTAAATTTAAAGTCGATGAAAGATTTTTAACAAAAAGAATAATCTTTAAGCTACCAACTCGCACAAGTATGAATATTTTAAACTTGACAAATGTTCCACAAACTATAAGTACCTACTTTTTGTCACAAGATATTTTTCTGAAATTTCTTTTCTAACTGAAATGTGGTGCAGCATTTTAATTAGCTTTCTTCTTGATATTAGTAACTCAAACAGAAGTTTAAGGAAATTTTTATACTTGAGTATATTTATTTTTTATTTTCACAAAATTTAAATTGAATTGAATGTAGTACTAAGAGCTCCTTATTTACCTGTTCGAAATTCTTTTTGAAAAAAAATAGAAAAATTATCTCAAAATATGGCAACCAAGAAGCTACAATTTTTGGTTCACCAAATGACTTGTGTCAGCTCATAGTAATAGTCACAGGCCTAGTCACGGGAAAAACTTCAAAGCCTTGAGCATCTGTGAGGACTTAACGACTTTTGCTGCATAGCATACGAAATTAGTTTGCCGAGAATCCAAATCCAAATTCAGAGTCTGTGTTTTTGTTAAGCCAAAAATTAAAACATCTTTATTGCAAGCAAGCAAAGAGTGATAACCAAAAGCCAAATGCCAAGTTAAGTCGAGGACTCAATATGAGTTGAATTGAGTTCGACGAGAATCATCATCAACAAGGCGCTTCAAGGAGCGTATGTCAACTGAATTTCAATTTTAGAAAGTTGTCAACTTAAAAGCAACAAACGAAAATATCCGAAGTGTAGAGTAGAGAAAGTGGGATTGGGTATGCGACTAGTGTGTTCAAGGCGGCTGTCTTAGCACATTACGCATACGCACGGCTTCACAATATTAAATGGTGAACACATTTTTTGACTAACTAGCAACAGTGAAAACTTGATTCCATTCAACTTGACTTCAAACTGAACCAAAAATTCTAATTTACGTGTCTTTTCCTCCATTTTCAAAGGAATGAGGAGGACTTTGTTCATGTCACTTGCCTTAGCAGTTAATGCTTATTTTGCGTTCCTCCCGGCAGAACGACCATAAGGTGCGTGTTTGTGGTTTCAGGACATTATTTTTTTCACAGGTAATTCACAAATAATCAAGTCCTTCTCATTCTCTTTTATGTTGCTGGTTGTTTGCCTAATTTATGATAAGTCAACAAATGAAAATGGTTTTACGAAAACGAAGCACGTCTTTTCAGTCGTTGGCCCAGCAGAATTATTGCAAAGAGTTAAGGAGTTATTAAAGTTTTTTGTGAATGGGACACATTTAAGAACAACAGATGTGGTTAATTTTTATATTCAGTTTATTTAAGAGGGTAACAGTTTGTAAAAGAAAAATGAGCTGTTATTAAAAAAGGAATTCAGATTTGATATGCAATTAAAAGTTGTTTGGTAGACAATAAGATCGAATTTGGTGTTTTAATATTGATTTAGCGGTTACTAGAATAAATTGACCGACGGATTTGAACAAAAAGAACAACAGATTTTACTACAATATTGTACTCATTCATTAAGATATTTGTTCAAATTCACAAAAGAAAACCAACAACGCCTTAAATAATAAAACAAAACCAAAACACATAACAATTGCAAAGAATAAACAAAAGAATCAAAGGATACAGCAAAAAAATATCAACAGCAATAACAACAGCAACAGTTTTTATCATTGTAAATGAAAATATGCCACAATTTGAGAGTGAAAAAAGAAAAAAAAAAAAGAAAAATGGAATAAAGAAAAGACAAAATGCATAACAAGAAAATAAAGGGAAATGTAAAGAAAAACAAAAATGTACGAAAAGCAATGACGACAACGACGATGATGCTGACATTCGAGTGTGCAGTCGCTGCACAAAATGACATAAAAATGCATTAAAATCGTGGAAAGTGCGAGTCTTAGTATGAGTCCGCGTCCTCGCGCATCCTGTCAACGTTGACGCTGAGTGACTTCGATGATGAAAACACCAACATGGACTGAGTTCTCAGCAGTGAGCAAGGCAAAGGACTATAACCAAACAGAAAAAGGAAATTCATACTAAAGTGAGGCCGGCCACCCTCGTTACTATGAACGAATGAATGAATAAATGTATGGATGATTTTGGTTTCAGTTGAGTGTTGGTTGACGACGCTTCTTCTCTGGTACAACAAAGAAAAGAAAGGTTTGTTAAAATGCTTTTACGATGCAACAGACGCGACGGCGTCAAGTAAACACACACACACATACATATACATATATAAATATATATACACATACATATGTACATAAATGGGGAAGCAAACAAAAACACAGACAGACGACGCGCCAAGTTGACATGCGGCAAGGCAGAGTTCGTAAAAAAAAGAGAAAATAAAAGAACGAATGGGGGAAAAAAGTCCAGTGTCCCCACACATACACACGCACACATGCATATACAGTAACAAAAATACACAAACGCACACACACAGATGCGTTTATAAAATGCAAACTGGCAGACAAAATGACAAACAGTCATACTGATTGAATAATGGTCGTAAATCGCGTTGGTGACATTGTGGGTTAGTAGAAAGGAAAGGTCAGTGGAGTGACACGGCAACATGGGCTTTAGCTCGATCAGGGTTGCATTACTCGTCGCCATCATTATCGTCATCGTCATCAAGTGTGACAGCAATCGCATTTAAAGTGTTTACTTTGTGGCAAATGTCTGTATTCATTTTGCATTTTAAAGTGCAGCTTAGATTTAGTTATGGCAAGTTTGTAGTGAAAAAGAAATGTCCTACATGCATCTTGTGAATTAGTAATTTACTGTTCAAAGAATATTAAAAAAAAAACTACATATATTGGAGATATTATAAAGGCATCTAAAGATGATGATGATGACTAAAGGAGACCTCATAATGAAATATTTGTATGTATTTGTATATTCGATCTATAATAGCAATGTCTATCTATGATCATACAAACTTCTTTGCATTTTATTTGCATGTATCTTACTGTCAGATCAATGCATATATTTGTTTAAGATAATTTTTAAAAATAGGATGACATGATTCGATTGCTTGTGGTGATAATTTTAAAAGGAATATTTGATTTATTGCTCTAAAAACGCGAAGAAAAATATTTTATGTAAATTCGATCACTGAAATAAAGCAAAATCTTGAATAATCAAATTAAGTGCATCAATAGTTAATTGTAATAAATAGAAATTTTAATCTAAGTCTTTTTTTTTGCTTTACGTTGTAAAGGATTTCTGACTATAAAGATACTTTGTAATAATTAAGTTTTGTGTAACTTGAATCTTCAAATTTTTCATCCGATCTAAGAGTCCTGCAAACTTCTGGCCAGATTGCTATCTTGTCACAGCGATGTAGTTATAAGGACCCTTAAAGAGGTGTCAGTGAACTATTGTTTGGTTCTCTTAAGTTACTATAAGAAATTTATGTTAAGTTACCCACACAGCTCACAATAAAAGCTTGAGGTCATCCAGATACCTTATGTCGCATTATGTTAGGATGTTCCTAGTCAATCTCTTAAATCAACCCGAAGAATTCACCAACAGAACTTTGAGAAACTCAAACTAGACATTGCAAGCATAAGGGTGAAATCGTCCTTGTGGAGAGTAACATTTCTATTCTATCGTATCTAGGGCACTAAAAAATACATTAAAATACAAATAATTATTGAAAAACATTTTTCGTATCGTGAAATATAATAAATTCACTTAAATTTTTTAATCACATTTAGTAAAATACTTTAAAGTTGACTAGAAATCATATGTAAATGAATTGCATTACTGAAAAATCTCATTTGCCACTAACTGAATTTGATTAAGAACTTCTTTTTTTAGTTTTTAGTATTACACAATTTCCTGTTCATTAACCCCATTTAAATCGCATTAGATTATTCTCTCCCTCACTTAGTTTAAGCTCACAAATACTGTATATTTCCGGTCAATATACTTTTCAAACATTTAAGCCCATTAGTGTCACCAGTCTGTCCTTCTCCCAAATAATATTTAAAGAGATGTCACCATTTAGTCATTCTATCAACATCACCCACTTCTCCCCACCTTCCCAACTACACACTGTGACACGCTGTGACGATAAATCAAGCTTGTCAACAACTGTCATACAAATTAATGAACTTCAGTAAGAAAGCGAAAAAAAAAAAAATTTATACAAAGTAGAATACTTTAATTCACGAAAGACAAACATTTAAAATAAATTTCGCACGCCTGCTGTATTTCTAATGGACAGAAAGACATAGAGAGCCTTAATTCTCTAGGATATCCATCTAGGATTTCCGGTCTAAGCTGAAAATCAATTTCCAGAAGCTGAACGCCAAAAATCAATAGCCAAAGGATAATGCAAATGGAGATGTCCAAATCAACAGACAGAGAGTGTCTTGGAGTGAGGAAAATACCGTGAAGATGGGGGATGGAGTATATGAGGGATGCGGTTCAATTCACTTAAAGTAACTCACAGCACACACAAACACACATACACATACACATATTCATAGGCATAGGCACAGGCATAATTTGCAATTTTATTATTTTGGTCATTCGCGTCGACACAAGGATAACAGCAAAAGCAACTAAAGTCAAATGTCGGCCGTGAATTGCAAGCAGGCAGAAATTAATACATTAAATTTTCCAACCCTCAATGATGAGTATAGCGCGTGCCAAAGCACAGAAACTTTTTTTTGGGGTTGAAGGAGGCGCAGGGAATGCTAAATTTAGTACAAGGATGGACTACTACATATATAAATGACTCATAGTAGCATAGTAGCATCATGACCTTTAGGGTAGATGTTTATTTGTGCGGAAATGGCATAGGAAATTGTTGACTACATAAAAGAAACTCTAAATCGTATCGACAATAAATTGATTTACACAAATCTTGATATTTATTTTGCAAATAGCTGTCAGTGGGCCGACGACAACGAGGCAGGCAATGGTAATATGATGACAGAGTTTGTCTGTATTTGACATGAAACGCACCCCCACAACAGTCTGCACTGACAAAGTATATTCGCCTTTCCTATTTGTAGGTATATGTTTTGGCCTATTTGTCGCTGCTGCTGCTGCTACTGCTGTTGGCTCATAAAGTGCAGCTGCTTCCTTTTTATTTATATGTCTTATTTGCTGTCGTCACTCATTCCTCTGGGGGAATACACAATTTTATTGGCGTGTAAATTTAATTGAAAAGAGTCAAAATTTTTAAATCCCATTTAATTTTTTTTTTTTTGTGTGGTGTGTGGTACGCGATTTTCTGTTGGTAGTAAAATTATAGCAAACGCTTAAAATTTTGATGTCACATCTTCTTTTTATTATTATTGTATTTTATTTAATCTAAGAACAATTTTACTAACCACATTCTGAACTTTAAGCAATTTATATCAATTAAGAACCAAGCGATCATTTTTATTACTTTTTTCTTACTTTTAAATTTATTTTTTTAATAAAAAAATGTTGCCTTCTTGGAATTAAGAAATTTACTTGAATTTTACAAAAGGATAATGATAAGATGCTTATCAGTTTGTTGTGTAGATTATGGTTTTCTTATGGTGAATATTTGTATATCAAGGTAATAAAGCTTTAGTGATAAATGAACAGTGGTGTGCAAGTGAAAAAGATAAGCATATTGACCAATTTTTGTTTTTTATATTATTTGCATGTTCCCAGAGAGCTCATTAGATCATCTTCTTATATGCCGATTACAGTGTAAACAACAAATTTTAATCATTAAGGCATATTACTTTCTTAATTTTAAATTTCATTGAATCATCAATGCCTTGCATACCACTGTATTCGCTTATTATTTCTTACTTTTAGTCTTTTTCACTTTCACAAAATGAGCTTTATCACTTTCTTATCATTTATCTTTATTACAAAAGAGGCTCAAAAAGTCCTTAACAAACAAATACAACTGACTTCAAATACCTTTCAACATTTGTTGTTTGTTACCGATGCTCCTGAATTGATGAAAGCCAACTTCCGACGCTTTGTTGTTTAAGTCATTTTACAAACATAAACCTTTTTTTCTTTCTTTCTCTTCTTCTACATAATGCGACCTGAATAGAATAGAACTAAACAAATAAAAAACCATTAAACCTTCAGTTTTCTTCTTTATCATTTTTCACTTTTCTTATGAAGCATTTAACCTTTTGTACAAAATATATACACAAACAAGAAAAAAAAGAAAAAGAAAAAGGAAACATGAGGAAAGTACCTATGACAAAAAAAGTAACGGAAAGCATTTGACAAACGTCTAACGCAAATTATGTGGCTTATGATCAAGCTTTGTTTGTTGCCACTTAAGAACTTGTTTGACAAGCTTTTTGATAAAATTTTTAACCATTTTGTTTTTTTTTTTTTTTCTATATAAAGGAACATTATTTAAAAAGAATTATGTGGCTAGGCATAAATAACTGACCTTGAAATTGGTCAATATAAGAGTATTGACATACATACAGATTTATCCTTACAAAAAATTTAAATTCTGGTGTTATCGATATTATTTTCATTATCGTAGTCTCCAACAAGAATTTTTGGTTTTCTTTCTTTTTGTTTTGCACACATTTAATATCGTTTGCCAACAAATCAAGCAAAGTTCAAACTAACAAAATACATAAAATAGATTATAAAAAAAAACGAGAACCAACAATAGAATCTTTTTTACAAAGCTTTGTAACAATAGCATTGAGATAAAAAAAAACAATAGTTCAGAGTTTGTGCTTCACCTCAACTTCTTCCAGTCTTTGTCGTCATTTGGCTTTTACTATCCTTACTTTCTTTTACGCTTCACGCTTTCTCATCATCATCATCATCATCATCATCACTATCATCATGAATCTCATCCTTATGCCATTCATCCATTGCCTATGTAAACATATTGAACTTCCTCTTGTGGCTCATTGTTTGCGTTATTTACTAAGAGATCGAAATATTTATTATGCCATCCAAAAGACATTTTAACCGTTCAATGGTCAATAGAAGTGGTAAATGTCGACAAAAGGGACTGCAAAATGACTTGAGAAAGGACAATTGGATACCACAAAGACATTTCCAAGCGGACCACTTTGAACTAGTAGATTGACTTCATAAGCATAAATTTTTGTTCCTACTGATTTTATATCCTTTTTTCTTAGATCAAAATGTAAATAAAGTTCTAGTAATTTTGAGGCATTTTATATCAATTGGACACATTTCATAAGGAGAGTCCAACGACTCTATTAAGTACAATGCATAGTATCTGGTTGAACTTGGATTATTTTGATTCAATGGACTTGTATTAAAAGACTATGTAGTGATTTTGTGTGTCAAAAGATTTATTTTGTTTCTGTACTAGCGTGCTCGACCCTTCTTTGCACGGTTTTTTTTCCTTTCATAGCATCACTATATTCTCTCTGTTACATTTTGAGTAACAAAAAAAAAAAAAATAGTTTCAGTATCAGAAAATTGAAGTGCAATTTTAGTTAATTTTTTGTAGTATACTTTTAGGGGTTGGGGTTGTTGGGGAATTTTAGGAACGGAGAAACATATCGGGATCAAAACTATGCTATGTTCAAGCCGGGAACCAACCATATACATTCACAATATTTCAATACAATCAGATAAATGGTATGGAAGATCACAACATACGAACAATTTAAATCACTTATTTTTATATACTTATAAGATTATTATTGTGTATATATATGATACTTGGTAAGTGTTTTGTGTTTTAAGTTATCGGGAGTTCGAAACCCATAACTGCTTTCCTTCACCAATTCTAAACTGAATTCATTTACAAAATTATTGATTTCAAAGGGTCTTTATGCCATTCATCTTCTTGGGGAGTAATTCACCATGTTAATTTCTTGAAACTTTAATTGTCACTGATATGTTATATCGGAACCTTATTTTGTATTAGTAATGAATCAATGCAGTTACTTAGTATCATTTCTTATAGATCATAGAAATCAATCGTGGCGCCATACGCAATTGAGTCATTGTTCCATATGATCGTTGATGTCTGATATTTTATTTCCAACTGCATCACAAAAACAATCAAGTTTGATCCCACCCAATTTTACACAGTTATACTGCATTAAACCTTCTACTTATTTGTTCATTGAACAAAACTAATACTTTGTTACTTTGCATTGCTACTTACTAATAAACAAGTCATGTGACATGTGCAAACTTATTGTCTTGCCCTCGTATTACAAAATTACAATATTATACATTTCATACTATTGTAAAATCTCCTGCGGTTGCTTGCTCTTTTGTAAAATTATTTCTTTTATGACAGCACATATTGATGAAACGTAATCCCTTAGATCAGGTAAACCAACAAAATGGTGACTCGCTTCATTTATTAAATGGTAAGCAGAGCTTAGAGATTCGAGCAAGAAAAATTATGCATATCACTGAATGAGTTTCTTTCTTAATGATTTTTTTAATAAAATTCTGTATTCATTGTACTACATTCAGAAGAACGACAATATAAATACATAACAAAGTCAAAGAACACAAAACGAAAATGTCAAATTTAAATGAAAAAAGTAAAGAGAAAATAGAAATGCAATATTAAATTTTAACTCAAAGAACATACACAGCAGGATACAATTTTATTAATTTCTACTCAATTCCTATTACTTCTATAATCATGTCCACTTTCACAGTTAGTTTTCAATGAGTAAATAATATACTTTTTGTTAATTAAGTTTATTCAATTTGGAGTAAAATTTTTTATATACATAAATTGGATTTTCCCAACAAAAGTTAGTCAGTCAATTATGATTTCTCAAAAGAATATTATTCACATTGTTTTATATTCAAATCACGAAGAATAAATCTCTACGCAGCTGATGCGCCATGGTTCTTCAAAAATAAGGGATTACACAATGATCTATAGATGCCTTTAGTTTGAGAGAAAATCAACAGAGACACTAGTAGATACAATGTTCGGCTGATCTCTCACCATAATCCACTTGCCATCAAGCTTTGGAACCATAATTGTCGTAGGCATCTTAAAATACTTCAATCTGCTAAACTGCATCGTGGTCGCAATTCTCGTCAATTATGACGATGGTTATAATATCCATGATAAAATACTTTTCTCCTGCGTAATGCATATTTCTTACACAGCGGGAAAATAAACAATGTTTGCTTTTGAATAGAATATTAAATCTATCAAATTTCACTGTAGTAGAAATATCATATTTCATTTAGTCAAAAATTTTAATATGATGATTTTAAAGGATTTTCTAAAAAACGAAAAATAATTTTTATACTTATAACAATTTATAAGATTTTCACTTTAACTGATTTTTAATGATAATTTTCTCGAAATTATTTCAATTCGACGTCTGCACATTTTCATTGTAATTAATTTTCAAGTTGACAACATGTAAAATTTATTAACTTTTCTTGGGTTTATAATTTTGTATTTACTTGAACTTAATGGATTTTATACACATTCTTTGCAAAACTTATTCATGTCACCTGTGCTTAGTGGTGTTTTGTATCTCGAACTGAATTCATTTGGTAACATTATCATATGTGCATTTCGGTATTAAATCTCTAAAAAGTGAGAGAAATACAATAAAAAATAGAAGACAAGACAAAGAGAAATGAGGAAAATAAAAATAAAAAAAATTCATTAAAAACAATTTTAATTGAAAACCTCTCAAGTTGAACAAAAATACAACATATACTATTTAAAACAAGAAGACGCGTGCAAATTCTGCGTTCTGCATTCCACTATATAAATACTCTTCTCTGATGCTAGTAGTACAAACAACACTTTCAATTCCATTCAGTTTTTTTCACCTCATCATCACACTGCACTGAAGATAGCAGAAGAAGAAGAAGAGTGCAGCAATAAGCTGCTTTTCTTATTTCCTCTTTGCTGTTAATCTCCTTTCCTTTCTCTTCTTGCGATTGTAAAAATTCCTGAGCATTGAATGACGCCATTTTAGTACTTATGTGTGGCATTATTGTGCAGTTTGTGTTGTTGCATCTTGAATATTTCCAATGCAATTTTCACCTTCCCTTTTCCTGCATTCCAATCCTTTTGTTCAGCTGCTTTTGCTGTAATTATTTTGCAGTGACTTTTCACGCACTACAAAATTAAATTCGGAGAAAATTGTGTTTTAAGTTCTTCTCTCCTTTGAGCGACATCTCTCTTTATCCACTACATTTATTCATTTAACTTATTTGTTACTTTACTACTACTACGAAGAAGTATATTTATTTGCAATGTTTTAAATTTAAATTGATTTACTCAAAGGCAAGGATATGAGGGAAATACTACAATTAAGATTGCTTTGATTTCAGAATTCATTATTGTATTCTACGTAACAAAATAATTTGATTTGAAGTCTACTTTGAAACACATTTTCAAGGTATTTTCGCAATTGAATTTTAAGTGAAAATTAATATTTATTTTACTTGAACAAAAATCCAAAATATGCAAATTTTATGGTGGAACCATAATTATTATGCAAGAAAATAGTAAAAGGAGCAAAAAACATCTTTTGCTATCATAGTAAAATATACATATTGTACTTCTGTTTAAATATAAAATACTTAACAATCGAAGCAAAAACATGGTAAACTAAACTCTCTTGCATGCTTCAAATGGCAATGAATTCTTTAGTGCGTGTCTTGATTGGAAATTGGAGCATAAAAATTGTTTTATGTACATGAAAAGAGGCCATGCAGCCTACCATACTTGCATACCTACATTGGTACAATACTCCTTGAACAATATGTTTTTACTCTATAAAATTTAGAAAAATGGAAAACATTTGTTGTTGTATTTTGTAAACTTCTATGCATATAAAAAAAATATATAGAAATATATGCAAATGAAATTGACATGCTTTTTATAATAAAAGCTTTTATTCTCTAAACAAAGTTGGTGCACTTCGAAGTAACTTCAATTAAAATGACTTCAGTCTGAATTCTTGATACATTTGCTACATTTATTATAGTTGTAACCCAATATAATCCAACAGATAGTTCATGACTTGATATAACTGTGTCAACTCAACTTAACTCACTTTCACTTCGTTAACTTCATTTTGCAAGCACTTCGCTGTATATGTCGAATGCATTACATGAAGTTTTCTCTTAGATTATTTTTTCTTTATTTCTCATGAATTCTGATTTTTTTTCTAGACGATGCATTTGTTAAAGTTAAGGCATTTGTTTTGCTTTAGTTCTTGATGATCATATTAAGCAAGTGTTCCAATAAACTTGTAGATTCGACAATTAACAGTTACCATGTTTACTTCTTCCTAGACTAATTTTATGATGTGTTCTTTGTCAACTCTTTCATCTGCATTCTTAATATAATATAAAATAGGAAACAACGTTGGCCTTCTTCATATATTGTACAACAAATACACATTTGATGCTCCGAAAACGATGAATTCTGCATCTTTATGTGAATTCATTGAACTGATGTAACTGTTGTGTGAGCTAGAGGTTGATATATTTTAAGTTTATATAAGATATTTGGGGGATTCATCAACTATGTTAAGCGTCGTATTTTCGTATTTTAGTAAATTGTTTAACAAGATTTTCGTGAACGACCCGTTCTGTTTGTTTGTAGTAAATAACTTCTGCCATTCGTTTCACAGTTTTATCATATATGATAATTGGGTGTTGCTGCCAATTCATAATAAATACACAAGGTTGGCAGCCCCAACGATAACATGATTTCATTTACGATGCTCAACACAATTCATGAATCCCCTAAATATATTTTCTAGGAGTCATAGATGTAAGTTTTCCATTATTAGGAGGAATAGGAATCGCTGACAAGTCAAATGAATTTTCTCTTTTCAATTTCAATTTTAATGAATATAGAACATGGTTGAAGAAGTCCTTTATTATCAAGTCTGAAACAGTTTTAAATAAGTTCAATAAATGATGAGAAGTGATAAAAATCACACATTTCTGAGTCGAGTGATGGCCTCACTTAGTTTTACTACTCCGTGCTCCGAAGAGTTTAGTCCAACAGTGAACAGAATTACCAAATTTGACTTTTGACCTACGAGCTTATGAACCCAAGAAAAAGTTTTAAATAAAAATTTCCTTTTAAAAGATGTTAGCTCAGGTTTACAACTCATGTCAACAACAGCAACAGGATTCATATAAAAGTAACAGAGCGACGACAATTGGTTTCGCCATCATTTATATGGGTGGATTCAAATATATTAAGAACATCATTTAATATTCTAAGCAAATTTATATAAAAATATAAACTAAGTAAACTATTTCTAAATTTCAAGTATACTATGTAAAAACATTTACAAAAATACAAGCTTTAGGTTGAACTTGGATCTGCTATTGCCTGAGACAGATGCTTTAAGACGGAAATTTATATATCTCGATATGATTAATATTTCGATAAAATGAATAGTATTCCAACATTTGGCAGAAACATGGGTCTGCCAAATATGATGCCGTTGTACCCATCGTATGAAAATGATAAATTAAAATATGGCCAACCGATAGGATCTTATCCTCTAAATGGTAGTTATCAGTATAACATGAATCGGACTATTCCAAAGCAAATGTCTTATGCAAATTGGATCTATCCAAATATGAAAAGAAAGATTCATCATTGTACGGGTGGCAAGAAGATGATTCGTTGTGGGTATAATATGCATCCACTATTTCCATTACATCAACAACCGCTACAGCAATCGAATTTTATGGATATATATCAGTCTTATTTACCATTTGGCTTGACACCAGCAACAAATCCAATTCCAGGTGGTTCTGTGCCAATGGAACCGTGGCTTTTCAATAATAATAATAATAACATGAGCAATGATTTTATGCAAATGTTACAAGCCCAAAACAATAACAATCAACAGCCAGTGCAACAGTCAGTGCAAACGGATGACCAACAAAATCAACAACAGTTGGATATGAAACAACAGTTGGATTTGCAACAACAGTTGGATTTGCAACAACAGTGGATGCAGTCCCAATTTAAGCAACAACAATTGAAGAAATATGAGCAGAAACAATTGACGCAACCAAAGCCACAAGAACCGCAACAAAATTATCAAAATATCACAACGCAGACAGTTTATCGCGATGCTGGTGGCGCTGGTTGCAATACAGTAACAAGAGCAAGCGCATTCAGAATTGATCCGGGGAGTGATTGCAATTACTATGAGAGCTTTATGTCTCATGCATCGTCGCAGGATCAATCCTTAAATCGCATTAACAGTGTTACAAGCTTCGATAATGAATATGGCGGCCGAATCCGTGACTCACAGCTAGATCTATACGAATACAATCGACGTCACAAAGGCTCAATCGATATGAGCAATGCATTTATATTGCCGTCCACGACAGACACATTGGAAACAATTTTAAGACATGAGTCCAGATCGAAACGAGAATTAAAATCAGAAATTAAAGAACTGAAACGTCTACTAAAAAATCATCCCCGAAAGCAGCAATCACCACGTTCAATATCTGCAACTCTTATGTGTTTGGCTAAAAACGAGTCAAATACTAAAATTAAACTAAGAGAAGAAATTCACGACCTGAAAGAACAACTTAAAAGTATACAGTCTTCAAAGTCACTCAGCCCATCCCTTCAAACATTGAAACTTGACGAGACCAAGTCCAAGTGTTTGCTGAGAAATGAGATTTGCGACTTGAAGCGTCGTCTAAAAGATCAAATTGTGAAACAAACATTAAAATGGCGAAAGCGGCTCTCCTCTGTAAATTTCAATCGCAATACGACTAAGGCACAACTACCACCCCGCAATAGTGATCGTGCTGTTTTTGATTTTCGGAAGTTTAAAGCTCAACTCGGACAGGATAAGAAAAAAATCAAAGTACAACGCAATCTGGCAGCTCCTTTACAAAAATATCCAAGTGAACAATCCAATAGTATAAGTAGTACAAGCAATCTTGCCACAATTCGACGTTTTTATGGCAATTGGCTAAGATATGCGCATATCAAAGATAATTTAGAGAAATCAAATTCTCCTCAGGAACCTTACAGCGTGCCACCAGTGAAGAGTCTACGACAGCACCTATTGCAAGAGGAAAAGAAGAAAAACTTAGCTAGTACAAACAAATTGAAGAAAAACAAATTTATTAAACTTAGGAATTAATACTTATTAAATATCATCCATCCAAATATCAAAATTAGCACAACTGGAGAGAAGGTATTGTTATCTATAATAATAGTAGTGATACATTTATAGATATCGTTTTGATTTCATATTTTAAACAGAACAGAACAATATAGTTGAGTAGATAAATTTCTCAACTCACTTTCTTCATATATTCAATAATAAAAAAATATAAAAAATTCACTCACTTGCAAAGTACTTTTATAGCAACTCATAAAAAGATTGAAATATGCGTATGTAAAGTGCATAACAACTTCCTGTAAGGATATGCCGACAAAGGATGTGTGCAATAAATACACATTTTTATGAAGTTAAACAAAGTATTATAAGTAAGTAAGTAAGTGGTTACATTTTGTATTATGCATTTAACAAATATAATGTAAAATATTTTGACAAAAATAGAGGAGACATGGTTTACACAAATACAGTCAATTCAACTTAACTGTAACCGTACTTATCAGCATACGAGTATTGGTTGGTTTACGTGCATAAAACAAACTGATTACAGATTTCATTTCTTTTCATTAGCTGTAAGTGCAATTCATTTATAATTGTGCACAATTTGCATGAAATCATTCGTTTTAACAGTGCGAAGCTCTATAATTATGTTTAATCAAATGTAAATTAAATATTAAAAACCATATGAAAACTCTTCCTGGAACAACACTATGTGTGTCTGTTTGTATCACATCAACAAATCAATGTAAGAGCGCTTTGCCTTTTTATGGAATTGTAAATCGATGAATCGAATAATGATGATAAGATGGGTTTTGCATGCAGCATGCGATAATTCACTTGCCGCCAAAAACATTATTTATAAACTCATTTTTATTAAATCAAATTCAGGCATCACATTTTAATTCTCCTTCAAAACACAATTTAACCTTCTGACACCATTCGATCAAAGAATTATTGCATCATTTAAGAGGGAATATCACAAAATTAGTAATCAGTTAGAGAGACTATCAACTTTAGAATTTAATTAAACTATCTAGTTATTTCAGCAAGAAGTGTTGCTTCATTAAATCTAGCAAAACATATATAGCATCAAAATACTTTAAAAGAGGCGATTATAGAAGGAATAAAGCTTGTAACTTTCAGTTATAGCAATGGAAAAGGAGACATATTCAATGGTACTATCCTGAAAACCCATTTATTCAGGTGATGAAGAAATCATTGATCTATTAAAAAACAATAAGGATAACAGCTGAGTCTTTATTTTTAATTTTTTTTTTTTTCATTTTTATTTTATAACGTTAAACAACCAGCTAGTTTTTAAACATTTGTATCATCATAGGATATTTACGTGACCTTAAAATGAACATGACTTTAAGGAATTTTAATATCTTTTGTTAAAGAGATCGTTGGGATGAAGTCTTTTCAACCGACGGTGGGTTGTGTTGTGTGTTAGAGATCTTGCCAGGGGATTAGGGTGCTTCAGCAAACGTTCATTGTAACGGCTGCTGAAGAAGTTGTCTTCACCGTTGGCATCATAAGATCATGATGAAAAATTGTGTTCCTGAAAAAGCTTTTGATGTTGTATAGTGCCGCAATCCCCCATATTTGGATGCCATATCGCTAAAGTGGGGCCACCACTTGTATGTAAATCATCAATTTTGTATTGAGTGACAGTTTATGCATTAGCCAGTCCAATTTTCTAATTTTTTGATATCAGCACGCTGTGACGTTCTTCACATGGGAGCTGCGTCTTAAGTATAATTCAAAAGAAGTATATGCCAAGGCATATGAATTGCAAAAAATCCAATTCAAAATAAGAAACGGGAGAAAATTACCAACTATTATATGTCAACGATAAACTCACTAAAAGTATATTCCAGTTTTAAAATGTATAATGATACAACGAACCCATAAACGTTGTCCTGCCCAAATAAAATAAAAATTAATTCATTTTCAATTTACATCTGTTAATTAAGAAACCAATTCAATTTAGAGTCATTCATTGATGAAATCCATGGCAAGAACAACTGAGGTATCATTTCAGTTGATTTTCAATTACATTGAAGCTTACATTCT
The DNA here is from genome assembly GCA_035041805.1 of Amiota mariae. NCBI lineage: Eukaryota > Metazoa > Arthropoda > Insecta > Diptera > Drosophilidae > Amiota > Amiota mariae. The sequence continues at coordinate 17,603,826 of JAWNKV010000370.1, read as the reverse complement.
GAATATATAATTCAGTGGAATATTTGCGATTATTGAATTATTGCAAATAAGAAAAAAATAAATTAAATTATTCAAATCAGCTGTTACTACAAAAGCAAAGCTATTATCTTGGTAGCGAATTGGCAGATAAACTCGATTCAGAAGGACCTGCTAACGTCCTTATAGAACCGGAAGCATTCTGCAGGTTGCCTTGGTGCTCCAAAAATATAAATCTGAAGAAAAATTTGCGCCAATATAAGATAAAAGCAAAAAATATTGTATCAATGTTAAAAATAATTTCATGCTTTCTAGTTCTTGCAAAAGAATTTAGGAACTACTAGGATTGAATGGAAAAATCTCAGAACTGATTATAGTTAAAATACATATAAGTCTTAACGATCAATGTGGACTATTTAATGAATAAGAGGAATCAGCAAAAAATGTTTATAGTGTCAGATCACGCAGAAATCTTGGAATTCTTCTTGAATACCAGGAATTTTTATTGAATACCAGAATCTCGGATGAGTTGCTTTTGTGGGGTCCGTTGAAATCCCAAACAAAACTGTGGGAATTAGCTCTCGTCCTTTCCCTAAATTGTAAGCGGTAATAAATTCTTATAACTATCGTCTTGATCATATTTTCCAGCTTTGATTACTTAAAGTTTAAAACAATTTTCGACATAGAGCCGTAATTCCGTTCCGTTCCGGCTTGCATGAACATTGCTGATTTATATAGGATCGATATAAGACTATTTTTTATATAAAATTTTCTTAATAATTATAACACTAATTTAAGAAACACAGAACCATCAGCGTTTATAAACTATATAATAATCAGACCAATAAGTTTCTTAATCTTAAAATATCAAAACCGAAATCATGCGAAAGTTATGTATATTCATAATTATAATACACGTAAATGAAATTTGTTGTGCGGATTCATTCCAGTCAGTGTTCAGGTTTATGTGAACAGCCCTTGAAAACATGTGAGTAAATAAAATCCAATAACCAACTACTATTACAGTTCAGGTGCACATCTGCATGTATCCTGCCGTTGAGTGCAAGTTTTTTACACTTGCGAATGCAAAGTAAATGTTAAGGATGATGATGTTGTTTTGACGACAACTTCAACATCAGCATCACCCACAACAGTCTTAGTCAGTATCACTAAACTTACTGAAGAGTCTGTGTAAGAACTTTAATGACAAAGTTAACTGCTGGTGATATAAGTTTTCTAACTAAGCCATGTCGTAGATACCACATAAGATATGTCAGAGGAGTATGACGAGTTTCGCGTGCCAGGAAATGTTTTCGTATATCATGCATAGTATATAGTATGATACTACTAATTTGTGTTAAGGTTATGGCTGCTAAAGATGGATATTAAAATAATTTGTTGCTTGGCATATTTGTCTTATATTGTACACAAACAAAAAACATTATCCAAATTACATAAACATCCTTGAAAAGTGAAATACTTAAATTTTAAATGTGACAATACTTTGCCTATTGCTTAAAGTATCCTACATTTAATATGAACAATAATTATTATGTTATGGTTAAAGCATTTAGAATATTACTAATTATTATCCACAAATGGAGCATTTAATAGCAATTCCAGAGCCCACAAACTGTTAAAGAAAACTCACAGAAATAGTATACAAAGAATATCAATTAATTTCAAGCATCATCATTATCTTCATTAATGGTACATTTCCATTACAATGGACAAGCAAGCAATTTGTGAGATATCAATTCATTAATTCAAATATTTCCTTATACCATTTTATTGATAATAATGCCAAATAAAGACAAAGATATTCACACTCATATAGTATGATAGTACAGAAGTCTGATAGTGAAAATTGCCTATGGCCAACATAAAACCATAAATATTTTTGTGGCCCAATTCTGAGGAATATTGTAGTTTTGTGTTATATGCAATCGTACACAGAAACAAAGATACAAATATTGGTATCTATTGCTTAATTTTCACACATATCCCAACAACAATTTGGTTCAATTAACTGCAATTATGCTGATGAGATGAGATGAGATAAGAGCGACAAAGCAATGCAAAAACAAATATGGATATTGGTAATCATCTAGGTATGTAAAGTATGTATTGTATATATGTATATTGATTGATCAGATGCAAAGATAGATTGGTATCATATGGTATGGTGTGGTATCGTTTATGTACAGACATAAAGAAACATATTAGACTGCTGCACTTAATTAGTCACATATTATATGAAGCCAAAATCGAAATATATATATATTACATATGTATATACAAATGTGTCTCTCTGAATGTGTTTGTGTGTACATAATTTTACATTTTGATTGAATATTTGACTTAATGAACCAATGCCAAACGACATTCACATTTGGTATGATGATTGTTGGTTCATAGTATTTGGTTTGGTTTGATTTGTGAATGTGTCTGTGTCTGTGCCATTGGAGGACATTTTAATTAAAAATGCAATGTTTCATACAATTAGCACTTTGTACTAGTATCTGTTTGTCCGTCCATCCACATTTCTGTCATTCCACATGAGTGGAAGTAACTTGTAATTGTGAAAATGTTGTATACTTTCATGTGACCTATTCATCTGTCAACTTTTGTTATTTTGCGTTCTACTCTTTTTTTTTTCAAAACACTCTTCGCGTTTATGAGTTTTTCTTAGAGCTATTAGAGATTGTAGCTAGATAAATGTCACAATTACATATCTAAGTAAGGCACTTGGACACACTTCACTTTTGTATGAATCACAAAAAGTTGTTGCCTTTGAAGTTTCCAACCAACACCGGAAGCGTTAAAAACACTTGACCCATAAACTTAGGGTGTGTTAAAGTGCCATCATCAAGAGTCATTCTTAAAGGACTCACGTTTATTTATCTAGGTGAGATTTACCTTGTGTCCAAGTTGAAAGAAAGTTCTTTGGATGTAAAGAGATACTTTAAAATAAATGATGAGTGCTGTACGCCTACAAAACATTAAAAGATCAAAAAGGTTTAACTTAATAATTAGAATGGAATTTTTAGTTTTCTTATTGCTTAATAGTATACTATTTCATAAGAATACAAAGTTTTTGTTTTTAATTCTTTGTTCTAATCATCATTTGTGCAAATTTCAAAGAATATTCATCTCCACCAAAGCTATTCCAATGCACACCTCTGCCATGTTCATGATTAGCCAGTCTTCCAAATAAATATCGTCCATTTAAATTACTAAAATTAAAAGTTTAATAATCAAAACAATTTTGTTATTCATTATGCAAACCTCTGTTGACATATGTAGAACCACCAACCACCACCTTCCTTCAAGCCACATTTTCCTTGAAGACGATCATTATCACGATCATAAGTCGAAAACTTTTGATCTTTATGATAGCTCAAACTATCACCAGCATTGCCCGAATACCGACCCAATATATTTAACTTATATTCTTCATAAGCATTACCAATTTTAAAATTATTATATCTTGCGCATCTTTTGACATTTTCAAAATCTTCTAATAATATAAGCAACTCATGTGGTTCACCAGCTGTCAACATATAAAGTCTATCGAGGCCAATGAAAAATTCACCACTTTCATTGCCAAAACCTTTTTGATATTCTGTCCAGCTACGATTGAAATCGACACTACCATCATGACGACGTTGTATCACAAGCCAATTATTTTTGGAAACTGAACTGGAAGTACTCTTACCACAATAATCACTATAATCCTGACTTGGACTAGAAATATGTGGTTCAATATCTGCGATGAGATGTGAAACAGCTGAAGTCAATGATCGGAGCTCATTACGACTTAAATAGAGAAAATATTATAATATTAAATGATCAGGAAACTGCATCATGTAGATCAGTGGTTCTTAAACATCTCAACTCTGTGCATTTTATACAATTTTTAAACTCAATTGCTGAGTCAATAATCTCAGTCAATAAGATCAATATGTGTTCGCGAACTCCCAAGCTCAATTTCTCCTCAAAAATTATATTTATTAGGACTAATAATTATCGAATAAGACCTTTTTTTCGAATATGTGTCTTAAGCGTCGCGGGCACGGTCAAACTCGGTGTGTCAAACGTCATCATAGTGTTGGTGAAATGTGTATGTGTGCGTCTCATATATGACGTTTGATGGAATTTCCAAAGTGTTTGGATATTTCATCCAATGTCAATTCTCTCTTTGACTCTCTCTCTCCTTGCTGCGTCGTGCAAGCTATCTTATTTACGCCTACATAGGTTAATATGTATGAAAGAGAGAAAAGAAAAGTATGAAGTGCCGACAGCTTGTGAAATTATTGTATGTTTTAAGTGCGTTGAGTCATTGTCGTTGACGTCTGCACACTTCAAAAGCTAAGAAAATATAAGACAAAATCTATGTTTGTCCAACTTCATTATATGTTGGATCCAACAAACGTACAAAGATGTTTGACATACCGAGTTTGACCGTGTCTATGGCGTTTTATTTAGAATCTTGTAAAGAAATTAAAGATTTTTAACTGCATGAGGTGTCCCATTTTCAACCTTGATATGTAAATACTTGAGAAATATTGAAAACATAGGATTTTTAAAATTAATGTCAACATTGTTTAAGAACCACTGATGGAGATTGTAAAATTGTAACTCACTGATTTGTACGTCTTCTTAAAGTTCTTAATAAATTTTTCACTTTTTTCTTTAGCCGTATATTTTCGGAATATACTTTCTCATATAAATCTCTATAATCGATAACTTTCTCAGATACATTACTTGTTATTGTTGTTGTTACATTATTAATTGAAATAACAAAATATGAAAAGTTAATAATCAAAGAACAAATAAGAATAAATTTCAACATTTTATGATTTTGAAATCATGCGTAAAATGTAGTGAAGGTTTTATATTCAAATGAATAATAAATAATTTCTATTTCAGAAGTTTCATTTAATTGTTACGCTTATTTAGTTTGATTTTTAGCGTAACTAAATTGTAATTTAATATGGTCAAAGTATATTGAATTTATATGGAATAAAGAAAGAAACGAAAACATGACCCATTTATTATTTATTTAGTTTCAAAGCGAAATCTTAAGTTGTTTGTGACAAGTTACCAGATCAATTCTACAATACAATAAAATAATAATTTGTTTACTAAAATTTAAAACCGAAGAAGTCTTGTCTTTTCTATGATTTTTTGTGTGCATCTTTTCTATGGATTGCAAATTTATCCACTTTTAAAATCTTACATGCCATACTTTCATGGGTTATAAGTACATAGTATGTATGCATCTTCCTTGGTACTTCTTTACGGTTCCTTAGCTCGTTAGAGTGAACTTTTTACTACTTGTACAATAAATTGCATACACCATGTGCGGACTTCATCCTTCTACTCGACATCGACGATCTGTCAGTGCCCATGTAAACTTTTGTGCGTAAGTTGATGATGCACACAGGTGCATTCGAGTGGTAAGTTATGCTGATTGATTTTTAGCCACACACTTGTCTACACTCATGCCACCACCCACTTTGAAAAGCCAGTAGGAGCAGAGTGAACTTGCAGCAGCAGAGTGAACTTGCACATGTCTAGATTGTTTGATCCTTGCATTAAAAATTATTCAAACTTTATGTTGAGTAGAGATAAAAATGTGGAAGATATATGCATGAGTAGATTTTCAAGTGGGTGCGGTCAACAGTTGGAGTAGTTGATGCACATAAGTATGTATAAAATATGCATTTATTTATTAAACTGAGCATCCTACAGAAATACATATGTACTTATTCATTATACTCATACATATCAGTTATTACTGTAAAAGAATCTCATCCATCCTCTTATGAAATCAATTACATTAAGAGTAAATTGAAAGTTAACCTTCAAGGCTTACTAAAGCTAAGTTAGTTCAATATTTACCCCTTTGGACAGTTTTCCTTCTTCATTCATTCATTCAATCCATCAACCAATCACTCAGGCAATGAAATAAAAAAAAAAAATACATTTCGCTCGTCTGACTGCATCAAAATCACATAAATATTTTGTTATTTGCCCTAAGTGAAACCACGAATGCTTGCTTTATTTTACATGTCACGCCTTGTTCCACACACCCCTCGACCGACACTCATTCTTCAAGTGCGACTTGGCACTTGGCACTTGCCACTTGTCGTAAAGAACTGTAAGGACATGCGTATGTTTACATGTGTTTCGTATCTGTGTGTGAACGTGCGTGTAATAAATTTTTTATATACGTCATTGTCGTCAAACAGAACCACACCATGAACCATGAAAAAATAATGCTAAATTCTTTATCGACACCTGTCAATAAAACATCATTCCATTGGCAATTGATATACATATGTATGTGTGTGTATTGGTGATATCCTTTGTAAGAATTTATTTATGCATATATATATATATATATATATGTGTGTGTGTGTGTATATTTGTGTGTCATTCAAATGCAGTTAATAGAAAATCACAAACTTCTTTTTCTTATTTCCAAAGAAAGCAATGTCGGGACACAATCAAATATAAAGAAAGAATGAAAGCAAAGGAATAATGCCTATGGTTCATTCTTGGCTCCTTTGTGATTCCAGAAGTGTGGTGACAAAAGAATGAGTGTACATAAGTACATTGATTGTATGACAACATTCCGCTATTATTATTATTATGTGCTGTTCCCTTCTATCTGTTTTTTTTTTTTTTTTTTTATTTGATTAATATCAAAAGTATTGACAGCTGACTGAGATTTTCCCTTTATCTTCAAAACTTCATTTGACAATAAATTCTCCTTCATTTTTGTCAAATAACAAATGCCATTTTGGTATGCGTGTGCGGTTGCCTTATTTGATTGTAAGACACATTAAAATTTTATCAAGTCAATAAATCTCTACAACGCGACACGCACAAAAACGTGAGCATATTAAAATAAAGTGTTTTAAAATAAGTATGTTGTATGTTGAAATTGGATTAAGTTTCTTTGCAAATGAACTTCATTTAAGACTCAACAACAAGATTTCAAGGGAGTTTCTCTTTTTTTATAAAAAAGCAAAATATCTACTACTATTTTATCATCTTGACATTACTATTCATATGCAAGAGATTTTAGAAAATTAGAAAACTTTATAGAAATACCAAAGATTAATTTTCATTTTTCATTTAACTTTAACAACAACAACAACATCAACAACAGATTTATAATTGTGTAGAGAATAAAATTGTTGAAGAGTTTCTCCTCATTTCAAAAGAGGACTATGTAAAGGTAGAAGAAAACTATGTTATGCTTATAAATAAATAAAAACAAAAACCAATTATAAGTTTCTTTCACAGCAAATTCATGGTGACACAGAAAATGCAACAAGAATATTAAAAAAAAAAACAAATAAAAATGCAAAGAAAAGAAAAAGAAAGGGAAAATTGTGTAAAATAAAAGAAAGAGAGAGAGATAGAGAAAAAAGTAAAAATAATAAAAGCCAAAGAGAAATGCAAAAGTGCAATAAATCCTGTTAATTGCCAAGGGAACGAAAGATATTTCATGGAAGTGTGAAAAGATTGTGCATTTGTTAAAGGGGATTGGTGTTTTAGAGGTTTTTACAAGATTACTGACTCCAAAGATCAAGAGCAGATTGAAGATACAAATCTATGAATAATAAATAATAAAATATTTATGTATGTAAAAAAATATAGACAAGGTGAACATCTATTAGGATTTTCTCATACTCTTTATGAAAGAAAATCAATATATGTAATACTAATGAACTAATGACATGCATACATGGCAAAAAAAAAGACATAGAAAAAATATAAAGAATAGAAATGAAAGATTTTGATATCAAAAAATTATTTACATTTTATTTCAATTTCATCTATGATTTGATTTGATATGATATTGTGTGTGCATCATCAATATGTCTCTGTTGCATTATATTCTGTTAATAAAAAAAAAAAAGAAAATGTATTCCATATACAAATAATATATTCTACAAAAAATATTCATTCAAATATTTAATTTATTTTATCAAACACCATTATTCACAATCTAAATGAAATTTAAAAATTTATGAATGACTTACACTTATAAGATAAATAATTTAAATATGCTGGTGACTATTTTAAATATAAATCGTATCCATTCACACTGATTGACTCAAAAGACATTAAAGAAATTATAATAAAACATTAAACAAAAATAATAAAAACAGGGCATAAAAATACTTTAAATTGATAATTGACAGCGTACAAAGTCTTAAATCATAATTTCTTTTCTTTTCTGTTTTTGTTTTATTCTTTTAGCATGTGTATTTGAACATAGATGTAAAGTAATGGAAATGCAGATTACTACAATATTAATGTAAGAAATAAGAAAATTAAATTAAGTTATAATTACAATTTATAATTATTTTAAATTTTATTATTTCTCCTAGTTAATCTTAACGATATTTGTATAAATGCTCTTTAAGTGTATCAAGCCAGAACCAAATATCCAAACTGGTCAACATATTGTATAATGATTTGAATGGATGATATGAACGGAACTGAACATCGGAACATACGGAATGGAGCTTCACTCTCTCTTGATTGAAAGCTACTATGGATTTGTTAATAAGAAAATTATGTTGGAGGAGCAATATTAGAAATTATTTAACAAAATATTGTTGCATTAGTCTAGAGGGCATCCAGAATGCCATTCCGAACCATCAGTTTGACTTTACAGCTCTGTATGGAATAGCAAAACAATTCTATTGAGTGAGTTTAAATCAAAATAGTATTTCTCTATTGTCTTCTTGGATGACATGCAAGCCTTCGAAAGAGTATGGATAGACACTTAAAGCTTTTTCCATGTCTGCAGAGAATATCCTATCATCATCATAAGACACATCACATGCCTTCATTTTTTTCAATTGATTCTTATTCTCAATAAAAGTCACATAATATTCATTCTATCTTCAAATAAAATACAAAAATGTCATTATAGAAAACTAGATATTCATCAAAATTGCATTGGAATTAATTAGAACTTTAGTCCAAATAAAAAACAAATCTAATTAATTTTTGAATTCATAAATTTTTCACATTTTCTGAATTCTGAGAGATTGATTACAGATCAACTTATTAATAAATATTCAATGATAAACACAAAATATAATTAGAATTCTCAATCGATGTGAATAAAAAATAAATTTGATTTTGAAAATAAGCCTTAGCGAAAATAGTGCAATAATATTTACTATATAAGTATGTTAGTCCTCAATTGATACGTGTATGTTGATGATGCGAGCATCATCGAGATAACAATGAAATCTCATCGAATCAACTGAAAAAGCTGAAAATAATAACACGTAACCCAATGAATTGCATATGAATATAAGTAGTACAACGATAGATAGATAGATAGAACGTGACAAATAATAATGCAAAAATTCATGCAATATCAAATTCAAACAAACAAACAAAACATATTCATAAGGGGAAATAATATACTAGTTCATCAACCTTAATGTTGCCTACTGTGCGGCGCATATAAACTGAAACTCAGCTAAGCCACTAGAGGCTCAACAAATACAAATTCAATATAATAACAATGCTATGTTTGTTATTATATCTATATTTGTATCTGTATCTGAGTGTAGATCTATTTATGTTGCGTTGTGTTGTGTTGTGTTGTGTTTTGTTGTATTGAGTCAATTCTATTCAGCCCAAATAGTTTCAATGACAATGACGACATAAGTACATTTATTTTATTGGCAGCATCATGTGTTGCCAAATTACGCTCATTTACTATGATAACAACAACAATCAACAAAGCAGAACAGAATAGAATAGAACAAAAACAAGTAAATTCAAGTCAAACCCAAAGTGCTTAAGGGCTAAAATGTGCCCAACCCAAAACAGTATACCATGCATTAGATACTATGTGAGTTGGAAGCTAATTAGCCAATTTCATATTAGTTCTGTATCTATTGAAGTCTCCTAATGTTCACATAAAGTACCCTGATAGCTTTTCTGATGGTTTTCTTGTTTGTTCTTTCTATACATTTTTGCCAGAAGACAAAATCAGGTACAAGAAATAGGTAGAAAATTGGCAAATAAAACTTTTTCTATTTCCTAAACATAATGTTTTGGTCATTTATTGATGAAAGGAGAGTACACACATTGTACTACAAATTATTAGATAGATGCTTTCTCTTTTTTAAATTAGCCAAAATTCCTTTAAATTTAAAGACCATCACAATTCTATATTCATTTAAGTGATTTTCTTTAAGAACTAAAGAGAAAAATCAATTCAATCAAAATATTTAAATTAACAATTTCTTTTTACTACTTTCATTTCACGCAAACAATCAAATTAAAAAAGCGACATTTTCATGCTTACTTAAACTAAATTCAAATTTCAATTAATAAATCAATTAAATTATGTGTTCAAGAAGGCAGAAAATTATGCTAAAGTGTTTCTGATTTTGTTGATATACACGTGCTACAAAGATTAGTAAAACCTTTTGTTAAATTCTATAATAAATAATTTCATTCTATATTTTCTCTCTTCTATAAAATATCATTTGATAATTTGTGTTTTAGAAAGGAAAACACTTTTAAAGCAAAACTTTATAAGCAACTTGAAGCATTTCTTAAGGACTCTGCATAAAAATCAATTCATCATCAATACAAATTTAGAAACTATTGAATGTTGAAATCACAAAAAAATCAAAAAAAAAAAACGTGAAAAAAATAAAAGAACTACTTACTTGAAACTGCATTTGACTGCTTTGCTCCAGCAACACAATTTGTCCAAACTGAAGTCCATATAAGTCTCATGAAATATGCATCATTTAACATAAAGGCATCAGTAGAAGCAAACGACTAGCCAAAGGACTGCAGGTTGCAAGACAGGAAGTATATATATCGTTATCATCAATATCATTATGATCATCAACATCATTATGGTCAACTTGACAGTCATAATCAACACAGTAAGTGAAGGAAGTGACTGCATCTGGTATATTTGTAGTATATGAGTATAATATAGACTAATGGTTTGCTTCTTCGACTCAGTCCAAGCCGAAAGAATCTATCCGTTCCGCTTCACCTTATTGCCAATGCCACTTTGACTCTGACACTGCAATTCCTGCTTAGTTGGGTAACTAATAAGCTGTCATGGGCAGAATGATGCTTGGTTTCAGGGCCAGTTCATTTTTAAGTTGCTGAAAGGAAATGAAATGTGTAAAAATTAGATTTTATTTTACTTTACTTTAAAATGTAAAAAAATACACTTTAAAGTTCAGAGATATTTATTTTCTCAAATAAAATATTAATTGATTTTATTAATTGAAACTTGATGGTATTTATTATGATAACAAACATCTATATGATGACCATCTACCTACACAAACTGTCTGTGACAAAGGTCACCTAGAAACAAAAGTAAAAAATATTTTTAAAAAAGAAAATAAAATATGCCAAAATATTATAACCAGACAGAGAGAAAGAGAAGTTGAGACTCCAATAAGTAGTATGTCGGTCAGTCAGTCATCAATTGTGGGAAAAAAAAATCTTTGGGATTTGTAGTCTGTCAGGCATTACATCAAATAATGTTTTGTGAATATTTGAATTCTTTGAAAGCTTTGGAAACTAAGCAAGTGAAATTATTTAATTTAAAATCAAATCAAATACTGTGAAAACCATAAAGTCAAGTCAATTGGAAAGAATTATAAGTGAATATTCTATTTTAAAATGACGCGACATGATGGCAATTGGTGAATTTAAGTAAATAAGCTGAGCGAACAAAATTATTTTGAGTCTCAATGAAAATGAATGAAAATATTTCATTGACAAAGTAATGATTTTCTTTTCAATATTTAATAAGTAGTGTTTGTGAGTGTATGTGTGTGTGCGCGTCATTTAAAAGATTAAAAGCAAAATTATATTTAATCGATGCTGTTGTTTCTTCTTCTCAATTTCCATTCCATTATTTACAGTTATTTATAAAACTCATTTACACTTCACAATTAAAATAACTTATTTCGAACAGAAACATTTCTCATTTATCGCTTATCCTTTACAAATATTCATTTTCCACTTTCTACGGGATATGAAACATGGAAACCAATCCTACAAATATAGCTAAAGCAACAGCAACAACAACAACAACAACCGCTACAGCTTAAGCCTTTGAAATTGTTTTGTACGAGTATACTAAGTAAAACCATTTTCCTAGACTCTTAGTCGCCCAGTGTCCAGACATGGTTATAACTTTGGCTTATGTCCTGGTGAGTTGCTGTCATCATCATAACGATGTCCTACTGTGCTTGGACATAAAATTTGTATATTTCGATATTTGCTTATCACTTGGTTTCCTTTTTATTTTTTATAGTATTCTTTATTTTCTTCATTCACCAGTTTCCAAGAAACCCTAGCCGATGTCATTTGTTCAACAAGAATACAAATAAACAGGAAAAAAAAAGGATATGTGAGTGAACATTTTTTTAATTAAAAACGCATAATCGAGCACAAGCGGGAGTGAGTTCAATGTAAATAAAATATCAGCTTTCTTTATACACATCCCACATTAATGTCACATATGTTGTAAGGATTATATAGATAAATTCTTTTAATAACAGTTTTCATGCTATAATAAATTCAACCATCGTTTTCTATAGCTCAGCAGGTAGAACAGAATCTCAAACACACCACCACCATTGCAAAATAGCCATATTCATTTGCACCAAAATCAAAATTAAGTTCTCTTATGGCGCCATCTCGACAGCATCAACATCTTTTGTACTACATTATGTAGTATTATGTAACAGAACAAAAACATATTGTCGCCAAGTAAACAAACAACAACAACAATGAGATTGTCTATGGTACTTGACTTATCTATTTATTTATACATACTTAGTAATGAGAATATGCTACCTTCACATTATACAATATAATAATTAGTATAAAAGTGGTTGAAAGTTAGTTTAGTCTTGCGTTTTTTAGATAAAATGTGAATCCGTTTATTTGTTGACAAAGACAACATAATAATAACTAAGAATTATGTTGTTTTTCTCAATATCTGCAAGGAGTATGAAGTGTCAATTACTTTTACTTTTTAGAAGGATTACAGATAAATTTACAGGTACACAGTAGAAATATCTGAAAGAAGGATAGATAGGCAAACTCTGCCTAGAGAAAACAATTAATGCTTCATGGATCCCAAAAATATGATAGCAAAATAATTCTAAGTTAATTTTATTTATAATTTCAAGGTTTAGTATAAGAGGGGCCTCCCAGAAGTATTATTTTGTGGCAAACGCTGCAATAAATTTGCATTTATTCATTTTATTATTTTTTCTAGAACTATTACTATAATTTATAAATTACTAAAAAAACCGACCATGCTTCGTTTGGGTTGTTTTCCTTCTTAGCATCACTATCTTCTCTCTGCTACAGTTCTTCATAGAAAAAACAAAAACAACGAATTGCAATTATACTCTCTATCCTTTCTATCACGAAAACTATGAGCTTAGGTTATAATATTCTTCAAAATATTATACTATTTCCCCCAATGTAATAAGGAAACGCAATTAAAATTGATTTTCTTAAGTTCATTAAAATGTAATTATTTATTACAAGCAAGTAAATTTAAGAACTTTACGAAAATCCTCTTAAATATATTTACATTCATTTAATTCACTTTATTTAGATGTTCTAGTTTTTAGAGTGTCAAGTTTGTAAGCATTCTTCAATTTCTATGTGGAATCATTTTTTTTTTTAATTTCTGAGTTATGTCATATTTATACTTATTGATGGTTATGCTTAACAGGATGGTGGTGAGTTTAGTTGCTCGTGACAGAGCATGTAACTCGAGATCTCTAAAAACTGATGCCATGGCCTTGCTTGCAGATTGTTTTGACTATTCTTTCATGGTAGGTGTGAGATGTTTTATTCATGGTTATAAATCGATGCAAAAACTCTACTTTATTGCTATAAAACTAGGTTAAATACTCCTTTGTAAGTAGCCGCGGCATTTATCTTGCGTATAGCTTTATTCCGTCCAAATTTTAAAATCTGACAACCAATATTTTAATGAAATTAACACAAGAGCAGACTCCCAATAGGATAAAAGAGATACACTTTGAAAATGATTCAACTGAGGCCTTTCACATTCTGTGACATAACGAACAGAAATTTTTTCCACATTTATAAATTCACTGGGAGCGTTTACTATTGATGGTTGTCAATCAAGCACTAAGCAACGTAGATTCGTTTAATAATAAACTAAAACTTTATAAAACTAGATCTTTCTACCATAGTTATTATTTCAAATAATAAACGTCATTTGCACGTCAGTTTATCATTTCAAATTTTATATGCCCAAACATTTTTGTCTCCTAGACCAAGCGACATAAATACACGTATTTGTATATGTGACAATATATTCTTTGGATTGAGAAAAATGAATTGAAATATAAATGAAAATTAATTGTTTTAGCAAAAATTCAAAACTTTAAAAAAATTTACTTGTTATGACAACTTTTGAAACAATATCCAATACAAAGTCTTAATAATGATATTTGTGTACATGTTTCACAAATGTAAAATGTTGCAGATCTTTTCTCGCGACACATGAGTCTTTTGTAGAATAGATAACATAAGACTAAAAGACACATGTGATGTGACAGATATATGTATAGGCATACCAAGATGAAAAGAAAAAGCTCTCCATGCAGACCATTTTATAATGCAAGACATTTTTATTATTAGATCGACATATGTGTGACGTTTGATTGCGAACGTGTTTAGTGTATTTATGATGCCAAATCTCTGGTTTTACATGTGAGACATTTAGTAAACTTGTAAATACAATGATAAACCCTGAACAATTGAAAAAATTAATAAATATACATATAACATATAATAAAATATTGGCAATTTGATTTTATATATTTCTTTCATTTTATAGAATCAAAGGAAAAAGAAAAAGTGTGAAACCAAGAATACACATATTATTATTGCCTCTACTTAGTGATTCTATATGATATTTAACAAATATCAATAGTTAACCCTCAATATATTGAATCAATCCAATATAATCGCATCATCAGCAATCGAATTATTAAAATCGATATATTTTATTCGATATATCGTATCGCAAAGTTCTTCAGACAACTTTGAGAGATCCTGCTAGTAGATTTTATGAGAACCCTTTGGATTTATGTGTAGATTATAAATTAAAATTTCTGAAGTTGTACAATATTACATAAAAGTATTTGACTATTGTTGCTAGCTTTGTGCCATCTGAAAGGCTATTTTCGTATTATTCCAACAAAAAAATAGTGTCAATAATTTTGTTTATGCCAGCAAAAAATATTGAGATTTTTAAAATAATTACAAAAAAATATAATTGATATGTCAAAAGCTGTTAAAAAAAAAATTTTAAAATGAAACCAACACAATATCAACAAAGTTATGTAAAAATAATTAATTATCAATTACGGCCAAACTTTATAAGACATGTTGAATTTATTCGTTTTTATGATCCAAACTCCAATTCCTGCTGTGAAGTTTTGGTTTTACTCTTTTAATTTGATACAAAATATATAAAAAATGCGTTGGCAATGTAATGAAATAGAATTTAAATACGATATATTGAAAATATCGATATTTGTCTTCTTGTGAACGTCTTCGGTGCATCATTTCGAATTAAATATTAATATATAGTTTGAAATTTACTATTTTATAAATTTTAATTTCATATAAATCAATTCAATTTTCCATCAACAATAAAAGAAAAATTCAAGAAAGATAAAATAAATAAACAAAACGTTTTTTTTAATTAGCATTTTGTGCATTTGAGCGAGTTTATCTAGTAAATTTAAGCGACAAAAAACAGCAGTCATTTAGAGAAACGCAGCAGTGCGTATACGCAATTTAATTTTATAGACTCAAAGGCAATGAACGTATCAAATATTTAGACGCATACTTACAGTATATAAATACATATTGTGTACAAGTATGTGTGCAATTTTTAATGAACATTTAAAATTTTGGAAGTGTGATAAATTATGTTATGTTCTAAATACCTTGTTGTTGTTGTTGTTGTTATTATTATTGCCTTTTATTATTGTTTTCTCGTTGTTATTTTACACACGAATTGTCAATTACTATAATAACAATCAATTTTTTTTTTTATTAATTTACCATACTTACTTGATGTTTAGTTAATGTTTATAAAAGTGATGTAGTGAAGTGAAGTTAGACTTTATATTGAGTAGAAAATTAAGTACTTAAAAATCAATGAATCATATTCAAAAAAAAAATTAAAAATAATAATAATAATATAATAACAATAATAATATTGAAATATATTTTAATCATAATTTACTAGAATTAACTCTTTTTTCCCCCTCACACTTTTCTTTTTATCAATGAACACAAATAAATTGAATTATTATTAATTTTTAATTCAGAAATCAATTTCAATTTCATAAGTCATCAATTTATTTTATAAAATACACTTTAGACTTTACTATATTACGAATATTGTACATTCTAAAGAATTTCATGTATTCATTCTACAATCTCAAAGGATTTCAAAAGCCCCACTTGAGTATGATGCCGATATCTGCCAAACACACGAGTGTCTGGATGAAGGATTTTGAAAAGAAAAATAAAGCACAGTTGTTATAACAAATGTGCCTTCAGAATAGCATTAAGAATGACAACAAATCTAAAATTCCAATATATATAGGCGAACAAAGATGTAAGATGCACATAAGTACATACATATGTAATACATAAGTTGTCAGCGACAGTGAAATAACAAAAAGATTGTGCCTTACACACATGGGGAACATATCTTTTGTTAAAGTAAATGCGTGAGTGATATGAGGCAACAATATTAACTTATCTCACTTGGAACATGCTTACTTAGCTATCCAGCTACGTGTCAAACAACACTTGCATGTGATTAAAAATATGCTTCGCAAGACTTAGTTGCTTTATTTCATAGAAGTGAATAGAACAAAATCGAAATCAAAAGAAGATCCAAAATTTCAAGACATAACACGAAACTTTATTTATTTGGAAAGAGAAATAAGCCAAGTTTTGAACAAATTTGAAGATTTCTTTCTCTCATTTCATTGTCAACAAATTGAAGTCATAATAGCAAAATAATAAATTTTGATTGCGCTTATTCAAAGGATACTAAATAACTTTTTTAATGTGAGGATACTCTTTCTGTCTCTCTTCGTAATTGTTGCCTTTATTTTCATCTCAACCGCTATAAATTTCCGCTTAATAAAAATTAATCGTGTGCCGGAAGTGACTTGTAATCAAGCGGCAAATAAATTAACAGCATCAAAAAAAAAAAAAAAAAAAAAAATACACCACAGACATTCTAAGAACGATTTGATTTTTTCTATTTTCATTTTGACAACCGCTGAAATGAAATTTTCCCGTGTAATATTTTCTTTTTGCTTTATGGGTATCTTTAACAAAGTACGTATTTTTCTTTTGTCTATAGCCTTTTTTGGTAAATTGAACATTTTGTACAATTGTCCTTCGAACCTTTTCAAATAATTTTGTATTTTTTTTTTTCATCCTGTTATATTTTGTTGCTTCGTTTCCGTTGTAACTTATATATTTATTTTTTATGACTGAGGTTCGTGTATTTGTGTCATGCCAACGCATCACATCGCATCCGTCCTAGTGATTCTACCAATGTTTTCCTTTTTTTTCATCTTAGTAATTTTACATCTTTTTTTTAGTATGCACAGCGTGGCGTGCCAATGACAAACAAACAAAATGCTTCATTTTTCAATGAAATTATATTTTTCGGCGTTCAAAGGATAACAGACAACATCAAAACATGCCCTTAATGAATGCAAAAGTTAATATTGAATTTTCGGTTTATTATTTTTTAACCTTTTTTTTTACTTTACCCCGATTGGTACAAATGAACTCGCATTTATCAATTTGTCCCGATCCTTGATTGCTTTTTTTTTCATGTTTTTTCAATGTTATAACATTCATTCTAAAGTGAAAAGGTATTTTCATTGTCTCGTGACAGTTGTAACACATGGGATCGAGTGTCAGTGGCGCGTGACAAGCTGATTAGTTGAAGACTTTTCATCTGCTCACAAAGTTTTCTGCTAACTGACATAGGTACATGTAGTCCCCATGTAAAATACATTTTTAAGTCGGTATGGTTGTCATTTTATGAAGTCATAGTCAGTCTATTACATTAAAAATTTTGTGATTTTCTAATTAGGATTGAAAGCTTCGTTCAGATCATGGTTATGAATATTTGCTTAGAAAACTTTTGCATAACAAAACTTCTCATTACGAATGTCAATTAACAAAATAAAAGCAAGACTCGATATAAAAACTACGTAAGCTTCATTGAACCGAAGTTTATCTATATAAATTTATTAATGACTCTTTTAATTAGTAAAGCAATTGAATCAAATCAAGTGAACAAAAAGCCAATATTTTATTTTTATTTATTTTTTGAGTGTCAATCAGGGCTCATTATTCTTTATAATCCGCTTTGCTTTTGTGTAAAAAATACCAAATAGTTTTTAAATAAGATCGTGTAAACAGTTTTTAATATAGGATATAAGTCAAAGGTCAACTGTTCCTCAACTATATGTTCCTTTTGAGAGTACAGTTTCCTACCTACCATGGGCGTCAGGTTATTTGGCGCATTATTTCCATTCATGTACGCTTATTCTAAAGAGAGAGTATCCTTCTTCTATTGAGAAGCCAGTGAAGCCTGTTTAATTTATTTCAGCACTGACTTGATGTCCTAATCAATATTTAATACAGCTAATAGAAAAATTGTACAAAAAAAAAATATAATTTTTTAATGAAGAAATTAATCATTTTCTCTTATAGAGTTTTTGACCTAGAGAACTGAAATACACAGAGCTTTCTTTTTATCATACGCAGTACATTTGTCGGAATCAACCAAATCGAATGCATGTTCTTATTAGAAAAACTTTATTTGGATTTTGTACTATCAACTTAAAATTGGGATACTATAAGCGTCTAATCCATATTCATCATCTTTATAAATTACAACACCTTCGGACTACTCGCAGGGGCGTGAAAAGTATTACAATTACGGCATAGCCAAAGATATTTGTTTTAATAATGTTTTTTTTATTTTGTTTTTAAAGTTTTAGATTTTTCTAAAGTCAAATACTCTGAAGTCTGGTTTTCCATTAACAGAAAAACTTGAGAAAATGACAAAAACTACAAACAACATCATGATAATTTTTGGTTGGTAAGGAAAACTTTAAAAGCCACAAAATCTGGAACTAACAATATATGCCGCTATCGCTGTTACCAACAACAACAACAACAATAACAGCAACAATAACAGCAACAATAACAAGGATGCATTGTAGTAGCACACATTTGGCTTAATTATAAACAAGCACACAGACGCTCAAATTTTACGCACCCTTTTGCCTTGAGGTTGCCATAGTTCGGTCGACACTGTCCATTTGCCTTTGCGGCGACAAAAACTTCACTAGCATAACTCATGTTACGCGGGCAAGTTTTGGTCTTTAATTTGTAGACTGTGTCATGCTTGGGACATACACACGCTGTACTCTATTCCATATATGTTTGGCACATTAGAGGCATCGAAGTTCAGACGCAAGCGCCAACGCCACTAAGCTGCTTCTATTGCATCTGCAATTACTGCTGCTGTTGCATGCCAAAGTTTCTCTATGCCTTGTTTCGTGCAAGTTAACAACATGCATCCTGTGTGGTTTCTATTGGCCAGGACAATGATGTGCCCTTAGTCAAGCACCAACAACAGATGTTGTTGAGCACAGAGCACAGTGGTATGTGACTTTGGAAAAGAAGACAAAACAATTTCTTTAAATCGGCCATACAACTCTATCATTAAGTTATCTGACCTATTGCCAATCTGATCTTTATAAAACATATTATCTTTCTCCAATTAATATAAACAATTTACTTTTGTGTGTATGGGTCAAACCATAAAAGTCAAGCAAGTCCTTTCAATTAACTCATCTTTATAGACACGAACAAAAAAAAAAACTGAAAAACAAATGCTCACGAAAATCACGTACAGAAATACACGCATGCACATTTTACTCACGCTCTTGTCCTTCTTTAATAGTGTCACGTCTCAATCTGGTCAAGGAAAAGAAAGGAATGAACATTCCCGTTGCCACTGCTGGCTGCTGGTGGCTTCAAGTCATATTTTATGCGCTGTGTGTAGCATACTTACAGGCGCGAAAGCTAATTGTTTTCATTGTGCTTTCCCCAACTAACTGCGCTATGTTTGTGGTCATGTTTGTCATACCATTCTACAGACACACACACACACACATGATCATAATTCTTAAATGCTTTATTGCCACACATATACACGGAAACTCACATTCACCCAGCCACACTAGCAGTAACACTGTTGACTTGCTGCTCTCAGACTCTCGAGTGGTGCAATAAAAATTAAATAAAACTCATTTCTCTAACAAATTTATTAATGGTTTCCTTTTTTTTTTCTTTTGTTTTTATTTTGTGGTATTTTATTGTATTTCTCACTCGTTTTTACACTCAACATTTATTTTACTTTTTTACTCCCGTTTCATTGTTTTTTTCCTTCATTCCTTTGTTTGTTCATTCGGTGAATTCTCCTGAGACTTGACATTTATAGCTGACATTAAAACTTGAATGTGCACTTACCAGTTCTCAAGTGTCTACATTTCTATCACACACTAACAAACACTCACACGCATACATATGTACATACCACAAGTACAAACAAACACACACAGTTTAAAGTAAAAATGTTGTTTGTTGAATACAAACGGAAAGTGGAAATGCATGTGGATGACATTTGAGTGAAATGAGTCGCAATATATGAATATAAACTACAACAAAAGAAAACGATAACTTTTATAAAGCAAACTAAAATGTGATATTCTTGACATTAGCCTTATTTTCTTAAAAATATTTAGCTTATTCTATGACCAATGAATAATTGAAAAGAAGACAGAAGAAGCACATCGACTTCAGTTCACTGAAGCTTATATACATTTGCATCACAATGTTTGTCTATTAAGTTCATTGATATTTCAAATTGATTTAACAATAAATGATTATAATTTTAGCGACTTTCAGTTTCATTCATACGTCTCCCAGTAATTGAAGAACTTTGATGAGTATACCAAGTTTGTAACGCCAATAATTTCACAGCCTCAACAAATACGTAATATAAAATCATAAATATAATATAATTGTTTAATTTGTGAAGTGTACGAATTAATAGTGAATCTATGCCATATTTTTAGAAAATTCTTTAGTCGAAGTACATGTTTTGAAGCATTGAATAATAATAAAGTTCTAACACAATTTACGCAATTTTCGACATAAGCTACTTTTATTTGTTGAGACAGAATTTAGTAAAATACTTGATTGAAACTGAATTGATTTTTGTGTAGGATCAAGCAAAACTTGTTGATATGCTGATGTGATGCAAAGGAGTTTTAATAAATAAAGTTCTGGATCATCGTTTGCTTTATTATTGCATACATTTAATTAGTAATACCATTCCCAATATTTATAAAGATTAAATGATCATTTTTATTAAAATCAGTGTAATTGAAATAAAATAAGAAAATATATATATCTTATATTTTGAATCTTATATTTTGAATATTGTATTTTCGAATTACAAGTTGTCTGTCTCAAATAGTATCTAGGCTCTCTGTCTATCGCTCATTTAGTCTATTTGTATTTGTATTTGTAAATATATCTATGTGGAATTCCAATTTATGTTCGAAATTTCAACATATGCAATACACCCATGAACAATATCATAGTATTACATATCCATTGATATAGTAGAGTAGTAAACCATATCCAATTTTCTCTCTCACTGTACATTGAAATGTGAGTGAATGAAAATTTATGTCGGTTTCGTGACCGTAAATGTGAACGTGTGATAAATCAATTCTCATTGCATTTTGTAATTGTGTAAAGAGTATTTGTCTGTCCGTGAGAATCTGTGTGCTTGTGTATCTATTATTGTATATTGTTTCTATGTGTGTATTTTCAATTTACCATACAAACACATACTTACTCACTTACACATTAACTATTTATATTATACTAGTTATTGTTAGTGTGCGTATCTACGAGTATTTGTGTATGTTTGTGTAACGGAAATGTGCGATTTTGTATTTGTATTTTTCGCAATTGTTGTCAATAAAAGATTGAAATCGCTGCACAACAATTACAACAACAACAATTGTAAGTACAAAAGATTTTCAATTCATTTGGGTTAACGCAGCACAGTTGCTTGCGTATATTTGTATCCAGAATGAATGTGATTTTTGTTATTGTCGTTGTTGTTGTGTGTATGATGATTATGATGATGCCGATGATAACGATAATAATGTTGATTGTGATAATAATGATTGCTACTATTTTGTATTTTGTGTGATTTATTATGTATTGGCTTCTGTTGAGAATTGTTAGCGAAGTGAAGCGGAGCGAACCGTTTTTGTCATTAAATTGAATTGAATTTAATTAAAGCTTCGCGGTTTAATTATCACAGATGAAGGCTAATTAAAGACAATAAATTTCATTAACCATAAATCGCTGTAAAGCTTATTTGAAAATGATTTTGTGCAGACGAAATGAAGTGAAACCAACCATTCGAACGCAGCACCATGAACAATTTCCATTGCCTGTTTATGGCAGTTCATTTGATGTTGAATTGTCTCAGATTATAGACATCTATGTTTGCTGCAGGGTTTTTGATGTATCTCATGTCCTAAACAAATGTGCAAAAGAAATGTTTAAATTTTACGAAAAATACAATTTGTTGCCATATTCTTAAATCGAAAATCTCTAACTATTAAAAACTCCCTTGATCATTTTTACAAACATTTTAAATAATTTT
Organism: Amiota mariae; assembly: GCA_035041805.1. Lineage (NCBI taxonomy): Eukaryota > Metazoa > Arthropoda > Insecta > Diptera > Drosophilidae > Amiota > Amiota mariae. The sequence goes on along the minus strand of JAWNKV010000370.1, from coordinate 17,580,923 downwards.
AACTAGTTATTAATTACAATGCATTTGAAAGTTTTAATGCAAAAACTTAACGATTATTAAGGATCTGGAATTATCTTAAAAATAAAATAAAATAGTTAAAATACAAACTAATATAATAAATCAATTATCAGTTAAATTAAAAATTATTGGACCCAAAAAATTACTAGCATATTTTATTTACTTGTAACAAAATTTAACCAAAAATCCCTAAAAGCTATGACCAATGACAAGAACAATGAAGCGTAGCATGCGAGATTTGCATAGCAAAAATTCATTAGCACTTTAACTATAACAATTTATGGTAGTTGCGGCACGTCGTCCATTGTACTGATTCCAACAATACTTTCACATACGATTATACAAATACACTTACTGAGATATACATAAAATATATGACTACTAGTACATGGACAAATAAATGTATAAATTCATGTAATTGCATTGTTCGCCTTTCAACTGCAACTGTAAGCAAATATTATAGTATAGTAGATATGTAAATTTGTTCAAATATATATTTATGTAAGAATATTTATATCTACTACATCCGTTGTTAGTTTTGTGCTTATTACTAGGATATTAGATTACATTTTAGGTTTCAATTATTATTTCCTTCTCGGGTAACGCATTTACGTACGGAAATTATTTTAATCACATTTAACTATTGTAAATGATTGAGAGAAAGAGTTCACACAAAAATAGCACAGTGAGGTGCCATTATTATTTATAATCAATTTAATACTAAGCTTTACGATATGTGTCTTTGATTTATAAGTACAATGAAATATGTGTGTAATTGAATTTACGATTTATTTGAAGAAAAGTGAAATATTCATTCATTGCAAATTGTATAATCGAATACAAAAGCTTACAAGTTTATTGAAATGTTATATATTCAAGTAAAAATTTAAATTATTTTAAATTCAAATTTTTGACTAGACTCTTCATTAAATGATTTAATTGAAATAAGAATATATTTTAAAGTACTTTTTTAGTCTTAGTTTCAATATATTAGGCAAAGGAGGTTTGAAGATTTTCTTTATTAACTTGTTACATTTCTTATGCAAGATATGTCAAGAAACTAGAGATTACTTGATAGCAGTTAGATTTTATGATAAATTCGAAGCTTCATTTCTTTCTTCCTTTTTTTTTTGTAAAAATGGAAGCAAATGAACTTTAAACATTTTCTTATGAAATGGAAAACTTACAGCTTAGGGTATTACTCCAATCTACCTTTGCAATAAATAATCATTTCCAAAAATGAAGGAATATTTCAAAGATAAAATCTTTGCAACAATTGAGAAAGTTTAATAAGAAATTGAGGTAAATATTTAGGGACTTTGAGGAAGATTATTTGTCAGAAAATATCAACAAGTTTGTTCTACAAAGTGTATCAATCTTACAGGAAAAAGCTCTGTTTATTAAAAATCTTATCAGTTGCCCCTCGCCTGTATTTTGTTTGCATTTATTTGTTTGTGATTTATTTTGTAAATCTCAGCACAGGGGCAATTTAGAATATTTACAAGTTTATGAAATACTAATTGCATTAATTTAAAGATATCATAAAATATTTTTATTGAAACAAAAAGCATTGTATATTTTAAGGTGTAAAATAAAGAGATTTTCTCATGAATTTCTATTATTGAACTTAAAATTTAGTCAACTCATGCAAAAAAATTTCTCATACATCACTTTCGTATATAACATTCAATCTTTCTAAACACTTCAATGCATGGATTTTATCTCTCCCAAGGCACCACTAAACAAATTAGCGTTAATTTAATGACATTTTGGGCCAAAAACCAACCCAAAACTGAAAAAGGAGAAAAAGCATTAAAATGTGACTTTATAGAATAGAAAGGCAAACGCCCTGCTTTGGTTCAGTTTCTGCTGAGTGTTGACAGCAATAAATTTATTCTTTCAATTCATGTTGAGTACTTTTATATTCACGACTTAACGACTCTTTCAATTATTTTTAATAAATATTTAATTTCCAAGAATTTTATGTTTGCCTCTGTATTTTTAAGTTTTTTATTTATATTTATATATATTTTTTTTTTTTTGTAGCAAACTTTTACACAAAGGCCAAAGCCTTAACATTTTGAATCATGTTATTTATACGCTCCGTTAGATGCTTTAAGAACTATGTTCAATACAAACGTATAACACCTTTAGCTGTTCGAAGAAGTACTTTTGCCTGAGTTGAGGCATTGAAAAGTTTTACAATAAATATGCACAGCTTTGCCTTCTAAAGCAGTCGCAGTACTCAGTGATGGTTGAATAAAAAACTTGCGGAACATTTTTACAATACCAAGAACAACAATAAATAGTGTAAGCAACAAATTCCTTTTCGCATACACAACTTTCTTCTTTTGCTATTTTTACGTGGGTGTTGAATGCATACAAGAAAAAAAATTGCAGTAAATAGGAAACACGAAATATTTGCTGCTTTAACATCACCACAATGGAGTCTAAGTATAATCTTTATATTGTATGAGGACTTGCATAAGGATTTCAAATGTAACTAAACACATGACTAACTTTGGGCACAATGGAATTCTGAAAACTTCAACTTTAATGTATATTCTTTTCAAATTTGCTTCAATTCTTTAAGCATTTAGCATTGATTTGAGTATAAGAGGCCATCTTTCTATTGTATCTGAAGATGTTCACATAATAAAAGTGGCTAACAAAACGGAAGTGCACATTAGTTGTGTACAATATTTTCTTTCTTTTCGACATAAAAACTTTTAATAGAAACAAAAATGAATGTAATTCTCTTCCCAATATTCCATAACCCCAAAATAAGTCTTACATTTTCCTTGAAAAAGGTAAAGGATAAATACGAATATTTGTTCTTTTTTCAAAAGTGCAAAATGCAACATCTGCAAAATAATATAAAAAATAATGAAAAATTCAAAATACTTCACTGGATATTATTAAATATTTTAAAATTTAGCTAAGCTTTTAAAGCTTCAAATATTCACCATGTGGTTCATCTACATAAAAGTCAATCAAATGATACCTCTGATTTATTATTTACCATATGAAAGAGAAAAGTGCAAGCGAAATATATACTACAAATGTGGCCAAACATTCACTTACATACATTCTTACATACATTGTATCTATCTATCTATCTATCTATCTATCTATCTATCTATCTATCTATCTATCTATCTATCTATCTAGCGCAAGAAACTATTTTTACCCGTTTTATTTTGCAAAATTTCATGCCATTTTCCAATATTCGATTTCAAACTTTGTATATTAAATTTACATTCTATGCACATAGATACTTTGGTTGATAGTTAAACTTTCATTAGAATTGAATATTGAGATTCATGTGCATGAGTTCTGAGTATTTTTTCTTAACATTATCAAGATTTGAATACAATTTCGGACAGTAAGCAACATATATTTGTGGTATCTTTACAAACATCAAATGAGTTGTTATTTTCATTATTCCCTATTGTTTTCTTTTGTGAACTTTTAGTTGTATATTTTCACTTCAAAAACTTCATATTACTTAATTGTGTAAACTGTTGCATAATTTTTGGCTCTTACCAAATTACACCATGGTCGTAAAACATGTTTCTCATAATTAAATGGCGCCCATAAGGCGTACACTAAACGGTCTTTGTTAAGTATTTCTTCGACCTACTATTATACTGTTTTACATAAAATCTCACCTACTTACATCCTACATACATGTATGTAAGTATTCGTTTATAGAAGAGAAGAATTGCTTGCCAAAAATACACATTTCCCTTGTACCATTATTAGCTACAATTAGAAGTAGCATGAAATTAACCCACAAGGTTTTTCAACAGACATTTTTATAGACACACACGTGTCGTGTCATAATTACGTTTTTCTATTAAAAGAAACCGAAAACAAAAGCATTGTTATGAGCAAACATTAGAAAGAAAACATTAAGATCCAGTTTCATTTCAGTTTAGTTCTTTACTTAGTTGCCTGGTGTAGTAATACAAAAAACAATTCTGTTAACAGAGAAATGTTCATATGGTTTTGAACAACAATAGGAAATTTAAGATTAATAGTAAAATTTCAAGGATAAAACTTCATGTCTCCCTTATTTAAAAAGCTTTTAATTATAATAGAAAAAAAGTCTGTTTGTCTGAATGCGATAAACTCAGAAACTACCAAACGGATTTTTATACATTTACACCAATGGCCGGAGTGATTCACGAGTAAGGTTCAGATGTATAATTAATTAAGGATTTGCATAAATTAGCTGAAATATGATGATCATGAAGCAGTGAACTGTACTGCGCACATGATCAAATTATCGATTATGTCGTAGATAGACGAAAGTAGTAAACCTGGTAATGCAGTGTGATGTTGAGTCACCAGGAATGCCATCACACTTATTGACATTGAATGTTGGATCACCGGTGATGATCATTCGTCACTTCAACGCGTAAAATTGTGTAACCAGAACCAGAACTCCGAATTTGGTCGAGGTAACAATTATCAGCAGTAAATTCAGGGGAAGACACGTATACAACTTATTTCCAACAATTCACCTTTCGACTTCAATCGGCTTTAGTTCCCATTGCGTTTTGCCCTTGCGATTATCATCAACAAAGCACAAGGGCAACCATTTTATATCGCTGTTTCCGTTTTTTTTTTTTTATGGTGGCATTGCAATGCCCGCCGGAACAACTAGTTATAAAATAAAAATCAGTAACAGTACTTCTAAAATAGACGAACAACGGGAAATAAGACTTGAAAGCCACAGAAATGTATATGGAACACTGATGAACTCTGAAATGTTGGATAATCTTGAAACATAAAAATTCAATGGAAATTGTGTAATGTAATGTAATTTAATCATTAGTCCCCATGTTGCAGCCGAGTTGAGAAGGCTGAAATCTATTTGGATAGTCAAGATAAATATTTTGTTTTGGGTCTCCTGATTTTATTTGGTATTTTCAATGAACTTTTCATTTTTAAATTTCTATAAATTTTTCCATAAACATACTCAAATATAATCTAATCTAATCCAATCTAATGTAATCTAATCTAATCTAATCTAATCTAATCTAATCTAATCTAATCTAATCTAATCTAATCTAATCTAATCTAATCTAATCTAATCTAATCTAATCTAATCTAATCTAATTGATAAGAGTGTTAAATATATCCATAGCCCAAAAAATACAGTACAATACTGAAAAAAATAATATTTTTGTGCAAATAAGAAGAACACCAACCTACAAATCTACACAAATTGATCACCTTCTCTGTAGTTAGTACAACACAACTTCACTCTACTTAACAAGCAATAAAGTCGAATAGAAATTCGACCACCCACTACAAACGTCTCCTTTAAGCTGCCTGTCAGTGACAACAACATAAACGACTGATCCCAACAGTTCTCACTTCTAGTTTTGCATATTGAACTACGAAATGGGAATTGCATCAGTTGAAACTGATTTTTTTTACAATTCTTTTTCTCTAAGTTTAACTTGTTTTTTGTTGTGCATTTTTGTTTAGACATAGTTTTTGAATACCCACTCTCTCTGGCTTTAGCTACTTTTTGTCGTCGTCGTCGTCGTTCAAGCTCTGCATTGGGCCCAAAGGACCTTTATTGACACTGATAACTGTCTCCAATGCACAGACACATATACCACACTCAGAGAGAGAGAGAAGTAGAAAAAGGTAAGCAATATTTGGCAATTTAGAATTGAAATTGTGTAGAAGTCGTTCATGTTGTCGTATTTGAGAAGTTTTGTGTATCATTTTGGAAGGTCCTTCTATGCGTCGCTTACAAATCCTACTACTGTTCAGTGCGTGTTAATTCAATTTGAGTTGAGTTGAGTTGACTGAATAGAAAAAGAGGGAGTAACAAAATTGAAAAAAAAAAAAAAACAGTAAAGAAAACATACTCTTTCTCTAGTTTTTATTGACTGACCACATGTTACCCTCAAAATGCCTTGATTGCTTTGTTTTTGTTCACTCGAACATATAAAAATTCTATTAGCCTTAGGACCGGGTCGTCTATGTACAGTTTTTGGGTGTCGACGACTTCTCTTTCACTTTGTAGTTTTTGGTTTTGCTTATGCTGGGTTAAGGTTTCTTTTTTGTTATCAAATTAAAAGTATTTTTTTAGGAAGGAAAACGAAAATCTGTCACATGTCTTTCAGGGTACATAAGAGTCCGTGGAGTATATAGTGTTGCTGTCCACCCAAATAAGTAAACAAATAGTTAAATAACAAATGAAGTGTAGATGCAGTGTATGCCTACATGAAGTCTTAACTGATTTTCATGCCTGCGGCACATGGCACATAGAAGAACTGAAAATAGTAAAGAAGAAAAGTGATTTAAATTAAGAAAAGTTCACAATTTCAAAAAATTTCTATAAACTAGAGAAATTTCAACTGATCTTCAAAGGTAACTAAGTAATTTTGGTTTAAATTCTACCTGATGAAATATGTAAATGTTGTTACTTTGAAGTTAACATTCTTCATTAGTGCTTTACTATTGTAGTTTCTTGTAGTTAAATCCTGCAAATATCAACTACACGAATCTCTATTGTCAACTTAAACTTACTCTCATCAATCTTGCCCTCACTCACCCAGACCACTGATGATCAAAGAGTCAATAAGGTTGCATGGATACGTATGGGTTAACTTACATTTAACTAATTGCTGTAATTAATTAAGCTTAAATGTTTAAACCTAAATCTTACAGTTTATTGTTATCGTCATCACTGTCGTTGTACTACTATTCTGAATGGCTTCGCGTGTCACCAAATCCGATTTGGGCAGAGATTCTTTATAGTTATAAATTCTATGGCAACAGAAAGGAGCCAAACATAATTAAACAAATGAAAAAAATTTAAAACTATAAATCACGAGAATACATGTGGAAATGCAGTTAATTTTCCAGCATTTAAGCCTCAAAGTATACAACACATTTTAAATTTTTGTCAACAGCAAATAAAAGTTTACTTTGAATTTAATTTTAAATATGTAACACATATGTATTTGCATTATATTTACGCCTCTTCAATGGATAAATGAATTTTTTATTAATACCAAGAAGACAAAAAATTAAATAAATAATAAGAATACAATGTGTGTGTAAGTGTGTGTGTGTGTGAGAGAGAGAGAGAAATAGAGAGAGGGAGTGTGTATTTGTGAGAAAATGATAGTTGAAGTTACTTGCTCCAAAAGAAAGAAAAATTATATACGAGTATGCAGCAAAATAAAATCATATAATAAAAGAAGAAATATCCATGAAGTAAACAGCATTGCGTATGAGCAATGCCGTATCCTGTTGCATCAACCCACTGATATGTATCTGCTGCAGTAATGTAATGACGAAAAAGGACGATGATGACAACAACAACAAAGCAAACATACGTACGAATGAACAACGACAACGTCATCCGTTTGCCTGACATAATAACGACAGCAACAAATAACCGCAGGATGACTTCATTTACATGAAGAAATTCAGACAGACATTCAGTCTCACTGAAATTCATACTATCAATGCAATAATATTTTGCTGCTCTACTGCTACTAGTACAACTCTGCATCTCCTGCTCCTGGTTGCCTCTTCATCAATTGTAGCAGTTGTTAGCAAGTAGCAACCATGGCAAACGTTGCACTTTATTTCGAATGCATGCGCATATTTATATGAAATTGTTGCTGTTGCTGTTGCTGTTTCTCCTGCTGCTTCTGTGGCTATTATACTATTCTTATTATTGTTGTTTTTCCACATTGTTGTCACGAATTGAATTACATGTAAAAATATATATTAACAGACCGTTACAGAAGTAAATAAAATTTTATATAAAAAATAAAATAAAATGAAATACAATAAAAATATAAATTGCATTAAGCGTATATAAATGAAAATTGTAATACGAATTGGTTTTTAACAGAAATCGTCGTTAAGAAGAGTATTTTAAAGCTTTTGTATGTCCGTATATTGTTAAACTTACCTTATCGAATGATTCAAATGGTATACAATAACTTAATCAAAAATTGATAACAGAGATAAGCAGACCATTTATGACAAGACAGAGATATAATGAGGGATACATAGATTTGGGATAACTTTACATAGTGAAAACTAAGCTATTCAGCTTTCTATACTCCGTGAACGATGGAGACCCAAAGCATATTGCGTGTAAAATCAAGAGTTGGCTGTGAGAGACACCAAAGCCCAGTCCTCAAACCGAGTGAAGATCTTTTGCTAAAAAGGAAGGAGCGACTACTATGGAAGATAAAATGTGGGGTAGAGTAAAGCATTAATGGAATAATAACCCCATTACCCATTTTCAAAAAATTTAAGAAAATATGCCTTAGAATGTCTACTGATATTTTTCAAAATTCTCTATTCAGCCGTTTGCTTCCAAACAAACCATTTCTTTGTTCATATTTTTTTAAATAACCAACTGCGTATGGCTTGTTTTTACTGACTCGAGATATCTTAAAAAATATATTTTACTTGTACTTTAAGAAGCTTTGACACATTACAAAGAATGGACTTATCTTATTTAAAAGCTTACGTTTTTTTTTTTATTTTTTAGTAAATAGAGGAAGATAAAGGCATTGACATAAGGTCGGAGATATTTTAACTACGACATTTCGGTCATTGGTCAGCAGAGTGCAAGAAAACAAAAGGGGAATATGGCAGTTATTTTGCTTGTGGTGCCACTAGTTGGCAGAATAAAAAAATAAATGAAATGGAATAAATGTTGTGTATGTAATGTGTATTCAAATCGATTATTCAAATTTTGATTCAAACTCAAAGATGATTTTATTAAAAAAAATTAATAAATAAAATCAATTCAAAAAAATTACTCGTAATTATAAATATTGTGTGAGATGCTTTTAAAGCAAACATATTTTTTATTTTAATTCCCAAATATACTGACTTTTGCTTAAAAACCAAAGAAATTTGAACTTCAAATGAAAAGTTCATTAACTTGATTAACAAATTCATCGCTTTGAATGAAAAATTAATGTTCACATTCTTCTAATGTTGACATAGTAAATAATTACAGAAAGACAACATGTCAAAGTCACTTACATTAGGCATCCAACTTGAATTTCCCGAATGACTAATTTCATTTCACAAATAGTAAGATAATTTTAGGCCAACATTTTTTTTTCTGGTAGCCACAGTTAATTAATTAAGAGATATAACAATGACAGTAAAGAAAAAATAAAATAAAATTAAGTCGATACCCTAAGGAAATTTTAATGTGTGTCGGTATGAGAAAAGCATTGTTTTTAAAATTCATATTGTTGGAATCTGCAGATATTGCTTTGTTAATATAAATAATAATTAAATATTTAAAATAAATTAAATAAACAGCAAATCTGCATCATCACATGAAACATTTTATTTTTTAAAATAATTTTATAAAAATTCCAAAATAATTCAAAATTTCCAACCTTAAACTTTACTCAACAAAATATACGGGGAATATAGTAAAACAATATTCAAAAATTGTTGAAAATTTACTGTCAAGCAATAAGATTTCATAATTTAAATGGTTAATGCCAAAAGGGTCAATGTAAAATAATGGCAAGCAAAATTATGTCGTTCAAGTAAAGGCAAGTAGCCTTGGTCAGTTTTGCCTTTTTCAAGGACAAAGTTTAGTAAAATTAAAATGAAAAATTCTACTTAAATTTACAATAAGTTACGAGAAAGGATATTATTGTTAAACTGTCAGTAGCACACGTAGCTACAGAACTTTTAGACAACAAAAAAATTATCGTCCACAACTAAACCAGTTCAACATCATTATTCACAGCAAAAGTCAGCGGGATTATCACTTCAAATAATGAAGGCTAAAGCGAAAAGAAATGCAAAAAACCAGTTCGTTTTCCTCATCTCATCTCTCCTTTCCATTCCTATCTTTTCATTTCTTCATTTCATGACTCAAGACTTAAGTTAACTTAAAGTCACAGACAAAAAATAAAACAAAGAAATAAAAATACAAAAAAGAAATATGTACTCGAAAAAAAGAAACGTCTAAAAAAAGTAAAGCGCATTATGTGCAGAAAAGAAATAAAGTAAAGAAAAAATGAGGACTTAGAGCAAAAAAATGGTACAAGACAACTAATAGACAAGAACAAGATGCTTATTTTACTATTTCTTTTTATTCATTTCTTCAGTTCTTTTATGTATATCTTGGAAAATTATTGATAAATGCTGAGTATGTCGAAAGTGATAAATGAGTTGTGACATTTTAGTTGTGAAATTGTGATAAATTCGAACCGGCAACTCAGTGAGCAGATCAATTTTCGTCAAAACTTAAAACTGCATATAAAAATTCCTTTAATATTTTACCTCAAATTTATATGATTGTAAACATTGTGAAGGTATTCAAGGCAATGCAAATCAAAACAACAAAGAAGTGAATCCCATAGAGGCGTTTGATACAGAGAATACTGTTAGTGCCATCAACAAGATGCTAAAATACCTTCCATCAATAAATAAATAAATAAATTTCGGAAAAAAATAGTTGACAAATAAAGGGCTCTCTTAAAAATATTAAGAGCTGAAAACTAAAATAGGAACTCTTGGCTATAAGGTTCGAAGTGTAAATAATATAAGAAACAGATTAAGAAAGACCCACTGCATATGTTCTTCATTGACCTGACAACAAAATCTTAGAATATTATGACTTAAATCATACTGATAATGCTATTTAAATGTTGAAGCCTCCAATAAGGTCCAATGGTTCGTACAATGCCAACACCCAACAAACACACTACAAGTTCAATAAAATCATACAGCTACTTGTTATGAAGTTTGTGATGAAGATTTCAAAAGCTACTATAGAAGTAGAACAAATTACAATCTTGTTACTAATTAACAAATTGTGCAAGGCGATCTTCGCTTTGCCGTATGGAATGCCCATTTCATGTGTGTAAAGGCATATTTTTCTTTTTCAATTTATATGGATGAGAAGAAGTCATCATTCTTTTGATAATATTTATAGTGATCAGATTAGGGTAAACAGTCTTCCATGCCTTAAATATCATTAGCTGGTATATATGCGTAAAGGTCTCCCGAATTGTCCCGAATTGTGAAGCAATCAAATGATTTTTATTAGGTTGTACATCTTCTTCAATAACTTGACTAGAACTGTGATTTTAATTGATTGATTTTTATTTATATGTCTACCATATTGCAATCTTTGAGGTATTTTTGTATTTTCATTATCAGCATTATTTGGATAAATTGCTGAAAATTCCTGAACTTCTTGTTTTTGAATGCAATGCATCAAGTTTGTCTACAACTGCATCGCAAGTCTGTCTCCGCCTTCTATTATATGTCAACTCATCGCTTCCTTAACTCAGCAGATTAACCAAGAGTATAAAAATTATGGCACCATCTTATTCCAACAAACTTTATTTCCGCTCTATGTTAGTAATATATTCTTTCATCGTTGCCCATATACTGTACCATAGATGTCATAGAAATACATAATCTAGATCTCGATCTGTGTTCATTTTCTTACATTACAACAAATAATGAAATAAATTGAATAGTTTTACCATACCATTGCTGTAATTTTTATTATATTATTTTCGTTTTTTTAAACCATTGACAAACTAAACACATATTTTACATTTAATACATAATAAAAGAAGACGGCAGCGGTGGTGGCACCAGTAGCGGCAGCCAAATGAATATCAGTTCCAATTTTGTTCCTCTCCAGACGCATTAATCAAAAATGTTATAAGCTCAATGTGATAAACTAGAATGTTCGTAACAGATACGTAACAGATCATATCGCGAACAGGCTAAATAAAGAAAGAGTAAAAAATTAAAATTTGTGTAAATGATTATATGTGAATATATGAATGGTGTTATTATTTTTAAAAATTTTCTGAATGTATCAGAGACCCTCTCCGCCATGACAAGGTATTAGATTAGTCTCGACATATTGTATTACAACAAAAAGTAGAAAATCGAACCACAATGTAGCTGCCATATAGTTGAAATTAAGTGTTTTTTTAAGGATAATATGGATTGTTGTAATTGACGAACAAAATTAAAAGTATCGATCGAACCTTATTGGGAGATGGATTTTCCCAACAAGATATCAATCGAAAAAAAACACTATTGACCACACCATCCCAATGTCTAGACTTGAATGTAATTGAGCATTTTTTGTAGATTTTGGAACATAAGCTAAGAAAACATGACATTACAAATGCTTCAATGATGAAAGAGAGGCACACAAAAGATAATTTCGCATGTTGAGATTGAATCGAATCTTAGGTTCTCGTAGTAGGCAAACCAAATATTAACTTAAGATATTCATTAACTTAAAGGTCCTTAATTTAATTTGCTCTGGTCACTTCGAAGTCATATATAGACGGGCATTGAACTGGAACATAAAATTGGCTTATATCGTAATGATCGTATTACCGTAACTTAGTATTTAATACTACGGTTATATGCCAAGAAAATAGAATTCTAATATTGTAAAGTGAAATCTTCGGTGAAACCAAAGTCCATAGTAAATATATATTTTTTTTTTTTTAATTGACTTACAAATAGTAATACCACGAAAATTATTAATTTTGGCACAACGAACTGAATAGCTGTTGTGAAGGTCAGTGAAAGTGCCATCAGTGTTCCTGCATATTTTCGTGAAATATCAATGTGATTGGTCAAGAATCCAAACACACACGCTCTATCGGTTATTATAGAGATAGCAAATAGCACTGAGACAAAATTAAGTGCACATTCATTAATGCATATCAAAATACCGCATATTCCAGGAATTATGACAGACACGGCTACTCCAATTTTCCTTCCAGTCGCCGTTGAAATTTTTTCTACAAAAATAATGAATTTATTGTAGAATTCTATTTATAGTATTTAAAATTTTGTCTTACCATTCTGTATCGATTTATCCAATATTTTACTAAAAATAATGACAAATGTTACCGCCGGAAAATATGGTACACCCATAATAGCATTGACATGCAGTACATTGAACCCGAGCACTTCTATCATATACTTAAAATTTGTAAAGAAAGTATTTTCCAAAATAGTTATGTAACACGACTGTGCAACAACTATGGCCCAAAATGGCATAGATGTAATAATTTTTTTCCATGGTACCGGAAGGCGTTTCTCTCTCTCACCATCATATTTTATTGAGCGTGTAAGCATTTGAAGTTCTTCTACACTTATTATTATTTGCTTTTTGGGACTATCCTGCACTAAGACACCCCATAAAATAACCCAAATAAAGTAACAAACACTGAATCCATAGTTTATGGAAACCCATCCATAGTTCTCAATGAATATTTCCATAAAAAGAAAGGAAAATCCAAATCCATAGCTGGAGCCAGAATACACTATAGTTCCTATAACGAAAAGCTCTTTTGGAGGTGCCCATTTAGCAATCATACAGTGCATGGCGGGGTAGAATACGCTTTGAAAAAAACTTCGAATCAAATGCAAAATTAAAGAACCAACATAACTATTATATGCCATATATGGATAAGCCAAGAAACTAAAACCATTTACAAGCATAGCAACAAATAAAAGCCACTTGGCAGAGTAATTTTCAGCAATATATGCGGATAAAAGTGGCGAGGAAAGACAACCTAACTCGATGAAATACTCCAACAATGATAGTTGAGCTTCACTCCAAACTATCGAGCCATCCTGTTAAATATTTATATAAGAGATAAATTGTTGTAAGTACTTCTTGGATATATTATATTTTTCAACCAACCTGTTTAGTTTTGTTCATACTTTCATCTGCATGTTCGCAGATTATATCGCTCACGTTAAATTTAGGAGGAAAATCAGAAAGATACGTGCGATTCAACATGTATTTCGGAACTATTAAGTGGAACATCTCACTGCTTGAAAGAATTGCTGCACAAAATGAGGCCATCACAGCAAAAATGTAACGTGCGGGGAAACACACTTAAAATATAAAAGTTATTATAGAAAAATTGTGTGTTTTTGCATATATTTATATTATTGTATTAATAGATTTGTAAACTCACTGTCTTCTATTTATTTATATTGTTTGTAATTTTTAATTATTAGTTATTAATTTGGAAATATATTTGTGAATATAAATAATGAATTAAAGTTGAAAACAGATTCAAGGCATCCTTTGTAATCAAATGCGATGAACAAAATTTCGTAGCGACCTTCACTGAATTAAAAATAGTGTATTTACACTGAGCTGTACTCGGTTATAAGTTGAGAATTTTGGCTTAGAATTGCTGCTTTTTATTTTGATTATGCATACGAATAAAACATTGTGGTTAATTGATGCACTCACTGCCCGAACTCAATCGAGCAAATACCAAAAACTTTTCGATCTATTTGCATGAATAATCAGACCTCATTGAACTTCTAGATTTTCAAAATCACAAAAGTCAACAATGTTTCTATTACATCAATTGAATTACTTATTAATTTGCGGCAGCTCTGAGTTAAGGAACTTCTATTGAACTCAAAACCTCTTCCCTTTATTATTGGAAATCGGTTGTGTTCATTCCAAATTAGTTCATCTTACAGGGCATCTGGGAAAATGGAAAAATTACCAGGACATATAAAAAAATCAGATCATAGTTGACATAAGTTTCTTATTCTTTAAATAATATTAATAATATTAATAGATAAAACAAATTCATTGATTTATTTGTCTTAAACTTACAATTCTTTAAAAATTTTGGTTTTTTTTTTACAATAAAAATTAAAATACAAAAATATGATGAATTTAGATGAATTTTTTGCAAAGAAAGACAAGAGGAAGTCCAGAGCCAAGTCAAACTATTTGACATCTGATGAACTCCTGCGCAATATGGAAGAAACAGTGAAGACCGAATTATCACCACGAGGCCTAAAACCGGAAAGTCATTTCTCCGTTGGACCATCGTCCACTTCACCACATCAAGGGGAAATAAATGGTGCAAAAACTGGCATTGGCGATACAACAAACGATGAAGAATGGCATGATTTCTTGGAGGAGCAACGCAAGGACTATACAGGGTTGAAAATTAGTCAACTCATAATACCGGAACTTGATGAAGAGTATGGTGACGAAGAAAACAGCAATGCATCCAATGACTTCATGGAACCAATAAGCTTATTACCAATGGGTGGTGACGGTAATGGTGATGGTGAATCGAATATCACTGGTCCATGGAAAATAAATGTTGCCTCAAACAAAAGTAATTCCAATATAAATGGTGATATTGATAGCTTAAATTTGGTGAAACCAAAACAAAAACCAGACAAGAAAGTCTATGTGCCACCAGCCCTGCGTCAAAGTCAAGGAGATATGCCAGACGCAAACATACGAAAGACAACATTACGTGGGGCGCCAGACCTAAGGAGTGATGTATATTTTCCCTCATTGGACAGTGCTGTTTTGAAACCACAAAAAATTCACAAGAAACTCAAACTCTAATACCATCGATTTTCGATAACTTTGTCAAAGAATATATACAGATTCACTTAGCACCATATTAATCAGCTATTAGTTTTGTTACACTTCCTTTTGCTAAAATAAACTTTAACAAACAAAAAAATTAAAATGAAAATTATTTATTTATTTCCGATATTTATTACAAATGTTACAGTGCAATAAATTATTAGCCTAATCTTAAGCTGCATAAGAGATGACCTTAAACTTACTTATATAGAGAACACATGGTTCGGAAAATAATCGAAGGATATTGGAAAATAAAAAGATATTTGAATAACATGACAGATTGGTTGGGGAGATTTTTTGATGGTGTGTAATTTGGAGTGACGTTTTATAATTTGGAGTACTCAAAATTATTCGTACATATGTTTTTCAATATATGTTGCATTGTTATTTCATGTTTCATATATTAACGGGTGTATGTCCAATGTGTGATTCTTTAGGAAAAAAAAATAAAAATTATTTTTTTTTGTACTTACAAAATACAAACTAATGCATATAATAATTATATATAGTACATATATCATTCATAGCAAATTCCATTCCATAACATAATGAATAGTTATAAATAAGTAATTCGTTCTTTCAAAGATTATGGAGGATTTTGTAAACTGATCCCACTAGGCAAGTTACTATTCTCTTTCAAAAACCCTTTATTATTTATTTATTAAGTTTAAAATGGTTGATCACAATGGTCATAAGACAACTAGTATATAATTTAAAGATCGTCAGTTTTTGAAAAGTTCGGTAAAATGTTGTTAGTTTAAGTATATTTATGAATGTAGTGTTGAAATTTCTTTTTTAAATTGTATTAAGAGATAAGAAGTCCGAAGCGTCGTTGCAATAGTCTTCTAATATGGATTACAATTGCCAGTGGCCTGACTAATCTGTTGTTGTGTGCTGCTCGAAAATAAGGCTGATCTTCAACAGTAGGCAGGTTGAGGTCACGATGTAGTCTTGAGTTGCGAACAAACCATCAGCAGCCAGTAAGAAAGCGCAATGGTTTGTTTTTTTCAGAGTCTGGATAACCTTGTGGTTTGACTTTGCAAGTATACTCTATACTATACTAGAATATAAGCAGAAAGTCGCGATAATTTACTGGTTCTCTGTTCTCTTGTTGCGCAGTGTTAGTTTGCTTCTGCAGTAGAGCTTTCTTAATTTAGCTATAAAGGTACCAACTACCACATTTATATGTTCACCTTTTATTGAGGAGAAGCCCTATTTATTTCATCTTGATGCATTGCCGTATCGCTGTGCTTTCATGACGATGGCTATGGCGTTCTTCGTTGCGTTAGTACACTTCTCCTCGTTGAACTTTGTATTCCGTAATCCGCCTATAGTCACGTATTCGCAACTTGCAGAGCAAAAAATGATTAAACCATCGGCAAATGACGAGAGAAGTAGACATTAACAATCGGTCATGAGCCATTAATCCCTGTTTTAGAGTTGCAATCATTGTCGCTGTTCCTTGCACTTTCAACGAAAAAAGTTGGCCTGTGATGAAACATACAATATTAACCACAGTGCATGCCGACACAATATTTGGTTAACTTATTACATGCTGCATTATCTAGAAACCGCTAACAGATGACTTTTATGGATTATATGGTCATATTTTTTAAATGACATTTAAATCAATTTCTTGGAAAAGAATTTTACAATATTTTTCAACAATGTTTCTATTAAAAAATAGAAAAATCATGCTTAGTAGACTTTGAGTTCAAACTTTTCATACAAAAATACTATATAAGAAAATTAAGCTACAAAGCTCAATCATAAATTTTTCGACTTCGATCGGTGCACACCTTTGGGCACCAACAAAATTTTTTTCGTAATATAATCTAAATTCTGATACAAGCCAAAGTAAGTATAAAGCATTTAAGAATTTGATTGGATATAATTAATTTTTATTTTCACGAATTGCAGAACCAAAATGTGTATGCCACGTCTATGCTCTTATCCCGGCACATGTTGTGGTGGAACTGGTGGCTTGGGAGCGTGCGGTTTCTGTGGACCCTATAACGGACAATGGTTTAAGGCAATTAACCATTGTTGTGGTCCTTGTGGACCGTACGGAGCTGGCAGCTGTTGTGGGCCGTGTGATGGACCGTGTTGCGCATCTCGTTTAGCTGCATGTGGACCATGTTTTTAGGCTGATAACGGAACTTATGGATTATAAAACTTGAAACTTAAAACAAAAAGAAAAGCCACATTCAGATAAGCATTGCGATCTGATGACCCAAAAAAAAATGTAAAATATTAAACATTATTATGTACATACATATGCCGATATTAAAGATGCCAAAATAAAGTGAATAGTTTATTTACTATGAAAGGACAATGAGGAGGGGGGAGACCTTTCTAACATACAAATGTACATTGTACAATATTATTGTTGGAATTGTATCATATATATTTTTTTTCTTTTGGAAATGAAAATGATTGTTGGCTTCCCATTTAATTGACCCCAGGGCCTACTTAGTCTTACTCAATTTGTTTTGTAATCACGCTCATGGGAATCTTTAATGGTTTTGAAATGAATGCGCATTTAATCGGCTCCGTATTTTGGGTATGAATTTTGGAAGATTGTAGGCATATTTGAGATTATTAGCATTGATTGTATATAAGGAAAAGGATAAGCGATAATGTGAGTGTTAAGTGTTACAAATTTGTTGAGAACATTTTTGCATTCATTTTTAATGCAACTGTGGACAGGTGTTGAAAAACTTGGTCCACCGAAAGACTGATGCCTGATCTAGAAATATTCATTGACAGAATTGCTATGCATTTATACAAATATGTCTTAAGCATCGTGGACACGGTGAAATTCGTTGTGTCAAACGTATTCTTAGTGTAAGTGAAATGTGTCTATATGCGTCTCATATGCGATGTCTCGTCCAACGTGAGTGAAATTAATGTTTGTCCAACTTCGTTCTATGTTGAATCCAAAACACACACACAGATGTTTCACACACTGGGTATGGCCGTGTCTATGGCGCTTTTTAAATAATATCACTGCTCAACACTGGTTTTGTCACATGATGATTATTATTTATTTAAGTTTACCCTCATTTAAAATATTATTTTTGGATTATTAGAAAGAAATATCACATTTCGTAAAATGGTGAATTATTAGTTTAAGTAAATGAAATATTTTTAAAAGAATGATGCAGATTACTTTGTAAAGTATAATCTATCCATTCGTAGCAATGGTTTTATTTAAAAAAAAAATTCTTATGGGTGAAAATAACCAATTATCCAAACCAAACGCAGGAGGATTCAAGAACTCCAGAAAGAGTTTTCTGCGGAACCAAAAATCGAAAATCTGGTGGAATTGAGGAGAAAGAGTTTTTTGAATAAGGGAAATGAAACAAATGAGTTTAAAACTGATATTGTGTATTTTAAATAAACAAGGATCACAATCAACTTTGAAGGAAAACTAAATGATCAGGAAAAACTTGTCTGGAAATATTTTGTGAATGTTGTCCAAAATTTCCAAAGAAACCATAAAGGGGTAAATTACACAGACTTAATAAATGAACTTATAATGTTATATATAGTTTTAGGGTATAGTATTTCCTTAAAATACATACTTAAGTACTCTCATCTGGATATCTTTTAGGATAATTTGGGTCCTGTCAGTGATTGTTCATCAGCAAGAGATTTCATTAAGACATTTCCTAGAGAAGCGCTATCAAAGGAAATGGAGTTCAAGAATGCTAGCAGATTACTGATGGAGACTTAAAAGGAACCTAAAAGAAGCCAAGCATTCACGACATTCATAATTATTTATTGTACATTAAGTAATAATTTCTCTAAGAGTAGGTGAGTTTTGTAATTTATATAAAACATAAGTATGTTTTGATGCAAACCTGACGTGTTATTTTTTTTATTGATATATATATATTTATTTATTTATTATATCTTGTATGCTTAAAGCTAAACTAAAACTACAAGAGTTGAGATGGTCATGGCTGCTGGAACCTTCAGGCAATGATATAATACTTATATCATTCTATAATTGATATAAGTTTTCGTTTGATATAAAAATTAAGTATATATTTTTTTTAAGGTTAAGGATCTTAAAAAATATTTTAGTCAACTCAAAAATATAATTCTGTCTTTAAAAGATATTTATCAAATTTATACTACCTTGAACCAGACCAAATTATAATATATTTTTCTTGAGCAAGGTTTCTACTTCCTTTTAATAATTCAAAGGATTTTAGTTAAAATAACAACAATAAAAACAAGCAAAACTTATCGCATCACTTCCGATTTACAATTAAAACACGAACCAACATTTTTAAAAATAATAACAACTTAAAAAAAAAAAAAAAAATTAAAAAATAAGAAACAAAAGAAAGAATAAAAAAAGTAAAATAGGACATTGAACTATGTTCAAAGATATGGGATACTTTCTTAAAAAATAAATACAACCGAAAAAAGAAAAACAACCAAATAAATAAAACAAAAAATAATACAATTTTATTCTTGTGCACGCTATACAACAAAAGAAGCCAAGGAAACTCTCAAAACACAAAACAATAGGCAATGAAAAATTGAGAAAAAATTAAATTAATTTTAACACGCAAACCTTAAAGTCATTTTGAAGAATAAAAATCATACAAAAGATTCTAAAATGTTTAATTTATTGAAAAATAAAAACATCAGTGGAGGAATTTTTCATCTAAAATGCGCGACAAGTCACCAAATTCAGTGGCAATCAACTCAATTAAGACGCCCACAAAAACAAACAAAACTCAATTAGACTATATAACTAAATAATCATCAACACATTTACACATAGCCATTTGAGCCAGGGAATGAAGTTGTGCCGGGTGCGGTTTTATAGACTTTCATGGAAAGTCAACAATTTTATAACAATAATGATGATGATGATAATAACTTTGATGAGGGCACAAGAATGAAGTAAAGCTGGGCAGCAACAAATTCACCAACCAACAAACGAACGAACGAACGAACATGTGATGCACGTGACAAAACTTGTCAAAAGATTTTGCCATATTTTCTTGTGCTTCCGTCAAAAACAAGAACATGGCTACAGTAACAACAACTAAGTAGAACAGAAGAAAAAGAAGTCAAAGACGAAGATGATGGTAAAGCGACAGCAAACTCAAAAAAGAGGGACAACTTTTGAGTCAACTATTACCAACCAACTTACAACACTAGTAAAGTGAAACCAAACTTTATGTGTAAGCCAAAGTAGTAGCACTTGGCAGGACTCGGTAAGGTTTGGTTCGGTTTGGCTTGACTTGACTTGACTTCACATAGTTGTTTCTCCATCTTATATAAACTTGTGTAAAATGTGAGTTAAAGTTAAACCAAACCAAACCAAACAAA
The DNA here is from genome assembly GCA_035041805.1 of Amiota mariae. Classification (NCBI taxonomy): domain Eukaryota; kingdom Metazoa; phylum Arthropoda; class Insecta; order Diptera; family Drosophilidae; genus Amiota; species Amiota mariae. Next base: position 17,560,084 of record JAWNKV010000370.1, on the reverse strand, counting down.
GCCAAACCAAGCCAAGTCGCAATCACATGAAACGGAAACACAAACATTAAAACAATAAAAAACAAAATGAAAACTGTTGTGGAGTGGCAGGCGTTGCAGGCATTCAGATTGAGTGCCTCGCACTTGTTGCGTCACTGGCGTTGTTTTCTTTTCCTGATTATAACATGAGATACGAAAAAAGGAGAGATTTCATTGTAGCTTTAGAATAAACGTGGATCCTTACATCAATGAATGTTCTTCTTGGTCTTAAGTTATGAGTGTCATTTATATAAGTATGTGGTTATGTTTGTCTGATGTAATGCGACATCTGATTCTTAATGTTTTCATGATGTGTTGGCATATGGTTTTTGGGGGTGTAAAACATTAGATTATATACTAGTTTTAAGAGGCTTGTTATAGAATAAGTATCTCATTGTCAGAAATAGAAGTAAATTAACATAAAACAAGGAAATTACAATACAATTTACAAATTTTTTTTTTTTTATATTTGTTTTATTTGCGATCTATCGAAAACGACATTAAGCAAATTGATTGTACAACCTTATGAATTTTGTATTAGTTTAATTTAAATAGGAACTCTGAACGGCAAATCCAGTGGGTGCAGGCGATTCAATCTTCGGGTGTGTGGCTGTTGTCAAGCAGGTTGACTGCAAGGTGATTGTCATGACTTTCCAACCTGAAGATATTTTTGTTGCACACATTCATCATCATCATCATCAGCTCAACAACCCGGTACAGGTCTTTGCATGCTGTAATTTGTGCCTCCAGTTAATTTTGTCCCTCGCTTGAGTTCTCCAGCATCGAAGTCCTAGAGCTTCAGCGTCCTGGTTCACACCATCTATCCATCTAAGTTTAGGTCTCCCTCTGCTTCTACTATTTCGGCATCTGCCCAGTAGAATTTGTTTAGGTGGATAGCTAACTTCAGCCCTTATAATATGGCCGGCCCATTGCTGTTACAATGTCGGGATGTCCATTTTTTTTTCCTTAAAACGTTTGGCAGGTTGTCGTCGTTGGTAGTTATTTATCCGAGGCTTTATTACAGTTTTTGTGGGACAAGGTTGTCAGCCTCGTGCCCAACCCCCTCTAGGAGGACCAGATCACCCTTTCGTTCGTTCCCCATTTTTCCACTGGGGTTGAGTACCCAATTTCCAATCGGGGTTAACAGTGCCACCACGCGTATGTAAAGTGGGAGATTCAGGATGAGAGGTGAGTGGCTTCACTTCTAATCTAATTGTAGATCTGCCATACTTTACAATTTCCATATCTGCAGTCAACTCAACATTCAAATGAGAATGAAATGAAGTTGTACAACTTCCGCACACACTATAAAACCGATAAATACAACTTGGACAATAATATAAAATGTGGGATTTACAACCGGCATTTCTCTTCCCAGCATATGTTTTGCCAACCAATAAGCAGTGTTCCATTCCATGATATTGCATAATGTAAGGGCACCTTAAAAGAATGACTTCTCTTGGAATTAAGATAAACTGAACGGTAATTAAATTACTTGGCTATTCAGTGAACCTGGATGGCATTTGAAGTTAAATAAGTAACTTTCTCGAAATTCCATTGCTCTTACCATTGAAAGCTGACCCTGTAACAGTATGTTTGCAACCTAAGGATCTAAGGTTGGGAATGCAGTATTATTCACATACTTTGTAATCACCAAATTGACCGGTGAGATAGCAGTGTGAGTAGTGTACAAGTGTACATTTAGCCTTCAAATCGTAAAAATTGACATCTAATAATATGTATATAAATTCTAAATAGAATCTGTCAGATTGGTTAACTGTCCAGGTTAAGACCCTAAAGTTCAAGATAATTGGTCAAAATTGAATTGGAGGGCAGGTGAAGCGCGTCAGTAAAAATCTGAAGAAATGACTTTTCTGCATTTTCCACAAAGATTCAAAGCTTCAGACAATGCAAGTACGATAAGTTGGTGTTGACATGCATCTTAATTATCATCTGAGGCCTCATACGTAGCAAGTAGCAAATTACTGTCACTATTAAAATGCATGTTATCTGTGCGTACACAAGATTGACCCCAGCACACTACCCTGGGGGACAGTTTACACAGAACAATCTATATTTTCTAGATAAGACCTCAAGAGGAGAAAATAATATACTGCAAAATTTGTTTTGATAATCGAAAATATGTGTTCAATAAGTAATGAACTTAAGATGAATCTATAGATTTTATATATTTTTAAAAATATCTAAAGTATATGAAATATTTTTAAATTAAATTGTTTAATCCTTTAAAATTCCAATGAATTATTTACGACTTAATTATCCAACAAATTCACACTCACACATCTATCTAACTATGACAAACTGTCAATTTAATAACATAACGAAGCCAAACCCAACAACCCAATTAAACAGGTCACTAAAGTTTATAATAACAACAACAACAACCAGCAATAACAACATATGTTTTATATCAAAAACCCTGAAAAGGGATTCTATTATAGAACGGCATCAGCAACAAAAATGTTGCCAATCAGGAACAAACAAAATGCAAATAGGCAATAATAACGACGATAAGGACAATGAGATGTATGGGAAGGATGATTATGCTCCTGGTGATGATGAGTTGGAATGAAAAGAGAAAATTGAGCAGGACGACGGACAAGTTACAAATAATTCAAAACTCAAACTATAACTAATTTTTGAGGCCAAAAACAACAAGAACAACAACAACAACAAACAAAAAGAAAAACATCACATAAAAATATTCATACATTTATGCAAAATATCAGCAACAACAAGAAACAACGATAATGAAAACAAAAATAAAAACAAAAGCAAACCAAGCAGGAAGAGCAACAAACTATAAAATGGATACTAAAAATATTTACATATGAACTTTTGTCTATGCATATGTTGTTTGTTGGTTTCTTTGTTTGTTTGTTTGTTTGCCTTTTCCTTTCTTTTCTTTTCCTTTCTTTGGTTTTTGGTTTATTTGCTTATTGTTTCAATGTATTTGTGCGAAAATATGCTAATTTGCATAGTTTTTCATGAGCTAAACATAAATTTTAGTCATAAAGAATTTTCTTGAAAAAAATAGAAAAGAATTTAACATATTTTCCATGCTTAAATGACTGACAAGAGCACAAAATTATGCAATAAAATTTCTTTTATATCAATATAAAAATATTATATTATTTAATGGTTAATAGAACAATGGTGGCCAAATAATTAATGTTACCCATTGGATTGTTGTTGACAAGAAGCAAGTACTAGTGAATCATATAAATATAGCGGATGCTTGAATGATATTCATAAATTCAAACAAATTCACATACTCACACACTGACACAGAGTACTGAAATAAAAAGTGCAACGCATATAAGGATGCAATGTCAACATTTTGTAAAGAATGCCTGTGGCGCATATCAAAATGAACTTACAACAGAAACAAAACTTACTTAATAAGAAGAGAAACAGTGCCCTCTTTCATATGCGTGTGTCTGTACAGGGTGCATAATCTAGTACTTGGCACTTAATTTGGAAGTATAAATGCACTGGTGAGTCACTCCTTACTAAGAGTAAAACACTTGTTGTGTCGTTTGAATTATTTTATTTTAAATTTGTGTATAGCATTGTCAAAAACTATTTCTTGGAAATTGTATCTGATTGACGCAAAAATCGCATACCTTTGCCATGTTTGATACAGATAACAATTTTCAATATATTAACGTCTATTGCTCTGATTTCTATTCGCATGTATTGTGTTTGATTTGTGTCAGATAGCGTGATTTATTTATAAACTTCGGATTTTGAGTCAAGCATGTCGACTACTCGAAAGATGAGGATCGTTCAATATGCATCAATTGGGAAGCATTCTTTACTGTAGTCTAGATAATAAGCTATATGATTCTATATGATTCTGAAGCTATTGCTGTACTGCAGGAATGTCTAACTACTCGGGAGGACTGGTTCAATCGATGCAACATCAAAGTAAACCAACAAAAACCTGCTAATATGATCTTCATTCTTAAACAAGATTTATAATCAAGGTGATCCCATTCCTTCCAAATGACATCTCAATTACATTGCCATGCATATGGATAGGAAACTGACTTGAGCAGAACACATAAGAAAGTCCGTCGCAAGAACTGACAAACTGAGCTGGCTAATAAAAAGTTAAAGCAAACTAAGTATGAGAAACAAAGTGCTAGTGTATAAATCAGTGTTTGCTCCTACATGGATATACGACATCCAGCTACGGAGTACAGGGTCAGCAATCCAAGTCAAACGCAATCAAATAATGCAACAGAAAACATTGCGTTTCATTACGAGTGCTCCTTAGTATGTGAGTAATTCCACGTTACATCGAGACCTAATAGTCCCTTTTGAGTGAGATACTATAAATTTTCACAATAATAGATGCAACGAAGAGTATCGCTTTATCCAAATCGTCTAGCGAACTCTCTTGCTGTAAATGAAGGTGCTAGAAGAAGACTGAAGAGGCTTCATCTATGAAATTTAAGTATCAGAGAATTAAAATAAAAAAATAAAAATACCAAAAATGCAAACTGCACATTTTTCTCCTTATATTAATGACTGATTTTTATAATAAAATTTGATCTATTGGTTTGTTCTAAAAGTACCAAGATAATGCACCCTGTAAAACATGTGAATGATTAGTGTATTTTTGTGTATATTTCGGTGTTTGTAAACTTGCTATGCCATTCAGTTGCAACAAAACGTGCGTAAAGTTTTAATTACAAACTTCTTTTATTCACTTTTATGATTACGTCGACCAAGAACTTGAGTGAGTCAAGGCAAGTCAAGTCGATGTAATTTGCAATAGTTTTCAAGTTTGTTAACGTCATTGACTTATATACATGCACAATGCACTCGTAAGTATCTATGTTTGTATATATAAGTGTATATAGTTTGAGTCATTTAATCACGCAAACTTGCATTTTATGACACTTTAAAAGCTAATTTCATAAATTTATTACAAAACACAGAACATTTTATTACCTTGTTGGCTTGTTATGCAATTTGTTTAGCTCAGCTCAGCTGTTGCATGTGGAACAAGATATTGTGTTTAATTACTAATAACTTTTGATTTATTTCATTGTGTATCTATGCATATGTACAATAGAAAATGATAGTGATAGTATAACCGGAAGGAAATTATTTAGATTTTCTATAACATCAAATTTTGTTCCAAATTATTCCTTGAGGGAAAGAAATAATGCCCTGAAGGACTTTGATTGATGAAGTATGAGTTGAATATAAGTTAATATTAATAAAGATACATGTGTTATTATAATTACAGGACCATGATCATAGTTTCTATTTAAATTATTTAATGGTAATTCCAAGATTACAACTAAAGCTTGTAATTACTGCCTTCACCCTATTATTTCATAATTTCCAATTCCTTTGAGTCTTCATGAGATTTAACTAACAAAATCTACAATCAAAAGCATCAAAAGCAAAAAGAAGCTTGCAAGAAAATTTTCTACTCCTACTTAAATTGAAATCTATAATAGGAAAACGTAATTAAAAACGCTACTTAGTCAAAGGCTACACTCTAACACCTTGAGCCGAGAAAGGACAGGACAAGACACGACACGACATAAAATAATAAATACGAAAATAGTAAATTAAATTTTAATTTCAAAAACTTAATGACATTCAAAGTAGTAGTAGTAGTAGTAGTAGTACACCAAACTATCCAACTACTGGCCATCCAAGCATACACAACCTAACTTATTAACTCCCTTCTATTATGGCAATTGTCCTTTGGCTCGTTCGTTTGCTCATTCCTCCGTTTGTTCGTTCGTTCATTCATTCATTCCTTGTGCACTTCAAAAGCAGTCATCAGAATCAGAAACAGAAAACTTTACTTTGTAGTTTAATGCGATTACACTTAAGTTGAGTTCTCCTAGAACATTTGTGTTTTTGTCTTTACAAATAGTTCAACTAACTACACTACACCATAAAAATGAGCAACAACAAAAATAAAAGAAGAAGAACAGAAAATAAACTCTCAAACTCTACTTCATCTTGTTCAACTCGGTTTTAGCAAAACTTTAATCTATCAATAATATTATTTCTCTGGCAATCCTTATTGCAACCATGAATTCTGCATTATTCTGTATTGTACTACGCATTTGGTAACGAACATCCTTTGCATATCCATCCTTACTATGGGTCTCATTGCATTCAACTGTCCTTTGCTTCTGTCCCACTTAAATCCTATACTCGCTACTTTCTACGGTTGCACTCAACGAGTTTGTAATTCCTTAGGTAAATTTATAATTACTGCAAAGCAACTTGAACTAGTTTCACTATCTTTTTTTTCCATTTCACCTTCGTCCACCCACCCATCATTATCATCATCATTCCTCACTGTCTACACCTTAAAGCACTTTGCGCATTTCAACTAAATGAAGGCACATCACCATCATCATCACCATCATCATTTTACTTGCAGTTCATCAACAAACCCAACTCAAACTCTTCACTATTCTTTGCATCAACATCAGTAAAATTGAAATCATCAAAAGAGCAGAGAGATATGTACCAGGCACTTTGTCTCATCGCCATGATTTGCATGCACCGTCTGACCTCATCAACGAAAGTTTACCACTTTAGAATAGAGAATAGTTGCACTAACTAATTTCCATATTTCTGTATTAAAAATATAAACATATATAGTAAATAATTTCTTATTTCTTATTATTTTTTATTTGTTTAGTTGTTTCTTTAATACAACAATACAAAGCAATCGATTGAAAATTGTTGAAATCTTTAATTTTGATATTAGATGGGAAATTTGTTTAATTGTTTAAATCAAAATTTATATAAGAAATTACTGATTTGGTTTATTATTAAGCCAATAGTTAACTGAGATGTAAAGAAAACAAATCTAACCCAATTTACAATCAAAACAATGACCAAAAATGAATATGTGGTTCCTGAACAAAATGTAAAATAACGAACGCAATCAAAATAGATATCTGTGTATGACATACAAGTACACACACACACACATATATATATATATCTACATAATCTTGGACACTAATTACAAAAGCTGTCACTGGAAGTGGGTAACAGGACAGGACATTGCCGTTCTCATCTCTTACTGTATGTAGGTGATGCTCTTCTATAATAAATATTGTCCTCAACACCAACAAAACTGCACAGTTCGACAATTTCATTTGAGGTTTACATACACATAGCTGGATATAATTTGATATGTTCTGATATTTTTGCTAATGTTGAGTCAAATATCCACAATCTTGTGTCGGACGTATGATAATTACAATACGAGTAACGTGACATTACCGTGGAACCATTGAATGAGTAGCAAAAAACTGTCAATGAACTCCACCGACAATGATACAAACAACACTTTTTGCTAATAAGAAGGCGACATTAGTCAGGTTTCCGGTTTTCTATCCTAAACAAAGGCATGGTTTTTCATTTAGACAAATGACTCCACTCTTTGTATTAGTATTCTGTTTTATTATCAGAGATACTTTTAGGTTGACGTAAAGAAAAGAACAGAAAAACAAAACGAACAAATACTGTTTTCCTTTCTTTCTTATTTCATTGTGCACCTTTCTTTCCTTTTTATTTATGCCTTTCTTTTTTTTTTTTCTTTTTTTTTATCTATATAAAGAGATGCCCACTACTGAGCACTTCAAAATTACTCAATTCAAGTCCTACGTACAATAGTCTGAAAGCATCTCAAACTTACCGTTTCATATCTTATATTCTTATATACTATGGTACATAGAAAAACACTTTGACGGGTTTTTTTTGCTTGGCGAGATATTTTGAATCCTTTTGTGAGAAGTGCAGCAGCACTTAATGCAAATGTTTGCAGTTTTAATTGATAGTCTCATGTATATGGATATGCAATGAACTCTCGATCTTGTGGTGTGAATAAAGTCAAATGTAGATGACTTCTTGATTATAAACAAACAGAATTTCCAAGTTTATTGACATGTCTCTATATCGATAACAATAATGATTGTGAATGAATGTTAAGATTTCATTGACTTACCAAATTGTTATGCAATTTAATCCAAAAATTTAAGTTATAAATATTAGGTACATAATACAAACATATCAGTTAAGAAGAGCCATGGATTTTGTTGGTAAACTATAAATCTGTTTTGAAACTAATTTAATTATTTAAGACTTTTTAATACAATTTTCAATAAAATCCCATTAAATCATTTTAGAAGTAAAATATATAAGAAAATATTGTTCAATTTAACTGACAATTAACCCAACATAAAATGATGATATCAAGTTTCTCATCAAACATAATGAGCAAAATACATAAGTAGCATCGCAAATAGTCAATAATAACAAGAAATCAAATAAGTAAAATAATTTTTGCCATCTCATTGCCAAACTTTGATATTAGTTTTCTGATCCATCAGATACATACTAGTTACTGCATATATTTATATCATCTAAGTAACAATAAAATCAACTTAACAAAAAAAAACAGCAAAGTGCATAAACCATTCAAAGTTCACAGCAAGATTCTTATTGCTTTAGAGATTTTTCACTAACTCAGTCAGTAAGTCAGTTAGTTTGTCAGTCAGTAAGTCAAGCAGTCAAGCAGTCAGTCAGTCAGTTAGTTAGTCAGTTAGTTAGTCAAGCAGTCAATCAATGAGACTATCAGACATTCTCTCAAATTATTCAGTCATACAGTCAATTGTACTTTACATTCATTTATTCACATACACAGACGGTAGATGCTTTCCTGAGAGGACTAGAAAGGAGTATCTCCTCCGTACATCATTGTAGATGAATAAGTACCAAAGAATTGATTGTTGTTATTGTTCTTATTGATTTCTAGTTAAGAGTTTTATGTGCTGACTTGATTTCAATTGCTCTCTTGTATTGTAATAACTTCAGTTCTATACATATATGCAATTTCTAGCTGATGAGTTTAAAGAGTTAAAATCGTTTCTAGTTATGTTCTATGCATTTGGAGTTGCTATGGCGCTCACAAATGTTCAAAAATGATTATGTAAAAATGAAAGAATGATTTATTAAGAATTAAATCTATTTGATAAAATAATCCAAATAGTATTCAGAGACAATGTTTGTTGACAATTAAAATATAATGACAAAGCTTATTAATGGAATTCGCAACAGATACAATGGAATATGATTTAAAGTCATTCTATTAAGTCTTTATTTCTTAGTAAGTTGTTGTTTTTCATATAAAATACTCATTAACATTTACTTCAATTCTATATAAAAAGAACAAATAATAAGCGAAGCTGAAGTGAACATCAGGTAGAAATACGCCGTACATTTATTAACAATCAACATAAAAATTCATTTTAAATTAACAAATTTTTCCTGTTGCCAACTTTTTATTATGTACGTTAAACAATAATAAAGACTCACTGTTCTTGTATATTATGTACATGAATTAACTGAAAAATACAAAAATACAGAAAAATGCAAAATATATAAAATAACAACAAAAGCAGTAAGGCAAACAGACAAAAAGGCAAGCAAGCGATTGTAACATTAATGACAACGCAGCAAAGTGCGACATTTTGTTGCAAATTGAACACAATTTGTTGTAGTATGTAGATAGAATGAAAATGAGTAGATTGTAGACTGGTAGAGTTAAAAGAAGGATATATTATGCATGGTATATGGAGGGGTAGCAGCAGCTTGGCATGTCATGGAAAAAAGTGTAAACCACAACCATTTACAATAATTTACATTCATTTGTTGCAACAATACACGCATGCCAGCCATGACAATGACGACAACCAACAGAAGCAACAATTAAGCACCAGAGTAAAGGAAAACAAATGAGTTTAAAAAGGTGTGAAAACGGTTGAAAATTATTTTTAAAGTTGGCTATTGTTGTTAATAAAACTACAATACAAGTCTTCTTCTGCCTTAATAAAATGAAATCAAATTAAGAATAAAAAAAAATAATTGGATTTAATTTAAAAGAATTATAAATACTTATATTTTATATTTTATTTTTTATTATTGCATAAATACAAATTGAGAGTACCTGTTTCTCAATGTTCCATAACTATATAGAAATGCACTTGTCGGTCTTCTCTTTGGGTAGTTAAATGATATACGAGTACATATAAGATTAATGTTTATTGTCAGAATTTATTTTATTATAACGTAAGACTATAATTAACTTCAGTGTACAATACTACAAATACGCATAATGTATTTCACTGCTGATTCTTCTGCTTGCTCTACTTCCACCAACGCGATTATTTATTCTGCTGTACTCAATGTTCTGCTATGAACTTTTGCTCTTCACCGAATGCTTTCACCCAGGACTGCCTACCAAAAACTAATCACATTTTACATTAATATTAAAATTGGAAAAACAATTATATATAACACATGTCACCCACATATCGACAAATAAGATATTTATATGTGGATCCTTAAAGGAACCAACAAATTAAAACATATTTTGATATGATGTTTTCATTATAACCACTCCTTCAATGGTTAAATGGTGGATCAATGTTTGTATTTAAAGCTTAGATTCTTTTAATTAAAATAAATGGAGCCACCATTGATTTCTATATTATTTTATTAATCTATCTGCACAGTTAACAGATATCACAACATCTGATTTTTTTTCACTGAGAATAATTTTCTAAGAAAAACTCTACAAGATGCCACAGGTCACATAAGATTAATTTGATTTAATTAGATACGCATTAAATGGAAAAAATGAGACATATTTCAGTTCTAAAAATTGGCGATCAAGACTATCAAAAATAAACACCAAAAATACCACAACAATATTAATGTAATTCATTTTTTTTTTATTTTATTTTTTGTTTAATAAAACCATTCTGAAGCCAGTGTGGACTTATGGCATTCAGTACCATGGAGTGTAACCAAAAAAAATGTGCACAAAGGACAAATATGGAAAGAAAGAAGAATTTCATGACATGACCACCAATTATGTTAATAGTCTAAGTAATCAGACAGCTGTTAATCTACTAATTGTTTTCCGTGGTTAAGTATATTATTATATACTCTTTAGATGTTGTTTAAGTATATAAATTTATGTTAAATTACCGTAATACTAAAATTTGTTAAATTTCCTTCTGACTGATTGCAAATGTATTACGACTAATAAAAAACAAAAAATTTATATATTGTAGTTTACTGTGAACATTTCTTCAATAAGAACAGTGCAATGGGATGAGAACAGAACCATCATATTTTTAAATAGAAGTTATATATCTCCAACATCTCTTTGGTTGAATTAACTAATTGTTATCTCAACATCTCAAGGCAACCACACCCTACTAAATCAACCACCAAAAATACACAAACAAAAAAATTTGTTCTCAATCACAATAGCCTCAGAGCGAAATCATTTTAAGCGCGTGTGTTTGTATTGAAAGAGAAGATTAATGACAACAAAATCAACTAATGAAGTTATTGGATTACTATAACATATGAGATATTATAGACAATTTTCTTATTATCTAAAAGCAGTCCGGGTGCATTAAGCACGAGGATAAATATCTTGATTTGTTATTTGTGAACATAAATTTTGATGAAAAATGAAAGAAATAAAGAAAATAATAAAAGAAATAAAATTTCTCAACGTTTGTAAGAGAAAAAAAAATGAAAAAAAAAAAAATATTCTAATAAAAAAAAATTTAAATTGCAGAAAACTCTCTAGCAACGCACAAAAGTATGCTTCAGCATTTAACAATTGTAGAAATTGCAAGTGAAAAGAAAAAGAATGACTTCTTCAGCTCTTTGAGCTCATAAAATTCCGAACAAAATGAAACAATTTACTTAGATAAGACGATGCACCTCAACAAAATGGCATCATAAAATGAAGCCTTTATAATGCAGGCAATTTGTGGAGGTTTCCTTTCGTAATAAGATTCACTTTTGATTTGAAAATATTAAACTACAATACAATAAAAATATGAATATGAATACAATAAAGATATAGCAGCTAGTTGCATTAAATTTCTTTCTATTTTTATGACATAAAAGTAAGTAAGGCAAAAGATTTTATTGAAATTTCTTTTGTTAAATGAAAATTATCTCAATTTTACTTAAGGACTCAGAATAAATAATAAAAAGATTCTATTCACAATTCTTTGTTTGGAAATCTCATATTCTTATCAATCAAATTTTCTGGGTAAAACAGAATACAATAATATATTATGAAAACCAAAACAAAGTAGATTACAAAGTACATATCTGGCCAGAATTAGCTAATTTTTTTGTTCAATTAAACTCAGAAAGTAGAGGTCTGCAGATTTGTTTATTAAATAGACCATGTGGAAAAATAATTTTCTTATCAAAAATCTAGAGGCTAATCAATATAGAAATAGATATCAATATCAATGATGTACCCGCCTGAATGATTGAGGTCTCCGACACACGGATCTATTATGCATTGTATAGCTACACATCTGACTAAAATTTAGAAGAAAAGTAAGCTTTGATTTTAATTTAAAAAAAAATCATTTACACTCAAGAAATACTATTCTTTAAACATTAAATATTATGTTAGTAAAAGGATTGATATGCTGTTTATTATTGATCATTATAATTTACGCCGCTGCAGTAGAAACGATTTGCTTTCCATGGTATTTCTATCATGTTGCTGCTTCTCAAAAAACACAATGTAGTGCGCCCACCACCGCAGCAAGGCAGGCTTCAAACGGGTTATGTGATGATAATTCAATAATGATGCAATTGGCACGTCTTTATATCGTCAGTCCGGAACGTATTGTTCTAATGTTGTCACAACCATCGATTGATGAAAGTTGTAGTGATATTAAAGATGTAGTTTCTCAGATAGCAATTGCAACCCAGAATTGTCGCATTGCCGATGATAATATCTATGGAAAATTATTCAATAGCCTAGAATATTACAGACAAGAGATATGCGATGAAGAAAAAAATAATTCAAAAAAACGTTGTGCCCGCCTAACTAAAGCTCATGATTGCATACGAGAGCTACGTACGGATATGATCGAGTGTGAGGCACCTGCCGATTGGTATGAGAAACATAATGCCACATCTGTTTGTAAGACCTACAATGATATACTGGACTGCTATTATACACGTGCTGCCATGTTGTGCGGTTTAGATTCAGCTAAACAATTGCGATCTTTTGCAGCAGATTGTATGCAGAAAGCATTGCTTTACGATTGTAAGCCTTCGGCGCGATTGCCACGTGTCGACGACCCAATGCCGATTAAAGGATCACAGAAAATGAAGTACTCACAAGTATATTTAGTATATTTTTTTTCTTTGATTTCGTTTATGTATTAATATTAGAGAATGTAATGTGCACAAAGGATTTATAACGAAGTTTTGTGTTAAACTATTTATATATATTTTTGTTTTTTATTATTAAAATTAAGACTGAGAATAAATAAATTTTATTTAAAATTTTGGAACATCCAATTTCACATTATCCATCCATAGTTGAACATTGTTTGACAACATGTCATACTATATCATGTATGTTGTTATGATTGAAAGAAGCATCAGGAGATTGGCAAATGCAAATTTATTCTTAATTAAATTACAAAACAAATTGATCAAGACATCCATATACGTTTTTCTTAGTTGCTGCCAACCAATGTTTCAGTTTTTTTAGATATCTAACTGAAACTTTTATTCAGACACGTCTTATTCATCTTATAGAATAAAAAAATATTTATATTTATTTCTTTATAGAGTCTCCTTTTAGCATGATATACTTTTCTCAGCGATGTTCAATAGCTTCGATACTTTGTTTATAGTGCGAATCGTCGAGATTCTCAAAATAGCCGTCAACTGCAGATTCCACATATTTATTGTAGACATGATTTAATTGCCAAATATTACAGGTCAGGTGGTTTTGGAACTAATAAAGTTTCATAAACTGCCGTCCCTGAATTCTTATAGTTATTTCACTTTTTCATTTGTTCTTAAAATCAATATATAAACGCCTTGTTTTCTATCACACGCCACTTTTGAGCTGCGGTCCATTAAAAACCGAACAAGACTGAGTATTGACCACAAGTCATTTTGGTACTGAACTACTGGAATTATTGGACATTAAATACACTCTAAGTGACTATTTTATGGCCAACAAAACTTAACAAATCGATTTGAAATGGAAAATAATACAATAAAACTTTGTGAACTGAAGTTAAATGGATCTGGTTGAGAATATAGTTTCAAACATTTATGAAAGTGTATCATAGAAGGGACCTTAGTTAGCATTCAACATAACAGGCTTTGATTATTAAATTAATATATACTTCAATATAAATTCAATTTTCATAGAAGTGAATATCGAAAAGGTTGTAAAAATCTTTTTTCAACAAATCAAACTTTAATTATTGATTTGACCGATTCCGAATATTTTTTCTTCACAATGACGGCAGAAGGAATGACAATTCATACAGTCAGTGCAGTTAGTGACACTTTGCAAAATTCTGTTTTATCTGAATGTATTTTTGTAAAGCGATCCTCCTTATTGAATTTGTAGGTTTCAATAGAGTTAAACAATATACATCCTCGTATATCATTCATTCACCTTATTATGTTTTTTCCTTAGCGTTGACTTTTCAAGTGATGAAGATGATCAAGCAAGGTGAGTATTTCAAGTATAATTTTTATGTGAACAATTTATGCAAATAAGTTCTACTCTCCCAAAGAACCGAAAAGAAAATAAAAGACTACAAAATGGTAATGGCAGCAGCTGTTATACAACGAACTGTACGCCGATGGCTTGCTGTACGTCGTTTTAGAAAAAGACAAGCCGCCGCAATTATTATACAAAAGTACTGGCGTGGCTTTTGGGCAAGATGTAACTATTTTTATAAATATGAAGCGAAAGTTCAAGAAGCCACTATCAAGTTTTATAATGATGCTGCTACTATCATACAAGCAGGTTTCCGTGGCTGGCTCTCACGAAGAATCCATTCAGACTTAAAAACCCTTAACAAAATACGAACTAATGCGCTCATTGATCTACTGAGTTGTCTTGCTCTTAAGTTCCATCATATGCGACATTCAGGATTAATTCCGGGCGTTTACGCTATGAGAGCATCTGGGTAAGTTACAGCAAGTATTGTTATTGATTGAGTGATAAGGGATATATGTACGTTTTTCACACTAAAATTTTTGGCTGTATAATGTTATATGCATGAATGAATGAGTCAATATCAATTATTAGAAAATTGCAGTTAGTTGAATATAAACATTAAAAGAACCATTAAAATATTTGTATAAAATATTCTATTTTTTTCCCTAATCAGTTGCTTTAAAAAAGTTGAACAATTTCTGGCGACTCTTAATATTCGCTTCTATAATGAAATGGCGGAAAGAACATACAAAAAAAATCGGCAGACTCTCAGAAATGTGCGTTCTATATTTGAGAACTCGAAATTATTTACAGAATTACCATATAGTGGCCCAAATGACTTTTGTACTTGCTCCACTCCAATTGTCGATACAAAAGAATATTTTAACTATAGTAGTCGTATGAGGAAATTAGTCGCACAGCACGAACAAGCACATGAAATCGACAAAGCAAGACAATTGTTGAATAAAAAAGAAATGGCAGAGGGGAAAAGTAAGTGTATTTGAACCATATAACTTTCATAAATATTGATCTGAATATTGAACGTTCTTTTTTTTTTCTTATTTATAAAGTAAAAAAAAACGAACTACATGAACTTAAATATCAAAGTCGTAATAATTTCTGTGGAGATGTTATTGACAGCATGAAGCGTTGGCAAATATGGGATTCAGAAAATTTCGACATTTCCAACGATGTCTTCCATACACCCGAAAATGTTGAATGTTTCCTTGAAGAAGTAGCATTAGTGCTTCGTGATTATGAATATAATTGTTATTGTGACCAAAAAAAACAACCATTGGGCGAAAGATGTGAATAATTTCCAAAATAGTTGAATTTACAGAGTTGAGTTGACATTATAGGAAATTTTGCAAATCGATGTTAATATATTTTCCAAAATAGTGCATGGATATGGGTTTGTGGAATGATATCCATATCCAACATTACTATATCATGAAAAATTGTGACAAAAAAATATTTTAAAGCATTTCTCGTTATCACATTCAATTGTCCAATCGCTTTAGATTTATTTTTTTGTTATTAAAAAAACATATTTTCTATATCGAATATATTTTTATAAGTAAAATTTTGTAAAATCATTTTAAAAGAATTTGTTAAATTCACAAAATGTTAAAGAAAACTAAAAATCAAATTACATTGAAATCAAACTAAGATTACAATTAAATGAAAACAATTTGGAAAGCAATATGATGATGTAGTTCAAATTTATACACAACTTCACAGAAAACCAAAAACCATGAGCTTAGGAGAAAAGAAAACAAACACAATATTTTTGAAAAAACAGAAATGAATGAAGAACTCGTAGAAAAGATTAAAAATATTTGCAAAACTTACAAAAAATAATTCTATAGTAAATTTTGCTTAGGTCATGCACATGAAGGAGAAACAGAAGAAAGGACAAAAAGGAAGGAACAATGCCTAAAGTATAAAAATTGAATTGCTTTAAATTACTGCTAAGAATAAATAACAATACGAGGTGTGTTTGAAAAGTTAGAGCCACTAACTTAAGCAATGACTTTTCAGGATTTCACCGTATGTCGCAAGTTTAATCAACTTTGCACCAAGTTTCCTTCAAACTCGATGGAAAATGTGAGGAAATTATATATGTAGATTTTTTTATTAAAAAAGGCAACACATGTGGAGTAGGCCATAGGCCCGGAGTATACACCAGCTCATTTCAGATATTACTGATGGGCTTAAGCGTCGATCCGGAGAAGTGATGTTCAAATACATACAATTCGCAAATCTGCACAGGTTTGGGTACGCTATGGGTCTATACTGTGGTCTCTGCAGAGATGTTCGGAGCTAATAATTCCGACATAAATTGTGGGACCATAAGTATCTTTGGAAGATATTTACTTCCTTGTTCGCATAACAAAAAAAACAAAATAAAATATAATAATATTTTTAAGCAACGTATGTATGAACAACTTGAACAGAATATTTTATGACCCAAATTCTACACTGCAAAAAAATAAGAAGAGTTAAATCTGTTCGAATATCATTCGTAGCATTATTATTCGTACATTGTACTCATATTGACAAAATATGAACATATTTTTTAAGATCAGAACAAGGAGTTATTTTTCTTTCCTTCCTCTTTCTTCATTGCACAAATATATAACTTCGTTTATAGTGAATGCAAATATTTGTAACTTATATTGAGAAATGATCTTATCTTGGGTCATTTGAATATTCGCTTTGAAGTGCAGCCTGGATATTGAATAGTGAAGTGGAGTGGTGCACATAATTTTAAATACATATTTTATTTTATGTTATTTGAGAAGGAATTATGAACATAATTCGAATACTTATGATATGCGCCTCGTATATAAGGAGTCTATCAATAGGATAGAATACAAAATGCAATGATAAGTTATATATAAGCAACTCTAAGCACAGATGTTTTGGCCCATGATGCTCTTGAGATGTTTGGTGTTGATGAAGGAAATCGAAAAGATAAGGAAAAGTATAAAAAATCAGAGGAATGTTACATATTTGCAGCATGAAATGTTTGTTATTTACTCTTTTTTGGATAAGATTGAAAAAGGCAATATGAAATTGCATCACTCCGAGTTATAAAGAATTCAATCTGTTTAACTAGTTTGGTATCCCCATATGGATTGACTCAATTTTAAAATTAATTTAACTATGGTATTGAGAAACAATTTCAAAACATAACACACAAATTCTTATTCTACCAAGTTTTCTTTAAATAAATAATAAACTAAAGATCAATAGAATGAATTTTCAATAAAGAAATGTTAAGTGTGTAAGAAGAAGAAGAATAAAAAAAATATGGAAGAACAAAATATATTTTTTCTTGTCCATTTGGCTTTTATTGTTTAGTACCATTTATCAATACATAAGTATTATAATCAGTGAACGATGAGATTTCATACTTGTTTGAGTTTCCAAATACAATTGCATACTTTCGGGCAATCGCATGGATGAACTACATGAAATTGGAAATGTTTGTTAAATCGCGCAAATGAACAATCAAACTTTCCCTCTCATTATCTGCTCTCTTTTTAATCGTTTCTTCTTAAATATATAATTCGCAAACAGTTGTAGAAATTACTCATAGCACCAGAAATGAAATGCACACCTACTACTTACATACAATACAACATAAATAGACATAGAAAAGAGAGAAAATATTTAGGTGAAGAGAAGAGATGAAGGACTTAAATATAACGTAAAAACTCATTTTCAGCACAATTTTCACATTGCAACACAAATTAATTTCCTTTGAGATTTGCCTTTTGCGCAACTTTATCGTGTGTCTGCACTAAAGTTAACTTCAGTTCTGTTCTGTTCGGTTCGGTTTGGTTCAGTTTGGTAATCTTATTCCCTCCCTCCCTTCCCCCCTCTTTTTCTCTATTACTTACTTGGTATATTGTGCTCTTTGTCACACATATATACGAGTATAAATGAGATATCTGATTCGAATGAAATGTCAGTTTATAGTTAAAATGTCCAGAAAATTATCAAGTTTAACATTTTGTTGTCATTTGCTACGGTGTCGGTATGGATGTTGTGGTAGTAAATGGAAATTATAATGAAGTCCACCAGGATATACAAGTGGCTTCCGACCGAGTAAGTGATGCAATAAATGTAAATACAGTTTAGTTGTTGAAAGGCCTTAAAGTAAGTTGTGTGGGCAGATAAGCTAGAAAGTTGTTGTCAATGTTAAGCAAGTTATTTTTATGCAATTAGGTTAACGTTTACTATAGTCTATAGAGATAAATAAATGTATGAGTTGGTAACACTTTTGCTTCCTTAAAATACAAGACTTTCCTACTAGTTTATTAAGAAAAGTTTTATCAAACTTAGACTTATGATTATCATCAAATACGAGTATAAAGCCAGAAAATTAAATGCAATCAGAAACTAAGAAACTAATTAACTAAACTAGAACACTTACTACATATAATAAACTTGTGTTTTGTCAAATAATAAACAATTAAAACTTTTCAATAATTATAATTTTATATAATCACTTACAAATTAAAAATTTTAAATAAATAAATTGTAACAAGAACTTAAACATGATTCACACTTCAGGCAAATGAAAAAAAAAATAAATCTTTCGTAAATCTTTCAACAAATTATGTAAGCAAATAAATATATTTTGAGTCTCTTTAGTAATGTTTATTTTTTATATTTATTATTATTAATTTGTTATGAAATCAAGCAATAATCATCATCACTTGAACTTTATTATCGTTAATGACACAGAATATAAGTAGATAATCATATTTTACATATATGTATCTGCCAAATTTTGATGCTACTTAAACTAATGAAATTCAAAACTTCAAATAATTGTTTAGTTATCTCTTGAAAGTATCATTGATTTTAATTGTATAAATTGATATCTTCATTAAACAAAACCAGTAAGCAGGCATTGCATGATTATGAAAAGGATATTTGGTCAATTTCACTTCAATATCACAGTTAATGAAATGTGTTAATTACACATTTATGAAGAATTCAATCAATTAATTTGTTGATTAAATGGAAAGGCAATGCAAAAATTTAAAGAAAGATATTTTAAGGGAATCAAAGCCGCTTTAATAATAAAATTATATGTTGCTATGGAAATCTTTCAACTGCACACAAATAACAACCTTTTTTAAGAAGAAAATCAAATTCAATGATCACGAATACTTTCAATGAAATAAACACAGATTAATGGTGCGAATTGTCATGAGTTTGGCTTTATTCGGAAGATAATTCTATGCCAGTTTAATTAGAATATGATTTTCGGCATATCGCCTTCTCGGAGGAAGCCCTATAGCGAAGTCCAATTTACGAACAATTTTGCAGCAATGGCGAATGTTGTCTTCCAAGTCGTCAATCATCTGAATCCTATCGGTGTGGTCTGGAGACTTCACATAGCTCAACAAAAATTAGTTCAGTGGTGGTAAATCACATGATCTTGGATGCCAATTCTCGGGTCTATTACGCAAATTATAATTATTCGTTCACCAAACGTTTCTTTCAATACACAATTGTGGCAGACGCTGTGTGGCAGGTGTTTCACCACAGTTCCTCCACATTAAGAGCAGTCAATATTGGTACAAAAAAAATCAGTAATCATAACCCTGTAGTGACCAATTCTACCGACCGATAAATCACACCAAACAATATCATGTAGATTCTCTTCACTACAAAAGTGGAAGTTTTGCTTATTGGCGTATCCATTCAAACAAAAATTAGATTCATTGCAAAATTTTCTTGTGAAATTCGGGATTAACAGAAAGTCGTTTTTAGCCCATTCATTGTTTGTCGAATTAATTATTCTGATGAACGATTATACTGAATGTAAAATGGACGAAAAGCGCGTTGCATAATTTGCAGGCGTTGTTTCAAGTGTCGTTCTATTCATGATGAAATGGCAAACCAAAGTAAACGCAAAACAAGTGATGGCTGTCAAAAATGCGCACATATAAATAAGTAATGGCAACTTAAGGTTCTATACCTCTAAAAAAAACCTCCGACAGTCATTCAATTCATTTCATTTCATTTCGACTTACTTTTCACTTGCGACGAGTCACGGTCGAAAATCACTTTATTCCCTCTACTTGTTATGATCAACAATTTTCTATCACTTAAAATAGTTCGCTTGATCACAAAAAGAAATAAAGGTACCCAACGATAAAACAGCTTTAGAGTTCACCTATAAATAATCGTGGTAAAAGCCTTTTATTTAAAATGATTAGAAATTGTCACTAACCGAATATTTTATTTAACAAAAACTATTCCAAAACATTTCTGACTATCTTGGATCGAATAAACTTTCACGTCAGGAAAATAAAAGCAACAAAATTTAGTCATACTAAAATTGGCAAACAGTTTAAAAAAAAAAAATTAATGCCCAAATTCTCGTGTGTACATAATCCATTATACCATTGATTAAGAGAACGAAAAATAATATCACATTGTATTTTGATGAATGGAAAACAAAAGCAACAATTCAGTAATTTGGTAATTTAAACTCTTATTTCCTATAGCGGTTGTACATGTGAGTGGGATTGATGCTTTTCAATTGCAAATAATGCCTTAAGAAATATTATTCCATTTTATTTTCTTGTTAGAAAAACGTTAATCGGAATTATGCCAAAGGGTCTTTCGATGGATTTCAAGTTACGTGATTGGGAAGAACTTGAATTCCATTGTCCTTTAGATACTTTTTAATTAGCATACATAGTAGATATAAGTTTTATTTCCTTGCTTGAATGCTTCAACAACCAATGGAGTGACAATTCCATGCTGCGTGTTAAGTAACATTTTTGACTATGGATATGGAAATTTTTGTAGAATATACAGGAAGCATCCGTTTACCACTTTCAAATATGATTATTTTCAAAAGAACGTATACGAACTGTACTCTCATGAAAACACAATTCAGGAGTTCTCTCAAAATCACGTTGAAGATAACGATAGCAATAATATCACCAAGGATTAACGCATATTAAACATTACAAGTCATAAATCTTAATACAACATTCAGTCTATATTTATATTATAAAGAGGATAAAGAGGAAAAATGTATTTGTTTGGTTGTTTTTTTATTTGTAATCGATGAACTCAAAAACTACTAAACTGGTTTTAAGAAATCCATCACCTATAGAAAACTACATTATTACCGAGTAACATAGGCTCTATTCTATTTTTTAAAAAAATTAGAGATTCCTACGAAATTAGATTTGTTGAGAACGGAAAAAGGGTGAAGCTGCGGTTGTGGGATAGAGAGTGCAATGATGATAAAAAAGGAAACACAAGTAATTTATAAAGGAAAGTTTAATGATTTCAAGTAAATATTTTTTTATAAAGCTTATGAGCTTTGTAAAAGCTATAGTATTTCAGAGCTTAAGTGCTTTTTAAACCGAAAAAGCTTTTCTTGAGATGAATAACTTTGACATTCACAGTGAAATAATAAACTTTTAACTTTTAAATGTTTATTGCAGAATGTGAAAGTGAAAACTCCTTATAAATTTTAAACTACAATTTTATTGAAACTAAAAGAGTAAATCTATTACCGAATCAGGATGTTGAAACTCTTAAGGATTTCAAGAAAATAATTGTTATTGCATTAAAGCATAACAAATTAAAACCAAGTTTTGGATTATCCATTGGGTTTTTTTATATTGAAGTCTGTCAAAATCTCACAATTTCTCTTTTAAACTCACTTTTAGATTCACGCAAAAACAAATTCATTGTATCTCAATTTATAGGATTGTATATTGTGAATAGCAAAGAATCAACTCATTTGAGATGTTTAGTTCCTCGGTGATCGTGGCGTGATGTGGATGTGGACTACTTTCTTATAAAGTGGTCGCGTGTGCGTTTTCTGTTTGACGAGGGAAGCATTCCACGTGTGTGTGTGTTTGTGTTTTCAGATTTATTTTTATTTAGCTACAACTGGTGAAAAAGTGAAAAAGATTTCAAATTAAAAGAAAATTTTTATAATTTTTTAATATCTTTCAAAAGAAAATAATTATAAATAAATATAAAATAAGAAAATATATAAGAAAAGTGAAAAAATCAATAAGAAAATTGCCCAACTTAATGAAAATTCTGTGTTCCATATATGCATATATTGTGGAAAATACATATATACATATTAATCTAGTATATTATATTGTAGAATTGAAAAATTTCTTCTCAGTGCAATAAATTTATGAAGGAAGGAAAAATTTTCTTCATTCTATGTGTATTTAAGAGGAAATAAATAATATAGGCTCAATATCAGCAACAGATTATATGAAATACATAATAATTATAATAAAAAATTAAGAAATATATATAAAAATTTAAAAAATTAATTATATATATTTTTCAAAAGAAAAATAGTGAAAAAGTGCAAAAGCAAGCAAGAAGATCAAGCAAGCAGTGAAAACGTAAAAGAAAAGTTCAAGAAAATCGAAATAATTTGAGTTAAAAATATCAAAGCCACGTATTGCTGTGTTTTTCAACGCCTTCACCCACCGTTTACCTCCCTATCGCCCACAATTTAACATTGTGTGCATAATTCTGCGTATGTTCATTTGTCGTGTAAGTTGCCTAGTCTATTATCTTTTTCTTCTTCTTGATTTCTTAGTTGTATTTAGTACACAGATCGACATATAAATTAAGTTATTTATTGTTTAATTTTATTAACTTAATTTAATTATTTAGTTTATTTTCATTGTATAGTATATCACCACTCAACTTTGTATTAAGCTAAGTTAAGCACAAATGATTTACATTTTGTAATTTAAATTTGTAAAATTGTATCTAGTAGTATGAGATAATTTTGTGTACTACAACTATTACAAGAATTGCAAAGAAACAATACTTATGATACACTTTCCTATCTTTGTCATCGTTGGAAACAAAGCTCGTGTACGCAGGGTGCTGGGGCGGTGGCGGCACTCAGGCAATCAATGTTTTCTTGTTCGAAATACGTATGCTTGTTCTAAATATAGCTGAGAGCAGCAGGCAGAGCATGCCTGGTCGGTAGATTGGTCGATCAGTCTAAAGATCTTTATTGTTGTTCTTCTTGTTTTTTTTGTTTTTTTATTTTATTGTTGTTTCTGTTCATTTGCCGATAGATGAATTCATTCAGAAACCGATATATTATAGAAACAACAATAACAACTAAAACAACAAATTAGTATCTGATTAATGAAATTGTTTATGACTCTCATATGCTCAAAAATTTGTATTATTTTTCGCAAACAATAATTTTTCAATTTTTTATGTTTCATAACCTTCAATATTTGTATTTGAGTAGTATGTTTATCTAAATATATTTAACATTTCACATTTCTGACGAAAGCATTTTCCCTCGCTTATGTGATGTTATTTTTTTATGATTCATCATGGTACTTTACATAGAAATGATTTTCTATTTGAATAACGATATTTTTAATAATTTATAAGCTAAACATGATTGTCAATCGAATCAGAATCAAGAGAGAATATTAAAGTTTAATCATACATCCAAAGTTGCATCTTAGCTAATATTATAGAAATTATAATTCTCAGAAAAGTTACATTTCTTTTTTTTTTTCATTGATCTCTTTCTTTAGACACAAGTATATTGTAAAATTTGCCAGTTTTAGATATCTTGATTGTTTTGATTTTCGTATGAAAATTTTATTTCTGTATTATGTGCATGACATTAAAAATAATAACTACACGTAGACATATTCCGTCCTCGTCATAACGAATATCATAATTATTTCCACATGAGGCTTCTGACGCAACATTCTATGCATAATAAAAGATATAATAACAAGATACTAAATAACTATAATGAAATTTGAATAATCCTAAACGGAGTGGATAAGAAAATTATAGAATTCGACTTTCTGATTGTAACAAAAGTTGCTAATATTTCCTTTAGAAGCACAAATAAATAATCTTGTAAAAACTTGAATTTAAAAATATTTTTGGTACGATCGGTCCAACATTTCAATGAAACAACCTATTCCAGTTAATTAGGTAACTTTGACTAGAACATATTATAATATTTGTTTATGACTTTCAAAAACATTTTCCCAAACCTTTGCATTGAAACAGATGGATGTATATTGTTACACGTTGAGATTAGAATCACAAATTGACGCTCAGCCCACAATAAATAACATTAATTTGATGGTTGGTCTTCTAAAATCGTGGCAATGGAGTATTCTGTTTCTAGGAAAGAGGTCCTAACTCATAAAAATCAGTGAATCAGACAGTGAATAAAAACTAAGCTACCTTTATTTAAAGCACGAATGAATTACCTGAAGTCATATATAAGTGAAACTATTTGAAGACAAAAATTCTAAATGGAATAATAAGCTATCAAAATTGGACAAAAATAATAATACCCATTGGAATCTCATTAGCAATATATTCCTAGTTTTAGCCACGATGATGAAACGTTCGCAAGAAGAGAGTAAAAAGTGAATATTTTAATCGACATCTTTGAAGCAAAGCACCACTTAACCGAATCTCAATATCATGTGCAAACAAATAATCTAGTTGATATCTTTATAAACTACGAATGAATTTTTCTCATAAAATTGATCATTCATACTCATATTTATCTATTATATCATATATTAATGGGCACTTGAAAATTAAAAAAAAAAATTAAATATTTACATTTTAAATGAAACACAATAAACTTTTAAATAACAATAAAAATTATAAGTTTTTGCATGTTCAATTTGGGTCAATGAGTTGCCTTGATACTTTCTTATTGATGCCGCTCAAATTCTATTGTCTGCATATGTTTTGCTTGTAAATTGATAAAGAGATGTTGTAGTCGTCAAACTATTGTGAATGTTTTCAACGCATGCGCCGGTAACTTTTATGCTCAGCTGATTTCATATTTGAAAACAAAAATGAGCTAGAAAGAGTGCACATATTACGCGATATACTTTCTTCTTCACAAAGAAATTCTATGGTATATAAATAAAAATAAACTATGTCATGTTTCTCTTTATTTAGCACATTAGATGTGATTTGTTTGTAAACAAATAAGAATGCGGCTTATTTTATATACAATTTTCTAGTTTATTATTAGATATTTTTGAAAATGCATTTTGGATAAATGAATTTCAAGGGTTTCTAAAGAAAAAAAAAAGGAAAGAAATTGATTAATGAATGAGAACAAATATTCAAAATAAATCATGAAATGAACCAAATACAATTCATTGGCGTGAAACCATAGTGATATTCTTTTATACATATTTCTTCAATCGTCAGTCAACCTCTTAATCTTCTTTCACGGCAACATCTGACGATCGCTTAGATATATCGTAGCAATATCAATAAACTTAAAAGATTGTTTTATATTAAACAAAAAATAATTTTATGTGTCCGGTCTATTGTTTTTTTATTCTTTAATATTGTTATTTATAACTTAATTAATTATTTATTTTTTTTTTTTATTTATTGGATTTATTATTTCAAAAAAGTTCTCTAGATGCATCCATTAACGTATCGTAAAAATTCTGTCATTATTTAAAGTAGTCCCAGTAGGATATTTAAATGCTTTCATGTTGTTAGTATTTTCAGGATCAATGATATCCAAATATAAAACTCGTCTTCTTGACATTGA
This sequence comes from Amiota mariae, assembly GCA_035041805.1. Taxonomy (NCBI): domain Eukaryota; kingdom Metazoa; phylum Arthropoda; class Insecta; order Diptera; family Drosophilidae; genus Amiota; species Amiota mariae. The sequence continues at coordinate 17,533,823 of JAWNKV010000370.1, read as the reverse complement.
GGATGGTGATTCTGATTGTATTCTGCTTGACTGTCTACTACTACTTAAAGAGGAAGAGCAGCAACACTTGCTAGTATCATTTGGATCATCCAAATCGTCATCCCTGCCTTGAATTGAAGGAATATCACAATCACAATTTAATCCTTGATGCATTTTCTGTTGCAGTAATTTTTTTACATGTGGAAGAATTTGTTGTGCCACCAAATTTTGAACACAGCATTGTAGCTGTGGTTGTTCATCATAATCGAAACATAGATATCGTCGATATGGTATAAAGCAATGTCGTTGATCTTCTGTTCCACTTTGCTGTTCACTATTAGGATCATGGCATCGACAACTACAACCACTATTATTCGATTCCATTACTTATAAATGAACAAGGACAAACGCTAAAAGGACACAGAATATTATTTTATGGGATCAAATCATTTTAAATCATTATATTTTCTTATATATTTTTTTTTTTAATTTTTTGGTTTTTTTTTTTTTTTTGTTTATTTTGTTTCTATGATTTAGTCCACATATTGAATGAATTTTAGATTTTAAATTTTGACAAATAAAACTTACAGACTTTTTTATTGATTAATCTGAAATACTTACATAAGTGAGCAACAGATTATTTTCATCTTTTATCGTTTTGGTGTTCGTTTTATCAACAATACCGCCTCGACTGAATCGGTGGTATGAAGTTGATTAACATGTCGCACTACTAAGCCTTTACCAACAGAAGACAAACTCTCTTTAAGACAATTCAACCAGTCCGTATCACAGCTTTCAGCATCACCGTCATCACATTTAATGATACTCCTCCTAACTAAAGATTTGCCACCATTACAACGATCATCTGCAAGCAATGGATTATCACATATTAATTTTTTCATTTCTTGTACTTCATTTAAAATCTTTTCTTTTTCCAATTCCTTTAAAACTAAACTACGTTTAAGTTTCTTTAACTCGTCTTGTAGTTCATCATATTTTGAACTCAATGTATCAGACATAACTTGACTCGCTGCATCGCTTTTTCTTATCACATAATTCATGGGTGGATGGGGAAATGAAGCCGTTCGCCTAAAATTTTGTTGTTGCTGCTGTTGCATTGGATGCAGTTGTAGTGTATGCTGTTGTTGTTGTAGATGATGTTGTTGTGGATGCTGTTGTCTTGGATAGAAAACAGGTGGAATATGTGTTGCATTTTCAAAAGGAGCTGCAGGAATAAAAACCGATTGATTGTTTGCCCATGATGGTTGTAATAGGTTTGTTTGATCAAATGAAACAAATCGAGCATGTTTCCGATTATGTGAAGAATCATTGTAATATGAATACGGTGGTGGTGAACGATAACTTTGTTGCATAAATTGTTGAATGGGCATTTCATATCTTAATTGTTTCTTTGAATACTCGCCATTATTACTGCGCTGAGACATCTACCATGAAAACAAAATGCATTTTAATTTTTTAACAAGATCACTTATAAGTATAAATCACAAACCTTTCTCTTTTTTTTTCAAGATGTCAGATAAACAGGCAGTGTGGTCAACTAAGTAACAATTTGTTGTCCTAAAGAGGTTTGCATATTTTATTTGTTTTTTTTTTTTTTTTTTTAATTTTGAATTTAGAATAGAAAACCTTGATGAGATTAACTCCAAGGCTTACTGATGTAAGGTTTATTTCTATAAGAAATTATTGTATATTTTTGATTTCTCTACAAAATTCTCAATATCTAAAACCGAAAAATATGCCAAAAGATCCAGTAAACTTAAACGAAAAACCAGGCGCTGCTATGGAAATCACTGCATCGACTCAGTTGAAAATAGCCAAACAATCAAATATCATACAAACACATGGTTTTACCTCATTTGTTAACACACGTGACATTTTAGACATCGAACCTCCACTTATAACGTCGGATAATCATAGCTTTGAAAAGATAGAGCACTATTTAGATAAGAAGGACACGCACAGGGTTAAATTGAAGTTACGCAAATATAACTGGTTCATATCATCGCCGATACGCAGCATATTATGGCCAAAACTATGTGCTCAACATGCTAAGCCGAACAACAGTGTATCCAGTGAGTCTTATGAAGAACTTGTTCAGAAAGTCATTGGCAAGATGCCAAATGTCATGTCCAAAGACCCAAATGAACCATCGTCATCAAATCAAGTTCCAGTACCAGCGTTCATTAATTCTTCGCAATGTATGCATTACCATTTGAATTCAGAGGGCTTGAATAGCGTTAATCGCATACTAACTATACTGGCACACGAGTATTCATTGTTAACTTTCTCTCCAGAATTGCAGCCAATTACGGCATTATTTGTACATTACGTAAGCGAGGCAGAGGCATATAAATGCATTGAGGCACTAATCAAAAATACTGAAACAATGTTTATTAATAAAACAAAAGAACAACATGCAGTGACCAGTTTTGCTGTGTTCCAAATGATTAAGAAATATGATCGTCCGGTTATTGAAATGTTTTCTAAATTATGTCTGAATTGCAATTTGGAAGAGATCTTTGGAAATTGGAATTTGTGGATATTTGCCGGTTTGCCTTTTCCTTATCTGGTACGCATCATGGATTGTTTTCTCCATGAAGGCATTAAGGTTTTGTTTCGAGTAACAATTGTTACACTTAATCTATTTTCAAAAAAATGGCAAACTGTCATTGGTATAACCGAAGAACGGATAAAGAAAGATATTAATGGTGCTATGATTCAATTCAACAAAAATATAAGCATTACACCGGCTGAACTTTTGACGTCATCATTTCACATACGCAATTTCTCGTAAGTTTTGAGTAACTTCAAGATATCAGATTCTTCATTTCATGCTTCTTCGTTAGTTCCAATTATATCGCCAAACAGTACAAGGTCGCTAATGATCAGGTTAAAACAAGTGCTAATGCGCAAAATGGCAAAGAACTTGAAGTATCACATTCGGTTATCCTACGTGATGAGGTACAAAGACAAACCTGGCAGAAAATGCTCTTCAGACTCTGGACATGGATGCCTGTGCGTATACCAGCAACACCACCAATGCTGCTATATTCAACACAGACTCAACCAGAATCGATTTCCAAACTATATCAGAGCATGACTACGCTAGTGATGAATGAGACCAACTCCAATGAGATAAACAATTCAACACATTTAGGCTCCGAGAATAATTATGAATACACCGATCAATATTTCTGGACTATTTATAATGGTTACAACAATGAAAGATTTTTATGTTCATTATATCCAAAAAAGATCCATTACTTTATAAGTCCCAATCTTCATAACATTCAATCTTCCATTTCAAAGGAGCATCTAATATGGTTAGATGAAATATTAAGTTATGGAAGAACTGAAAACTATGAATCCTTTAAAAGTCCGCCTCTTATGTCGTATAACGAATTCAAGATACGATTTTTAAAAATATTTGACATTTCTGAAAATCAGCCGAAATCAATAGAAATGGTTTGAGGTAAATGAACACATGTGTTTTTGAAATGTTGATGTTTATTTATATTATTACATATTTATTTTTAAAGGACTATTTTAACAAAACATGTAAAGTCCCACAGAGCCACACGAGACCAAAATTACATAACCTTTTAACATTCGCTTTCACCAATTCGATAGACTACTACTACTAGTAGTTACTTTTAGATAGCACTATATATTTATTTTGGATTAAAGGATTTTACATGCTGTCAGTTGGACGTGACATCAAGAAGGTAATAAATGTATGTATAATGGTGAGATATGTCACAGACTAACGGCATAGATGTCAACCCAAAGCTCGAAGCTGGAGAGAAGTCGCCATTTAGGCGTAATAACTGTGAAAAAAAAACCCTTGGCTTGCACCATTACTGGGTGCCAGCAGGCAAATTGGATTTAGATTTGAGATTTTGTTTTGAATTTTACAAGCAATCGTGTACCGAATGTCACTGAGTTCGTAGTGCCAACATTAGATTGTTCGGCATCGGGATTGATCTTCCGAAGAATTACTTCATGAGAGGAGTTCTGAACAATTTGACTTAAATCTTTGTGAAATAAATAATGAATAAATAAATTTCCACAATGAATGTTGATCTGAGATTTTAATTTCTCACTAAAATGCACAAATTGCCCTTGAGGAGGGTTTTTAAGTCATTTGGATTCTTGTGGGGGAACTATTATTAACTCGTTTTGAAGTTTTAATCTTATTTTGGCGTTCAAATAATTTAATTAGACTGCTTGGAAAGTCATATGCAATTAAACAATGAATCAAAGAATGAGTTGCATCATTTAATTTAAATGCCGATAATTTTAGCTCGATTGAATCATTAAAATTTTCAACAATATTGTTTGTTTTAGTTTTCATTTTTCATAACTTGTATATTGTACATCCTAAAATAATCTCATTTACAAATGATCGATTCTATTTGACGAATCCAACTATTGGCCAATAATATATATCATTTTTTGATCTATTTATTCATAGCACATTTATGAAAACAAGAAAATGTATTGGCTTCTTGAGTTACACTTGCAACTAAGCCTAGAAAATAAGATGATGTTGGAACCAGTGTGGATACATGCGCTGCAACTTTGGGGTACAGCAAGCAATTCAAACATAGAAATACTTCAAAAAACACACATACACAGAAGAATTACCAATGCTTTTTGGTACATGTCAAACAAAGTGATTCACAAAGACCTCTACTTACCTTTTGTTAGGGACGAAATGGACAAAATCATAACAATGAATTAGCCATTAGTTTATTCGACAACAGTGAGGCTGTCAAGAGTTTGAAGAAGTCTTACATCCTGGACATTCCTTAGACAGTTTAAATGTAAAATATATTTATATTCAAAAAATTTACCAGAGCGCCAACAATCGATTTTCGGACCAATTGCCTTAAAGCTTACACTTAGCTAAGCTTAAAAATATGACATTAGTTATTGGGGGAAAAGCTTTAAATTCCTGCACAATGTGTGCTTTTCTTACTGATTCCTTACATTTGTCGTTCGTTCTTTGGTTCGGTTCGTTGCTGGTGCGTTGTCGTGGCTCGCATTAACTCTTAATGAAAAATCATACATGAAAATTATATATAACAAATTATATAAAATAAATAACTATCTTTAATAAAATATTTATGGCCAAAATACGTGATTTATGAATAATAATAAAAAGAAGCAAAAATAATCATTTGAAGTGCCTCAGTTAAATGTGTTTTTTTGTGGTTTTTCCTGTGAGCTACCAATGAAAATTTTTCCTGCCTCAACGCTTTCGCTTTTCACAAGCCCCGCCAATGTGTTGGTGAATGAATGTGTGTCTGTGTGTGTGTCTCTGTGTGTTCCTTGTTCTTTCGCTGGGTAGGTCAATCGGTCAGCAGCAGCAGAAGTGTTTCTGTGCGCGTGTCTACCAACATCCATCGTGTAAAAAGGAAAATTCTTTTTAATTATCACCTCAAATGGTGAAATGTTTATGTTCACACATTAAAATAAAAAGAATATGTGAGAATTGTACTCCCTATGGATCATTAAAATATCGCATTAGCGTTGAAAAATGAGTTTGTCGCGCACTTGACCTCATTTAAATGTGGTTAAGTTGTGTGGCCGAGTTAATGTGTATAGTGTGTGCTAGTCTTTGTGGCATTTGTAACTGTATGTGAGTGTGTGTAACTGTGTGTGAGTGTCTGTATCTTTAAAAGTTTTGTCGTCTTTTGACAGTTGAAAATAGATAGCAAAACACACACGCAAATAAAACTTTTTTGACAGCTGAAAGTACAAAAGTTTTACCTACAGAAATATGAAAAAAAAAATATTTTTAATGAGCTTTTAGGCTGAGAGCATTCGGCTTCGGTTACTCTCTCTCTCTCTAAATATCTAGAATTCTCTCCCATTGTGCAGTGATTGTTAGATGTGTGCGTGTATTTGAGTGAGTGAGTGAGTGAGTGTGAGTTTGTTTTTTTTGCTATTCTGACAGTTTGAAAACGTAAACATGTTTTTGTTTTGATAAACGCATACATAGACACAACCGACAGTCTATCACACAAAGAGGATGATAAGATTAATTATATTATCATTATTTATTCTTATCTAAAATAGTATATCAGACTTTTTGTACACCTTGTAAAATAAACAAATCTTTTATAGATTTCTTCGATTTTTTCAAACAAATTTTATAAACATTTACGCCTCAATATTGCCAAAAAAAAAAGTTACAATCCAAATTAAATAATTAAAGTGCAGTTTTTGCTATATTTACACCATTGCGCCTTCCTTTACAAACTGATTACCGATTATACTAACCAACCAACCCCCTCAACTATTATTATCAACACCATCATCAAATTGTGACGGCGTCCTTCGCTCGTTTTAAACCAGTGTCAATGACACAGAGAAACCTGTTGATTTCCTTATTCGAAATAGAACATCAACATCATCATCAACACGAACACGAACAACAAGGACATAAACGACGCACACACGACAAAGTTGTTGAGCAAGTGAAAGGAAGTTTTAAATATGAATACAGGTACAATATTTTCATTAATAGATAAAATTAAAAATTGAAAATAAAAAAGCAAACTTTAAAATTATAATTTTTTATTTTTAAATTTGAATTTTCTAGTTATAATTTTTGTTTTAATTTTAGAAAATTTTATTGATCAGTTGTGTAGATGTAGAATTAGATATTTTTTTTTTTTTAATGTACGTATTTAGTTTTATTAAAGACCAAATATTCGGGTAAACGCTGTTCTGCTCCTAATTCCCAAAATACTGATTGGTTGTCTCTATGAAATGTGTAAAAAAGAAGACTTGATTTTAAATTATGACTACGCTTTATATGCAAAATTTCAACTGATTCTATTGATAGTTTTGATGAAATTAACGCTATATGTTAATCACAATAAAGCTCCTTATCTTTCAGTTATTTGTTTTTGAATCTAATGAGAGGTTCTTACGTGATGCGCTTACAAACAAACAGACAGATAAAGCCTACGATTTTATTATACAATATGTATCATATACGTAGATAAGATGTAAGAACCCACTGAATCATGCAAACCATTATTGTTTTGTAAACTCAATCCTTTTAAATCCAATAGAGTTGGTCTTGATCAATGAAAAATTGGTAATTTTGTTCTGGTAATCATGTAATAAATTGTGTTACTTGCTCTAGAAATATAGAAGTTTGTCTTAAAAATCTGTCTTTTGACCGTAAAATTTCATATGATGTTAAAAAGTACATATATTTTATACATTTATTTTATGTCCACACTTTACATTGGTTGCATTCTTTGTCGAGACAATTTTGTTCAAATTTAGCAACCCATCCTTGACTTGATTTGCTTCACTAGGCATCATTTGATTACAGAGAACAAGGTTTTTAACAGAAGATGCTGTGAAAGAAAAAAATTTTGGTCGTGAAGGAAGAAGCTCTGTTTGAAACAATAAATACTGTCTTTCTACAATTTTTAACGTGACTCATCATCAACAGAGAAATTGATACTTTACTTGCTCTTCAATTTTCGTAGATGTAGAAAGATATGTAATAAATGTTAACAGATTAATAATTATTTATGATTTCTTTGCTTTATTTATCGTTTATTTATGCATTATTATTAAGTGTTGAGTAAACAGAAAACTTAACTCCCTTAAATTAAAAATCCCACACAAATTACTAACATTTTAGGCGACCATAGCACCGAACACACATCGCCAACATATTCGTCGCCACAACAACAACAGCAACAACAAAACCAACAACAGAAACAGCAACAACAAATTAACAAATTCGATGCCTTGGATACAAAAAGTAGTTGTAGTGTTAATAATAAACTCAATCATAAATATTGCGATAACAAAAGCCGTAGAAGTAGTAGGTGTATTTTAGATGAAAGCGGCAAAAAACCAGAAGACTGCGATAAATTAGAAAAAGATTTGTCACCAAGTCACGTCGATGTCAATGTTGCTAATGATGATGAATCATACTCAGCAGTTACCACTACCACCACAGTCATCCCAAATACAACAATGATGATGATGACGACAAAGACGCCTTCTCCACCACCACCGTCAGCCACAACAAGGGGGGCCACTACGCAACAGCGGCGGCGTCAGTTACAATTCCAACGTCAAAAGGATTCCAAATTATATGACAATTGCGATACCGATGGAGTCGCTGGTGAATTTGTTAACTGTATCACGTATGATGATAATACATTAGTGATAGAGCGTAAGAAATCACCAGATACGACAACATGTAAATATTTGCGAGTCATTGAACCAACGAGACCAGAGCAGACAACATCACTAGGGACATCAATAGCCACGACAACAACACATGGCAATAATATTAGGAAGTATAGTCGCAGCAAAAATAGTCTTCACAACAGCTTGCGAAAATCTTCAAAATGTGATGTTGATACAGTTGTTGGAAGCAAAGTGACAACAGAAATACAACCGATCAATGGCAGTGGAAGTGGATTTGCCGGTAGTAGCAATGGCAATGGCAATCTACGACATTATCAACATCAACAACAACAGCTGCAGCAGCAGCAGCAGCAACAGTTGCAACATCAAGCACAAAGGTATATGCCACAAGATCACGACAAGAAATTCATTTACCATGTGCAAGAATTTGATTTGGAACATAGGTCATAGTAAGTTTTTAGATATGATTTTGATTGTCGTGTTCGTTCGTGTGATGTGATATGTATGTACAATATTAAATTAAATTATAATAGACAGAAATAGATGTAGATATACTTACATATATAGAAATATTATATAGGTTTAACACTGGTATTATTTATATTTATTATTAGTCGGATGATTTATTAAACTAAGAAGAATAATCAAACTTTATATAGAATAGTAAAATTATTTATAATTTCAAATGGGATTGTAAAATTGTAATTTATGAATAGAATTTACTTTTGTCTTAGGTATAATGAACTTATGTAGATATAATAATATTTTATAAATGTAACAAAGAAAAACTGAAAATTGATTACTAATTTTCTGTTCTTACCTTTGCACAGTTCCCCCGATGAAGACGACGAACGTCCGAAACTAGAGGAACTCTTTAAGAAACGACCAAATACCGAACTCACTCTTAGTTCGGTTACCAGCCAAATAGTTAACAACACCACCTATAAACTTGATTTTAAGCAGCGACGTCATAAAAATCATTCAAAACCGATTCATAATAATTCAACAACAGCCGAACGTATTTCTTGTCCTGGTATCAATACCGGTCACAGTGCCTCTTGTAAGCGACGCAAGTCCTCGTGCACTTCATGCGCTGGTCTGAACAGTGGAGGTGGGAACGGTGTATCCAATAAAGTAACGACTGAAGAAGCATTAGCGAACGCAGCAACAGCAGCTGTCACAGCTGCGTGGCAACAGCAGCCACAAAATAGTGTAACTAGTGCCGGCAGCACCAATAGCAGTTACAGCAGTGGTGGAAGAGACGACGAGAGCAGTTACAGTGCCATCGGTGGTGATAGCAGTAGCAGCAACAGTTGTAATTGTGACATCACTGGTGACAACAGTACACTACACGGTTTTGGTGTTGGTGATATCAGCAGTTTCATTGGCGATTGTGACGAAGACGACGACGAAACTGGTGATCTTAGTTCTCAAACTTTACGTACTGCAGCAATTGTTGCTGCTGTAGCGGCAGCAACAGCAGAAGAAAACGCTAAAGCAACTACAGTACCAGCACCAACTGATGTTGTAGGCTCTCATTCAAAGCATTCGCAGCAGCATTTGGTTGATAATAGTGAATATTATAAAGGTACAGCAGCAGCCGATTTAGCAGCGGAAAACACCGATTGCGAAAGTTGCAGTGAATTACAAGTGCGTCCCGTCTATGACGATGGTGCTACTGGATCACTTGATGATGATGCGGATGTTGTCATTAGCATTGATGATGTTAACAATGATAATGACGTGTTAACTAAAAAGAGAAAGCATAGTAATATTATAAATTTAAGGAACAAAAGAACTGCAGCAAATCCGCCGATAAAACGGACATGTAGAATTACTGAAGAGGAAATTGACGACGACGACGACGAAGTAGATTTAGACGAAGAAGCAGAAGAGTACGTTGAAGAGGAGGAGCAGGACGACGAGTTTGAAGACGGCGAACTTGAGGAAGACGATACACACGCACTTTCAGTGTTCTACTCGAGTTCAGCGGAACTAATTGATCATTTTAATAGCGGTAGTAATTTTTTTAATATTATGGATTTCGAAGGAGGTGCCGCCGGTGGTGGCACCTTCACGCCAAACGGCAATAATGGCGCAAACCCTGGTGGTAACAACTCCGGAGCTATGACACGCACTGGAGGCTATGACAGCGGTGAAACAGATATGGGAGGTGGTAGTAACATAATGGGTATGTATGATGCTTAGATGAGTATAATATGTGATCTTATCATTTATGTTTTATTTACATTAGGTGCCGATGGCCTTGGCATACCAAACATTCCTGAAACAATGAATGGCACAACAATAGGAGGTGGCGGTGGTACCAATGCCCAAAAAGCAGCAGCTGCTGCTGCTGGACCAAAAAGACCACTGAGGCGTGGTAAACCGCAACCGGATCGACCACAACGTGCATTATTTTGTCTTGGCCTCAAGAATCCAATTCGTGCTTTATGCATACGCATTGTCGAATGGAAGTATCCTTTTTTGCAATCAATAATAGAGAAATATTCTTAATAATAATCTTTAGTATCAAACGAACGAAAGCTTTAGAATAGCTATATGTTTCTTGAAATAACTCTTCCAGTAAGACTCCTCATTTATTATAAAACAAATTTTCGCCTATTCTAAGCAATTCAATGAAATACAATAAGCTCTGAATTCAATTTCCATATGATAATTGGTACTAGCGTACCCGGTACGCTTTTCTACACTCCCGACGTGACGTTAGAGTGTGTTTTTTGTAGTCATTTGTTCCTGACATAATTGCATTATATTGACACTTTGGTCATGTGGTTAACGTAGTTCACTGCATTGATTTTAGAAAATTATGGAATTTTTTGGTTCGATCCGCATCAAACTTCACTCAAACACTTTCCAGACTACTTTAGAGTTTCGAAACAAAATTTATTAAAATCGGTATAGCGGTTCGAAGTCCATAAGGAACAGACATACAGACATAATTTTTTATTTTTATTTTTTTTTATATACTAAAAGAGGAGATGAGAGAAATCATTTTTTCCTTTTTTCTGAAATAGGTTTTCCTTAACTTAAATTTTACTCCCCCACAGACCATTTGAATTCCTTATTTTGCTTACAATTTTCGCCAACTGCGTTGCCTTGGCAGTCTATACGCCTTATCCATACAGTGATTCGAACGTAACGAATCTTACTTTGGTAAGTTAAGGCCATAAAATTATAAATATTTTTACACTTAAAGAATATATATTAATGTTATCAACAAATTCTTTTTTCCGCTTTTGTATGTGCATATTCAAATATCAAAAAAACCAAAAAATAAAATTGCTTGCCAAAAATCATCATCAATATCGAAAAAAAAAAAAAAAAAAAATTAAAATCAAAACTATATGAACGTTCTATCTACTACTACATTACCAACAAAATTGAATCAAAAACATCTGTTCATAAAACAACAACCACAACAACAATAAACCAAATCAAACCAAATCAAACCAAACCAAACCAATCCAAACAACAAATCAATCCACCAAAACCATCAAACGTCGGCACTTTACACAACAAAACACTTAATGCACAACTACAACTATATCTCATCATGATACGATGACGACTTGATTAAAACTTTCCATAAAAAGGAAAAAGTCGAATATGTATTCCTAGTTATTTTCACATCGGAATGTGTTATGAAAATATTAGCATATGGTTTTGTGTTACATAATGGTGCATATCTAAGAAATGGATGGAATTTACTAGATTTTACAATTGTAGTTATAGGGTAAGCTCAATTCGGTTTAGACTGTAGAGAACATTAATACAACTTACTTATTTGTGATAGACAAATAGTAGACAAATTGATATGATTAATTGATAATTTGAATTAAAATTCTATACACTTTTTTTTCACACACATATGCCTCCTCCACCTTCTCCGACATACTATTCTATTCAAAATACACAACACAATGACAAAAAAAAAAAAAAAAAAAAAAAAAAACATATACCAACCACACACACATATATATATATATATACACAACAGTATGATAAGCACAGTACTGTCCAATTTAATGATGGAAGGCCTTGACGTGAAAGCGCTGCGAGCGTTTCGTGTGTTGCGTCCATTGAGACTGGTCTCGGGTGTACCAAGTAAGCCGTAAATTGGGTTTCTCCAAACCTAATACTTAAACTGAAATTTCTAGCCGGCTAACCGAACAAACAACAATTTTTCGCCTTTGGGCATTTCTTATATTTCATCATGCAGGTCTCCAGGTTGTGCTTAATTCAATTTTAAAAGCCATGGTGCCATTGTTTCATATTGCCCTCCTGGTTATATTCGTTATTATAATCTATGCCATTATTGGTCTTGAATTATTTTCGGGAAAATTACACAAAGCGTGCCGCAATCCAATTACAGGTAAGCGCAGCACAAGACTCACAAGACATTTTAGGCAAATTTTAAATCAAACAAATTAAAAAATAACTAAACTAAATCTAAAGATAAAGAAAGAAATATCATTCAATGTCTTGAATGCCACCAGATATGTCGCAACAAAATTCAAAAAAAAAAAAAAAAATATCAAGAAATACCGGGCGCCATATAAAATAGTTTAGTACTACGGTTTATAGCTGAAACAACAAGATGCCATTAATTTGGCACCAATGCAATGTTTAACAAGACCATAAACCGCAGTAAACAAAACTAAACTAAGCTATTTTTATATGACGTCAAACAATATTCCGTAACAACTTTGGACAATATTTCTGTTTTGCTCGCGCTCTTAGCACAAGCTTCTAGAAGTAGACTTGGCTGCTAAAATTCGACATAGAAGGCATATTTCATAGACAATTTACTAATAACTAATCCAAAAAAATCATGCATTCATATCTACACACGCACGCACGCATCAACACACACTCATACACACAATCATTTGTGAATAAAAAAACGCACATAAAACTAACCCAGGTGACTATGAGGATGAACCGAAACCATGTGGCAGTGGATACATGTGCCCGGATGATATGAAGTGTTTCGAAGATTGGGAAGGCCCGAATTCAGGCATTACAAATTTCGATAACTTTGGATTGGCAATGTTGACGGTCTTTCAGTGTGTGACCCTCGAAGGCTGGACAGATGTGCTCTACTATGTATGGAATCATAACATTTATTATATTATATTTATCAAAATACATTTTCAAATAATTAATTACCTAGATTCAAGATTCCATGGGCAATACATGGCAGTGGGCTTACTTTATATCGATGGTTATACTTGGTGCTTTCTTCGTTATGAATCTAATTCTTGGTGTGTTGTCTGGTGAGTTCTCTAAAGAACGTAACAAGGCCAAAAATCGTGGTGACTTTCAAAAGTTACGCGAGAAACAACAAATCGAGGAAGATCTGCGCGGTTATCTCGATTGGATAACACAAGCAGAGGATATTGAACCCGATGCGGTAGGCAATTTAATGCCCGATGGCAAATCGAAACATGGCAATGAAATGGATTCAACGGAGCATATTGGCGAAGAAGGCCAAGAAGTGCAAATCACAGAATCACGATGGCGTAAATTTAAGAAAGATTTCGATCGTGTTAATCGACGCATGCGTCGTGCTTGTCGCAAGGCCGTAAAATCACAAGCTTTCTATTGGTTAATCATTATATTGGTCTTTCTGAACACAGGTGTCTTAGCGACAGAACATTACGGGCAACCAGAATGGTTAGATGAATTTCAAGGTATGTTCAATATTGTTGATCTTTTGAAATTTATACTTATTAATTGTTGTTGCTTTTATATACAGAATACACAAATATATTTTTCATTGGTTTATTTACCTGTGAAATGTTGTTAAAGATGTATAGTTTGGGTTTCCAGGGATATTTTGTATCGCTTTTCAATCGCTTTGATTGTTTCGTTGTCATTGGCAGTATAACTGAAACTTTACTCACAAATACCGGAGTCATGCCACCGTTGGGTGTTTCTGTCTTACGTTGTGTACGTCTATTGCGTGTATTCAAAGTGACAAAGTAAGTAATTATAATAGATTTACCAATATTCCTAAAATTTATACTTGAATCATTGTTTCTTCAATTCAATTAGATCGCTATATTTATTTGAATATCTTCCTTTCTTTCTCCATATTTATTTATTATATTATGTACGTACTTTTTTAATATACAGAAATTTAAAAGTCTCAACGTTTATTATGGTTTTCACTCAAACGAATAACAACTTGTGTTGATTTTTGATTATGTTAATAGTCCATTCAATGTGAATCAGCTGGTTTCTTATTCACAAATGTAAACAAACAATTCAAAATGCTTGAAGAAAATTTTAAATTGTAATTTTTTTCCAATATTAATAAAATAAGTATCAGGAATGAAAAAGGAAGCTGCAAGAATTGTTTGCATTTATTGCAAGATTGTTCATTCATATATTTTTCGAAAAATTTCCATTTCAATTAACACATTTAGTTCCAACGTTCTATTTGTATGTATAACCATAATAGAAAACAGCTGTGTGGTTAGAAGATAAAGTGCAAGTCAACAGTAAAGTGGTTGCCAATATTGTGAATTTAGTTTAATTGGCTACTCTGCCCAAAAGTGAAATGTTTTACCAATTTAATTGATATACAACAAATAGAAGTTTGAAATTATTTATTGCAAATCCTGTATTCTTATCACAATAAATAAATTGACATTTATCACCTTTTTTTTGGCATTTTCAATTGTTTTTTTTTTTTATTCCACTGGCAAATATAAACGCAACCTTTGCGAAAGTGACCTTCCAACTTTGTACGTTTATACCTTTATGTGATTTATACGTTTGCGTCGAAAGTGAAATTCCAGCTTTTTTAATTTTCTCTTTATTTTACAAATATTCGTGCAAAATGAAATTATATATGCAATATTAATCTAGATAAATAAAAATATAAATGTAAATGTTTTTTCATGACTTATGAACTCGAAATGTATTTTATTGATATGTCGCATTTTTTCATACTTATTTTTTGTAAAAATCCACCTGAAAAGTGGAAACTGGTGGATCAATTTATACACATAAAGCTTAGAGACACAAAATCGTGATCAAGTTGTCCAGTCTACATGTTTAGTAGTCTGTGTCAGTACAAATAGTTTATTTATAAATAAAAAATATTACAAAACATAAATTCCTTTTTTTTTAAGGAGATTTTTCCAGGAATTGTGACTATTTAAAGTTTTGAATTTGACTTTGATATGATGAGTATAATATCACTAATTTGGCAAGGATGTTAGCGATGCCATCACTAGTATTTTGAGTTTTGGGAATACCACACTTGTGAAATTAGTGAATTATCGTGATATTAAAAGTAATATTTAAACATGGTGGGCACTAAAAATGAAACAGATCAATTAATTGACCTAACTTAAAAGAAAAATAAATAAATTTTTCAAAATAAAACAACAACTCTTTTTCAAATTGTTTTCTCCAAAATGCAGTTTTTTTAACTTATTTTTCCCGCTATTCTTACTATAAATAAATGGCACCACTGTCGCTGACTTCTGCTGAATGCGCTCGTTGTCAAGTTCTATGCTTGGTTTTTTAATTAATGCAGAATATTTTTCTTCTAACAATTCGATCGTTTACAATCTCCTTATGAAAAAGTGAATGACTAATTTTTATATTTCGTTAGGAAGAAGAACAATTTGCCATTCATTTTCTATTTATTTAAATTATTTACAATCCTTATTAATTACTAATCAATTTCATTACAGATACTGGCGTTCGCTTTCAAATCTCGTTGCTTCCCTATTGAATTCAATTCAATCGATTGCTTCGCTTTTGTTGTTGCTCTTCCTGTTCATTGTGATATTTGCGTTGCTTGGCATGCAAGTTTTTGGTGGTAAATTTAATTTTAACGACAAGGAGGAGAAACCAAGGTCAAATTTCGATAGTTTTTGGCAAAGTCTCCTTACGGTATTTCAAGTGAGTTGACATCAATCTCTATACAATACAGATATGTATATCTTACAACTTTTTATAGATCATGACGGGTGAAGATTGGAATGCAGTCATGTATGAAGGTATTCGGGCATATGGCGGCGTTTCTTCCATAGGTGCCTTGGCGTGTATTTATTTTATAATCTTATTCATTTGTGGTAATTATATCCTGCTAAATGTCTTCTTGGCCATTGCTGTTGATAATTTGGCCGATGCGGATTCACTGACAGAGGTGGAAAAAGAAGAAGAACCGGTATGTGTGTAATCATGAGTTACTTTGTTAAAACTGCTGAACACAATGTATGCAACTCATTGAATAGCTTGATGATGGAAATAAGAATTCTCACAGTCCTACACCTACCATTGAAGGTGAAGATGATGAGCGTTTGGATATTGATATGGAATTAGATGGTCAAGAGATGGATGATGATAAAATGTATGTATTTAGTTTTATATATCGGAATTTGTTATTGTATACCATGATGATTTGTTTGGATTTTCCTATTAGGGACCATGATACTTTATCGGATGAGGAAGCACGCGATATGTGTGAGGAAGAGCAAGAGGGTAAGCTTGGATTAGATACATTGCCAAAGTTTTTCTAGTGTTAAGATTTAAGATAGATGTAGATTTTAAGAATGAAGATTTGCTTTCAAAATTTCAGAATCTAATCCGCTTAGTTATCTATTTAAGTGAAAGTATTATATAATTTAAGTATTCTAATATATCGAATAAGTTATTTAAAGCTAACAAATTCTCTGCATTATCTGCAATTCGCATTTCTATATTGCTAACAATACAAAAATATGCGTCGCGAAATCGCTTGCCGTTCGTTTCGTTCCTTTCGAATCCGATCTGATATTAATCTGTAGACACCTTCTCTGAAGTATCAGCACGTGTTACTGCACGTCCCCGGCGTCTATCCGAAATCAGCATTAAGAAGACTAAAAAGCCAATACCACGCGGCAGTGCATTTTTCATATTTAGTTATAAAAACAGGTAAATCCATAAATCTACACACATGGTTGGGCAACGGAATCATCAGTTCAGCTACTTCAATTGATTCTGCTCCCTGATTTTCTATACTTAAATAAACAACAATATTTCAAGCATGTTCAATTCAATAGTTCAAAAAATTAATGTCGCGAATTAAGTTTTTTATGCAGTATTCCGTATTTGTTTGTTTTTTTTTTTAATTAAAGCTTTTTACAATTATTATTAACTTTGACAATTAAGTTCGTTGCACGTCTTAAGTAAAAGTTTTCAATACAAAATGTTATTGACTATCACTTTGTAGCAAGGATATGTGTACTGTAGCTTTAATTGTTTTACAATATATTATTTCAATCGTAAAATTACTTTAGTTTAAATTAATTAATTAAATTAAGTCGATGTTTGCGAATTTAGTTTTTATTATAATTAGTTTTTTTTTATTATTAATTTATATGATTTTTAAAAATTGATCCTCAAACTCAAAAATACTCTCAATAGTTGACGAAGAAGGATATATTACTGCAAGACCTCGACGTATGTCTGAGGTTAATACGGCAACGAAAATCCAACCGATACCAGCCGGAACATCTTTCTTTTTATTCTCGCAAACAAACAGGTTTATCTTTTGAGTGAAAAATTAATTTACAATTTTTTTGGTTATTCAATGTTTTATTTGTTAACCCCCAATCCATATATCCATGTATGTTATTACCCTTTTCACTGTTTTGTTTCTACCTTCCAGACTATTGTTATTTTATGTTTTGAAAAATATGAAATAATTATTTGTTAATAAATTTTGTGATTTAGTTCCTAATTGTTTCATAAAATCATAAATGTTATGTGTAATAGTAAAAAAAGCATCAAATGATAAGAGTTTGTTAACTTTGTTTCTAAATGTGTAATGTTTGTATACATAAAAATTTGTTGTATAGGCAAAATTTCTCTTATTTGGTTTTCCTTAAATGGAACATTCAGTATACAAAGTTTTCCGAAAAATTATAAAAAGGTAAAGCAGCCTTAAACTTTGTTTCTACTTATATATAGTATATAAGTATATACAACTTCAATTCAATGTTCTATAAAATATATTTACTCATAGATATAATTTTATATATTTGAAACCATCAATTAAGAATATTGCACAGATTTGCCATCACACATCCGTTTAATAATCATCATAATAGTGGAATATCCTTTGTTATATTGATATGTGAATTGGGCTGTTATCTTGTTGAAATGTCTAGAATTTCCCATTAAGGTTGTAAGCAAAATCAATTAATGTGGTGTCCAACAATTCTACGTTCATCTGAGATTGTCAGATAACATTGTTTCAAAATAAATGGCAATATAAGTTTGGTAAAAGGTGAAGGATCTCAAAAACCCCATGAAATATAAATATGTACTTCTAAATTTTTTCTATTATAATTTCTTACTTTAGAATCAATGTGACTTCATTATGTATATATGTTTGTTGTACTACAATACTTTAAGTTAGTAAAAAAATTGTATGTAATGTTCTTATCCTTAATCTTGAACTGCATGTATAAAATGTAACGAAAACTTTGCATGATCTCTTTTCTTTTTTGATTTCCTTATTCCATTCATAACACTCAATGTAGTAATTTTCAAATGCTAATAATTCCCTATAAAAGCAAATTTTTTATCACCTCTAATGCTATGATTTTTCTTCTACTCCTGCTTTGTTACATCTATCCGGAACTTCATTTAGATTTCGTGTCTTCTGTCATTGGTTGTGCAATCATAGCAACTTCGGTAACATAATACTTTGTTGTATTATGTTCTCATCGGCTATGTTGGCTGCAGAGAATCCCCTACGTGCTGAAGATGATTTAAATAAAGTAAGTAGCTCAGTTCTAATAAAGTGGCGACAAAATAAAAATCTTTAAAACCATGAAAAAAAAATGAGATTGAAAAACTTCTTTAGGTAAAATACAATAAATTTGTCGTAAGTCAAAGCAGTCATAATATTTTGATGAATTTTACTATACTACTATTAACAACAATCGTTTATTACTGTTGTAGTTGTTATTATTTTTTTGTTACTGTTTTTGCTAATCCATATTCATATTCATAATTCATACATCATTTCAGGTTCTGAATAAATTTGATTATTTTTTCACGGCAGTTTTCACAATAGAACTGATTCTGAAATTGATTTCGTATGGCTTCATACTACATGACGGAGCCTTTTGCAGATCCGCATTTAATCTTTTAGATTTACTTGTGGTCTGTGTCTCTTTAATCTCAATCGGTGCCAGGTAATATCAAAATTATCAATTATTTTTAATATTGATTGAATATTACCTAATTGAATTGCTACCACAAACCAATTTATATTGAATATAATTCTTATATTCATCGATTTCAACTGCAGTTCGAATGCGATTTCAGTCGTGAAAATTCTACGTGTACTCCGAGTTTTAAGGCCTCTTCGAGCCATTAATCGTGCCAAAGGTCTCAAGGTAAGTACTACAACTTCTGCTAATCACAATATTTTATTTTATCATTTTCACATAAATTGACAAATTTGTTTTTAAAAGCTTTCAAATTTTAATTTTTATTTTAAATTAATTTTATTTTGTTGATTTCTCACAAAAAAAAAAAACATTTGTTAAAACTTTTTTGGATTGTTCAAATTAAACAAAATAAAAAGCTTTATTTCTTAAGAAAAAACAAATTATTAACGAGAAAAGAGAAATACAAATACAAAGTAAAGTGATATGTATTTTTTTATATCAACGAAAGCAAAAACACCTTGAAATGCTGGGTGTAGGGTGCACTAAAGATAATACACACAAAACAAAAACAGAAACAAAAACTAAAGCAAAAAACTAAATTACTCTTATGTTTATTATAAACCTACATATTCTATTAGTTTATGTTGGAAAAAAATGGGCGTGGAATAAATGTTTACTTAATTTTTAAGGGGCGGGTTTTAAAGCACGTCGAATTCGATCAATGTCTGTTTATATAATACAATATATAGATACTATACTACTAATACTTATAATAATATACATACATAAAATGCAAGTCAATTAACTACAATATAAACAAACATATTTATAAATACAAAATACAATTCTTTAATTGAGAAAAATCACTTTAAATGGATTAAATAATTTATTATTTGATATAAATACAAACAAATATATATATATATATATATCCTATATAGCATGTTGTTCAGTGTGTTATTGTCGCTGTTAAGACTATTGGAAATATTGTCTTGGTGACATGCCTTCTTCAGTTCATGTTTGCCGTAATAGGAGTCCAATTATTTAAGGTATGACATTCGTTTTTTGTTAAATTATGCAAAAAATATTTAGTTTTTTTCATTTTTTAAGTTTATGTTTTAAGTAAAACTGTATAAAAATATAGTTAGGATTTAGTTTAGCAATTAATTTCTAATTGTAAAATAACAATTTTAGTATCATAGAAATTAGTTTACTGTACAGTCTCAAGGAGAATTTTAGGTATTTCCAGTTTGTGTTTATTTCTATATATTTTTCTTTAAAAATTATGTTTTTAATATTTTTTTTAAACATCTTTTCGCTATTAATGAAAATGATTTTTAAGAGAAATGTATGAAGTAAAAAATAGAATAAATCATTTATTATAAAATACTTTGAATTATACTCGTCTATTGCTATTAAGTAGTCTTCAAGATTTCATTCAAAATACCTTTCACAAACTGATGATTTTATATGCAATGAAGTTTTTAATGTGAATCCGCAGAGATCTATGAAAATATACATGAAAATATCATTAACTATACGAATTTATATACACATACTATATACATATGTTTGTATATCTGCCTAACTCCACTTTTTTAATATAACGAACCAGACATTTGTCAGTTTGGCTCCTTTTAATTCATTTATCTAACAAGAATTACTATTACTAGGAATTTGATGTGTTCCATCATCATCCGACAATAAACTTCTGTTGAAACTAGTTCTTACAATCAGAGTATTTTCCTATTAGTGGAAGAATTCATATGGTTGGCATACAAACTGTTCTTATTATTACACTGAAATTACGTTTCCATCGGAGTTTCCTTATTAGTGGAAGAGTTGATATAGGTGGAAAGCATGGCCGCATTTACGGCGGGACAGCTAAGCCACAAGCCCCAGGCTCCCGCACATTGAGGGCCTTCACAAACATTCATTTAACTCTTTTTTTTTCTCATCTCGTTGGCCTGATGAAAATCATACAAACTGATCTGTAAAAGTTTATATTTCTCTTTAAAGAAGCTCTTTACTTCCAAACTAGTATATATTTGTGAAAGGTATATAAGCTTCGGTGGAATCGAAGTTACACTTTTAATGTATTGTAATATTGTCTTATTATGAAATTTTGTATTTTAAGTCAATTTATTGGGTGTTTATAACCGACGCAAAGGCATTTTATACTAATATAATTTCTTGTTCTTAATATATATAAAATTTATTTGTTTTGCTTTTATTATTGTTGGAAATTTATTACTAATTTTTTTAATTATATTGTATTTTCCTAATGATTATAATCCAATTAAATACAAATACTAATAAATGTATATTTTTTATAGCCGAAAACAAAAATTTGTAAATAATTTGCCTGTCCTAAGCCTATTAAAAATGCTGATGCATAATTAGTGATGAGAGGAAAGAAATGTGAAAAAAAGTACACTGTGCATATTTTATTGAAAAACAAAAATCCATAAATTATTGAAATCAAAATTTGTTAGTCTTCGAAATTGTGTAGAAAAGTATTGTTTTTGTGAAAATTAGAAAAAAACGTGAAATTTTAGAATGTTGATTTAATGATCTAATCAAGAATTTTGTACTATGTAAATGTAAAATGATTCTAAGCACACAAATACATACACAACCATACTCACACACACAGACACATACCAATCAAGAAAACTATTACGCACTGAAAGAATATTGAAACTTTTTTCAAAAACTTTCTTCATTTTTGTGTTTAGTTAAAGAGAAGTAGTAAAATGTAATCAATTTAACAATTTGAACGTAAATATTTTGATAATTTCTTTCTGTGTAACAAAGCATACAAACATAACCTTAAAAATATACACATACACATACACAAACAAAACACACACACACATTCACCAACGTTTTTATAAATGTATATTCCACACCCATTTTCTACGTCTTCGTACATCTTTTATTACCTGACGTCTATATACTTAGTATTGTATGTCGATGAAAGAAATCTTTCATTATGATAATGTTTTCCATGTATTAAATAAAAAACGATAATTTGTAAAAATTACATACACACATTCGTCGTACATAAGAACCTTGCACCCGAGCATCAAGGCATATGTAACTTTGTAGTTAATACAATCTATCTAACTAACAACTACCGATCCTCAAGAATCCTAGCAAATCTATCAATCAAGCGAACAATTATAGAATCTCACCATCACAATGATCTTGAAATTACAGCAACAACAATTGCAAATATATAGTAGTTGTTCCGGTCGAATAATCTTCAAATACACTGTAAAAAAAAAAATTTATAGAGTTAATTTCATTTAAAAAATTTTACATGTTTCATAATAGAAATATTGAAAAGAATATTTACGCGATTTAAATATATATATTTTTTTTTATTTATAATTCTAAATTTTATAATTTCATCATTTCCTTTAGACACACACAATGTAAACTGTCAATAATAATCCAAAAACATCATGTAATAATCTCTCATTTAACTCATCACTTTTAGCTATTTACCAAAATCAAACCATCCCTCTTTTAAAAATATATTTTCTTCTTTTTCTCTTTCACATCTTATAAATATATTTAAAACATCGATCCGTAATATAAAATAATAATAATAACAATCACTACAACAATGAATCAACAACCAACATCAACCACAACAACAACAACAACAATGACTTGTGTTATATCTGTCATGCATTTTGTATGTGTTTTCCTCTTTTATTAAAATATGTAATATTATTGTAATATGTGGTCACATACTTTTCAACACTACTGTTCAACAACAAACAATTAAATCCACAACAAAACCAAATGAAAAATTTCATTCAAAAAACTTTTTCACTCAACAAACAAAAAAATATAAATAAAAAAAAAAAAATAAAATAAATAAAAAACAAAACAAACAAACAAATGAAAATTTCAAAAATTGAAAAACCACAAAAATTCATCATCATGATTTATTTTTCTTTTAAATACACTACTACACTGACAAAAAAAAAATCACAAAAAATATTATGTGTGACCGTTCCAATCCGATCCGATTTGATTTGATTTGATCTGATCTGATCTGATCTGATCTCTCAGTATGTTGTGAAATGCGTTGTAGTTGCGATTAAGACAATTGGTAACATTATGTTGGTCACATATTTGTTGCAATTCATGTTTGCCGTTATTGGAGTACAACTTTTTAAGGTAAATTTGTTTATTCTATTAATGAAAATATAAAAAAAATAAACAAAAATTAAAAAAATGACACAAATTTTATGATTTCTCAATGTCTCCAGATTAAACAAAAAATGAAAATGTTTTCAGTGTGCTTTACTTGAGTAAATAAAATCGATTTCTATTTTTGTTGGCAAATGCTTTGGCGCTATAATTTACTACTATAATTTATTAACTTAATATAAATTATTAAAAAAAGGTTTACTAAAATTTTATTGGAGGGCATTCCAGGGGCTCTGAAATAAATCAACAAATATTGATTTAAATATAATTAAATGATGTTACTTTCAAGATAAGTTTTTCCAATGATGACATATAGATAGATATTTATATTCATTCAACCTTAGGAAGTCTCCAGTATTTATTGTCTCTAGCACCTAACTATGAAAAAAAAAATATAATATTATTGCATTCCAATGTCCAAGTCTATAACCGATATCCACCAGTAATCTGTGACTCACTCCTTCTTGTAGCACATGAGCGCATGTCCCAGCATTAATTGTGTAATTTCGTAAACCCACTCAAAGAAAACTTCTAAAAATAGTACTTAATTATTTGATACTAATATTCTGTGTACATAATGTATATGCGTTTTTGACTAATTCAATTCTGTTTTGAACCTTTTTAGAAAAAGCTAAGTACTAATCTAAAAATCCTACTAAGCCAGAGCGTCATGTAAATGTTTCTTGATTAATAAAGCACCCCGTGTAAATATATAAATAAAGAAGAAAAAAAAAACTATAAAAATGTAAAGTTTTTCTAGCGCACTTAACCAGAAAAATACTTACTACTATTGTAATGGTAGGTTAGATAGTCTTACATTTTTAGTGACCTGAATTCGATTAGTTCTTAAAATACTAAATACTTTAGATAATCCGTTGAGTGCGCTTTAGTGTATGTATATCTATCTATTTATAATTATATAATTCATAACATGAGCAACAATTTTAATCTATAAAACTAATAAAGTTTTGCATTTATTTTCTTAAAAATACACAACACACATCTCCCACAAAAAAAAAAACAATATTTATCCTACCTAATATTCACATGGATAGGGTAAATTTTTCAAATGTTCTGATGGTTCTAAAATGTTCGAGGAGGAGTGTCAGTAAGTATCACCTGTTTTACTTTAGTATAAAAGAATCTGAATTATATTTTAATTAAAATTCAATAGTGGCACTTATCTCATCTATGAGGATGGTGATGTACATAAACCTCGTCTCAAGGAACGTGACTGGTCACTCAACACTTTTCATTTCGATGATGTGGCCAAGGCGATGCTCACGCTTTTTACAGTATCCACCTTTGAAGGATGGCCCAAGTAAGTCAATAGTACTTTCAATAGTATTTTGATGCATCTTTTTATTTAAAACATGAATTCATTCTCTTTATAGTTTGCTTTATGTTTCAATCGACTCAAATAAAGAAAACGGCGGTCCAATCCACAATTTCCGTCCTATAGTTGCTGCCTACTATATAATCTATATTATTATAATTGCCTTCTTTATGGTTAACATCTTTGTCGGTTTCGTTATTGTCACATTTCAAAATGAAGGTGAACAAGAATACAAAAATATCGATTTGGATAAAAATCAACGTAATTGCATTGAGTTTGCGCTGAAAGCGAAACCGGTACGTCGTTATATACCCAAACATGGTATACAATATAAGGTTTGGTGGTTCGTAACATCCTCATCGTTCGAATACACAATATTCATATTGATCATGATAAATACGGTGACTCTCGCTATGAAATTTCATAAACAACCGGAATGGTATACTGAACTCTTAGACGCCCTGAATATGATATTTACGGCAGTATTTGCATTAGAATTTGTCTTTAAATTAGCAGCATTTCGATTTAAAGTAAGTAAATTGTACACATATTTTTTATAAAGTTGACTTGATTAGAAGAATGTTAACTTTATTTTAGAACTATTTTGGTGATGCATGGAACGTATTCGATTTCATTATTGTCCTTGGTAGTTTCATAGACATTGTATTCTCTGAAATTAAGGTAAGACTAAGATCATGAATTTGATAATACGAGAAATACTAATAAAAAACATCAAATTTTCTTTGTCCATACAGAGTAAAGACACCTCACAAACTAAATGTGACATTGTCGAGGGTTGTAAGAAAGTAGCCAAAGCGGTAAGTAACAAAATATTTAAAAGTTACGTATATCCGAAAGTAATTTACTTACGATTGTTCCATTTAGGCTGGTTCCAATTTGATATCGATCAACTTCTTTCGACTGTTCCGTGTTATGCGTTTAGTAAAGTTACTCAGTAAAGGTGAAGGTATACGCACCTTGCTTTGGACATTCATAAAATCCTTTCAGGCTTTGCCCTATGTCGCACTCTTAATTGTCTTACTATTCTTTATTTACGCTGTAGTAGGAATGCAGGTTTGTAAATCAATGATAATAGAATCGTTAATTTTAATATATGAAACTAATGTGCTCCGATATTCCAGGTGTTTGGCAAAATTGCTTTGGATAATGATACCCATATACATCGCAATAACAATTTCCAAACATTTCAACAAGCTGTGCTCGTACTCTTCCGTTCGGCAACCGGTGAAGCATGGCAAGAGATTATGATGGCTTGTTCACCACAACCGGGTGTCATATGTGATGATAATTCTGATTCAGCCGGAGAGCAATGCGGCTCAACGATAGCTTATCCGTATTTCATATCATTTTATGTGCTGTGCTCATTTTTGGTAAGTCATATTTTGTCAAATTAATTCCTAACTGAAGTCTGATTCTATACTATTATAGATTATTAATCTTTTTGTCGCTGTCATTATGGATAACTTTGATTATTTGACTCGCGATTGGTCTATACTGGGTCCACATCACTTGGATGAGTTCATACGACTGTGGAGTGAATATGATCCTGATGCAAAGGGTCGCATTAAACATCTTGATGTTGTGACGCTTTTGCGTAAAATATCTCCACCTTTAGGTTTTGGCAAGCTTTGTCCCCATCGCATGGCCTGCAAACGTTTAGTCTCCATGAATATGCCATTGAATTCAGATGGTACAGTGCTCTTCAATGCAACACTCTTCGCTGTGGTACGCACATCGTTGAGCATAAAAACCGAGGGAAATATCGATGATTGCAATGCTGAGTTGCGTGCGACAATCAAACAGATTTGGAAGCGTACGAATCCGAAACTATTAGATCAAGTTGTGCCACCACCGGGCAATGATGATGAAGTAACAGTGGGAAAATTCTATGCCACCTATTTGATTCAAGACTATTTTAGACGCTTCAAGAAGCGTAAGGAACAGGAAGGCAAGGAAGGTCAACCAGAGAGCAATACAGTAACGCTGCAAGCTGGTTTGCGTACATTACATGAGGTTTCTCCAGCATTAAAACGTGCTATATCTGGTAACCTAGATGAATTGGCTGAAGAACCAGAACCAATGCACAGAGTAAGTATAGCAACCAAGAATTATTTAGTTATTCTATCTATAAATTATTGTATTGGATGATGATTATTACAGCGCCACCATACACTATTTGGTAGTGTTTGGTCGTCAATACGCCGTCACGGAAATGGCACATTCCGGCGTAGTCAAAAAACACAAGGCAATGGTGCACTTAATATAGGTGGCCTCACTGGTGGAGTTGGTGGCAGTAGCCTTGTGTTAAGTAGTGTTGATAGCAGCGGCAATGATTATCCCTACGATAACATACACCACAGTGTGGCGGATGGAGTCAATCATATTACACGTAACATCGTGCAAGCGCGTATGATGACAGGTGGTAAACTGAGTGCCGAACTAAGTGGGATGGCCGGTGGTAGTGGCGGTGAGCTACGTACCTTTAGTGAAAATATTTCAATGCGACCGCTAATGAAGGGCAGTGGTACTGGTGGTAGTGGAGGCGCTAGTAGTGGTGGCGGTCTAAGTGCCGTCGATGCCAATGCAATATCTTATGAGTAAGTGTTACGTATTCAGTGTGACTGTGAGTATGAGTGTGACCGAGTGAATGCGTGCGTATGCGTGCTGCGTTGCTTATAATGTTTCTTTATAGAAGAGACACACACAAAATGAGAGATGTGCTTGTTTTGGTTGGTAGTAAGCAATATATCCCTATGATTTCACCTATATTCCATTTCCACTAGATTAGCGTTGATTTAGTTAACGAAAAAAAAAAAAATTAATTTATTTAATATTAATTTAGTTCTTAAGCATTTCCTAGTGCAGTTTAACTAATTAGATATTAGCAGCTATGCGCAACTTTTAGAATCAGTCTAAAGTGAGCAAATTATCATTGATGATGATAGAAGATGATGATGATAAAGTTTAAGTTCCGGTAGGTAAAACCAACAATACAGTTTGTAATGCACAAAAGGAGCCAAGAGACACGGCAATGTGGCAAATGCAAAACAAACCGATTTGGCAAACTTAAGTATCTTCATAAGTTCTTATTTTATTTTTTAATTTTTTTTTTTATTTTATTATTATTCTATTATAATTACTTATTAGTTGAGATGGAAAAATTCAAAACAATCAAAAAACTTTCTTTGAAGCAATTGAAACGTAAACGAAAATGTTTAATTTCAGCAACCGCAATCGTGGTATATTATTGCATCCATATAACAATGGTAAGCCAACTAAGCCAACGTTCAACGAACGTTTCTGCATTAAACCTCGTATGCACATGTTCACAAAATTAATTAATTCATATTTTTATTTTTCAATTATTTTATTTAAATTTTCTACATAACTTTTCTAAAATGCAGTTTAGCTACATTAATTAGAAGAACGTTAAAGTTCCTTAGACTGAGTTGCTGAGTTCGTGCATTTGATTTGATTTCTTTTTGAAAACGTTTTTGTTACAGTTTTTTATTCCTTTTTTTATCTTTTTCTATGTTGATTTAAAAAGCTTTTTTATTTAATTTGCAAACAAAAATAAAAAATTTTAAAAAATACAAAAAAAAAAAAAATCACATTCACCCGCAATTACTAAATCGAGTTTTCTCTAAAAGTATGTGATTTGCCTGCAGAAGCCGCATGTGTTGAACACAAAACTAATTCTTATACTAAAAAAATAAAAATAAACTAAATGCAAGAAAAACATTAACTTTGGTTGCACCAAAGGTTATATACACTTCACATAGAATTTAATATTTATACTTTTATAAGGTCATGTAGCAACAACATATGGAATTGGCAATTAAGTTTTCGTTGATTATTGGACTAAGCCATTAGTGTACAGTCACCATTATGAACTTAATTGCCAACCCAATACAAATTTGCGTAATAATAACTACAAGCTGGACAGGCTTATGATGGTTAGATTGATCCATTTAACAAATATATTCACTCTTGAATTAAAAACAAGTCAATTATTTAAACTCGGGTACATATCTTTCTCAGCAGAGTTTTAAACTTGGTTAAGTAGAAATTTAAATTTTTGTTCGACAGATCTGACTTTTTTGAAAATGGAATTGAAAAAATTTACATATTATGAAGAAAATGAAATCGGGGTTGAATAATAACTACAGCAGTAATCGAGGAACTCTGTTTCTATTGTATTATTTGCTTTATGCCGTTGGTCCGAAATATGAGAATCAAATTGCGGAAAGGTCGATTCTCTTAGTCGCGCTGATCACTTCCACAAATAGGACGGTTCTCAACTTTTCTGAATAGAGTGTATACAGTCAGATTGTTACTATCTACCTTATGACTCTGGTCAAATTTAACTGAGACTAGTTAGTAGGACACTACTATGACATACACACATACATTATTAAATTGATTCCTATCTTTTTGCCAGTTTTACTTTAGTTCCACTGTGCTTATCATAATTATTATAAAAACATTGTGAAGTGTATAAGAAAAACTGAGCTCACAAAAATAAAAATTATAAAAAAGAATTTTAAAATAAATATAACTTAATAAATGATATTTCGTTCCGTTTAAAAAACATTTATAATATTGTACTAATTTTGTATCTGTTCGCATTTGATATTATAATTGATATATTCATACATATGATTAATGTAAATTTTTGGCTGTTTGTTTGCAGTACATCTAAAACAACAACAACAACAACACTTAAACACGAACTTATCGTAAGCATTTTATATATAACAAACAAATTTTATAATTAATATTATTAATACGCGTTGTAGTACTTACTTACATTAGAAAAACAGTATATACAAATTTTTACGCAGCCGTAGTAATAATTAACTTTATTTAGATAGTATTTTATTTTTATTTTTGCAGACAGATTGCTTTGAAAATAACAAAAACAAAAACAACAACAACAACATCACATTACATATACACAAAAAGTATATAGTATATTATTACATATATCATTTATTAATTAACTAAATTAGCATATTAATTTAGAAATGTAATTCTCGTAATTTAACAACAATTTAGAAAATGTTCTATTCATTCTGCAATCATCCCATTCATACTGCTGGGTATGAATAGAATCTTAACATTGAAATTGCGAAATTAATTGAAACTTAATCTGTTAGGTATTTATCTAAGTATTGCACCCCATATTTGTGAGAAAATTTCGGTGAAAATAATATTTTCCTACGACATAAACACTACTCAAACAAAATCTCACATTTTGTGCTCATAATATTTTATTAAATTGACAGACAGTAAGTAAATATATTGCAAGAATTTAATTGACATTAGAATCTTTACAATTGAGGAAAATAATATACAGATATGGGAATAAAGTCGATTGGTGCATCAATTAGCATGAATATGCCAAAGTATTTTAAATTTAATTTATATATAATGAATATTTCAAACTTTTTTCAAAATATCATAAAAATTTTCGAGACTTTGATAAAACCGAAATTGAAATATCCCTGGATCTAAAGAAATAACTTTTATCACGATCATCTGTCATTTGGATATTAATTTCAAATCGCATATCCGAAATACTGAATAAGTTAGAGATTTTATACCAAATACCCACAATGCTTAACTTATAATGATGGAAGAGGTTTTGAATATTAGCAGATAAACAATTCGACTCATTTTTCGCCATGATTTGGGTAAAACAAAGGTCTGCGCAGAGATTGTTTCACTCACTTTAAATAATGATCCGAAATTACTTCAAGTCGATTATTTATCCAGAAAGTAAATGTCAACGTGCGTAGTTGAAGTCATTTTGAAAACATTGAGGCTATCTAAATACATTCGAAATGCGCTTTGAATGCTATTTCTCGGAATGAGCTGGACCAAGCATTTAAATCACCAGTGACTCGATGTAAAAATTGAATAGAAGCAAGAGAAGAACAAATTTTAAAAAATTCCATTTATTTCATTTTAATCGATTTTTTCAGATCAGAACTGATACATAATTGTCATATATATAAGTATATATCAATTGAGTCTCTTAGCTTTTTTTTTTATTCAGGCGAGTATAATAAAAATGTCCCTCGCTCTGTAACGGCCGCCCCATTGTGTGGCCCGCTATGAAGTGAACGTTCGCCGCTAGCATTGACTTGAGGTCAAAGCTAG
Organism: Amiota mariae; assembly: GCA_035041805.1. Taxonomy (NCBI): domain Eukaryota; kingdom Metazoa; phylum Arthropoda; class Insecta; order Diptera; family Drosophilidae; genus Amiota; species Amiota mariae. The sequence goes on along the minus strand of JAWNKV010000370.1, from coordinate 17,502,662 downwards.
TGTGCTTGCGAACGAGAATTATTTCAGTTAGCGATAAACAGGAAAAGCATTCGAACGCTTCATCGCTTCATGCAATGTTCTAATAATTTCCAAAAAATAATGAAATTTGTTGCTTATATTAACAGAATAAATATTTATAAAAAACTAATAAACCGAAGAGCATTTAAGAACCCTAACATGAAATAAACATTATTATTATAATTATTTTATCTATTAATAATTAATAAGACAACAAGCTTTATTGTGAGTAATATATAGCGTTTATTTCATCAAAATCGATCTACAGGATCGGTCAAAATTGGAGGATCAAATTTTGCATATTAAGCTTAGTCTTTTGTCACACATCTTTTCAAAATAAAATATATACATATAAATGTAAATAAATATCATTCCCGTGGAAAGATTTTGATGAAGTTTTATATAAAATTAGACATGATCCTTCGAGCCAGAAACTTGCTTATTATATAAACGGAATAAATATTATGCATATTAATTCAACGAAGTATTCTGCTACCATTATTTTACCCTTATAGGAAATAAATAATCCATCCTTAACTAAAAGTAAAAAAAAAAAAATTCTTAAATTTTTAAATCTTAAATTCACAAAAGGATATAAAAATATCATAACACAAGATTTTATTGGAATGATTCCTCAAATATATGAAACTAAAATTGCTCCATGAAAATTACGGCTTCAGAAACGATTAAAAAAGCTTTTATTTTAAATAAATTTAAGCAAAATATTGTTTCAATATGAACTGTTTCTATAAGAATATATGATTTTATTATACAATAGATTCCAAACTTTACTGAATATTATAACAAAAACTTTGCCCAATATTTGTTAATATCGGATACAGTACGAAATTATAAAAAAAAACATGTAGGGCAAAACAACATATTAACAGATTATGCAGTTTTGTTTATAAATTTTGTAAAATTATTTTGGTAAATTTTTAAAATAATTTTTAATACTTTTAAATTTTTAAAGACTATATGGGATTTGTAAACCTTTTATTTAATTTCTGCGTAACGAAATATTTAAAGTAAATAATTATCAATATTTTATTTTAAAAGTTTCAGATAATTAAATTAAATTTTGTCTTATTACTTTAAATTTTAATATTAAATGTTTAAGAACAACTAATGGCTCCTTTTGTTAATTACAAACTTTAATTCTGTTGTTGTTTAACTTTTCATGCAAAGTAAGAGTTGTTTAAATCAGGAAATGCTAATATTGTAGATAGAACTTACAAGTTTATATGAGATTCTTATCTACCAACATACATATGTACTAAGTACAATTGACTATATTAATTCCTATTTACTATATTTTCTGTTTTTTTTTTATTTTATTTTTTTGTAATCACTTAATCACTGTCGTAAAGTATTCAATCAATCTGAAATGAAAACAAATTGAATTTCTTCTCTTTTTATTTCATTGATTTTTGTAATTATAGCTTAAGTGATTCAAGTTTAAAAACAACAGAATGCTGAGTCACATTTCATACGTTTATGCTGAACACACGTTGATAATGGCACCGACACGTGGATGATGCGTTCCGTTCCGTTCCTTCTTCTTTTCTTATATACCATATACATAAATAATTAATTGACTAAATCAAAAAAAAAAAAAAAAAAAACATCAACTACATATTTGCAAATTGTATTTTTTATTTTTGTATTGTATCAAAACAAAACAAAAAAAAAACCAAAAAAAAAGAAACATTCCTTTTTACCTTTATACTTTAACTTAATGCATTTGCAATTGTTGATTCATTTACTTTTTTGTTTATATGTATGTTTTTCTAAAATAATTTTTGTTAAATTTTTATTCGTTAATCTACTATAATCGTGAATGGAAGAGAACAGAAAAGAAAAATATAACATCAAAACAAATATACAATATTTTTCAATAAAAAATAAAAAAAAAAAAATAAATTTTATTAACTTAAATATTTTGAAAAAAAACAATCAATACATCAAAATAATATGGGACAGGACCAATAAATCAATCCAAATCAATATCAAACATTATATTAATCAATCAATCAATCAATCGATATGACAACAAAGAAAACTACACAACTACAACTATAACCGATAACTCGAACCAAACATGAGATAAAGTTCGATTCAGTTCGTTTCGATTCGATAAAGTAAAGGTTGAAATTTAATTACGATTTTCTTTTTTTTTTAACTTAAATTATTTTATATTATTATATAAATAAATAAATTCAATGTCTATTGTCGATAATCATCATTCAATCAAATTCCATGTTTCAATGTGGAAAAAAGCATGTTTGCTTATGTCTTACACGTTATACAGAATGTCCTACATACATATATATGTGTATCTATACAACAATAGCAACAATACTATATGGAGAAGAGAAATCTCTTCAAATGTCTTAATTACACAAAATTTATAGTATACACTTAATAATAAACCATTGTCAAATCCTTAATGAAAAATGTATTATACTTTAAAATATATATTTTGTTTTGTTTTTTATTATAAAGTTTGTTATGGATCGTTCCCATTCCCATAAATGTTTCATACTCTTACATTTACAAATACGTGTATGTACATTCAAATTTTTACCATATCCTCTTCATTGCTTGTCTTGTTGAATATTTTGTCATGTTGTCATGTTGTCATGACTAGTATATTGTATGGAATGTGTCCGAGATTTGGGTATTTATAATAGAATGAAAGGAACAGGAAATTTGTTTTTATGTTTTTATTTACATACACACATATATAAAAACAATTGATTCTGTGTTAAAATTTGGTATAGGCCTTGAAGAATATTACATACATACATACATACATTCAATAGGTTTATATGCTTCTTGCACTACTTCATCAAAATAATCTATAAAATCAATTAAACAATTGAATGTTGTTTGCTTGTAAATTGCTTGCTTAAGTTTGAAAATTGCTCTGATTTATGTTTTTATTTCTTTTTGTTTGTTAGTTGAATGATTTATAACATAAAAACATTAGCATGTGTAATATGATATACAATATACCATATGATCCCAATGATTCTATTTACATACGCTTTCTAATGAGTAAAGCCTGAATTTAATATATATAAATAAATATATATATAAATATATATATACATAGAATGCTGTGTGTATAAATAATCTAAAAGCTTGTATAATTGATATGCTTCTTCATTATTTAAACTAACCTATTTCCATGATAGTTCAGATCAATATATTTGCAAACAAACTCATGTCAATATATGACAATGTAAATCTGATCTGAAGTATCAAGCGTGTTATATAAATTCTATGTACATACTATAGTACAATATAACCATGTATATCTCTAATCTCAATAAAAATGTTTACTGAATTGATATAAATTGATTAAAGGAATCTTTTAAAACCATTCTAGTTTACGCACCCAATGGTGCTATTCCTGGCCACGAACGCATGATCCAATCGACACCAGCTAGTCCCTACGATCAGCGTCGTTTACCAACTTCATCTGAGATGAACGGCTTAGCCGAAAGTCTTATTGGAGGGGTAAGTAGTCACAAATCTACTATTACGAATAAAATTTTCTTATGTTTTATGTTTTGCAATTTATTAAAAGAATTACATTTTAAATGTTAATATGTTATAGGTACTCGCCGCTGAGGGACTTGGTAAATATTGTGATTCAGAATTCTTGGGCACTGCAGCACGTGAGATGCGTGAGGCACTTGATATGACACCAGAGGAAATGAATTTAGCTGCACATCAAATTCTATCGAATGAACATTCACTTAGTTTGATTGGCAGCAGTAATGGCAGCATTTTTGGTGGCTCTGGTGGCGCCACTGGCCTGGATGGCACTGCAAGTGGCCCATCATCATTTTCACCATTACATAATTCGACATCAATAACTCTGCAATCACCACCGATACCAGATAATCGTCTAAGACGTGTTGCCACAATGACCACTAATAATAAGTCTCAATTAAGCCAAAATAATAATAATATTAATCAACAAACACAACAAACATCGTCTTTATCAGCTAGAAATTTACAAAATTCATCTATAAATAATCCTTACACTAACAACAACAACACTACATCATCACCCCAACATAATAATCGTAGTAATAATCAAATGGATTTTTATAAATCATAGCATCATCAAAAACATATAGATTCATTCAATGTCTTCTTGATGGAATTTTAAATTAAATTAATAATTTAAAAATATTGTAAATTATATTGTAAAGAGAATGTGCTACTTTTTATGAAAAGAAATTACATTAAAAAAAATAATTTAAATAATCATGAATTAGAAATTTAAGTTAAAAAATCTTTGCCTTTTTGATAACATCTACAATGATGTTGATGATTATGATGGTGGTTTATAATCCTTTTTTATGTATAATGATGAATATTATTTGTCTATAAGTGTGAATATACTTAATAATGATATACATAAACACAATATTTATATATATAAATAAATATGCCGATATATATTTTTTAACTGGTTCGAGTACTTCTTGTGTATATGTAAATCTATAAAACAAAAAAACACAAAAAAGATATATAAAAAATTCAAAAATAAAGACACCCAACAACAAACCAAAATTAAACTAAATCAAACACACAAATAAAAAAAAATAAAAATTATACCTTTATACTAAATGAAAAATAATATTGATTAATTATTTTAATCGTATAAATTATTGTATTTCAATTTAGACGCATTTTATTTTTTAAGTATTTATTACTGACATGAAAATGAAATAAATTAAATTAAAAATATAAAAAACTGAACAAGAAAAATTGTATAAAAACTGGAGAGAAAGGAAAAAAAAAACCCGATAAAATATTTATATATTTTATTAATTTATTTGTACGAGAAAAAAAATTGATTTCGAGTTGCAATTTACAACTTAAAAAAACAAAAAATACTGAATGAATTCAAATTTAATTTTGTGTTTTTAATGTAAATGACAAAAAAAAAAAAACTAAGAATTTTACAAATTATGAATGTAAAAATATGTAAAATTAGATAAGCTTAAAATGGTGCAAATGTAAATAAAATAAATCAAGAAATTGTCAAGCATATTTTCTCTTGCTAAATTTAGTCTAATTTATATGAAAATAAAATCGACTGAACGCATCTTAAATAATACGGGAATTGTGTCACCACCATCAGGAAGAATTGGTTGCCAACACATACGTCTACGTCCTCATGTGTTAGAAGAAGAGCAAAGCTAAAATAAAAGCAAAATAGGTTAATGATAAGGTTAGATAATATTAGATTGATTCATGTTGGAATTATGGTGCTGAAAATTGGAATGGAAATATTGTATTATCTTGCGCAGCTATCAAAATCAGAGCTCTCCTATACCATAACTGGGAAAGATACCTCTCTCTCTTCACTTTAAACTGATTTGTACTTAACAGTGCGTTACAGTGATTCTGAATTCATTGAGTTCAAAGGCAGATTTGTGGGTGGTTGACAGTGGCATTGGTACAATGGTAACATAAAATGTGTTACTGCTACTTGGCATTAAGGCAATATTGAAATGATCTGGGGTCGATGCCATTGATATGGGTATTGCTGCGCATTGAAGATGTATTGGTACCATGTGTCGATGTTGCATCATGGATATTAATTGGTTACGACTTGCACATTGCTATATTTAAATCGATTCACTTTCGGCTTGTATATAATAATTACTTGGGTTGCATTATCACTTTGTAAGCAGATCGTGATGCGTCTTACAAATATTCTAAAGATTTAAACATGAGGTGGGTGGCATTGAATGTGCTACTAAATCCGTTTAATTGTTAGTTTCGGTTGTTTGCTTTAAAAGAAACCAGAATATAGAACTTCAATATGAAATGAAAGCTCAATATAAATCAAAATTAGAGTGTGAAAGGTATGTAAGCTTACATCAATCAAAATTAAGTTGTTTTGATTTGTTGTAACTTTATACATAAATTTTTAATTTTGTATTTTTATTTTGCTAACCACATACAATTTCATTGAAATTTTTTAAATATAGTAAAATATAATAGTTTATTGTTTACCTAAAAAAATACATAGACTTAGATACACGTTTATGTAGATCGACAAAAAATATAAAACAAAATCAAGCATGAAAAACACTTATGCACTGAATTTCATTACAATTTAATTTCATTAAAAATTTAATATAGTATATATTCTATATATCCTTGCATACATAAAGGCGTAAAAACCTATAATTGAATAAAATATCTACGTAGTGTAATGCATTGAATAACAACAAATAAATAAACAATCCAGCAACAAATACTTTTAATTAAAAATAAAATAATAAATAAAATAAATTGATTTCACATGCGTTAAGTTGATGTTGATGTTGTTTTATTTATTGATATTTTTTACATGTGTTTTTATTAAAGTTTACATTTTGTCATTTACGATTTTTTGACATTTTATTGCCGTTTTACACATTTTCGTGCACTAAAGATTACTTCGCATGAATGTAATTTTATTATGCTTCACTTAATTATAACATATATAAATGTGATGCGATGATTTTTATTGATGATATATTGTATTTTTAATGTTGTTATTTTGTTACGCATGAGTGAAAAATTCTACAATATTATACAATACGCGACTGTTATTGCGAATATACAATAGTAAAATATATTCATCAAAATCTAATGATATCATTGCATCTCTCATAAAAATCCACTTGCTGCTGATTTTGTCGTAGACGTCTGAAAAGGCTTCACCCAGCTGATCTCAGCCGTGGGCGTAACTGTCACAATATTTGACTTAACACATTTCAGAATATTTAAACAATCCCCAGTCAACGTTTGATTCTTATGTCTTAAGAGGACTTTTGTATTTGATTAGCGTAATAAAATTTAACATAAAAAAAAAATATTGCTGATGCATTTTTGCTTAGATAAATAATGTCAATGTAAATGTTGTAAAAAATATTCACACAAAAATGCTTACATTTTTGATCGAGAAACAGTTTTCAAGTGGCTGCAAGCAGAACACATGCACCAAAATTTTTAGTGTCAGTTTTATGCTACCTTCGAATAAGGTTCTTATATCTGTTGCATGATTTTTATTCAAGGTTAATTGACTAGGAATATTTGATTTTAATTATGATTTTCATTTTAAATTTTTTTTTTTTTTTTTTTTTTGAATAGTTTTATTTCGTCCAAAAAGAAAATCAACATTTATGAACTTGTAAGCAATCATATTTGTTACTTGACTTTGTTTTTATTTTAATATTGCAACACGACAATTTCTTTAGATTTTTTTCTTTATACTTACCGACTCTTATTGCTTTAATGCCAATTATTATTTATTGTGTTATGTGTTTGTTGTTCCTTCTTCCATGATATAAAGAAAAGAAAAAGAAAAAAAAACAAATATCTGTATATAGCAATTCCCACGACATATGTCAGAACGTGTTAATCTGAAGCACAAAGGATTTAGCCAACGCATCCTACTACACGATACACAATATATAAAATATACTTCTACACTTGAACATGAGTATACGAGTGTAGAATAGCAAAGTACAATCGATTTGCTGTCTTGTCCCAATTGCAACATGTTTACCAAGACGTACACTGAGCTGGGGTACATGCTATTCGAGTATTGACTATGATCGTTGAGAAACACGGACGACAGACGAATGCGGTAGAATTTCCAATTCCAATGGTTCATTATTCAAATCCACCCACACCACTTTGGGGGACGTAGTATGTAAGCATGTCCTGTGAAATCATTATTGGCATATATCGGACTAATGCATACGTATTGATTGTAGTAACAAGAAACAACATTTCAAGGACTTCATGCGCGGTAAATACCCAAATGCAACTTAAAATTTAAGGTACGAGTATTTTCAGTTGTCTAAAACTCTTCTGACCAAATAATGCAAGTATTTGAATGTGAAATCATGTTATCGATTTGTGCACCATTGAGACATCAACATAAATTTTCATTTTTCATATTCAACATTATACATGCAAACATATCTACTCTTTCCGAGTTTGTTGTTTTGTCAAGATGATGAACAACTAGTGAATGAAATAGTAGAAAATGAGTTGCAAAACTCTTGAATAATAAATCTTCGTTACCATCTGCCATTCGTTCATTCGTTTCCCTTTATTTAGCCAGTGAATATGTTTCACAATATGATCTCGGGTCAATAGTGATGCTTGTAATGAAAAATACAATATGCAAAGAAGGTACTTGTCGGGTTTAATGTGAATGGAGAAGACACAAAAATACTTACAATAAAAACACACATTTCTCCTTTATCCAACTATTGATTTTTAATTTAAAATGATCCGAATTACATATGACATAATTTTATTTCAAATAGAAAATTTATGAAGTTGTACTTTTCATCCTGGTCTTCATCACAATATTTACCTATAATGCACATAAATATTAACAGGCTTCTTCCCATTGATTGTCATTGTATCTTCTGATTCTCTATGTGATGCGTCATTCGATACATGATTGAAGATCATTGTGTCCGGTTTATCATTATATTGCATTTTTATAGATTTCTTTGGATCGACATAATGAAGTATGGAACCTTTTTTATGTTTAGAAATTTTCTTAGAATGTTTGGTTTTGCTGGTGGTGGCATTAATATTTTCAGATGCATCATTAAATATCCAAACGGCAGATTCTTTGAATTTGGGTTTTTGCCTACTAGAAGAGGTTTTCATCTCTTTGCTTTTGGAGTCTTTCTCTGTTGTATGTTTAAGATTGTCTAATTCCTCTTGATTATTTTTTGTTTTGGTCTTAGAAGTTTTGCTAGTTTTCTTTTTATTTTTGTGATGGTGGGACTTATGCTTTGAAACCAACTTCGGTTGGCTGTGGATTTGGCTAGATTGTTGCTGTTGTTCTTGTTTTTGATGACGGTGGCGCTTCTTAAGCATTTTGCTATCTGAAAATGTAGCATGAGTTTTAACGTTGTGCCTCGTTTCGGCTGCACTCTTCGTGCCCCTTACCGGAGTATAGTTGACAATCATTTGCGACTTGACCGTTTCACTGCAGAATGGTGAATCCGAAGGGTAAATGTATGGCTTATAGGTTCGTGTTACAGTCGAAGGAGTTTTTAAAGCCGCCTTTGGAGTGAATACGGATGAGCTTGATTCCCAACACCTACGATTTCGTGCATTATTTTTATACTTGAATGTTTTACCAGAGTCTTTATCTTGCAATCGTTTCTTCAGTTCTGCCAATTGATGCATCAGTTCAGATTTTGAAGGACGCACATGACATTGGCTACCGCCACGACGTCGTCGATACTCTTGCATTACGAGCTCAGAACTAGTCTCCTGAAGGGTAGATTCATTTATACTGACACAACTAGAGTTACAAGTCAATGATTGTTGTGCTGTGGTTGATGTTGTTACATCAATAGATTTTTTCGGATTTCTTGTTGTTGGTTCTTGTGACGTTGATTGACAATTACAATTGCCATAACACGATCCGCATGGCATTGTCTGATTGAAATTCTCATAAGGATTATTTACTACTGAACCATTTGAATATATCGTATTATCCTGAATTAACATTGTCATCTCCTGGCCATTCTGAGGATTTAACTGATTTAATCCATTCGCATATGCCCATTGAGGTATGGGCAAGCCTACCATACCATCATGGACGACATTTGCAGGTGTCGATTGATTGTTTTGACTATACTGCATTTGCTGAGTCATATAATCCTGCTGGCGTTGCTGCTGCTGCTGCCACTGTTGCTGTGCATTATTAAAGTTACGCATCAGTTGCATCTGCATCTGCTGCTTCTGCATCATTGTCCACTGATTATGGATCCCCATACTCATAGGCATGGCACTTATACATCCTCTAAATATATTACCATTGTTAGGCAGTGCGCCACCCGTCAATCTTTGCTTTGATTTTCTTTTCCGTGTCTTATTATTTTCATTCACAACCATCGCTACCATATCGGTTGGGCTTGTACTCTGGGCATTTTGAAAACCAACTTCAGAGATCGCTTGCATTATGGCCAAATTTCGTTTTTGCATTGCCTTCGTTCCTATGCTTATTGACGGCTGAATGTTTTCAATTGACTTTGGCAACATTCCATCGCCACTAGCCAATTGCAATAGCATTTCATCATAATTGAGTCCCACAATGTCCAACATATTTGAAAGAGTACAATCAATACTATTTTATGTACATACTCGGTAAATTATATAGATGAAAAGAAGAATTACTTTGTATTTTTTTGTTTTTTTTTTTTATTTTTTTGTTCTTGTATAAATGATGATTTAACTGAAATATGTATTAGATTTAGAATATTAAATTAATATTAATTCAATTTTGACAAATTTTTCCGAAGTGAAATAATTTCAAGTTAATATTCCAAGATTAAATGAAACCAACCAATGAAATACTAAATGACAAATTTGAGTGGAATAGGAAAACTACTTTGATTGGAGTTCAATAAACAGAGAGTTTAATTGGGAAATTCAAGCTCCTTAAAATAGCCATTAACAGAAGAATCTAACCCTCCATTGTTTGGAAATCTTTTACCAGTGAGCCAATTCTTTAAGTTGGGAAACAGAAGATTGATATTCGTCAACCCGATATTGGATGTGTGACTTGTGATTGTCTTCATGCTTCAAAAAAGGAGCAGACTTCACTTGCTCCTCTTTAATTTTGGATGAACTAAGTCCTTTCAGATGAAAATATTGTATCACACAATAATCATCAATTATTTCGATGAAGCGTAGTTCACCATTGATGGCTGCTGTCAAACAAATACTAAACAAAGTAGTTTTGTCAAATTTGAAGCTAAATCTGTATTAGGTTTCTATCATACTCATACCTTAGATATAGTAATTCTGCGAAAATCGTATAAGTTGAGAAATACTAGGACAAGTTTTTCAATACTTAATTACATAAAGCTAACATTCTTCAAATACTACACTGAAAAGAATGGACTAAACTAGCAAGGGTTTGTCATCATTTTCACTAGTATTTTACTATCTGTTGCTGTTAGTATGAGATTTAAATGATATTTTTTTTTTTTTATAAATCCCTTTGTTTTTTGCAAATAACATGGATAGGAAAGTAATCTTCATGGTGAATAATTAAATCTTTTGTTTTTATATTTCTTTATTATTGATTATGTTGTGCTGAAAGGTAAATGGGCTTTAGAATTTTTTTCCCCAATATTTACTGAGTTCGCAATTCATACAATATTTCCATTAAATTTTCTCTTGCACACATTTCTGTTGAGTATTTTTTCTTTTCTATAAATTTAACTCATTTTACTCCTATTACTTGTATTGTGTTAGTGTTGGTATTGTTATTCTTTTGAAATCGCCTGTTCTTCATGTGTCAGCTCATGTCTGCCATTTTACACACAAACACATAATGTCAACGTTATACGTATATATTAGTATTGTATAGTAACTGAGTTATCCCGTTTATCCTTAGAGGTTTTTCTTTTAATTTTTTGAATATTTTCCAGTCCCTCTCTCTCTCTCTCTCTATCTATCTCTATCTCTCTTTCCCTTAGTTGCGTCAATTCATTCCATTATGATGAAAAATCCATTAAAACACTTCAGACAGCAGAATTGTTGGGGAGCATGAGAAAGGAATTCAAGTGTTGCAATACTGTAATTTAGTTGAAGTTTTTTCTCTCATGGCAAATGGCATTGTCACACACCCTTAGAACAAATTCACAAATATTTCAATGCATTAAAGTCAAATAAGAATTTTTTGCTTTTGCTTTTGCTTTTAATTTTATTTTTATTTTTTATTTCTTTTTCAATTTTTCGTATAGAAAAAGTTGCTGAAACTAGAAAATGTCATTTGTGTATTGCATTCTCTCTGGGTAAAAGCCTAAAAGTAAATATTTGTTCTTTTGATATGTGCAGGAATTAAGTGCATCATACACAAACTTCTAAGTCAAAACGAAGTAGAAGGACTGATTTTTTTTATTTTTTGTTTTCATTCCTTTCTTTCGTCAATAGTTAATGTATAACTTTAGTTGGTTGGTTGTCGGTTGGTTGGTCGTTGCTTGTTTAATATGCAAGCACTTTCTTTTATATTAAAAATCTTCAACAAAAGATTCACCAAGAACTTCCTTTTCAGCAGTCTGCCCTCTTGTGTAGTAGAATATGGTAAGTTACTACTGGCATCATTAACATTTATTAGCTTATCAAGCGGCAAACTCAAGTAGAAAAATCTCTTTTATTAACGAGAAAAATTGAAGTTTACATTTCAGAAAGGCTAAAGAAATTTTTGAATATTGTGGCTATGATTTTTTTAATACAATACATGGTGAAAAGCTTAAGGCCTTGAGATTTATACTCTTTGATCGCTTCATCTAAGTTTTTGTAATAGAATTTGTCTTAACCAGAAAATGGTTTTAAGGAATTTATGAAAGTATTTTTTTTTTTTGTTTTATTTTTTATTTCAGTTTTTTTTTCGTTTTCTGCCTCTTTTCCTAAATTTCTATTAATTTATCAAAGCTTCTTTGCTAAAGCAATTAATAAATTTTTGTTATTTTACATAAGGAAATTATTTTTCATCACTTGACCTCGAGGCATTTGTGGCCTTCTTTTTTCCTAAACATCCTTGAAAACATCCTTCACTCTAAACAAAATAAGCGCGTGTAGTTTAGTTTTTCTTTCTCATGGATCTGTTCTTTGTTAAATTTTGTTTCCCATTTTTCTTTTTTTTTTTCTTTTATAGATAATAAAAGTACAAAAGAAAAGATCCTTTAGGGCACATGAACAGAAGAAATTAAACAGAAACATACTCGCTCAGATACACATAGTTATCTAGATAGAGCGACTAATTTATATCTGTGTATGCTTAGTAGTAGACCGAAGGCAAATCCTTTCACAAACAAACGCAGTCGAATATGAATGATTTTTTTTGTTGTAAGCATGTTGTACGTGTTCTACGCTTGGTTCGCTTGTTAATGTTAATGAGTCTAATGATGCCAATTAAGCTCAAAGCGTTATGAGTTTATCCAAAAGCTGAATCGAGTCGAGTCGAGTCGAGTGGAATAGAAGGAAATTCAGCTGAGTTGAATTGTGTTAAGTCGGATGCCGCAGTCATTCTATTCTCTATTTCTGTTTTCTCCGCGACACGCTTATTATGTAACTTAGGCTCATCCTTCCACATCTATATATGTTAGTATATTTTTGTGTATGTGTATGTATGTTTTGTGGTATGTGCTTAACTAATTTCAGGTGTACACAAATGAGTAAATATCCGGAATAACCTAATGTTCTTTTCGCTTGTTAATAATTGCACTCACATTCAAATCGCAATTATGTAAATAGTTTTATCTATGCTGCCATGAATTTGAATGAATGATTTGTTCGGGTTGGCGCCCAGATACCTAATAGTCATAATAATAGTAGTTTTAGTCCCCTTTTTTTATAGTATTGTAGTCAAATTGTTGGCAGCATAATCGGTTCATTTGGGTTAGTCTGTTAAGCCCACGTCTTTGTGCTAGTTTTGTAATCTTTGCATTTGGTCATTTTCCTCCTCGTTGGCAATAAAATGCGTGTAAAACAAATTTAACAAAATGACACACAAAGCAGTGAGTAAAAAACAAAAAAATAAATATATATATATATGAAAAGTGTTGGGAAATGAAAATATTACTGCAGACTTTTGGGTGCCATGCAAAAGTTTGAACTATTGTATGATACAATAGATAGTTTGCTATGATGGTCAGCATTGATGGTAATTTGATTTTTTTATTGACTTAATGGGAATGTTTACTCTTCGAATATTCTCATATATTCTATGAAAAAGAAGGGATACCTTAACATTATCAAAATGGATGCAGGGACACGGAAATGGCATCATTTTAAGTTTGACATTTGACATAAAGCAACTCCTCTTTTTGAGGGTAAACTCAACCCCTCTAAATACAATTATTTGATATTGCATTTTTATGCAAAGAATAGACATTTTAAAATGCAAAGAGATTAAACAAAATTTGTCTTAGTTGTAAAAGTTGTTATAGATTTGAATTAAAGATACAACACATTGTGAACGGAGAGAGTGTCTGGGCATTGAAGTATAATGAAATGAGGGGGTCACGCCATAGTTTGGCGTTTTCTTAACTTTTAAATGGGCACAGAGTTCCTTGACTTCTTATTTTTGTTACTGTGAGTTTGCTATTTTTTTGATTTATGTTGCAGTAAGCAGCCGAATCCGACAAACTAATGTCAACTAACCATGCTCCATGCACAATCATGGATACTTAGAGATACTCACAGCTACCCACAGATACACAATGACTTTGCTGCATCATTAGGCTGACTGCATGAGCCCATAATTCATATGATGGAAGATGACAAACTTATATAGTTTGGAAGAGGGTTGCTTTGACTTCTCCTTCTTATTATGTCTTTTTATTTATTTTGTTTTTTTTTTTTCTTCTTGTCGTTGTTGCCTGTTTTATGTCATCTCATACGCATTTTTGTCTTTTTGGGATTATCTTAGTAGTTTCTTTTATCATTTCATTTGCTCTTTGCTTTAGTCTATGACGATGATGATGATGAGTTGTTGATGTTGTTGTTGTTGCTGGCTTTACGCCTTATAAAGCGCAATGCCATAATTATATTGCATACATTTTTAGACATGTGTGCTCCATCCACACAATTTATGCATTAGAAGAGCCATGTGTGTGAGCGCTGTTGGCCCATAATTTATGAGCCAGCCATGTTGACTACTTTCGTTATGTCATTTCTACAAAATTAGACTAATGAGGTAATTTTTGTTTTTTCCTCTCTTGCTTTATTTCCTTAATTTTTTTTTTATTTTTTTTTTTTTGGGCGTTGGCATAGTTTAGTTTAAAATTTAATTATCAATCCTTTTGATACCATAGTATATCATACGAAAAGCATTCCAGACTAAAGGATTTCTTAAAAAATGTTATTTCCCTCGTCAATTTCCAATAAATTTTCAAACTCGAGCACATGCTGGAAGAAGTCAAAGTAACAAAAGGCAAAAGGCATAAACTTTTAAGGCGTCGTTTCTCTTATCAATTTGTTTCTTTCATTCAAAAACCACCACAACTACCCTTGTATCGTAAAAAACGAAGGACGAACGTATAAGGGAAAAAGAAAAAATGTAGTGGAAAGAAAAAAAAATTGTTAAGAAGTATGAGTGGAACAAAGCCGTAAAACTATTTTGAACCAAGTTATGTTCTGACGCATAACTTTTGCCACGAGTTGTCAGTTTGAAGCATAACAACTTGTAAAACATTTGCCGTTTTAACCCAACAATGATAACAACAGCAACAACACAACAAGGACGCACTAAAATGATGAAGATAAAGAAAATGAAAAAAAGAGCATCTGAACGACAAACAAACGAAGATGTCGGAAGTAGTAAAAAGTAGGAGCGACCTCAAGTAAACTTCCGGCTCAACTGCTTAACTTAAGCACCTGTTTCGAAAGAAACTTGTTACGATTTACTCCGGTTTTTTCAATCTTTCTGCGTCGTGTATTGTAAAAATATTTTCTGGTTTTATTTATTAATATTTTGTTTTCTTCATTTTTTTATAAAAGTTTCTTTGGTTGACAAAGAAAACAAAAGGATGGAAGAAAATTCTACTTAGATAGGAAGATTAGTTCTATAAAATTACTGATATTTGCTAGTATTTTTGCTTTTTTTTAGTTGTTTTTTTTTTGCATATTCATAAAATACATATTGTGCGACAAATTGAAAAACGCTTGTGTGTTTAAAAAAAAAATAAATTAATTTTTTGGAAGCAACAATTTTTATCACAACAATTTTTTTCCTCAATTTGAATAAGGATCGCTTTAATAAACGGTCAGCACACAAAAACCGGACAACTTTCATCTCATGCCATTTATTCACCTTATAAAATGAAAGATGATTAAATATATTTTCTGTATGTTTAGAAAAAAATTGGGATGGGTAGTATGGCCACCCACCGTAAAATATCTTACATGAAAACGTAAACCATCGGGAATTCACACAATTCAAATAAGCCTCCAAAGATGAATTTACCACGAACGACAAGTTGTCATTCATATTGTCTAGTATAGACATATGCATAAATGCATTCATATTCTGTTTTGAAAATATTCATGCACGCACAATACGAATAATTTTCTATTTAGGTATTTTTAAAGTGCACTCAAACTGCTTATAAATAAGTAAATAAATAATACAATACATACTTACATACGTTTGGTTTTTAGGGTGCTGTACCCATAGGGACCTAACGGGACACTATTACTAAGCTTACGCCGTCCGTCCGTCCGTCCGTCTCCTGCTCTATCTCATGAACCGTAATAGGTAGAGAGTTGAAGAGTGTGTAATTCACTTGTGTGTAGAGCGACAAATACTAAAAATACACATTTTTGAAGCATGTAATCTTTTGTTTAACTTTTTTTTTTTGTAGTATGCTTTTAGTCTGTTAATTGTAATATACTTTTATGCTGTTAAATATGCACATAATGTCATATTTTGAGCAAAAAATCTTTTACGATGGTACGGAACCCTCCGTGTGCGAACCTGACTCACACTTGGCTGATTTTTTACTGAACGGGAAATAAATTTAGCAGCTTTCATGTGTGTGGAAATTTTAAACTATTGTAAATTTTATTAGGACTTCCAAAATTTTCATATTACCCATTTATACAAAAAATTTTGTATGATTTCAATAATATTATATATATTAAAATTGAAAACATTTTATACACGAAAATTATTTTGTTCATCAGCTTCAGTGTCTTCATTAGCAAATACACATAAGGAGCAAGAAATACAAAGAAGTACAACTAAAAACAAAAAGTTATAGATATTTTCGTTTTCAAGTTAAAAAGTTTCTTACTCAAGAATACTACGTCAAGTATGATAAATAAGCCTCTATTTCCTTTGGTGTTATGAACTATAATGATAATTTGAGCGATAAGGGCGAGAAATACTAAAATGCCAGCAGCTGTGATTAGGAACATTCTGCGCTGGAATAAAAAAAAAAAGAAGATTTGACGTCACATTATAAATCAAAGTTTTCAGATGAAATCAAACGATAATTATATATCAAACTAAGTATAAAATGCATTGGCTTACCAGGAGCATTCCAACCAAAATAATAACTCCACTTATAAGAAGCAATCCATTCTGAACATAGAAAGCATAATAGGATTCTTCTTAAAAAAAAAAACGAAATAATAGCAATTTAAATATGCTGTAAGTAAACTGCAGATAAACTCCAAATACCTTTCGCCACAAAAAGTTTAAATACTGATACTCCTATAAGTACGATTCCCGTTAATATCAGACTTATTCGCGCACCCTGACCACAACACATATTTACGTTTCTTTCGTTATTTTCTTGTTAAAAATCACAAAAACAAAAATGTTCAAAATATACTAATTTATTGAATTATTTTTTGAAGTTTCAATAGCTCGTTCCTATTTTAATCTGTTCCGTTTTGAACTGAGTGTCAATGGAAACCACTAAAAAGAAGATTAACATTGGCTTCACAGAATAGGAGGAAATTACTAATGCAAACAGAAGATATTATATGATGATACAATAGAACAACATTCCAACGAAGAAGTAACTGACCTTCCATGTCACGAATTGACAAGAAGTAGACGCTTGTCATTGAATGTAACCTTATTAATTAATATATTTTTTTTACGTGTATCGATTGGCATTGGCAAGTAGTACTTAAAAACGAGTTCTAAGTCATCCATACTATTATATAACTGACCATTCGAAAATGTTCGATATTGTTATTCCTCTCATTGTTAAAAAGTACTTATTGGTTTTATTTTTTTTTTTTTAAGGAAACAAGTAAACAATTGGGGTTTTTGAAAAAAAAAATACTTTACTGGATTTGTGAGACTCCAGCGAGCTTATCCAATATAAAGCTAAACATATAAGTTGAATGATCAATGATCTAATGCATGAAACCTTTTTCATGCTCCTAATACCCATATTATTGCAGACTTATTGCTTAAGTGTTGGTACGATTAGAAGTATAACTTGTTGATGTATCTAAAAGCTTTGTTATTTGCTATATGTAAATATTTAGCGATTTATTTAAATTTTTGTCTTCCAAGATTGCGTTATTATTGAAAGGTTATTTGTAATAATATAAAATTTTAGGTGGATGAACTAATATGAATAAAGACAGAGGTTTTTGGTGATTAATAATTTTAGCTGTAAAGTAACAAGAATAAGAAACAAATTCTTGTGAGAGGCAACAGAACAAAGTCTAAATGATCTGTACATTATAGAATAAATCAAGATTTATTATTAAAAAGTAGCTCAGTCAATTCGTCAAGAAATAATCATTTAGAAACACATGAAAATAACAAAGTGAACAAGCGCAAACTACAAGCTCATCACAATGATGGATTTCTCTTGATGCTCTTTGACAAAGTTAGTTTAGAAAAATTTGTTGTTGTATGACAGATCACAAAATAACTTTTTAACTAATCACAAATCAAACGAAACCAATTCATTATATTGAAATAAATTTTGTTGTTATTAATTCATTACGTATATAAATAAAATATTTAAAAAACGGAATCATTTTTTCAAACTTTCGATTCATGTAGTTTTAATAGTATAGTCCATTGAACCAGATTGCACTTAAAACACAATTATCTCAACAAACCAAAACCACAAATGAAGTGTTCAAATGAAAGTAAGGATAACAAACAATAAGAAAAACAATAACTAAAAATCAGGAATGAGGACAACAAATAGACTGAGACAACAATTGGATAACACTCAAGGACAGACCAACTATTAGTACGACAGCTAGAAAACCAAAAGACCGCACTAAAAATACTTGTAATCGTATATATAAAGACAATTCAAGCATATCCTGATGCGATGTTTTATTGTCATTGCTTCGAAGGATACAAAAACAAAAAGAGAATAAGGAAAGCAAGCAAAAAAAAGAAATGAACTACAAGAAAAAAAAAAGAACAAAATTTATAAAATAATAAAATTAATTAAAAGTAAACATAGCGCCAGACAAAGAATTTTTTCAATTCAGAATTGCATGAAGAAAAAATAATAAAAATGAAAAATGAAAAGAAAAAAGAAAAAAGAAAAAAGAAAAAAGCAAATCAAAAGACAATATAATAAAACACAACATGAAAAGCGCAATACAAAAGGTGAGAATTGGGCGTGAAGGAACAAATGGCGTTCGGCATGAACGACATTGAGTAATGAGAGGTGACCAGTAATGACAACATTTTGTTGAATTTGTGGTTTTTAATTGTGATGTTTTGTTTAAATTTCCAGGAAAATGCTATGGATTTTTTTTTATTGTGCTAAGGATTTAAAAAAGACCCTAAAAATAAATAAAATTTAATAATAAAATCTTTTAAAGATGTACAGAAATATTAAGCAAACTTTATGGTGCTTAAATT
The DNA here is from genome assembly GCA_035041805.1 of Amiota mariae. NCBI lineage: Eukaryota > Metazoa > Arthropoda > Insecta > Diptera > Drosophilidae > Amiota > Amiota mariae. The sequence continues at coordinate 17,483,203 of JAWNKV010000370.1, read as the reverse complement.
ATAATATAATTAAATTACTAAACTAAGTTTTTCTTATACAATAGTGTTCAATGTAATGAAGAGGCCGGTTTATCTTTAAATAGTCCTGAGCCCTTTTATCTACTATCAACCAATAATGTTGGCGATCTACTGAAGTAAGGTTCATCTTAAATCTTAAAAATGTTCTTCCTTGAATTGAGCCAATGAAAGCAATGACAATGGAATATTTTAATCACAAATTAGATAACAAATAATATTTAAGTTCCTTGGTTGTTGTCCTTATATTATAGCTACAGGTTCTGTTACAGAGAAAATTATTAAATCTCACTCACGACAAGAGAATTAATTTTTTATCAAAATTAGTATTAAATTTTTTTCACTGAAAATAACACCGATTAAATACAAAAGTACCCTTTTTTAAAACTGAATAGAAAGCGTCACAATACAAATTTTGGCTTAGTATTTTTATCGAAATTACTAGATTCATATTGATTTAATTTTAACATTATCAAATCTACAGTTTCCCAAATAGAATATTTTATTTTTTCTAACTATTTATATTTTAACAAGATTTTTGTTGAAAAATTTAAATTTATCTTTAAATTGGCCTTCATATAAGCAAAAAAAAAAAAAAAAAACACATATGCTGCAAAATAAAGATATTTACACATTGTTTAAGGTATAAGCACGTCGTTGTCTTTAACAAGAGAACAACAAGAACTTGAACACATGCTGACATTGTTTATATGACAAACTCAAGCAGAAAAAAAACAAGAAAACCACAAAAAAAAGGAATTTCTGTTGAGATTACTTCATACACAATATTCACACGTTCAACATTCATGTACAATATACGACTACATACTTATATTTTTGTGAGCGGGACAGACAGACAGGCAGTCAGGCAGACATGTGGACAGATATAAAACGACGTAGCTCACAGAGAAGTGCCGCAATTTTTCGGCTAAAAATCCATCTCAGCATGTAAGAGGAGAAAAACTCAGAAAGAAAAATGTTGTAATAGCAACAACGACAACAACAACAAGGAAAACCAAGGTGAAAAGCTATGATAGCAATGCCATGCCATCGCAACTGTGAAGGAAAAAAGAAAAACCTGAGGTGTAATATCCTGCCTGCGGACTTGACAAACAAACGACACGGTGATGTTATGCCAGCAAACCTACAAACATACAAACATACAAACACTCACTCACTCACTCAGTCATTCACATCATCCAAAAAGAGTAATGCAGATGTGTGCATTGTATAGCCCCCAATACCACAAGCACAGTCACAACCATACTCTCCTCCATAATCACAACCATAGTCACCCCATATCGCAATCATTGTAACAAGCTCCTTCTGTGTATAGTACAGACACAATAGCCGAATGATACTCAAACGCACTGTTGGTGGTCCAAATTCTGCGTTTAAATATTTCAGTTTATTTTGTGATTCATTCGAGTTGTTCTACAAACGCACATACTCGTACACACACTCATACTCACACATATGAGATGACATTCACTCATACACGTGGCTGTCTTCTTTTTATTTCTTGGTAGCATGTCCCATTTTGCGACTTTTATTAAATGTTGCGTATACAACGTGTTCAACGCGGCAGGAACAGCATGCTAAAGCTTTGTCGTGCCAGCATTTTTAATACCACAAACAAAAAAGTATATATCTACGAGTATATATATATATATTATATTTCTACAATATAAGGAGAGTGGCACTCATGAATCGACGTAGCGTATCAAAATGAATTATTGCCGTCAAATTACTTTTACTGCCACCGTGGATTAGTTTTCGTCTTTACGTGTATATATTCAGCTTAATGTGACTTTCAATTTCATTGGAATGCCCTACACACTTTTCCATTAGCTTTATTCTTTTGAGGAAGTGATGAGAAGATATTTATTGGGTTTGGAGTTGTTTACTTGATATAATTAAAATTATTAAATTGTTAATAGTAGTAGTATGAACAAAAGACATTGGTAAATCAGGCATCTGGGATATGGAAAAGGAGAACCAGTGATTGATTTCTTTTCAAGTAATGCGTTTTTTTGGTGTTGTCCAGGTTTTCAGGTTCGCGGAGTATCTATTTCTGTGCCTGACATTTTTCTCTCTCTCAGTGAATAAAAACTTAAATAACTTAAAATTTAGTATTACACAACTCATGATTTTTCAGTAACATAAAGGAGATTTCAATCATCACATGACCATATTCAATTCAGGAGGAATCAACTGATTTACTCATTCATTTCCCATTTGAACTTATTAATAACTGTCGGTGTGCCTAGATGTTGCTTTTTCTTTTTCTGGATGTCACTGTGGCAGCTAAATTGAATTTTTTTTATGGTTTCTAATAAGTCAAATTCTGAAGGCTTCAACTTGACTTTTGGAAGAAATTAAATCCCCTTAGACATTTGTTGCATTTCAGTAAGTTCTCTGTACTTACTTTCGTCTTGCTGTTATTCTTCTTTAGTTTTCTAATTGACTTATGGCAATTGAAAAGTACCATTAAAGGCTTACCTTATTCAATTTTCTATAAATGGCGCCGAGTACTACATAAATTTGATCAAAACATGCATAAGTATTTATATATTTACAAGGGACGGGAAGTGTAAAGAGATAAGTAAATCAAATCAAATTTTTCAACGAAGGCAAAATTCCTTCATCAAGTTATCAATGCTGACTGTCTATCCATCTGAGGGTGAGGTCCCTTAGAAAATCGCTCTTTAAGCACTCAGTGTTGATGGTTGCCAGCTTTAGCAGAGCATAAATTCAATCAAGGCGAAGCTAGTTACTTGACTTGACTTGGCTTGCTTACTTGATGTTTGCGATTTTCCACAACGACAAGGAAGTGTAAAAAGATTTTCTTCATTTTATAAGTAGAAGAGAAAAGGACAAAATTCTAAGTCGACTATAAAAGATAAACAACTGCAAGCAGGCAGGGAAATAACCAATGTCTTATAGAATTTACGCTAAATGCATTTCGAAATGAGAAAAGAGTATAACATGGTAGAGTAAAATAGAATAGTTGAAAAATATATATAGATATACTAGTTGGTTCCATCGTTCATTCATTCATTTCTTTAGTTTAGTTAATGTGACAGCCATCAGGACGAGTATGAGAAGCCAAGTCGACGAGTATACGAGTAGTAGACAAGGAACACACAAATGTCAAGCAAGCCAACGCGTCGCTATAATGCATCCTTTGAATGCACACAAATAAAGACATCATCTGTTTTCATTTGTATTATGTTGCACTTACTTATTGTATCTTTCTCTCGCTCTCTCTCTCTCTCTCTCTCTCTCTCTCTCTCTCTCTCTCTTTCTCTCTCACTCATTGTATTTCTTTTTCTGTATGTTTTTCTGTAGTATTCCTGACAGTATTAGCCTCAGGAGTTGCCACAAAAGCGGATTTATTTAGCGGCATTGTACTTTTCTCTGTCGTCTCACCATCATCACATGACGCTTTTTTGTTTGTTTTGTATTATTATTTATATTTTATTTATTCTACTATTTTCTTTTTTGTTTTTTTTTTTATTTTTTAACCTTTCATGTGCATTTTAAAGTCACACAATGAATTTTTGTATACTTTAAGGTGTTTAAAAATTGAAAGAAGTTTGTTTTTCTGACTAAAAGAAGACACAATTAAACAAAAAATTAAAAAATTATTTTGTATTGTTAAAATTGTGTATTTATGCCAATTTATTTCCAACTTTAGTTTCCTAATTCATATTGATTTTATTAATATACTGAAAACATATTGAGGTGAAGTAGATCTCCTTATGCGTTATTATTGAAAATGTTTTTAATGATCATGCTCCATGTGATCTCGATGGTGTCTCAATTTTTACATTTATCTTTTAATGCTCGCATCAATTGCATGGATCATGTTTGGTGGAGATCTCAAGTGATGGTGTCTGATTCCAACAAACCATGTTCTTTTGGCTACAACTCACAAGCCAATTTTATTCTGTCTTTATCGCCAGTAATAATTGAATGCAAAAATACTTTATTTTGTAGCCACGAATTGGATTTTTAGGTGCAAAAATTTAGACATTTAGAAAGTTTTTTTTTTTTGCAAAATGACAAATATTGCAATTATGTAAGTACGAGTTTTTCCAATGCACTTAAATGCAAAAATTAATGGCAGACAACTTTAACTTCAAAATCCCTTCGAATATTATATTCTAATATACAATTAAATCATTTCTTTATTTCAAATTCGCAGTTTATTTCGAATGTTACTTTATACACAAAATCAATTCAATAAAGAAAGCGAAGAGGAACCACACTTTAATTGAAGTTCTTGATGTTATTGTTGTTTTTGTTGTGAGTGTTGATGTTCCAACAACTAGCACTAAGAAAATATAACCTGGCAGATGAAGAATAATACACAAATGAGATAAAATGATGATGAGCGAAATGAATAAACGAATGTGAACAATTAAGTAAATCGCTTGTCATAGCATGCAATCCATCGGAAGTTGCAGTAAGCGATCCAACATAATAGGATCCAACTAAGTAGTACGAGTAAGACCCACTATGAATACTACTTTTTATGTTGCACCCATTTATTACCTGCACTGCATAACCATCAATTGAAAATCCTTTAAATTGATTTGCACCATTTTTGGATACTACAAGATTCTTCAACTATGTGTTGTTTCAAAAGATTTTATTCCAAATAAAATGTACATCACAAGCATATATTTCTTAAAAGTGTATTTTATTATGTATTTATATATAATAAATAATGCCAACAAGTCTTAAGACACGTGAATACAATGAATCAAATTCCAAATCAACATCATCTATCCATTTATCTAACTAAACATTCATTCATCTTTAACTACACATGTATTTATGTAAATATAAATTCGCATTGCTACCCATGATATCGCCAATGATGGCGTCACCACAACGCTCTCATCTCTCATCAACACAGTAGTTGTCGTCATCGTAGTGGTCGTCGTTTATTCTTGTCCTGGTAATAAATCTCAGCTCGTTGCATGTTCAAATGGTCACTGTTGACACTAGGGACAGACAGACATTCCTACACTATTTGCAATGATTAGTATAGGTTAGTTTGAATTGCTTTATTTAGTTGGTTGAATGTTGAATGCATGAATGTCGCCATGTCGCCACAGTTGACATAGATTTGTACTCGAAGGTAGCTTGACAATGAATCTGTATTTACTTATGTAGGTAAATCAGTAGGTAGGTAAGTAAGAAGATAGGTCGGTAGAAAGGATGTTCAATATTGACATGAAAATCACACAAACGGACATAATGTCCACAGTTGTCAAGCGATCTCAGAGTAAACAATTTAGATTAAATGTGTACTGTATGTGAGTGAATTGCAGTGAAGTTAAGATGGAACTGAGCCATGCCATTCCATTCCATTCCATGGCATCATACTTTGCTCAGTGAGCTGAGACTTTGTGAATCATTAGTTGGGCGTACTTAATGCATATAATGTCTTATTTGCTTCAGTTAGGAGACAAAGTAGCATATGAAGTGTTTTTGTCTTAAACTAAGAATATTTGTGTACACAAATAACTTGTTGCTTCCTTAAAGGTTGGTGAAATAACAAAAATTGATTACATTCGTTGAACTTTTGACCTGATTTAATACAGATAATTTTTTTTTTTATACTAAAAGAAAATTAAATAAATGAACAACTATAAGATTATACAGAAATAATATAAATTTATTTTTCTCTTGGCAATTTCAAATGCATAAAAACAATATAGGTAGGCATAGTAGACTATAGTGTTTGTTATAATTTTTGATAATATGTGATATTGGTTGGATAAAGTATTCTGTAGCAACATAATGACTTAGTGCTATAAATTCTCACATAGTGACGTTCGATATTGGGCTATGCTAAATGGATACGGATGCGAATGTAAATACATAATATGAAATTGTTTTCTTGGTTTCATATATCTTCATACAAATTAATTAATAAAAAAAATGGAAACATTTCCAGGCAGAAGTACATGTCATAGAACAATGTATTAGAGAATTAGAATGTGCTAAAGCTAATACGAGTAACCACACACTCATTTACTCAGATAGCAAGGCTGCACACCAGGCCCTCAACTCCAGTTCAAATCGAAGAATGTTTGGGACTGTTTAGTGTTAAGGTGTTGACACATGATCATAAACAATTTGACATACAATCTGATATATTTATATGATAGGATATTTGTACCATATTATATGAAGAACTGTCCACACACGTTTTGATTACTATGACGAAAAATATGATTTGAAGTTTGTGTGGCATAGAAATGAGGCATAGCTTTTTTGTTGCCCCCACGATGTCAGTATACTCTTCACGCATAAGTTTGTCATAAAGTCTGTAACGCACAGGAGGAGACATCGGAGACACCATATATTCTTGATCAGCGCGACGAGAAGAGAGATCATCTCTAGCTATGTCCACCAACCTTCTAAATTTCAAGACTCTCGGAATACGAGAAGGGGTGTGAAGAGTATTACAACTTCTGCAAAGCCAAAGTAAGTCTTTTTTTATATTTTTATATGATTTTTTTCAAGTATCAGGCTTGCCAACTTTGAGATTGCTTATTCAACAAATACAATTAAATTAAATTAAAAATAAAAATAAAAATGATAGCTGCGTATGAATAAAAAAATGTGCACCCTTGCGTCTTTAATTATTGTGAGAAAAAAAAAAAAGAAAAGGACGCAAAGAAAAGAAAAGAAAGGAATGTATGGCTTAAAGAGTACATTCTCAAATAATTCATATTTAAATGAATAGATTTATTTTTATTTTCATAAAAATCACAACGAATGGTCAAAGTTATAAAAAGTAGTATGTCATTCAATTAAATTCAAAATGTCAAAAATGACAAAAAAGAAAAAAAACAAAAAAAAAAACATTCATTTTAGAACCAGGAACAACTATGTATTTGTTAAATATTTCAATTTAATCTCCAGTCAACAAAATGTTACATTAGGGTTTTTGTTGGTTTCTGAATTATGCACACTTGGTTTGCCATTATTTATGGCAAGACTAAATCAGAAACCAAACACAAAATATAAAGTGCAAAATATTTCGATTGGTAAATGTTTGCAAATCTTTGGGTTCCACTAAATTTATTACTTCTTTGAAAGTAACAAAATGAATCAAAAAGGATTAATGCTGAAGCCAAGTACTCAGCTGCCTGAGTTTAAGTCTATATTTTGTAGCATCGGAACGAGACCGCTTCAGGATTGGGACAAGAAAGTCCGAAATGGACAGATCAAGCGAATTTCAGACGAACACATACAAAATTTGGTATTGGAAATAGTTGGAAATAACCCAACCACTACTTTCGTTTCCATTCCTTCAGATCCCAAAGAAACCCTAAAAACAAAGCTGCCGTTTTTGACCATGATTGTAAAGAATATGAGAAGACTGTTCATTTTTGAAGTTCAAGTAAGTAAATAATAATTATATATAAAATAATAATAATCTTACATTTTGTTATTTATAATGTAGATTCTTGACGATAAATACATACGACGTCGTTTTCGCGCAAGCAACTATGTACAAAGCCCTTCCTTAAAACCATTTATATGCACAATTCCGCTACGTCTCGATGATGGTTGGAATCAAATAGTATTTAACCTATCAGACTTTACACGTCGTGCTTACGGCACTAAGTACAGGGAAACCATACGTTTACAAATCCATGCGAACTGTCGTATACGACGTGTATATTTCTCAAATAGAGTATACGCTGAGGATGAATTGCCAAGCGATTATAAATTGTATCTACCAGTAGAAAAGTCAGAGCCGAAATTAAAAGCAATAATCTAGTGATCGTAATTTAAAACAGGCTGTTTCATATGCAATACACATTATCATATTAATTATTGGCAAATAATCCAGAGATAAACAATATTTGATATCCTAGAGGAAAATAGAACATTAATAAAAAATCCGATAAGAAGTATTATTTATTCATTAAAAAAAAAAAAAAAAAAATGGAGGGGAGCCTTATTACCATTAAAAACTTCATACAACTTCTCTATATAATGTATCGTATACCTAAGATCATCACAGATCTTCCAGTTATTAGCTAATACGGGGGACATAGGGTGAGCCAATCTATCAGAAATGACTTTGAAACAGACAATTTAATAGTTCGTTGGTCGGTTCTATGTGAATGAGTGTAATCACCAACTTTATGCAAATGACCAAATGCATCATCAGATATTAAAAATTTGATTTTATATCCTTCAAATAAGTGAACCATTGACGCAGTGAATGCATAGACACTAGTTCCTCAGTTTTTAAGCATGGAGCATCGATGAGTTGTTATCGATAGCGATCAACAATAACAGTTTAATGACACCACTCTGATCCCACAAGATGCAGAGAAAACCCTTATTTCCATGAATGTCTTGGGTTTTACTATTAAATACGCTGTAATTTCAAAACCTTCCGTATAATCAATTAATAAAATCTATAAACTCATACAATCCATCAGATACATCTTAAGTAGAAAATATATTATAAATATGACATCATAAATGGAAATACAGTTTAATTTATTTAAAATGATTTGAATTCTCAAATGAAATTTGCTTAGAAATTTGGCATAAATAAAAATTTAAGAGAAAATAAATATATAATAAATTCAAAGTTAAATTAAATGAAATGAAATTCTTTATTTTCTTTTAATTAAACTTTTAAATTTTCTGAATTTTTTTTTTTTTTTAAATTACTAACCATCTATAGAAAATTAAACTTTTTAGCAAATATTTCTTATTTAATATTAAGTAAAATTTTCTCTTCTGAACAAAGTACACAGTACACATACATACACAGATACAGGACATACACACTTGTATGTATTTTATTAGTTTGTTGACATGTTTAATTCCTCATAAAATTATGTGCATACGAAATGCATAAACAAAATAAAAAAAGATGTTATAAACAAAAAATGGAAGATGCATAACACATAAAAGGACAATAACGACTATGTTAGACCTTACACAAAATGAGAATATAGACATCTTGGGGAAATGTCCGTGCTCCGAATAACAGGTAGACTCAGTACAAACTGAACAAAACTTAATATATTTCTATTTGTTTTCAAAATTGTTTCTTTTTAACATGAAATTTGGGGTTTGAGGTCACATAACACAACTTTACTCAAGTCATCGAATTTAATATTGTATAGAGTCTTTTAAACTGAACAATTATTTACGTGAAAACTACTAAAACATCTACTACTTTTAGCGAGATGTCAACTGATGACTTTAGCGTTTGAAGCAGAAATCAAATCCTCAAATAGTAAAGTTTCGTTCACAAGCAAAGACATTGATCTCAAGTCAATGCTAGCAGCGTAAGCTCACTTTCTATCGGGATATAATAACGAGACGACAGCAACATTGTCAGAGGCAACTGAACACCTACAATTATACAATAATTCAAAGGTAAAAATTAACAAATTTTCATCACAAAAAGAAAACCTTATGCAAAATATCAACTCATAATGCTGATCAAATATATAAATATGTTGGTTTCCATGTTTTTTCAGAACACTAGTGGAGAAATTTTAGCAATTGGGACACATTACTATTTAGGCTTTTTAGAAGCAATTCAAAGAAGAGAGACTACATGATATTTAATCACTTATCAGAAGATTTTATCTGCAGTGACCATATTCTGTTTTGAGACCTTTAAAAATGAATAGAAGGACTACAATTTCCGAACTTTTGTCTGCTCCACATAAAAGTTTTGAAAGGTTAGTTATATTTTCTATAAAGTTACAAGCATCAACACAAATTTAATAAACTGTTCTTAGAGATACACTTGCATATGCATAGATTTGAGTGGTATAGGCCACAAGATGCCAGAGGAAAATCAAGCAGACACCAATGCAAAAGCAAATATACTGAGACAGAAGCAACAGAGAAAAACAAACACTGACTGACAACGTCGGTTTTCTACATTTTTTTTTAACGAAACACATATGGCACAAGATATAAATGCATATGTCGCCATTGAAGAAGAGAAAATAGTTCAAAGAGAATTATGTAAAGATGAAATAGGCGAATGACACTGCAGAGTATAAACACAACTAACATCAACAATAACAACAACAACAATAAAAGTAAGAATAGTAAGAATAGTTAAAGCACCAACAAAAAGTTTTAAGCAAAAGCCTGTTGACTGTGTCAAGTAGAGACGGAGGTGGTGTTGATGTTGATGTTGATGTTGGTATAGCACAGTGGCTTAAATTAGCATTTTTACAAATACTTGACAGATTCGCTTTCTTTTTTTTTTGTTTTGTTTTGTTTTGTTTTGTTTTTCATCATCATCATCATCTTCTTCTCCTTAGTATGGTTTTCCACAGTTTCCCATAAAATTACACCCACATCACTCATTTAGTCCTTTTGCATATATAATTTGCTTGTTGACTGCATTACAAATTTATCTTCATTTTATGCTTTTTCTCTACATTCTTTCTACTTAGTACAAAAGAAGAAAAAGAAAACATAATACCAACCAAGTGCTTCAGAAGTTCAGGTTGTTTACAAAGCAAAGGTAAAAATTATACGCAACTAAGACTGGCACGTGATCTGCATTTCTAACATCATAAACTTAATAATTATGTATTAACATTACAAAGTTGAAAGAGCAGTTAATAAAAAGTTGAATGTAAATCACAGAAGAAGCTAAATTAAATTTTATTCAATTTATTCAAAAGCAAAAAGTGTTGACTTATTTTGCAGTAGTACAAACAACCAATTCTCATAGAACTTTATGTAAGTTGGACCACAAGTCTATAAGCCTAATTTTCAGACTTTTTTTTATAAAAATGGAACGAAGATTTAAATATAAATAAATATTGGTATCTCGTAATATTTTTTATATAAGAGTACATAACGGAACCCTACAACTAAAGCCATACGAATTTCGGTATTGTCCTTTAAAGCAACAGTTTGTTACGCAGAAGAAGTTCTGGCTACACCAAAACATTCCTTTTCTGTAGTTTAATACAAAGAAGCCAGGTCAGTTTGCTGACTATTGCTTTGAGGGAATACCTTTAACATTCAAAGAGACTGGAAGTCAGTTCGATTTTCGATTTTTTTGTTTTGGCGTGATGTACCAACTCACGTCGCTCACTTAACAAGGTTGGTTATTTGGGATGATAAGTTAGGACAGCTTTTTTGCTTGCACGTTGGTTGGCTTGTCTTCGATTTTTCTCTATTCCAAAAAGTGAATCTACGAATCTGTATTAAAAAGTGAGCGGACGCATTCCGAATGTTGACTGTGGCATATGGTGAAGCTACCTTGGACCAAAGCAACATTTATCGCTGGTACAATATGTTTTCAGAGGGTCGAGAAGATGTGAACGACGAATAGAGTGACGGACGCCCGAAATCGTCGACAACAGACGAAAACATTGATGAAGTGAAGAAAATAGTATTGATCAATCGTCGAATCTCCATTTGCTTTACTGTACACAAATCAACTGCACAGCATTCAGATATTTTAGTATTTTAGTTTTGCTGTACTGTGCTGTCAAATTTTCAACAGCATAGCATAGATGCAGTAAATGAAATGATAAAACTACAAAATTTTTAAACGTTGTTTTGAAACCATGTACCAAATATTGTACCAAGTTAAAGAAATCAACAACTTCAAACCGTTGAAACCATTTTACGTATATAGCAGTAATAATGAATCTTCACTTTGATCATCGAATGCTTCATTCTAATTACAAACCTGTCACTTGCGCGTTGTGTTCACTTTTTGAGCTCACTGAATCTGCAGCAATGTTCTAAATAACATTGATTGTCTGTCTGTCCATATGTCTGTTTATCTGTCTGTCTGTCTGAGTGGTTAGTTGGTTGTCTATTCATTTGTACTGTAATGTAGTGCAATCGTGTTAGCATCATTTTGGCGCCATTGAAATTTGCTTTTTCACACATACTTATACACACCAGATAAACTTTCACACAGAGACATCAAATGTGTTTGCATAATTAGGCACTTGAGCGTGTCCAGCAACATGTCGCAACCACTCTAATATTGCCATATGCGATGTACTGACTTCAACCATTCATTTCATTACATTACGTTAATTTGTATGTGTTTGTGTTACTAGAAGCTCTTGCCTCACTCACATCACAACACATTTTGTTGTCAAAGATAATTTTTGTCAATACTCACTGTCAATGAGTGCAAGAGTGAATGGGTAAAGGCAATGAGGTGAAATAGTTCAACTATTATGAACTAAAGAGATTAGTAACAACAGAATAAAGTTCAAAGTTCAAAAATTTGGTAATGCAATGTCAAATGTGTGTGTGTGTGTGTGTGTGTAAGTGTGTGTCAGATATTTAATTGTCACATTGTGCTGATTAGAGTGTTACCTCTTATATAATACCGTACTTTGATAGATAGAGGAAAATTACTTCTGATTCACAAACATTTTTTTAATGATGCCAAGAGAATCAATGGATTCACAACTTAAAGAAAACAATTTGATTTAAGTTTGTCCAAAAGTATCAAAAAACAAAAAAAAAACCCTATATGTATTAATATATTTCCCAGTTTGACAATAATCATTTCATATGTGTGCGATTTCTTAATTCTTTAGCCAAGATATGTGTGTGTAAAATTTTAATTATAAACTTTTGTCAAGTAGTAATTTTATTTCAATTGGCAGAAGTTTCCCTTTTCTTTGAAATGGTTGACAGATATATTATCTATCTAAAGCAAATAGTAACTGGGATAAGGATATTGTACGAGTATAACACAGTAAGAACAAATTGTTCATAATTTTTTGCCATCTTAATTTATTTAGTTTTCGAACTCACATAAATTAAAGAACTTTTCACATTCATCCAGAGCGATGTCGTCTACATTAATTAAAATCATATTAAATGTAAAGCAATAGCCGCCACAAGGACACATCGCTTCTTTCTGCATGTGTGTGTGTGTCCTTTTCATGCGCTCTCAAATTCTACATATATCAACATAAATGTGCGTATGTTTGAGTATTTCTGAGTATGTGTTTGTGTATCTCTGTTGACATCAATACAAAAATTGAGTAATTATAACAAGTTGCTGTAGTATTCTTTGCCACTTACACTTGCAACTAGTTGTCCTTCAGCAGTGTACTCATATAATGAGCAAATAATGAAAAAGGACTCAAATGCACACAAAGTTTCAGCTTGAAATGCGCAAACTTCTAGCATTTCTGTATTTGTGCATTCACTCATTTTTATTCTGTTTTTTCTGTTTTACAATTTTATTTATTTTTATTTTTTTTTTTTTTTTTTTATAATTTAATTAGTGTACATTATTATAATGATATACAAGAATTGGGGAGAATAATAGTCGACAACTGTGACGTCGGGCTCTTTTCTTTATCATAACATATGTGATAAATTCATTATACGTACAGCCGCATTGTGTAATAATTCTGTGTGTCCAACAGAAATGTAATTAAATGAATTAATTTTAATGCAATCATAACGAAATAAGATTTATTGAAGACAATGTTTAAATTTTTTAAAAAATACGTATGTTTTACAAAAGTAAAAAGTAAGTAATCTTTTTACAAAATTTTAACATCCTTTAAGACTAAATGCAATTAAACAATTGGTAAAACTTTCAATTCAACAATTATCATTCATTACATGTGTCTTTCAGATTCATTTTCTTGTAATACTGATATCAGTTTCATACCCTTCAATGTAGGATGTATCATCATTTTCAACGCCCCTCTCCCCTTGTTGACGTAAGCGCGCATTGGCAAAAACGGCCTTACAGGCAACGTACATTCCTCTATTTTCAGAATATATAAATTATTTTCCGCTATGACTTTCAAGTCACGAGATATATTAAAAGTATTGGATACACCAAAGGCGTTTGGGTGTAATGCTTCCAGTAATAGAAAAACTAGAAGAATGACAATAAAACCTCTTTCCTCTGATTGTTCAAAATGAATAGTACGATTATGTGAGGATGGTCGGTCTTGATTGAATTTCCATATAAGTTAACATAGGAAAGACGACAAGTGTATCTGATACCACACTTGAACGATTTGAGAACAATAACAGTATGTAACCGCTAGCAATACTTAGGTTGACATCGGACTTCAGTTGCGAAATGAAAGCTGACAAAATCAAACTTGTATCTGCATACTCACATAAATATTGTATAAAGTACATAGTGTTAATTCAATTATTATGATTCTGAAAGTGATTGTTAATGCCAATGTTTTTATGCAGATACTAGTGATAGTAGTCAATGAGGAAACATTTTTTTTTTTTCATTTATACAATTTGTAAATAAGTACTTTAAAAAGACTCCTTTTCTATGAGTTACAAACGTTAAGGCAGAGTCATCTAATCTAATCTAATCTAACCTAATCTAGAAGTGTGCTACACTTTTTGTCAATTCTGAATGAACACTTTTTTACATATTTTGTATAGCATTGCATACTTTTATATTTAAATGATAATGAAAATGTATATATATAAAATTACATTCAATTTTCTCAACTTATTTATTTCAATAATAAACATTCACTTTAGGTACTTCTCTGCTACTTAGAAATGATGCTGATGCAACAGAGGCGCAACAGTTGGCAACTAAATTAAGTTCTCATTTAACTACCCTCTGTATCATTGTTTCAACTCCAGTTGCAGCTATTAACTTTGCTAGTTAGAAACTTGCATCATCGTCGTCGTCATCATCATCATCATCATCACCGTCACCATTAGCATCATCATCGTCATTTCCTTGACTTTCCTCTTTTTTGATTGACAGACTTCTTGGAGATTGGTTGGGGTTGACTTGTAGTTTTTTCTTTCCTTTTCATAATTTAAGTTGTAACGCATTTCTTTCATAAGTGCGGCGCTACAAGTGCTTTTTCCAAGTTGTTGACTTACGTTTCTATTTGTTTAAACAGTCAAGAACATAGTAGTAGTTATAGTAGTAGTAGTCGTGGTTAATAAAGAGGATGTCGGGCGAATTCCAAAAAGTGTACAACTAAATAAGATGCAGAAGTAGCAGGAGAAGCAACAGCAAAGTTGTGAAGTCGTTTTACAAGTTTTGTCACGTGCCGCACATGCCGGATTGGATTTACTCCATTGGATTTGTGTTTGCTTGAGACACATTTTTTGTTTTTTTGTTCTTTTGTTTTTGGTTGTTCAAAGAAATTCTTTTGTTTTTAAGCATGTACTTGGCAATATGTTTATATATATTATTTGTTAATATATAGTTTTACAAAAAAAAAAATAAATTTTAAACAAATAAAACAAAATAAACGAATCTTGTTTACTTAGTTGACTTTTGTCAAGAAAGAAAAATAGCAGACTAAGTGAGGGAAAATAGTTTCAGGGCAAATTTTTGGATCAATTTATTGTACTAGTATTATAGGCAAATGTGTGTTAATGTTAGAAAAATTTGTAAAAACAAATCAAATTAAAGAAATTAATATTATTATTAATTTACGATATTTAAGAAATGATGATAAAATAAGAATTGGAATAAAAAAAAAAATCAAATATTGTAAATAGTACAAATATGTTAAGGTTCAAATATATTTTTTTTCTTACTAAAAATGCTGAATTTATTTCCCTCATCTACACTTTCCCCTTTTCGAATTCGAGTAATTTTTCTTAATCACAAACTCACCATGTCAGCATATTATCAATCTGCTTTATCATTTCACAATATTCTCCATTTGTTAATGCAGTGCTGCAATCTATTAAGTCTGGTGAGTTCCCCTTTTCATTATGTTTTAAGTAAACTCACATTATCTCTTTACCAACCGGCAACCACTTGTTGAACTCAGTGGACTTCGTA
Organism: Amiota mariae; assembly: GCA_035041805.1. Lineage (NCBI taxonomy): Eukaryota > Metazoa > Arthropoda > Insecta > Diptera > Drosophilidae > Amiota > Amiota mariae. The sequence continues at coordinate 17,467,353 of JAWNKV010000370.1, read as the reverse complement.
CTATGCTGAATCAAAAAAAATATTTGCTAAATAACTCAGCAATCACAGCGCCTGCGTAGTGAGAACATAATAAAGAGATCCGAATTAAGTTCTCAACATTTTATGAATTGTTAAGCAGAAAGAATTTCGGTTTGCTTCACATAAGAATGTTTAAGTGTTTTAAAAATAGTGCATGAGCAGCTAAGAGAAGATGAGGTTCTACAATATTTTTTATTTTTACTTTTTATTTTTAAATAACAAACTGATTGCATGACGACATTTGGTGGAAAATAACAAAATAAATATAAATAAATTAAAATGAAAATAAATACAAACATAATAAATTAGAAGTCCCGGCACGTGTTGCTACACCCCGGGAAAATTTCATCAAAATCACCTTTGCACGGAAATAAAAGAAATAATGATATATATATTATTTTGTTGAGACTCACAATTCAAAAAGAGATTTTTAATAATATGGACATAATTATCTGAGATGTTTGACAAAAGACTACTTGATTGATGTCTTTAAGCTCTATGTGCAATATTTCATCCATCAAATCCTTCCTTTCCCGATGATCCGATCTGCAACAAACTTTACTTAAACACCCTCCAGACTATGCTAAAGTTTGCTTGAAAATTTTATCAAAATATGAAAAGTAATTTCTAAGTCCATAAGGAGCATACAGACAAACATAAGAAAAAAAAAATATAATTTTCAAACTTACTTAAAAATGAAGCCAAATTAAAACTTAATAATTACAGATGGTTATTTAAACCAAGAAAGTGGCTATACTTAAGTAACAGCTGCACTCTTATCTTAACTTTCACATCAACAACATTTCACTACTTCCCATCCAATGATGTGAGTCCTTTCATTCATTCATTAGATCGCTCACTTATTGAAACTTTTACCACTTGACATGAAGTACGTCTTATTCAAAGTGGTAACTACCAACAATAGTTGCAAGTTATGCATACTATAAGTTGCAATTCTCTGCCAGCATCACGCCAGTAGACGTACTGAGTTTATTGTAGTACTATTTCCGAGTACTGGAAGGCAGAAGGAGGTCGGCAGTGTTTCAATTCCGCTCATCTAGTACTCGCTTTGTTCATTGCGCTGCACCTCTTTTGTGGATCGGTGTGTTTTGCATTGACTAAAGTGTTTTTGCACTTAAAAGTTAAAACTTTAATCCTTCAATAATATTTTAACAAGCACAGTTTACTCAACAAACTTTCTCCAACTCTAAATATTTCAATAGCCTACTTGGCTTTCCTTTCTCTCATCCTGCATATATTCTGCTTATTTTTGCTCACTCTTTTTCTCATAGCGCAAGTAGTAGTTGCAATTATCGAAACTGTGCATCTCGATATAATCGAACGACCCCACTCATTACCCAATTCTGGGAAGCAATTAATTTCTTTGGTATGCGAATTAGCATGGATAGATAAAGCCAATGGCTATTTTACATAATCAATTAAAATTGCTAGGCCAATGGCAATGACCAAGTCAAACTCAATTTGAGATTTGAGTTAAACGTGGCATATGAATATTTACTATTATTTTAAATGAATTTTTCTTGATTTATTTTATTTATTTATTATTTTATTCCAATAAGTCATTTTAAAATATCATTGGCATATACTAATTAAAATTATTGTCATTTAATTGTAACATTTTCTCTATTTGTCTTATTTTGGTATTTTATATAATAGTTTCCGGAGTTGGGATGATGTTATTGCATTTTGTAATCCGTCTGACTATTGGGGCCCTTTCTCCCACTAACTCTCCATCCCTCTTCTCACTACTTAGTATGTCAAACTGCGGTTGTTTTTGTAATAATTAGCTAATTGATTTCAATTTGACTTTCGTGGTTCAAGTGGTGCGCGTAAATATCAAATGCGGTTTATTATAAACACACACAAAGTATTTGAGGATTATGGGTAGCTCAATACTATTTGTGACTATGATTGCGATGTGGTTACTTTCGTTGTTAGGTGTGGTTTTGGAACTTAAATCAAAAGACTACATGAGTATGTAAATTAAATCAAATATTCAATATATTTCATTAAATTTTTGTATTAAAGAGAGAAAGGGATTTTATTTAAAGAGACAGCAAACTTTATAAAACATTTTCTTATGAAATCATTAAATAAGTTTAAATATAAAGTTACAAGGAATCATTATTTACTGGTAAAACTCATTTAAATGTGTCAAGAACACACTGAAATTTCCAACTTTTATCAATTTCAAAATATGTACTTTCAAAATGAAGTATGACTAAAGTCAACAAAAATCAAAAGAAGTTGGAATGATTAGTTCGGATCAACGAATCTTCTACATCTTTCATACACAAATATTAGTATTAAATTCAATTTACTTTACTTTACTATTACCAAAAACTAAGGAAAGAGTTGTCGTTTCCAAATGATTTTGAAAATACTTGTGGAGAATCAATAAAATTCTCGACATAAAATTGATTTTTGTATTGGGATAAAGTACTCGAAGAACTCTGCATACGACTATAATTCCACTTCTGTACTGATAGCTCAAAAACTGAGAACCCGGCAAGCATGAGATAGACAACATTAAATTGATTTTCCTCATCACGATGATCATTTCCACATCTGGTGCTCTATGAGATGTAGTGTACATTATTGTATACAAAACAAACATCAAGGCAAAGTGGTAGATATTAACGTTTAAAAAGTATAGATACTCGTCCATAGTCTACTATGCAGCTGCTGGAGGTGTTCTAACCATCATCATCGTTGCATGATGATAAAAGGTAAAACTGTATGTCCTTGACTATTAGATGTCATGTACTTACTAACTAGTACTAAGAGAAGACCTCGTTTTTTTTTTTTGTTTTTCTAACACTTACTATTTTAAAACAGCAACCATTCTTTCGTTAAGCGAACGCCCAGAGGCACATTTGTTATAACAATTTAGTAGATTTTTAACATCCTTCATTTATTCTTTTTTCACTTCAACTTGTAGACGACTACTTCTTGTTTTTCTGGATTTTTTATTTATTTTTTTTTTTTTTCTATTATATCTTTGACATCTTCTCTCTTCACTTTCACTTGAATTAGAAGTGAACTAAAGTAAAGTAAAGTAAAGTGTTGAGGTGAAGAATGCTGAAAACTGGTTGAGTCCTGTTGCTAGTCTTACTGGCGTTTGCTGGAACTTGTTCTTTTCTTTTCGCTATTGTCATTCTTAACGTGGCTAACACTTAAGTGATAATCCTGACTTATGCTGTAAATAATGTCATTCTCAACTGGTTCATTTTGAACTTTTTCTTCTTCTTTCCTTCTTCTTATGTTTTTCTCATTTCTCTATTTCTTTCTTGTGCTCTGCTTTTGATGTTAAGCATTTTTTACAACCTTCCTTTTGAGTTGCTGACATAAATGAGCGGCTTTTCTCACACAGTTTTTCAGTTTCTTCATCTTCAAGTAAGTTGCCTTAACTTGGCTTTAATATGAAAAAAAAAGAGGAATGAGTTTGAGTAGCAGAAAAAAAAGTGAAAGGAAATTATCTTCCTTTTCTAAATGTTCAAGAATTTAATGGCGCATGTTTTCGTTGCTTGCAAAAAATTCCATAAACGCCCCAGAAAAAATGAAGAAAACGTTGTACAAAAATATAAGTTAGTTTATTTGCATGTAACACGATATTCGAACAGCCAGAAACCTACTCAAGTTGGCTCAAGTTTCGCGTTTCGAAATGTCAGAGCCGCATTCTGGCAATATTTCGCATACCTTTGGTTCGGGATATCATCAGAAACCTTCCTGCATTCTATTTGTTTTCATCGTTATGCTTGTTGCTGATGCCTTCACTCATTCACTTAGTCACTCCATCATTGCCTCAGTATTATATGTTTGTTCCTTTATTACGTTTCTCTACTTGTTATTATTCGACTCTTTTGACTGGAAAATGTTTTATTGAAATTATGCTCAACCCAGTTTGCAAAAACTTAGTTTAGCTTAGCTTAGCTCAAGTGAAAGAACTTAGGTATTTACCAAACATTGTTAGCAACGTCCAGGACACGGCAATGTTGAAATAGTGGCAAACATTATGCCTCAACATTGATTTGCCACAATTTACGATATAACCGTAACCTTCTTCAACCCATTTTTGATATTATTATTCCATTTTTCTTTCCCATTTTGCTTCCTGTCGTTAATGAAGTATTTCCGCTTGACTGGGAAATCATCATGAATTTCCTTTTCAACCACTTCTTTTTTGTTGAACTATGTGTTCATTCATTTATTCATCGATTTAATTCGATTTCAGTTGATTTTCGTGCAAAATTATGATTTATTGCGTTTTTAATTATGGTAAAAGGCTTTGGCTTCAGTCGCTTAGGTAACTGCAATAATACAAACAACTATAACAACGAAGTATATAAGTAGAATGAAATATATAGTATAGTACAACCAACAAAACCTAAAGTGTTTTTGATTAATTAGTATTATGCGCGAAAGTATTTTTGTGGATGCACAAATAGAATTTAATTTATTTAGTGGTTTATTTTTGATATTTTTTGGTTTTTTTTTTTTTTTTGATGAATATTGTATCAATTTTACTAACTATGTGAATGGAATTATCAGTTTATCATGATGTTTATAATGTGGAGAACAGATCCTGTAAAGTTTATGTGACTTTAAGTATTTAGCATAATATGGATGTATATCCCATTGCCCTTCAACCTTCTGTGCAGTATATTTGCACTAAAGCTGTTTTCTAAAATATTCAAATTGAACTTTTTAATTTGAGTCCAATATTTTGAATTTTTCCTATATAAACTTTATAAATAACCATAAAATTAGTATTAGTAAATTTACCAATAGATTTTAGCCTTTTCCAACCTACAAATTTCGGTAATTTGTTTGTGATTATATTCCGTTTATCATTGAAAGACTTATAGTTGCACAGCTTATAGAAATAAATACAGAGAAATTGATTATATTTATATTTCCAAATAAATATTCAAATTTTTCACTTTTTCTGTTTTCATATGATTAACCAATAAATTCAATCAATCGGAACAATACACTGACTTTTTGCTGTTACAGCTCATCAAGTAGATGACTTCCAACTTTGTCAATAGATTAGTTTAGATGCTTCTTTCCAATCTGCAAATCTCAATTTTTCGTTAGTGACTATAATAAAATTTTTGATAGAAAGAGTTTATAATTAGTTGGAAAGCTAGAAGAAATCTATTGGTTTCGAATTATTACTCATTTGCTTTACATACAATTGACATTATAAACTCCAATGAATCATACAAATATTTTTATTTTTAGTGCACAAAATTTTAATTTTTCGCAACTAACTAGAATAAAGAGTTACTGGAATCGAGATGCACATCTCACAATAATCAAAATGCAACTCAAACGGCAAAGTCAAATGATGGCAACAAAATAAAACTATTTGGCAAAATCCATGCAGCTTATCCTCATGAGGATACAAAGTTGTATGATAATGAATGCAAAAGAATATTTAAATACTGTTAAGAATTAAGTGTCTTTAATTTTTCTTTAACTCTGTATTTTATTTAAATTAATATTGTCATCATCGCCATTATCATTATTTATGTATCAATAAAGAAATAAGAAATTAAAAAAAAACTATATGTTAGTGTTAGACATTACCACCAAGAGCTAAGATTTTTTGTCTGGCAAAAAGCATGAATCACTAGGGAAATAGAAACTAACGATGATTGGAAGCGACTGATATGTGGTTATATAATAGAAATTTATAAATTCGTTAAAAATTTCCTTCAGAGTTTTGTTATTTTGATAAAATAGAAAAAGCTTTCGCTGTTTTAAGAATGATGAACTTAATTAAACAACTCAAAAAACAATATTTAAAAATTTTTTGAAATAACAATTAATATTAATTAATTAATATTAATATTCTGCAAAATTTCATTTGTTATTTTTCTTCTTTATATATAGATTTTTGTATCACGGAATTGCAATGTTTTTTAGTATATTTTCTTAAAATTTTATAAAATGATAATTTTAACTCAACAAATTTACTGGAGTTCTATGGGAAAATAATTTATCCTTTATGTTTATGCACAAATTCAATGAGATCAAATGATGCCAATCCGAAACTTTGGTATGAACTTCCTTCATTTGACTTTATCAGAATGCAAACCAAAACAATAACAGAATAAAAAAAAAAATAAAAAAATAAAAAGAAGAAAACTTCAATTAAGTTTTGCGCTTGAAATTGTTATTGCATTCTTTTATGCACTTCGACATTGCACCAAATGAAAAGGATAGCAATAGATATAGTTTGTGTGCGAGAGAAACAAATTGAATGAATACAAAAACAACAACTTATTTTGGGTTTATTGTATACAGGATATGTATATTTTGCGTTAACTTTTGTTATTTTTGTTTGTTGAAAATTGTTGTGATGCTTTTTACAATTTGGATTTTTATTTTTTTTCTATTTTTTGTATTATTTCTATTTTTGTCTAACAATTTGTAGTTGAAATTCTTTTGCAATAACAAAAAGTATCTTTTTAATTGTGATCACAAATAAAAATCAAAAAAAAAAAAAAAAACTGTATAAAAATACTAGTCTATTGGGAAATATTGAATGAACAGAATTGTAAATGCCACAAACTAATGCAATAACATTCAATGGCAAACATTGTTATTATTATTATTATTACTATTATGATTTAATTTTTTTATTATTGTTTTACACTTTATAATATTGGTGTGTTCAGTATCGTCATATCATTTTAGTCTGGCATTTGTAACATAGAGAAAACAATTCACAAAATACACATGTCGCTGAGTATCAGAATCGCTAATCAAATATATGTTCATTTTTAAAGAATTTATTTCTTTTATTTTTATGCAAATCATTTAAATCATATAGACATAGCCAACCCACAAAATTCAATTGAAACTCATGACAAGGGAACGCAAATGACTCCTGTTCATCCAATCTCCAAGTCCTTTTAATTTAGATGAAATGTTGTCTGCTTTTATTTATGTTAATAAATACATAAAAAACGAAACATAACTAAATCGAATAGACGCAGGTCTGTTTATATTACTAAATATCTTAATCTCAGAGTTTTTCAAAGTTTTAGTTGACAATTTGTAAATTATCTTCTTTTATCTATAGATAGATCATTAATCGTGATCCCATTACTAGAATCCAATACCATTATACAAAATGTAAATCATTTCTCATAGCTTTCATAATTTGATTTCCAGAAGACAAAGCCAACGTACAAAAGTAAACACAAAATCTTCAATTGAATAATTGAATGTACGAGTATTATGATCATCATAAGTAGTTTTTTAAATTTTTAGATAAGATTTTTTTACATTTTCTTCATTGTAATATTGTAATTTTTTCCTTCTTCACTTATATTACATATGCACAACATACATTAAAATTCTTTTATCGCAACTACATACATATCTCATCAGATCTCACGTATTTAACCTCCATAAAATACAAGGAACTGTCTGCTTAGATATCTGCATATCTGCTCCTCTTAGAAGACGGAATCTTCAGGTTGGTTTTAGAGGCTTAGGGAGATCTCTAGGACCAACTGGGGACTTCTATAATCAGGTATCAAAATGGTCTAACTATCTTCCAAAAAACAAACTCAACATATTGTGTATAATTCAATAGAAAATCATAGAAATCGGAAGTTCTAGATAAGTACATTTTTGTTAATCATCTTTCTTTATATGAACAAAGATCATTTGTCAAAGCTGTTGTAATCCAACTACTACTAAGATGAAAAAATTTAATTCAAACTCATAATTTCTCTTGATTTTTTCATAGTCCCTCATAGCTAAAATATGAAGCGCATCTAAACTTCGGTTAAACAATGTTAAATGTTTTTATTTCAAATTGTTTGCATTTATTTTATTTCGTATTATTTTTTTTTTTTTTTTTTTCAAAATTGTTGTTCGGTTTCATTTTCTATGAAAAATTGTTTGTTTGTTAGTTTTTACTATTTGTTTTTTTTTTCTCTTTTGGTATCTTTATTGTTGTGATTGTTTTCATTGTTATTTTCTGCATGAGGCTTACAATTGATTCATTTCATTTTATGTGATTTTTCCATGGCAATTACAAAAGTTTAAATCTTTATTATAATAAAATTGCACCCAAAATAAAAGAAAAACAAAATGACAAATTAATAATACAATAATTAAAATAAATAAACAATGCTATTACATTTTATATAAAATTTATAAATAAATTCTATCAAATATTTGTAGAAACGATTAAGTTTGGTATTGTTTTCCATTAAAATGTTGTGCAAATTCTTCGAAAGAAAATAAATGTATGCAAGAATGTTGGTAATCAGTTGATTTCTTATATAAGTAGTATACTCTTTAATTCTATGTACGTTTAAAGTAGAAAGTAGTAGTAGAATATTTTCAGGTTCTTCACTTGATGAAAGTTTTTCAACTTACCTTTTATATATTTCCTCTTCACTTACCATTTTAACCAATCTTTATTTGTTCGTTGTGCTTTAGTAGAGCACTTAGTCCATTTGGCGTTTACACTATTTTTACCCGCTACTCATATGCTCCCTAGTAACCTTATCCCATGCAGCATTCCCTTACATTAATGAAACGCACAAATGTCGTTCAGTATTTTACTTGTGGAACAAGGTTTCATCTTGCAATAACTGCCATTGTTGCGTACTCCAGATGTCAGTTTACTTTGCTGACTCCTTGACAGTTTCACCCTTTCCCTTTCCCATTCCATTTCTCAATCTTCAATGTCTTTGTCTCTAGTTGACTGTTTTGCTTTGCCTGCTTTCCATTGTTTTTCATTGACACGATGCGTATTCCTGTTAATGTCCATGCCTAGAGAAGTCTACAAGTGAGTGTATGCATGTATGTATGTATGTATATCTATATATGAACACAGACTTATGTACATAAGTGCGTGTATCTTGGCCATGTGTTTTATCGCTTTGAGTTGGCGTTCGTGGCCAAAATGGCTTAAGTAGTCACTTTTTGTGCTTATGTGGATTTTGGTTTAATTAATTACAAGATTAATGTATTGCGCCAGGAACCAGTTATTATCTTACATATCCTTATGCTTGTATAAGTGTATCTATGAATGTATGAGTGTGTGTGTGTGTGTGTGTGGGTGATTGACGGAAGGCCGGACAATTAAATGTAAGCAATGTTCTATGTATGTTTCGTTTAGTATTTCTTTTACGCTTTTTTTTGAAGGTCGCTTCTTTTATGACACATGCTTAGGGGAACACTGAAGATAGAACAAAACAAAAAAAATATATACAGTATATACAGTAAGTAATTAGTTGTTGTAATGTGAAGTGAAGTAAAATCGGAAATGGTCAATTAGTAGATTTAAGATGCATTCAGTACATAAGTAAGAATAAATATAGTTACAAAATGGAAATTCTTTAAGAAAGCAATCTGTTAATGCTACATAAGTTTAAAGAACTGTATTTTACTTTAATAATTATATAATAAAGGAAATATTTGTCGCATTGTTGAGAGTGAGCTTTCATTACATGTCATTGATCTTATATACTTCTACCTGAAATCATAATCTCACTATTCACTTCGTCACTAGGCAATTCAAGTGTCGGTAGGTAATTAATAAAGTCGAAAAGCTTCTCCTCATAAAAATACAAAAAATATGCTCTCATGTTATTACATGCAACTGCAGCTTCCCCAAAACACGAAATGATTCAATATTTTCTATCAAGAAAACTTTTATTGAAGAATTTGTTCCCTTTTTGGAATTGAAACGTTAAGCCCATGATTCATATTTTAGTTTTAACCACAAACTAATGAAAAATAATCTTCTTTTTCTTTATTTATAATGATTATTTCCAATTCATTTAAACTGATGTAATAGTTTTGATTTATATAGAGTTTGTTAAATGAAATACTGAAACAATTTGTACAAGGAAGATGCGTTATTCTAGGGAAGGTTAGTCATTCCTGAAGTCCAGCTATCGTAGCCTTTCTTGGATGGTCTTATTATGTCGACTAGTGATTTCTTTGCTGGGTTGTTGTCTAATTGACTGAAAACATGGTCTTGCAGATTTCTCTAATATCTTCATTGGATCGGTTGTCAGCTAGCTTTAGTTGATAATTTCATGTCATTCACAGATGTCTTTCAATATTCTTTAGATGATAGCTGAAACCATCTTAATCTTTGGGATATCTACTTAGAATCTCAGGGTCATCCTATTACCTTGGTGATAGTTTTTGACAGCAGTCAAGTAAAACTTATACCAGGTAATAACATTAAAAAATCAGAACTGGTTTCATTAAAAAATTTATAATTTTTTTTTTTTAATATAAAAACAAGAACAACATTTTCATAAATAAGCTGAGCAGGGAAATAAATTCACAAATACATAAACACATATGTATTTAACTCACAAATGTATGTATATAGATAATTGTACATGAATATTTAGTGGTTTTGTCAGTGGCTTGTTGAGAAGTTCATTAGTGGCATAACTTTTTTTGCTTTAACTTTGCTTGATTGATTTTCACATGGTGGCATGGCCACCATTACCACTCATTATCACATTAAACTGTGGTATGAGGACTTGTGTCAATGTATGTCAAAACATTATCAAACTGATGACAATAGTATGTATAAATAACAACAATGAGAATAGTTTGAAATGATGCCTTCGATGTAAGCTTTAAATTTCATAGATTGTGACATTTTATCATGAGATCTTGTCAACTTAACATTCAAATGCGACATGAATACAATGTCAAATGTGAGAATACATACATACATTACTTGCGAGAAGGATGCACACATCTCTCGTGCGTTTGCTTCAAAATCTCTTTGCAACATCGATATGTAATCCTTTGATTGATGCTTTGCGTTCGGAGTAGCATGTAAATGACACAAGCTCACACGTAGTTAGACACACATAAACATTCATACCATATTTGCATGTATTCTCAGATACTGGTAGACAAGCATATGAGGTGAGTGTTGGATGGTGAATTCTCTTTGAATCTTTTGCTCGAATGCAAATTTGTTGGCCTTTCATATCAGTGGGTAAGTGAATACATGGGTCTATGGCTAAGTGTTTGTGCAAGTAGTTCCCCTTAACAGAGACGATTTACGCATTTTTGGTTTTTCATTAGCTCGTCTTCCCTTCTCTCAATAACCAAACAATCTTCATTGCAATAATGTTCCATCCTCCACTATATGATTTTAACTTAGTGTCTCTTTCTCTATATGTAACCCGTTTCTGAGGTGATGAAGATGATGCAAACTTAGCAGAAAACACAATAGTGTAGAAGGCGTCTGTGTAAACTTTAAAGCTATAAATGTTTTCAATCCTTTTGCGAGGGCTGGCAAACAGCTTTAATTAACATTAACATAATAAGATAAACATATCCAAGAAAAGCTCATTAGCCCAAGTTGGATATTTGATTCAGGGTTATCCGTTATACAGATTTTCTAAATCATGTTTACATAATAATAATAATGATCCAACCCTGTTTTCGCTACATTCAACTTCAAGCAGCATTGCAAATTACGCATACACCCCTATACTAGTAGATAGAATGTGACAAACGAGAGAATACTTTAGTGCTTAGCACAGAACAAAAACAAAAAATTTGAATGGGAAAGAGAAATGATAAAAGAGAAGACATGCAGTGAAAAACATTCCTAAATGGTACCTACAAGTACTCAAGTGCATTCATCAATTGGCATGTATTGTTTGTGCACTCAACACAGGACTCCAAACTCTTCTCCAGATTTGGACACAACTCAATGCGACTCAACTTGGTTACTTTTAGAGCTTTCAAGTGAAACTACTTCTGGTTCTACAACTACAGTGTAATACTAGACTTGTTCATTCACTGTTTGTGGCTTCAGATTGAGCCTTTTGCTCAAGTTCTTTGAAATGTAAAGAAAACGAAAAATGTTTCCAATTGTAATCAAAGCATTTCCCATTTGATGGAACTTGATTAAGCTTGCTGTTTCTTGGTTAAATTCAACTATGTTAGCATTGAAAGGAACAACTACCCTTATCGGTTCTTCATTTTGAAAATAAGTAAATCAACATAATAAACGATGCAAGTAAGCATCAAGTCACACAAAAAAGGCCTAACACCGCATTCAAGCGAACATCCATAATAGCAGCTACATCAGTTCATCAACATTGAGAGCATCAATGTCATTATATTCCATCATGATAAAGATAATGATGATAACAGTAATGATGATGATGATGATGATGATGATGCCAACATCAAGTTTAACCTTCGTTGCTAGCAAACATTATTGTCAACTCTTTGGTAAGGTTTTTTGTTTGATTTATTCTGTTGTCGATAATCAACTCAACTCAACTGAGCTCCACTCAGCTTAAGTTCGATTCTGTTCATTTTAGCTCATCTCATCTCAGCTCAATTCATATGAATTCAGTAACAATACACAGGCACACATAAATGCCATGCATATGCAAGGATAACAACAACAACAGCAACAGCAGCAACAAAATGGTTGTCATATACAGTTGTTGCATTTCCATTAAAATTACCTTTGAATGCCTGATTCGATGCTGGTAATAAAGTACTCACTTCATCTTCTTACTTACAATGACATCAGTACATCACATCAGCTCATTGATGATTATGTTGCAATGGATTCATTCATATCTTCATTCATTATATAAGATAATAATAATAATAATATTAATTATGATATAAGTTTATTGCTGCTGGTTTTGTTCGTGTGAATTTATATCAATAATTCTTCGATTAAGGAGACTTCTTAAATATCTGTTATATTTGGCTATTCTATAATGCGATTTATTTGCAGTTCTGTATTCTGAATTGCATGGTTTATTTATGTTTTCAATGGAACTCAACGCTGTTATAAGAATATATCGAATTATAGCGGATTCGCAGCTGCTTTGGCTATGCTTTATCCTAAAAAATGTATATGAGCAACAACAAAAGATGTGTTGCAGTAGAAAAAGTTTTCAAAGAACGGATTACTTCTCTTTGCTGCGCAGAGTATTACACATCTAAGAATAGTTGGATGACTTCATTTATGTTTTCCACGAGTGAAAGCTTACCCAATTTAACACAATATCGAATAAAAAGCCATTTGCATAATAAATAATATATCATGTCATTCCACAGAACCTGCTTATGAAAATTAGAAATGTTTATTTTTAACACCTTACTACACAAATTTAATTCAACCGATGGAGCAAAACTTCATTAGAATAAGCAGAATGTTGTACAAACAGTCACTCCTAATGCTATGTAATTTAAATAACGAACACCTGATCGCCAGAGGTTTGTTAGTAATTTTTTTAATGTTTTTTAATTGCATTGGAAAAAAAAATTAGTCCTGCCAAGTGTGAGTGGGACTCACACACACAGAGTTCCGTGCCATAGTCCAAGCAAAGCAGAAACAACGAAACTCTATCTTGCCCCGCTTTCAGTGAACATCCTACACAGAAATACATATACGAGTATAACAACAAACTGCTTTAAGTTACGATGCATTGCTTGAAACGTAAGCTATTATAATTGTAATTAGTCTTTTATTGAAATTTTCCTAATTTTCCGTTGGATTTTCCAAAAAATGAAAATGAAAATTTTAACTGTCTACCTATTACGGTTCATGAAATAGAGCTCTGTAACAGACGGACGGACAGCGTAGGCTTAGTAATAGGGTCCCGTTGGTCCCCTTTGGGTACGGAACCCTAAAAAAAGCTAATCGTTATCACTTTTGTTCACTTTTTTCATTTTTAACCCGCTCTCTTAGTATTCGTTTTTTTTTTTGTTTGATTTCGATTTTGTAATTTAAAAACAGCACAGAAGGTTTTTAAGAGAGAATAATTGTTTCCAGAAGCGATCATCGTCATCAACGCCCTTATCGTCATCGTGATCATCCTCAACAGCATAAGGACAGCAGCCACAAATGTTCAGTGTCAATAACCAGCAAATATCATTTTCTTTGTTGTCAGTAACAACAAAATAACTTCGAATTTATTCTCAATCATTCACTTCGACTCACACAACTCATAATCGCCATCATCACTGCAACTATCGTTTCGTTTACACATTTCTCGATGTACAGAATACTATAAACCAAATTAAAGAAACTTCGGATTAAAAGTGCCAGGAAAAGTCTCGTAGCTACATAGTGGCATTGGAACTTTTTCACAAATTTTCATCAATTGAAAATTTAATATATTAAAAAGTTATTCAATGAAAATTGCATTTATCTTTAATAAACACTTCTGTATATTAAAATAATCCAATAATGCATATGTTTTGATAATATAAATGGGTCTGGAATCATTAGATTGAATTATCAAATTACTGATGTGCTTACTACTTAACTTCAATGTTCATTTTATATGAACATAAAATCAGCAAAGCAGGTGTCAGTGCAAAAAACACCCGCATGAATCCACTATATAAATACAATATTTTATCACCTGAATGTTATGATTTATAATGAAAATGAATTGCCATTAAAGTGAGTAAATTATACTGTTTGATTGCATGAACTATTGATTTAATTCGTCAATATTTTCATGATTTCTATAAAATATTGACAAATGTTTGTCTCTCATATTCAAATGAATTTTCAAATTCCCTCAAAAATTGTTAATTTTCTTCCATAAAATTTTCTAAATTTTATAATAAAAACATACAAAAACAATATTTAATTTTCATATTAAAGTAAAATACAAAAATATTGACATTTATCGACATCAGTTTTATGTATCATGACATGCCGCATGCAGCATGCGTCATAATAAATATTATTGACATGCAACACGAATGCATATGAAAATGGCAACGGAAGTAAGTAAAATGAAGAACATAAGCAAAAATAAAATGGCAGCCGAACGGAAATGAAAATGAAAACAAAACGTGAACAATTTGCCAATGCATAAAAAAGAATCGTTTGTTATTCTTGCTTTTACTCTTTCAATTATGCCTATGGAAAAGTTATAGTTGTTGTTGTAATTGTTGTTGTTTTTGTTTTTCACCTTGTATTGAACTATTTTAATTCATTTTTATAGCACACACACATTACGAGTATGTTGATTGTTGTTATTACATATATTGTAACTGTTGATTACAATCAACTTCCGTTGGTCATTAATTTTTATTTAGCAAAGTAATATTTTCTACCAATGCCAAAAGCATGACTAAATTATACAATATGAGTAAAGGACTAATAGAGAGGTGACTTTGGGAAGTACTGTGTGTGGCTCGATATTATTATGAATAATGCGTATACGTAACGGAAACGGAAAGTATGTTAATTTCCGTCTGTAACAAAATGGCGGCAGGCATCGTCGTCCTTGATAATTGCAATTGTTTAATGTTAATATTGATGATGTTTTTGTTGTTTTTGTGCTTGTTGTTACGAATATTGTTATTGTTTATTGTTGTTGTTGTTGTTGTTGTTGTTGTCGATGTGTCAAAGGTGTTGACCAAATTTACATTGTAGTTGTTATTAATGAAATGTTAATTGATGAAATTCATTTTACAGGTGCGAACAAATCAATTAATGAATATTTATTATACCTTTTTATTAATTAATTTTTTTTTTTATTTTTTTTAAATGTTTTTCCACACAGTTCTTTTACTTTTTTTAAATAAATAAAAATTTAAAGTTTCTCTTCTCTTATTTGATAAGTTTCATTTAAACTTTCACTTTTATGCAACCGAAAAACACTTTATAAATTGGTTAAACTTTTATTTAATAAAGATTTTTTTATTTATATTTATCATATATGAAAACGAGAAATAAATATGTAAAAAAATAAATATAAAATGAAAAATAAAGTCACAATGCAAATTAAGTTATCCTGTGGCTATTTTCCGCTGTTTTTTTTTTATTGCTTTTGTTCACAGCAGTTGCTATCATCTTCATCATCATCACATTTACCATTGATTCACATACTTTTATACTTATATTTGTTAGTAAAAAATTATTTTACCTTGTCTGTATTTGTTTTCCATTTTACTCCACTATAAAAATAACAAAATAAAATTTGATAAATAAATGAAATAGGAGCTGTGAATGAATAGCCAACTGACCCCAAAAAGGATTATTATTATTTTTTTTTCCAAAAATGTTGTATGGATGAAAATCTACCAACATGAAGACAATGGCAGATGTTTAAATCATTGAAAACCACAAAAGGAATGTGTAAATTTACTCATAAGTTCAAATGTTTGAGTTACAATGAGTTAATCCTACTGACATGCAATGATGATAAGGATATTGTTTAGCTCGCTTTAATTGATGTAATTAGTTAATTGTAAACATTTGTTTATAGACTGCATGTACAACTACCTAAGCTTTATTTATTTTTGATAATTGTTCACAATTTCTCTAGGCTTAAAGGTTCCAATATTCATTGAACTTCAAGTCTTTCAGATCATCACAAGAAAAATGATGTAATATTTTCATTTCTATCAACCTATTAAAATGAAAAACACGAATGAACATAAATAACATTAGCAAATCGAGAAAACTGTAGCAAAGTGGGCTGAAAAATGAATGACAAAATCATTGTTTGCTGCTCCATTTGAAATTGAACAACATGCAAATAAACAAATTGAGTTCAGAGGTTTGCTTACTATAACTTTTTGTTGATAAACCCTCATATCGATCTTTATATAAATATAAAAATCTTTCAAGCTGTTAAAATGCAAACCAAAATGTAAACATCATCAACTATTAGATCGTGTGATACTTTTACTCAATTCAACATAACAAAGAACACCGATTATCGAAAGTTTGTACAAGTGCAATCAATTCAGATCAAAAGTAAATTTCAGAAAGAAGATCTGTAAATACGGAGCAATTATTTTGTAAGCTAAATCTTGTTCAATGGGATTCTGTGTACATACTTTGATCGTTGCAAATATTTCAAATACAATCATCTTGGTAATTTTAAAAATTTACCATAAAATAGATTCTTCTTCTTTAATCGGCATCGATAATTACATATAAGTTTATGTATAAATGTTTATACACTTGTATGATTGATTCTTTTGTTATATTGCTACACATGACCCTAACATATGTTGACGTGAAACGTGTGGCAGTAAAGTTTGTTACAAAATTGCTAAACTTTGGGCAAAAGAACCGACGCATGAGCATCACTCAGGAGCTGTTAAATGACATCAACGATTCGCTCAAACGGGTCACAACTAGTGGCGAACCATAGGTATATGGTTCAATGATGAAATTATAGTTTCATCAACCATTTTATGTCGTTTCATACTGATATTAACTAAAATTTATCTATTTTAAAAGTTTGTTGTATCGTTAAACTACATTTCTTGAAACAGTGAAAATTTCATCAATTGTTGACTGTTATAATTATTTAATTAATAGATCACCCAATATCAACTATACATATGTAATAAAATCTATGTATGTCTGTTCCCTATGAACTCTGAAACCGCTGGACGAGTTTTGATGTAATTTGCAGGGAAACTCTAGCATAGTCGGATATAATCGAACCACTGAAAAATGTGGACATTGATGGATCAAATTTTGCATATAAAACTTATAGTGGCTTTACAGTGAGCGAAGATTCGAATCTAAAAGATGCGACAATGATTCGAGTTTCATTTGACAACAACAACAGGGAAAATGACATAAATTAGGGGTTGTTGTTGTAGAGAGATTCGATTGTGAGATGCTAATCTCAAATAGATTCGCAAAGATTCGGTTTTTTTGAATGGTCAGTCTTAACAGGGCTGGTCAATTCTTCCATGTAGGTTGGCAGCATTTTCATAATTTCGTCGTTTTTTGTGATTGTCATGTGTCATCTTCTTTGTTTTTTTGCGCGAATCTTCGTGATTCGAGCCACTGAAAAGCCACTATTAGAGACATATTTCATATTGCTAAATTATGTAATCATAATCTAATCATCATTATGATTCCATTTATGTTAATTTATATTTTTTAGTACCAAAGTTATTCAAACTCTAATAAACGTACAAAAAATGGTAAACAGAAAAGAATTGCAATAAGGAGTCACTATTGAAATTTCTTTTATTGTTTTTTTGTTTTTGGTATATAATTACAATAAGGACATATGTATACAACAATTCCTTTATGTTCTATTTTTGACCATTTTATTTAAATTTCAAAAATTGGGGAAATCAAGTGACTCTATTATATAATGCAAAAGTACTCATAGACTTTTTCAAATTCACTAGACGTTTGTTGATATTGACGGGAATGTCATATGAAATAGATGTCGCCATATTTATCAATATTTTAGCTTCATTGCGACGTTGACATAGAAAAGGTTCAGCATCTGAAGGTTCTTTATATTTGTTCTTGATTATGCGACATTTCCTATGTAATATTTTCATGGTAGCGATTAGAATATCGGGAACCAGTTTTGATACTTCTTCTGGTAACACCATGTAATGTTTAATGCAATAATCTAAATGATTTGCCTTCAAAGGTATTAAGCCGAATTCTGCCAAAAACCTTAATGCATTAAAATTTTTCTTCATATGAAATAAGTCGAAAAATATTATCAGATCGCGAAGCATTTTGAATGTGACTATTGTTTCTGGTTTAATGATCAATAGAAATCCATTTAAGCGCATATTATATACTTCTACAGCTATAGTTAAACGTCTTCGCATGGGATTATGTTTCGGAGACTTGGTGACACATTCACTCAAGAGTGAATTGAAGATTTGGATGGCTTTTTGTTGGGAACCAGATAAATCAAAAAAATACACTGCATTCTCCAGTTTACCACGAATTACAAGTTCTTCTGCGAACGTGTTGATTAACAGATTTGTGCTAATTTCTTTATCAGCGAATTTATCGAAGAGACCTTCCGTTCGTCCAGCGCCGCATGGGTTTAATTTTCCAAAAAATTTTGAATAGTCTTTCGATTGCATAATCAAATTTAAGGTAAAAGTCACAAAGACATTACGACCATCCTTGTGTTTGTATTTACGCAAAAAACTTAAATAATTCAGGGTCTCACGAGGCTTAGAGTTATAGCCAAGACACATTACATACCTTAAGATCATTCGAGCAAAGTTCAAACGTTTCATTGGTTTAGGATCTCCCTCATCAACAGATACTAGAAAAATAGTAAAAAAAAAAAAACAAACAATAGATATTAGATATAATCAGTCATATGAGAATTAACTTACACAAAGATGTTTCTATATCTTCAGGAGTACATAGGAGACAGAGTTCACTTAATGCTATTGCCATATGTACAGCATCTGAACGTTTGTCATCAATACGAGCCAAGAAATCAATTGCAACTTCAAATTGTCCAGTAAGTATGAGCAATTGAAAATAATTAAGTTCCATTTTAGAGTTAATGATTTCGTTTTCATTTTCTCCATATTTCTCTAGAACAAGTGACTGAAGTCCAAAATAAGTGAGCTCTTTAATGTGACTATTTTTAGGACTCTTTCTGTGTCTTCGCAAAATGGATAACCATGTCCATAGTTTATCATTTTCGGTAGGATTCATTAACGGCAGTGATTCCTCGACATCGTAGCCAATTATTATGCAAAATAATGCTTTTTGGAAAGGATCTGGGGACATTTTTACTGTGTTCAAGTATTGCAATGTCAACCGTTTTTCTAGTTCGGGACTGATATCTTCTTCAGGACGTTTAATTTTCTGTTCAATAGCTTCAAACAATTCTACACATTTACTACTACTTTTTTTATAAAACTCCATTAAAGCCTTCATTTCACCACAGCGCATTGCAAAATAAGCAAGAGGCCAAAATGGCTTTCCGTTACATATATCAACAAGATCAGTAATTTTATTCACACTAAGATAAACATTAACGAATGCTTTAATCAAATTTACGGCATTCGGGACACTACCACGTTCTGCTACCGCCAAATTAGCCTCCACAGCTGATGACATATACATCTGGTATTTATTCTCGAGGTAACTTTTCCCTAGTCCTATAAACTTTTCTTGCATTTCTTGACGCTTTTGAATTGGATCAATGGTCGCCATACTTCTCCACTCTGGGACCATATGCACTAATAATGACCAGAACTCATTGGTATTGTTATTCCTAATTTCTCTATTGTCATGAACGATTCTTGCAAATTTCTCAAGAAGATCTGAGAGATTTTTCTCTCCATCATCTTGTCCCAGTTCATTGTAGTTGCTAACAGCATTGGCAAAGTACTTCTCAATTCTGTATTTTTTACAAACACCACATTTGTTATTGTTTACAATATTATTTCTCTTACGATGAAGATCAACATAGTTCTGGGAAGGGCCACCAAATATATCTAAGAGAAGCTTTCTCTCCTTAATCCATTCGTCGTTAACAATTTTCAGTTTATTTTTTTTATTAAATTCTTCAACTTCTGAAACAATACCTCTTGCCTTTTTTTCCTTTAGGAATTGTTTTACATCATCCAGTCCAATACGACGAAAATATTCAATACTTATTGCATCTAACATTTCTCTTAGCTGAGGCATATTAATACCTTTGGAACGAAGCCAAGAATCAGCTGGTTCATTATTTGAACGAGTTGGCTCAATACGTGTGCGCAGCTCTTGTGCTTCTAATGCTAATTCCTCGAGGGTACGATTAATTAGATGTAACCCATTGTCTACAACCAACAGCTTTTGCGCCGCTAGTAGTATTTCTTTAAAATCCATAATAAGCTTATTTCATTCTCGTTTTAATATATTGTATGATATTTTTTTTTTCTGTTAAACGATTAATTCGATTCAAATTTTTGATTGAATTGACAGATATTTCCCAATTTCAATTCAAATTTTCATTCAAATTCTTTAGCATACTTTAACAATCTGAAATATTTTTTCTATTGTAAAATTCTCCAAAACTTGTCTTACAATATGTTAAACGTCTTCTATGAAAACGGGCCCTCCTTGCTGGATTGATATATGTAGAGTCTCATATGTTGGTAAACTTTGCGGCTGAAGCCGCAGTTGCCAGAGCAGTCCCAACCAGGCATCACAATGGGTTTTGATATTCCAATAGGATACTTCATCATTTGATAAAGATTCAACCAATAGTTCCATATTTCGTTTTCTACACAATAATTGCTATATATTTGTTTGATCCAAATCTGTGTTATTTCTCTCTTTCTCTCTCTCTCTCTCTCTCTCTCTCTCTCTCACTCCGTCTCTCTGGAGTAATTTGGAGGTTAGAAAAAAAAAATCTGCACAACAGAAGTTAAGATTAAAGGACATAAAGTTACTAAGATAAATCCTTATTACTTTCTTCAAAAAATGAAGAAAGTATTTATATTACATTATTTTATTTTAATATTAAGAATTATAAAATTTACTACTCACATCCAAAGACAAAATATAGGGTAAATTAGGATGGATATGTCTTTGAATCTAAGTTTACTCAAAAGCCCTGGAGAATCTATAAGACCGGATTTTTCAACAAACGAATATCTATAAGAACAAACCTACTTAAGTATCATGACAAACGAAAGGAAGGGTTCCAATTTAAGTTACGTGCAAAGAGAAGAAATTACTTCTATACTGACTCATTACGGCCTTGATGTATGTTACAGTATTTATATGCCGGAAGTCTTCTTTAAAGCAAATTATGACACAAATAGATTGATCTTGCAAAAAGAAAATTTTATTTTAAATCTATTAAAACTTGAATGTTTTCATTGTTTACAGATTGGAATAGAGTTTTCTTAATCTTAATTATTATGGAATCTTTGGTTGATTGCATTTTTTCATAGAAATGGGTACAAAATTTTATATTTTAAATTGAGAATAATATAGGAACACAGATTTTGTAAGTATATGAAAACCATAGATTTAAAGATTATCCATGGACAAGTTATTTAAATTGGGGTTTTTAATAAAATGAAAAATCGTAAACACAAATTGAATATAAAACAAAAATAAAAGTTGAATATTCAGAAAATACTGTAAATGAATATAATCAACCCACAAATCTTATCTGCTCTTATATGCAATAAAATATCAAATTAAATTCAAGTTTCATTTTCCCTTTGGACTCTAAAATAAAATAAGATGAAATAAAATGATAGAAAATTGTCATATCTCTTTCATCAAGGTATAGTAGTACGAGTACATGTACATTTAGAATTTGTTCAATTGTGATATTCAATTTATTACATAAAAACAAAACAACAACAAATAAAAATGAAAAAAGATAATAAAATTGTAGCATAAAACTATGAAGTATTTTGTTTGCACGACAATTGAAACTTTTCAACCGCAAATACTTAAACATACTTCTGGACAATATTGTAATTTAAAGTTTCATTCACTCACTCCGAGTCACTCAGTCACTCAATCACAATTTGCTTGGCCTTTTTCGGTAGAAAACTTTTAACAAAAATATTTTACCAAAGCACAATGGATGAACTTTGTTTCCCTCGTAAATTGTCCAACCAATTTAACCCTTTATTTTTTGGAATGGATATTTTGGCTACCCATGCATAGTCGACATATTCACGTCTACTATTTGTCTAAAATATTCATGGAATCGTCGTTAGGACGCGCGTTGAGTATTGTTTAGATGAGTTGTCCCTATTGTTGCCGCAGGCCACGCAGATTTGCTTGGCGTGACATGAGGCCCTTGAAGCAACTACAAATAACTTGGCTTGGCTTTGTTTATGATGTCAACGTTCGAAATGAATGAGAGTTTTTGATTTTTGAAAATATCATTTCGCAGGACTCGTTGAAAACTCTTTTAGTTGAGTTTTTTATTTTTCCTTTTTTTGGAAATTGGCAATTATTTTGTCAACATGTTTTCTTGTCATATTTCTCATGAATAAACTTTAAATGTAAATTTAAGAAATTTATTATTTTAAACTTTGCGCTTGAATTTGTTATAATAAGTTATTATTCTTTGGATAAGAATTCAATTTAAAATTTCTCTCATAAAATTTCCTTTAAAAAAAAAATAAAAAAAAAATATTGTAAAAACGAAGAATCCAAATTTCTGACCAAACATAAACAAAATGCATCAACAGCATAATAATTCCAATTAGTAAACATTTTAACAAACTATAAACATTTCATGCTATATTTTTGCACTTTCAAAATTATTTCGTTTTATTTTATTATATTTTATTTTTACAAAACAAACTTAAATGTTTGCGTTTATCCAAAAAACTTTTTGCGATAATTGCGCAAAATAAGCAAAATAAAGGCGTCCGGACAAAATTCTAAATAGCAAAGCAAAATAAACTTACATGTATACAGAGAAAGATGAGGGGAGAGAGAGAGAGAGCAAGAAAGTCTTTGCTATCATGTATAGATACATTCATATGTGTGCTTAGATATGTAGAACGATAAACTGTCATATGGCAAAGGGACCAAATGAGCGAACATATGCAGCAACGCCTCTTAATGTCGTCCACTAAGAGGACATTAAGCTTAATTATAAGCAAACATTGTTGGGCCCAAAAACTCGAGAAATGGACACAATAGCAACATTAACAGCAACAAGAATAACTACGTGTAAAAGGAGTCATTGGTGCCTCTTCGTTTTGCCACAAAAAAAAAATAAAAAACAAAAAATCCTTGCTGCTTCTACTGTTGCTGTTGCTGTTGCTGCTGCTACTGCTGCATAACTCATATTACGCGCAAGAGTTGCTCTCTAATTTCCATGCAGCAAATGTATATACTTTCCTCTATCCTCTACCATTTTCCTGTGTCCTTTTGTCTATTTCTGTTTTAGTACAACTTTCGTAAGGATATATGAACGAGTATGCAGTGCATCCTGTGCGGTTCGTAACCAAGTTGCAGCTGTTCTGAAAAGTTGCCTAAGAGGAAGTTTTACTGCTGCTTGGTCTGCTGAGTGTTCGGTACTTGTAGTCGGTAGCGTTGCCCTTTGTTTTGGCTTTGTATCAGAGACAGGCATCGAGATTGTGTAGTTAGACATGACTAGAAACAATTCTTCGAACAACAATTTTATCAGCTTATCGTAACAGCAGATGGACTGCAAGAGAAAGAGTCTTGTACTCTAAATAAAAATTGTGGTCCATGACACTCGTACATGCACACACCCACATTTACCCAGATTTGCCCAGATTTAGAACAAATAATTTAGTACAATACAACAATTTTATAGTTATCATTGATAATTTGGATTAACAAACATTTGACTTTTTATTACAATTTCTTCTTCTCTAAAAGTAATCCCCTCCACTCACTTGATTATTTTGTACATGGTGGTCTAATGGTGAAGCCTTGGCATGTATATGTCGGTATATCTTGATTCGGTGTGAATTCAGCACGTTCAATGACCGAACGTGGACTACCTACGGCCTCCAACCAAAACTTCATTTCGATGATAGAATCAAGTGGTGCCTCAATGTGTCCCTTGATGCTGCCTACTTTCGTACGCATACACCAGCCTCGTACACCAAGGAGTTTGGCTTGCATCTCAGCGTATTTTTGATACGCGACACCTTGAACGGAACCATGAATCTCAAAATCTCGGGAGAAAATGACACGTCCTCTTAGTCTGCGCATCACAATATTTTGGAGGAGATTCCTTTATCTTCGAAGAAAAAATTGTTTCAAATTAATATTTTTTTGTTAACACAATCGATCGATCAAATCATAAGTAGTACAAAAAATGATTGTTCTCAATAAAAACGTGGCTACTATGATAAATATTTTGAAATTTCATTTCTATTCATAGATTATTTCATTTCATTTCATTGACAACATATCCAATCAAAGCTTGCTTAAGTTGTCCTATGAGCTACAGATAGATTTTATTAAACGGCTCTGGCCATTGCAGTCCCTATAAAATGGCTGAAGCGCCGTTACTTCGGACTTCTTCTTCTTTAACGTAACTAAGCATACAAATATAAGCACTTCATAAAATTACCAAAACTTTTTTTGACTTTTTTGTCACTGGCTGCCGATCATTAAATAAGATACCAGATAAGATGTTTTCTGAACCTGTTCGCGTTCATTTATTTTATATTATTTTATTATTTTTTCTCATCAGTATAATAGAATAGAAACATAGAGAAGACGTATAGTACATTGCGTAGGTATAACTTGCATTACTTTCTCTTCTCTCTGTTGGACTCTATTTCTTTCTATTTCTTATCAATGTTAAGCTAAGCTTGATATACAAACAAAAGTCTCTAATCTAATGCATAAATTCTGATTCTATATACAAAAAATAACCAAAATATCAATTTTCGAGAAAGAAACTTTGCTTTTGTAGAAACCAGAGCGATTTTAAAAGTGAAAATTTGTCAAATATAACTGTGAAAGGATATGTATTTGAATAAAAGAAAAATGCAGTTATCTTTTTTTAAAGTATTTTTAGTATTAATACGAGTAGAGTAAAAAATTACATCAAAGTTATAGAAAGTATACATAATGTATATAAAGAAAAAATATTTACTGTTTATGTGTCAGCCTTATTATTAAATGATAGCAAAAATTATAAAAGACAATTTTGTGTTGTCAGTGTTGTCTTGCAAGGAGCCAAAATGAAGCCTTTTAAGTCTCCGGATCGGGGTTGTATTGGTCAGTAGTCTGACCAAACGGTTGTTGTAAGTCAATAAACGGGCGTTATATCCGCTTTTGTGAAAGGCCATCTGGTCCTTAACTACCACCAAGTTTACTCCCTATGCAAGATTGCGTTCCTAACATACCATGGGCATCCTGTCATTAGATGCAATGTCTTATTCTGCACGACTTGCACACTCTTCCAGTGGGATTTAGCAGCAGTTCTTCAAATCTGTATGTCGTATCTTCATACAGAATGATTTGAGCATAAACGGGTCGCTTATTTCCGAGAGAGAATGAGCTTCTTCCGTTGAGCAGCCAGTGGAGCTTTTTTATTTCGTTTCGGCAGCTAAGTTCCAAAGACTGAAAGTAAGCCTTTAATCCAGGATGAGACCTAAGTATTCCACCTTATTTGATTGTGCGATGATGTGCGATCTCATCAGCATAAGAGACTGTCATATCTGCTGAAAATATAAAGAAAAGTAATGGACCCAGAATAAAAGAGTTAACAATAATATTAAAGCCAACAGTGCGTTTTCCTTTCGAAGAAAATTGTGAAAAGGGTGCTGAAGAATCCGAAACTTTGGAAACAGCAACGCCTAATAAATTAAAAATTAAGCGAACACAAAAAAAATTAACTAAAATATTAATGCATTTGGTTTATGCAATTTTTGCCTAAGTCAACTCGACTTTCTTTCCTACAACTTGATAAAAAAAACCTTCTTTCCTTCTTTCTCATGTCTATATAATACTGACTTGCTTGAAAACCAACTAGGTTCAGGGATTGTATTCATCTTGGAGAAATCATATTATCATCATAAGATGTTTCATACGAGTAAAAGAGTGTGAAGCTTTTGTTAAAACAAATTAAGATTTCAAATTATTTAATTAATTACTATGAAGAAAGAAAACTGTAGCAGAACAAGAAAGTAATAAAATCAAATGACTGTGAAAATTAAAGAAGAAGAAAAATCACACACGCATCACATGTACTCACAAACACCCACCCATCTACATATACTTGTACATACGCAGATACAAAGTGAGTGGTGTACAATGTCTGCATGCCAATGGCATATCCGGTGTGAGGCCACTTCCTGTATGAATGCATGCATATACATGGCACGCGACAACATACCCCATTAACAAGGAAAGCAACCCCACCAATCCCATTTAACCAAACCAAGGACAATAATAAAAATGTAAAAAATAAAACAGAAGAAGGAAAACAACATTTTTATTTACAGTTAAAGCTAATTGTTTTTCGTTACGCTTCGAATTCCAATGCGTAAATGGTGAAATGTTGAACACTGAGCAAAGAGTTTGACTCGACCACGGCAATAGCAGCAGTAGGACGACGATTGTTATCCTGTACAAAGGCAGTTGGTCACTCAATTCACTTATATACAAACAAACGTACATAATTCTTTAATGTTTTATTGCCAGCACGCACACTTACACTTACACTTACACTTACAGATACAGATACAGATACAGAAACGTATGTATCTGTAGACACACTTAAGCATGAACATATTCTTTTTTGCTTGGCTCCGGCATGTCGCATGTGCTTTGCCCAACAGTATCGGCAATAAAATTGTATACACTAACAAATTTATTAATGTTCAAGTGGCATGGACTTAACAAAGAAAAACGTCAGTCAGTCATACACATACATTACGTATGAGTGATAGATAAAAGTTATATGAACACTTAGAACATCCGTCATTCTTATATCCTTATATCCTTACTTCCTTTCCCTACTTCTCAATTGCAAAATGATAAATTTCTCTTTGATTTAGATTGTATTGCTTAGAAGAAAAATAATAGAAAAAAGGAGTGCAGAAGCAATTAGCAGCCTAAATGTTTACACATTTATTTGATCAATTTGACAGCTTAAAGTCAATCGAAAACTAAATTAATTGTAGAAAAATGTTCTGCTTATAACTGGTACTGTTCTCCTTATGCAATGCATGTCAATTCTTGTTGGTTGCATGCTGCTTCCTTTTGTTAACATTTGATAAGCTACGGCAAAAACCAGAGAACAAAGAGCTAAGCTTAGCTTGTGTTTTATGCATGATTATTCTGTGTGCAATGTTTTATTTGCACTTTCCTTTGTTCTTTCTTTGCTGTGAAATGATCTGGAATAAGCGCAAAGTATGCTGCATATAAATTCTTTGTAGTGTAGAAGTTGGCACCGATTTTCACTTTTGTCAAGAAAAGTAAATAGCAATCAATTTTGAAAAAAAATTTGTTAAAAATCTCTAAACAATTTTAAGCAATTTTGTCATCATTTCGTAAACTGTTTTTTAAATAAATATTTACTTGGTGAAATTTCATAAAAGGAAAATAGATCAAATGCTTTATACAAACAACATTTTGTACCCAAAATAATAATATCAAACAATACCAACAGCTTTAAAAAATTCAGTTTACTAAATTCCTTTTTTCACTCTTTACTTTCTCTTTGCTTTTTGTTTTATTTTGCTTTACTTTATTTTACTTGTAAGTTGTCTATCCTGTTACCTTTATGTATAGTATATGTATCTTTCCATCTATCTGTCTATCTATCTACAATAGTATCTACAAACAAAAGTAGTATGTACGTGTATACTTGTAGTTACTTATTTGTGTATCATGTATCTGTTGAAATCTTATGCTGTCTTATAGTACACATATGGTACTACGAGTATGTGTATAGTCAGTCTAATACTACTATGTATAGTAACTACACACTTACATGTTTGTATGAATGTGCATAGTCTAAAGTAGCAAAGTAAAAAAATCTGCACTGATAAATAATAAATCTTGAGCGCATCAGGACATCAGTAGAAGGCAAACTTACTTTGATATATTTGCATACTGCATAGAAATGGCGGAATAGTTTGGAATTTCATTTGTTGTTTTTGTTATTTTTGCTCTATCTATTCTTTTTATTCTACTTTACTCTCCCTTTATCTACATACTATGTAGTATTTCCATCAGTCTCTATTACTTATCTGTTGTTGTGTATATCGAAAGGGTTCAGTTGCTTGAAAAATTGTTGTTGATAATGAACTTTAATTTGTTCTGGAAAGCCAAAGAAGAAGTGTAAAGCTTGAATGGAAATCTATGAAATACAATATAAGATTGTTGATCTGAGAGATAAGGGAGATAAAAACAGATAGATAGAAAAATGATAAACTAAATAATTTCTAGTTTTCACATTTCTTTGTAATAAAATAGAAAAATTCAATAGAAAAATGTGTATCAATACAGTGAAACAAAGTAAAATATTAGAAATAATATTACCTTAATTCAATAAGCATATTTTGCTTCCAAATTGATTGTGTTCTGTATGTCCTTGCAACAAATCACAGACTCATAGTCAATTGACTATGCAATCGAATATAAATTCGTCAGATTTTTTTTTTATACTGAATATTTTCTTTACAATCATTCAATAATTTAGATAAACATAACTGATTCTATTTCAAAAGAGAGATAGAACAAAGTATGAAAATATGTACTATCATTATCCTTACAGACACATAAAGCTATAACGATTTCTTATTAAATTCGTATATTGTATTTCATTTACTTGTTTATCCTGTTTACCCTGCATTCATATAGATATGTATGTATAACCATGTTCAAATGCTACTCCTGATGCTTTTGTAATATCCTTAATCAGTAGCAGTTATTGCTTACTTTCATCCTTTCATTGAACAATACAAAAAAATAAAGGAAGCTTAGCGTTTATAATTCAAACACTACTCACATGCTCGATTTTGCAAAGAAAAGTCGTGTGTGCAATGCGCATTCTTAGAAGGCAGCGAACAAAGGACGAACGACTCGACTTGACTCGACTCGACTCGATTTGTATTAAGCAAGCAAGGAGCCATAGGTCAAGGATATGCCACGTTATAATGCCTGGCTGGTGCTCGCTTAGATAATCGCTTTACAATCATGCAGGAAACTATTGCCGTGCATGATTGTTTCCTTGAGACGTGAAGAAAGTGTGTGTGCGGAAATTGAAATTACTTTAATTTTAAAATACAAACCAAAATTTATAAGTATAAAAGTATATTATTTAAGAAACCAATAAATTTAAAGCAAAATTATTATAGTTTTTCAATTCAACGATGTAAAAGATCAAATGATCGCATAACTTGAATATTTTCTCAAGCAAATAATTCACTTGTCCCTTATTTTTTTTATCTGTTTTTGGCCACCAAAAATTTATAAAATCAATAAAATGGTAGAGAAATTCAGACAAAAACCTAAAGAAAATACTTAGAATAAAAATCGTAAATCAACAAAACAAAAAACAAAAAATAATACAACAAAACAAATCCATTTATGCGTCCTTTAAACGGTTTAACAAACCATAATAAATATGCTGGGCCTGTCATATCATACCATGAGCTAAACAATGTCAGGCCAAGCCAAATCATGGCCTTTTCTTAGTATTTAGTACAAGCAAAAACAACTTGAAAATACTTAAAAATTCCCAAAGCATCCTTTGGAATGGAGGGACGCAAGCAAGGAGCAGTAAGAGAACGAACCCACATCAAAATGATTGGAGAAACCAATGAAGCAATACAACAAAAGAATAAACAAGCAAACAAACAAGCGTAAGTGATACTGAAAACAACTTTGACTCGATTATGATAAAATGCCTTACAAGTGACCGCAGGATAATGTCGAAACGAAACGAAACGAAACGAAACGATACCGAACATAAGTCGGGATAAAGCCAAGTAAGCTTTTGGAAGGAAACCTTTCAACATTTTATACTACTTACTTACTATATACAATAATAATATTTAAACTTAACGTTCATCATTTGCGAAAAATAATCATGCGCATAAATAAAACATTTTAAATCAAATGGTCAACCACAGAGTCAGCAATAAACCTAACCCTACACCATCGAATCCTATCCAACCGATATCCCTAACTTGATGTCTTTAGACTATTATACTGTTCATGTTCAAAGGTTAACACACATATACGTACTACTATAAAAACGATTATATGCTGCTGCTACTAAAAACCAAAGAAATTGAAAGTCAAGACATGAAATATTTATTTATGTACAATATACTCCATTTGCTCTTCATACTTCATCCTTCATTTTCCATTCTTTATCTATTCCTGTTCATTTGCTATACGTACACTGAGTATGCGGAATGTTATTCTGCTCACTTTTGTGACTGCCAATAAATAAGGAAACCTTTTTTCTTTTATTTTGTACATACTACTCGTACTACTTTGCTATGCTTGCATTTTAAAGTGTCCCGATCAGATCTACTTAATTCTTGGTTTGAGTTCCATATAATTTGCTTTATATTGATGTATACATATTTGAGTATTTGTGTGTGTTTGAGTGGAAGGAAGAAAGGAAGTTAGTAAGGAAGCTTAGCAAACAAAATGACAGCAAATGCCAAATGATTTTTGTCTTTGGTTCTTTCTTTCTCTCTCTCTATTTGTTTGCCTTTATTTTTTGGTCAAAATGTTTTAAGGATTTGGACTGAAATAAAACTGTGACCTATTCCAATGATGTTGATTGAGTTGTTTTGATGCTTGACCTTTTGTTTTAAATAAATGTTTAATATTTCATATTATTGTATTTCTCTTTTCCTACTCTCTATGTCTCTTAACTCCATTTTGTTAAAGGGAGCCATAAAAGTGTAAATGACTTGTAAATTTGTTTTGTTCGTAAAAGGTTTCCTATTGAAAATGTGCGCTCATTTACAGTTGTTGTTTGTTGTAATTTTAAATAGAATAAAATAAAAGTCTTAGTTGGTTCATACTTCACTTCACTTCAGTTCACTGTCTATTTGTCATTTTCCTTTTTGGTTTGTTTATTTTTCAAATGAAAATGAAGTGATTTCAAAGTCAAGAAGTGTCAGGCAGATTAGGCTTATGTCCCTTGTCAACCTTTATTCATAGGTGATTTCAACACTTAAGCCACATTCACGAATTTTATAGGAAATTTGGAAAATTTAATTCGCTGCTCCAAAATTTAATTAGTTCTAAGGAAACACTACAACTCCACATAAGCATCTCATATCCGAAGTAACTATTAAATTGTCTTGAAATTAACTTCTTGTATACTCCTTTTTGAACTTTAGTCTTTATGGCATTGCCCATTATCAACACTTGTCCTGATTAGTTGTCATCTGATGAAACAAGTTTCGGTAGGATGCACCTTGACTAATGCCTTCAACTAATTCGCATTGATTAAATCTTCCACTAAATTACATCAATTCTTAGATATTCAAATTAAATCCAATTACACTAAATGCCCCCGTCCAAAGGACAAGTTGTTCTGTAAAAGACCTTATTGCTATACTAACTAAAGGTAAACTTATTTACAATACTTGGTACTTACAGAGAGGATGAGTGATAAGGAATGTGTGTATGAGATAGAGATGTCTATGTTATGCTTTTCTATGGCTTTCAAGTAAATATGTTAACTCAACTAAAAAGGACTTAATCTGCAGCTGTCCACATCATTTATACTCAACGCCTCCGAATCAAAAAGGAGCCAAAAGGAGGCAAAAGTAGGATAAGTTAAACGATGACGCTTGTTGTTCTTGTTGGATGTCTATAAAGAGCAACAACTACTAGTACTACTTGTCCATCTGCTTCGGTGCTCAGCATAGAAAGGCAAGTCGACTTATAGGCGCTTACTGCTTATTTGAGTTAAAAAGGAAAACACAAAAAAACAAAAATGGCGCTCAAGTGAAGTCTTCTTAGTCCTCTTATTTGTTGCTGTTGTTATCCTTGTTGAGCTGCTTTGCTTGCTTGCTCTGTTTGCTGTTGTTTGGTCTATTCAATGCCAACAAGTTATTTAATTTATTATAAAATGCATTGAAATATGTTCGTTCCCTTCGACATTTTTTTTTTTTTCATTCCTTCATTCATTTGCCAATTCATTAACACATTTCTTTATTCATTCACTCATTCATTCTGTTATTCATTTAGTTCTTATTAAGTTTTGGTGGCAATTGTAAACGTTTTCACTTGTAACTTTCTTTCTGACTTAGTACTATTTCATCTTCTCTTCAAATCACTTCATGTTCCTTTGAGTGGATTTTTAGGAATTTTTGGTTTCAGAAAATGAAATATTACGGAAATAAGAAAGTTTGCTAAGCATCAAAGTCAGTTGGCTTTTAGTTTTGTTTTCCTCTCCTTCCACATCCTCCATTTCACTCGATTTGTAGGTAAACGAGGAAATGTTACAAAATTTTCACTTAGGCCTTTTGCATAATCAAGATAAACGATAAGTAAATTTATCTTTATTAACAAATCTTAAACATTTTGAGGCCATTTATTTGCGGTTACCAAGACTAAGATGATAGAAGGCTATGTAAATTTGAGATTAAATGAGAAAAATAAGAATATAAAAAAAGGAAAAGGAAAGAAAAAGTGAACTTCATAAAATTGACTTGTGATGTGTCTTGGTTGTTTCTAAGTAAATTGATGCAATATTTTCGTGGGTCTTTGATTTAATATTTCATGGTTAATGTTTGTTTAAGTAAACTCATTTTATTTGTTTCTTGTTACATTGCTTAAGAAAGAAGGCATACATTCGCCAACAATGATTGGTCTTACCAAAAATAAACTTCAAAATTATTTTCTCATAGTCCCGAGCTTTTAAACTTAATAATTTCCAGAATATCTTTTCGAAAGCCATCCAATGACCAACTTAATACCTGGAGGGGATCTGACTTCGCAATATATAATAGATTTGAAATCATGAGTTCATTTGGTATAAAATATGAGTATAGCGGATTTGTTTGTTTGGAGTCTGAGTCTTCTATGCCAATTCTATTACATGATTTATGACGTCTTTGATGCTTGTTTCCTTGAATGACAAACACTACTAACAAAAACTAATTGACTCAAATCAATAAAATTTATTTATCACATTAAATTCTACTCTAATTTACTTAGCCCCAATTCATTAAAATCCATTTAAATTGCAAGTCACTTAGTTCAGTTTTCATATATCCCATTTTATTCAAACACTTTAACAAAATAGTAATGACAATAAAATTTCCTCCTTGCCCAAATCTACTTTCAGGATTTCATCATTAATAAATTATGTTATTAATTTCAAATAAATCATCAATATATTTATTGTATTAAAACCCAAAATCATTAATCACAAATCATATGTTTGTAATCATATGAACTACATACAATACTATTGTATGAAACAGTGACAGCCGAAAGCAAATACTAATTGTAGATTATTAATGTCTATCGAATAATCGATAAAATAATAGTACATATTGTTAAAAAATAATGAAATTTATTGTTTTTGTTGGAATAAAAATGTTAGTGAATAGAATTTGTATTAGCTTTAAGTTATAGGTAAAGTCATAGCAAATCATATTTATCATTGATTAATATGTGTCTTAGAAAATATATGGTATGAATGAAATTATTTCTGAGACTTAAGTGACTGACATAAAACAATATTATAAAGTTTCGTTTGAACTCTATCAATTTTAATATACAACGAACAATTTTATGAGAATGATGAAGTTTTGCTATTGAAAATTGTTAGCAAGAATCAACTGTCAGTGATGATATCACTATTGATATTGATAGAATTGATTTGTATCTAAAGGTAAAAGACAGAACAGCGAATGTAAGAAGAAATTAGATTTGAGAAAGAATCAAAATTATTTGTAAATCAGAACAACATTAAGATTCAAATCAAGAAAGTAGATTGGACTAAAAATGAAAAAAATATTGTTAGCAGTTTGTTAGTTCTTACAAGTCGAGTTCCTTTCACAAGTAAAGTTACAAAGTGAATTTAATGTTTTAATATGATATGCTTGACGCTGTACAATGTTAACACAATCATTGTATTGAAGCCGAGAAACTGTTTAATAAAATGTAACATCACATAAAGTCATCACATTCACATGCGTGGAATGAATTTTCCAAATTAATTCTTAATTGTTTTAGCAAAAATAGTCCTGATGATTTTTTATTGATTACGAAACTTTAATTGACCATGCCTCATTTAAATTAAATCACTATAACACGACAGTTAAAATATTTGTAATTTCAATCTATTTCACCACTCATCATCATCTTAAATTGGAAATTTTTTTTTAATTGCCTTAACCTTTACCAGTAAACTTCAAAAAACATATTTATAATTTTTAGAATAATGAGACTTATTTAGTGGTACAATTTGGTGTTGCTGTTAGAGTTTATGAGAGGAATTAAGATTGAGCAGTTAAGGCAAAAAATGTGGGAAGGCTGTTATTTCCTTCTTAGGGGGAGATCATGCGAGTTTAGCCTTTTCAGCATTGCTGAGCAGCAGGTAAAGGTGGCTTGGGAAGCGTCAGAAGTCTCCTTGCAGCGTGGTATTTCGGACGAAACAAGGAGAGCTCGTGATTTTTTGCAGTGTCATGCTCTGGTAGCCCTGCAGTTTGGAAATTTTTTTATTCGGCAGTAGTGCCCCATATATGGATTGCACAATGCCAAGCTGGTGTCACCACTTGCATATAAATTATCCTTTTGTTTATTAGGGATAGTTTGTTTGAAGGGCGAAGAAGGCAGTCCAGCTTTCCAAGTTTTTGGTAGCACCAAGCCGCAACCATCAAGCAAGGCTTTTGTCTAGAATCAAACCAAGATATCTGACTTAATCCATTTGCGGAATAATGCTTTAGTTCTATGTTAAAACTAAAACAAAAACAAGAATCAGGCATCCCCACCATTCAACACAATAATAATCACAATATTTTGTATTTATAGCAAAAAAAAATATATATATATATTAATTTGTACGTTGTTTTAAATTCATTTGAATGTATAATTTCTTTTTCTTGCACAACAATTAAACCAATATACATAATGACATATTATAACCCCATTATTTTATGTACTGTAAGAGTAAAAATCAAATTCAATGTACCATGAATTAATGTAATCTGTTTAAAATTCATTTCATTTCATTTTCATTCATTGATTGACTTTTATTTGAGTGTTCATGTTTTATTATTTTATTTTATGATTTTCTTTATTTTTATTTTTTTTTTTTTGCATTCCTTTTTATTTGATATAAATTAATAACAATTAAATATAATTATGCAGAAATAATTAATGTCAATAAAAAAACAGCAGAAATAACAATAAAAAGGAACAATAAAATGCATACGCGTAATCAACGAACAAATGAACCACATTTTTATTGTAAACAATATACTCGTACATACAATTTATGTGTATTGAACAAAGAGTAAAAAACAGGAAAACAATTTTAATCAAAAAATTATTTTATCTGAAAATAATTAGCGAATGGAAAATGAAAAAGAAATTTCAATTATTTTTTGAAGTTAACAAAACAAACTTTAATAAATTACAAGAGAATGTTTTCAAAGGTATGTGTTTTTTGTAGCATATTTTCAGGCGATGATATGTCGAAATATTAAAACATTAATTTTGAAAATTTAAAGCTATTTTTACCATATCCTTCAATAGAAATTTTCCAGATTTCATTTGTAAGCTATTTTCACTGTCAATGCCAACTGACAACCTCATCATCTCACAACCAATTTCATGCTTCCCTCAAAATTGTTCTATGTTGATGCATAACACAAATCAACAACATCAAAATTCAAAGCAGGAAACTGCATGTGATAACTTCAAATTTAAAAATTGTCTATCCAATTTGACCCAAATCGGAACATATTGCATTTTTCAGTAAAAATTGTGTTCAACTTTCAACGAAAACGATCACAAAGATAATTCTGACTTTGTTTCTAGGCAAATATGACAAAATATGTCAATTGGAACTTGGGTTTCATTGGCACTCATAAACTTGTAACTTGCTTGAATAAGATTCGAGATACTTGCAATTGACACATGACAAAAATATTTTCACATTTTCCGTGCTGCATATTTCACTTGACGCCAAAGTGAAGTTAGACTAAAATTAAATTTAAATTTTTCTAAATAAATGCAACTATCAATAAATGACTTCACACCTTTGCCAATAAACCTTATGTATTTATTGCTCAATTTATCCAATATTGTATTTATCTATTTCTTTTCATGTTCAATAGCTTAGCACAACCATTTTGCAACAATTTACAGCTTCACTTTACAAAGCCAAAGACAATATCACATTTAATCAATATTCCTATCGAAAGGATTAAAAAGACTTAAGCCTGTGCTTTACTTTGATTTATTAGAGTTTATATTTTTCGCATATTTATGTGTGAATCTATTGTACAATAAATAAATAATTAAAAATGAATAAACGAATTTGAATTTGTCTTTTCGTTTGTTTAATAGAACATTGCATCGGAGAATATGGAAATTTTCTGCATTAAAAGAAGAATTAGTTTGTTTCTATTTTAATTAATCTCTCACTATAAGAACTATAGAGTTGAAATTAAACACAAATTCTTAATACTGTTCGTTAGTGGACTAATAATATGAATCAATTAGAAAAGAAAGTCATTTAAATGCTTTTAAACCACATGACCAATTGTCATTATTTTGGGTAAATAGCTATTCGTATGGTACAAGCAAATCTTTTTTTTTTTTTTCTCTTTGTCCTTCTCCACGCATCATACAATACATGTTGCTATTCACAGTGTCATTTAGCGCAGCACCCACGAGTCAAAGTACATGAAATTCACAGCAAGTGGCAATTTTGAATGACATGGTGTGAATGCATTACGATTTTGGATGACATTCATAAACATGCAATGAATGACGACTCGTCATGCGGTTTAAATGTACATTTACTATTATCAAAATACTCTTCGTTTAAATATTGTGTTTTTTTTACATTAATTTCCTTATTCCTTCTACACTTCTTATGTCAATAAGTAACTTAAGTAATTATCTGATATGTGTTTATATTATAATGGATCGAACAATTGTATTAGCAAAAGAACTATTATCCGTTTTTGTATAAATAACATTTGCTTTCCAGAAAATAGTCCAACGAAAATATCGAGAAAGAAATATTGTACAATACAATATTGTACAATGTACAATAATATAAAGATTAAACTGATCGGATCAACATTTGAAAAATTTGGCTAAAACATATCTTTTCTTTATTCTATCGCTACTTTGGCTTGTTTTATACAAATTTATTTCTATTATAAGTTTTATGGATTTGTCAATTTATTCATTTATTACATAATATTACATGATATTCATTTTATTGAATTGAAATTTATAAAAAATTCGTTATTTTAATAAAATTTACTGACAAAAATGTGAATTACAAAGGAAAAGCAATTATTTCATTAAAAAAAAACATTTACTTAATAATTTATTGTATTTATTTCTTTATTTATTTATTTATTTTTTTTTTTTCACAGGAAGAGAATTTTTTATTAAATTCAAATACTAACTGCTAAATTTTTAAAATAAAATTTTAATTTGAAACTGCTAGAGTTTAGATTTTTTAAACTCATTGGCCTTAACAAAAGAAAATAATTTTATCTAAGGTATTGTAGTTTTGGGAATCTTTTGCAAAACGTTTTGGTAAATATAATATAGTCACGCACACAATTAAAATTTCATAAAAATACATGAGACAGTCAGACAGACAGGGAAACAGAGAGACTAGAAGAATATACAGACAGAATAAACTGTGGCATACAGTCGAGTGTATAAAATAAAAAAGTTATAAGAAGATCACAACGAACAATTCTCTGTATGATAACTAAAAAATCCAAGTCAGGTTTTAGTGGTAATTCTAAGATTATTTTTTATATTTATACACACACACACACACAGATACACATACAAGCAAAAAGATAGACACTAACACATATAGATAGATTTATAAAGATACTTGGATGCAGGCAAATGAAAAATATATAAAAAGTGCACATGTGTGCAAATCTTTCGTATTCAGGTGAATCTGTGTCCACTTCGCGTATTTGTATATAAGTGTGTGTAGGTGTATGCCTGTCTTTAAGCATTTTTAAGTGTATGTATGTATCTGTGTCTGGGAGTCGTAGAAAAGTCAAGCAAGCGACTGAGAAATGCTACGTGAGTAAATGAATGAATGAGTGTAAGTTTAGTAAGTAAGTCAGTGAACATAACCAACTGTAAGCAATCTGCAATATATATATATATATATATATATATATACATATTTACGTTCCGCACGCCAAAAACTATAACTTCAATTGGGTCGAATATGAAATACTCTTTTTGTGAACAAAAATATCTTACTAAAAATGAGCTATACAAGTGTTTTCCTTCATTCATCAAATAATAATAAATGGTCAATAACATGACCATGGTATCTATTATTAAGTGAAATTAAATCGATTATATTATTATTGTATTTCGCTTAATTCTTTGCAATTATGACTTTTGGTGAAGTTGGAGTCAATTCAAAATAAAAAATTATTTTGAAAATCAAAAAACTTTAGTTTCTACTTCTATTATATTAATTGATTTCTTTAGACTCATTAAGTGGGACGTTGTAAGATTTCAACTGATGAACAGTGATAGAATCTTTTATTTTTATAAAGAATTCAATTTCTTTTAATCGGCTTGTCAGTCCTTTAGAATATTGAACTATTTAGTTTCATATAAATTATACTATGATTTTAAATTCAAAAACTAAATTTCCCTAAAGACTAAAGTTCAAGAATAATCATGGAAAACCTATACACATTACAATCCACTATACAGCATATTTTTATAAGTCGAAGGAACAACTCATCTTGTAGGCTTCAGAATGTTCATGAATGAACATGATTACTACCACGATAGTGAGTATTTAAATTAATAACTTAGGTTATGATATATTGTATTATAAATATAAGAATAGACACAATTGAGGTAACTAATCATGTAAATTTATGACAAATAACAAAAGTTCTCACCACAACTATTTCTTGTTATCTATTCTAAATCACTATACGAATAAGGATTAATTAAATTGAAGTCTCTTCACAATTGTTTATCTTTCAGTAGACCTAATAATTTATATTTATAAAACACTAGAGATCAGTTCCTGCTTTGCACGGCTTCATTAGATAAACTGATTTACATTTCTTCGTCGGTTTCATCACTCTGAAGACTACAACTTCTCAGCATAACTGATTTATAAAATTTGTTTAGTTTAATGTTGCCGTAAGCCACCATATACCCAATTAGAATTAGAAAGTTCTCTAAATGAGAGTGAAAATCGTATCAAAATCCGTTCAGTGATGTAGAAGTTATGCGTATCAGAAGTGACAAGAATTTCGACATTCATTGTTACTAAGCATGTATAGATATAGGTAACATTTTCATATGAAACAATATGTAACTTTAAGTTGCAAATGCTTTTTTTATATAATTAAAAATATTTAAACATTTTATTAATACTATTTAGAGTAAGAATGGATAATGTGATACCACTGCATTCTGCAAAAGAAGGACAAATGTTATTACCGAGTAAATGTGATGTGTTGCTGAAGTAAGCTCCAGCTTAAGGCATACAAAGTCACCAAATGATTCGACTACAACTTACATAAAAGTACTTTAGCAAAATTCAAGAACTGTGAATATTCTTTTGCATTCCTTGGTAATCAAGTCCAATTCTGGTTATACCTTTATGATTGGAAAATAATATTACCTCGACATAAATGCATAAATATATTTGAAAACTTGCTTTGATTTCATTAACATTAAATAAGAAATATTTTAAAACTTTAGTTTTCATAACGAAAATAAGCAAATAAATTCACTTTGGTATGAAATGATATATCAAACATCATGGCAAAGTCATATTTATTAATAAAGGGTATGAAAAGTACACTCCTTAAAAAAATCAAGAATATCGAAGGCCACAACCACTTGAGGTTGCATGCTCAGTGCATTGCCAAGCACCAACCTAAACCCACATACACATCCACATGGAATGTCGAAATAAATGCTGCCTTACAAAAGGAATTTTGTTGTTAACATTGAAATTAGATTTCATTACATTGAGTTGTAAGAGAGAATGTCAGTAGTAAGTACTACATTCGTACTACATACTTACAACTAAGATAGAATTGTATGTGAAGTGGAATCGTCCAAAAGTATATTCATGTAATTTAAACATAAAAATTAACTTGAATATTTTCTCGAGCATATAATCCAAGGCAACGCACACACACACTCACAAGCACACTTAAATAACATGACCTCAACTTCCGGTTGTGAAGGCACACTCATTCCACATGAGAATGCACTTGGCTACATTGGCATCTGCCATATCTTTTTATTTATCCAAAATAAAAAAAAAAATATAAATAAAAATAAAAAATAAATATTTTCAATTTTTTTTTCTCATTTCTATAGTTCTCTCTTTTATCTTTTTCTACTTTATAGTATAGTATAGTATAGTATACTTGAGCTAAATAAATGATAATAGCGATGCATGACTCTTTTCTTTTACTCTATCTTTTTGGTCTATGTTTCTTGTGTTTTGCTGTGTTTTTTGTACTTTTATGCCATGACATTTTATTTAGTGATGCAAGTACGTGTCGCATAATAAAAATGCCATTGCAAAAATGTTGTTTATTGCTATGGAATTTTGTTCCTTATTCAACTACTACAATGCAATACTATAAATACTATATGTACTTAGTTAGATATATGTATGTGTGTTTCTTTTCTTTTTCCTTAGAAATATTTAATGTTAAATGTTTTACCGAATCATTATTTAGTTTAAACTGTTTGGAAAATATCTTATTTAGAAGAAACAAAAGATATATAAAAGTAAGTCACATTACTTGTTACTTATAATTAAAGTCAACTATCAATTGAAGCTCCTAAACTAAACATTAGAACTGAAATTCCCTGGGGTAGCATACTGGCACCAAGACTTTCCAATTATAAGGAATAACAACCTACTGATTGCTATACATATATGCTGATGACACTGCATTTTTTGCTACAGCTGATGATCCTCTGGATGCACCCACACTATTATTTCGTCAGCTTTCATTAATTGAACCTTGACTTGGAACATATTTTATTCATGTTAAGGCATCTGAGTTATCCTCCTGCCTTCTGGGACAACGAAACCATTCCATCAGATTATACCGCCAAAGACCTAGAGCTTACCCTGATAATAGACGGTTAAACTGGAAGGCTCTCATCAAAAGTGTACGCCATCACCTGCCTTTTAAAACGAGAAAAATGTCCTGTATTCTTAAGCACATTTGAAAACTATCTCAGCGCACCAAACTCCTAATTTACAAGACAAGTCTAAAGTCTATATTCATTTATTTATTTATTTATAACAATGACAAAAAAAACGGTCAGCTTAAAACAAAAAAAAATTAACTATTTACACTTAAAAGTAGGAAAAAAATAAGTGAACTTAAACTAAAATAAATTAATTACCAAAAAAGAGAAACAAACAAAAATAGGAACAACATGAAAATAATAAATAAGAATAATGTGAAATACCAGCAGATTCTGCAGAGATTCCAATTAATGATTCTCTGTAAACTAGTGAATGGCACCATGGTATGTCAGAAATATAACCAAATACAAAGATATTCATGTTCCATGGACTATAGACGAAATTTGCAGATTCACCACAAAATACATAACCCGTCTTGAATGGTAATCTGCCACCATTCTACTTGTTCCATTTACTTATGATTAGGTTAGGTATGTTGTAACTGATTGTAAAAAAAAAGGTACTCATTACTTA
Organism: Amiota mariae; assembly: GCA_035041805.1. Lineage (NCBI taxonomy): Eukaryota > Metazoa > Arthropoda > Insecta > Diptera > Drosophilidae > Amiota > Amiota mariae. Next base: position 17,425,114 of record JAWNKV010000370.1, on the reverse strand, counting down.
GTAGGGACGTCAAGTCTCTATTGAGGTTTCTAAACTTTTTAGATTAGTTACCCAGTGAATAAAATACACTGTGTCATAATGAGCTGATACTCTTATTCATATATAGTTAATAGTAAGTTATACTTACTTAAAATACAATATGTAAATATGACTGAAATCTTTTTCCTGGTTTTTGATTATAAATACTTATATAATACTTAATAACTCATTAATAATAGAAAATAATCCTTACTTTTCATTTAACTCATAATTGGCACATTCAAGTGGATTGAATGAATGAATGTATGAATAACTTTATTGAATCCTCAATAATGCTTTATAATTAAACTTAACCGAAACTAATTAGCTTTAGTCAAAGTGCGTCTAACATAAATCAGAGTGTCATGATGAAATTGCATCCACATACTCACTCAAAAATAGACAAATGCACCAGAAATATCATACTACTATCATAATGGAATGGAATGTGTATTTTGTAACATAGTACTACACACGGACAAACATGGCGACATCCATAAATCTTAGTGATTTCAAATCTCATTGACAATTGGGGAAATACCAAAATCATGCATTTCCGCAATGTAAGAGGCATGCAGCATTACCACAATCAACACACCACCAACACCACCACCGTTAACAACAACGACAAACCATTATTATTCGCATCATATTGCCCCACATTATGAGGCCCATAAGCAAAATTCATAGTAAAATAGTACAAACCCACAAAACCTCAAACATAGAAAATATGCATACTTTATGCAATTAGATGACGATTTGGGGTGGTGTATATTCGTGTGCGAGCGTGTGTGTGTGTGTGTGTGTGTGGGAATAAATGCCTAAATATGTAAATGTCTGTAGGTCTGTTTGGACTGTTTTGGGCAAATTGAAAATGCATTTTATACAATTACAAAATTGCAATGAAATTGATTTATCATGTATGCACCCATGAAGGTCATGTAAGGCATATAAATTATGTTGCTTTTTGGAATAAAACAAAAATCATCGAAGGATTCTAAAATCTTTAGTGTGGTAAGTCCAATTTCATAATGATTAAATGTGTTTCAAATGTATTTTGGAGTGGTGTGGTGTGATGAGAGATGACATTAATTTTTGGTCAAAATCTCAAACAGATTAAATAATTGTATAAATGATGGGTCAATAAGTCATTGCAGAAACCATGTTTTGTCTCAGTTTATAAAAAAAAAATCAGCCAAGTGTGAGTCAGACTCGCACGCAGAGGGTTCCGTACCATCGTACAAGACATTTTCCTTAAAATATTAAATTATGTGGATATTTAACAGCCTAAAAGTATACTACAATTAACAGCTTAAAAGTATACTACAAAAAAATAAAAAATTGTTAAACGAGAGATTAAATTAAAGAACAATGTTTCTAAAAATGTGAATTTTTTTTTTTCGTTCTACACACAAGTGAATTACACACTCTGCGAAAATTTCAACTCTGTAATTATTACGGTTCATGAGATAGAATAGGAAACAGACGGACGGACATCGTAAGCTTAGTAATAGGGTCCCGTTAGCTCCCTATGAGTACGGAACCCTAAAAAATAATAAAGATTGATGTCATTTATCCTTAACAGAAATAATACTAAAAATCAACATAAAAAAAGGTATTTATTCAAAAATATGAATAATATTCAATATAATGAGAAACGCTCTTTATTGTATTTTCTAATAACTTATTGACTCACCCAATAACTTCTGAATTTCTTTCTTAATTCCTGGAACTGTTAAAAATACAACTTCAAATGCTCTTTGTTGGATTTTCTAAAGACTATCGTTGATCAGAGAGACTTTATTTAAAACAACTTCTGAATTTCATTTTCATTTCTTGGAATTGAAAAGTTATCAAATTTACAATTTTTTGTACATCACAAACTCTTGAAATATCTATCTAATACTTACTTAGTTAAGTCATTCTAGCTTTATAAAAACGCAGACAAACATAGTATTCATTCAAAGTATACAAACAACAAAGATTCACCTGACTTACACACAATGTGTGCCTTAGCATTAAACTGATATTTGTATGTACACATATCTATAGCACATATCTATAGAAATGGAAACCAATTTCTACTTTCTATTTGTCTAGTATGTACCTGGTACTACTAGTATGTTGACCAGTCTTATCCATTTACATTAAATATTGAGCTTGTTGGCAATTCGAATTGACTTTGACAGTGAAACGCACAGCTTAATGCTTTCTTCTGTTGCTTTCTAAGTTCTTGTACATCTAGACATCTATGTATGTATGTATGTATCTACATATACAAATACTATGTATCTAAGAATGTGTCCGAGTATACACAGAGTTGTGCTAATTTTAAGTCTGGTTTTGACTAGCATTTATTCGATATCTCAATTTAAGCATTTAAGCTTATTTTCGCATTGCATTAAATGCATTTATTTTAAAATGAAATTGCTTTTGTCGAAGATACTCGTCGTATTCGTATGTTTAAGTAAAGTAACCACATTGATAGGATTCACCACTTAGTTGGATAGAATAAACTTTTTTTCTATTTTTAAATAATACAAAGATATATGAGAAACATTTAAATAACTTTGAATAGAAAAATGAAGTCTTAGTTTTTATTATAAGATTTTCTGGAAAATTCAATCCATAATAGTATACTGCAATTGTTTCTCCTTACTTTTTCAATTCGCACACATCTATTCATCTATCTACACTATATTTTCTTTTGGTTTATTTTATATTTTTTGTCTAGTCACTTTAATTATTATCATTTATGGCATCTACAAAAATTTCCACAACTTTAGCCATTAAATGAATGGACTTGGCCACATGTTGCACATGGCTTTTTCGAAGCTCGTGAAAAAGGACTTTGCAAGAAAAGTCATAAAAGAGTTATTAATTTTAATGTGCACATTGACAAAAAATAAGTATCTTTTGTGCAAAAGCAAAAAATGAGAGAACTCTTCTCTTTGGTCAACAAAGTGTTCGTGTTTGTTGTCCGGTAGAAAATATTAAGTTGTATGTGTTTAGTACAATTAAGTAGTATGGCTATAATGAAGACATACAACACAAACAATGTGAAGAAGCATTGAAACTTATTTATAGTCCTTAGACATCTCTATGCAGCTGCTGATAAAAGTCTCATGTGAAAAACTTTAGATTACATACTTTTTTTTAATATAATAAGTACAATTATCCAAGCAAACAAAAAACAGACTAGATAACTTTTTTGTTACTAAAGCTTAATTTTTATTCTTGTAAAAAGTTTCTATTTCTCCTAATAATACGATCGATCCAATGTGACATGACAGCATATCATCTGGTGGTGAATCCATCTTACTTTAATCTCACCGATGATTCAACACAACATTATGTTTCAACGTCAGCAGGCACAACACAAGCTTATGAATGACATGCAGGTCAACGAAGACCGTGAGTGAAAAATGTTACTTATATATAAGTTCCACACTGACACTCCGAGTATTGTGTCTAAAAAAGTTCTATTCATGGCTCTGTGTAGAACTTTGACAATTGAAATAAGACTTGACCATAGCAAAACAGCAGTCCAATCATCAACAGCAGCATTGCATACATTCCGACGAATGATTACAATAATTTGACTCACAACATTACTTCAATCACTAAATCATCCATTACACATTGGTCCTGGTAACTAATGCAAAAGCATCAACATTTACCACCGGTAGAGAATAATTCTCGATGGATTGTTTTCGTACATCTACGCTGATAGTATGCACTCTAGGTAACTAGGTGCGTGTGAAATAAGTTTCAATTTAATCACTCATTAGAATTTATTTAATTTATTAATATTGGCATGCATCCTAGTGCAGCAACTTCACATGCTGAATCTTGAGGATTTTTACGTTTTGTTTCTCCTAAACATAGTTGAGAATCAGTAAAATGAAGCAACTCGTCAGAATGATTATTGTTCCATAGAACCGAATTATTTGGCTATGAAGAATGCCTTACGTCATCCTCTACAGCATTAACCACCACGTCAATGTTGCCTCTCAAGAGCTTCACAACTTTTAAATTGTTGGATGGATATCGTATTTCTTCCAATACTATGATTATCATGACTAAGACACCTTATTTTAGTAAATTACTAGATGATGATTATTCTGCATATAATTATTTCGACATTTATTTCTGTTGAAACCTAAGAAAAAATATAATTCTGCAATTATATAAATTGACCTCGATTTCTATTATTTTATGTGAAATATAAATAATATTTATTGGTTTCTATTCTGCATTAAATTATTGTAGTTTATGATAAATTAAGGCAAATTTATTAATGAAACAAAAACGATTTAATGTTCACTTAATAAAATCGAATTTGTGGCTTTTCCAAAAACTGGTTAAATTGAAATTTCAATTATTTTTAAATTAGATAAAACCTTTTAAATTTATGTTCTATTAAAATAAATAAATTTGATATAATAGTGCACATAAATTGTTATAAATCAATTGGAGCACATTTTTGTTTTTATTTTTTTGATTTTGCATTTGTTATTTTTTAATTGTATTTGATTATTATTTATTTTTTTATGAAATATGAATACGTGTCAATGATTACTATGACTTTAGTATCAATTTTGTTCTATACTAAGTTTATCCATTTTTTTTTTTTTTTGATCGATATTTCATTATTAAACAAAATCCAAAAGAATATTTAAATCGTATCATATTATTTTCCTTTGATCATACATATTGATGAAATTTATTTTCAATTTTTAAAAAATTATATTCATTTTCATCCATTTCATAACTAAATAACAACAAACATTTTTCTTGCTACGCAAATTTAGAAGTTTATATTTGTATAAAAATCCAATTTTAAACAAAATTGAAATGTTTTATGAAGAATTTTTTGGTTTGTTTCATTATATGCAATGAATGCAAATTGAGTTGCAAAATGAATTAACCGAGCAGTCAAAAGAATCTCTCTATGGATAGTCAAAATTCAATTTACATAATAATATAAGTAAAAAAAAAAAAATTGGAAAAAATGTAGCAGATACACGTATCTTTGATTCTCATGTCCATCTAAGAGTTTTTCCTAACTCTAAATATGTTCAATCTATGAATTTATAATTTAGTATTAAAGGAACATTGAAAATTAATATTTATTTAGTAAAAAATATTGTTATATATAGAAAGTGTTTTCAAATTTGAACAGATATTAATACTTTCTCTTGATGTTTGTATCAATCATTGTAATGAGGAGAATTTGTTTATTTTATTCATAATAAGTTTCAGTCAAAATTTTCGGTTTTCTAAAAGAGAGAGAGTCTCCTGAAATTTAATTTTTTTATGAAATATTTCTCACATTAAATTGATTATTAATGTAACATGCTTAAGGATAAACAATGCGAGTTGAATAATAAATGCAACAAGACTATTGAATAAAAGTCATCATATAGAGAAATTTTGTATTGTATTAAATACTGCAATCAAAATTTGTTGATATGATATACGAGAGTATCCATTTATATTTTGAGAATGGGCAATCCTGGTGTCGCCACATCAAATATAAAAATTTCATAGTGAAGTTTGATATTTTTTTAGCCTAAAATACTCAGAACGTTTTGACAAAATCAGACATGTGGCCACGATTGTATTCTAAATGGTATACAATCATTTAATTACCAGAAGTATGCAGTGAAGTGATGAAAACGAACGAATGACCCACTGAGTACAAATCATTATAGTCCTGTCTGATCTACGTTTGGTAATAGTACCTCATTTGGAGTGGCAAAAATGTTTCGAAAATTGGTTGAAGCAAAAGGAAAATGGAGAATATTTTGGTAAACTATAAAACCTTTGTTTGTTAGGGTTCTCTATTTTCGAATTATAATCGTATCGTCAATTTCTTAAACTAAATAAACTTATAATGGGAAAACAAGTTTATATATGGAAAACATTTACCTCAAAACAGTATGATGCCTCCCAATATACAACAGAAACTTCACAGACGAGAAATGATAAGCCAGATAAGGCATTATAATTTATGGATAAAACACTTAAGGATGTGAAATCAAGCTTATCATAATAAATCCAAATATTGCATTAAATGGAATCTTATATCAGTATAAGTATTATAGTTACTATTATATTTCATCATATGATAGAAAAATGAGTTTAAGGAAAACATTCGTATTACTTTTAAAGGAAGCCTTTGTATGCTAACAATATTTATTATATTATTATTCATGAATTGTAAGATTTACCTTTACATTTTATAATAAAACAGAATCTTTGGCAAAAATGGATTGAATGAATTTTGTATCTTCTCCTTAAAGTTATTTAGTTAAATGTATTTAAGTTTGGATAGAATCGAAGTTATTGTCCTGTCATGTGTTGTGCTATACTTGTTGTAGTTGTAATAAATTGATAAAATTATATTAAAATAAAATCGAATTTTTTAATAAAAAGTTATTTATTTCATGGTACAACATGTTAAACAAAGGAAAAGTTTTCAATAATTTCAGCAATATTTTAATTAATTTACATACTTTAAAGAGCTTCAGTAAATATTTTCACACGCAAAGTTATTGTGCGTAACGCATCATCATTGATTTCCATTAACTGACAATGGCAAAAGCATCCTTCGAAATCAGCAGCAGGAACAGCAGCAGGAACAGCAGCAGAATACATTGAAGATTCAAACGTTGATTTTCGTTTCATTTGGTTGCGTTACATTGCATTTTGATGATGATAACGATGACAATGATGATGATGTGCTGCACTGCTGTGTTCTTGATTGCCTTGACCAATGCGAATTCCAAAGGACTATCACCTACTAAGTATAAAGTCATGTTGCAAAGGACTGTGAAAATATTGTGCCTTTTGTTATTGCGCTCTTAACGTTTTACAATAAATGAATTACTATAATATAAATGGAACACAAAAGAACTTGCGGCAAAGCAATTAAATTACGCATGCAACATTTCATTTATATCAATAATAATAATAATAATAATACGTTTTTAATGAAAAATAATTGAATATTTGTCATGCATTAAATACGTAAATGTGCATACAAATTCATAGGTGTATGTATTGTTGAATGTGTATGTGCAGTCTACCTATTGTTTATCCATACATGTATACTATAATACTAATGGAAAAGAACGTTATAGAATAGAATTGGTTTTTTCATTTTGAAAAGCAATTTGTAACGCCAACCAAGTATCAAAGTATCCAGTGCAACTGCATTGCCTGATGAAGAGAATTGATTGACCCAGGACTACTCATCCTCTAACTGCAAGGAAATCTTCTATTAGTTAATGAATCAAAAAGCTAAAACTATGTTGATTGCCCCAGCTTATTGTCACATAACCCTAAGTGTGCATCCTCTTTCAAACAGAAAACATTTGCTTATTTTAAGATTTAAAAAGAAACCTTCCTTCATTTCAAAATATTATATTTTATCATCATCATCGCAACAAAAAAAAAAAATGTTTGCAAAAATTTGTAAGTAATGGGTATATCAGATTCGGCGAACCAAAGTTAATATTTTATCTTAAATTTCTTTGGTTTTGTCAACCAACAAATTTTCTAAATTTATTTTGTTTTAAGGCCACAAAATTTTTAATCGTTTTTCAAATGCTTTTGGCTATTCATTCATATTTATAATATTAGAATTAAAATTTGTAAAACTTAAATTTTATTAAATTGTTTATTTGAATTTTAAATATTTATAAAAAATATAATTAGTTTTAATGGAAATATTATACAACATTCTAAGTTACTTGACTGAATTTCAAATGGATTGCAATATAGTCGAAGTGAGCGAAACATTACGGCTTAAAGTAATTAAAAGAAAGGGTTAGTTTTCAAGTACTTGATATCTTCATTATCGATGATCGGAAACTACATATTTTGTATACCATAACACCTTTTTTATTAATTAACCTCCGTGTGTTTTATTATTTGCATGCCTTTTATCCAGTTTTTCAATTTTTTTTTTTTTTATTTGTGCTGATATATGAATATCGTAACGATTTCAGTGGATGTGGAAGTTTTTATATAAAAATCGTAACGATTTTTTATGGATGTGAAAGTATTCTTTAAATTCATGACCAAACTGTTGAGAAAAGCTTTTCCCAATGAAGCTTTTCCGGTTGTTTGCTAATTTTACTAAAAACTTAAGTATTTTATGAGTATTGTATAAGCTTAAAAAGCTTTTAAGTTCATTTCATTTTTGGAAGTTTCCTTGACACAATTTTGTTTTGAGTTCACGATGAGTCCATTGTACTTATTATGATTTTTAAGCAAAAGATGTCATCAGGATGCTTTTTTTCTTCAATTACTTAGAGTCCTTCAGATTGTAGTCTGTCAATAGTTGATGGTCGGCAAAAGAATGCCGATTCTTTTATTTCCTTCATAACACTTTATCTAGGTACATATTCTGATTACACTAATGCTTACACTAACGAGAAGAAGGTACTTACAATTTAAGAGAGATGTCTTTCTAATTAAAGACAGAGAGGCTTACAATATTACTGGAATCATAGTTCATATTATTATTTTTCATATTATTATGATGTTAAGGTTTTTGATTTTTTTATTTTTACAAAGCATGATTTTCCTTTATTTATATTTTAAGTTAACTTATAACAAAAAAAATCACGAGAATACGGCTTAACATTCGCCTGCCTTAGTTACTCTAAACAATCCCTAGCTTTTCCAAGGGCTCTCGCCTTCAACAATCGACTGTTATCTGTTTTTTCTACGGGTGGCAAGATCCAAAGGATAACAGCGTTTAAGTCTGCGGAGTTGCTGGGAGTACTGAGAGGACTTTTACATGTTTCTGAAATCGATTTAGCGGCGGCTACAATCAGAGATGGTCTTTGCAACCGACCTTGAGGTCATGATGAACGATGTCGATGGAAATATAGAAGAGAGCACCTACAATAGTGCGAAGAACTTTAGACTGAAACCTCTTTATGATGTTGACGTTGGGGCGAGCAGTAGAACTCCATAGTTGGATGCCATAGGCCTTAAAATCACATTATAGAACAGCAGCTTATTCCGTAGTGAGAACTGCGATCAAGACCAGAGTATCCAGTACAGACGATTGAGTTTAAGGTTGGGCTGCGTCCACTTGTGGACCAGATATTTCCTCCCTCTATTCAGCCGTTGGTATTTAACAGTAGAGGCCGTGGGGAGCATGTTGTCATTTAGACTAACGTTAGGGCAATTTCGGGTCTCGAGTCTATTTATCGGTATTGATGGGAATATTCCATTTTGGAAGCACACAATTTCAGCTGTAGGATACTACTGCATATATAGTAGTCATTGGATGCCAAAAATGCTATGTTGTCAAGGTAGGTTGCCGTAAAGAAGAAACCCATATTTAAAACCAGAATATCTGATGTATACATAATGAACAGTATGGGATCCAGAACACTACTTGTGGCAGATCTACCTAGATGGGTTTCAAGTTAGACTTCGAGTCTTAGTAGAAACTATTCTTCATAACAATATTTTGTATTTTGATGTTGATAATTCGGACAATAAAAGGTTTTCAACTACTTACATATCTTCATAGTAAGAAAATTCCTAAAACTTATATTATGCATTTTAGTGCAAGTTGAAACCATCATTCAGTTTTTGATATCTTAATTTGAAATTCAATTACATGTGCATATATTTGCAACAATGATATCAAAACTATGATAATGATCATTTTTAATGTATGTCGACATATCTATCCTTAGATGCATTTACATTGAAGCGTTTTGAAAATTAATTGGTCAAAACAAAAACACAAAGCGAAACTTATGTCCATAAATTTTATATCATTATCCAGTCAATGTTTCCAATGATGCCAATTCATCTGTACGTGTACATATTCATGAGAAGTTCATTCGTTCGTTCCTTCCTCCTGCTTCCTATTTAGGACATGCAGGACATGCTCATTATTATTGATGCATTGGAGTGGAAATGTGATTGAGCAAAAACATCAAATGATGTTGATTGCCACTATCTAACCATGATGTTGATGATAGATAGATAGTTAAATAGATATATAGATGGATAGATGTGTCCAAGTATCTATACAAGTATACTAGTATCAGTTATCAGGCAAACCATTCATACATAGTACTTTTACTTGTAGTGTATTAGAACTATGATTGATACTGCCACAGGGCTCTATTGAACCCCTTTATTGGAAGCAGACAGCCAGCATATTTAGCATTAAATTGAGCTACAGATGCAGAATGAGATACTCATACATAAAGTGTAAAGTGATGCTGCTAAGCAACAAGTGTTGCCAATTTTGTTGTACATTGTGCAGCAGTTGCATTTCCAAATACATGGAAATACATTCACATCTGTCGTCATTATATATGTATTTTTGTATGTGTGCTACAAGAAAATTGCATAAGTAAGGATACAAGGAAAGCAACAGAGAAATATAAAAGGGAAAATATACTAAAATTAAACTCAAAGAAATAATATTTGAAACAAAGTTTCATGCAACTACACAAACTGTCAGTTAGTCAAAGATACTCATACTACAATATAAAGGAAAATGAAAAGAATATAAGTATGAGAGGAGAAACTGGAAGATTGAGTCAAACAGTCTTTGCCAGTAATTTACTTTTGTCTGTTAATTATTTGTCTATTTGTGCTAATGTGTATGTGTGTGTGTATCTATGTATGTTTTTGTGAAAATGTGTTTTTGTGTCTGGCTTTGTAAGATGTTCCTTTCGTTGGTTGCTGCTTCGCTGGCTTTTTCATTTCATATTGTTACGAGCAAACAAAAGGCGAAGACAACCAAATTAGTTCAGCAAGTTATGTGAGAACAAAAACACAAACACAAACATACATTTTCATATACTAATACATACTACATTGTTTGTGTATGATAGACTTGCACATTGATAGGTACTTTTCTACATACTTACATATGTGTCTTCAATTCTTATTATACATATTTATGTACACTCAAGAAAATTATTCAGAATAATTATGTTTTATTATAAAACAAAGTCCATCTGTCTGTTCGTGATACACTCAGAAACTACCGAACAGATTTTCATATGGTTTACACCGTTGGACGGACAGATTCATGAGCATGGCTTAGAAGAAACGCAAATGAACAGCCGAAAATTCTATTCACTAATTTTTTTAAGAAGAAGGGTAGGGTCAACATTTGACCAGGTACCTAGTTTTGGATGTTTTATTTTAAAAGTATTCAAAGAACTTTCAATAACCTTTGATTGAAATCTCTGCAGTATCTCAATGTTAGGGAGCGATGCAGAGCGCCAACTGAACTTCCATATACTGTATTGATCAATGAAAAGTTTAATTAATAATATAAAAACTAATCATTATTTTATTGTTTGTAAATTGAAATACTCTATAAAATTATTTAATCAATTTCAATTTGCTTTCCTTAAGTAAAATCATAATTGTTTATATGTATTATTAATTTTTACAGTGTATGTTATTTACAATAAGTAAGTTAATTTTATGAGATCGTATCGTTTTTTCCATCATGTCTAGTAGATAATTTTATTGAGCCTCTACAAAGTAAGTGTTTATCGTCATTGTCATCATCATACTTGTGTATAGCTCTTATTGTCCTCGTCATAGTCATAGTCATAGTCATACTCATCGTCCTTGTCTTCTTTCATGTCTTTCTTATCGCCATTATAGTCATCGTAATGTCATTGTCATTCTTAAACTTATAAGGATGTATATACAATATATATGTATACTGTATGACTACATTTCATAGTTGACTTCATCGTAGTCATAGACTAAATGAAAATAATGGCACTTAATGAAATAGTTTTAATAATGTGCCATAAAATATTCATGGCCTTTAAATTGTCTGCAATAAATACAAACATAAAACTTTCTTCTTTATACACAATGCAATCCATGTGTGTATCTAAGTGTGTGTGTGTGTGTGTGTGTGCATAGTGTGGGAATAAATTTTAGTTGTGGTTTTTTTTTTTGTTTGAAGACGTTGATTTTTATTTGCTTTGTTTTGTTTACTTAAAGTTGTAACACACATTAAATTTGATACTTAAAATTTTATCTTTTGGTTGGGAAATTGAAATATCAAAAGCAAGTGAGTGTTTATATGATAATTAACAGTACTGAATGAGGTCAATTGGTAGCTCTGTTTTGTAGTCATTGAGATCATAAATAAAGTTATATAAAATGTTTATTTAAGGACTATTAAATTCAAAAATGAAGATACTTGTGAAGGTTTTAGTGTGTCAATACAGTAGACTGCATATTCAATTTCACATTAATAATATTGTACAGGGAATGTTAAGGGCATATAAATATTTTCTTTGTAAGAATCCCTATAAATAAAAGTAGTTCTGAAAACCTGGTGAAAATGATGCCGTTTAAATAAACATAATAAAAACAAAAAGAAAAATCATCTCTTTGGGTACTTTATTTATTTATTAATTTTTATTTTTTTTAATATTATTTATTTGGATATTTAAACCGCTATTCGATATAGAATAATTATGTGTGAGTGGAGTCTATCATTGTATTGGCTTCTGTGAAAATTAATTTCTTGAAAAATTTCTAGAATTCCTGATGATCCAGGGTTTATTTAAGATTGTCCTGAGGGCCTTACTTTGAAGAACTTAGACTTTTCTCCGATTTGAGGGCGTGATGTACCCCATAGCTGAATGCTCTAATTCCAGGAAAGAGCTACAATTTGCTTGCAAATTAACAGCTTAATGTCCAAAGCTCAAATGCTCTGTCCCAAGTATTTAGAAACTGAGGACTGAGGTATTACTAGACCACAAAACGATTTTTCGAAACAGAGAACCGCAGTGTCATCCGTGTATGTGACTAATGAGGTATCAGAGGTCAGTTGAGATATATCCGCCCTATAAATAGTGAATAGTATTGAAGCTAATACGCTGCCTTAGAAAACACCAAACTGAACTGATCAGATTTGCAAATTTGATTCTCTATATTTGACTCCTTGGATACGAGAATTAATATTCTGGATAGTTTTTATAACTCGAAAAGATTCATCGACTTAAGCTAGACATTTTGGTGTAAACGAAACTATTGAACGATATAACGAAAAATGAAGGAGCTATGATAAATGTTTAACAAACAAGGTCTAGTACTATAAAGACCATTACATCAATTGTAATATTCATTCATCCACAATTTCACACTAAAATACATAATTGTCAAGAGTGCAAATCAACAAACAACATTCATTTTGATTATCAATTACTTTGACATGACATCACGAATTATTTTTAACCATACACGAAATTAAATACGAACAAATATTGTAATCAGCATCAATATTTGTAATTGGTATTTTGTACCATAATATTGACAAGAATACAAAATGAAAAATGTATTTAAAAAATGAAAGAAAACAATTATATAATAAATTATTATATGTTAAAATAATACATGTTGTGTATTGGCGAGTCAATCATGAATTCATTGAATTGTTTATATAGTTAAGTTGTCTGTTTGATTGTCATTCAATAAGGCAAGTAATGAAAGGATTTGAATGCTATCGACGGCATGCCTCTGCATTTTTCAACATTAATCAACACTGACAGATTGCAACAAAATTCCATTTAAATTCCCAAAGTGTAACCAACATTTTAATTATTTGACATTTTGCCGTTAGCCGTTGAACATAATTAACTACCACATGTGTATATAAACATAAACACAAAAACACACGCACACACACACACACACACACACACACACACAATTATCCACAAACTACATTGATATCTGTAGATACAAAGTATGTATGAGGGTTTGGTGTGAATTACAATAAATTTGTTAATAAAAAGTACATACAGCAACATTAAGAGTCAACATCATATTTTATATTATTCTAGAAACTATTTGTTTTCTCCTGATTGATATACATTTTTGGATTATAGAGTATGAAATACATAACACAAATTTTTAAAGCTTAACTTAAACATGAAACATGAAAAAGAATACTAAATTGACTTTTAATTTTGGAAACTTTATAATATAATTTTCTGATATTAATTAAATTTATGAAAAATTTATTATAATTGGATAGATTTATATATAAAAAAATTCAACAAAGCTCGTTCACATAGCCAAGAATGATTAATGTAACTAGCGCTCAAATTTGGGAATATGTTTTCAATCAAAGCGTTTTTCATTTATACCATATTCCATAACTTTCTGGGAATTTGAAGTATTGCGTATTTCTATACAATAGAATTCTTTTATTGCAAATGTTGAGCAATTGTTCGCAGAACGACAGTCCTTTGCGAACAGAATTCATCGGTGGTTCACTGATGTAGTATGTGAAATGGTTAGAGGGTTTGCCTACTGTTGTCAAGCAGATTGATTGCAACCTTATTGATATGATTATTCAGCTGTGTGTTTTATGTAATATGGTGCCTGACGATCTTCTCTCTAATCATTGGGATCTGATGCCTCTTTAAATTGCAGTTTTCCGATGAAATTAGACCTATTACAGACTGTCCTTATAATAAATTTCCTTTCTTGATGCTCTACAATGCTCTTTGATTCCGCGTAAGAGTATCGCCAGGTTTATTAGATGTAGATCGTGAAAAACAGTATTCAACAAATAATAAAATATATATAAATTGTCAACGTGGTCACTCAAAGCTAGGGAAGGCCACAGTTCCCTGGTACTCTTCATAAGCTGTCTGCTCCATTGCAGTAGAGAGCCAAAGTGTATCCTTTTGAGCTTCCGGATCGGTGATCTGACTAAACGATTATTGTATGCCAACAGACTCTCATTATATCGGCTACCACCAGCTTCAAGAAGTCAATCTCAATGGTTAATTAAATTTTGATATCTTCAAATCAATAAATCTGTTGCTGTTGTAGTTTTCATATAATTTTTGTATAAAACTTTTGATTTTATTAAATTTTCTGATAAATTATTATTGATTTTTTTAATAAATTGATGGAATACAATTTAATATTTGATTTTTTTGCATTTTATAATTGAATATTTACTGTTGTTGATTAAATTGAAATACAAAACTCAATCATTTAATAAAAATAAAATAAATTAATTGCAAAATGAATGATTTTTAATTTCAGTATTTGAATATTGAATATTTTTGTATAATTGTTATTGTTGTCGTTGTGAGTGATGATTTGATGTTAACACAATATAGACAATTGAGAAATTACATAATAATGATAATGCAAAAATGAAAGCACAAAAATGCAAAAATAACAAACTGTCATTGGCACGTAACTTATCGCTTAAATACAATTTACATGTTTTACTATACTCTCTTTCCTATTTTTTCGTATTAATACTTTTTAAATAAACTGAAAAAATAAAAATTTTATATATATTTTTGGGATTAAATAATATCGTTGAAACAACATAATAAAAATAATATGTTTAATTTTTGTATGTAATTAAAATTAATGACATTAATAGTATTTTTGTTTTTTTTTTTATATTTTGTATTTTTGGTTATCATTTCTCGTCCACTCGATTTAATATGTGATAGATGATGATGAAGATACAACAAATATTACATTTCGTATACATACTTGTAGTATTGTAAGTATATACATATGTATACACGTTTATTAGTATATATTTATGTATAAATCCATGAAGAGGTAACAATTTCGTTTTTGGCTTTGAGATAAGTGTATTAAGTTTCAAAGGATTGCATTGTTACAAACCAAAGGCTTATTATTCTACTTATGACATCATAATCATTAATGGCTATAATTACATACATACTTACATGGACATGTCTATAGTAGATGGGATTTGACTTAATAATAAAGGAAATTTAATTATGTGATCTATTACACAATAGTGGTTAATATAAACTACAATACAATTTGTATATAAACTGATAAATGAATAAATACATTGTAAATTTAATATTTTGTATATTGAAAACAAAAGGAAAATATTTCCATTTATTATTAATTTAATTTAATCGAATATAATGAAAGCTGTAGCATCTGTCTAATTTTTTCTATTATTTACTGAAAGCAGGCGTTACATTATCACCTCGTAACTGTGGCCTCAATTGGGGTTATTCTTATAAACCTACAGCTCTCACCGAAATGCTTATTTATATTCATGAATAATTCTAAGATTTTCTTCGGAGATGAGTCTGTAATTTTTTTTGGTTCTAGGTAATGGTTGCATAGGAATTGAAGTCTGATCCATATTAGAACCTCACGAATGGCATAGTAAATCTAATACTTTATCTTCACATTAGTCGTTGAGACTTAACCGCTTTTATAGTAATGTACAGTGTCTTCTTAAAAAGCCTGACACTATACAGATACCTTTCCGAATTATTATAACCCAAGGACACACTTAATGTCTTTCTTTTGTTTGGTTCTAATCTACAACTAAGGACAAAAATATATGAACAATATGCCGAGATATCTAAATAAGACAAACGTAGTTATTTGCAGCTATCTTTTTTTTTGTTGTGTTAAGCAGACCCAGATTAGCTTTATATATGCCATATATTATATATGATAATTATTAAGGAAATTGTTAACCGACAGTTCATTGTGTGATGATATTCCGTTGTTTCTTTTAATATCGAGCATTCCAAAAGGATCATTGATATAATGATGATGACATTGCCCATGGCCAAGCGAATTAGATGATGTCGGTTCCTCGATTAATCTTGTTTTGACAAAGCTGTGAATATAAAAATATTTAATTATTTTCTTTTGTAACTGAAAAGAAGTTTTTTATCTAATAAGGAAAAATGTGGCATTAAACAGTTTATCACCAAACTAAATCAACACTTAGTTTCATATTCTATGATCGAGATGTGAGAATGATTCTGATTTTATTAGTGATCAGTTCATTTTTCTTATTCTACAGTTTGATTTTAAGATAACAATAAACTTAACTACTTTGTGGGTGTAATAAACAACAAAGTGAAAAGGAATATGGGAAATATGTTCTAAATTGTATTGATTTACCACGACATAATACAAATTCGCAGAGGTAAGAAAATCGGACAGACAAATCAACATAATTAATTTCAATTAATTTGAAATCAATTACAATACTTTCCCAACAACCACAACAAAACAAATTCCGTAAATAAACTGATAAACAAAATTGAAACAAAATAGAAATCAGCAATGACAACCACAGAAGAAAATTGTAAAAGAAATGATATCCTCCTCATTACATTGTCCTCATTCAATGACTTGAAAAGGGGTACTGAATTATTGAGTATATGTACTACATCCTTATAAGCTGTGGTGTCTTTAAAGTCATAAATAAAAATAAGTTTACAAGATACTCTTAGCAGTTTAGATTTGGTTTCCTTTAATAGTTATTACTTTGGTCCACTCAAAGAAGTTTTATGTCGAATAAACTTTAAGAAAACACTAGGAAGTTAAAGAATTTGTAGGAAACTTACTCAAAAACAAACCAAAGACAATCACATAAAAAAATTTATTCATTTTAATAGGGACTATGTTAAAAAGAAGTCAAAATCTAACATACAGTTATTTTCCCACATCAATTTGTCTCTTTTCAGTAACTTCTTTGTTTAAGTTTTACTTTATTTTTTATCAAGAATTGATCACATGGTGAGTTTATTTAATTAAGATACGTGACATAATAAATTTTTGACAAAAAGCAGTGTATGCATTCCATTGTTATATTGTCTAAGGTATTCTTGCTGGCAAGTATTGATACAAACTTTATTGACTTTAGATTTATTATTGAGGTATTTCTATACATTAGGTAATGGTATTATTCAGTTATCATTGAGTCTACCCGTTGAGACCATTAAGAAAATTATAACACAATAGTTTACTTTAGATATTGTGACACCATTTTAATGTCACGAAGTCTAATTAATTAGAAGCGATAGAGGCTTTCAAAGAGACACATTTTGTGGTCAGGAGACACATATGAGCAAATATGAATAGACAATAGGAATATTGAACCATTAACAATTTGTAAGGCAATCATATTTCCACTTAAATAGTTAATTAGTACAGTCTAACATTAATTGTTCTTGTTGTAATTTCACTTGCTATAATTGTTTATCGAAACCAAATGACCGCACACATAAAGACACTAACTGAAAACACTGTCTCTCCCACACACACACACACACACACACACACACACACACACAAACACATCAATACTTATATTCATTGGTTATAGATATGTATAAACCAAGACTAACTAAACGCCAAACATCAAATGTTATTGCATACCGACAGGCGTTCTAAGGAATTTCAAATGTACATATGTTAGTTCTACATATAATTCTCTCACTCTTCACCACTCTGTCAACCCTTCATAGATCTCTAGGTCCCTCCATAACATATGCATGCGGTTAGCAAAGTTTCAATTGCATGCCAATCTCATTTCGTGAAGCGTTTGTTGATTGATGGTTAACCAGAAAATCAATATCACTATGCTAATGAGTCTCAGCATAGACACTTGCACGCATCACCAAACACCTACAACAAATACCAATACCTAATAGATACTATATTATTTACATACATACGTACATATATTTATTTATACATAGATATAATAATGTCATTATGATAAGGTTGATTTGTGATGGTTATCCAAGATAAACGCAAATAATGAACTTCCTGCATCAACAGAAAAATATAAGAAATTATTACAAAAGAAATTTCACAAAAAAAAAAAAAAATATAATTTATTAATATGAAGTCGGAAAATTTTATTTTGGTCTCTTCAAAGATTACATAACCCATTTGCCAATTTAGAAATATACTTTTTGAAACATTAGTTGGACAAATATATTATCTTATCCATGGGCTTATATGAGAGAAAAATGAACTTAATGCGATCCAAACAATTTATGGTTAGTTAAGAAATAAAATTAAATAAGTTAATTACAACAATACACATTTCTTGAATTTTTGTATGATTACTTACTCTCCTACGAACCGGAGAACTCCAACTGAAATACTCATATGATAAAAACATATTTATAATAAGAATATCTTTCATCAATTCTTCTAATATATTGTATAAAAATGTATGTTTTGTTTGTTCGTATTTTAAGTGCTGCCATACCATTCATTTGATTCCATTGAAATTTTGTGAATGTGTATGGTTGGTTTGCAGCTTAAGCGTAGGAGAGTTTTGTTTCCAATATATGACAACGTTCCGAGATCCGTGATATTCCAGCAATGCCTAACTGTATACTACAAAAAATTAACTGAAATAATATATTAATTTTTTGTTTAGATGCTACCCGTGCAAAGCCGGGCCTAGGAAAATAGTTTTAATACCTATAATAGAAACTAGAGACACCCCGCTGATTATTTTTCTAAAATATACGTTTATAAGATATCAACTTATTCATTCTACATATTGCATATGCATTGTGTATGAAAAGGTCCTATAAGGAAATGTTTTTTAATTACAAAGTTTTCATTATCTTTATTCCTTTTCTATAAAAAAAAAGTTTGCTAAATGCAAATTATTTATATAAATTTAATGTTGTTATATGCATCCTAACAATATGACATACTCTGGATTCTATAATTAAATTAATTATGTAAAATGTGAAAAACTGTAAAAAATAAATGGAATGTGAAAGGAAATTATATTTATTTTATATATCTTTCTTTTTTTTTTTTAATATATTTTAAATAATTTTATTATTAGCATTATGATTATTTCGTTTCGATTCATTTCGTTTATTCCTTTTATTATCCAATTTTTATAATCTTTAAAACAAATTATTCATGTTTAGTGAGAATATAAATTAACGCCTCATTTAAAATTTATTGGTAAATTGGTGTTTTGTGCTCATTATTTATAGTTGAACCGTAAAATGAATGAAATTCAATCAAATTTACGATTTATTTTATTTTTGAACAAAGCACACTCATGTACACACACACACATACACTTGCATATATGCAAACTCTGTAAGTATGTGCATATGTAGAATGTTTGTACATACTCGTATTATAGATGAGTATTCATTGAATCAATGTTCAATGACAAGCAAATCGAGTTATATTAACTTGTTAATGCATTTATTCAAACTTATGTATTTTCATGTGTATGTGTGAGTGTTAGAGTATGTGTTTTTGTTTATATATTATATATTAGTGTGTGTGTTTGTGTGTAGCTGTGTTTGTACCTCATTGAATGGATGTGCACATTAATAGGAAGGTGGCAGTTTGAAAAGTTTCATTATCATCATGATTATCATTCTGATTTTAGTTTATTGAAATGAACATTTTGATTGATAATGAATCCCTTCTGTATTTTTGATTAAATAAGTTGACTAATTTTCGCTCACTTTTTTTTTGAAAGGATAATCTAGAAACTTTTTTTGTGATTTTATAGTTTGAAAATGAAAATTAACAGTTTGCATTTAATTTCAATGTTTTGTGAAATGATCAACTGTGTGATAAAGATGTGCAACAAAAAATAGGAGAAGACAGTTGAGAATGATCAATTATGTGGAAAATGACCAAAAGCTTGGCTATGCTGTTCACTTTGATCGTATGGTTAACATTTGGTCATGTGGTTAACACAGTTAATTTTGGAAAATTATAGAAATGATGGAAATTTGGTCTGATCTGCACCAAATACTCTCCAGACTACGTTAAAGATTCCCTAAAAATTTCATCAAAATTGCTAAAGCGGCTTAGCAGTTCATAAGAAATAGACATAGTTCCATTTATATATTATATATATATATATATATATATATATATACGATTATATATTAGATTTATGACTGAATATTTTATTTAGATTTTTCGAATATTTTAATTTGAAACTTTTGAAAAAACCCCTTACACATTTTTGTTGTTTATTTAATTTGTTTTTTCTTTTTTAATATTTAGCTTTATAATATGTAAGGCATTGAAGCATATTGCAAAAATATCTGCCTTCATGTCTGTCTTTCTGTCTGTCTGTCTATATACTATATCTGTTTATTAGTTTGTATGTCTGTCTACATGTTCATTCACAGTATGTTGTACAAGATGTGTATAAATATTTTATTCAATTATTAAATTGTTTATGTGGCATTTTTGACGCGCAACTGAATGAATACACACTTCTGTAAACATACACTTATACATATAAATACATATGTATGTAATGTGCGTATAGCCATAATTGTTTCGTTGTTTGAAGACATACGTCACCATGTCCCTCTATTGACCATTCATCTATTCAAACGTTTATTTATCAATTTATGATATTTCAACCATCTATACAAATACATATCCATCTATCTATCTATTTATCTATATACATATGCCTATCAGTCTCTCTGTCAGTCTTTCTATCAATCTGCTTGTCTACCATACATATATTGATTGTCATTCACATACACTCCTTCTTTTCATCAATATCATCATTCTCATTATATTCTGAACATTATTGTGCCATTGCTTGCTGGGCATTGTTCTATCAATCATTCATTTGGTCGTTCACTTTGTAGTGTAAGTGATTTCTATACCTTTCATATTAATTTGAATAGATATTATGGTTTCCTTGTGATGTTTGCAATGTGTAATGAAATTCTTACTAAATACACACATGTTGACATGATCAGATGTTTCATCAATTTGTCATATTCTTAGAGAACATCGTACTTACTATATTGTATGTCAGAATGAAAGTCTTTTGATTACTGGAAATCAATAATTAAACACACTACTTTTTTGTATTTTTCATTCTCTATAAGCAGTGATTCTTTTCAAAATGATAATTTACACAACATTTTCAAAAACACATAGACTGCTCAAACAAATTAAGCTTCCATATAAAAACTATTAAACATTTTTGAATTTTATATAGAGAAACTTTTTCATTTTTTATGTACAAACCCTCTAATTACCTGCATATTTAAGGCTTGATACAATAAACCATATTGGGTCCATTGTAACTTCCATGAAAGTAACTAACTAAAGATTAGTTATTATGAGAAGGATATGTAGACTTTGTTGAACCTGAAATAAATGTTCCATCTTATTTCCATTATGTTTTGCATGTAATTTAATTAGATTTTACCTTGTAATTGTATGCATGTCGTCGTCTCTTTTTATGAGTCCTCCTTCACTCTCACATCCATCTATTTTCTATACCTTTCTACTTTTTGCACTTTTGCACATGCACAGAAACATTTTATGCTAATTATAAAGCAAATATTGTCTATTAACATAAAATTAAATTTTGTTTTATTTTAATTGCTTTAAAGCGTGGAAAATGCAATTGATGTCAACTATTATTCTTTGGTTTTACTTCTTTTTCATAATAACTTTAATAAAAATAATTACTTTTTTTTTAGTTTTTATACTTTAAATATTAATGAACTGCAAACTTGTTCTCTTTTATTGTTACAGATGCATTTTAGCTAATAAATAATTGAGTATAAAAATCTAAAAAGAAAATTATAAAAACAAAATTTAATTGGTTGATTTACACAGATTCCTCTACAAATTATGAATATATTTTGTGGGTGTGTGTCAGTGCGATTCCAATTATATCCATCTGTTTGCTTCAAATTTTATTTATTTATTTATTTAATTTCCTTTATTATTTATTTTTTTCGATTTGGGCATCACTTTACACTGAAGCGGATATTATTTAATCTATTTAAGGCCCTCATCCGGGCGCATTTCCATTGCTTTTCAAATGCAATTCGATTCAATGGTGTTTCATTTCAATTTTGTATGTTTGTTGCATTTCACAATTTAATGGCAATTAAACGATGAAATTTAAGTACAAATATTTAGAAATTTAATTAATTGGAAAACGAATTTTAAATGAATTTGTTGTCTTTAAAGCGGATATATGTGTAAATTTATTTGCATTTAAATTATGATTTTTAATTATTTAATTTTCTTTTATGAGAAATTCATTATTATATTGGACAATTCAATTAATTTAGGAAGTCATTTTATTTAAGATTAATTTCAAACGTAAAGGTTTTTTGAACTTTAACTTTTAGAGTAGACAGTCTTTAACTTAGTATGTTGTCGTTTAGAACAATTGTAGATGTTGTAGATGTATGACGTTTTTATGAACTTATATTTTGGCTCGAAAACTCGCAATTCATGAGTGGCACCATTTGTTTTTTTTTTTTATTTATTAGGATTAGTAGGATTAGATATTGCAGGCAATTGATATCGAGCTAGTAGAAATGCTAAGCACTGTACTGGTCATTGAAAAAGAGACATGAGGAAGCTATTCGCAAGATAAGGTCCGCGATTACTTTCAGCGGAACAAAGACTGCCTCTTAAGGATATTTCAATCGAGTGTTTGGCCGAATTTCACAGTGATAAAGTTATGAGTTTGCATTAATAGATAACCATGGATGAAACATTGGCTTGTCACTTTATATTAGTTATGAGGAAATAGTCAAAACAATGGATGGAAAGAGGAAAATTGGCACCAAAGAACGAAATATTACTTTCATCTGTAAGTATGGTCACCGCGTCAG
This sequence comes from Amiota mariae, assembly GCA_035041805.1. NCBI lineage: Eukaryota > Metazoa > Arthropoda > Insecta > Diptera > Drosophilidae > Amiota > Amiota mariae. The sequence continues at coordinate 17,401,595 of JAWNKV010000370.1, read as the reverse complement.
TTTTTTAGGGTTCCGTACCCATAGGGAGCTAACGGGACACTATTACTAAGCTTACGATGTCCGTCCGCCCGTCCGTCCGCCCGTCTCCTGCTCTATCTCATGAACTGTAATAGGTAGAGAGTTGAAATTTTCACAGAGTGTGTAATTCACTTGGGTGTAGAACGACAAATACTAAAAATATACATTTTAAAAAGCAATTAATTTAACCTTTTGTTTGACATTTTTTTTTTTTTTTTTTTTAGTATACTTTTAAGCTGTAATTGTAGTATACTTTTATGCTGTTAAATATCCACATAATTTAAAATTTTAAGCAAAGAATCTTGTACGATGGTACGGAACCCTCCTTGTGCTAGTCCGACTCACACTTGGCTGATTTTCTTTTTTGTGTATAATTTTCATTGATTATCTTTAAAAAAAAAAAAAAAAATTCAAAAGCGATTATTAAGCGAACTTACACTGCTTGTTTGAGTGATGAAATCAAGTCTAGAAATATCTGCATTTAGGAGAGAAACACATTTTTTTTATTAAATCAATGTACCAGTGCACACATCCCTTATTGCAATGGCTAAAAACGACTGGTTAAAGTTCAAGCTGCTTCCTCTCTCAGCTTATTCGCCAAATTTAGGAACATGGGACTATTTTCTGTTTCACAAATTGAAGGTAAAGAAATAAATATATTTTTTTTAAAAACTGTCTTTGTTTCTTTTGTTAGATCTAATATTTCGACTAAATTGTTTTAAGGAATGTAGATCTTGCCCAGCACAGTTAGAGAACAGCTGTTCTTGACCACTCAATGCAAATTACAATTGCACAAAATATAGAGAAAGAAACTACAATGCAAATCCAAAATAATATTTCAATAAAACCTACTACATATGCATTACATTAATTCATGCATTAATTTATAATAAACATTGAAAAAAGGAAAATTGAACAATGACATTGGTAGTATGAATTTCATATTCTACTTCATATTAAGTTATATAATAAATTAAATTAATGACAAATGAAATCTTAATAGCAAAACATTGTAAAAAGTATATTGTGACACTAATTAACTTAAATGATAGACATGCATAACTGAGACACTATGATATTTTAAAATTAAATTTAATTTTATAAGAGAACGTTGTCATGAGATATCATTAGCATTCTGTGACTTATCTTGTGTGAGGAAAGAATAAATGCAATTCTATGTTAGGCACATCAAGAGAAGAAGTTTGTTGAATCCAAGATGATTCTTGGACTCTTTTCATGCGAAATTATGCTATAAAAACAACAAAAATCGATATCAATAATTTCATCTTATTTGGTAATCAATTAGTGACAACGAACAACTAAATTTTATTAAAATTATGATTATACGAATATGCGAAGTACTATGTACAAATATACAAGTATACTATAATATAACAATTCTGACTGTTAATATAAACCAGCTGCGCAGAACAAATAATGTAAAGAGCAACAAAAACGAAAGCGGCTGCTCCGAACTAAGTTATTATACAATATTTTCAGTATTCAAATATCAAATAAAATTTAAAAAATCTCTTGGGAACATTGATAAGTTCAAGATCGATCCCGGGTGGCCTAACAAGTCTATTACAATTTTTATTAAATAAATCAAATTGTAAATAACAAATTGTCTCTCTTATATCATTGAACTTATAAACTTTCAAAATTAAACATATGTTTCTCACTTATCCTTTTTTTTAATTCTGTATACTTTATCTTTATTTTAGCATTTATCCTCACTTAAACTATCACTTGTTAATATGCAAATTCAGTCTTTATTTAAGTTGATGTGATCCCTCCCCATTGATAAATCGCATGATTCTTATGCACTTGTCAACTACATGATGTTACGTGATGGAACTACATAATCTTAAATAATCTTACTTAATATACTTACTTACGTATTTCAAGAATGAAACTTTAAAATTTTGTAAAATTCATTCAACAGTTTCAATTATCTGTCTGTCACACGCAAAACTTTTACTTTGTACATGATTTTCACTTTGTTGATGTTGTTATTATTCTTATTGTTGTCGCCTGTTGCCCTTCTGAGCACAAAAATCTAAACACAATTTCTCTGACCAAATCAACGTAATCTTGGTAAGTACGAGTTATCTACAACTGACTTGTCACAAATTCTTCTAACAATGACCATCCATGTTAAGCAAGTTGTCAACACGTTGCTGCCATTTGCTCCCTCAAAACTGATGATTTATAGTACTTGTTGGCCTTTTTTTTCTTGTGTGTTGTTGTGTTGGGGAAATTATTTTCCTGGTATTTGATAAAATACATTAAGTATGTACATGTGGGTAACCTTTAACCTTTTGTGATTTGTGAAAAGGTACTTTAATATATGATTGTGAAGAATTTAAAAGCTGCAAATGTGTTTCTATTACATTAAAACTTAAATGGATAAGAAAGAATATTAAGAATGATTAAAAATATTACGTAGTTATAATATGAAAATATTATAAATTACCAAATTTCTTCCAAGAGGTTTAAACGATTTTATGAACGCCATTTACCGACTTTAAAAAGTTCACCTGTCGATCCAAAACCCTTTAGATCTGTTATTCAGATTTCTCGAATTATTGCTAAACTATGACTGAATACTAATAACAATCAATTTGTCAATTTAAAATTATTAAATATCTTTTAGTCCTGATTGTAGTACTAAATCTTATATATAAAAATTAGTATTTTAGATTGTTTCAATGTTATGCGCTTCCATACTGTTCATTTGATTGCATTGAAAGTTTATGGTTTGTTCCCAGCTTGAACATAGGATAGTTTTGGTCCCAATATATGTCACCGTTCCCGAGATTTGGGATATTCAAGCAACTCCAGCCTCTAAATGAATATATAGTAGTAATGCTAAGTATGGAAACAACCCTTGCGAAGCAGGCTCGAGTACGCTAGTATTAAGTAAACACATGACAATTGACATTATTATCAATATACCTCTGAGAAAAACTTCTACGATTTTAAAGAAAATAAAATATTAAAAATACATATTAAGTATCAGTCTCCATACGACTGCGATTGTAATAAGAAGTGTTTTCAGTTTGAACACAAATTTAAAATCGAGATCAAAACAACTTGTATTCATTATTTTCTCTCATACACTGCACTTGTAAAGAACAACAAAATCAACATAGGTACCAATAATAGCACCATGAGCGCCGACAAAGGCGACAATCCTGTTATGGACTGGCAGAAAGCGAAACCAAGGAAGCGAGCAAATCAAAACTCACCAGGAGTAGTGCGGAAGGTACCGGCACTCTCCTGTTCAGAAAATAGAAACTACTATCCGATTCTAAGTGATTATGAAAGCGAAAACAAAAAAAATTCAACTAATGAACAGCCAATGGCCGCCGACGAAAACGAAAACGAAAAAGACGAAACGATTAATATCGATGCAGCCAACGTTAGCGAATATCTCGCTAAGCCATCACCAATGTCTAAGAACCAATTGAGTACTCGCCGTAAATATGGATGCACATTAAAACGTGCACACACATATTTTGATTTGAACGCAGTTTTTAAGGCTGAGACAGATTCTACTTCTGACATGAAAACTGAGTCGAAATCTACAACTTCTACTACAACTAAGAAGGACAACAACAAACAACAACAAAGTGCTTGTGTAATAATAAGAAATTAAAAAGGAATGCTTTGAGCAATGGGAGTTCAATGAATGTTTATGACGTAAAGAAGAAGTCAAAATTTAAAGCATAAAATTACATATATGTACAACTATATATTTGTAACTAAAAATTTGGTTATAATACTGGTTTTTGATGATATAAAAACACTCATACATTACATTTTAAGGCGCATTAACTACACATAATCATAAATCTTGGAAATTACAAGTTTAACTGCTGTATATCATTTGGAAATCTTCATAATCTTCTATGTTCTTTTGATTTAAAAGTTTACCTGAATGATTATATTTTATGAAAATAAATATGATCCCGAATAAGGGAAAACATTATAAGCTTATCAATCGAATAAACTCTAATTTATATATCTATATATTCATTTTGTTCTACACTATTTGAAATCACCATCAAAGTAATCATCATCATCAACATTGACATATAAAATATTCTTCTTTATCTCACCTATATTATTTTTTGTTAAAGTGAATTTTGGTGATCTTTTACTAATAAAGTGAAGACTAACCAGTTTTTTTTTTCATATTTTTTTATTTAGCAGTTTGCCTCTTACCAACTAACATAAATTAAAATGACAAACATTTTCTCATGTTTCTTCTTCCACTGAATATCTCGAAATACTATATGTGGAAACTGTAAAGAACAAATATCTTCAAAACTGTTTGTTTTCTGATTGGTCTTGTGGCAATTTTTCTACAAAATAATTCCATATTTTATAAATGGATTTGCCTCAATACTGTCACTAAGGAGGAGTCTTAGTTTTATAAATTTCTTAGACCTTTTGATTTAATCATTTTGATTAAAAATGTATACCTTGTAGAATTTTACTTCTTCCTTACAAGTTGCTCTGGACAAACTAAATATTATAAAATCTCCTTAATTAGTAATTAAGATAATTGTAGATAAAATCTAATTTAAAAAAAAAAAAAAATTGTAAAATTAAATATAAGGAATAGGAGACTTTGCATAGATTGTCATGATGTCCCTTGTAGAGGGTGTAAGTAACTAACTTATAAGCATAATTTTAAAACTAAACGAACTTAGCTTATCAGTGAAATATGGTTTATGTTTACATTTTAATTTTTTTTTTTTTTTTTTTTGTTTCGTTCTGTTGCTTGTATACAGTTGCAAATTTTATTTTTATTGTATTTAGGAATATTTTTCTAATGTTTTCAATATTTTAGGCAATTGCGTTTATAGCTTTTTCTAAATGTTAACTAATTTGTACACAATTCTTATATTTACTTTCATCTATAAATGAGCAAAAATCGTCTTAATCTTTTATAATTCTTCGTTATTTGGAATCAGTCAATGACAACAGTAAGCGAATTTGAAAGAAAAATAAATCACAAATTATTATTTGTTTTAATTTATTGATGGATCAATTGGATGGTTAATTGCCAATTGATTATCATGGTCCTCCAATCTTTCTGTTGATGTGCTTGACAATCTCCTCCCTGATCTTTGCATTCTTCAGGTCTCGATGAATGACTGAGTGTTTGAAGTAACACGGCACTCCGACAATCCTTTGCAGCAGTTTGGATTAGAAAATTCCCGGTTTGAGTTGGTAGTAGAGCCTCAATGCCTTATACCGTAGGCCAATACTGTCTTCAATATGGTCTTATACAGGAAAAGCTTGTTAGGTTGATTTAGCTTAAATTTCGGACTGCAGAGCCAATCATGCGTTTGCTTTTGGTTGCCATCGACTCATTCGCCATTAGTGCCTTCGCCTGAGGTATGCGTAATTTTTTCGATTTTCGTGAGAAAATAAAACTCCTTTTCAGAAACTTTAGATCCAATTACTTCCTTTTGATTCTGATGTGAGGTTGCCAAGTGAGACACCTGTCAAGAGTCAGCCCCATGATGCATGGTGTTACTGCTTATAAAAAAAGAATAAAGTTGAAAGTTGTTGGTACAAATTGGCAGTAAGTAATATTAGAAATATGACAACTTCATGCCGGCTATCAAGATCACTCAAATAAAGGAAAAATGAGTAATTATATGAAAGTCGTATATCTACAGCATTTATTTGTCTATTCTACCAAAAACTAAAAAAAAGAAAGATTCTTAACTAAGCAGAGCTTGTTGAAGTTCAAGAAATTTCTGTTCCACTACAAGAAGTATTGAGAATATTAGGAAAATCAAAACTGCTTTAATTAAAATCTTTCAATAGAGAATAATTAATATTTACACAAACAAACAAATATATAAACTAAAATAATTTTTCCAAATATTCCATCCCTTGCATATTTTCTGTTGTTGTTATTTGTTGATGTTGACTTTCTTACCTACAATAATAAATATGCTTAGCTTTCATTCTACTAAGTAAGTACCAACTACAATACAATTCCCCATCAACCCAACAACATGAAAATTTTATGTCCCCAAACTAAAACTGACTTATTACTACTTACATAAAACATGGAAAAACAGAAGGAGCAACAAAAGAAACATCGGTGGTGGTGTGGGTGGTGGTAATAGTAAGAGTATCAGCATCAGCAGCTTAACAAATCGATCATTATTTTGACTATCAATAACTGATTTACATTTTGAAAGCTTCATAAATAACCGAAATGCAAGAAATGTCTGCTGCAGGCAAAATACTATACTATTTATGTCAAAAATGTGTTGTTGAATTGGGATGACAAAAAGGGAAACTGCGACAGACGAATAGAATGGAGTGAAGTGAAATGAAACGAAATGTCTGTCATATAAAAGACAATTGTAGTATTAAAACAACAACGGCAACAACAACAACTTATACAGAAAGAGAAGAAAAAAGTTGAAAACAAATAGCAAAAACAACCAGAAGCAGAAGCAGAACCACAACAACAAAAGCAATACAACAATAACAGGAATATAATGGGAATTACAAAAACAAGTACCAAATACGCACTTGAATCAAGGCACAAGGATATAATACCACATGCAACAACAACAACAACTCCAACTACAGTGGTGCATAGAGGTTATTATGGTTGATATTTCTCTTGGGATCTGGATGACGAGGATGAGTGGTTGGATGTGTTTCATGTAAAAAAAAAAAAAAACAAAGACGAAAGGCAAGCGTAAAATGCCTTCGGCATGCTTGCATTGTGATGCAGCTTCATTTTGGCGTATAATTGTGCTCTTAAAAGTACTCACAAAGTGTGTGCGACACAACATTGACTCCCATCACCAAAAGCCATCACTATCACCATCACCCATCATCATCATCATAGGCGAATGGTGGATGCCAAATCACGAGTAACGAGTAACTGAAAACGAACAAAACAAGCAGCAAAAGGAGCTAACAATAACAACGACAACAATATCCACTACAATCATCCAGTTGATGATGAGTAATATAAGCTATAAGGAATATGGCTGTTGATGCTGCTACTCTTTTACCAAAAATGATGAGAGCATGATGAAGGAAGGAGGCAACAGGAGTCGGCAGCAGGACAAGGACATAACAATGAAATCCGGAAGTATGAAATTTTACTATTACTTTGTCGTAAATAGAGCGGAAGCAAAGCCAACGACGAATGAGCACACAATGGAACGAAAACGAAAACTAAGCAACTCGAAGCTTATGCTTTTGCTGCTGATTCTGTTGATGCTAACATTGAGTTTCGTCTAGAAAAACAGCAGCCAAAAGGAACCAACCATTCAGCAGCATTGTTGCTTGATTGTGCATAGCAGGGTTTATGCAAGAAAAAGAAAAAAAAAAAAATTAAAAACAACAAGGATACGAACTAAGTGAAGTGAGAAGGGTTGGGAGGGAAATACTTAGGACAATGTTGATGACGTCTGTGCATTGCTGAGCGTGCCAGGTTGTTGCTGAAAATCAATGCAAGCATGCATAGCAGCGGTTTTTCACCAATAGAAACAGAAGTGAAGAAGTAAAGAAGTAAAGAAGGCTAAAGATGATGATGAAGTTGGTATTGAAACGGAAACGGAAGTGCAGCTATAAATGTATGCCACACGTTTCTACATATATCAGCAAGTAGATGTGTGATGTGTGATGTATGATTGTTTGTTTGTTTGTGTGTGCCTGTGTATATTTATGTTCGTGTGAAATATTTTTGGCATATATTCGTAGTATGTAAGTATGTAGATACAATATTTTGTCTACAAAAGTGAGAAGAGAGAAAGTGCGCCAAAAAATATGCAATAAGTCTGGATAAACACTCATACTATGGACACACATGTACTATATTCATCCATAGAAAAGCATCAGTATAATGGAGCGAAATGCATTTGAGAAATTTTCACGCATGAATGGTGCCAGTTGTTTGCATATTTTTGACTACACATCCAAGCAAGCATCCAAATGTATTAGTGTATAAAAAGATTTTTGGCATTTTATTTTATGGTTGTGTATGTGTGTGAGTATTTTTGTATATTACATTAAATCTGTCGTTTGAGGGTGCATGTGAATGCAATGCATGTCTTTCGAATAACTGCAAATTGTGGTAAATAAATGTTGTTTGTGGTTGGCTTTTCTTCTTTACTACTTTGACTATACTAAGACTTTTCTGTGTATAGCATTCAGTATTTTGGTATCGACAACAACCTTAAGGATTATCATCATCATACCAACATCATCAACATCATCAGCATCATGATGCTGCTGCTACTGCTGCTGCTGATGCTCGTTTACAATAATTTGATGTTATTTTGAACAAAATAACCACATAGTCCATAGTCTCATACAAGACACGTTAGACATTTAGATACTCATAATATACGCTATAAGTCAATCGATTTATGGCTTTTAAAGCCATATTTATTATAATGATGGCGTGTCTTGTATTACAATTGAGATATATGGCCAAAACATTCATACATTTAACTAGAACTAACCAAACTGGGGGTTTGGTTACTCATACTTTAATACTACCTAAGGCAGCACATCAAGCAGATGCTACTACAATGTTACTATAGTAACATACTCTTCTGATTGTTATTGAAAATTTGGTTTGCTTTGGTATTTGATATTCCTTCCTTAGCCACTGGTTATTATTTAAGGTGTTCAAAGCCATTTAATTATGGCATATTTGTAACTATTGAATTGTTAAGGTTTCAAATTGCATCAGCTGCATTTCGTCATTGTGTGTGTGTGTGCCTTATGTTTATGTAATTTCATTTTCATGATTTACTATGAACAATACATTTACATTGCTTTGTTACTAATAATGTCAATAATTGGATCTGTTACTTCTGAAGTGCTTAGTTATTAACCTATCAAAACTATCAAAATTCGTATGTTAAGAAAATTGATATGTGGAAAAGCATCACTTGCACTTGGTTACATTTATTCAAAAATGCAATATGAATAAATTGTTCATGTATTATTTTACTCTTGAATGAGTTTCAATATCTTAATAGCAAAAGATTCATTTTCAATTAGCAGGAAGCCAATAAAATATGAATGCTTTTCCACAGGAGTTACTTCATTTAGTGATTTATTAATTTCTACTAATTAAAAATGATTTGTTTAATTTCAATCATGAAATTGGACAAATTTATTGGATCGTTTAATATAAAATTTGTTGGAATGAAAGCTAAGTTGGTTGACAGCATATTAGGTTAGGTTAGATTAGATTAAACAGACTGTTCGCTAGTACACGCGAGTAAACCCAGAAGTCTTGCTGCCCATTGTGATATCTGATTATCGAAGGGTGAGGATAGAGGGGGAAAGTGAACAGAGCCAGGTCTCGTAGTGGTACCTTTGTCAAACTGCCCAATCCCTTCAATAACGATTTCCCAAGAAGATGGGACAGTCACAAAGGAGGTGTTGAATACTCTCTGATCCTTTTTCATCTTCACAGCTACGACAAAAATCTTGATATGAAACATGCATTCTTTAAACCAGTTCCTCGTTAATACTACAGTCATCATCCGAATCGTTTTCTTGTAAAAGCGGCAGTTTTTTTAAAACCCTGACGGAAGGGAGTCAATGAATTCCTGGCAGGTTAATTTCACAGCGTATCGGAATTATATTGTTTTCCTTCCCAAAAGTTGTTCAAAATGACGGAAGAAATGGTGTTGTCTATAAGTTCAGTCGATTACGAGTCATTTCTCTCAATTTCCTACAACGTACTGTTAAATGATTTTCGAGTAGTCATAAGGCATCAGGATCAAAAACGTAGCTGTATGCCGTCGTCACCATTCCACGTTTCTTATGGGGAGTCAACGTCTTTAGGCAACTTTTAAGAAGGCATCTAGTTACCGTCATCATCGCAAGGATCTGAGCTGTATATTATTGAAGAAAACGCATGGTCTTCACCATTGGACCTAAGTGCAACGGTTATTTCAGTATTACCGGCAACAACAGTCCGCAGATCTGAATGTGAAAGACAGGCCACTCAATTTTATGAAACATCTTGGTGTTAATGGGTGTTGTGTATGAGTTTAATATATTGCGAGCCTCAGACTGGTACAGTTGGTTCCATTAGCTCTGATTTTTGAGCCAAGTTTCATTAAGTCATAATGAATCACATCTACAACAGACAATCAAACAGTTACCATAAGCTTTATTTAATGAGGTGTGTTTTGGTATCTCTTTCTTATCCAACCATTGTGCTCAACGCTTACGATTGTCATATTGAATCAATTTTTCATTACAAGTAATAATTCTATTCTAAATTGAAGCCAATTTATAACGAAAAAGCATCGATAAGCAACCTTCTAAAAACTTTTGTTTCTAAATATTTTTCATTGAGCTCATGATGTACCCACTTATCTAACTTTTCCATCTTACCGAGCCAAGGGAGTTCAAATGGTTTTTTTATTTTGTTTTTTTTTTTTATTAAATAAATAAATTCATGTGGTGAGCATCCTTCATCATCATTTAGTTTTTGTTTATATTTCTTTCCTTCCATCCTAGTCAATTCTTCTTCTATTAAGGAACAAAGCACAGTTTCCTGAAGGTATGCAACAAATATGTAGTTTTTCCTTATTGATAATTTTTGTACATGCTGCGAATATTTAATAAAAGTATCTACAATAAAGAGAGATGTAGAGCAAATATTTTTAACCAAATCAATGCAATGAAAGACAGCATGAATGAAAACTATAGCATAATTTTGTGATCAATAATAAAAGTGGTATGAGTAAATATCAAAAAAAAAAAAAAAACGAGAATATTAATTGGAAGTTTTATTATCTTTATCTAATTTATTTCGATTTTTTATTATTCCCACCTAATAGTTTATCTTTTGTACTTGTCACTTGTTTTATGCAAAGAAGATTCGCCATTATTTTTTCCCTTCATTTTCATATTGTGGCATGCATCAAATGCATCTAATTATAAAATCCCACAACACATGTAGCAGTAAAAGTAAAACTGAGAAAGGACAAATGGAAAAAAATGAACAAGACAACAAATAAATGGCAGTAAAAACATTTTGCAATAAAAACTATAAAATCCAAATGTGTCACCTCAGAATGACAGCTGGACATTTGAACAACAATGTACGCTATAGTACAATCACATCTGAAAAAAAAAACAAAAAATATATAATAGATAAGTGAAGGACGAAAGGACAAAGGACACATAGAGTGAAATACACAAAATAAGTACTGTAAAAATATCAAAAAACAAAAAAGTGTCAACCACAAGACGAAAAGCACAAAAAATAAAATCAACAGCAGCAATAACGACAACAACAACAACAACAACAACAAAAACATCAGTGGAAAGCAATAAGAAAATAAGTGTAAGAAGAACAACAAAAGCGTACAACAAGTGAACGCAGAGCGTGAAAAACTAGTGAAACATAAATAGAAAAATGGGAGACAAGTGATGGTACTCACACTTGCATAATACATAATACACACTTGGATATTGTGAATGTGTGAGTATGTTAGTGAGTGAATGAGATGGAAATAATGTGTGTGTGTGTGTGTGTGTGTGTGTGTGAGGGAGAAAGAGTGCCGACACTCGAGACGCGAACATGGATACACTCAGACAGACGCTTTTGCAAATGCTACTTGACATGAGAACGTATGCTTTTTTAGTCTTTTCTTCGCTTCCATGGCCATCTACATATCCATATGTGTGTGTGTGTGTGTGTGTGTGTGTGTGTGTGTGCAACAAAATGGCAATATTCAAAGACACATGCATAATAAGAAAAAAAAACTGCACACTAATGCAAACGGACACAAGTCAACGAGCGCGCATTCGCTTCTGTTGGCGAACAAACGACAAACGTCATTGCTAACGAAACACTCACTCAGACATAACAAAAACAACAAAAGTATAACACAAATACCAAAACAATATATATATGTATGTGTAGAATGTGGTAAGGGAATGAAGAAGAGAATAGAAACAACATACATTTAGGTGTGCGATAAAGTGAAAGCAGAAGCATAAAAAGTTTAACTACTTTTTCAATTGTTTGTAAAATGCAAATGTTGTACTAGCTTCACTTCACTTCACTTCACTTTGCTTTACTTTGCTTCATCCTTCTTTTCTTTTCCCCTTTTCTTACTTTATTTTTATAAATTCCTTCTGAAACACTCTCTCACACACACACACACACTCTTCCTCATCCCCCCATCATTTGTTTTGTTAGCTCTTTTTTTATAAATTCGCTTTTTGTTTCCTTTCCTTTCAATTCTTCTTTTTTTTTTTGGATGTGGAAAAAGTGTTTTTTGTCAGCCACTAACTAAGAAGGACTACAACTGCAATGCAACAGCGATACTGAAAGGAAGCGTTCGACCTGAACCAAATCTCCCTATCTCCCTATCTCTCTTGTCCTGTTTCCCATTCCCATTCCCTTCCACTTGTACACTCGTCCACTATATCTCACACTTTTGCAATCTTTTCACATTTCTCTATTTATAACTTCTTCCTTCCTTCAATTGTGGCTCGCCATTGTTTGGATTTCTTGTTATTTCTTTATTTGTTGGTTTTGTTTTTGTTGTTACTGGTTGGCCATATGCATATAGATTGTTGAAGTTGTTGCTGTTGCTCTTACTGTTCATTTTTTTCATATGAGGAAAGAAGTAAATTTCCCATTTCCCATTACTTTACCCTGCACACACACCATATGCTTCATTTTGCTTTATTTTACTTTACTTTACTTCACTTCACTTAGATTTGCTTTTCATTTCATTTGAACTGTGAGTCCTTTATGAGTGTGAATATGTTCATTTCTTTCTATCATCCTTACTCCTTTTTATCCGCTATATTTCGTTCTCTTCCATTATTCTGTAGAGTCAAACATAAAGCAATTGATAACTGTTCTTAAACCATTCAAATAACATTATAATTTATATATGTTTGTGTAAGAGAATATTGAATGTAAAGCTATGTTAAAAAACATCAGGCTCACACCTCCAATATTTACATGTTGTTACACCATTCTAACCAAATAGAAAACATGTGGTTTTCCATCAATACACCAACTTCACGCCTTGTTTGCACTTTGCATATAAACTTTTGACATCATAAATGTGAGTTAAGTGGGTGGGTGGGTTCAGGAAGGATGGTTGAGGTTTTGTTAAACGATTTTCAATTAGAAATTTATTAGCTTGCAATTTATGATTCTAATTCTCTTTATGTCTCTTCGGTTCCTACCTTTCTACCATCTCTTTCTATGATAAGTAACCAACCAACTATTCCTCATTCCTTATTCGATAAATCCCTTTCTGTCTAGTGCCTACCAACTTTGAATTGGGTTTGGATTTGGATTTGTTTAAACATTGATGCTAAACGATTTTTTATGTTATTCCTATTCTTGCCATTGTTTCTATTGATTATTGAATTAATTTAATGACCTGGAATTATGCATTCTGTTACACATTTTACTTTCATATTTCCATACCTTTTATCAATTATTGTGGTTTGATAAAAAAATCAGTTTTCACTAATTTTCATAGCTCTCAAGACCTCATAAAGTATAGATACAAATCATGGAAAAATTATATGAAGCAATGCAAACTTAAGACTCCATTTCTCAGTCAATATACAAAAATATTGGTATGTAGTTCTTTAATTGTTGAAAGGATAATCTCTTAGACTGATAGTAGTTATGTTATGTTAAGACATATCTGGCCCATTGATACTTTGTTTCCAATTTCAGAAGGAAACAACCCATCATGCTTAAAACACTAGAAGTCCATACTTATAAGATATTTATAAGTTCAGATATAATGTTATAGGGGTAAAATTTTAAGTTTTTAAGTTAAAGGGTTGTTTAATCTATCGCAACAAAACAAGAAATACTAAAGTAATATTCCAACTACAATATATCCAATAGTTTTACCCATTGGACCAAACTATCATATATTGGGTATACTTTTTATCAGAGGTCGTAAATAAAAGTCATCACTTTCATGTTCTCTTAAAATGACGGGTTGCTTAAGGGGAAATGCGTAAAGGTTGCAAAAGATTTATTCACTCATGTTTTTTTTGTTTTTGTCATCGCTTAATAAATCATTATGATTTTTATTTTTACCATACTTGTCGGTCAGTGGAAGACCGATTCGATGGGTGATCATATTCAAAATATGTTTTATGTGTATGTACGCATTTGTATGTGCGTCTACTTGTGCACTCCAATCGACTATTGATTGCTAACTGCATTGTTTTACACACCCCTCTCTCTCTCTCTGTGACTCTCTCAACTCGCGTCACACAACAACAAAAAGAGACCTTTTGCTTATGAGTTCTGCTTCGTTTTCTCCTTTGACCCTTTTATTGTAAGAGATCAATAAAAACTTTATTTTTCAACAAGAAGACAATGACTTTCAAATAACAAAAAAAAGAATTCTGCTCTGAGAGGGAGAGATTCTGCTTAAATTTTTCACACTTTCTCCGAGCAGACCACATTGAAAATAAAAGTTGATTATTTTTTGCGATCTCTGCTTTTGAGGCTTTTTAAGTAGCTTCGATGTTGTATTTAAACGAATTGGTACAATGCATTTTATTCAAAGTGATGTTTATCGTTAGCTAAAACATTTAAGGCGGCATACGGATTCGTAGTTGGGAACATTCCTCGTTTTTTGAGGTGATCCAATTATCAATCCAAAAACACATGGTAGTCGGAAGGAGAAATGTTTAGTGAATATGACAGGTGGAGTAGGACATCCCATTGAAGCGACTTCAATGAGTTCTTGACGACTTTTTGCATCATAAGGCCAAGCGTTGTCGTGATGAAAAATCAATTTGTCATATCTTTTAGTAGCGTTTGAGCTTCAATGATTGACTGAATTGCATCAATTGTTGTGAAAACGAAACCCAATGATGATCATTGTAGATCACTCCCAGCTGATCCCATCAAATTCACAGCATTAGCTTCTTCTCTTTTTCTTTATACCAAAGTTTGTGTGAAGGTTATACAATATTCGATGAAGCCGACATTTTTATTTTATTATATTTTTTTCATTTTACTTCCTGTCCTTGCTGCTGTTGATTTTTTGATTACAAGGGTGTTAATAATAATAATGATGTTGATGATATTAAAGAGAAAACAGAAGAAAATATAAATGTATTTATGTTGAGTAATAATTTTTTTAAAACCTGTCAACAAATCGATTTTTATCATATAATGGGCAAAGAGAGATATGGGCCATTTAACAGTGATTTTGTCACTTCTCTACTAGGTTAAAATTATAACTCAATTGACACTCATTCATTGACATTCATTGGTTTCAAAGATATTATGTAAAATCGTTTATTTGATACATTAATGTTGTTTTCCGTGAATAAAGTACTTAATTTAAAAAGGGTTATACCAAAAATTCGTTTCACATATAACTGTCGTAAAACATTTCATTTATTTTTTTGCAGAGGTCTGTTATATATAGAGTACTATAAAAGTTTAATACCAAAAGTCCTTAACACTTCAATATATAAGTTCACCTTTGAAACTCCATTAATGTATTCTTCATTCACAGTCCCAATCCAATATTTCCATGTTTATTTGACCATCATCATTTTAAAGAAGTTTCAAACAATAAACATTAAATAAAAGAACCAATTTGAAGAAATTGAAGAAATGAAAGAAAGAATGAAATCCATTGAATAAATGGAGAAATGAATAAAGTTGCAAAAAACACGAAGCCAATCATTGAAAAAATACACTTTGTTTTCGATCTTTTGTGCTCCATTTTGTCCAAGAGCTTTGGCCTCCAGTGGTGGTTACTTTTTATTAACATTAACACTGAGACACACAATACGCAAAACGCAAAGCAAAGCAAAATGAAGCATGCAAAGAAAGAAAGAAAGAAAGAAACAGTTATCTGTTATAGCCAAAATAGTACTTAAGACCATGTGTGTATGTGTATTTTGTTATAAAATGGCTTACATAAGACATTGTTAAAAGTATTGATATGTAAGTAATATGGATATGTCGATGTGAGAGCATTCGACCCAAAGCAGTAATAAAGGCAAAAGATGCTCAACAAATGTGCAAAGACAACGTGACTCTTTGGCTAAGTTGTACAATGCGATTGTAGCCAAGACAATGCCATAATGATGATGATGATGATGAGAACGATAAGGATGGTGACGGCTGGTTGACCAAAAAAGATCAGACAAATGCATGTAACATATAATCATATAAAATTTAGATGACTAGACTTGAAATGATTGTCGAAGCATTATTTAGTTGTTCGAAATGTGATTAAGTTGATGTTGTTAATAATAATTAACTTTAAGAAATTTATTTGAAGGCAATTGAAACTTTATTTTGATTATTCAAATTGATTGATTACATTTTTATTATCCCAAAACAAACAACGAAAGAATGAAAGAAAGAATGAGCAACGATTCCATTGACAGACAGGAAATTAACCTTTGGCAGGTCAAAAACTTACAACAAAAACACATGCAATTGGTGACAAAAAAAAAAACATTATTTGTTGTTTCACATTAGGCGCACATGCTTACTTAAAATCGAAAGCTTAGACTAGCTGCTGGCATATTGCATGAGTCAATGTAGTCATCATCATGCAATGACATTGGGTAATTGCATTTGGCAAATATGTCATGATGACGATGAGGCCCAGGACAACTTCAACACGATAATAATGAAAACCGGCAAAAACAAAATGAGTCACTTGAATAAGTATAAGTAAAAGTCAAATTGTATTGAGTTTAGGTTGAGTGGAGTTGAGTGGAAGTTAATTGTTGGCCAACACGCCAAGTGAGCAAACTAATTACTCAAACTCCAAAAAACAGAACAAAAACAAAAAAATGAAAAATACTTCATTTATAAAACATATATATATATATATATATATATATATATATATATGAGAGAGAGAGAGAGAGAGAGAAATGCACACAGACATATGTATGTATGTCTGTATTTAAAATAAAGTATGGCGCATTGAACTCGAACTCTTTGTAAATTGCAACAGGATTAGATAGTCTGTTTGCACTCCTCCTTTCTAACTAAGTACATTTTATATAAGTTGACATTGTTATCATCATCATCGGGTGGGCCATATAACACTTGAACTGACCAAATAAACCTACACTTAGATGCAATGAATGTGTACACAATTGTTGAGTAAAAGATATACGTTCGAAAAGCGCTTAAGGTCAAAATAACGAGCGTAAAATTTTTGCTTTCATACTTTTATTTTTTTATACTTAAAACCACTTCAAACAAAATTAAGCACACTTAAATATAAAAACACACGCTCAGACACAGATATATATATCTCCACATTGTAATAGGTATATGTGTGTTAGTGTATATTGTATCTATATGTATACTGTCAGAATGTATAAAATGAAAACTCTTTGGTTACTTGGTTATTTTACTATGCTTGCTTATTTTTGCTTAATTTTTCCTATTTTTCTATGTTTACTTTAGATATGTGAATATGTTGTACATACGAGTATACATATGTATGTGTGTGTGTGTGTGTATGTTTTCTATTGTTGCAGTTGTAACTGTTGTTGTCATTGTTCATTTTGGTACGTGCTTCATTCATTAACTGTGATTGAGTGTCTGCCAAATGAAACAAAATAAAAACCTTCTAAAAATGCAACAATACCAACAACAATAGGATGAAGCATACACCATGACTTCATATCTCTCCCCCCTCTATCTCACTCACTATTATTCCTTTTAATCCCCGCTCCGCACTTTAAGTGCAATCGACGAACTTTAATAGTAACAAAAGCAGATACAAAAGCATCCTACAACATCAACATCGGCAGCGACAGCAACTGAAGCATTCATGTTCGCGTCAAATTCATTGGTAATAACAACAACACCCACTAAATAGTTGGCAACACTTGAATAAAAACATTGAACGATGTGTTTGGCAATAGAGAGAAGTTTAAAGAGAAAGGGGAAAAGCTTAAATGAAAATAGTGAAACAAAAACCAAAAACAAAGGTGATGTGATGCCACTACACGCGTGTTGTTTAGCGTTAAATGAACATTTTTAGATATTGTTTTCATTGTAGTGCTTTACTTTACTTTATTTACAGTAACACCATGCACACACATACATACCAACACACTCAGATACAGTTTCACCTTCATAGATACTAATACTTTTTAGCATACTTACACATACATGTCCTTATACGAGTATTGGGGGGCATTTTGATTTAATAATTGAAGTTGCTCCACATTTATATCTACTAGAATATGAACACAAAATAACACATTGAGTGAATAGTAAAGGAATGGGAAGAGGTTAACCATACTATTGTACTAACTATTGAAGGTAATTTTATTTTTGTGTATTTACATTTTGTTTTTTTGAAAAAGTTTAACTAAAGTAGCCGCATTGTGGTGAAGTTATGGTTAACGATTTGTGGCTTAATTTTGTCATTTTGGTTTTTGTTTGTTTCCAGAACGGAAATGATGAGATGGTTTGAGTTAAGTTGAGTTGAAGTGTAAACTCATTGAGATTATGGTAGATTTTTGAATCATTTCACTAAGCAATCAAATAAGCAATTGTATCTACCATGTTTGCATGTTTAAAAAAAAAAAATTAAATAAATTATTGTATTTTCATTTATAAATTGGCGATAATTTGAAACTCATACAGAGACTCTTTCATTTTTGGGTATGATGAGGCTTTAAATCTTAAAACCAAACATACATTTCCTCAAAAAAAAAAAAAAAATACTATATTTGTTATTTGAATATGTCATACAGCAAATACAGCAAATAACAAGGCACTTCCCCCCGAGGCCCGTGCGAACTAGTCCATTAAAAACCGAGCAAGACTTTGTATCGACCACAAGTCACTTCGATACTGAACTACTGGAGTTAGTAGACATGCAATACAAATTTATTGACTACTATACGGCTGCAGACCTAAAGTCATCAGCCATTTATACTAATCGTCATGCACTAAAAAGATAAAGTGTGCGAAATTAATTTAACTTAATTTAATAGCATGATAAGTGTTAAGGGGAGTTAAGAGATTAGATTTTAACTGATCGGAAGAAATAGAATTAGATAAAAGGTCATAGTATAGATTATATATGATTGACATAAAACACAAAAAGGATCATAATGCAAATAAGTAGTCTTACATGTACCAACATGTATAGGAGA
Organism: Amiota mariae; assembly: GCA_035041805.1. Classification (NCBI taxonomy): domain Eukaryota; kingdom Metazoa; phylum Arthropoda; class Insecta; order Diptera; family Drosophilidae; genus Amiota; species Amiota mariae. The sequence goes on along the minus strand of JAWNKV010000370.1, from coordinate 17,382,368 downwards.
ATAATTCCCTGTAAACCGAAAAGGAACATTAAAATTTATACTACCAATCAAGGAAGGAGAAAAGATGCTGCATACAATTAGATTGTGCATGAATATGACACCAGGAGCCGTTCTACAACTGGATAATTTCGGAGGCGGACTAATCTAAGACAGTTTTGGTAAGATGGAAGGCTTATATAAAGATCCCTAACCAAAGAAGTGAATAAAAATTGTGTGGTGTAAGGATCAGTAAACTCTTTAGACCAACATTTAATCAGCAATCATTTTCCATCACCTCCATATATTCCTTAATATAATCAATTTAATATGCAAGTTATTGATGTGATCCTGTATTAAAATATTTAAAATCTTCTAAATTAACATTTTTACCAGGTCCACAAAATGTACCTAGTTGTGTTCTAAAGCAATGTGCTGATGCTGATACCGAGGAATAGCTAAACTATGCGCTATTCCGAAGTTGATGATTATATTGAGGAATATTATATGGGTATGGACAATCACAATCATTATTGAATTTCGAAATTATTGCTTTGGAAAAAGTTCGAAAAAAGATTGGAAATTTCTCCATCAACATCATTTAATTTCATACAGGATGGGAATATATCCAACCTGCGCTTCGTGTTAATAAAGTTATAAAATTCAAGACTTTAATTATTTTTAAATTCTGTTGCGAAGAATACTCGTATCTAACTTAAGTTAAAAAAGTACTTTTAGATTAATGTAATACCTATTTAATTAGAAGTAAATGTACCGTTTATATTTAATTAGAAGAAATTCCTATTAATTGCGGCATCTCTTCGGTCGACTGATACTACTGCTGATGGAAAATGATTGCTGATTTTGTAAATGGCTGAAAACTAATTCTGGCAAATCACGACTTCGGTGATCGACTACGGGCTACTGACTACTGGCAGTGTTGTCGATCACGCTGCTTCGGGGGTTGCCTTACATACATATGCAAAAACATTCAAGTTCCGTACATAAGCTAATTTATATTTGAAATTTGAAAAATTTGTCTATTTTTGGATAAATAATCTTTGTTTAATATCAATTGACTTAAAAGAGAATTCCTATAGGAATACTGCCTATAGCATCCATGTTCAGCTACGATTTCGGTAAATACGAACCACAAGTCCATAGAACAACGCTTAAACCGATCTGCAAATTTTGTAATAATCTTGTGGGACTCTGCACTGCTTCATTTATGTCGCCATATGTTTGCTCTCTGGGAAGATACTAATGCGAAGTATTTATCCTTAGCAACCAGATCTTTCAAATCTATTGGACTATAAATATAGTATGCGTCTTGCTTATGAAGTGAAATGGTATCAAGCTCAATTGCTTATATCTTAACATTTAAAGCTATTTTATTTTTTTGCCTTTAATTTAAATAAAATATATTGAAATCAATTTTTCATTTAAGTTTTTGTATTATAATATAAAAATTAGCAATTCATGGAAACATGAAAGATGTTAAGAGTCGTCAATCCACTTCAAAACAAAGTCATTTGCTTAATAAACTTTGGTGATTTAAATAAAACATCTTGAATAAACAAAGATGAATCTGAACTATGATGATTGATATGTCAAAGACTTTTAAATGGATCGCCAAACTTCAATTCGCCAACAATGTCGATACTCTTATACTAACATAAGATCATATTAGAACCTTCATATCCCTTTCTATTTATGATATATAATACTAGAGTACTTAAGTAATCACTAAAACCTTCTCAGCATCTAAAATCTCATGAACAATAAATCTAATTGCTTCATTTTACTTACTTTAGAAATTTTATCAACAATAAAACAATAACAAAATTAAAAAATAAATAAAAACTATCGAAATGTAATAAAAAATACCATAACAATAAGTAAAAAAACACATTATACAAAAACAACGACAAAAAGGATGCAGGATGGGGCAGAGCATAAAAGATTTAAGGAACAAAAAACCGAAAAGTTGTGGAGGAGAAGGAAAGTGTTCATTTAGTTTTAAGCAAGTTTAATCGTTCGCGTTTTTCGTAGGTGAAACTTTTATTTGCCCCAGACACTCTCACACTCATTCACACGTATGATACAAACACAAATACACACATATATACATTCACGCATAAAGAAATAATAGATATAACAACTGTGAGTGTGAGTGTGAGTATGTGTCTGTGAGTGAATGAAAATGGTTTATAAGCGCGTGTGTTAGTGAGAAAATGAGCTTACTATGTTTTGTTATCCTTGTTGATGCTTTTTCTGTTTCTGCTGTTGTAGTTGTTGTTATTATTGTTAGCATCCATGGATAAAGGCAAAGGCATGTGAAGTGCGCACTTTTGTTTGATCCAGAAATATATTGTATAATGTAAAAGCAAAAGCAAAAGCAAAAGGGATGGGGAGTTAAGACCAAACTGAAGTGAACTCAAAATCAAGCAAAAGCAAAGCGATCTGATGTGATATGAAGGTGTTATGCATTTTAAACGCTTTTAAATACTTTTAAATGCTTTTAAATGTTTATAAATGCGATTTTTTTTTATACTTTTACTTTTTTGAAATTTTTCTTTCTTTTCTTTTTGTATATTTTTTTTTTATTTATTTATAAAAATTTCAAAAAATTTCTGCTTAAACTTTTGAACTCGACATGATGGATGGATCAGAAAAGAGAAAGCTATGAAAAGTGTCAGGAAGCAATTGTGAAAGTATCTAAAAGAAATAAGATCTGCTCTTGTATCTGCCTAGTGTAGATGAACAGGAGTTTTCTATGCATGAGTAGGTAGAAGTATCTTTTCTATTTGTGAGTGTACTATATCAATTTGGTTGTTTGATGTCAAGAACTTTTATCAAATTTGAAATTTAAACCTCAACGAAATTTAGTTAAGTAGGAAATCTCGTCAAGCGATTTTTAATCAACAACTGTTGATGCAGTTTTCTGTACTCAACCTGCATTTGTATTTTTAAAGTAGATGAAGAGCAGGTAAAGAGCTATGCAAATGCTAAGTGCTAAAGTTGGTATAGCAAGCCAAGAGTTTCTCTATATAGAACGAGTATATTGCATAAGTATGGTTGAGCTTAAAAGGCGACTAAAGACGCCCAGTTAAATTGCAATTTTGAAATATTGGTATTTTCGGGACACACACAAGTCAATTTCGATGCAAATGTACCCATCAAATCCAACAATAGCATCAATAACACCTACGTCATCTCAACACACTTTTCAGCTTCAATTGATGCGAGTATTTGTCGTAATCGTTCTAGATACTATATGTGATATATGAATGTGTGTGTTTCTGAAGTTGCAGTTGCTATTATTGTCATTGTTGTTATTGTTGTTGTAGTTGCTGATGTTGTTATTGTAAAACTGGTTGCATGCTTCAGCGACACCTACGACAATGACGACGGTTGATAATCATCATCAACATCATCAGCATCATCATCATCATTATCCGTGCCACCAGCACCATTATATTTGAATGATGTTGATGCGTTCGTGCGTCTGTAAGTGCGTTCGTGCAACAATGCGTATGAGTGATGCTGAAACAAAGGCCCAGACTGAGCGGGCAATCAAAATAGGTAGATAGATACAGATTGGTGGATGGGTAAGTAAGTAGTAAGCGAAACATGTGCGAAGCACAACAACAGCAATAAGACAACAATTGCAATACTAGTTGGAGTAGGATCAGCGCCTGGAGCAGAAACAGAATCAACAGCAGAACAGAATACCAGCAGCAGTAAGCGGTAAGCAACATCAGACAAACAGCTCATTATTATTATCGACAACGTTGCTCTCTTCATCATAGTTAAAGTTGAAGTTACCTATGATGACAATTCATCTCATCGGCAACAATCATTGACATTGATGATGATGATAACGACGATGATGTTAATGGTTATGCTGATGATGATGATGGAAATGAGGGCAACTCTGCATCATAAGACATGTGAAATGTGAAGCTCATTCGCATTAAACGTTTTTCAATATAACGATGAGGTAAAATTATGCAGAAAATGATAATGATAATGATCTATGCCGCGATTCTTGGCCAGCAAACACATTTCCATATGATGTGGTATGTAAGTATTTTTGAGGTTTAAATTTGCGTTTCGAAAAAAAAAAATGGAAACATCCATTCATAATACATTGAAAAATGTTGAAAAATTATAAATGTAAATGAGTTAACCGCATTCTCATTGTAAAATTGAATTTTAACCATAAATTATTGAAGAGTTAAGAGTTGAGTTTATTTATTTTCATTTCAAAAAACAATCATTTTTTTAAATACTATCTCTCTCTCCATCCCTCCCTCTCTCACTCTCTCTCTCTCTCTCTCCCTCTCTCTCTCTCTCTCTCTCTCCCTCTCTCTCTCTCTTCCTCTATCTTTCTATATTAAATTTGTTTGGTATTGTCTTCTTATACAAAATGAAATGGAAAATATTTTTAATAGAATTCAATAATTTTTTAAATATAATAAAAATATTAAATATTTCACATTATATTTAAAAAGTTTTAGTTTAGTTTAATCTGATATTCGTAGTGCTCAAAATGATTAGAATTTTTATAAATAAGTTTGGTAAACCTTACATGTAGAAGTTCGATCAGTTTATGAGGTATCGACAAGGAAGTTTTTCATATGATTTTCCATAAATAAATCATTCAACCATTAAATTATTAATAGAAATCAATCTTCTTTTTAAATTTGTAAAATTTTTTTAATTAATTTCTAATATACTTATCAATTATTATATTCAAATCATTGAAAGACATGACTAACATATAGACTGGCCTTTATAAATCGTCAAGCCAATCATTCTCTTGTAGTTTATGAGATTGATATCTTGTTTTTAGTTTCTACCAATTAATTTCATATTATTTGGAACAATAAATTTATTGAATGACAATACCTCCAAATAAATTAATCTTTACTAACCAATGAATGGGAAATATTTTTAAGTATTCGAAATATTAAGTTGAATTATTGTTTTTATTTTATTTATCATTTCATCTATGATAATCAGTTCATTGACAGGGATAGCCACCTAATAAACTAAATATACTATTACAAATCATTGGTGTCAGTAGAAACCTTATACAGGAAATAAAAGTAATATTCACTTGTAGTTTTTGAGATATTGAGTTGAAGTTTATGTATCTATTTTATTTATGTCATTTATGATAATCAGTTCATTGACAAGCATAACCACTTAATAAAGTTATTATCGTAAGTTCATCAGTAGAAATCGTTTGCAACATACAATAAGCGAGACATACTCTTGTAATTTTTAAAATAGTGAGTTGAAATTTTGTAAATATTTTCTACATTTTGTGAAATACACTTCATTTGTGGATATAAGTTCATTGACAGACATAACCACAATATAAACTGAATGGAAAATAGTCACTTATTTCTTGGCGATGTGGAAGTAAAATTTTGTAAAAAACATTTTATTTACTTAATATTAAAAAATGTATCACATTCAATCTCCTGGTTTAAGTTCACTCGATTAAAAAATCTATGATGTAAAGTATATTTAAATTGTTGCGAAGCTAAAGTTAAATTATTTTTTATCACAATTTTTTATACTGTTTTTATTATTGTTTTTTTTTTTTTTTTTTATTTCTCTTTTATATTATTTATTTTTTTTCATTATTTTGGTATGCAATTGTTTTCCGTAGCAATCTACCTTATCTGGATTTTTTTGCTGTTGTTGTTTGTGTTATTATTGTTTTAATGCAGTTTTCATTTAATTATTTTATAAGCCTATTATTTATAAAATTAATTTGCATTTTTTTACGCATGCAAAACGTGTCGTTATTTTTTCACTTATTTTTTTTCTTTTTTGTTTTATTTAAATTAATTTTTTCAATTTACCTTTTTATGAAGTCGCAACATATGAAATTTTTTTCTTCTCTCTGTCAATTAATTTTTATAATTTTTTATTTTCTTTTTTCATTTTTGTTTGTTTATTTGTTTGTTGGTTTGCATCAGGGATTTTTATATAACAAAACATTTAAATGGAATTTACACATTTAACGCTCTAACTTTATTTCATTTAATTATTGGTTAAATTTATTAATATTAATAAACTTATGTGTGATTTTCACAGCACAGAACAGAATGTGAAATCAAGTCCCATATCTGATTCATGTAAAGAGACTCTGTCATACTTCATGTATAATAGTACATTCATTGTATTTATTGTATGTAAATTCATTGAATTCATTTAAAAGTGCAAATATTGCATAAATTTTATTTTACTTTTTTATTATTCTTCTGTTTTTTATTCGAATTTCATTTTAATTAATTTTTCATTTTAATTTTTTATACACTTCACACTTTATGAATCAAAGAGTATTTTCAATTTGTCATGATATTTGTAAATATTTAATGAAATATTCAAGATTTAAGTGAACCATAAAGGTGAAATTTATGCTATGATAAGACGAAATCTAAGAATATCACATAAAAGTCTTAATGACAAGTCAAAATTCTATTTTTATTTCCCTTTTTGAATGGAAAAGTTGCCTTTATATTCAATGTTTTATACAATTGATTAGATGTTTTAACCAGAATTGTTCCATCGGTTGGAATTCTTTACAATTATTAGATAATTTTAGAAAATTTTGTATCATCTGTCATTTTTATTTATTCTTTGAATTCTATCTTATTCTCGCTTACCCTTGACAAATAAATAACACTGATAGACAAAAATTAACTTTATGAAAGTTAAATGAAATTGAATGGGTTCTTTTGTACCTACACGTAGCCTGTAACTAATCTGCATTTTTAAAAAGTTTCAGTCACCCTTAGTTTTTTTTTGCAATTGAAATTAACCTATTTTTTTAAGTAAATACGGTTAAAAAATGAATCTAATAATAATAATAATTTTATTCAAGATTTTCGGGAATATATTGCGTCAGGTACATCTCTTTTGAGTGTCCAACAGTAATTTGCTAATATGTTGGGACTCTACTTGCCTTGGTACCGTTTTTCATGTTGGATCCTGATGTTTAATGAAAGCTGAGGGCGATTGAACAAAACTAAGTATGAGGTTTATATGCACGGATAGGTAGTGGTGTTTAACGACTCGGTTTTGTTCAACAAAAATACTGTTTACCAGTGTAATTTAATATAAAATTAAAATCCATATATTAATGTGAATAAAGTTTATCATTTTATAAGTTTCGCAAACCTCACTCTGAAAAAATGCGTTTTAATTTTACTCGTATCTTTTGTATAAAATTATCAGGAGTATATTGTTGCAATAGGCTTAATCGAGTTGAGGACTAGCTCCTGTCTTGCCCTAATCTAATCGTTATCATTATTGAAGTCTTCTTTCTTTTTATAGCATTCCTAACTTACATTTACATATTATAAAATAAAGTCCACCGCAGCGTCTGTCGGTTTGTACTCGATAAATTCAAAAATTACCAAACGGATTTTTATACGGTTATCACCAATGTACGGAGTGATCCATGAGGAAGGTTTTTAAATTCAAAAACAGGAACAGTCGAAAAATGGAACAACAAGATCCAGCTAAAATTTACAGAAATATGTATTTTAAAATCAATCAAGTTGTCTTTGTCAAACATTTTATCAGGTCAACCAAATAGTATCCACTTATTTATTCGGAACGAAAGGCAGGATAACATCTACCCGGGTATCTTGTATATTATTAAATAAACGTACCTATACATCGAAAGTCAAAGGAATCTAAAGTCAACCTTCACTTGCTTAAAGGAAAACTCATCCTTTAATATTATGTAGAGTATTTGAGATGTGTTGAGCTTTAATAATCAGTTTTTTTAATGATTAAATATTAAAATTTCAATAAATTTCAAGATCTTATTATATTGAGTTGGAAAATTGAAATACAATTGAGAGAAAGATGAATTTTACTTTTATTAAATATGATGAAATTCACAACATCAAATTATTTTACTTCATACAAAAGAATGTCATAAACAATTGAAATTTATGAAATATTTAACTTAACAAGAAAAGTGAAGAATTGTAATAGTAAAAAATATTATTTCATAATTGTAAATTAAATAAATAGAATCATTTAAATGTTAAGTGCATGAATGAGACCTTATGATTTAAAAATCATTTCTATTTCATTCATTATCCTTTGCTAAATCATCATCAAAAGCAAAGGGGAAATCAAACTTTTAACAAACTAGAAATCTAGAATCAAGAACTTTATTTACCTTCCATAAACTAAGTATATAGATATGTGTACCACCATTTCCGAAATGAAAAGAATGTAACGACATTCCAAATTATTTGGAAAATTGAAATAAACCACAAAGTCCCGATGATACCATTAAATATCCTAGACATGTGGTATTTCGAATGCTTATTTACAACAAGCAAAAACTACTATTGCCGATTTTACTTTATTTCAACTTAGACGAGATTTCGTTTTTCAAAACTATTTTCTATTACAAAAATAGGGAAAAATTACAAGGAAATAGTCGCTTTGGTCTTATACAAATAAATGATACACTTCAAATAGATTATTCTGTTGTTAAATTGATTATAAATATTATTTGTCTTTCATTGATTATCATGTGTCATCATGTTTTTTTATGAGAAGTCATAGACAGTCTCATGAAGGTTCGAATGTCTCCATGTCTTAAATAAATAAACTAAGACTTGAGCTTATACTTTAAAGAAATGACTTGAAGTTACCGACTGAACTACATACAATGCAGAAGAATGAAGGATTTCATATTCAAAAACTAAGGATGTGGGCTGACATAATCATATTTTGATTTACATGAATCGAGTATGGTATTTAATATTTATAAAATACTAGCAGATCTGGCCACGTTTTGCTGTGGCTCAGTTATAATAAAATTATTTTCACTTATAAAAAAAAACATTTTTGACGTTTACATTAACATTTAATAATTTTATTTTAATTAAGCGCTGTTGGTGAATAAACTAACATACAGCGACATAATTTAAAAATGTATGGAACTTACAAAAATTTATTATAAAATTTTGATCTTATTAATCGAGATGAAAACTATTATATGACTCAATTTGCACAAAATTACACACAATATAAAAAATTTTATCAAGATCGGTTCAATAGTTTCGGAGTTCATAGCCGACAAACAATGTGACACTAGATTTTTATATATATAAATAAAATTAAGGGAGTCCTTGTCTTAAAAATTACTTGAACTTCTTGACAAATAAAATAAAAATCATTCCAATATTGATAGATTTGCATTACAAACATCAGATTAAAGTGATAATACTATACACATTAAAATTGTAAAGTAAGGAAAAATTTCAAAACAGAAAATAATAGAAAACTAAAGGAAAAGTTTACAGAGAAACAAATAAAATAAGAGATAGGAGGCAAAAAGTTATTCGAATCTATACAAAATTCAGTGTTAAACTATGGAGCTACTTTTAACCACTTTGAAGCGTGCAGATTTTACGAAAGGAATTTTCGTTTCGTTTTTCGCATGCATATGTTCACATAGTTATATACTAAGTAAGTATATTAGTATATATGGTATACATATATTACATATATATCAAAAGGAATGGTTGTGTATTTGTTTGTTTATGCAGAAAGTGTGTATTTGGCCTAATTTAAGCAATGAATAGTGTTTCATTAAACAAAGTTTCTCCTATTTTTCTCTGATGGTCCAGAATTAGTCCTCTTCCTTACACATCCTTCCAATACTCATTAGCTTTATTTTTCTCTTTCATTTCAATTTATATCCTCTTCCCCACAATGTGTGATACTTCACAACATTTGAATGTTTAATTAGCACTTGGATGCTGTTCTTGCCTTAATAAATTTAGTTAAGTTAATAAAGTTTCATTATTTGTATGATGAAGCTTTTTTTTTTTTTTTTTCTTTTACTTTTCTCATTGTATTTCGAAGGTATTCTATTCATTTGTTTGGTTGGGTTACTTCTTAAAGAAATGAATGATTGCTTCAAGAAGACTGATTCTTTCATTGAGTCAAAGGTTAGAACAATTAAGTCTGGCGTCTGTCAAAAACATGAAAAATTATATGTAATTGTTCATAATAGAAAATTATTTCTTAATCGCATATTTTTGTTTACTTATGTTATTTCGATATTTATATATTTTGCAGATATCTCTTAAAATTAGTATTATATATGAGGTGTGGATAAGAATTAAAAAAATTATGAAACATTTAACAAGTGTAGAAAACTTTCAGCAATCGCTTGCATATTAAAGCAAGGGCTACAAAATATTGGATTTTTTTTGTTTAATAATTTTATTTGTTTTAACTGAGATGGGTGATCTATTTCCAAAATCTACTCTCCCATCTTTGAAATACTTCAATCACATGAAAAAGACACACCTGTTAAATACACAATATCATTTACTTCTTTTAAAGTGGGGCTATATGAGAACGAGGAATGGGGGAGTTAAAAATGATTGGCCAATGAACTTTAGACAAGCTGTGGGTTGAGCATCTACTTCTTAACTGAAGTCCATCAAAAAGGTCTAATCTTTGGAGAACCACGATGTGTATTAAGCATAGCCACTTAGGCACCCCCATAAAAGATGAATCTACAATAATAACAGACAGAAAGCGAAAGCGAAGACGTTTGCCGAAGTAATAGAGAATCATTTCAGTCGGCTACAACTCGACCCTGTCGATGAATGAATTTGATGTGAATATCATAAGTCACAGATTTCTCCAACTGAAGTAAAGGCAGAGATGATAATATATAGTATAGAGGCAAAATCTCGTCTCTAGAAGACGTGTTGATATCATTGTTTAACGCCATTTTCATTTATTTATTTATTTTTTTTAACCATTTCCCAACACAATGAAAATGCATATCGATAGCAATGATACCTAAGCATGGCAAGTCAAATAACTTCTCGAATGCCATAGCCTAATTATCTGCTTCCGACTCTCTCCTATATACACACATGCATCTAAGCATAATGCTACCTAAAATTATCGAACTTAACCTTGCTACTGTGACTAATCTCACCAACCCCCAGTTTAGTTGCTGTTAGAATTTCATCGAGTTAGCAATGCGTACTTCGCATAGCGCATAGTGCTTGGTGGTTGGAACAACAAAACCACTAGCAGCGACAACAGCACTATGACAAAAACAACTCTAACAGTAACAATAACATCAAGAATAATAATAATAGCAACGTTTAACAACATTACTTTCCTTTAAAGACAAAAAATAAACAATGAATATTACAGTTAAAACTTATTTATTAATTTTTTGTGTTCACTAATTTCACATTCAAAGGACCATGAATGTGCTTGTAGCACTGCCATTAATCGCATGATATGATTTAAAATGAACATAAATTAATGCACTTTTGTTATTTCAACAGTGTGAATAGAACCTAAATGGTATTTTCACAATGCTGCAATCACTCTTAAAACGATCAACATTATTATGTTGTTACTTAAATATCTTTCATGAAAAAATCAATTTTAAATTTCTTTTTTAACCATGCATTTATTGTATTGTATTCACAAAATAATTCTACTGTGCCTAATCACTAATCATGTCAAACAAAATAACATAGGTTCATAATAAAATTCACTTAAATTCTTTGCTCTTTTAAAATACTTCCTATTTTTTCTTCACTTTAAATAATAGAAATCTTATTGAAATGACCATACTTATATGTCCAACAGCATGAAAGCCAAGTTCCGCTGTGCATTTGTAGAATTTCATCATCAACCTACTTGCTTTGTGGACTGTTAATAAATTATTGTTGATGCCAGCATACTGAGTAATACAGAACACATATGAATCAAAGGTTGCAAACTTCGACATTTATTAGTTTAAAACATGTAAATTAACCTTGAAATTATAAGCAAATTCATTTGTAAGTATAAAGTCATAAAATATACTTATCAAAATGATGTAAATAAACAAACTTATGTAAACATATTGAACACATTTTCTCCACATTTTATTTGAAAACCATTTTCATTTCACTTGGAGGCTCTCGCCATGAGCTTGTCAAAGTCTAATGGGCCAACTCTCCTATTTAAGACAAGAAGAAAATGAGTATAAATTAACCTCTTCTGCTGATGTAAAGAATATTTAATCGTTGATAAAATCAAAGTTATTTTATTTTTCTTCTTCATAACATTTAATTAAAAAAATTTTTAATATAATTTTTTTTCATAAAAATTAATTTTATGTTTTGGGTTTACTCTTCCATCTGAACACTTCATTGATGCAGCTGACCGACCACTTTCTTTTTCGGTACTTTTTACTCTTTTGTGTGTATGTTCAACTTTACACTCCTCAAACCTTAAAAAGAAACGATTTACTTAAGTCATTAAGCTTAAATAACAATTAATTACATCAAACGTGGCAATTATCATGAAAAGTCAAAGAAAAATCTTTGATAAACGAAGAACGAAGAGAAAAATAAGAAGCAGAGAGACAGACAAAAGGAAAACGTACAGCCAAAATATGAAATAATAATAAAAATGGGAAAAACCCAAGAAAAAAAAAGAAAATAAAGGAAAGGAAAGGAAACAACACAAAAATTGTTCGTTCATTCGTTGTTATATTAAAGATTCATCTTTAGTAACTCCATTAAGTGCAGAAACATTCTGTGCTCGATTTTGCCGTACTGTAAGCTTTGTGCTACGGCATGCACTCTGCTGAGTCGCGTTTTATTAAGTTTTGGACCCCCATGAACGTACGTCCCTACCATCCCTCCCATACATTCATCTATGTAGCTTCATAGACAGCGTTATATCTTTTCTTTACTTGTTCCTACCTTTGCCATCCCTTTTGCTTTATGACTTCTGCCTTCCACCTTTTTTCCTTTGTATTTCATTTTTGTAATATTAAAATGTGCAATTCGTGCTACGAAATTGTGTTGCTGCATATTTTAACTCTTTTCTTTACTATTTTGTTTTTGTTTTTTTTTTTCTATCTTTTTGCATGTAATTTTGTTGTTGTTAGCAGCAGAAATGAAAGTCATAAGTTAAGACGACAACGACGAGATACATTTCTCTTTTCATTTGCCCATCACCTTATAAATTATGAAAGAGAAATCATATTCCCATACACAAGTACTGCGAAGGCTTTTCACCACACTTTCATTATGCTCTTTAATGTTCACTCTCTCTCTCTCTCTCTCTCTCGCTCTCTATCTCTCATAATAGTACGCTCTCTCTAGTTATTCTTTTACTCTTTGGTTTTAATGATTGCAATACTCTTTGTTGAACAGAAGTTGATTTACTTCAATACTCTGTGTTTTATTTTTAATATTTTCTCTTGTTTTGCTTTGCTTTGCTTTGCTGCAAAGTATTGGGACAATTTGCTTTGCTTGGTTTTTCTTTATCAATGCTTACATGCTTCCAAAACCATTGAACTAAACCGTTCAACAATTGCTTCTTGCTCTGCTTTGCTTTACTTTCCTTTATTTTGAAATAAAGAAAATAAATGCTGCATACTTTTATGCGCTCATTCACCTGACTTCACTTTAGCTTTGGCTTTGGCTTTGGCTTTGGCTTTGGATTTAGATTTTCCATGCTTTGCTTTTTCTTTTCTCTTTTCCATTTTTATTTGCCTTTATTGGCCATCGTAAAAATACTTTATTGAGGAAATGTTACGCACCAAAATGAAGCAATTTTAGTTGATTTATGCTTATTATAAATATATATTTTCAACATCTTTGCTACTCAGTCTTCTGTCGTCTTCCGTCTGCCTTTAGTCTTTAGTCTTCATTCTCTGGTTGGACGATGGACAGACTTACTCATAAGCTCAATGCGCTTTTTCATTGCCATACTTGGGGGATCTACAATATTTTACTTAAGCATGATCTATGTGGCTTATTGATGGCAGTACCAGCCGTCGCATCATAACTTAAGTTATATGGAAAAGAGTTAGAGGAAAATCTCTATACTGGCTGCTAGGGCAAATTCAAATAATAAAAATGCTTACAGATTTCTCATCTCTATACTAGAAAAAAAATGATGCAAGCTTATAAATGAATGAATGAGTAGAGAAAAAAAAGGAAATTTATTTTATATCATTTTATTAATAACAAAAAAAAAAAAAAAAAAAAATATGAAAAAAGAAAAGAAAAATGTTGTTCGGATGTGGATGTGGTGCAACAATAATAAATGTGCATTCAAATAATTGGCCAAATGGTGCCAAAATAAATGTTTTGCAAACAAACATGAAAAATGCAAAATACAAAAATAAGAAGAAGAAAAGGAAAAAAAATTGTAAAAAAAACTCAACAAAAATAGAACAAAATATGTATATGCAAAATGAAATCAAAAAATCACATAGAACTAAAAACTTTCTTGTTTCACAAACCAAAATTCTGTTATACTATAGGATAAAGAGAAATGTAGAAGGTTAGCCGGCATTTCATGTTGATGTGTTGCAAAAAGCTTATAAATAATAAAATGAATTTTGCAGAACGACAAATTACACAAATATACTAACAAAAACATTTAAATATACAGATGCATTCATACATAAACACATGCATGGACTCGTATTTATATGTAGCATGTACATATGTATCATCTATGTGTATAACAAGTCAACAAACCAATGAAACAAATATAAAATAAACACAAAAATAGCAACATATAACATGAGTCAAACTCATCAAACCGCAATAACGACAAACAAACAAACAAACAAAAAATGTTCATAAAAAGACAAAATCAAACAAACAGTTAGATAGACAGACAGAAAGACAAAAATGAAGGCAGACACACAGACAGAAAGATGGTCAGGTTGCATGACAGACTGACAGACAGACAGACGAACAACTGCATTGGCCTTTTTTTTCGATTTTTTTCCCTGAATTTTTGAAACAAAATGAAATTGAAATGAAAATTTCTAAAATCAAATTCTCGTGTATTCTAAATCAAATTAACTGCAAACATATACAAATACATGCCCAAACACACACACACACACACACACACACACACACACACTGACACATATATTAACATAGCCAGCGACATTTGTGTGAGGCGTCAAATTTCGAAAAAATGGAAAAACGCTTTTAGCTAGCAACGTCAAATGACGACGGTGCAGCGTCAAAAGTTTATGCCAGCGGCTGCGGCG
This sequence comes from Amiota mariae, assembly GCA_035041805.1. Lineage (NCBI taxonomy): Eukaryota > Metazoa > Arthropoda > Insecta > Diptera > Drosophilidae > Amiota > Amiota mariae. Next base: position 17,367,271 of record JAWNKV010000370.1, on the reverse strand, counting down.
TCAGCGGCTTCGGTCGCGTTGTGTCGCTAGTGTTGTTTTAGAGAGTATTGTCTGTTGCATACATTTAGGCAAAGTACAATAATTTATACAGACAGAGGACTTAAAACAGCGCTATGTATGTGTGTGTGTGTGTGTGTGTGTGTGTGTGTGCTTGTGGTAGTATGAATTGCTCACGTACAAAACAATACAAAAACATGATAAACTGAATGTAGTAGGAGGAAAGCATGAAGGAGACCTTTACACATTGACAAAGTCATCAACAGCATCCGCAAGCCAATGTCAAAAGCCAAACTTAAAAATACCCAAACACACGCTCATTCATCCATGCATACAGAGACCGACAGTTGAATAGAAAGACATCCAGACTGACTGAGGGACAAGCAGATACTCCGACTGACTGACAGACCGATAGTGAAAAGAATAAAGGGAGTTTGAGAAAGGAAGAATGGATGGATGGATGAATGTTAGGACAGACAGACAGCGCATATAAAATACAACAGCAGCATAAGCTCGACATGGTGACAAAACAAAAAAGTGGCGTGTTGCCAGCCACTGGCAAAAAATGATGATGACCAAGGCCCGGGCGATGGTGGAGGTGTTGGTAGCTGTAGAGATCAGTAGTTAGGGAATAATAGTAAGAAGCAAAAGCAACCCCAAAGGCAAAAAGCCAACTTTAACCATGAATACTGACTCACTTCACTCCATTCCAATCCACTTCGCTCCGCTCCGCTCACTTATGCCGCATCGCATCTCATCGCACCGCGCCGTTTTTGCTTGCAGCACATTTGGCATGTCAACATAATTGCCTCGAATTAACTTTTTTGTTTGTTGGCTTCAAAATTCACATACACGCATACACACGGAAACTTATTCACATGTATTTGTTTATGTGTTTGTTTGTGTATCTCTGAATTTTAGTTCAAAAATTTTCAAATGCAAAATGCGTAATTTGCCTTACAAAAATAAAAAAAACTTTTATCAACATTTTTGGCCAAAGAATTTGTTTCATGTCGTTTCACAACGCTGATAGAAATATGCATACAAACATGCATAAGTCTATCTGTATGCGTGTGTGTGTGTGTGTGTTGATTTATTTCAATACAATTAAATGTCGCTAATTTAATTAGCGAATATATTTCGTGTGTTGAAGTTTTTGCTGTTTATTTCGTTGTTTAGTTTGCTTGTTTGTTTATTTGTTTGTTTAGCTTTACTTCATTCACTATGCAGACTACAAATAGTTGGCAACACGCGATGAGGTCGCGTAAAGAAAATTAAATGAATTGCATAAATTTATTTTGTTGCATTTGTTATTGTTATTGTTATAGTTGTACTTAGTTGTTGTTATTGTTGTTGTCTGGTTACCTTTAACTGACCTACGTTAAAGCCTCTAACCCTCTTTTCAGCTTAGTCCCTTGTTACATTTTGTATTAAAAGTTATGAGCATCACATATTTGTGTAGATGAAGAAAGATACAAAAATAGAGTGAATGAGTGAGATAAAGAACTGCTGACCACATTCAAAAAGCACTGTTAACCACTGGCATATACAATACAATGGTAGGCAAAGGCAGCGCTAAAACATTTTCTGTTGCATGCTTTTAAGCGTACGCTAACTCATTTCCGCTTATCTCATTTAGTTCAGGGGTTCTAAAGTACTGCTACTATTGAGAAGATCTGCAATTTGGCACAGATTTTTTGTAACATTTTCTCTTCAGATCTAACACTAATCCAACTTGGATTTATACACAATTTATGGGTCAATAATCCCCTCTATATATTTATATTTATGAGTTTTATATTTTTTTTTTTTTTTTTAATAAAGTTTAATAATTTTTAGAATACATGAGAGTTTAAAAGCAAGTTGCGTCTTCACTGGTGGATCGTCCTTCCTTACTGAGGTGTAAGAACCATGAGATTAAAGCAAATCCTTAGCCTAGACTACGTTGTTATTGTGTGAGTTATACGCGATCCTCCATTCCCACATGTATGTGATGGCGAACTCAAATCTATCTATGCGCTTAATTTTCTCAACAAAAATGTATACGAGTATACTGATGCAAAATACTATCAGTTGCCAATTTATAAAGAATTCTGCGAGCAGAATATTCAAGAGCCTCATTTCGGTGATGCGTCCCTTCTTTGTCTTGAGTTACAAACAACACATGACAATAGATGGATCCATAGAACTTGAGAGACAATGACAAAGTGCTTATAGTTTAGGAAGAACAATTGGTTTCACCGGCATTAAAATTCCAAACTCAGTGGGTTTTCGATGCCTTCCTATCGATAGTAGAAAAAAACTTCTACAACCAGCCGCATTCATTTTATATCTAAAATGTTACTTTTTCCCTTTGAATCAAATAATTGTGCATAGTTTGGAAACCACTGATTTATTTCATTTCATTAGATGCGCTTATTTGTTTGTCTATTTATATTTCTATTGTTGTTGCTTTTTCCATTATTGTTGATTTTGTTTATTTCATTTAACCATTGACCATAATAAATTTCATAAATTCCCCTCAAAATGATTTCAACAACAAAATGAAACAAAACAAAACAAAATAAAACAGAACAGAACAGAACAAAAAACCGAAATAAAACATAAACATAAAATTAAATTGGCATCAGCCAGAGAAACAATGATAATTCCAGACTCAAACACACACACATACACACTCAGACAATTCAAGCCTCACTTCTATTCTATTATATTCCATTCCATAACATTGTGTGATGACCTCTCTAACTCACACTATGACATATTGTATCTGTACATATATCTACAATATGTATCTATCTATGTGTATTTGGTGTGTATGTATGTGTGTGTGTGTGTGTGTGTGCGTCTGTGAAGCCATTTAAGCGCGACAATTAAAAAGCGTATTAACGCTTTGTATGGATTTGGAAAGGATTCACATTTTGGGCAAAACAATAAAGATGAAGGCATCACTTAATGCGCTTTGTTGTTGCTATTGTTATTTGTGGCGCTAACAAAAGCATTTATCCATATGAAAGTGAGAACGAGGAAAGTGTATTCGAAGTAGAGATGGTGGTTGGAGAGAGTAGTAGTTGAAAAGATAAAGAGGTTGTGAGGTTGTTTGAAAGTAAATACTTAACCATTGCTTTGGGGTATTCACTTAATGAGTGTGTGTGTGTGTGTGTTTGAATGTGCGTTCGTGAATACCCCATCCATACACATATAAGCATATGTGTTTATTTGTTTATTCGTATGTGTGTGTGTGCGTGTTGTGTTTAGTAATTGAAGACAAACATAAGGTTAATCAGGCGTTCAAAGTCAACAAGGCTCAAACTAAACAAAATGTTTTTCTTATAGTGAATTTAAAGTGGAAGAGTAAAATGTCCCAAGTTGCCATTTACTTATTTCGAAGATTCGCATACCATATGTCATTGCTAATAGATTGATTTTTTAAATTTTTTTTTTTTTTTTTTATTATTTATTTATTTATTTAATCTCCATAAGTAATAAGCTTAAATTGGAGTTTCAGCAGTCATTCATTGGTTCATTCTTTTGATCAATAGACTTCATTTATAATAATTTTCAAGAATAGCAATCAAAGTTATAATCTTCAAATAATCTTATTCTATTATAAGGATATTTTGAGATTTGATAGGCATATTTTAAAAATGTATTTACCAAAAATAAAAACAATCAGTAAGTATAAAACAACAAATCGACCCATTCCAGATCTCAAAACTATTTTGATACAAATTTTCGTAAAATACGATAAAGAAAGAAGCCATTATATGTTCAGTTCATGACTATTTTGGCATTATTTTTATTGTCTACCATTTCATGCGGCTAAAGATAATATTTGTTGTACAGATTAAGTTTTGAGCCTTTTTTTTAAATTACTTCAACGCTTTATTCATTGAAATTGATACATTGCAAGTATTGTCCATCGTTGGTTTCTATTTTCGAGGCAGTCTACGAATTTCTCTTCTGGCAAATTCCTCGTCTTTTCAGGCGATCTAATTATTAACCCAAATTTGGACATCTTTAAATGAAGTGAAGTACTGCTCGGCCAAGCCATGAGCGAAACATGTGACAGTCGGAAGCATAGAAGCACATCCAAAGATTCACTAGGGGTAACCCTGAGCAATGTTCTCTAAAATACCAAAGATTGGTGATGTTAGAAAAGGAGATACAAATAAAATTTAAGGGAACAGAATAAAGTCCGAATTTGTCGATATTTTTTAAATATTTTAATACATATTTATTAAAATTAATAAGCTTCAATATGAATTTCAAATCTCACACCCTTGATTAAGTGCAATAAAGTGATGCCTTATTAATTAAAATTAAAATAATAATCAAGTTTAATACTGAAATCAATTAGATTGCAATGGATAAGCTATTCTTATAGAATAACGCTTACAACTTTGGATACAAATTTAATCCAAAAAATATATCATGATTCTGTCAACATTATTTCTTTTTGGATGCGTTTCAGTATCTTTTATTCATAGACTCGTTCATATAAATGTCATTAATCGATGAATCTGTTTATGCATCATTACTTAGTGCGAACACTAAGTAAACAAATTTTAATACTTTATATTTTTAAACATAAATATAATGAAGTGGCTTGAAGATTAAGGGGTTTCAACTTATTAAAAGGATTGACACTTTTATATATACTAAGTATTTATAATTGAGCCAAGAGCATTCATCTTTCACGGAACACACTGCTTCATAATTACTGATCTATTACAGAACTGTAAATATATATTTTTTTTATTTTTATTTTTATTGTATAACCTCAAGCTTAACTAAGCTAAACATGATATCTAAGGAACTTTAATATCTTCTATTAAGGAAATCTTTGGGATGAAGTCATTTTATCCGATGACCTTGCCAGGAGAATTGGGTGCTTCAGTAATCTTTCATTTACCGGCTGCTAAAGAAATTAATGACTTTGATCACCGTTGGCGTTATAAGGTCATCGCAACCAATATGGTGTTGCCTTTATTTTGAGTTGCTTGTAACTTTTTGATGATATAAAGAGCAACGGTTCCCATATTTGAATGGTAAATACTTAACCATGTTTCTACTTGGTTATCAGTTCATCAATTTCTTGTTGTGTGACAGTTTGCAGTCTGCACGGAGTTTCCAGTTCAGTTTCTTTATCTTTTGATAGCAACATGCAGTGACACTCTTCACATAGGAGCGCTAAGTGAGACGCTTGTGTAGGATCAGATCTAGATATTGAAATTGATTCTCCCGGGAAATGATTCTAGAGTCGTAGGTACAGTTAACGCATTTGAAGGCATTTATGCCAATGTTTTATCGTTTCGCTTTAAATATCCATGGATCATTTCCGCTCCTTCAACGGGGGATATTGATATCACGAGTATGACAATACCATATCCATAAAAACATTTACTATTCTGAAAATGTGTAATAATTTCATATAATTTACACAGAAAGTAAAATATCTTTCCAATTTTGTATGAAGCTTATAAAAATTGCATAAACAAGCATACCATGAGCTTCCAATGAAACGTCTACAGTTTAAGAAATATAGTCTCATATACAAAAGTCTATTAATTTTCTGATCCAGTCGCTGTAAATAAGTTTCATTTTTTGGTTCATTTTTTTTTTTTTTGTATTAAGATTCAAAATGTATTTATTTGATCTCATTTCTTTAGATGCCATTGAATTTCTCACTCCCTGCAAAACCACACTTTACTTTGCTAAGAAAATAATAAACACTTAAAAATATACTTACATACTTTCCTTTTTTTTATTATACAAAATATCCTCAATATTTACATATCTCCAAATAAACACTATAGACAATTGTTTGTTATTTTTATTATTTAGGGAAATTTCATATTTACTCACTTTAAAGTCCTTTTTGTTTTTAAGTAAATATTATTATAGTATAATAGTCTTTGTGTATCTTTGTAACTGTGTATGTATTTGTGTATGCTTGTGTGTATTTGTGGCTTAAGCTTAACGCAGTAAATCATACAAATTAAATATCTGCCATTAATACACATCAAATTTACTTCGATTCAACTCAATTCAGTTTGACTTGGTTTAATTCAGAGTGCTTTACCTATAGCAACAATTCATATTCAGATATTCGAGAGCTGGTGCTGGTGCTGGCAATCAAGTGATATATCTTTGTTGTATAAATATCCAATACATTTACAGACGAACACACACATACACATAGATATACTCGTATACATATATAGGTATATACAATATATATTTGAGTATAAAGGCATAAACATAAATAAACCTTCAGTTATTATTGAGTACACTTTTAATAAAGCTCAGCCAGCACAAAATATGAAGCTGTAGGATGATGATGATGCTTATGACGACGACTACAACAACGACAGAAGCCATTGACTAAGTGAGATGGTAAGTCAGTCAGTAAGTGAGTAAGTCAATGAGTGAGTCAGAGTGAGTGGGTAAGCGAGTGAGCAGCTGGATTCAGCTGATTAAAATTGATTTATTGCTTTAAATACAATTTACATAAAAATCAAGTGAAAAACACCGAAAGCTGCCTGGAACGCATTGCAATTCCTCAGATCAGAGCAGAATGGGGCCTGGCCTGAGCCCATAATATCGTCGCATTTATGTTTAAGTCGTAAATATAACGAATAAAAAAAAAAACAAAATAAACAAAATAATAAAAAATAAATAAAATAAGAGAAAAAAGAAACATAAATAAATATTAATGAACGAATGCAGTTTGCTTTTCATCGTTGGCGAGAATTGAATGAAATAATTTTAATTTGATTTTCGTTTGTAAGTTTTTTTTTTTCCTTTCATTTCTTTGTTTCACTTTTGTTTATATATAAATTTTTCGCATATGTATTTTCCTTTTATAATAATTTGAGAAGATTAACTTCCACATGTAAAAAGGAAAAAATGTTAATAAATAAAATGAAAAGATTTACAAAAGAGAAACAGAATTTATATTCTTTCGAAACATATTTTGGAATATATTTAATTAAAAAGAACGTTTCCTTTTTACTGTAGTCATACATTTTTAAAAAACTTTTTTTTTTTAAGTAAAGTAATAAAAGGAGATGACAATCTTTTTTGATTATCATAAAAACAAAATATACTTAACATGTCTTAATTTTGTAAAAATATGATTGTAATCAACTGACAAATTGCACGTGCAATGGTAATCAAAACTGAAACTTTTACAATCAGACACATGTAATTTGTTGTGCGGATAGTATAGTGAAAATGCTAAACAAAGTTAATTGAAAACTAATATATCTATCATCAAATATATATACGTGAATGAAAAGTTTGATTTGCTCTGAGGTTATATCTTCCAATTCAATTCCCATTCGAATTCCCTTGTGATGCCCATCATACGAATGTGGATTTTTCAATGCATAGTTTACTGCATCACAAAAATCAGACGTAAGTGGTAAATGTCTTAGACTTGTAATTTTATAAATTGGAAGTGTTTGATGTAAGGATGTTACTGAGTGGAAGTGACGAGTAGAAAAATGATCACTGATCTACCGATTGACTTTGTTATCGATGATAAATTTTGTAATGGACTATGAACAACGGCAACGGGGAAAACATGAAGGAAAGAGAAAGAACCAGAAAAGTAAAATCAAGTAAAATAAATATTAATCTTTCTTTTTTTTTTTTTTGAAAATTCTATCATATTTTAATTATCAACGAAGCAGAATCAAGTATAATAAATTTTAATCTTTTTTCTTATTTTGTTTCTTTTTTTTGTGGTTAATAACTCTTTGAAGAGATCTTCCATGCTCAATAAAGCTCTATCACGATTTGTTTTTGGATCTAAAATAAGCATTTATTGCACCAATGAAATCAGTATTTTTATGCAAATCTTTTTCGCCTGAGTATTTGTCTGAGGTCTTCTAATAAGTAATGGTCGCTGCTATAGACACATGTGTGGAATTTGCTGCATGTAGAAGTTCTGCCAAGTAATTAACAACTTGTGATGTAGTGAGTAAATATTTTTTAATTAACCTCTCTTCTTGTTTACAACTATATTCAAACGTTCAAAAAGGATTTTTAATAACTTGAATTTAAAAATCACCCAGTTTCGACTTGAAAAATTCATCTGACCAAGCTCTCAATCCTTATCAGTACGAATGTAACTTCACGCATAGCATTTAAAAAAGATCGAATGAGGTGAAAGTGATCGTGGTGCCAAATCGAAAAAGTACGGCAGGTATGGAAGCACTTTCCAGCCAAACTTTTGAATGGATTCCTTGTTCATATTGGCGATGTGAGGATGGGCCTTGTCGGGCAGCTAAAGAACTCCATTCTGTTAATTAAGTCTTACTTCTAAATTAGCCGTGTTGACTTTCGCAATTATCGTTGGACAATCCCTTCTTAGTTGTTAGTTTACGAACTTTTATCCGATAGTTGGTTTAATTTCATGTCAAAGACCTCAACTGGACAGGCGAAATAAGGATAAACTTAAAGGTAAAAATTTGGATTTTCAATTTCAATTTTGAATATCAATCACCTTTGCCAACTTCTGCATACACTGCACAAATTATGCAAGCAGCTTTTACGACCTTTGAACCATGATTAAAAATAAAAAAAAGAATATATTCAAAATTATCTATTTCCGCAATATGTCATTTTATTTTAATGATATAAAAATTACCACAAATAAGCTCACACAAAAAAACAAATCATAGACTTCGGTAGAACGAACTGTCCTAATTCGAAAGAAACCACGAAAACTTAGTTACGGAAAGAACAGTTTCTAGTTTTTCATAGGTCTATTTATAATATATTTTATTGTAAATATATTCAAGCTTTTGATGCTCAGTTGAAATATTATCAAACACTTACTTTCACGATGGCTGTGATAATCTTTACCCTAATGTGACTTTAAGAATGTAAAGTATTTGTTTTATCAAATATTTTTCCATCTTTTATGCAAATATAGTTTTCCCATTCTAAGTTCTTAAATAAAATCTTCTTAATTTAATTGAAACTAAGCGAATTTTGCATAAAGTCAGTTATTATGCAACAATTTTCAACCACATTTGGCAGCATTTAGTCAAGCGACATATCTTAACCACGAAAGTAATTTATAAAGTTTAAATGCCAGACATAAGCCCACATGAACACACACACTCACGCAGATATATACAAGTACACTCACAATCCCATACATAGATAGAAACATAAGGAAAACAAAAAAAAAAAAAAAACAAAACTAAACTAGAGAAAATGGTCAAAGCCAAGAATGGCAGAATCTTTGTCGTATAAAGCAAATGAAATTAGCATAAACTTAATTAGCATAAAAGTGCGGCAAACGGCTCAAATAAAACAGATAGACACACTCACACACATACACACAATCACATAGATGAACACATTCTAATACATATAATACACACAGATACAAACATTAATGGATACCTGATAAACCCATACATATGCATGATCATATATTTTACAGGAAAATCCGCAGCACATTAAAACAAACATACACACACACACACACACACACACACAGAGATACAAATACTCTCAAACACACACATTCAAATATCAAGTGACAGAAGCAATGCGACACACAAAAACTACAACAAAAGTATATGAAAAAAAAAATAATATTATTAAACCAAAAAAAAAAAATAAACGGGAATCTGGCAATCGTGGGTTTTGACCCACCAATGTGTTGTCGTACGAGTATTTCAGTTAAGTTACTCACTCCCGTTGCCAAGGAACAACATATGCACAAATACAAACACACGCATAATACTCTTACATAAATACATCCATGCATGCATACTTGCATAGAACTTTAGCTTTGTATGTATGACGCTTGATCCCAAAGGGCAGCGACTGCGACTGCGATTGCAACCAAAGCAGGTAGCAGATAAAAGGATTCTATAAAAAGCAGAGTCGCCTGCTGAGCTTGTTGCCTCAATTTTCCTCTGTTAAGTCATCACTCCCTCTTTAACTTAATCCTCATTTCTCACTCTCTCTCTCTCTCTCTCTCTCTCTCTCCTAATGTCTCTTATTTTACCTAGTCAAATCAGGTGAAGTTGGCTTTTAACCAAGCAACCAACAAGCAACCAACCAACAACAGACTCTGCGTATGAGTAACTTCCGGTTTGGGAATATGTATTTGCATTTACAATTCCATGAAAGCGGCTCCGATTTTGTTTCCGCGCATATTTTCCTACTCCCCTCCTCCTCCTCCTCTTTTATTCCCATTCACCATTTAATATTTTTGTTTTATTTTTGCTGCCATTTTATTTCTATTTTACTATTTTCTCTTGCAGCATACGATTTTCGTTTATGGTATTATCGTATTTATTTTGAGTTGGCATATTTGTGCAAATAGTATAACATGTTTCAAATAATTTGTGCACTTTTTTCCTCTACTTTGCTTGTGTGTGTATGTGTGCATGTGTATGACTTACTGTGTTTATGGATATTTCTCCCAGTATGTGTCTTGTGATGGGGTCTATAATAACTTGAATTACGCATACGCCACGTGAACTGTAACAGATTTTCAGTTTACAAAATTATATACTAGATTGCTTGATTTGCTATGTCAGACAGGGGAATTTCGAATATTTTCAAATGAGAATGGAATGAAAGAAAAACAACTTGTAGAAGAAATATATGAATGAATGAATGAAATGAATGAATGACGTATACTTAATATATGAATATATTCAATGTAAAGTTGTTTTTATGTGTTATCAAAATTGTTATTTATGAATACGTACAATTAATTTAACTATGCACTTTACTATAAAATACCAAAGTTTTAATTACATTTAAAATTTTCATACAAATTTCAAAGATTTATTGTCTACAAGGAAATGTATTTACTTTCAAAACAAATAAAAGTCAATAATTACAATTACATATTTTCATTTAACTTACATTTAATATACTAAGTATTCTTGTTGTAGTTTCTTTTATTCACAATTTCTTCCATTTAATCCTTTCTTACATTTTCTCTTAAATGTTTCTACAAAATTGAAATAGAATATTTCGAGTATATTTCTTTTAATTATTTCCTTTATTCATTTTATCAACTAATATTGATATTTAAGACTAAAAATATGCTTTTAACTCTTACGACAAATTAATTGTAGCAATTGGAAAATATTGGAAAGGTGCTGATCGCATTAATGCTTGTCCCTGGAACGACCAAGTGATGATGATGATGATGAAGAAGGTGGAAAATATGGAGAATTTTATAAAAAATCAGCATCAGGACTTGACTAAGAAAATTGGTTGGTAAAACTGATATAGAGAAGCTTATCATGATCCCGTATATTTAGTTTTGTATAGGATATATGTACGCGTATGGGTAACGCCAGCCATCAATTTTGTAACAATAAATTAAATAAATCACAAAAATATTATATTCAGAGTTGACTTAGGCGGGAGATGTGTGCCGTCGCTCGTAGTCTATTAAACAAATGAAATTTTCAACAACATATCCCAATATTACATTTATAATACTATGGCTATTTGATGAAAGAATGGGTTCACTTCACACTACCGGCCACTAATTAAGCAAAAGGAATGGATGATCGTAAGGACTCAATCGAGATGAGTTTGTTGTATGAGCACTAGGCACAGCCTAGTGGATGAATGCTGTCGAGCAAGTTTATTCACACTCTTCTTTCATTAGCAGTATGTCAAGGTACAAGGTCATTTCTGTTATACTATGGAGCACCTGTAGTCATTCTAAGGATTTTTGATTAAATTCTTTTTATACAATTTGGAGCCAAGTGTCCAAACTGATTTGATAATGAAGTGTACCCAAGACTCAGTTGATTAGCAAGTGAAGACAATGTGCTCTTAGTTTCATACTAGTTTCTTAAAGTTCTATATGTTTCCGCCAGGTGATCGCCAAAATAAGTAACATTTTGATTTTGATGAATTGTAACGCTGGTTAAATGTAAATGTGCTGCTGTTCATTATAAATAATCTTTATTACATAATATAAAGAAATACCAAAAAGCAATATTCTAGAAGTGAAAAGGCAGATTTTATTTCTGTTGTGATTCTAATGAGTTGCTCAATTGTTCTTTGATTTAATTGAATACCAAAATAGGAAACTGGTATCCTATATTTAGTTTGTAAGCACCAAGGTTTGATTTAAGAAAAATCACATTGTCAAATAATTGATAAAGATACGCAGAATATGAATATGAAACTGAATTGAAGTTTCATTGAATTTATATCATCTCTGAATCACACACAAAGTAAACTCAATTAATCATAAGCCACATGGCCCCATTTTCAGTTTCAGATTTACCTACTCAAATTATATTTATTTTACGAACAAGAAGTGCACAAAGATTGCAAAAAAAAATATATATATTCAAATAAATTTCAAAAGTATCAACTTGTATTTTATAACTTTACTATACAATATGTGGAAATACACAGTGACATAAGTGACAGGAGCAATGCAGGATACATTTTGAAATGTTTTTAGTGTCTACTTAAAGAAGTTAAAAGCATTTACCACCAACGAAACCAATGGTGTCACCAACATTCACATTACAAAACTCATCGACTTCATAATCATCATCAACTCAAAAGACACCGGAAATGCTACAGGAAACAAAATGACTTAATGACCATGATTGCTGTGTAACTTCACTAAGTGCTCACCATAAAAAGATGCACATCAGATACACATCCATCCAATAGTACAGTACATTGATATAAGCAAACGAATAAACACTGTTTCACCACAGATGTGCAATGAAAAGGTTCCTTTGGTTTTGAATTGAGTGGAGAAGGAACTGTGCCCTTTAGGGCAAATCGAGCTTAATCAGCAAATTTAGTATATTGAACGAAAGATTAAGAAAAATAAATAAGAAGTAGAAAAGAAATTCAGTGGGGGGAAAGTGGCTTGGGATAGAAAGTAGTTAGATTTAGAAAAAATAAAAAATTACAAAAATTACAAAAATTACTTCATAATTGCGCTCATTGAAATATTGGTGGAAGTGAAATGATTTGCTAATTAGGATTTTCTTCATCTGATTCTTAGTTTGCCTTTTTTCTTGAGCACAAGTCAGTCATCATATGTAGTAGTCAAGATTTAAGAATAAATGGATAATAATTGCATAAACCCATCACCACTTTTATTTTTATAATCAAATATGAAATACAATACCAATAAATTGCATCTCATCTCATTTATTTTTTTAGCAAATTTCACTTAGCTAGAGGTCTCAGTAGCTGCAACAGTTGTTCCTTCAGCATCATCATCATTAGCATCAGAAGCCTGTGCTGTTGCACTTTCCTCAATTAAAGCATCCAATTCACGTTCAACATTACGTTTTTCCAATTCGAACTGTGTCAGAGTCTGCAAAGCACAGGCACTACCATCTAGACCACGTGCAGCCAATTCCAAGCCTTGTTGCTTAAGATTGGCCAATTGTCTGGGCAAACTGATCAGAGGGGCCAAGCGCAAGTTCAAACGAATACTGCAACGTGTGCCGGCTGCAATATTGTCACCACTAACCAAACAATCTTCCACACCTTCTAGCAAATTCTCAAAATCACCCTGGCAGCTTGAAATCTTTCCTTGGACCGATGATTGATAGTCATGAACTTGAACTTGTACCTCAGCGATGCAATTATCCAAATATTTTGTGCTGCGATCCACCAATTCTTGTGTGAGTTCCTCGGCGCGTTCTCTATCCGCTGCATTGTCATTGGTCTCAGCACTAACACGTGCAGTTTGCTCTTCAGCCCACAAATTCCAATCGGTAATAATTTTCACACGATGATCTTGCAGTGTGACATTGGCCTGTAGACTGATATTACCAATGGCAACCTCCAAAGCGGAGGCTGTGGCATTGATTTGTTCCAATGTTGTGAGTACAGAGAGCAATGCCTGACGCTTGATGCTATTGCGCACTTTTGCAACTTCAATGGCCAAATTCTCAGCAGATGCACGTGCAACTGCTGCAAAGGACACCAATGTTCTTGTGAAAAGATCTTGCAAGCTTTGACCAATGGCCTGAGCATATTCTTCAGCATCTCTAATAATATCAGCAGTTGCATTGTAAACATTACCAATGAAGCCACCAATTATTCCAACTCCATCATGAGTCACATTATGAACGCCATCAATGATGCCTCCTCCAATATTACCGATACCATCCCAGATGTCACCAATTATACCAGGCTTAGGACTTGCCTGGATACCATTGGTAACAATGATGGCTGCCATAGCCATGGCGGTGGCAATAATAAGGAAATTTGAATGTTTCATATTGTGTAAGTACTAATGCAAGAACTTTACAAGACTGCATTTATCAAGGGCGCTTATCTGTAATTTATAGCAATAATTACTTAGCATCATCTCTTATTTGCCTTTGTCCACTCGTGTCCAGGTGTAAGTTAATATTTCTCTGTATGTAAATAGATCGCATGCAATCTAAATAGTCTACAATAAATTATTTATTGTCTAACCAATGTCAAATATTAACACAGCTGGCAACTGATATGCGGAAAATTTCTCCATCACCACCATCATGCACCACAATTCTCCACTTATCCGTCCATCTATTTAACTATTTATTCATACATTTCAATGCACCTATGTATACATATTTATATGAAATACACATACATACATACTGTACATAGTATATTCTATGTAGATAAGTATTTACATTCACTGAACTAGTTGACGACAATTTATTTATGTATCTATCACTTGGATATTCGTCAATACTTTTGTATTGCATTGTATAATAATAATCACACAAAGTCAACCGCATAGTTGCGGCCAGTTTGACAAATAATTCAACAAGTTTTATATTATTTATTATTTGTTGTTATCACAATTTTTGTTATTCCATTGTTATTTTTGTTATTCGTTTTAATATAAGTTTTTGTTTTGAATTGCAATACAAAACAAAAACAAAAACAAATAACAATTTGATTGCATATTAAAAGTTTGTCATAATTACCAAAAATCGGTTTACAATTTGCTTATGATTTTTTAATATAAAAAAAATTCCATTTTGGTTTTTCATTGTTTGCAATATTTTTGTTTATGTTTTATGACAATTAATTTTGCATTTCAAATTATCAGAAAACTTTTGGACTTCTTTTAGTCATCAAGGATTTCATGTGGAAAGTTCAAAATTATAACTAGTAGCATGAGACAATGAAATAGAATTAGTTTGTTATTTTTTGGAAAAACAAAAATATGTTTACAAAAACCAAACATCAAAAAACAAATAAAAAAAATATTTTAAACAAACTCTATTAGTTTTGTTTGCATGAAAAGAATTTAAGTAATGCATATATCAATGGAAATTATTATTCAAAACAATAATAAACAATAAAGATTTCATAGGATAAAAGTTATGTAAAACATGATAAATAAATGTCTTGATTTTATAATATCAAACTTTCATTAAAAATTTTAAGTAACAATATTCTAAATTCTGTAGAATATGACCAATGACAATTGTCTAGATATTCTTGCACAAATGTATTTTATACACTTTTTATCCAGTGAATCTATACCTCCTTATGAAGAGTTGTAGAATGATATTATTGTATTTCTGGATCCATGGTCTGTTCAAGATGAATCAATGATGCCAATGATGATGATCCTTTTTTTGGGAACATAAGACAGCAATATAAGCCTTTTGTAAACCCATTCATAATAGAAAGAACTACAATCGAAACAAATTTACCTATTTAGATTCGCCGCACACGTCCACTCTCTTTTGCACACGTCCACGTCGCTGACTGCTAGGAAACTAGCAGAAATGACGCGTGCCTTCTCCCGGATAAAATGTAATTATGAAAGCAAAATGAATTAGGTGACGTACCACTTTCTTACGTCGGGTTCAGGGCTAATTTTTATCTTACGACTGTATGATTAAAAGTTTATGCTTTCAACAAAAAAAAAACGCTATTGTGTTGAGATTTTATCAAATTAACCAGTAGAAAGGTTCCTTAAATGCTAAAATCCGATATTAGAAGTCTATAAGGAGAAGAGTAGATCGCTTGCTATGATAGCAATGTCCTACTACAATACGTACAACTTAAAGATTGTAAATTTTGAAAAGAGTCTTGTACTTAGTAACTAACTAATAATAAAATCGGCATTCAATTTCCAAGAAGAGTCAATCAGAAAATCAACATAGTGTCCAAACTTGTCAGCATTCTGTCTGAATAAAGATGAGTACAGCTAATCATCAATAATCTTTTCATAGGAAATTTTCAAGTAGGAAGATGAAAAGAAACATCCGATCTGTGGTCATAAGTCATAAATGAAGGAAGTTTTATGACATGGACGTTTCATTTATAATTGAAGTGACTTAAGAATGCTGCCCAGTGTTAACACAATTATAAAAAAAAACTAGAGGCGAGAGTTATAATGTCAAATGTAACACTATTCAACAACTAGTGCACAACGACCTTTTCCTGGAAGGGGTAGAGTAAGAGATCGTTAAGGTACGTTGAGTATCAGCAGAAGAAGCAGTCAAAAAGACTCAGCAGAATAGACGATCGAAGCAGTCAAAATAAGCAGAACAACAAAAGAAGCAGATTAATCAGAAGCAGCAGTGAACGAAAATTTTGAATCAAAGTTTTCTACATTTAAGACATGATAAAAATTGCTTTGACTAAAAATAAACTAAATAGCAAAACAACATGGAAGTGAAGTTTCTTCCTATTTTTATTGTTAGATTAGTCTTATAAGGCTAATAAATAGAAATCACCGTTTGATCCTTTGCTGTGATGGAAAGTAATTGCAATCACTTATTTTTAAGTTTTTCTTAACTTCTTTAGAATATTTTAAGTTTTGGATTGCTTTTTCTTTCTTATGTGTTTAACCTAGTTGAATATAATACAGTAGAATATTAATAATTTGTTTAGTTTCCAATATAAATGAAGCAATGAATATCAGGAACAGTTTAATAAGAACAAATAATACGCATTTTGTGCTATCTGTTGCATTAAATTTGCCAAGCGCAATTATTTATTCACATATCTATTATAAATATTAGCCAAGTAATATGTGAATTGAATGATTGCCAATTAATTACATCGAAAACATAAAAATTTCACAACATTATTGCATCAAATTTCGCTTACTCACTTGAATATTGAGTATGAAAAACAGAATATTATATATTTTTAAATAAAATTCATGATGCCTTTTCAACCAAAATATAAATAAAGCTTCCATCTCCAGTTTTAATTCGAAATAAATCTAAGTTATGCTTATTATTAACCTCACTTAAGGCTACGGCTCTTCTATATTACTTATTATATATAAAATACTCTATTGGATTTTATATAAAACACAGTAAATTTAGATATTACAAATCATTGTAAGTATATTTTTGCCCTTAATAAATTCATTAATTAACTTTAAATTAAATTTTCTGGTATTTGAATCGAAAGGAAAATAAGCTTCCATTGGCCAAAAACCAAGCCAAAGAAAACCAAAGTAAAACAATCTGAACAGAACCGAACTGAACCAAAATCACCCCATGATGATTACAATAGACTTATGCAAAGGACTTGGTCATTACCATATTTGCGTCACAATGAATGAAGCATATTTGTGTCGTTTATATTGCTAAAGAAAATGTTTTTATTTTTTGCTTTTCTTCTGTGTTTTCTTTTGTGTTTCTTTTTTTTTTTTGTTTTCTATTTTTGTGTTCCTTCATTTACTTTTGCTTCAAAAGTCAAGTCAAAATACTACTCTTGAAAAACTCCTTGAGTAGTCATTGAGCTGTGAAGGCCCTCGTTTTCAACAAGTTTTCCTATCACTTGTTTCGCTTTACTTTTCCGTTGTAGTACTACAAGTAAGAAGAATATTATTTGTTTAACTTTAGTGATAATTGTTCTTTAAAGTATCTGGCGCTATGCTAACATTTGCGTAAATGTAACTAAGCAAAGCACAACCACACAACTGCAAAGAAAGAAAGACATAAAAGACAAAGATATTAAAGAAAGATAGAAAGAAAGAAAGAACAACAACAACAAAAAATATATAAAAACAAAAAATATAAAGTTATAGAAAGAAGAAATAAGTAATATAAAGAAGTTATTATCAGCTACTTGCAGATACTTTTTGACTTGGTACAGTTGGCATAAGCAAATAATGCGGGTTTGATTTGGTTTATTTAGCTTTGCTTTGCTTTACTTTGCTTTACTTTGCTTAACCACAATGTAAACGAATGAAACTTTAACTTTGGTTTAATTTTGAAATTTATATGCCTACAAAGGGACACAAATTTCCTTTCTATTTGTAAAACAAAACATAACAAAACAGAATACGAGTAGAATAGAACTTTTACAGCAGGGGTTCAGGATATGAATAAATGAACATATGTAAGTTGTCGCCAGCAGAACGTGAATGACAACCTTAACTAGTATTGTAATATAAAACAAATGAAGTCCTCCTATGATGACTGAAGAATTTACTTAACCTTAAAGATAGACAAAGAATAAATAATGATAGGAGGCGGTAGGGGGGGTGGAATGTTAAGACAACCACAAGTCACGAGATTCGTATAGCCACAAAACAGGGCAATGAGTCAGGTAATATAATAATGATGATGGTGATGATGATGATGATGATGATGATCTTATGGCAGAGCGTTGATTACAATTTTAATTGTTAGCGAACGCGAATGTTGACAAAACCAATGATCCAAAGGACTACATGGTGAGACACGTATAAATGTCAAATATCATGCGTGGGCGACATTTAAAGAGTTGTACAATGCCAAATATTAGGAGAAGATGAACATTGTCAACATATCCAAGCAAAACCAAAGTAGTCAAGGCAAGCCAAACTGAATTAAACTGAACAGAACAGAACAGTACAGAACAGAACAGAACAGAATAAAACTGAACTGAGCTGGTCTCAGTCAAGTTAAACAGAAAGGAATCACTAAATAAGTATGCAATATAAACATTTTATTATTCTATGTTAGTTTTGTTTAATTATGCTGTCATTAACTTTACCATACACACACTTTCTGTTCCGCTCTCTGTGAGACTCTCTTGTTGCATGCACGCACGCACGCACAAGTAAACATTCACACATTCTAGATAGAAATATAGTTACTCGTATCTAAGTCTACTATTTAGTTGAGCAAGTTGATGGCAAGTCAAACGCTGTCTAACTGAGTGATACTGACTAACAAAAGATACACATAACATACATGTCTGTATCTATTGTATCTATAAAAAAGAGCAAATAGAACAAAGCTTACATGTCTAAACACAATTATGACAAACTGAAACGAGCCACCGATACACACACAAGCATAGATGAATACAAACAAAAGGACTACTTATACAAAGGGTTGTTGGTTGCCTGTTGTTATTATTTTTCAAAGGCAAAGTCAGAAACTGTTACCAGATACTTACATCTATATATACATATATACATAGTATATTTTTAACGCTATTACCTACGTGCGACGAGAACGACAACGATGACTACTAAGTACAACTACTATGAACTGCCACCACAGACTAACTCCAACAACTGACATTTAATTTGCATTTTTCCACTAATTAGCTTCAATATACTCTACTCATTTGATCTCGTTCTCTTCTTTGGTGTTACGTTTGTTTAATTAATTTAATTAGGAATATGAACGTAGTTCAAGCGTAAAACCACAAAAAAACGTGGATGGAAAAAAAAATAAACAATTGGATGGAAAAAATTATAAAAAAAAAATTATTATTTTTATTATAATTATTATTATTATTATTATGGAAACCATTTCTGCTTTCAATATGCTTATACATACATTTATTTTTTTTTTCCTTTCTTTTTTTTTTTTTTTTTAATTGAGAAACATATTAACATATCGACATGGATATGGATACGGTTGGATATGCTTGCTATTCATTGAGGTTGGATTTCTGTGTTAATATTCCGCAATTATTTTATTTCATTTTCTGTGTATCTGTGCAAGTTTTTATTATAATTATGATGCCATTTTGCTTTTGACTTCTGCTATTTTTTTGTAAGTAAAAATTAAGAACGAGGAGTTTCACTTACTCACTCAACTGTTTGACTTCATTTAATACCTGAAGCTGACCAAGCACAAAAAACAAAATATTACACACAGATACTTATCAATGAATATAAATGTACGAGTATATAATAGAGAGTTCATATGTATCAGCATTTGCTGAGTTCACAGGTTTGTTAATTTCAATGAATCGCAAGTTCGAAATGAAATGAGTAGATATTTTTTAATAAATTCATTAAATTTTTCTTATTAAAAAGGTAAAGAGAATTGAAGACAAAAGCATCCAACTAAAAACAACACAGTCATTCTTGGTGTTTATTAAATCTTTGAAAGCTTAACTGCGCTAAATGCATATGCATGAAGTTTCATTGTATGAAACCTCATTTATTTTCTTATATGATAAATAACAAAATAACAACCCATTAGTGCACATCTCTACATTAAGCGACCTTGGAGTCATTTTTTACCCTAAATTGAGTTTCAACCAGCATATTTCCTCATTCACCAATAAGGGTAAAAGGCATTTTTGGATTCATAAATAGATGATCTAAGAAATTTAATGATTCCTTAATTAATAATCTTCTTTTCATCTCTCTAGTTCGCCCAGTGCTGGAATACTCTTCGTGTGTCTGGATCAGCAGGCTACTTTTTATAGATTTTCCATCGTTGAGAAATCGACGAATAACTTAAGGTATAAGCTTTGTACCTAGTCATACAACTAGAAATTTCGAAGCTGTGTACAACTAACTTTGCCTCACATGATCGATTTGGCGTATTATGTTTAAATTATAATAATTTGTATCACATCCTCTCTGCTGAGATTTCGCACACAACTATAAATGCTGTAGTCCTACGACAACTACCCCTCTCCACCCTCCGTTCATATAGTGGCTACGAATTGAACATCTCTAATTCGTTTGACTCATCTGGACTCCCTTTCCTTGATCGCTCCAGTTCATTTATACGTATCTGATCACACATAGCTGTGCTGGTAATTTGGCAAATAAATTTCCCCCCACCGTGGTTACAAAAATTTAGATTTAAACAGACTTTTGAATAATTATGTACTTTAAGTTTATTAAACATTAGTTTTTAAGTTTATGTTGACAGAAATTTGTTGTTTGCAATTAAATAAATACATTTTAAGATAGTAGCGGAAAATAAGCTGCTGAAGAAGAAATGCTGTTCAAGCGATTCTGGCAACAAATGCCAGATATATAGAAACTAAAAACTACACTGCACACTTATTCCACCACTTGTACTACAAGCATATTGAATTCAAGGATGCCAAAGGGCATTAACTACAATGACAAATACATCACAACACAATGTGAGTGATCCATTATTCAAAGAAATTAAAATTCTCAAAGATCTACCAGACCACGAACGCTGAAATTCTTGGCGAGTTATTAGTATTGGACACACTTCCAAAGCTCGATCAAACGATATTGCTGACCTGATGTATGCTTTGTTAATACTTTATACCCCAATTTCCACAATTAGTATCAGACTATCCTATCATCAAAAAATCACAAGTTCAAGAAATTATTATTATTATTTAATTTTATTATATGATTTAGTAGTAAAACAAATAGTAAGACCAAGCAAATCAGAGTTAGTATTAGTTAGGATAACTAAATATATTAGACTACATGATTCATTAAAGGGTACTTAACAAAAAGACATTGAAAGACATTCCACATTTCCATGTGGAAATACACGACGAGTCAATCAAATATACATCAATTGTGACACCAATGGATCATTACCAATTCATGAGAATACCTTTTGGGCTACACAATGCGCCTGTAACAACGATTTGTGAATAATGTGGAAAACTATTTAGCAATTTATTTGGACAATATAATGATCGTAACAAAGTCATTCGAAGAACAGTTAAACATTTTGAAAGAAGTTTTTCAACGTCACGGATCAAACAAATTAGAACTGATTGCTGAAATTCAAAGAAAGAACAAGAAATAAGTGGGACATAATAAAAGTACACGAATACAGAATAATGAAACTCGTTTCTTATTATTTCAATAAATTCAAGTGCTTAGCCTCATTAAATATAATAATTTTTTTTTTTTTTTTTAATTTATTTTGAATATTAAATTTTTAGTAGAAGAATCATAAATTAAATAAGAAATAAGAAATTCACACATAAATCTTTATTAAACATCTACATATTGCATCTTTCGAAAAATTAAGCATGAAAGAAGAAGCTCCTAATTAGCAAAAAAAATCTGATTGCTGAAATTCAAAGGGCACAATTACGTTTTTTGCTGCTGTTGAATTTCTTTGCTTTCATCATCTCAATCATTTTCATCATTTAACCTTCTTTCAATATCTTTGCTGATCAAGCAGAACGTGTGCGCTTTATGCATTCAGGTGCACTAAATGAAGGAAGGGACCCCAATCGAATCGAAAACCAAAGGAATCATTACGTTACTACTCATTTTTGTTTGTGTGTGTGTGTGTGTGTATGTGTATGTGTGTGTGTGTGTGTGTGTGTGTGTGTGTGTGGGTGTGTGTGTGTGTGTGTGTGTAAACCGCGTTCATTCGATTGCTTATTTCAATGTACAGTACTATTGGATAGATGGATGTGTATCTGAGTATCTTTTTATGTGAGAGGAATATCTGAAGTTGTACACGGCAATCGTGACCATTAAGTCATTTTATTTCCTGTAACATTTCCGGTATCTTTTTAGCTGATGATGATCATGATGATGATGGTGTCATCATCGTCGTGGTCCAGCATACTCACACACTCACTGACTTTGAGTTTTGTAATATGAATGGTGATGGTGGTGGTGGTGGCACTATTGGTTTTGTTGGTGGCAAATGCTTTTAACTTGGTAAAATGTACGCCAAATTTATTGCTTACCAAATAGCAAATGTTTTTGTTGTTACTCTTACTGTTGTTGTTTACTTATTGTAATGCATTTACTGCACTTGTTTGTAGTTGTTACTATTTTGTTGTAATTGTTATTGTTACTGCATATAAAAATTTATATAAAAAACCTATAAAATATTGTAGTATCGTAACAGAGCCTTGTTGATGATGATGCTGTTGAAATTTATTACCACTTTTTTCGTAGCACACACACTCCTCCTATTGCTTTTGGATTTCATGCCCATTTTATTCTTTTACGAGACGAGTCTGATAAAGTTCTTAACTGACTACTTATATATAATGTATAATGTTTAAGTGTCAGTGTCTACATTATTTTTTAAAGTGACATCTATCAGAGTTTCCATTGCTGTGGTCATTTGCAGAAATGAACTTTTGATTTTTAGTGAAATTCCTTCCTTTTGTTGAACAACAACAACAACAACAACACTATTAAGAAATAAAAGAGAATTTGAACAAAGTTCATTTCATATTTGCACAATCCACTGCTTGCACTATTAATTTTTTTTTTTTTTTTTTTATAAAATAATTTAAACGAAGTGTCAGCAGATTAAAGGTTGATCCTCATTTAGGTTGTCCAAGGGACAAAGTCACTTAACAAATTATTGAAAAACTTTATGACTTTATGTCTAAGCGCAAATCTCATCAGAAGCAGGCTCATGATATACTTGTTATAAAACTTATTAACCGGAAGATAGGAAAACTAAGATGTTTAAAACTATTTTTGTATCGATTTATAACCAATGATAACTTATCAATCTAGAACTACATACCTAAGACACAAATAATTTTTGAAAAAGCGAATTGAAGCAGCTCAAGGTCTTTTAATAAAAAGAATCTGAATGCATTGGAAGAAAGTGTCATGAAGGGTCACAATTTGTTCACTTTAAAAAATGGACAACAATAGCAGGAGATGATTATTATGCAGCATTATTATTATTATTAATAAGGTCTGACCAGACCCTTGTCTCTACATAAGGGTTACGAAAGTTGATTGTGAAACTAAAATCTATTTTGGAGTCTTTAAGAAAAATTGTATTTAGGTTGACATCATAATATCATAATAAGTATTTAAGAAACTTTTAAAATTCCCCCAAATATAATTGAACATGAAGAAAGAAAGAGAAAACTGTATATAATATGTGTTGGTTTCATGGTGCAAAATGGGTTTTACATGGCGTATGATTAATTTGGTTTGTTGCAATTGTAAGTGGTTTCATAAAACACAAAGCAAAGAGAAAAAAAATTATGTAATCGGTGTTAACTATTGAAATAACCCTTAGCATATGTTTTTGTATCTTCTTTTGGCATCTGTTGGTTGGTTGGATGGTTCGTGTTTTTATTATAAAAATATAAATATTATTTATCACAAATATTTGGTACTTGAACAGGTCAATAATGCGCATGGTTGATTAAATTGATTGCTCAATAACCGTGAAATGAAGTATAACTTTTCATTTCTTTAAAAAAAAACAAACAAAAAAAGTAATTCAAAATCATTTAATAAATATAAAAGATTGTCAAATATTCAATTCCATTGAGGCATTCAAGTTAGAAAGAATTTAGATGTTGATCAAATCAATTGTAAATAATTTGTCAGTATTTCTATTAAATTCTTAAAAAAAAAACTATATTCTTCCTTTATTTATTTATTTATTTTACATGAAAATTTAAATGAAAAAATTCGAATATAGTTTGGAAAATAAATGCTGAGTTTCTTGTTGGTATGTTTATTTTCACCTTAAAGTTGCACAACTTTGATCATTATAGTATTAACAAACAAACAAACAAACTAAATAACTTTCTCCTTAATTACTTTCAAAATATTCCAAAAAGCATAAGAATTAAATCAACTTAGGAAGTTGATCCTTTTAGTTTAATTACATTCACTTTCTGTACTCACTTAATTTGACTAAGTTAGTCTTGTAATGCTCAATTTTAATATTTTAATTCTAATTTTGTAATATTATTGCTGCACAGAACTTGAAGTATATTTCTATAGAGTTTTATACTTTTAACTTTATTCCTGATATTTATTATAAAGATTATTTGATATTCCATAGTTTGTTATGAATAACAATATTTCCGATGGTCTAAGATTTTCACAATGACACGTAATCTTATCACAAATAAATTATATATAAATTATATATCATTAGCAATTTTGAACTGATTTCTTTATATGAAAAAAGAACATGTGACAACACAAGAGGTTTGGTTATGTATATAAAAACAACTAAATAATTTGTTACAAAATCATAACAAGGTTCAGACTATAGACGTGCATGAGTCCATTTACATTACTCTACTTCACTGGTACTCAAATTTTTTGTATTCTAAGTGTTTAATTACAAAGCTGTAATCAATATTGAAAGCCACAAGCTTTATGTTGATTTTTGCATTCAATGCTTAATTTGTGACTAATTTCATTTCACATTACATATTACTAGAATTAAGATTCGCTTATTTTAACAGACTGTTACGATATATTATCTTATGTTATACACTTATAAAATTAATTGTTTCAAATTCAATAATCTATCTAACAAACTTAAACTTAAAAAAAAAAAAAAAATTAAATATAAATGAATCTTCTTCAAGCTGAAATACTTAGTATATTCATCATGCAATAAGCAATGAATATGGAATACAGAAAAGTACTACTACATTCTAAACGAGTACTATATCCACTTGTATTCGTTTCAAATGAAGACGGCACAATATGCAATCGTTTTCAGTGCGAATCCATTCATTACCCATATGTTCGCATTCATGTCGTTCTCTAGTTCAGACTTGTTGAACTTTCCTCATTTATCTCTTACTTATTACAAGAAATTTTATCAATTAATTTTTAGGAACTCAAAGTTATTCTGGCTCAGAATGTAACACAAATAATGTTCTTGAGGCTTAGAGAATAACGTTTATTTGATTTAGAGTATTCAAAGAAATTCATTTCTTTTCCCAATAAAACAAATTTCCAAAGTATTTGAGAGTATTTGATTTAAATGGTTTTTAAACAAAAGAATCTTTCTACTTAATTTACTCATTGCCAACTTTACATTTAATGAAATCGTTAACACCACATGTCGCATGCTTAATTCAGCTTATTACTTACTACTAGAACATACGTCTGCGGTGTACCATTTAAAAAATAATTAAAAATAAATTTGCCAATATTCTTCACTTACCATTATCACTATCATCATTATCATCATCAGAATCATCATCAGCATCATCCAGCAGTAGCAATAGTAACAGAAACAGCAACAGCAACATCATCTCTCTCACTCATTTAGTAACTTACGAAAAGAAGAGTCAGTTGTTGAATGAAGAAAATACTGCCAAGTGTATAAACCAAAAAGGAATATGAGCATAAGTCGTCGAATCAGTGCACAGGGAAATTGTATGCACATTAACTCCCGCGACTGTTCTACGAGTTACTCAAATGGTGTAGGAGTAACACCAGCAACACCGGGAGCAATGGCAACATGTGCTAAGTTAAGTTGAGTTGAGTTGACTTTGGCTTAAAATGAACGCATGCATTCGCATACATATGCATTATTCAGTTAGTTTAAATGTGAGTCAGTGAGTGTGTGTATGTATAAGTGTTTGTATTTATAGAATCCTTTTATCTGCTATTGCAGTTGTGCTGCCCTTGGGATCAAGCGCCACTACACCTCTAAATACGCTCAATGCGACGCGAATGTGGCATGCAACCCATAAGTATCACAAACATGCGGTACATGATTTGGCACAGAGATACATACTCATACAAACAAACACAAATCCACACTCACTTACACTTCGAATGTGTGTAACATTTTTTTACAATTTTGCAAAAAAATTTATGTTATATTCGCAGCTGCTACTGCTGCTGCTGCTGCTGCTACTTTGCGACTTAAGTAAGCAGTATCGGGCGGTACTTCATCAGTTAGGCAAGAGTCCCCAGACGTTTAACTGCAATTTTATATGTTGTGGTGTTTTGTAGAGGTCCTTGTAGTTGTTATACGTATGTTTTTGATATTACTCTGTTGCGATTGTTAGCGCGTTTTAATGTAGCGTTTATAAAGCATAAGCGCGGCGTGGCAAATGCCTTTTACATCCATCTGTCTGTCCGCCTATCTGTCCATTTATAAGTCCTTTTGTCCGTCTGTTCTCCTACGAACCTTTGCTTGCATATACTAAGTATTTATGCATAAAGCTTGAGTGGTGAGCTGCTTTTAATGCTAATTACTTTGCGGTGTTGGCGCATTTTGGCGAGTTGCTTGTTGATGTTGTTCATGTTGTTGTTCATGATGATTATGATGATGTTGATGATACCAAGTAAGACGCTTCAAAAGTCAACAACGATTGAATTGGTAAAGTTTTTAGTGGATATTTAAGTAGCGAAAATGTGACAGCTTTAATGGCATAAAAGGCGCGACTCTGCAAACTATCCAACTGACTGACATCTCTCAGTTCATAAAATGAATAAAATGTCCTTGTGGTCGTCATCTTCCATCAAAAACATCATCTTGAGTTAATGAAAGACAACTGAGGCAACTCAGTTGCTTTTTACGTTGAATGGACACAAAAATTGATAAAATAAACATGACAATTTTCATAAAGTCAACGTAACACATAAGACACCCTTTGATATAGACTAACTAAAAATAAATATGGTAAAATATCTTTCAAAGAAGAGATTTGCAATTTCTGTTTGAGGAAATGAAGTATCTATCCATAAAAATTTTAATAGCAGTAACATCAAATTCATATTCAATCAATTCATTTATATAACAAGACTATAGATAAATTCATTTAAAACTGTCGTTTACTAAAAGGAGGAGTTAGCTTATTTTTATGTAGATATGATATTTGAAGATGAGCTTGAAGCTTCTATGCGTCAACTGTTAAACACAGCATAAGTCATTTGATTTCTGCTTGAATCAGAAATTTTTGTTTGCCTTAAAAAATGTCAACTTTTCTATTGAAAGAAAACTAATGGCGAATCTTATGGATTGCTTGTGGAATTCTACGGTATGTTCAGAACGGACATGCAGAAACTCTTTCCGATGATTCAAGAAAGGTATTTACGATATTGTCAACAAAGACCGTGGTAAACCTGAGAACAAGTTCAAAGACGCCCAATTGCAATCATTATTGAATGAGGATTCATGGATTCATGTCAAACGCAACAATTACCTTCAAATGCATTAGATGTTGGTCAAGCAATAGTTTTCAAACGTCTACGAGCCATGGCCATGGGAAAGATTTAAAATAAATGAAAATGGGTTCCTTACGAATTGAAGGAAAGAGACATGGAAAGACCACTTTGAAATTTTGATTGCCAGACAAATAAAAAGAAATTCTTGTATTGATGGAAAATTGATTTATTTTGTCAATCATAAACGCAAGAAGAATTGGGTTGACTTATGCCAACCATCAACATCGCAGGCAAAACGGAACATCAATAGAAAAATTGGTTTGCTCTGCATCTGGTAGAATTAAAATGGTGTCGTCTATTTTGAGCATCTAAAACCTGTTCAAACAATTACTGATGATCGCTGTTGATAACAACTCATCAATTTAAACTGAGCACTGGAAGAAGCAGACAGGGGAAAATGATTTTGCTTCATATGGCTACACTAATCCTGCATAGATTGAAAGTACTAAGTTGGGAAGTCTTACCCCATTCCTCGTACTATCCAGACTTAGCCTCTTAGGTTATCATTCGTTTCGTTCAATGGAGTATTTAATGTCGGAACAGAAATTCCAATCTTTCAAAGAAGTCAACAATTTGGTGGTCCAAAAGACCAGGATGTTTTCAAGCGCGGACTCCTTGCTTTACCTGACACATAGGCGAAAGTCTTAGCCAGCGACGGCAGTTATTTTGATGGACAAATGTTGCGAAAACGGTAGATTCATTAGAATAGATAAATATAATATGATAATACGATAAGATTCACCACTGAAAGACATTTTTCAGCCCCAGTTGTTTTAGATCAAAGGTGCTGACACACGATCATAGAAATATTTGTCATGTAATCTGATTTATTTAATTTATATTTATTATACAAAGAACTGTCCACACACGTTTTAATAACTATGACGAAAAATATGATATGAGTTTTGTGTCGCAAAGAAAAATGACATAGCCTTGTTTGCTGGCCACATGATGTCATTTCATATGATTTTTTTCAAGGGTCAGGCTTGCCAAATTACAGTTATATTTGAGGGTCAAAAGCCTAAATTGACAACAACTCATCATAGTGTCATAGTTTGTTGATTGATGATTAATATAGAAATAAAAATATATCATATTTATACATCATTTCTATGATGAATTGTTCACACGATCATATAATATGCCATAGAAATCCATCATTTATTTGATATGAAGTCATATTATTATAGCAAATTTATTTATGTCAAATGCGTGTGGACATCTCCATTATTATTATGTTTTTTTATTTTTATTTTTTTTATTTTTTTTTTTTTGTCATATTTCTATGACTTTGTGTCAGCACATTAACATTAACAAAAAAATTAAAAAAAGAAAAAATATTCTACTAATTTGTAAGCTTTAAGTTTTTTTTTAAGCTTTAGTGTCCATAATTTCAACTCAATAACTCTAATGATAAGACTAATTTGAGACATAAGAGTTCAATATAGAACAGAGGATGATTTAAATAGTAAACCCAAGGTCACGCCAAGTAATATGAAATGTTGTCACATGTGATGTAGAGACTAAGTTCTATCTATTACTATTATTCTGGTAATTATATCTGTGATATGGAATAATAATTATCTATTTTTTTCATTAACCATTATACATTTTTCAATGTCTCCTTTAGAAAAGAAAAAACACCACTACAAAGTTAAGTTAAAATTTCAATACTTCTAATTAATAACGCAATTTCCCTTATTGCAAATCAAATTGTCACAAGCTTAAACTATTTATTTTGTTAAATAATTACAAATACAAATATCTATTTCACTTACGTCTAACTAAGTCAAATATTGACTTCAATGCATTATGCCCAAGCAACTGTATCAATATTTTATCATTTCAATTATTTACAAGAATACTTCTACTTTGTATCTGTCTGTCTTCAAAAGAATATATAATCACTATACAATCAAAATACGATATATCTATAGTTCTATAAACATTAAATAGCCTATAAATGCATCGATATTTTATAGTTTGAATTCAGTTTCTACTGTTAACCATTGCAGCACCATGAAGTGTAACATTCTTGTGGCTGTTATCTTTGCTGTATTTGCAAAGCAAACTATATGTGCAAGTCCCGATACTAGTGCTGTATTGAACACTATTTGGAGCAGTTTTGGTCAATTAAGTAGAACCATTATTGGTAACCTAAACAGTGGATCTATTTCGGGCAATTATTCAACAGAGATCCAACAACTAAGTGAAACATATGAAAATGCAACCCGTGATTATGCCGGCAATGTGAGTTCTCTATATCTTTATTATGTTCAGAACTCGACATACTTGTATGCGAATGAGAGTTCCCACTTCTTGGATGTGTTAACCGATGCTGTAGTCACCACTTCAGTTGCACAGAAAATACAGGTTATATCAGAACTGCGTACAATACACACCTTAACTAATTCAAGTGCTACGATCTTATCGAACACTCTTTTGGATCTGATTGAAATACAATCATCTGATGTCGCAGAAAGTCTAAGTAATGTTACCAGCGAGTGGAAAGATTATGCCACAACCCAAATAACAGCTTATACCACATTAACAAATAACGATACAGAAAAGGTTGCCAAAATATCTGGTTTGGTCAATTCTTATGTCAGTAATGCTGTCGCCGGTCTAACTAATTGTGCTTCAAGCTTCCAGCAAGGTGTCTACAATTTAGCAGCTAATATAAATAATTCGGTCAGTCGTTTCTTAAGCGCAACTCTAGGTTTGGAAGAAAGTTTGGAAGAGTGTTTATTGACAAAGACTTCAGGCTCCAATTGTCAAAAAATCACTAAAAATGACAAGAATACATTGAAGTCTGCTAGCACAACACTGGATAATTATGAGAAACAGGCTGTTAAATTGAATGCCACCGAATTCTCTGATACTGATTGCGTTGTCAAGGCCAAGGCATCATTCCAATTGGGAAAATTAAAATTGGGAAATGAAATCAATAAAATTGTATTTGCTTAAAATATAAAATCTTCAATAAATAAATATGCATATATAAGTATGTATAAATGCAATAATTAATGGCACAAATATAGTTTATACTTTCCCAATATTTCTTTAATAATCATAAAGAAAAGAAAAAAACCAATAAATTAAGGAGTAAATAAATTGGGTAAACTCCCCTTAAACTCAGAAAACTCCTTAAAAGGCTTAAGCTACCATAATATAATTTTATTGGGAATTTCTTTATATACAAAAATAAATTTGAATGAATTCTAGAGTAATATGGTTTTTGGAAAGACTACTATGGTTTAATGCAAAGAGTCTCAAGTGAAGCAAAAATGATGAAATGCTTTAGAATAAACTTTTTTAAGCTTTTATACGAGTACTTTGATAATATGCAAGCGTATAACAATTTTGTAAAACAAATATGACACTTACTTGTTTATACGTTATGTTAAAGCTTTAATAACTTTCTAATATGAAACAATATAACACTTATTTTACAAATATAAAACAATATAACACTTATGTTACAAATATAAAACAATATAACACTTATATAATACAGTTAAGTGGTGCTTTTCTACAGTCGAAAACTCAGTGTAATGTTTGCTAAAACCATTTTGAAAGAACTTCAATCTGTTATATTTTGTTCCTATAATGACAATAAGGAATGTTATACATATATAACACATCAGTTAAGTGGCGCTTTATCAACAAAGTATTTATGAAAATTCAGGAAATATAAAATTTTAAACATAAATTCAGAGACCAAATAATCATTCAGTATACAATAAAAAGTATTTTGAAAAAAATTTCAATTAATCCTCAAGATGAGAGGAAATTCATATAAGTATAAAGAACCTCTTGATATAAGTACAAACGTACCGACCTTAATACGTTATGGATTGATTCTGAAATTCATTGGGTCGGGAAGTCCTATGAGCATCGCTTCCGATAGCATCACTTCATTCTTCACGTCTAGATAGCATTCTTCAAAGGGATTAACACACCTTAATAATGTTATTTATGCCGGTTCCTTAGTTAAATAGAGAAATAGAGTATTATAAAAATACTACAAAGATTTCACCATTTCCTATATTCGTATAGAATTCTGGAATTTGTTATCTGTTCTACGATGTTATGATTACTGTCACTGTTTATGCAACAAAACAAAATGTTTACCATAAAAAAACTTTTCTTCTATGCATTTATAAAAATTTAACTTATATTTTATAGATTTTTATAGGAAAACACAATTTCCCCTTTTTTTAGTGGGATTTTCTATAAAATACAATTTTAATATTAAACTTTATTTCTTAAGTCTAACAAATGATAAATCCTATACACAAAAATCAAAATTTTTATAAAATCCAAGATAATCATTGAATATGGAAACATAAAATGAGAATTGGGCATATGAAGTTGTCTGTTTTTTACACAAGAATTGATGGATTCAATTCAGGGGTATTTCGAAAATCACTCGATCGGTAAGTCTTTTGGATATCTTAGTTCTCCTGTTTTATATAAATACCCAAAATTTTATTTCCACAGTTTCCACATTTGAACAAATAATCATGTTGCTTTTTAAGAATGGCAACTAGTTATGACATTTTTAAAAGAACTATCGATTTGAACTGGGCTTTGTATAATGCAAATTATTTTATTGACACTCTGAGTGATTGCAGAGATGTTGTTTTGTGATGACTTTTTACTTTTATGCCTTGTTTTCCAACCTCTTGGCTGTCAATAAGAACTAAGCCTTTGCTATTGATATGCTGACTATTTGTTATTTCATTTGAGACTTAACATATTTCAGTATTGTAGTGACTGTTTCAAAGCCAAAATCGTGTTCAATGTCGTTGCTGCCAATGTACCAAGGTGCATTAAAATCACATTTTAGTAGTTTATTCTGAATTCTCACAAAATAGTAGTTGATAGCTCAGATTGCCGATTGCCCATGAGCCAATACATATTTCTAAATTTTATTTCAAGTTCTTACTTTCTCCTCTGAACGATCACATGTAAAAATATTATTTTATATGGAGACTATTTCATATTAAATTATTATTTATTTATTTTATTTAATAAAGATAATAAAGTGTACAAAACTTTATTAACAGATAGAAAGCAAGCACTGGCTACTGAGGCCTTCGGCTCGAATATGAATAAATATAAATGAAAAGTTTAGTGTTTTTTTTTTTTTTGTGTTATTATATTTATTTTTCTTTTTATTTTCCATTTGATTACATATTATTGTTTTCCGTATTTTTAATTTCTTATTGACTTTTAAACTATTATTAGCTTGACTTAATGGCTACTGAGCATTAATAAATACATGACATTTTAAACTGTGGCATTTTTATTTTATTTCTTATCAGATTTTCCTTAATATTCTATTTATCGTTTTTCTAAATTGCAAAATAAATTGTTTTTTTTTTTTTTTGTATTTTAAGCATAGAAAATTCGTTTCATTTGTTGACTTTTGTCTAAATATTGTAGTACAATAATAGCTAAATATATATAAGACTTTGTTTGACTTTTGTTGTTATTGTGTTGCATTTTCTTTAAGAAAATTGTTACATTGCTACACAAAAAAGGTTATAAATAAGAAAATGCAACAGAGACTTTTTGGTTTCATTATGTTTTTTTTTTTTTTTTTTAAATGGAGATTCTTAAAATTGAAATTAGGATTTTCTTTAATTTAGTTAAGGACAGCATTACAAGGAAGCCTAGTAGTTTAATGTAGGAAACATACCAAAAAATGTCGTTTAGGAATTTGTATTTTATTTTTGAAATCTTAAACGTTTTTTCAAATTCTTCTTATTTCTTAAGGGTAGTGAAGGCTTCTTTTAGAATATTAATTTTTTTGTTATTATTATTATATTTTTTTTTTTTTTTTTTGTGTTTTTTAAGCAAATTTAGATGCAACTTTTCTTTAAACCTTTTTCAATTTCAATTTTTCTTTGGTATTTTTTTTTTTTTTTTTTTTTTGTAAAGATTCTTATTGATATGTTAAACTAGCATTTTATTTCTTTATAATCATTAAATTCTATTATATTTTAACATGCATTTACTCACTCACTGTAACTATTTCTGTTTAATAAATATTATTATTCCTTTACTGATTCTTTTTTAACATTTTTAATATTTTTCTTTATATTTTTTCTTATTAACTTTGATTATGTTTGCTGAACCTTTGTCACATTCAATTACAGTACACACACTCACGTTCGCATTCACACACACAGAAAAGGAAAATAAAAATGGTAACTCAATTGAAGCATAAATCAAACATTCAAAAGAGTTTTGTTGGCCAAATCCAA
This sequence comes from Amiota mariae, assembly GCA_035041805.1. NCBI lineage: Eukaryota > Metazoa > Arthropoda > Insecta > Diptera > Drosophilidae > Amiota > Amiota mariae. Next base: position 17,332,840 of record JAWNKV010000370.1, on the reverse strand, counting down.
CTCAAATAAATTCAAATTCAATTCAAAATCAATGCAGCAGCATACAAATCAAGCAAATTTTTCACTTGCTGACTAAATTGGCACAAATAAAATTTTCTTTTTTGTCTGACAAATTATATGACTTTCATCGTAGTACTATAATGTGCACCTGCCCACTCCTGATCCTCTTACGTCTCTGGCTTATTGATACTCTACACGCGCCACAGGCAAACCATATTCGTTTTGCTCGAACACAACTAATTTGCGTTTTTTACGTACACGCGTCACTTGTTCTTCCGCTTTTGTATTTCCGTTTCCGGTATTCGCTGTTTTTGTTGTTTTTGCTATTCCTTTTGTCGTTGTTGTCGTCATAATCATCGACTGGTCTCTGCCGGCTCCGCCTTCTACTTTTTTCGTCGTTTTATTCTTCGTTGTATTCTTACTTTTCTCAACTTTTATCGCGTTTTTACTCACCCCCTTTGTTTTGCCCATGAGGTCGGTCTTGTCGTTGTTGCTGATTATGTTATTGTTTTTGTTATTGTTATTGTTATTCTTAATGTTAATAATAGGTTTTCGTTCACGAATATCAATTTTATTTTGTGATTTTGTCAAGACTGGTAATGGAGGAAGATCGCAACGCTGCCTTAAGTATTTATAGACATCATCGACACGTTGAACAAGTCGATTAACATATTTTGTTGTTGTACGATCGATAATAGATGGTGCCTTAATGCAATCATTGCCACCAAACTCACAGACCTTGGAAGCATAGGCATCACCATTAAACTAATTCCAAATTTTAACTCTAATAATACTCACTCTATAATGTTGAAGTATGGCTTCCTTGGGTGGCACATTCAATGAACCTTTGCCAGGCGAGAATTCCCAGACAAAGTGATTGCCTGCCTCGACTACCGCTTCAGGTTTACAAATATATTTGGAACGTTGCTTTTGCGGATGCAGTTTATATCGTCTGAAAATATGAAAGCTGTTAAACCTGACACGTGACACACTTTCTCTCTCTCTCTCTCTCTCTCTCTTTCTCTCAGTGACCTTACCTTCTTGTTTTTCGCTGTGTTACTAATGCTGATCGTACTCTTGTCTGCTCTTCTGTACTTTCTGCTGTCAGTTTGCTTGCCAATGGATCATCAGCGAACTGTAGATAAAAGAAAGCGTTCTGAAATGAATAGGCACCCGTGTTCCGATTACGAAAGCGTTCATTTAAAGAGCTACAAATGACATTTCGATGTTAGAAGATCCATTATAATTGATATACAAGACCCTGAAATACTTACTTAATTAACTCATACAATGTATCTGTATACCTTGGCACAATAAACTCATCTAAATCGACCAATGCCAGATACTTATAACGATACATTGTGCGATAAAGACAATCATTGAGCGCCGCAAAGAGACCCTCGGTTCTAATCTCCTTTTGAGAACGCATACGCAAATTCCAGGGTAAGATATTGACAGTTGGTTTTGTATAATTCGATTTTAACACCTTACGATAAGCATACTGTGAGCTATTTCCAGCATTATTCTCTGCCTGAACAGAACTGGGAAAGGGCTCTTCAAAATCAAAGGCTGTGAAATTACTTGGCACGTCACCTTTCATATAATGTTCCAGGATACACGAGGCATGTGAACCCAATGTATGATTATAGAAGGTAAAATGTGTAACGCCCAATAGAGCATAAAACTCCATATATTCCATCAGATAAAGTGCTTGATCGTAATTGAAATGAAAGGGTTTCACACATACTGCAATCTTATCTGGTATATTATCGCCTGAGGGGGGTGAATGTGGCATATTGGTGGACTGTGAGCCCAGGCTAATATTGTTATTCCTGAAGTCTACATCCCAATCGGTATTACGCAATTGTAGCAAATTGCCTGGTGGCGCCCGCAAACGTGATACAATGCTAACATATTGCGGCGTCTCGAGTCCCGGCGCTCGTACCGGACAGAGAACAAAACAAGCGCTATACTTGAGATTCCAATTCTCGCGTATGACCTGATAAAATGAGAAAATATTTAAATTAATTACTAGAACAGCTAATTGGATCCACTCTCCCTGACTCCTACTTACCTTTACACGTGCCATTACCGTGGCAGATTTAAACTTGGCACGCTGATGACTTCCGCCTCCCTCTTGTTGAGCATTTCGCTCCGCAGCTGTGACATTATTATACCAAAAGCGACACCAAACACGTTCTGGACCTCGTGTTTTGGTTGCGCCCACAACGCGCACCAAACGTGCCCCGTCACGTCGATCATAATAGGCTGAGAAGACGAAGAACTTGAAACGTGTGCCGTTGACAACCTGCCAAGAGCCATCGGTTGGCGTCGTGCCAAATGGAAAGTGCGGTAGCGTCTCCTCCACCTTATTAGGCAACATTTGTCCCCATGGTATTGGCGGCACATTTGCACCACTGCCCACACCAAAGCTTCCACCAAGACCAGCTGCTCCTCCGCCGCCTCCATAACTACTGCCACCATAACTATTGCCGCCATTGAGCAAGATGCCCGCATAGCGTCCAATGCCGCTAACAGCACCGTCCTTTGCTTCTAAAATAATAACAAGTTTAGAATTGAGTAGGAGTGAAATATACCAATGAGCCATATGAGTGGGTGGTGGAATAAGTGAGTAAGTGTTATCCATGGCCAAAAGGCAAAAGCGAAATATAATATTTTGTTATCGGGCAAAGATCTTTCGTTTATATTAGAACATTTGCCGAATTGAATTATGCGATGAAAATAGTTTTTTATTCACTTTTTGTCTCTTTTTGGTTTTTATTCTTCTTCTTTTCTATTTTTTCTATTTGTTCTCTCGTTGTCACTAGTGTTTGGCACTTAGCTTGCCATTGTTACCCTGCGGCATCAAAACAAACAAACTCAAATATTGTTTTTGCCACACTCACAAAAAGAATTTCTTTGCCTTTTTTCTCCCTTTTTTAAACTATTTTTTTTTTTTTTCTATTATTATTTCTTTTAACTTCTTTCAACATTTTTTTTTTCTCGATATTGTCAGTATATGATTGAGTGTACTGTTGATTGGATAACATAGATACTCACTCGTATGACCACATTCTTTTCCCCTTGCATGAGATTTTTCAATTGATTTTTCAATTTTCTTTTTTCTGATTCTTCAATTTCAATTTATTACTCACCTTGAATTTTTAATTTATTGTCACGAAACTGTACAAAACCTAATTTATTGTCACCTAAGAGGCTATCATCCAATAGATCATAATCATCCTGTAAATATAATAAAAAAAAAAAAAAATTCATTGGTAAATTGAAAATATTTATAAAAGAAAATTGGATGCTTGATGAAGATTTAGAAAGTAATTTTGATAATTTCTTAACCTTTACAGAAATATTACCTAATTTAATAATACATTTCGTCTTTCATTTGAAAGCTTAAAATCAAACATTAAAAATTGAATAGGACTTCATGTCCCAATTAGCCTTGGTAAACTTAATACGTTTGACACAATTTTCTATTATTTCTAAACCATTATTAGTAAAAAAAATTCACAATTTAGTAATTGAAAATAATAATAAAGACATGCCAAACAAGGCTCCCCGAAGAATCACAGGTGCCCTTTGTTCGACAGAAATACTACGCCGCACAGAGACCTCAAGATACCATCGATAATGGAGGTAATCAATATATTCAGAAAAAGCTACATACCCAATCCATTGGCATTTACCCTAACTCCCCACTCAACATGGTGTACACTGAAAAGGTTACACCCACATGATCTCCCCCTAAGAAGGAAGTTGCAGCCTGCATCTCCATCTCAGTATTCTTTTATAAATAACAAAATGTGTTATTCAGTTTACTTCGTTACCAGCAATTTGTATACCACAAATGTTATGGAGAATTTAGAGTTTCGGTCGGAAATCTTGCTGCAAAAAGTTTTGCAAGGATCGAGACTCATATGAGTAATGAGAGAACCAGATTAACATTTACTACAAAGATTAAGTAATAAACTTATTAAGGTATGAACAGATGTGCAAAATTATGGTATTTTTCTTCGCCATGACTCTTGGACCTGATGACACCCCTACAAATACTAGCATTCAATTCATCATTAGATTGCAGACAAATAAGCATTTTTATCAATGTTTTCAATGTCATTTTCATCAGTAAAACAGTCATCAAAATTGTTAGTTTCGCATAATCAAATTTGAAATGATATCAGTTTGTTATTAAACCATTTAATAAAAATCAATTTTAATCCGATTCTATTTCACCCCAAATGTTCACATGAAACGTTGTTCGAAACAGAAAGACTTGACCTTAAAGAATAAGTAAATAAACCTGTGCAGGTCGCAGTTTAATCATTGTCATTAATATTAACAATAATAATAATAAGATCTCGAAGTCAATTAATGTGTACGGGTCAATAAAGCACTTTCATTCCTTAGAATTTGTTGATACTTCTATATTACAGTCTTCAACACTATTAATAAATAATATAAAGAACTATCTGTGGCCCCATGCGTTGCTGTGTCTCAGGCTGAACATAGATTATTTCACAAATAGATTGGACAATTCGCTCACGAAATTGTTTCCTCTTATCTACAAATCTGTTCTGTACAATAAAATTGATTCAATATTGAGAAAATCTACTCTGAAATAATTATTGATTTTAGAAATTACCAATCAAAAAGACGACTTGATTAATTTTAACATATTTCTCTAAACTGCATATGCAATTTTTGAACCACCAATTCCAACTTTTCCGATGAAGTTTTAAAAAAACTAAGTAAACACAAACACGACCATAGTCGAATGAAACGTTGTGTCACAATGTTACAGCAATCGGTAAAGTACTTTTCGAGTTCTTAGGTCATGAACAAACGCACATTTACTTTTTATTTACATAGATAGATAGATGAAAATTTGTCGGGGAAGTATAAAATTTACCTCAGTAGTGACAAAGTTTTTTTAAATTATGATTTAGTGAGATCTAAACAATCACAAAATATCACTTTATTGTCATGACAATCTAATGTTACACAAAAATAATAAAATAAAAGATTGTAAAATAAAACATGACATCTAAAAGTATTTTTCCGACCTATCGGTTTCACTGGTAACTGGCCACTGAACTATGTATAAAAAACATATATCAAAGAGACATGTCCCCTTCTCGAAATTCCTGCCTGCCTTGTATCCACTTCTCGCATAAAATAATGTGGAACTTAGTAAATATAAGAAACATTTCTAAAAAATCAAACTGCTCAAAAATTGGGGTTATGCCCTTTTTAATTGATATAATTTTGATCAGTCTATCATTATTAATTGAAAAGATATATTAATCACAAATTTATTGCACTTTCTTTCGGAAATCCCCTATAAAAATGAATATTGCAATGAGGAATCAAATTAAAATTGTGTATAAAATTTCACGAGAATTTTAAAAGCCTCATTGCGAAACAAACACAAATCCAAAGAATAAGTACTTATTTCAAATTACTACAATTCACTTTTATGTCATTCGTATTAGGTTACCAAAAAAAGTTTCCAAGAAAAGAGAAGGTGTTAGCCTTGAATAACTAAAATAACAAAACTTTCATGACAATCAACATAAAAACGATTATGTTGTTTTTTTTTTTTTTTTTTTTTTTGAATGCATTTATTTAAATAATCTTTAATTCTCCTTTTGTGTATTGTACAATAGCCATCAGCAAAAGCATTTACAGATAGAACTGCATAATATTAAAAATTTTATGACATTAATAGAGTCTCTTGGAAAGTCAATTAAAATAATGCCCAACTAAGACTACCCCAATGCCAATTGCTAAGCGCCAGCAAAAAGCCAATTCAAATACCACGCCAACACCACAAATGAAATGCGCGATTCAAGTTGAATTAAAATCCAAAAAAGGCAGCTGCAACTTGAGAGCTCAAAAAAACAATAATAATATGAAAACAATAACAAAGGATACAATAATGCAACAACAATACAATAGTTGAAACAAAATACCAAAATATGGTTGGGATCCGTCCGCCAACATCCAATAATAGAAAAGAATGAAGGACGTGAAGGGGCTGAAAGTCAGGAATGCTTCGCAATGAATTCCAAGTGTTGAGTATAAATAAATCAGCTTTTTGTGTAAAAATGTGCATTATGTCTGCTTAAATATGCAAATCCATTTTTGTGCACGTTAAAAATATGCAGCAGTAACATCTTTTGTTTTCCCACGGACCTTTGCGAAACATAAGCATCAGCATCAGTATCATATAGAGTATAATAGAATAAAATATCCCAGATAGGTAGTTAGAAAGATACTCATGCAACTGTCATTTGTTGTAGCTACCAGAGAGATAGACAGATAGACAGACATCAGGAACACAAGAACAGAATGAAGCTAAAATTATGATGAAGACGACGTTGGCTCAACATCAAATGCAATGCGGTGGCTTTGTGTGCGCTTAAAAAGCGACAAAACTCCTTGCCACGCGCCATTCAACGTCCTTGTTTGCCTTGATTTTCTTACCATAGTTTTTGCATTGTTATTATTATTGTTGTTGTTGTTGTTGTTCTTTTTATCTGAATTATGATTTTGTCGAAAAAAAAAACACAAAAACAATTGTCGGAATTTTTAATTTAGCATTTTTATTGTTTTCATAGCGTGGAAATACCACCAGATTTTTGAAGCAACCTCTTCATTCCCTAGCATTCGTTGTAGCATACTCTTCTCGGCAACTCAAAATTCGTTACTCTACACATTTGCATAACAAAAACTTACCTTAACATTATCATAATCCGGCATTGAATCACCCAAACGGCCACCCAGATTGCTGCTTTGGCGTATCGTCAACATACCACTGTGTGACCTTTCGTCGATCATGAATACCTATATCCATCCAAGTGGGTTGTTTGTTTGTGGTTGCATAATAATGCAAAAGAGAAAAAGAAAAAAACAATCACATTAAAATAAAAAAGGAAAGAATTGAATCGGCATCTAAATTTGTAAAAAAACAACTCAACAGTTGACTCAAGTTGAGTTGTGTTTGAGTTTTTGTTTTTAATAAGCAGTTTTCTTTTTTCAGAATCAGAATTATGAAAAACCTTTCTTTTTCTTCTTCATGTTCTCACATAATTTATAAACTTATATAAAAAATAACAAACAATATCATTAGTCTCACCAAAGCTTATATACACTTCACTCAAATTAGTATTCTTTTATTTTTCTGATTAGAGATACTTTTAGTTTGGACTACTTATTTTGTCATTGCTTCCTTTAATAAAGATTATTTTCTTATTCACATAGAAGCATGTATGGGAAATTTAGCAATGCTAGCTAGTCCCGGAGACAATTTACTTCTTGTTCTAAGTATTTGTAGTACTATGGACCTTGTTGAAGCAACGCACTAATCTCAATGAGTAATCTGTTGCTTTTCATATAATAAATATTCTACATAAAATTATTTAGGACACTTTCCTATTAATCAAGTAGTTTAACGCTTTCTATCAACTTCTCCAATAATTTTGAAAATGTAATGTGAATCTTGTGAAAATAAAATCAGTTTCAATGATAAAGTCAGCATCAAGACTTCCAGAACTCGGGCTGTGGCATCTATAAAGTAGATGTAAAGCAAAAAGTGGATTTTCTGCAATATTTCAACTATGAAATTAATATAAATTTTCCATTTTTCTATTTTATCAGTTATGTAGAATGCAACAAATGATTGCAGATAATGATAGAAAAAAAATTGAAATCATCTCAAAATATTACATTTACATGAGTTAGGGTTTCTTGATTGAAAGAATAACTTATGAGTAAATGGAATGAGGCTTGGTTTACTATCTTTATCTTGATATGAGATTTTCCATCTCTGCTTCTTTGCTTTACAAACATCATTACAAAATGATAAAACCTACTCCAATTTCTAAGTGTAGTATGTGAAAGGTTTGTTAAAGAAAGAACTAAAGAACAAGTGGAAAAAGTGGTTTTGTAATTAACATATTAAATATTTGCATTTTTATATTGTACAATTATAATAAAAAATACAAAAGTTATCATAAGCAAAAGTTGAATAATACTTCATGTTGCCTAGGAGTTTTGTTTTTATTTTAATAAATTATCTTCTGAATTTTTAATTGTAGCTAATTGGAATTTATAAATCACAAAGATAATGAGGTACAATAATAATAAAGGATTGAAAAGTTTTCTCTAGATTTTTTTTTACAATTTCTACACTTTATTTCCCTGAGCAACAAAAAGAAGAAGTAGAAGAAATAAAAGTTATTATTCATACTTATAAAATAATGGAATAAATTAATATCACAATTCTTAAGTCAGAAAAATTTTTAAATAATTAATCAGAATGTTCAGCCTAGAGACCTTTATTAAATCATATTCAAAAATGAATATGCAAATTTTAGACTAAACTTAAGAAAAATGCGAAATAAATTTTTTTGATATGAGTTTATTTGAAAATTCCAATCAAGCGGGATAGGTTTGAGAGCAAAATAGAAGAAGAAATATCTTAAAATCGTATAACAAATTTGAAAAGAATTTGAATAGAAATTTATAAATTTATATTACTAAACTTACCTCAGTTAAAATAATCAAACCAAAGACTGCAAAAAAGGCAATCACAATGAGAAAACTCATGCCAGAACGTTCACGGCTGCCCCAATTCTTTTTGTTTCGTTTCAGTGAAGGCGTCAACGATGTACGACTGCTATATTGTTGGCCACCCCCGGAATGGCTTAACTGCTGTTGCTGTGTCGGTTGTTGATGACTATGATGATATTGATAATGATGATAATGACTGTGCTTATACGTTGGGTCAACAGTATTGAGCAAAGCTTGTGTTGAGGTAGACCCACTCAACATGGAAGTGGAACGATTTGTGGTGCTGACGGCATTGCCACTACTGCTCTTCAATTGCAGCGGTGATGATGATGATAATGATGAAGATGATGTTGATAATGATGCTGTGGTTGAGGAACTGACAGTGGACGCCATTTTTGAGCTATTTGTATTCGATGATTTGGAGCCCCCCGTCGTTAAGGATTTATATTGATTACGTTTTGGGGGGCTCCCACTGTTAGGCATCTTATGCGCTTGGTTTTTGGCAGGTCTTCTATTATTTCTATTTTATCGTTTCCTTTTCTTGAGCTTTTCTTAATTCTTATTTATAATTATTGTTCTTGTTGTTGTTGTTTTTGTTTTTTATAAAAATATATAAAATCTGTTAAAAATGAAACTGAAAGCAAAACAAATCAATTAATTTTAACAAAGATAAAAATTCTTGTCGCTTGTTGCTTCTTTTACTTCGCATAAAAAACGAACAACAAAAAAAAGAACAATTGCATCCAACAATCAAAATACTACAATACAAAAGTCACGCAAATTTCATGAGCAAAACAAAAAACCGGAAAAAGGAAACAACCCTCCGTCAGCGTTGTCAACATCATGACTTGCCAGAAGAGCGGATAGAGAGTAAGTGAGCGTAAAGCAACAACGGATTCCTCTCACTTAAACTAACATTTCTGGCCAATTAAAGGAAAAATCAATAATTCGTATAAAAAATGCGAGGCATTTTCATTAATTGTTTTCCTTTTGTAATTAATGCATATTCTATTGTAAAAGAAATTTCATATTGAAAATATTTCTAGGAATTCCAATTCAATTTTTATTCACTTTTTTATAAAAAAAATATTTTTATTTGATAAACTTTGCACTCAGACACTTCTTGAAAATGTAATTAAATTGAATATAACTTTCACACTCTTTATAACAAAATCCTTGCCATAAAGTTTTAAACACATTTTTGAATAATTTCTTATTGAATATTTGTGTTTGATAATAAAAATATTAAAATTTACTTCTTTTAATCTGCACTTAGTCTCTGAATCTTACGGCAACTGTCAAAATTTCTTTTTGTATGAATGAATGAAAAACAACAAAAATATTGTCGCAAACAAACAGCTGTTCATTGCAGGACATGCGCAGGATATTCTTGTTGTGCTCACCGAAAGCATTGCCAGCTAAAAAAAATCAAAAAATATTATTTTAAATCAAAGTATCATTTGAAAATATTAAAAAAATAAACACAAGAATCTTTCTTGTATTAAGAATATTGAAAATTTTCAAATTTGGGTGAGATGTGTCTAAGCAGATGTTTTGTTCGAAATCATAGGATCTTCCACTCATAACCAACGTCAGAGTCTCTCAATAAAATACACAAAAATGACGACAAAAAAAAAGTAATAATAAATAGTGTTTATATATTCCTTCCAGAATCTCTCTTCATCAACAGTTAGCCAAAATCCACTTGCGAGTCCCTTACTATCACTTACCTGATGCAATCTAGTTAATTTAATCAAAGTATATTAATTCGTTTTATTTTTGTAAATAAACATAATATAAAAGTTAAAAAATACATAATTAGGTATGGAAAAATTTATCACACTACTCTCCTCATCAATCTCGAGATGTGATCAGACTACACAAAAAAAACTTGGGACTTATACCATTATGAAAAATGTGTGTTTGCATAAGTTGTCTATTGAGAAGATGCCTGATAATATTTTTGCATATTGTATTGTCATCAGAACTAAAGGTGTATGCAATATTTCATCTCAATCGGATGTCAAGAAGTGGTCCTAATTCAGCTTGCAAGATTTAATGCTCTGACGTCAGAAGAATAACTTAAATAAACATATGAAATAATTGAGATTGGAAATAAGGTAGACACTATTTCTGTAGTTTTCGTGATGTTGCTGCTGCTGCTACTATGAAAGGCATTAGGAGTACAGCGATGATAGTGCATAGTAATATACTTAGCACAAAGTTTTAAACGTTTTTAAGACTTTAGTAAAACGATTTATTTGATTTGAGTGTGATTGCAAGAATATGTTCTCTTCTAATGCAAATGATAACACGAAGTACAAGTAAGCAAAAAGAATGAATTGTTCAGCATATTAGTTTGTTGGTGAGTCAACATCCCGGCTCCATTGAGAGAACATTTCAAATTGGTAATGCAGCTAACTTGTGAATGAGTTGCCTAATAACTCCCTTAACACTTCGCATGTCCACAACCCTGATAAGTTCTTCTTTTTAAGATGCTCAATTAATGATCATCCCCAACAGCTATCGTTGTGAAAGAATATTATCCTTAAGTACAATCACCATCATGTTCTCGGTAACATTAGAATGATTGTTGACCTATTTAGTGAGTGTTTGCCCAAGTTTAGTGTCGCTGTAGTCTAATTGGCACTCTGTCAATGATTTGAGTGAACTGCCTATGAGAAAATACGCCGGTGTTAATGCTTCAAAGTCAATTGGATCTGTTGAAAGTGGTGAAATTGGATGAAAATTAAAAACTGAACCAATATCGTAGTTAACTCCTCATAGGTTAATCTAGCAATGGCCAAACCATGGTAAAGATGGCCCTTTGCAGATTGTGAGGTATAAAATGTTTGAAGTTTGGTTTCAATAACGATGTTAGATGCCCTTTTTAATCATCATCATTATGTAACATATGAGATAAGAATTGTTTTTATATTAAATGAAACTTGATATCAAAATGCACAATAAAACACAACAATTGTAAGCTATATAAATCTATGATTTGATAGATGAACAGCATTCTCACTTTTACACTTCCAAACTTTGGATTAGACTAAATATGATTAGATTCCTTTTCCGTACTAATTCAAATATTCACATATTGAACTTTAATCTATTTGAATTAGAACATTGTTAACTGACTGAACTGCAGTGACTTTTTGACTTTAAATATTTTAAATTTGACAACATTTCTATTTCTAGTCTCGCTTAAATCTTCAGTTATTCAAATTTTTCTATTTCCTGGTTCATATTTCCTCTTATTATTTCTGTTGCAAAATCACGAATACTTTCTGTCATTGTTAATTTAATATTAGATCACAATGTAGGTTAATGTTTCTCTTATACTATGAAGTATTTACTATACAATTTTAGGACTTTATTTTGAAAGCTTTGTTTTATACTTATGTTGTTTTAGAAATACACCATCAGCACTAATTTCCATCCTGTTGATATGTATCCATGGAAAAGATCTTCCAGGGTGATGATCCAGTCCAATATCCTTACCATAAATTAAATTAAGTGATTGTACATTTTTATTAAATTTTTCAAATCAATTTAATTTTTATATAGGAAAAATTATCACTTTAAATTACCTTAAAATGTTTACAAAAATTATCTCACTCCTCGTAAGCTTAACAAAAATAGCTTCAGCATTCATATTCAAATTGAAATTATTGCGACATTTAGTAACCAAATAAAAGATATCCTATAACGGAAGAACAGAATAGAAAAGAAAAGAAAAGAAAATTTACAAAATACCTAAAAGTATGCAATAACAATAGTTTAAAAACATTTTAACAGCAAACTGTTATTGTTGAAAATTTTACTGTTATTTTCAGGCATTTGTATGCGTTTATGTATTAAATACACATACACAAACACATCCAAGCACACCTACACACACAAACAAACATTCGATTACATACCACGATAGAAGCATTTGAAAAGTTCTAAGAAGCAGATTCAAGTAGTGTGCACCTTTTTCTTGCATATTTGTTTGTCTAAAACTTTTTGATTGCACCCTCACACACAAACACAAACATAAAAATACACAGAAACGCATACATACATAGTATATACAGATACCAGTATCAGCAGCATCATCTCAATAGCGTCAAAAGTTATTTTCTTTATTTTCCTTACTTTAGTTTTATTATTATTATTTTTGTGTTTTTCATCTTTGGTATTTGAAATTCGTTCTCAATTGATTTCGAACACTTGAATTTATTGGTTTTGAAAAACTTTTTGAATTTTATTGTTTCCGCTAATTTCTTTGTCCAGTGAACAGACAAATACATATATTTATATATTGAGTTTGTTTGTGTGTGACTTGCAAAACTTGGACTAAGCCAAGCCATCAGTGCGTTTGTGTAATATTTAAGGTTATCAGACGCTGGGATTTAGAAACTATGTAGTAAAATGATTCTAACCAAAATAGAGTTTAATACTAAGTATAAAAGATATTGGTAAAATGCTTTCGATTTGTATTCATAGAATAAAGAATATGAATGAAAGACAAAGTGCTCACATTTATTCAAATAGATTGTGATATATGAATTTGATAAGAAGACTTTTGTTTGCTCAATTGAATGGAATCATTTCCATTTAATTAGTCTGACTGCCTTATGGTTTATTAAAACATTTATTTATTTATCTATGAACGTATATATGCATATATTAATATTTGAAAATAAAGTTTCAAGTCTTTAATTCGAAACAAGGTGCGAGTAGAAAATATATGGAAAAATTTTTTTTCCTTTTTTTAATAAAATATTCATAAAAATTACTACAAATTTTCAGGCTTCATGGTTTGATAAAATTTTATACTGTTATATATTAAATTTTAAATCATTTTACACCTTTAACCATTGTTTAGGCAACTTTTGCCTAAATGGGTGAATATTGTACGAAATTGATGATTTTTTCTGTATTTATAGCCTTAAACCTTTTTTCTAAATTTAAAATTACCCACTCCTAGCAATTTTCAACAAAAATTATGAATAATTGAAATTAACACTTTAACTTTTTAATATAATTTCAGCAAAACTTGCCACTGACACTTTACTTACAGGCTACCGTCTAACCTAAGTCAACAATTTAATTAAAAGCAATTTCAGTGTAATGCGCAAACTTTAAGATACTTAAAAAAAAATATTTTAATATTAGTTTACCCAAACCTTTACTTTTTCTATTTTTGTTTTATATAAGATTAAGTGTTTGTTCGTTGCCAAGAAGAATTAAAAACACAAAAAAAAAAAAAAATATTGCCTATTACACGGCACTGGTAACTTGCTTTTAGTCAAAATTGCAGTTTAAGTAGAAAACTAAAGGGAATCTGAAAAAAAGAAAACAAAATAAATAAACGAAGTAGAAAGAAATTGTAGTAAAATCATAAAAAATTGTTGCAAATAAAGTCAGTTTTATATTTTTTTTCTTCAGTTTTATATTGCACAACTAACTTGGTACTGGCACTGGCGCTACAATTCCACTGAGCATTACCTCAAATTTATTGCCTTGTTCTAGGCGGCGAAACTTTGTTGAATATTTCTATTTTTTCATGACTCTCATACTAGTGAGTGAACTGGTATTATCATCTTGCGTGGATGTTTGTTGTACTAAGAACCGTTCATGGTAGACCTCATGAATTATTGTTTATATGGAAATAATCAATGTGATATGGAGAATCTATTAAGCTATGTGCTCTCATAGCCTCTAGTTGAAATTCACAATAGAGTAAACATTAAAGTTTTTAAAATTAGAACCTTTCAATTACTGGTAGAGGTACAAAATTCACTTTAATCAAGATTGTTGTTGTTTTTTTTGTCCATAATCTATTACTCAAGAGAACAAACATTTTATGGAGTCAATAAATGAATACATATGATTATAAAGAACTCAAGTTATACATTGTGGGTATTCACACTATCGTACAAACCTCACAACTTTATAAAATAACTGACAGTTGCTTTGTTAATTTGCGTGACGACTGATGTGTCACAAAAGTGAGCGTTGCGAACAATATATATTTATGGTAATTGGCAACTCTTCTCAAAAGTAAAATGATTTACCAATTTAATTCAAATAACAATTGATTTACAGAAATTAGAAGGTCGAATAATTATTTAATTATTGTATTTGTTGTATTTATTTTATTTGTTCGACTATTAAAATCCTTTATTGTTTTATTTGAAATGACTGTGGTTCTCATGATAAACCATTCTATAATCTAATCTATCCTCTTTAACGTATCTTTTTTAAAATGTAACTTTGTCAAAGTTTTTATCGAAGGAATATAAATTATTTTACAAAGTAAAGTTATCGAGTATATTTTGGAAAACAACTTGAAAAGAGTTTGTCCTTACATAAATATATTAGAAAATCCTATACAAAAAGTAAAGTCAATTCAACAAAAATATTATTATTTTCAAACAAAATCAGCTGAAATTGATTAATAAATCCCTGGATACACAGAATACAGAAAAAAGGGAGTAATACCCACTAAAGTATTTACCATATAGAAAAGATCGGAGTGAATGATTTCAGAGAGAACTAGACATTTTCTATTAAACAATTATAAATAGATTATATGATTAATTGAATGAACCGATTATGAATTGCAATTAATTGCAACAACATTAATCGATTATATTAGCTAAAATTTTAAATTATAATGAAAAAGAAAATAAATACTAAATACAATGTAATAGTAAGAACAAGGTCAAAAAACCGATAACAATCAAAAATTAACATAATAATATTAGTAGATCTTGTGTTGATAAGAAATAATGTACAATAAGAAATGTTTAGTGTTAACGAATTTCACCGATGGTGTGTGAATGAGAATAAACTACAAATTAGAATGAGAATTCAAAGACCAAAGGAAACCAAAATGTAAACAAACCATCGTTCATAAACACCAGCAGAATTGAAGAATTATGAAATTATATTACTTAACCAGTGATGTTTCAATTATTTTAGAATTTATCGATTATATTCTCGATTAATCGAAAGAGAAAATTCTATGCAAATAGTTCGTTAATCGAAAGAAAATAATCAATTAATATAAATTTTTCAATTAATCATGGCATCACTTTAAATTAATTTTAGTTTTGAATCGTTGTTTTTTATTAGCACTATGTAAATATTCGGTCTCACAATATAAACTATGAATGCTAGACCCAATACTCTTAATAAGACAACACTATGTACTTTTTTCTAGAGTATTGGATTCGAACTCTATAGAATCTGAAACGAATGAAGTATATTTCAAATTTTTACCACACCTAAAATCTGCACAATTTCAGAGACACTGCTATTTTCAATTGAATACAACTCCTAGAATATATGTAAATCAATATATCATTGGGTTTCGAAATGATTTCGACAAATGCAAGGTATTTCATAGCCAGAACCACCAAACTATATCTAACTAACTTGTTATTTTATTGGTTTTTTTTTTCATATTTAAGAAAAAAATAAAAAGGTATTTATTTATTAAAATGAGTGCTTAATGTGTTGTTTCCTTTAAAAATAAAAAAAAATTATTCATAAATAAATTAATAAAAATATACTAGCATACTCGTACATATAATTTTTATTTTTTGAATAAATAAATGTTGTGGAAAAACACATTACAAAATTGTGCAAACATGAATTTTCAATTTCTATAATTAATTTCCATTAAAAGTAAAATATGCATATGTAAATGTATTTGAACAACTATAAACATATTCATATATAAATTCACACATACATACATACAAACATACGTAGAATGCCAATGTATTTGTGCGTATTAACATACATATATGTATGAGTTTTGTGAGTATATTACGTAATCAAAAACAAATGTAACAACAAAAACAAGTTGTAATAATAGTAATAGTTGTTTTTGTTTTTGCTTTTGTTAGTATTTTTGTCGTTGTTTATGGTAGAAGTTGGAATACTACTTCAACTAAAAATCGAAAATATTTGCACGACGAGAATGAAAAAGCTACAGGATAATGAATTTTACTACAACTTGACTCTACTCAATTTGGCTTGAGTCCCCTTTCCTCTCTCTCTCACTCTCTATTCGATTCTTGTTTCACAACTATGGCAAAATCCCAAATAGTATTTCAACAAAAATCAACAAAATATTTATTACAAACTCCTGGCGAAATGTTATATGTAATTTTGAAAATTACACACGAGCACACATTCATTCATTTCTTAAATAAAGGTAAAGAAATACATTCAAAGTAGCTCACAGGATACTCCGAATTCTGTTTACATCAGTTCAGTTAACCGTATACGCCTCGCCATCCATAGACGCCCACCGAAAAATAAACACTTGAAAATTCGTTGCACCTCAAGTGAGATTAAATAAAACACTAAGTATGTAAGTAAGTATGTAAGGAGAGTATAACAGACAGTGTATCAAGGAAGGATAAATGTTGCTGGATGGGTAAGAGAGAAGCTAAAAATTGAAACGAATATTTCTGGTTTGCAGTATTAATGAAAGTCTACTAGTTTAGAGCCAAAGAAAATGACTTAAGGACTGCCAGGTAGGCAGGCAGGCAGATAGACTGACTGACTGACTTCTCCTAAAGTTGATATGATGTTGTTGTTAGGTTTGAGATGATGTTGTTGCTCACGAAAGAAATTGAAATATTTCAGTTTTGTATTTGAGTGCATAAAACTTACTCAACTTATTTTTAGAATGATAGGAAGAACCTTAAGATATATAACTAGTACAACTAGCAAATATATCTGTATAAATGTATACCAAATATAAGTTTGATGAGTTTCCCTTAAGAATATTGTATCTCTATCTGTATCTTTATATATAGTAGTATATGGTTGGTTGATATATGCAAACGAAGAACAGAATAAGCGCGAGCAATAGTTCACTGAAGTGTATAAAAATTATGATTAAAACATATTCTACCACTCACTACTTGTCATCATCATCATCATCCTCTTCATCTTCATCTTCTACTATACCATTTTCATCTTAATATTCTTCTTCATCTTCATCATCATTATCAGCAGTATCAGTATTATCATCTTCAACATTTGTAAAGTACTTAAGCTCATTCACGTTCTCATGTTTACATAGCAACGAAATGAAAATCGTTTGAGCTTAAGTAGGAAACTTTTTTGTTTCTTCACTTGGTGGAAAAACTTTATTGTGTATTTATTGAACGAAAGGCATTTCTTAATTACGTTAATATTGTTTGAACAATAATCAGTAGTAATTGCTATTAAGTGATTATTGCCAAGTGCAGACGAATCGACAGTACGTCACAACGCAGCCAAAGGATGCGACAAATGTCGCGTTCAGTGCTTTGAATCCTGAAGTTATTTCTTTTCTACTTAGCGTGAGTAAAGGGAAAACTTTCTTCAATTGAATAAATCACAAAAATGAATGAGCAAAAAAGAATTTCAAATAAAACGAAAGAAAAAAAAATATATTGAAAATGTGTGGAAAGTATTTGCAACTTAATGTTTAAACTTCAGATGAATTATCAATTCAATACAACAATTCAATATTCAACATCATATAAACAAGACTGCAATCAATACTAATAAATTAAATGTCTTCTGTTTTTTTTTAACAATCGAACTATCTTCACAATATTGTATCGAATCCATAATCAAAACAAAATATACTCTAATTCTAAAATTATAAGAGCTTTTGATATGTTTAATCATATCATTAGATATGACTTTCATTAGCAAAACAGAAGTGAATAATTGAACTAAAATAAAATAGATATAAGAATCAGAACAAAATTTCAGCTTATTATTTCGAATACTGGGTGATTTCTTTGGAATTCAAAAGTTATACTTAAATGATTACTATTTCTTCTCATCAATTAACCCATTAATTTCATTAATAACCGCTCGCTTGAATTAATCGATTAATCGATTTACTAATTTTATATTAGGGTCTGCAGATGGAGATTGTTTAATCAATTCTCCTTGATAATATTCATGTAATACAATCATCTGACTCAAGTGTAAATTCAGTAACCATTATTTTATGCTCGTCACTTTTTTAAAAAAAGTACAAAATATAAAAATAATCGATTAATTTGGATGAGTTGGAAGGTGGAATATTTATTTATTTAATTTTTTTTTTTTTTTTGTTCATTTATTTATCGATTAATTGGTTAATTTGTCAACGATGGATTCATGCACATGGACATGGCCTAATAGAATCTTCTCGATAATTAATGTGTTAAGTTTAAATTCAGTATCCATTACTTTGAAATGTATAAAAATTGAGGCACCAGTTCATCTTCATAAATTTAAATATCTTTAATTTATCATATAATTTGCAAGAATAAAAATTTGAATGAATAGTTTCTTGGTGTCATGATGTTAAAACAATTTAAAAAATGCAGCAAAAAAGAAATAAGGACTGTAATAGAAACTTTCAGTGTTCAATATTGTTACAGGCAAAATTTGTTTTAGAAGTTTACATTGTGTCGAAGCAATCTTCGGTTGGCGGCACCAAGAAGTTCTCCAATGTTTTTCCTTTTACTTTTTTTTGTTCTTTGATATTGTTAATAGTAATAATAAAAATTTTTGTTTTCTACAACTTCATCTTCTTACACTTGTATATTATTCGTAAGTATATATAAATTATTAACTTCGATGGGAACAAATGAAAAAAACACTCATAACAGAAGCTATATAAAGAAGCTTTAATCAATTTATTCAATAATTTGCATTGAGGCAACTACAGATTAATAAGGGGAGAGAAATCAAAATTATTAGCATTCGAAGAAAAGCATTTTTGCGTCGCTGTGTTGCTGGATGTCAAACAAACCTTTGACCGTTTCTGGCATAAAATTGAAAGTCTAATGCCATCACCACAATTTTATTTCCTGAGAAATGATACTTGACTAATAGAAGATTTTATGTCAGAGTTGAAGATGCCTATTCGTCGACCAAACCTGTACAATCCCTCAAGTTATTGTTTTGGGTCCATTGCTTTATACTCTTTACACAGGAGATATGCCTGCCCCAATTGGGGAAGAAATGACAATTTCCACCTATGCAGCTGTCACAGCATCTGCATCTCGGCATAAAATTGAACAAAAGACTGTAGTGGAGACATCATATACTTCCTAAAATTAAGCACTTAGACCTCAAACCAAAGCGCATGTATTGATTAATAGGCAATAGATAAAAAACTGGAGCAAAATCCAATGTTAATATTACACAAAGGTATCACTGGTGCGCCATAGTATATTCACAACGACAATCTACACAGAGACCTACATAAGTATGCCAATGGTCAAAGAAGAAGTTGTCCGTTTCAGCGAGAGTTACGCGGAAAGGCTCAGATTACACCCTTACCTACTGACATACAATCTTCTCAACACGGACTCCACACAACGTAGACTTAAAAGAAATCATCCCATGAACCCGAAAGATAGAAGCTAAGCTGGATTTTTCCGTACCTGCGATTTTCCTTAACGTCATGACTTATACGTAAATAATTTAGGTTCATTTTTTAAAGTTTTCTTACCAAACTAAATACTAATAAAGCATAAAAATAAAAAAAAATAATGATGATTGAATTTACTTAAGATGAAATTTGACATCTTTTATTTAAAATTTATAATAATAAAGTGAAAAATGTACTGCCTTTTGGGTATTTTCTCTTCCAAACACACTCTCTTCAACTTCATTAACTGCTTTATGTGTCAGTAAGAAAGTAGATTCATTGCATGCTTTTAGGCATTATGTCAAATATTTTCTTTTATTTTGGTTTTCTTCTACTTTTCTTTTTATACATATTTTTCTTTTGCATTTGCCGCCCAAAAGCGTCTTGTCTGCGCCATGTCTACAATGCAATCCATGCTCTACTACTAGATAGACAACCAGACTAACCATTCATCCCATTCTGTACGCCCCAAAATCAGCAACATTTTATACGCTGACGGCGATCTTCAAGCAAGTCCTTTTTCTTTGAATCAAGCTCACTGCTACTACTGCTCACTATGAGCCTTTTATTTTCATTTTGCTACTTATTATATAAACTGTGGTGCAGCAGTCATCCCGTGGGCATGTGTCCGGATACGCGCGTTGTTTGGTAATTTCCTTTGCGGAAGCGTATTTGTTTGTCAGTATTGCATATACTATGTATACTCGTATATACATATGTGTGTGTGTGGATTATAGTTCTAGCACAAGTCTAGTTGCTGATGTCCGGGTTATTCTTATCTTTGTATCTACTCGTACACATACCTGCATCAGTGTTTGTGTCTGTCTGTATATCTATCTATCTATCTATCTATCTGTGTGAATGGTGTTAGGTATGTGAAGTGAATTTACAAATTTGTAAAAATTTCCGCGAGTAATAAACGCTGAATTATTAGCCAAAAGATAGTAAATCAGTTAGTTGATTTGCTTGCATTAATCTTTGTAGTGCGTTTAGTTTAGACGGCTGGAAAATTGGTTTCAAAGAAGAATATATTTACTATATATTTACAAAAAAGAAAAGGTAATTTTAGTTAGTTGAACAAGGAAATTGATGGCTTTAAGATAATAATGGAGTAAACGTGTTGTCTGGAAGCTTATCTGAATTGTTTCAACATACTAAGATAATGGCATAAGGTAGAGACATTGAATATGTTGGTGATTCCGAGAATTTTGAGTGTTCATTTTAAGCGCTCAAACATTGAATATTTGATGTTATTTTGAATGATCAAAATAATATTATATTTCACTAAACCTTTTTCAATGAAAAGCATCTTTCAAATAGTATCGACAATAGTTGCCTGTGTTTGAGGACAGGTGGTGTTGCTGAGGGATGTTCTCATTACCGACGTGAACTGCCATCTGTCACACAACACTATACTAAGTTTCAGACATATTTCATGTTTCTCGTTGATGTGGAAACGAAGAATATCGAGATGTTATTCGCTTTTTATTTTTGGATGGAAAAACGTGCGAAAAAATAAAAGCGAAGTTGGATGCTGTCTATGGGCAGCCCTCACCATCTATGATAATCATAAGCAAACTTAAATGTGGTCGAACATCTCTTTTGAATGAGGAGCGTCCAAGACGCCCAACAGACGTAGTTACCAAGAAAATCATTGAATAAATTCACGACATAATTCTCGCTGATCGCTGAACAAAAGTACGAAGTCTCAAAGGTTGAAAACATTTCATACGAAACGGCAACAAATATTTTAAATGAAATTAAATTAATCCATTTAAACGAAATTAACAGTTGTTTTTGCATCGATTCGCCACTGTTGATGAAACTTGGATCTATTATTATACGCCAGAGATCAAGCGACTGTCAAAACAATGAATATTTCGTGGTGAATCTGCTCCGAAGAAGGAAACGACGAACGATCACAGGGAACTACTACAGTGAATTATTAGATAGATTCGATACAAAATTGAAGGAGACACGGCCCCATTTAGATAAGAAAAATGTGATATTCACCACGATAACGCACCAGCACATTCATCCTAATTTCATGAACTGCACTACGAATTGCTGCCGCATCCCATGGCACAAATATTGGGAATGTATATTAATCTAAAAAGATATAATTCATGAAAAAATAGAAAGAAGAAATTATGAAATTGTACCCTAACACAGGTACATTCCACTTAGTACTTTATAATTCATTAAAAATAAATTTCAAGTATCTTAAAATTTAAGTTTCTTACCAGCATCATTTCCCAAATGCAAATACACTATGTGAAACCAATTTGCCGCCTTTTAACTTAAAACAAATTAGTATAAACTAAATTTCTCCAAATAAAGAACAAAAAAACAAGTATAAAACAAGAGAGAAAATTACAAAACACAAATCATCCATAGATACCTAAAATTCAGAATAAATTCTACCCGCATATTTCCAATTGATTAAGCCATACCCTTAGTCTAACTTAAGGCCAACGCAATGCCAAAGTGCAATTGGTAAAATGCAAAATGAAGACGAAAAAATCAAAGAAACACAAAAAAAAAAAACAAAAAAAATTATAAAAAAGTGTAGAGCCAACAAAAGACTCGACAAATCCATATATACATATAACTCGCGTACATACATATTCTATAAGCCAAAGCGAGCGACATTTTAGACACCCAACAAATCTTAACCTGTGGTCAAAATCAGTAACCAAAGCCAATCGAAATGAAATGAAACGAATTGAAGCGCGCAACGAGGTTCAACCAAGTAAGCAAGCAAGCAAAGAGCCCAAAACAGCTGAGTTTGGGGCAAATTGGTAACAGGCGATTGCCAGCACAGCAACATGACTCCACTCACACTTACAACTGTGTGTGCAATAGCAGCAACAAAAACAATAAAAACAACAATATCAGTAGTATTGGCACCATGGTTCAACGCTTCAGTGGAAGCTCAATGCTCGTTTTGAAACTGAACTCAACTGCACAGATCTGAACAGAACAGAACAGAACAACACAAGACTAAACTTAAAATGCACTTTGGGGGTTTTTCATTTAGTGCGCCATAAATTAGGCAACAAATTTTTTTTTTTTTCATCTCATTGCTCCCCAATGCTCGTGTTCTTTGTATGACTCTTTTGGTGCGGCTTAAATTTTGTGTTGTTGCTTCCAATTATTGTTGCAAGCTGAAAGGGAAAGACATTTGCCATGTTGCATGTTACTCTTGTTACTCTCTCACTGTCCTGTACTGTACTATGCTGTACAATAATATGTTTCAAGAAGAATGGCGTCAAGGTTCAAACAATGTCCAAATGTTGTAATGTATGCAATGAACATTTCCATTTCTGTCTGGCAGAAGAAGAGAG
Source organism: Amiota mariae (assembly GCA_035041805.1). Lineage (NCBI taxonomy): Eukaryota > Metazoa > Arthropoda > Insecta > Diptera > Drosophilidae > Amiota > Amiota mariae. The sequence goes on along the minus strand of JAWNKV010000370.1, from coordinate 17,309,458 downwards.
GAAGTATATGTATTTGAATGTATGACTATCGATTACAAGAGCGTTCAATGACTGGCAATTAATCTGGGATTTCACACGCAGCATGAGTTAGCGAGCGTGGCTATACTAACCCCAAAGATGAAAGTGGAAACCAAAGTGTATGGCTTAGCAATTGTGAACTCTGAACTTATGAAAAAAAAAATGTAGAAAAAAATACCACTTCCTACTAGGATATAAGGAAGAAATGTTGATTTAAATTAGAGTTCAACTATCAAATGCACACAGAATCAGTCCAATCACACCCGCTACCGGAAGTCTATTCATTCACATGGCTCAGGCTTAAACTTGGCTTGAGGTCAGTCAGCCAGGACACATAAATTCAATACAGCAATAAGTGCATTAGCAGCATATTTCACAGATTGGCAGCAAGTAAGCATTCAAAACAGTGCAAAAAATAGGAATAAGAGAAGGCCAGAAGGTTGCAGCAGCATGCGGGCATATATTTTGCCATTTGGTATGGCCGACAACTACCGGCATTCAGACAGCTTGGTCGACCAAAAGTAAGCCACAAATTGCATGAGATCATAAATATTTCAAGCATAAAGTACAAAATATGCAAAAGTTTACCAAGTTGCAAGAGAAGAGAGTTAGAGAGAGGTCATTTTAAAATAGTAAAAGTTGAAATACAAAAAAATTACTAAAGAATAAGAAAATACCGACCAACCAACAACAACAAGAAAGAAAGTATATACAAACTGCCAAAGAAGATGGAAAACCAAACTAAAATCGTAAGAGAAATTGCTAAAAATAGTTACGACACACGAGATTCGAGAAATAGAAACAGGAAATGGAAGCAAATGTAGCAAGTCGTGATGCTGCTTCTGCTGCTGTTCCATATGAATCTCTATATATTATATGTATCTATGTATATACCTATGTCTATGTATCGCAAATGGCAAAAGGAAGTTGAAAGACCAAGTAAACCAAAAGTGAAAGAGAGAATGAGTGGAAATCAACCAAAAAATAATAATAAAAGGGCAAAAGCTACACGACTTACGATTGTGAGTGGATACACAAGAAGCAAATACAACAACGAAAGAATGAATGGTTTGATAGACAGACGGACAAATGAACAAACTGGTGGACAGACGAAACTCACACAAATTTTCCCAATAAGCAATTTTTCAATTTTTCAATTTAGAAAGAGCACAATGCAACAACACGATAAAACCCGTAAGAAACTTACAACTGTGACAAGTTGGCGGACGACGACGATGACGACGACGATGATGGCACTGGCAATGGCAGCTATGGACAAAGAGAGACCAAGAGAGAAGCAATGGAGTGTTGGCGGAAAACGGAACTGACCAACGAGCGATGGATACTAGGACAACACGACGACCATGGCGGCGATGGTGCACATAATTCATCGTTTAAACGCGGGTGTGTGAAAAATAAAAAAGCAATTCGAATGAAAAAATCATTTAAAAAAGGATATGCGCACAATAAGGAACACACAAGCAAAAGCAACATCAACAACGAAAACATCGGCACAAGTAAGAACAGCAGCAGTAATGGCAGCATCAACAGTGGCAATGAATTGTTATGAATAGATTTAGTACATAGTATCCACTGCTGGTAGAAGCAAGAGAGGAAACTGATTTAGTGTGGACATGAGCGTAGAAAGGGTTAAAGGCAAGTTAGAATTGACTTAACTATGATAAAAAAAATTCAATATCCAACATAATATTGCATGGTTATGAATCTAATATATAACTATTATACATTCTCCTGCTAATACATACATGCAACGTTGACTACTCCTGTTTAATTTCACTATTAACTAAAACCTTTTCTTTTATTTGTCTCATGAGAACACCAAAAAAAAACACAATTGGCATAAAAAATCATCATCATTGTCGTTCTCATCTTTGACTACTTTCATCGTAGTCGTCCTTGTCTCGATATCGTCCCCATTAACGTAACAGATGACATCCTTATTGTACTACAGTTTTTATTCCATTCACATACACATACAGATGCATACACAAGACACATAGATACACAGATACACAGATACATTTTGACAAAGACACAAATCGCTTATGCATAGTTAAGTTCATTAGTGGAAAATTGTGTATTGCTTTTTATGTCTTTTGTTTTTTTTTTTTTTATTTATTTTATACTCCTTCCTTCATTCATTCTTTCAATCTTCCGTTCCTTTCCCCCTATTCTCTTATTTCCATTCACTTAATACTACTCAGTACTATTACTATTACTATTACTATCTGACATTCCTTTTCGACCCAGCCATGGATACTTTTGTGCATATTTGCATTAGATTTGATCGTTTATTTATGGCATCGAATAAAAATTTGTTGCATATTTTTATGCATAGTTGTTTTTGTTTTTCTTTTTTTTTCTCAATGGGAACATAAAATATATCGATAGTTTAGAGTAAGATTTTGTTTAAGTTAACAAAGTTTATCTAGTTGAATATACTACTAGATACTTCGATATACTTGGATAAGTGCTTATGGCAGATGTGACCGCATTTGAGATTTTTAGAGATTTTAGATTTCAAAAATAGTTGAAATAAATTGTATTAGACAATGGAAGAGATAAAGAGAATAGTGAAAGTCAGAGTTTTCACATTTAAATAATGTGTATTTTGGGATTAGACTTCATTTATAATAAACATGCAAATGAAGTAAGAGAAAAATTGTTGTATAATTTTGCATAACTGAGGACATTACTTTGTGCAGTTAATATTTATGAGTTGAAGACTGATAAGATTTTGGTTTTGTAAATCGTACATGATAAAGTGAATGAACAAAACAGAAAATACCTCAACATCTCAACCAACAGAAGCACTTGCCTTTTGCTCAATAATATTGCATTTTCATAATTAAACCTTGGTGTCCATCTTGACAGACAACTTTCTTGGCGTGAGCACATTGAAACAAAGTAAACTTAAGTTAGAAGACAACAGCTGTCACTGGATTATCATGAACTCTTTTATATCACCATTATAAAGCCAATCTGGTTCTACAGCTCGCAACTATGAGGAAATCCAAGTGCCTCTAAAGTAGACATTATCCAAAAAGTGAAATAAAATATATTGGGAATCAGTTGTTCGTATAAACGATAGCCAATAAATTGATTAAGATTGGATTGACTCAATCCGCCACATTAGCATGTTGCCCAGTTAAATAAAAGATAGATCTTTTGTGTGAATCTTTAATTACTTTACTTACCCGTAATTATTGTATATCCATTTTCTAATTTTGGGTTTTCCTTCATTCGGTCATAAATGCAGATGCCGCTGGCTATCTTAATTAGGCTATATATGTAATTTGTATATTATATTATTTAAATGTACATTATTCTTTACATCTATTGGGTATAATATATCTTATCCTAAAATCGAGATTTGGCAAGATCCATTGTTCCTTCGAATTATAATTATATGATGTATGATGTTAACATTCTGGGAGTGACCTTTATCCAAATAAAATGCCAATTGCTTTGATAATAGTAGACTGAAATTTGTGTATATGTGATCGAGCTTCATCCGATCCTATGTTCATTCATGAACAACTGCTTCATTTTAATCAAGTATTAAAATGAAACTCTTAAAAGAGAAACACCATGCAATTCGATAAATAAAACCTATTAATAAACTTAGAAACTTTAAATCTCAGTACAAATTACAAAAATGGTATAAATTCTTAATAAGTAAAATGATATGAGAGGCTATCAAGAGAAGTCAACATATGTTTTAACACATTAAAATATTTTCTTATCAATAAAAAAAAAAAATAATTTAAACTTATTTACTTATTCTATTATCTACTAACTTGAATCTCTAAAATAATAAAGCATGACATATTCAAGTTATTTAATCAATATTATTAAATAAAATTCTTTCAACTTCTTCTAAGCCTCCATCATAATGCAAACAAATTTATTTATATTTTGTGTTATAGAAAAATTAAACATTTGTCAATTTAATAAATTAATGATATGAAAGTTATATTGTAATTATACAGATTCTTAGTCATGCAAAAGATATTTATTTCTTAACTCAAATTACCACAGTTTATTATACTCTTTATGTAGAAAATAGTATTATAAGTTTGTCATGAAGTTTGTAACATATATGAAGTTGAGACATCTGTGACCTCATAAAGTATATATATTCTTGATCAGCGTGACGAGGCGAGTTGATGTAACCATGTCCATATGTCTGTCTGACTGCCTATCTGTCCGTCGGGCTGTCTGTCTGTCTGTCTGTATGTAAGCAAACTAGACCCAGCTGAATCGGACCACTAAGGAGGGTATCCTCCATACAAACCCAAATCCAAATTAAAGTTCTTATTAGAAAAACTTTTTTGTTTTTTTGTACTTTTGACTTAATATTTGGACATTGACTCATATCCTGCAACCATGAAAATTTCAAGACCGTCGGACCACTAGGAGCGGTGTGAAGAGTATTACAACATCGGCATAGCCAAAGTTAGTCTTTTTTATTGGTTTCCATTCTCTCACTTTTATCTTCTTACCTCTATTTATGTAATCACATAAGTGATTCAACGATATAAAATGAGTATTTAAATATTTATTTAAAATTTGTCAAATAAAATATTTATTCATTCATAAATATATATTTATGTATATTAATACAATATTTAAATTATATCAACACTTAATGAATTTGTTTTTCCATTTACCATTTTCCATCTGCCATTATCCATTTGCAATTGTTGTTGCAAATGTTTTGCTTTAACTTAATATATACATATGTATGTTACATCGATTTTTGGGGTAATTCAAATTTTATAAATTTCATAAAATTTCATATGTCACATTTCATATCGAAAGTACTTTTTCGTATGCTTTCAAAATAAATTTAATTAACAGAAACACAACCGCAAACCATATACGTGAACAAACTTAGAACTTTGATTGAGTTTAAAGTTACTTCAGCATTCATTACTTAACTCAAACGAATTACAAAATGTTTATAGCTTCTCTCGCATTCCCAACAATCATCGAAATTAACGTCAATATCAAAGTCGAAATCATCATGATCGTAGTCAGCATTAGACTGAAGGTCCTTGTTATCGTTGTCGATTGGCCTTAAAAAGTGGAAACCGTTTGTGGTAATAAGCAAAGCACAAAGCCAAATACAACCGAGTAATATGATTCTATGTTTTTGTTGCATCCTGAAATTATTTTAATTAGATAAAAGTTCAACAACAAATCACCAGCTGCTTTATAAGTACTTATTTTAAATTTAATTCCACCTTCAAGTTAGTTCTTAGATTTTAGTAGTTGGTTTAATCCAAAATGAATTGATAGCTTAGCAATTGATATACTACTACTGAGAGATTTGCCTAGTGCAATAGCGCTTTATATAGTAGACAACTTATAGATGAAGCACATATGTATGGATGTATGTTTGAATATTTTCAGAGACACTTGAAAAAATATGCAATACTCGTGGCAATGTAGATTATGAATTAAATTGGGGTTTTATTACATTTAGATACTTTACTATAATTTAATAATATTCATCCAAAAAATTAAAAAGAAGTAATGTGAAAAATTTTATTTCAAGCTTTTCAGAAATCATAATCCTATCAAGACTTAGTTAACCACTTAATTTTGTTCAAATTATAAGAGCAATGGAAAGCAAAATGGAATAATTAAAATTGAGATACTAGTACTAGAAATGTCCTGCATGGATATAATTGTAAAAACTATTCGAATCGATGAGTATGAAGTCAAAGTAGTGGTGGCTAGTAATAATCTATTTGTTCCTCATAAACTCCGAAACCACTGGGCCGATTTTGATCAAACTTTCAGGGATACTCTAGCATAGTTTGAGTAAAGTTTAGTGCAAATCTTCTTGAGCACCTATTAAAACTAATACTACTACTACTACTGGTAAAATTAAATCTTCTTCTCTACTAAAATCATTCATATGCTTTTCATTGAAGGTGAAATGACAAATTTTTCTCTAATAAAAGAAATTCCATTCCACATAGAATAACTTCAACTGATTGTTTAAATTTCAAGTTATCCTATTAAAGTGACAAATAATTCTACCAAACTCACTTGGTGTTGACAACAAATGTATCTGAAATTTTATTACGCAGAATATTTAAAATAGGAACACTTTTGCACAACTTTGTACATATAAAAAAAAAACATTGAGATATACTCAACAGAAATAAACGCACACAAATACATATATATTATATAGATAAAAATAGACAGACAGATAGACAAAAGCAACTTTTCAAGCGAATTAGATAGATACAAAAGTTTAAGCCAACCAACCATCAAATAACATTTGTTGGTAGACACAATAACCACTAAAGTCACGTTCGTTCCATAGTTTCCCCAGTAGTAGAATGCCTTCTTCATCCCGCCAATGTACATGGTAGTAGAGACATTGTTGACTGGTGTTGAAAGTGAATCTAGCAGAGTTGCCGCCGCCAAGCTTGGCGCCACCATAGTAATCGATAGCGAACTATTAAAACTTTTTAGCGGAATTGCTACACTGATACAGTTTTGTCATTGAAAGTTGATCTTAAAACTGTAAAACAACAAAACAAACAAAAACAAAAAGGGAAAATATGTTAAACGTTTAAAAAAGAATTTAAAAATTAAACGACGGAAGTCTATGGGATTACACTTGCAGCTATCATTGTCAATAATTAGTCAAGTTAGCGATGGCACTTAATGTTGTCAATTGAGTGAAAAGTCAGCAAGAAATTTGTGTTCAAACAAATTGACTTTCATTAACAAAAACTTAATGGATCACACCTTAATTTAAGTAGATACATAATAGATTAAATGTGATATAAGTAAATTTTATATAAGATTATAAGTTACATGGCAATATGCACATAAATTGATTCAATTTATTTCACTAAAACAAATTAACTACATAGATGCACGTTGAGTCATGAGAATACACATTACTTACAGGAATACTATCATACAATATATCATACATGTAATCAAATCATAGCTAAATTGAGTTGGGTTTCTAACAATTCAAGAAAAACTTATGCAAAAATGTAAGAAGAAAATACCTTAAATAAGTCCGGGTAAATATGTACTCGGCACTCATAAATTTTTCGAACTTGGCTGACACACTGCCATGAGCGTAGATTTAATCTCAACCAATAAAGGCTTGAGATAGTACAATATTTTTTTATTTCGTTAAATTAAATTAAATAATTTAGATTTTTAGAGAAACTAATCAGAAAAATCATCATCATCATCATCTCAGCTGCACAATAAAAATCTTATGAAAGCGAAAATTCATTTTAGTCGTTCGCAAATACTAAAACGGAAAATGTTGTTTATCGCTGCAAAAGTCATGCTTCTGATTATTTTAATCTATGGAGCAAAAGAATTTTATTTTGGGGAACGAGGGCTACCATCACAAATTAGTTATACAGGAATAACAGAAGAAAGGACTACAGATACAACTGAAAAAATATTAATAAATAAACCATGTGGCATAAATAGCGTCTGTGTGCCATATCAGTTATGTAATCAGACATTGACAATAAAGGATCCAAAAGAAATCGAAGGTGGTTTCTTTGTAGATTATGGAGATACACAAGAATATTGTGGATATTTAAATCGATGTTGTCATAAGGATGATTTGGTTGGTTTTTATACAAATTATAATCATACAAACTTAAATTAATAAATTTATATTCTTCTCATTCATTCCATAGATAACACAACAATCAAATGAAATCAAACGAATACCTTTGATCTATGAAAATTGCAGTTTTGTTGCAGATTATATTAGAAAGAATCATACACATTTGGAACAATTCTCATTACCATGGATTGTGAATATAGTTCAACGTCTTAATTATCAAAAATGGAAAGTAGTTCATGTCTGTGGTGGATCGTTAATCAGTCCCAAAGTTGTGCTGACTGCTGCCAGTTGTTTTGATACTGCTCAAGAGATATTTGGTGAGATATTTGTGCGCGCCGGAGAATTTAGTGAAAATTTGAAACCACTATGGATACAAGAACGTCGTATAAGTGAGAAAATTAAACATGAGGAATATCGCTTGGCCATGTCACAAGATAATATACAACTTCTGATAATCGAAAAGCCATTTGAATTGAATATTAACGTACAACCGGTTTGTCTACCACCAAGTACTGGTGGTGGTGGTAGTAGTAGCATAGTAAATTTAGATTATAGTTATTGTTTTATTGCTGGTTTTCCGCGTGGTGATTATGATATTGCTCATATATATCGTGTTGCAAATTATAAGCTTTCGAAGCGCCGTCGTATCACATTACAATTGTTGGATGAGGAACAGCATTGTTCCTTCAATTTAATGCATGCCTTTACACATAATTCTGATACTAAGAAGTTGAAACCGACCTTTATTTGTCTTGGCAAGGATAACAACGATGATAAAGCATGTCATGCGGATGCTGGTTCTGCAATTGTGTGCTCTTTACGTGGCACATTGGATTTCTATCAAGTTGCAATGTCTCGCAAGAATTTCTATTGTGATGGTTTTGATATGCCGAATATGGAAACAAATGTGGCATACTTTCGTCCATGGATTGAGGAGAAACTCAAGGAGCATAATATTCTGTTAAAATGAAGGTAGAAAATAAAATATAGTTATGTATTATTATTATCATTATTATTATGTAGTATCAACCCTAAGATGACTAAATCTTAGAAATATGCCTACTCAGCCTTTATTTAGTTGAAGAAGGTTTTAAGTTTACGAAGAAAAGATTATATAAAGAATTTTGTTGAGTGTTTTAATAAAAAACAGATTAAACTTTTGTAAATATTTTTAATAACAAATAACGATTACTGTTTGCCATAGCAGCAGCAGCAGCAGAAGCTACATGCCACAACACACACAACTAGCTATGTATGTATGTAGTGTACATACTTTACTTGTACTATATTGCACTTTCACTATAACAACACACCACCATTCCATCATTCCTTTCTTGGCAAAACTCTTCATTTCATGTAATATCTTATATCTACATCGCGTTCACTTAGCTTCAAATCAATCCAAGCACGATAATATTTAATATTCGTATAGATACCAAGTAGTTGGGTGCCATCACACCGAGCACCGCGTGCCAGGAGTCCAGCCAAATAGTACGATTCACATCCATTCATGGCACAAACCAAGGGTATGCCACCCGAGCTACGGCATACATAATCATGAATGTCGCCACCTGTGCAGATGAAGCTATCGTGCAACGTATACCGGCGACCCAATATTGCCAGCCTTATCTTTGAGGCGCACTGATCACTAGGCAACGCGAACATTGGCACCTTCTTTAACATAATTTCGTCATGGTTAGCAAACTCAAGTTTATGCCAGCCACTGACAAAGCACTGTGTGTAGTTAAAATTCATTGTAGGAGCTGGCAGGCATAGTGTTTGTATATGCGGAGCGAGTTCAAAGGGCATCTCCAGTAATAATAACGCTAAATTGTGCATTACAGGCACCTTTGTATAGTTCGTATGTATAATTAATTCTTTCACACGGCGATTTTGATGCGGTAATGGTTCGAGTTCAACACTCGCATCCCATTCACCGGCACGCACTACAACTTGCGTTGTTATATTCGCCTTTAATGGCTCCACACAATGCGCAGCTGTGATAACCACTTTGGGAGTAACGAGAGCACCACTGCACAAATACTCAGTCTGATTTGCCGTCAAGATTGCAACGATCCAGGGAAATTCTGCAAATTTTGCTTCATTCTGCTTATAACCAAGTGGCCGTAAATAGAACCAGTCATCCATTCTTTGGCCACAAGTGCGATAATCCTCTTCAGTGACATTTAAAGCAGGCGCTTCGGGTAGCTTTAAAATAAGGATATACGAAAGTTGTAGCAGAAACTTTCATTGAAATAACAGAAATTACTCATTATTACCGTTTCTTCAATTTCACAACATTTTTCCATATAGTGACATTCCTCATCCAAGACACTACGTGTATGATCCACATAGTATTGGCTGCCAATGCTGAGTCCCTCATTGCATAGTTGATAAGGTACACATTGCTCGGTTTTATTTACACCACAGGACTTGTATACAGCATTGGTTTTCTGTACTAAACTTTGACTCAAAGTCGTTAACAGAATAACGAAATGCAACAAATATTTTAAGTATTTCACTTGCATGCTGTGATAATTCCTTAAGTGCATAAAGATTGTCACTTCTTTCAAAAGGATATCGCCTTTCAATTTGCCTTATTATACTACTATGTTACCTTGTGCTGCTCTATAGTCTTACCACCTTGCACTTGAACTTTGCTTTGTGTCGTTCGTAGTGCTCTATATATAGTCACGGCGAGACATTCTTTACATTTTCACTTTGATTGTGATAAATACAAGTTAAAGTATCTCATAGTCTGAGGTGTTATCACAAATTGTATAAGTTAAGAAATGCATTCGTTTTTCTTCCCTTATTCTATATAAGTACAATACATAATAATAATAATAATAAAAAGAAAATTGTTTGTTGCTAAAAATAACCTTTAGGTGTATGGCTGTATGAGTGTAAGAATGTATCAGTGTGTGTGCTACAATGAGTGAGTAGTAAGTGAATGAGTGAGTAAGTGGCTGGTGTGCTCAAGTAGCTTTAAGTGTACTCAGATGTCAACAACTTAGTTGACTTTGACCTCAATGGGTGTAGATTTGTTTGTTGAGTTGAGTGATTACAATACCAGGGCGTGGTACTTCTAAAAAGTTATTTGTATAAATTTCTTAGTAATATCGTAAGTAATTACATTTCTATATCGGAAATGGAATTAAAAAGACTTCTCAATCAATCTTTCAAAATTAAGACTAAGCAGGTTCCTAGTTGATTTGTTTTTTTTTTTTTTCAAATTTATATCTTTCACAGAACATTACAGATGTTAGGGATTTGCTGAAGAGGCCCTATACAATATAAGAGGTTTCCGATTACTAGAAAAGGTAGTCAAGGACTTGGGGTTATGTAAGTTTTGTAGATTTCGGTAATTTTGGAATTTGATTTTTACTTTTTTATCTATATTGGAGTAATTTCTATTTAATCTATTTCTATTTTATTTATTTTATTTATGTTTACAGACAATATCATATAGGATGTGATAATTATAGTATAATGAAAGAATTTTTCTCAAATGTTTTCAATTTATAAACTGATGTAAAGCATAATAATATAAATATGATGACAGTAGAATCATTGAAGTCCAATTCAGAGAATCTAAATGGCAAATCTATAAGTTTTTGGATTGCTCTTGGGGTCAGCGAATATGCCAACTATAGTTAGCAGGTACGCATATACGCATATCTACATATATTATTTCCTCACAGTTCATTAATGTTTCCATGAGTAACTTTATAAATTTAAGCAAGCTATGATCCACACTGGCCATTCTGTATAAACCTACGAGAAAATGCTCCCCATGTTCTCATGGATTTTTCCCGATTTTTGCACACGGAGAATGATCAAACTTCCTCCCTCTGTCGAAGTAGTACCTCAATAGGTATCAAATGAGTGTAGTCAGGGGTGGTTGTAGTACGTAGGAACCATATGAGAATCAGTGAATCGTGAATTTTAAGAGGAAGGTCTGGGATCATGAAATTCCTTGGTGCATCAAAAATATAAAAAATAAAAAGCACACACACTCAATTTGATCGAAATACCAAAAGTATCTCAATGTAAGATGTTAACACATAACAAAAGTCAAACTTTGCTATTAAGTTTAATACTGAATACTATAATATATCTTATTATTAAATTCATACAAATACTACAACACGTGATAAACAACAATTCAAATTCTTATTGTAAGACACATCATCATTATTGCGACGATCACTTTCGTCTATCCGTCAGTGTAAATTTGTTTCGCGACCGAATAAGTTCTATTCGGAAATCCAGAATGAAAGAACTGATATTACTATTGCTCAGCATTTTAAGTTTATGTTCACTTGCACATAGTGCAAATGGCTTTGAGGTAATATTGTGAATTATGGAATAATTATGTGAATGCAAATGTAAATTAAATTTACTATTTATATTTTGTAAGTCTCAATTTGCGGGTTTATTAACAAATCTTGAAGAAAAAATTAATGAATTACGTCACAAACATTCAAAACTTCAACAGAAATATAATCTATGCAAGGAGTAAGTCGAAATACAATTTATGATTTACAATTTCTTGTTACACAACATCTTCTATTTTATTCTATAGCAATTACATACGTTTAAATAATAGCGAAGATACAAATAATACACTGAGTAAGTTTGAACATTGAATAAATGTGTTGATAAAATTAATCAAAACTAATTTCATTTAATAGGCTTCTTAAACAGTGAAAATACGGTAAGTGGAAAGATCAAGGTTATTTGGGGGGAACATAACTGTGCTTATCACAGATTTTCTATCTCTTTTAGGATCCATATGCTTATGGTACATTTGAAGCCATCACAGGACAATTGCAACTTTTGAAAAATCTTAAACCAAATTTACCAATCCAAGGAAGTGATGTTAAATTAACTGAACTGCAGCAGAAAACCCTGACAAATTTTACACAAGAATTACAAGCTTTTCAAAATTTCCAAACAGAAATCCAGGATTCATTAAGATTTCTAAAAGAAAGAACACAAGCCCAACAAACTCAATTGCAAACAGACTTGGAAGCTTTGAGAAACTCACAAAGTGACATTAACGAAAAGATCAGTAATTTTTCAAATATTCATCAAAGCATAGAAAATCAATTAAATGACTTGAAACAAATCCAAAGTGAGACCAAAGATGCCATTCATAATAATCTAAAGGAAAAAACACAAACTTTTGAAATTCTCTCGTCAAAAAGTTCAGTAAATCAAAATAATGATTTCGGTTTGGATTTAGAAGCCAATGAGAGAACACCAAAATCTTGTGTTGAGGCTATTGTGAAAACTGGAAATGCATCTGGGATTTATGAAATTGAGGCACCCAATGAATCGGGCAGTACATTGAGTGTGGTCTGTGATGCTGATTATGATGGTGGCGGTTGGTTGGTTTTCCAGAGACGTAAGGATGGTTCGGTGAGCTTCAACCGGAATTGGGCAGAATATAAGAATGGTTTTGGTGACTTGAATGGTGAATTCTGGTTTGGTTTAGATAAACTACATCATATAACAACAAGTAAACCGCACGAACTATATATTGCGGTTGAGGAAGCCGATGGACGAAAGTCATTTAATAAATTCGATCATTTTGTTATTGGCAATGAGAATGAGGCATATCAATTGAAGAGCTTAGGTCAACATACCGGTGATTCGGAATTCTTAACAAGTAAATTGCAAATGAAATTTTCTACACCAGATCGCGACAATGACAATTGGTCGGGAGGCAATTGTGGACAAACACAACAGAATGGTTGGTGGTGTGGTGTTTATAATACGTAAGTGTTCATCATATTACTACTTAGCTTAATACCATAAGTGTAAATAAATCAATTTATATATACGAGTATATATAATACTTATAATGTTTGTCTCTTATAGCGGCCTTAATCTACCGTATGGGCAATTGGTCTGGGGTCGTGACAATGAAATCACTTTTGTTCAAATGATGATAAGACCGAAAGAGAATTTCGGTTATGCACTTAGAGATGATCAACCTATTAAGCTTAGTGATATATTAAAATCGAAAATTGGTTTCTAAATTTGTGTGAATTTAATTTTCATATAAATTATTATTAGTATTTGTATTAAAAAATTATGATAAACTTAATCTACTGAATCATATTATTATATTTTATATATATATGATATTATCATAAATACAATATTCTAGATTTAAATTCTATAGAAATTCAAATCAATCACTTTGCTTGAAGTCTTTTAGTTGCCATTTAAACTCCTAATTAGATATAACCAAACCAACCAACTCAATATCATGGTTCGTTAATCGCAATGAAACCAATATAGTACTTGAGCATTTGACCGCACCCACATACTATTATATACTATATATATACATACAAATCTCTGACAGCAGTAGCAATGCTTGACATGTACAGGTATTTATATCAATATACAATTTAATTGGTGCTTACAACAAGATATGTACATGCAACAAAGTAACAAATAACCGAAATAAATGGATAAACTGCTTGTGGATTACTACAATATTCTATGTTCATAAACATATCAGGAATTACATAGACAGACAGGCAGTTAGATAGACAGTATTATATATATAATAATATTGTATTTGGTTATATACGTGTACATATCTCTAAGTATTTGTAGTTGTACAACGGGTGCTAAATAAGATTTAATTTCCTTAAGGATAACATCTGTTAAAAGTGTTTGTACACGTTTTAACAAATTAAGTTCGACACAATACCAGCAGGCACAACATCATCAACAGCACCACCACCATCATCTTCATCATCCTGTTTATTCTTATCATCATCATCACCAATAAGAAGAACATAGAGTACTAGAAAAGACAGTAGTTACAAGAATTGCATCAATGACGACTAACAGCCAACAGGCATAAACCATGAGATGAAGACCAAGATAGCGAAGAAAGGCCCTAACTTCAAATACAATAATAATACTATGAACCTAAATGTATCTTTAAGCGAGCAAGCAAGACTGACTAAATTCAATTCCTGTTGACAATTTATTTACAAGTATATTTTGTATCTTGTTTAGTACAAGTATATTCCAGTTGCGTAAATCTCAGCTAAATCTACCAAAATGTGTCTGTTGTGTCTACAGGAAAATGCACGACTTCAAATCGACTATTGTTGCAACAACACAAAACAGTCGTCAGTGTGGCAGTCAATGTAGACAAATATACTGAGATACAAATGAAGAAAATACACTTAGACATTCAGTTAAACTACTACAAGTACAACTACTACGATTACTACTCATTCAGACTCTTGTCTATCCATCCAAGTGTGAGTATTGGGCATGAGTGCAATTTACCAGTCATTCATCTATCTATCTATCTATGTATCTTTCTATCTATCTATCTATCTATATATATATAGTATATCATCATCAACTATTAACACTACTGCTACGACTACGACTACTACTACTTCTACTACTACATCTACAACTACTTGTATCAAACTATAAGCAGTCGTAGTCGGTTAGTTCAATATATGCATGAATTTTTGTTGCTTTTGTAGTATTAAAACTTCTCGAAAATTTTATTCAATTTAGGTGCACTTAAGTGACAATTGTATATTAAGATGTGACGCAAAACTTTTAGATATAAACAACACACACAATCACAAATTTCATTCAATCATTGTATTTATTTTATATGTAATTCAATGTCTTTATAGATAAATATTGTATCACTATAGCAAGCAAGTCTTTACAGGTATTATTATTGTATTATTATTATTATTATTATCATCATTGTTGTTATTTCTTTTATTGCCTTTGTATGTTAGACGAAAAATATCTTCATGTTTTTATACAATATATTATTGTAGTAACTGAGGTCAGCAAAATGTTGTGTGACCAATGAACTGACCGAACAAGTATCTCAACGTGTAGACTTTACCTAAGCTGCACTTGAGTTTGACTTGTATTACTAGGTTTATTTATTGTATATATATATATACATTTCGACAAAGTGATGACAGGACAAATAGTAGATGGTTGTTATAATAGAAATTTTATGATTTTTATGAAGTCATATATTTATTTCTATATTTTTTTGTTTAAAACTAAATAAATGTGACAAATGGAAATGTAAAAAAAAATTATCAAGAAGACAACTGTTTTTGTGTGTGCAAAATTTAAAATACATAAATATTTTAAGAGACTTTTGGAATCCTTGATGAAAAGAAATTTTTCATTTTTTTGTCAAAGAAAGAATCTTATTAAAAAAAATGAATAATTTGTAATAAGTATAACAAAACTTAATCTTCAAATGCCATAATTTAACCTCAACTAAGGACTTAATCAACATCTTTACTTTTAGTATAAACTTTGACTTGAAGTTAATAATGAATGAAAAATATGAATATCTTCCACAGAATTTTGAGTTTCGTGTAAAATTACTTAATTTACATAATTTTGCATGTTGGCATGCATAATTTTATCTGATGTGTTTAGATTTCTATCAAAGGACTTCATTCACTCAATGATGCAAATTCCAACTGAGGTGAAGAACTCAATTTCAAACACAAAACTCAACTCAACTTGCTGCATTATGAAATGCAATTCTCTTAATAGTGAGATACTCTTTTGTTTAAAGAGAAAATACCTACAACATATGAATTTCTCAGTCAAATGCATTAAGAGTGAAATTTGCAGTAAATCTGCAAATGAATTTTGTTCATTCAATACTCTTTAGTTGCACTTGAGTCAAAGTTAAGCATAAAAATTTGAGTGAAACATTTCCTTGTCCCAAAACTTGTGAAAACTATTTCAAGTTATGGTGAATATGTGGTGAATGAGTTGATTTTGTTTCCATTTTTATTATTATTTTTTTTTTTAATTAAACAGAAACAAGGTAAAAGTAGTAATAGTAATGACCAACATCAGTCTCTATGGAAATCTTCTGACAATGTCTTTGGACAACAGCAAACAGCGGCATATTCCCTAAAGTAACCTTCATCATCATGAGATGACATTTTACATCAAAATAGAAAAAAAATTCCAACGTGGTGATGACAGCTTAATATAAATTGTTGATTTGCGAGGATGTTAAAATTTACTTGATTTATTTTATCAACGAAGAAGTAAAATGACAGTTGAGATACTTTGATTAGAAAATAGAAAATATATATTAAATGATGATAGTCAAGGATATTCTTAGAAATACATAAATTTCTTAAAATAAAATAACAAAATATGATATGACAAAATATCAAAAATCCTATGATTATAAGCAACCTTAAAATTGAAAAGAATGTATAGTAATAACCCATGAACGAAAGCTGTAAGATCAGAAGCAAAGTAAACTCTACTTAACTTTATCCAGATTTACGAAAGGAACATCGCACAGATCGGAGGCTACTTTCCTGCATGAGAATTAACTACTTACGAAATTAATAACCGATTTTCTCTACTAACTTCCAAGTTGGATATTATATTATTATATTAGCTCTCATATCAAACGCTCGTAGCTCCTATTGACTACCTCTGAGTAGGCACTCATAGCAAGCGTTCCTAGCTCCCATTGGACTCATTGCCTACAAAACTGTGATTGTTCTTGATACAAACCTGATGCTGGGGCTGATGGTGATAAAAGTTGCACTGCTTGTTGTTGTCTGGCAAATATTGGTGACGATGGCACAAACGATCTTGTATTGCAAAATAATAATTTTAAGGATTTGTAAATAAAATTTATAAAACAAAAAATAATTCATAAAAATACTATAAAATTAATTTTATGAGTATATCAAGTCGAAGGCCCCAGTAGCTAGTGCTCGTTAAACTTGTATAGTAAGTCTAGTGTTATATATTATGTTTAATGTAATAAAATGAAAATAAATAATAAATAATTTTATATCATAATAAATTAATTACAACATTATATTAAATAAATTGATATTTATTAGTATATTCAAAAACCAAAAATTAATTATTGTAACGAATTTTGGCATCAGCAATCACTTGGTTTAATGAAAGATAATGACAATATTTGATAGTAGTCACTTTTAATCATAATAAGTTTAGAAATCACTGAAATTATATACGAATATAAATGTCTTTATTTTATGAAGTAACAATTGAATGATTTAATTTAAGTGAAAATTATTTTGATATACCATTATGCATAATATGACAAAGGCATCATTTGTATAAATGAAAATACAATATTTCTTATTCAATAATAAACAAAACTGAATTAAGTCTCTTTTTCAATTGCACTCATCTACTTTGTACAACAAAAATTTAATGAAGATGATTTCAGAAGTCAAATGCGATAATAATAAGTCAACTCAATGTTCTTCTTTTTGAGAAGTGAAAGACATAACTTCTATGGAGGCTTCATCTATAAAAATGGCAGTAATGGACTGCATAATATTTAATGTTGTTCAAACCCGGGACCATTGTAGTGTTGTCAAAATAGACCCATTCGTTTCCCCAGTGAGAAGGTGTAGTAGTTCCCGAGTTTCTTCTAATCTAATCTAATCTAACTAATTCGAAAACCGAGAGCAATATAATAGTTTCCGATAATCAAAATCCCAGATATAAAGAAGTATAATATTATATTGATTCGTCAATACTGTGGTTCATCGATTAAGAAAAAATATACATCATCACGCTTCGCTTCTTGTAATTGTTTCATTTACATACATTTGACAAACATTACGCCAATTCAATAAACAATTTGTATAAAAAATAATAAATATTCATGGATCTTATGTTAAATAAAATTTATTTAACTTCCACTCTCAACTCTTCACCGTCCATTGAATAATTTAACAATTATTTTACTTCATCAAAAACTGCAATGCACAAATGTGCATATCTCTATTTCACCATATCCACTCCACCTTAGATTTTCATTTTGTAATTAAGTAGAAAAATGTAATCGCTTCAAGCAGGAAATACCAAAGAGTTAGATAGACTGAAAAATTGTACAAAGAACAACAATGGCAACTGGCAACTGGTGCCACAAATATTCAATTAAAATATTTTCTTACCACATGTGAACAAACAAATGTAGACTACAATGTATGTTAGATATCCATCCGTAGATTACCGAAAGAAATATTTTTATATAATTAAAAATAACATTACTCTTAGCAGCAGACATTTGTATCTGCAACAAAGTCATTCAGATACAGCTGAGTATCACAAAAATAATAATATTGTAGAATAAAATAAAAATCACAAACAAAAATTTTAACTTAAACCATGAACGAATTTGTGCATGTGTATGTATATGTGAGTAATTTTATTTTCAGTTTCTTTCTTTTTTGTATTACAAAAGATTACTCATACGCCACATGACTCACGCATTCATAGTTACATGAACATATCACATGGAGTGTACTACGAGTACGAGTATAGAGGAATGAATATTGTACATGAAGATAGATTCGTAACATATGCAGTAACATACCACATTAATATATCAAAAACAAAGCCAGTTGTAGTGTGATGATGATTATGATGTTGTTGAATAAAAAAAGAAATAAACACACAACAAATATTCAGATGTTGAATGAAGTAATGTAAGTGAAATCACAGTAAAATGTATTAAAACAAAACCGTGACTGGAAACCCGTAAAGGCTGCATTAATAATGAGACATCAACAGCAAAAATGTAACAAATGTAACAAGAAGAATAAATAAAGGAAGAAAAAATAAACCGTAAAACAAAACAAGAAATTAAAATTTGTCATTATGAATGAGAGATGAATGAAGAAGAAGGGATAATGGAAGAGGAGTAAAGAATGAAAAAGTGCAAATGAAAGATAGAGAAAGTCACTTAAACTTTATTATACATAAGTATACATCAAGTTGCTTTTATTCATTTTGTTTCTTTAAATGAACTAAAATTAAGAATTGATTTTGTTTTGGAAATCCAATTCTATCATATTAGTCTTTCTATTGGTTTCTAATAAGTGTAAGTATACTATGTGTGAAGTTTTTTCAATAGTCTAATAGTCATGTAATAAAAAATTAAAATATTTTTTATTAATTTTATATTCTTTTCATCCATTCATCATTACTAAATGGAAGACATCGGAGAAAAAACTGACAGTGTTTTAATATGAATATTTGCAAAATTATCGCAAAACTAGTATGAACTTTATCCTACTTCATTCACCTGAAATACTTCTAATATATTAAAAAAAAAAAACTAACACCAACTAAATATAAAATGGGGAAAACATCCAATGAGAGAATACCTTGACAGTACACTCATCTACAAGGAACATGAAAATATAATTCTAAAAAAAGAAACAAAACGATCCGTGTACTCTATCCATTCATCACCAATAGATCAAAGCTATCCGTCCATAGCAAACTATTAATATTTTAGTCATCTTTGTACCAAATATCGTATACCCCATTCACACAGGACTGACCAATTGCTATTAAGGAGAACTGTTTTTTGTTTAAGTGATTCATAGGTTGTGGCTAAAAATGGAAATTTATTGAAAAATACACGATTTAGAACAATTCGCAGTGTATGCAAAAAGTTTTTGCTACGCATTTTATTAAAATTTGGACGAAAATTGTATAATTTGGAATTTATTTATTTATTATTGTTTTGTGTTCAGCTGTTTAATGTTGACGCCGAAAAAAAGACGAAGACTAAAAATTGCAGAAAATGACCAACACTTACGTTAGTAACCAGTCTTAAATTTTAAATTACATGCATATCAATTCTTGATTTAATTTAGAACAAGACGAACTCATAGCTTATTAAAGTGTTTTTTTAAATATAAATATGTAGAGGAGAAATTATTTTGTAGACAAATGATTGGATGAGAAGTTGTTTATTTTCAAATAAAGTAGTCATTAGTTTATACCATTTGCCTAATAAATGTTTGTATTTAATTTAAAAAATTCTTTTATTCTACTTTTAACTAAATGAAAGTAAGATAAATAGTATTTGTTAGAGATTTTTCAATGTATGAGGAATGAGAAATATCCCACTTCTGAAAACAATAAATTGATTCGCAGTGCATACGCAAAGCCTCTAATTGATTAATTAAATTTACAGAAAAATTATTATCTCTCCATGCAGAATAACGAAAACACTCACATAAAACCCACGCATTAAACTCCTAAACATAAATTTAAATGTATCTATGTATGTGTATATATTCATTCATTTGTTGATACACATTCATACTAATACAAATCTATTAGGTAATGCAGTTTCAGTTAATAGAAATCGCATATACGACGTGTATACCCCAGTGTCATGCAACAACGCAACTCGACACAACACAAAACCAAGCTAAGCATCCTTTTTTTTTCTTTTTGTGCACTGCGCATTCCATATATCCCTTTATCCTTGTAACTACTACTACATCACATTTGTTGTTCCATTTTTTTTTTTATTTGGTGTTTTATTTTAGTTTTTGTTTTCTGTTCTGATATTTACACGCGGGAACCACAAAATACGTTTGGGAGTTTGCAACAACACTAACAGCAATACCGGCAAGCAATGTACAATATTCTCTGTGTGAATTTTCTAATTATGAATTATGTTAGCCTGGTCGAAGCAGGCAACTAAACGCATACATTTGTAGAAATGTGTGCGCGACTTGTGTAGTTACAACGCCCATACACATTGACAGATGGAATATGATAAACAGACAGACAGATGGAGAAAATGCTATAGAAACAGAGAGCAGAAGAAGCATAAACTGAGAGACATCAAAACAAATAGACATGTGTAAGTGTAGGTGAGCAGGAAACGCGCGTTTTCGCTTCTCTAGGGTATATATCTAAATATACACATATATATTATATACTATACATATGTAGGTATCAATGTAATATAGAAATACTGAGTAAGATACACGCACATGCACACATTTTAAGGTTACAACAACAGATTGTCAAATAGACAGACAGACAGACAACTAGACTGGCAAACGTACAAATAGAGTGACATTTAGACAATCAGACACACAGACAGATGAACGCACACACACACACACACACACAAACACAAAATGCCAAATAAAAAGCATCACAAAACGAAAAACAAGTCAACAACAAATAGTAAAAGAACAAAAATAGAACAGGATTAAGCGATGAACAACAAATATTCATTGCATTCAAATGCGAGTACGTGAGCTCGATCCTGTTGCGTGTTTGAAAACGAAAAGCAACAAAGAAAAACAATAAATATAACACAAAAATATAGCAAAATAATGGGAACGAAAATTTTGTAGAATCATCAACGATTATGCCACGGAGAATTGGAAAATCAACTTTAATAATAGTAAAATTATAATCGTATACCAAAAGATAATAGGTAGAGAGTTGAAATTTTCACAAAGTGTGTAATTCAGTTCTGTGTAGAACGACAAATACTAAAATTACACATTTTTAGAAGCATTGTTCTTTAATTTAACCTTTTGTTTAATAATTTTTTTTTTTTAGTATACTTTAAGCTGTTAATTGTAGCATACTTTTAGGCTGTTAAATATGCACATAATTTAATATTTTAAGCAAACAATCTTGTACGATGGTTCGGAACCCTCCGTGTGCGAGTCCGACTCACACTTGGCAGATTTTTACAAAGTTAGCTTAGAAAACTATAAGTAAGTATAAGTATTTTATTTAAACCGAAACATCCTCATTTGTGAATGTTACATTTAAGATACACAACTATTATATGTTGTAGAAAGACAGTCGGCAATGCCCAAAAAAAGTTGAAACATACCACGAACTTCATCATGCAGTTCACTTTGGTAATATGGTTAACATTTGATCATGTGTTTAATATAGATCATTGCTATAATTTCCCCTGACAATTTCAAGATTTATGAAAATTGGTCTTGTAAATATTCACATGACTTTACAATAACACACATTTATGTTATGAAATTTTTTGGAAAACTATATTCTACCCCCCAAAAACACTCAACATTGTCAACGATTCCAACAAACACAAATTAACTTTAATATTTAAATTGGAAAAATTTCCTTTTTTAATTATATTTTTTTTTTTTTTTTTTCAACTAAACTAAGTTTATTTATCATAATTACTAACAATAATCAGATTACTTAACCCTATCATCTAAATATAAATGTACCGATATATGCCTAAGGCTTTAGACATCATCATCATCATCATCATCATGTTTGGATGATTTATTTCGAAAATACATTTATCATTTGATATCACAGGAAATCATTGTATTCAAATGTATACAAATTGTTAAGTGTCATACAAGATCCCAATATCAATTGTATTTGAATAAGTTCAGTTCTACTACATATAGCGTACTAAAGGCAAATAACAAACTGTCTAACTGTCCATCTTTTTCGCCTACCCGTCTGTCTGTCTGTCTGACTGTCTATCTGTCTCAATGTTCTGACTATCCATTTAAGCACCTACGTAGTATGTACGTGTCTATATACAATATTGTATCTCATATGTGTACGTGGATAAGTTGCATTAGATTTTGCAACCAATGTGTATTGCGAGTATGTTTTTCGAGTGAGTATTCATGTTTCGCGTTTTATGATTTGTTTGTTGTTGTCTTAGTATACTTTACTTTGTTTTGCTTTGCTTTGCTTGTTTTTCTTTTCATGCTGCATTTGAGCAGATTTCCTATGCAATTCTATCTTTCACACACGATGTGTATTTGTGTGTGTTTTTGTAAAATTTGCACGAGAAATGAACAGAAAAATGCGCGCACTAGCCTTTTTAGATATATTCGTATCTAGTTTGTACACACATATATTTGTTGGTAGACCGTGTCAATGGGAATGGGAATAGAAATAGATGGGAATGACTGCCAGTCGGCTTAAATGTATGTATACATGAATGTGTCTAAAGTATGATTTTTATTTACGTTTCGTTTGGATTTGTTTCTGTGCTTCTTCCATTTTTCCCCTCCACCATTTTGTGTAGTACTATTTTCTTCTTTTCTTTTTGGTGTTTGCTGTTCGTTGAATTTTCGTGTCATCGTCAACCGATTCATCATGTGCAATCATTTTGCCTACGCCAACACCAAAAGACAACAACAGCAACAAATGTATCCCAATACGAAATAGCGCAATAGTGTATCCCATAGACAAATACTGCACAAAAACCAAGTGAAATGTTAAAAAAAAAAATTATCATATGTGAGTGTAGGAGTGTACATGGGAAGGTGTCTCTTAGTCCTTGGCTCAGTTGCCGCCTGGTGCGCTTGTTAGCTAACACTCACTTGGGCTTTTTAGCGCCAGATGCAGTCAGGTGCAAAGGTTCACTTCTTTTTTTTTTTTTTTTGATGATATTCACATTCTGTACAGTGAATATGAATGTGAATGTAGATACAATTCATAGTTTTGTATATTTTGTAGTTGGATCAACGAATGGAAGCCATTTTTGATATGCTCAGTTTGTGATTGCAAATGCGTGTTAACATGTTTGCGCTACGCTTCTGGGCATTGTTTATTCGAGCAAACTCATGATTCTCTACACGCGCTACTCTCATATACTCGTACACCCGGGAAATTGCACGAAAGTAATTAGGCAAAGCAGGTATGTTAGCAATAGCAGCAAAATGGCAACTGATAGATGCCACAGATGGGGCCTGAGTTGGTTGCATTTGCATTACATGCTCATTTGTTCATTTTGGAATAAGAAAAATATACCAATTTGTGGCAAAACACATAATTTTGGTTTCGTGGCTTGGTTTGGAAAAGTCATTAATCAGACTAAATTGGCTTGCTTAAAGGTAGATAAATGCATACATTTCTGTTTGTGTGTGTGTGTGTATGTGAGTATCTGTAGATACAATAACATGACTTCCTTGCCATTACCCACTTTTTTAACTGACTGAGTAACTGACGAACTGGCAGAAACAAAGTATTAGTAGTTTTTCTATATTATGCACTTATCATGGTCGATAATTGGACAATTTGTTGTTTTTCTTGCGTAATTATTTTGTTGTTATTGTGGTTTGTATTCTGTAGAATCAAATATGCAAATATTTTTAGTAAATCATCACATTACAATTGTAGTAAGTAGAAACATAGTTGCGCTATTTAATACTCACAAAATGAGTTTCTCATACAAGCAACTATAGTAATGTAATCAGTTTAACTTGTTTAGATTATAGCAAAGATAGTATGAGAATCAAAACTTAGAATTTATGTTTTTCATCAGTAAAATCATTTAATATCTATTAACTTAAAAAGATATTTTTAATTCATATGGCTATATGAAAAAAATATAAGATGTTCGCAAAAGATTATAAAAGAATAGAGAGAATCACAAAATTAATGGATCGAAGCGATATGTTCATTTGTATGCTTGCAAGGGAAATCCCTTGGTTATTAATTTTGTGAATATTTTTTGTAAAATAAAACAATATAAATCGACTATTATATTGAAGGAAGCAAACAATGGTAAAACTTGTAACTATTGGAACCATTTAAAAACCAAAAAGTTCGTTTTTAGGTTGTCAAGGCCTTTTTTATTATTAAGATTTCTACTTGAACCCCACGGCTCGACGGACATGGCTAAATCAACTCGTCTCGTCGCGCTGATCAAGAATATATATACTTTATGGGTCTCCGATGTCTCCTTTTCAGTGTTACAAACATTATGACAAACTTATAATAATATTAACTGCGTGAAGAGTATAAAAATAAAATTCGATGTTTAAAGTGCGTCAAGCACGAATGTTGTCGTACGAGCTAAGTGTTCTCACTTCAAGCACGTGTTTTTAAGTACAACATATCTTTAATCATTTGCGTTTTCTTTAGTTATAACACGATTAATCGAAAACATGCGATTAATCAATTAATCCATTAATTGATGCAATTAAAATTATCCGAAAATTTACTTCCGATTAATCGACTACTTAATATAACTGATTCATTTTCTTTGCTATCACTAGTTTTGTTGCATTTTCAGTAACCATAACAACTTCAACAACAATACATCTTAATTTAAATACTTTTCTGACACCAATTCAGTCTTGTCTTAAAACCAAAAGATCTTCAAACCAGTAAAAAGAAGATTAACTTTGGTTATACCGATGTTGTAAATATTGTTCTAAGTTTATGTTTTGTATGATTTTGAAAATTGATTTTGAAATTTACTTAGTTAGTGGAGATGGGTCAGATACTTATAGTGTCAAATTTCAGTCCCATACTAGTAAAAAAAATAAAAAATGGTTTTTCAATAAGAAAATTAAATTGAATCTGGGTTTGTGTGAGCGAAACCCCTCCTGGTGGTCCGATTTGCCTTGCGTAAAGTTTCATGTAAAATTTTAGCTCTCTAGCTCAAATACTGAACGACTGGTTTGCATACATATAGACAGACAAGCGGACATGGCTAAATCAACTTGCCTCTTGGAGTGTAAATTTCTAGAACATTTAGGCAAATTACAACTTAATGTGTATTAAGTATTGTACAATCGAAGTTGGTGTCAGACCGCCATTTTTCACTCTGAAAAATGAGTTTAAGAGAATGCCATTGAGGATGACTTACCAAATTGCAACTCCACTGTCTTCATTTAAGATCGTCGCATACCCCATTCCCTCAATTACTAGTTTAAAAAGAAATGAGCCTGAAAACTACCAAAGCTACAAATCTCTTGCATTGCAAGTTCATGCTATTAATGTCAATACATAATTTAAAATATATTTTGAAAAAATTAAAGGATTACAATACTTTTGCTTTTGTTCTGACATCTCCTTATCTCTTCTTTTACATACAACATGCCTTGTTTAACCCAATTCTCACTGTGAATTGTTTACTTGAGATTTATTATGTATTTGGCATCACTTTTGTATCTTTCATGTTATTGACATTGGTTGAATAGAATTGTACAATTGAATCACAACAATCAAACTCTCTTCAGTAGTCTACTATAAATTCAATACAGATGTATTAAAGTTGTAAAATTTGTCATGTTCATTGAATTGTTCGAAATATTTTAGTATTTGTCGACACTTTGAAAGCTTTCTTGTGCTCTCCTCTACCATGAACTCAAACCGGAACTACTATGTTCGTAAGCTTTCAAATGGTTTTTAAGGTCATGCCAACTCTTTAGTAATAAAAACAAAATTCATTTATATCAATGAAAAACTTAAGTGAAATAAGAGTTTTCCATTTAAAAAATCCAAGACTTAGGGTCACTTAGGGTCCATCAATTTTACTCTTAATGTTAGCTGAAGTCATAGGAATACATTGCTTAATTCAACAAGATTTATTTATTAAACATAAATTAAAAGTTTCTTCAATAAAAAGATATGTATTATTTTAAATTTGATATAAATCGTAACAGTGTAAATGAATGCAATAAATTCCGTGTGAACTCATAGGCTAAGAATACAAATCGCCCGTAATATTTTGGTGTCTCGTAGCGAAGCAAGAAATTTACAATTTCTAATCCGAATATAATCAGAAAACGATGACCAAATGTAGAATTGGTAGCATTCCTAAATAAAATCCATAAAGATATATAACATATTTTATATCAATAAATTTTTACAGGACATAAGTACCAATTGAATAGGGGAGACGAAAGTGCTACACCCATAAGGCTACCAAAATCACGTGCCAACATAAATATGGGACTGGATTCATGACGTAAATAACCGGTCTCCGGACACCATTTGAAGGCCTTACAACATTTTATAGTAAGCAATACTCTGATTTATTGTATTATGGTTACTTACCTGTCTGACAGACCAATGGGGATCCAATTGCATGCGTAGCTTACCAAAATATATGAAAATAGGTACCAATCCAAAAGCCAAAACAGTGAGTACTGTCGTTAATCGTGAACGTGAATACAAAAATATTATATTCCTTTCGAAAAGGAACAGCAAATGAACGGCCAAATAAGTGCCTAGAAAACACTGATGCAGAAATTCTGTACCCAAATAGAGACGACTCAGCCACATGAGTCCAATGCAGAACGTAATAAAAGCATATATGGCATAACGACAGCTTTTGGTACGTTGAAATTGAAACCGATCATAGCAATAAGGCAACAAATATGAACTGAGAATGAATATGAATACGGTAAAAGACATTGTATGTGTACAGGGCAGACCACCAGAGGTCTCACAGCTCAAAGGATATTGTGCCAAAGCAGTAGAATTATTGTGACGTTTGCCTGTGGCATACAGTTCTCGTAGCAACCAATAAGGGCGTGTTTCCGGATAAACCCTAAAATAGAAAACATAATGTGCCGGTATCAAAATTAGCTAAAAACCTAATTATATAAACACACAAACCATTTTAACCATGAATTCAAGGTATTTACCACACTCAATGCACACACTAGACGCATTAGCAACTCCTGATGGAAGACTCCGACTAATGGTACAAATATATCCATTAAATTCGAAGTCTCAAAGTATTTACTGAAGTTAAACCAAACTGACTCGGCAAAATCCAAACTGTTTGCAAATAATAATATAGAAATATACTATAATTTTTCTTGTATTAAACCTTCAACACTTACTGCTCTTGAACCCATTGATTAATATGAAGTTCTGCTCTTAATATTTTATGATAAATATTTTCAAAACTTAAAATGACTGCCATAATGCTTTTGATTTAGTTAAATTTGGTTACAATCATTATTTTTATTTTGTTGCATCTATTTGCCGATATCAGCTGTTTTGGAACGCATGCGTGTTACCAATAGTCAAGGGCGGCTAGCTAAGGGATGTTTTTCCTTTCAAATCATTATAAACTCATCTGTACCATATACCAAAGATGTTTCTTTAAATCTATTATTTGAATTAATCTTTATTTATTTGCATGTCATCAATGCTCAGACTGAGGTAAAACCTTGATTTCATAGTTAACTTTTAAGAAAAGGATTGAATGATGGTTCAAAGTTTTCATACATTCTGTCAAAAAAGTACCGGGAATTTATAAATAAAACAACATTTTTACCTTTAATCATCCAAATTCAAAATGGGCACCATTTGCTCCAGTACATCTATGCCAACGGCATTTCCAATCATCGAAACATTTTTTATAGGCGCTTTCCAGGATGGCCTTCAGTTCACGCGCCGAATTTTGTTTTATGGACTCAAAACGGGTGCCACGAAGCGGCAATTTTAGTTTTGGAAAAAGGAAAAAGTCACAGGGGGCCGTAATGATGCGTTCCATGAATGTGGGATCGGAATTACAGTGATCCAGCATGTCCGAAGCGACCTGTTCGCGATAGCGTTTTTGAAGAAAATTCAGCTCTTTTGACACCAGTCGCGCGGCCACCTTTCTCATGCCCAAAATATCAAATAAAATCGTACGTGCTGACTCGTGGGATATGTTGAGCTCATGTGCTATCTCTCTCAAGCTGGTATGAACGTTTTCGAGCACCATTTCCTTAATTTTAACGACGTTTTCGTCGGTAGAAGCCGTCGATGGGCGTCCGGAACGAGGCAAGTCTTCGACCACTTCACGACCGTCTTTGAAGGCTTTGTACCACTCATATGCCCGAGTTTTCGATAGAGCATTATTGCCAAAGGCCTTTTGTAATATTCTCAATGCATCGGCACACGAAAATTCATTCGCGACACAAAACTTTAAACAAATTCTTTGTTCAACGAAATCACTCATAGTAAAAAATCGGCACGCACTATTGACATCGACTTACTTAACCAGCTGCTATAAACAAACTGGTCGACAGATCCCGCTCAAACTTGGCATAGTAATTAAGGACAGTTGTACCAATCTAGGAAAAAAAAATTTACCTGCCTATAAAGGTCTCCCACCTTCGGACACAACAACCCCCCCCCCCCAAAAAAAAAACACAAACACCTACATTCGGAAATGTGGGTACTTTTTGATCCATTCTCGTAAAGTTCATAATCACTTTTTAAAATCAATCAATTTTGTCTTCGACTTGAGCAAAAATTGTAAATAAATAAATCTCTTAAACGGCTATGTGTCTAGAATTTACTAGAATAACATTCGTGGGCAAAATCATAAAGTTAATGAATATTTCAATTGATTCTTTACCATAACCTTTTTTACAATTGCAAGAAATTCTTCTCAATTTCATTGACATTGAAGAAAACCATGATTTTTAAAATTTGTTTTTAATTCTTCTTTTTTTTTAAATTTCATAAATATTAAATTACTTAAAATTTAAAGGAAAAATACAATACAATTTAGTAAAAATACCCTAAGCGAATTACTATAAATCAAATCATTTGCTTAATCGTTATAACTAAATGTATCTCTTCGAGAACTTAAGTACTTTTGTTTGGATATAAGCCTAAGTGAATATTTTCCTTATAAATAAAAATAGAATTATTGTGAAATTTATTTGAACTACTTGAATTGGCAGCGAAATTGCATAAAATTTGAATGAACCTTTAATGAATATAATGCAATTGTGATGATGGTGGATCTTTATGAGAGTATGAAAGTATGTAAATTTAATAACTAAGACTAAATCTTAAGTATTTTGTTCGATATGTTGGCAATTACAATATAATTTGAGTAAGTTTGACTATCTGCAACCACAAGACTCAACAACCATGTTGGGGAAGGTCTTCTGCGTTGCTGTATTATTACTATCCATGAAGACTAATTGTAACGAGGAATACTGTTTGGCGGTACAACAGGGAATCAGCTCTAAAGGCTTTTGACCACGTTTCGTTGATAGAACACGCTGTAATTGAAGACAAAGGAAAATTTGGTGATGATGATGATTTTCAAATTATTTTGTGAGTTTTACTTACAGCCAAGAAAGAACTGTGATGTGATGAAGATTGCGTTACACTCGCTACAGTGCTACATGAACCACGACAGAAATATGCATCATAGCCTCGTGGTTGTATGATCCAATCACCCCAACCGATCTCATCGAATGATATATAAAGTTTCTCACGACAACATTCAGTGACACCATTCGAACAATTGATGCTGCGTTTGGAACGTGTCTGACGACGTCTATTCTGTGTATCCACCATTATAAATGGTCGATAATCTTTATCAACCGATATCATTTCATCCATAGACTCAATGTCACAGGATTCACATGATATTTGTATCAGATGACTAAGATCATGATTGCCAAACCAACGTTTAATGGGCCATTCAATATCAATTTTCATCCATTCATCTATAAAAATAATACACAAAAAAAATGTATTTTTTAACATGAAATACAAATATTTATCAATTTTCCTAAGAATAATCTAACAAAACCAATTTCAATTTACACAAAATGGTAACAAAATGATTATTTACACTCAAAAGTTATTCACCTTACAAAAAATCAAATATTAAATAAATATAATTGAATAAAATATTGTGATTCTCTAAAAATCACGTACTCAGCAACTGATAGCATTTACTTTCAATGATGAAGATTAAAGATGGAATCGAACCATGGGACTGCCATATAACTTGGCTTGTCTTCAAAACAATTTTTCATCTACAAGTGATTGGAGGTCAATCTTTTTCTAAGTATAAACGATGAAAGTCCAAGAATGCGATACTATATAAACAGATTTCCGCTAATTCTAAAAGCGACTAAGTATGTGTCATAGAGACTAATCAGAATAATGATATTCAATCAAAGTTATAATTACCTTGAACATCAACAGTTTGTATGGCAATTGTCTTTGCAACTGGAAGATAATGTGAGTTGAGTTGTTGTTGGACTTCCGAAACAACAATGGAATGTTGGGCTAAATGAGTTTCATTGCGAATTCTCGAACGATTGTGTTTATTCTTATATAACCACAATACAGCAGTACTGACATCAAAACCGTCAGCATCGGCATCATCGATCTTAAATGAAAAGCACATGGAAGGATGTGCATTAAGACGCTGGCACTCGCGTTGTTCTACAAGAACAAAAAGAAGTTCATCAGTATTTATAACAGATACAAAATTTTCGATATTCTTACCACGCTTTAAGAAGATAAATTTTTTACTCGTACGCGCATAATAATCATCCAGATCTTTGTTTTTGTTGCCATCTTCTTGTGGTTCAATTGTTACACCTTCATATATTGGTTTAGGCAACCCAATAGCAGATACATTGGGACGTTCCTTGAGTCGCAGCTTCTCAAGAATCTGTTGTTTAACAAATTCAATGCGTAAACGTGTCAGTTCCTCTTCAGTTATATGCTCCACTTGTTGATTACTCTCACATTTAGGACATCCGCCAGTAGTAGCAGGTTTCTTTGTTTCAGTTGTGTTCGCAGGTGTGGTGGGTGTAACTTCAACATTTTTATCATCAAGAGACTCTGTCTGCGATGTATTACGACTGGTCAAATGTTGTGGTGTTGTTATTTCAGCGAATATCTCAGTATCAATTGGGTGCATTGGCGGTGGCTCCACATCGGTTTGATTCTCTTCAACTGAATCTACTGAAACCGATGGGGCCACCGATAATTGTTCATTGGCTTCCTGTATACTGTGTTGAAGGGGATCCAGGGCCAAGTCTTGAAGCATAGTTTGAGGTGTTGGATCATCACCAAACATGCGATATTCCTCATTGGATTCATCATAATTCAATTCTACATCCTCATAGTCAACATCAATTAAATGCTGCCAGATGCGTGGCATTGTTTTCAGTTCTTCAGGTGGCACTCTGACACGTCCTTGTTGTTGTTGTCCCTGAGTGTTACTTAAGGCAGTCTTCCGTTGATAAATGCGCTCTTGCTCTTCATGGTGAGCCTTTTGATGGGCCATGTGACGCCTTAGACGTGCATAATATCGTCGATTTGAATTATTGTTATCATCATCTGGGGCTTCCGATTCCCGGTTGCGTGCACGTTGGTGCGCGTGCGTCTCATGGCGTCTTTGTTGCTGCAATGGCGTCTGCTGGTGATGTGCAGCATGTTGCTTAGCATGATGTGCAGCAGTTGACTGTTTTGTGTGTTGCTGATATTGTTGTGGCTGACGCACAACAAGTGTATGAAATCCGGAAGATTCTGGCTCCCGGTTACTAGGCTGTGAGCGTGCAATGCTATTATTCTCCAGAGCCAGACAAAGCAGCAATAAACATATGATGAAACATGTAGCCATTTTTTTCTTCTGTTGTTTTAGTTGGAATTCTTTTAGGTTTTATTTATGTTTTAATAAATGTATTTTCTTTTGTTATATAAACCGAAATTTATTGTATTGTTGTGTTGCAATTTTTAATTTATTTATCTTTTTTTTTTTTTGATTAAATTCAATTTTAATATTTGTATTTAACTTTGCTTGGTCACTTGAAGACTTTGGTGTTTATTTTTTTTTTTTGCTATCTCTTTGGTAGCATTAATAATTCAACTGTAGTTCTTTGGCTTTCAAAATGCATAGATTTTGAAATATTTGCACTTGGTATATTGAGTTTGTTTCGAGAAAAGGTTCTTATAGTTTTTACACGTTTTTTCTCTTTTTCACCTTAATGCATATTTTTTGTGTTTTTTTTTTTTTTTTTTATTTAATTTTAATTAATTGATTTTGTAAATTTGTAAATTATTTTTTTAATTTATTTAGGCATTAATGGGTTTGTTGATTAATTTGTGGTTATCTGCAAGATACAATAAGAGGGAAATATTTATTTTAGTTATAAGGAAATGGAGAAAAAAGTGCTGACTTTCTTTTACTTTTATTAAATCAAATGAAAGTCTATACATTTCTTAAAACCAAAACTAATCTTAAAATCTAAATAACTCAATATAACTATATAATGAAGAAAACGAAACAGCAGATCCTAGATCTAGCTCTCTTATCACCTACAATTCTAACTCTTCCTTTCTCTAATGTTTTCCTTCAATCTATCTAATCTGGTGAATACTTTGCTCTTTATGATGACATATCCAACTACTTTTAATCATTTTATCTAAATGCTTAACAAATTGCATCTGTTCCGGAATAAATGATTTAAATAAAGCTTAGTTTGTCACGTACACTGTCTTCTTTTATAAGATTTTTTTGTTTTGCATGTTAAATTTTGCAACTTTTGTCTGAAATTGCATCATTTTTTCGTTTTCATTGTGTGTTTTATTCACTTGAAAAATGTTGCATCAAGTGTTCTAAAATGCAAATTAATATAATAAGTTTATGAAGCTTTAAATGTCACATAATTTCATTTTTTTTTTTCACCTTTCCTAAACAATATTTAAGTGTAAGTATATGAAATCTTTCGTTATCAAATATTTTTTTTTTTTAATTTTTTTTTTTCTTAAATATAATTAATTTAAAAAAAAAAAAAAAATTAGTATATAAAAAATATTAATTGATGCGTAAATTAGAAATAATACTATAAAAAAAAAATTAAATTATAATAAAATGAAATAAATTATTGAAAAATAATTTTAAATTTCCATATTATTAAGTATACGCACCATATGTAATGCAAATACATATACACGTCACTTTTGAATGAATTTCAATATTTTGTAAAACAATTAATTCGGAATTTAATTGTTAAAAACTTCAAGAAGCAACAAACCAAACCCGATCAATGATTTTAATTAACGCAATAATTGCTGACTTAGAAGCCGCGCCACGGAAATTGAACCCGGACACTCAATAATCACTATATAATAAAAACGGAACAGCAAACGTAACTACAACGAATAAGTGGTTGTGAGTTAGCGTATAAGTGTGCGTATGTGTGTGTGTGCTTGTAGCTGTGTATGGCTTTGAGTGTCACTAAATAATGTTGTAGCACGTTTTGAAGATTGGATTGGTTTTCTAAATAAATGAAACGTCACCGTAAACGAGTTTTGAATGAATGAAGCCGCTACGCGATTACTAGATGAATTTATGCTCTTTGGACATATGTTTCGTTCAGTCGGCTCTGTTCCCGAATGCCAAACGGTTTGACCAACAACGAACAAGTGCACGATCGAAATCGTTCAAAACTCTTTCTCTTACTCATAACATTATTCACATACAACAGAGAGTATGTGTGTGTGTGTTAGTGAGATAGATATTGATATTGAGAGAGGGCACTCATCTAAAAGAGTAAGCTCTTGAAGCGTGTCGGGTCGTGTCGCGTTGATATGCGATCGTAAAGCATGTAAAAGAAAACGAACAAATAAGAAAAAAAAATTCCCATCAAACTCTTTTCTTTTTCTTACAGAAGCATATATTATCCAAGAAGAGAGAGAGGGACTGACACACACAGACACACACACATAATGTAATTTTTTGATTTATTGCATCAGCTAAGAAGTTGGCAAGAAGGTGGCAGGGGCTCGGAGGAAGAAACTTTTGCTTGTAAGAATAGACCACAACGTCAATGCTAACAAATGCCAACAGCGCATAAAACTGAACAAAAATTATTAAAAGAGAACAAAATTGCCAAAAAAAAAAAAGAAAAAAAACTAAAATTAAACTTAACATTATTGTTACAAACGTGACCACACACCTGTGTGTCTCAAAATTGCTTTGTGGATTGAAAATGCTGCTGCCAATGGAAGTGGAAATGTGTCGATTGAAATAAGAGTACACAACAACTTAGTCACACACCCCCAGCGTGCTACCAAAGGTTTATCGCTTAAATGACGTTTAACTGATGTGTCGTTTTTGAAATGATGATCCACAACAGCGTCACTATCATCATCATCACATTGTGACTATGACATGAAAGCTTACACGCGTCAAATGATCTATCATTTCAAAAATTTTATAAAATTGTTGCTCATTTCTTCATGGCTTATCAATAAGTTTAACACATTTCCTGTGTTTTCATTAACTATGTATATAATTATGAACATAATGTAATAGATGTTTGCACTTCACCTGACCATTAGGCACTCGTTGTAATCATGATTATGTTTCCATATGCCAATTGATTATACTAGGAGTATAGTCACAATCGTAGATCTACATATTTATATAAGTAGAAAGTGTGCCGTGGCAAAGTATTGCGCATATTACGATAATCGTTTCAAATTTTATTTCAAATATATTTAATCTTTGCCATTTTACACTTCACAATAATAGTGTTGAGTTGATATTATCATTTCAGTCTGATGTTTGTAACATATGGAACCACATATCAATGAACTATAGTAGACATTGCACATAAGGAATAAGTTAGTCCTTGTTTAAGCAGTTTAACAATTTATGAAATGAAATTTTGTACATGATATTAGCTATAATAAGAATTATCTATTTCCACCAATTTGTTCATATTCTTCTAATAGAGCGTTCATTATTGCACGCATAAAGAGTCACTTTTCTTCTTCTTCGTCTTCTGTGTCTCGGCCTTGTCCTATGTCGAGACGGCCCTCCTTGCACAATGTCTCAAAGCTCGTTTTACAAAGTGTTTTATTTTTGTTGGCCGAAGTTTTTGCGTACCGGCTGCCACCTGACGTATATGTCAGTAACCTTCCCTATCTATAGTTTTAGGTACCGCCGTAAACTCCAAGAGGAAATGATCCGTCGCCGCAATATACTCCACTGGACCCGACAGAGTATGCAGCAGAATGGAAAATAGAAATTAAATAAAATTCCAAACAACTAATATAATAACTATTATTTTTCATTTATACTAAAAGAGCAATAATAATAATACAATAAAAAAAAAAAAGTATCTAAATATTCGGCGAGAATTTGTTTCTTCCAGCAAATTATATTTGTGACGTTTGAGCAACTTAGAAACGTGATTTTTTGTAATTAATAGAATTATCAATAAATTGATAAGTGATTTCATTTGTATCAAATTTTATTTCAAACCAAACACGTTCTAGGAAATTGTTAAATCAGATTAATAAAGGGAATTTTCCTCTTTTCAATGGCATCATCATGTGATTATTTCCTCAATAGAGTTACTAGAACACTACTGGCAAAGAAATAGTGAATGGAATATACAAAATTAATAAGAACTTAAGCCTTAAGAAATTAAATAAAAAAATGAGTAAATATAATTTGGAAATTTAAGACTAATTTAACAAAGTCAATCTTCAGTTGTCTTTAAAACGACGAACAAATAAATTGAGGTATCAGAAAATTGACAAAATAAAATAAATGGGGAAATGATTTCCACCAGAATGAATATTACAAAACAATTTATTTGTTAAAAGAAAAAATAAAACAAAATATTGCGACAACAATTAGAAAATTATACATAGATAATCAATAGATTCGTCTTGTAGTTCAAAACAATTAATTCGTGAAAAAATAAACTCTATTCCAGAATTTTGTTACAATTGCTAAGAAGTCTTCCAGAAATATAGTTTTTAACAAAACCCGAAGTTTAACAAGAAAATGCAAAATATTTAGTTTTCAATATCAACGCATTATTAGAAAAGAAATTCTGGCATTCATATATCGGACAAATATAACAAAAAAAATTAAAACACTTTAATCAGAATTAAAGTTTAAGAATAAAATAAAAAGATAAATAACATTTTGATTTTTAAAGTAAATGGTTTCAAATATTTGAGATTTATACATTGATCATTATTGATCAAAGTCTTTTAGATCAAAACTATTAATAAGAGTTCAAAAACTATTTAATACTTTCGTTACAACAAAATGGAGAAAACTTTCAGACAAATGCCGTTTTTAAATAAAACGAAAAAATATTTAAATTGACTGCAACTTTCCACGTGAAGAAACAATGAATCACTTTTAAAAGATAAATAAATAAATAATAATAGTATTTTCAAAAAATTAAAGCACTACTATTTCATCAATTGTTTTTTATTGTAAAATATTTAATTTCTTTGCTATGAGGATCTTTTAAAATTGACGTCAAATTGATTTCAAAAAATCCGTCGCATTTCCCAATCAATTGACCTGATACTGCAGTTAATGACAAATGTCGTCATCGTCAAGCTCTTCTTAACACCATTGAATTATCACTTAAAGTTTTTCCACATTACAGGATGTGATAAGCAAATGACAAAAAAAAAACTGCAAATCGACAAATCATTCAACGAAAATTATTTTATAATATTAAAAACAATTATAAAGAAAAAAAAATTCCACAATCATCTTATTTTTCTAGTACTACAGCAATGATTTTCATAAAATGTATTAACAAAATACTTAGTAATCCACATTACCATTATAATTAAATTAAGTGAGTCACTTTTAAATGAAATTTTATAGAAAAGAAAACCTGCTTTAATCAACATTAAAGTAACGTCATCACTCACGCAAAAGCTGCGTGATCAATCATCTGAACAAAATGTTTATAAAGTAAAAATGAAGAGTGCATGAAGGGTGCTTAGCTCTCAACCTAATCTGAAATATACTCTCAATAAGTTCTTACATATACGACGAGTATGCACATATGTTTTTGAAAATACAAAAAAAAAAAAAAGAGTTTGAGACATATGCATATAGTACAAAGTACAATTAGTGATTCCCACCACCCTGAGTATAGTACTTCACTTTGATTCTTCCATATACACGCTTATCTTATAGCAAAAGCAGCACGCAGCATTTAATAAAGTTATTGACAAGGCAGAATTTCCAGGCAATGGTGATTTTAATGGAATTTTTTCCAAATACAACTTGCAAGAAATTACAAATCTTGGGATTTCTTTATTTAAGAAATATAAGCAAGGGTACCTAAAATGAGGCCACGAACTTGAGCAACTAAAAATGCGATGAGCAAACTGACGGAGAAGACAAACAAACTACATCGACAAACATATGTCCATAAAAGGGAACCAAAAAGAAAAGAAAAAATCAAATTAAATTTTATAAAACATATATAAAATAATCGGCGGACACAAAATAAAATATAAATCAGTTAAAAAAAATAGTCAAAAAATAAAATTAAACATTTACGAAGGCAAAAAAAAAAAAAAAAAGCACTTAGTTAATAAATCAGTTTTCATTTAATGTTAAATACATATGTATATTGGTTAAAACTTTAAACAAACTTATCCAAATAAAGGAAAAAAAAAATAAATAAATTTAAAAAAATGCTGCATTTAAAAATAATTTGAATAGAATAATAAATTTCGAAACATTAAAAAAAAAATATCGAATTTCAAGTTGAACAAAAAAATAAAAATAAAATAAGTAAATAACGAATAGATATTTGGACAATAACCACACTGTAGAATTTTAAATATCATTTTATGATTTTATATTAGAGTAAAAACAAATATGATGATTTTGTGCACACGTAGTACTATCAATCAAAACAATCAACTGGACTTTGTGTGAGTATTCTCTTAAATTTTAAGATATGACATCTCTTTTCCATATAAAAATCATACGTGTTGCTTCATTTCAGAAGGAAAAAATTTTAAATAAAATAAAAATATCCTCATTTTGTAGAATATGTTTTCTTATACTAAATTTTAATCAAGCTAAACAAATTTGTCATACTTCGATTTTATATGGTGATGAATAACACAAAATATATCATTATTAAAATTATCAGAAGAATATATATATATTATATTATATCATTTAACCGATGATAGAAACATGAGTCGCTATGAGTATTTTGTATCAAAAACCTTTGTATTTCTTAAGTATAAAAAAGAAGACTTCTAAAAATACACAAACATCAATGTTAACATAAAAAAAAACTAAAGTTTCTACAAATCAAACCAACATATGAAGAAGTAGTTGTTGCATTTTTAAAAATATTTAAATGAATCTTTTTTAGATATGCAACATTGAATATTCAATAATTAACAAGCCAGTGCTTTATCCTTCTGTTTAAGTTTCTAAAATTAAGCTAACTTTTATAAATAAATAATCCAATAATTAAACCAATGGGAACAAAATTTGAGTTTGCCATTATATAAACCTATGATAGACAAATTAGTTTTTATATCGTAAAATTGTCTATAAATATTCAGAATCTTAACATATGCAAATGACTGAATGAAATTATATTTGCCTTAAAAAGTATAAATTATTATTTGATTCATTTGATAACATTTACTTAGTTAGGTGGATATTTCAACAATAAGAATATGAAATCATAAGTATTAAATTCCAACTTACATTTTATTACATACAATATTTTGCTTAAAAAATCAAACTTTTTAATATTTCAAATATTCTTCAAAAATTTGATTTTTTTATTTTTATTATTATAATTTTTTTCTTTTTTCTTTTTTCTTTAAATTTTTACACTTCAAATTGTTTTCACATATTTATTGTTATTATTATTGTTGTTGTTGTCAGTTTCTTAATTATTTTTAAGTCATTTCTTGGTTTTTGCTTTTTTTTTAAATTGTATTTACGATTAAAATATTTTGACTTGTAATTGTTTATTGCATTTTAATTGGTAAATAAACACATTAACCTTTGGCACAGGAATTTTGTCTTTTTATTTTATGATTTATATTTGTTTGTTATTATTATTTATTTTTATTGTTTCTTATTAATCCTCAATAAGTAGAAATTTGGCTCTTTTAATAATTGAAATAAAAAAAAACTTCTTGTTTGCGATCCAAACTCTTAGAACGACGTCGTGTGAATAATTTTCATATTGGGTAAACATAATCCGCAAAGACTGTGTCCAATAATATCGACAATGAAAACGATGATGATGACAAAGACGACGACGGCGAAGATGAAAACGAAAACGACAAGTTCCACTTTTTAAATGAGAATGTATATATGGATTCTCCCAAAGAAGATTACAAACTAATACGAACTTGAAGTGGGTGAACAAAATGTGTGTGAGTTCTAAAAAGTTCATTATTTTTTGATAATGTCAAATCAAAGCATCAAAATAAATATGCGCAATTTTTAAATTTTCCTTCTCTCATCTCATACATATACACTCACACACACATACATACTCACACATACACACACGTCTGATAACAAAATCTGAAAAAAAATTTATAAAATATTGACCATTAGGGTTAATTTCAGTGAGAAACACATTTGAGTTCCCCCGATTACCCGATTGTGTTGTTAGTGCTGGTGATCATCATCATTCTGATTCGACTTCGGTATTGCGCTCGTTTATTTCGTTTATTTTTTGAACGTGTGCTGCTGATAAGATTATTTTTATAGTATGTAATAAGTGTGTATTTGCACCATTGACTTTCATTTTGTTTTTTGCCCTATCATCACTCGGGTCAAGAGATCGTTTTAACGTTGAGCGTGCGCTTAATACTTCGTGTTGTGCTTCGTGTTAAAATCCGCATGACAGCGAATATATATGTACATATTTCTTGTTTATAAATCACAACTCTCACACACACGAAGTAGAGGCGGTATCATCCAACAAGAGCGAAAGTTATGAAGAACCCACCCACCCACATACAATATAT
The DNA here is from genome assembly GCA_035041805.1 of Amiota mariae. Lineage (NCBI taxonomy): Eukaryota > Metazoa > Arthropoda > Insecta > Diptera > Drosophilidae > Amiota > Amiota mariae. The sequence goes on along the minus strand of JAWNKV010000370.1, from coordinate 17,268,564 downwards.
TGGATCGGAATCGGAATCAGAATCGAACCTCGTCAATACAACAAACAATCCAACGTGTTCGCTTACACTGGAAAGAATTTCTTACTCAAAATGTTAAGAATTTCAATTTTTTTATTGTTCGTGTAAACGAAGGAATTGTTTATTGCTTTGCTGTAATTACGATACTGAAACGATGTGGGCCGAATGCTTGACCGAATGATTTGCCTCATATTGTTATTGTTCTTGATAGTATTTATTACCAGTAAAAATTCTATGGTCGCACTTTTCTACTCTTGTTTCGCTGCTTTTTTTTGTGCCTTTGAGTAATAATGAAATGACTGTAAGTTCTAAAGTTCATTGATATTCCTTGGCTTTGCTGATTTATTTTCTTTAGTTTTATTGTTTTTATTTTCAATTGTTTTTGAATTATTTTTTTTTAATTGTTTTATGTTTTTAAGAAATCTAATCGTTTTATGCGCACATTGATTTTTTGTTTTATTTTTTATAACGTATGCCAATCTAAACCTACTGAAGTAAAATAATATTGTTAGAAAATGAATACATAGAACGAGTGCAATACGACACAACCAAGTTTGTATATATAGGCAAGAGAATTTGAATCCTTGAAGCTCTGCCCCTTTTTACATCCTTCCATTCTGCTAGGCACTTGTGGCTCGGAAATAATAAAAGCCAGAAGCTCCATGGGTTGATAAATATATTTATAGCTCAAGTTTTGCGTGTTGCGTCCTATTGAAGCCTATTTCGGCAAAAAACATCTATTGCCCTCAATAGAAAATACAGGAACATTTTGCAAATTTTTGTCACGTACTAAATTGTTCCCAACAAATTAATTGGAGGTACAGGTTTTTCCATAATGAAGCCAACCGGTCCAACTAATGTCGCAATGACGATGCGACTAATCCCCTTTCTTTTCTAATCACAAATTGGTACACCCACTTAATTATATAAAATTAACTTGTTTATAACTTAATTTTTTTTTATTTTGCCTTTATTTATTTTTATTATGACCTAGTAAGTTACTTTATAGTTATAACGAGATTAAAATAAGAGAGTTTTAAAAATTCTCTTTATCTGATTTTGGTTTCACTTTTAAAGCTAAAGTCTCCAACGCACATTATTGTAGGTACATTTTAAATGGTTCATTAAAGATAAACCATTTTGCTGCATAATACTATGGTAATCAATTTTTAAGATCTCAAGTAGCCCATTTATCATCATTGATACCATATAGAAATTAAACTTATTTTAAAATATTGGCATGAAGTCTGGCTGATTAAATTTATATTATAGAAGTAATATTACAAGAATATAATTCGAAAAAATCTATAAGAATCTTTGTTATTTAATATAAGTATACGAGCATATATAAAAAGAGTTATGGCTATATTTCTCCTTTTAGGTCGATATCCTTTTTGTCAGTTTCGATACCTTATGTATAGTGAAAATCGTAGAACTTCTTAATCGCCAAATAAGTCATATTTTTATTATTTCATCACTCAAAAAAACTTATTGCAGTTCACATAATACTCCTCGATGAATTTTTTTCCTTTCTGAAGAAAATCAATGAAAATTAACCCAAGCGCAGATGGAGTCCATTCATCCCTGTTAGTCAATTGTTTTGGCGGTTTCTTTGTATCAGGAGTGAAGTAATGGACCAATGTTTTATCGATGCAAAAAACCAGATTTATTGCTGCAAAACTTCGCCACTCACTCGATTGAAACCTTCTCATAATGACAAAGATCATGAAGTGAAGTTTAGATCGTTTCTATCTGTACATAAGTAGTATTCAAAGCTATTAATATGTAAATAGGGTCTTATCGAGATTCGTTGCTAACATGATTCATTTAAAGATAAAATAGAAGATGAAACAAATTTGCTTTTCCTAAATAATAAGTGTGTACAATATTATTAAAGAAACCATTAAGAAGGCATCTAATAAGGAAATATTTTATCTATTTATACATTAGTTTTTAAAATAATTCTTTAATTCCAATTATATACAATTATTATTGACATTTAGGAGTGAATAACATCCAATGTAGTTTAAATTAAAATGTAGTTTTCCTACATCTTTACTAAACGCTAAACAGAGCAGAACATTGTAACTATACTCATGTACATCGAATTGCAAGCGTTGCCAAGTCAAATCATATGCGGTATGCCACTGACAACTTGTCGTGCTTCATTCCATAATATTTGGTATCTTTTGAAGATATTTTTGTTCTGTGTTTGTTATTGATTTAACATAGATAAACTGAATTAAAAAACTTACAAAAGAAAAAGACTTGACTAAAGACAACTGCAATTATAAAATAACTAACTAAATTCAGACGAAATGATAAGATACTAATTACATTAATAAACTTAAGTCCATTGGACAACACACATACGACACGTCGTTCCAATAAAAATAAAATAATAAAACTAATAATAAGATTTCATTTTTAAAGGAAATACAATGGAAACTTTGCATCATATCATATGTGATAAAAATAGATACATAATTCTATTCTAATTTAAAATATGAATAAAAGATAAAAATTAAGCAGAAATTATTTACGGATCACCGAAATTCGGATACCTTAGACCGCCCAACATTGGGTGAAGAAAGAATTGAGCTAAACAAAAATTATAATTATAAATAGCTTTATCAAATATAAGTTCGATAAAATGAATAATAATCTTTTCAAATTTATGTAATTTGGATTAAATATATTTTAAAATTCTTATAATAAAAACTAAAAAAAAAATTATTAACTCGATTATTCTTATTGTTTAATTATTATTACTATTATTTCCTACTCCAGTAAACGGATCTCTGGATGTATCTGTTTTAAAATTTAGGTAAATAGCTCCGAAACTATAAGACTGACGGACCAATTGATTGTTATTATCATGTGGATCATTTACATATGTCTTCTCAGACACAAGCTATTTTACACGTTGCAGATATCATGATGAAGTGATAATACCAATTTACACGAAATAGTATGAAAGGTATAAGAAAACAACAAAGAAAAAAAGTGCGTAAATACTAATAAAGATACCATTTTATTTTTGTGACATATCATATATATGCCAGACAGCCAGCATAAGAGTAGAATTACTAGAACACTTTATATTTTATTGTAGTGCATGAAATGAACGCATGCCATCACTTCTGGGGCAATTCCCAAAAGGCCTTAAAAAACTAATTGAATCGTTAAATGATTACGATAAATAAAAATACAATAAAAGAAGAATTAAAGCAAACTTTATGAAAACGAAGACGACGACATCATCATTGAATCATCTTCAATGATGTTCATTCACTAGATCACAACGAGAAGAAATGGGTAAAGCGTGTAAATGTCTGTGAGAAAATTTAGATTTTTTTTTATATAAATTATAGACTCAAGTGTGTGAGTATGTATGAATGTATCTTCCATTCGTCTGGCGCATGACTCGAAAAATGGACTTTGAACGCAATGGATCAGTCATCATCATCATTATCATCATCAACAGCATCAGCATCAAGTAGAATATGAAGAAACTGAATTAACGCGCGTTCTAAATATAAGTATAAAAATTGCAGGGTAACCTTACAAATGCCCCACCTCCTGACAAGATCCAAAGTTTGATTAATGCAATCAATGTGTATGTATATTTTATGCTCCGTAGGGTATTCAATCGCAAGCTCGTTTGTTATCTAAGTATCATTCATTCCGAGTTAAGATGGTTCAAGTATTCGTATCATCAATTAATATTAAAAAAAAAAATATAATAATAATAATTTTATGTTAAAATGAAATGGAATGGAATATTTTCTGTAATGTACTTTTTATTATTTTCGATTTTGATTAGAATTTGTGTGTTTCTCTTAGCTAAATTTAAAAAAATATTGTAATAATTATAAACAACTTATTTTTGAATTGAAACCATTGATGCCTGATTAGGAGCAGGAATCACGCAAAACGCACATGCCACCTGTTGTGTTCTTTCGATCACCATACCACAACTTACAATACCACACGAGGGTTGCATAATAAGTACATGGACTTGATAATTTTATTTCTCAATGCCTTTTAGAGCAATTCACTTAGCCCATAGTTTACATATTTTTTGCTTCATTCTAAATAATAAGTTTAATCAAAATACTTGAGATCAAGACCGCGTTACTTCACATGACCATTGTTGGGCTCCAGAATTTCCTATTGATAGAAGATCACTTCGTTCTTTGCTAAATAGAAGTGTTTTATCTTTAAGATATTGCTGAATCGGTCAAAAATCGTTGTGTGTGGATCTCTCATTCGTCTAGAGAAATTATTTATTTTTAATATACTTTCAATAAATACTGGAATGCATTCGTACTTAATTCTGAAAATCAATTGAGTTGAATATTCAAATATTGCATTTTTCTTCTTTCTTTTTTTTCTTATTTTGATCCCCTTTTTTTTTGGTCTATCAAGCATCGATGTCACTTGCCAATACCAGAATTATATCATACAGCCCTCGTATGTGTATATTTCAAGGCAAGAGCGATTATTTCACTCGCAAAGTTTTTCGCACTTTCCAGCAAACCACATCTTTATCTTTGTGGTATTGAAATCATCATAGGTTTTTGGTCTCACATCAAAAGAAAACCCGCCAGCATCAGAGCAATAGTCAATTTTTTTGTTTATTATTTTCGAAAAGGAATTTTTATTTTCATTTTTGGAATTTCTTAAATTTTATTAAATTATTTGTCTATTTTTTTATTTTTTTTTTTAAGCGATAATGAACTTTTTGGTAGTACATAGTTGTACTTATTCCTCTGTTTTGCGGATTTTATTGAGGTATTAAAATTGTGGGTGTTATCAATATTAACATATTGAATTCAAGTATGTCTGGCCGAGTTCCGGTTGAGAATAAGAAAAATTTACTTATAAAACAATTTAATTACTAATTTAATTATTCAATATTACATATTTATTTAAATAATCAAAAATATAATAATAACATTTGTAATATCACAGGACTTTCATGTTGATAATTTTTTGCAAATATACAATTTTTAATTTAAAATTGTATTCTCTACATTTTGTTCTACTTTAATATGATTCACTGTATTTATGTACTATAATAAATCAATTCTGAAGATAATTGTTCATTTGCTATGTTCTTGGATTCTATGTTATTCACCCACAAAGGCCTAGGTTATACTTAAGGTTTATTTATAGAAAAGCTTAAGTCCCTGTTCTATAGTTCAATTTATTGATAACCAAGAAATATTTGTTAGACAGCGATTTTTTTTTTTTTTTTATTATTATTTTAAATTTCTAACAATTTTAGGATTAATTAGATTAATTATATACAAAAGAAAAATAGTTGAATGTTTTCTATAAATTATCGAATAGTTGAGTATGAGATTTTTTATTATATTTATAATTAGTTTCTTAAAAACTATAAGTAATTTTGTTGTAAACAAATTGTTGATAGAGAATTAGGTTATTTCAATTATCTCCGAAATATGTTTAGCAACTACTTGGTGACTACTTTTAATTTGGCGAGTACACCCAGTAGAAACCAGCAATATCATTGGAATGAGCATCATCATGTTTTCAGATTTCTTTTCTTATTATCAGCATCTGATGATTCTTGGACCATCAGAATATTTGCAAAATCAACTTTCCATGGTCAAAAAGGGCTAAAGTAATGGAAATTAGTGGCCCACATAAAAAAAAAGTCTTATCAACATTCATTAAATCGGGGATGCTATTCCGCAGTAATATTGAATGGTTCCACTATTCCGCAAAGCGACACTGTCAAATACTTTGGGGTGCATCTGGACCGGAGGCTAACTTGGAAGACAACTAAGGAAATTCAGTTGTGGAGAACAACAAGTAACTCCAACATTGAGATACTACAAAGGTATAGGTTTGCTAGAAACTGACATTTATATTAGCCGCCTGAAAAGGGTCCATGTGTTAGATCTTCCACATAGATCACACTGGACAACAGCATATTCTTTTGCCTGGAACATTTTAAATCATTTTTAGCTAATTTTTAACCCTGATTTCAAATATGTTATTAGTTTTATTTCCAGCAGCTCTAGTTTTTGAGATACACGTACTACCTTTTTTCTTACCCTCATATGGAGTTTTTTTTCACATTACACAGGACAACAAAATCAATTTATTTTTTTCCAAGAAATATTTGAAGGATAATTAAAGATCACTGATTTCGAATCTGAACTCAATTTTAATTTATCAGCTCTAGTTTTGAGATATAGCTACTTAATTCGTTCTTACCCACATATGGAGATCGTTTACATTATACAAGGCAACAAAATCAGTTTTAATTATTTTCCAAGAAATATTTCATGCTTCGAGGTCACTAATTGCAAATCTGTCTTCAGTTTCTTTCTACAAACATCTAACGGACTCCACACAAAGTAGACTTAAAAGAACTCATCCTATGTACCTGACTGATAGTAGCCCAACTAACTATATTGGTTGAGTTCGCTGGAACCTCACCAATCCTGTGATGTGTGATCTGAATGAAGGTTGTTAACCCCATATGACTCAATCAGAAACAATAATCCGAATCAGATGTATGAATCATTTTTATTTGAGTATATTTAAATTATGATAATCTATACAAGAAGCTATTATCATACGACATTATTGATTATCTAATAGGTTTCTAGAAAACTGTATAACAAATTGTATTGTATTACGTCTATTAATCAAGTTTACAATTGAATTGGTACCGTAATTAACGAAAATAACTACAATAAACAATTTTAGTAGATTTCGAGTTAAAAGACTTTGACCTAATAAAGAAAACACGAGAATAAAAAAATTCAGTAACAAAGTCTGAAAGGTTTTAATTAGAGAAAAGAAAAGAGTCTTCACGCCTACGCAAATAAACAACAAGTCTAATCGCAGCAGTCTGTTGTATACAATATTACTTTATGACTTTTCTTCTATTGATATGTAGTATTTGATTGACTAATTGAGTAACGACGACAAATGACTTAATCGATTCAATACATTTTCATGGTATCAATTCAATAAATTCGCATTGCACGCAATACATTTCAACGCAACGCAAGTTACTTAGTACTGAGTAGATTCGATTAAGTTCGAGCTTTACGATATGTAAACTGGACTTTGATTTGATCACGTTGCAAGAGAAGTCGTAATCAATGTCGTAGCCGGTTTAATAATTCACGCGTGCCTTATCGAAAAGCAATCGGTCAAATGATTAGTGGCTGCAATGTAATCGCATCAAGTGCTTAGATTATGAGTATTCCGACAACTCGCAAGTACATACATAATATATTGTTACTCGTATGTACCACATACATAGAACCTCAAACGGCGTGTATTTTGTTAAGCCCACCAAGACGGCTATGCTTATCAGGGCAGGTTGGTTCAGGGCTATTTTTTGTTCAAGAAATACTAAATGCTTATTCATCACGGAACTTATTGTCAATAATTTTTACCAACTCATTAATTTTTTGTAATTGAGTGATGTGTTTGTATGGTTGGATTTGACAAGACATTTTATTTACGACAATTTGCCCTTCAAATGTTTTGGGGGTATATAAATATGTTTGATTAAAGATTGAATTTGTCATGTTTTTCAAGAGATGGGTTTAGTCTCAACTTTAAATAAGTAATAACCAAACGTATAGGTGATAGGTGGTCAATTTAAAGGTTTGAGTGTAAACTATTATATATATTCGATAACATTTGTAGTAGTGACAGCGGATTAACCATGGAAAATAAAATTGAGCAATTTCAGCATATTTTGCTTTTATACTTCCGAAAAGAGAAGTACACAACTCAATCCTAAAAAAATATGTGTGATGTATACGAAAAAGATGCTATAAAATAAGCCAATGTCAGCGCTGGTTTGCAAAATTCCGTTCCGCAGATTTTTAACGGTAAAGATGCAGCATGTATTGTCCGCCCATTGGAGGCTGATGACGAGACATTGATTGATGAACACCGCCGTTATTCTACGCGAGAGATTGCAGAAAGGTTTAATGTATCAGTGGAAAGGTACCTTAAAAAACTTTGATACATAAACAAGCTTGATACTTGAATTCTGCATGAGTTGAAGGAAATTCACCACACTGAGCGTGATATTTGCCATTGATTGCTCAAACGTAACGAAAATGATCCGTTATTGAAGCGAATCATAGCAGGCGATGGAAAATGGGTTGTTTAGAATGACGTCAAGCAAAAACATTTATGGAGTAAGAGAGATGAACCGCATCTTACCACATCAAAGGCAGATATTCACCAGTAATGCTGTCCAATTGGTGGAATTGAACATAAGTATATCCTTCACTTTGAGCTGCTGCCGTGGAATCAAACTATCAATGCGGAATGTGTCAGCATTCCAAATTGGACAAATAAATCAAAGAAAAACACCGCGGACTAGCCAATCGACCGTTTACATCTTTGATCACTTGGCAAAAATTATCGGAATTATCCAACATATAATCGATTAATACTTAAAAGCGATATGACTTTTCACACACCCAACATACTATATTATATTATATTTTTATATAAATACATGCTAGCGAAACCAGGCACACGTTTCTACGACCTGCATTTTTGGATCAACGGTGAAAACGTACAATCTACTTATTGTATACGGAAAAAAAACATCTATATAGATAAACGTGGAGATGTGAAATTGAAATATTTTGTTTCTAATTAATTAGATAGATAGATATATACATATTTTAGGAAGATAATTTAAATTTTTCCCTAAGTTTGAGCTAAAATTGAAATTTCTTTTGTAGCATGTTAAGAAAAGATTTATAAATAATAATAGAACTGCTTCACCACTTCACACTGCTTTCTGTTGTCTACGACGTTATCGACACAGTCAAACTATGTGGTTAATACAGTTCACTGCTTTGATTTTGGAAAGTGATGGAAATGATCGTCATATGTCTGCCAATATCCGCAAAAACCTTAATAAATTGTACACATATAACCTTCCTGATGAATCACTCTGTCCATTTGTGAAAAACGTATGAAAATCCATTCGGTAGTTTTTTAATTTATCGCGTTTAGACAGACAGACATGTCAAAGGAACTCTGTTTTTACTTAATATGTATAGATAAATAATTTTATTCAAATTCCTTTCAATTTATTGGGATTATTACTGTGATACATCTTTTTTTTCCTTTAAAGTCTTCCAATTATTTTCATTTTTTTTATTTTTTTTTATTTTTTTTTATTTTTTTTTATTTTTTTTTATTTTTACTATATTGTAATAAATAATTCGAATTGATTACAAAAACTGATAACAAATCATTTTTTTTATTTTATTTTATTTTATTTTATTTTATTAATAAATACATACATACAAAGTCGTTGATTTCGTTGTTGTTGTTGTTGTTAATGATGATGATGATATTCTTGTTGTTACGTAGTTGAAATTGTTGTAAATGAATTAATTACTAACTTGACTAAATTCATACATAGATAGATAGATAGATATTTTTGAGGATAGATAGATTAGATAGATAGATTACTCGCATCGTATGAGCTTTAAATCAATAAATAAATAGATCGATCTATTGATCAATGATCATTTAATTAATCATTTAAATATATTTTATAGTTAGAACTAAATTCGCTTAAATGCCTTGGTTATGAATGAAATTTTTTGATATAATTATTTTATATATATTTTTTGTTTTTACATAAATAATCTAAATGAAAATGAATTCATTTTATAATTTAATTTAAACAAATTAAGAACAATAAAACGCAGTGGATAGATGGATTAATGATTATACGAAATACACTATGGCTACCATGCCACTAGCCAAAGTTCTCAAAATGATGTATGAAATATGGTAGCTTGCGCGTCTTATTAACCTCATCGCAAGCGGACATAACGCTCTTAGTAAGTGGACGTGGACCACATGAAAATACACCAATTTTGGAAACCTAAAGAAAGAAGATTAAGAACTTTGAAGAAACTAAAAATAAATATATTGTAAGTAAATGCCTTACATAAGAATGTTTCTTTTGAACAAATTTCAAAAAACTGGACATATCCGGACGTCCAAAGTGATTCACTGCTTTAAGACCCGTAAAGATTGATGTCTTTGATAAACGTTGAAAATGATTTTCGCATATATACTGAAAGAGGATTATGAAATATAATCATGAAATAGAATAATATATCATCATACTAACCAACATTGTCGTACGCAAATCGAATTTATGGAAGAACTGCGTTATAAAGATATGAATTTCTAGCACATTTGTTACATCTTTCTTTTCCACATCACGCAGTACATCGATAAACCACTCGAAATGCTTATGCGACGGACAAATCCACAAGAAATAGACTTTCTTGCAGGCCACACCCGAATACCGATTTGTACTTGTGCCAAAGACAAGATCATTTAGTATAGAAGCATAAGGTGTGACACCAATACCACCGCCAACCATTACGGCAACTTCGAACTTATACCAATCCTGATTGCCACCACCGAATGGACCTTCAATGCGTATTTTTGGTTGATCTTCGGGATTATAATTGCATGGATCGAAATAGTTGCGTAGCTTCCAAGTCCAGGGACCTTGTGCTTTAATGTGACAACTCAAGAAATTCTCATGCGGTGCAGAAGTCAATGTAAAGCTATGCATTTCATGTGGTCGAAAAGCTGTACAAGACAAACGTACCCATTGGCCTGATAGATATTTTAGATTAGGTGGTCTATAGAATTTTATCTTAATAACATCCGATGGCAACAGATCTGTTTCAATGACATCCAAAGCCATATATTTCGTACGCAGCGATACAATCTTATCGAGTGTATAAATTATGCCGGGACCCAAGAAAAACATCCAGAAACGTGGTGGGCCCGTTAAACGTGCCAGACCATGTATCAGACTCAACAAATATAAGCCAATGTACAGGGAATGCATATTCCAGAAGAAATTATAAGCCTTTTTACGTATTGTTGGATGGGCAAAGACGAAAATGATGCACATGATAATAAACAGTAGCACGCCAGTGGTACCAGTGACAGTTTGGAATAACCAGAATGTTATATCCGGTTTATAGTCGGATGCAAAATGCACTTCGCGTGTTAGGCAGCGTAGATTTTCATGTGATTGCGTTGAAACATGATAGAAATTCACAATGTGTCCAACAGTATGAAGCACAGAGAAGAAAAGCGCCGTACAAGCGGCAATCTTATGGAATTGTATATGCGAATCAAGTGGAATATATTGTTGTATAGGAAATTCTTTGAGTTTCGTAATGAGATTTCTGTAAAGAATATAAAATTATGAGTTTATTTCAAAAGTCAAACATTAAATCAATTAACACAAACCTTGACATGGTTAGCAATAGTAGCGAATAGCAAAATGATAGTGAAGCTGCTGAGCCACGCGTTATGGCAATGCCTACGCCCATAATGTGACGCAAATCTGTGTGTTCCGCCATGAAGGAATAATCTGTATGAAAGAATATATGTGAATTATTACTCTTGCATTATAATCTCATCGCATTAACTTACGTATGAATCGCTCCACGAATAAAACAATTGTCACAACATAAAATAAAAACAAATAGAATATATTCTGACGATTCTCCTCCAGAAATGTTATATATGCATCCCATTTTTCTTGAATCCAATGTCGTGGTTTGTCTTGCATTGGTTCAATATTGAATGATGTCATGCGCGCCACATTTGTCGATGTATCCAAGAAGTTTTGTTTAGCACCCTTACAATCCAAGCCAATAGCAACAAAATCACCCTTATACTCTTTCATCATTAATTTAAAATCATGATAGGTTAAGTGATTCTTATGCTCTAGACCCACATCTTGGAACATGCCATCAATCAGTTCTGTAACCTGATCATCACCCAAGCTCGTCGTACGTGCAATTTCCACCAATGAACGCATCATTTCACTGAGTTCACCTTTGTCAATGACACCATTTCGATCGTTGTCACACATATCGAATATGATGCGTAATTTGTCATCGGTTTTGCCACGGGAGAATAGCACTACGGTCTCGAGGAACTCCTGGAAGCTTATACGACCATCTTGATCCTTATCAACAATATTAAACATTTTCCGCACAAACATATCATTCGGTTTCATGCCTAAAGCAGCAGCGAATTCTGCTTTCGAAAGACTTGTACGCATCACAGTCATGACTTCACCGTCTGTTGAAGCATCCGATCGTCGACGACGTTCACCTGGTCGTAGACCAAATGTCAATGCATATGCTTCACGGAAGAAATACTCCAATCGTTTTTGACGACGCTCTCGTGTCTCGGCTCTTGCTAACATTAGCTCACGACTAACCTCCATTAAGGTCATTTCTTTCTTGTGCAGAATCAGAAAATCTTCCAATTTCTTAACGAATTTACGCCTGGCACCATACGATTCCAATTCTAATACCAAATCATGATCATTTGGTACACGTAGCAATATATAAGGTTTCTTTTTGATATGATTTGTTGCCGACTCTTCCACTGTGATTAAATCAATACTCTTCAAGCTGAATGTACGCAATTTCTCTCCCTTGCGGTCTACTGTGTAAATTGCTGCTTCTGGACCGAATTTTACTGTGACCAAGCGTTTATGATTTGCATGCAACCATTCACGTGCCAGCATTTTGTCCACAGACCCTTTATGCTGTGGTGAACGTAAAGCTTCCTGACGAATCTTCAACTTCCTTCTCTTACTGTTCTGCAGCTTAACTACACAGTAACCAGCACCAGCGCACAAAATGGGCACAAATCCAAGAAAGACACACACATAGATGAACATCAATTCGGAACCAGAAAAGTAATCATAACCCTCAAGATAATTGCATGGCTCCAGCTCAGTTGCATTCAATTGCATTGGCTGTGGACAGGGATCACCTTCATGCCAGACAAATACATTACGCTGGATCTCGTCTTCGTGTATGTCAGTACTATTCACAATAATATCCCACATGGTGATCTTTCGTAATTCTGCTATTTCAGATGCTGTAAAGATGCCATTACGCTCATTTTCGAACCAAAAACGATCGGCATCACGTAAACGCTGGAATTGCTCTTTAATGACAGCACTAAAGAGTTCACCTGGTTGTCCATATGACTCAAGCATACCACCAACATAAACATCAACATCATCCAATTGATTGTCGTAAGCAGAAATTAGCATACTGTAAAAGAGAGAGAGGGAGATTAGTTAATAAAAATTTCGATTCAAAGCTACTACAATTATTCACTTACCTTAAAAGTTCTGGTTGTTTCTCAAACAATTCCGGATTAATATCCGTCCAAGCTTTATGACGTTTGAGGCCATAAGCTTCCCGTGCACTATTGTAATCGGGTAAACCATTATCACGACCACGCATTATATTCAAAGCACCCAAATCACGACGTGTAAACTCCATTGGTCCAAAAAGCTTATCACGTACATCGGAACAAAGTACAGGATCCTCACGCTCTGATATTTGTGAAGCAAGACCCATAATCACCTCCTCAATTGTGGTATCAGTAAAGAAACCCTGTCAATGACAGTGAAAGAGTTTTTTAATGAACCAAAGTAGTAAAGCAATTTTTAAAAACTCACACTAGAATCCCACCAAGTGGAACAAAGCCTTATGGCCGGATAACCCATTGGAGTTTCTTTATAGTTACATTGACCATCACGACGATAAATACCCGGTGGTATCATGGTGTGACCAAAACGAAATGCAGCAGCTTGAAAAATATGTCCAATGCCAGGATGAATGTCCTGTTTATAACCTTCATATGGTGGCAGCTCTGATCCTAGAAACGCCGGTAAATATTCGTAAAGCATAACATTTTGTATACTGGCAATGACCGTGTGTCGCGCCCTCTGGAATATATCCTCATCACTCCAGTCTTGATGTACACGTTTGATGCGTTGGGCCAAAGTGTTATGCCAACGCAAGAATAGTATGGCAAATGAAAGCATAGCAGGATTTTGATTTGTGCGTGGATCTCCAAGTACTAAAAGGATGGAAGAGTTAGCATTAATAAAGACTTCCAAAAGATCTAAATACAAAACTTACAGAACAAACGCTCTGGACTTAGCATTTTCATAACATTCGGTACAGGATTGTTGAACAGTGGCACACGCATTGTATTCCTAATCGGCATCTTACCGTCCTTCTCAGTCAGCAGTGTGCCATTGTGAAATGAGCGCATGGCATTGAGCCAAGCCTCCGAGGTGCTGTAAATGAAACTGCCATCAATCCAAGCAGTCATTTGATTTATCTGCGGAGTAGTATTTATTTCGGTTTTTTTCTGCTCTCTCTCTCTCAATTTGAATTTAATTGAACGCCAAGTGACGCCAACTAAGTCTCTAGTACTCGAACTAAGCCTCTAAATTTCGAACGCTCACCTGTTCTCGTGGTGCATTTGGACTTTGTCCCGTATTGCGATCGTAGGCAGCACGATGAAATGGTATATAACGATCACCACGACAGTCCTTGTCATACATTTCGTCGCATTTCTCGATTTCGATTCGATGCATCTCGATGGGACAACCCGATTCAGATGCCATGACAATCTCGTTTGCTACAACCTGTCCGAAGAAGGCCAACAAGGCAGTACGATTATATTTCGAGCCAAGTCCATCACGCCCGCGCATAAATAAACGACTCAATCGTCTTGTCGACGGTCGATTAGAACCAGCCATTGCATACACACCATCCGAATAGGAAGGTGGCGCTTTACGTACTAGATGACTATCTGGAATTAAGGGTTTAGATTTCAAAATATAATCAATATGAGCAGCTGTTCTTAATCTCATTCTTAAAAAAAAATATGTACATAAATTACTAGTTAGTTACACGTGTCAATGGAAAACTATACTAAATGCTGACTTTCAGTTTTAATGAAATTTTAGTACACTACACATTACTTTATCTAACTACAAGTATCTCAACTTCTCTGTTTTATATACATTACGAGTATACTATTTACAAATTCACTGAGTCTCTTTGAATCCTAACAACCAACCTACAAACTTAGCGACATTAATTTTGAGAAGGGTATAAATATTCTATTCATAATTAGATATTTCTGTTGTCAAATGTATTTGCAAACATTACATTGTGTGCTAATTCAAGACTTATTAACATCTCAGGTGTACATTGTTTTAAAGAACCGACAAACGGACAGACAAACAGACTAACTTAGAATGTGTTATACAATTTCATCAAATACCATTGAAATAAACATCTGAGAATATTATATTACAACATAATATTCTAGTTTGAGGGTAAAGTTCAAAATTTAATATTTTACTCGTATTATTATTCAAGAGTAATTAAATCGTTAGATTTTTAGGTTCGTTCATATTTTCAAAAATTATGCATATTTTCTAGAAAAGACAAGAACACAGATTCGGAAAGATACTGAATATTTATATTTATGCTCAAGATCGTTCGATTGGAATAGGCAGGCCGTGTAATTCCATTACACCTAAATCGAATCAGATCATACTTCGATTCCATAATTGCAGAAAGGGACAATCGTTGCTCGATAAGAGGTCATACTCGTATAATAACTAAAATATTTACTAAATATAATAAACAATACATACCAACAGAACCCCAATCGGGATGTGCTAAATTATTGTACCATCCATCGTATCGCTGTTTTTCCGTTTGACTATACATTTTTTCTAAAATCAAAAACAAAAACAAAAATAGAAAATCAGTATTCAATTTTTTTATTCAATTCTAAAAGAAAAATATTTAATTAATCAAATTAATTTTGTATTACACTAATTACATTTACTATATTCTTAAGATCAATCAATATCAATATCAATCTCAATTTAACGCTAAGAGTATCATTTTTGGCTAAGTTAATATCTGATTTTAACAGATGCCAATCATTAAGTCAATTAGGCATAAATCGTACAAATTAACATAAAACCAAATTAGTTTCTAGTTTAGTTTCACAAAGATAAAAACCGATTTGTTGTGAAAAGTATATATAGATGTATGATTTGATTGATAACCGTTTAAATAAGAAATGAATGAATGAATTGAATACTCGAATCAATAAAACTTGTTTGAGGCCTAAAAAAAACCGAAATAAAAATACTAACAACAATTTAAAATTTAATTATTCAACATTATATTAAAGCGATTTAAAATGATATCAATTTATGGAGCGATTTTTATGGCCAATCGAATGTTCGATTAGCGTCAACTCAATGTCAATTTTATCCATGTTACATTTGAATGATGTCGTCTATTTCATGTTGTGTTATGTTGTCTTGTCTCAATCAAGAGCACAAATTTGCACCACAAATTATGCACTGAATTTTATTGAAATCAAAAAATTGAAAAATGTGTTGAAAGTTAATTTCAGTTGGATCCATTTGAAATTACCTTCAAAGCAAAACCGACCAAAAAGTTGATTTGAATGCTGCGCCTACTTGGGCAAGTTTGTTAATCACAGCACCTCAAAGTCACTTGAATGTTAATTAAAGCTAGGTAAGGTTAGATTCTTTTACTTTATATATTTTTTTAAAATTAATTAATGCATTTTGTGACACACAAAATTGTATTTATTAAACATTTTATGAACACCATTATTTGTATTAACGTCTAAGCGTTTCAGATGTATTAAAATCTAAGCGACACAAATTGTAATTGTAAATAAGAATATTGCAACTTTGTAGAGGGAAAGAGAGTAATAACATATCCTTTACATTGATGTTTGTAAGTCAGAAACCCCATAAAGTATACGAGTTCATGGCGTGACTAACAGAATTGATTAAACCATGTCCGCCCTTCTTTTCGTGCTTAAGCATGTAATGTTTTCAGTTTTTAAAGGTAACGGGCTGATATTTTGTTACAAATAAAATCAGAATTATCGGACAAATTGGAAGAGATAGTTCCACACAAAATTCTCTTTAAAGTCACTCATAATATTCTACAATCTCTATAAGAAAGTTTCCCGCCGCATCTATCTATCTGTCTGAACGTGATGAACTCAAACATCACCAAACAATTTCCATACGGGTTTCATTAGGAAGGTTAAGGAAAAAAGAAAATTCGAAAAACCGTAAAGCAACAGCCAAGAAATCTAAAAACAATCGCAGGGATTGAGGTTTATGAGTAAGATGCAATTAAAGCTTAGAGAAATATTTTAAATTCGTTCAAATCGCCTTTGACAAACATCTCACCAGGTCATCCAACCAATATCCATCAATTTTTTGAGAAGGAGAGGCAGAACAACGGCTGCCCGGGTATCTAGTTTTTTATAAAGATAACAAATTGTATGAGATTTGATCTTTTATGAAAATGTTGGCTACTTTTATTTCTAATAAATCAAAAATGATATTTTTTTATTTTGGGATTTTTGTTTAAAGATTAATTAAATCGACAGTAAATGAGATAAGATGAGATAGCAACCAATGAAAGTATTTGAATTTTAAATTATCATCGACTACTAAATAGAAAGAGTTAATAATGATCTATACAAAGATTTTGCACTAAACGCGCACTACACGATTATCAACAATAGGACAGTGGATCGATCTATTGTGATGCGTATCAAATAACAAATCAAATGACTTTGCAGTATTTTTCCCGAATACTATAATTCATAATACAATTTGCCAAATGATTAGACAACAAAAACCGAGATACCCCATGGAGTCCAAAACGATGCTTGGCTAATTTATTTTTTGTTTAAAAAAAAGTTCAAATTATAAATGATTATCAAAATACACATCAAAAACAAATTAGCTGACAGGCATAACTTAATAATTATTGCGTAAATAAATTTTAAAACGATCTTTTTTATATCGACAATATAAAAGTATAGATGAACATTTTGCAATTAAATTTGAAAATCTACGGTTAAGAAAGATTTTCTTTATTAATAACAAACAATTAATTGAACTAATGATGTCTTGTGTAATTAACTCTGAAGAGAACTTTGGTGTTAATTTCATCTTTTTTCATCATGATATACTCGTACAATAGATTTACCATTATTATTTTACACATATGTATGAAGTAATAAAATTATTAAAGATTTATTTAAATTAAATTCAAATGCACTCATCACAATGTGTCTGGCTCATAATTTTAAGAAAAGATCATTAACTTTGAATGATCCAAACTTACATACCATTCACCCTTTTAGAACAATTCTCTCCTACTTAGTTCCCCCTGATGGAAACAGAAATCCACAACAATCCCAATGTGAACTACCCCTTCCAATTATCAGGGAACACTAATACCAGCTGCGTTTGCCAATAAAATATGTCTAGTACAACAAAATTTGGCTCGAAGCTGAGAGATTATATTGCATTGAAATGGAGAATTACGGAGAGAAATGATCCAATCTATTCTCCTAACTAATCATTGGCATAAATATTACTTTATGGGGTCTGCAAAACACGATTCTTTGCGCTACAAATAACTCATTAAAGTGATAATATCTGTTCACACTTGCATAAAAGGTGAAACGTTTTAAAATTCTCTCATAAAATAGAACAAAAAACAAGTTGTTGTTTTAAGCAGTTTAGGAGACATTGCACTGTAATTAAGTAGAATTTTATAATAAATTTTAAAATAATAAAAAATAATATTTTCTTCAGTTGCACACTAATATTAAATACTCTTCACATGTAAGCAATTTGTGCAATTAGATTTGGTCCAATGTATCTATGTGTTTCTGTTAAATGAAATACCAAAGGAAAAAAATCTCAATCCTATGGACTTATATACATAAAGACTCTAAAACTTTCGGTCGTAATTTCTTAAAACTAGTTGATATAGAAAGAAACTATGGAATTTTCACATTTTTACATCATTGTATTATATTATTACCTTATGAAAGACTTAATGAGGTTGAAAACTTATCAACAAATCACACATATAATGAGTTAACTTATATCATCAGCATCACGAAATTTGAGCGAGATGATAAATATTTCTTACACAGGCCTTGCGATATCCTAAACAGCTGTTTTTTGTTTTGGTTGTACATACAAATGGACCGTTGTGGGTAATTGTGAGAAATTTAAATGATCATTGCCCTCCCTCCTCTTTTAATTTCTGCTATGTGTTTTAATAAAATATTAGCAAAAATTTTACAAATTGGAATTTTCTTAAAGTTGTTTTATTCAATTATCAGCTGTTTTATGTTGACGCGCAACGAAAATCCTCTAAAAAAAATTTGGCAACAA
Source organism: Amiota mariae (assembly GCA_035041805.1). Classification (NCBI taxonomy): domain Eukaryota; kingdom Metazoa; phylum Arthropoda; class Insecta; order Diptera; family Drosophilidae; genus Amiota; species Amiota mariae. The sequence goes on along the minus strand of JAWNKV010000370.1, from coordinate 17,249,348 downwards.
GACCAAAATATAGGTAACAATGGCAACAATTTCCTAACAATGCTGCCGAGTAACCATTCATAACATAGCCCTGGATCTGCATCTTAGGTAGATACCAGCATCCATGCATACAACAACAACTCCATAATTTCGTCATTTTCCCTGTTGTTATTGGTGAATTGGATAAACATCCATGTACCACCTGAGTTAGATGCAGCATCAGCTCTGTGTAAATACTTAGGCTATCACATTAGTAGAATATTTTTGTTTCAACTTTCAGAAATATATAACAATTTTTAGTATGTGAGAAGGGTATTAATAACAATCAAATTAATTACCAACACAAATAAAAAACTGCAAAAAGGCGTTAAATATTTTCATATTTTACAACAATTAATTTTATTTCAATTAATTTCATTAAAAATTTTGCATGTCAAAATTAAATAAATAAATAAAAATTATTTAAAATTATAAATGATTTTACTCATATTTGGGTTACGATTATCAAGATTAAACAAAAGGTCATAACAAGATAATGTAGTAATAAAGTTTTTGGCACATTATTCTTTAAGTATTTATTAATCTATCTATCAATAGAAAGTCATTGACTCTTTGTCTTGGAAACAACAAAAGTCCCAATCTACCAAAAACCCGGTTACTTTAACAGAAAAGTATTCTAAATGATGTTCAAAGTTTCAAAAGCTCAGAAATCTCTTTTACCACCAAAATCTATAGAAATCTATTGTCATTATGAACAAAATTCATAATCGATCTGTTGACAATAATGATCATTATCGATTAATACATCATTATGAACAAGTGATCAAGATGAAACGATTACAATTGATAAATTAGTCTACAAGAAACTAAGAACACAAAAAAATCTACATATATTCTCAGAACATTTAGTAATCACATCGGATCCGGTATCCAAAAATGTATCTAGATACATACACCAACAATAAAAAAAAAAATAAAAAAAATATCCATAAGAATTTATTCAACAATTTACTATGAGATAGCAATACAAATGTGCGAGTAAGCAAAAAATCAAGCTAGAATTTCGATGACGATGATGATGAGCTCAAGCTCAAACACATTTTCAAGCTAAACATCAAGTTCTATAAATCCGTTTTCCATTTGTGGTAAGCTAAACGGAAGCTCATCGTTTCATCGGTTTAAAGATTTTTAAACTACAAAAAGCACATCATCATCACCACATTAGTGTTGTTGTATTGTAGTTGTTGCGTTGGCGTCACCTCAATGCACGTTTATGTTTTTTTTTTTTTTGTATATAAATACACACACACACACATAGTTATGAATGTATACTTATTTAGACATAAATGTATATTAACTTAATAACATTGTTGCTAAGTTCTCATTGTCTTTACATGGTGGTTTCGTTAAAATGTTGATACTTAGTATAAGAAGAAACATGCAAAAACATCACGGATTCCCCCAACAAAAAATATGTATGTATAATTTTTGTTATATTGTATCTTTTTATTTACTTCATTGTTGGCATGCATCAAAATCATCAACATCATCATCATCATTAAATGGTTTTGTTTTTTTTAGTTTTAGTTAATCATAATGTAGTAAGTGTATCTGCTTCGATTCATATATAGATAAATAGTTATATGTATCTATATGTCTTTCTGTCAGTCTGTTGATTTGTTTGCTCTTCTGTTTATTCGCTTAGTTGTTCGTTTGCTTGTTCGTTTATGATACAAACGTTCGTTGCTTAAGTCTTTTGATTTTGTTAACTTTCATTGCGGCATGCGTGACTATATACATTTTATGTCTTCTATGTATATACATTTATTCATACATACTGTAATAGATACATACATAGATATATCATAATATTGTATTAGTTAATGCCACAAAATGTCTTCAGATTCATGTGATGTTGCGAAATTTTCACATGACATTTTTTGTTGTTGATGTTTTGCATGGTATGAAACTGTTTTTGTGATAAATTGTAGTAAAAAAAAAAATAATTTATAATCCTTTCTAATTCTGAGATTTTAAGGTAATTTATCTATTAATCAGAATTCAGATCAGATTAAAGTATCAAATTTAATTTATTCATTTTGCCATAAACATTTGCATGTAATATAAATTCATCATATTGACACGATTGTTCTGTAAGGATTATAATTTGAAATCTTAAGTATATCATTGGATAATATTAAGGTTTCCATAGAAACAAATTCCCTACAATTCTGTTTACAACTATTAGTTTACGATCAATGAACAACTTCTACATTGAGTGCAAAAATAAACAAACGGCTGGAATTCACAAAGAGTTGCGTGAAATTTAAGGTGTTGATTGCTTAACAAAACACACGAATTATGGAATTCGTGAAGACTGAAAACTTCCCTTTTGGTAGTAAAATCATTACATATCATTTCAATCTAAATTCAGTTTAATTTTCATACTTCATTTCAAAAAAGCTACATTGAAACTTCAGTTACAAGTAATATTTTAATCTTTATCTATAGTATCTATATCAATATTATTATTATTTTTTTTTTTTTTTTTTGTTTTTGTATATTTGTTGTATATTGGATAAGCTCAAAAACTACCTAGCTGAATTTAAAAATTCTTTCACCTATAGAAAGCTACATTATAATCAAGTAACATGGGCCATACAAGAACTACCATAATGTAACCCGAAAAATTACAATAATGTAACCCGAAATAACATTGCATCTAAAATTCATTGTCTGGCATGCGCTGCGAAAACTATTGATGATACATAAAAGAGTGTAATAGAGTGAATAGTGTAAAATACTGTCATCAATAACCATTTTTTGTTCAATTAGAATATTGCAGAGAGTATTTGAAGGAATTGGTGAGCTTACAGACTTAAATTCATAACCAATATAACTTTCTTGCCAACCCAATATTTGAACAATTTATATACAAATATGTTTAATATTTTCCCAATAATATTCATTATTATTGTACAATTTTATTTTTTGACAAAACAGAAGCCATTATCCACCATTTTGATCGCCAATTAATTAATATAAAGACAGACAAAAATAATGAATTAAAATAAATTAAAAATGTGAAAATGTCATAGTGTGAACGAAAGTTTAAATAAACTGCTATACATTCACTTTCAATAATATTCAATTTTGGAATTTCAAATTTTTAAATTAAGAAAGTTTAAGATAAGAATAACAAATGAGACTTTACAAATAATAAAATAATAGATGCCTTTTGTTTGAAATAATTTTATTGGAAAATGGCAATAAATCATATGAATGGCATTAGACAGAAAAGTGAGAGAGTGTAGAACGTATTTCCATTGTCTAATGCCTCTGGTTGTTTTATACAATAATAAAGCTAAAGCTGAAGCCAACAATATCATCGATTAAATACCGTTGGCAGCCACCGACAACAATTGTCGCTGTCATCGTCCATTGACATTTGACTCTTGTGCTTCGACACAGTTGGACGACGCTCATTTGAATGCCATAGAACGGGTTATACTTATGTAGTATGTAGATACCATTGCCGGCAGCATTAGATGTGGTAAAATAAGTAATAGTCTCTTAATTTCAGTTAAGTTACGCCCCGTTATGATTTGTCTTGTTTCTGGGGGGTATTATTCCGGTTGGATGTGGTGATCAGACAAAACGAAGTGCGAATTATCAACAGTATGAAAAAAAATATTAATAAACAAAAAAATATACTTAACTTCTACTGTTGGGCATCATCATCTCTAGCACGAGATCTGCGTGATAGATGTCGTGCCACAACATGTCGCTGACTTCGTAAATAACTCTGATCGCATCTCGAAAAATGTCTATATTGTTTATAAGTAGCTAAATTACTGCTAAATCTTCGACGTTGTCGTGTCATGGGGGCTTGACTAATCTCAAATAAGGAAATGATGATAGCAGAGATTTTTTTTTTTCATATTTTATTATTAAACGATTATGTTTACGTCATATACTAAAATTCCTAGGAATTCCCATTGAAATAACTTATTCTATTTTTGTTATTTTTCATTTAGTTTATTATATTTTTATGATCCATAGAGAGAAGAAATTAGTAATGGTTAATTGCACAATATTAAACTGAATAGAGCAAACCAAATTGAAATTTTGTAAGTGTACATATAGTGGGAATTTAATGGAAAATTTGGGGATCACTGGACAAAACAGAAATCCAACCAAATATAAAATAATTGTAAAAACATCTGCACATTTGAGTTCTCCAATCTGAATTAACATGTTATTTATATTTAATTTCTTGGTTTGTATTTAGGGAATCCTTTTGTCATCCTTTCCGTAGATGATAATGAATATTGAATGTTTATTTTAATAAGAAAATTCTTAGTTAAACAACAAAAGGTTACTGACACATAAAAGATAATGAGATAATGAGAGTTAAAAATGTTGTTTAAGCTGTTAATTGAAACCATTTTCGACTAAAGAATTTTATATGTTTTTTTTTCTATTGTGACTTAATTAAGTTTTTCATAAAAAACACAAATTTTTACCCACCATAAATGGCAAGCGTACAGAACTAATGAGGCACATACTCGTATTGTATAGATCGATTAGGTTTTACTCGAACAAAATGAATTTATCTATTATTGGCGGCTTCATTAAATTTTTACAAAATGTTGTAAGTATCGCTTCAACATAAAGAATGCAGTCTTTGCCAAAAACCAAATTAATCACAACTTAACTAATGAATATTTACAATTTTCTTTTTTAATTAATCCATAAATGCCTTTTAGTTTTTAATTAAACCAAAAGAGAAAAAAAAATAATTAAATTAAAAATCTAAAAAAACAAATAAATTGAATTTTAACTTACCATAGCCATGAATCTGCGCGCTGAGGGCAAACAAAATTAAGGCGAATGCTGGGAGAACACCATTGGATATGCTCGTGTGCCTCGGGGGCTTCCTGTTGGTTTGTTTTGATTTGGACCCGCTACAGCGGGACGTCCATTGAACACTCATATTGAATGCAAATTGATTTTGTATTTTTCTTTTAATTCTTTTTTATATCAGAAAATTTTATTATTTCTTTTTTTTTTTTAATATTTGTTTTGCACTATAAAAATTCACTTAATTTTGCATTACAAAATTCACTTAATTTTTCATTATGTATTTATTTAGTTAGTTTTTTTCTTAATTTTCTTTAATTACATTAACATCATTATCGTCCATTTATACTACTAATATTGTCATTATTTTATAAGAAGCTTAATTTCTGATTTTATTATTCTTTTTTTCGATTTCACGTTTTCCAAGAAATTTTACTGTAAAATGAAATTAATTTTATTTTATTATATAATTTTCACATGAACATGATTCATCATAATACAATTCAATTTTTAATTCTAATTTAATTTATTGATTTAAATATTTTTTGATGACACATAAGATAATCGATAAAACACGATATTCATCGGGAAGGTCATTGCTTTGAATTTGATTGGAATTCCGTTTTTAGATAATTTATTCAAATTTGTTCATTTTTATGTTGGAAAAATTAATATGAGTTTTAAAAAATTAACAAAAATAAATTAAAAATGAATCTGATTTATTTTACAATATGTTATTCTTAAAATGATTTATAGGAAACTAAAATGTTGCTAAATTTGTAAAATGGAGAAAGAGTTTTCTGTTGTGGGAATCATCGATCTATCAATCAATGCCAATGTAAAGTTTCAAAATAGAACCACTCAATCAAATACTAACATATGTTTGTATGTTTGTGGATAGATTCTTGTATATTTATTACTAATTCACATATATGTATGTATGGTTTTTATTTTTTTTTTTATTATTAGGAATATTCAACCGCTATACGCTATTAAATATTGCTCTGAGGACTATGAGCATTTACAGGGATTGATTTTAAATCAGTTTACAAAAAGGGAAGTTTATAGGTTATGTTTTGGTAAAACATTGGAGTGTAGCTTTTTTATGTGCCTTTGAATCACATTCCTGGCTAATGATTCTGTGAGCGGATTTGGGTGTGAGTGAAGTCTGTCATTGTAATGGATGATGTGAAAATTCATATACGTTTGTTTGTTTATTTTGTCTAAAATTGAGTTTAAAAATCTGATTCATCGACTTAATATTGTTGCCAGTTCTAAGTTCTTCACTTCTATTTCATTTAATCCATTTTCTATAGAAAAAATATTTGCAGATAAATCTTTAGTTCGGCCAAAGTTCTTAGTATGTATTGTTACAATTAATTCTAGTAATGCTTCCTGCAAATTAAGGCTACTGTGCTAACATCTCTAATCAAAGAAGAAAGTTTAATTATATCACTTGTCATTTGTGATCCGGGATACCCTCTACACTTTATTGTATAATTTACCTAATATTATAAATAAATATTACTAGTTATCACCACTTTGTAGCGTTATTTTTAACGAAAAGAACTGTATAATGAAGACCCCATAAAACACCCGAATTACGCTTGTCTGTCTGTTTCTAACTAACAACCATAACTACGAGTTATAATCAAACAAAACTCTTTCTAAGTAAATAGGTCAGTATGGTAAAAAAGAACAAACCGGCTATAAGACATTCAGATAATCTATATTGAGCATCCTTTATTGTTCAACACCTTTATAACACTTATTAGTGTGGAATTAATTAGATTTTGGTCCATTCCAGAAAAATATCTTCCTTTAAGACTATTAAATTGTTTTCCATTTACGTAAACTCTATGGGATAGGATAGCCCAGAGGTTTTCAATAGGATTTAGGTCTGGACTTAGTGATGTCATTTCCGAAACTGGGATTTGGAAGTTGCAAGAAAAGCTTTTGCGTATTTTGCATGGTGGATGGGAGCATTATCTTGCTGGAAGATCCATGTTTTCCCAAAATTATCTTTTCCAAATTGTATCGAAACACTTTCTAAGATTTCAAAATAGTTTGCGGCATTCATTCTATTAGTTATAAAACATATTGAAGACTTTCCATTATAGGCGAATGCAATCCAATTCATGAGGGACCCGACCCACCGTGGAAGTTTCTCGACACTTGGACTTTCTTAGGCCTTAAATGGATGGATCATATGACAGCAATACTTATGATTTTTTTTTTTTTTGTATGAAAACATTCAAGCAAATTTCATAAAACGTTTTCAAATGACAATTAATACAACGCGACACACAAAAAATGGGGGTGAATGGGTTTAAAAAAAATTTACAAAATGGTTAAAACATAAATGACTAATTCCACTGTTTCTAACTTAATTTTGCTTTCATTTTTTTTTTTTTTGGCAGCCATAAGGTCAATCTATTAAATATTTTTGTGGCCAATTCCATTTCGGGGTCGAGATTTGCATCGAATTTGCGTTTATCGCAATTTTGTCCATTAAAAATAATTGAGATCATTAAAAAATTATTTCGTAACTCATTTTAAAGATTATAAAAAGTTACAACATCCATCGATTGAATTCAATGATTTTTTTTTTTTACTTTTCTCTTTTTCAATTTATTCATTCAAAATGATTTTGTGAAATTTATTTTAATTCCACGGGACAATACTAATTTGTATAGAAACTATTTTTAATTGAATTACATGTTTGCTCTATTTAAAAAAATACATAAATAATAAAAATATTTGTAAAGAAATTTTTGAAATATTTGATTTCTATCTTTTTCTTTTGTATTTCTTTTTTAAAAGGCTTTCGGCATTTTTTCACACAAAAACAACAATCAAAGACAAAAAAAATTGCGCAAAAGCAGGGGTAACAATAATAAAAATAGTAGTGACAACTAAAATAACAGAAACAAATTATAGACAAAATGAAATTCAAATAAAAAGACAAAGACAAAGAAGAGACTGGAGAGAATGAAAAGAAGAAGCCAAGCCAACAGAAGAAGAGTTCAATTGAAAGAGCCAACAAAGAGACAACAAACAAATTGAGCTTCACTGTCAGCTGCGCAAGCGAAGAAGAGCGCAACAAACTTCATCATCATTGCCATAAGAAACGAAAGACAGATAGACAACACACACAACTACCCAAAATTAACCAACAAAAAAAGAAATAACAAAAACAAAATAAATATAAGAAAAACATAAAACATAACAAGAGAAAAAGACAAAACCACACATAAAAAACAAAAAATTTCAAAAAGCAACAAAATGAAATGTTTTAATTTATTATTATAAGTATTTTTAAAAATTTGTTCATTTTATGTTTATGTTTATGACGATTTACTTTGGGGGGAGGTCTACATAATATACATGTGTATAAATAAATAATGGTACAAATGTTATTGGCCTCCTTAGTGGGCAATTCAATATGCGGGTGTTTTACTCCTAAATGATTTTTTTTTACAAAACATTAAATTATATTATCTTTTTCACTATTTTCACTATATTTCTTTTCAGAATTTATTTTACTATGATTTCCTTGCAAAAAGATTTAGAACACAATATTTTATTAAACAAAGAGTTGTTTAAATTATCTGTTCATTTTTTATATATTTTTTTTATTTTATTTTCAATATTATTATTTTGTCGCAAAGTAGATAAAAATTTATAACGGCACACAAGAAAAACGACGACAACGGACGCACAAAGACACGTTTACATTCACTCTCACTCGATTCAACTTTAAATTGCTCCAACTTGAACTCAAGGCTTGAGACTTGTGGTTTGAGAGTTTTGGAGCTCTTGGGAGCAGCATAAGAAGAAGAATACTTTACCGAAACTTTTAAAAGAAGACAACAAAATCGAAAATCGACTACGATGATGATGATGATGATATACTACGATAACGTTGGCTACAGAGAAACAAGCGACGTAGGCGGAACACACTTAACGAACGAGAAACGCGGGTCGAGTCTAAAGCAAACGCGAGTCTGAAGTCGCCAAAAGTCCGTGAAATACTAACCTAAGTTTTGAAAATAAAGCTCTCAGCGCTGGTTTAAGTCAAGCAAAATACAAAATAATAGAGAGCTCTTTCATGTTGTTGCTTTTGTTGTTTGTGTTAGCCGGTTTCCCTAAGCTAAGTTATGCCACTCTACGCCATCGCCACAGCCATCGTCATTGTTGCTTTTGTTATTGTAGTCGTTGACTTTGTCTTTCAATGCCTCTGAGCAAGCGCAAATGAATTTTGCTCAATATACAAGTATGTTTCTTTCTTTTTCTCTTGTACATTTTTGTTTTTATGTTACTTTGCAGGGGGTCTTTGGGGGGCTCGACGCTATTACGGATTTAGCTCTGAGCATTCATACATACATACATACATGTGTTCACACTACGTTTCATTAACTGGAGAATTACAAAATTAAACATAAAAAAAAAAAAAACAATGAGAATTGAATTATTTTCTTTATGCGCCTTCCGTCAGTTCTTGACACCTATTCTTATTTGAACTACTACTATGAAGACATACATATAAAATATAATTAATCATGTTATTAATGCCATTAAGATGGACTTTCCAATTTCTATTTTTGTCGCAGTACTAATACTTAGTAGTCATTCCATTCAGATTTAATTATCAAAAATTAAAATAAAATCAATACAAAATCATCAATATAAAAAAAAAATTTTACAATATCTCTACCGAATCGACAAGCTAAGTAACATTACCTATAGATCCATCCTTGACTGTTCCGTCAATCTGTCAACTATGCATTGTTACCCTATTTCAATACGTCATATTCATATGTATGTACATTCCAATCCCCCGCAATTCTTTCAGATTCTTTTATATAAACTTTTTTTTTTAATTCAATACTTTCTAATTTAATTAGTATTTTAACTTCTTACTATGTAAATAATTCCATTAATCTATCAATATAGCCTACATGGCAAATTAGAATACTTATTAATTCAAATTAGTATAAAGAAATAGTTGAGCTCCATTCAAACCACCTGCTATACTTTTACAAATCACTTCTAAATGCAGTCAAGCTACCCAAACTTGAATTTCTATAACTCGAATTTTCTGTAATTCGAACCAAATCGAGTTTCAGTAGCGGTTAGAGCGACAAATCTATACAATTTTTCTTTCCTCACTAGAATACATATCTTCATAAATTGATCAAGGAAATCTGCGATTATGAGTAACATTTTTAGTGTAAAACTATGCTATAAAAAAGGTATGGCATATGAAATAATGAAGATATCACACCATTAATTTTCTTTACTAATATTAATAATGATCAAAACTTGATAAAAGCTGATTATGAAGCATTCTTCTATAGAATCCTAATATAATTTTTAATGCTACTGAATATTGTTAAGAAATTTTAAGTAGAAAATGGATTTATCTCCATAATTCAATAATCTTATTACATTGAAATTTTTTGTTAAACATTTTGTTGATCCGACTGATGGAAGTTTGATTCCACATAAATTTTGATAAGAAACGTCACTTTGGGACATAACTTTCCACTGTAACTTTATTAATAAAAGAAATAAAAGAATAAATAAAAAATAGTCCACTTGTGAAATTAAATTTATAATAGTATGATTGATTACAATGATATGTTTCTTAATACAAATAATTTTCCTTTAGAAAATTGTATATTATTAAGGCACAACACACCACTGTGCTCTACTATCCGTTATGCAGATAATTTGCATAAGCTTTTCTCTTCAAAAAGAACAACAATAGCAGCATGAAGCACAGATGATATTGATCAGCTTTGCCCAACAGCTGTGTTAATCGGAGAAGAAAACTAATGAGAAGTGACCGAGAGCGGAAGAGAGAGCTTTGTTGAAAGATTTAATTGAGCGATCATCAACAAAGCAACATAACAGAAAATAGAAAATAAATTGATTGCAAGTGATGCTGCTATGAGAGAGTAAGATAGTGACAAGAGAGAGAGAGAGAGAGAGAGAGGAGAGTGTTTTGCCTCTGCTGAAATCATAAATAAAATTAGTTGAAAGTCATTTTTCTTATTATGAGAAATAATTAATACAAATTTACATATTTTAACAACTTTTAAATAACAAATTGATATGGTTTTTATGATAAAAGAAAAAAAAAGTATACTACATGTGACATTAATTTTTATTTTTCTTGTGATTAATGAAAATGTATTTTTCACAATTTATTAAAAAATATAAATTATTATATTAAATACGTATGACTTTACATATGTACATGTGTATATATATAGCTTCATATGCAAACTCTTTCTTTTATTGAGTTTGCTTATTAATGATCGTCTTCATCTTTATCAGCGTCTATAGCAATATCATCGGATGCGTCATCGGATGTGCTTTCATTATTTTCTTCAATTAATTCAAGAACATCTTCGAAGAAACCTTCTAGAGCGACACTTGCATCTTCGATATCACCTTCACGTTGTAGCACATCCACATCGATTTCGCAGTCCTCCATGATAAAGTTGGCAATATCCCAAATTTCCTCATAAAATCTACGAAGAAACTTACGCAATAGGGACGTATTAAAAGGTCCAATGGTATACTTCTGTAAATACAGAGCGCTCTTCTCAATAAATTCCTCCATTTCATCCTCTATAATGATATTAATACAATATTAAATAAGATTATTTTTTTTCTGTATTCTCTTAAAACTTACCATTACCAGAGTCGCTCATTTTTAAAATGCAAAATAAGGAAGAACTTTTTCAGAAGAAAACTTGTGTTGTATTAAATCAGAAAATATTATAAATTTTTTTTCTTATGTTTTAGTTCTCCTGAAAGAAAATAACTTAATATTTTTTTTATTATAAAATCAAAGATTGCTAATTTTTGAAAAAAAAAAATAAAAATATTTCTAAAATGTGAGTTGACTTTCAACATTTTACAACACCCTCAATATATATTCTAGCTCTTCCAACAAAGTCGCTCCCATAGATTATTCATTTATCCAAGGCTCTTCAATTTATTCATGGATTACGTTTTTAGTTGAAATTAAGAATTTTTTTTTCAAGAAAGACGATAATTCTTTTTAGAGAAAAAAAATACATTCCATAAAAATGAAATCTTAGAAAAGGTATTACTTCTATAACATAATTCATATATCAAAGATTAGATCTTACACAATTAATTTCGGAAACCTTATGTCATGGCTCAGCAGTACAGTTTCATTATAAGTATATCTTCTATAGCATGATTTAGCTCTTACTCAATAGTGGCGAGACCCTTAACCAGACTATTTAATTCGGAATCCTTCCGATATCCAAGTTAAATAAAAAAATAAATAAATAAATTCTGCGGAACACCTGAATTAAACAACCATAGTTTTTAGACTCGCAAATTACTACTTTTCGGGATCCATTAAATGGGAGAAAGCAATAGCTGCATAATCTTCATGATATACTATTTGCTAAGAATAAAAATTATATTGTATTTTGTTAGAAATTAAAACGTTAGAATATGAATAAGAAAACCGGAATCAGTAATCATGTGTTGGATATTCGTTGTTTGTTTTTGATAGAACAATCGATAAGAGAAAGCACACCTACAAGTTATGGAAATTACATTAACTATAAATGGTGATTTAATCATCTTGATTCGGCGTACCGAATGGAGTTTGGGGTTGTTTTGTATGATTGGAATAGGCAGTATATTCCGATTTCGACTTATATCCAAGATAATTGAATATCTTGATACACGAGGGAGCATCAATAAACTTATAAATACTAAATTCAATTTACAGATCTTTCCATGCTTTGGTAACATAGCACTTTATATTTTTGAATGACATTTTATTGAACAATTTCCATCTTTGAATTAATTTTTAGTAATTTATTTGTTTTAGTTTCTACATATATTATTTATTTTTTTTTTTTTTGTATTTTTAATGTAGCAAGTTTTTTTAATCGTTTTCTTGCAGCTGCAAAAAAAAATTATATATTGAACTTAAGCAACAATAACAACAACTACGATTAAAGCAACAGCATAAAAATGAGAATTACATTGCAATAAAATCATCAATTAAAATAGTTTTCTAATACTAAGCAGCAGCATCAACAACAAAAACAACAACAACAAGAACAATTACAAAAACAGAATCAGTGACATATTTGTTGCGTTAACAAGTGCAACGCGTTTCTAAAATACATATTAATAATAATAATAATCAAAAAAAAATTAATATTACGTATACGTCTTTATGTATATTATGTGTACTTTTAACTAGAAGTTATGCCTTCAATTTTGTATACCCTTCATATTATATATAGTAGATTTAATCAAACCCCCTAATATTTGTACTCATAAGTTACTATTCAACCTACTTATAATAATATTGTAAATAGAATGTGATAATCATGTCTCCTAGGGGGAACCCCGAAAAGTAGTTTATTTAGCAATGTGGTCCAAAAGATTTTAATTTTTCAGGCAGAAATCCATGCAATAGAATTATGCCTATGTAATGTTACTCCACTGTTTGTTGTATCAAAACCTTCGTGATCGAAGCTTGGGAATGCTTAGTTTTATTGAAAAGACCAGCAGCTAGAAAAGGAACTGCAAAGTTCCATAAGAATAAGACTTAAACGTTTCTTTGATGGTATTGAATCCATATTGAATTGAAACATAAAATATTAGCGTAGTGAAAATCTTTATACCTTCTAGCTCTCTTAAAAGAACACTAGAATTATTGTCACAATAAGCCCATTCGAGACCATATCCCCTAATCTATATATCTAATCTAAGTAAATGTATCATGTAAAGTTGTAATGTTGTAAGTCTCGAGACCTTATTTTCTCTAGCTTTTTTAATCACGGAGCGCGTTAAAAATTGGAAAATTCAAAGCTAAACTTTATTTCGTATTGTATATAATATTAATATTTCCAATTTTAAGCATGTCAAATATTATTACAGAACACTGAGTATGCTTGCTGGAACACAACTTAAGAAACTTTACAATAGATAATCACTTAAATAAAATTATTGTAATCAAAAAAATAAAAAAAGTTTAATTCCAGAAAAATGGACTGCGTTCGTTCTTCTTTTCGAGTATTTGTATGTCAGTTTTTAAGTTATTAATCCATTGTCTAATTGTCACACACAGATAATATGTGAGAACCACAGTTCTCTGGTCACTGGAAAAAGATCAGAGACAGACTTGTAGTTGCTATGTTAATTGATGTCATCAAGTAATATAGGCATCTTAAAATCTCAATGTGTTCCGACTCTCAGAACCAGGCAGGGTGTGAAACATAGTTTTGGAGAATTGTAAAATAAAATTTCTTTTTTGCATCAACTTACAACCAATGGAAAATTATAAATGGATTGCATAGCATCATCTATTTGATCCAAGGATCATTACACTTATTCAATTTGATTTCATTGATATTTACTCATTCAAATTCAATAAACTCAATTTTATTGATGATACTACAATGAATTTATTCGAATCGTTCAAATGTTTGTTCAATGGGACACTCAATTAAAACTTACTATCGAAATGAAATCAGTCATTTCAATTACTCATTCAGAAAATATTCGCTTGTTTGATTGTTATTAGAGACAAAAACTTGTCATAAGTTTTGTACACATATTTATGCTACTTTATGTAATTGGTAATCAAAATTATCAATAAGTAATTAAATTAATTAATTTTTATCGTTATCGAATGCAGAAATCCTTCAAAAACAATTTTTATTAAAAAAAAAATAAATAAATGAAGAAAAAACTAATATAAAAACTAAGTTTATTCCAACGATATGCCTTAATTGTATAATATTATTTTCAAGGCAAGAAATCAGTTTATTCTATGACAGTTTTGATTCCAATCTCCTACCTAAGTAGTATGTTACGCCTATCTAAAAATAATTACTAATTTATAAAATTAATGAAGAATTAATTTGATATATGAATAAGGTACATACGATAGTTTTTATAGGTTTTTTTTTTTTAAATTAACAATCTTTTTATGTAATTGTTTAATATTTTTTTTTGTTTTTTGTTTTTTACCTTTTTATTTGCTGATTAAGTTTGTTTCTTGTCGACCAACTGTCTGACCAACCAACTGACCTTGCCACAAACAACTTTATCTAATGTGACATTTTTACATTATTTTTTGCTCTTTATGACCAAACTGACTAATCTAATTGAAAGTTGTTCATCAGTCGAGTTGTCCAATCAAGTCGAGCCGAGTTGAGTTGAAGTTAATTCATACTCATATATGAGAACGTAAAATGCCAATTGTTGCGAATATCATACGTAATGCGTACGTGTTTTTCGACTTAATGAACTGAACTTTTCTTATATCTTGAAATTTAAATTGAAATGATTCAAATGGAATGGAATGACATGGCATAGTATAGTATAGTAGTATAGCATAACTTAGTATGGCATGATATAAAACTTGCCACACATAATCATTATTATTACACTTTACAAAGCATTGACTTTGGTAATGAATTTGTTAACGATGTTTATTTGAAAATCCTTCATGCAACAGAAAACCCAATGAAGGTCTAAACACTCAACTTGAACACTGTTGTTTTAATTTTAAAAGTGTTTTATTTTTTAGATTCTCTTTGATTAATGTAAACCTTCAGATGTAGAATTGTAATGATGATGGCGACGATGATGACAGCAATGACTTTGTGCAACAAAAGCACTGAAGTCACTGACAATCACTGTTGCCAATTGAATTCCTATAATTAAATCACGGTTCATTGATTATTGGCTCGACTTGGTGTCTAAGATATAATTTTGATTTTGAAGATAATTTAATAGAATTTAGATAAAAATTTAATTTAATTTAATTTAGATTTAGATTTAGATTTAGATTTAGATTTAGATTTAGATTTTAATTTTAGTTTTATTTTATTATTGTAGTAACTTTATTACTATTATTACAGAAATTACGGATTAATGGAGAAGAAGTCAATATTCAATTCTTAACTAACACATTTCTTATGTTCGTTTTGAGTATATTATGTACTTCAATGTACTCTTAGTCACCCTCGACTCCATATGTTTGCTTTACGTGATCGTTTAGATCACTTATTATGCTAGGCTATTCCTAGATTATGTCCTGTTAAATTATATAATCTCTTGCAAATAAGTAAAAAATAAAATAATTAAATGAAAAATATGAATTTAACTAGACACTTTTGAAATATGTAATGATTTATAATTGTATGGTTGATTTGGTAAAAAAAAATAAATAAAATATGTAGAATGATCCAAACTAACATAAGCAAATGTATCGACATATTTCCCGTCCTTATTCCTTAACATTCAAATTTGTATTTATATACATAAGTCTAATGCTTTAAAAATAAAATAAATAAACAAATTTATGCATATAAGTTAATAAGTATAAAAATTATCTGATGTAATTTATTAGCCACGCACAATCATAAAATATTATTTGCCTTGATTAATGTACGCACATACATAATTTTGTAATTTTTATTAAGTTTTCAATACAAAATAAAATGACTTTCAAATGAAAAATGTGTTTTTGCAAGTGCATTTTGCTACTTTGACAATATGCATAATATTTATATGTTACTTACAACACCTGATTGCCCTCGATCCTGGTGTCACATATACGAGTATACCGGTTTCTGCATGCCTAAACCTGTTTCATTAAAGGAATAGTTAAACTTTGACTATTTCTTACATCAAATTTTATTAAAAATGATTCTAATGCAAATCTTGATATACTTATGATAATAAAATTTTAAAGTTTCCTAGGAAATTTAGATTTAATATGTGGTTTATATTAAAAAAATACTTTTCGATCGCTTTCGTATTGATAACCAAAAAATTATATTTAATTTGTAGCCTTATTTGCCTCTCTGAGATTAATGTCGATCCCTGTTACGACTATGATGTACTTCACGTTCTTTTTCGGTTTCATTATTAAAACTCGTATGACTTACATTTGAACGGAATTTTGGCATAAGTACTTTAAAATAATTTTTTAGTTTAATGTTGCCCGCAGATTGTAATGACAGGTTTAGAATATATACATTTGTATCTACTTATAATATACAACCTAAGTTTTGTAGCTAACAACCCTTTGTCTGTCTTATATACAAAAAAGTTTAAATTAAATTTGGTTAAAGGATTTGATAAAGAAGGATATTTCATGAGATGGGAATTGGATTAATGTAGATGTCAGATTGTTTCCAAAGAGTTGTATTCTAAGTGTTTGATTGATAAAGTATTATCACAGAATGCGCAAGGCTTGTATCGTTTAGGAAATGTTAGTGTGTGAGTTGATTGTGTCCTGTTCTCAATCGGACAATATTTGAAGAAGTTTGATGGTCGCAAGAGTCAGGGAAGTGGATGGGAGTTTTGGAAAGGTTGGATTTTTTATATCAGTGGATTTATGAACGGCACTGTGTGAGTTCCATACCTCTTAGCATTTCTTTTATGTGCTTCCAAATGTCGAGATCTACGCCTGGGATGACTGTCAGGTATGGGGCACAGCCCGCTTCCTTTACTGCTGTATCAACGTGCTCATTACCTCCTATCCGCGCATGACCGGGAACCCAGATGAGTTGTATTTTCTTTTGGCATTTGATGACGAAATTGCAGAGTTCGCAGAGAATGTTGTTGTTGTTATATAAATTTTGAATTCCTCAAACAGTCGGCCTCTGTCTATGCATATTATATATTTTCCTTTATTTAGTTATTGCTATCGCAACTACTTCGGCTGCTCAATTTAATTAATAAGTAAACAATAGTTCCCTTTATCCTATTTTAGCTACATCTAAACGATATCATATGGCTATATATTTTTATCGAGTGCAAGATTCCCGCGGGTTGGACTTAGTAAATAAGTTATCACGAGTAGAGTGCGGCTGCCATCAACAGGGAAACATAAACATAGTTATCTTTCACACAGTTATTGGGAATATTCTGTACGTTTCTAAAAGGAGATTCGAGAAACTTCTTTCAACCGGCAAAACATATTTAATTGTCCTTGCAATTTGAATTGGAAACTTTAAACAGAAATACTGGAGTTAAGTTTGTAAATAAGCAATTAATAATAAATTTGTGAATAAGGGATTGTAATTAATGTAAATTAAAAATTTAACGTATATAAAATTAAAGTGATTTCATAATTTGCATTCCAACCGATACTTTATAAATGAAATGGATCGATAATATTATCTACGTACAAAGAATTATTGATTTTAAAGACATACAATCAAAGAGACATGCTTGACAAAAACGACTTGATTAATTTTAAAAAAATATTCTAAAGGTGACCCACATGCAACCGGTTGTAAATCATCAGGGGTTGGAATACTTTTACATCGACTTTATTTTATAAAATAGTATGTAAAGAAGTTTCGTTAAAGTGTTTATGAACGTCAATCTATTATTGGATATAGGAAACATAAGAAACGTTTTTCGATTTTTTTTAAATGTTTTTAGCGACGATTTTCATATGTTTTACACTAAGCAATTCGGTAATATCAAATTATCATTATGCGTCTTCACGATCGAGAGGAACCCATAACGAGTGGCATTGTATAAATCAAAGCAATCATACATAACTGCCAATCGAATTTAAAAAAAAAATGGTGAAAACAAGCGAAAAAATTGATTAAATTAAATACAGAAAAGGCAATAAATCATTTGTTATTTTAATTAAAATTAAATCCTGTGTCATTTTTTGTTTACTCTTCTCAGTTTACGCAGCTCAATCGTTGCACAATTTAACGCAAACGTTTAAATTTGTATTATTTGGACTAACTGCTACTTATTTAACGCAGTGGTTGATTTATGCAGTTTATGCAAACTCATGAAGACCCTTATTATGTTTGTAATAGCATTTATCTATCGATGATATGATGGCTATGTATCCTTATCAAGATGCCTGTGATATATATACATCATTTATTTAGATAAAAAAAAACAAAACTAAACTTGTATGAACTAAGTAGGTACATAAACATAAAGAAATTATTTTATTTTGAAATCATAAAGTAAGCTAAGATTTCACTATATAACTTTAACTTTACTATATATTAATAATTTGTAGAAGAAACATATTTTTTGGAGTTAAAAAACACGAAATATTGCATATACCTGATTTGTTTTGCCATTAAATTAATATAAACTCAACATAATGTCTCACAAAAAAATAATATTCAGCAATAAGTGGGGCAGACCTTCTTTACCTGGTATATGATTATAAATAATATATTGGTAAATAATACGAATTTTGGTATTTTATAGCTACTAGAAAAAAGGAACTTCAAGAAAAAGAAGAGTTGAAGATATTGCTGGCAAAGGGTACGGGAAATCTTATATATATTTATTTTTAAAAGAATTAATGCAGTTTTTAAATTCTTTAGAAAAACAAAAAGAAGATCTTTCAAAAAAGGAAACCACTTCAGTGAATAGCGCAAGTACTTCAAGTACATTTGGTGGTGGTAAGTTATTATTTATAGTATAATTTTTTGTCCATTATGCTTATTAATATAAAATCAATAGAATTGAATAATGAAGAGTTAATTACACAACCACAAAAGGTATGTACCACACTTTAAAAGGAATATTAGGATTTCTTCTAAACATTACGCTTTTCAGAAGATCGATCCACCAAGAGAAATCTTTAAGAAACAAAATGAACTAACTGATATTAGTGATGAAGTGAATGGGTGGAAAGGAATCATGCCCCCGAAATACACAAGGAAAATGTCAGTAAGTCGAGCATGCGAAAAATTAAAATCGGTAGAAATAGATGAACCTATTATTAATCTATGTGAAGTGGATTTGAAAGATTATGAAGATCAACTCGAAAGAGATGGCATTACAAAAGAAGATATTGAAGAATGCAGATCGCTTTTGGAGAACGAAAATAAAACCTCATGTATCATAGGTAAAAGTCGTACCATATATGAGTTTAGTAAAGAAATTATAACCGTCATCAATTATGAGACTCTCAAGACAAAAGAAGAAAAAGTCAAGTTCAGCGATTGTCTACCTAAGAGACAAATATAAAAAAACTTCAGCGAATGCGAATCCAATATTTGTTCACCTAAACATTCCATAGAAGTGTGTCCTCTATTTTCAAGTGATGAAGAAAACAATAATCATAAATATATTCCTCTAAGAGAAATCGCTAAACTACCAAATCCCAAGACATTTACAGAGAAGAACTTAAAAAACGAAATGAAAGAAAAACTGAATGACAATGGTAAGTTATTAAATTTTATGTGAAAACATTTAAAATTAATATAAAAACACAAGTTAATTATGCTACTTATCAAGATGTCCTTCCAGATGAGGAACCCAACTTCACATTTGGTTCGGCAACAAAACTTTAGTCGATGGCATTCTTTAGCTGCAATCTTCCCCGGTAACCAATTATTAAATTGGCTTAAAGAAAAAGTTATTAAGTAAATTCATTATAAGCGAGCAACAATCCAAGAGGATTTTATTTCTCTCTGAAGAAATGGCATAACATATTTTTATTCTGAAAAATTTCATATTTTTTGTTTTATAAATGCAACGTATATCAGAAACGTCTTACTACACTATATATCTTTCATTTATTGCTTTAAGATTCTTTTTCTATGTTGCACAAAAAAAATATTGAAAAATATATTTCTCAATCTGTCAATTCGTGCGTATGAGCAACAATAATAAAAACAACATGTACTCAATTCTATACTCACGTTTTACTTACTTAAAAACACTCTTGTCTTTGTCACCTGTCTTGTTATTAATTTTTGATTTTGTTTTTGTTTTTTTTTTTTTTTTTTGTTGCGATTGTTGCTGATATACCCTACACATATGTTTTTATATAACAATTTATCATACTATTTGTCATGCATCTTATTAATAGTATCAGCATTTTTGAAAATCGATCCACATTCTCATTCTATGCAGAAAAGGTGGAGCTTCAGTCAAAGTTGCAGGTTGCAAGAAAAGTCAAACGAAAAACTCTGGAAAATATACAATAATTTTGTATGAAAAATATCAAAAATTATTTTTTAAACCATTAATTCCTTTTTAATTCATTAAAATGAAACTCTACAAGATTATGTTGTAATAATTGTTCAACTCGAAATTATCTAAAATAGAATTTATACTATATAATGTGTAATTAAATATTGTTCCTCATTAGTCTCTTAACTATAAGTATAATCAAATAATATGATAATAAATCTTATATATAAAAAATTAATGTTTTCAATTGTTCGTATGTCCCGAGATTTTGGGTATTCAAAGAACCCAACCCCTACACAAAATTAACTAAAATAGCATTTTAATTTACTGATACTCAAACTGTGTTCTTTGTTAATACTCCAAGTGTAACACAGAGAATATAGTGATGATAGCAAAGGAAAAAACCCATGCGAAGCAAGGTCGGGTACGGTAGTTGTTTATAAAAAACTACTTTATGTTACAATTGGAAGGTATGTAATCTACATTGAAACTGAATTTAATAGTATTTTTCTTATAATCATTTTGTTCATTTATAAAATATGCGTTGCTTTGGTGTTTAAAAAATTGACCTTGATATAAATTTTGATCTCGATTTGCAACTCAATAAAAAAAATTTAAGCAATCTAACTTTAGTCTAACCCAATCTTAAATACACTTCATATTGTATGCAAAAATAAACAACACTAGTAAAGTAAATGAGATTATACGAGTATCTTTTAGTAGTGAGATCACAAAGGCTAAGAGAAATGCACTGTCTATGAATCAAAGAAGACTATCTATTAGGTGTTCTATAAAACTGCCATTTATTTTGGTATCGAAATGAAGGAGTCTGCGCTTGAAGAAATCCCGGTCTTTTGAGACATTCCATTTGACCAATTTTCGACTTCTTCTTAAGAATGGAATTGCTGTACCAACAATACGTGCTGCACACAATGAAACAAGTGATAGTCGTTCTGGTGAATATTCGTGATAGGGTAAGACTTCCCAGCTTAGTGTTCTCAATATTTTCAGAACTGGTTAAGTTACAAGCGGCCAGACATTGTCACGAAGCAAAATCAATATCCCATGTCTCCTCGCTCATGCTTCTCATTTTTCTTTCAATACTCGGTTCAAATTGATGAGTTAATGTCGATAGCGATTAGCAGGTCAATCGGTACCAGGATTTAGAAGCTCAAAAAAGATGCCACAATTCTAATCCCATCAGTTGCAGAGCAAACATAAACAGATGACAGAGTGACGATTAAATGAAAATTACCGTATTGATTCCCCTTGCAATGCTGATAAAACAATAGAATTTCATATGCGCAGTACTTAAGTGACAAACATCACAATAAAGTGTTAACACCCTTTTACATACACAGAATTGTTCTGAAGTATAACCAAACTACTAAAGTAAATATGCGTGTCAGTTATAAGCAATTTTTATAGCTTTAATTGATATTGATATGAAAACAATTTTTCATTCCAAAATTCAAAAACAAAACTAAAATTTAAGAAAAAATATAATAAAATTCTTTTTTTGTTTTAAATCAAAATCAAAACAAATTAAGGGCAAACTGTTAATAATCTCTTTTAACTTCTATTTCTTTATATCTCAATATTTATTTTTGATTACAAAAAATAATTTGTAAGAACATTATAATATATAGTAAATATAAATAAGTTATCAATATTTTATTTCAATAGTAAGTATAGTAAGTCAATTCGATAGCAAATACAATTTATTGGCATTCTTACGTTTAAGAGAAACATAAATTTATGTAAAATACTATATAAATAATAGACAGACAGACAGACAAATAAATGCGTATAAAGTTTCTTTTTTAACATTTTTGTTTTAAATGATTTTTTTTATTTGTTCGCATTAAGTAGTAGAAAAAGTGAAGGGGAAGCAAGTTATGCCGCTTAGCAAAAATGATATTAAAAAAAAACTAAGTAAATAAATGACATGAGTTTTGAAATACTTGTACAACAAATAAAATAAGAAAAAGTCTAATGAATATGAGTAAAAAAGCAACTAAAGTGAGTCAAGTGTATGAGTTCGACAAATGTTGTCCAGCGTCCGGGTAATATCCAAGTTTGTTTATGGTTTGTCAATTAACGTGCCAAAGAAAATTGAATTCCGTAAAGAAAAAAAAAATAAATTTAAATCATTACATTTAATTGAATGTGGGATTTTTACATTTTTTTTCCATATACAATACATCAACATTTTATAACATCAGTTTAAGTTCAAATAACACAAAAATATTTTGGTAAATTTGTAAGTTGCGTGCTTGCAGTAAATCAACATTATAACTAAGAAGAAGAAATCATAATACAAAATATTTATTTATTTTTTTTATTTGATATTCATATTAAAAATGTTGGTCATACGAGTATATGTAATTTTAAACTTATAATAAGTGTACAGTACAGTAAATTTAGTTTCGAGTAAACATATCTCATAATTTTGACAGCTGAAAACAAAGAACTTGCATGGCGAAAAGGGAAAGGTAGTAGTACTTAGCTGCATTGTGAGTGACGTTTATATGAATTAATTTTATTAATGTTAAATGTCATAAAACAAAACAAAAACAAAAATAAATTAATGCCAATGCGGAATTTCTGCAAGACAAAGGCAATGCTTCGCATCAAATGAGATCAGTCAGTCTTGTTCTAATCTCTTTAGAGAAGAAATGATCCGATTAAGTTAAACAATACGCGAATATCGATTGGATTTTTAGACAAGATACCGCAAGTATTGTAGGTTCTACTACAAGATAATATTCAAAGATGACAAAGGTGACAAAAGCCAACAGGAACAGGGATGCTTCTTATTCACCAGACTTGGCTTCATCCGATTACCGTTTATTTCCTTAATACGCCACTTGCACTTAAAACAGTGAAACATTTCTCCCATTTCTGTTTCAGTTTCGATTTTCGTCTGTTGTTGTTTTTTTTTTTGTGCAAAAAGCAACAACTATTTCGATATATTGAGTGACACTAGTCAATACATGAAAACAATGCACAGCAGAAACAGCATAGAAGTGAATTCCGTAGTGTTCAGGGAGGGGTACCTCCCATAGAAACCCAAATCGAATTGCATGTTCTTATATATTTATTAATTTTTTTTTTTTTACTATCGAACTGAAATTTGAATACTATAAGTGTCTGACTACTATCCACCAATGTAAATTTCAAGACCCTCGGCCCACTAGGAGGGTTACGTTCCATACAAAACATGAACTTAATACAATAATCAGATGATATAAAAGGTGCGCAAAGAGTATTACAACTTCGGCATAGCCAAAGTTAGGCTTCTTTTTACTTGTTATTTGTTCTTATCATTTCATATTTTTTTTTTTTATTATTTAATTTCAAAGAAACGCATGCATCTAATACTCAGATACTAAATAAATTTATTATCATTACCTAAATAAAAAAATAATACAACAAAATATGTATCAGATTAAAAATTAGTTTAAGTATTAATTTCATCTCAACTAGGTTTTTGTTATTATTAAAAATATCTTATTTATTTATTAATGAAATGACATGACCAACAAATGTTTTCCATTGACTTAACATTTGATTTGCACCTACAAAATGTTGCATACTTATAGGCATAAAGTTCACTAAACATAGCGTTCAACAAGTTAAAAATTATCCGGCTTATCAATCATATCCTTTAAATTTTTGACATTCTCATTCAGCTCTAATGGAAACAATTCTGTCATCTGCTTCATGGTGAGGCGCATTGGAAGTGTCTCATTTGGATGTGTCAAGCCAAATGCATGCAAGCGATAAATAAAAAACTCAAAAACATTCATCATTTCTGGTGTTATATAATGGAATGCAATTGAATAATTCGAACAGCAATTCACACCCTGTCAATAAGAATAACAACTATTAATAAATTGATTTATTATCGTATCGTAAGTACTCACTGTTTCGATGCGTGCTACTGTCATGTAGCGGATCCAACGGGGTATCAGATCATTTGTTTCATTTGCGTTAAAATAATTTACTATATTTAGTGGAAACATTTTCGTTTGCGAATCCGTTACTAAGGCATACTTTGAATCTACCAGATGCACACCCACATTCTGTAAACAAATACCCATATAGAAGTCCTCGATACCATACTTCCGTGGGGGTGGACAAATCGTTTCATTGTAATAGGCATCATTCATAAAACGCTTCAACGACTCACGACTTAGTATATACGAACATCCACCAGACATATACTTCTAAGCAAAGATCGAATAAAGAAAATAAAAGAAAATTATTATCATAAAAAATATAAAAATAATAGGATTATTAAATTATGAAAAAGTCACACTTCTTACGGGCCTAAAATTTTAAACAAGTTTAAAAAGAGTTAACAACAACAAGAGAAACAAGAATACATAAATATGTTGTCATTAATGTCATAAATAACATCACTAAAAACAACAAGCATAAAGTAGCCGACTTCTGATTTTATTTAATGTAAAAACTAAGCACTTCAAGGTCTTTTGATACGGAATTTTGTTTTGTTTCTCCTAGGCGCGTTTGTATAAAATTATAAATAAAAAAAAAAAACATCTAAATGTGCTAATTAAATTTTATAGAAATAATACCTAATTACATATTTAGATTTTTATGATTTTTGACTGATGCTACTCAACATATTTTCCAAGAGTCATCATTTTAATATTATTATTATTTTATTATTTCATATATTGGAAAAATTAAAACCCAAATAAGCGGCGTGTTCAAAAACAAATGAATATTTTCATTGTCTCTTTTAAAGTAGTCTTCACCAGCATTTTTTTCAATCCTTCTATAACTCAAATTCTTTGAGCCAATTCATTGTCCATTTATCAAATACAAGTATTTACTAACACATCAGTGAAATAATCAATCGAGAATTTACCAAATGTTCATAATTTCTTAAGCACACCTCACACATACCAAAAATGAATTTACTTACTCAAATATTTTTCAATATTTATTTGTGTGTTTAATATCATATTGACGGATTAAAGATGGATTAAGAGATTTTATCATGATTAAGTTGATATTGACATGTTCATGGTCGCACTTCTTCTGTTATACTAATATATTAAAACATAACGACTATCTGTAAGCTCATAACAATCGTTTTTTCAGACCACTGACCGCTGCAACCCCAATCCGGTAAATAAAATGACTGCATTTTGGCTTCTTACTGCATTGGAGCAAACATCGCATTATGCACACCAGTCCTCAGCAGACCTTGAATCACTAAGTTGACACATTTATTCTTTTTAAAAAATGTTTTTCACGATCTTATAGTGCATAAAGAACCCTGAATGATTGCTAATAAATACATATTTAAAATAAATAAATAAAAAAAAAATTATAAGTTAAAATTCTGCAGTCTTTTTCTCTTGTGAAGAATATGGAAAAGATAAGACGATATACGTGCGAAGTGGTATTAGCTCAGTGTAAGCAACTTAACATCTCACTTTTATCTCAAGCTAAGAAGAATCTTTCAACCATGGTTACTAATAAACTCGTCGTTTAATTTAAAACTGCAGCAACACAAAAAAGCCAAACAAGTAATAAGTTTCACAAACAACTTTTCCTTAAGAACATGCAAAACGTTTGACCGAATGTGATTGTATATAGACGGCTCCTTATATAGCACCAACACCGCATTCGCTGTTATTGATGACAACGATTTAATTATAACGGGAGGTTTACTTTCCGATTACTGCTCTATCTTCACAGCCGCAGCGCTAGCTGTTTAAAAAATCTGTACCTTCGCACACGCTAATAGGGGATGGTACGTTGCACCGACAGTTTATCAACCATTACAGCAACAGAAAACATAAATTGTCTAAACAAAATAATTCTCGATATCCATAATATATGCATACAAATCAAACACAAAATTTTGTTATCTTGGGTGCCCAGGCACCAAGTTCCTATTGAGAATAAAAACGCTGAGAGAGCTGACCCCATGATTGACAAAGACCTGAAAAGACATTTGTCTAAAGTTATACGCACAAAGGCTTTGGCAAACTGGGCTGGATATTAACATTTTTATACGAATTGCAATAACCGATGGTCTCTGTTTGTCCGTCTACATATCGAACATTCTTAACTAATGCACCTACATCTTCTCATCACCACATCACCGCAACTCTATTCCTGCTGGCCTACGGTCTCCGTGGACCACATTCTAGATGTCTAGCCTAGTTTGAGAAGATCTGGGCCAAATTTTTTTCAAAACATTAAGCCAGTAGACCTTTTAAAAGAATTAGCTGTGTACAATATATTGACTTAGTTTATATTTTTCTTCTACAATGTAATTTAATCCACATATTTTAATCGTCATAAAATCATCTTATCATAGAGTCGTAGAACCTGGTAGGTAGTACACTTTTTCTTATTTAACATTGTGAATATAATAAATAAATAATAAAATATTTTTGTTTTTCGATTACTAGAAACGGGATACTTAGGAAAAATGACATAAGATAATGGATGAATATATATATCCATCAATTCGATGTTAATATTGGCAGTCTAAGTTAACAAATTCTTGATAACTTTATCATTTAACTTTATATTTGGTTTACGTTTTTCTTTATGAATTATTTCTATAACCATTTCTTTAAGCTTCCGTTTATTTAAAAGCTATGTAGTCTCCAATGTAATTTATAAGAACTTTATATATTATTTAGGTTTCTTATAAGTATTACGAGTAATAATTAATTAAGATATTATAACGTAATTTCATATAAATCAAAGTAATGGTCAACACAATCATTAAGCAATAACTTATTTAAAGTTTTTATACTAATCTTCATTATAATAAATTTATAATTACATCAACAATTCTGTGTTTTCAGACAGGCACACATAGTCTTATAAAATCATAAAAAATACGTACACAAATCATGCATGACGAAGCAGCCAGTCAGTCAGTCAGTCTTACGTGTAGTTTTTACAGTACTTCATTGAATTTATGCTTATAACATGTTTGCAACTACGTTTTTGCCTAGAGTGCACTTTGAACTATTGTTTGTCTTTTATTGCCTTCTTTAATACTTAAAACAAATAAACCTATTGCAAAATGTGAAAAATGTCAAGAGACTCTAAACAAAACAAGAAAAAATACAAATGAAACACAAAAGGTAAGGTGCGCCTCCAACGTAGAAGACAATAATGATGATGGACGCGGCGATGATAGCAACGAATATAAAAAAAATGTTGGCCCCAGTACATTTGAACATATGGTAAGAGATTATAGTATTGTATATCTAATAAGTAGTTAATACAGGTTTGTGGTTTATATGTGATGAAATAATAAACAAAGAATCTGCATTTAACAACTTCAATATTTCAAGATCTTCAGAAAATTAATAAATATGGTTATATATTTAATTTTATTTTGGGAAATCCAGAAAGACATCATAATCATATCATGAATCATTTTACCTTGAACTTAAACAAGAAATTATTTTTTTCCATACTTATCACGAAACAAAAGGCATATTGAACTTGTCCAAAAGTTTGTAAAAGGACGATTTTTCACTAAAGACCCCATACATTATGAACCCAACTTCATGGTCAATATATTGGCCTCCCTGTCTGTCTTTTCATAGGTCTGAAATAGAAATGAATATTTGTTGGGATGATTAGTTTAATATTCTTTTTACTTGAATATTTCTATCTTTGGTAAAACCGAAATTAGAATTAATTATTTTATAAGATGTTAATAAACAATTCTATAAAAGATTGGAACAAAAATAATAAACGTTACCGGTTCTATAACATCAAAAATCAAAATTTAATACTTTAATAGATTTATTATGATTTAATCTAAGAAAGAGTAAAAAGGGAGTCAGATGAAGAAGGCATGAAGTCATCCAAATGTTAATTTTATAAACAAAAATTTCTATCAATAAGAAATCAAAAAAGAAATTAAAGAATTAAACAAGAAATAATATTAATTCCAGTTTTAATTAAAATATAATTATATTTTCGAAAATTAAAGATGAAAAAATGAGAAATCGTTGATTAAATGTGATTTTAGTTTTAATGTCTATTCGAATCAATGTGATTATTATAATGAGACCTGAACGAGAATTAAATTATCACAATTACAATTTATCTAAACATTCACACAAAAAAAAAGAACAATTAAAAATCCACAAGGTTTGGTTCTTGTAGTGTCTTTTAAAATGATCAGATTGTCTCATTACTCTATAATTTCGATTATCTGGCAATATAAAGTTGATTTATCTTGTAGAGAATTTGTATTACAAACATCATTCTAAAGTTATAATATCATAAATTGAACATAAGTAATTAAGTAGGAATTGCTAAAAAAAACCTTGACAATACTTTAACATTTTAAAAGATTTTAAAACGGATGTACGACAGAAATTATGCAGGAATAGCATGTTTATAGCTAACTTAAAATGACAGCTATTATATAATTGCATTAATCTTTTTTTAATAAAAGATTGTTTGTTAATTATCAATAAAAAAAAAATGATTAAAAAAAAGTATAGAAAATTACTGAATCAATGAAATAACATAGCAATACTAATAAATAAATAAATATAATAATACATATATGTATATACTTTTGTATATATTTTTACCAATCACTTACCACCCCGTAGCGTTCCATTTTATAACCAAAATATATGGGCATCTCTGACGTGTAAGCCGAGAGCATGAAACGTAGATTCTCCATAATTACATAGCTACAATTAATACAAATTAATTAAAATCATCTAGTTGGCTTTTAATGAAATTGCTATAACAACAATTAACTCACGTATCATCATCTGCTTTCAAAAACCAATCATAATCCTCTAAATATTTCTCATATGCATAACGCCAACCCTCTCGTGTTTTATACCAGAGATCATCATAAGTTTCATTCGCTTGATCGATAACTTTAACGGCACCTAAATCTTCATCTGATTCACTACTAACGAAAATTAACTTTGTACACCGTTTACCCCATGTGAGACGTACATTACGTGCCTGAAACTCATGATTATTTGGGTAAGTCAAAATCATACAAAGCACTCGAACTTCATGCCTCAAATGATCACCAAGTGTGGGATAATCATTATCACTGATACTAAACGATGCAATTGTTGTGGTGAACTCACGTTGCCGTATCTGATTGTAATTATCGTAGAACAAGAAAGTGGCAAATGAGCAAAGAAAGCCGCATATGAAAGCAAGTAACGTCCGTAATGCTCCCTTAATTTTGCGATCTGCGGCAATGCCACCACCAAGACGTTCTGGCGTATTCCGAAGCCGCCGTTTGTCCGTTATCATTGACGCGCCGTTTAAGACTGAGAAGTGTAGAAATGTTGAGCGTGCGTGACAGAATTAATATTGTTGTGCTATGCATAAATTTAATTTGTTCGAAGTTGTTGTTTGTTTTCGATTTGACCGGTTTTGTTTTTCATATTTGTTTTTTTATGATGGGTTGGCAGGGCTCTTAAACAACAACACATTACTATTTTGAATTAAAAGCGTTAGCTTGTAACATTTATCGTTGATACTTTTTGACATACACATCTTCATATTTGATTGCTGATAATTCAATGAATCAGGAAATCTGTTGGTTTAATAACATAATTTTGTTTATTGTTTGAGACCTCCATTGCTCGTGTCTTCGGATAATAGCCCATGTCGCCTAAGCTATAACATTTGCTATTTATACTACCCAATATTAATAATTTTACTCAATGTTTTACAATAATGAAATGATTTTATTTTTTTACTCTTTTTCATGAACAATATTTCATTCTATTACAAGTTTCATAAAGAAGAATTGCTTGATTTAGATATCCATTTTGGTTTTACATCGCCCACTTTCAGCTTTGGTGGCAGCATATCGGGACCCTCAATAATCCCATATGGCCTGCTATAGTACAAAACATAATCATATGCATACATCATTAAAGGTTTGATCATATGGAAACTAATGGCATAGTTCGAGCAGCAGTTAAAATTCTGTAGTTTTTTTTTTTTTTTTATTAGTATATTTCAAGTTATAATGCACAAACTTATACTTACCTTTGCTACATGAGCATGACTACAGCTTCTGTACCATACATCATCTGGTACGAATTCAGTTAAAAAATAATAAGCGGGTGGCACCGGAAAGAACATTAAACGTCCATAAGCATCGCGGTTATAACCACGTTCAACATAAACATTATATAAGCAACGCGCAATCTCTTTATCCTCAAATCCAATTTGTTTTTCCGAGCATATTTCTGGATCAGGAATGGCCAATTCGACAAAACGACGGATAGCAGTACGACTCAGCACATAACCAGCTCCGCCTGACATGTAACCTTCTTTCACATCATCATCATTCATATGAAAGCCAAAATATAAAGGAGTCTCTGATGCATACGGATACAGCATGTATCGCAGATTTTCAATTATCGCATAAGTATCATCATCCGCTTTAAAAAACCAATCGGCATCGTTAATATGATGTTTATAGATATATTGACTTGCACTTTTCGTCTTAGCCCATAAGTATTTATAACCTTCAGGTACATCCAACGCAATGCTGTCCAAGAGTGGATCAGCTTCAGTGCTCATAAAAAGTAACTTATTACAACGTTTACCCCAAGTATTTTTAACATGCTGAGCACGCGATATATGATTCTTTGGCGATGTGATTATCCAACAGAGCACACGTACCTCTTTATAAAGAAACTCTGATAAAGTCATATTATTATTTAGCGCTTCTTGACGAGTTGCATTATAAGACAAAGAAGATTCTGTTGATGTTTTCGATGTAGAATTACTGTTAATATGCCATAGTCGTTGTTGCAATTTTTTGTATTCCAAGTTCTTTGAATTAAGAAGAAACAAAATAAAATATACGCTACAAAACACAGTAATGGATAGCGTAATGCAAGTACGGCGTAACCGACGAGTTCCTATGTAATTTAAGAAACAAAATAACTTTAATTTGTTTTGTTTTTATTTTGAAATTTTCTTACCAAATATTAGCATGATCTATGTCATATAATAGAGCTATATTGAAGAATTATTTAAGAATTTGTAAAGCCTAATTAATTATTTCATCCTGTTGGGCTGCCAACTTATTACTAACAATGTCAAAATCAGTCATCATTACATTGAAATTACGCTTAAAGCAGCCTAGACACGGTGAAATCCAGTGTGTCAAACCTCATCGTGGTGTTAGTGAAACGTGTATGTATGCGTCTCATATAAGAAGTTTGATGGAATTTTGAGTGTTTAGATATATCGTCCAAAGTGAATGAAATGAATGTTTGTCCAACTTCTTTGTATGATGGTTCCAACACACGTGCACAGATGTTTTACACACCGGATTTGACCGTGTACATCCCGCTTAAGCGATTTTCAACTATTATCACTTATTATATGCACTGGGACCTCATTATGTTGACTCAATTCGAAACAAACCACTAGGTCAGGTTTCTGAGATTCCATCGAATTATAATATTTCTTGTTCTGTTTATAATATATTTGAATTCATAACAAAGTTTATAAATGTATGACCTCAGTTAATTTTGTTGCCCGGCCCATTAATGATTTTTTTCCGACAATTATTTAGTGCCATTCTATACCTATTTTTTATATTCTTTTCTTATTTACCTTCTTCTACATTTATAGTTCTTATAACTGATTATCAAAAAGCTGCATTACAGACACACGTTGAGAGGTTCATGGAAGTGTGACTACCTGTGCTATTTAAAACATCATCAAATTCGTGTGACGTTATATGTGGACTTAAGACTTTATTATGATCTGAAAAAACTTTTTTATTGTCACAAAAAACAATTCTACAAATTTATTCTATTGCAATGTTCCATTCCGACTTTCCACAGGCTTTTCTACATTATCACGCAGCAATTTAGGCGGCAACATATCATGTCTAAATTCTATGCCGTACGGTCTTAAATAGTATAGCAGATAATCCAGGGAATACATCATTTGTGGTCTTACATAATGAAATGTAATGAAGTGATTAGAACAACAATTGAAACCCTGTATAAAAACAAAAGTAAAATATACTAGTTATACTTTTATATAAGCAAATGATAAATTGGTACCTCATAGACCCTATATAAAGCGTATTCCACCATCCAGTCCATGCGGTAATCAATTCCACGCATTTTTGTGTGATTTTCACAATTTGTTGGAAACATTCTACGCCTGGTGTCCTTATCTCGAGTCTCACCCATGCTAATATTTAATATTCGAAGACACATTTCCAGTTTGCTGTACTCATCTTTTGTGGTAATCACAGATTCATTCGTATTGCACAATTCCACTGCAGAATCGTTAAATTGATGCAAAGCTTCACGACTCAATACAAAACTTGATCCTTCATCTGTATAACCTAGTCTGGGCCAAGCATCAAACTTACAGCCGAAATAGATTGAAGTCTCTGGTGAATATGGATAAAGCATCAAACGTAAATTTTCCATAACAGTATAGGTGCAATCGTCTGCTCTAAAAAACCAATCGCTATGATTACGATAGTTCGAATAAAGATATTTATGAACTGCAATTGTTATCATCCAGATATTTTGAGAATCAGTCATATTATTCAGAATAGTTATATTATGGAATTTAATGGGAACCGTGCTAAAAAGCTCAAATTCATTACAGCGTCTACCCCAAGTTCGCAGCAAATGTATGGATCTGTTGACCTTTCCTGGAGAGGTCAGTGCCCAACAAATTATACGTACCTCGTTGTATAAATACTTAGCAATGCTTGAGTTATCTAATGGATTTCCAGGTGTAAATATTTCTCCTATTGGGCCATCAAATATTGTATTCTGTATGGGTTTTGATGAACCAAGCAAGTTAAAAAGTTTATTAATTATATGATACTTTTGTAAAAGTAACATCAAGGACATCACAACCAGAAAGGTAAGTATGTACATAACAAAGACTTGACATATTGATCGTAGACCTAAAAAATTGTAATACACATAGTAAGTAAAATAATTTTTAAATATTATTGAATATTGGAAATACTTTGGCGAGCATGATCTTTCTTGCATCCAACATCGGAGGACATTTTTCTTGGATGGAAAATTAATATTATAATATAGAATAATTATTGATTCTTGACTACTCAATGGGAATAGTATTAAGTGACACTAATATAAATGATATCTATGAAATATTAGTTATATTTATGAATGTTTTAATAACGAAAAAGTTTTTCAAAATCATTTGGAAGCAAAAATCTTTTATATATCACATGTTCATATATATTGTATGTATGCATGTACATTAGTATAGTATATAGTATATCTAAAAGATAAACAAACAAAATTCAAAAGTCCCTGTTATGTTAATAGATCTAAAAAATACTCTTTTATAATATACTACTAAAAGTCTTTTGGTCACTTTCTTTCATTTCAGATTATTTGATTTGGTATCACGCCATTTTTGTAGTAAATTTAACATATTCAATTTTGGTGGCAATTCATCCAATGGTGCTGCTATACCAAATGGTCGCAATCTATAGATGAAATACTCAAAAATGTAGAACTCTTCATTGTGGATATTGTGAAAGGCAATCGCAAATTTCGAACAACAATCCTGTCCGGCTTCATTCTTATAGAATCCCATTTTTGGATACCACATGGTTTTCTTTACATTGTAAAAGAAACGCAATGGCGACAGTGGATAGAAACGTTGCAAATTGTTACTATCGCGAGAATCGCCTGCAACAACATCCACATTCTGTAAACAACGACCAAGTTCTGCATCTTCAGCACCATATGGTTGCTTTTTGCAAATGGTATTATTATTGTAGGCCAATTCTATGAAGCGACGAAGAGCTGTTCGACTCAGTACATAACCAGCACCACCGGACATATAACCCTACAAATGGAAAATAATCTCAGATATAATAACTATGAAAGTTTTTTTTTTCTCATATGTAGTATTAACCTGTTCAACATATTTTGGATTTATCCGAAGTTTATTGCCAAAATAAACTGGTGCCTTTGGTGAATATGGATAGAGAAAGGCTCGAAGATTTTCCATGATGACATATCTGAAATTGAAACATACTTATTTACTTTAACTTATTTATGGTGGAAATATTCACTTACTTACGTATCATCATCGGTTTTAAGAAACCAATCGCCATCATTTAAGTGATGATCATAAATATAACGGAAACCCTCGCGAGTTTTGTTCCATAGTGAACTATAGGCATCGGCTACTGGTAATTTAACTGAACCGAGTTCCTTATCATTTTCAGTGCTCATAAAGAGCAATACATGACAACGCTTGCCCCAGGTTCGCTTGATATGCATAGCACGTTTCTCGTGATGTTTCGGAGTAGTTAGAACCATACAAACGACTCGTGTCTCATTGTAGATGCGATTGGCCAACTCACTGTTATAACTTTGATCATCATTAGAAGACGACAATAAAAAATCGGGTGTTGCGGGTATTGTTTCTTTAGAAAGATTGTAAGTGTCGCCATTGAAGAAGTTTGGGAATGAAATAATCCGCTCTTGGGCATGATTACATGCGTTATTCAGACATTTTGTTAATACAATGCCCAAAACAATGCCAACAATAAATGTTATAAATAACTCGGTTCTTTGTCGTTGCAGGCGTATATACATTTCAAGTGGAAATCATAGGCTCATTAAGAACAAATACAAATGAGATAAAAACCTGAAATTATGGGACAAAGAAGTTTTGAATAATATGAGTCCAATCAAATTTATGTTTTATTTATACTACCACACTACTTATAACTGCAATATGTCATATCCATCGATTGACAATTTATAAAAGAATTTATAGTATTATATTTCTTTAGGTATAATAAAATCTTGGACAGGTAAACAAAAATTTCTATAACATGGATGGAATGGAAAATTTAAACGTTGAACTATTACATTTCTTAGTCTAAAATTTAAAGTTTTTATGAAGATGACAATTTCCTGATTTCTTTTTAACATACTCAAACTTATGAGAAAATCGTAAAGGCTAAAAGTACCCATCGACACGTCCAATGCTTGATCAAATCGTTGTTGTTGTTGCTTGATGCGTTGCCCATCAACTATATCAAATTCTGTTCGTCAAATGGAAAACTTTAATTTTTAGTTCTCTTTGAAGGCAGCAACGAGTGCACACAGCGAATGTGCGGCGGCAGAGACTATTAACTATGTATATTTATGGTCTTTGCCGGCGGCAATATACCTTAATCTGATTTAATTTTTTGTAAAAACTATTAATTAATTAATTTAATATAAAAATATTTAAAATTTCACTGAATAAAAATTATATAAACAATAAAAAAAAATTGACATTTATAAATAAATAATAAAAAAATGATTATTTTTTTAAATTAATAGTTAATTAATTAATGTTGTACATATTAACAAAATGCTACAATATTTATTAATAATTTCAATTTATTAAATAAATAAAAATAATTTAATTAATTACTAAATCCCTAAATTCATTTTGAATCATCAAAATCATTTCGCTTTTGTTTATTTTCCTACGGTATTTTGCGTTTCTTTTCTAAAAGTTTTGATTTTATTCAAGCGTCAAATGACCCCCATCTACACGTCAAATAGCTTCCGCTCTCTCTTTTTTCGAATCATTTGATCAAGCATCTCTCTCTCTCTCTTTCTATACGTATAAAATTGTATGTTTGTTCCCAAGGGACTCCGAAACCGCTGGACCGATTTTGAAGAAATTTTCAAGAAAACTTGTAGAGCGGATTACTGAAAAACTCGGTATTGGTGGATCAAATTTTGCATATAAAGCTTATAGACATATTTTTTATTTTTTTAATGAAGTAGCCTTTATCAAAAATTGAATTGAGAATCATTTACAAAATAAAATAAATATCATTCTTTCTATCTCAATGCCTTAGTATATTATAAAGCATGTGCAGGAAACTTAAGATTTAACTGGATGGAAACTTCTTAAATATTTAAGCTAATTGTTCCAAAAATTAAAATGAATAGGTAGCAATTTCTTAATTTATTCTCAATTTTTCTAATTATAATACAAAATCGTGAATTTTCGTGGACCCTGATAAACTCAAGTCATTTTGTTGTTAATTCTTCCATGAAAGTCTCTTATTCTGAAATGTAAAGCTTGACTTTATAATATATGTATTATATAAAGTATCAAAGATTCATTTAGTTCCGGTGCAGATCAAATTTATTTGTAGATATCCACTATTCATTCAAATTATAAATTTAAATTAGCTAAGCATTTTTAGAATTTTAATGTTCGTTATTCAACAGATTCATTCATTTATTGATTCTCTCAATCAATAATTATTCGTTTTCTCTCTTAAGGTGTGTAGTACTATATGAAAACTTTCCTCTCTCATCGAGTGACTTTAAAGTTTACCGGCAAAATGACATTTTTATTGGTATTATTTATGTTGTTAACGCTTTCAAATAATATTGTTTATAAATTGGCCTTTGATTTCTCTCTCCATCGCGCTCTCTCTCTCTATACTCAGATTTTTGTTATTTTTATAAATAAAAATAAATAATATTAAAATTTTTACTATAAGTGGTTGGTATTGTTCAACTATTCAACTATAAGAGTTTCAATCACAATAAGAATCATTGAAGAATAAATAAAGAAACGTTTTTAATTCATTTTTATTTTGATTATTTAAGATGATATTGTATAAGGTAATAACAAAATTTCTGACTCATTTATTTATTCATATTTTATATAGAAATTCAGTTTTTTGGTTTATTTGTCAATGTTTACTTTTGTAACGCTTCATTTTTGTAAAAAATTTTAATTAAATTAGTTATACACTTTTGTTACAGATTGTTTTTTGTTTCTGTTTTATTGTTAAGTTGTGATTTATGCACAATCTTATTGTATTAAAATAAGCACAAATATTTTATGAAATATATTTTTTATTTTGCTATTGGTTTTTGGTTGTTTATTCATTATTCGATCACTCAATTTTAACAAAATCAATAAATAAATAGAAAATTTCAACAATGAGATGATTCAAAATGTTTAAAGAAATACGTAAATAAAAAATTTAAAAAAACCCACTCACATAAGTCAACATTTAAAAAAAATAAATACCCGGTCAAACAAACTTCAACGACAACCGCTCAATTCGAATGCCTTGCAACAACTTGCTTGAATCAAATCCATGCGATCACCATGTTAGTTCGAAGCAAATTTCTGAGGTGGAAAACGACAGCTGAGCGAATTCAAAGGTGAGCGTAACATTAGATCGGCTGAGTACAAGATCCGAATAGCTAAGAATAATTCGTGATCGGAATACACTGACTAAAACAAAACAATAGTCAATCTTTGTGAAGCTTTAAAATTCATGGGTTAGTTTTCACTACGTGCTTTAGGATGTAGAATAGGAATAAGATAGGTTAGTATGTGGTAGGATAGAATAAGTAAGGATGGGATAGCATAGGTTAGGATATGATAGGATAGCTTAGAATAGTTTACGATAGGAGAGGATAGAATACGTTGGAGTAACATAGGTTAGGTTAGGATAGGATATACAGGAATAGGTTCCACTAGAAACATAACATCATATTTGTGATGCCTAGTTTGAACTGCTCTTATCTTCATCTTAATAGACTCATAACCTGAACTACCAGCGGTATTACTCTTATGGTCCTTACACCTACTGAGCCCCATTACTATGACAAGGTGTCAATCCAGTAAAGAGTAGCTGTCCGTGTTACTATCGTTTGAAATGATTATTTTATTTCTAACAAATTCTCAATTTATTTATTTTTAATAAGTTAAATTGTAAATTTGTTTTCTCAAAAAACTACATTATCTCTCATATACATCATATGAATATTGAATGAATATCATTTTGGTCATGGCATGTTCACTCAAACTCATTTCGCGTGCAATTGGCGGTTCGATGGCGTTCGATGGCGTTCGCCACATACATCTGAGAGTGGAGTTTTTTTCATACCTCAAACATAAAATTTCGTTAGCAAGATTTTGTTGTCTTAACTTAGCTCAATCGACAACGAAGATGATTGTTTGTAAAACTTATAATGTATTTGCACAGTGGTATGATATGCTCAGAAACTATTTATAAAATTTATATTGGTTAGTTTGAAAAACTATGATAATATAATTTATTATACAATAAAATGTTGTCTTACTCTTTTTCTACTTATTATAAATTACATAATTTAAACATATGGACTACCATCAACTGCATTTTCTAGTGGTGGTGGAACAGCATAACTATCTAGGGATTGCACCTGTGGCGTAGTAGGCTCCAGCATTTTAGCAGTCTGAGACAACCTTTGAGAAGAGGCTTTTACAAAATGTTTACCGTTTTGATCCTTTAAATTCAAAACAAAGGTTACTGGACCTCTCTGTTCTGGTTCAGGGACTGGTTTACTGGTCGTTTGCAATACATAAGGCACTCGACGGACGATGGCATTGAAACCGTGCAAATCATCTGCTGTATAGGTAACAATACGTTTGAAACCATCTGGATCTATTAGACTATATGATCCACGCACTGAATAACCATCGTTAGATTCACTATGAGATTTAATGTCACCAGTCTTAAGATCATTAACAGCATAATTGTAATTGTATTTAGTCGGTGAATAGTGTACACTTTGATCATACTGAAGTTTTAATTGCTTGGGTGGAGAATAATCGTAAGAACCACTCACAGAATTGCCATCATTGAATTCACTATGAGATGTAATGTCATCAGACTTAGGATCATTAACAGCATAATTATTATTGTACTTAGTCGGCGAATACTGGACTTTCAATTGCTTAGGTGGAGAATAATCGTAAGAACCACGCACTGAATTGCCATCATTGAATTCACTATGAGATGTAATGTCATCAGACTGAGGATCATTAACAGCATAATTGTTATCATACTTAGTCGGCGAATACTGGACTTTTAATTGCTTGGGTGGAGTATAATCGTAAGAACCACCCACTGAAAAGCCATCATTGGATTCACTATGAGATTTAATGTCATCAGACTTAGGATCATTAGTCGGCGTATAGTGTTCACTTTGATCATATTGGACTTCTAACTGCTTGGGTGCAGCATAATCATAGCGAGTATTATCTAATTCTGATAATTTATTCACATTCACGTATTCGTTTCCATTGTTGTAGTCCATGGGGTTCGATGGTATATTGTACTCATAGTCCTTATCAGCACAAATGAAGCCAAGGCAATGTAACAAAATAATAATACTCTAGACGATACAGTAAAAGAAACCTTTAACAAATGACAAACGTTTCTCCTCCAGAAAGAGGATTTTAACCATTTTTTTTTTTACTACTCACCACTTTCATGACCAACATTATAGTAATTGTATTTCTTTCGTCTGCACTTGTTTGATTCAGTAAATCGTCTGATATGAAATAATTCACTCACATCACATTTTATAATCTGATTTTATTTTATTTCAATTTCTCATTTTTTACACTTACGTATCGAAACGTTATGTAATTTTCGTATGTAGATAGTGTAAGTAGGGTATTGTGTCATCAGTTCATTGGTGTCATCAAATTTTATATGTTGCCAGTTATATAATTAACAAAAACTAGTTGTCCAATTATCAATTGCTTCAAATTAATTTTAAAGATTTTCGATTTGTACCACTTTCATTAATTTAAAATGATGATTTAATCTCTTTCTGGGTCACATACAATATATACTTACTATTAACCTTATGATATTTGATAATTTTAACAATAGAAAAGGTTTCTTTTTTAATTTAATTTAATTTAAATGATCAAAGTAATGTATACAATGTTTATTTTCGGATTTTAAAATATTTATGTAAACTTTATGATTGTTAAAATTAATTCCAAAAGAATTTAAATAAATATAAAATAAGTTAGATACGAGCCCTGGGCGGGTAGCAGT
Organism: Amiota mariae; assembly: GCA_035041805.1. Taxonomy (NCBI): domain Eukaryota; kingdom Metazoa; phylum Arthropoda; class Insecta; order Diptera; family Drosophilidae; genus Amiota; species Amiota mariae. Next base: position 17,208,550 of record JAWNKV010000370.1, on the reverse strand, counting down.
CAAAGCAGAATAAGAGGTTGAAGCAATACGTGGAGTATCAGCAGAAGAAGTCACAGCAGCGCGAGCAGAGAAGAATGTTCAGCGTGATTCAATAAATAAATCTAATATTTAAAAAATGTTCATATTCATAATAACCACAACTCAAAAACTCATGAAATGAAGTTCCGTTCGTTAGTAAAGACCTTGACTTCAAGACAATGCTTGCTCGCTTCCTAGCGGGATATACTAAAGGGTCGGCAGTGAAAGTGCGAGGGGCAATTTTGTTATACGGGCGTGAACAATTAGAATCCATGCAGTGATTTGATGGCGTAATAGAATAATTAAAAACACCTAATAAAAAGTTTAAAAACTATCGAAAAAATTAGATGGATATTTGAAAAATATGAGTTTTGATATGATATATTGTAGTAACATATCATTTATTTTGGTTTCGGTATTCTAACGATTTGTATGCCTACAATTTTCATTTAAAATAAAAACATTTGGACAATAAAATGGAAAAAGTATTTATTAATTTAATTTTAAAATTTTTATTTTAATTCATGTCAATAATAACAATAATTTTCTAGGGCTAAAAGGCAAAGCAATGACTATTTACTTTATAGGGTCATTACACAAAGCATAAGAAGACATCACAATGGGTTAGTGGTAAGGCATTGGGTTATTCCAATTTTTATACTCTTCACGCAGTGAATAGTAGTATTATAAGTTTGTCATGAAGTTTGTAACATACAGAAGGAGACATCGGGGTGCCCATAAAGTATATATTGATCAGCGCGATGATAATGACGAGTTGATCTAGCCATGACCGTGTGTCTGTCTTTATGTATGCAAACTAGTCTAGTTAGTTTTTGAGCTAGAGAGCTTTTGCACGGAGTTTTCTTTTCACCATACGCAGTACATTTGTCGGAATCAGCTGAATCGGACCACTAGGGAATAGCCCCATACAAACCTGGTTCCAAATTAAAGTTCTTATTAGACAAAATTTCTTGTTTTTTGTACTATCGACTTGAAATTTGAACAATAGTGCCTAACCAATATCCACCAACCATATAAATTTCAAGACCCTCGGACCTCTAGACGGGTACCCCCCATACAAACGTTGTTCTTATCACAAAAAACTTTCTTGTTTTTTATACTATCGACTTGAAATATGGACACTATAAGTGTCTGACCCATATCCATCAACTTTATAAATTTCAAAACCCTCGGACCACTAAGAGGGGCGTGAAGAATATTACAACTTCGATACAGCCAAAGTTAGTCTTTTTTCTTTAAGCAAGAAATTATGTAAACAATTTGTAATGACAATAGAGTCGAATATATAAGTGGTAAAAACATATTTTACACTGAAATCTTCTGATTTTGTGAATTGATAGTTGAAACACCAAATTTCCTCCAATTTTTAGGAAAAAGACTTTCTTTTCCCACATCACATATATGGAATAATATATATATATATATATTTCCCAAAGTTCCTAGGTGGAACACAGGGCCTCAAATAATAGGCCTACCTTAAGAAAATGCTAAGATTCATTAAATGTCGCAATGTCTAAGGTTACCATGGGCAAGTACAATGGCCCTCTGGACTTTGCGGTGCAATTATGGTCATAAATAATATTAAATATTAATGTATGATGAACATACTTTTATTTAAAACCACAACAATTAACTTTTACTGAGATGTTTTTGAGTCCACTGGATTAAGTTTTTAAAATTAAACATTATAAAATAGGAAACATACCATAAAGCAAATTGCTAACTAAAACTAAGAACGATCGTAGCAAATACTATGAAATTATTTAGATTGGACAAATCGATCACAAAGAGAGAACGCTCTTTTTGTTGGGAATCCCCAGATTACCCATTTGTCTATTGTACATATATATTTTCATAGAGTTTGATAGTACATAATTTTATACAATAGATGAATCATTAATTTAATTCTTACAAATCTATAAAATATGTACTAATGTAAAATTAAAAAATAATCAGAATTGATTTAATTTCCTTGTAGTTATAACAATTTAAGTTCTCCATTAAATACATAGTAAGTTTGTGTATTCAAATGACCAACACAAATAATAATAATCAAATTATTATTTTCAAATAATTTTATGGAATATTTTTTTTGAATATTTTGTACAATTATATTTTTGTATATATTATAGTTTTTTTTGTTTTTTTTTTTTTGTTGTCTGGGAAGGAACCTTATAATAAAATGTTTATTGCTTAAGAAGATACAAAAGAAAATGGCAAAAATTATATTAAAGCTAATGATTTACATTATTCTACAAACATACTAAGTATATACAGATGATCATGTTTACTATTTTAATTATTATTTAAAAAAATGAAACATGTGTGTGAGTGTGCGTATTTGTGAGTTGTATACTATTTATGTACATGATGAAGTACGAAAACTTCCGTCTACTTTTTAGTTTTAGTTGTCTCCTTCGATGTTGTTGATTCACTGTCGTTTGTCTTAGGTGAAGGTAAAAATTCACCGACTTTTAGTTTCGCAGGCAACGGATCGGGTGCACTTAAAATGCCATAAGGACGCAGATGATAAATGAGATAGTCAAGAACATACATTTGATTTGGAGAGACATAGTGAAATGAGATTGCGTTGTCTGAACAACAGTCAAGACCCTGAAAAAAAAGAAATTGTTTTATTGATTAATTGATTCATTAATATGATTTTCGAAAGTTACCTCGTCAGTCTTATAGTAGATATACTGCCAGTACCAGAACTTTTTATCAGTATGCGACGGTATCAAATGATGTTCCGGGACGAAGGGGAAAAATCTTCCCCGTCCATGCTGATCGCGTGAATCACCTGCAATAACTTGAACATTCGCTAAACATTTGCCAATTTCAACATCTTCCGCTCCGGTATTGTCCTCCTTGCAAAGCTTCGGATCGGGTATGGCCTTCTCGACAAAACGACGAACAGCCTCACGACTGAGCACATAACCAGCACCGCCTGACATGTAGCCCTGCTTGATAAACGGCTTAAATCGACAACCGAAATACACAGGCGTATCTGGCGCATATGGATAAAGCATATAGCGCAGATTCTCCACTATCGTATAAGTGTCATCGTCTGCTTTTAGGAACCAATCTGCATCGTTCATATGATGTTTGTGTATATATTTATAGGCTTCCTTTGTCTTGCCCCACAGATTGTTGCGTCCCTCACCAATCGGTAACGCAACGCTGCCGAGCTCCTTGTCTTCAGCGGAACTCATAAAAATCAATTTGTTGCATCGTTTGCCCCAAGTCCGTTGTACATGACGTGCTTTTGTTTGATGATTGTTTGGATTTGTCATGATCCAGCAGAGTACGCGAACTTCGCTATAAAGTTGTGTCGCAAGACTGGAATTCTCGTGTGCATGTTCATGTGTGCCTACATCTTGCTCGGGCCCAGCCACTTCGAGCAAATCATGACTAGCATGGGCATCATTGATATCACCATGTCTATGACCAGCATATGGCACCCATTCACCGCGTTCTGGCGTAGAGGAATACACAAAAAGTTCCGCCAAACAAAAGCCCACAACAAGTCCAACTATAAGTGAGACAAGTGCACGTCTATTTGAACGGTGACCTACTAGGATAATAAAATATATGATTTATCTACATTCCAAAAGAATATGTTGATAACTAACCTTCCGGCAATACTGAGCGGCCCAGCAAACTGTTGGCAGTCATTTGAAGTAAGGAAAATGTTACTAACTAACTAGTAGGTGTACGTAAGTAGTATAACTTAGTCAATATTGTGCGTTACAATTCTAATTGTTGATTCCTTTGGTTTAGTTCAATTTGAGTAGTAGTCGTCTTTGGTTAATTGCACTTAAAACTTACATTAAGTTTAGTAAACTTTACATCTTCTGTAAATAAAATAAAAAATTAAATACAAAAATTTCAAAAATATTTTAGAGAACAAAAACTAATAGACTAGAAATGACCTTATGATTCTTAGTTATTGTACAATACAATAATATTATATACTCATGATTCAAAAAGAATGTTGTTCTATTTGTTAAAAACATAAATGGTTTCTAATTTTTAGGTCAAAGAATCTATTAAATCGAAATGAGTATGACAAGTGATTACAAAAAGCATAATGCAAAAAACAAAAATGTAGACCAATTAATTAATCAGAATTTTCAGGTGACTTGAAATGGTAAATACAAATCATGAAAACCTACTTACTTAATTTAAACTATGACAAATGTTTAACGGTTGGGTGAAAAGTTTCCGACCAATCACAAAAATTATTCTATTTAAAAATAAAAAGTAAAACAGATCAATACTAATGTAACTTTATTTCAATATAACTCGAAATCTAAACGTCATCTTTCTTCTTAACTTTGTAATTCATACTTAGGAACCTTCAAAGATAACGATGCACTTATAGCCATATCAGTTGAATTTTAGCACTTTTTATTTGTAGACTATTGTAATGGAACTGCCACATCACATTAAATTTACACACAAGATCTTTTAAATAATGTTCTTTCTCTCTTAACAATATTCCACTGATTCATTTATGATGATAATATGATATGATAATTCAAAAAAATCTTTAAAATTTATTGAGCACATAGATATCCTTCATCTTCCTGATTTAGTAACAATAACTTATAGCAGGCCAAAATAATAATAATGATGACAATTACCAAGTACACAAACACACTTTTTTGTTCTTGAATTATTTCACCAATAATATTAATGAAATACAATGTTAAATATTAATAAATATTACATACATTGATTTGCATAACCCTTAAATATCATTTGTAATGAATGCTTCACTTCAGAGTATTTTCTTTCACAACCTTCCGGGTCTCTTAAATTCAATATACTACGGTAATTCATTGGTTAATTTGTTGTTTTTATAACTTAACTCAACAACTGTCTTTAACAAAAAACATGACATAATATTAACTTTTCCCAATTTCGCCGAAGCTTACATACCTTTCACTCGAATTTAAAAACAAGAAATGGATGTATTAAGAAGATTTTGTTCTAGAGAAATTTGTATAAGGGTTACCTCCTCTGCCAGTAATCTGAGAACTCCAATTTTGACATACCATCTAAGACCATAGCATGCTAAAGCAAGGATAGTCGGTTGGGCGGTTCTTTGCATTACAAACATCAAACCAAAGTGATAATAACTGTTCACACAACTGTGAAAGGTATAATAAAATATATGGAAATTTTTATGTGCCACATAGACAAGACAATATCACACTTGCGTAAATCGAAATGAATTGAATAGAATTGTATTTGTTTGTCCTCAAAACTGTCGCACTTGTTCAAACAATAATCATTACAATACAATATACATACTACTATATTTCCGTGATATTCCACAAACATACTACAGTTCTTCGAGATATGTTTATATCCAACAAAATTGGTTCATTTACAATTAATCCTCAAACATCTAAGACAAGTGAGACAAGTGTGGTGAATGACCTTTCTTAACCTATGGAAGAATACCTTTAAGTTAGTTTGGATTTGTATTTCAGTCTTAGGGCTTAGTTTTAATGATTTTTTTTTTTTTCTTTATAATAATGCGGACCCTTGGTGACGCGAGCCTTTGGTCTTAATGGATAATCTAACTAAATTACATACTATACACATGATAATGAGTAACAGTATTGACATTGATCTTACAAAAAATACATATGTACATAAATTTAATTCACTTAAGACAACCTAACAAAACTTGGTAAGGTTGACATAATTATAATATATTTTTTTTTTGAATATTTTAATTTTGGTTTTTGTTAAATAAAAACGATTTGCTTTAGATTTTAAATATCAAATTCAAATATAAGATTCTTTTCTTCAAAAGTTCATAGTTTCCGAAGCTAACACACTTTTCAAACCCTCGGAAGACTTTTCCTTCTTTGTTATTATCAACAACCATGAATTTAAAATGAATTAAGAGCACGATTAGCTTCTCTAATAATCGGATAACTTTGATTTTGACATTACAGTTGCGCAAGGCAATAAATCAAATCTGTATCAAATTTCTTGATATTTCATACATAAGTAATACATAAAAATGGTGCGCCAATCATTTCTATATATACTTTTTAGGGGCTCAGACGCACAGTTCTGTGAAAGATATGAAAACTTCTTTGATTTTGTTCTATTCTTTTTTAATATAACACAAATTTTCTCGCATGCTACAGAATTTTATCGCATGCTTCAAAAGTAATATCTGATTGAGTTTTAGTTGATGAAAAATAATAAAGTAAGTTCTTGATATAGCTGATTTTATTTTTAAAAAGAAAAAATTAATAAAAATTGTTTAATTTATTTAATGTGGGCATATACATACATACATATAAGTATGTCAGCATGTATTTGACTTGTCACTACTTTCGTGTTCTGTATCTCAGTTGGTTCAACTGAAAGTGTATATTTAATTTGAAATACATAGTACAAATAATTGCATTTAATTTTAATTATAAAAAATCAATCAAATTTTTTTTCACCAATAAAAATGGTTCATTTTTAGGAAATTAGTGTTCCCGACTTAGCTCTACGGCATACAAATCTGTGGCACCACTGACGACTACAATATCAGAAAAATACAGGCTTAAGTTTTTTTTATAACAGTACTTTCTTTGTTTCTTTACTTTCTAATTATTTCATAGGTCCTAACAAAAATTATGGCACGATTTACTAACAAAATCTAAAAGAAATTAATGTTAATATATTTACAGAAGCGAACTACAATAATTTATTAATGAAATTGCTATCGTGTATGTATCTGTAATTGTTATCAGTACATTTTTTGATAAGAAAAAAAAATAATGTTAACACTATGTTACAATGCAAAAAAAAACAAAAAAAAAAAAGCCAGTATCTACTACAGACAAGCAAGATATCTACTAGCAATTTAAGATAAAATTATTCTACATTTTAGTTCTATTTTATAATTTTATCTAACTTGATTTTTATCTATTAAAGATATAAATATAATGATAAAGAAATATGTATATATATATTTGTCGGAGATCTTTAACATAAAATTCAATATGGAAAATTGGAAAACCAGAGAAGGCAATATGACAAAACGGTGGAAATAGCTTGAGATAGTATTTGAAACAAATTAAAATGGTTATTTTATGATATTCAATGTGCTTAAGTCCTTCCAGAATCATCAAGCATTCGAAATTTAAGTAATTTTGAAATTTTTTGTTATACTCTTCCAGTTCCACAATCCTTTAAGTCTAAATCTATTGTAGTTGAATTAACTCAGTACTAAAAATCAGGGGATGATGCTAAAAATCTGACATATAGCAGACAAACTAAAACGACAACGCTGATAACAAAAATACAATCAGATTTCCTGTAGCTCTTTTCACCTGTTCAATAGGTGATGTCCCATACATGGGACAAAATTACTCTGAGTATGCTAACATGCATTTTTTTTAATATTAGAAAGAGATCTTTTATATGGAAAAATTTACAATGCATTTATTTATCAATCATTTCTTTCGTGGTATTTAGCAAAACAATTGGTTTCTCGCTTGAGACATAAATAAATATTGCACTTTTTACTTTTTACTAAATTACTTTTACTTTTTTTTAAATCCTGGTAGTTTGCAACTGCCATTTTTTTTTTTTTTTTTTTGAATCCATGAAATCCGGCGTATGCATAACGTGATCAAGACATATCTCCTTTGGTGGTTGAACTTGGGTAAGTTTTCTACGTTTTTAATAAGTAGAAACTTTTTCTGGTGATGGATTTGAAGGACACAGTTTCAGTGATAGCTATGCATTTGATAATTGTGTTCCTATAAAGTGTAAGGGACAATCTGGTGTTGCTTGATGTGAAATTGATCTATTCAAACGAGGTCTCCCACGAGACTTTTTTCATAATTGTATGAAATGACTTTTTGAATAAAAGATATTTATTTCGACAAAAAAAAGCATTTTTGTCTCAAAGTAGTATGGATCCATCCACGATTACGAAGCGTCGCAAAAATTCGTGAAATGAATGAAAATGTGTCTTTATAAAACTGATTAAAATCAAATGTTGCCGCATCAAGAGAAGAAGTTGAACTGTCTCACACTACAAACGTTGGTTATGATCAGACTAGTATAGTATCTATACACATAACACTTGAAGAACAAGTTAAAATCACAAAATTGCAGGTCAGGCAAATAAACATAGAAGGGTTTCACATCTGCCAATCATGTACCTTTGATTTTAATCCAGCTATTATATAGCCACATCTCGTATGACATGTTAGGTTAGGTAATACTGGTTAGCCAAGGCCACGCATAGACCCAAGGTCCCTTGCGATGTCATTTAGAATGCATTGTTGGAAAATCTCATGAGTGCCGGGCAGAAACATAGGAGATGTTAGAAGATAGGGATCTTCCATTCACTTCCTGCACCTTTCACTGTCAGTAAGTTTTAATTTGAATGCGCGAAAGACGGCTATCAATGTTCTGCAACTCGTATGACTCAGCTCTATAAAGATTCAGCGATTCTACAGTTGCTAAGATTTCGCTATTTAGCCTTTGCTTTTTCCTGTAAGCGCATTACCAGATTGTTGTACAAGTCGCTTATTTCACAATTTGGTATCCTGCATCCGTTTTTCGCAATTTCGCCAACAGTCTCCCTCTATGCCCTTATGGCTCGGTAATCAATAGATTCACAGCTTGCATTGCGCAGCTAGTCTTCTAATTGTTATCTTGCACTGTAGAACATTTTTGGATGATTCGTATGATAAGAAAATGTAAATGATTTTCACATTATTATAAAATCAATATAAAATCAACCAATGCACAAAAACTTAGAATTAGAGAATGTTTTCTTAATATACTTATTCAATATTGTAATAGAACTAATAACTAATAAACAATGTGAATATTTTTTGTTAAAATATTTAAAATATTTAAGAATCACATATCACAACAATACTATACTAGTTCATTAAAATCATACGCCCATCATAATCCACCAATAACATTTTATCGCATGCAATTAGAAATACAAAGCATTACGATAATTTAATTACAATGCAATATTGAATTAACTCAAAGCATGAAAAGATTGCTCAAATAACTTCATCTATGTGTGTATGTAATTACACTATCTATCTCTTCTCACTCTACACCCCCCGACAGAAGCATGCTGTCATAACACTGAAGCGTTGCTAATCAATTGAACTCATTTGACATTACGTTTGATAATAATAAATGCAGCTCAGCTCAGATGTATGAATTGTCATTACTCACTCTACTTTACACATAGTATCACAAGAGGGAGAGCGAAAGAGATTGAGGTAAAGAGGCATTAACTCAGTAAAGAAGAAGAAGAAGAACAATAACAAGCATCAGCATCACTGGAGGCACAAATGTGGAGGCGCGCATACAAACAAACCAATGTATGTTTGGATGGATGCCTATGAATCTCTTTTTCTCGCATTTGTGCATTCACTCAAAAACAAACTCTCACTTGTGTGCCCCATTGACTCAATTTACAATGTGTATCAACAACAACAAGAGGAGAAATTGTCACTCATATCTGTTGCTTTTGTTGTTGTTGTTGATGTTGAGGAAATGCTAAGCTCATTTTTTATATCAGAACGCTACGCTTTGCTTCTTGAAAACAATGCGCGGTTTTATTTATATATAAAATAAAATGTTGTTGCTGCTGTCGTTATTCTTCTCATTGTTGATTGTATTGTTAATATCAGTTGAGTTGAGTTGTTTTTTAAATTCATTTAATTGAATTGTTATTGTATAATAACAACAACAGCAACAACTTGTAGACTAATCGTCAAATGTACAAATTAAACATTTCACATTTTATAAATTAGGAATACTTTTACAAAAGTAAAATTAATCTTATTTAATAAATTGATGCAGATGGATATGAGAATATTGTACATATTGAAAAAAGAACAGTTCCATCTGTCGGTTGTGTAAAAATTTAGATGGTTGTTAGCCAGGCAGATACTCCGAACATTTAACGAATCATAAGTATAACATGTTACATGTAATTATATCATTATACTAAATATTTTTACATCGATGCACTTGTCTAAAGAAGAGACAGAAAAATAGTGTTGAGGCTAAACAGCATTGATAAGAGAGTTAATCGTTTCTTTGATTATTCTCTCGAATTAATTTTTTTTTTTTTAAGTTGGTTTAATTATCTTAGATTATCTCATGTTCTTTCAGTGGAAGCTTTTGTATAAAATGAATAGTTAGGTTTAAGTGAAAGCAAGATAAGCTTTGTATAAGGAATTATTAGGCTTAAGTGATAGAAAGATAAAAAAAGAGCAATTGAAACATCAAGAAGTAAAGACGTGGTCTATAAAAGACGCAGGATTATATCATCAAACATAATTTGGTACACAACACTGATTCATAGGTGAACTTCACTGAGGTCTGATAACCATCAGAACCAACCCAGAAAGGGGACAACAAATGGTATAATTGTTTTGTAAGCTTATTTAATTAATTGGAAAGCTTCGAACATGTATGTGTCATCTATGTATCATGCACGATGTACCTTTTGAACCAATACCCCCATCTTCAAAGTATCAGAAATTTCCTCTTTCCTAACTTTAAACACAGGGTTGATCCCTTATTACTGTTTCAAAAGACAATTGTACATACAATTTGTAAAATATATTACATATATTTAATTTTGATAAATAAACAAAATATTGAATTAATTTATTCATTTTTCAGTTTGAATTTTAATTTACAAATGTATTTTAATGTATTAGAAACATCAAGACAAAATTATAATAAAATTTACACAATGCGTGAAATGTAAATCAAAAACATATGCATATACTATATATATATATTATATATAAAGAATAGATATGTGATTTGGTTGGTTTGATCCATTGAAGTATTTTCTATAGTTGATGGTCATGGTCTATAGATTTCAAACAACGCAAACAAATATGCATGTACATACGTATATCATTTATACAGTAAGATGATAAAAGAAAATTGTGACATCATTAAATTTCTAGGAACATTGAAAATTTTATGAATTAAAATAAAATATATAGAATAACATTAAAAGGCAGAAGAATCCACGAATCACTACCTAAAACTAAACCCTCATAACAGTTGTTTAAAAAAATCTATGACATAATCGGAACTTTGGATTTCCGGGACATAATTGTGATTATGCTCCAATTTACAAACATGATCTAATAAATATTAGAAATATACTAAACTAGGAATATCTACTCAGTTTTATATAACAAAGATAATGTGTTTACAAACCAAATGAAAATTCTTTTCTATATTTTCAAACCCTTAGAGGACCTTTCCTTTTGTATCCTAATATTTCTTAAAAAAAAATGAATGAATATAATATTTTATATATTAAAAAAACTATATTTTTATAAACCATAATAATGTATCTTTTATTAGCAGATGTTTTGTATAGCTTAACTCGGTCATTTGGGTTCGTTTACAAAATATGAAAATATAAATACATATATATTTTTAGTAAATGAAAATAAATTCATAGAACTTGTTATGTGTAATTGATTTATATACGCATTCAAAGTGCAACAATCAACAAAGTTTTAGAGGACTTTGGAACCAACTAACACTTTGTTGGTTAGTTGAACCCTCAACATGATAATACAATATATGGTATAATCATTAAGAATAATGCCAATATTACCAATATATGGTATTCAAAACACAATTTTTTAAACTGAAACACCACTTTGATTTGTGCTAATTTGTAATTGCATTAATTTTGCTTATTGTGTGTCTGATATTACATAAGTTGAGTTTCTTATCAATTTCAAAGTAGTTTTTTTTTTCAAATATGATTTGAAACACATTTGATAAGCGTGTTGATAAAGAAAGTAATGCACTTGAGTTTTATTTTTGCTTAATTTCATTACAAGTATATATTCATAATTACTTTACTTCTTTTCTTTAATTTAATGGAAATCTTATTATTTTGTTCTATTTAATGAATGGAAAGAATCTTTTGTTAATTCCAACTCGTGTTGCTGTGATTTATTTATCATGGGACACAAGAATACGCCCATGCTATATAATTTATATATGTATGTACATAAAATATATATTGTACTATTATATACATACATACATATATGGCCTTACACACATAGAACTTTTTATGGTTATTATGACCATAATTGCTTTACAAAGAAATATTCTGATAATTTTCAATTAAAGATATGAACGGGAAGTCAACAAAAATAAAAAATAAAAACACAAAAACTAAGTTTTATGTAGTTCAAACAAGAAAAATTGCCATAAATTATATGATAAGAAATCCAAATTTAAAAGTGTTTCTACAGAAAAAATTATAAGAACAATACAAATACACTAAACAGTTTTACAAATACCCGAAATATTTTCTCTAAAGTAAGGAAATGCAATACAATTATCTAAAGAGAATTATTCACAAGAGAAGAAAGCATAGAACCAATCTATTATAATGTTTCAGGACCCCTATTACTTACAAATGGAAATGTTAAGCATTACTAGCACCTTGTTTTCTTTTTTTTTTTTTTTGACCGAATAAATATTTGCGAATACAGTCCTGGCTGGAAATTCGAAGCAGAAATTGGTGGACATGAGGGGCTCGGTGAGTGTATGGTCCGGTACAATGTACAATATAATACATACATACAGAGTATATGGAAATGATTAATATGACGAAGAAAATCAAAATTCTATCTCGATTATTTGTCCAAGATATTCCGAAATAGGATCATTATACATAGATCAATATATGTACCAACTAACTATGTCAATGCTCATCATATTAAATAGAATTCTTATATTTACACATGCTTATTATTTTGTAAATTTTATTTTCTTCTTTATGATAAATTTAATAAAATCCCTTTATATTCAATATGGGAATGTTCGAATCTTATTACGTTTATCAATATTATTATCATTCAATGACTGTCAATTAGCATTCACTGACTGTCAATTAAAATGCAATGCACAATAATCGAATTAAAACCAACAAAATAATAAGAAGTATCGAAAACAATACATTTCGTTTTGTTCATCCTCCTCTCTATGAGAGAAAACTCATTTAAACCACACACACACGCACACAATAAATAAAGGGAAGACAATTCATATCGACCAACTGACGAATATATGCAATGCATATGCAAAGAGAACAGAGAAAACGAAAATAAGAAAAAGGAAGAAAGGAGAGTATGGGAAAAAACAATAAACTAACAAAATTGCATCTGTGTCAACTTCCTTTCATTGTATTCATTTTTTTATTCTTTCCTTTGACTTTGTGTTGGGTATGTATGGGCTGCTTGTTGTGAGAAAGAGACTATCTGTCTACCGGTTTGCCTGCTGCCTGACTACTATCTGTCAGTCAGTCAGACTGTCTGACTCTTAAACACACCCTTCTTCATTGTTTGTTGGTTTGTAGTTAGGGGCAAAATTTAAATAAATAATGAATTTTGTTTCCTTTTTTCCTTATTTTTACACAACACAACAACAAATCACTATTATCCCAATTGGATTTCTTTTCTTTATGCTGATCACATTTTTGTTTTATAATAATTTTGTTTTTGCAATTTTGTTTTTGTTTTATGCATTTTGTCTTTGTTTTCATCTTCATTTCGATGCAATTGCAATTTGCTGTGCATGGCATTTCCTTTGCCTTATTAATTTAATGCAAAGTAAAAGACAATAATTCAAAATAAAAATTAATCAGAATGAAAGTTTAATTAAGGAACTTTAATATTTTGGTAAAGTTTTAATCAATAGAGTAAACACAAATAAACAAACAAAACAATCCACTTACAAATATTAATTAATTGATTTTTTCGCAATTTCTTTTACGCTGCCCTTTTTTTATGAGCAGCAAAGCGATTGAGTTTGTAAATTCTCTGTCATGATTTCACACAATTTGAACTATTTATTTATAATTTTATAAAACCATCTAATAATACATATTTGTATTTCTAAAAACTTAGTAATTTACAAAACAATATATAGAATATTATATTCTATTTGATTCTATATCTATTTGTTTTCTAAAGTCCGCCAAACAATGTCCAAAGCGCGCGTCGTGAAGTACAAATACAAACACAAAGAAGAAATGAACTGTAAACTGTTTCAAAACACGAACAACACAAATGCAGAGAACACGAGAACATCGCAATTATTTAAAAAAAAAAATGAGAGAAGAGAGTATTTGCCCATGATACAATAATACAAGGTAGCATCAATTTGGTCTGTTACGCTCTCAAAAACTGCTCACTCTCAATTTTGACTTCATAAGGATATTTGCGTTACTAAAACGCTGAAAAACACGCAGGGTAAGGACCATTTTGTGAGAGCAAGATTTGTCTGTGAAAAATTGGTGTTATCATGGTATTTGCCGGTGTCAAGGAGATAGAGAGAAGTGTGAGAGCATTAAAATATATACTAGGAACAATGAGAGCAAGACATTCAGAACAACAAAACAAAACAACAATGTGCCAATGTGCCTGAATTGTTGATAAGGAAGAGAGACAAATGAGAGTAAACATTTTTAATTTAAAGGAAGTAGAATTTAAAATAAAATAAATAAAAATTATATTATTATTAATTTAAAAGTTTTTCCAATTAAAAGTAATGATTATTATTTGTAGAATAGAATATTAAATTGAAGGGGGCTTGATTGCCTTAACATACATTATGTGTTATTATGTGTCACAAGTTGGCAGCAATTAAGTGTCATAGTTTTCAGCTTTTTGTCATGTTATTATCAAGCATCTTGGAGCGCAATCGTTTATTTAAATTCATTTTGCAGAAGCAAATAAATATAGACATATGTAATTGTTTATTGAATTCAAGATATTTGAGTTAACACTTTATTATTATTATTATTATTATTATTTTTATCAGTTTAATTTTATTTTGCTTTCATTTCAATTTAATTATTAACATTATTATTATTTAATAATAATTCTCGCTCTCTTTGTAACGTATCTGAAGCGTAAATTAAATTTTAATAACATTGTTTATTTTGTTTGTATTATGACAATTATGAACAAAAACAAACTACATATAGAATATTTTTGAAAAATTACTCACATACAGTGGATTCTCGCTTAACGTGTCATGTTTCGCATAATGAGTTTCTTGTTTAATAATAATATAAGATTGACAGCTTATAGCTTCATCGAATGTAACTTGGGTGGATTCGATGAACTGTCTATGCAGCCAGTGGTCGATGAACCTTTATTTTTGGCTAATAAGGCTGGAAGTAAACAGTTTTGATATCGATGAGCTGGTGAAAGAGTATTTTCAAGAGCTGACTACCGATGACCTTATGGAGTTGCACTATACATTACTGCAAGAAGATGTGTAACTTTGTCAGAGGAGAAGGTATCAGATGAACAACAATCTTCTAGGGCAATAATAAAATAAACACGCTACAGCCTCTGTGGAGTGACTTCACATATTTCGTAATGTTACACCTAGAAATTATTAAATGAAAACAACAGTTTCAATACTATAGATTTTAACATGTGACGTAACGAATGTCACACTCCGTTGACTCACTCCCCTCCCTTTTACGTGTGGCTTAATATATGAGAGTTTCGCATAACGACTAACTATCTGCAACAAATTATGCGAGGGTTCACTGTAATAAATTAACTAAAATAATAAACAAATTAAAATACCATAATCTAATATGCTTAAGTGATTAATGCCATAAAAAATAATACAAAATAAACAAAAAGCGAAGCAGAACAAAAGTGAAACAAGTTAACACACACAAAAAATAATACTGAATTTTTTGTTTTTTTAAAATCACTCACACGCAACAATCAAATGACTTAATTAGGTTAATATATATATTTTTTTAATTTATAATGAATTATTATTTATGTTTGTAAATAAAAAAGTTTAAGAATAATTCGACAAAGTTTACTAAAAAAATGTGTATGTACTAATAAAATTAACCAAGAATATTTGAGTACTACAATTATATTTTAACAAATTAATTCAATACTTATTTATTATATAGTTCGGATTAAGAAGCTATAGCCTTAACTACATACCTAAATACATACTTAGTAAAATACTTAAAAGACATTAGGACGGATTAAAGTAAAGATGTAATACTGACTGATGAGAAGGAAGTTCAAAGTTAAAGTAATTATGAGTATGCTTTCATTTAATATTGGGCAAGAGAGAGCTTAGGTGGCTTCTTAAGGGGAAGTATTGCTTTATGTGGATAGAGAAATAAGCACTTACAGTTTCTGATAATATGATCGATTGAGAGGGGAGTGTTTGAAACGGAAAAATATACAAGGCTTGGGTGGGGATCTGTTGAAAAAGAAATTGAAAAAGATTAGTGTTTCCATACTAATATAGAAACGTTACTGCGATATAATGTTGCGTAATGTGGGGTCATCAGCGCCAGCCCTAGCGCTTGAATAGGGGAGAGAGTGTCTTTAGACGCCTTTTTGGCGCCTTTTTGGACACTTTCACTTTACGTACTTTGGGGCTTTTAACTCACGTCTTCAACAGCGCGCACATAACGTTATGATAGCGGGTTTTTAAAATCTTATTTTGCACTGGTCGTTTTCCGAATTTAGCTTTTTGGCGTCCCTTGTCATCTAGCGCCTATAGCGACCGCTTCATTCTCTACACAAGGTCCGGCGCTGGCGGTCATATATTCTGCATTTGTTGGAGTTGACAGATAGTTTATGTAAGGTGTTTCTGTATATCATTGAAATTAAAATTATGATTGCAATCAGAGGATAGTTGGAGGCAGATTTGGCAGAGAGTAAAATATACAGATAAATTTGACTAAGGGAAGGTGTGAGAAAGTAGAAAACAAACATTTGCTCATTTCCCAGAATGCGGTGCGACTTTATCCGTATTAAACTTACTAATATTAAACCATTTATAATACTCTGAAAGTTGCTGAAAGTTGACAAAAATCTCAGGAATCGAACTGATTTTAAAACTGAGTTTTAAAGCAAAATATTTTCTATAAATCGCACATAAAGGTCCATTGACACTACAAAATTGTAGTTAAATTCGTTTTCATCAATTTACTGTTAATGTTGAATGAAATTAGTATTGTCATTTAATGACGCTTTATTTTATCAAATTTTAATGATTTCATTACTTACATTTTAGAACAATTTTAAATATATTATAGATTTACCTATTATTGAGTAAAACTCAACACATTTGATTCATGACTTGAGTAAAAATGAAGGTTTCCCAAATAATATTATATATCATTATATTTCAGTTAAGAAATAGAAGAAAATATATATTGTTGCAATATTGAATAATTAATAATTAATGGAATTAATAACAGCCAATTAAAATATTAAATTAATTAATAATTCTTTTTTCATTTTAAATTATAATTATTATCCCAAACAAATTATATAAATTATGAAATGAATACAAACTAGGTCGATAATTTATTTTTATCGATACACGAATTATCGACACATGACCAACAACAAGATGATTTTCGCCAATAGATGTCGCGCTACGATGAATCAGCGTCATTCTGTTAAGCTATCTGTCTTACTTCATTCAATGTTTTTACAAATCATTCTGTCTCACACAACTTCAAGGTAAATGTTAACTCAATGTTAATTAACAGAAGATTGTTTGACACTTGAACTTGAGTGATACAAGAAATATAGTTAACAGTTTTCTATTTTATTTTTCTTTTCTGTTATGCACCTATGCACCCTTGACTAAAACCAAGACTTAAGACTTAAACCCTTTTGACTAACCTTGTTGCTGTACACATTTTTACCAAGGACTTAAACCATTTTTTGTCTTTTCTTAATATTAGTTTAAGTGTGAAACCAAAACTAAAATGCTCATTAAATCACAAGAAGATGTCTTGTTTAGTTATGAACAAAAATTCTAAAATTATAAAATTGTAATTTTGTTAATGCCAGCCAATAGGAACACAGTCGCCGTTACCGTACCAAGGGTACGAGATGCCACCACCACCACCACAGCCGCCAAAAGAGGAAGAGGACGAAGAGTATTATGTTTTTTTTTAAAACATTGTTGAAATACTTACTTAAGTATATTATCTTTTCATTTCATATGTGACATCATCAATACATCAATAGAATAATATATGTAACTAAGCTTTTCTTTATTTTGTTTTTATTGTTTTTAGTTTTTGTTAAAATTTTTAAAATGAAATTAATGAATTTTAAAATTTGAATTATTTAAATTAATAAGTTTAGCATATAACAGTTGTATTGATGTATTGGGGGTGGTGTGTGTGAGTAACTGATTCGATTTTTTTCGTTTATTTTTATTAATACAACAATAAATACGCCTTTTTGTTTTTCCCGCGCTTTATTTTCTCGTTTCTTTTGTTGTTGGGTGTGTCAATTTGACTATTCAGTATACCCTAAGTTGGCAGGCCTTCATCAATCAGTTCCTGTGTTCGCGTTCTTTTCATTTATTTTTCTTTTCCGAAACTTGGCATACTCATTATAATAAATGAGAGGAAAAAAACAAGAACAACAGCAACACCCCCTTTCGATCTTGTTCCGCTCTCAATTAACATCATATACAGATAGAAAAGCGCATTACTTTTCTGCGTATGCAGTTATCAATAAATGAGAGGATAAATACAACAATAACAAAAACACAAATTCAAGAAGCAGCAAAGCATTACCAACTAAAAGACGTACGTGATACAATATGATGATAACATTTAAAAACAAATTTTCTTAAGTTAAATAAAAGCTTTTAAAAAAGCTAAAACCAATTCACCCAGATATAAAGAATATCATTAGAGACAGAAAATAAGGAAATAAATATTATATCAGAAAAGGAACTTTGTGCGACACGGGTGTCCCACGACACCTCTATGACTTTTTATTTATAAATTATTTGAAATATAATTTCGTTTTCTTTTAATTCTGACTTTTGATAATACCCCAAAGTTGGCAAGCCTGCAACAAATATGACCAGTGTTAAAAATCGGAATTTTTATTCTACTCTTTGGTGACACACCACAATGGCGACTGTGATTAATTTTATCTTGGAGCAAATGTTAAATTTATTTAATGCAAAAATCAGAAGAAGCAGAAGAAAATGATTTAATATTTTATATTATAAATGAGTTATAAATAAAAAAAAAAACTAATTCAAAACACACAAGGGGCGTTCACGAAACGTCGTTTTTGGCTTTTTCGTCGTGAACGCCCCGTCGTTTTGGTTGTTTTTCTTAAATCAGCTGTTGTCGGTTAATTCACCACTTCACCACAATACCACAACGTCGAGTCAGTTTACCAAAGAACCGAACCAAAGAAAAAGAAGCAGCACAAGTTTTCGCGTATTTATTTATTATATTTTTAATGTTCAATGTATTTATTAACAAAACAAAAAACTAATGACGAAATTAAGTTAAAATAACAACACAACGCGCATTTGCGTTTAAAAGTGAGTGTGTGAAAACTAATGGGAAAAATATGTAAATGGAAAGTGTGAAAAATCACAAATAAAGAAGAATCTTTTTTCTTCATAGTACGTATATGAAATGTGTGTGTATGTGGCTGTGTGCTGGCGCTCCGCTGGCTTGTTTTTGGGGAAGGGGTTGTGCGCGATAGTGACGCAGGATAATACGCAAGAACACAGAAAAATCAATAATGTGCGTTTAACGTGATCAAAACAAAGAATGCAATAAAAATGGCAAGAAAGCGTATAAAAGAACTACAAATACAAAAACAAATACATACATTGAGTATACTCAGTTTGTGTAGTAATAAATAGTAGGAGTAGTGGGAGTTGTTGTTATTATTGTGTGTATCTGTGCGGGTATATCCTGCCTGTCTGAGTATCCTGTGACAGGATATTTCTTTTCAAAGTGAAAGCAAAATGTCTGTGTTCGATGAGAATAAAAGGAAAAGTGAATAAGAAGAAGTGTATTGACGTGAATCAAAAAAGCAAAAATTGTGATTTTCTCCATTGAAAATTGAAAAGTTGCAAATAAAATGACAACTTGGCGGAAACAAGTAAAAACAGATTTTTAATTGAATTCTTTTATTGTATACTATAATGAGATTCTTTAAATATGTATATAAACAATCCATTTATATTTACATATGGTAAATTATTTAAGAACCGGTTATCGAGTGAGAACTTTTAATTTGATATACAATACACAGTACTTATATATCTTTATTAATGAATTCGGATTAATTTATAAGTAAGAAGATGAATAATGGAAATAAAACAAGTTTCAATGCATTTTATTTGATATATGTAAATACATACAAGCAAAAGTAAATAACATAAAGAGAAGCTTCATAAGCAAACACACATATATACGCATTATAATAAAAATATTTATATTTTTAGTGTCTCATATTTGTGTTGTTGTTGTTTTTATGAGAAATTTGAATCCCCCATTTGAAACGTGTTTACTTTTATAAGTATGTAAGTTGTTTGCTTGCCTGCTGCCACCACATCCGATTATCTCATTTCAACAATAATTTGAACTTGTCTTTGTCTGTCTTTCATTATTTTTTGTAAATATTTTTAGAAATTGTTTTTGTTTTTTTATGCATTGCATTCGAGGGTCGACCAATAAGCATAGAGAATCACAATGTTGCTCTAGTTTTTTTTTTTATTCCGTTTAAATAATAATAAGATTTGTTAAGATATTGAAAGTATGCATGCCTCTTTTCTATTAGTTGTTAATAAATCACTATTTCTTTAGGTTTTGAGATAAGAAATTGTCTCATGATTCGCTCTTGTTGAATATACTGGATGAGAAATCAATTCTTAAGAGCCTTTTAGACCAAGGCTGTGCGGCCCGATGCTTCATGCGCCCAAGTGAATCCTGAATGCGTCCCAAACGCGCTAGAAGCAACATAAAAGAAGAAATAGAAGTTTCTTTGTTTGGCTTGAAGCACAACAAATTTTTTTTCTTGCCGTTTTTGGCACCTTCGTCTCAACTCACCAAGTATTCTTCCAATGTGGCCCTGGGAACCAAAAAGGTTGGATAGTCCTGTTTTCGATGTTCATATCAGTCGTCAGTTCATATTCTTGTTTCACTTCAGTGCGGAAGAAGGTTTGTGTTTACACGATCCATTAAGTTTTCACTGTTTTCAGTCGTTTCAGGTTTTTCTCCAGCCCTGAATAAGTTTTGTTCCAAATGCTGCAGCTATTTTTTCCATTACTTCTTCTTACCAAATTTGCTTGTTTAAAAACATGGTAACTTGTTGATCGACCTTTCTTATATATATCATTGTATCAATGTATCAACTTATCACCATAATGTTAAACTTTAAATAAACAAACAAAATATGAGTTACCGCTGACATAGTAAAAAATTATTTTATCTAAAAAATGAATAAACAACTGAAGTATTTATTGTTGTTTAAAGTTATAAATCTTAGTCACGTTTATAAATGCATCTAGTTTTTTAAAGGGGCCAAACCTTTCTTTTGTTAAGTTAGTAAATAATAGCAAAATTCTTTATTTTCAATAATTTGAATTTTTGAAAAATTCAAATGAAATATGTAATGCCTTAGGTCATTTGATTCAAAAAGGAGTCATCTTCTAGACTCATCATGATTTTTATAATTATTTTTCTGAATAAGAAAGCCACCACAAGAAATTATTATTGTACCTGATGAAATATTGTATTTACTTGTTGAGTCTTAATAAAAATTAAAAAAATTAACTCTTATAACCTTCTCAGTGGCTATTTCTATATAACTTTGATATAAAAGAAAAGGGATCAAGAGTTCGCATTGTATTGTACCATTGTATAAAAACCTCGAGGGTTTAAAAGGTCTCAATTTTTATTAAAATAGCCTTGTTATTATGATAATTTTATATTAATAAAAGAATTACATATATATTGTATGAAGTTGGGAAGAAACTGATAATAACCATTTGATCTTAAAGTTCATAACACTGAATCATGAATAATTTCTTTTCTTCTTAATAATATTTTTTTTTATTTCACAATTTTTTTATAGGCGGAATTCTTCAAGCAACTCAAATGGGCTAAAAAAGCAAAAGTAATGATGTCATAAAATGCAACAATAACAAAAATAGTAAAAAAATAAATTTATATAGAATTCTTTATCAGCAAAATTTAACAAGAAGAAAACAATTTGATTTCGAACCTTCTCCAATATCAGTTATATCTATGAAGAAGTAATTAAAAAGTTTTACACATAAAATGATAATATTTATATGGAACATGGGTGTTTAACCGTTTTGATCCCCTGGCCAAACATATTAGAAGAAGATATGGTGGTCTGCCGTATAAGGTGTCGAACGAAACAAAGAATGTGTTTGGTGTAAGGTGACGAGTAAATAAAACAAAAGCCTGTTGCTGAGTGATGGGCCAAAAAAAAAAAAAACGAATGGAATTTCTTTTCACTTTATTTGTCGCTTGGACCGCATTTGGGTCGGAAACAGACTTTGGTTTGGACAGCCCTAATAAATGTAGAAGATATAATTAAATTCGATTATTCTGGTTTATAATTTTTTTTTAAATAGTATAATTTAAGATTAATTTGATGATATCTTAATATAAATAGACAATAATAATATAATATAATATAATTTCCCTTGCTCGATGTCGCAGCTTTCAAGGCTTTCTATATTGTTTCAATATGCCCAATGGGGGTCACATTCATTTGGAAACTAACTGCCGCCAACCTTCCCCAATCTAACAATGATGAGCATATGCTGTTTATAAGTCGTTTCCATCTTTCACGTTGCAATATTTTTCTCGGATTTTATTAAAAATTCTTTTAATTTTCTGTATCTGGACGACATCTACTTCTACTTTCCTGTGGGCCAAGATTTGCAAAGAGATTTCTGTAATTCCTTCTCAAACATTTACTTTTGACCATATTTATGGATTTGATGAAAAGCTACGCAAGATTTTCTGTGAAAATTATTTGACAAAAATTCTAATATTGATCCGAAGAAACTTATACTATATATTCTTAAATACTTTACATTTAATATGCATAAGTAGAAGTATGATGGAAAAAATGGTTTTATTTAAAAAAAAATCATTAATTTAGCAAGCGCGCTAAATTAGGTAAAATCATTTCCAGTGAAAATCTGTTTATGAAAACAAAGAAAATAATTTACACAATGACACTGCAATCGGTTCAGTTGTTTAAATTCCCTTTGCGTCTCATCATGTACATATTCCCGTGTCATTCACGCATTCGTTCTATGTCAAACACCTTCTTCCGATCTCGCGCTTCTTATTATTTCTTCGTTTCCGCATAATAATAATACAATCAACTTTTGAATGAGTTTACCTATTTACTCTCCCACTCAGTCAATTCTGTGTATGTTGTGTTTATAGAAAAATGGAAGAAAAGAAGATGGATGAATTATGTAAATGCAATTAAAAAGAAAATTAATATGCAGAAAATGTGTGTGCGACTAGTCACGAAAGAAAATTTAATAAAAAAGAAATTAAAAAAAACAAGACACAACAACAAAAAATCACAACAAATTTGCTGACATTGAAGTTGAATTCCATTAATTTTACTTCTTTTTTACTCACAAGTCATAACCATTAAATGTATGACATAGGTGGGCGGCCATAGGCAATCAACATGCATGACCAATTTGTTTGATTTGAATGGCATTTTGAGCAATTTTGTAGTTCAATAACCGTTTAAAAGTCCAATTAACTTCTATAGTTTTGCGATCAATTATTATGTTTATATGTATGTTATTATGTTATTAGTATGTCAAACTGTACACATCATTAGCGGACAAGATCATTAACTCTTGAACTTCTTTTCTTTGCTCACAAGCGCACAACTAAAAAATAGTGATGACGTTAGAACTTTCAATCGTTTTTCTTACTTTTTTCCACCGTCGGATTTGTTCTATTTTTTTCATATTGAGAACTGGGCACAGCAAAGTAACTCATCAACATCTCCTCAAAGAAACAAATCGTCCACCCTGCCAATTATGTGGGAACAATCTCTCAGTTAAACACCTTTTGAATGATTGCACAAAACTAGACAACACTATATACCAGCTGTTTGGGAATAATCTACCCACCATCTGCCTCAAAATTCCATCCCTGGATAATATTCATAAGTATCCTCCTTCATTAAATATTGTATTCTAACAAATTTGATTTAACCTTATTTATAATTGACAATTCGAAGGACTTGTATAAGAATAATCAAGGTTTGAAAATAAATAAATACCAGATACATATAACTATGAAATAACAAGTATTTCAGAAAGCTTTCCATATGGGACGATCGCTTCTTGTCAGAAGTTTCATCTAGATAGGCCAATTCATTTCTTTCAATAAAATTATCTGCGAGCTTTTACATCTTTCAGTCAGCCATTCCACACCCACACTCCCATTTTTCTTTGATCTTGGTCATAATGAAAAGGGTTCTTACCGACATTCAAATATTAAATGATGTTAAATAAATGTGTTTGTCATGTGTCTATGTTCAGCTTTACCAGACAACAATAGCAACACTAATAGATACAAAAGCGTTAAAGCGGAAAAATCACAACACAAACAATATTATTACGATAACAATAATAACAGCAACCAACAACTGTCAGTGCTTCTGCCTCCATACATTTTCACATAAAGTATGTAGATACATACATAGATACACATCCACCCGCGCACATTCACTTCACATTCACACAAATCTACACACAATTCGATACACAACTCAACTTCCATTGGCATTTTGTGTTCTCGCCTCATTCGAACATCTTCAATTTAAATGCAGCGCACAGCAAGTACAAGTCGTCGTCATCCTCCTTCGTCATCTTGATTGAACTATAACAACAATCCAACAGCTGTTGCTTTTGTGAATTGCTGAAAAGAAATTACAACAATAACAACAACAAATCAGTTGTTAATAATAAATTCTACCACAATTTTGTTTAAAGTGAATCATCATGCAAAACAATGCAATTAAAATAATTGAAAATGTAACAGAAAAATTGAAAATAATCTTCGATGATTGAAATGATTGAATTGAGTGTTGTTGAAAATCATATTTAATTGAATGAATGAATTGAAATGGAATGGAATTAAACAAATTAATTTATATATGAAAAAAGTGTAATATTTAAATTAATTAATGTGCTGATTAGTAAAGTTACAAACATTTTAATTGATTTTATTTTTTAATTATCTTTTTTTTTTTCAAATGACAATTAATAGATTTGTGCAAGTTAGTCAAAGTGAGTAATTGCAAAAAAAAAAAAAGCCGCATGAACACAACCGTCACCAACTGTGGGGAAAAACCTAAATTAGGGCACAGCAACAAAAGGTGAACGCCACGCCACGCGAAGCAAGTAACCGTAACCGGTAACACCACAACTAATACTCACCAGTGACCATGAATGTCATGCGTAAATTGCGAGGCGCCACAAGCGCACCACCCACAACAAGTAGTGGTAGTAATGCTTCTGGCGCCGGTGGAAGCAATACAAATGGTAATGCTGTCGTAGGTGGCATTACGGCGCCATCACTTGTTGGTAGCAAAAGTGAGGATGCATTGCTTGATGCACGTATACAAATGAGCCTGGCAACACTCAAGAAACTCTTCAATGAATATACACATCCAAAGGATCTATTAAGTGAACAAGAGCGAGATATGAAGTTATATCAAATGTTGCCCATATTCTGTAAGGTAAGTAACGCATCATATGCTAGCTTAGCTATATGTACATATGTTATCCTGATTATACACACATGGACAAAATAATAAGTGCATCTTTATGTCAGGAAATGGTATGAAATGATCTAGCAAAAAATCTATTTATTTTAAACTTCATTTAACAAATTAAAAAAAAATAATGAAAAGATACCAATAAACAAAAATATTTTTCTGCTACTTTTATTTAAAAGAACCAAAAAATAAACTGCTTGAGCGCACTACCCCGATTAGGTATAGCACCGTCTATAAGACTGTTTCAGTGTTATTCAGGCAGTTGATAAATACCATTTGTGAAACAAAATATTCCTAGAAACAGATCGATTTATGTTGCTGCTATCAAGGCTCTATCGTCTCACAGCATCAAATGCAAAATAGTCCGTAATAATCGCTTAATCAAGTCCGCCAACACTCAATTATGCTTATATGTTCCATTCTCGGCGTTGTCACTTTTTCTCGCGGTTTCTTTGGCTGATAGAAGGGACTGTGCCATTGCGCTTATGGCTCAAAGGATGCATGCTCCGCCACAGAGTCAGTAACTTCCGAAAAAGTTTGTACGGGATTCCAAGAACAAAATCCAATGAAATTGTTGTTGTAATATTGAGATTTTCTGAGTGCAACCTTGATGTTTTGAGTGGAACAGCAATTTTAAGAGCGGAAGGATAAATGATTTTTTTTTTAAAGATTTTTTTTTTTTTTTTGACATATGCTAAAAATGAAGATGTGTTTATTATTTTGTTCATAACTGTAAGTAAGTATTTGTATTTATTTCTATTGTTGCTTTATAGGTTTTCAGTGCATGTCCGGCTACAGATATGAGTGAGAAATTCTGGGATGTTGTTGCCTTCTGTCAACAAGTGTCACGTTTAATGGTCAGTGAGATTCGTAAACGTGCTTCAAACCAAAGTACGGAAGCAGCATCAATTGCTATTGTTAAATTTCTGGAAATAGAAACGAACGAAGAATCAAGCAGCGGTTGGATGTTGCTCTCCACCTTAAATCTACTTGCTAATGGCGATGTTTCGCTCATACAGGTGTGTACAGAATTCCAATTGATTTAATCTTTAATAAAACAATATTTTGAAACAATTGTCAGTTTATCTTTTGAATTGATTCATCGACAGGAGAGAGAATAAAATAAATATGAATCAAGTTTGGCTATTTTATAAACTAATTGAATTGATTTTGGGATTTTACTGCATGTACTTCCATGTGCGTGGCTCCTTATATGGAAGAGAACCACTGCCACATGTTCTTGTGTTTTGTGCAACATATACGGGATATGCATTAATTGCTCTGCTTGGCATCATTAGGATTCTGATGCGTTTACGTACAGTGATGCAACGTGAAATACTTGTTACAAGTACCAGTGCTTTTTTGCATTACTTTTGTGGATTGCTCATAATGTATTATGCCGAATTGGATTTCCATTTGATGTTCGTTCCGGATATGGATGAATTGGATCATCAGTTCTTTAAGAATTGTAAGAAACAAAGTATTGCATCTGTGATTACTGGGTCGATGTATATGTTGCATTCAGCTCTCTTAGTTGATATCTTTGTGAGATCAACTAAAGAAGTTGTATCATCTGAAAGTAAAAGCGTTATCTCTTTAGTCTTTCGTGATAGTGTCAGTTATGCAAATCGTGATATTCTTGCCAAACACTCTGTAAGTGTTTACCTACTTTCGAAACCGGTGGATGATTTCCTACGTCGCTATCATTGGTTTCAACGTATGGCAAATATGCAAATACCACATTCAAAAGAAATAGGTAGAAGGAAAAGATCCAAAACAAATTTTAACCGCACTGAAAGATTTGTTATTAGTCAAGCTTTGCAATCGAATCTGTATTTAAGTACATATTCAATTGATATGGATGATTTTTATGATGAATTCGAATTCGAAATGGAAAATGAAAATGAAATGGAAAAGGGAAAAGTAATTTCAGACGACATTGAAATTGAAAGCGAAAGTTCTGGAGAACATGTAAAAGATATATTAGATACTTATTTCCCTTAGATATTTTTATTGTACTATAATCTCAGGAAAATAAAAATTTGATATTCTGTCTGATAATAATAATAATTTCGTGTTTCATCTTGTGATTTCTTTCCTTTTTTTTTTTTTTTTATCCAAATTTTATTTAATTTAGGTAATGACTGCTGCTGCAGTACCCTCAACCTTGGTGAAGTGTCTGTATTTATTCTTTGACCTGCCCGTTGTCGAAGATGATCCTCCGCCAGATCCAGGAGCAACCGCAAGCGATTTCAACGCATATGAGAGGCGAACTTTACTTCAAAAGGTTTTTGTGCAATTGCTTGTCAAGCTCTGTTCTTATCCATATCCCGCCGAGGAGCTTGCTCGTATGGATGATCTCACATTGCTGTTTTCGGCAATAACATCGCCATGCCCCATGCATAATATTGTCTGGCGCAAGAATGCAGCAGAGATTTTGACAACAATATCAAGACATGGTCTCACCGATTCTGTTGTCAGTTATATACATTGTGAGTTCAAAATGAAACAAGTAAAAAGAAAATTAACTATGGCTATGCCGAAGTTTTAATACTCTTCATGCACCTTTTATATCTTCTGATTATTGTTCTATGATATGCAGCTTCAGGTAAATTTAAATTAGGGATTGTGGTCCGAGGGTCTTGAAATTTACATGGTTTGTAGATATGGGCCAGATACTTAAATATAAGTGCAAAAATATAAAAAATAAAAAAGTTTTTCTAATAAGTACATGAATTTGAATTCGGGCTTGTATGGCAGGTATCCCTCATAGTGGACCGTTTGGCTGAAAAATAAAGCTTCATGCTCTCTAGCTCAAAAACTGAATATATATACTTTATGGGGTCTCCCATGTCTCCTTCTGAGTGTTAGAAACTTTATAACAAACTTACACAACAAGAAACTTTCTCACAAGATATTCAACTTAAGTATGACTATTACAAATTTCTGTTTCTTTCCATTTAGCCAAAGGATGCATGGCCCTTTGTGTGGATAATATGCAACGTTTGACCTTTGGCAATCCTCTGGAAATTGTCGAAATGTTTGTAACCGTTTTCTGCTTTCTCAAGGATTCTAGTCAAGTATCACAAATACTCATGGATGATTTTCGTGCATCACAGGGATATGTATTTCTCAGTGATTTTTTGCTCAAGTAAGTTCTTTTCCTCAGGCATGTAACCTTAAATACTATTTTATTTGTTTTTTATTGTCACCACTTACAGATTTGACACATCACGAACACACTCACTCGAAATTCAAGCTGCTATACGCAATCTCGTTCTCATGATCTCATCGTTGTGTATGTGCGGCTTCCATGAACTACGTCCACCGGCCCAATCTCAATTTAATAACGCCTTTAAAATGCACAATTTTCAACTGCCGCAGGCAAGTTCACGTGAGACCTGTGTCCGCAACATTTATGCATTCCAAGTGCTGCAAACAGTTTTCCTAAAATCAACATCACCAGCATTGTGTTGTACTATACTCGATGCCATCTCGCGTGTCTATCACTCGGAGAATGCAAATTACTTCATACTGGAATCGGAAAATACATTGAGTCAGTTTACGGAGCGGATACATCAGAAGGGTTCACAAATACAAGAAAAGTTCTTTGATTTACTTGAGTTCATTGTATTTCAATTGAATTTTGTGCCCTGCAAGGAATTAATCAGTCTCTCGCTGTTGCTTAAAAACAATCAATCTACGTCATGCAGTATTCTATGTCTAAAGACTTTGCTCAACATCCTCCGGCATAATAATGTCTTCAAAGATGTTTATCGTGAAGTTGGCATACTGGAGGTCTTTGCTACCTGCCTCCATCGTTATGCTGAGCATGTCCATAAGATTACGAATGGTGATGAGAATGCAATTGTAGTCACTAGTAATGGTGGTGATGTTGAGGATCTTGCTGATGCTATGGGTAAACATGTTCTAGAGGCTCTTACAATACTATTAGCTGGTGTCAATACAAATGCACATGTCTTCCGAGAATGTGGTGGAGCAAAGTGCACACATGATCTGGTTAAGTATAAACATTGTCGACCGCAAGCATTGGGGATCATAAGAGAATTAATTCTATCCGCTGGTGGTGATGATGATATGCTCTTTATATTATCAGTCATGCATGGCATTACTCCATACCAAGTGGAGTTCAAAATTCAAATATTAAATATGTTACTGGGTTGTCTCAAAGACTCACATCGTACACGAACTGTATTCCGCAAGGTTGGTGGGTTTGTGTATTTGACCAGCGTTTATGTGTCACTCGATGGTAAGCTATGTGATATATCGGAAACTTCAACCGCAGAACCAGAAGTGGACAATGTTACGGAAACTATTACACAGGATGATCTCATACTACTGCTGCAAATTGTTTGTCAAACACTAACCACTGCAATGCGCTTTGAACCGGCGAATGCTAAGTTCTTCCATCAGGAGATCTGTACGGCTTCATTATGCGATACTCTGCGGCTTTTAGGTTGCTTCGGCAGTGCAACCGAGTTGGAGAACTTCACGAGCGAGTTTAAGATCGATAGTGTGACACAAAAATATTATCACGAGGTTTTCGGTGGAGATATACTTAATTTCAGCTTTTCCACGGATGTGCCACGCTCGCTATCGTATATTTGTGTTGTCTATCGTTTGTTATATAGTATTGCATTGGATAACTTTGAGGCACCCAATTTAAGCGGCGTCATTTCGACACTCTTAAATGAGCAACCTGCATCAAGCGAAATCGCTCAGCCGGCGCACCCCAATCAACTTACTTTACAACAACCCTTGCCAGAGCCACGTATTGTACACCCAGGTGTAGTGCTTTGCATGCTACAGTTGCTGCCAAGCATACAACATGATGTGGCCACTAGTCATGCACTCAATCTGCAAGTCTATCTCAGCGAGATTATTAAATCTCTGGTGCGCAATGAACGCAATCAACAGATTATGTGCGATAATGGATTGGCAGAACAATTGCTTAAGATCACAAGACGTGCATTGGCAGAAGAAACCCATCCGTTGCATGTTCCAATGCAGTATATACTCGAACGTTTGGCTGCTCAAGCCTTGAAGCCCACAGAATTGCGTGACTTTCTGCGTTTGGGAGAACCACTCTCTTGTGCTGATATCGATTTACATCAACCTTATCGATTGGGTGGCCCAGTGCCACTGACACGTATCAAGACACTGGTGTCTATGACAACACCACGTGACTTCCGTGCACATGGTTCAAGTACATTGCCACCGTTTGTCGAAATGGATATGTCTGCTGAGGGTTTTGGATGTATGTACTTGCCTTCATTGGCTCCACAAGCTTCAGCAAGCTCTGGTGGTACAATCGATGCCAATACAATTGGTGGCATTGGCTCAGGAGATCGTTTGTTTCCTCCACAAACGGGTTTATCGTACTCGACATGGTTTTGTGTGGAGAAATTTTCAGATCCAAAGACAGATCCACATTGTGTACGATTATTGACACTTGTACGCACAATACATAATCCACGAGAGGAAAATCTCGCCTGTCTATCAATATTATTATCAGCACGCGATAAGGCTATTGTGGTGTCCACACAGGAGACACTCATAACACCAAGAAAAAGTAAGTCTTGAAATACTCAATGAAGATCTTCATTAACTCACTTGTCATTAATAGGCATTGGTGATTGGGAACCAGAAGGCACAGATGATGGCATTGCACGTATATGGTGCCCAGATCTTTTACATGAAGGACAATGGCACAATCTTGTGGTAGTATTGAATCGTGCTGTGTTAAAGAATTCAAGCCTTTCATTGTATCTTGATGGCGTGGTATGTATATTCACAGGGCACTCAACTCACTTGATCACTTTGATTGATGATAATAATTTGTATAAATTTCTATGATTTTCTAGCCCATGCATACGCAGAAACTGCATTATATTTCTCAGAATCCTGGAGCAGGATCATCTACTTTGGCTGTAGCCAGTCAAGTCTTCGGTTATATTGGTACACCGCCGATATGGCGTCGTTATTCGCGTCTCTGTTGGAAACAAGGTGTTTGTCATCTACTCGAAGATGTCTTAACACAACAAACTGTGCAGACAATATATAATCTTGGACCACATTATATGGGCTCCCTGCAAGCACCACAGGTGGGCAAGCAAACGGAAGGATTGGCTCCAATTGTACCAGAGGATCGTGTACTTCTTGGTCTAAATGCCAAGGCAGTATCACAATTGACTCTGGTTAAGATACGCAAAGTATATTCTCGTGCAGATAATAAGTCGATTGCAAAGCAATTGAATATGAATTCACACGAGAATGCTACACCCATAAAGTAAGTAACTTCGCTTGCAACATTCCAAACATCATCATTTGGTCATCACCACTTATTCATATTTTGTGTTCTCTTTTGATAGAATTTTGCACAACTCTGCTGGTCATCTTGCTGGCGCTGGACGTTCATTGGGCGGTGTTGTTGTTGGCTATTTGGGTGTCCGCGTTTTTAGTCCACATCCTGTCTCTGCTATGATTGATACTGTTGGTGGCTGTAATGTGTTGTTGGGTATCATTGCAATGGCCCAGGATGTTGAATCGCTTTATGCTGGCGTCAAGGCTTTGACTTGCGTTGTGCGTAGTAATCGTGCTGCCCAAATTGAAATGGATCGGAAACGTTGCTATCAGACATTGGGCATGTTCTTTAAGAAAAAGAAACATTTGCTTAATTCGCACATCTTGCATCTTACATTCGGTTTAGTTGGCACAGTGAACAGCGGTCAAGAGATGTCGGCTATACCGAATGTAACAGCTTTCCAAGATCTACTTTGTGACTTGGAAATCTGGCATAATGCGCCGAATGGCTTACTCCGCTCGTTGCTAGAACATTTGCTGGAACTCGCTGTTGAGTCAAATGAAAAGAAACAAAATGTTAAGATTATGCGTGATCTTCAGTTGCTTGTCAAGCTGTTGCATATTATTGTGGACATACAGGATCATTCGACGCGTGAAATCCTTTTCAATCTTGTTGAAACTTTATTAGGTGGACAACCACGTCATACGGATCTTTTACTCTTCGGACAATATTGTGCTGCAAAGCTACCCAAAGCGGAGAATGTTGAGAAAGCCGTTGTGATGCCCGTTATGAAGCAAGGCGTGCCGAGCGCTGAGGATGTCATTGGTCAAAATATTTACCTAAGAAATCGTTGTCTATCTTTGTTGCACGGTTTGCTCTTTACTCCGCGCAACACAGTAAACTACATCATATGCGATGACATTTCCAAGACGCTGGGCATGGATTGGCTGTTACTGTTCATGCAGCCACACGTTCACTTCACTACGGTCATCATTGCGGTGCGCATTTTGGTTGTGGTCTGTGCCAATGAAAGTTTTATGGTGCGTTTCCGTGACTCCACCCATAATGGCGGATATTTGCGTTACACAGATATGGTGTCCCAAAAGAAAATGTTGGGTATTGGCGCTCAACAGTTAAACGCACGACCGGCAAACGGTACTGGTACTGTGTTGGTGTCCACCGCTGCCAATACTTTGCAGCATTTGCCTACGCAAATTGCAGGCGAAGTTCGCACTTCTGCATTGAATATACCAGGTGAGTCGCAAAACAATCCTTCTTATTGTTAGTTCTTTCTTAATAATATTTTTTTAAGGTTTCCAAATGCTCGAGTGGCTTATGCAACATCATTTAGACGTGCCAGAGCTTTATTTTCTTATTACGGCTCTCATAATGGGTCAACCGGTGAAGGTGTTGGCAACTGAACACACAAAATTCGATTTGGATCGCGTATGGTCTTTCCTTTGGGGTGCTCCAGTCTCGGCAAATACACAAATACCCAAAGTGAATGTTTGCGCTGAAGGAGTTTGCGTGCTGCTGGGCATGATGCGGGCCATTGTGCATTCCTCTGATTGTGCCAATTGGCTGAATAGTCACCCAGAAACGATAATACAATTGCTATTTAGTCTATATCAGAATTTATCGGATTTTATGCCGGTTATGATGTCCGCCGATGTTGTTAGTTCACTTGTTGCCGTGCTTTTCCCAAATGCACGTGACCTTTCCACTAGTGTTGACTCGGAGCATAATAGTGGTGCATCTACTCCAACAGATAATTCGGCTTGCTTTGTACTTGATCCAAGCCAACTTGCCGGAGCTGTAAGCATTCAACAACAACAAACGCAAACATTTAAGCTCACACAGCACCCAGTGCGTAAGAGCATCATTGATTTTCTGCGTGTCATAGTTGTCGATTCTCTTTCGCTTAATATGCACGCTAAGGCAACACCGGTCATTGATCTAGTGTTAGATGCTTCACCAGAGTCAGCTGAACAGGCTTTGCAAGTTGAATATCAGACGGAAATCGTAACAGCGCTCATGGATCATTTGCTTGCAGCAGATGTTCTTGTAGGCGAACAGGCAGCTTTGCCTCTTGTACCTCTACTCCAAAGTCACACACAACATGTAGCACCCAATGTATTTTATCTGACTGCGCGAGTTGTAGATAAAATGTGGCAAGGATGCCTCACGCGTAATCCTCATGATATCTTCGACTTCATTATTAAACTTATTGCCCAGTCAAAGCGACGTTCCTCATCATTATCGCTGGAACAACTTCATCATTCCTTGAATAGAACGATACTCTTTTTGCTCTCCCGTCCCACAGAAGCTATTACAGAACAAATGAGTGTCCTTGAAGCTTTACATAAGATCATACAACATCGTTTGCTCATCTTTGGTGCTGGTAATCATGAACTGGACTTCATTGGTTGTCTCACCTATTGTTTGCTACAACTTACGTCGGATATGAAAATCATATTGGAGCCTGCAACAAGCCGAAATACAACATGGCATGTAAATCCCCAAACGGATGTTATGGAACCAAAAGATGAGGATTTGAATCAATTGCAGGTGGGTGTTTCTTCACTTAATTATTGATTCTAAGCTTACCCAGCTGTGCTTCGCACGCGAATTTTTTATTTTATTGATGACTCACAATTCAAAAATAGGTATTTGACAAAGATTGATTTAAAAACTTTATATGCAAAATTTGATTCATCAATTTCTTCATATTCTCTAGGTCGATTTTGTTGAAATAAATGCTATATTTTACTCACAATAAAGCATTTTATCGTTCAGAAATTCGATTTTGAATGGTGTGAATGGCTTTTACGTGATGTGCGCACAAACATTCGAACAGACAGACAAAGTCTACGATTAATCAATTAATGCCTCCTTTTTTTTGTTTTTATCACTTAGGGTCGCAATCTGATTGTTGGAGCTGCCTTCCGTGTTTGGGAAGAGCTTTATGTTTGTAAAAAACCAGCTATCGAAGAAGTTTTTAAAATCTCATTGACACCACCGCCTACAAATTCGAAAGCACCCGATTTGCATACAACAAGGGAACAAGTTATGGAGCTGGCTTCTAAACTATGGTTCAATTATGTCGATGCCGAGCGTAAGGCTTCCTATCGAATACCGTGGGAGTTGCATAATCAAATACAATCCAAGATACAAAAGGTCACTGGTGGCCTGACGCGTCTTGCTAGTCGGACAAAGGTCAAGAAAGATGAACTTGTACGTACCAAGTCGACAATGAGCAAAGAGGCTGCATACGAATGCACTGGCATACATGTTCAGCTAATCAAGGATCTGTGGGAGATGCGTTGCAAACAGTATTTGCAAATGTTGCAGCATACGCAACGCTATACTTATCAGGATTGGGTACAATCAGAGATGGAACTAACGCGAGAACGAGGCTTATGGGGACCTGAAGGCAGCACAATACTCGATAAGTGGATACTGGACACCACCGAAGGACCCCATCGTATGCGAAAGAAGACCATGCGCAATGAACTCTTCTATTTGCACTATCCTTATCGGCCAGAATTGGAATTGGCTGACAATGTAAGTTATTTAGTCTATGTATCTATATATATCATTAATGGATAATTTTCTTCTCCATATTTTTCTCGACAGCGTCAATTAAAATACAAGGTCGCCTCAAGTTTTGACAGTAAAATCTACTCGTTACATGGGCAACAAATGCCACGCATACTTTGTGAGGTCGATAGTCATCTGCAACCGCAACTGTCAATACAGCAACAACATTCGCTTGAGTCAAATCGTGAGAAATCCTTGACAACTGATGGCTCAATGTCTACACCACCACCGGCTTCACCACATTTGCTGGCTCAGCAAAGTAGCATCAATGTCACACATGCCTCGCCTCATGCCCAAGAATCGATAGATGCTGGTGCTCAAGAAGAGGATGAAGAGG
Source organism: Amiota mariae (assembly GCA_035041805.1). Taxonomy (NCBI): domain Eukaryota; kingdom Metazoa; phylum Arthropoda; class Insecta; order Diptera; family Drosophilidae; genus Amiota; species Amiota mariae. The sequence goes on along the minus strand of JAWNKV010000370.1, from coordinate 17,172,522 downwards.
AAGAAGACACCTCCATGATGTCAGACAATGAGACATTCTTGCGTTTACTCGAAGAGCAAGAGAAGATCTCATTTATGTTCCGTTGCGCACGCATACAGGGCTTAGATACATTCGAGGGTCTTTTACTTTTTGGCAAGGAACATTGTTATATAGTCGATGGTTTTACATTGCTCAAGAATCGTGAAATACGTGATATTGATACGGTACCACTGGGTGCCTATGAACCCATTATACCAAACTCAGGTGGAACGACGCGTTCACATCACAGTCACAAGATGCGCCAGTGCTCGAAATTTGCCTATGAAGAAATACGAGAAGTGCACAAACGTCGTTATCTCTTGCAACCTATAGCATTGGAAGTCTTCTCCGAAGATGGTCGCAACTATTTGTTGAGTTTTCCACGTAAAGTCCGGAACAAAGTCTACCAACGATTTATGGCACAGGCTACAGCGATCAATGATAATGCACAGCAATCTGTAGCTGGCCAGAAGCGTACGGCAAGCGTGGAACAAACTTCGGGCATATTTAGTAGTCTTATTGGTGAGACATCTGTGACGCAACGCTGGGTCGTAAGTATAAAATGAGATTATTCTTCTTCTTCTAAGACTGCTATTCCATTTTCCATTTATACTTTCACTAAATAGCGAGGGGAAATCTCAAATTTCCAATATCTAATGCATTTAAATACTCTGGCTGGTCGTTCCTATAATGACCTCATGCAATATCCTGTGTTTCCTTGGATACTCGCCGATTATGATTCGGAAGATTTGGATTTTACGAATCCAAAAACATTCCGTGATTTTTCACGACCAATGGGCGCACAATCCGATGAACGTTTAGAACAATTCCAGAAACGTTTTAAGGTAAAGCAAGTTGAATGTTGCCATGTCTATTTGTTATTTTAATTCAATAACAATTTCAATAGGAATGGGATGATCCACATGGGGAGACGCCTCCTTATCATTATGGAACACATTATAGCTCAGCAATGATTGTTTGCTCATATCTCGTGCGCTTGGAGCCATTTACTCAGCACTTTTTACGCTTGCAGGGAGGACATTTTGATTTAGCCGATCGAATGTTTCATAGCATCAAGGAAGCATGGCTCTCTGCATCCAAATTCAATATGGCTGATGTCAAGGAGTTAATACCAGAATTCTTCTATCTACCAGAGTTCTTGACCAATTCAAATAATTTTGATTTGGGTATGTTGTTCTCATGTACATCAGTTTGAGACAGAAAAGATAATTTATAAATCTTTTTTTCTTTCAGGCACAAAACAAAATGGTGACACTTTGAATCATATTGTTATGCCCCCATGGGCTAAGCAAGATCCACGTGAATTCATCAGATTACATCGTAGTGCATTAGAGTGTGATTATGTCAGTCAAAACTTGCATTTGGTATGTGTTTAGAAAACTTTCTATTATTCCTTTAATAATATTCCTCTATTTGAACAGTGGATCGATTTGATTTTTGGTTGTAAGCAGCAAGGATCTGCTGCAATCGAAGCAACAAATGTATTTCATCATCTGTTCTATGAGGGAAATGTGGATATCTACAAGTATGTAATCATAGAAAACTTCCTCATAATTTGATTATATTTTGACTCCTTTTGTCTTATAACAGCATTGATGATCCTTTGAAAAAGAATGCAACAATTGGATTTATTAATAATTTTGGTCAGATACCAAAGCAATTGTTTAAGAAAGCTCATCCCGCCAAGAAAATGGGAAATTCACGGCATTCGGCGCTTATAGATCCTGGCGCTCTTATACAAGGCAACTCGACAGTCTTACAAACTGATCGTCTATTCTTTAATAATCTGGACAATCTGAAGCCTAGTTTGCAGCCAATTAAAGAGCTCAAGGGACCTGTTGGACAAATCTTGCAACCAGATAAGACTGTTTTTGCCGTGGAACAAAATAAAGTTATGATGCCGCCCTCATATACTAAATATATTGCATGGGGCTTTGCTGATCACTCATTGCGTATTGGACTCTATGACACCGATCGCGCTTCCTTTGTCTCAGAGGCTGCTGCTCAGACTTCCGGAGAAATCTTAACTTGTGCTTGTCCCAACTCAAAAATGATTGTCACCGCTGGAACAAGTTCAGTGGTTACAGTATGGCATTTTGATGCAAACAGAAAGAGTTTAACAGTCAAACATTCACTGCATGGTCATACCGATGCTGTGACTTGCTTGGCAGCGAGTGCCGCTTACAATGTTATCGTATCAGGTTCAAGAGATGGAACTGCAATAGTTTGGGATATGACTCGTTTTACATTCGTACGTCAATTACGTGGTCATACTGGTGTCGTTGCTGCTGTAGCAATAAATGAACTCACAGGCGACATAGCAACATGCTCAGCTACTTGGTTACATGTATGGTCAATCAATGGCGATCCATTGGCTAATGTGAATACATGCATTGGTTGTGCCGATCGGATGCAACAGATATTGTGTGTAGCATTTTCTCAAATACGAGAATGGGATAGTCAAAATGTGGTAATGACTGGTTCGACAGATGGTGTTGTGAGGGTAAGAATAAAACAGAGATTTTTCTAATGATTATCATGTATCAAAAATATATTGTTTCATGCAGATGTGGTCATTAGAATACACACAAGTACCTATTGAGCGTAAATTAAAACGTGGCGTTGAGGTTTCCTCTCAGGACAAACCCGATTCAACAACAGCAACAGTCTCGGAATCTACACAAAAATCCGAAACAGAAACGGAAGCAGCAGCAGCAGTAAATGATAGTAAAACGCATAAAATGGATCTGTTTAAACAAATGAAAAGTCTTTCTGCTGGACATGAAGATCAAGGTAATCTCACTCATTCCATATTCAATAGATTTTCATTTTCATACTAAAACTTACGTTAAACAATCAACAGAAATTGTCAAATCAGCATCTGAGAGCAGCATTTCGGAAGCATCTAATCATAGTAATATATCAACCAAATCGGAACAGCCACACGGTGCTGACCTTTTAGAACCACAACCTCAGACAACAAGCGAGAGGCGTAAGAGTTCAATTTCGGGAGCGAAATCACTACATGAAATGAAATCGGCTACTGTTGAGTGTGCCGTGGGTGTGGACAGTAAATTACCCGAAGGTATTGAATAAGATTTTTATTTTTATTTATGTTGTTTGAAATCCCATTTATATATTACAGCAGATGAGCATAGCATACGAACGAGTAAATCCGATACAAGTCTTACAGATGGCTTTGTCATGATTGATAATGATAAACCGAAATGCGAAACGTGGCTAAGGAAGGGTAAGTAAATGATTGATTGATACATTTTCCTTTGGAAGCTTGGTAGAGAATACAAAAAATTTGTATATCTTGTAGGCTTTAAATGGCAACGTCAATTAATGTTCCGTTCGAAACTTACTATGCATACGGCATATGATCGACGTGATAATGCAGAACCGGCAAGTATTACGGCTTTGACAGTTTCCAAAGATCATAAGATACTTTATGTTGGTAAGTAGAAAATAATAATAATAAAAATTTTGTAGGTTTAAATAACCATGTTTATAAAATCATTTAGGTGATGCACGCGGTCGTATATTCTCATGGTGCGTAACCGAGCAACCAGGGCGTGGTGTAGCTGATCACTGGCTAAAAGATGAGGGTGCTGATCAATGTGTCAAGTGTCATGTCAAGTGAGTATTAAAATTTATATAATTATAATTAATTTAAAGCAACTCCAATTTTATCCACAGATTTAATATTTATGAACGTAAACATCATTGCCGTAATTGTGGTCAGGTCTTCTGCAATAAATGTAGTCGCTTTGAATCAGAAATATCACGTCTACGCATACTTAAACCTGTACGAGTGTGTCAGGCTTGCTATGGGCAGCTACGAGCGCATTCCGTGGATAATTAAAGGAATATTCTATATACAATATTTATTATATTTATGTTTACAATATATATTATAAATCTAAATGTTAATGATGATAATGTTGTAGTGTAGGAAAATTATGTAGTGAAAATGATAAAGATAAAGAAGAAGATGTACCTCGTTCAAAAACATAAAAAATGTAAAGTAAGTTCTTTAAATGAAAAGATTCTGAAGAAAACTTTAAAAGACAAGTTGCATAGTAAATATTTATTAAACAAAAACCAATATTATATATAGTATATAAATATTTGTACCTTATTCTCCTATGTGTAATTTTTTTTATATATAATTTATTTGAACAAAACTCAATGTTAATGATGATGACTACGTTTTCAATTTCCCTGTCTCTCTCTTTCTCTATAAACTACCAACCAAAGGCTGTTTTTTCTATATTATTATTATATAAATGTGTATTTGTTAGTTAATCTAATCTATTTAATTATTATAAAAAATTTATAATTTTAAATATTTTGTATTTTAAACTATTTTTATACGTTTTATTATTACATTGTATTTTTCTTTTTTTTTTTATTTATTTGTTTTCTGATGGTTTTTTTATATATAAAATATGTTTATCCTTTTAAAATGTATACAAAAGTAAAAATAAAATATTAAATTATTTATGTGCATGTGTATAAAAAATTAATAGCAATTTAAAACTTAAATATTAAATAAAAGTTTATAAAATTATATTATTATACTTATTTAAAGAAAATGTTATAGAGGATGATTGATGGATGATCCACATATGGATCGATGTTTATATATTAATATACATATGTAAAAGTGAAAAAAAAAAATTGCTAAAAACCAAATTATTTAAAGGGACAACAACACAATAAATAAAATATATATACATACAATATATTAAATAAATAAAAGCACAAATGCGCAAACAGTCAACAAAAATATTTAAAATATATTTTTTGGGTTTAATAACAATTTTATGCATGACAAATAGATACAATAAAAATCATTTAAAAATATATAATCGAAAATAATAATAATTTATTACAAATAATAAACGTAAAAAACCAAACAATAAATAATAAAACAAAGCACCGCCAAAGGACTCAATTTATAACAAAACAAAACAAAAAAAAGAAGGTAATACAAATCATTTATCAGTAAATATTTTTTTATTGTAAATAATATGTTGCTTGCAATGATTAAAAATATCACATAAATCATAAATTAAATATTGCCATCGGTTTTACCGATGATTATTTAATACCCTTCACACTTAACAAAATAACTAACAATAACAAAAAATACTTAGAAATGAAATGTTTTATGGAAAAATTATATCTTAAATTTCAATTACCAATGCGAAAGTTTTTAATACACATCACATCGTAACAAAAAAAGGATCATAACTCAAATTTTGATTTTTTGTTAATAAACAACATACATATAAAAAATACCAACCCCTGTAAAAATCTGGTATTTTTCTATATATTATTTACAAAAAAAAAAAAAAAAAAAAAACATTATTTTTCTTTCTTTTCATATATTTTCAATGAAAACAAGAACAGTTTTTTACTTCTATTTAAGTTACCATTATCTTAACAACTGAATGACTATATTAACACAGAATCAGAGAGACGAACAGATGGAAGTCTATTTATTTAGATTTATTTATTTATACTAATCTAAATGTTGTTCTGCCTCTCTTTCTCAAAAAATTAGTAGACATTGATTGGTTCACTCGATTTTCGTACTACCTAAAATTATGTAAAATCGTCCGAGTATTTAGTTAAAAAATAAAATGTATAAAGAGATGCTTAACAAAGACAACTTAATTTAGTTTAAAATGTGTCTAAGCTTAAGATGCAACTCACTTGCATACCTCACTTTTTATGATTTGATTCGATTTTTCCGCTTTTATGTTAGGTTCTTCTGAGTTTTCTTTATTTTTTTTTCCTAAACCACGCACAAAATCAAAAACAAAATTATTCAAATCGCTTGAGCCATTCTAGAGTTTTTGCGAGACTCATCCACAGATTGAAGATATATAGATCCCTTTGAATTCCTCCTTCAATTTTCATTCATATTAATTGTGAAGGGTAAAACAAAAACAATTGCAAGTCAATCAGTCCCCCATACAACAAGTTCATAGTTAATTAGTATTTTGTGGTAGTTGAATATTTTGTAGTTGCAATGATAATAATTAATAATAATTAAGATACACTCACTTAAAAGACACTTCTTCCCTATTCTGTCTACACACAGACATACACACACACACACCAACACATGCACATACCCAGACACATCACAATTCTGTCAACTGTAACAAATAAATAATAAATTTAAAGCACAACAAAAAACTTATCAGAAATTCTAGAGAAGCACGTGTGAACCCAAAAGACTTTGAAAAGCATATAATAAAATAATATCTATACAATTTGAAGATGTCTTCAGTCGTTATGAAGATGAAGATATATAAAAATAAAATTATAATAGAATAAACAACAACATCAACAAAAACAAGAAACATTTCAATACATTTTTCCAACAAAAAAAAAAAAAATAAAATAAAAAACAAAATTAAATAAATTAAATAATAATATAAAAAGAATAATAACTATTATAAATATTAGACCATGAAGACAAATAAAGATATATTTATTTGAATATTGTTAGTTAATATATTATACATATATATAAAAGCAAATTAAACCTACAACAATAACAACAAATATACACATATATATTGTATAACACAAATTATTAATAAAACAAAAAAAAACAAAAAAAAAAAAAATAAGAAATCTTGATTTAAATTGCGATTTCTATTTCTATTTGGACAATTACAACAACTTATATAGAAATGATCTAATGCAGAGGTTGTCAATATCTGGTCAGCCGCTTGTTCTTAATTCAAAGGGTCAGCCAGAGCGACTGTGGCTTGGAATCTAGAAGTGAACGGATTGGTTGTTTTCTTGCAGTATCATTATCATCCACCCCATTGCATCCACTTTTAAAGATAGACCCGCTCATAGTTTTTCCGAAATCTTTTCTTTTCTAAGGTATTTTAGAGAATAAAGTTCGACTCTCGAGGGCAGTTGCAAAGCTGGTATGAATATATGGAATGTAGCTGTGGGTAACATCAATATTGAGGTACTGGAAAGATACCAAACTGTGATTATTGTATTATAGAAAGTGGAAATCATTAGGCATAAAATAAGGAAAATATCAGATAGATACATAAACAATTTGCATAACCATATCAAATATCTAACAATAGTTTTGTTAGGATGTCGGTGTCGTAAAAGGTTTCATCTCTTGGACCTTTCAAATAGATTTTTAGAAGTAGAAGTTATAGTAATGTATTGTAATGTTTATATTGGTTTTGTGTGCTTAATCCAATTCTTCGCTTTTCTTCTCTTGATTTCCATTTCATAATTCTCTTGTTCCACTGATTATCTTCCATGTGAGTTACGTGGTGAGACCATCTCCACTCTGGCTACTCGTTCATTTACGTCTTTTAGTTTTGTTTTTTCTCTCAGAACTGTAATTTGATCTTTCATGGTTACTCCCAATATTATTGATCTTGCTATAATGAAATATAATGTAGCCAAAGAATAGTCTTTTTCATCAATAGTGTATTTTTAACTCAATTTTTATAGTTTCAGTATTATGAAGATGTTATAGATATATATTAAAGTCTTAATGATTAATGTAGATTAAGAAATGAAGAATAGGAAATATCAAAGCATTTGCTATTGTATTGTTTTTCATACTTGCTACATGACCCACTGTGCTTCAAAATTTCCTTGATCTATTTAAAAAAAAGTTTGCCGACCTCTGTTCTAATGAGTTTTTTTTAAACTGATTACCTAATTGACCTAAAAATTGTTTTAAAATAGAAATAATTAAACAATTTTCAAGTCCAATTGAGCTTTTCAATTTACCAATCTCATCTCATTGAGTTCATAACTAGTAACTTTCATTTGTAGAAATTTCAAAATGAGGGTAACATATCAAACGGGAATATTTTTGACAACTCTATGGATTATTTTCGTTCAGGTTAATTTGTAAAATATTTTTCTCATTTAGTTATACAAATTATATTACTCTAGGGTGAGGTCACTTTGGAGAATGTACTGTGTAAATCTTTGGATAAGAAACGAATTAAATTCTTGCAATGTGGCATGAAAATGGTAGCACCCGGCAAACGTAAGTTAGGAGATATACATGCGCAACTCCCAGAGCCACTCTTTGATTGTACGGTATGTAAAATACTATGATTACTTCCTAAATCAATTATTTAGGTAAATGTGAGATCATTCTATTCACACATGATTCTTGTATTCAGATAAAACTACAATTTCTAAAGAAATCCAATAATCAAATCTATAACAATTACTTCACAAAAGCAATTCTATTTGATGCATGTAAATTTATGGAATCTAAGGAAACATCAACATTTGTATATTACATTTATCAATTTGTAGCACCCTATACAAATATAAATCATACATGCCCTATTAAGGTAAGTGATCAAAAAAAAAAAACAAGTCTATTACTATTATTTTTATTTTAAGCATATTAATCACAAATATAGGATGACATTTATTTGCGCAATTTTAAGATTGAACAGAAAAAGATAACATATCTGCCTATACCAGAAGGAGATTATGCCTTCTATACAACATGGAATAGCAGTAAGAAGTTGATTGCCGACATAAAAATATTTATAACAGTGCGATAGAGATTCTTAACAGACCCCAACTAAAGTCAAAGGTTTACCAAATAAATATAATATTTGTTTATAAGAATTTTTTGGAATTATTGTTATTTATATTTCATTTATTTTATCGGATTACTAAAATTTAATATAGCGAAAGACGTATAAAGTACCTTAAAATCTTTTTATCTCCTAGTAGCCATTTCCGGTAATGTATTTTGCTGGAACGCACCTCTCTTTAATGAGGTCTTCTATTAGTTTTCGGTGTAAAGTTACAGATGCCATCTGCACATTTATTATGATCGCTCACATTGCTAAATGGGTTCATTGGTAAAATTGTTGGCATTATAGGCCCAATATTTTGACTTTTTTTTGTTTTCTTGATTTTCTTTTGATTGGCATCCATGCTTACTAAAAAAATAGAAAGCGATTTTACAATTGCGAAGATTATGGACTTTGAATGGGTTTAATTTACCTCAAGGAAACTTCGCTGCAACCGAAAATGCCTTAGAAGACATAAAACCAAATTTTTCGAATTTTGAAATTCCGAAAAATTTATGTGTTGTCGTCTCCAAGTTTTGAACGTGAATGTACAGAAAAATATAATTGTCATTGACATTGAGAGATTTTAGAAAAATTTCATGGCATACTTGATTTATTACCAAAGAAAAAGAGGGTCGCTTAATAGCGCATGCGCTGTTAAACTGGTCGAAAATGGTGAGATGCTCTCTCAGTTCCGAAGGCGTGGTTTACAGATTACACCCCATTACTACTAGTAAATCAAGTCAAAGTGTGAGGTCGAAGGATTTCACAACAAAAAAATGCGACTTTTTGATGCCGCAAATTTGCCATTTCTGGTATGGAAACACCGAGCATAATACATGTGCGTGCGTGGGTGCGTGTAAGAATGTCTCAGTCTGTGTAAATGACTTTGTGTTCTGACTGGTTAATATAACCGCAGGATTGTATTACGTCGTCATGAGCACCCACACAGAAGGGCACGCAAAGCGTGCAAAACAGAAAGATGTTGGGAAGTGGAGAGCGCAGAATTATTGTATATATGGTATACTTACATACTATACATATATGAAAATCGACAGGGCCATAAGGCTTACATGTGGATATGAATAGTCAAAAAAGAAAGGACAAAGCCAAGAAAGCTATAAGATGTTATGTCTTTGTATCTACAAACGATTTATGATTCCAAGAATTAGTCACAACTTTTTAATTCTTTTTCTTAATTTGATTTCAATATAAAATGGTTGATAGAGACCCATAAGACTCCACCCCTAAATCAGAAAACACACACTTTTACATATTTGGACCAGTTACCTACCAGTCACTGTGTGCAAATGTATGTGCGCAACCAATATACAATGTCACAAAAGTCATTTCAATTTAGATGAGAGTCAGTAAATCAACCCCTATCAACATGCCAACGTAGTGTACGCCATCGTTTTGAACGAGGTACTACATAAATATCCATGGAATGGTGTCTGATTGCGCTATATGCATAAAAATAAAGGTTATACCTACAATAGTATAAGTTAAAGTCATTGAAATTTTTGGTATTGTACCTATAGTAAAAGTATAGTTCTCCCACTTTAATGATTATGAAAACTACTATAGTGAAGATGCCATCGTATGAAATCAAAATTAAATGATTAAGATTATTAACATAAAGATAATATGGAACTAAAAAGTTTTATTTTGATGCTCCTCTTTAGTTTTTAAGATGAAAAAGATGTTATTATGAGGTTATCTCTGTATGATCTGTAAGACCTTATATACACACCTATTATAATGACTTTGATTAGTTCTTAATATGAAAGAGATTTCATCTAGAGATCCTCTGTCAGAACTGAAAAAAAAAAATAATATCAAACGAAGTAAGGTTTCTTCACCTTCCCTGAAAAATTTTCTTTTAGAATTTGAGAAGTAATTCCCGTAATACGTGAATCTTTAGTTGGTGATTTGTAGGTGTTTCAAACATATGCAGCTTGGAACATTCAGATCAAACGTATGATCTGAAAGATTTGACCCTTTAGCCCTGAATAGATGCATTACTAACTATACCCTACACGACCCATTCCGAGTTTTATGCACGTCATATAATAAATTCTTTCACGTTCTCTCGCCATCATTGATTAATACCATCGTCATTCGCTGCCTACGGGACTCATGATCACACTGCAGACTGGATGAACTGGATGTCGCTGATTTGGGTAACCTATACTGTCTGCAATATTGCAGTTTATATGTCTCTGACCAAACATAGCTGTGAGTAAGGGCATAGCGCTACTATTGCAAATAATTTTTCCCCATCGGGTCAGATGCTGGTATTTCATATTATTTTTATTTATTATTTTCAATCTTTTTTTTCCTATTTTTGTTTGTTTCTCTTTTTTTGTAATTAATTTATTATAGTTTAAGTTAACTTTAATTTATAATTTTGTGTTACTTTTAATTGTTAATTGTTACTTTTTTATTTTTTTTAAACTGACAGTTTTTTTGTCAATGTCATGAATAAATAAATAAATAAATGATAAACCCACCATACTTTAAAGTCCCTGGAATAACTTACAAATTTAGTGACGAAAATAAGTGTCTCAATATATAGGGAATTTGCCTATCCATAAACTTTTCCAAGTAGCGTATCTGTTAATCAAGTTTACCAATCAATTATAAAAATGGAAAAAAGTGACTACGACAATGCCAACGCCAGTGCCGTATCCTGACTTTAGAACTAATAATCCGACAGCCTACAAGCACAAGCAACAAAAAGAAGCACGAAAAAAAAAATAAAATAATGATAAGGCACATACTATGTACTATTGTATCTGCAGATACTTACTTCATTTGGTAAGGCGAAAAGGTTAAGCAGAGAACTGAGAGCAGGATGCAGGATATTACGCGGCGCAACTCTATCGCTCTTCCTTTCTGTATCATATTTATTCATTCACACACTCAGTCCCCGCTCACTTAGTTACTCACTTACACAAGGACGACGGCGAGGACTGAGGACTTCCTGTGCTAGCTTTTCGTCATTCTTGACATTTTGTGGTGAATTGTCGAAAGCCACAGGATATCTATCTGAGTGTGTGTGTGTGTGTGTGTAAGCAAGGAGTTAGCGCCAGTATAAAAATGGCGGACTCAAGATAGAGGTAGGGGGTGGTGGAGGTGGAGGCAACATAGCCTCATTTGTTGTAATCGCATCAGTATCGTATAGAAAAAAGGGCGTTTTCCGGTTGGTTGGCATGACTACTGACGGCTTATCATTTGTTTGTGGGTGATGGGTGGTGGGTGGTAGCTGATGGGTAGTGGGTGCACAGTGGGCCACTGGGTGTTTGTTGGTTAAGTTGGGTTTGGCTTGGCTTGACGTGGGTTTGAATCGGTTGATTGCTTGGTTTGTAGGTCGGTTGGTTCGTTGGCTTGCTGCTCTAGCTTTCTGAGCTGCCTGGCTGGCTGGTCGAATGACTCTGACATCAGTATCAGCATCAGCAGTACAGAAACCTTCTCTACTCACAAGGGATGAAATGTTACAATTTGTAGCTTTCGACTTTTTCGACGTTTTCTTATTACTATATTTTTTTTTTGTGTGTTTTTTTGTGTGCTTGCGCTGTGTTTTATTTTGTGTGTGTGTATTTTGGTAGGCAGTAGTAGCAGCATCCTTTTGTGGCATCATCATCATCACTTGGCGTGGGCGCATTTGGCTTTTATTCGTGCGCGCGTTCACACTCGCTCCTTTCGTTTGTCGTCGTCGTTGATGCTGCTACAACAGCTTCTTCTTCTTCTATCTGCCAAATTGACTGCAAAAATGGACTCTTGAAGCTTCACTTTCGTAATTGGCGGTTTCTGTCGCTATTCAAAGATCGTCGTGTTAACAACATAAAGCGCAGCTTCCAGCTTAAAATTCACACACAATAATCGAAACCAAAAAATGCGTGTGAATAAATTTTAGTTTTTTTCGAAACATAAAAAAGCGTCGGTTAAACACAAAATAAAAAATCATAATAACAAAATAATAAATAAAAAAAAAAACCAAATAGCTTTAATAAAACAAAAAATTTGTTGCTTCGAAAATGTTTCTATGTAAATAATTATGTTTTATTCATCAAATTAGTGTTAAAGAAAGAATATTGTTGAAGTTATATTTAAGTTTTTGAGAAACTTGTACAATAATCGGTATCAAACTGGATACACTAGGTTTTAAGTACTTCCATCAACGGAAAATGGGCACAGGTGAATCTTAAAAAAAAAAAATATAAGAAACAAAAGCAAGACATTTTCTACCTTCAAATGCCGTCGGTTCAAAAGAGTATTCAGTTTTATACAAAATATAAATATTTGTTTTAATTAAAGATATTTTATGACAAATACCCAACAAATAAGTTGAACAAGTTGAAGAATTTTTTATATGCAAGTGTGTGATTAGTTTTAGTGGGGAATTCGCTTAATAACTTTTACAAATTTAATAAAACAATTAAGTAGAACCAAATATAATCACTTTATCTTATTTTTACATTTTTCTTTCATACATCAAACATCTTCCTCTGATTTCCTATTCCTTCGTCAGCTGTTCATTCCAGGGATCCGCTGCACCTTAACCAGCACCTTGACACAACTTGACGATCGCTACAAATTATCGAAATAAAATATACCATCGATTTTTTATAACTCGAATCACCATAATGCACAGAAAAAAAAGGACCTTTTTTGGAGACTTCGTGTTTTGGGATAGTGATGTGTTGAAAAAATTATTCCTCATCATCCATGACACTTCGAGTTGAATCTACTAGCTCTGATCGAAAATATTTCAATAATGTCGTCATCTAAAAGAAAGCCTGCGGTGCAAATCTCTTTGTCCACATCAATATAATCCTCAAGAGTAGTAGGGAAATTTATATTAGGATTCAATGTTCCGTAATCCTTTTCCATTATGTTTCGAATTGATTAATAATTATCAGTTACTAGAATATTGGTCGAATCCATTTGTTTTGAAGCAATTTGCGATTGCCTGACACTTGAATTCTACGAGTATATCCCATGGTTTAACACAAAAAATGTACTTGATAATCTGTGATTTTCCATTCTTTTACAAATGAATATTGTTCATAATTCAGTATTTCCCCAGAAAATTTGTTAACCTGGAAGATGTTCATAAGGGGATCTTACAAAATCTTCACAGTTTAATAATGAGTTCTACAAGTAAAATAGTTAATAATAACGTTATATTTGAATTTAGAATAGGTCTAAGTTAACATAAGTTTTATTTCCTATTTTCATGACTTTTGTCGTAGCTATTGAAATGATCAGAGGCCTGAGACAACCTAGCATCTATTCTGTAGATGTCCCCTTTAAGTTAAAAAGAAAAAACGATACTAAGGATTCTATGTTTTTTTAATAGAAGGTGTTGCAAATTTATTTCAATTATATTACTATAAGTTCAGCATATTAAAAGGAGAAATGTATACAAAAAGTGTATGAAATATTAAGATATAATTAGGGTTGTAGTCCCTTAAACATCAAAATGGTATTAAAAATAATTAACTTATGAAAATATTGTATTTAAAAATTTGAAAAGCGTGTGAAATATTCAAATGAAGTTCAAAATCTAGAAATATTGATATTACATAGTACATGTAACATATTTATTCACCCACTTAAGTTCTCAAACCTAAAATGTAAAGTAAATAAAAATCGCCTAAGAATAAATCAAAAATTCAAAAAGTTTTGAAAGAATAACAAAAACAAATAAATACAATATAGAATAGTTGAGAGATTTTTTAAAAAAGAAAACAATCTGCGTGACACAAAGGAGATAATGTGACTCGAAAGACAAGAGGGCAGCAGGGCAACAGGGCCAGAACAACTTCAGAGATGACTGCTTTGTTTGATTGTTGGCGTGTGTGGATTGATGCGAATGAAAAAAAGGGGTTGAATATTGAAATAGGAAGGCTGGTGGTTTTGTGGTATGAAGATGTGTTAACACGCTACGGACAATTGATTACGCGAAGGGTGTGAAAATTGGCAACACGCGCCACAATGGAAAAATCAACAAATGAAAACAATATGTCAAATGTCTGTTGTTCGGACTACAGAACTCATTCAAAAAAAAAGGCAATTTGTGTTGTATGGAGGAAATGATATTTGTTCCTCTTCTATTTTGACAAGTAGCAATGGTCGATAATTCAGAACGTCGTTCATGGCTTAGCTGGTATAGAAACTCTATAGCTGTTGGGTCAGTAGTCTAAGCTCAAAAGGATGCTTCTAATCATGTAGGAAGTTTTAAGGATTAAATAGATTTATTTATATTTTATTCACTTAGACTGGGATTTAGTTACCAAATATTGTATTTAAAATTGAGTTTTCATCGCAGTGAAATATGCAACAAGAATATTTATTTGTTATTTTTATCAACAGCTGGTGATCGTCTACTGGATATACCATGTAAAGTGTGTGGCGATCGGAGTTCAGGCAAACATTATGGCATCTACAGTTGTGATGGTGAGTATTTAAATCATTTATCCAATTATTTAATTCTTCATTTTTTGATTATTTTATTTAAAGGTTGTTCAGGTTTCTTTAAACGCAGCATACACCGTAATCGTATTTACACGTGTAAAGCTACTGGTGATCTCAAAGGTCGTTGTCCCGTAGATAAAACACATCGTAATCAGTGTCGTGCCTGTCGTTTGGCCAAGTGCTTTCAATCGGCCATGAACAAAGATGGTGAGTACCAACTGATGGTTGATGGTTTTTTGGTTTGTTTTACTTGCTAAACAGATTTAATTATGCACAAAATTACAGTTGCCCCAATAATGTTAGCTCCTTAAATTTCTCCTTCCTCTCTCTCTCCCTCTCCCTCTCCCTCACTCTCTCTTTCTCTATGCATAATTTATGTTGAGTTCATTATGATGCCGCTGGCAAGGAATTCTGAGTATTTCAGCCTTTTGTTAAGGTTTCTTGTCTCCTTGGCGAAATGAATCTTTTGTGCTTTTTCAGCTTTTTTGTTAAGTTGTCTGAATGTTTGGTACTCTGTCAATCTGTCTGTCTGTTTGTGTTTTTTAGTCATTAAGCTGATTACAAATTATGGCCGCAAAAAGTGTTGCCATGATTTTATGGTTTTTGTGTGTTTTCATTACAAATAAATTTTGTGTCTATTTGAATAAATAATTTAATTTTTTTGTTGGTGAAATTGTAATGAGATTTAAATTAAAAAAAGCTTTTGGAAAAGACTAGAAATGGGAAAATTTATTGAAGATTAATTAGGTAAAACTGTGTGAAAATAATTATATTAAGCAATTGTAAAGAGTTTACTATTATACAATAGTAAGTTCTATATTAAAAATATGTATTTTATTTCATGTTGAGTTCATTTGAAAGCTCTAATGGTCAAACTAAATACATATGTCAAAATATAATATGGTCATAGGTTCCATTATTATGCCCTATGTAATGACTCAAGCACATATTATTCTATTCCCTAGAGAATCATCTTGAACACTGAAGTATTTTATTGACAAAATATAAGCCCCAAGCATAGAATCTGCTGTTCCAAAAGTTGTATTTTTATACTATACTAGGGCAGACGGAGAGATTTTTTACAATGACGACTTCTTTGAATTTAAAAAATGTCTCTAAGCTTTATATACATCTGACTTGCATACTTCACTTTTTTAGATTTTTTCGATTTAATGTATGTGTTTGGGTGTTTTTTTTCATAACCTTCCTCAAGTATCACTCCGTCCATAGATGTAAACCATATGAGAACCCGTTCTGTAGTTTTTGAGTTTATTGCGCTCAGAAGGACTGACGCAGCAGGGAAATATTTTCTTAAATATATGTTAATATGATGATAAATAACCTTTATGAAAAATTTGGTGTTATTTCGATCTTCCATTTATTGTATAGAGAATATTTCCATAGGGCAATATTTGGAGATAGGTAGTTTTTGAGTTTATTGCGCTCAGAAGGACTGACGCAGCAGGGAAATATTTTCTTAAATATATGTTAATATGATGATAAATAACCTTTATGAAAAATTTGGTGTTATTTCGATCTTCCATTTATTGTATAGAGAATATTTCCATAGGGCAATATTTGGAGATAGGGGTATACAAAATTTGAAAATCTTCATTTTTAAAATTTTTTTCTTATTAAAATTTTCGAGAAAAATGCATTTAATATACGAGTATATTTTTTTTTGTTTAAAAAAATAAAATAAGCAATTTTTTAAGTGTTGCAGCAAAGATGAATATTGCATTTTAGGTACTTAGAAAACGGTTTACCCGTCTTAAACATCCTACAATGATTCTATTCACCCAGTGACCAAGTTCATTGTACCATTTTGAATCAGATGTAGTTCACTTGTCAAATGACATGCTTGATTTACCGCCTTCTCGACCTGTGCTGTTAGCCTACCCCTTTACCTTTGTGTTACAAAAGAGGTTGACTCCAAAAGTATATTGGCAATTTCTAATTGGAATTTAATTAAGGGCATACACTTGGTTGTCTGATCAAATATTTTCACTTATTTTCCAGTTCAAATTCTCTTTCTCGTCAGTATCTAAGAGAAAAATCATTTATACAATTTTTTTTATGAATTTTTAATTCTTTTTAGGGTCCCGTACCCATAGGGAACTAACGGGACCCTATTACTAAGCTTACTCTGTCCGTCCGTCCGTATCCTGCTCAATCTCATGAACTGTAATAGGTAGAGAGTTGAAATTTTCACAGAGTGTGTAATTGTACTTGGGTGTACAAATACTAAAAATATACATTTTTAGAAGCATTGTTCTTTAATTTAACCTTTTGTTTAACAATTTTTTTTGTTTTTGTAGTATACTTTTAAGCTGTAATTGTAGTATACTTTTAGGCTGTTAAATATCCACATAATTTAATATTGTACGATGGTACGGAACCCTCCGTGTGCGAGTCCGACTCACACTTGGCTGATTTTTTATTTTATATTCATCTTTTTAATAAATACAACAAAGTTATTTTTTTTGATTTTCTCGACAAATCAGATGAGTTGCTATTGGGCAACGTCAATTGGAGAGACACCATTTCAAATAGTTTATTAAGTTAGCAAAGTAAGTTTGTTGAAGCTATAAATGGACAGTAAAATAAGATTATGTTAACTTCCTACGATTCAGAAAACCTTAAGTATAGGCAGATTATTGCATTATTATGTTGGCCTAACCCTCAATTCGTACAACATACTTTCGGCTAATGTTCCGATTTTATCATTTAACAAATGACAATAAATACTATAGACCACTTTATTTCTTTTGATTTAACTTTTATTTTCTTCAGATCCTACAACATAAGTAAAAGGGAGTACAATAACTAAATTCATAGTTGACTGAAGCAATTCTCTAAACAAAGTTACGAAACAATGGAGTAAGATAGTTTACACAAACGTGCCTTGAACGATTTTTGTGGCTTTTTTGCTTTTTGAACAGCCCCACAAAAGTATAAAGGCTATCATGCTATGTCATGTCAACTCCACATCTCCCACTAAAATCACAATAGACCACATGGGACAAGTGTGAATGTTTATTGTTTATTTACGTCAACCAGCCGAAGACGAAAGAAAACCCCAAAAAGGCACATGTTCTTCGGAAATACTAGTAGGAAAAGGCATTCTATGTTACAGAGACTTCATGACAAGGACTACCAGAAAAGATACATACAAGGGACATGAAAGTATTTCTACAACATACTACTACTAGTAGATACATTGTTATGTTTTCGCTTTTGCCAGTTGGCAGTTTTGCTATTGTTTTCATTATTATTGTTTCGTTGTGTGAAGACCTTGGCCCAAAAAATAAAAAGAAAAAATCCGAATAACAAAAAAGAAGAAAACATGGAAAATCTTGTTGTTTGTCAAAATGGGGGAGACATGTGTGGATGGATGTTTTCAGTTGTGGTAAATCATTCGTCGTAAGCCTCAAAGCTCCAGAAGGCAATAAGGCGGTGAGTAAACTATTTAAGAAAGTAAGAGAGTGATCCGCCATAGAAGAATTCGAGGACTACGCAGGTGTGTATCCTGTTTAAGGATATCGTAATGTTTCTCGATTTTCTGCCTCATTTAAAATTCTATGAAAAATAATAAAGCTGTTACTAAAAGTAGCATTTGACAGGATAATCATTTGATTGTCAATACATTTTAGAAGACCCACTCACTGCCCGCCCTTCGCTGTCCCTTATTTGTCCATTGTCGTCCTTGGCGTTCTTGTCGCTTCGGATAATGCATGTAATCCGCTATTAGTGCACATTGTCAATCGTTTCATGTTGGGTGGTTGGGGGGGGGGGGAGGTGTGGGCGTAATGAAAAGTGTAATGCAATTGTGTGATGTTACTCATCGAAAGATGTCCTGCTTTTTGTTGTTGTTTGCCAGGATATTTACAACATTCAGAAGAGAATGAAAATAAATGAAACAATGTGTTGTATTTCTCACGCTTACGCGTCACTAAAAATTTTCACATTTTGAATTTGTATTTTCGATTTTATGCGTCGCCCTCTCGACCATTTTTCACCATTCTCTATCTACATGTACTTTCTCTTCAGTATCTCTTCATGTGCTTTTGAAATGCGATTATTTTTGTGTTTTTATGCTACATTTAATGTTGGCTTAAGAGCTTTAAAGTTAGCATTGTTGTATTTTTTCTACATTCATTCATTTTGCATTCTGTTTTTGTTTTTTGTTTGCATGATGCGTGTGTTTGTGTGGGTGGGTGGGTGAATGGTTGAATCGATCAGACCAATGAATGACTATATTGGTTGCGGTCTCTTCTTGGTCAACGACACATACTATAATTTTATGTTATTATAAAATTATGAGTTTGACCTTGGTTACACTGTGACATCAAGTGATCTAATGTCATTTTGCTGATGAAGTTTGTTGTAATGAAATGGGTCATAGTAATCTATTCTAAAACTGAAC
This sequence comes from Amiota mariae, assembly GCA_035041805.1. Lineage (NCBI taxonomy): Eukaryota > Metazoa > Arthropoda > Insecta > Diptera > Drosophilidae > Amiota > Amiota mariae. The sequence continues at coordinate 17,152,953 of JAWNKV010000370.1, read as the reverse complement.
ATCTGTTCCTGGGGATTTCAAGAAATTTACAAAAAATAAGTAGAGTTTTTCAACACTGCAGTTCTTAATGTCTGACACATGCATATTCTTTAGATTATGCCTTACAATGATCTGTGAAGTATTCAGTTAGGATCCTGAAATTTATATTGTATGTTGAGGAGGAGATAATTTTAAAAAAGTTTCCTGTCTTGACTAAAGAAGGATTGTGCTTCCTTTTGGTCTTATGGAGGAATTCATTTGTATATGTAATAGTATATGTTGTTTTTCTACAAGTATTATTTTCTCAAAGTCTTTTAAAATGAGCTTTCATTAACCCATAGAAGAATTTAAGATCACCAAAGAGCTAGTCAGCTCCATGCTTGATTTGACAATTAGCTCTTTCATTACAGTTATAACAGTTTGTTGGAATTCCCCTTCCATTAGTTAGGACATTGTTAAAGAGACTATAACTCTGAGGGGTACTTGACTATTTGGGTATCCGTTATGTAAATGATGATCATACTTTTCGTTTTGATTTGTTTGTCATTGTTTGTCTGATATTTCTATCGCTAATAGCTCTGCTTGGAAAATGGGTGAATAGATCTTTTAAGCCCAGATACCCATTCCAGTAAACCATTCCAATGAGTCAATGTTATGTTTGTTGAATTATATGGAATAGAATAGTATTTTTGCTTTGTTATCTACACCACAGAATCCTACTCAATTAAGATAGATGATCCCTTTCGAGTTTATGTTTCTTCTAAATGTTGGCTTCCTTACTTATCTTGTCTTTTCTTCTTTTCATTTTCTCCTTTGTCCATTGACAATTTTCCAATTAATGCCACTCGCGTTTTTCAGCTTCTGCATGCTGTGGAAAAATGGGAAAAAGCAAGAATATATAGTATAAAACACGAAACTTTTTATGATCCTATGGCCTTCGCTTATGGCTGTGAACTCAGCAGCTGTTCTCAGTTTGTGAACTTCCTACTATTGCTATTGCAATTGCCTGTACTGTTCTGTGTTGCCTTATCATTAATTTTTCTGCCACACTGGCATTCTGACATTTTTGCTTTTGCCTTTACTTTAGTTCCTTGCCCGCCATCCTTCCATCCTGCCTGCCTGACAGCCCTTGTCGTTAACGCTTAAGGCAAGTCCTTCATATTGGCTGCACGCCCAAACGCTCCTCATTCATTCATTTATTGCTACGCTGTGTCTTTGTTTTGACATAATTGTTTTTGCTTTTATGCTTATGGTATTTCTCATCATTATCATTATCATCATCATCTTCCTCCATTGTTATTGTTTTTGTTTTTACTGGCACTTGAAGTTGCTACTATTACTTGGTAAATGCGCTGGACCCTAATTAATTGATTAGCTTCAGCAAATCGGTCAATATGTTTTTTCCACCTTCAACCACAGGACTATTGTTACTCATACTCCTTTTTTGCATCCCCCACTTTATGAATTAGTTTTTATTGCTTTCAGCATGTTATCTCCGTAATGAGTTGATAATTAGATTTGTAAAAGTATCTTTTTTCTTCTCCTCATTGAATGGGATAGATGTGTGATTGAGTTTGGCTTGGTGAGAGTGGATGCAGATGTTTTTATCATAAAAGAAGTTTAAGTTGCAACTTCCCGTTTTTCTAAAGGTCAGTTAATATCACAAGTTATTAACATTTAAAATTGAGAAATAAAAGTATTTGATAGAAAGATAATCAGAACATATTATATCATAGCAAATAGTGTTTACAAGATTATGGAGTAATTTTAGTTCCCTTCTCTTTTCAAACTGTCAGAACAAACAAATAACTTATTATGGGAAAATATGATGTGAATTGCACATTTTTTTTTCTTTCTTATAATTTTCTTCTTATCTTCAACATTCTTCATTTTTTTACTTGTACTTCTATTTCTCTGTGAATGTTTCTCCCTCCCCCCATTTGAGTGTTATAAATGTTGTTGGTATTCAAGTGCTTTATATGCTAATATCTTGACAAAAGGAAGCGTTGTTCCTTTGTTGTTGAAAAAGAAACACAATTTTTTATTTTATTATATTTTTTGTGTTCACCACAACAAATTATGATGCCACTTGTCATATTTAATGGTATTTGTATTTGTACAAGTGCCGCACACATTATTTGTACCGTTAGATGTTCCATGTTCCGTGCTCCATGAGCGGATCCGCTCATTTATTCTTTCAAATATTTACGCGGCATTTGAAGCGGATTTTTCATTTTGAGTGATTTGCTAGAATGACGACAAATGCATAAATCCTGACATTAGAGCATAAAGTCTTTTGAGTGATTGAGTTGTGTCATGTGGCATGGGGATTGTGGCATATGGCATTAGGCGTGAGGGTGATAGCGAAGAACTAAGCCAGAGAGTGAAAACTCGAAATGGGAAAAGGACAAACAGTTATTATTTGGCTTAAACTAAAATGATTTTAATAGCAATTCTCTTTCTCTGTGTGGATCTTTTTTCTATTTTGTTTTGTGTGCGTGATGAGCCGAGAAGTGATGTCAAATGATGCTTGAAATGTGACATGGAATATTATTGTATATTAAGTTATTGCCACAGTTGAATGGTGTTTTATTATTATGGGTATTTTGTTAAGAGTATAATTTTAGTTTTGATTTAAATGTTTTGTGGATTTTGCTGAAGTAAAAGTTTAATGCATTTTTAAATTTAATATTTTCTAGAATTGTCTGAGTGAGTTTGCAACAATTTTTTATTTTAAATGAAATTACTTACTATAAATTACTATCTCATACAATATAAATGGATATTTGCGGGTTTTGCAAACATCGCCTTCAATAGATCAAACCGCTTCACCTAAATTTCTAAATGTTGAGATAAATAACCATTAAGATATTTTATTATATTCCACACTTAAGAGATTTTAATGGTGGCTCAAAGTTTAGGTATAAAGTTTAGAGGTAGTTTTTGATAAACACATGTGTTTGTTAATCTATTATCTAATCTATTTTAATCTATATATACATATATTATATATACATAAAGCAAAGTCATGTTAGTTACACCATTTATATCTTAAGAACGGCTGGACCGAATCTTATGATCATTGATTCGTTGGATTTGTCTCCGCTCCGAATAGCAGAATAACTTTTAAAACAGATTAACTAATAAAACATCAGAAAAAATCCCGGAAAAGAAAGAAATTAATGGATCATATTTTACATATAAAACTTAGAAATATATTTTCCAATTAATCTATAATACATCTCAGATAATTATATCAATATTATTTAAAAGACTCTTTTTTAATTATTCGCCACACCAAAATAAATATTCTTTCTATAATTTCCGTACTTATCTGATTTTGCCGGGGAATAGCAGCGCTTGCCGGTCTACTACTTAGTTATATATACAAATTAGTGTTTCCTTTGTTCGCATGTTATGCGCTGCCATACCGTTCATCTGATTGCATTGAAATTTTTTGAATGTTTATGGTTGTTTCGCGGCTTGAACATAGAATAGTTTCGTCCTAATATGTTTCCCGTTCCCGAGATCCAAGATATTCAAAAAACCCTAAAAAATATACTACAAACAAATAACTAAAATAGCACTTTAATTTTCTGATACTCAAACTATTGTATGTTCTTTGTTGATACTCAAACTGTAACAGAGAGATTACTATAGTAATGTTAAGAAAGGAAAAATATCGGATATCTGCCATTTGTCCATTTTTTGCCGTTTCTAAGATCCGGGCCGGGTGCAAAAAAAAAACCAACAACTATGTAATGACATTGAAACTGTGCTCACAGTTGATATCCAAACCGTGCGAAGCCAGGTCGGGTTTGATATTAAACTTAAACTTTTCATTCATTTGAATATGTTTGTATGCAGTTATAGTTAAATAAAATGATTGATTTATCTGACTTTAGAAGACATGTTTTCTACACTAACCATCAAGTGCTGAGCATTATTCTTGAATAACTGTGTACAAATGACATTCTGATGCTTAAAACTATTATTCCACACGGAGACACTGCGATTGTTTTCCATGCCATATAATGTTTCAGTAATTGACACGTGCCGTCGAGCAATGGGAAGCAGGAGAGAAAAAAATTAATTTTGAATGTAGATCCAGAAATGAAGTCTTGGGAAATATCTAGTATTTTTTAAAATGCAAATATATATTCTAAGTTTTTCTCTAGGAGATGCAATGTTGACTGTTGTCAATGTCAGTTCATTTTTAAATTTAAATTTTTCTTCATTTTAACGAATTGATTTTTAATATCATTTACTCTTAAGCCTCTTGTATGTCAACTCCCACAACCAAAAAAATTCCTTAGGTGTGACCCCCTCAACTGCTTCCTATAGAAACCAACTCAAATCAAAAATACTATTGTACATGTGACTACTCTCTCTCGAAATTTGCTCTGACAATGAAAATTACGTTTACGCATTTAATTTACACATGACTGCCATCGGGCAGAAGCCACATTTTCACACATTTTGTATCACTCATTCTCAGATATCTCAACCTGCCTGCATTTAAGGCTCATGTGTAAATTAAATAAACGAGTACGAGTTTGTAGTGCGAGTATGTGTTTTTGTGTATAGTATATTTTAACGCCATAAAGGCATGCCAAAGACTCAGACCTCACACGTGTACATACCGTAGAATACAGTACAGTATAGTATACAGGATGCAGCGTCCTTATTACAGTTGGATGGACCAAGCAAGATTTGTTATTGTTCATGTATGAGAGTATGTACTTTAATTGACATTACAGCCTACTATATGCATGCATGCACAACTGACAACACTCACACCAGTTGGCTTTGGTCCATGTTACATTGACAAAGTACTATATGTATGTACTTATATGCAAAATATTTCTATCTAGTATGTGTGTATTTCAGGATCTGCATGCATTTGCAAGTGACAAAAGTGTCAGTGTCAACATTAAAAGCGGATTTAAAATCACTCACAAGCACGCCTACATACAGAAATGTGCATGGATATGGGTCGAAAAGGATTTTCTCAGTTGTGTGTATGTGTATGTTGGTTATGTTAACAAACAGTGTTGTAAAATGTATTATAAAATTGAAATAAGACAAAAAGTGTAAAGTTCTTCAACAACTCACTAAAGATCATTAGGAAACTTTTGTTACAAACAAAAGACTTTATTATATTTATTTTACAGTTTTTTGTTAACATTGTCATGGTATTATGTGATTTTTCAACACTTAAGGTTAGAATCTATACAAATTATAAAACAAAGTCCTCCATCGCGTCTATCTGTCTGTCTGAACGCGATAAACTCATAAACTAGCGAACGGATTATCAAACGGGTTTCCTTAATGGATCAAGTGTTTCATGAGGAATGTTTATGATAAAAAGAAAATTCGAAAAACCCCTTAGGAATAGCCAGAAAATCTAAAAAAAAACGAGAAGATTGACTTATGTAAGTGAGATGCATATAAAGCTTAGAGAGATATTTTGAAATCAATGAAGTTACTTTTAACAAACATCTCATAAGGTCAGCCAATCAGTATCCATTAATTTTTTGAGAAGAAGAAGCAGAAAACGTCTGCCCGGCTATATAGTTGATAATAGGAAAGCCTCCTATGATCATCTATGAACATCTCTGGAATGATAATCTTAAATGCAGTGGTAATATGGTAATGAGCATAAAGTTAGAGTAGATAATAGGTCACCTTAAACTTATGAAGTTTGCTAGCTTATATTCAGCAAAACATCATAGTAGACCCCTCCGAAAAAGATGGTCCACTGTCTAGCAAGACTAGGTCTGTTCATATGAATTTAAAGTATGTACTTTGCTTAGTAGATTCAAACGTGACGAAAGAAAATCATTGAGATTACCATGTTTTGGTATAGAATTCACTGGATCTGCAATAGTTTGCCTTTTAAATCAGTTAGGTTGTTTTGTAAAATTCTTAGTTTAACACTAAACTTGTAGATATAATAAGTACAATCAAAAGTTTATTAACAACAAGATGTATAGAAGCTAACAGAGCAAAGGAGTCACAATTCTTGAAAATAAAACCAACCAGGTGCAAGTTTAAGTGAAAGGAATCTTATGTCGAATTAAGTTTGGTCTTGTCTTGTCTACATAGAAATGAGAATGAGAAAATGCTACACAGTGAGGAAAATATGGCTCTCGTTACCTCATATATAAATACTACTACAAACAAGTAAATGAACGAATATAAGTGTTTATTTGTGAAACATACTTTTAGGCATTTAAGCCTTTTGACAGTACAAGTCTGCAGTTTCTAAGTTTCTCAACATCAACTTTGTTTTCATTTTCTCCTATTGATGTTTGTTGTTCGTCTTGTTACTATTCTTAACCACTTTGCATTGGCGACGACAACAACATCTTCGGTGGTCTTGTGATCTGGTCTGGTCTCAATACACACACTTCACGCTATGATGTGGCTTTTTGGTATCAGTCCGGAAAAATAGTAAAATGGAAATGGAAAATGTTATCGACTTTTGAAGTAATTTGGAGCAATCGAAATGATGATTTCAATCAATAAAATTGGCCTTTGGTTAAAATCTACTACACAACTTTTCCATACGACAAACTTTTCAAACAAGAAAAAGTGCTCCAAAGATTATGAAAAATGATAAATAGAAAATGAATAATGGGAATGCAACAAATAAAATGGCGTCTTGCCACTTTCAGTGTCAAAGTCCAAAGTAAACTTTATGCCGAAGCGTGAAAAGGGCTTTTTAATTTTATTCCAGCATTAATATTTCCATACGCGTGAAAAAGTTAATAAAGTAAACCTCAAACCATTTTCCAAATAAAGGGAACAGTTCCTTGTTATATTGTAGAGAGTGAGACTAAAAAAGGGTTAAGCAATCTTTTTAAATTTCTTTTTAATGCCTTTGCATCTTTTTGTGATTTAATTTTATTTTTTTTTTTTTTGCTTTCTCTTGGTTTGTTTTCAAAGTTTGCCGCACAGAAAAATTGCCTCAAGTCTTGGGTTTCTGTTTGGTAAAGTGAAGTGTTTGATTGGGTATGGGTAACGCTTGCCTTTGCCTTGGGTTGAATTGCAAGGATTGTCATCAATGTGGAATGGAGTGGAGTGGAGTGAAATTGAATTGAGTTGGTAAAACCCGCAGTTAAAAATTTGATGAGTTTGTTGCTTTTCCGGATTGCGTCGCGCTCTAATTGAAATTTGTGATCTTTTGAAAGCTTTGAGACTTTGGTTATGTCAAAAGAAATAAACTTTTGTCAGCGTAGCATCATCGTAAGTATGTTTGTCTAATAAAAGGGATGAGTTGGTTTTGCAAGGTGAAGTTATGAAGTGAGGAAGATAGTATGTATTACACTATTTGCTGTTTTATTCCAAATTCAATTCAATGTAAATAATCTCTACAATACATAGACTACAAACTAAAGCTATTGCTAGCATCTTTGCCAGACTTCATAACTCATAAATCCCTGAAACTCCAAAGCTCTACACTCCACCAACTAAGTCAACAAAGGGCACAATGAAAATGAAACCAACTCAAAAACATTGACAGCAAAACGATTAATGTCACTATAGGTGAGAATAATGTCAAGTGTTTGTCAATGATATGTGAAAACAAGCGAACTCGAACCCTTTCAAGTGGTTTTTTGTCACAAGAGAATAACTAACTACATTCGTGTGTGTGTGTGGAAAACACGTATGCGATTAGTTAAGGATTAAAATGTCACCCCTTTTCATAAGAAGAATGAGTTGAAATCTAACTGACAGAGAGAGAGAGAGAGAGAGAGAGACAGAGAGAGAGATAGAACACAGAGATACAAAAGAGATAAATGATAGTAGTAGGAAAACAAGATACAAGATACGCACTTAATTACAAGCAAATAAAAGTCACACAGGCAACTTTCAAACAAAAAACAAAGATGCAATGAGTTACACCCACGCAATATGAAATACATAGATACACGTACACAGTCACATATGTATGTGTATATTCACTATGTAGTATGTGTGTTTCTCTATTAGGCATTATCAAAATGTAGTGGAAAGGACACAACGCATTGTCAACATGTGCAAATTATCACACGCCTTCTTCACCTCATATGGTTTTATTTTAATAATCGGTTTATTATGTTCTTAAGAAGCTATCGAGAAAGGCAAATTTTATTTGTTTAGTTTACTCAAGTGAAAACTCAAAAGAACTTAACGACATGAGAAAGTACGTAACAAATATACACACAATATAGAAATTCTTAGAAATGATGCCATGGAGAAGTTAAAGTCAAGAATAACTTTTATTTGAATTACAGATACATTTATAATTTGTATATATTTAGTAAAAGATACAAGATTCAAATAGCAAGTATCATGTGGGTTAGTCTAACTGTATATTGATTTGATTATTTGATCTATGTAATTTCCTACTAAAAAACAAAATCATATATTCATTCCCATACTATCTTGTAATATTTTCCGAAAGAAACATTAAAGAAATAAATAAAAAAAGGAAAGAAGTATCTTCTTCAAATTAACTTTATTTATTTAACTACTTAAAAGCAGATTATCGCAATTACACACTTGAACTGATTTTATGCAAAATACGCACAACCAAAAAGCAACCAAATTTCAAAAAAAACATTCCTACTTGTCATTCGTTCATTCGTTTCTTCATTGTCGTTATCCTTGTGCCGAGGGTTGGTTGCGAAATCAGCGGAAAATCGGAAAAACACAAATAGAAAATGCGCAAAGAAGAAATTTCCCAAAAGTGTAAAAGTTTATCAAAAACTGAGGGTGGTGTATGAGAGAGAGGATGATGAAGAGGGTTTGAGTTGTCAAAAATGCACAATGATTTAAGGAAGAAGGAAGAATATTATTGTCATGAAATTCAGACAGTAAAATGAGACAAGAGAGTTGATTCATTATACACACATAAGTATCAATGAAGTAATTTTGTAAATATTGTACTCTTGAAAATCATAATTTCATTTTGACAAAATCTTCTTTTCCTAATCTTATATTTAGCTGTGCAACATGAACGTGGTCCACGCAAACCTAAATTACATCCACAACTACATCACCATCATCATCATCACCATGGCCATCATCATGGACATCATCACCATCATCATGCCGCTCACGCACATGCAGCCCATGCTCATGCTGCAGCGGCAGCTGCTGCTGCAGTCAACGGCCTGACACCACATCAAGCTGCTGCCGCCGCTGCTGCAGCCCATCATCATGCTCATCACCATGCTGCCAATCATTTGCCCGTTTCATTGGTAACCAATGTTTCGGCCTCGTTTAACTATACCTCACACATATCGACAACTCATCCACCTGGTGCCGGCGTTGGTTTTCATGCACCCCATCCACAGCATCCCCATCATCCGACCGCATTCCATCATCCAGGGCATGCGCTCGCGCAACATGCGATCAGTGGTGGAGGTGGCAGTAACGCACTACAAAATGGCGGCAGTGGAGGCTCAAATGGTAGTGGTGGTATTGGTCAACCACCCACCTTGCCCTTCCCTCCACATTTACTCCCACAAATGCATCACAGTCTTATTGCGGAGGCAGCCAGCAAGTTGCCAGGCATCTCTGCTGTAGCTGCAGCGGCGGCGGCTGCTTCAAGTGCTACAACGACTATTGTAAGTGGCGGTCACATTGCTTTACCACAGGCGCAACGTGCTACTGCCATAACCACCGCCTCATATGACTTGACTGCTTCAAATAGTGCTGGCTCAGCTGCAGGTAGTGCCAATAGTGCAGAGTTCTACACCAAATCAACCTCATCACTTACGCATCGCAACTACTCTTCGCCCTCACCAACAAACTCAATACAATCGATTTCAAGTATTGGAGGTCGTTCTTCGCTCTGCAGTGAGAGTTCACGTGTCAACGTTGAGACAGAGACACCTTCGGCTACACCACCATTGTCTGCTTCCGCTTCACCAGCGCCTTCCATAACGGACACAACAAGTATTACGGCTTCAAGAACACCTCCTCCTCAGCCGCCACCTCCACATTCTCACTCGATTTCAGAGCCAGTCACAAGCCAATCGGCACAAATTGAATGTGTGAATGGACAGTTGCATACAGCTTCCTCGATGCTACTGCAAAGCATGCAACAACATCATCACAACAACAACAATAATCACATTATCAAACAACATTATGCACACAATAACAACTATTTATCTCGTTCTCAAACCTCAACTCCAACGCGCACAACGCCCACTCCCACTGAGCCAAACAACAATCATTGCAGCAGTAACAACAACAATCATAACAACGATAATAGCAACAATCATTCGCCCCCATTATCCGCTCCTCCATTGTCACTTACGACGCCACCCAAAGCAACAACAACACTTAATGTCAATCTTAATCTAAGCAATTCAACAACTCCGACATCGACAAGTGCTGCTGCTGCTTCTGCTGCGGCATTATATGCCGCACGACAAAATGGTTTCCTTGAGCTGCTACTAAGCCCTGACAAATGTCAGGAAATCATTCAATATCAGGTGCAACACAATGCATTGCTCTTCCCACCGCCATTGCCGCAACAATTGATTGGCATGGACTCCCGTCTCCTCTCATGGGAGATGCTACAAGAGACAACTGCACGTTTGTTATTCATGGCGGTGCGTTGGGTCAAGTGTTTAATGCCATTTCAAACTCTCTCCAAGAATGATCAACATTTACTACTGCAGGTGAGTTCTTATTGCAGAAGAGATAGGATAATCTTTCTCGATTGCATTCTGATTGTAACAATTTTAAATTCTTGCTTTTATTTTTTTTTTACAGGAATCCTGGAAAGAATTATTTCTACTAAACCTTGCACAATGGACAATACCGCTAGATCTGACACCTATACTTGAGTCACCTCTAATTAAAGAACGTGTCCTCCAGGACGAAGCAACACAAACTGAAATGAAGACAATTCAAGAGATACTCTGTCGTTTCCGACAAATAACACCAGATGGCAGTGAAGTCGGTTGCATGAAGGCGATAGCACTTTTTGCTCCCGAAACACCGGGCCTATGCGATATGCAACCTGTAGAGATGCTACAGGATCAAGCTCAATGCATACTTTCGGATCATGTGCGTTTACGTTATCCCAGGCAAGCAACACGTTTTGGTCGCTTACTATTACTTTTACCTTCGCTTAGGACAATACGGGCTTCAACCATAGAGGCTTTGTTCTTTAAGGAAACAATTGGAAATGTACCAATTTCGAGGCTACTTCGTGACATGTACACCATGGAACCGGCTCAAGTGGAAAAATAGTAAGACCAGGAATAAATAACAAGTAATTTAAATCAAAATATACTCGGAATATTTGATGGTTCTACCAATTACCCGATATTCAGATGAATAAAAATATGGTAAAATAAGAAACAATAGAAATGATGAAAAATTTGTCCAAAGATAAATAAAGACCGCGCACACACGAAGCGATGCTAAAAAATAAACTCCATATAATTTCTAACTCGCGTGCAGCTGTGGAAAATCACACGCGAAGGACACTCATTCTCATTCTCTTTCACTTTTATCCCCCCACAGTTGGTTGGGACACAAATACTACACCTAATACTCTGTATAATAGAAAGTTGTTGAAAGCTAGGGGGCACAGGTCAGGTTGTTCTTCCATAAAATGTTTTGAAAAAATGATTTATTGCTCTCTTTCGTTTGTCCGTGCTCGTTCATTCATTCGGTCGTTCGTTCACTCGCGGAAAAAGCAATTTCTTTATTTATCTTTCATTCGACATTTTGTCGTTGCCGTTGTCGTTGTCGTCGTCATCATCGCTTTTTCTAAAATATCTCATGTTATTTTTTTCGTTTCAAATGTTGTCCATCAGCGAGCGCTTCAAATGTTACCCACACCACTCACTGATGATTCAATCCAATTGTACGGTTGTTCTTTATGTCTTTTACCTTTTTCACATTTTAACTTTATTTTCTTTTTATTAAGCTTTCGCCAACTTTCACATGAAACGGAAACCAGCATAGCTATTACATCCCCAACTCTGCCAAATGTTTTGTTACTCTTTATTTATTTTGCTTACCTTAAATTTCAGTTATACTGATACTACTCCCGGTTTTAGTTATTGTATCGTGTATTCGAATTTATGATTATGATTTTTATGCCAAATTTTTCGTTCTTTCTTTCTTTCTTTGCCTCCACCCTAGTTTACTTTCTTTTTATTTTTTCCCTTTCGCTTTACATTTTTCGCGTTATTTTAGAAATCGTGAAAATGAAAAAATAACTTTGCTCACGGCCATTTTAATTTCGGTTCTTTCGTGTAAACTCACTCAATTGAATTTATGGCAATTTTTTTTATTAAATATGAGTATTTCGTTATTATTTGGACTCTAAGTACTATAGTTTGTAAGCTTTATACTATATATAGGATACTACTACTACATACTACCAATATATTGTAATAGATAAAATACTCTGTCGTACGTACATTTGCTTTGTGTTGGAAATATTATATTGTATACAAAAATGTATAACAAATTGATGTTATTAAATAAATATAAAATATATATAAATACAAATATATAAAGAAAATTAGTAATAAATATTTATTATTATTATAATTATTATTACATGAATTGAACAATAACAAAAAAAAATATTATTATGAAATTACAATAAATAAAATTAAATATAAATTTATTTGAAAAACTCAACTTGTTGTCACTTTGATATAGAAAACCTGTCTGCCAAGTCGGTACTTCATAAGAATTACGGTTATAGTTTATTTATTTATAAAAGTTTGTCCAATTATATCGTACAATGTTAAAATCATTCCTCAGGTCAATCATGTTCAATACCTAAGTTTGGTTTTGGACAGGCGCCTCACCTGGCGCACTTATGTCACAACATACTGCTATCAAAAGGTAAGGAAATTGATCTGGGTTTTTCGTCCGAACAATAAATTATCATACAACAACAAATTGATGCTTTAAGTATAATCTGTTGCTATGGCATACAGATATGGGGATTCACTGCTGCCTACAACATTCTTAGAATCAAAGACTGCAAAAATAATGCTTTCCGTTGCATATCTGGAGCTCCTTGGTACTTGAGAAACTCAATACTTCATCAAGACCTGCTCCTTGGTAGTTGAAAAATGCAATACTTCATCAAGACCTGAAGTGGTCAACAGTGTTCGATGAAATAAACTTCCACACCAGCAGGTATGTAGAATATATCATCAAAACCCACTGGATTTATATCAATCCATAATTCAGACGTCTTAAAAAATGTCATCTTAATGATCTCTCCAGATGGAAAGCTTAAAAACTAGAACTAGAAAATGCTATCTTATCATTTTATACTTTAATCCACCAATGCGGCGGTAAAGGCGGTAAACTATGTTTAACTTTAATCTATACATGCATACGAGTAAGTATATATTAAAGTATATAGTATAATATAATACAAAAAAAAATTAACTTAAGTATTAAGCACTTACCACTATAGCCTTCAGCTACTTACTTCTTTTATTAAAACTTATTACTTCTTCACTTCACTTAAACTTATCATCATCTGTTGCTTTATAATAAGCATAATATTGTATATTACGCTATTGTAAGCCCCCTTTTTTTATTAAAACTTTTATTAATTTCTGATAGGGAATAACAATTATCATCTCACATATAACTACCAATTGTTACGACAATCACCATTACAATGACGAGCATAAGTATAGAATAGATTTATAATAACAATATTCAGATAAATCTAAATGACAATATAGAGATACAAAAATATATTGTATATGACGGACGTAGCATTTTAAGTCTTTTTGATGGCCTGTGTGTTGCTATACCTTTAGCAAGTGGGTTTTGGTGGTGTTCCAAACATCATCATTGCATCTGCTATTGTGTAAATTTATTCCTTGTGATGGGATCTGTTATAGATACGGAAATACCGGTAAGCAGATGCAGATTGCAGTACACAGAATTATCTTATATGGGAAGTCTTTTCTAAATATGTAGTACAATGAACATAAAACAATAGCTAAAAACTTTTGTTTAGTATTGTAGAATAACGGAAATAATATGCTTTTGTTGTTGATTTTTAACAATTTCGAATGCTGAAGTGTTAACATAAATAACATTTCGTTTAATGACATTCCACAGATTTATAAATACTTCCTCTTTCTTATACTGACATACATAGTTTAAATTAAATCTTATTCTATTAGATTGGGACATTATATATTTTTTTTTTAAGTGGGCGCGTTTATTTAATATACATAATAATTTGCATTTTTGAATCAAAATTGAAAGAATAAAAATTCAATTGAATCGTGTCGTATATTTTGAAATAGTACGACTGGCTCGTTGGCTCAATGGTTAGTGCGCCAAGCTGACATCCTAGAGTCGCGAGTTCGATTCCCGCTCATGTCTGGTCCTGCACTTTTTTAATTTCCTCCAATCCTTCCTAACTCACTCTCCCTCTGAGCTGAAAGCCTTTGTCACTTTTGCTCATATTAATAACTAATTTTAGTTTGCTCACATTAGGGTTTGGATGAGTTAATCACTCATCCGGGAAACGGAATGGGAGATCTAGTGGATGTTGCCTTTTCAGGCGTCGCGTTTAGCTGCTGTTGTCCAACAAGTTCAATGGCATGTGGTGACATGGTCTTCCAACCTAATGAGGTGTCTGTTACTGTACTTGACGATTTCTTCCCTAATCATTGGAATCTGCAGGTCTAAACCTCGCAATTTAAATTATTGATTTAGAAAACATAATTATAAAATGGATGCACGATTTTTTAATACAGGGTTGCGCACTAGAACGTGCATTTATTAAGTATAGGCTAAAAAAATAAATACAAAAGGTATAGTTGAAATAAAATCTAAAATGATTAGGTACTTAAATGTTGTTTATTTTTTAAAAATAACATCATCTAAATGACGGCCCTCTCGAAGACGGCACTCCTCTAAACGCGATCGCAGATTTGTGAAAACTCTTCTCAATAAATCTGGGATGATTGCTGATATTTCTCCACGGATATTTTCCTTTAGTTGACTGATGTTCCTCGGATTGTTCATGTAGACTTTATGTTTGAGGTATCCCCACAAAAAAAAGGCAAGAGGCGTCAAGTTAAGAGCCGTCAAGTCAGGGCTACGTGGGGGCCAAGGGATATCACCTCTTTTTGAAATTAGTCTTGCAGGAAACATCTGTCTCACAACCTCCATAGAAGTCGGACTCTTTTAATTCCTGTGTTAACTGGAGCTTATAAGGATGCAGTTTAAGATCCAACTTCAAAATTCGCTGTAAACTTCGTCGCGAAAAAATATGATGCAATATGTACGTTCTATTGCGCCACCCTGTATTTAAAAAAAAAAAATCTTTAGTAGATGGTTTTTTATTGAGAATATGGCATGGAGTTATCAGCAGATCATATGAAATTTCGCTCATAATGCAAAGGGTTCATAGTAAGAATGGTGTGTTATTCAAAAGAAAGCCATATTAATTCATTATCTAAAAAAACATAAGGGACAATATTTGATTTTTTGTGTTGTAAGGCATGTTTGTTGTGTCTTGGTTGATTGAAATATATCATATTCATTGCATAATTTGAATGGTATGTTATTGTCATAAAAATCATCTACGTGTATATCAGCAATAATTACAATCTTGAGTTGATCAACAAATGAAATCAGCTTAAAACTCACCATAGACATAAATAATTACTTTGGTTTATTTGTCTAAGGACAGTTTGTCCATAGTAAAATTTCGGTAGTTTCCATATACTATTTGAAATCCATGTAAGTATAATGCAATCCTTGCGCTTTATACTGTTTATTTCGTCGTGCTACTTTTTCATCAGCATTTTCCATGAAGGTTAATCATGCATTGTTGTTACGCATTAATACCTTCATGTGAGCTGGACCACGTGCGGCAAAACAAGAGATACTACATAGATGTAGTATGTATGCATGTATCTATGTGTATCACTGTATGTTTACAGACAAAACGATAAAGAGACAGATGGACAGACGGACAGGACACATGGAGACTTCATAACATAGGCAACTCCTGAATGCACCTTTTACATCGCGTGTCAAACTGATGTTGATGAAGTAGTTGCTTTGCCTGTGGTGTGACGTTGATGCAAGAGATGTGGGCGATGATGGTGGTGGTCCTTACTACATTTTGTATGCTCTCTAATACAGTGTTTTTTTTTTTTTTTTTTTTGTTACATCTACTGTTTTCCTGGTTCGTTTTTATTTTTGTTGTTGTTGTTGTACACCCGTAAAATTGATTGCGGCGAAAGCTGGAAAGTTGCACGTTATTTTCGTGGCTGACTTGGTTAGCTGCGTTGAGTTCAGATGAGTTGAGTTGAAACTGAGTCTGTCTATATGTCTATTTACCTATCACATGGCTCCTCTGACTGTTTCCTGGTTTGTGTATGTGGTGTGGCTTTTCATTTAGTAGAGTCTGTGTATCTATTGCAACCCTTTACTCTCTCTTCTTAACTTGTCTAAATTGAAAATAAGATTTTTACAGTTTGAGTTTGAGTTTTTGGATTTGTTTTGGGTTGGATTTTTTGTTTCCAAAATGTAGCGATTAAATGGAAGCATGTTACCACAACCTACGCTAAGTGCAGACAATTAAAATTAAGGTTATACGAGCTTTTGGTGCTTTATTAGTTTATCGCTCACTCACAAACACACACATAATCATTTAGATAAGGATGAGGTCATCATTCAGACTTTTCTATTCACCAACCACATATCGTTGTAACCATATGAGGAGCAACAACTGCAACAATTCACATCGTCAATATTTTATGATAACTTCTTATGATATTAAGACGACAAGCAAATTTTCATCCTTCATCCTTTTTTTTTTTTGTTTTCTTTGTCATTGTCATTGTGTGAATTGCAAAAAAAAAAGAATGGGAAAAAGATGATCACAAATGAGGCCCAAAAGTACAATGAACGAGTTAAGAAACAAATGCAAAACAATGTTGGACAATGGTTGGACACAAATAGTCCATCTTGAAATGTGTAGAGAATTACGAGGCTTGTCATGCTATGAAAATAAAATAAAGTACAATAATTTTGCCATAACAAATATTCTGAAGTTTCATTTGGCTATAATAACATTTGAGTGCCCTTACTGAGATGGTTTTATACAATATCATTATTATGTTAGTAGTATAATAATTTAAGAAAATATTCCTTACTGGCACAACGGGAATGATAGAAAGAACGATATTTATTTAATTTTGTTGATGACTCACAATTCAAAAATAGATGTTTGACAAA
This sequence comes from Amiota mariae, assembly GCA_035041805.1. Lineage (NCBI taxonomy): Eukaryota > Metazoa > Arthropoda > Insecta > Diptera > Drosophilidae > Amiota > Amiota mariae. The sequence goes on along the minus strand of JAWNKV010000370.1, from coordinate 17,135,700 downwards.
GGCTACTTATATGCTGGTTATATGCAAAATTTCATCCACAGATTTCACCCGATTCTTTAACTCGATTTTGATGAAAGAAAGCTTCCTATCTTTCAGTAATTCGATTTCAATCCAACGAGCGGCTTTTACATAATGCGAGCACAAACAAACAGATACAAAAACTGGATATTAAATTTGTATCATAGTTTCACTAAACTTATCATTTTGGTTTTTAATCTAGTATTTTCATTTCACACCTATGAAGTGTTCAGACAGATAAAGGCATTTGATTTCAAAGTATCTTAAAATTTAACTCCTTGGAGCTCTAAGGGCTCAAGAACAATACTCAGTAGTCTGTGAAAAGGAGTTCTTCCTTGGTTTAAATTAAAAATATTATATGCGAGATAAAATTCTAATTCAATTTCAAAAGTACTTCATAATCCAAAAAGCTGAAGGAAACTCTGAGCTAAGTATAAAATCATTCTGTTATGTTTAAATATAATGATTCCTAGTTAGTTATAACTTATTATTATTTATAATATCTAGAAACTAATATCCTTTATCTAACAACATCTGAGGTCAGATTTATTTACAAATTTCAGAAACTAACACCGCAAACCCTACAACAAAACTAGAATACTCTTTTAAATATAAAGTTACTAAAGAAAAATATAAAAGAAAGGATTCAATCTTCAAATAGCGCTAAGAGGATGTAGAATGCTTATCCTTTTTATATATTTAAACAAAATATGATGAAGAGAAAAAGAATTAAGACAAAACCAAAAAATAAATATTAAAAAAAAAAACCAAGAAGAAATGAAGAAAAATACAATATTTTGTCGACATAAAATACTTAAGACGATTTTCAACAAGAGGATGCGCTCAATTTCTTGACGTATAGCCAACGGCTAACATTTGAGTAGGAAAAACCAAAAGAAAAACCAAAGCAAAAGCAAAACCAAATCAAACCAAGCCGAAGACAAAAAAAAAAAAACGAAGAAGAAAAAAAGGATGAAGAATCCAAATAATATGAATGTCTATGATGGGACAAAGTGACAAACGCAAAAGTTGAAGGACATATCAAAAGGATTAGCAGCAAGAAATTGAATTGTCGCTTGCTCACTCGCTTGCTTACTTGATGGGTAATAACTTTATGTTTCCCCAATTTGGGATGGGACAAGCAACTTTGAACTAAGGAGACTGGGGAGACTAGGACTAAAAATGTCTTTGTGGTCATGTCATATTGGTCAAGCAGCAAAGATGTTGTATTACAATGCGACAAGACAAGAGGTTTTGATGGCCTTAAGCGCCTGCCTGCTTGGCAGCCTGCATGCAAAATAAGATATTCCTTATCAATAGAATTTGCATTGTATAATATTTTATTTTATTTTATTGTAAGGACACCTTTTGCAAAATATTATAGTAAATTTGTTTCTTTTATTGAAGACATCAAAAGGAGTGTTAGATTTTATTTCTTTATATTGTGAAAGTAGTCAAACATTTTAAGTTTGAGTGTTGTTATGACAAGGAGCACACATCTTGTGAATATTCACACAATGGACGGACTCCATCGCCATTATCATTGTAGTAGTATCCTTATGTCCTCTAGTCGCTTTATTTTAAACACGCAGGATGCTAAATTGACATAGCTTAACCATTGACAGTGAAAAACTTTACACGAAGCTTTGTGTTGTATTCCATGGCATCATTCCATTCCAGTGTGTGTGGCACGATTGAACTTCAAACCGAAATCCAAAGCAATGAGGCAACATTTATCCTAGCCACCATTTCACTTCAATCTCATTCAATTTGTTGGATCGTTTGTTTGTTTGTTTGTCGTCGACGTGGCACATTCATTTGCATAGAATTTATCAGCGTCAAATATGAGACAGAATACAAATTGAGGATTTTCCTTTGGCATTTCATATACACAATTTCTTTTACTTTTGTTCACTCAAAGAAAATAAAAATAATAATTTAAAAATATTCCTTTTTTTTTTTTTTGGTGAGATTTCTGTGTAAATAAGTATGTTTTAAAAATGGAAAAAATCTAGGTTTTTTTTATTTAGTAAAAAGCTTTTAATTGCTTTAATTGCTTTCCATTTTATTATTATTTTTTTTTTTTTTTTGTTTCTTGCAGTTCTTTCATTCATTTGTTACAGTTTTTTTTCTATGTATTTTTCCTGTTTTCCATTAATGTGTCCCTTTTGGTTCTTGATTCTGTTATTTGTTTAGTGCTAACGAAAAGAAATTTGAATTTTGTATGAGACTAAAAAATGCTTTTATGCATAAATCGGCCAGACAAAGAACAAAAATAAAGAATAAACGGAGGCAAATGCATTACAACGCATTAAGGATTGGGTCATGGCACTAAAGAATTTGGTTCACGAGAAAATAAGGATACTTGCTACCTTCAGTTACCACGGAGATTTAGTACCTTAATACTTACACTATCATGAAAAATTTTATATTTTAAATTAGGTCCAACTATGAATAATTCGGAAAAAGAAGATTCAGTATGGAAATAAAATCTCATTCTAAACGATTAAGATGTGATTGTCGATAGACGACCTATGCAGTGATTCTTACAGCCTCAATGTGGAGAAAATATTTTTCACATTAAATTTTTATACACATTTTCAACATTACTAATATTTATTATATATAATGTTGCATCAATGCCAGTTTATTTCAAAAATGTATGACTTCCTAAATAAAGAACGATCTTCCCTCTGGTTCATAATGAATCGCACTGCTGGCCTCACAGTCTTAAAGTTTCTTCAAAAGATTCTTTTTCTTTCAAATCGTAAGGTGATATAGAATGCCTAAGATGGTAAGGGAGTCTGTAAAATAAAATATTGTTCAAAAGGGTAGGATTCCCTTGCCATAATTCTTCTGTTATGGGATTATGGTCTTTTCACCAAGGAACAATATCATTTTTTGGTCCCATCAAACCCAGCAGAGTAAAAGTGAGCAGCTTATATGAGAATTTATCAACAATTGACATATTGTGTTTTATCCAAATTAGCTTAATAAATAAATAAATCAATTAATATATTTATAAATAATTAACTCGAAAAGAATTGGTTAAAAATAATAAAACTATCATCGCTACATATGCGGATGACACACACATCCCAGTAAACTCTTACTCAGCCCAAGAAGCTTTAAACTTACTACAGGATTACTTATTAAGATTTCACGCCTAGGCGAAGCGTTAGTACATTGGAATAAACGCAGAAAAGTCGACGAACAACGTGTTTACACTGAGGCGTGGCACTTGTCTAGTTGTCAATAATGAACCAAGTCTGATACCTCGGTCTAAGCCTAAAAAATCGCCCCATATGGCAAGCACACATAAAAACACCATAGCATCCTGCTATGCAAAGCTAATGCCAAAATAAGGCAAAACGTCTCATAACTAGGGTTCCCTGGCTTGTGCGCACCACCATATTACACATAGACCTGAAAATGTCTACTACGACCAAGTCCTCCAAAGCTGCATCCAACATCATCAACAAGTGCTGCAAACTCACTTAATCAGTCTGGTGACGGCCCCCATAAATACCGTGAGGCAATGTAGATTGGAGAAACTTCACCCTAATGACCTTCTAAGCAGAAAGTTATATAAATGTACGATGCGATATAATCAGAAATAATATTAAACTATAAGATCAAAAAGGAAATACACAATTGTCAAATTTTCCAAATATAAAAATATTAAATATTTTTCCATATTTTTTTTTTTTTAATATTCCTTTTTTACATTATTATTTTCAATATAATTTGCAACAAAATTACATAAATAGAATTTAATTTTGTTCTTAGTAAAATCATCAACAACATTTTTTGTGAATAAATCCAAAAATTCACGTTTTGAAAGCTGCATTCATCATCAACAGGTGCTGCAAACTCACTTAATCAGTCTAGTGACGGCCCTCATAAATGCCGTGATGCAATGTAGATTGGAGAGCCTTTACCCTAAAGACCTTCTAAGCAGAATTTATATAAATGTACGATGCGATATAATCAGAAATAATATTAAACTATAAGATCAAAAAGGAAATACACAATTGTCAAATTTTCCAAATATAAAAATATTAAATATTTTTCCACATTTTTCTTTTTTTAAGTATTCCTTTTTTACATTATTATTTTCAATATAATTTGCAACAAAGTTACATAAATAGAATTTAATTATGTTCTTAGTAAAATCATTAACAAAATTTTTTGTGAATAAATCCAAAAATTCACGTTTTGAAAGCTGCATTCATCATCAACAGGTGCTGCAAACTCACTTAATCAGTCTGGTGACGGCCCTCATAAATGCCGTGATGCAATGTAGATTGGAGAGCCTTCACCCTAATGACCTTCTAAGCAGAAAGTTATATAAATGTACGATGCGATATAATCAGAAATAATATTAAACTATAAAATCAAAAAGGAAATACACAATTGTCAAATTTTCCAAATATAAAAATTTTAAATATTTTTCCACATTTTCCTTTTAGAATTCCTTTTTTACATTATTATTTTCAATATAATTTGCAACAAAATTACATAAATAGAATTTAATTATGTTTTTAGCAAAATTATCAACAAAATTTTTTGTGAATAAATCCAAAAATTCAAGTTTTGAAAGTTCTCAACCAAAGAATCTACATTTGACCCAAAATTATCGCGATGCACATATTATTTGTAAAGATCTAAATTATCTAAAGAGTTTTACAATTTTAAGAAGAACAAGTTTCTTTGTATATTCTGCATATGGCTTCCAATCTTCTTATATTTGGAAAATATTAAAAGTGCCATGTAAAAATTTCAGTGAATGCGGAGCAATGTATACAAAAAATGAGTCCTGTGAAAAAAAAGGAGTTCGCTTTAAAGGATTTAATGAAACGGATAAGCATAATAATTCAAATCCCCTTTGCAGTGAAGAAAAAGATTCAGTCCCTTCTTCTAGCACTTCTAATGAGATTGAACCACCGCCCAGTGATCTTAAGCCAATGCAATGTGCTGATGTTTCCGAAAATAAGACTAGTGTTTGCCTTATTGGCTCCGGAAATTGGGGTTCAGCTATTGCAACAATTGTTGGTAAAAACGCAGAAAACCTAAAGGAATTTGAAGATTCTGTCAATATGTATGTGTTTCCGGAGATGGTTGATGGTAAAAGTTTGGCGGATATCATAAATGAAACTCACGAGAATGTGAAATATCTTAAAGGTGTAAAATTACCAAAGAATGTCGTAAGTAAGATATTAGGCATTTATTTCTAGTATGTACTCATTATTACCTTATTGGGTACATTAGGTTGCTGTGCCAAATCTCATAGAAGCTGCAAAGAATTCCGACATCTTGGTATTTGTGTTGCCGCATCAATTCGTACCAAAAATCTGTGAACAATTAAAAGGAAACATCAAAGGAAATGCGACTGCAGTTTCACTAATAAAGGGTTTTCACCAGAAAAAAGGAGGTGGTTTGGAACTAATTTCGGAGGTTATACAAAGGACTTTGGGAGTATGTTAAATGATTATTGTGTGCTGTAATATATTCCCTTATATCTTTCTTTCACTTATTCTCTATTGGCAGATATCCTGTTCTGTACTTATGGGTGCCAACTTGGCTACTGGTGTCGCCTTAGGCGAATTCTCGGAATCAACTCTTGGTTGTGCTGATCCAAAACATGCCGAAAAGTTACGCAATGTTATGCAATCCGATCATTTTCGCATTGTCGTTGTCCCAGATGTTCAAGCTGTCGAAATGTGTGGAGCATTGAAAGTAAGCCCATGGTACTATAAAATAATAGGTACTATACTTATGAGTATCTTCTTAAATCTTTACTTTATTACACAGAATATAGTCGCCGTTGCCGCTGGCTTTTCTGATGGTATGAAACTAGGTGATAATACTAAAGCAGCAATTGTACGTCTGGGTTTAATGGAAACCATACAATTTGTTGATGAATTTTATCCGGGCAATGATACCACAGTATTTTTTGAAAGTTGTGGTGTTGCCGATTTTATAACAACATGTTATGGTTTGTGGATCATAAATTTAGTTATATACATATTTCTTATAAATTATTTGTTACAATTTTAGGTGGCCGCAATCGACGTGTGGGAGAAGCTTTTGTTACTCAAAAGAAATCCATTGAAGTATTAGAAAAAGAAATGCTCAATGGACAGAAACTGGCAGGTCCAAAAGCAGCTGTAGATGTAAACTATATGCTAAAGAATAAGTGTCTTGAGAAAGAGTAATTACTTAAAAAAAGCAAAAAAAAATTTAGATTTTTTAATTAATTTCTTCAATCTCTTCTATCCCAAATACTTAGTTATCCAATTTTTACAGCAGTTCATTACATTTGTACTGGTAAACTTGAACCTGAAGATTTAATTAAGAACATAACCAAACATCCGGCACATGAGCGAACAATGCAAAAGTAAATTCTCCTACTTTACCAAAATTTCAATTTGATTTCATTAAATTTTTCCTAATGTAGATTTCTTAAAAAACAAGACCCTGGAAAATTTGACATTATAGAGAATGTTAATAAAGAAATTTGCAAACAATGTGGATGCGAAAAATGTGAATGTGCGAAATGTGATGGAAACTGCGACGAAACTTGTAATAGAGACCCAATTTAAATACTTAACTTTATTTTCAATACAATTCGAACCAAACTGAACTTCGATTCTATTTAATTTCTTTGGATTGTGAACAAATATTTCGATAATAAAGAAAATTACATTTTGTTATTGGCACAGAAAATAAAAATAAAATATAAAAAAAAAAATTGTATGTTTTTCAATTCTTGATTTAACTTACCATATAAAGTCCTACATTAGTTTGGTAACTGACTTCTTACCATACAATTATGAAATTAATAAATAATATTGACATTAAGGAAAATGACAAACACCTTGCTTTGTTTGATTAAGTAGAACTTGATAAGTATAAAACTGAAGATCAGTTCATAGTACTTCATAAATCGAACTTAGGAACCTAGGCGTGTGTCATAGATGGAGACCGAACATTGGTGATAGAGCCTTTACCTAAATATTAAATCAGCTATTATTTGTTTATATCTTAAGATTTATTGGACAATAATCAAGGCTAATAGTGCTCAGTGTGACATTTTGTATCTAATTTATTGATCTCGAGTTGGTTGCAAACATTAAAAAGATTTATTAATTAATTATTTAAGTTTGTTGGGTAGCAGTCTAAAGATGCAGGACTGAAAGAGTCTTCCAAGTGTTGCCTTTATTTCAAGTATGACACAAGGAGTGCGAGCTGATGTCACTTCAACATTTTTTATAAGGGCTCCTGAGCCAGTGTTCTTTCTGCTTAGTCAATATTTGTTACACCTGCTTGAAGAATAAACACATCTGATTCTAGATAGTGCCTAGATTGAGTCTATACTAATATTATTAAGGAAAAGATTGGATTGTTTATTTTTTTTTATTTTTGTGTTTTTATTGCAATTGCTATTTAGCTAATTTTTAAAAATTCCTTCACCTAGAGAAAATTACATTATCAGCGAGTAAGTATTTTATCTTCAAAAAAAATTAGAGATGTCTTCGAAAGTTACAATAATGTATCACAAATTATCAAAAATTTGCGAAACAAGATAGAGAGATTTGTTGAGAAGGAAAATATGGGGAAGTGGGGGTCGTGGGATAGAGAGTCCAATGATGCTATGAATGGAAACAACCCGGGCAAAGCATGGTCGGGATTGTCTTTTATTTAATAAAGTTAATTTATGAATTATATTGCAAAGTGTAGATCAACATTTAGTTTTTTTCTTTTATAAATTTTTTTTTTTAAACAAGTACTTAACTGTACTGTACTGAATATATATTTTTTATTTATTCCTTTCATGGAGTGAAGAAAAAAAATAATAAAAATATCAGCCAAGTGTGAGCCGGACTCGCACACGGAGGGTTCCGTACCATCGTACAAGATTTTTTGCTTAAAATATAAAATTATGTTCATATTTAATAGCCTAAAAGAATACTACAATTAACAGCTTAAAGTATACTGTTAAACAAAAGGTTATATTAAAGAACAATTCTTCTAAAAATGTGTATTTTTAGTATTTGTTGTTCTACACTCTGTGAAAATTTCAACTCTCTACCTATTACGGTTCATGAGGTAGAGCAGGAGACGGACGGACGGACAGACGGCTTAGTAATAGGGTCCCGTTAGCACCCTATGGGTACGGAACCCTAAAAAAGTGAATTTTGGATAATTTTATACTTTTCACACTAGTGAGTGGAGATTTTATTACTTTGACATGATGTTTATAACGCATAAACCCTTTTGTCGGAGACCCGTTAAAGTATTTATGAAACTGATCAGTTTGTCGTTGTACAAAATTCAATGGAAAATCATGATTTATAATTTCTTTCTCACTACAATTATCTACCTGGGGATTGCTATCTTGAATTGAGAGGTGAACTCAGGAGATATGGTGATCCAGAACGCTATGAAAGAGGTAGCGTACCTATTGGTAGGGTCTCACAAGGCGTTAGGGTCTATATTGAAAATTGAATCGGCATCTCTTACCATAGAAACAGCTGAAGGCGGATGCTATTATGGACAACATTAAACGCTTTAGAAGGCAACGGGAAACCACTAAAGTATATTCTTAGAATTTCATATAACAATGACAGTAATGTAAAATAATAATTATAATTGTTCAAAGATCCCCAAATAGTAAAAGAAATGTTAAATAAAAAAAAATGATTATGATTATTGAAAATCTGGGGGGGAAAACTATTGAAATGTATTAAAACGAATGCAAGCTTCGATCCACAAAACTTAATAATTTTCTGATTGAAGAAGTGCTGTCAGGCTGCTTTTATGTCATGACCAAATAGTGTCATGTGCTTTTTGGGATTTTAATATAAAAGTGCTCTATGTTGTCTATGCAAATTTACCTCGGACATAAACCACATGTACAAAAGCAGTCAACTAAGGAACTGCTATGATGATTATTTCAATTGTTGTTGTATTGTAGATAATTCAATAGATTATGAATGCATATTACAACTTAAAGTATATTGTGTACTCACGAGACATAATAATTTGTAGACACAATTGAATATAATTAACATTTTCTTTTTTTGTTCAATTATGTAACCCTTGACACAAGCCATTTAATCCAAATATTCAGGACTTAAACCATTTTGTATTGTATACAGTTTAATGTTAACTGGATTTCTCAAAAAGGAAACAAAACTGTAAGATTGTATTTGTGATGAAACACTTTTGTATTTGTAGTTAGTTATAAACTAAATACACGATCAAATTATTAATTTGTTGGTGAGATAGAAATATAGTTGAGAGAGATGAGAGAAACTAAAAAGCTGATACAGAGGGACAGAGAGACAACAAACCATCGATAGTCTTGTTAGAAAAAAAAAAAAATCGATAGTTTTCCATCACTAAATGTGACGCCATGTGTTTGTGTTAAGTACAACAGCTGATCGGTATGTGGTATAAATGGTATAATGGTATAAAAATAACGAGAAAATGTGGCCTCCAAATGTAGCTATGGGGCTATTGGGGGCTGCTGTTATTTGTACACGAGTATAGTAATCACCGTGGCTCCAAACGTGTAAGTTTGTTCTATTATTTGTCATTAAGATTGCCGTCGTCGTCGTGGTGAGAAGTGGTGGTTTTTATTCTAAGCAGCAGCGGGCTCAACCAAACTACGCATACACATAAATCAAGTCACAAAATATATACACACGTACACACACCTACGTTAAATTATATTAATTATTATTAAATATTATGGCGGATAAAGTGAACGTTTGCATTGTTGGCTCCGGCAACTGGTAAGCAAATAGAAGCAACCATATATGCGTGTGCATATTACAAAAACTCATCAAAAAATCCATCCTTCCCTCTTATATAATAGAATTGAACATTGCATTCTATCTAACCTTCATTCATCTCTACTCATTTCTTAATTTTCCTTCCTATTCTCACTCTCTTTCTCTATCTATTTCTCTCTCACTCTGATCCTGGTTTATTATATGAAATATCCTTTTTAGGGGTTCGGCAATAGCAAAAATTGTTGGCGCCAATGCCTCTGCTTTGCCAGAATTCGAAGAACGTGTTACTATGTTTGTTTATGAGGAGCTTATCAATGGCAAAAAACTCACCGAAATCATTAATGAAACGCATGAGAATGTCAAATATTTGCCTGGACACAAATTGCCACCAAATGTGGTAAGTACTAAAAACAACCAAAGTAATGTGCTAAGGCGGAAGTACATGTCAATTAAAATATGTATTTGTATACGTACTATACAGAATTTGATAAGAGAGCGTAACACTTGGGACGGCAAACTTTTACAACAAATAATGATTATTATCTCGTAACTAATTAGCCAACTTACATACATATGAATGAATATAAAGTGTTGTTCTTTTAATTGTTGTTTCGGTTGTTATTAAAAAAAACTTGTAAACATCACACATTACTATAGTTGTGTAGTCAGTCATAAGGTTACATAGCTGTTTGTTAGTTCATTTTTAGAATATCTTAACAAGTTGTGTTTTGTTTTTATCTGTAGTCAATTATGCAATATTACAGAGTACAATTAAAGTAGTAAATTCATCATAACCCGCATTATTGTCTGACTTACATATGTAGATAGATACGAGTATGTATGTATATTCTTTACATATGTTTCCATATGTATTGTTTTGTATCTTCTTATCACAAAAAAAAATTCGTTTTACTGCTTCTTTGCTTATATAAACAATGATCTTGACCGCTAAGACATGAGGGTCTTTCTTTTTCAGAACCTTACATGTGTATGTATTATCTAATCAATAAAATAAAGAGAAAAAGAAGAATATGTATTTGAAATAATCATTGCGTTAATGACAATGAAATTTACCATATTCTATTTATATGCATTTTGGCTAATCAATCTTCTCTTCTTTTTATGCCTTATGTATGCACTTTCTCTTTTTTCTCTTGTATTTGTTTTTTTTTTTTGTTTTGCCATGGTCAACAGTGAAAATGCATTTTGTTGTTTTTGCCAAAGAAGAGCACAATGTGTGCCAACAAAATGCTGAAGGTGAAATATTGTACAAAAATTTTTATTTAATTCACCATTGACGTACATAACATGCATATGTGGGGGATACTTAATAACATAAAAGAACAACAAGAACATAAAACCAACACAAACTCAGCACCCACATTACAGAGAAGAAGAGTTCAAATTCTTATTATCACACAACCGCCCCCCTCACTCAATCTCTCTATTAACTCTCTTAGCGTATTTGTGGCGTAGGTCAAGGCCATTACTCATTCATTCTTCTTCAAAAATGCGCTCAGTCCTTTTAATTTATTTTTGAGTAGCTTTGGTGTCTCTCTTTTCTCATTTGCATTAGTTTTCTCGCTCTCTCTGTGTTTTTGTTTATAATGATAAACTTTTATAAAAAATAAATAATAATGGATAACAATGTTCAGACTATATGACTTTGACGACTTTGGTCATGATCATAAAGTCCGGTGACCTTTGCACAATTAGCCATTATTAAATAATAGAATTCATTTTGTTTACTTTTTTACTTTGTTCTTAAGATAAGCGACATGTTAATTCAAATTTGAAATACACACACCGAGCTTCTGATAAGATTTTGTAATATACTCGTATTTTAGTGAAAGATTTTTTATTAATTTTTTTTATGTTTTTGTTTCACACTTTCATTGATATGAGTGATTCTTAGTCATTATTCAGTGACTAAGCTTTCCTTAATTTAATTTTTAATTTTTCTATAAATATGTGAAGAATAAATTGTACCTTCGGCTATTATGAATTTGTTATACCTTTCACCGATTTGTACTGAAGCGTCAAATGTTTATGTTATAATTGAACGATCAGTTAAATGTCTATTTGACTCTTTAAAATGAAAATTCGAAAGGTATTTCGTCTATAACAAAGTATATTATATATAAGTATATCTACTATAAAGAAGACTCTATATAAAAAAAAAAACAATATGATATGTTCTAAACTTAAGAATGAACAGAGGCTTTGCTTTGATCTTCTGTCTATACTGATTTTATTTTTTTTACTGATCAAAAATTATTATAGGCCTTATGACATTATTTCCAATATCATTCCAAAGTTAATACAATGTGTACTTAATGAAAGGTATAACAATTGTTCATTTCCTCATAGTTTTTACTAAATTAGACATAGTTTATCTTTGATCTTCTCGAAATATGAATAGAAAAAACTTACGCAAGAAATATTAAACACTTTTTTTTTTTTATTAGTGTCGTACTGAGAATATATTTGCTTCTACTTATAATTGTCATGACTGACTACATAATAACACGCTAAAGGGGCGTGTATTTGTTAAGATTTTGGTTTTTTATTTTTATACGTATATACAAATTCATTTATTTCTTGGCATGATGACAAAATAAAGAATAATGCAAATACACACAATAAAATGAAATGAAATGAAATGAATAGATAATCATTATCATCTATAGTAAACAAAATTGATGAAATTCATAATAATTTATTAGAGTTTTATCAGTATCAAATAAGTAAATTTTCTTTATTCAAATATCGAAAAAAAAAAACATTCTATTTTTTTTTATTTTTTTATTTTTTTAGTCGTAAAGAATAAAATGAAAAAATAGAAACTTTTCCATATCAGAAAATAAATATGTACATTTTTCTATTATTTTTGTTGTCAGCGTCTTTATTTTAGTTGTTATTGTTAATGTGGTTATCATCAACGTCTTATAGATTATAGAAAATAAAATGTCTGGAACCAGTTTCTCGTCGCCCACTTTAAAAAATATCACGCAAGAGCCGCGCCCCTACTAACATCATGAATCAGTCTATAGATTAGAAAAATTATGTATAATATTAAGTATGTATTCAATCGTGGATTTCCTTCATTCACCCTTGACTATATTTATACAGTCTTATCAAGAAAGTGTCTTAAGGTTTGTCAAAACTCTCTTATCATAGGTAATTTATTATGTTTTTTTATTAGTCAGAAAATAGTTTTCCAAGTTTCAAACTATATTTTTTTTTTTTTTTAAATAAATTTATTTCTTTATTTAAGGTTGCTGTACCTGATCTTGTTGAAGCCGCTAAGAATGCTGATATTCTGATCTTTGTTGTGCCCCATCAATTTATCCCGAATTTCTGCAAACAGCTTTTGGGAAAAATAAAATCCAATGCAATTGCTATTTCACTGATTAAGGGTTTTGATAAGGCGGAAGGCGGTGGCATTGATCTGATTTCGCACATTATCACTCGTCATTTGAAGGTAAAAAAATCACAAAAGAAACAAATCAAATATTTACTTATTTACTTTGATGACGTCAATTAAATACATAATGAATGAAACGTGAACACCGCGTGCTGCTTAGATGATGATAATGATGTTTATATTTGCTGTTATTTGTATCTCTCTGTTTCTTCCTCTCTCTCTCTCTCTCTCTCTCTAGATACCATGTGCTGTATTGATGGGTGCTAATCTGGCAAATGAAGTAGCTGATGGAAATTTCTGTGAAACAACAATTGGTTGCCGTGATGCCAGTAAAGGAAAAGTCTTACGTGATCTCTTCCAAGCAAATCACTTTAGAGTTGTGGTTGTTGATGATGCTGAAGCTGTGGAAGTGTGTGGTGCTCTAAAGGTTTGTTTATATGTGAAACACTTTATTTGCACAATAAAAGGTGAATCACCTTTGACTTGGTTACAGAATATTGTTGCTTGTGGTGCTGGTTTCGTTGATGGCTTGAAATTAGGTGACAACACTAAGGCAGCTGTTATTCGCTTAGGTCTTATGGAAATGATCCGCTTTGTGGATGTCTTCTATCCCGGTAGCAAATTGTCAACATTCTTTGAAAGTTGCGGTGTTGCTGATCTAATTACAACATGTTATGGTATGATGATGATAGATAGACATTTGCTTGTTTTGTTTATGTACTTTGATGTGAATGGTTTTTCTGTTTTCTCTAAATTAAGGTGGCCGCAATCGTCGTGTTTCTGAGGCTTTTGTTACTTCAGGCAAAACAATTGTTGAACTTGAAACTGAAATGTTAAATGGTCAGAAATTGCAAGGTCCACCCACAGCGGAGGAAGTTAACTATATGCTTAAGAACAAGGGTCTTGAAGACAAGTAAATCAATCATACTTCAACAAAATTATAAATGCAACATTTAATTTATAATATTTTCTTTTACAGATTCCCACTATTTACCGCCATACATAAAATTTGCACAAACCAACTTAAACCAAAAGATCTTATCGATTGTATACGCAATCATCCCGAGCATATGTAAGTCTAGTTGTTCTAGTAGTTCTAGTTGTTCGTTGTTGTGTAGTTCGCCTCTTACTACTACTTACTACCTCCTACTACTACAATCAGCTTGAAACGTTGTCTATGCTAAAAGAAAAGAACGCCGGTAGTAATTATTAGTGACAACAATTTAGAAAAGAAATCTTTGACAGTTTTATCTTTTATATAATTTACACTCTTTACTTACTATACTCTTAATTCTAATCATCTTCCTATAATTACAATAATTCTTCCCAATTGATTGAAACAAAATTTTTAAATTTATTGTACTTAATTTTTATGTGCTTAATTTTGATTTATTTCTGTAGTTTTTTTTTTTTATTTTACTTTATTTTTTCTAAATTGCATGATTCTATTTTAAATTTAAAAAAATCTATGCTTTTCTTTGTTTTCCTATAATTTTGAATTTAAGTTTAAAGCATAAATTTCCAAAAAAAAAAAAAAAAAATAAATGAAATTCATAATTGGAATGTGAAAAAATATAAAAAATAACCTATTTATTTTGCTTATCTAAAATTGCACACGTTTGTATATTTTCTTTTATTTTATTATATTGTTTTTATAAGTTCTATTTTCTCTTTCAGTTTTTCTTTGTACTTATTTTCATCAACTATTATCATTTTATACCTTTTACACATTCCTTAATAAATGTTTGTATTAAAATATATTCAAACTCGTATAGTTCATTATATGTACTATAAAAACATCAAACATTGCTAGGAATTCTTAGCTACTTCTAGTTGGAATTTTGATTGGAATCATCTTATTGTTCTACTAAGATAATATTTATTTTGAATTTCCCTAAATACTGGTACACATTTTGCATAGACAGTCACACATATGAATCCTAGGACTCTTATATCATTCTCTGTGCAGTGAGTATTTAATATTTCATAAAAAGTAAAATATAAATAAGTAGGACCACAATTGATGATGATTCCTTATCAAAGGATGTAATCTATACTTTCATTTAAATCTTTCGTTTCGCGAGGTGAATTGTAAATCACTTATCCACAGTGGTACATAGTTCGATAATTCGACTATTCTCTGATCTAAAATTCCAGTAATCCGAATGGAAGTAATTTGAATTTGTATTAATTGAAATTCTTTAATCCGAACTGCATGAGTTACTTTTTTTTTTTGTGCGAATTATAAAGGTAAAAACTTCAAGTTGCCGAGAACTCTAAGAACTGATTAAGAACGTCTTCACTTTTGATCTTTAAAGCAGCAGGAACAAAATTTTGTCGATTGGAATTGCTTGTGGAAGGAACAAAAAGATGTTTAAAGATTTGTATGGTAGTGAGAAAACATTATAGCTATCAATTTTTAATGAATTTAAAAGAGGTATGTGTAACCTTCAGAGAGCTTATGTGACTCATATAATTGATATAACCTCTGAGTTGCACTTTGTTATATGATAAAGAAAGATGTGTTTCAGGAAGAAAAATGTGTAAAGAACGGGTTTTTTTTTCTCTGCTGTGCAATTACGATCATAAATTGCGAATTGTGGCAATGGGAAAATCAATCAAAGATTTGATTCTTTATTCAAATTTGTGTTTCTTTAGTAATCTCATGTATCCAATAATCCAAATGTATCGATAATATAAAAGGGGCCTGCAATCATTAGATCTGATTACTAACAACAAATTTATCTGAGCTGCATATTATCATAATAACATTCATAATAAATCTTATTCAAGTATAGTTTTTGTCTTGAAATGTTTAATCACATTCAGCAAATATCACAACAATAATAAATACTAAAATATATTAATTCAAAATCCATTCCATCCATGTAATGTAATATGTCAATGAGTCAAACGAAATCATGTTTGAAAACTCCTTAATTTCTATATCACCATGTGTAAAAGGTATATAACATAACCTTTGGTAAAACCAAAGAAAATTTATAAATTCTCATCTTCCAAATCTTTCCTATATTTGTACATACATACATATGACATATCTTTTCAAAATGTCTAACTAACGAAACTAATAACAACAACTAACTAAAGAAATATCATTAATTGTTGTAATTTTAAATTCATTTATCATGATTGTGTTTTTGTTTCATTTGTTTTTCTTCTCATAGGGATACATCCAT
Source organism: Amiota mariae (assembly GCA_035041805.1). NCBI lineage: Eukaryota > Metazoa > Arthropoda > Insecta > Diptera > Drosophilidae > Amiota > Amiota mariae. The sequence goes on along the minus strand of JAWNKV010000370.1, from coordinate 17,119,255 downwards.
CTTGCCGACGCCAAAACTCTGAAACAAACAAAAAAACGCATTAATCATAGAAAATGATCAAATCAAATCAATTTATATCAAATCAAATCAGAAAATATATATATATCAATTAAATGTTAGTCAATTTTATTGTAAATAACTTTCTAGACACTACAAAAACATAAAGTCAAGTTGTCGTCCCTTTTACTAAAATTTTCCCTTCATTAGTCAAGTCAAACAATCAAATGCAGCAAATTCAATTGTCAAATTCATCAAATAAAATAGTCATTTTTATTATATATAATAATTTATAAATGCATCTAAAATAATTTTATATACACATTTTCTTTTTTTGTAAAAGATTATTTCCCCTTATCTTTTTTTTTTATTTTAATTATTAAATCACATGCCATGTTTACTTAATTAATTGTTAAAAGTTTATTAAGTGTATAAAAAAAACCTGCTATTTGTTACAAATAAAAATAAAACATAAAACTAAATTTTAGTGTTTTATAAAAAAAAAAAAAAAAATTTAATCATAATTTCAAAATTTTATTAATATAAAATTCTAATTGAAATATAACGATATATAACAAAACAAACAAAAAACAAAATTGGATATAACAAATTGGCTGGAGCAGAAGAAGAATGTGTGAACCTTCCTTACCCGATGACATTTTCCGTTCTCTGTGCGTATTTAATTAAAATTCTATAAAAAATAAAATAAATTAAATATTATAAACTATATTTTCTTTTAATTCATTTTATATTTTAATTTCCAATTTTTTAAAACTAAACAATCTTTTCATTTTGATCTATTTCACAGGCAAAAATTGTAAATTAAATCAATAATAAAGAAATCTTTAGTCAAATTTTAACTTGGTCCAACGAACTTCATTTTATAGCAGAAATATAATATATATATATTTTTTTTAACAATAAAAACCAAAAATTAAAGTTAATCAATCACACAATTTTTGTGATTTAATGCTTTAAATTGTATATTATATTTTTTTTTTTAATTTTATATTATATTTTGTTAATTTTATTGAAATCCAAGCATATCCCAAAATGAAGAACAAATTACTACAAATTCAATCGCATAAAAGTGTCTGTTTTAAATTTTTATTAAATGATTATTTAATGAAAAATAAACAAGAAATAAAATATTTTAAAAAATACTGTACCTTATTGCTGAGCTAAATATTGTGGCCAGTAAAAAATAAAATAGGCCTAGCCAAGTATTATTAATGAAAATACAAGAAAAACAAACAATAAACCAAGTCAACAACACAAATGATTGTATGTATGTTTGTAAAAAATCAGCACAATTTGTGTAGTTTGAGATAAATTATATAAATTTAAAATGTAAAATAAATGAATTTTAACTCAAAATAAGAAAGTTGGTTTTATTAGATGAACTCAATTGCAGTAGATCCTTTGAATTTATTAAAGTAAAAATTTATTGTATGGTTGTTAAATCTTATAATCCTATATATCTAGATTACATCAATCCACGACTGCCCAGTCCAATGTTGCAAGACGACGAGGTTTGACTTGGCAACACATGTCAACTATTTCTTCAGATGAAATTTCGATGACTTTGTGAACGTCACCCAACGCTAACCCGTTGAGTCTGGGCTCAGACATATTAACATGTAGGTAGGCTTTCAATCTTTATAGCAGAGAAAAAGTCCATTCAGCTGTTGCCGAAGTGACGAGGATCTTCGAAAACAACGTTCGAGATGAAATTATTGAATTTCTTCGATTTGATGACCAGCAGTGCCTAAAGTGGAGTTTGTAGCTTCAGCGCGTTTAATAATTGTCCCCTAAATTAGTCTTTAAAAATGAAGAATAAAGAAAGAAAAAGACAGCGTCCGGTCTTGTCGTTATTCTCTAAGCAAGTCTGCATATAAAGTTATTAAAAAATAGAAAGTACATAGAAAGAAGGGAGATACCTTTTCTATTTATTTATAAGTATGAAATTCGAGTTGACTTAAGTTCAATTTTGTCAGCGTTCTTTTCGCAAGTGAAGTTACAAAGTATTCTTGATGCTGCTTAATGCTTACTCAACTATTATTTAAGAAACGCGAAGCTTTATATTTAAAATAACACAACAAAGCACAATAAGATACGACTATTAAAGACTAAGATTAATTTTACGATTAATCAAGATAAACCACACTTTGAAAATGTTGTTACGACAAGTCGTAGCGATTGGCAGTACTGATCGCTACGATGCGTGTCCATGAAATGTTTGAAATTAACAAGAGGAGGAAGAAGTAGGGGAAAATGTGACGATAAAGAGTTGGCTGGCTATGTGCTAGACTAAAACCTTTCTTTATGAAGAATAATAATTAAAGCGACCTTGTCAATTTTACCTAAACAGTAGAAAATTGAGGGATTGGATGCTTCAAATAACGTGATTCTGCACCTTTCTTACTGACTCATATAGCAAATCTGAGTGACGAAATTATCGGAAGTTATTATACGACTATTTTATACTTGGCAACCTTATAAATTAAAAGTTGTAGGATATTGCAGTCATAGCAAATCATATCTCTTTTCCTTTCAATCTTATACCATCGCCAGTCTCTGGCATTTAATAGAACTCTGCTACGATTAACGGCATTTGTACACATAAGCTCATTTTAATTTTGGATTTTTACAATGATTTAAAACAAGCAGCTATTCAAAGTGTTGTTTCAGGCATAGTTTTCAGAAGGTGTAATAATAATTTAGTGTTTTTTCAATTTTTTAATAATTGGTAAATTATATTTCACCACTTAAAGCTAATAAAAAGTAACTAAATACTAAGTATGATGTCAGCTAAAAAGGAATTGTGCTTGTAATTGTGGTTGTTGCTAAGTGGATTCGATTGTTTTTAAATATTAACAGCCATTTTCCATAGAATTATTTGTGTCACCCTGTCATTGAGTTTCAAATAGTGCTGTAAGGTGATATGAACCATGCATGCACAACACTATTTGTATAACATACACAAGTGTAAGCGAGATAACAAAAGAAGCAACTCGAATAATCAATTGACTCGTTACTGGGTAATCTAAACTCGTTTATGAATTGAGTCAAAAGCCGCGTACATTTAAATACTTCTACCTAGTTTTTCATGAATTTAATATATTAATTCATATTAAATTGAAAGCAAATCAGTGAAATAAACTAAATTATAAGTGCTTGAGTGCATTTGAATTGAAATAAATTGTGTAGAACAATTGCAAATAGCAGAAATTAGTAAAGAAACTTTAAAAATCACTATTGGATTCGTTCATATATCTGCCTTTGTGTGTGTGAGTGTGCCGCCAAAAATATAAGAAAAATGAGCAAGGACATCTACTATTCAGACAAGTACTACGACGATCAATTTGAGTACAGGTATTTTATATTGTATATAAATAAAAGTGTGTGAAGCAATTATATGTATAAATTCTCCATTAGACATGTGGTGCTGCCGAAAGAACTAGTGAAGCTGGTACCCAAAACACATCTCATGACAGAAACGGAATGGCGCGCCATAGGCGTGCAACAGTCACGCGGTTGGATACATTATATGATACACAAACCAGAGCCGCACATTCTACTATTTCGGCGTCCAATTCAAACAGAACAATAGCAGAGTAAAAGTATAAAAGAAGAAACAGCCGCGCTGTAGCAGGATAAAAAACAGGCACCGCATGCCAATACACTCACAAATACAAACACAACATCAACTACCACCACTATCATCACTACACTATACTACACTGTTTTTACTTATAAGAAGTCATAAAACATGCATAAGCCATCGCCGTCATCATCACTATCATCATCAATATCCGCAACAGCTGCGCATGTGCAACAACAACAACAACAACATCATCAGCATTAAAGCATTAACAACAACAACAATTGCAAACAGAGAAACTGGCTTAGGCAGCGGTGGCGGTTAAAGGAAAAACTGTTGCTCAGGTACACTTCACTAAATACATATGTTAAGTGTTATGTTCGGAATTGAAACTACTATTTCAACTTGAATTTCTTCGTTTACTGCTACTTCTACTTCGATATTCATATTACGAATTATAAATGATATACTTATATATATATAAACAAAAAATTGTAAATAACAACAAATTATAGTATTTATGAGGCCTCGCTCATCCTCTCATCATTGATCAGTCAGTAGTCAATGCCAACTATTGAGATGCCATTTTAAGCCTGGCCGGCCTTGGGCTTATATCAACCTATTACTACTACTACTACTATTTAAAATATTAACAAATTTTGTATAAGCCAACGATTGTGCGATCTATGCGTGCCTACGAGATAATTCAACACGTCACGTATATTTCTCCTCCCTCTTAAGTATTTTAACTCTAAAGATTTCTTAAATTTAAATATTTTTTTTTTCACTTTCCAATTCATCATTTAATTCTTTCGCAACTTTTGCATGCTTTCTTTCCTTCTTTCTTTGTCTTTTAGTTTATAAATCATAACTAGCGGGCAGTACACTTTTTTTTTTAAATTCATTTAATAAAATATAAAAAGGGAACAAGAAAAAAATTATATAAAAATATTTAAAAAAAATAAAAATTAAACTATTACAAAGTGTTTGTTATAAATATTTTAACATAATAAGAATACGTAAATGAAAATAAATTGTGATCGAAAAAGTGAAAGGAAAGATAATAACAAAAAAATAATAAAACAAATCAAAAAAAAAAAAAAACTAAAAAAAATTGTTCATTTTTTTATTGAAAAATGTTTATACTTAAAATGATTTACTTTAAAATATAAAAAGAATATTTCCCTAAAAGGAGTATTTTATAATGAAAATGACTTCCATTTTCTTTCTATTTTTTTATTATTAATCACTAATAATAATTGATCATAATTGAAATTATTCTACAACAAGAATTTCAAAATGTCTTTATATTCCAAACTAAGTGGGATCAAACACATTATCTTAAGCAGACTACGAGTTATATAAATAATTATTAAAACTAGGAAATTTTATGAAACCAAGAGCAATTGAATAACGATTTTATTTACTAAACATCAAAAACTCAAAAACTGAGGGACTAGTTTGCATACATACAGACAGTCAGACATGGCTAGATTAACTCGTCTCGTCGCACTGATCAAGAATATATCATTTACCACAAGGGGCCATCCATATATTATGTCTCACGAATATCATGAGTTTTTCACCTATCCTACCTCCCTGTCACAGATGGTAGCACTTGTGATAATATAATATTAACATCATTTTACTATAGAATAGAAAAATTTTATCTAACTCGATTTGCAAATAGAAAAATTCGCTAACTGCGTCTGTTTGTCCGCTTATTTCTTCTAAACCACGTATCGGATTTTGATACGGTTTTCGCAATCATTTAGAAATTTTTCTAAGCATGGTTAGTATGTATTAAGTTTTTGTATAGTAGGTAGCTTATACCAGTATGTTGGGTCAAAGTTTACATATAAAGTATGGAGGCATATCTAAAATCATTCAAATAAATTTGTAAATTTTCGATTGCTATAAATGTAATCAGAAAAAATAATTCTTTTTTTTTTTTTTGTCTACAAAAATTTTATCTGAGGAAGGAATGAAAAATAAAAATTAAATATGTACGGGAAATGTTATGTGCCGGTGAAATATTGATTATAAAGCATGCAAAATATTATACGCCTTTTTTGTATACTATAAGTTGGGTCTATTTCGCTTTATGTTGTGATTTCCATGATAGCCTAAGATCAAGATTTGGGTAAGCCTACGTATTTGACAGAGTTACCTTAAGGTACATAAGTATATCCATTATTTCTATTAAACTTCATTTTGGGTCAGGACTACCTTCTGAGACGTAAATGAAAATTGGATGAATTTTGGGTCATTGACTTTTATTTTTCAATCTTCCCCAAATTCAGCTGCAGCTAGGAGTTATTATCGCCATATCATCAGCATACATTTCATTTAAGACATCAGAGACAGATTTATCGGGTGTAACAGCTGAGCAAGGGAAAGAAGGACTAGAAAATAAAATTGAAACAAAAATGACCTGTGAAATACTGGTGAAATAGTTATATTGTCGCAGTTACATTCAGCAGCCGATCTGAAGGGTGCAAAAAGACGCTGGCTGAAGTTAATATCTTTATAAACCAAACTACATAAAAAGGTTTCTTTAAAGGACTATTTTATATGATTCTGATTCATAAGTCTTTTTAGAAATCTTTATCTTTAATTGCTGAATGTCAAAATTAAAAGAGTTTACATATTTTTTTTTAAACAATTAGATACATAAAAATCTATTCTATTTTCAAAACTATTATATGTTCAAATTAATTAAATTATTTATAAAGTTCTTGTTTTTGGATTTTATTTCTTGATGAAATGAGGGCACATAATTATGGATATACACATTAAATTGAATTGAATTAAACTTCAATCTTGCCATAATCAAAAAATCTCCTATTTCACTTTTACTATTCTCGTATATGATTGACTATAATTGACTATGAACACAGAAAACTTGTTGAGGATGGAATTAAAGTTTCAAATTTCTTGTATGCAAGTAAAATAAGATCCCCGAACTACGAGACCTGACTCAAGCAAAAGAATATGTGTTTTTGTTTTATACTCTGAGAGCTTAACATAGTTGTACATTTCCGGTTTCTGTACATAGTCAATATCATCAACATCATCATATTTGTTGTTGTTGGTGTTGTTGCTGTTGTTACAATAGAACAAACAATACAAATCAGTAATAATAAAAATCGTTGTAGAATATAGAAATATGTTCGCCTCAACTGGATTATTTTTTTGTTGGTCTTTGGTCATTGTTCATCATTGTTGATATTTGGGATCTCTCATCTCACCCGAATATGATTTTTATGAGTCTACATGCCTTTGATCTCAATTTATACTCGTAGTTTTGATTTTTTTTCGCACATTTAGTTTCAAATTGTTGAATTCTGATTTCTATGCATATCTCATGTATATACATATGTAGTATATGTATGTATAAACATACATAGGTATAAATATGTATGGAGGTACCAGTTTATATTATATTTATATATTACTTATTTTAATTTTGTTCTTATTGTGGTAGTAGTTTATCATGCTGGTGGGAATTGTCGTTTTGTTGTAGTATGTAGTATAAATATATCTGCAAATTAGTAACTAACTAAATAATACGAGGGTCGATCAAAGAGTAGATTCGTGAATTTGAAGCCAGGTGACGTTGCTGAAGGATATTGTCATTATTAAATTTATTTATTAAAAGTAATACGAAGAAAGACATTTTGTTCAATCGTGTTTGACCAGGACCGACTACCAAAATGATCGAAATCCGCTTAGAATTGCTTTTCTAAGCAGCAGCATATTTAATTCTCAGCGATTATTTTACATTTTGAATCCTTTGAAAGCAGTTGATAGAAATGAGTTTTTTCATTATTAGTATATTAGACGAGGGTTGATCAACAAGCTGGTTCCCGAGTTGGAAGACAGGTGGCATTAACAAGAGTCGTTGTTGGATATTCCGATATGTGGTTGGGTATCCTGAGAATTTAAATTTAAGAAAGAAAGGCTCCATTTCGTGAGCGATTTGTCCAGTCTATTTATTTCATACTCTTAGTTACTGTTGCGAACTACAAAATTGTCATAGATGGTTTCAAATTTACTTACTAAATAAATTTAAAAAAAACTGCACTTCCATTAAGACAATACATGGACTTGAATGTGCCAAGGACCGATCACCAAATCCAAGAATTTCGCTAAGAATTGTTTTTCAATACAACATTTTCGCAAAATATAACCCTCTGCGCCTATTTTCTATTTTCAGACCTGTGGAAATAATTAAAAGAAACGAGTTTTATCATCTGAAGCATAATTTTAGGATCATTTATTATTTTTCCTATATTAATTTTGTGTCTTTATTTTGTCTCTTAATATTACAATGTAGGATATGGTATCAACTCTTATATTCTTCTACCTAATATGGCCAATTCTATACACTTTTGTTCGACCTTCTTACAAGGTAAAGGTAAGTTTTAAAAGTAATTGGGCTACTGTTTTCAAACCCTAACAAAGTAAGTAGCTTACTGATCGACCATCGTAAAATAACTTGATGTTGTTTGCAGTCCCTTTTTAATGGAAATGCCTATTGGTGGTCATCAGTAAAAGTGATATAAATATTCGTACAAATACATGAGCATATATGTATAGTATAAGTATGATTCTATCTATGAATGTATATGAATGTCATATAGCGAATTACGTATCCATCAGTATGTGTATATAGACCGGAACTGTCGATCTTCATTTTTGACACTGGAAATTGCAATATCATGTCGTGTTCATATACTTAGTATTAGATAAACATTCATATGAGTACTTTGAATCCAAATAGTAAAATATAAATATAAAATATTTCATTTTCGAAGAACTCAAGAAGTAGATTTTTTTTTTTAAAAACAATCATTAAATTAGTTGATCTATTTTGTAGTCATTGGAATTTGGTCCATCAAAGCTATTCTATCATAGAATATTATACCATATTAACATTCATTTATGTATGTAAATTTACCACCCTGTAAGAAGAAGCATATTATTAGTCTAAAGGAACTACCCCATATCCTTTGTTGCTTTCTTGGTTCAATGGCATATGTTAATTGTAGTAAAGGGGTAGTAAGTTAATGTAGACGATAAAGCTTTCTGATAGTGTAAAATGAGAAATTTATGCTACAAAAGGAAAATCTCCCATTAGCAATAACAATTGTCACTTTGAGGCAGGGAAAGAAATAGATGTCTCAACTTCTATTTAGCGACTTAACAAACATTCACATTGTCCGAGGATACAAAATGTGTGATAATGAATTCCTTTTTAAACATATAAGCACAGTAAAAAGAAAGAATGAAAGCGAAAATAGAACGACATATGTACGTGTACGTATGTGCATATTCGTACAAGTGTTTGAAACAAATGCGCACAGGCGGACTAAACTAATAGGGGACTTGGGGCAGCAAAACTATATGACTCCATCAATATGCTCAGGAATTTATAAGCTTTCCCTAGACTAGGCTTAGGCGGTAGCTCACTTAGGCCATTGTTATGCCACAGATAGGAGAATAGTTAATAGAAGCTGGAAAGGAGGGGTAGATGGTAGAGACAGAGCTTCGTTTGCATTAAGAAGAAATTGACGCCATAAAAGTCTCTTGCGATTTCGAACTTGAACTAGATGAATTTGTAGTTTTCGGTTTGTATTCAATTTCTGGCAAAACTATGTGTCTTTTAAAGTCAATGGGATCCTATGGCAGACAGATTTTCCTTTCATTCGTGAAATTTGGATGTCCCTCTGACTTGCGCCAGTGCAAATGCACCATAATCTTCTGAGAGGATGAATCTATATTGTCAACGTGTGATTGACTGATGACTGCTTGCTTCCGATGCTTCTGACATGACTGCACTGCTACTGATGCTGCTGCTGCTGTCGTTGTTGTATTATACAATAATGTTAGAATAGACTAAGAGAGACTAAGGGGACCAAGTATCAGTTCACTAATGTTAAGGCGAGTGTAAATTGATAAGAGAGCGCGACACTGTCTACTAACTAAAACAACACTATTTAATTAGTGTCATTGTATGTGTGTGTTTTCATATTATGTGGAAACTTGCGTCGTACGCCCCCGCATTATCTTACCTACCTAAAGTATGGGAGTGAACACTCTTGTTCGCTAATGAATGAAATCCCGACAGTGGGCGCTTGGTTGCGTTGGAGCATCTTTAATACTTTTTTGTTACACAGCAGCAGCAGCAGTAACTTACCAACAGCAACAACAGTATCAATGGTTGGGGTCGCGCTGCATTGCAATGAATTAGAACAAACAAGCGAAAGCTAATCAAATGAATATAATAATGAAGAAGAAGCAGTTGAAAAAAGCTTGGCCGCTGTCGACTCATTGACGACGCTGCTATTGACGTTGATGGCGAAGCAGCGCAGTAACGAATTACACTTGATTTTGTTTCACTGCTGCCGCTGCTACTGTTGTGTTGTATTGTATTGTATTGTATTTGTAGTTGTTGTAGTATTTTACACTTTACTTTTTTTTGCCTTCGCGACATTTTATTTTATTTTATATATTTTTCGTTTCCATATTTTGATTTTGAATTTAGCCGTTAGTACAATTTTATACCTAGACGAGTAAAGTTCGCCTTGCCTGCTGCTAAAGCAAGAATAGAACAGAATAAAAAAAAAATAAAATTAAAGAAAAGAAAAACTATCATTAAGTGCACGTTGAGATGATAAAGTGAAAGAGGAGAGAGATCATCATCAACAACATCATCATCATCGTCGTCGTCGATGTATGAAACGTGCGCGTGTTCGTTTGTTCGTTTACTGCAGACTCTTAAAATTCATTTACTAAGTGCTTGAGTCAAGTGTTGTTTGTTGTTGTCTGTTGTACTATGTACGAAACAAAAACAAATATTAAAAAAAATATTTAAAAAAAAAACAAAAACACAAATTAAACAAATTAATTTTTATTTATTTTACAAGTTCTTTAACAACATTATAAAAAAAAATTATTAATTTACTCAAATGAGAAAGCATTTAAAATAGAAGAATTGTCTTGTGCTCTAAAAAGACGCCGCAAAACAAAAATACAGTGTTTAACCAAACAACTGTGTAATAAGGAGAATCAGGAACAAAAATAGGAAGAGAAAAAAGAGAGCAATAAAAGTTCATTTCGTAAGTTTGTTTTTATTCATTAATTCATAAAAAAAAAATAAAATATAATATTAAGAAACAAACAATTGAAGAAGAAGTAATGGTACAGAGAACGAGAGAAATTTGTAACATTAAATGCATTTTTTTAGTTTTTGTTGTAATTTTCCTTATTATTTTTTTTTTTTTTGGTGAATTTTCGTAATTGTTTTTTATTTTTTATTTTTGTTCTTGTTCTTGTACTACTTGTTATTAATGCTGCTGCTACTGTTGTTGTAGTTTGTTAACAGCGGCATTTCGGATCGATTTTGTTTTTAGTTTCGCTGCGAGCCAAATGATGATCGGCTTATATTGATAAGAAAAAAGCGAAGCTTAGTTTCGCTGTCGTCTGCAATGTCTGCCAACGCCATCGACTGACTAAAACTAACATAGGTCCGCTTACACTAAAAACTAAATGCCCTTTCATCATTATTTCGATTTGAGGCACCCAGCAAATAATTCGTCATAAGCCTGGAAGATTCTTATGGGTAATTTCATATTCAATCTATCCAGGAGGGTTAATGATGTCAATAAATAACTTAGAATACACTAAATTAATTTCCTATAAAGGCTTAGACTGTAAATTAAAAACAATACATAAAACCATTAATAGAAGGAAATTCTGAATAAATACAATAATCCCAAATTAAAAGTCCGATTCATCATTGACTTGATAGATTCTTGTTGGTTTAGAGCTACCAAGCTCAGAATCCATCCAGAAGGGATGCCATCAGTTATTACTTACTATAACACATTTAGCTGATTTCCAATATTGAGGAATTAGATGGTCAATCCAAATTAAATAATAAAAAAAAAAACATTAAAAGAAGGAATTTATGAATTCAAAAGTTCATTTCTCCAACTTAATGTCCTTCTGTGTATTCTAGAAATCGAGGACTTACTACAAAAAACATAATATTTTCATTTGAAAAATATTGAAATTACTGAAGAAAAATATATACAAACAACAAGGCACAGTGGCGTATAACTAATTTCAATATTTATGAAGGAGACACAAAAAAAAATTTAAAAAAAAAATATTGCATGCGATTTTTTGAGTGTTTTTAGCCCTTCAAATAAATTTATGTTTTATTTTTAGTTGTTACACTTTATTGCCTAAAAATAGTTTAAAAGAAAAACTAAATAAAAATAATAAAAATAAAAATTATATTAAATTTATAAAAGTAAATTTATGTATTCTTTGTTTGATAAATTAACCAGTTTTTCTGTTTTTTTTTTTAATTTTTTTAATTTTTTGTTGTCTGCTATTTATCTAATAAATTGCAAACAACTTTATAAATGACGGGCAAATTTACACAATTTTTGTTTTTATTTTTTTATATAAAAATGTAAATTATAATTTTAAAACGCAATTATTGTAGTATTTATTAATTTATTATAGTGGTGATTGTTTGTTTTATTTCATTTATTTCATTTATTTTATCATTTTGTTTAATTAATTGCAGGAAGTAGGTGTAGGAAGGGTGTAGAATGGAATAGAACATAGACATAAGTAAATATACAGGGAGAGATGAGATGACATGAGATAAAGTTGAACTTGATGCAATATTTGCACAGTGAAACATTTTTTAAAATCGAAGTGATCAAATTTTATATTAGCAAATGATACAACACCTTAACTTCTTAGACCGAATTTTTTAAAAAGGGACGAAGCCTCAACCGATTTACAGGACATAAAACTTAAATTTTGCTTGGGACAGTCTACCATTTTTTTTACTCAGTGTATTGTACCATAATCTTGTATTTCTTACATCAGCTGTTTTATTCTCAGACGTTTATGTCCAAGTGAAGTATGTGGTATGTACAAAGTGAAATAATGATTTTGTTGGTGATCTTATGTATTATGAGAATTTTTTGCATTTCTTAATCAATTTATTGTAATATTTTATTAATAATCACATGTTGTTCGGCGACAACGACTTCCAGTTTTTTGTTTGTGGTATCCTCCCTTCACTTTAGGTGTTCACAGAATCACGTCAAATGAGTTGATTTTCCAAAATTAATCCATCAGAATTTGTCAAAAATTTCTTATTATTTTATTTTCTAAAAGAATTTTTTTTTAAAAATTTTCAAAACAAAATAGAATATAAATTTAGTTTCTAAAAATTTTAATTTTTAGTTACATTGCTTTATGATTGAAAATTGTCAGTCAAGAAGAAATCGTTTGCCAACAAATTGCATACATTATTTTCTACAAGAAATGCATGCAATTTTTATTTATATTTTCTAGTATTTAACAGTAATTTTTGCCAATTTTTTTCCTTCTTATTCATTAAACAAAAACAAGACAATTAAATTAAATTATGTATATCAAAAATATGTAAACAAAAATATGAAAAAATATTTTATTGACATTTTCATAATCATCCGCATTGCATTTGAAATGATCTGAAGAAAATTCATCATCAATTGTTTTATATTAATTCATTTGGTCTCAATTTTTGTATGCAAATATCTCATCTAAAAGTTCATCCATACATGCATATACTTTTTTCCGCTCTATAGATGCTATACTATGTACATCCATGTAACAATAGTTTTTGTTTTTAAGGGCTAGGCGAATGTCATGTCGTCATTGTTGTTGCCGATGTCGATGTCGATGTCAACGTCATTATTGTCATTCATTAAATTAATTTAATTTAATTTTTATTTAATGATTGCGCAGTGTGCGTGAACTTTCAATTAAATGATCGCGCAATCGATTTTAATTTGGTTGACATTTGTACTCTTTCAAAGTGAGGGAAACCTAGCCACAAATAAAATGAAAATGAAATTGATATTGTTTTTGATTTTGATTTTGATTTATTTAAAGAAAAGATAACCACTGTAAGATCACACCGACTGTCAGTTAATTGACTATAATTTATTAACATACATATTAGTATACAGATGATTATTTTCTTTTCATTTCAATGAAATTTATGTATTATAAGTATTTGTAGGGTATTTATATTTCGACATTACTGATTAGTTCTTAAATGCTTCAAAAAAAGAAACCATGCTCTGCCCCAATTTAGAAAACTTTGGAATGCTTTTGTTGTTGCGTCTTTTATTCTGTCACATTCTATGACAGAAGCTACGCAATACTTCCACTTTTTTATAGTATTGTATTTTCTTTTCTAAAACATTTACAACTAATTTCTCGCATGCGAGAATTCTCTTCTATCTATCGCGTGCTGATACACATGTGCTGAGTTTAATGATTTATTAATTTATTTTTATTTATATATTTTTATATCATGAAAATGAAGAATGTTTGAAAATAAAAAAAAAATGTAAGAAAATCATTGCAACAGTGCGTATGCTTAATATTTACATACATACTCGTATATTAAACGAATGAATGAATGAATGAAGTTGAGTGATAAAATTCATTATCATTGCATTTTTACTCTTTCCATTATTATAATTCGAATTTATTGTACTGATAACTTTTTGTTTGTCTACTACAATAGTTTGTTTATTTAAATTCTTTGATATCAACACAGATGGAGAATAAAATAAATTTGTAACCTAAATAAAATTGAAATTATCTGTGACATATTAATTCTGTTCTAACGAACTTTTCTATAAACTTCTTAATTAAATTTTATGAGTTTCGCTTGATTTGTTGTAGGTGTTTGCTATTACTTTAAAGAAGTCAATGGAGCTCTCATATACCAAAAAGTGTAATGAAATTATCATTTTCAGTAGTGATAAAGCTGTATTCATTTGTTTCTTTCTTTGCAAAATATTGTAAGTAGTATCATAATTTTTGAGATATTGAGTTGAAATTTCACAAAGCGACTTAAATTTTTGATATAAAAGTGTAAGCAATAAATAAGATAAAAATCAGTAACCAGAATTTATTTGATTGAACTGAAATATGAATGTTTAATAGACTTTGTAGGATCTAAAATTTCACTTAAATATCTAGATAGGGAGCAGCTTTTGATCTATCAAATCATAGATTTGCAGCTTATATATGTTGCATCTTATTGTGCAATTTCACATCAGGCTTGTCCTTTGTCTTGCATATTGCGCTTATGCTTTTCTGATAAAATGATCTATTAGTAGTGGCGAAGTAAAAGGAATCCAAGATTAACAAAGTCATTTTTAACAGCTTTAAGTGCAAATTTTTTAACAAATTGATAAGTAAGAAGTAGGATTTCCTACACTGTGTAAAAAAAGGTGAACATCCGCTGGAAAACTTGCACGTTGATCACCTTTGAAACAATATAAGTACATATTGGCAGCTGTCGACACGTTTACCAAATTCTAATAATTCTTCCCACAAAGTCTACAGACAGTGACAAGTAATACGATGACTGGAGAATTGGTGTAACACCTTTGGTAATCATTCTAAATTATCAGTGACAAAGTTTCTTCTGAGCTGCTTCTTACTTACCTTATGAGAAGCTTGAATTTACATTGTAGAATGCTAACACGAACAGAAGCAAGCCAACTAGACTTGTGAGGTGCAAAGTAAATGCCAACTAGATCGGACACAAGTAAACTTAAACTTATCCATACTTTCTTTCCTATTTCTGAAAACATCTACACATTTATCCTTTTACTCATATACTTCTACATATATAGTCAATGAGTATAAAAAGAATTATATTAAACAGCAGCAGCAGTAGCTACATTTGGAAAAACTCGTGATACAAAACAGTGTCTTCCTCAAAACACATATAACTACGAGTATATCTTATAAATATCATATAAATATATAATTTAATCAAATTATGGAATATTTAATTTTTATGATTTTTTTAAAATTTACTGTCTCAAACAAAACTTTTCTGGAAGCTTTTATGGAAATATATGAGTCAATAAATATTGAAATCTTAATTAGTAAATTTTTAAACTGACTTAATTTAGTTCGATATTTGAATCAAAACCAATGGTAGAAAGATTTTTGAAGTATCTTGATTTGTATATTTTATGCAAATTGAGTTCGATGCGAGGGTTCAACTTTGTGATTGTGAAATTTCTAGAAAAGTTGGATTTATTATTTATAGATTATAAGCGACATGAGCTTACAGATTATCTACATTATTTAATTTGTTACTCTCATAATATGTTCGATAGAAATTTATTTTATTTTTGCAATTATAAGAAAAATTATACAGTAAACAAGTTATAAATTGTTAGTGTGGCCTTGAATGAATCTTGAATAAAGTTGAAATTGTTAGAGATAAATTACAATTGGCCATGTTTTGTAAAGAATGAAGAAAGTATGTTAATGCAGCTTTAATCTCAAACATAAGTGCAAACAAACGCAAGGAAGGAAGAAATCATTCGCTAAGCTTCAATAAGTGTGCAACGACATAAATAGAAAAATAGAAAAATAAAAAAAAAACTAAGAAGAAGTAAAATGATGAGTGGATAAAATGAACAAATGCAATAAATGAAGCAATCAAATGCAGATTTTCACGCTATTCATGCGATTTGATTTTGTGGTTTGTGTAACCACAACAAGAGAATATAAATAATAGTAGTATGAACAAGCAAAACTACTTAAAGATTTGCAAAAGATTAATCCCTTGTGTCCTTGCTTAGTTAGTGTGGGTTTGAATAAATAGAAAGTGTTAAGTAATCTTCTTTACTTGGCTTTAGATGGAAAATGAGAGTGAGGTGTTTGTAAAAAGTGAATGTAAATGTTTGTTAATAAATGAATAACTACTAATAAGAATAGCAAATACTTAGAGTAAAGATTTATTATGTTACTTAAGAGATTTTAGCTATTGACTGGCACAAGGTTATAGATTTTGACTAATTTTATTGAAGATACTTATAAAAAAGCAAAGACTTTCCAATGCAACATTTTCATTTTTTGCTTATCGATGAATTCTAAGGCATTCATCCTTTTGTTGTTTTACTTTATAGCATAGATTTCTTCACAAGTCTATTCCATTAAAGTTTTTTGCTTTGTAGTATTGTAACTATTGTATAATACAGCTGTTCATTAACTTATGAGAAACACAACTGCTGAGAAGATCAGACACAGTACAACTCGATTTTCTGTAGAAATGAAAATGGATATGATGGGCAACAGCTTTTATTTTCTTTCTTCATAAGTTTCGTAACCACTGAGCATAAAAATTAGCTTGAATTAACAGTGAATTTCTCATTTGTCAAGTTATTATCAAGTGATATCGGTAGTCCTTTCCGGTAGAAAGGGGGTCGCTTTTATTTTCTTTACGAACCCCTACCCAATCCAAAACTTAAGTGCATTCTCAGGGGCCTGTAGACCACAGATATAAGGACACTTAACACTTACTTGTAGGTAACTTACTGAGTCAAAATATGCAATCAAATTCGATTCTAAATTCATGAAAAGAATTTCAATAATGATATACATAGTACAGCAATAAAAAATGGGATCGGTCTAGGTTGCAATTTTAATAAAAATTTTTATACAAATTACTTAGTTATAAAAAATGATATTGATGGCAAAATGATACATAGAAACATTTATGAATATAGTATATCAATTCTATATCTTGATTCTTTTTATGGAATACTACAAAATACTTGTATGTTCAAAAACACTTGTCAGGAATAAATTAATTTTCTAACATTGTAATTGTTTTTTTCTGTTTTTTCATTAAATTTATAGTAAGTTGCTCACTGTTGCAATTGAACTTGTTGTTAATGTATGTAAAACGTGTTTGAAATGTGATGATTAATCGAAAAGCGCGCCCACAATTTAATAAGATATGTACTTGTACTGTTTTAATTATTCATACTACATACATAGTACATACATACATACATAGTACATACATCCATACATAGTACATACATACATTTATTGGTATCACATTTAAACATTTGTATAAAAATATTTGCTTGAAATATTTTGTTTCAATTAAATTTGTTATGAATAGAACAAATTTGCTGTCATAAATATTATTGTTTTAATTAAAACGATTTTATAAATTTGATATGATTAGTTTTTTTTTACTGCAAATTTCTGTTTGAACTTGTAACAATTAGAAAGCATACATATGTATGACCATGATCCTGATAGTGAATATTTGTATGTATTTTGATACAATAACTTCCGGATATTATTTACAATTACAATTTTATTTAAATATGTGATCTTCCTCTTCTTAATAAATTTGCATTCATGATCATTTAACGATCTTCAGTATAAATTAGTGTCCGCCCAATAAAAAAGAAGTATATGTTTATTAAAATATTTACTCACTTTCTCATTTAGTAATGAAATATTACATAATTCAGAAAAAAGTACTAGACAAAGATGAATATAGTATGTATATATTTGCCTGCTGATCAAACTGAGGGTAATCCACTCAAACATTTTTAGAATCTATTTTCGTATAAAAACATTAAAAACTACTTGCTTATAATGAATGCATTTTCATAGACATAAGAAATTCTTTTTAATTAACATGCATTAATAATTCTTTTTCATAAGTATATTACATTTACATCTTTTAAGCCAAAAATATTTAAATTTTGTATACCCTTCCCTCACAATAATATTAATAATATGAATGTCGAGTTCGTTTATATTAAACAACTCTTATGAAGGCTTAGGATTAATAAGCAATTAGATCCCAAAATAATTTTTATTATTCAGAATTCTTTCTTTTGTATAAAGATTATTAATATTTTAATCGATATTATTTTACACTCAATGATTATTTACTAGAATATTATTAACCATTTTAAAAAATGACTTTGATAATCAATTTCAAAGTTTAAATTAAAAAATCAATCACTTTTCTATCGTCATCTTCTTTCTACCTTATCACTAATTGATATTTGAAACAATTTGTGTTATCAGCATTTGGAACTTACTAGAATTTGAGTGTCTTGGCCTCATGTAATATTGTACTACTTATACAACTTGAGTGTTGATCAGTAGATAGTTTAATTACATATAAAGATAGATGTTTTATCTAAATAGAATAGAATTTTACTGAGATGCGTAATTTAATACATAAAATTTATATGGAAATTTTCCATTTTTACTTTATTAATTCGTTTGAAATAATAGTCATCAAATAACTAAAATCGACTAACACCGCAAATGAAAACCACACTAATTAATGTATTATATATATGGGTTGTGTTGTATATATCCAATGAGTTGAGAAAGGGGTTAAGTTATAATAATAATCTAGTGATGCACTAACAAAATGCGCCAATCACCCATAAAGTTGATTGAGTTGAATTCAGATGAATAAATATACATATAAATTAAAAAGAAAGATACATACTCGTACTTAGTATAAGAGGCTGTTGTACTGATAGTCAGTCATTCACTTGTGAAAAATAATAATTAATTTAAATTAGTTAAAGACTTACACACCTACACAGTAAAAGATGATGAATGAAGTCTATGAAGAAGAAATCTCTGCAGATGATCTGATAATAAGAATAATTATAAATGCAATTGAATAAAGAAATGAGATTGAACCTAAAATAATACATAATACAACAATGTAGTAACCAATGACCACTGATTTTGTTAAATAAATAAACTTATTATATTAAGTTTAATGTTCTTTTTACAGCCCTTTGTTCTCAATTGAATTTGTGTTCCATTTAAAAAAAAAAATTGCATTCTAAAATATGTATTTTCATTAATTTGGGTCATTTGGGTCATTTATTCATTGGATCATCATTATCATTGGCTTAAATATGGAATCGTTGTCAGTGTCATCATCATTGATTGAAATTATTCTTACTCATATGCCGAGTGAGATGCGACCTTAATATTTTCATTAAGCATTCATGTAAATTTATTTGTAACAATTTCTATATGCAGTTTTCTTTTAATATATTTGTTATTGTTTTTGATCTTCTATCTACTATTTACTATACGAGTATGCAGCATATGAATATCATCAACAAAACAAGTTCCAGTTATAGCTATTGCAGTATTTGCTATTTAATGTGAATAATTTTCAATTTACAAATATTATTGTTATCGCACATTTCTATTAATTGAACTATTTAGCAATTTATTAAAAACTATTAACATACAATACAGTAACATCGTTCTTGATGCTTGAAAATGATTTAAGTAAGTGCATATCCGCATCTTTTTATTGGTAATGTCGGCATAAGCCCGGGGCTCCGAGTAACAGGGGTCCTCAAATTTATCCTAAAAGCAAATCGAAATCAATAAAGAATCACCATTAAAACTCTATCCTTATGTTAGGCAATAGATTAACTTATGAAGTCTTCGCATCACCTCTTTAAGAATAGTTTTCACAACTGACGCCATTCAATACTCTGCACTTAAAGACATGTAAAGTTAAAGCCACCCCGAACATAGTTTAAGAAGAACTGCTATAAGTTTAGAGAACTCTAGGCATGCAATCTAGTCACTCTGTTTTTGAGCTAGAGACCTGAAATATCGCAAGATATAAGTGTCTAACCCTTATCCACTAGCTATGTAAATTCCAAGGTCCTGGGGACCACTAGGGGGAGGAGGGTCATCCTCCAGTACAAACCAAGATCCATCTTCATGTTCTGATTAGAAAAACTTTTTTGTATTTTGACATAAAACTTGGACACTCTAAGTGTCTGACCCAATCCAACAACGGTCCAGTAGGAGGAGTACGTCCCATACAAAATATGAACTTAGAACAATAATCAAAAGATATACAAAACATACATTGGTTTTATAATGGGTTTTTTTCCACTAAACTGAATTAGGATTCCTTAATTCAAATTTACTTTTCATCCTCACTACATAAAATGATGTATTAAATTACTTTAAATAAAGATTAGTATTAATATTGAATGAAGTATGGTGATTCATAAATTGATCAGCAGATTTGTCCAAATGTTTTAAACCATTTTTTTTGTTCAATGTGAAAGCTTTTTTGTTGAGTAAGCTGTACTGAAATATTGTACAAGTCAGTCAAGATTAGTATTTTTCAGTGAAGTCAAGAAATAAATCTTAACATATTCATAAAATTTATTATTATATCATCTACAAAGACATGTCAATCATTTTAAGAGAGATAAAAAAAAAAAAAATAAAGAGTGTTAATGGTAGGTAAGTGATCATAAACGGAAAAGAAGATATTGCTATCATCCGGTATGAATGTATTGAGTTACTTACTACTCATACCTTTTGAGGGGGTTAGTAGAGAAGAGCGAATGAAATTTTATTATATGTATGTAAAAGTGACACCCGCGTCATTGTTGTGGTTGTTGTTCTTGTCGATTGAAAGTCAAGCAGAGCCATAATAAATGCTGCGAATAAAATGGAGCAAAATATAAAAGATATAATGATGAAACCTGGTATGTCCGGTCCCAGCTGGTTTATGCACAATGAATTAAGTGACCACGACAACGATGCTACTGTTGATGCTAATGATGATATGAATGATGATATTGGTGATAGAAACGAAAGAGTAATGAGAGTAGGCAAACGACGATTAGCAACCGAACAAGCGAACGAACGAACAAGGCACGAGTACAATACTATTTGAACCGATTTATAGGGGTTGATTTCAGTGCATAGGGCGAATAGGCATCGGATCAAATCAAATGGACACGCAGATACACAGACAAACAGACAAACTGACAGACAGACTGACGAAGAGACATAGTAGTAGAGCTTTCGCAGACAACACACTTTGACAGCGAATTTATGTGTTTTAAATTTATAGTTGCGCATGGAACGTCGGAAAGTAAAGACTTCATTCAAAATCGACCGTGTGTCTTACGAGTACTACACTCATAAAGGGGAAACAATAATTTTTGAATTGAAATCATCATCATCATTAAAAGAACATAAAGACAACGTAGTAGTTTTTGGTTTATGTTACGCATGCGCATAATCTATTGAAATCTAATCAAAGAACAATTTCATTCAAATTCTGTTTGTTATTTTATAATTCTTGCAAAAGGATAATGTAACGACTCAAGGATGTGCGTGCGTAATTTAGAAGATATATTTATATAAAGTGAATTAATTTTTAGTAATTAATTATATTTACAGTGACTACTTAACTTCATTCGACAACAATTAAATTAATTTATGACAAATCAATCAAATCCAATAAAATAAAACGGATACCACCAAATCAATATTATCACTTATTTAGTTAAGGACACAGTTTATTTTACATAAAAAAATGACGCGGCCGAAGACGCAACAAGATGATAATAAATTCAAAGCCTTCATGCAGGAGAACCTGCTCACAATGGCCACCGTTATTGGGGTCTTTGTGGGTGGTCTCATTGGTTTCATTATCAAGAACAGCACTGGCGAGTGGTCAAAACGTGAGATCATGTATATATCATTTCCTGGCGAAATTTTCTTACGGTAAGTTAAACAAAAATATAATAAAATTTTTAAACAAAATCAATATTTTGTATTCTTCATTTCTCCTAAAGCATGTTGAAATGTCTCATTGTACCTTTATTGGTATCATCGATTACAAGCGCCATAGGCGGACTCGATTTGAGTATGTCGAGTAAAATTGCCACCAGGTAAGGAAATGGTCAATGACAATGATAGTATCCTATTTCAATAAACTTACTATTACAGAGCTATTACTTATTACTTTGTCACTACCATTTCTGCTGTTATACTTGGCATTTGTCTAGTCACCACAATAAGACCTGGTCAGGGTGCTAAAATTGTGGAAACACGCACAGAGACCATTGACAAGGCTTCAAAGGTCTTAACACCAGATACACTTATGGACTTAGTGCGGTAGGTTTAACAATTTCATTATGGTAAAGTTTATAAATGACTTTGTTTATTTTTTTTACTCTCTTACTTATTAGCAACATGTTCACAGACAACATTATTCAGTCCACAATGTTCCAGGTATGTCTAAATTCTAATTAAGTTTCAAAAATAACATTCGTAATTGTATCTGAGCATTTTGCTTAATATCATTTTCCAACACAAAATAATTCATACATATGTATACGCACTGTTGTCCACAATTGAATTGTCGTCAGACAAATACGAAAATCACCAATTATTCAATTGTCCAATAAATGACTAACTTTAGTGAGTGAAGTTCCAACACACACACACACACATATATATATACACATTATTGCATTATCATCTCGTATACTCGCATTCTGAAACTGAGCTTCAATTGAGAACAAATCAAAAGCAAAAAAAAAATAAAAAAAATAAAAAATATGAAAGGAAAAAAAATTGAGATTTTTTGTCTGTCATTAAATGAAACAAACGAGACATAATCATAAGTGACATGTGTTAGAAATAGTATGTAGTTTATGCTATTATTTCTGTTAGGGATCCATGGTAATATCACCACACACAGTATCACAGAGAAATCAAAGTGAAAGAGAGGAGACTCCATAGAACGTGCGAATCCGTAATAAATATAATACTATTATGTACAACGGACGCGCCACAATAAATAATGATAGGGGAAAGAGCGAATTGCTCAACGACACTCGTTTAGGTTTTAATTTCAATTATCCGACATCAAGATGAACAGACAGATGGATGGAAACATTCAGAGATATATTTACATAGACACACAGAGCTCTTTATAGTATCTATCATTTGTTTGCTATCATACTACAATGGGCACCTCTACTTCATCACTATGTACTATGATGATGGTGATGATGACGATGATGATCATGAATGGCAACCTCAAATCAAAAGCGCGTTTTACTGCATATGTTCTTCAATCAAATAAGTTGCAAGTGTTTGTTTGCTCTAGAACTATAACACAATATGAAAGTTGCAAGCATTTGCTTTGAGAAATCATGAATATTTAAATGAAAGAATTAAGTAAATAAATTGGATTAGCTTCAGTTGAGTAAATTGTATAAAAATAGATGCAAATTGCTATGGCTATGACTAATTTTAGATAATCTTACGAAATTATGAAATTGAACATTAAACTAGAGAAAATAATCTAAGAAATCATGACTGAATATAATATGCTTTGATTACATTTTTCAGCATCGTACAGAGATCTTTGAAAATACTAGCATTACTCCACCATGTAAGTTTATTAAAATTTAATAAACTCAGAATTAATTTATTTATTTATTTAATGTAATTTATTCAATTTTTCTATTTCTCCTATATGGATAGTGCCCATGGAAGAATGGGACTTCAAGTCCGCCCAACGTGAAGGTTCAAATGTACTTGGTCTAGTCATGTTCAGTGTTATCCTTGGCACAACTATTGGTCGCATGCGTGAAAAGGGTCAACTGCTTCAGGATTTCTTTACAACACTCAGTGAGGCTATGATGACCATAACATCATGGGTTATATGGTAAAAGATCTTAAGCAATATATTATTTGTATAATATAAATAAATTGTACTTTCTTTTTGTTAGGATTTCACCTTTGGGTGTTGGTTTCCTTATAGCGGCCAAGATTATTGAAATGGAATCGATTGCTGCCACTATACAATCATTGGGTTGGTATTTCATTACAGTCATGATTGGTCTATTTCTACATGGATTTGGTAAATATTTTAATATGAATATCGGTTCTTCTTTATTTCTTATCAATTAAATTCTTTTCTATCAGGTACAATTGCTGTCATCTTCTTCCTGGGTACAGGACGTCTTCCTTATCGTTTTATTGCCAAACTCAGTCAAGTATTGGCCACTGCTTTTGGTACTGGTTCGAGTTCAGCAACAATGCCTTTGACTATTAAATGTCTCGATCATATGGGCATTGATCCGCGTGTCACACGTTTTGTGATTCCTGTTGGTGCTACAATCAATATGGATGGCACTGCTCTTTATGAAGCAGTTGCTGCACTTTTCATTGCCCAGTATCGTGAGATGAGTTATTCGTTTGGCACAATTGTAGCTGTCAGTATAACAGCGACGGCAGCTTCGATTGGAGCTGCAGGTATACCGCAAGCGGGTCTTGTTACAATGGTGATGGTGCTCGACACAGTTGGCCTGGAGCCAAAGGATGTGTCCTTGATCATTGCTGTTGATTGGTTGCTGTAAGTTGAATACAAATAATTTATAAATTCTACTATGGTAAATTCCCATTTTTAGTGATCGCTTCCGAACAACCATTAATGTGATGTGCGATGCCTTGGGCACCATACTTGTGAATCATCTATCAAAGAACGATCTAGCGAGTGTTGATCGGGTGAGTTTCTTTAATACTATTTCAAGAGTTTCACATATCTGACAAAAATCTTTGTCTTTCTCTCTCTTTATTTTAAGCTCAATGCTGAACCACATGAGCTTCTCGAACTCGGTACGAATGGACATGAAGCGAAAGAATGAAGAAAGTCGATTCCCTCGAAGAAAGTCTATAGTCGTAAACGATGAGTGGCGGTTATAGCCACTATATGGAACTGGTTCCATATACTGCCACGTGAATCTGATTCCGATGACGATGATGATGATGAAGACGACTATGACGAGGGTGACAATGTATACCATTATTGTGAAGCCAAGTAAGACCCCCTTTCCCCCATGATGGACTCATTTGCATACATGAAGAACTTTATAAAGAGAGACAATTTTCAAAGGAAGACAGTTTGTTCTGCTCATGTACAAGTTTACCGAATTTATTTTATCCTTAGCCGAAAGGATAAAATTTACAAACAAAAAACAAATACGAAATACTTCCAATTCATTTAATATATAATTTTATAATAATAATATTCAAATTAATTGAATATTTAATTATGTAAATAACTTATACGTTTAAAATTAATTAATTAATTTAAATTTTCCTTTAAAAAAAAAAAACAAAAAATATAATTTTTTTTAATAAAACGAAATAGAAAATTTAACAAGAAAAAAAAAGCATTTTTTTAGACAATTTTTGATGCAGCAAATTAGTAAAATGTGTACGAATTAATTAAATAATAAATAATTAGCACATTCATAGTAAAGAAATAGAATAAAAATATAAAATATTTTTAATTTCCCAAATAAATATTTTTTATATAAAAATAAAGAAAATAAATTCAAGTAAAAGTAAATATATCAAATAATCAAAAATTAAAAACAAAAAGATATATAATTTCCAAAAAATTAAATAAAAAAAATTGTTAATGAGTTCGTGTTCATAGTAGCTGAACTTTCCTGTAAATACTTAATAGTTTAAGTAAAGCATAAATCGATCGATATTACAATACTCTATTATTATTATCGTTATATATATATTAATCTTTATCTTTATGAATATGAAAAATATGTATGTTTGTAACGTTGAATTTGACAATAAAAAATATGAGAAAACAAAGCAAAGCAAAATAAAATAAAGTGAAGCATTTGTAATATTTCTATGCTTTTTTTGCTTTATAAAATATTTAAATTTAGTAAAAGTTTAAATAAAATTAATTAATGCGTATACGTAATATTAATAAATTAGGTTTGTGACACTTCCAAAAAATATATAAAAAAAAAAAAATTATTAAATAAATATATATTAATTGAACTAACAAATAAAATCTATTTATAACCAATAATTTAAAATGTGTTGAGCAACAAAACAAAATAATTGTTTTATTAAATTTTACCAGTTGAAATTCGAATTATTAAATAAACAAATTATTTGCATTAAAAAACAAAAAAGAAAAAATAAGAAATATTATTAAATGAATTAATAATTGTAATGAAGTAATAATAAATTGAAGCAAAATTTATTTAGTTATTTAGTTTATGTTTACTAATAAAATTAACAATTATTAAAATAAATATAAAAACAATGAAATTAATTACTCATTTAAAGTAATTTATGTAAAAAGGAAATAATTTCATTGATTTACATATATTTTTGGAATGAGCAATCCTAGTGTTGCCACATCAATTCTCATTGAAGAAATATACTTGCGTAGCTTCAAAAGACTTTTTTAAAATCTTTACAGGTGATGAACCTTGTATCTATACCTATGAGACCCAAACTAGATAGCAATCGACTGCATGGGTCTTCAAAGACGAGCCAAATCCATCAAAAGTTGCTCGCAACAAGGCAGATCAAAGCAAGTGGTTGCCTGTTTCCTTTTACAATATGGAAAATATCACGTTATTTCGTAACAGCAACATATGATTTCAAATTTTGAATGTTACACATAAGATACTTTTTGAGTTCCAAAAATATTAAATTGTTTGGTCATCTGTCGTATACTCCTGGTTTGGCATCAATTAACTTGTTTTTGTTACCGCACATCAAAAATAAATTGCAAGGTCAACGTTGTTTGACACCTTTAGTAGCGTTTTATGTGTTGCAAACACATTTTTTGAAGGCAAAAGTGTATTGATCTTCATGGAGAATATTTCGAAAAACAACAAAACCAATTCCGGTGAAAAATGTTTGTTTGTGTAATCTAATCTCGAAATTAAAAGGTAACTTCCGTATTCTTAATGAATTTGAATTTCATTAGTTTTAAAGGCAAAAAAATGTCCTTTGAATACTGAATAGCCTCATATAAATATAAGACATCAAACCAATGTATTTTTAGCACAGATATAAGTCGATTGATATCAATATTATACTTACAATCAGTTTTGCCATCCGATATAAGTACATAGATTACCTGATGCCTTGAAGTTTGCCATCTCAGAAGGAATCCCACTTGCCTTATTGGATAATGAAAGTTGATTAGATCTCTTTCTGATTTTGATAGCACAAAGAACAATCCTTTGTTCACCAGCAAAAGATTGCCAATGAATAATAAACGAAGTACGATACTTGTGAGATAAAGAACTTAATTAGAATTGTTCAACCTCAATATACGCATGTATGCATGAGAATGAGTGAAGACATCGATGTCATGGTTTCTTTTTCCATCATTTTCACTATTTTTAGTCGGACTGACTTAAGGATGAAGCGAAGACTACGATGTGATTGATATATTTTCCATAAATTCCATACAAAACAATTAAAAATGTAATTAAATGTTCGTTTTACATGCAAATATTGATACTACATATTTCAATTTGTTTTGTTTGCATGCCACATTGTCATTATGAACTTTCACAAAAATATATAGCATAGTTTTAGTTTTTTTTTATAGTCTGACAGCATAAAATTTAAATGGTCATGTGTTCTTTACTTAGGAGAATGATAACAATTGGAACAAAATGAAAAGAAACAGCTTTATGTGGTCATTTTATTTCTTAATTTTTTTCCAATTTCATATTGATATACTGAATGTGTAATTTCACCGCTTGGTATCATACCCCTTTTCTACAATGAAAATAAACAATAGTTGGCACTTGATGCCCAAAACTTCGCCAAAAAAGGAAGACAAGTCTGTCCAGTCGTGCTGGTAGGAAGGTAGCTGGCTAAATGACTCGCTTTGGTTTTGTAAAAGAAACATCGCTTGATTAAATGTTTTATTTATTATTATTTATACAACTTTAAAATAAATAATTTTTGTGTTTTTTCTTTTGAAGGCAGTACGAGTTTTGGTTAAAATATGGCAATACAAGCTTCTCAAAATCATTTTAAATATTAATTATAATTAATAAGCACCGCATTTTAAGTACCAAAAAATCATGTTTTGTATGTCTATCTATCGATTTCGACTTTCTGTTTGAGTTGCATGGGTAAATCATTATAGATGAGTGCCGGAACGCGTGCTGTAATAATTTATTATAGATAATTTAGTAAACATTCCAAAAAATTATAACTTATACTTACTATTACACTTATAGATCAAATCCGACCAGATGATCATCTCCTGTGAGAAACAGAAGACACCCAAGCGACCGCCTTTTAATGTAGAATCATAAACATTGTGCGAATCCAATATAAGACGTTCACCTTCGTACATACGCAAGCGTATTAAACCGATAGCCGGCCTATGTACTAAGGACCATCTATAGGTGGTCTTCTCTTTCCAACCAACATTCATGGGATCCTTCCAAAGCAAACGTGCCTGTCCTGGTGTATCGCCAGCATGCCACAAACTGTTGCGCAGCATAGAACCTGGACCTGTGTCACTATCAATCAATTTTATTTGTACTCCTGGTTCGGCAGATGCACGGAATGGTGAAGAATGCCAATAGGTTTGTGTACCTTTCTTCCATTGTACAACATAGAATTTTCGATTACTCTGATAACTGAATATGAAACCGACATAATCATCATCTGTATCATCACTGACATAAAGCGTGCCCTCAAAATCGACGCCACCGAATGCATCATCACCCACAGCCAAACCTGGGTCACTATTCAGTGTTTGTACAATCTCTGTACCATTTGAATGAACTTCCCAATTTGGATCTAGTTGAGCATCACCCTCAGGATCAAGTATTACCGAGCGTATGGCACGAAAATCTGTACGATAGATCATCGAGTTATTTGGACAGTTATCTGAAACATTTGGCGTTCCATCTTCATCTTCGTCTTGCTCACAAATGTCGCCCTTGCCATTATGATTCAAATCCAATTGATCAGGATTCTTGACCAACGGGCAATTATCCCGATAATTTGGTATGCCATCATTATCAATATCATCATCACAAGCATCACCCTTTTTATCGCCATCAGTATCCAATTGATCTGAATTGCTAACCATGGGGCAATTATCTTCAGAATCTTGAACACCATCATCATCACCATCGATATTGCTATCACAAGCATCACCCACTAAATCCATATCGGAATCCTCCTGGGAAGGATTTGGCAAATCTGGGCAATTATCACGACGACAACGTATATCGGCACAATTGAGTGCTTCATCTGGCCAACCGTCATTGTCATGATCACGACCACATACAAAACCATTGCCTGCCCAACCCGTAGAGCAACGACATTCATAGTGTAAATTCTCTGCAAGAACACAATCCGCATTACGTGCACACATTGTGCCATCTGGACAAGCTATGGCTGTAGGCAGACAACTAAAGGTACCATTGGCAGTGAAGCCATCGCGACATTGACACCTATAAGAGCCCTGAAGAAAACGATATAAGTATATATAGTAATTTACTAGTATCATGTTCATACTTACTATGGTATTGATACAAAAAGCATTATCTGGACATCTAAAGAAACCCGTCTTACACTCATCTATATCTTGGCATGTTTGCTTTTGGAAACCCACCGATAAATATTCTGCATAGTAGCCTGTACAATTTTTTCATAATTTATATACTTTACTCAGGCAATCCATTCCTTTCATTAGATTACTTACCATGAGCATGAATACCATCAAAACCAGGAGCACATGGACCACATCTAAATCCTGGATTCAAATTTATACATGTCGTACTAGGATCGCAAGGTTTGTATAGCTCACATTCATCGAGATCATGGCAGGTGGTACCATTAATTTTATTACCCCTAGGACAAGCGACGCATTGGAAATATGGTGGGAAACCCATCTGCACGCACTCAACGCCTGTCAAAGATTGTAAAATGAAAATGAATGAAAATTATAACAGTTTATTTATTACTATCACAAATTTCAAATGATAAAATAAATTTTTTGTAAAATGTTGCAAATGTTAGAAATATTAATAAGCATTTATCAGTTAATTTACACAAGCAACAAACAAATTAAGGACTACAAATGAGTAAAAAAATAAAAAATTACCAGAAAATGGAAAAGATACAAATGTGTACATGAAACAAAATACTAGAAAGAATGAATTTTTTTTTATGATAAGTTTTTTGATATTTTTTGAAAAGTTTTCAATAGTGATAAAGTGAAAAACAACGAAACACAAAATACAAAAAAAAAAAAAGTAAAAAATCAAAAGAAATTTTGTTTAATTACCGAAAATTTGGCGAGGTCCAAAGTGCCTTCCTATATTTCTTTCTATAAAATATGTCTATTTTTTCTTATTGTTATTTTTATTTTTTTTGTTTGTGGATAAATAAAACACATTAATTTTGTAATTTAAAAAAAAAAATTAAATACAATTTATTCAAGAAAAAATATAATAGTAGTGATATTTTCCACTCGTGTATAAATTCCACTTTCTGGCATTTTATTGCATTATTATATTAATACGTGTTGGGATTTTGCATCACATCTACTAAATAAACACATGTTTTTATTAGAATTTTATTGAAAAGTTATTAATTACAATTTATTTTTTATATATCTTTCACAAAAAATAGAAGCTTTTTCATAAGGGTAACTCCGACTCGTAACAAAAACCTTGGATATGCTGATTAAGCAGATTGGTAACCTTAAATATGCAAATCTTTTTTTAAATTTATTTGGGGACCGAAAATTTTGTAAAGCCAACTGCCTATACTTGTTAAAAAGTGCCATTGATGTTCATATTTACAGTATTAAACTAATCAACACTGACTCATATTATTGGTTTCATGAATTTTGACTCTTATTCATTGAATATAATGACAAAATGAGGATCTCAGACAGAACACTGTTTTGACGGGTATAATAGAGCGTGTAAATCTTTCATACAAATGGCACAGTATTACATCAATTCAAAAGGAAAATAAATCAAAGATCCAAATAATTATTTCAAACTGTAGTGTTAGGCTGAGAGTATGAACTATTACTACCAATGATTAGGGTCCAACAATATAATAAGTAGTATGCTGTTCGGTTATCACTGAGAGAATCCATCTTCCATCCAAGTATCCTATTTGATATGATCCCCATTGTCACTTGTAAACTTTCATAACAAATAATTATGATGATACAATATTATATCTCTTTTAAATGAATTTTTTCAAATAATCAATAAATAAAAGGGCCAAAATGGTCCTAAAACTAAACTTAAGATAGATAGAACACTGTAGTAGATTTGTTCGGTATCAATCTTCTTTCCTATTTGATATTAACACCATTGTAAGTAAAATTTTATAATAGATCCCTTCTAATTCGATTAGATTTGATTAGATTATTAAAGCACCTCTGAGAGTCTGGTGTTCATTACTTCATGATTTTCTTCAGAGTTGAGTCTGTAATTGTTTTTGTTTCTATGTAATGGATGCCTAGATGTGGTGTCTAGTAAAAATTACACCATCAAAGTGGAATAGCAAACCAAATCCTCTGCTCCATTGCATAATCTACATTGAAATTGTTTGCATATTATGTAAGTGCTTCATAATTTCAATATCCTATTTGAGTCTACACCTTTTTGAAAAAAAATAATAAAAATAATCTGTTACTAAAATTAAAATAGTCAAAAGATCGAAAGACTCTTAAGTAAACTTTATTATAAGTTTGCATATTTTTGATGGAATTTTTTTTATGATAAATATTTTTTGTCTATTGTTATTCGTGAAAGATATTGAATCTTCGATTAAACCGAAGATAAAATTTTATTATTTTTTTGTTTAAATTTGTTTATTATTTTGATTTTATTTCAATATTTCTTCATAATTTTTATGTTTTATGTTTTATTTTTTTTTTTTTTTATATATATATTTTATGTATTGATTTTTTGGGCAAGATAATACTTTCTTATTTAAATAAAATTGCGCCAATTTTAAAGATTTTTCATATTTCAATTTATGACTTATGGCTATTTTTATTGTATTTATTTCTTGTTTTTTCTTCTTTTAGTTTATGCATAAAATGAAATAAATTTTCTGTGTTGATTTGATTTGATAATTTTTTATGATAATTTTAATTTTGTTTCTTAAATTTTTCTTATTCATTTTTAATTCGTTTTTAATTAGTGATAACTGAGTATTTGCGCGCCGTATATTGTCGCTGATAGTGCTGGACATTATGTGTGGGCATTAAAATGTTGCCTATTTGGAAAGGTGAATTATACATAATTAATAGAATTAATAATCATAAAAAAAGATAAAAGATACAAATACTATATTGATGGTGAAACATATCTCAATGCATCTTGTCTCATAAATAATAACACCCAAGGGAAACTTTTATCTTTGCCGAAATCAATTAGGCTCCACTACTCTTTCTATGCGCTTTGTTTTAACTTCCTTTTTGCTTTTGTCTCCTCAGTCTTGGCCCTCTGATTCTGACCCTGGCTAGAGGGTCCTCAATTTATTGACTTCATCTACACACTCTCACATACGTTCTTTGAAACAAATTGCTACTTTTGGTTGTCAGTCGGTTGGTTGGTTGGTTGGTTTGTGTGTCTGAGGGTCGTGTGTCTGTACCTGATAATTTTCCTTTTGAGGTTGTCGTTGCTCAAATTAATAAATCAAATAGGTGTGAGAATTGGTGGTTCTCCTTGATTATATTATACCCTACCATAAATATAATGTGGTTTTAAAAATGATTGATTTTAGATTTTCAGTCCTAATTTTAGAATTTATTCATTCAATTTGCTTCCAAAAATAACTGAAGCCCATAGATCATGCTGCTTACACCCCCTCACTAAGCTTTGGTAATCCGGAACCCCATCAAAAACACAATTCCATAGAATTATCAGTTAATCATTAAATTAAATAGCAAATAACGTCACGTTTGAAGTGTCTGTCTTTGATGTCAAAATAGATTTCTTTCTTCTCATGCCTCTTCGTTTTGTATTTATGATTTGCTTACCTGAGGGACATGGACTATCCATGCAAGGATTACGTAAAGAACATGTACGTCCATCACCATCATAACCAATTGGACACGAATCACACTGGGCACCGTTTACGGTATCGTGACACTGAACGCCTCTGTAAAATAAAAGAGAAAACGAAGAATGAGATGAGGAACAAGAATAGGAAAAAAAATATTTAACTTTGTTTTTATTATTTATTTTTTTGAGTTTTTTGTTTGGGTTTATTATTAATACTGCAAACAACAATAACAACAAGAAGAGGCAAGAACAACAGCAACACCAATAATAACAACGACGAAGTCAACAACAAAAGTAAATTTATTAATGATGTTTAGGCAACAGAACAACAAAAGAGTTACAATGTGTATAGAAGTCTTGGATATGATGCAACAAAAGGACTGGAGAGGTGAAGAGAAGATTAGAGTAGAGTATAGCTGCTTTTATTTTTTTAGGAAAGGTTTACAAAATTTGTTGCCGACAAAGCGGCGCGTTAACCAAGAAAAAACCCATACTGAACAGGCAGGAAGAGACAAAGCAGTGGCGGACTAAGGGGCACAAAGCGATCATACAAACCAAAGCTGCCAAATCCTTACAAGTTCTCTAAAGTGATACAAGTTTAAGTTTGACATGCCCTGGAACTTTAGTCCAGGATGGTTTCAAAATCTCTCCAAGAAGACCTCGAAGCATTGAACCAACAAGCCTCAAGACGAGATAAAGGATCAAAGGTTATCCAATCCTAAAATAAAGGTAAGCTTAAAATTTGCTTCTTCCATATTTAGGTCTTAGGAAGTATAGGACAAATAGGCTGCTCGCCATAACGTTAAGTTAACTCAGAGGCCTGAAAAAGAGTTACAGTTTATTTTTTGACAAAAGGTTGTTTAGTTATCAGTTCATAGTAACAAGAAGATACATTTCTGAGTTGACTGGGAACCTTATTTAGCCCTTCGATGGCCTAACTTCGCCACTGAGATAAAGGGACAGACAATTGAATGCTCATTCATATACGATCACGTGTCTGTTGAGTTCCTCTTTTTAACTTTCTTCGTTTGTTTTCGGTGAAAACCACAGGAAGACAAACACAAAAAAAAAAAAAAAAACTCAAAACCATGAAAATAAATCCCCATAAGCATATTGTTCCGTGTAAGAAAACAAATTACAATTACAAGAAAATGTTATTAAAATTACAACTGCAATGACAACAACAACACCAACAACCACAACTACATTAAGAAGAAAATGAATAAAAAAAAACTATACAACTAAAAGGATGCAAATGAAGTTGATGAAGTCGGTGAAAGAAAATAAGAAAAAGAATGAGAGAACAACTGAATGCCTTCTGGCCAAAAATGTTTTGTTGATTTAGTGAATCATGTATGCCTTTTGGTAAATATCAGTTTGAGTGGGTTGAGAAATACAAAATATGGTTACGTATTCCTTTGCATTATGGTATATAGTAAATATATTTACATATCACGAATATTGGGATATTTATTTAGGTTAAATGCCGATCAATATATTTTATTGTTGCCTTAACACTTTATTAAGGAATTGAAATATTTGCTCTTTATTCTTATGCTAAGGGATATGCAAATAATCCTACACTTCCAACAATCATTAACATGTACCCGTGGACAAGAAGGAAGTCAAAATGTCTATAAAGGGGATTGAAAAACTTTCCATTTTTTTATTTTCAACAATTTAATTTTATCTTAAATCTTAATCAAATCTATGGTAGTCATAATTTAACTGATCAATATGATAGTAAGCCACACATACGTAGTATGTTTATGTAAAGTCGGTTCTTTACAAGTTTCCCATTTCAAAGAAGCACGCGTTCTTTTATGATACGTGTATTGTATTTATTCAATGAAAGTTTTAATGCAATCACAAGATTCTGTCAAAATTTTCGTTAATGTGAATAATCAGAAATACAATCATGATGCGCCTATGTGATTACATTAGAGTCCGTTCCGGACAAATGGACAAACTAAATGTTTTAAGATGCACACAAACAACAAAATAATTCGATAAACAATATACAATAGTATAAGTATTTTGTTTATAGGAAACTTTCCCACAGTTAAACAACAACGAAACGCCGCCAACATGCCGCCGACGTTGCCACCATCGTCATCATCATCATCAGCATTATCATTATAAGCAGAAGTTTTCTCTACATCTTTCTTTTACTGATGATCATGTTGTTGATGATGATGATGACGACTACATAATCAAAGCATCGAACGCACATATTGTAGTATTTTGTATCTTAAGCGACGAATCAAGTTCGCCTACGCAACAAATAACAAAAAGATCTTCTTCGCACTCTAAACTAAAGCCAAACCAAACCAAACCAAGCCAAGCCAAGCTAAGTCAAACCAAGTCAAGTCAAGTAAAACGATCTCTCTTCACATCGCTCGCTGAGATGTAATGTGATGTGGAGTCGAGTCATTGATTCGTGTTTTCCATCTTCAGATGATTTTGTATTGCAGTTCGTTCGGAAACTGCCTGAATTCAAATTAATAGCTAACTGCGCGTGCGCCTCGGCTCAAAACTTGGTCACAAGGAAGACATTCAGTCAGTCGGATTGGTAGGGAGGCAGGTAGTCGGTGGCTAAGTGGCTCGCTTTGGTTTTGTAGATTTGAAAAAGTCACAAGTGGTTCTGGTGCATATGTTCACACATTACTTAGGGTGGAGCAGCAAATAAAAATAAAAGAATAAGTACCCAACAACACAAAGATGCTTGCTGCCTTCAACTCCTCTAAGCCCCTCCGTCGCACTTCTTTTCCAGTTCCAGCTTCCTTAGAGCAAATTGGAATTATGAATTATGAATGCGTGTTTGTGGTCACAAACAAACTTAGTCTTCGCTTCGGCCAAATGCTAATGCGTTTTGCTGTTGCGCTTGAATGGCTATGCAATTTTTCCCAGCAACATTCCGCCGTGAAGACAATATGCTCGACTGAACTGAAACAAAGCATGACTACAGTCGGCTTTTGAACATCTCATCCAATCCCATTCCATCTGAACCCGCCGTCTGTTTCTTCTACTGCCTGCTGGAAGGCGGTAGAGAAAACACTTTAGGCAGCACTCAACTTAACTCGAGAGATTTTTGTTTCTGTTGTTTTTTGTTTTTTGGCAAAAAATGAAAACCCCTACGCACAATTTCAAACTAAGCCGAAGTATAGTAAGTCTAAACACAGTTCATAGTCAGGCCAATATTTATACGCCACAGGCCAATATTTTGAACATACGAAGGTGCTGTCTGTCGGACTGTCTGTCTTTCAGTCTGTCTGCCTGTCTTTATGTACATCCCAAAACTGGCATCGCTTTGCCACTTAAGTACTTAACACTTTTTGCTAATTGCGCAGCATGGCTAGCAGAGTAACAACTACAGCTCGATGGTTTGTAGCCAAGCTGTGGAGTAGTCTTAAGCACGTCAAATATGCCGCAATTCAACGGTGTAACATAGGTTAAGGTGTTTCCAACAACATCTAAGTTTCTACTACCATTAGAGCTATTGACTTTTTGACAAGTGTGTGTGCTTTTGACTATGACTGACACTTTAGCCAAATATCTGGAAACAAAACAAAGGAAAACATTTATGTTCTTTGAACGATTCTTGTGCAGAAAAAACAAAAAAAAAAAAAAAAAAAATCAACCCACACACCCACCAATTGAACTGATGTAAACTAAACTGAACTGAACTAAATGAATGAGTCTTTCAATCAGTTTGCTTATTTGTCTGTCTGAATGCTTTTCTGTCAGTTATTTATTTGCTACAGTTAACAAAGTGTGGCATGAGAACTCTTCCGGTATCTTTAAGATATTGAATTATACTTATTTCTCAAATATATTACAAATTTTGTTGTAAAAGAATTATATACATATGTATACACATATGCATATACTCGTATGTTAAAGGTCATTTCAACACAGAAGTTAATGTCTTAAGCAGAGGGTATTCGGCGATCAAAGGTTTCTATTTACTAAAGTGATGGATAAAAGTGTCAGTAAATTTGAGCCCAATCAACTAATATTTATAAAAAATATAGTAAGAAACCGAAATGAATTTTAAATGATTATGTCATCTATGTAAATAAAAATGGAACTATGTCTGTTGCTTATAGACTTCGAAATTGCTTTAACGATTTTGATGAAATTTTCAAGGAAACTTAAACATAGTCTGGTGAATGTTTTAGTAAAATTTGGTGTGGAATGGGTCAAAACTGTCCTTCATTTTTATAATTTTGCAAAATCAAAACTGTGACCTATGCTAATCACATGACCAAATGTTAAGTATATAACCATAGTGACCTCATAACCAAGACTTGGTAATTTTCGACTATCTTCGTCTTTTTTGTTTCACGCCATTACTGAACAGCTGATCAATGTACAAAACAATTTCAAGTAAATTCCAAACAACTCTAAATTAAATTTTTTTTATTTTAGCGAGGTCATAGCAATGCGCACTGGGATTGCTAATAAACTATAATTGCTAACCCTAAAGGTTTGTACCTGAGGTCACATTCCATGGAGCCCTATTCTTAGGATTGCCCTTATGATGCGAATCTCAGAAATAGTATCTCAAATAAATTACTATCAGCTCCACTTTCCTGCTACTCAGTAGAAAAATAAATCTTATCTAAAAAAAGCGCATCTCACAAAGAAAACCAAAATCAAATAAACAAAGGATCAACAGGTGATCTTCATTAGAGACATTTTTATGGGTTTTTAATAGAATACCAACCGACGAAACACAATGCGCTCAATGCGCTCAAAATGAAAGTAATGGAATTTAAGAAGAGAGCATAATACTATAGAACATTGAATAAAATTAAATTAAATGCTGGTCAAACAAAGAAGATGCTCGCATATTAGAGAAATGAGATGAGAGTTTGTTATTCTAGTAGACGCCGCCATTACTGCCACTTGTGGTGCTGCTACATTTAATCAGAATTCTATGATAACAAAGAGTTTGATCTATAATAAAAATTCACTTGGACCTAAACGATATTTCGTGGGTTCTTAATAAAAATTATTGTCAAATATGAAGAAAATTTATGCTCTTGATTTGTATTGTTTTCATATAATTTACAACTGTGAATGATCGTTTTTGAATGGGTTTCATTTCGTTTCGTTTGGTTTGGTTTGGTTTGTTTGGATTGGAAGGAAGAGCGACAGCGAAGAGCTACATTTCATCGATAATGAAAGATGACATTAACGACAATGTTGCTACATCATAGCAACATAGATACTTATGTTGTTGCAGTTGTTTGTTTGTATATCGTTGACAACATTTAACAATTTTATGCAAATTAAAATACGGTCAACAGAACCATCGTAAGGCAACAAACGAAACGAAACACAACAGAACTGAATAGAACTGAAGGGAACAGAACAGGTCAGGTCTAGGCGCACCCTTCATTTAAGTATAATGTTCATTCACTAGGCACAAGACCTCGATGATGATGACACCTACTACAATCATAGCCGGCATGCTTAGCCTGTAGGTATCAGTTTACCTCACTGACGGACTGACTGACTGACTGAATGCCTGTTTTAGTCTATCTGTCTGTCTGTCTGATTCTCTGTGTATATTCCAGAATTCTTTTAATATAATTTAAACAAATTTATGTGCCCTGGCAACCGGGAGTCTTGAGCCGCCGCCTCTTCGGTATTTTGAGGCATTCGAGTATATTGGCATTTTTTTTTTTTTTTTTTTTTTTTTTTGAGTGGTTTTGGTCTCTTGAGTTTGTCTTTGCCTTTGTTTTGGTCTCTTAGTCTTATAGTTGTTGTTGTCGTCGTCGTCTCACATTTCACTCGTTTTGTTAAGTGTTTTGACACAATGAAGTCAGTCAGTCTATTTAGCTTTGACCCATTGTGTGTAGAGATATACTTAGTACGAGTATATGTGATGAAGATGATGATGCTTTGTAGCTCTGTGTGCGGGTTCTTGAATGCACCAAAGTCATTTAATTTATGCCAAGTGCCATATAGATCGATCTTTATTTCATGTCCGTCTGTCAAACAATCTGTTGGACCGCACACTTTTCTATGCATTAAAGAAGAAAGTTATTGCAATCATTTTCTTTTCTATTCTTTTTTTCATTCCAAATAAGTTGCATTTTGTTAACAAAACTACAACTAATAACAATAATAATAACAACAACAAATATGCAATAAAAAAAATTGTAGATCTTTTGTCATCTTAAATTCAATATTTGTTATTGTAGATTTTGTGGTATATTTTATGCTTGTTAAAGTTTTGTATACAAATTTATTACATGTATTCTATTATAGAAGATGAAATAGTAAAATTTTCATTTCTTTTGTTAGAATTTATGATTTTATTATTGGTTGTTTTTTTTTTCTTTTTTTTCCTATTTATTATTTACTATTCTGATGAATGATGTGGGTCTCAATAAAATTGGTGAAAATATACATAATTATTTGTACAATTTTGTTAAATTTATATGGAATACATAAGTGATCTTCATAATGATTATTTGATTAGCAAAAGTTGATTCAATTCTGAAAGTTGAAAATCTTGTAATCTCTTAAACTCACTAAGTCTGTCAAAGCCATTAAAATCCCATCTTATAAACTGGTTTGATGAAGATTTCTCCCCCTTAAAGCTATACTAATTTTCCAAATTAAACTGAGTAAATAATAATTGTTATTTTATGACACATCGCACCATACTGTGACGATAACATTAACTATATCAATGCAAAAAAATAAGATACAGATATAATATGTTTTTCATTTTCACTAGAATAAGACCAAAGGAAGATGCCGCCACTATAGTTTCAATATTGAGAGTATAACAAAAAGCATGACAAACACAATTAACATGGGAATCAAGTGAAAATCAACAAAACACGCCTAAATTGCAGACAGAAAGAATAAACTTACGATTAAAGATGGTAAATGTGGGTTTCACTGGCAAAGAACGTCAACTTAATGCGTTGCAAAAAATTAAAAGTAAAACCTTAAATTAACAATGAACAACTTTATATATACATACAAATACTACAATACTATAAGGAACTTAGTAAGATCAGAACTGGCATTGTCTACTCACACATAACATGGTCTGTCGGCGCAGGTGACGCCTGGTTTACAGATCTTTCCATCGCCAATGTAACCAACAGGACAACGGCCACACCTCAGGCCTGTCGCGGTCTCATGACAATCAACGCCTGCGTACGAGAAACAAAAAAAAAAACAAAAGATACATTCAACATAAACAGTGAAGAGAACAAAGAATAACATTTTTAATGTAATTTTAATGCATCACAAATGTTAATGTTTTCTTCTTCCAAAAATACATACCAGGATAACAAGGATTCGCGTTACGACAAGTCGGTTCAAGGCGTATATTATTGTCGCCTGGCTCCTTGCAGCCCGCACAGTTCTCCAACAAATTACGCAAGTAGGCAATCTCCTGACGTTGGTGGGCGATATCTTCGCGCAATAGTTTTACCAAAGCCATTAAATCGCTCAACGATTTCGCGAGGGCGTCTGCAGTAAAGAAAAAAATACAACAAAATAAATAAATAAAAGTATAAATAAAGAGAAAATAAATGAAAATGTGTCGTGCTTAAATAAAATGAAATTTAAAAAAAAAAAGCATGAATTATAAAAGAATAATAACTCATGGAGTGAAAATGCTGAAATGAATGATGTTATTTCA
Source organism: Amiota mariae (assembly GCA_035041805.1). Lineage (NCBI taxonomy): Eukaryota > Metazoa > Arthropoda > Insecta > Diptera > Drosophilidae > Amiota > Amiota mariae. Next base: position 17,078,358 of record JAWNKV010000370.1, on the reverse strand, counting down.
CAGTTCGTTCATACAGTGAAGGTTTAAGGGCAGAAATGATAAAAATCATTTATATAAATGGTGCTCCAAACTGAATATCGATCCTGATATTTACATGAAACCTCTAATGAAAAATCCATATGAAATTTAGAAGGAACCAAGCCTCAAATGCATCTATAATAATTTTAATGACCTGAACATAAGTTTACAAGTCACATTGATTCTTATGACAATTCTTAAGTAACATATTTTCTTATAAATTAAATTTTATTGCTTAATCTTTACCGAATTTTCATGATTTGAAAGAATACCGAGATTTAAAGAAGGATGTTACATCCTTCATATGAGCTTGAAAATAAGATAAAGTATTACGGGTGTTGACAAAACAGTGTTTTTTTAATGGTAAAAATACCGCAAATACTTGATAAATGAAATGGAATGGAGGAGACCTTGTTTTATGGAAAGCAACCCACGAACATTAATTTACTGAGTTTAAACATGGCAGTACAAACACCGATGATGTTAAAACTTCTGGTCGCCCAAATTCAGAATTTGTTCAAGAACACATACAAAAAATACACAAAATCATTTTGAAACATGAAAAAGTGAAGTTGTGTTATACGTAGAGTGATCAGAAAACAGGGTGTCACTCATTTGAATTAACATTTATCCCTATGAAAATTATGTTAAAAGGAGGTGCTTCGCTTGCTGATAGTGGACCAAAAATATCAACTTGTGAATAATATAGGATGATGTCAAAACTGCTCGAATTGAGTTCCAAATTCCTATCCCATTTACTGAACATCTGAGTCCCAGCTACAAGTACTTGATCGCAGACCTCAGAAAGAATCACCAGAAAGAGAGTTTTACATCAAATTCTAAAATCAGTATCCTTAGAAATGATTCTACAATAAAGTCTGTGAAATGCTAGAGGACCCCTATGTATGTATTATTCTTGAAGAATATTACATTGATGGATAAATTAGATTATTGCAACAAAAAAGGTATTTCATTATCTCAGTTCGAAACTTATTGAGTCATCTGTCACAGTTCTGTGAAATCTGCTAACAGATGAGCAAACAAATATTTGTGTTTCTATAAATGTAATCTTTTGCAATTTAAAGAAAAGTGTGCGCCCCATTAAAGCTAATTCCCCTTGATAACCGAACCTGGTTATCCGGATTATGACGTACTTATAATAACAATAATAATACTAATAATAATAACAACAACAACAAGAAAAACAACATGAACAATAATGTTGTCTTTATGCCACCAAGAACAACTACATCAACGCGCATAATAGTAATATTTGCTCGCATTTGCACATGCGTCACTGAGCAAGCGGCTTGCATGTGTGGGAAGTTGTACGTATCTGAGTATCTGTGTATTTTGCTTTGTATCTGCCGCATATTCACATGTAGCCTTTTATTTTTATTTTTGTAAGGACCGACAAGATTTAAGCCTCAAAATTGCGCTCATTTTACTCTCTTTCAGTCTCCCACCAGAAAAAAATCAAACATACTACTATATAGATTCACACAAACCCAATCTGTTGTTGATTGCAACCTAATCCGATTTTGTAGTCCATTGCGTTGTTGTCGTCGACAACTCAAAACGATGACTTTAATGCAAGGCGACAACTTTGTTACAATAATAACAAGCAAATATCTTGTTGTTACAACAACATAACCATAGCACTAACATACAACACAGATACAACATACAGATACAAAGATACAAAAAACACTCTCAGCTCTTGAGAAAAAAAAAGAAACATTGATTTTGTCAACTTGAAATGAACATACGCCCAAACGCATCCGTTCCATTGCTTCAATTGATGTTATTGTTGCCATTGCTATTGCTGTGTCTGTTGTTATTGTTGGTGGAAACCTTAATAGATACACAACACATACATATTATGAATGTACTTACATACGAATATATACATTAATTCATTCACTCATTCATTCTAAACTTACATATCCACAATAGTACAATATTTTTTGCATATTGTCTTTGTACTTATGATTTGGTGAGATGATGTGGGGGTTCAACTTTTCACATTGAAAATCAAGAGATAGTTGGGTGTATCTATAGTAAGTATATCTGGTTAGTTGAAACTTGGCTTTTAGTTTGCGACTATCTATGGATGGTGACTGTGCCTTGTGTCAGTTGACTAAATGCGCCAGTTGGCAGTGGCTTATAAATAATAATTAAGCAGCAAAATCATATCTTAATGCATGGATAACGTGTGGATAAATATCTATCTTCATGCACATTTTGAAGTTCATTAGTGTAAAGGAAGAATGAAAGACTGAGCTGAGACTGAGACTAAAGCTAAAGCTGAGTGGGTTGCTTAGATCAATAAATCCGCTTAGCGTTGGTAGCAGTAGAAACTTGTGGACTTTGTGTTTGTCTATAATCCTGATAAGTGGGTGAATTATGACAGAATGATGGAGGATTTTTGTTGTTGTTCAATATGCAATATTTTAATCCTTCATTCGATCTCCAATTGTCATTTTCCTATTATCTGTTTAAACTTGGTAACCCTTATGGTCACACCTACATACTTACATGGATATACATACATATATTAAAAATGGCTTATGGCATTTCGCATAGAGAAAGTTTCGAATATTTGCATCGTTTTCCGGCCAAAGGGTAAAAATTTAACAATAATTTTCATAAAATATGTTGTATTTTGTTGTGTCGTCGTGGCAAGTAATAATTTGAAACACTTCAATAGCTACAGAAGCGAAGTAACATATGGTTACACCCAGATTCATTTGAATGCCACAGACTCAAGACACACAAAGATGTCAAAATCATTGCACAATGGAGCAAAGTAAAATATAATAACTTAAGCAAAAACAGATTGACATAAGTGTGCAAAATTACTTTATGACTACTGTAAAAAACTGTAGAGCAATATGTGTGTGTGTGTGTGTGTGTGTGTGTGTGTGAGTGAACGTCAGCGACACAACTGTCATGCATGCAGTCAGTCAGTCAGTGAGGTAGTCAATTCCTACAACTGATGAACACAATAATGTTTACTGTCACCCAAAAGCTGCCACCAATGATGATGACAAAGAAATACAACAGTACAACAATTGTGTTAATGCCCACAAGACAAATGTCAAGTCAGCTAGAAGATAAACTTGATGCTGTTGATGTTAATGATGATTGTCATGATGATGATGGTGATGATGATCACATTGGTTGTAAATGATACAATGTTTGAATACATACCTTCACAATCACCATGCATAATAGGAATATCACCACGTTCCACATCCAATGGTATTTCTTGTTGGCGGTATTGATCCTCACGCGTTGGTTCATTGAACCAATTGCGTACATCGCGCTTCTTGTTCTTTTCTGCATGACAACAAAGTAAATAAATAAATAAATAAATAGAATTAATATTTGTACGATCGGCCCACTATGCGCCTTGTGTTATGTTATGCCCACCATCCGACAATCAGACACTCACCACGTTCCGATATCTTATTCTTGAGCATACGTCTATTGCCTCTTCTATGCATTCCCTTTTGGCAATTCGCCCGTTGGAGTGACTGTTCCATGTTGCCATCAAAGTGCAATGGATATTTGCGTTCGCGGAACTAGTTAGTGATAGTAGTAAGAGTAGAGTTGGAGTGAAGTAAAAGTTAGAAACAAGCCCACTTTGATTGCCTAACAGCATCCCCAAAGTCAACTACTCACCAACTTAATCACTGGATCATCCATTTGTGTGTATAACTTGGACAGATTCATATCGATATCATGATAAGTACTCGCCTTGCAATCAACATGAAGTGTTATGCGATTCTTACTGAATTGCAATGCCAAAGAGCGGATTGTGCTTGTCTCATTGATGTTGGGTATCTCAAAGTTACGCGATTCAGTTGCACCATTTGCACTAATGTCCAAAGTTACACGCTGCTGCTTACGATCGAGGAAGAAGGACATTTTATGCTTCAATGTTGGGAAGTCAATCATGAAAAGCGCTTCGATGGAGATATGTAACTTGCGTCGTGGACTGTTATTAAATAGTTTGAAGTATGAAAGATAGTGTTATGCTTCAAGCTGTGGACACTTCAATAAATTTTTGGGTTCGACTTACCGTATGTGACGCGTTGATATGACCACATCGCCTTTGCGTATGTACTGTTCCAATTCCGAAGATGCAACTGAAATAATTATAAAGAAATAGGAAAAAATGTTTGTATTGTATAATTTGATTTATAGGAGTAGAAAGAATTTATAACTAAATATTTTTTTTTTATATTTCAAAAGGAAAAACAAATAAATTTAGAAGACATTAAGGTCAAATATTGCATAGAGATATTCTATGTCACTTCCCTTGAAGAACTGATAATACACAGTCTACATAAAAACTAATCCTTCATTGACTCAAGTGCAGTTCACTTCTAAACTCCGAATTTAGTTGGGTGAGTGATTTTCAATTAAATGAAATAACTAAAAAGAGAATCCCGTAACAATTTCTCTTTTATAAGAATAAATGTTGTAAGAGGCCCAGAATTTTCCATAGCCTATGGACATCCAGTTAGTTTTATTCGAGAATCGAAACACTTTCGCAACCCCTTGTTGTGAATTATCGATGCGTAAAATATAATTTAGGAAACAAAGAAGCAAAGCCATATATTTTATATAAAGTTCTTATTGTTCTGTTCTGTGATTTTCAGTAAGCTTTCGTTAAATGAGCTCAGAAACCTTTAAGCAAAACAATTTTAAGTGTGTTCAAAATTGAAGTATATTTTTAAATTTTAAATAAAAGACATAAATTATGTAACATTTTTTTTTTTTATTGGAATTTAAAATAAAGGTTCCGGTTAATAATGAAAAAGAATATCGTTCCAGTTACCTCATCTGCTAGCTCGATGAAGATCTTTGTCTAAAATATTAAACAAAGTTGTTGGTTGGCGCAAATTTAAAAATATATCTCAAATTTAAACATCCTATAATTTAAAGGAAACAAAACCCTAAGTAGACACAAAGAAATGGTTACATCGATTCATCATGCTGATTATGATCACACATATTTTGCGGTTCCTTTATTCTTTGTTAGATAAATTCACAAACTGATTAAAGCAATGAGACTTGTGTAAATGGCTTATGTATATCTCATATCAATACAATATTTGCTCAAAAATTAATGTATCAAAACCAGTAACTGTGAAATGTCCATAATATCTTCAGAACCTTCTATGCAGAAGTATTTTTATGTAATTAAAGAGAGGAACAACTCCAAACTACACAACCACTGATAGGCTCCGTTTTGAAGTGTTCCAAATGATTATTTTGTACAATTCGATCTCATGTAAATATTGTTAAATCGTGAAATATTTTTTTCGTATTTGTGCATTCTGGGCGATTTCATGTCAACAAACAATGACCCACTTAAACAACAACCTATGTACACACACATCCATATCGACCAGATTAAACACTACAAATCACTAATCCCACACATACAAACCTCAAATAAAAAACTTTACTCTTGATGTTGATGTTGTTTCTGTTGTTGGTGCTGTCGCCTTTACTTATCTCAAATAGGAAATGTCATATATCAAACCAAACCAAACTAAACTAAACCAAACCAAAGCAAAGCAAAGAAAACTAAAAACAAAATACAAAATCTGTTGAAATTCACAACTTGAAAAGAATATTTAAATGAAGAATAATAGATCATAGTATATTTTGTGATTGAGTTAGTAGTATACTTGTGTATTTGACAACAATAACAAGAAAAGTAAACAAGAATCAATGATGATTACACAAAAAGTCGTGCGAAATGGGCAACATACAACTACAATACATTGGTAAACATAAGTATCTACATGCCACAGAGCAACTGACAAAACCAAGAGTTCGACCTTCAAGCAACACTAAAAATCCAACTTGACAATCGTCATTTCGTGCAACAATTTTCAATCATCAACACCTTATTGGGATACAAACATTAAATGGACTGTCGACTGGCAAGAGCCAATCGCATTGACAGCGACAGTGACACCAGACCAAAAGCGCAACGATATGTTAAGGTCAGTAAATATCTACTGACTCACTGGTATGGTTACAACGTTGCCGGTGGCAGGCAGACAAGTTAAATTTAGTTTGAAATACATTTAACAACTCGAATAAACAAGCTCTCGCAAATATTGACACAATTTCATGCGCCTAAGAAGAAATATTTTTCCAGCATGTTGTCGATAAACAAACAAATAAAGAAACACACAAATAAACAGAAGGACAGACATACTACATATAGACTTATAGACAGTCAGACAGTCAGTCAGACAGACCGTTAAATTGACTATGTACAACGGTAAAGATATTGACAACAAACAGTGCTTGTTGCATACAACTGACATACCTGGATCCAAAGATAATGACGCAACATTGCCGAATGTGAGAGCTGCCAAAGCGACGCTGACTAATATGACGCGCGTCCAAAACATCTTTCACTTGTTGACTCTCTGACTATCGATGTTGATGATGTTGATGACTCCCGATGACAATTCCAACAACTATATATAATGTTGATGATTATAAACGAGGGTGCTGATAAAGTTGTAGGCGCTTCTTCACTTGTTGTTCGTTGTCAATATATGAAAACTTATATCCGCGTGCTGTAAAATAAATAAGAAAAATCTTTTTTTGAGTGTGAAAAAAATACAAATCAAAAGAAAATAAACATGAAAAGATACAAAAAATACATATGTTCCACTATTGTTGTTGTTGTTGTTGTTGCAACAAACAAAAAAAACTCACTCATAAAACAACCAATAAAATAAAAAATACAATCAAAATTTAAAAAAAACTCTAAAGAAAAAGCAAAAAATCAACAAAAAAAAAAAAAAAAAAACTAATAAAAAGCGAAAAATATAATTTTTTATCTGTTAAATAAATAAATAAATAACAGAAAACGAAAGAGATACACTAGAGTATCTTTTCATCTTTCATTCATGTGTTGCTGTTGTTGCTATTTCTTCTTCTTCTTCTTATATGTTGCAAGTTGTTGTTTATAAGCAACGGAAGTGTTTTAATGAGTTACAGGAATATGCTATATTCATCACTTATGTATGTTATGGGTATGTGGGCAGTTTTTATCGGTTCGGGTCGGTTGGTAGGTCAGGTTGTAAAATATATTAGATATAAGTATCAGCAATTAATTTATATTTTTTATTATTATTTTTTACATTTTATAAAATTTTATTTTCGCAATTTTTTTCTTTTTTTTTTTTTTAATACAATACTTAAACAAACAATTTCCTTGTGTTGTAAACATAAATTTATTTATAAATTAATAGATCAATTCACACTTAATAATACTTTAAGTAAGAATAATTAAAATTGTCAAGGTCTTATAATGACATTAAATTAAATAACAAGGCTACTATAAAGATCCCTCAAATTTGATTGACATTTCAATTAAATGCTTAATTTAAACTAAGCTGAAATTTAATCTATTTTTTTGAAAAAGATTCTTTAGACGAACATGAATGTTGAAAGTCTTAACCAAACGGGAGATAAATATAGGAATTCAATATTTCTAAATTTAAATTTAATATGATTCAGTTGACCTGCTTACAAGTCATAATAATAATTAACTTTTTAAATTTCCAACAAAACTCATAAATCCACAACTGCCACTCAACTTATACATATAGCAAAATGCCTACTCACTGTGTCTTTATTCAAAACCTAATCATCATCATCATCATCAAGATCTTCAATATTGGATTTTCCTAATCATGATCTTCATTATTGTATTTTCCTAATCATGATCTTCATTATTATATTTTCCTGTATTACATATATCAAAGGCCTACTTTATCTATCTACAAATATAAATCGTAAATGGTTATAACGACATTTTTTGCATTTTGAGTCCGTTACATGATACAATACTGAAGAACACCTTCAACTTCTTCTTTGCCATCATCATCGTCATCATCATCATCCTCTTTCTATTACCAAGTTACAGGTGACTCCAGACATACTACTTATTTATTTACTTTTATTTTATTGTATTTTTATATCTTTCAAACTATTGTGAAAAGGTAAGTATTATCGCTTTGGCTTGAGGTTTGTAATACATAAAACTGTTAGTCGGATTATCAGAGTGACTTTTGTACGTAGGTAAGCATGCTCTGCTTTCATTTACTTATGAAGATGAATTTTGAATCAGACACGTTTTATACACAGTTACTGGTATGTTAAAATAAGAGTTCTACGATTACTGGAAGAGGTAGTTAGTTCCCTTACAAAATTTACTTAGATATCAATATGTTGTTCTTGAATATATTTACAAATTTTTCTTCAAATCAGTTTAAATATATTTATTTATTTTATTTATTTATTTATTTATTTATTTATATTTAGACCTAAAATAAAAAAGAGTACTAGCTACCAGGGCCTACGACTCTAGTTTAAATATATATACGAGTTTATACAAAAATTGGGCTGTGAAAGGTATATAAGTTTCGCTGAACCGCATCTTGTCTCGCGAGATGATTGTGTAATGGACTTTGAGTGTGGACTGAATTTAATATTGATTTTGTTTGAAATCTAAAGCACTCACTTCTCACTTAGTTGTCTAAGTTCAAGTTGATATTTGTTATGGCACTAGACAACAAAGTAACTTACTAAGTATAGAGATGAGCCAATGGCTAATTTCCAATAAGAATCTTTTAACTCGTTCTAGTAGTATAAGATGTTTAATAGCAATCAATACACACTTAATTTCATTGCAGTTTTACTTGATTTTATTTGTTTGCTGTCAGTCTACTAGAAGTTGTAAAACGGTCATTACTAAATTTATTACTGATAGTCTTAATTGCTCCACTTTGATTTCGTTAGAAGTTCAATCAGCATATTTATGAGATTACTTAAATTTATAGCAAGTGATTAGGTGTATTTGATGAGCATTTGAAAGAGATTACTAAAAAAAAAAAAAAAAAAAAATAGAGAGGAAGAGTTCAATTACCATAAAAGATCTTCAGGAATTGATATCACAACAAATTGAAATGGAAATACAATATTATGTTTTATTTTTTATTTTACTTATATTATATTCACACGCTTGCTTCTCCATCACCTTGAACCCTCAAATTTTTACCTATATTCATATGAAATCCCTTACTTATTGTAACTCCCACGCCATAAGGCATCTTAAAGTATTATACTTATGATAATATCGATCAGACTTATATTGTTCATTGGACAAATACCACAAATTAATCCATAAAAATAGTTCAGATTAATGAATAAAGACTCCGCAAAGTCGCCATATCAAAAATTTTTAATACCACAAATCAAAAAAATAAAAACAATCTCATATAGTAGATAGAAATGTCTGATTGACATTTAATTAAAGCGCATGCGACATTGTCGAGCACATAGTAAGTCTTAAAGATCGACAGTAGTCAGTTGATACTTCGACTATCAATGAGGACCGAAACACTGTTCAACCAACCGATCGACCGATCGTCCGATCGTCCGACCGACTGACTGATCTAACAGAAAGACAGACATCCACCCACAAGAGTCGCTTGTCTGCCTTTGTGGGATTATGCCGCTAATGCTCATCATGCATTGAGGTATTAAATCTATCTACGCATGAGATGCTGCCGTTGGGATCTAGAAAAATTGTTTTTTATGCGATCGTTTTTTCCTCAGCTATTTGTATCTGTGATTGATATGTATACGAATACGAATGGGATAGGAATTTATCAACTACGACAATCTTCTTCTACTATTGTCTTGTGCAGGTTTTGAACTTTTGGTCTACTTAACTCGAGAATTGTAGTAGATGGGAAAGAAAAATAATAATGAAACCGATTTAAATGGATTCGATATCTTGTGGTTTGGGGAATAAGCATTTTTCATGACAAAAATCTCATCATAGATGACAAGTGTAATGATGGGAATTTGAAATCGATTTATAAACCTATAGAAAGTCAACTTACCCAAAACAAGTTTATCTAATGAAGTAATTTCAGATTCTAATGCTACTAGTAATTGTATTCATTTTAAAAGTGTAGCTATTTGTAAAATGTGAGAAAGAAGAAAACTCCAGAAGAATACAAATAGTATTAAACCTGATCTGCATATACTGATGAGATCTTTGCAACATAAAGATCTTGAAGAAAACTTCAAGATTCAAAATGAAGTTTGCTATCTCTCTACAGATGCTTTAAAAATCGATGGGCTAATAAAATACTTTGCTTATCATAACCAGATCTGGTGTTGATAACAACAACTAACCTCAACCCAAAGTGATCTGGCATGAAGATCAGATCTAGTCACTGATGTAGTCTTGGTCTCGCTCTCTCGAAGAAGTTGAAACACTACTCTAGTCTATATGAAGACTATGTGAAGCTAAGTGAATCTCTCGCGTGTGCCGCTAGCGTGATTGCATTAGAAATTTAAATATTTTGACAGTTTGGCGATGCATGCATGTGGTGCGATTGCGCCTAGGGGCTGAGCTGGGCTACACTACACTACACTACACTCCAGTCGACTGAGAACGTAGTGAGTTTTACAAAATGCGATTAGCTTGATCAACTCTAGGAGATTTTTTTCACTCAGTTTTATTTGTTGTCGTCGATTGCAATTTGTTGCTACTGCGCATGCGCAGCGAAAACTAAGGCGACGGTGGCTGTGACAGAGACTTCGACTGAGCGTGGGCAGACAAGTTTCTTTGAGTCAGTCACTTTGTCTTAGCCAAGCTCTGCCAGCTGCAGGCCAAGCTCTTATTGCTGCCGTGCTGCCGTTCGCATGTCACTGAAATCAAATCAACTGTTAAAATGCTCTTTATTCCAACTTTGCTAGCTTGCCATTATAGCGCGCGGGCTCTTGAAGAGCACTAAAAGCATCAACAAAAAAACAAAAAGTGTACAAAAAACTTGACTCAGCGCAAATACATGAGTAACTCCAACGGCTTCAGCGATCACTCGAGTCATGCTCGATCCCCTCGATCGTACGCTGTGGTTTTACTCGCTGTGCGATTGCAAACCTGTCAGAGCGTTTGTTGTTTGACAACTGAAAAACGATTTTGGCGCCTACGCACCAAATTCACTATTTCACTGTTGTTGTTTTTGTTTTTGTTGTTGCTGTTGCTTTTATTATTGTTACTTTTTTATTTTTATTTTTCAATAAAGTGAAAAATGTAACAACAAAACAAGCGTAGAAATCATTCATACCCAGTTCCCTTTCTTAAATATTTACATACATGTAGTATGTATGTGAACCTTGTAAGCTCCGCTTAGGAAAATTCTTTTACGGATTTCCATTCGATGCGCTTACTCAACTCTCCCACAATCGATGGAAAAACAAAAACTTTTTTCTTTAACAATTAATTGGAAAAAAAAGATTTGTTGTCAGCGATAAATTGTGGTTTCAATGACATTGTTTGTATAGATTCCCCAAAAAAAGATTTCAGATTGTTTCTTTATATTGTGCATTTACTATTATTTCTCAACTTAGTTACCTTACAGTGAGATCGTGTTCTTTCTAGATAACTTCCGGTGGTTTCTTATTGTGACTTCTCAATACTCGTATGTGAAAGTTATAGCATATCAAAAGAAAAGAAAAACAAATTTGATTGCATTGTTTTTCATCAGGTTAAAGTAAAGTGACACTTGTACCTACATTCACAAAAAGTAAACTTGAATGGTTAGCAGGTCTTATCAACAGTGGATAGATGACAGAAATAAGTTAAATTTAAGTGTTTTGATTTTGTTATGAGATTAAGAAGTGAACTACTTATTATAGATCGTTTAAATAAACACTATTTGTTAAATAAATGGAGAGCTAAGCTAATAGTTCAAGTTCTGAGTATAGAGAATTTTTAAAAATTTTATCTTTGAACATTGAACAATACAAAATATCATAACTTTTTTTTTATCATTTTCAACTTAAAAAAATCCAAGGTATACTTATTTTCACTTAATAAAGATCAGATTATAGAGAACCTAAATTTTGCAGATATAAAGGTTTACTGGTAATAAAAAAGTTCTAAAATTCTTCTCCGATTAATTATTTAGTTACAGTAAATTTAAACTTTGAACCTTGAACATTAAAGAAGATTATACACATTTTTATGAATATCAACTAAAAAAATAAATTATCCAAATGTTTTCACTTAATAAACACCTAAATAGATTGTTAACGGTTTCTTAATGTAAACTTTTAAAATACAATAAAGACAACATTTGGCATTAAGTTGGATAAATATATAAATAAAAAATAACAAAACAAAAACAACAACAAAGTAATTTGCAGCCATTTTAAAAAACCATTCAAACCCAAACATTGCCATATAAATAAAAATCGAACAAATTTACATTTGCTATGGTAATAAATTTGCCAACATAATAGACGAAGAGATATCATCAACATAATAAATATTTTGTTGAATTGTTTTTCAACTCTCCTTTGTATTTGGAGCAAACAATCGATCGGTCAACAAGCCCTTTAAACTATATCATTATCAATTGTATATGAAAGAAAACATTAACACACATCAAGGAAAGATACTTTTTTAAAATACTTTCAGTTTCGTCGAATATTTTATACCACATACATAAATAAATATTATTGATCCAATGACAAACAAATTAAATATTTTTCTTTGAAGTCATGTAATCTTGTAGAAGAATTTACTATATATATCAACAAAAAAAAAAAACTGAATAACGCATATTGGTTTATAGGACGCAAACGACTTGAATACATTCCCCAATTGGTTTAGGGGACGCCAATCTGAATGCCAAACATGAAGAGATTATACAGCTAGAGAGAGTGATTACGCGTTAAACTCAAAGATGTCTGTCAGAATCACAAATTCTGTTGAAGGAGGTCTCCAAAATTCAATTGAGCGCCCAATACGGAAAATAAACTTTGGGGTAGAATGCAGCATAAATGGAAAAATATTCCCAGAACCCATGTTCACGAATTGATAGAAAATATGACTTACATTGTGTGCTGATATAAAATGCAATACAAGAAATTTTGAAAACAAAATAATTTTTGTCATTTTTAACAAAATGTGCATAAATCCATGTAGTCCAGGATTTTATTTTTTATTATTTCTCTCAACTTATTTTTTATTAAAGTGAATAACTAAGGAATATCTGGTATTTTGTACCCATAATTTTCTATTTAACCGTTTGCCTCCATTTATTTTATAAAGTTTATTAAGTAAAATCTTTTTTGTATTACTTAAGAAATGTAAAAAATCTCCATTCAACACATTGATTTTCTCCACCAATCTAGTCTTTTAGTTAGAGCAAACTAATCTCAGAAACAGATTAACCTATTTGAATGCGGTTTTCACTGGTGTATTGTAAGCTTCCTGTAACTTATACCGTTTATTTCATTAAAATCGAATTAAAAACTTAAAGGATATTAACTTTTGATTAATTTTTCATTCAAAGACAAATCATAATAACAAGCGTTGTTGTTGTTATTGTATTTTTTAATCAGTTCACAAACAAAAATGTTAATAGTTAGAATATGTTTTATTCCAACTACCACACAGTATCATATCAACTCTCTAAGTGAAGCCGTCTACCTCAGCTAGTCTGTCATATATCCGATCAACACAAACTAAGCTAAGAGTAGTCTAAAACAGAAATCACAATGGGATACGAGGATTCTTAACCTTACCCAAACTTTTGATATACAGAATATAAATACAATATTTTTATAAGATTTATATTTGTTAAAAAACTTTTTTTTTTTTTAGTTTAGATTATTCGTGTATAGAAGCATTTACTCCCAGTTTTCTATGAACATTGGCTGTATTACAATGTCATTTGTGTTCAAAAAATAAAGGAAATATTGTAAAAAATTTCATTTAATATCTCAAAAATACCTAAAATTAGTGTCAATTTGAATTTCGGTTGAAATATAAATATATATTAATCATTATTGCACTTAGTATTTATTGAATCTATACATCATCTATACACCTATAATGCATTACAAACAACACGAAAAAATTAAAATGTTATTCATATTATATACATATGGACTTCATAAGTTTTTAAGTTTATTACGCGTTAATTTGTTAACTTGGTTTAATCGGTTAAGTTTGCCCTTTATTTATGTGTTTATCGATATAATTTTCTCAAAACAAATCATCATCATCATCATACACATTCATACTAAATATCAAATATGTTCGTTGTTTTTTTTTTTGTTGCTTTTAAATTTATATCAACTTTGATTATTAACGGAAATTCCATATGGATTTATTCATTTCATTTCTATTGTATCTTATAACATTTTAGTATACGAGTAATATTAATATTGGCACGATGAGTATACTTAGTCCCTTATATGGTTTGAGATATTTAAATGATTTTGCTTGAATCGTGCTTAAAATGAAATGATTTAATACAAACAAAAAAACTGTAGTCATTTTTATTGTAATTTATGCAGAAATCATCTAATATAATATAATAAATAATAAGCATAAGAAATATTGTTTCATTGTGAGTGGGTGTATTATAATTAAATTTGAAGCTCAATGGGTTTTCGTAGTCTTTGACTGCTTATTGTCTGATTTAATTTTCAAAAGCATTTGAAAATTACTTTGTCTTTGTATAGATTTCTTTATTTATTTATTTATTTTATTTTTTTTTTTTTGTAGACAGGATGAGGGCATTATACAATACATTTTCTCTTTGTAATTTGGCGCTTTTGCTTAATAAATTTTTATGAAATATAATTTATGCAAATTAATTTTTATTCCTTTTTAAGTGAATCAAGAGCTATAATTGTTTTTAATAACAACGACACTTGTTAATTTGATTCGTTATGGAACTTTCTTTATGGCTGCAACATAACAACAACATATTTGGGATCCTTTAAAAAATGTATATAAAATTGAATTGAAAGTCATTTTTAGATCTAATGAAATGGGCACACCCACACAACTCATTCACTCATTCTTACTACAGAGTCACTTACCTTAAAATCAAAGATGGAAATAAATTTTATCCTTAATTTTATAGTCGTTTAAATGTCAAAACTAATCAAATGCCTTGAGTTATTTTTATGAATTCAAACACTTTATAAAATGCACTTGAACACGCGATAAAAGCAAATAAGTAAAATCCAATAATGGGGAAGGGACAAGAACCCTTTTCAAGTTTCGTTAAAATGTAACATAAAGAATCATTTGTTGAATATCAGCAGCTGAAGTAAAAGATATTTTTATTGGGCGCACGGCGACAAAAACGGATACAAAAGAAATTTATTAGCTTTCGAACGTAAAGCACAGTGCACGCGACACGAAACGAAACGAAACGAAACGAAACAAGATCACTAAGATCCCGTAGAAATCAAGATGTGCGCGATCGATTGAACGATCTATTTATCTATCTATCGATTCTCAGTAGCGAGTAGATAAACGCGCGCGCAAACTAAGCAAACGTTCGACTAAGACTAAAGTATATTGCCAAGTGAATCGCAAAATGTTAAGATCGAGGAACATTTGTTAGTTGGTTGGTAGATTGTTTGGTTGTTGTTTTGCTATATAAAAATGAAAACACTTTAAGCCATTACAGCACGAGCACAAAGCACTAGCACGAGAACACCCGAATGAGAACAAAATAAGATACTCGCACCTTGACAATTTAGCGACGAGCGATCACACAAGTTATACGATATTTGAGATACGAGTGATAGTTCTACTATTCTGTAGTATATTTGCTTCCACTCTTGTTGAGTGATGTCTGTGACACACAAATGATATGTGTGTGATCTGTGCCACTTAGGATGATGACGATGATAATAATAATGATGCTGATGATGTGTGTCTGATGTCAATGTAATGCAATTAAAACGATTTATTATGTAGTTGTAGTCACTAAAAGCTCTGATATATCATTTGCGACTTAATACAAAATTTATGTTTATCTTTAACCAATCTTGCTCGTATTCGAATCCAAACGAAACGTAACGAAACTTGACTAACTCGATTCTCCCGTCTATAGATGATACTAAGATACAAACGATCTGTATTGGTCAACGTTCAAACGCAGACTGTTGCTGCTTACTAAAAGGGAAAAAATAACAAACGAAGAACGTGAAAAAGGTGCTGCATGCCATTGCGTGAGTTAAAACGCAGCAGCGTGATGACGGATACGTTAGCAGCGAAGCAAACGTTGGCATATCTTTTATTATTGTTATTCTTCTTAGAGATACTCGTACTTTTGCTGCTGCTGCTGCTGCTGTTGTTGATGTCTGTTTAGGTGCAAATCGAGCAAAACGCGTTCAACGTTTTGTTGCCTCTTATGCAGTCAGTCAATGTGGAGGACGCCCACGTGCAATTTACTACGAAAAGCGTTGCCAGATTGGGTCCATTGAACTGAATAATCAGCAACAACATGAAGCAGCAGCAGCAGCAACAATTGTAGTTTTACTTGGCAATAAAGTGTTGGTGTCGGTGTTGGTGTCTCTGACTGGCCTCATGCTGTTACTCGCTGCATTGCTCATTGTCGTCGGTCGCTTTTAAGCAAGCTGTACAATCAATTTACTTGCGCTCCGTTGACAAGCGCTTGGCATTAGTTGTCCTACGCGTCATCTGGTACCAAGAGTATCCAATAGTACTATTGCCACTATTACTACCAATCTTGTTGTTGGCGTTGGTGGCTACTGACTATGTTTGGAGTAGCACTATCATTGGCATAACCATTTGTGCTACAGAATGATGTTGCAGTTGTTGCGGCTGTTGAGTGTCATTTGTTTGCAGAACTTAAGCTCAGTATACATACATACAGTCTTATGATGATGCAGTTGAGCCAAGAAGTTTGTCTATCAAAAAGGTTTTACATTAGTTGTATAGGTTTGCATTACTTGAAGCTATTTGCTGAAATACGCACGCCCAAGCTTTTGAGTATGTACTCTCAGCTGTCTAACATCACCGTGTCTGTCATGTACATCAATCATAGGATATTTCGTATTCTATGTTAAGATGTTTCAGTAGCGGCAAAGGTTGATGACCAAACTGAACTAGGCCCCATTTAATAGTCCTGAATTGGGAAAAAAAAGTTAACATTTAATATTTTAGATCAGTTTTGAGATATCAAGATCATCGAACTTACTACCTTAGCTTATCTGATTATCACACATAAATACTACTAATTTCTAATTCACGCACCTAAGTAGTGTATACATTTAGAAAGTGGCTCACTTTCATTGTTTTATTCCCACAAATAAACAAACGAAAGATCGAACGAAGACTGCAACATAAGACATAATTAAACGCATTCCATCTGTAATCAAATACCCCGAACGTGAAATAAACATGTTAATAATACAATTTTATGATTAATACAAAATGAGCAAGCAGCCGAAACGAAGAACAATAACAAAAACTCAGCATATGCATCAGGCACCACAGCACACCATGCAACAGAATGCTTAAGCAATGGTGATGGATACACCAAGCCCAAGCCTATATAAGCCAACGACAGAGCAAGCAATCAGAGTGCGTAGGTTGATCTGAGAGATCTTATAAATAAATCACACATAAAATAAAATTTCAGCAAGTGGTCGCTTGTCATCGACATTGTTGTTGTTGCCTTATGCTCCACCAGCACAGCCCCAAATGAAGCACAGACAAACAGACAGATTGGCAGGCAGGCAAGCAGTCTGTGGCGCATAAACAACAAACAAACAAAAAGAACATGAAATCACCACCACCGCCGCCGCTACTTTTGCTGCTGATATAGTACTACATACTATAACATAACACAATTTTCAACAGTTGCATATGGGACTGCAAGAAATTATTTCATATGTTCTGTGACACTCATGCGACATAATGATGGAAGTTTGTATGAGGCTTCTTTATGAGTTTTACTTTATTATTATTATCGTTGGCCAGACCATGCAACATCAATACTACAATACTGAGAGAGTGCAAACACTTGCCACTTGGATTGTATCCGCTTTTCAAGAGACTAAGTATAGTAGAATCGAAGTAGCTGATTCCACTGGTGGTGGTGGTAAATGCATTATTGCGCTTATAAATCGTTGCAACACTTTTAGCTGACGCGTTCCAAACGCATTTTTGCTTAGCTTAGCTCCATCATCATCATCATCATCATGACCACTATCATCATCGTCATCTATTTCATGTTTTTTGTTTGTTCATTTTTTATTTTACTATTTATACCTTAAAGCGATTTATTTTATGTGCTTTTTGGTTTTTTATTATATTTTACCAGAGCGTTTCGTGTTTTTGGTTTAATTGTTATAAGTTGCGTGCTATCGGCATGCTTAGCTGGTGGCAGCGACTGTTAAGCCATGAAGATTTGCCTTTGCCTTTGCCCCAGCCCATGCCCCTTCTAGTTTGTAAACTGCTGGCTGCTGCTGGCTGGCATGTCGTCAACACTTGATGCCACCGCTTGACATGCTGCGTGACATTTTGGACAACTTGGCTGGATGTTACTATACTTACTAGTGGCGTTGAATGCGTATCATGTGATTGAAGAAAAGATAAAGAGAGTGAAGAAAAGATATGCAACTTTTAGTGCCTTTAAGCCAACACGTTAAAAATGAAATGTTGCCAATGACTATGCACTATGGGTACTTTGAATTCCACAAAAAAAAAAAAAAAATCCATCAACCGAGTGATTGCTTTCCACTTAAACATGTATTTAGTCTCCTAAATCTATTTGACCTATTGTAAATTGGAAGGATTTATTAGCTTGCAAATTTCAATTAAGACATCGCCTTCTATAATATTTCTATAATTCATAGTTGTTGCTACTGCTAAAACTTTGTCTTTTCTACTATTTTTCGAGAAGAAATATTTTTCATTAAGTTTGTTAAAGAATGAAGGAAATCTCAATACTCTAAAAGGTGGTCCTGAAATTGGGTTTCTTATTTATCTTATCTATCGGACAATTGGAAACAAAGTCCTCTGTTTTCTTATTTTCTGAAATTTTGAACTAATATTGCATTCAAAATTGAATAGACAAGCATTTAATAAACTGGGTCTGGGAATCAAATTTAACTTCAACTTTACATTACGTACATGTAACAATGACAATGCTTATGGTTGGGATGAGATTCACAAGAAAACATTTTGTTTAAAGTTGTCCACAAAAAAAAAAAGGTTTTTCAAGAAGGTGTACATGGACTAAACCACTAGAACAGTTTAGTATTTCTCACATATGTTTGTATTTTACTGCTCTCTTCTTTCCCATTAATATTCTATCTTACTCCAAACTACGATTAAGCAAAAATTATGGTTAAACAAAATAATGTTGATCACCTACTCCAGAACAAGTTGATCCAGTCAAATAGTAAATATTATATAAATTTAAATTTACCTTCAACTGATTGTAAAATTATAAAAACTGAACTAATTAAACGGAAGTTCATAGACCACGCCTTCCTACATCATTCTGCATATTAATTATAAAGAAGACATCATAATTTGCCCTATGGAAATACCAAAAAAAATTGTCTAAATTTGGCGGCAAAAATTAAAAAATTAATAAATAAATACATAAATAAATGTAAATGCCACAAGTTTGTTTTTTCTTTTTTTTTTTAAAGGTTAATTACATAACTAAAGCCGACACTGGGCACACTTAGGCACGTTGGAATATGTTTTTGTTTTCTTAACAAAAGAATACTAAACAAATCCATTAAGCAACAGTCAAGCAAATATTCAAAAAAAGGGCGATTGCATTAATTACACTTATATTTTGTTCATATTTTATTTTTTTTTGTTTTTGTTTGTTTTTTTTTTGTTTTCGTTTATGAATAAATTAATTTAAATTAAGTCATAAAGTGACTAACTAATATATTATAATATAGTAAGTATATTATAGAAAAGACAAATATTCTTAATAGGTTTTACAAATGTTTACAACAGATACGTACATATATATAATATATATATTATAATCAGCTTATATAAGCATAGGAATATTTTTATAAAAAAATAATATGAATATTTTTCTTTTTTTTTTTTTATAAATTTTTTTTTTTTTTTCTCTGAAAGATATCGTACTAAGCTTCAAATCTTTTGATTTAGAGCTGCGCTACAGTTCGTAAATGAAAAATCAATAGAAAACGGTAGCTAAATTAAGTCATCATTTTTAATCATCTTAGGGTTGAGTGTTTTTTCTGTAGCCTAAGGAAATTAGTTTGGCTTGTCCTAAACTTGTCACATGCCGCCAACCCAGTTTAGCCAGTTTCCGATTTATCCAAATTCGCCAGTTCAATGGAGTCGGCACAACTGAAAGTACATCTACTAAAAGGTTTATAAATGGAATTCATTTTAAGTTTGTTATCTTTAAAACTTAATTAATGCATATTTGATTATTAATTAATGGTATAATAAATTAATTTTGTTAAAAGTTTTATTGATAAAAAATATTCTAGTGCCCTAGATTACCATATGCTGCCCTAGAAATCATATCAATCAACAAGTGACAATTATTTCAGTATAATTTCAATTTATTTTAAGTTTCATTCTAGTTTTTGCTGTGCTCAAAGAATTCCTTTTTTGCATTTTAATCAAAGTTCAGTCAAAGTATTTTGAAGATTTGACCTATATTTTTATACAAGCACTTTCTTATTGAAATATAATAAGAAGCATATTAAGACATAAGTTAAATTCTGAATAGAAATTAAAGTTTTCTGTTTCCTGTACCCATAATAAAATGAAGTATACAAAGCTCATAACTAAAATCACCTAAATATCGCAATGTGTTCGACGCATACCTGTACTTATAAAGCAGTTAATTGTATAACTTGATAGAACTTTTTTGTCTTCCTTGGGTATTGTCAACTTGTAGTGATAAGAGGAGGAGGCTCTGATCTGATCTGATCGTAAGAGCAATGTCGGTTGTATCTAAATCGGTAAGTTCAAAGACGAGCAAAGAACCTACAAACTATTTATAACAAATCTCAATCCGCCTTGGTTCCTGGAAATAGCTTCTATTGTCTTTTCAGTGATGTTCTACTATTAACCATTGTTAATGGAAATGTGTGTATAAATTTAGAATAGTTTCACATAATTTTAAAGGTACTGTGGTCTAGTCATTTATATAAAAATAAACTCTTAAAATGGCTTAGGTCCGCAATTGAACTAAACTGGGCTCAGTTCCTTTTTAAGTACAATACACATATAATACAATAAAGTTTCATCTAAATGGTATTCTGATTGAAAACTTATATTTAACTATTATAAAATAAAAAAAATGTATTCAAAAGATAAATAGAAGATTTTTCTGTTATATAAAAATTACAAATTTAACATTCATAATGATTTCCATAATTTTCCATTTAAGCAACTCACTCTTAATTTTTCCCACAAATTTCTATGCAAAATTTGTTCTAACTTAAAATATCTATAAAATCATCAACTTTATGTGACAAGTGTGTGAAAATGGCTCAAAAAAAAAAAAGATCAATTCAAAAGTTAAAACACCAAAAACTACGTCAACTTACTTCATGCAAATCATCGGCGATGTTGACTTCTCTGGCGGCACTCGATGTTGTTTCGTTTGTGGTTTTTGTTCCTGCTTCTGCTGCTGCTGTTGCTCATCTTTAAGTATGCACTTTGTGGCTCCACTGACTACCGGCGATACTTTTGTTGCTGTTGTTTTGTCATTGACAGAAACACTTGTTTCCTCTACTCCATCGCCACCACCACTACCGGGACCATAACCATTGACAGTAAGTCTAACCGCATGCGTTGACACAGCGGTTGACTTTGTCGGCATCTTCCCATTGCCATTTGTTGTTGCTTTTTGTTGTTGCTGGATTAACTGATTCGATGAATCCAAACGATGTGAAAGTGATGTATGTCGATTATTGACAGACTAAGTAACAAAATAGAATAGAATATAGAACAGAACCGAACCGAACATGGAATTGAATACAAAATATTGTGAGGAAATTACAATTTGTGTGCTTTGTGTTTGAGGTTTCCCCCACATTGACTTACCACATTGTTGTTATTGGTATTCAAACGTCCACGTATATTATATAAACCATAGACTAATGGATTCATACACGAGTTTGTCGAAGCAAAAATGAATAGAGCTTTTCGTACCAAAGAATTTATACGATCCACTGATGATTTATCAAACCAATACCACATGCAGATTATATAATATGGAGTCCAACAAATAATGAAAACAATCACTATTGTTATGGTCATCTTGAGTGTACGCTTCTTGGCACGACCCAAGACATCATCATTCGAACGACGGAAACGTTCAGCGATGATATCTTTTAGTATACGTTGACTCTTACGATAGATTTCCAAATAGATGGACCCATAACAAAAGATGAAAACGATCAAAGGAAAAGCATACATAGCACACATCGTAGCAATTTGATAGATAACTTTATGTATCTCATTCATGAATGAATGAAAGGTGACACATTGAAAATAGCCCTTGACAACGGGATGTTCCTCCAAATGAAAAAGAAAAGCCTAATGGAATCGAATCATATTTAATAAGTAGAAATAATATGTAAACGTTAAGTACTCACTTGTGGTACACTACAGATTAGTGAACCCAACCAGGCGCAAGCCAACATTATGCGTCCACGATTATAGGAACGTTTGAGCGGCTTCAATATCGCATAATATCTGCAAAAATATAAACCAAACCAATTTAAACCATTTGAGGAAGATTGACACATCACATTTATCGACAACGATCACTTTTCGCCATTAGCGTCTTTCGATTCATTCATTCAACTACTTTAGTTTATCTCTTTGTGTGTCAATGTATTGACATTGCACTACTCACCTGTCAAGCGATATGCAAACCATGACAAAACTCGAAAGATACAGTCCAAAGACACGAAAGACACTCATCAGCCGGCACATGAGGTCTGTGGAACGCCACTGCACAGTCCATGCCCACGCGATCTCAAGCGGCATCAACATGAAAGTCACCATTAGATCAGCAATAGCCAAATGCATTAGCATAATGTCAATGCGTAAAGGACCACGCAAGCGTCGCTTTGTCAATAGATAGAGAACAGTGCAATTGCCGATCGATGAGATCACAAAAAGTATACTAAGAAATGATAAGTACAAGTAGAAATAAAGAAAGGAACATGATCAGAAAGTGCAGATTGGTTGCTTCATTTTTAGTAGGTTAATTGTCCCATTTAAAAAGTGCTTAAATCAGCGTGTACGTAACATTTACCAATTAGTATTTTAATACTATTACGTATACGCTGATAAATCTTAAATAACTAAAATGCCAACTCAACACTTTTCTTCTGAGAAAGTTACATTTCACTACGAATAGACTCTATGTGAACGTGATCAATCGTTTCATGGTTCAAAGAGGCATCGACTTAGATCCACTACAATCTCAAACACAAAACACAAAACACTAGTCGCAATGATTCTGAATGTACAACTTAATGAACTTTTTACTGAACCCATAAGCACAAATTCCAAAGCTAGAAATCAGTCAGTTGGTTAGGCAAACCATCTCACCAGCCAAACAGACTATCAGACAGACAACTGGACAAAAACTGCCTAGCTCCCAGTCTATATAAACTCGAAATCACTCACTCGTACATCATTAATCGAATTACAATATTATTGTATACGATTTTTGTTGTTGCCTCTATGTATACATAACACCTACAACTTGAGATTGAGAAAGCACAAAATAAAAAAAAAAAAATAATATAAATAAATATATATAAGTATAGTGTAATAATTATATTTATAAACTAAGTTGAACTTATCAGTATAAAAAGATAAGAACAAAAATCGTATTAGACATGAGATGGAGAAGAGACATCTGATGATGGGTGGATGGATGGATGGATGGGTTAAGAAAGTACTTATGTTAATCCGACTTACCTATAAACGGTTATTGACAAACGGTGTCCATCGTTGAAAATCATATCCTTTGATAAATGCATTGTACCATTTGTACTATTCACATTTGACCAATCGGGCAAAATCCGATGGTCGTAGATCTTTTCATTGATTTCATCTGACTGCGGCATTATGCCTTCGATGCTTTGTGCGACTTCAATTGTAAAAATTTTCTTAATTGCCGCCAAATTATATTCTCTCTCTTTATTGACTATTTATTGTAGTATTTCACAATAAATAGTAATTATATAAATATTTTTATATTTTGATGATGATGATTTCTTTAGATAAACTATTTTTTGGGGGAATGTCGGGGGATTTTGATATTTTTCTTCAATACATTCATTTGTTTGCGTATTTCCTTAATTATATGGAATGTTTGCTCTCTTTATATAAAAATGTATTTAATATTTTCGATGAGTTTCTTAATCCATTTTTATAATTTTTTGCCTTGCTGAATCCAAAATCCTAAAACGGAAATACATACTATTAAAGTAAAAATATAAATGTAAAAGTAGTTCACGAGGTTTGTTTAGAAATTAAATAAAATAAAATAAAGGAAAGAATGTTGTATGTACGAGTATATCCATTGATTTGATTTGGATCCACAACATTGAACTTATTATTTGGCGTCCAAGTATTGAATGCTAAATATATTTGAGAACATTCTTAGTAGCCGCAACGTACTAGAACATGACTTCTGGAAATGTGAAAATGTGAATAAATGTCTCATTCATCAGTTAGCTATAGACCGATCCGATAGATCAGACATAGCTAAAAATTGATGAATGTACAACTATGTTTTCAGACATGTTTACATCCACAACAAAAACGAGAAATATGGTAAGAGTATGAAGCATCAATCAGTCTAATGTAACCAACCCATGATATTACAAAATTCTTACTTACTTTTTTAACTCACACCGATATGGTATTTGTTTTCATACCCTTCATACACAGTTTAAATGTTATAATATATAATATAATATGAAACTTCTTACTTATTTTATTAAAAAAAAAAGATTTGCGAAATCTCATTAGTTAAGTAGTCAAATTAGTGTAGGGTTGAGACTAGTCACCTCATCACTGCTGCTCTAATGGACTCTTTGTAACATACCCCAGCATTGTAGTCAATTCTTTTAGTTCTAGTAACCTTGTACATTATTTGCAAATCATCAATCTAACAATTTGTAACAAAAATATATATGTTTTGTTTTAAGTTTATTTTTTAATAAAAACGGTTTAATATGTGTAAATAGATTTATGGACGAGTTCTACAAACACATTGAATGGAAACTTCACAAAAAGAAATATCATTACATCCAACACCAAATAATTTTACTGATCAGACAACAAAGTAAATTATCGCATGGAGAACTTTTAAGATTTTTTAGTTAAAAAATGAAAGTCTATTAAACCATAATCTTCAAAGGAACACAAATGGAGTTTTATTGACCGAAAAACCAACTTTATTTCTTTAACTATAAACTGAAAACTTGTCAGTATATACCTACTACTATAATCAGGATAATAAGATTACTATACGAGGATTAATGGAATTGACTTAATTCTTCATATAGCGTTAAGAACCATCCTTCATCACCGTAAAAAATTGGTACATTGAATTCAATCGTGTTCGATATTCGTTCCAGGACAAATTCAGTGAAGGTCGTCCAACATAAATTGTTTTGCCAGAAAATATCGATGCTGTGCATGAATTGATAATGCAAGATCGTTATGTGATATACCGTGAGATTGAGGCATCTTTGGGCATTAGTATGACAAGCAACAATAAAATATTACATAATCATTTGGCTTGAATACAGATTTGTTCACGTTGGATTTGGCATAATCTGACAAACGCTCAAAAGAAAGCTCGTGTCGATTGGTGCAAGGAAATGTTGAAAAAAGATGCATCAAAAGCTGTGTAGAACATCTATACAGGTGACGAATAATGTATCTTTGCATATGAGCCCGAAACAAAACAGCAATCTACTGTATGGGTCTTCAAAGATGAGCCAAAAGTTATTCAAGGAAGTAGCATTTCGAACCAAATGGTTGCCTGTTTCTTCGTCATTACCGGTCACATGGCAGCACTGGCATTAGAGTAATGCAAGGCAATCAGTTCTGAATGGTACGCTACCATTTGTTTACCAGAAAAATTTAAAAAATCCAGAAGAAAAAACTTTTTTCATTATGATAATGCGAGCTCCTATAAATCGGCTCAAACAAAGGAATTCTTGAGCAGCCAAAACATCGAATTGATGGGTCATCCACCGTACACCCCTTAGTTACCATATAATAATTTGTTTCTATTCCCGGACATCAAAAATAAATTATGTAGTTAACGATTTTTGACACCCGGAGAGCGGTTGTTGCAATCAAAATGCATATTTTGAAGTTACCTCTATCGGAGTGGAAAAAGTGTTTCGAAAATTGATTCAACGCATGTATATTGATCTTCATGGAGAATATTTTGAAAAACAATAAAACCAATTTCGATCATAAATATTTGTTTTTTCATTATTAGGCCAGAAATATAAATAGCAACCCTCGTATATAGCAATAAAATAAATTTTAGCTACAATAAAAGTTCTTTTAGTATAAATGATATTTCCAATTTTTAGTCAATCAAATACCACATTTTGTATTGTACGAAAAGTATAAAATGTTCAACTAAATCGATGTCAATGTCTCATTTAAATAAGAATTATCATATTTATAGATTTCAAAGAAATCATCTTTGATGCTCCTAATATGTTTTTCATTTTTCTATAATATTTTGTCTGATTAGTTTAAATAGACTGAGTGTGTGGTGCATCAAGAATAAGAAAGAACATCAATAAGAGACATATAAGAGTGTGAATAGTAAGTGCATGATGATGATGATGTTTAGGAGGAGAAGAAAATAATAATTAAAATAAAATCTTTTTAAATCAAGATTATGAAAAAAACATTGTTGCTATTAAATTATTGTGTTGTTGTTGTTATTGCGGGTCTTGTTTGTGACTTTATTTGTTGATGTACTATGTAACTTATTTACTTATTTATAATTATATTATAATTTTTTTTTTTTTTTTGTAATGAACTTATTGTTTATTTCATTATTATTTATTGTGTTTCTTAGTGCGAGTGTATTTTTTGTAATTCCATATACATATTTATTTCTATGCTGGCAACGTTTGATTAGATGAAATTAGTTCAGTAAATGGATCATAGTGTCAACATACAATATTTTATTTCAATATTAGAAAGAATTTTACCAAATTTAAAACTCTCCTGATTTCCAGTATTTTATTTATTTAAGTAAATGTTAGCAAAAAATGTGCCATTTCTTTTTCCTCACATGATTCTTCTTCTAACAAAAATGAGCTTTTGGTAAGTGCCTTTACCGTAATATACGAGTACATACTCGTATATCTTGAGGATGCAAAAATGTTCACTTTTTTCTAACCATTTACCGGTTTAGACACTTACAATGATAACACTTTCACTCACATATATCATCCCATGTAATTGTTAATTAATCCAGTTTCAATTAATCAATTTCTTAACTAGAGAGTTGGATTTGTTCTTCTAATCAACTTAATTATTGTATGTACTTATTTTATTAATTTTGTTTAAGATTCTCTTTATAAACACACAATCTTCTTATATCATATTCTAGTATTCTATGGTAATAAATTTTATTGGAAGTCTCAACTTTTTTTTAAATTAATAATTTCTTAATCAATTAATTAATTTGATTAATTTAACAATAACTAAATTAATCATAAATAAAATAATAATTTCATAATTATGATTACTATTTCAATTAAATTGATTAAATTCATACATCAAAAACACTTTGTCCATAACATGATGACTTAGTAGAAGCTCTCGTTCTTGGTTTCCCTCGGCAAAAAACAAATAATGGAATCAATTTCGCTATCTTCACTACCAGAGTCATAATTGAAATAAAAAAAAAAAAACTCTTAAAGCCTCTGGCATTTCTGATAAATCTTACTAAGGACTGATTTAAAAAAGTTTACTCACTTCTCTTAATCAACGGCAGTTTTTCTTAAATCTTTTAGTAAAACTCAAAAATATTTACCCCTAAAGATAAAGCAAAAAGCTCCTAAAATTGCCACAACTACTTGGTCATACATAGTTATTAGTTAATTTTCAATTATTTTAAATTTGATTATGATTTTTAATTAATCGTTAATCAAACTTTTTGATTGAAAATCATTAATCGTTAATCAGATTAACTTCACAATCTTAAACATTTCAGAAATTAACAAAAATATGTCTTAAAACTTCCTTAAGTGCCGCATTATAGGGAAACCTATACCTATAATACAATATATTAGCATGTGTCTTACATTTTCCTTTGTTTCTTCAGTTTATATCACAGATGGATATTCTTATTCTTATTAAATTATGGATTAGTATTTTCCATGATTTATTTATTATAATGGTTATATTACACTTAGTTTTGTCATTTGCCACCTGTTCAAGAACATGGCTTAATCAGGTTCTGTCTCGATGTGATCAATAAAATATTGTTGTTGGAAAAGATTTTTGAATTTATAAAATGTTTTGACAATTTTGAAAAAATATATATTTTCAAATACAAACAAACATTCATTTATATGTTACACGTTCATTACAACAAAAAAAAAAAAAAAAAAAAACATAAAATTGTTCATATACTTATATCGCATATATTCTATTAACCATGAGTAAGCACGGAATATTGTTTGAAGAGAAGGGCAATACACACCGCCCTAGTATTCTCAAAAGCAAACCAAAAAAGAAAACGGATTTTAACA
The DNA here is from genome assembly GCA_035041805.1 of Amiota mariae. NCBI lineage: Eukaryota > Metazoa > Arthropoda > Insecta > Diptera > Drosophilidae > Amiota > Amiota mariae. The sequence continues at coordinate 17,049,633 of JAWNKV010000370.1, read as the reverse complement.
GATTCAAGCGTTTTCGCTTCAATGAAACAAATGTTAAGGAAACAAGTCAAATCAAAGGAGATCGAACATATGGCCTACAGTATGTACATTCATCGAATACACCATATCCGCGAGTTGATCGCGGTATTGATTTAAGGAAAGTTAGTAATTTGCTAAAACAATCTATGGACGTCAAAGTTGGGACCAGTGTTTCAAAATTGCAATTTAATTTATCTGGAGATCAGATGTCAGTACCTCCAACGCCAACTCCATCATGTCATTTGACATTTGAGGAACGTCGTCGTCAATTCGATGAAGGTGAATATTCAATAACACGTGGTAGACCAATGTCAGACAAAAAAATGATGCCAATATCACTTAAACATGATTTTCATCAATTTAATTGGAGTGAAGCTGATTATTCCAATATACAAAGACATGCAGGATCTCAAAATTTACATAAACTTTTCAAGTAATAAATATAATAAAAAAAAAAATAATAATTAATATTTGTATGTCGACTTATTGGTACACATATGTATCTATGTATATTTACATTTTATAATTATTACTATTTTAATTAAATGTGTTTTCTGTTTTGTCTATTATTTTTATCTTCAGCACTTCTACAAATTGTTTCTTAGTAATCTTTTGTGTTTTGTGTGACTTTTCACCTTTCGCTCTGCTGCTTTTACTGATCAAAGAAAAAAATTATTAAGTTTTGTTTATATCATAATTTTCATTAATATCATACAATTATATACGCATACATATAGGTATAAATATACATATATATACACACTGACATAAACTTTTATATAGATGAAATACACACTTGAACTTGGAATTAATGTTTTAATTAATTTTCATTACAACTCTTTCAATTAAAAAGTTAATAAAACAATGAAGAAAATATAATAGAAGGGAAGCAGAAGATTTTCTTTGGGCCATTGAGAATAGTATTACAAAATAAACACAGAATTACATACGCATATTTATTTACACTAATAGTGTAAATGGGTTTCATCACTTTGGTGTCTTGTTTGTAACACATAAAAATGAAAGACATGAGGAAATGTGTCAAAGATCCCACAAATGGAAATAAGCATTGTAAAAAGGTATCGAATCAATAAAGTCAAGTCCATTATTCTTTCATTAGATTTACTGCATGATGTAGCCCCCATATAAAATTGATTTTTACATGATTCATGCATCATCATCATCATCTTTGAAATCATCTATGTATGTAAGTAGTAATATTTATTAAGATCAAAGGTAAATTTTTTGACAATATAAATAACATATTCGAAAATAAGATTAAATGGACCAATAGTTCATATGTCTTATACGTATAAAATTGGATTTATGTACTACGTATGTCTGTTCACTATGGACTCTGAAAGCACTGTACCAATTTCGATGAAATTTTCAGTGAAACTCCAGCATAGTCTATCCTTCCGGTACAAAGCCGGACCGAGTGTGCTAAGCTTTTATATAAATAAAAATGAAATACTGTTCATTGGTCATTGCATCGTCTAACCAAATCAGATTTTCATGAAAAAAAAATCTACCGGTAAAGTCGGAATTGGTGAATCAAATTTACTTTTAAAGCATAGAGACATATCTTAAAATCAATTAAGTTACCGTTGTCAAACATCTCTTGCTGATTGTTTTTTACAACGGCGGGAAACAAATTGAAGTCATCAGTTTTGTGGAAACATATGAAGACAATCAAATCAAGTATAAACATAAGTATGAAGTTGTAGAACAACCAATCTGGAGAAGTATTTTCAAAACAAATGCTGAACACAGGCAATGGCAAATTAATTTCAGTTCGTGATTTATTTCTTTGGGAAAAATGACACCAGTGAAGCGTCGAAATATCGGTTAGCTGTACGTGCAACGCAAACCAAATACTACTACGCAATGCACCAATCTTAAACGATGTAGCCATTTTAATGATTGAAGATGAAGTTGAAAATTACAATATTAGAATAATGCGTAGAATCAATACTGTGCAAACCATACAAAACACACATCGGTCATATGACTTATTGCAATATCTACTAATTTTTTGGGATGGGGAGGTAGGACAACGTATATATAGTATTTATATTTTTTTTTTCTACTTGATATCAATTAAAAATTACATTACACAAACATTGGGTAGTTAAAATGCAATTAAGCTTTTAATGAATAGAATTTTATATTATTTTTTAGACATTTTTGTTCCATGTGGATTTATCGAACCTATATTTGTTATAGGTATGCATGTATTTATATCTTATACTAGTATTGTAAAATGATTTTATCTGATTCCATATTTCTGTTTCTATTTGTTTTTATTATCTCAAAAATATTTGTCCCGGCGTGCTTTGCTACGTACCGGCAAAGTTTTATCAAAATCGGTTTTGGACGAGAATGATATTTATTTTATTTTGTTGTGATTCACAATTCAAAAATACAATAGAAGTTTGACAAAGACTATTTGATTGATTTGAAAATATGTCCTTAAGCTTTATATGCACAATTTGATCCACTAATTTCGACCGATTCTGTTAGTCGATTTTGATGAAATAAAAGCTTTATCTGTTTCTGTGATTTTGTATTGAAAACTTTTACATTTTGATATAAAATGCAAAAATTTGAGGTTTGAAAGGTATTTAAGCGTCGGTGAATTGAATTTAGTATTTTGTTTTAATTTTTTTTTTTTTATTCACTTTAATCCTTGAACAACAACATAATGTTTTCATATTTTATGATTTTCTGTTCTTTTTTTATTTCTATTTATTTATTTATTTATTTACTTTATAGTACTATTTATTTATTGTGCCTTTTGAACTTGTTGATGGCGTAAATATTTGTTTCAAAAATTTTATTTAATTTTTATTTGTATTTTTCCTCTTTTTCTTGTTTGTTTCATTCTTTTTGAATTTGTTCTCTTTTGTTGCGCATTTTCTAAACACGCGCAAATTACGTGTTCAAAAAAGAAAAGTGCTCGTTATAACAACATCAATAAAAAAAAGAAAAGAAAGGGGAAGGCAAAAAGAAAATTAATTGAATTCAATTGAGAAACACTTTTTCTTTTCTTTTCATTTCTTTTATTTTCTTTAATTCGCTAGAACACATTTCTTCTTCTTCGCTTTTCACTCTCTGTTTCTTTATGTTTCCTTTTGGTCTTACACTTTTTATAGCACATCCTTTTTATTGTCATCAAGTATACGTAACGTATGTAATTAGTTTCGTTAAAACGCGCGCGTTGCTTACACGTCTTTTATTATGTTTTCTTCGTTGTTATCATTAAAGAATATTTGAAATAAATGGGAATGAATGAAATGAATACTAAGACAACGACGACGACGACATCAAAGTCTTAGTACCTACACCGTTGCGGACGCGTACCAGACAGGAACTAAAGCATTGAAGATGATTCTTTTGATGATGGGTGCTACTACTTACTACTGATGATGATGATGAGGCGTTCGCTGCCTGCTGCTCTTGCTGCTGGGATTATGTACATATTATTGTTGTTGTTGTCGTCGTCGCAATTGTCGAATCGCAATCGCTAACAAAAACTACACAAACAACACAAAAAGAGCAACAAAAACAAGCCTCGAATAGATTCAAACTGATAATCGATTCTGTATTTTGTTAATAATATTGTATGTACTAACTACACACGATCTTAAATATTTTTATTATATTTTTATATAGTTTTTTTAATTTGTTTTTTTTTTTTTTTTCACACAAACACAAACATGTGCAACTAGATCAAAAATACCGTTACTTACACTTAATCACTTACACATTCACAATCACTCATACAATCACACTGTTGCTTAATGTATTCTGTATTAGTGTTGCCAATGCCTGCGATTAAGCTTCACTGATAACGATAACGTTGAAAGAGATGCAAAGATGCTGGTGCTGCTTGATGGTGGCTGCCTGCTGACTGCTGCCTGCCTTCCTAATCACAATGTTTGATTGACCTCAATTTCAATGTGTTTGTGAGTGAGTGAGTACTTTACTAATGTAGTAAGTACTCCCGCATACAGAAAAGCAAACGAAAAAGAAGAAAAAAAAATGTAAGCGCGAAAATAAATAAATAAATAAAACAAAAACATGAGTATATAATTAAGATTAATCAAAGAAAAATCCTCAAGAAGTCAAAAAATTCGTCTTAATACATATTTCATATCAAAGTTCAGCAGACGCCGACAATCGACATTGTTGCCTCCGTCAGTTGTTGTTACGGTTGCTGTTGTCATAGTCAAGGGGTTCTTAAGCTTATTATGTTTATTAGGGAGCGGAACATATCTCAATTCTATGATTTTGTACTGTTCTTTAAACTTAATAACTGCCTCATTTATATCATAAGCCAGGCATAAGTATTGATCTAAGAGCTCCATTTTCTAAACAAAAAAGTTTATTGAGCCTACAGAATTGATTTCATTCGATTTCATTTTCTTGATTTTATATTTTTTACTAATGTTTTTGTAGAAATTTAAGAGTTTTATCCCGAATGGGTGAGGTGTCTTCCTTTGCCGGAAAAAACGCTCCTTTTCCTTTTAAATTCTTTATTATATAAAGAGCGATGAAAAATTGATTAAATACGAGAATAACCAAGGCGAATTATCATGGTCAAAGGACGGTGACAAACAACTTTAAAGCCTGAATTGACAACAAAAAAAGTAATGGAAGAGAATTGTCTATTACGAGCTGCTCCAGCCTGGTGAAACCATTAATTCGTTTCTGTACTGCTCACAACTCGACCGCTTAAATCAAGGAAAAGCGACCAGGAGTTGTGTAACATCATGATAGGATACACATCTTTGATGACTCAAAACAAATTAACGGAACTTGGTTGGGAAGTTTTGATGCACCCATCGTATTGTCTACACTACCATTTGTTTCGGTCTCTGCAAAACTCTCTTAATGTTAAAAAGTGGTCGGTTGAAGAACTGCTGAAAATCACTAGGAATACACACTTTAAGAACCACTGTCATAGACTATACTACCTAAAAGACCGACCGCCCATCCGTCCGCCTGACTGCCTACTGCATGTTTTTGGCTACCGTTGTTGATTGTCTCGTGTTTGCGGCTTATCAAAAAGAAGGCAAAGGCAAACAAAAATATTTATATTATACTTAATACTAATATATCTATAAATTTATATTCTCTCTACTTTCATCGTCACTTCAATAAATTTTAATGTTTACTGTAGTAAGTAGTATATCCTTCTTATTAGATTACTTACGTGCGTAAACGTAAGCGCGTCCTTTATGTTTGGCGACTTCTTTGGTAATGCGGCAACTCTTTCTGTTTACGACAAGTTCAAGTGCAAAAGTTCGCTTACGAATACTTTATTATTTTTTTTACTATATTTTTGCTATTACTGTGTTGAGGTTAAGTAAAAGAAAAAAAAATGGATAAATGACATTAGTCCATACACGCCCCCTTTTCATGTCAATGTCAATGTCAAAACAAAAATTAAACGCAATAATGTATTTGTTAAAAACTTCGTAATTGTTACCTTTATGCGTCGCCATTTTGCTATTATTTTGACATTTTGGTTTATTGTACTATTGTGTTTAGTTGAGTTTGATGTGTCAATGCAATTCTTTACAAACAATAAACAATACAATTTTGCTATTGTTAACATTTTGTATTCAACATTTTAACAATAAAAATAACAAAAACGGCAATTTCATTATCTGTCGTATCAATGGCATTTCATTGCTTTTTTTCACTTTTAATGAGTTCAAATTTGTCCTTAAATGAAAGTTTTAATGTAAAAGTAACTGAGGGATATTATGGATAATGATAATGGTGGTGGAAAAGTTTGAAATTGTGTGTTTGCGACAAAAGTCGCTATCAAGATGCACTTGTGCTGATAAGGTTCACGATTTCATATACCAGTTGATTTGTGATTTACATGAGATTGCGAACAGCTGTGCACAAATTAGTGAAACGACAGAAAGGACATTGAACAATGGACTCAGAGGTCAACTTGGCATAAATCAGCGTACTTTTATTGAACAAAAGATTTTACCTTGCCCTTGATGCAATAGTCCTCTCACAATAATGTTTAAATAATGTTTCTTCAAATCTTGTCTTCCTCATGAATTTTGTTATAAAATAATTATCATTGAAGTTTCTACCTTTGAATATGAAAATATTTGAGATTTGTTGCATCAAAATGCTGTGAAATGGAATTTTTAATGACTTTTTCATTATTTTCAATATAAGTGAAAATGTTTGGTATGATTCACAAACCACTTAGATTAAAAAAATATTCTAAAAATTAAAGATTTCCTTAAAATTCTAGCCTCTGAACATTAAAACATCTGATATCTGTAACATTAAAATCTTTGTTAACAATTTTTTACAAAAAAGTGAATGTATTATTTTATTAATCTTAACATAATAATAGATTATTTTTACTCCATCATTAATTAAAAAATCAAAACCTTAAAATTTTAAAATTTAACGTTCAAAGGTATCTTTGCAACTGCTGGCACTACTTTTATGCAATTGGCAGCACTTATCACATTTAAGGGCTGCCAAAACGATTAGCAACTCGATTACTAAGCTATCGATAAGTTTTGTGTCATCACTATTCCGTTCAGCTATCTGTCTAACTCCATTCAATGTTTCTACAAATCATTCTGCCTCACATAACTTCAAGGTACATGTTAACTCAATGTTTGTCACTTAAAATAATATTAAAGAAAGACAAAAAATGGTTTAAGTCTTTGGTAAAAATGTGTACAACAACCAGATCGGTCAAAAGGGCTTAAGTCTTGAGCCTTTGGTTTAAGTCAAGGGTGCACAGGTGCGGCAAGAATAACAGAAAATAAAAAGAAAATAGAAAAAAGTTAACAAGAAATATAGAAAAAGTATAGAAAATAAAAATAATAAAGTGGAGGGGGATAGGGGAATGAATGGAGAAGGAAGTAGCTGTACCTCAAATACTAGAGCTGTTAAAAAAACCTGAATGCAGTTTTGGAATCAATTAATTCGAATTATTAAACAACCATTAAAATATTTTATGCAACAAAAATGTTGTTGACCAGTGTTGTATTAAAATTTAAATAATAATTCGCTTTATATAACTTTTATTTGAATTAAGTATTCAAGTTAGCAAAATACATATTCAAATTTAAGCGTATGCCCGATTCATACTGAGCATAAGAAACATTTTCTTGTAAGCAGCTCAAAAAGTTGTTACATTTCTACAAAAACAACAGGCAAATTACCGAATTTCAGGGTTGCTTTGGGTATTTTGGTCAACATTTTTTCTTTTGCAAAAGTGAAAGCAAAAAGTTTTTGATCATGATCACCTTATTTTGGTCATTCTCAACAATAAAAAAATAAATGAAAAAGGTAGCTGCAATAATTATTTGCATACACTGCGTATTGTTATCAACCATGTATTTTCCACAAAATGTCCAATTTAATTATCACAATTACCGACACAACTTTCCATTTGTATGTAAAACCAAAACAAAAAACAGCTGTTTTTTCAAGCAAAACTTCGGTGTGAACGTTCGGTGGAAAAGCAACAATTTTAAAGCAGTGTAAATCGTGAATTAATTTTTCTTAGAAAGTGGGCAGTTTGAAATTGTTGTAAATCGAGTTGACATCCCCGTTTGGATTTTTGTACGAAAAACATAAACAACAGACAAAGGCAGGCACGTGTTGCTGAAATATTGTAAATTTATTAATATAAAAATGTCGCGAAGATCAAAAAATAAAACAAAAACTGTTGCAGAAAAGGTTAGTGCATTACTTGCACATCCCAATGGAAGTGATAGCAGTGAAGATTCCGCTGATGAAGCCACCGCACCGCGTATTGAAGATTTCGATGAAAATGAGTATGAGTTGCCGGATGGCAGAAGCACAGAAATTCGCAAACGAAATGTAAAATTATTATCAGAACAAAGCGCACGATATAAAGGAAAAATAGTTAGTCGTAAGGATTTAGAAGAAAGTGATGATGATGATGCAGAAGAAGGAGAAACCAGCGATAGTGAAGCAGAAGCATATGAGCCAAGTGATTCAGAGAATGAGGAGGAATTAACCGCATTCGCGAATAAACTAAAAGGTGCTAGAGTAAATCCAAGCAATGGCAATAAAGAAGAAAGTGATGAAGACAATAGTGATGACGATGAAGACTCACAAGGTGAATATCTGCGAAATGGGAACGGAGCAATTATAAACGATGAGGATGAGGAGAGTGGTGATTATGATGATGTATCTGGTGATGACGACGATGATGAATCTGGTGATGATGACGATGATGTATCTGGTGATGATGACGATGATGAATCTGGTGATGACGATGATGATGAATCTGGTGAAGATGATGAACAAAATACTTCAATTATTAATCCAAATGACGTCGTATCCAAACAAAATCATCAAGCGGAACTTCAGAAAGGAGTTTCCGTTCAAAATCAGCTACAAATTTGGGAACGTCTACTCGAACTTCGAATCAATTCACAAAAACTTCTTAATAAATCAAACAAATTGCCAACTCCTGAAGTGTTGCAAGATCAACGTCAGGAAAATAAGGAACTAGACGCCGAAATGAAGACGGCACAAGAAGGTGTTGGAAAATTAATGAAACAATTGCTTGAACTTCAAGGAGCACTGACACATCAAAATAGTGAAGTAAGAAATGCCCTTAAAGAATCCCAGAAACGTCCATCACCTTTTACAGGTGACTCACCCGATCCTAAACGTTTGGCAACGCATCTGCAAGGGCAGTTTGATGAATTCCGTACATATAGAAACTCTGTTCTGTTGCGTTGGGACGATCGGACAAGACTTCTAACACCCGGGGCAGGAGCAAAAAAGAAATCAATGCAAGAAGATTTTGATATTATAAAAAAGATTGAGAATTCATTGGCTAATCGCAGTACACTGATAGCCAAATCTCAAACACTGAAGAACAACACAATAAATGCTGCACCAAAGGAATTGAAAGAAAAGGATGGAGAAGCTCAAGATGATTTAAATGAGCAGCCAACATCGTCTAATGATCACCTTGTAAATGTCTATGATGATAGTGATTTCTATCATCAACAATTAAGGGAATTAATTGAATATAAAGCAAATACAACAACTAATATTAGCGAGATAACAAAACAATTTGTTGAACTTCAAAAATTACGACAAAAAATGAAGAAAAAAGTAGACACTCGTGCGAGTAAAGGTAGAAAAATACGGTAAGCTATTAATATAATTTGTATTTCAATGTAATCATGATGTTACTAATACTTTTATTGATCCTTTCAGCTATGTCGTACACAATAAACTGATAAACTTTATGGCTCCAAATGAAGCTTCCGATTGGACAGAAGAATCGAAAAATGAATTGTACAGATCACTTTTTGTGTGATGTTTGAATTTTGTTGTTAAAATAAAAATGATCGCTTTAAGTGATTTTTATAAAGATTTTAACAGTCTTCTTAAAATTTGTATACAATAATGTGGTCCAAGTCATTCGAAACGAAATCATTATAATGATTTTTATTGAAAATTAAATGAGTCTTAATTTTATAGATATGTTATTTGTATATACCAAAGTTGTATCGTTTCGATCAATGTCATATTACCCTCATATCCATCAAGCGTTTCAAATCAAGTTTTTGTAACTAAAAGCTTTTCCTATTTTTAATTTAGTCAAATGCAACTTAAGGAAAAGATGTTAGATTATCCTTTACATTATAAATATTTAAAAGTTCGAACAATTTTTTTCATCACATGTAGAATATACATATGTAATTTATCATAGTTTGTAACCTCTTCCTTATATGATGACTGCTTCTTTTGCCAAGACTTAATTTGTATTTAAAGTGAAATTAATGTTACTAGATTATGAGTTCAAGATTTTATGTGGTCAATTTCTTTATTGAAACTAACACAATATTCTCCAAGACTATAGGGAATTAACGCTTCCCATAGGTAGAATAGAATAAACGAGTGTAACGGCAAGAAAAAGAATATTACAAGACGAATAGATTAAATACGGTAAGCAGCAACTCATTCATTTCTATACAAATGGATCATGTCTTCCATGTATATGATTAATCCCAGATCATGTTAGCTTACAATAATTAATCTACGATGCAAGTAAAATCAATATTTCTATCTTTTCAGTTTAAGATTTTATATGTTCATATGGTGTCTGCTTGAGTCTTGGATATTTAATCTTTAATGGAAGTGAAGTCAATCTGAACCCACCTTTTAAGATTAAATATGTATATTCTTTTTTGTTTCATTGGGATACCTATTAGAACTCATTTATTTTACTAAACAAATAAATTATTATAACCAATTAATGTTGGATGATGTCAGCTTGAGTCTTGGATATATAATATAAACTTCAATGCAAGTAAAGTCATATTCATATAATGTTTTTTTGCCCGAAATCAGAATTTTTTCTTAAAGTATTTAATAAAGATTTTGTTTTTTTTTTTTAATAATCATAACTTTATTTGTTTCATTCTGTTTTTTACTTTTTTGTTACAATCATTATCATCTTCACTTGATTTTTATATCTTTTTTAATTGTTCATTCAATACACCAAAATTTTATTTTAATTTTGGTAAAAACTATTTTTATTTTTTATAATTTTATTATTTCTTATATATTTTGTCATTGTTTATTTATTAAGTCGTTCTGTATAATTTTTTTTTTTATTATTATTACATATTATTAAATGTCACTAGGATGATTTTGTTTCTTTTTTTCTGTAGAATTGATAAATAAATAAATTGCATTTTGTGAGATTTTTTTTTCGTGTTGTTGGAATAAATTAAATAATTAATAATTATTAATTTGTATAGTTTTCTTTTTGCTTTCAATATTTTATTTAATTTTTTTTTTTTAATTTTCAATTTGCTTTTTGAGAAAATATTTTCTATTTAATATATTGTTTTCAATAATTAAGGAAAATGCAGTTTTATACATATTTATATTTAAAAAGCATTTGAATGTGTTTTTGTGTTTAGAATGTTAATATTTGTTTCTTTTTTTTCTTCTATTTCTTTTTAAATGCGTAACTATGTGACTTTCTCTCATGTTCTATCTCTTTTGTGTTATATAATCTATATAAATTTTTGTTTTGTTTTTATTTTATAAATTTCTTTGTTTAGGGTAGTTTTTGTCTTTTATGGCAATTTAAACTTAACAGTTTTTTTATTTAATGTTTATTAATAGTTAATTGTTTAATGTTTCGCTTTGTTTTTTTTTTTTTAATATTAACACTGGAAATGTTTCATTTGTTGTTCTTGTTGTTGTATTCTTGCTTTTTTTCATATAAGATTCAGTTTTGAGTATTTCATTTTATTTTATTAAACTATAATATTTTATTGATAATTTTGTTTCTTCGTTTGTTTTTTTTTGCTAAATTTTTTTAAATAATTTTCTTTTTTTATTCGTTAATTATAAATTATTATTTTTAGTTTTAATTTTTATATATTTTCTTTATTTTTCGTCGTCTTTATATAATTCGTTAGTGTTGTTTGTTGTTTATTTTATATTTAGATAAATTCAAGTGCTTCATTTTTATATAAATAATATATATATATATATATATATATTTTTTTAATTTAATACTCTGCATGCACGTGCATGTCAGATGATGTCAAGTCAATAATTTTAAATATTAATATTATTTAAATGTAATAAATTTTGTAAATAAATAATACCAAAAATATCTAAAAAAAAAACTACACATAGGAGAGACACACAGACAAATATCAATTCATTAAATATTCAATTAAATACAAATTCATTTATATTAATTTATTTCGTTTACAATTTTTGAGATTCTTTCCATTTCACATTCGAATTGAAATCGTCTTTAAAAATCTGACTGATTTGCTTATTACTCTTCTCTTCTTCATATGAAGTAAAGTAGAAATGTATTTTTTTTTTCTTTTCTTTATCGCCTATTCTTAATTTATAAATTGTATAATTATTTCTTGATTTGTTTTAAATGAAATATATGTTCTTCCTTTATATATAAATACATATAAATATTGCACTAAAGATTTCATTTAAAAATTCTTATAGATTTCGTCGTTTTCACTCTTAAACTTAGCGCATATATAATAATAAATAGAAATACTGGAATAAAAACATAAAAATAAAGACAAACAATATATGTATGTATGTATATAGTAAATTGAATGTGATTGTAAGTGTTGTGGGGTCATCAGAGATTTATAATTTAAAGGGTTGTTTTTTCCCCATTCTTTCTATCTTTTTTTTTTACAAACAAAATATAAAATATACAATACAATATGACTGACTGGCATCATATATGCGGACAACAAACACATACACAAAAGCATATATCTAAATATAGTACATACAATACATAGAGATACCCTACAAAGATTTCTAGAAAATAAAATTAAATTAGTTGGGATCGAATCATCGTTTGTTTTTGGTTTGGGCTTTTTTCTTTTTAGTTTCGTTTTTTTTTTTTTTTTTTTGGTAAAATATGTATAGAATGGGAAGTTGAGTTGGGCAGGAAGCAAAGGTTAATCCATTTTCTAATTATTTATCGAATTCTTAAGTAACAATGGCAGACCAGTTTTAGTTTTTGATTTGGAGACAAGTATTGTCGCTGTTTTAGTGCCACCAGGTGTCGTGGCTGCTGCTTTTGAGGGTGAGAGGGCAGCAGCAGTCGCTGATGTCGCGGCTGAGACCGATGCTATCGTTTGCTGATGTTGCTGTTGTTGACGTCGTTGCGAAACACTACCACCTGCAGTCTGGCATTGATGCAACTCTTGTAATAGTAACGAATGTTTATCCATAGCTTTGAGTACATGTGTCTGCGTCTGCTGTTGTTGTTGACGTTCATGCGGTTTTGGTTGTTGTGTATTGTTGTCATAAGTAGTCTCATAAAGAGAGGATTGCAATTGCGATTGAATCGATGTAACATTTGAAAGTGTGCTCTCGGCATCACCGATTAGTAGTAGATTAGAATTTGTTGATTGACCAATGCTGGCAGCACTAGATCCCTGTCCGAATGACGTTGATCGTTTTGAATGTTTTTCCATATCTGAAACCTAAAATGAGTTCACAGTTAATAAAATTGTTATTATATGCAACAATAAAATAATTAGTTTAATTATACCTTTCTATAAAAGCCCAACTCTGTGTCTCAAGTACACTTAGTAGGATGTATAACATTCTCCATATCCTTTTGCACATTAAAAAGTTCAGCTAAGTGTTTAGCGAACATCACATTCAATTCGCTCATCTTGGCCAGCTGTTAGTGAAAAACATTTGTTACAATTTTTCATCATTGTTGCCTCTTAAATCAATACTTACACACTGATTGCTTGGACCATCGCCACCACCTTTCTCATGAAGATTTAAATTGGCTAATTTAAGCTCCTGCTCTTGATTCGCTAGCTCATTTTGCAATGATTCGGTACGCACTTTCAATGCCGCCAATTCACGTCTCAGTTCATCTTCCGAACTGCCCCCTCCAATGCCACCACCAGCACGAAGTAGATCCATTTCACGTTTAAGCCGTATATTCTCCTCCTTGTATGTGTGTAATTGTCGTTTCCATTCATCGACATTGGCTGTGGATTCCTATAAAACGTAGCAAAACAACAAACAAAATGCATATAGTATGAGTATAGAATGCTTAAACCGATCGACCGACACACATAAGCCGATTTGTTTGCATGGCTCAATACACTCACCTGCAAGGCGCTCGTTAAACGTATATTATTGTTCTTGAGTGTGGCCAACTCGATTTCCCATTTCTTGGCATTGGCGCAGCTGTTGGGTGTAAATTGTAACACATGAATTATGATTTTCTATATAAATAGAAGGTAGGTTGCAGAAAGCAGAAGACAGAAGGTTGCTGCTATTTTATTTCCGCGCTAGTAAGAAGGCTTACCTCTGTGCTAAGGCCATTTTCAAACGTTCGTTTTCATATTTCAACTGTTGTTCCGCGCTGGCGCCAGCCCCGGGCCCAGTATGCATACCAACAATGCTGCCACCTGACGAAATAGTTACAGCTGGTTGAGGTGTAGGTGAAGCACTTAGCTCTGCTGCGGCACTTGATGTTAATTTGCCATCACCGCCACCTATATTAATTGCAGAACCTGGTAACAATTTATGCGATGGACTATCGGGATTAGCATTTTGCGTATTTGTATTTGACATATTTGGCGGCTCATGTACTGTATGTGGATCAATTGCATTGTCGTTCGCTTGCATAGCACCAGCTCTTGCTGAAATGGGTGATGTATTTGCTGAAGTTGTAGGCGTTACAGCTGTGGAGCCATTAGCCGATTTCATAGCATTCTTAGTTGCCTCTTTTACCTCCTGGAACTTTTCAACAAACTAAAAGAAAGAATAGAATGTTCGCTAGTATTTTAATTTCTATGGGTAATGTTTACAAACCTTAGTTAGTTCTGCTTCAGATGCAAAGCCCAAACCATAAACGGTATTTGCGCGTACATCACTCCATTGACCGAATTTTTGCGAAGTCTGTGTGAAAGTCATATTTGGCGTTATTGTTGAATTGATGACAGCTTTGGTGCCTTCAACCGATATTATACGATAGAGATTACGCGACGAATCGTAGAAAAAACTAACATTTACCGCCTTCATACTGGCTGTGATCCATGTACGCTTTGTCTTTGGATCAATGTGGAATACATGCGCTTGTGTAGAGAATATCGGTTGTTCGCTACCAAGACGACGAATTTGATTATATGAAATACAACAAAAGATATGTAAATTAGTAAATTAAGCACACCCAATGATTTTAAAAATCATATTAAATTCCATTAAAACTATGAGCTATGACCGCAGCGCATAAATATTCAATTTTTATATATCTGGTTGTGGTTACCCAGTTGCGGAAACAGCAGGAGGCGTTGTTGTTGCTGTTGCCATTGTTGTGTTGGCGTTACCACTAGTGGCTGACATCTTGAAGCTGCTAGTTATGTTGCAACAACTAACTGTGGACGTACACGATAAGTTTACAACTAAATTGCATTATATCAATGCGTGTCAAGTCGTGCCTGTTTTCTGCCATCGTTCTCTCGATGTCGTGTGCTTTAATTGGTATTGACGGGTAATTTTTTCTTTTTGTCTTTTCAGTTCTGTTCTTTGCTTGAATTTTTTTTCCACTGCCTTTACCACTATGTCAAGTGTACATTTCAGTGGGGGTGAGGGTGTGTGTGCGTGGGGTTTGTGTGTTTCTGTTGCAAATTCGTCTTCGCCGCCGCCACCGCCCGACCGACAACACCTAGTCAACGACTTTGTCGTTATCATCTCTTTCCCGTTTGTTTTGTAGTACAATACGATATACAACAGCAGCAGCAGCAACAACAACAACAACATGCGCCGTCTCAACGGCGTCAATATACAGGAAGGCTGTGGAGCTCAAAACAAAACCAAATTACGCTCAATTATACACAGTCACAGTAGTTTAATTCTTTAAATATTTATGCGTAACACTCTTCTTTCATTGTTAATTCAATTTTCATTAATTACCCCATTTTAATTATAACAACACAACGCAACGAAACTAGTTGAAAAACGAAATGCCGAAATTCTCTGGGCTAAAAACACTAAAGATGAGCAATTTGTTCTAAGTGCCATCGATAACTAGTTGTGGCCCTCCAATCGATTAATGTAAAATAGATCTGAAAAATTAATTTATAAACTTAAATACATAATTTAAAATTGTTAAAATACCTTTATTATATTTAATAATTAAATTCATAGGCGATACATTATATTTGAATTGATTGTGTAGATAAATATAATGCAATTCTATCGAAATACTTGCACGTCTCTATTAACGGTACTGATTGCACAGCACTGTTTGTGTCTATGGCGACCGGCTAGCAGCACTGCATTTTGTATGTGTCTATAGTGGATTGTGTAACACTGTTTGTCGCATTCCAATCAGATAAAAAGAGGCAGCGTAGAGCTAGCTAGCTGTGTATTGAATGTAGAGTAATATTATTTTAAATAAATATTTGCAAAATGTGTTGTTAGTTGTTTGGTAAAGCAAACGCAGCAACAACGTAACCATAAAACGAGTAAGTTCCGCTTGATTAAGTTTGTGTTAATCGCGAATAGTCGCGGTTGTCAAGTTTTTAGTTTTTTTCTTCTTGACTGCTTTTGCTTGTTTGCGAGGGCGAGAGCGAGCTGCTGAACAGAGCAGCACAGCGCAACGCAACGAAAAGCAGAGAAAAAAATACAAAATAACTCGATCGATAGTTGGTGGCGCACGGCGGCGGCTGCTGTGTATGTTGCTATTGCCACTGCAGCATATAAGAAAAGATTTATGTGAGAAAGTTTTTTTTTTGATGCGCCGGGCCAGCACAGATGTTTGCAATATGGCTAAATTCGGCCGATTTAATGTTTGTGTGGCGCACACAGTGGGCGCGACACACCCAGCGCATTGAAAATATGCTAAAAAACCGACAACACGACGAACAAATCAAGTGACATACAGAAGACATATGTACATACATACATACATACATAACATAACTATGCTTATCAGTATCAGTGTTTATTAGGCAGCTTGTGATAAAAAGAAAACTTGTGAAACATTAATTTCTTTACCTTACTAACTAACTAACCAACTAACTAACTGATCATCATTAATTATTTTTGTTGTTGTTTTCTTATTGTTGTTTTGTTTCTCTCCGGTCAACGAACGCCACTTACAGTTTCCGTTTGATTGTTTGCGTGCGCGCGTGAGTGTGTGTGTGTGTGAGAGAGAGAGAGAAGAGTGTGCGGCGAGTGAGCTCCTCATATATAGAATATGTGGAATATGATGTGCGATGTGATGCCCACAATATCCGAGGATAGCATATCCCAGCGGTCCTCACAATTTAGTGGCGAAGATGCGAATTTCGAGCAACTCATGGTGTCCATGCTGGACGAACGTGATAAGCTTATGGATAGCTTGCGTGAAGCTCAAGAACGTCTGGGTGAAACGGAAGTCAAATTACATGATGTGGAGAAGGAACGGGATAGTTTGCAAAGACAAATCAATGCAAATTTGCCACAGGTGAGTAACTCAAATTGAATTTATTGGAGTTCTTTGTTTAATAATCAATTGTTCGATTAAAATATGATGAATGCTTTGTTTCTCTTATTTAATAGGAATTTGCTACGCTTACAAAGGAGCTAACACAGGCTCGTGAAACATTACTAGAGCGTGATGAGGAAATAGGTGAACTTAAGGCAGAGCGCAATAATACAAGAGTGAGTAATTAAGCTGTAATACGTTGGCATTTCTTTTTTACATTATAACTCACTTTCTGTCTTTAGCTGCTACTTGAACATCTTGAATGCCTTGTCTCACGTCATGAACGCTCCTTACGCATGACTGTGGTTAAACGTCAGGCTGCGGCACAAAGTGGCGTCTCTAGCGAAGTAGAAGTTCTTAAAGCTTTGAAATCACTCTTTGAACATCACAAGGCACTCGATGAGAAAGTACGCGAGAGATTGCGTCTCTCAATCGAAAAGAACAACGCGCTCGAAGATGAGTTGAACACAACCAAAGAAGAGTTACAGCAATACAAATCAGGTGCAATACAAGTCAGTCGTGATGGCAGCGGCGGTGTCAGTGTTGTTGGCGAGAATGGCATTAAGGAAAAGGTGAGTTAAATATAGAAGAAATCATTGAGATAAATATAGCCAATAGAAATAGAATAGAATGTACTATATAATTTGATTTCCCTATATTTATGTTGTAGATTGTTGGTGGCGTCAATGGCGATGCCAGCGAACTCAATGATTATGCTGCAAAAACTCATGAACTACAAACAATTATCGAGAAACAAACAGCGGAGCTATCGCAGTGGCAACGACGTGTTTCCGATTTAAATAACAAAATCTGTGAGTTAGAAGAGAATCATGCGCGCGTTCAAAAAGAACATTGCAAGGCGCAAGATCAATGTGGGAAACTGCAACGTGATTTACGTGAGAATGTCGCACAAAAAGAGGATCAGGTATGTTATGATAATTAAAATTTAAAAGGAAATACTTAATTTAATCATTCATTTTGTAGGAGGAACGAATTGCAACGTTAGAGAAGCGTTATTTAAATGCACAGCGAGAGTCAACCTCATTACATGATCTTAATGAGAAACTTGAGCAAGAATTGCGGCACAAGGAAGCACAATTAAAGGTTTCCATCATATCCCCCTCATAAAATTACCCATAATGAGATTGAAACCATTTATTGTTTAATAATAATGTTATTTCTTTTCAATTTCCTCAGCTCCATGAAGAGAAAATTAGCGCGATTGAAGAAAAACTTGAGCTCGCCGAACAAAAATTGGCTCAACATGCCAAACTACAGCCCGATATGGAAGAACAGCTCAAGGCGCGCATGGAGGCATTAACAAAGGTAGGAAACAAGGTATGCACTCAACTAATAATGCGCGCAGCAGGTTCATTGAAGTATAAATCCATTTATTACTTATTATTACTATATCTCTTTATATGTAAAACTCTATACTCTTTCTTATATTTTCTACTACTACTACTACAACAACAACAACAACAACTGAAATGCACAACAACCGAAGTACACAATGCACTCAAATGTACATGTATATTTAGTACGCTTGTCACGCTTCTTTTGCTGTAGACTCGTTTTACCGGCGCTCCTCAAATGCGAGTTCCTCCATTGGGGGCTTTGTATTTCAGATGCCAAGTGTATTTTGTTTAGATCTCTCTTCAATTTTGCTTTCTTATAACATACATTAAAATCAAATACATGCAGTTTCTTTTATTATTTATTAGTTACTACTAACTACTAATATCACTCTTACTCTCTCAACCCTTAATTTTCTGATCAATCAAACAATACCAACAACACATTTTCAATCAGCCTCTCAATTAGCTTCATTTTACTAAACAAAAAAATTCTTTCTTTAACTTAAACAATAAGCTATTAATCACAAAATTGAAAGAACAACATTATTAATTATTGTGGATTTGGTTACAGGCACAAGAGCGTCATGGTTCAGCAGAGGATCGCATACAACGTCTGGAAGCGAATCTCGATGAGAAGAGCGCTGAAGTAGTAAGACTGAACCAAAGATTAAAAATGAACGAGGAACACAATCTGCGACTCTCGTCCACCGTTGATAAGTTACTCTCAGAGTCAAATGAACGACTGCAAGTGCATTTGAAAGAGCGAATGCATGCACTTGATGAGAAGAATTCGCTTACGCAGGAATTGGAAAAGGCACGTAAAGTTGCAGAGGAGTTGCATCATGAGAAGAGTGAAATAATGAAAGAACTCTCCAAGACAAGACTTGAAATTGAAAACTTCAAGCGGCAACTATTGCAGCAGGAAATCGCTTATAATATACAACAAACTGAAGCACTGACACGTAGTCTATCGCCATCAAGTGTTATGGATGGTGGCAATGCTTTCTCACGCAGCGCATCGCATGCCAGCTTTGAGACGCATTCGTTGCGACGCAACAAAGCGCGTCTTATGGCAAACGAAGACAACAATCTTGCGCGTTCTATGGTCGAACAAGAATGGGAGAAACTCCAACAAGCTGCGCATGTGCAACAAGCTTTCGAACTGGCCGCAGCAGCTGCAGCGGTAGCTTCAGCCGGTGTAGGTGGTGGCGGCGATTGTGATGAAAGTGATGCATTATTCGCAGCTGCAACGGCAGACATGATGTCACCGTCAGGTCATACGGACGCGCAAACGCTTGCGATGATGCTGCAAGAGCAATTGGATGCCATTAATAATGAAATACGCTTGATACAAGAAGAGAAACAATCGACAGAGGCTCGAGCCGAAGAACTCGAGTCACGTGTTGGTAGTTTAGAACACGTAAATCTGCTAGCTCGTGGTCGTTCCATGGATCGGCAGAGTCCGCCTTTGAGTGGGCGAAGCACACCAAATAGTCCCAATCGGGATTATTTGCAAAAGTATCATACGGTAAATGTGAATTGAATTGAATTTTTCTTTAAACGAAATCCATTTAATTTGATTTTGGATTTGCTTTTGCTTTTGGTTGATATAGCTTAACTTGCCTGTTATGTCGAGCGATGCATCGCGCGATGATTTACACGGTATGTCTGGAACAACAGGCGATTCTAGTTCCGGCGGTGCTGCATCACCGCTGACAGCACGTTCAATGCGTTTGGAACGTGTTGCACAAGCTTTAGCGCACAGTCAAGAAGAGCTGCGAAGGCGTGGACTCTCACCGAATCCAGTCACCGTTAATAACATTAGTCATATGCCATTGGGCGCTTCCAGTTATGGACTCTCACCGCTTAGCTCACGCTATGGCAGCCAAGAATCATTACGTCATTATAATACAATGGGTTCGATGTCAATGCTGCAAACGCCCACAGCGAGCATGGGTCGTGACTCAGTCTCGGCAGTGCAAAAGAAGAAGGGCATCAAATCTAGTTTGGGTCGTTTCTTTAGTAAAAAAGAAAAAGTAAAAGGGGTCAAGGATACTTTGCCAGATGGTTCAACAAGTATGATGTCTATTGGCAATCTATCGATGGGTTTAAGTGAGGTCGATTCAAATTACGATGCTATGAGTATGACCGGTGGCATGATGCCACGCATACCAAGTGTGACGGGCTCAAAAATGAATGTTGTCGACTATGGCAGACAGAAAAAGTATAAAAATATTATAAAGTTATGCGATAAACATATCCTTTATATTAAAAGTATGGAATATTATTACAGGGATCATGACTATCGGAATGATTTGCTTGGTGAGGCTATGAAGGCTGGAACACCGTTTGCGTTATGGAATGGACCAACGATTGTTGCTTGGCTGGAATTGTGGGTCGGTATGCCTGCTTGGTATGTAGCTGCGTGTCGTGCGAATGTTAAATCTGGGGCAATAATGAGTGCGCTTAGCGATACAGAAATACAGCGTGAAATTGGTAAGAATTTTTAATAATTTTTCTGATAATCTTAATTTTACATTATTGTCAATTTGTTTACAGGTATAAGCAATCCATTACATAGACTTAAATTACGTCTTGCTATACAGGAAATGGTTTCATTAACCTCACCCTCAGCACCACAAACCTCGCGCACGACTTTGGCATTCGGTAAGCAAAACAAAGAAAATCAATTGCAATTTTATTTCATAGCATCAAACTAAATTATTAATGTATGCTTAATGCAGGTGATATGAATCACGAATGGATCGGTAACTATTGGATTCAAGGTCTTGGTCTCCCACAATATCGCACAACATTCATGGAGTGTCTAGTCGATGCACGCATGTTAGATCACCTAACGAAAAAAGATCTTCGTGGACAACTCAAAATGGTTGACAGTTTTCATCGTTCTAGTCTCCAATATGGCATTTTAATGCTAAAACGCTTAAACTATGATCGCACAGAACTCGAGCATCGACGAAAAATGAGTGAAAATGGCTTATGCGATGTCCTAGTGTGGAGTAACGAACGAGTGATACGTTGGGTTAGCAGTATTGGTCTAAAAGTAAGCATCCTTTAAATTTCTAAATTATCACATTCAAAACTTTTTTTTATTGTTAAGGAATATGCCAATAATCTACTTGAATCTGGTGTGCATGGTGCCCTTATGGCACTCGACGAGAATTTCGATGCGACTGCAATGGGCTTAGCATTGCAGATACCAACACAAAATGCTCAGGTATGTCTTCCATTCTATAATAATTAAGGAAATAATATCACACTATAAAATTATTGCAATTAATAGGCTCGCCAAATACTGGAAACTGAATTCAATAATCTACTACAAATTGCCACAGATCGACGACCAGAAAATGAACTTAATAAATCCTGATGCAGTTATAGCCCGCCAACTGCGGTCGATGAATAGTGGTAAAGAAATACTTCACTAGATTTAGACTCATAGGCGGCTGCGGTGGCGGTGCTCATACACACACACACAAGCAAATAAACAAACATGTTTTATAATGTTGGCACATGCAGAGTGACGAAGAGAGTTTTTTATACATATTTTATTTTTCTTTCTATCAAAAGAAGCCAATATAATAATAATAAATAATAAGTTGCCTCCTAAAAAAAAAAATTCAAAATACAACAAACCAACTATGCATGACCGACCTCCATATATATATTTATTGCATATATATCATTGTCATTCGTAATGTTGTAAGATTGAAAATGTCGCCCTAATTAATAAAATGACAAAAAGATATTTAAAACAGAAACAATAATGTGGCAACTAAGCGCGTTTATATTATGAAGAAAAAAAAAAAGAAAAAGAAAATGTGGAAAAGAAATTTTGACAAACAAACTACATACATATATACATACATAATTATATATTTCTTATATACAAAATGAAATGAACAAACTTGTTTAAGGCACTAACTCTCTCTCTTTATAATAATAGTAATAATAATATTTATACATAAAATATGTGTAGCGAAATGCATTGGAAGAAAGACACATAACATAAAATATATCTGATTATCTAGTTATATGAAAAAAGAAATGAAAAAAAAAAAAAAAAAAAATACAAGTACATAGTTAAATATGTATATATAAGTAATATAATGTTGATTGATGATTCTGATGAGGATGATGATGATGGATGTAGTGCAGTGTGTTCTAATTAACAAAACAAAATAAATGAATGAAAGAAAGAATACAAATGTAATTATCTCTTAAAGAGATGAAGAACAAAATAACACAGTCTAACAAAAAAATTACAATATATAGTAGATACAATATATAAGAAGACAAAAAGTATATATATATATATTTTACATAGAAGCTAATTAAACAAATTTTTTATTATTTAAAAAAAAAAGAAAAAACAACTGAACACTAAAAAAAAACAAATTTTATACAAATCAAACATAAACTTGTAATTATTTTTATACAGCAACAACATTTTGTATGAACATTTTTGATTTGATAAAATAAAAAAAGAAAATAAACAAAAACACAAACACGAGAGAGAGAAACAAGAAACATTTATAAGTAGTTACACAATAGCCAATAACAGTATTTTTTTATTTTTATTTTATTTAATTTTGTTTTATTAATTATATGTACAACAAATGTAGAAAAACCAATTTTTATTGTCTTAAAAGTTGTTATAATATAAATGAAATTGTTTTTTTTTTTTTGTAAATTCTTCGAATAATTTAATGACATTGCAAAATAAGGGAAAATAAAATGATAAGCGAGAGTAACAAAGTGTTTGAGTGGGAGGTGTAGGGTACATACATTAAAACACAGGCTTTAAAACCAAAATCATAACCAAACTTAAATAAATAATTTTGTATTCATTTTATTTAAATATATATATTTTTTTAAATAAAATAATTGGTTATTATTATAATTATTATGAATTTATTTATTTAATTTTATAAAAAAACAGAAGAAAATACTTTTTTGTAATATATTTTTGATCTTTAAAAAATTGGATAAAAACAAAGGGTTAGTTTAAATTATATAAATAAATTAAGACAATGGAAATGAAAGAAAAATGCTACTCATTCGTATAAACATAAACAAATCAATAAAACAAAAGAAATCAATAAAGTATTACAAAAGAATATGGAATAGTGTTTAAAAAGAAAATGTTACTAACTGAAAGAATATTAAAAGAAAAATGATTAATAAAAAAATAGAGATAAAAACTAAAAAAAATGGGAAAAAGTATAAAACTTTAAAAGGCAAATGATTAAAATAAATTATTGAATATTAAGTTTATGGCAGAGAGATAGAGGATAGATAGAGAGAGAGAGATGTAAGTCAACGATGTGGATGGCTAAAGATGGCAAGATTTTTGTATGCTTCAAAATACATTTAAAAAAATATACCTAAATTTATATTAAATACACTTTCAAACTCATTACTACTACTACTACCGCCACTAGCTACATATGATTATATATACATACTCGTATATGTGTTATAGAAAAATTTGATTTGACTTTATGAAATGTAAAAAAAAAAAACAAAAAAAAAAAACAAAAAAAGACAATTATTAATTACTTTAATCATATTCCTTCTTATTTGATTGGATTGAAACAAAATTTATATTATACCAATTTTGTATATTATTTAAATATAATAAGCATAAAAGTTACATAATTTAAAAGCAAAGAAATTGTGTGTGTGCTTCGAGAATCAGTCAAAAGCCTTAGAACAAAGGTCGAGTGAACAACAAACTACACACAACACAACACAACAAAAATAGTCTTTAATAATTAAGGCAGCTTTATTATATTATAGAAACAATTTATAGTACTAACACGTAAACTACTCTAATATAAAGAAAATATGTTTCTTTAATTTACCCACTTTATTTAAAAAAAAAAAAAAAAAAAAACTTAAATTAACCTTTTCTTGAAGTATGCAAAAGTAGATTCTTGCCCAAATTATTGAACAATGAGCGTCTTTAAAGAAGACAACAAAATTATTGATATAATTAAAGGCGCCAAAAACCAATTAAATTTTCATTTTTTTTTTTAAATAATATTTATGCATTTTTATTATTTTATAAAAAATTTAAAAAAAGCATATCCAATGTTTTTTTGAAAAACAAAAGAAAATACATATAAAATAGATTTTTTTATTTGTTATTTAATTTTTAAATGTACAACAACAATTTTTATTATATACAAAAATATGCTAAAAAAAGAAGAAAAAAAAAACAACTGCCTTCTGTTATTTTTTATTTTAATTTTACAAGATTAACAAAACAATAAAGAGAAACCAATTTTGTTTAAAACGAATGCTTGGTGTGTTAAGTTAAATCAAATTATATAAAAAAAAAAATTAAAAAAAAATATTTATAAATGAAAAAATATTCCTTAAAAATTAATTAGCAAAAATTGAAGCAGTAAAAGATAAACAAAGCGAAACACAAAAACTAATTCAAATATTTACATAAAAAAAATTATAATTAGCATTAAATAATAAAATTAATTTACTAATTAAAATAATTGGACAAATTGTTATCTTTTGTTAAAAAAAAAAACAAATTAAATTAAACTGAATATGAAAACAAAATATAAAACTTATTTATTAATCTTTTATATTTATAAAAAAAATTTAAAACAACAAAAAAATATACATAAAATTTATGTACATAATTGACAAAAAATATAGAATATTGTAAAAGATACAAGGAAAAGACAACAAGAACAACAGCAACAAAAATATAAACAAAAATAAGAAATGCTAACATAAATTTTATTATGAAAAGAAAAATAAACCAAAAAAAAAAAAAATTATTAAGCAACAAAGAGAATCCTATTTAGGGATTTTTTTATGTACCATATATATATATATATATTAATATATTATATATATACATATATATATAAAGAAAATAATAATAAACATATAAATGAACTAATAAATTTTCCATATATTAAAATAAAATAAAAAAAAATATTTATATATAAAAAATAATATACATGAATACAATAATAATGGTGTACTTAAGATATTTTCTTAAGCTTGTAATAGCCACACATAGACACACACACACACACACACACACACACACACACACACACAACCACAACTATATACAAGAAAATATAATTATAATATTATTAATTGTAAAAAAAAAAAAATTATGAAGGATTTTCATTTAATAAATTCTTATGTAAGTTAATAATATTCCAAAATACTGTAGGGAATTAACTGCTCTCATAGGTTGAAGGGAACAAACGGGTGTAATGGAATATTTAAGGTTAATTAAATATGATACAAATCACTAGTGAGCAGCAGCTATGACCGCTCATCGGACATAGCACACATTAGCTAAGCTACTTTAGGTTGATAATGATATTTATAATTTAGTCTTTAACAGAGACTCATCCAAGCACATTGTGCTGTATTTGCTTTTCAGCTATGAAAAACACATAGTACTGAAAATAGCCAATTGTAATATCCCAATTTTAATGCACATAGTGCAGCTTCAGCGCATCAATTGTGTTTATTTATAAAGTGTAATTATTGTTTTATAAAATTTCAGATATTTTGAAAATATGTAATTTAAAGATAATGGCAAGTGGGTTGTGAAGAGGATTGTTATGCAATAATTCTTTAAACTTTTGTCAAAAAGTATCATTTTTAGGTCAAGCTACGTATATTTTTTTCATTTATAATCAGAACTTAAAGAACAATAAAGATTATTGTAATCTGTAAGTTGTCAGCTAAGGCATTGTATATATTCAGAAGAATAATCTGTTTACGTTAACATAAGACTAAGAAGTTAACTTTTGTTCGCAAGCAAAGGCATTTTAGATAAATGCTACTTTATTTATTATCAGTAGCAAAGAACGGGATTGAAGCGAAAGCGCGAGTGGTGATTTAATAGCTCCGCGCTTCAACAGACATTAAATTCTAAACTTGATTTGGCGGATCTACCAAATAGAGTGTAATAGGCCTATGACAATATCATTGGAATGCCTACTATAGTTTTTGGCAAAATTTTCACATTCCATATATTAAAATTTGAATGGATCGCTGACACTCAACTTATATGCACAGAAGAGTACATTGGAATCTTTGCAGTATAGGTAAGAGAAAAATACTTAAATTTATATTAGTAACTTTAATGTATAATCTAAGAATCGTTCTATTGTATAAGTTTACCATTTATACATAAGTATATTTCAAAAATGTAATAGGTTGGTGGAAAAGTAACTTCAAAAAATTAGAGGAATGTTTTTTTTTTCATATAACTAGGCAACTTAATTTCATCACATACCCATTATGATAATCTCCTCTTTTGTAGAACTTCTGGAGTTTCTGATGAAAAAACTGGCGAATACCGTTTTACAGTCATCTATGTTAGTAAATTCATTGTTACACCAATTCTACATGGAACGAAATAAATCCACTTCCTAGCCGAATTCCCTCCATTTTTGCTAGGTCATAGCAGTATTGTGTGGTCAAGCGTTGTTGTAGTGGAAGTCTATGCCTCTTCACTTGAGCAATTGCTGCCGTTTTTCCTTCAGCGCTTCTTTTAGTATTGTTAGTCGTTGGTAATAGATTTATGAATTTATTTACTTAAATGGGAGCAGTCCAATAACATTTTTATCTGTCATCTTGTGTGGTACCGAAAATTTTGATTTTTTTAACATATATTTAAATGATCTAAAACTGTCGTATGGTGGATGACAAGATTCTTAGCGATGTCGATGTACCAGACCAAGGCAAACGAAATTGCGTAAACACCATTTCAACTGATCGTTCTTATCCATGACGTGCACACATTTTTTTTATGAGCCTGCCTGGAACAGCTCTTAGCTTCAGTATTCGCTTTCGACCTTACTGGCATGGGGGCTAGTCTAGGCTACCATTGGCACCGCTTACAGTAACTGAGGCCACTTACCACGACAAGGTGACAATTCAGCAATGGCAGCCCCATTTAGTTTAAATTTAGATTTAACTGTCCAATTCCATTAAGAAATTCACTTCAATATTGTTGGTACATATATTGTATCTATTAAATGTGACCTAAATAGTAACCATGTACTATAACAATACATACAAGAATCAGTTTCCTTTGAGCTTATTATCAAAAATTTGGGTTTTCTTGTGGTTGACTTTTAATTTTAGAAAAAGTCAACTACAAATAAAAAAAATTGTTTTATGTTTTATTTTTGAAATAAAAACATAAAATCGGTTTTTTTTTCTGTTGTATTTTGGAAGACATGTTTATATACAATAAATAGATTTACGTTTTTCGCCCATGAAATCAAATTTGCAATAATAATATCAATTCGGTTTATGCTTCTAAATTCAAAGTTTCAATATAATTAATTAAAAGTTAAAGCACGTGTACTTTTCGTACCAGAAATTCAGAAATAATAATAAAAGTAAAGCAATAGCAAATATAAATTAAAACACCGTAAACCCATTGCAATTAACTATAAGATTGTAATAGCAAAAAATAGAAATAAAAAATAAAAAAAAAAACAAAGAAGAAAAAACAGAAACAGTAGAGTGAACTCTCGATGGCCCCCCCTGTCCTGTTGTATATATGTTGAAGAAGTGTGTATTTCATTCCTTGTTGGTTGCTTGTAATTTACTCAAGCCATCAATCAATAATCTTAGACCATTCAAGTCAACACGGAATCGAATAAAATTTTATTTAAAACTGAAAAGAAACAAAATAAAACGGAACAAAAATGACTGCGCCAACATTTCCCTATACTGGAAATCGTTATTATAATCCAGTATCGAAGATTCAATCACTCATTCAGAATCTCGATGCAGAATTGGTCCAGTTATGTAAGCAATGTTCTGTGCCGAAGCCAACAACCACTGGCAGTACGAGTATCCACTCGCACGGTTCAAGCGTCCATGGAAGTTTAAGTGTTAATCGGAACAGTTTTCTTATGCCGGTAATGCATCCACCGCGTCCTATAATGAGTGCGCATTCACAAACTTCTTCTCCGGATGTAAGTAAGCGGCAATTACGTAATATCTATCGGACGCGTGTCATTGATGCTTATCGTAGTCGACGCATTTTTACAGTTTTCGGGAATTACCACACAATTCGAAGGGCCTTGATGCGACGTGGCTGGATAGAGAAATTACCACCGGGACGCTATGCAAAGCTGCAAAACGTTTCCGAAGATGCGCTTTTGGAAAATGCACGACGTGGCAATGAATACGAAGCCGTCCTTTTATCGAGAATGATTAGTCATTTTCCCGCATTCTTTATTTGGCAGACAAAAGCTCAGCGTGACATGTGTGCCGATGTGCATCCCTATCGAAATCGTGTACGACGTGCTGCCTGTATGGACTTCTCGACGAAGGTGGGTCTTGTCGGTGTTGCCGATCAGGAGCGTTGGTTTCGTGAAGACGGTGTCTGTGGCATGAGTTACCCACGATTTTATCGTATTGGTAGTAACAGTATTGAAGAACGCATTGCATTCATTGAAGACTTTCAAAATACCCAGGCACGTAGCCTTTTACGCTACATTAAAGAACATTCTCCGGACAAATTAGTTGATCCTGAATCAGGAAATTTTACAACAACAATATTAGATTTCGCTTTGCAAAAAGTCAAAAATATGATACGTGAAAGAGAACATTTTTCCCTAGACGACTCACGCAACAAACAACAGACACCCACTGAAGTGGTAGAGAACCAAACATTTATGGTTAATTCTAAAGAAATAATGAAGGGCCTTGCTCGCATTAAAACCAATGAGAAAGTTATGAGTGAATATGCGCGTTTGGCAAGTCAGTATCTAGCAGAAATAGAACAGGTGCGTCCCGATTATGGATGGGATGGTTGTCAGAATCTATGGATACTGAAGCCAGGATTTCAGTCGCGTGGCATTGGCATTGTGATACGCAATAATTTAGACGAAATATTACAATGGTCAACAAACAATCAAAATCGACGATATATTGTTCAAAAATATATTGGTAAGTCTTATATCTATTACGAGTATACATACATATCGCACCCTAACTACAAAAGGTCACTAACTCAAAATTTTCAATTCTCATTTTTCCAGAGCGTCCTTTGCTTATATTCAGGACAAAATTCGATATACGTCAATATATGTTACTCACAATCGGGGAATCGAAGGTAAACATTTGGATGTACCGTGATTGCTATTTACGTTTTAGCTCACAGGAATTCACATTGGACGATTTACGTGAATCTATACATTTGACTAACAACTCAGTACAGAAACGATATAGAAACAAACAATCTCGTGATACTCGATTACCCAGGCATAATATGTGGAGTCTGGAACAGTTCAAGACTCATTTGAAGAATATGAATGCACCAGAAGATGCCTGGTCGCGTGTTTATAATGGCTTCAAGCAGAATCTTATTGCTGTGGTGCTTGCAAGTATGGATGAGACAAATCTAGTTCCGAATGCTTTTGAGTTATACGGATGTGATTTTATGGTCGATGAACATTACAATCCTATACTAATTGAGATTAACTCCACTCCGGATCTATCGCCATCCACAGAGGTTACGGCAAGAATTTGTCCAAATGCTCTCAGGGATTTAGTAAAAGTTATTGTAGATCTACCAAAGACTCCACATTGTACAACGGGACTTTTCGAAAGTGTTTACGAAATCAGTTATAATCTCAGTCAGAATCCAAAGGAAGCGATAACACTTGAGCTTAGTGGTAAGGCAATGACACTTCATGAAGTGGAAAAGAAACAAACACCGCCGCGTACAAAGTTTATTAAGCGGATTATCCGTACCGTTAATAACACTGCATCATCAATTACAAATCGTAAAAATTCACCCAGGGAAAAAGTTGCCGTAAAAAGGAAATTAAGGGAACGCAGTAAATCAAGAAAAGGTAGTAAAGCTTGTTCACCTCTATCGACAGCATCCCCAACAGTGTCCACAACAGGACCGGAAGCTGCCAATGAAACTATAGCTTCTGGAATATCTAAAGTAAAACTTGATTCAACAGCGAAAGAGAATTTGGCACTAAAATATGCTAAAGTTAAGTGGTGAGTACAAAATGAAAATTAATAATCTTTGATTTAGGAATTATAGTATTTAATACTCATACCTTTATTATCATGAATAAAATTTCAACAGATCTTTTTAAGCAAATTAACTTAGTATTCGCTTGAGAGATCCGCCACAAAGCCAGTCCAGTAACACGGGTCCAAGTCCAAGTACCAATCTAATCCAATTCGAGGTACCCTAGGGTTATGTACTGACAAAAAATTTGTTGGGAATGTGCTTAAGCAAACTTAACCTCTTTCAAAAATCTTCAATACAAAAATTTTTATGGAAAAGTTCAAGATGACTACATGACAACTCACTCACTCAGTATGATGTTAGTGTCACTAGCAAGGCAAATTCTGAAGGATGTCAGAATAACTCTAATTGAATTATGGTCCTTTTAAAATAATACAAGAAAATGAAATGCAGATGATTAAATTCTTTATTGGAATATAGATGATCTGATATTTCTTTAAGGTTACAATAAAATGGCTAACTAACTCTGAATATATCTAACTAAATAACAATAAAATTTTCCATAACAAGTAAAACCCAAATTAAGGCAGTTTTAACTACTACATTAAGCGTCAAACTTTCAACCTTTAACTCATTTCTATCAAAGTGTACTATTTTGTGAGGTTTTAGAGTGACTTGCAGTACGTGGACTAATAACGTGTGCTGAGGCAGAAATTGCAATTTCACTAGTGGCAGTTTTCAAAGTCATTGGTGAGATATTATCAGACGTAGATGTTATCGCTGGCTTATTTAGAATTTGTGCTGTTGAATAACTCACAGGTGGACGTCCATTAGAACGACGACGTCCGAAATTTCGTCCGATAGCATGCATTGTTGTAGTACTTTCAATCTCTGATTTGGTGCGAACTAAGCGACGTGGTATAACACCCGGCACTATTGGCGTAGACGTTACAGATTTTGTTTTTGAAGTCGTAGTTATATTACGGAGACTACGCCACTTACGTTCCGCAACAGCTGGTGGTGTGGCTGGAGCAGCTTGATGATTTGAAGTGACTTCTAATGGCTTCGCTTTGATTGAATGTTTGGTGGACTCATACAAAGCAAGCAAATTGTTCTCACTTTTCGATGTCGAAGCATGGGGAGCTGAACTTGAGCTACGGCCAAATGGTTTTATCATGATTTTAAATTTCTTTTCAGAACTGGAAGGACCTGCACTATCTCTTGTTATAGAATTTAAGCGTGGTCCGCAACTACGTTGTCGTTTCGGTGGCACTATGGCATTGGTACTCGGTGTATCCGGTTGACCAGATGATTTATTTCTCTTAGAGCTCATGGAAAAAAATTGTGTTATTGAACGTCGGTTTCCGTCAAGACCCTGAGTTTGTTTCAATAGATATGGGCACAATGAAGTAGTCACTGTCATAGCTGCTGCTGTTTTCTGTCGTGCACTACTCAAGGAGTTTAGTGATGAGTTTGCCGCTTGATTGCTACCTCCACCTAATGTACTGGCTGTTGCACTAATACTGCTTCGATTGCTATTAAGTGGTTCTACCATACATTTGTCCATATATTCCGTTGCATTGAACGTAGGCATCGCACGATGTATTCGCGACATGGAAGTGGGTATAAGAGCGGAACGTTGACGAAATACACTGCTCGTTTGCAGTGTGCGTTCCTTGCGTTGGTAATAATAGTTATGACTGTGATTGACTTTTGTAATAAGTTGTTTACCCTTGACAAAAAGATTTAGACCCATGTAGGCCGGTGTCGGTGGTACAACCTGTCGATAGATAAGTTCAAAGTTACCTAGCTCGGATTTCGGGTCTATGCGCCGATCTATAACAACTATAGGGGACATTTTTTAATTAGTTTCATTCATAATTTCTCTATATTTATTAAAACTCACCCTTTACCACATCCTCGAGGCATTGCGGACACATACGAGCTGTCACACTGGTCGTTGCGCCTAAATCTGGACTTGAATTGATCTCAATTAACCAAGGATAAAAGTTCTCACATATCATGAAATCAGCTCCAAATAGTTCAAAAGTATTAGGTCGTCGATCCATATTGTCTTGGGATGCCAACATTGTACCCACAATTGCTTTACGCATGCCCGGATAAATACGTTCCAGCCACATACTGTGCTTGCCAATTTGCCGTAGATAAGCCTGAAAGGAATAACAATCCCACATATTCTCACTTGGCAAGCGCTTATCACGTTTACCATTCGTGTATTTCTTTTGAATCGCGTAATTTGTGAGGTGCACTGACTCATGATGGTTAGTTAGGCTATATTCCTGTGAACTGAATCGCAGATAACTCTCCCGATACATCCAGATTACCAGCGGTTGTGTATTGGTAATAAGAAACCATTGACGTATATCAAATTTGGTTTGAAATAGAATAAGTGGGCGTTCTGGATTGATTGAATAGAATAATAAAATATCATTAGTAGTAATACTCATTCACACTTCATCAAATTCTAATTTGGATTTCCGTGAACATTCTGAATCATATAAACTTTCATTGAACAGGGTCATAAAAAGGAAATGGAAAAACAACTTTTCATATGGTGTCAAATCAAAATCTGAGCCAACATATTGGAGCAAAATCAAAACCAACTAGGTCACATAAAATCAATTCCATAAACAACCTGTTGCATTGTATTCTTTTTTTTCAGTTTTAGCGACCGAAACAATAACGTAAAATGATAAACAAAAAATTATGAATGATGTCAAGCCAAAAACCAAAGCTGCGTGTTCAAAAAAAAAAAAAAAAAGGGAAACTTGTCTGTGGCTGGGTGCGCTTGGCGTGTATGAACTACAAATCGACAAAGGCTGGGAAATGGAGGCAACTATTTTGGGACGACGCTCTGTCAGCTGGTATGTAGGATGGCAATCAGGCAGTGAGGGAGGTAGGCAGGCAGACAATAAAACATAAAATGGAATGTCAGAAACCCGCGAAATTCAGTTAAACTAACTGACAAGCAAATGTTGCGCTTTGCGCGTTGGGAAAAGGTGAAAACACATGAAAAAGTTGTTGTGTTGCTTGCTTGATTTTACTACTGCACTATCAAATGGGGAAGGGCTCCGAACTTGCGAGTCTCAAGCGACTTCAGAAATTGTGACCTACATTTTCGCATATGTTTGTTTATTTGAGGTTAGACTTCGTTTCGTTTTGGTGGGTTAGGTTAGTTAGTGGATTGTCCTCTTACACTTACTACGCAAACTACTCACCAATATATTTTTGCACAACATAACGACTTTTTGAAGCAATCGATGGATTCACAACACCGAGGATTTTCTTTAGATTATCCATTAAAATAATTCCTCGTCCTCGACATTTGTTAGCTGGCTTAACAATCCATAGATTCTGATAGCCATCCAATGTATATTGTGGCCAATATAATTTAATTTTATCCACTAATCCACCAACGCTCTTCAACATGCATTCCATGCCATGCTGATTATCATGTTGTATGCGCATATCTTCTTGGACAAACTGTTGATGTTGATAGAGAAATACATCCCAATCATGTTCCCATATTTTTGGTGGCTCTTCCAAATCAATGTCAATATGTTGACAACTATCGATAAAGTCCATGCATCGTTTATAGGCGAAATCTATCGAAGAATATGGTATCTTGCCAGATACGGCAAATGCAGCTTCACCGCCCTGTTGTTGGCATTTATCAATTAGACAACGCAGAAAGGCAACACATGCTGTCAGTTTAAAATTGTCTACAAATTCTCCCAGTTCCTCTGGGCTCCAGACATTGTAGCAACGTGGAAAATACATTTCAGCTGTACCCTCTTCGAAAAACCAATGAAAGTCACGCAACTGAGTGCAAAGACCCTCTTTTGAGGTAAATGGCGCACGATGGAACTTATTAATGGTCATACCGGGATTCTTTGCTTGATCAATGAAATCACATTTCTCTTTGCGATTCGTCCAAAGGAAATCAACGGGCATATGCTCCAGAAATCGTGACATAATATTACGTTCACACTTTAACACATATTGTCGTCGAGTCTCGCCAGCTTTGCGTTTCGGCAAACGTTGAGTAAGATCTTCATAGGTCATTTGGCCACTGGGCACCGCCTTGCGATGTACATCAAGTTTCTCCACCCAACCACGAGCAATTAAAGCATTGCGTACTGAATTGAAGCAACCACGTATAGTAAAAATCTTATTTTGTTTTGCTGCTTCCTGGGCCTTACGACGAAGTTCGTTTAAGCGATCTGTAGTGATCCAAGTTCGTCGTGCACAGTAATTCATGGGTGCTCCATTGGGTGGTTGTGTCAATGCCGCAATTGGCTGTGACTGTGTGTTTATATTATTATCCTTTGCTGTTTTCAGTTGTCCAATCGTTGATGAAGTCTGAAGTGTCATTGTTTCCTTGTTAGCAACTGTTTCTCCATCTTTAGTGGAAGAAGGAGTAGGAGTAGGAGTAGGAGGAGGTGTTGTTGCTTTGTTACTTATATTAGTTTTATTAGATTCGGACTCTTCTTGCTCGTTTGGTGGTATATCAGCCAGGATTTCTGATTGTGCCACTACTGCAAGTGATTCTTTTACTATTTCCTGCTTTGGTGCAGCCTTTATTTTTACTGCTGTAACACATGATGGATGTGATTCACTGTTCCTGTGAGGTTCCTCTTCAATTGAAGTGTTTTTACTCGGTTTATTTCCGCCGTTCAATGGACGCTTTTTCTCGTGCATAACTCAATGTGCACTAACTTTCTCCAACCCAGTGGAAGGCAGCGTTTCTTAACGCTTCAACGTCTCCACCGTCACAGCGAATTTATGCAGACGAACGAACGAATGAACTCGCTTAGCTCAGCTATTCTTTAAGACTAATTCGATTTGTTACTGCACAATAATTTTTTCGTTGCCATTTTACGCAAGCGATAAAACCCACTGACTGAATTATTGTAGACCATCGTCTTCGTCGAAGCCTTCGTTTGAGTGGGTAACTAATCCAAGCTATCGTGTTTTGGTAGTACATGGCAACGTCATTCTTTGCTTGTAAAACGACTTTATTAATAGTAAAATGCTACCCAATTTTAGTCTACACAAAATAGCATAAGTTACTGATACTACTACTTACCATATATTCTTGCTCCTTTTAAAGTTAAGTTCTTACGACTGTTGAATGAACTAATATTAGTATGAGTAGCATAAAAATAAGATAATAGATTTTACTATATTGAATCAAAACCCATGTTTTGATTGCTATTCTTATAGGCCTCTCTGGTTTCATGTAGTGCAACACACGAGTAATGTATCCACATATATGTACATACTAAGTAAGTAAGTAAGTATCCTCGTATTCGGCGAACGATGTTTTTGCACGAAACTATTTGTTTTCATGGCTTCTGCCGTTCATACTCCTTTAGTAGTACTCCTCCACTCCTTTATTGTAATGGATGAAGTAGACATACTCTAGCTATCTATTATATAGTAAAGTAGGCGTACACTGACATCGCTTGACTTGATTTTTACCTAAGCAGTCAGGAAGGCAGGCATCTATCTAGGCGGAGGCGTCTTAACTATATTTACATATAATTTGTAAAATTTTCACAGCAAAAGCAACAATGAAAAAAGAAAAATAAATGAAACTTTTCAATTATTTGCAACAAATAAAAAAAAAAAAAAAACAGATAGAAGAAAATAATCAAGTTAACATTTGGAACCACAAACTTTGACAACGTTTGCGCCTTATTTTGATTGAGTTTTATTTTGTTGTTGTTACTATGAGGAGGCTATGTAATGATTACGACGATGGTTGATGGGTGATGCGGTTGCCGTTGCCGTTGTTGTTGCCTTTGATCGAAGATACAACAACTTTGTCTTTGTGCCGCACTTGGTATTTAGTTCAAGGACGAGAGCATGTGGCAAAACTTAATTTATAATTTCTTGTGGTTTTGTTTGGTATTTGTTTACTTCTACTTTGACTATGTTAATCGTGAAACATAAAGGAACACCTGCAAACCCATTCCACTAGAATTCCAAGTGGCGTGTCCTTCCTATTCTACACTACACTAGATACCGGATACACTAAATGTGTTTGTGTGTGTGTGTGTCTGTGTGTTAATATGTATATGCGTCTGGGGTTATCCTTGCGTGCCTGTTGGAAGTTGGCCCAAAGTAGACCTTTATTATTTATTCCAAAGTTCATAGTTGCAATTCGCTTGTTTATGCTTGAGCTTTGAGTTTGGGTGTTTATTGTTTCTGACTTTGTAGTAAGTACTTACTCTGCTGATATTTGGAGTCACTAATAGGTTTATTTGTTAAGTAGAGCATTAATTAATTACAAAAATGTGTGTACATTAAAATATATTTATTTAGATTTATTTTCATTACCTTGGAGCTTTAAGTTTATGTTGACCCAATTATACTTATGACCATAAGATCACATGTTACATTTATATAAATAATGGACGTGTGTGTCAGAGATTCTTTATTCCCAGTTACCTTTTCACTTGGCCTATTTCAAATCAATTAGTTGTGTAACACTTTACTAATTTCACATCATTAAACTAACATTAAGTTTATTATAAATAAGTATAATTAAAATTATGTGTAGACAACATAACACACGCCTCCATTGTCTAAGCTTATGTGGGTGTTTCTTGCGTATTTCCTTCATTTAATTCCATGGAATTTGATTGATATACAATATTAACATTTACATTATAACGATAATAAAAAGCATGTGCTTCACGGATAATATAGAAAAATCTTAGTTAATAAAATGAAGGAATGAACTTACGGATAATAGAAGTATGAATTCAACTGCTCAGCATCTCCGTCAACAGCAATTGTTTAAATAATAGATTTGGTATATAACAATAACTATTGAAAAGCATCAGAGTATTCTTTCACAGGATTGTAGCCGAGTAGTGAAAGTATCGTTCTTTTGCTGTCGTACATATGTATTCCCATATATGTAATTCAAATTGTAGAATTCGGAAGTTTATTCAGGAATTTTAGGCAATATTAAAGACTTGTTTTTCATGTTGTTATTTTGAGTCATTTTTACTCTAATCTCTATACATCAAATTATTACGAATAAATTTTAAAATAGAATTGGTCGTTTATAAGTCAAAGTCAAAAGATCCGTCTTCATCATGTGAAAGAGCGAATATTTATATAGCAACTTCAAAAGAAAGAAACGTGTTTCACCAAGCAACCTTAAACTACACTAAATAAATAATTATTCTCTCTTGCTCAAACGAATCATGTCCTACCTACCACTATCAATAATAACACTATCCACAGCAGAGCCCAATAAAGGGGTGGAGGGCGCCGGGGCAATGAAGAAAGTGGAGTCCTTTTAAGTTCCAATAAAACAAAAATCTTTATTGCTTTTCTGAGTGATGAGCGAAAAAAAAAAAATTGTGGAGGCCGGAAATGATGTTCTGATCCGCACTAGCACTATGAAATCAACTCGTGTATAGTTGTGTAACAATGAACTAGTTAAATTCGTTAACAAAGACAGTGTCATACCGA
The DNA here is from genome assembly GCA_035041805.1 of Amiota mariae. Classification (NCBI taxonomy): domain Eukaryota; kingdom Metazoa; phylum Arthropoda; class Insecta; order Diptera; family Drosophilidae; genus Amiota; species Amiota mariae. Next base: position 17,011,637 of record JAWNKV010000370.1, on the reverse strand, counting down.
GTCATAACTGAAGGCACGAGTCACTCAGAAGCATAGACAAAATGACTCGATTCAAGAACACACATGCAGCGAGCACATTGTTTTTGATACCAGACACAGTGTTTTTGCCGACTGTTAACAGTACTTAATGTGCGCTTGTGTTATATTATGAAATGTATACCCTTTATCAATGATTCCTGTATTTAATTTGAGTTGGCAGTACCTCGTACTTTTCGTTTAAAGTTTTTTGCGTGTGTGTGATACAATGTTTGCAAAAAGGGTTTCTTTTATATTATGACTTTTATTTGCATTATCAATCTTTCAATTTATGTTCTTACGCACTGTAATAAGAGCAGTGACGAGTAAATTGACCATCATAATATCAGTATTTATATATATGTTTTGATTCGTTCGTGGTGAAAGAAAAGACAAAAGTTGTACTATAGATAAGAGAGATGACAGATAATAAGGATGAAGTTGTGAAAGCAAAGAAAGTGGTATTGGTTTGGCCAATACAATATAATTGGATCTCACAATATGGAAAACTGGATGAATATTCTTCGTCAGAGTATGAAAAGGTATTATGATGAGAAAATAATGAAGAGGTAAAGAGTGATGGAAAAATTTCTAGGAGATGAAGAAGAATTATGTACACCATCACTGGGTTTCACTGTTGAGTTAAGTGTAGTCAATTCAATTCACCGTCAACATAAACGTCTTACGCATAAAACGTTGAACCCCGATGAAAAGCTCTATATACTTGTCCATGCGCCCACCTACAAAGCTTTTTTGGCCCTCCAAAGCCCATTAAAGCTTTATACTACTACTAACTACTCCATGAAACTGAGCATTTGCAAAAAGTGAGAGTTTTCTGCTTTCTGTTCTCTCTCTCATTTCATTGGACGTCGTGAAAATCATTTGATTTTTGCGCGAATCGTCTTCGTGCCTTTGAACATCAACATCAGCAACAACAAACAACAGAAGAAAATTTTCAATATAAAAACATCTTACTTGGAAAATCGGAAAACATTCATAACGGAAAACTCTTGACGTACAGTATACTAGCAGCAAAGTAGCGCGTTCTTTAGCTACTTTTATTCTTATTATTATTATTCTGCTAATTTTCAATATTTACGTTCAACATAAAATAAAAAAAAAAAAAAACAAAAAATAATTATAATTATTATAATCATTTAAAATATAATAAAACACACAAATTGATGCGCTTCGTTTTTGTTTTTTGCAACAATATAAACTAAATAATGAACTTTAATGATTTGTTAATGATGAGTATCTTCTTTGGATGCTACTTCCGTTTATATCATTAAAAAAAAAAAAAACAAAGACTTCTAAGAACCTACAAATAAAGTATTTAATATCAATATTAATTGCATTAATTGTTCATAAAAAGAACAAAAAAAATAAAAAAAAAAAATAATTAAATATATAAATAAAAAGAAAATCCATTGAACTTATTTGTGCGCGGAAAATCAAAAAAATAAAATATTAAATTAATTTATTGCTTTGCAATGTGACTTAAAATGTGCATAATTATTTCTTTCAAATGCAACAAGAATAAAAACAAAATCTTCAACAATAATTAATAATTGATAATTCTGAATAATTTAAAGGACATTATCTGTCTGTAAATGAGTTCCAAGTTTCAAGGACATTAACATTGTGCGTTAAAAAGGATTGCAACATATTGACATTCATCTTTAACATAAGTACGAACAATTAATAAAAAAACAAAAAAAAAGAAGAAGTAAGCAACTTATTGACAAGGACCACAGCAATTGTTTTTGAAAAAAAAAAAAAGGATTTATACATATTATACAATACAATTTATCGAACAGTGAAAACCATGGGTACCATTGGTAAGTAATTTACTATAATATTTTTTTTTTCCATTAATAATTTCTATAAACTACAGTAAAAGTAAAGTAAATATGCACACAGGTATTGATAATTATGATGATGTTGATGATGATGGGATGGTGATGTTGACATTGATGATGTATTACTGTTGTATATGTGTGATGATGAGAATTTACAATATAAACATATTAGATTTGTGCTTCAATGGACAATTTTAATTGAAATATGTTTTTCTATTGAATGGAAGATTGAAAGATTAAAGTTGAAATTGTTGTTCTATAATGCATACTATTAAATGAATGATAGAAAAGAGGTTTTCCATTGACCCTAGTGGATATAATTCACGACTAAAAGGTAGAAAGTCAGTTAAAAAAATATTGTAAATTATCATAGGATAAACACTTACTTATTAAATGCAATTGAAATAACAAAAACCATATCTGTTCATACACAATACTAATGTGAGAAATAAAGTAAATCATAAGATGATTGACAAATACTAGTTTAGAAAAAATATACGCATTAGATCAAATTGGCCACACAATTTTTAAGTTTTCCTGCTAAAGTCGTAAATGGATTATGTGCCCTAACCAATGTTCTTTGATTACTGAAAGAGATAGTAGAATAATAGAGTACTTAGAATAACTTATACAAGATTTTATGTATTGTTCTTAATCGATGAGACAATTAAGTATCCTTACGCTTCAAAATAATTGTCAGATCGATCAATTATCAATTATTCAAATAAATGATCCAGCTCGTATTGAGGAAAAGCCTACAAAGCAAACGGCGAAGCTATTTCGATGGTCTCAAAACTATTTTTTTACAGAATATGTTCAAAACTTGAACTAATCTGATAGATATTTTTTTTAATTTTAATTATTTAATCCAGAAATTCCAGTTGTTCAAACTTCTTAGCAGAAAGATTTTTATATTATTTTTCTCAAATTAAAAAAGTTTCTCATAAACAATTTTCTTGGTAGTAAAAACCTTTCTTATTAGAAAATTCAATAAAATCCTTATGGTGATTAAATGGTTTTCAGTTACAACAAGTTTTCGATAAATAATTGATAAGGAAAGCAATAAACAATAAATTATCCATACTTTGAGTAAAACCCATCAGAACCCAGTGAAACAAATATTAGTTTCGATTAAGTAAAGTTAATGTTTTGACTTGTCTTTCAATAAATACCATATACTTAGAATGAACAATATATGTATTTTCTAAACCATTAAAATTCAAATGAAGTCATTGTTTTTTATAGTATATAATCGATTTATATTTATTTTTAAATATAATACTTATAACACTACAACGTACAAGTTACATGGGTCGTTGACCCGTCAGTCTATGGTCTAACTTACAATATTCATCATCGATTATTAATTTAAATAAATTATAACAAATATTGTCTTCTGTCCTTTTTGAAAAGATCCAATCAATTTCTTCAAGTAATAATTTATTAAAAATATATACAAACAACCATCCATCTATCTATCTATCCATTCACCACCATGAAAAGTCAATGAGTCTTAATTTAAATCACTTGGTAGAAAAATAATATAATATGAATGAAAGCCACAATAAAGAAGAATGCTATAAATATAATAAAACAAACAAACAAGCAAGCAAGCAAGCAAATAATGAGGCAAACAAATGCAAAGTGCCACCCAATGTGAATTTCATTAATGGAAGAAAGTTGATTCCACTATGCGTGAGCGTGTGCGTGCGCGTGTTACTAGGATACACACTCTAAGCTCCAAAAACCGAACACCGGCTGTTGCCTACTTTTCAATTATCCTTGCGTGGATCTCAATGTTTTAGCTAAAAATAACTTTGTATGTATGTATTGGTATTGTTTTACTTTTTTTTTGAAGAAACAGCAAGGAGCATACAACCTAAAACCTACGAATGACGAGAAAGGACGTCATTAACACAAATGCTGTGTGTCTCTTTTGTTGTTGCTGCTGCTGTTGCTGTTGCTGCTACTGTTACCAAAGAAACTTCTTGGAATTGTTATGTAGTATTATGTTATCTAATGGCGAAAGTTTAATTCCTTTCTAGATAAAAATGTTCAAAAATACTTTCCACCTACCTAGTGGTAGGTTGCTAGTATTACTCTTATATTGTTACTGTAGCTTGTAGGTTACATATATCCTATGTAGATAAATACTAATACTTATGTATCTAAGTATCTATGTTGTTTGTTTGTTTATATGTATTTGTAAATCATAATCGAATGACGCACAAGAGTGTTTTTGATTCTTTTGAATTCATTTTTATATTGTTCTTTGCGTGGTGCGTACGTGCGTACAAATGAACAAAATGTTATAAAATAAAATGAAAAGGGCGGAGAAGGAAGAATGAAGGGATAATAAAAGTTATAGTATCTATTGCACAAATGTTGTCAAACCGTCATCACTTAGTCCAGTATTTTTTCAGTTTATCACTGTTTGTATCCTTGAGCATATGTACGTCATTCTTTCACAGTTCACAGTAGTAGTAGTAGTAGTAGTAGTAGCATCAGTAGTAGCTTTGCTAAGCTTTTGTTGTGCCCTTTAATACTTAAATTGTTTGTTTGCCATGGATTTTCTCGCCCCATAATAAAACACATCTGAGCTTTGATTGAATGTATACATATGTATATTTGTTGTTCGTTTATTAAGTGGGTTGAATGTCAAATTTGAGGGTCTTTTGTTAGTTAGTCAGCCGACATTTTGTCATTCAGTTTGTCTCTAATATCTAAAAAGGTTTTTTTAGCCTTTATACTACAATAGACTGAATAATAGCAGTCAGTAAAAGTACAAGTAGTAGTAAGGCTATCCTCGTTACCTTCATGTATACAAATAAATGTATCTGTCTCTTTGCATACTATCACTCTCTTAATTGTGTGTCAAGTGTTGTCCTTCAAGTTTTTTTGAGCGGCACTTTTATCTCACATGGACCATAGAACAAGTGGATTCGCATCCTTCTACATACAATGTTTCTCATTTATTGCCAAGCTGCGTAGGTTGAAAATGTTCATCTTTTGCTTGACTTTGTAGTACTTATGATTGTGAATGCTTGACATATAGTAGTAGTACTACGTGTGATAAGAACCTTTTTTTCTACTATTATAGTATAAGGATCAAAGTCAATTGTATACTATATATGTTAGTATTGTTTTGCTTAGATGATTTTCTTTTCAAACTTTTCTATTACATTTAACATTATAACTTTAGATGTGTTTGAACTTTAAAATATTTAAATGTATTTAATGAACTTTGAACTCATAAATTTATATTTATTTATATCTGTTTTATTTAAATTATTTTTCACAAAATTGATACTCGTCTCATTAATCAGGGAGAACAGTTAGTTGCCTTGAATTTTTTGTCTTCTCTTAACGAAGGCTTAAAACATCGTTTGACCTTGTATTTGTAACAAAAATGTCATAATGTCAAAAGGATATAAAAATAATATCATGAAAGTGACATTTTTCACTTGTTTCTATAAAGTTCACTGAGCAATAAATATCATTTTAAATTAAGATATATCAAACTCACTAGACATTAATTTTTTTTATTTCTCCATCAAAAAATTCAAGAAATTTGTAATTTAATTTTTTATCTGAAACTTAAAAAAAGAGAACGAACACGTAAGTCAAGTGTATTGTTCTTTGAGTATCTTTATTTAAGTTTCTTTCCAATTCTTTAGCATGACTAAGAATTGCCATCAGGGCATTACATGTGATAGTTGCAAGAAGAAGGACTTTGGCGGACGTCGTTACAAATGTCTTGCATGCTATCAGTTTAATCTGTGTGCAGAATGCTATGATGACGATGTCACTACAAAGGATCATCTGTTCGATCATCCTGTCATTGTCATTTATACACCAGAAGATGTTGAATTATTCTTTGGCGGTGAAATATTAGAAAATAATATGGCACCACAAAGTTTTCGTTGTCCCTATTGCAAGAAATGGGGTTTCGAATTAGATCACTTTGAAAAGCATATTAAGGAGAAACATCCAGATACCAATGGCAACATCATAGATGCTTTAAAAATGTATCTGTAAAGACACGAATTTCATTTGCTAATAATAATTTTATTTAGTTTTAATTGTATGTATATTAATAAAAGAACAGAGCATATAATTTACATTTCTACTCATAAAATAAACATGATCTTTGGTTTCATTTTTCAAAAAGAAATAAAAATAAATTTTATTAATTAGTTGCATTGTGGACTTCTTAACTTGCGTCTGACACGTGCCAAGTTCAACAATTCTTCATTTTACTGAATGTAGTAGCATGTAGAGCTACGTGCCACACAGTTCTCAGTTTTAGATTGTTTCACAGAGTAACAAAATAAACAAATATTTAACCCCACAAACCAACCAACCAACCAACAAACAAGCAAACAAAGGTGTGGGCTATACGAGTATGTTAGTACTAAGTTGGTTGGCCTACAGTGAACTTATCATGCATAAATGAGTTTAAAAATAAATTACTTGAGGATGGAGCCCCATTGCTGTATAGAGTAAAATGCCATGCATTTATTTGAGATACTTTCTTACAAACTTGGAGGTGTGAAATTCGAACTGAAATGTCTCTTTTAACTGATGAATATTATAATACGAACAAATTCCTTAAATAACACATAATGATGATGATTCATTCAGTAAGGCAGTCAGTCAGTCAGTCATTTAGTAAATCATTCCAATGATCAATGGTCAACAAAATCTGCTTTGAGGCAGTTTTTCATCAACAATAACAATAACAAAATTGTCAATAAGTGAAAAAAAAAGAAAAACAAATGAAAATTAATTTTTACCTATTTGAATTTGTTTTAAGAAAAAAAAAAAAATATTAAGAAAAATAATGTATACAAATCACGTGAACAAGTTTGAATTGTTTTAAAATTAAAAATGTCACAAATCTTTAGAAACAACTAAGAGGATTGCAATTGTTAGATGGGTTCGACTGTTAAATACCCTGTTTACTCTACACAATCATTATACAAAGTAAAATGTGATAAAAACTGGCATGAAATCTAAATATTGAAGGTTTGGGGACTACAGTGATACTGTCCAATTCATATTTTGTGCTGAAACATGGTCACAATCTTCAAAAATGCATTAGTTATGGGTCTGTTAGGGATGTTGGTGTCTTAGCACATCTCAAATTTAAATAATCTAGGATTGAGAATCAATATTCATCATAAAAAATTAAAAAAAAAATTCATAGAAAAATTAAGGGAGAAATTTGATTTTTTGATGGTGAAAATGGAGAATTCATTGCTTTTAATGATGAAGCCTTTGAATCCTCCTTTGAAGCCAAATATGTATGGGGTTTCCAGACAAATTCATTTGCTTTTAATGAATGGAATTCATGGCACCGCATTAAAAGCAATGAATAAATCTCTGTCTGCATGTCTGAGTGTATTTCTCTCTTCTGATTTGAATAAGTTGAGTTAATTGAACTTCTCGTTAACCTAATTATAGCAATAAAAAGAGTGAGAGTTGAAAGAAAAACTTATTTATATTTTATGAAAAGGATGTTTTGTGTTAATTATTTGGAAATATGAATATAACATTTCGTTAGACATTTTTCTTTTATATGCAAATTGAAATTGTTGATTTATTTTCTTCTATTGGATTAAGATGTACGAAATTTCTTCTGTTCTGCTGTTGTCATAATTATTTTGATTATTATTTGGAAAAATGTTTAATGATGAAGTCAAAATTTATTTTTACTTCTTTATCTAATATTCCGAAAGATGAAAATAACAACAAAAAGCACACATAAATAAAATCAAATAATGTTTGATTAAAAACAAAAAAAAAGAAGAAAATTAAATAAAAAGTAAAATGGAATCAAAACAAAACATAACAATATATTGGCGACGTAGAAAAAATAAAAGATTCATTATTTTTTATATTTTCTATACTATGTTGCATGATATTCGCGGCTTTTGTTTCTTTCTTCCTTTTTTCACAGTTTTTTTTCTCCTCGCATGCGACGTAAAAAGAAGCGTGAAAAATATAAACGATTTTGTTTTTAAAAAATTTAAAAAGAAATATATACATACAATATTATATTATATATTGTAAAAGAAGAAAAAAAAAGAAAGAATTAAAATAAAAAAGAAAATCTAGAAATTATCAGACGAACAACAGAAACATGCCCACGCATTTCATTTTTTCAAATATAATTTTATTTTACTTTTCTTTTCTTTTCATTCGCTTTAGCTTTTACCTTATTTTTTTTTTTAAATAAATAAATTATAATATTTAAAACAAAAGAGTGGAAAAAAGTAAACAGGGAAAGGTGTCTAAGTTTTGTTGCACCCAAGTCTATCCACATATTGTTTGATGAAGTCTCATAGTCAATTTAGGAAAGCTATAAATTTGTCATGTGCTTTGAATTGGTTAAATTTGTAGTTTATGCTAATGTTTTCCATACGCGATTTATTTATACAAAAGATAATTTAATGCCATTAGTGATTAAATATAATGGGTAGTCTGGTTCTTATGAAGCGCAACTTTTCGACTATTTCATCAAGTAACTGGGGCCAATGATTACATCTGCTTATAAAGCAAACCAAACAGTAGTGTTTTTTAATGAGTGTAAAAGCGCCCTAGTAAGGATTTTAGGTTTTCTTCACTTTATATCCGGCAATTAATTATTGACATAGCTAATCCTTTGAATATAACATACTTACATATTTTAATCAATGTTTTAATAATAAAAATAAGTGCAAAGCCGCGTCACGGTTCGAGCCTTCATTATAAAGTAAATAAGTAAATAAACTTCTGCACATTTTTGGGACTCTAATTATAACAAAATTTGTTTTACGTTTTCACATTCTTTTTTTTTAAATATATTGATACACGCTTTGCTCTCTTTGTTAAATGTTAGTTTCTTTCATTTTATTTAGTATGTGATCTCTAGATTAGCAATAGATTTGACATTTGAATATTAGTAAGAAATAAGAAAGGAATAAACAGACACAGAGTAGAAAACCAGTGAGCGAACTCAACATGAAATTATTTCCTAGACATTTTTATATTGGAAGTTCCCAACAGACGCCAAGGAAACTGTAGATTGTTCTCAACAAATATTTTATATTTCAGGTGTATATAATATTCCGACATTTGTTCAATTAGGGAAACAAAAAATATCTCAAAAGTAAATACATATTTCAATACTCCTATTCTTATATTGGTTACAATAAATAATAGATGATGATTGGATCGATTTCTTTTCATATCTGTAATGTGGTCTCATGTTATGAACTTTTGAATGAACTTAATAAAACATAAAAACATTTTGGAAAAAGATACAGTAAAATATTTATATTTTGAACTCTTTTCTCATTTGTACTTTTTGCTTATCATTGATTGTCTTCATCACTTAATTTATCTTAATATTGTATTTGAGTGAGAAAACATTTATTGCAACGCATGCAAAGCAAAGAAATGAAGATTATTCCCCTCTTTAATAGCAAAAGACACGCAGAATTTTCAAAATTTGTGATTTTTTGACAACATTTTATATTTGTTGTTGTTCTTATTATTATCATCTCTTTTTCTTTTTTTTTTTATTGCGTGTCAATGGCAAAAAACACGTCACAATTTACCCGCTCATATTAAAAGAAAGCAAACAAAATCCAAATCTTTAATATTTCTTGGGGTGTGTTGTCGCGGTGTCTGACGGCGACCTTCATCACGGAATAAATAAATATATATATGTATGTATGTATAGTGACGAGGTGTACATGTATATACGTGTATATTTTCTAAACTGTTGCGTTCTGCCAAAAAAAAAAAAAAAAAATCATATAGAAAATGTTTTTCTAGACAAAATAAAAAAAAAAAATGAAAAGAAAAAATGCTTTTTAAATTGTATTTACATTCATAAATAATACTTAATAATATTTACTATTTATTAAAAATAAAAAAGAAAAGTTTGTCAACATTCTACAGCAAATTGCAGCGACGCTACTCTGACTCTTTAATGATTATTTTTTGAATAGAATAAGAAAACACATTAATCTTAATCTTAACAAATTTTTGGTGTAACACTTCATAATAAGATTTAGGTAGGATGATAATACAATAAATTCTCTTATGACTAATTACTTGTACTATGGATTTATGGTAAACATGTGATGTAACAATAAAAGAAGTAACTAAAATATCCATGAGCAAACTGTCATCAACATTATTATCTATTTGATAAATATTAAGATTATTATTTTTATGGTGACCCTGATACTCCTGCTTAGTTCTTAGGATGAATAAGATCAATCATCTAATCTCTATGAGAATGCGAATGATAATATCACCATCATAATCTATACTGAGAGTCAGAGGTAAATGTAATTGAGCATCGTCAGCTTATTTATATGGCACAAAAGTCAATTCTTTAGATCTTTTTGGATAAAAATCTTTCAGAAAGTCTTAGCCTCTCAAGGGAACATAAGTATATAATAATTTATTTTTTAATTTGTATAATTTTAATTCTAAATTTCCATGATATAAAAGTCATATTCTGTTCGTATTTGAAAAAATAAAGAAATATATTTTCATTGAGAATTTCATATTTTCGAAATCGACAGTAATAAATTAATATCTTTTTTTTTTAAATAAATTTATTAATAATGGTGCGATCTTTACGAAATCTCTTCCTAAAATCGGCAATTCATCGCAAAGTCCTACCAAAAACAATATTGAATGTGTCGCCAGGACCAAAAATGTCTTTGTTGCCAACCGTTGTAACACAGCCAAAACCTTCGGCAGCATCACAGACTTCATCTCTGTTCAAAAATATATTGGCTACAATTGGTACTGTCGCGATGGGTTCAGCTCTTGGTCACTTCATTAACTCATTTTTCATTGGTTCTGGTAATAAGGAAATCACACGAAAAGAAAACTGGAATGGCATTAAACATGGACCTTGCGATAGAGAACTTGAAGAATTTATGAAGTGTGCTCAAGATCAAACTGATTTGTCCTTGTGTGGCGGTTTCAATGAGGCTTTGTGGGAATGCATGAGGCATAACACTTAGCCTAAAATATACATAATCAAAAGATGGTGTAATGACATAATTTATTGTGAAATAATAGATTGTAATATTGTCAAGCTGTGGATATGATAAGATACTTATGATATTATTATTGTACTTAATAAAGATACATGTTTTTGGTTTAGTTCTACTAAAGCCATTAATATGCCTAACTGATATGATATAAGGAGTTTCAATTCTTATTTCTCTTCCAAACTTAATCCTAGTAACTATAGTTTTATTCTATTCTTTGTCTCAGAAATGTGATTTTCATGGACAAAATTAAGAAAAAATACTAATGTAGTTTATTTAATTCTAAATTTTGAACTATTAAAGTAACTTGCATATAAAGTAGTGACAGCAACAAAGCGAACACAAGACAATTGACAGTAGCACCAACAACGTGGACTTTAGTAAATTGACAATAAATAGAACAAAGGCAACACAAGCAAAACAAAATTCAATTTGCGCTGTTGCAATTCTGTTTGCTCTTAACAAAGATTGAAAACTAATGGACTGGACATCTCTCTCTCTGTTAAAATTTTCAATTCGCCCGACAGGCAAGATATTGTATGCAAATGTAGTTGTGAAAGTCAGAGAAAGTTATCCAATCTATACAGTTTTGATAAATTTCAAACGTAAACATAAGCGTATAATACCATTTGTGAAACAGATGATTAGACCCAAGTTATGTTATGACTTTTATCTATCCTAATAATATAAACCTCGATCTTATAGTCGGACATCCTCTTTTTAATTAAATACCTAAACTTTAGTGTCGAGCAGACAATAATATGATAAATTCTTAAAAGAATCCCATAAAGCAGTAGCAACAGCAAAAGTATTAAAATAGGGTGACACATTATTTGATCAGCAATACATACTTATTTTATGATTGTATTGTAATTATCCTAATAATCAATCACGTTATTACTTCCAATATATTGTTAGGTTAAAAGTTATGGTAACCAGTATTGTTCAGTTGCGCAAATGTGCTGACAAAGCTACTCAACGTTTCACTAAAAAAAGTGGTGAATTTCCACTGAATTACAATGCCTGTGAATGTCAGGTTATTTTATTATTACTATCTATAGAAAAAAATTGTATAGAATATAAAAAAAATTTGGAAAGTGTATGTCTAATCCAATTATTTAGATAAAAACGATATCCTGCATTTATGGCTTTATACTTGTGACCTTTTGCCATTTTTTATTTTCTAATTTAATTTAATTTAGTTCATTTGAGAAGCTCTTTCTACTTATATAAAATGCGTATATTTTTCATTTAATTTCTTTATTAAAATTTCATTTCCATTTTGCTAATGTTGTTATTTATTACTTTATTTCTTTTTTATAGTTTCACATAAAAATTTGCAAAAATTCTTTTTTAAATATTCTCTTTGAAACAATTTAGTAAATCTGCTTTTTTGCTCATAAAAATCATATTATGTTTTTATTTTTCAAAAGCATTTTATTTTATTTTCTTACATATTTTTTTTGAAATCCTTCTTAATGGATGTCATGGATTTTGTTGCTATATATGTATTTTTATTTTTCGCAATTTTTGCCACACGCCAAAATTTCATTTAACTTTCACATTGATTGATTGATTAAATTATAAAAAAAAAAAATAAAATTTTTGTCTTTTGCAAATGTTTTGCGCAATTGATGAAATGATAATTCTTGACCCTGTTAACAAAATTTCAATTAAACTAATTAAGTATTGCAACATTTTCGCTTTTTTTTTTTGTTTAAAGTAAACTTTCATTGGCTTCAATACACTTGGTTGCTTTTGAAGTGATGCATACAAAGAATCATGCCTCCTTCTTCATGCTAAATATAAAATTGAATTTGATTCGACAATCAGAAACAGAATTCCCTTTTTGGAAATTGGAATTATAGTACAATATTTTGCATGACATCAATACAAAGTTTTCTATTTATTTAATATGTCGATTGAATTTATCTTTGCCAATCTTTCAACATAAATTTGTGCAAAAATTTTAATAAATCAAAGGCAGTCATTCGGGTTGTTTTAATTCCTATGTCTTGATTTTGAAATAATTTCAAAAGTATCTTCGTCATCCTCATTCGAAGTCTTCATATCAATAAAAATTGATTTTTATTACACTCAATATTTGATTTGAATTCATTTCGATGGCTGATTGAGATATATATTTTTGTGTAGCGAAGAGCAAAACTTAGCGAAAGAATATAGTATTGTATTTTGAGAAGAATGTTTTACGTCAAGATCTATAAATTTGATTGATTTCTTAGAAGAGGAAGAAGAAACGATCAACTAAATTTCAAAAATGAGAAAATTATTAAGTAACAAATGTCAAGATTTGCTCAAAATTACAAGAAAAACGGAAATTGAATTAAATCGAATTGAATTCTCAAATTTGTTATTTTTTAATTTAATAAAATTTATTTTTATAAAAATTTCACTTTTCTCTTATTTTTAGTATTATGGCATCTTAGTTTTATTGATATTATCAGTTTCCACATGATGTTTGTAGAGATCTGTGGGGTAGAAAAGAGAGATGGAAGAGAAAGGTAGTCATACTACATCTTTCAGCAATTCATGTGTTTCTTTTACAAACCAATTGTAGAGCTTTTAAGATATTGATCTTAAATTCTGCATAGAGTCTATATAAAAAATACATTTTATTCAGGGTTCTTCGATTACTGGAAAGGATAGTTTTTAAGTTGTTTTTGAATTCCAAAAAGAGTTTTCACATGAAAAACTTTTAGTATTTTTTTTTTTTTTTTTGTACTTCCGAGAGTGAATTAATATTATCAGATCTACATTAATATATGTTATATCCAAATCTCTTTAGGGTCGTATTTAGTGTGATATCCATTAGACAATTGATTTACTTACACAGTTAAGGACTACAATCTCTAATGATAGTTCAAAACAAGATTTATTTAAATCAGAGTTATCAGATTACTTACCACATTTGTATCATAAATATCACAATAAAAGGATTATATTCTAAATATTTCTATTAATATGAAAGGTATGAAATTTTCATTAGAACCTAAGATGATTTCTTCTTCTTTTTGTTATTTTGTTTTATATTTCAAATAAGAAATAGAGAAGAAATTTTATAAAGAATTCTATTTTTGTTATTAAAAACACTGCAAAGTGTTGATGAAATGAAAATATTAAAAACGCCGCATGAACAAAATCAGAAATAAAAAGAGCGAAAAACATTAAAAACAAAAAATGTGCAAAAAATATACAATCTAATGAAGTGTGAAACCAAAACGAAAAATATATAAAAATTTAAGATATTTAAGCGCACTTTCGGCCAATAGAAAACATATTGATGGAAATTAAAGAACAAAAAATTATTTAAATCGGAAAATAAAATCACAAAAAAAAAACATAAAGAAAAGTCTCTTAAAATAATAATGTGAGTGATAATTAATAAATTAAAAATCAGATGAAAAATCCGCTAAAAAAAAAAAAACATATAAAATGAAATTGTTTAAAATTCTTTCGACGCATTTACAAATGTTTCTCGTCATACAATATTTTCTGATTGTTTTCTCTTTTATTGTCTTGTAGTATTGTATGTTATTTTTGCATTATGGGTAAGCAATTTAAAATCGATTGCTTTTTGATTTGGATTGAGGCACACGTTCTGAAAATAGATTCCTCCATAAATCCAATTCAATATTCATTTGTGTTCGTGTGGCAAACGTCAGCGGGATAATACGTAAATAGAATATTGTATATACATTGCGTATACGCAATGTTTCTTTATATTATTACTATGCAAAACATATTGTACAGAAGGGAACAAATCAAAGCAAACAAAAATACTTACTATTTGGGAGAAGAGAAGTAAGAAGGAGGTTTTATATTAGCATGTAATTTACTTTTAAGTTTTCTTTTCCTTATGTAGTATAGTATAATTTGTAGTTCATTTATTGCTTTTAATATAATGATGTTTGCAATTATTTTTAATGATCAGAGATGTTCAAGTCTCATAATACTATAATAAAATTGGCCTCATTGGTTCAATGAACTTTATTTGGTAAAACTATCAACTGTATAAAATACTTTCAATGATTTATAATTGAAATGTAAAATGTAAGATGAAATTATTTTAACTTAAAAGATAAATGCATTTTATGCACTTACATGTTGTTGATCTTTAATTGTAATTTTAATTAATTTACTTTCAATTTCCAGACACAAAAGACTCTTGAAGTCATAAGTGCACTTTCAAGCTGTTCTTCTTTATTTATTAATTGAAATTTGTATAAAACAAAAATATATTTAGTTTTCTTGTAATGAGTGATGGATATGAAAGGAATAATCTACTACTAAGTACATGACATGCATTGTTTTGGACTTGAGTGTTGTTTCAGATGTAAAGTCATTATACATACAATTAAGGTTCAGCGTGTTTATATCATAATGAAGATTACAAGGAACAACAGTAGCTTTATATTGTATATGATGTTTTTGTTGAATAGAGTCCAAACAAAAATAATAATTCATTCCAATTATTAACTAACTAATTTGTTAGTATTTCAGTTCTTTAAATCGGTTTCTAGATCTTTATTCATCATCAGTATGATTTTGGTCCACTACACTACTTTTTGAATCTTATGGCTTTCACAAAAGAGTAACTTCATAGATTCCGTGAGTATATTTTTACATGCTATAACTTAATCTGTCAAGTCGTTTGCGTTTGAGGACTAGATTGACTTTGAACTGTTTACTTGGTTGGAGCAGTTGTTCAATGGAATTAATTCGTGGCCATCAAATGCTTAAAACGAAACAAACCATAACCTGCCTTAAATCAGATTGATCTTTGCCATAGTATATCATACTTTCGACTTCCCAAAACAAAATCATGTTTATGAACATGTTTTCAATTAACAATATACTACTTCTCTGTAATATATCAACATCATAAATACACTTCTCATAAATAGTTGGAAAATATTTAAATGTAAATTATGAACTATATATACATTGTTTCAATTCTTTGCACTTTTACTTTACGAGTATTTTGTTTGGCTTTGCTGTACATAAAATATTTTACAAGTTGCATTTTCGCCTTTTGCCACTTGCTTAGTGGCATCTACTCATATAGTAGTAGTAGTAGCAGTGTGTGTATAAAAATAAATTCTATTTATTTTCTTTAACAAATCATGTATGGCAGATTTCCACCAAAGTGTTTGTTAAAGAAAGCCACTCGCCTAAAGATAACAAAACAAATAACTCAAAACAATCAAAATTCGTTGAAAATAGTACAATAGTAAAACACTTGAATACAACCAGCTGCCAATTGTTTTAAAACAAATATAGGAAAATATTGTATGTGTTGTACTAAGTATATGTAGTATATTGTACAATATTTATTTACTTAAAACAACATATAACAAATATAATAAATTGGCTACTCTCACTGACGACGTCGACTTGTGGATATTTATTATTTGTATAATATTTTTTTATTGTTTTTATAGCAAAAGAACACGAACGAAGATTCTGTGTGATATATTTATTGGATGTTTCTATATTTCTTTCTGTACAATTTCTTGTGGAATATTCACTCACCTACATATGTACATGTGTAATACACTTTTTTTTTTGTCGCATTTACGTCTGTAATTGCCTTGACCTTACCTTGAGAATTAATTTTCAATTTGGTTTTTTTCCATTTTCCAATTTCTCTTCTCATCATCATCTTCATCATCAACAACATTACAAATTTTGAATTAGCCAAAGAAATCAAGCGCAAGGAATATGATGTAGAGTAGTGATAGAGTGGTAAAAATACTTAC
This sequence comes from Amiota mariae, assembly GCA_035041805.1. Lineage (NCBI taxonomy): Eukaryota > Metazoa > Arthropoda > Insecta > Diptera > Drosophilidae > Amiota > Amiota mariae. The sequence continues at coordinate 16,994,915 of JAWNKV010000370.1, read as the reverse complement.
GAGTGAAATTATTTTAAAAGCGGAACTATTAAAATAAATTATTAGTGGCTATGAAAAATATATTTAATAATAATATTTATTATAAAGAAAATAAAATTGCGTAGGCGGTAATTGCTCTCATTGAACACATACGAGTATTTTGCTCTTTTCTACATTATTTTGAACACCTAAAATTTCTTAATTGAGACACTTACAAATTCTTTTAAGTTTGCCTACAATTACTTGGCAAAGGAAATCTTTGTTGGACTATTAACTTATTATGGAACTTATGTCCATCTCTTTTTCACATCATATTTTGTGATATTTATTTTTGTTGACGTATAAGTCTACGAAGTGTGTCCCAAGAGAATTGTAATCCTTTGAAGTAATTCCCAATTGATTAATCAACTTTTGGGGCATCCCTCGTATTCTTATTATAATTTCATATCCATAATATCATGCTCTAAACCACCTTGTGCTTGTTTCCAAGGTCTTTCCGATAGTTCCAGTGCGAACAGTACTTGGTAATACTATGTAGGTGGAAGACATAAATTTTTATATGCTGAGTGACCATGTGACTATCAGCAGGTGGCGTCAGATGTCTAGGCCAACATCACACGCCTCTTTTTGTAATATTTGGCTGTGATTTAATTTTTGTTTTTCTTCCAAACTAAAAATATAATATTATTGTGTCTTATTGCTTAAAGAGATACAAAAACATATCGATAAATAAGTATAATCAAAGTTCCTCTTGCCTTGTATATTAATTGTGTGAAATGAAAAGGAAAAGGGAAGTGAATTGTTTATTTATTTATTTATTTATTGTATATCTTTTAATGTTTAGAATTAAAAGAAACACTTTGCCACTCTTAACCAAAAAAAAAAAAAAAAAAAAAAAAAACAGATAACAAAATAAAAAAACAAATAATCAGATCGACGACCCACTTTTATATCCACAGAAACAGGGCTGGAACATATCATCTTAAGAAAACAAATTTCATAAAAATTAATAAAAAAAAAAAAACTATAAAAGATATTCTTTCGTCTGATGAATATCATAATTTAATTTCTCATAACTCTTAGAAGGCTTAAGTTTTGACAAGACATGTGTAGTATGTAGTATTCTAAGTGGAAATAAAGAAAATCCCTTGGAATTAAATGAATTATGAATTCTATCTTCAAAGTATCATGTAGTATATTTTATTCTTAAGTTATTCGATTTGAATTATTTATTAATCAATAAATTATCAAGTATTAAGGAAATCTATTATGAAACAAACTCTTTATTAAAGTATTGTTATTATTTAACACACCCCCAACTACTATTTATAAGTTGATTCATCAATATGCATATGAATGGATCTATGGTACATATATGTATATTATACAATATAAAATAATAATAAATATTCGCGATCAATTTATAATAGACACTCTGTCTGTCCATTAAACATTTCCAGCATCAGTATTCAGTATTCGCATCTGTGTTAAGTAGTAGTAGATGTAACAAAAGCAGCTATCAACGAAACGCGCCACAATTTTGACTATACTTATGTATATTTTTATCTAGATACTTATAGATAAAGTATACACACAGTCTGACAACTTGTTGTTGGTCGAGACGCCCGCGCGGCTGGCATTGCGGTCTTTTATTCATAGGCAAAAACAACACAAATTTCATATATAAAAAATAAATGGTTACAGAAGTGTGTATATGGAAGGAAGGGTAAGCGGATTGAGGAAACTATTCGATGTTTGGTTGGCTGGCCGGACAGAACGATGTATCTATAGTCAAAGCGAGCCAACCAGACCAAGCCAAACGATTCAATTGACGTCAGCAATGCCCCCAAAGTTGTCGAGACTAGCACAATTTGGGGTGGCATGGAGGACGACAACGATATGGTGATTGTGAAGCGATGCGTAGCGAAGTCGTTGTTGTCTTTTAGAGGTGCTTGCATGATTTTGATCAACTTGATTATTGTTTTTATTGTTCTGGGGTTTTGTCAACGCATAATCATCATTAGCATCCACATCTACTTTATTATCCCTATCCTCATTATGATGGTGATGATGATGATGATGATGATGATGATATTGTAAAAAACTTTTACTTAAAATTACGAATCATTTCAGGCTAATGGATTTCTATAAAAAAAAGTTATTGGCCTCATGCATTTTTATACCGAATTGATTTTCATTACAAACTCTTGACTTTATTTTTATATTTCTTATTAAGTTTATGTTATGTTTTTGTTTTTGTTTACCAATCGGTTGGTTTTATGGTATCCAATAAAAATGCAAAATTCTTAATTTAACAAGAGAATATGCAAATTTAATAAATTTTGAAAACTTTGTTAATATTTTTAGTTGGTTATTTTTATTTTAAGCATTTTAATGAATAACTTTAGTTGCAAAACAAAATAAATAAATAGACAAACCCTGTTGACCTTTTTTTTTTATTATATATGCGATGAGTATTTGTTGCATCTAGTGTACTTATTTGTGGATTACACTTGCTCATGGTGGACGCATATAGTTTTAATCGTGCCCCTATTTTTAGTTGCACGCAATAGCTTCGCCTTCATTGCAGGCATTACGCCAAAATCTTGGCAAAGTCGTTGTCTTTTAATTTGAATATTTGGTGGCAGCCACCACCATCACCATCATCATCACCATCACCATCACCATCAAACCAAACCAAACCATTAGCACTATAGAAAAGTGAAAGTTTGATTTATGATCACGCAGTACTCATTTATAATGATCATTTGTCGATCTTTATTCTCAATTTTTTTTTTCTTTTCCTTCAATTTTTTTCTTCTAGTTTCGTTAAGACTTTTAGTTTCATAATTTGTTGGAGTCTTTTTCCAAATGGAAGAATATGTACACGTATATTATTTCCTACTGTGATATTGGCTAGATGCCAATATTCCAATATTTACTTTGGAACAAGTTTTCCATGCGATTGTAGGTTAAAGGAGCTAATTATAGTACTTTAATGTACCAAATTGCTAACATTACAAATTTTCATTTTGTTCAATTACAAAATTTGAAGACCAAGTCAAATCAAATTGAATCTAACTTTTTACCATGAGATTTCTTATTAAAAGGATCCAAATCATCATTGGTTCATTGGTTATTTTGAGTATCACAAATGCTAAATCAAGTAAACTTGTTCGAAAAGTGTGTTATATTCATAAATTATAAAATCACTTCCTAGAAATGAAATGGTTCTTATTAAAAGGGCCACCATTATCATAATTGGTTCATTGGTTATTTTAAGTAACATTGATTCTAATATCAAGTAATTTTGTCCATTTATCATTGGTGATGATAGTGAATTGATCACAAAATGATGTATGATGGATATAAATTATAAAATAAATTCATAGATTTTCAATTTTTCTTATTAAAAGTTGTACCATCATCACTGGTATTATACATTGGTTATACATATTCAGTATCACAGATTCTATTAACCAATTTTTTTCTAATTCATTTGATTATGGTAAATTGGTGAAAGACATGATGTATGATGATTATAAATTATAACATAACTTCACAAAAATAAAATTTTTCTTATTAAAGAAATCAAAATTATCATTACTTCATGGGTTATTTTTAGTATCATTGATTCTAATTTATATCATATAATTTTAACCATTTCGCATGTTAGATGATTGTGATGGTGAATTGGACAAAAATTGTGTATGTGATTTCTATAAATTATGAAATAACTTCCTAGAAATTAATTTAATGATGACAAAAGAAGACTCATCAGCAAATTATATTAGAAAACATATAATTTTATATAAGAATTTCTTTTCTTGTGAAAAGACGAATCAAACGAAATGATTTGTATTATAATTTATATGATTTGCAATAAATTTGAGTGTGTATCACTTTAAATGAAAAAGATATACACTAACTTGGTAGGAGGCAATGGCGAATGATGATTATAATGATGCGAATGATGATGATTATGATATTACCAAAATTTAAATAAAAAAAAAAAAACACTAATATGAATAAGCACTCCGATAGACAAACAAACTGACTGCTGACGTCTTTGCATTTATTTTTTATTTTTTTTGTTAACAATTTCCTAGAAAATGTTTTCTTGATTTGCCTCATATATTTCTTTTGACCAGTGAGTGTGGAGGAGGGGTCCGAAGAAGTCGTCACAGTAACGTCATTATAAGCTAATAAAGGGGTTAAATAGAATTTATACTTTGTCAGGAACAGAGTCAGACAGACACATTGGCGGCAGGCACATTGGTACTCTCGATTTTATCCAAAGGTACTCGTAGCAATAGTATCTTCTTAGTCAACAGATGGCGGCTGTTGGTAACAAGTAAAATTAAAAATAAAAAGATGGATATTTTATGTTTGGTTAAAATAATAAATATTGTATAAGAAGAAAAGACAGGCAGCAGCAGCTACTCGCTTGTTAAGATCAAAAGATATATACGTCAATAAATCATAATTTTCGAAAAAAAAAAATTAAATAATAAATGTCTTTTAATGTGTGTGACAAAAGTTGTCACAACTTTGTGGTCCATTTGGGAGTCATTAAAAAATAACAGTCTTGTCGTCCTAGAATCATAAAGAACTTAAAGACGTAAAACATTGTACGATATACTAAAAGAAATCATCAAAGCAATGTTCTTAGTATAAATAATAACTCATTCAATAAAAAAAAAAAATAATATTGTATAATGTATCAAAACTAATAAGTGATCATTTCTTTTTTCTTTTTTAGAGAAACGTTCCTTCTCGTTCCGTTTGCGTCGTTCATTTGGTGATGGTGGCAGCACAAATAGTCGCAATAGTAACAACAATAGCAGCACCTGTACCAATCATAACCAGAAACGCTGTAGTACACCTCTGACGCCCACAAGCACCAGTACTAAGCTGGAGGTACCAGGAGCCACAGTCAGTCGTCGCAGTAGCATCTATAAGAAACCGGACAAAGATGACAGTGGCCTCATACACATCATACCCGATGTCGAATTACCATTGATGAATTTCTCCGATCAGTATAATATAGAAAAGACATTGGCTGAAGGATGCTTTGCTAAGATTTTATTGGCACGTTGTCGACCCACTAATACGGCAGTTGTTCTGAAGGCAGTGCATTGTGAACTCACCACTGTGAAAGAGTTCCAGAAGGAGTTCCACTATAACTATGAACTCTCACATCATCGGCATATCTTGAGTGCTTATAATGTTGCTTTTCAAACCATGGACTACTATGTCTTTGCCATGGAACATGCCCCATATGGCGATTTGGCCTCGAATATTGGTCCAAATGGATTACATGAAAATGCCTGCAAGGCTATATCGGAACAAATAAGTTCTGCATTGGGTTTCATGCACTCCAAAAATCTCGTACATCGTGATTTGAAGCTAGAGAACATTTTAGTCTTTACCCCAGATTTCTCACGTGTCAAATTATGTGACTTTGGGGCTACCACCAAGAAGGGTTTACTTGTACACAAGGTTAAACACACCTGGACCAGTTGTGTACCACCTGAGATTTTGGAGATTGTCAAAAATGAACGCTTCCTCTGTTTGCCCACTAGTGATTCGTGGCAATTTGGCATATTGCTCTATAACATACTCACAGGTAATCCACCATGGCAATCAGCTGATTGGGTTAAGGACCAGAATTATGGCAATTTCATGAAATATGAACAACGTAAAACCACCAAAATACCAGATAATTTTAGACGTTTCTCACCACGTTTAATGCGTTGTTTCCGCAAGTATTTATCACATGATCCAGAAGATCGTTGCAAGGTTACCGAAGTTTCCAAATACATGAAAGATCGTTGGGTTGAATGTCGCATTTCAGCTTCGAAATCAGCTACACTTATATCACCGAATCATCATGATCAGGATTCATGCATCTATTTGAATCAGCGTGAGGGTCGCCTATCCGGCGATGACAATAAACTACGTTTCAAGCGTATGATGTCCAGCTATGGTTTGGATAATCCCATAGATCACAATGTGGTACGACGGCGAGTTTGGGATTGGTTGTCTACATGCGAAGTAAATTTTGATACAGAAATTGAAAGTTTGGCAGTTGTTGATGTGGAAAATTAGATATTTTTATATATCATATCAAAAGGAACAAAATTTCAGTTGTTCGAGATTTTTTGATTTAAAAAAAAACACAATACTGAATTTGAAGAATTTATAGCGACGAAATGACAAAATGATGTTTCGCATAAGATATTTATAGTATATATGAAACCTTAAAGGGTTCTTAGAATTATTGTTTTCTTTTAATTTTTGTCAAAGAAAATGTTTCATTCATTTTATGAACTTATACTTAGTATGGTGGATCCATTCAATTCGGTTTATAATACTGGGAATTTATTGTAAGATTCTATGAGATGAGTTTGCTAGTCAACATCAATATCTGTACTCCATTTCTATTTCTATATAATTGAAATAATTTGTAATTTGTAAAATTAGTTTTTAAATGTTTGATAATTAGTATTAAATTGAATAGTTTTTGGATGTTACAAATATTCAGTAATAACGCAACATATTATTATCTATATGAATTTATTGATTAACGAGAGCAGTAAATCTTATTATAACAAAAAAAAAAAAACAAAAAAAAACAAAAAAAAAAAAACAAAGAATATAAAATCCTTTACAATCCATAAATTGTAATGGATTAATAACTTTCCACTAGTCTTACCCTAGTCTTCCTTTAATGGATTTCATCTTTAATTTTAATTTTTTTCTTTATACACTTATATTATTATTATATTTAATATATTATTATATATTTATGTATATATGTGATTGATTATATGATTATTATGAATATTTTTTTATAGAAAGTAACTACTATTATATATACAATACAATACAATACAATAAAATATAAAATATTATAGTTGTATATAAAATTTAAGAATAAATAAATGACCAATTTTAGTTTATAAACATGAATAATTTTACATAATATATTCGTACAAAATAAACAATAATTTTAACTTGTATATAACCTTTATTATTATTTAATGAATTCAATGTATGTATTTTTAAAATAGAAACAATAAATGAAACCTAATGATTTTGTGGCATTTTAAAAAAAAAATTGTGTTATGTGTAGTTTTTCTTTTGCAAAATAAAATTAAATGAAATCATTTTAATTATCATTTATTTCGTACAAAATAAATTTGTGCAAAAATTTAAAGAAAATTTGTTTATAGAAAGCGCATAACAAAATATCCAATTACTTCGGTTTCACTAAAGATTTTATACCTTTAAGTTTTGTATTTAAATTTGCTATTTGTTACCATTTTCTTGGCATAGACTAAATATGATCGATCAGAAGTGATATTCATTCTTAAATAATGTTTATTATAAATGATCCTCAAAGAATTTGTCATAAAAGTAGTGTCTTCACTTAAGCGTATATTTGGTGTGTATATTGCTTAAACTGATTATATTTAACACTGCTTAAACTAATTCCATACAAAAAAAGTTTAAGCAAATTAGTAGGTTAAGCTAAGTGGAATGATGCTTATTCTGAGGGATGCCAACTTTGTGAATTTATTACGAATTGGCAAGTCTGCATAATCATAGGTATTTTGAATTGTTTGTTTACATTTGTGACTACGAAAACAACTAATTCACACTGAATAGACAATTAACATAATCAAAATCAAAACAGGTTTGAATGAAAACCCTAATAGTATTTTGTAATCTGATCCCTTCCAATAACATCGCCATATTAAATTCACTAGTTGAATACATGTAAAAGGGGAAAGATTTGGAACTATTGTTTTTTTTTCAAAGGGACTAGCCACGATATATATATATATATATACATAGTTCATAAATATATTTCTTGTCACATACTTATGGATACAATTAATATACCATTCACCTACTTTTTGGCATTTCCATCGATCTACATATTATTGTAGTTTCGCACAACATTGCGTATGATTGATTGCGTTGAGCTGTGAAGGTTTTATTGGCCCCAAATTGGTTCAATGTTTTCGACCAACATTGACTTTGAATTTAGTTTATATTTTTAAAGAAGTTTATCTCATTTTGCACGTAGTTTATTGTTATTGTTAATTTTATTTTAATATATATATATATATTTTTTTCTTTTTAAATACAACAAAACAATAGTTTAGTTTAGTTTAGTTCTATTTTTATATCTATTTGTTTGATTTATTAAAGATTCTAATTTTTTTTCTCATGCGCATGTTTACACTAAAATTATTTTAATGGTTTTTATTTTCCAATTTTATTTTCTCTCTTTTTTGTTACCTACCAAAGACGACTAAGAAAATACTAGCTACATAAAACTATTCACTTGATCTATTAAATTTTTACGCAGTAAACTGAAGAAGTCTGTCTGCCTGTGCGCACAATTTTTAATTCCCAATTGAATCATAAACTTTCAGCCAAGTAGTAGTAGTTTTGCCATTGAACTTAATAAAAATGCATTTCTTTGTTGTTATTAGGGAGATTCTCGGTGGGTGTATCGTCTCGACTTGTCGCCTATTTGTTATTATTTTTTCATATTTCAATAAATAAACATTTTATCAGTTTTAATTATATTTTTATGTTTGTAAAAATATTATTTATGAATTTCGAGTGAAACAAAAAAAAAGTATTTTCTTATTTTCTTTTTCATTTTTATGGCTATTTGATTATTATTTATTTGTTTTTGAAAAACTTTGCAAAAAATTATGTTCTTTTGAATATTATTAAATGTGGTATTTCCAAGGCATATGAATTACAAAATGGGACACTTTCTTTAATACAGGAGTCACATAGTGGATTTTCAATTAATATTTCAAGTAATTTGAAGAAATTAACTTCAATTATAATATAAATCAAGTATAACCTTCTCTTAATTCTGGCATTACCAAGTGGACTGTATTTCTATGACTCCAAAAAATCATCTATTGTTTTCATATAACATATATTAAAATCTATTTAGGTGCTTTGTTTATTTTTATCTTTATATAAATTGTTTAATAATTTTCATCTCTTAGCTTTGAAATAATGAGGGGCAATAGCGTATCCCATAGTTGGGTCTATCTGACTTTATAGCCAAACTTATTCTTATTTGATAATAGACACTTGTATTTTGAATATGCTTATACAATGTACAATATTTCCATAGCGTCATATGTTTTCCAGTCATTGTGAGTAATAATGTATTATTCTTCAATTAAAATTTAAGAATTTTTAATTCGTTTATAGTTGTTTAATTGACATAAAATTATAAAGCATTATTTTTAAAAATAGACTAATATATCATATTGGCAACAAAGTTTTTTTTTAATATTTTAACATTCCAAATGTCATTTATTATGTCTATTCCTATGAAACTACCATTTGTTTCGTTAGATGCAGTACGTACGGTCTGGACAGCAATTCACCTCTTACGAAACAGTCGAAAATTGAAGGGTCCAATGGATTGCCTCAGTATTTCTTTGAGCGCAGAATCAAAGCTTTGCTTGGCATGACCAGCGACGGTATTGACGTATTCCTTCATTTTGATTACAAAATATATGGTTGCGAACAAATTGTAGTTTCAAGGAAAATGAACAATTCAAATTTTGTCTATAATGTTTTAAATTATTCGAAAGAGGTTGCCTGGTTTTACCAGAATCTATATTTTTTTTAATCAAGGTTCTAAGCTACTACTTGCATCAAATGACAAGTGAACTGGTTGAGAAAATTTTATGATCCCACAATGCTGTAGGGAAACACCTTCACTGGGATAGGTTCAGAAGTAAAAAGCATGAGTTTGTCGGTCTTTACATAAAAAAAAACAATGAGCCACAATCTCCGCTGGTTTGATTTCATGGACATAAGCAAGTATTTCTTTACCGACGAAAAATGGTGCCATAGAAATGACTTAGCCTTGATTACGGCGGAAACTTACTTGCCAAATCAAAATAAAACCCTTCATTAATTTGTAAGTTCTTCCATAAGACTTATTTAATTCGTAAATTAATAGAATGTATTTTTTAGTAGTCGAATGATGGTAAGAATAAGATCATGGACATATTTTCCGTTAAGGGAAGTATTATCATAAAAACACAAGAAGATATGAAAGAGATGGACAGATTTATGACAATTCAGATATAGTATTTGACATAAGTCCTTATGGATACACATAATGCATACAAAATCAAGTTATAACATAAATGTTTAAAGTTTTATTAAAAACAAAAGCCATTCTCCCAATGTGTTGTCCTTGAACAAAAGTTTAATTCTAAAGGTCAACATTTAATCTAACAAAGACTGTGATATATCACCAAGCCACAGACCAATTTATCTGAGTCGAAATTCAATTACGCTCACGATAAATGACCTTTAAAGCAACACATTGATATATGTACATAAATGTATATATATACATATATTGTATGTATGTACTACGAATATGTGTATCAGCATCATATTAACATGAATTCTTTCATCTACAGTACAAGTCATTCAAAAATTTTAACGAAAATCTACGTAATTTCAATATGGCAAAAATCTTCAAAATAATTTCATTTACTGGTTCATAATCCATAAAACTACCTGATGCAATGTGGATTTTTATTGACAAAAAAAAAAAAATAAAATTGCCATTAGCGAGTTTGTTTTTCGCTGTCAACTAAAAGCAATGATGGTGATGACCTTCAGAGCTACTAAACAGAGAATCGAACTAAAATCATCAATATAAACAAAAATCGTATATGATTAAAAGAAACAAACTAGTAAACTTAACCTCATATCAAAGTGAAAAATTATTTTAACATAAAAACAATGCACAAAATTATTATTATTATTATTTTTATAATTTCTTGTAAACAAAAATGGTTTGTTTTTCTGTTTTGAGTATTTTCGTATATATTTTTCATTCAGCTAAAAGTTTGTAAACTACAAAAACATTTTGTGTTGACGCTTAAATCTAAACAAAAGGTAAGTGATAGCGCAAAAGGTTTTTTTCTTTGTATTAAAAATCAAGTTTTTATATAATTTTATATATTTGTATATAAATTATTACTAGAAAAAAGAAGCTTAAATAGAATTTAAGATTTAAGTAATTCATCGTAAGTTATTTCAATACAATCAATATGTAATCAAGTACTAAGTCTATATAGAAATTTAGGAAAGCGTGGGATTTTCTTTTTTCGTTCTTTTTTTTTTCGATGAACTCAAGCCGATTTCAGTGGAATATTCTTTTTGATTACCTGTAAATGGTAGAACAAACGTAAGATATTCGATCAGAACGTTAGTATAATGTAATAAATTCAAATAAAAATTAAATTCAAATTGTTGTTTACATTTAAAAAGCAATAAAATTGTGTTTAAATTGTAAGCAAAAAATACGTCAGAATATGTCTAAAATTGTTGTTTTGTGGGTTTATTGCTGGGCGATTTGAAACGTAATTGCTCTATAAAAGTCTGCTATAAGTCATACTATATATTTTCAATTTCTCTTTCTTTTCTTTTTTTGGGATATCTTTAATTGAACTGAGTCATTTATTTATTTATTTTTATTGGATGTATTAGCAATTCCCGAGAAGCAATAAATACGTCAAAAGAGTTTGTTATTTGATCAATCGAACATTTAGCTTACCTCAGAGCACATGTTTTTGTATATCTCATCAGTATCCCAAGGCCCACGCTCGGGTAGTGCAATGCCACGCCTACGCAGTTCCTGCACGCAATCTGTCAAATCAAATATGGGCAATGGATCGATGCCAGCCTTTGCTACTTTGGCTGATAAATACTCAACATAGTGGGTGCTGGAAAACAAGGAAAATCAATATTCAATATAACATATGTGGGATTATGGGTCCAACAATAATGTACATTAGACTTACCGACACATTCCTGCATGCTTATCGGGTACTTCACTATTGCAAACCGTGTCTACTAAGCCTTGTGGTGTCTCCTTTTGTAATGGTATAGGACAACGTGCAGAGGCACGTGCTGCCTGAGAAGTTGAAAGTTCATCTGTCAATTCTAAGGGATCAACGTCGAATTTGACACCATTCTCTTTTAATAAGAATTGCAATTGCAAAGGTATTTTATCTCTTAAATAGAACAAACAATTTCTCGGATGATGTGCATGCAGGCCCAACTTAGCACAATATGCTGATATATTGCACTTGGCGCCCATCATGAAGGGTCGGGCGCATCCATAACAGAATTCAAATTTGCACTGGGTGCAAGTGAAATGCATACAGCCACCTCTGTAGAAATATCATATTGCAGTCAATTAAATCAGTGTTCAATTAATAAAGAGATATTTTACCTGGCCAATGAATATCTGAACTTGCACTTGGGGCAATCGATGCCGTTCTGTGCCAAATGCTCTTGTACACCTTGTGCTTGGACTTCAGGATCATTTTCTTTTTTCCATTCGAGATAAGCTTCACAGCTGGTTCCTTCATGTTGCCGTTCCCACTATTCAATACAAATATAGAGAAGTAAATCTCGATTTTTTTTTAAATCAAATATTGACTCCTACCGGTTTTCTGCACAGTGCACAGGTTACTGAACCACAATCTGGACATATGAGCCGCTTTTGCTTGGGGCGAGCAAAGAATCCTGAAGAACATTGTATGCACCATTTGAAATTGGGATCCTGTAGCAATGAACGATCACGTAATTTACGTTGAAAAAGCTCATGGACATCATTATCTAAAATATTTTTGAGGAAAATATCCAAGTTGGAGAAATACTCTAAATGTTCATCCTCGTGTTCATGTATATTGCTCAGTTCAGGCAATTTACAGAAAGGACAACTACAATCATTTATGCTGCGATCTGTGATCTACAAGAAAGAATTGGAATAATTTCACTTTTCAGTGAATGTGAAGTAACTTCCTACCTGTACTGTAAAGTAGCTTTTTGCGCATTGCTTGCAACACTTGTGGGTACATTTCAACATAGATACAATCTGATTCATGGGATATGAGCTCATACAGAGTTCACAGTCCTGTTGGAGCATCGATATGGCTTGATCCAGGTCACTGCATTCCTTGGCTGCCCAAAGAGCCACATCCTGTTGAAATTTCATGTTAACAAGTGTCGCTGCAATTTGTGCCTCAGCGATATTCGAAACCAAATCCTGTTCAACAAATTTCCTGGCAAGTACCTAAGAAATTAATAGTTAGAAATAAAACTTTAATTTGAGAAACTCTTATTTTCGTAACTAACCTCTGGGTCCTCAACTTTAACTTCCTGCACAATCTCCTGAACACTTGGATATGCTCGGAATACTGGCATACTTAGCTTACGTGTACGTAATTCAATGGGCTCAGGATCTAGTTCCTCTTCCGTTGTACTTTGATAATCATCGGAAAAACAAGTTTCATGGTATTTCTTCTTTGGTATGCGTGGCTGTGTGCGTGATCTAAACAACATGCCTGTGCTAGTTGAGGGACCATCTTGAGCGATCTTTGAAGTAGATGGCTTTGTTAACTTATTAATAGCCTCAGTAATAGACTTTTTGCGTCCTACCGGTGCGTTCAGCTTTCCAGTTGGTGCTTTAGTCGAAGTGCTAAGTTGATTTTGTTTTTGTAAGAAATTCTGTTGTAAAGCTTTAACGGATGAGATACCAATCGGTGTGGGAGGACCAGAAAATGACTTGGAACGTGTTGTTATTTTCTTCTGAATTGTTGTCGTCTTGGTTGATTCTGTAGGTTTGGGTATTTTGCTAACGTTGCTCTTTGCCTTGCTGGCGGGTTTTGAGTTCGATGTCGAGCTATCAGGTTGAACTATAGAGGTAGCCTTAGATGCCTTCGATGTACTTGGACGATCGTCGTTATCGTTGATTTGGTTAACAACATCTTGCTTAGGAAGCTTAGAAATATTTGTTAAAGGTTGTTGAAGTACTATTTCAGCTGGCAATTCGATTGGTCTATTCTCAGAACCTTCGATAATGGGTGGTAATACAATTGGTACGCTTTTAATCTCCTCTACACTATTTGATGTATTATTTGATAAAATACTATTATGCGATGAAACCATTTCCCTAAGAGTATCGGGTTCAGCATTATCAACTACTTCTGTAGTTTCTAACTGCATAGGACCCGCTATTATTTCATGGTTTACCTCAACTTCAGTTGACATCTCTTCAACATTTTCCGTTTCTATTTGGTTTTCATCATATTCAACCTCATTTAAAGATACATTCATTGTTGTTAATGTTGTTACTTCTTTAACTGGTTCTTGTTTATCATGTGGTTCAGTTTCTGTGGAAGAAAATGACTCAATGACACTTTCTTGTACGTTTAATGATTGATCTAATGTACTATGCGGAATATGATTGATGCTTGTTTCTTGATTTATGACAACTAGAGCTTCTGATTCATTGATGGATGTACCAATTTCTGTATTCGATAATTCTTCATTAATGTAATCATATTCTTCCTCTTCAGCACCGCTCGATTCTTCTTCGATTGTCATTGTTTGATTCTCATAGGTATGCGCTTCATCACCAGTTTCTTCTTCCTCGCCTTCCTCATCACACCAACCCTCTTCATCATATTCATCACTATATGCATCGTCATCTGTATAATCATCGTCTGTAGATTCAAATTCATCCATACTAATCTCTTCACGCATTTGCTTTATTAATCGTTGTGTATCTTCAACCAATTCACTTAGATTTTGCTTAGCTGGATCACCTGAAGGTACAAAGTCCTTAAATACGGACTTATTGGTAGTTTCTTGGCTAGAGTGTGAGCTAATAGTCGTGTTACTGTGTGAACCTCTGATTCCATTGACTGGCAATTCTATATCATTCTTGATGAGTAGAAATACTTCACTTGTGGAATTTGGTGAAAGCATATCATTGCGTAAATCGGCTTCGTTTGCTGTTCTTGATGATGCATCACTTGCTACACTATAAAGTTCTCCATCCGAGGTAATATCATCATGCTCTGTGATGCTCACATCTGCTTCTTCAGCTTCATCTTCATCTTCGTCTTCATCATCGACTTCCTTGTCACTAAATTCTGATGCATCCTGGAATTCATCAGAGTCTACGGCTTTCGTTGGCAGTTCATTGGTTGTGTTTATACTGTCGTCGGTATTGTTACTTATCGTTTCTTTCAAGGCAGTTTCTGCAAAAGTTTCTCCGAAGTATGCTTCATTTTGATTATTATGGTTCTGCTCCGAATTGTTATCATCTTGATCTTGTTGCTCTACTTGAGTGTCTTCTACTTGGTTAGATTGGTTCATATCACTTTCAGTGGTATTTGATTCATTTTCAATGATTACTTCTTCAGGGATTGGTTCATTGGATATTATATTTTCACGATTATTTTGGTTTGAAATATTATCATAATCTTGTTTTTCTTGTTCCAAATTGATGTTATCATTTTCCTGAATATTTTGATCATTATTTATGGCTATGAGAAGTGGTTCACTGAAAGTTGCATCTTCTGGATTATTATGATCATTGATAGCATCTACGCTGAGTTGTTCACTGGAAGTTGCATTTTCTGGATTATTATTATCATTGATAGCATCTACGATGAGTTGTTCACTGGAAGCTGCCTCTTCTGGATTAATATGATTTGCAATATTATCTTCTTGATTTTCTTGTTCCAATTTATTGTCATCTTCTTGGGTAGTCTTCTCTACTATATTTTCCCTTACTCTGCTTTCATTTCTTTGATCCAAATTAATTTCATCTGTCGTTAATGAAGGCGTATGAGTACTTGTTCTACTTTCGCTTCTGAGACTATTGGTACTTAAAGTTCGCACTGGTATCCTTGATACTCGTGTTGGTTTCGGACTTGATTCTTGCAAGTTATCTATAGATGGTTCTTGTAATTGTTCTGATATAACATTACTTTCATCATTTTCTGTGTTATTAATTCTTGGGCTTATGTCTTCAACAAAAACTGTCTTTATGTCTGTATTGGGTGGAACTGTAGCAAGTTCTGTAGCCTCAGTTTTGGATGCTTCTATTGGCTGAATAATCATTGAAGAGTTGTCCATTTTTATATTATTCTTAATTTCTTCAGTGACATTTTGTGTTTCATCTGTAAAGTCTTTTTCATTTCCTTTTTCATTTTTTATTATCAATTGCGTCTGTCTATTGTGTTTGGATCTTCCATCTTGTCTTTGAGTATTTCTTGGTAACTGGGATCTCCTATTTCTTCGTCTGGCTGCTTTGCTTGTACTTGGCATCTCATCCAAAGGCTTAGCTTCAATTATTGGAAAGACATTCGATACAACAACTGGTTCTAATTCAGTTGTATTAGAAATATTAGATGTCTTATCATTCATACTATGTTCTGTTGTTGTTGATGCAACTTCCATCGTTGTGGTAACAAGTGAAACTTCATTTTTCGTTTGCCTTTGAATATTTTCTGACTCTCTTGAATTGATAGTTTTTGGTTGAACTATATCAGTTTCTACTGGAGAAATATTATCTTCGGATGCCTCAACTAAAGCAGCCTGTTGTTTAGAGTCATATGTTTGTGGAAACTCTGTTGTCTCTGTTATCTTCGGTGTTTCTGGCATTGGAGCAATAAAAGACTTAAATGTTATTCTCTCAACATCATCCCACATGCAAGGATCCCATTCTGCCTCGTGTTCAAGTGAAGAACCACGATCAAATTCTAATTTGAAATTTGCTATTTCAGTAGCGTAAACATAAACTGGTGGGAGTTCTTCTCTAATGGATGCCTCCCTTAGATTTGGTTTAATTACCTCTTCAAAGATGAAAACCTCTTGTGAAATTGGCAGTGGCTCCGGTTCTGGTTCTTTTTCGGGTACAAAAGCTATCTCAGTTGTTAAGTTTGACTCAACTGCCGCTGCAGTGTCCTCGGGTCGCTCCAACAATTCCAACTCGACTTGTTGTACTAAATTAGGAACAATCTCTTGTATGTGTTGCCAAACGAAGTTCTTTACATCTTGAGCTGATTTTCCAGTTTCTTCATCGCTTGTTTTCGCCTGTGTGTGTGTTCTCATTGCCATTATGGGACTTTTTGTCATAATGCGCATAATTTCGGGATCTGTATCGAATTCGGATTCATTGCGGCCTTTGAAGTTTTCCAACATACTTTCAATGGATCGTAGTACCTCCTGATTCTGTTTTGCTTGATTTTGTTCGATGTTGCCAATAAGTAGCTCGAGATTTTTTAATGTGCCATCCTCTAATTGAAATGGACTTGGTGTATTGTATGCCGATTTTGGTGATGGGTTATCTAAATGTGTGGTGGCCATGATATTACTACGAGTGTCAAAAGTATCAAATGGAGTGAGATATGCGGCATTATATGCATTTGTACCAGTCGAGTTTGGTGTTTGTAAGCAATCCAAGGCATGAGCGTTGAGGAATTCATGAATATCTGCAGTGGAAAATGGGAGAAATGAAGACTTTAGCATGCTTGAATAATCTTGAAAAAGAATTAGAAACTAACCTGATTTTATTTGCGTAGGACTGGGGTCAGCAGCAAAAGGAGAAGCCTGTCCCGCTACTCCACCAGCACTTTCATTCTCTACGCCACCCGGCGAACCCCAAATGCGCATGAGAAATGGTTTCAACTGTGTACGGTTCAGTTCCAGCAGTGCATGCTCAACATTTCCCTGATGTGCTGTTAGAGCATTCACTATGTCTTCTCTCAGGAAGTTTCCCTTTGTGTGGAGTTCACGGAATTTACGTTGGCGCTGTTCAATACACTCGGAGACAGCTTGCCATACGTTGCCATTGGATAAACGTAAAGCTTCACGTGCTTCGTTCTGGGATATGGTGCCTATAGTATTTTCTGCACGTTCTTGACCATATTTAGTTGCCAGACTCTGCACAGTTTGCACGAGTTTGTGCCAATTCTCGCGTAACCATTGAATGGGATGCACATCTGTGCCACAATACTTTAGGGCGGCTTGCAATTCTTCGACAGTAAATTTATATAATTCGAGTTCTTTGAGTATAATGTGTAGCTCAGTTTCAGGATCGCGTGCAGTTCTGTGTTCGTAACTGAGTGCATCGACGGGGAGACCGAACGGTGAAGCTTGCTGAAACTGTGAGAAATTAAATATAAATGAGAATCGAGTATTTTAAACAAATGAGGAATTATACTACATTTTGCAAAGATTTAAGATCATGGATAAGACTCGGTCGTCTATTAATTACATTGTTATTATGGTAGTCTGAAGTGTAGTTGTCTGGATAGCGCAGATCATTGGAGCTGCGATAACGTTCGTTTTCTTGAGACAATTGTGATTGACTGCGATAGTATGGAGATGGGTGTTCCATTATCGACGGCTCGGGAGTCTTATAGTGCTGAAGTATAGGAAGTTTATTAATTTGTATAGTAGCAAACATTTTAGAGACATACAGCATTATCCAAATTCGGTTTTGTAGTTGGTTCTATGGCGGCATCTTCTCGTCTAAATGGTAGAGTATCGTAGGTCTGAAAGTTGAAATCAAGTAAGTGGAAATCCAATAGGAATGTGTAAGTCATAAAGGGAGCCGCATACTTGTGTTGAAATACTTTGCGGTGGTGGTGAGGTACCCATTTCTCGAGCTTGTTTCATTTCGAGTACATGTACCGCGCTCACTGCCTCAACTTCCCGCACTGGAGAACTACCACAAGCGGTTGACACCTTTTGGGCCTTTTTGAGCACTTGATCTGCCTGTGCCTGTATACTTTCATCCAATGTTGTCCAAATATTCTCCACAGATTCTACACACACACACACACACACACACGGACATACAACAAGAGACATTAATTAGCCGTGTATTTTAGTTTATTATTTGGAGGTACCAAGAACGTGCTTCAGTTCAGGTGGATTGCCCGTAAGTAAAACGAAAACAATTTTGGGTTTTTAGTAAAATAAAAGGTTTTCTTGTATTTCATTAAATGCGTTAATTGTGTTTACAAAAGAACATTGTAACTACAGTAAGTGAGAGATATATTGGTAGTGAATCGAATCGAAGTATTGTATTTTAGTCTTAAGTGCCTGAGGCCTAGGCCTTGGTACCTTCGAAAAAGGAAATTTTCTTTTTAATCCTACCTTTAATTGCAAAACCTTTTGCTAATAATGAGTTATCGGATTCACCCTCAGATGTTGATTGTTTTAATTTCGATTTAGGTGCAGTAATGGGCTTTTGAGGATTTTGAATTGTAGAAGTGTTGGCTTTAGTTGATGTCGCTGCGCTTGTCACATACTCCTTTGTGGAAGTGGTCTTGGGTGGTGCTGTACTTGTACTTGAACTGTTCCTCTTTGTTTCCTGTTTGTTTTTGAAAATTTTAATTTGTGTTTTCGCTTCTTCCACAATTTTAGGTTTTTCCGCAATTTTAGGTTTCTCAACTGATGGTTGCTTTGCTTGTTCTTCCACTTTTACAGTTTCTTGAACTGACTTAGCCTGTTTTAAGTTTGGATTCACTGGGGGTTTACTGGGTGTCTTACAACATATTGAGCATATTTTGATATTTGGTTCATTCACAAAGGTACAGAACTCACATTCCCATTCATGATCTGGCGTTGAAGGTGGTGGTCCAAGATTATCGGCGCTTTCATCGATTTCAACGCCATTGGTCACTGGAGCTATGAAAGGTGATTGTACATTTTTCTCTTCTTCATCTAATACTTCTTCTTCTTCTTTTCTCTCCTCTTCTTCTTCCTCAACTTCTTCTTCCGTTTCACCAGGCTCACTAGCCACAATCTCTTCCTCTTCAACCTCAGATTCATACACCTCAATTGGCTTAGTTTCTATCACTTGCGGTTTTACTGCCTGCACTACATGCCCAGCCTGTACCTCTGTTGACTTCTTCTCTACTTGTGGCTTCCGCTTCATTTTCTGTGCCTGCTTCTGTTTAGCACGTTCTTCCTCCAATTTCTGTTGTATTTTCGCTTGTACCAACGCACGTGTACCAGAGCCCTCTGAATCAATATCAGAATATATGCGATTTGATTTGGCGGGTGTACTGAAACCAGACTCGTTGCGAGAGGTAGAGTCGCGTCGTTCTGGCAACCATTCACTTTGTACGGATTTGGCAACAGAAGCACGTCGGTCGCGCATCTTGTGACGTGCACGAGAGTGATTTAAATCAGTTTCGTCGTCATTCAAAAGTTGTGATGCGCTTGAGAGACGACGTTGACGTGGTGGTTGATGCTGCTGATGATGGTGGTGGTGATGACTGTGAAGTGTACGTGACGCACTAGTCATGGTCGAACGATTCGATACCATGGAACGACGATCATCCTGATCTGAGTCTTCATCATCTGTGAGTTCATCATCTACATAATTGCTACGTTTTCTACGCATCGTAACTGATTTTCGACTTGGTGTAGGAGACGCAAATCGTGAACCAGCTCGAGAGGCAGCACGAGAAGCTGCTGCAGAAGGAGGCATGCCCATAATGCCTATGGATAAAATACAATAAATAATTTCTAGTGGAAACATGAATTTTAAATTATTGCATACTCACCTGGTTGCATGACCGGCATGCCACCGGCGTAGTTGTACGGATACATACCAGCGGGCATCATACCGTGTTGAGTCATGAAAACCGGTGGCGGATGTTGCTGATGCTGATGCATCATATATCCAGGTCCAACATTTAACGATAGATTCGAGTGATTAAACTGTTGCTGTGAACCAAACTGTTGTGACCACTCGTCGGGATGCATGCCATGCTGCTGTTGATGATTTAGATGGTGTTGTTGCTGAGGCCATGCTTTGCCTGGATGATTGCTGCAACTGGCGCAGTTCAATTGAGCCATGGATTGAGCCTAAAGAAAAGATAAAATAAAAAAAAATATAAGTGTGAGCGTGGCATTAAAATAAGACAAGTACATTTTTGTACTCACTTGTTGCATACGCTGAGCCTGCAGCCAACCGTTGCCCATCTCGCCCATAGGTCTCCGTTGTGGTGCATTTAGATTGAAAACGGATGTACTCATGCTGCGGTTACCACCAAGTCCACCATTCTTCGGCTGGTGTTGTGCCTGCTGACGTTGAAACAACATGGCATTGAAATGATGAGTTGAATCATCGGTGAGATCAAAGTGTGATGAATTCAAACCAGATGACATGCTGCCAGAACGAAAATGTGATGGCGAAGGTGAAATGTTTGACCAATGATCGAATGCTGGCAGTCGCTATATAGACATCACACCACAGGGAATAACGGGGGATCGAAACAAATCGAAACAAAGTAGATAGATAGATTGTATGATTGTTAGAGTGGATACAAATATGAAGAGGTAATCACAATGACTTTGACTGGTTGTGTTCATTATCCCATATCGAGATGCCTTACCTGATCCGTAACGGAACCACTACGCTCACGTTCCTCTTTTTGCTGACGATAGCGTTGCTGTAATATAGCCATACGATCTAGGGTTGCACTTGCCTTACTCTTGATTTTTTCCAGTTGCACGGAAGGTGGACGTTGTATGTTATCGAAAACTGATTTGGGTGTCGTTGAACGTGATGAGTTACCACCTTCACTGGGTGTTTGTGGTGACTTCGGTGTTTCGGGTAGTGGTCTGTTGTTCATTGAGAGGCCCATGCCACGTTTTAGAGAACCCATACGTTCCTGCCAGCCACCAGAGTTACCGTTACCGTTGTGCTTCTGTGAGGGAGTTGGCGATGGTGGCGGTATTAGCGCCGGATTGATCTGTGTGTGAGTTGGAAAAGTGGTCGATCGGTTTTCGGTTTTTGTTTGACGAAACTCAAAATGAATTGTTTTGGTTACAGGCAGTAAGAGTTTGTTTTTTATTCATATTTTTAAAAAATATCTATATAAAAGATAATGCATAGTATTTGGCTTTCATGTTTAAGGAAAAGTTCAACCGAAAAGCGCCAGGAAACTAAGTTGAACGGTTTTGATTGTTTGATTGATTGTTTGGTTTGGAAATCGGTTTAAGAAATCGTGCAGTGGCGTACCTGTTCCTTGCGTGACAAGAACGGTGTTAAGAGTCCTCGCTTACTACGACGCGGTGGTGCAACTGGTGGTGTTGGACCTGGCTGGCCGGGACCGATCTTGGGCGGTATGGGTGGTGTGCCCAATTCAACTGCCTGAAATTGTTGAAAATTTAGTAGAATTTTAAATTAAATTTTTGGTTTAATACACTCACCTTACGCACATGACTCTTACGTTTGGGATGCTTATGGAACATATCATCGCAAGAGGCACAAAATATTTGTCCCGAACATTCGGCACATGTGACCCAAGGATTGTTTGAGCCACAAAGTGTGCATTTCAATTTATTCTCTATCAAAAGAGGGAATATACTACAAATTACAAAATCAACAGCTTCCATGATTTTCGCTTACCTGGTGTTTTGATGCGTTGCACATTTACTTTTAGTGGCTCATTTGAATACTGTTGTCCAGAGAATTCAATGACTTCATAATCAGGTTCAGGTTGATTTTTAATCTTAGGTGGCAAAGCGGGTGCCTTAGGCATTGCACCATTTGTTAGAGTGCTGCCATTAATTGGCGGTGGTGGTGGCTTTGGCCCAATTCGATCATGAGTTTCATTCTAGAAAGTAGAATTTTTTTTTATTAAAATATAACTAACTTTCGAAAATCTATTCGAATTATTCTGTTTACCACCCATTTGGGCATTGTCCGAGGATTTTTACTAAGCAAGTGTTGCGTCGTCATAGTATATCGTCTTCGTTATATATATTTATCGTTTCCTATATAAGCAAAAACACAAAAAATACAGAAATTACATATACGAGCATATTATTATTATTATTATTATTAATTAAGTATGATCTAATTATTGTGTATAGAGTATTAATAATTAAGTATATCCTGTATTAAAAATAGATGCTTAAGAATGTTTTTAGTTCACTTCATTATATTAAAACATCATAGCCCAAAACTACTTTCTGATGCTAATAATAATTTACTGCATTTTGGGATTCTTTTAAAACTCATACTAAATACAAAAAATATTTTTTGAGAGCGCCAACCCAACCTACATATAATATACGCATACGTATGTATATAGTCTACATGTATAATAAACAAACCAAAAGAAATTTATTTAAATATGTATATCTAATATATCTTCTCTTAGATTAAGATCTTAATTTGTTGCATATACAATAATACTCTACTAATAATCGAAATACTATATATAATATTTTGTATTGTATATAAAAATGTTTGTCAACTATTAGGTGTTTGTTATCTTTCAAACATATCAACATACTAAGAGAAATAAAAGAGAGAGAGAGAGAGAGAGAGACAGAATGTATAGTAGATAGAAGAGAGAGAGAGAGAGAGAATGTGTAATAGATAGAAGAGAGAGAGAGAGAGAGAGAGAGAATGTGTAATAGATAGAGAGAGAGAGAGAGAGAGAGAGAGAGGGAGAGTATATAATAGTTAGGAATGAGGCAAGAAGAGAGTGTAAACTTAAGAAGAGAGCTTATATGATCTTAATAGTGAGTGTATTTACTTAAATATATGCATTGTAGTATATAATTTTTGGCAACCGGCTTGCTGTTTATATCTCAAAATAAGTATATAGTAGGTCAGTTGTCCAGTGCAATAGTCAGTGGAATGCATATTTATAAGAAATATCTATGTGCATAGCTAGAAAGTTCAATTACCGCAACATTTCATTGCAAATAGTTTTAGAAAAGCACAACAAAAATGCAGATGCATAGTTTCTTTTGAATAATATTTACTAAACAGAAACATGTGGTTCTTATTCTATGAATATTAAAATTTTATTCTCTCTTCTTTATTGTATTTCTTTTCTTATACATTGCACAATACATATTTTTTTGATTTTACTACTACTGCAAAACCGGCATACTAAGCGTATACGCAATAAGATTTGCTGACGCATTTAAGCATCTTATAAGGAATATTATTTTTAACACATGTATTATTATATATATTTATATATATTTAGAGATTGTATGATTTCCTTTGGGAAATAACGTAATAACGTCTTACGTTGAGATATTTTTAAACTTTCCAACAAGCGAAATATGTCAACTTTGCTCAAAACTTTTCCTGTCTTTGACGCAATTACAACATACCTTGCTTCAGTTTGCTTCAGTTCACTTTGTAACATTTACAATTTAAAGTTGCCTTATTGCATGATCATTACATATGTATGTAGTAATCTATTTTGTATCTTGCAGATACACGCACACTGAAGCACAGATAAACAGAACGATAGATAGATAGACAGACAGACACCAAATTGAATTTTTATGAGGCACAACGCAGCAGCAGCCCAGGGCGACAATATACTACTACAACTTTTTTCGTATTTGTGTGTTATTTTTATAAAAACATACAAGTATATGAAACTATTTTTAAATCATTTTCATTTGCGTCTAGATTTTGCAAGAATATTTTGTCGGTTTTTTGTCATTTTTGGGGAATTTATTGAATATAAAAGCTTAAACATTTTGCACTGTTTACTATATTTACTTTATATTTTTTTAGCATCATTATTGTATATAAAAATTAAAAAAAAAAAAAATTATCCAAGGTTTTACTACTAACTTCAAATCATCTTATATAGCTTTACATGCTTTAATCACAAAATTCTTTAAAATTTCGTTTAGTTGCAACCACTAACCATCCTCAATATTGAATATACAATATAATTTAATTAAATTCACTTACATAACCAGCTCGGCGCGGTATTTTAGCAAAAAGAAAAATTTTAATGTATCTTGTATGCGACCACAGTGAGCGAAAGTGTCGTCTTATGATTGCTTCGATCTCGATCGGTCTCGTTTGTCGATCGTCTCCTTACAAACTGATTTGCTGCATAGAATTTTCATCGCATAGTAGTAGTTCGTTCGCATATTCAAAACTATATATGTGCTACATGCATAGACTCGTATATCTAAAATTTCTTTCATTTTCTTCATTCAGAGCCAAAGTTCTCAGTAAATCTGTCTCAATGTATCTCAATTTTCCATTTTTAATTCTCTTTAAAGATGCCGCGCTGACACATTGCGTTTTGTCACACGTTTCGTTTCACTTATGTAGAAATTAACATGATTTTTATTTCCATTTGCCGCTCTCAACAAAACTTGATTAGGGATACAAATGTATCTATCTATTGATACCGCATGCATGCTTTAAGTAAAAACAAAACGAAAAAAAAATACTGTTGTTAAACAATTGAATATTTATTTTTTATTTTCATTTGATTTTGTTTGTAAATAAATGAAAATCTTAGCATTTCTAGAGAGAAATTGTTTTTAAAGCATCATCATTATTAAGAAGAGTGGAAGAGAGGAATTTTTTTTTTTTTTTTTGACTCAGAGAAATCGGAAATTTATAATTTTAGATATATTTATATGTACATATTTTTATATATAGTATAATGTATTTTAAACATAAGAATATACAAAATTTATTAAAAAAACTTAGATATGAATTGAAATAAAGTAAATGATGTAAGTGTTTACAGAATTGAAGAAGTTGGAGAAGAATTCTTGATTACTCAATTTATATGTGATATGTTTATCTACTCCTTCTACTGCTTTTACTACAATTCAAACATATATTACATATTGAGTTGTTGTTGTGTTAAATAATCCATTTTGTTATTGACCTCTGTTCTTTGTGTTTGCCCCATACCAATATTATCTAAGTTCAAATACTTGTCCAAATTGTGACCTTCACAGATCAATTACAAATGTGAATGATTTACTTTACTCTACTATATAAGTAAACATAATTGAATTTTTATATCAGATGAATGAACTTGATATAAATAAATTTCAATAAAATATACTTATTTATTACTAAAAAGAAGAAATTTTAATTATAAATTTACATATATCAAATTATGAACATCTTGCACAGCTTGAGTGAGTTCTATTGAATGAACAAATTGATAACATTTTCTTTTGTTTTTAATAAAAAATATAATTATATTATGAATCAAATTATTAAGAACAATTTTATAAAAATTGTTAAGCAATTTGTGTAGTGACCTTCAATTAGTATATTTACTTATGAGCATCCCTTATTGAAGTATTGTATGTACTACTACTACTAGTATGCAAGTATTGTCTCACTTGATTCAATTTGACCTATTTCACAGTTCCATAGAAATGACCTTGTCAAATTTGCTGTTGGCTCTGCTTTAAATACAAAAACAACCTTTTGATAATTGCTCATCTTTATCAGAGTTTACACATACATACATATGTACATACTAGTATAAGTATTATATAATGAAATAATATTATATATTAAATTTAAAATGCCGTTTTATTCTATCATGATTAAAAATAATATAAAAAAAAATCTATCGATTTACTATAGCTTAATATGTTGGTGAAGCCTTTCACCACCCGCACGCAATCCCCAATTTGTTGTCTCACAGATTTATTGTATTGTAATAGAACAAAGAATGCTTTTTTATGCCACATCAGCAGCTTTTTTTGTTTATATTTCACAGCTGTTCATTTGTAAACATAAAATGCCGGCAACAGGGAAAAACAGCTTTATATGTAGCATGCGAGATATTTTGTTCATCAATGCAAAAAGCTCTTTTTCTCGCTTGCGATAAAGCAAAGGTAAAATTTCTTGCGCTTAAAGCATTCATTGCAGTCAAACGGGGCGCAAGACAATTTTTCTTGCAGCGGAAAAATAAAATTTAATAAAAATGTAGAAAATATATGAAAATTTAATACAAATTTTTATTGTACAAATGTGGCATTAAAAACTAATTTAAATTAAAGTGCCTTCCATATTAGTAAATATAAAAATAATAAAACAAATTAAAGTTAAAATTATAAAAGGAAGGAATTAACAAAAAAAAAAAAAAAAATTAAAGGAAAAAAAAAGTGAAGAAATAAGTGATTAATATATAACTATATGTGCTAAATGTTTTAAACTATCTTAGACTTTAAGACTAAAAATATATTGTATTGAGTTGTTTTGTATTACGGAAGACATCGACCGATGGCGAGCAGCGAGATCAAAGCAAAGCAACTGAAAAATCAATATAAAGAGCAAAGTCAAACGTCAACAGTCGGAACGAAAGTCACCTAATAGTGGCAATAGCATAAGAGGAACAAGAACGAGAAGAAAGACGATTATTTTATTTTGTTGTTTTTCCTCTTTTTGTTGTTGTTGTTGTTGCTGTTGCTGTCGCTGTTGTTGTTGCTATTGTTATATTGTAATTGTAAAACGAGCCTCCTCTTTTTTAATAACGACGTTCGGCTTTGAGCTCGAACATTTGTCGGAAATTAAAAAGGAAAGAAGAAAAAACAGAAAGAAGGTCATCATCAACATCATCATCAGTTTAATAAAGAAAGAAATCCACAATGGTGGATGCCAAACATGCTGCGCCTAAGGCATCTCCTACTGGTAATGGTGGTAGTGGATCCCATGCGTTTGCTGGCGAACGCTCAAAAATCAAACTTTTAATGGGTCGCACTCCAAGTATTAATGTCCTTAAGTCAAAATTCTTGACCGTGCTAGGCAACAGTAATGAATTGCTCAATGGAATATCGAATAAGGTAAGTTAATTTAGATGTTGGACCATGTGACACATAGATGTGGTTGGGTGTATGAGTGTATGGCGGCCTTGTCAAATGTTGTGACCATAAGCATTGGACTTGCCATCACACTGACTTGACTGCTTATAATGTGCGCAGGTGTCGACGTCGATAAAAAATGAGGCCTACTAACAATGCGACAAGCAATGAGTGAGTGGGTGGGTCTACGGAATTGGGCAAATATATAAATTTTTTTTTTTTTTGGTTTGTTTTTGTTGATTTTCATTTATTGCAGTCTTATTGCTGCACTCAATTGACCTTCAATTGCAGCATTTTAGGCGCATTTCCTCTATCTATTCCTTTTTAGATAGTGTTCAGTTGAATGGAAACTTGTGTTGGAGGCCAAAATAAAAAATTTAATTATGCTGAAAGTTTTTATTTGTTCCCTTAGGTACTTAAAATTCTATTTCTTTATTGTTTTACTTCCTGCATCGATAATAGTTAACGCTCAGCACAAGCTCCAGTGACTCGGATTACTGTGACGATGACGATGAAGAATTACCCAAGTGTAAGGAATTGAATTATTATAAAAAATGTTGTACTAAACTAAGACCTTGTACTTTAATTCAATCATAACAGTTGATGAAACAATTGACTATACGAAAATCGATTTTGAGGCTCGTCGAGTAAAAGCACGTCGTGCCCATGAGGAGATTATATCCGGTCGTTATAGGCAACCCAATTTGGCACCTAGTAAGCCAAGTGAATTTATTATAATATATAAATTAATTATTAAATTATCATATGCTTTGTAGGACCACGTTTGGAAAATACACGTTCAAAGGCAAATAATCATAAACCTGTACGATCTTCTTCATCATCTTCGTCTTCAAGTAGTTCTACAACAACATCTTCCATATCTCTGCCAGATAATGCTGCAGGGGGCGCAGTTGAGCGCTCTCACCTGAGCAGTACTACACGTTCAGATTCCATTGAATCACGTCATTCCGGTGGTTATGAACGAAATCGGGCTATTGCTGGCGCCCGACGTAGTGAGTTGGATATACAAAAGGATACGGTACGCATAAATGAGATGCTTAGTCCTTGTGTTGAGGCACCGCACATTGATGTACAACCTCCATCAGACCGTGAGCATGCCCGCCAAATTTGGGGCATGCCCCAACAAGCCACTGTGCCGGGACCTGTTTCAACAAATTCGATGCGGGTTCCACCGCGTAGTCGCACCTCAAATAGCAGTACTTTGACAAGTCTTCGTGATGATCCCGACATGCAGATTAGTCCAAGTATAGAGTCTAGTGATTGGCGTAACTTTATACGCTCCGAATCTCAAAACTCAGTGCCTTCGTGGGCTTCATCGATTAGTTTGGATTGTCGTGCCGGCGAAGAGCCCATCAAAGAGTTCATGAAACATTTCACAGATGTGATTTTTAACAATTGCAATGATATCAACTTAGAACTTAAATCAGAGTTTGGTGTCATGGTGCGTTTGGAAATTGGTCGTCAATGGTTTACACGTTTCCTCATGGATCAAAAGATCAAATCGAAGCGAGTCGATGAGTTGACATTTCATTCGCTTGTCCAATATTTTTCCATTGTGTTGTTCGAATGTAGCGAATGCGAAGATTATGGACCGGCAGCAATCATTATGAATTTGTGCTTTGTTTTCTATCATGAAAGTGAGTAACTAATGCAGGGGATTATAACTATTAACTTTTATGTATTGTACTTTCAGTTGAAGTTCCTGGTTGCGATCCATACCGTGAGTATTTATTTATATTCATGAGACAGCAACCGATTTGGCATATGTTACGTTTCTGGAATGCCGCCTGCTTTGATGCCATGCAAATGGAGCGGGATCATCGTTTGTCGGCGCGTCTTAAACGTGCCGAGAAGCGTCAGGCGAAAAAGAAAAACAAAGAAGCAGCATTTCCTAATGATGCTGATATGATGCCTACGCGACGACCAAGTGCTGATACTAATGATAAGCCACTACGGAAACCAGCAGATTCCTCATCGAGTTCTTCGCATCACAGTAAGGGGCGCACCAATGCATCGTTTGTAGTGCCTAAGTCACGTCCGGTAGTGGCTAATGCTGCAGGTGGTACCCAATTAACCGATTTGACTAAAGAACAAGAGGATATTGCATTTCGGCAATTAGGGTGCGTACTCCAAAATATTCATTTCATGAGAATTGCTAAACAATTTTAACTGTCTCTTTAGTGCCTTTACTTGTAATATGCATTCACTGGGCATTACTCAAGATTTATGCTTGGACTTCTTAAAGAAACAAGTTGTCAGCCTTAATTTGCCTAAAGGTAAGTTTTTTTTTTTAAATGCAATACATCATTTCATACAACTTGAATTCATATTATTAGATAAAGCCAAGCTCATCAGGGAAAATGTTTATCGTCTATATCATGAGACAGAACTTTGGGGTGCCAAATAGAAACAGACCCCTTCAAATATAATAAAATCTGTTAAGGTTTGTTGTAAATTTATTCAACTAGTATATTAATATACTTATATTGCATATCAACATCTCCTTACAGTGTCTACTAAATAACCAAACATTCTCTTCTCAACTTTAACCCACATAAGAAAACGCGTTTCAAATCTCTTAATACAATACAATATTAAATATACTAAATTGAATATTTTTCGATCTTAATATTAGAAAATTGAAAAAAATTATATTAGCGAAATTAAACAAAACTAATTTTAGTTAAAAAAAAACTCGCAAAGTTTTGAAAACCAAAAACAGAAGAAAAAACTCCTTTTTTAAAAAATTTTTACTCGCCGTTGTTAAATCATAAATAAAAAATTTATTTATCAAAATAATGCAATAAAATTGTTTAAGATAGCAAAAAAAAAAAAAAAAAAAAAAAAACCAAAGAACAGAAATCAAAGAAATCTTCAACAAACCATTTTAATATCGTATCTTTTTTCCAATTGTGATAATTGTACTAATAAAAATATTTTGTGATTACTTTATATATCATTAAGCTTAGAAGACATTAAGACATTGATCAGCGAATGATTTAACTCTCGCTCAATTCACACATTTTTCAAAATACTAAACAAATGAAATGTTAACAATAAATAAATGTATTACTAATAAAAAACAAATTACAGCTTAATATTTATTTCAATTAAGGAAAACAAATTCTTTGCATGCACTGTAAATATTTTAGAAGCACTGGTGCTCTTAGAAATGACAATTGAGCTTTCAGTTATGTTTTTGTTATTTGGTCATGCGTTCAAGAAACTTTATGCAGATTCATCATAAAACTTTGCAGCTTTTTATTTCATTTCATTTCATTTCGAAAGGGAAATTTTAAACATTTTTGGAAAAAGTTAATTTGTTGAAATTAAAAAAAAAAAAAAAAAAATATTCTTAAACAAAGAAAAAGGATGCAGTTGATGAATGTTTTATATTTTAATACGTCAAGAAAAAACTAAACTAAAAAACATGAGTGTCTCATGGGTAACCGATCAGCATTCTCCACAGAAAACCTATGACTAATCTAGAAACAAATAATAAAATTATTATAGAGTAATGAAGTACAGCTATGGGGATGTGTCAGCCAAAGATTTACAAACATAATTCAACAATTTCAAAACGAAATAGGTACTTGGGTGTATTGTTATGGTATGAAGTACTGACATTGAGCGCAGCCTTAAATTGAAATTTTTCAAAGCAGAAATATTCTTCATATCTATTGTCTCTCAAATTCTTAACAATAATCAATGGTTATTCATGGATACTTTAAGCCTGTTTAGTTAATTTCTGGTGGTTGTAGCACTACCAGCATCCTGGGCGAGATTTCAACGGGGCCGCCTGTCTGCCATTCAAACGAGTAAGTAGGACTCGCTTAATGAGTGAGCGGTTATAAAGAGAAAAAAAATAGAAAAAAAATTATGTTCATCTTATTTGGATTAATTGGTTATCTTGGAAACGAATATGCAGATTAATTCGCTAGGAATAGAAGAAGCAGCCAACGCCCGTATTGCACTAGAACCACTCTGCGGGCTGTCTTGGAATTCTACAATAATAAAACTCAAATTATAACTTGAACCGCACTTATATAGGATAAAATGCCTTCTAGCTCTCGCAAAGGAACTCAGGAAATACTAGGACTAACTAGGCAATGAATCCATAAGAGTTCTATATCTCAGGTTATGAAACGCTTACATACATAATATGCGGATGAGTCTGAACAACGAATAAAAATAATGTAATAAAGAAGAGAAAACGGAAGAGAAACTGTTTTTAAAAAAATCATTGACACAAGTTTTTATTAATTTTATTTAATTTTTATTATAGAGCTTTTCCTGTTGTAAAATGATAATAAAAATAAATAGGAAGAGAATTCACCAAGTTCTTTGACTTTTCCCACACACAAGTGTGGAAACAGAAATAATAAACTTTATTTTACATTTTGTATTACATTAATAATTAACAACTACAATAATTTTACATGACATAAAGACAAAATTATTTAAACAAATTAATATAATAATCAATTAATTAATTAAAAATAATAATAATTATAAAAATAAATTACAGCAAAGTCAAGGCTAAGCTATAATAACATAAAAATTTTGTTTTGCAGAAATACATTTTCACATTTAAAATTTCTTTATGTTTTTCATTTTGTTTGCACAATTTTTTTTCTTTTAATAAAACAAATATTTTTTCTTTTTTCATTTTGCACTTTTCAGTTAAAATTTTTTTCTTTTTTTCCTCTTTAAAATTATTTACAAAACAGCAAAGTTACCGTTAATAGTATGTGTTTGTATGTAGATGTCCTCAGGCTTTGCCTGTTGATCATTAATTGGTTCTTTTTTGTTTAATATTTTGTATAACTTAAATAAATTAAAAAAACGTAAAATGTAGCTCAATAAACCTTAAACCAAATCAATAAACATCACATCGATCAGTTTATTGATTTGGCTGCCTCTTGCGCCACTTTATTTCCTTTTGCTATTACTACGTCTTGAATTTTTTTTTTTTTTAAATATTTTTTTTGCTATACATAGATACGTCTTTCCATGTAATTATTATAATAGAATGACGTTAGATACTTCGTGTTGATGATCACAAGTTATTGTACTTATCGCGCTGGTCTTGAGTTTTAATGTGGTTTACGTTTACATTTGCAGTTTATCGGTTTTTTCTTTTCTCATTTCTCATTTCTATTTTCTTTTTGTGTCTTCCAGAATGCAATAATTTTATGTTTAGTTTGATTTTTAGTATTAATCAACATCGACAAGCAACTGGAAAGTAACTGAACCCATACGATCGCGATTGCTGCCACTGTAGGCAATATTCTTGGCCCAGGCGCGGCACTCAATATCCATCATTGTATGTAGAGGTACATTTCGGAATTGAACGGCAACAAGAGGACTCAGATAGCCGGGTTGATTAAGGAAAGGATAATAGTAAGAGGGAAAGCCTTGATTTGGATAGAAGGTAATATTCTCGAAGACTTCCTTATCCTTGCCTAAGTGACCATTACAAGTAACCCAGATTTGTTGGCGCTAAACAAATGTATAAAAGAGATATACGTAATTACATAATTAATTTTCCAATAAAATATAAGTATATTTACATCTTCTGGTTTTGTTTCATTAATATGTTGCTTCAAGGACTGAGGCATATCTTCGGGCAAATCTTCAGGATCATCATAGTACACTGGATTCCAATTGTAGATTTTATTTAGTTTTAGGAATATACATGGATGACGGGACTTGTAGCCATAACTATTTGCTGGTGAACAGTCACCAAATGAATCGATGTTTACAATACAAACATCCTCTGGTTTATGTTTTTTATCGAAGCCACAATGTTTAACCTTACGACCCTCGGTATGATTGTAATCTATTGAAATTTGTAAATAAATTTTGTATAAGAATTTGATGAAGTAAATAATAATTAACTTGTCTTACCCTTTAGAAAATCATTCAATAATTCAATCCAATATTCGCCTTCCTCCTCCTTACGTGTATTGAAACTAATAACCGAACCACGTTCAGTTTGTTCACTGATAGGACGGAAACCCAAACCAGGATTTGTACCAATAATTGATTCTTCCAACTTCCATTTGGGTTGATTATCATCCAATGAAGCGAACAAACCTTGCATGCATATCGCAAAGAGTGCTGCCAGGATTATGTAGAATATCACATAAAAAAGAAGGAGTTGACCTGAAAGATACAAAAATATTGAGAATGAGAAAAGTAAGATAAGTTTGTTTGATTTAAATAGTAAGTAAAATTCAAATGGATTCCATTGTGGCATGTGTTTCTTCTCTTTGTTAATTAATTTGTCAATATTTTCACACACAAAAAAAAAAAAAAAATAAGTAAAAATAAAAAAATTAAACAAAAAATGCGAATAAATAAAAGAAAATTCTTATAGACTTAGTAGTGTGATGTGATGTGTTGTGTTGTATAATAGTAATGTATCTATCTATCATTTTAATACAAAGAAACTCACAGACACACATGTACAAGTATGAATGTATCTACAAACAAACAAGTCGAAATGCAGTAAATAACGCGTACGACAAAATCGTTGAATAAACTAAAGAATGAAGAAATACATTTTCATTTTCATTTTCATTGTCATTAACATGTCAATTCAGCTACTTTTTTGTTTTCCTACTATGCTCATTTGCACTACTATTTATTTAGATACACACATGAATGTACTTATATACTATTGTATTATATATTTTTGCATTGTAGCAGTTGCCATAAGAAACCAAAAACATATTACGACATAGAATCATACAATATCAATTGATAGAAACTGGCAGCTCAAATTTCCAAACAAATTATTCGAATGAAAAAACTTGGTATTTGAGTTACAAACGCTTGTCACTTGAACACAGGACAAGGCAAACCAAATTGTCACCATCAGTTAATCAGTGGAACCAAGGTACAGTTTCATGTTATTCTCTTGTAAACAAAACATCATTGACCATTGTATTTCTTTATCTATTATGCTATTATGTATCGCATAGTGGACGCCGTCTCCTGTCTAGCCCCTTTCTGATTAAGTCTGGTCTGGATGGCATGGTCAACTATCTTACCTTCTAATAATCTCTTCGATAATTACATATTTGTTATAAAAAGACAACAAAATATACAAAGTGCGCTGTCAATATTATGACAGAATTTCTTTTATCTACAATACATTAGTGTATAAACATAAATATGAGTACGAGTATCTTTTTAATTTTTTTTATTTTGTTGAACTTTTGTTACCAAGCGGAGAAAGCAATTAAAAGTACTTGCTCATACTTAGATGCATAGATACTCGCACATAGATACACAAGGAAATAACTTTGGCAATGTAGTTAATACTCAGTACATTCATTGGTGGTTCGGGCTGGTTTTCTTATTTAGTAGTTGGCTACCCTGCTGGCCAAGCCACATGGCTACATGAAATGAAGAAGCCAACAGAGACTATTCATGTATCTAATATAACATCAAGCAAGGCGAAGGCAATGGAGATGGCGACAACGGTGCTATAGACATTGTTGATGTTTGACGCCAGCCGGCTAGGCTACGTAAGGTGGTGGACGGGCCAAGACAAAAACTTGCCTTGGCCGGCATTCACAATATTGTATCGATGTAGTATGTACGTGTATTAATAATGTATTCTATATACACATACAACCATCTAACACAACACTATGTGTATTCATGACGTTATTATGTCTTCACTTTAATGAAGAAGAAGGAGAAGTGGTGATGATGGTGGTGATTGGTTTGATGATGGTGATTGGTTTGCTGGTGGTAATAGTGATAAACAATTTTTCTCTGTGGTTGATTGTAACCCAAACAAACACCAAACAAAAACCAAATTATGCTGATTTAACAGTGTAAAGGGATTTATTGATACACTTCTAAGTACTTGTACTACTATGTTATTTTGATTATGTACTCGCTTACTGTCACTGTCCCTGACCAAGTTGACTGACTGACACAACTAACCAAGTACTAAAAAACAAGCATTCAATTTACTACGTGAATCGATAATTTGTTAACTTTTACTAAGTAAAACTTATTACGTTTTAGTTCTAAAAGAAAATGCGTAAAACGTGTGAGCTTGTTGTCTATGCTTTATAGGTGATTATTATCTAATGAAACTTGTTTGTTTGTGGAGGAACTAAACTAGGATTTCTAACTTAAATTTATTGATAAAAGTTTTATTAAAACAACTAGTAAGCTTTAAGTTTATTTAATAACAAAATCAAGTTCTATAAGGTCTTTCATACTCAACTATTTACAATATTTCATAAACAAACTCAAACTGCAAATTAAAAGAATATACTATCTATCTATATGGATGTATAAAAATGGAACTATTACTATTATTACGTATAAATGTTTAATAAATAATGAATTAGGAAAATAAAAATATATCAAAGTAGGTAAATCAACTGGCAACTCTGCATGAAACAACATTTTGAATTTCAATGCGCATTACAAAAATAACGTCGGGTTTTCAATGCGAACTTAGTGGACTACCTTCGTGTGTTCAATGCGTATTGAAAGCCGTTTACACATGCGTGTTGAGTCAATCTGAATTCAGTGAATTCGGATTTAGCTATCGTATAAATGTAGTATATGTCTCTATGTCTGTGTCTCTCTCTGTTGGTCTGTATATCTGTATATATCCTTATGGATTCCGAAATCGCTTACCTATTTATATGAAATTTTCAAGGAAACTCTATCATAGTGTGAAGAGTTTGTCCTATTTTTGCGGATCGGACCGGAAAAGTCGAAATTGATGGATAAAATTTTGCAAAAAATGTTTTTTTAAAAGATTTTTTAATTGTGAATCTTCAAAAAAAATAGAACAAATATCGTTTTATTATTCCCGTGCAAAGGATGGCGGATGCGTTAGTAGAATAAGAATAAATACATGATGATGAAGAGAATTTCCAGTGAATCTTAATGGACATGTTGCCATGAAATTACCACACCCAAAGAATTTTCATAAATTTTCATATATTTTCCATTCATTTAATATTTTTTCTGTGTTTTTTTTTTAACAATATTTTTAAGAAATACAATTTTGCCTAGATATCTCATCTTCATCATCATTATTGTTTTCTTTTATGAATACATTTTTACTATTTGTTTTTATTTAAACGAAAATTGTGTTATTTTTGCCTTGGACGTTTTTCCCATTTATACATAATATGTACACAATACACATGTACGAGTATATATGCATATACATATATGATGTTTGTATATTTTTTTTTTTGCTATATTAAAATAAAAAAATTGGTTAGACTGTGTGTATTTATATAAATGTGAGAGATCTTTATAGTGAAGGAAAGAGGATGGGTTGATGGTGATGACGCTGTTGTCTATTTTGGCAACTAAAGAGGTCAGCTACCTAATTCAGTGATATTTATCTAGGTTGATTTATAATTATTCACACAAAGAATCTATGTAAGTGATGAGATCTTGAATAAATTTATGTTAATATGAAATGAAAATCTAGTTTTTTGGTTTCAATAAAATTCATTTATCAAGTTTTTCTAAACATATTTGTCCTTAATATTGTACTTACAATATTTTGTTAACTTGTCTATCTACCAAACATATGTGGTTCCGATTATTAACTGCCTTAAATTATTCGCGTATATTAAACTAATAAATAAATTGTTCATACATATGCTCCAATTCTTGATTTAGTTTGTTGTTTATTTTTTTGTGCTTTTATTATTATTATTACAATTTTTGTAATTTTTCTGGTTTGCTTGTTAGTTTTTTTGTTTAGTGTGTTTTTTTTTTTTGTATGTCCAGTAAACAAATTAAGGTCATAAAACTCATGCTATGACAACTTTAACACATGGGATATGATGAGATTGTGATCATTCCATGGTTTGTTAAATATGTACAGAAAAACAAGAATGAAAGCATTTAATAACATCGATGACAAGTTCTACTATAATATGTATGTAGTATATTGAGTGCATTTCATAGTTTGTTGTGTTGACTAAACATAAATGAAATATAACAACGATGATTATGATGATGACCTGACCACAGATGTCACAGTGTAAGCTCGATGACGTCGTCGTTGTCATTACTTTGCTTTTGATGATTACTCCCATAGGACCGCCCAAGACACCCACATTGAGCACTTCATACTTCGTCATACTTATAAGGCCATGCGACATTATAACATGCAAAGCGTTGAGTTGACTAACGTTTCTAACGACTTCATGATTATGATGGAGAGAGTTCATATGCACATATGTGTATATGGCATTGTAAGTATCAACATACATGCATATATGGGTCATAAGCTATTTGGGTCGAAAACTAGAAGTTTATTCACCGCCAGAGCGCATCATTAAATGAGTTTGGCGTGTGGTTTAAGCACGAACATATGAAATTTTATGGTCTTTGCATTAAAATTTCAATATGATTTCTAAGACTTCATCCTACAGCCCAAAACGCATATCGTGTTTGGAAAACATTTGAGTCTAAAATCAAGGCCGGAAAATAGTTATAGTATTTCACATTGCATAAAGTGAAATGTTGATTAATCAAGTGTTTGTGGTCAGGAAGTTTGTTCAATGCAATCAGTCAACAATATGGGTGGATTGGCAATGCCAATGCAAAATTTATGTATGTATACCATCAATGACAGTAATACAAAATCAACTTCCGTTCTCAATTATATGAACATAGAATAATACAATTTAAAACCGGTTTAATCTAAATAAGTTCGAAGAGTTCCCTCATAAAATTGTAAATCCACCCACAACCATTGCCAATATTAATGACTGATACTCATCATCATTATAATCATCATCGATCAAAGCATAAAAAGAGAAATACTTATAAAGGTACGCACCCATTTTCATGGGCTCTTTTCTTTTATAATCCAGCTTTGTTCAGAAAAAAAGCTTAAAACAATTTTTTTTTTATTTTGAATAAAAAGGTTCAAAAGAGCGAATAACCTTCAATGAGTTTCGATTGACTAAGCTATCAATAAACATTTTCATCACAATACACTCACTGTACTTGTATAGTATACAATATTATCGTCATCAACTTGTGGATTCAGGCCAAACAAACAAAGGCAGATAACTACAAGTAGAATGAAGCTCTCAGCTGTAACACTTGCACATAATAAGTAGTCAATATACTCGGATTGTACATAGATGACAATTCTGATAGTAGCATACAATTCGGCTTTATTCCCATGAACGCCGCCAGTCAGTCAGCCAAAAATATAAAGAGAAAAATAGAAAAGAAAAAAAATTGGATGTTTTGGCGCCTATCTAGAAAGAAAACAACATGGGTGTGGGCTCTCATTGCTTGCCTAGACGTTGCCTTGAGTGAAACTAAGTGACTATTATTGAGTGTTGCCTGTTTGAGTGTCTACCGCACCCAATCATGCGTCATCGTTAGCCCTTTGGTTCTATTCTAAAATAAAAAGGACTCACACTCTAGAAACTAACATTGGTGGCATTGGTTTGGCGTGGCATTTTAACTGAATTAATTTCACATATTTCGTGGAAGGTTAGTCTCTCTTTTCCTTCTACATTTTGTTTATTTACTGAGTTGGCTGATACTACTACAATACAATAAAAAGAAAATTACTCTTGGTTCATGTCTTTCTAAATGGGCGAAAAGTTTTGCTTAAGAAACCCGTAAAGGTTAGGTTCGCTTAATCGTTTCTATGTTTAGGCAATAATTGTTTATTGACAAGGAGTTTACTATACTCTAGTACTCTTTCTTACTTGTTTTCTACCTTCTTCTACTACTAAATTCTTGCCGCCAATCATCATCATCATTGTCATTGGCATTAGCACGTGGAACTGAAATTGATTCAACTTTTCAAATAATTTTGTTGTTTTTCTGGTTTTCATTAATCGTTAAGTGTTTTTATGCAAAACATGTGGCATGAGCATGATTTGGTCTATAAAATTTTAATCCATGTCATTTAAGTGATTGATTGGAGTGATTGAATCGAATGCTAACAGTGACTCATATGTCATATGCCGACAATATATTGACGCACTTAGAAACACCTAACCAACCATTTCTTTTCCATTAAATTACACATTGTAGTATTCAGAAGAATTCATTTGAAGGATAATATTAAATTTCATTGAACTTAATATTTCATACTAAATTCGTGGAAGACCAAGTCTGTTCATTACTGATAAATCTAGTAAATATACTATGTGCTTAATAGTCAAGATCTATGCTTGTGGAAAAATAAACACATGAGCCGTATGACATACTTTAAACCTCCAAAAATTGATTATCTTAAGCAGATATTGACTTTAGGAGTGAATTCACTTCTAAGATGCTCGAATACTCGTATTCACTCTTAACGAAACTGAAAAGATAAATACTTTATTAACCCTTATATAGAGACCATGGTCTGGCCAAACCTTTCTTTTTGACTTTGAAGTGATTTTAAAATTAGAAAGAATTAAACTACACCCATGAGATTCCAGGATACCTCCGATCAACTAATTTTAAGTGTGCTAGTGCAAAAAAAAAAAAAAAGTAAGTAAGTCGAAGGGGGGATATTGAATTTGTACTGCGGATTTGATAGACCATGGTCTGGCCAATTTTTTACTTGCTGTTTTTTGCCTCTTTTCCACCTCAATTTACCTGAATATCCAATGAAAATGACATAAACACATACACTCAGACACACTCATAGACACATAAAAGATACATACCACTAAATAAATACTACCAATATTCCATATAAATGTCTGAGCCCATGGTGTACGAAATAAGGGTACCAAAATTGGTATCTAAATAAGGGTTAAGTATCGATACGTACCTCAGGTCATCTAACCAGTTTAACCGAAACGAACCTAACCTAATTTTTAATATTATGAATAAGTAAGCAATGCTGCAATCCCATTTTTCAATAATACATTTGTAAAACGGAATCCTGTTTTAGGGTTTTTTACATCAAAAGAAATCCATAGTCACAAAACCAGTCCACTTTGCCACTGTGGATCACCAGTTTGACAACATTTGGCATATCTCCTCTACCACACCACATTTGAGTTCTTCATTAGCATGTAACGAAGATAAAAATAAAGTGGAAAATTTAAAAAACAAATATCCAAACCAAATTAAACCGAACTAAACCAAACCAAATGAGGTTCAGATTACCTGTGTCTATATACTCGTACATTTTGATTTCAGCGTTTCCATTTCTCCAATTTCATAGTATGTATTGTATGCAATAAAACAAATCAGTACAAAATTTTTCATGGATTCGTGCATTAATTTAATGTAATAATTAGTAAGGGAAAACGTGAAATGCTTGTCAAATTTCAAGTTCAAACCGCAGTTTTGCGGTTGAATCCAGTTTAGTTGAGACACGTTTTTCAAGTGTGAATTTTTCATCACTAATGCTATCTATGT
Organism: Amiota mariae; assembly: GCA_035041805.1. Classification (NCBI taxonomy): domain Eukaryota; kingdom Metazoa; phylum Arthropoda; class Insecta; order Diptera; family Drosophilidae; genus Amiota; species Amiota mariae. Next base: position 16,953,977 of record JAWNKV010000370.1, on the reverse strand, counting down.
ATATACACTTATTACACTTATTGTATATATTTCGGTTACAAAGAAAAAGGAAAAACAAAAAACATAGAAAAATCCCAATCGAAATCGAATGATCAGAAACAAAAATTAAAATTAAAAGTTGTAAAAAACAAATTTGAATAAACAAAATTCAATCAGATACAAAAGAAGCTGTTTAAATAAAAAGCTACACAATTGGATTATCTGATAATCAAAATGAACACAGAACCGGTTTCCTCCTCTTTCTCCTCCTTTGATACCAACAAAGTATTGTACATAACAATGTGGAAATTAAAAATTCTTAATTATACTTTCAAAAAAAAAAAAACAAAAAAACAAAAAAAAAATACTAATAAAATCGGGATTAACTCAAGCGTTACATTTAAAAGTCGTAAGCCGTTTTAGCATAAGCTTTCAAGCGATTCATTTATGTAGATTTTGTATCTATAGCTATGATTTACTCATTAACCACAACTTATTCGACCACCAGACTCGATTAGTCGCTTTGTATCTGATTTGGTGGTGATGATTAGTGAGGCATTGTATGCATCCGTTGATTGTTTAGAACGCATCCGCTTTTCACACTTTTTGTTTTTTCATCAGAATACTATGCAATTGTTCCTATACATGGGCGTATCTAGCTATTGGTCTAGGAGAGGGAAAATTTTTGAATTTCCCGTAGTCTAGAGGAGACAAAGCAAGATAAATAATTCAGCACTTAACATTTAGTAACTACTAATCTTGCCCGGAGGGGTATGCCCCATATGTCTATTATTTCTGCTGAATGAATCAAATCACTTTGATAATTATTCATAACAAAATAAATAATGGAAAAATCTACGCAATTGTTACGCATGCATTAATTATGAAAATGATAAAGTTGACTATTCGTTTATTTAATTAATGATGCATAAAATTTATTCGCGCACTTTGCTTAATCATAATCATTGTGGGAAATTTTCCTAAGATGTCATTAAAATTACTATAATAAAATCAGAATTCAAAATGTTGTAGTACAGAATAAAGCTAATCGCACTATAGACCCACAAGTTATCATAGGTCAGTGCATGACAAAATTATGGAATAAAGCAATCTTGGACATACATTTGAAATACAATTTTCTTTCTAAATAATTATATGAAAGTAAAAAGTTACTTTGAGGTTTTGGTGTTAATATGCATTAGAATACTTTTCAACTATAATCCAACAAATCCATCATATAATTTATATGGTGCAAAAAATTGTTTTTGAATAAAAAAAGAAATATATTTTGCCAACGGAAAACAAATAAATGAAAAATTGAATACCAATGTAAGAGTCTTTTCTAATTATGTATTTAAATTTCTTTGCCAAGAATTGCGTAGCTCATGTGCTTATAAACGTACATATGATATATTTACTTAAGTATGTAAATTGTTTTATATATTGAGAGCATTGTGTATAAGCATATACTCGTATGTATACATAGAAGTTTATACAAACAATAAACCAATTTTTGCCAAAACAATGAGAGCTTATCTTTTAAGCGATTTTTTGGTATATTGTTTTGTATTCCTCTCACAGATTTTTTGATTGGTATGGCATTAACTCTTTATCGTCATGTTTGTAACGCATTTTAGGAATAATCGGAATAATAAACAACGTAGATGGAATTTATCTGATCAACTACCCGTATGAACACCCTTGGGTGTTGAGATATCAAACTAAAATTGAGCTCAATGTTTTCATGTTATCATATGCAGATAATATTTATTTAGTTGAAATTATCTGATAGAGATATCATACTTCTTACTACATAGTCAATTCAAGGATTAAAATTTGTGTTTTTATCTTTTTTATAAAAAGAAATACATTGCACATATAGAGTGTTTTCACCATCGGTTGAATCCTTAAATTCATAACAGGAAATCAAATATTTGTTTGGAAAAAATGTTTGAATTTTTTAAGTAAAACAAACATGTTAAACTTAAATAATTACAAATTAATCTGCTAAATCTTAATAATCATACAAAAAATCCATAACAAGAATGTCAACCTGACATTCATTATAATTGAAGCAATCAAGTTACTTTGACTTGATACTTTTTTCTTTCAATGTATATCTATCTGTATGAAAGGTATTTCATCTTCTATGGAGCCGCAACATTGTGCTTTATTTTTTAATCATTTCGACATTCTCTTTTACTTAATTCAGATAAACAAAGTAAAATAATTGGATACGAAATGAGAAAGAACACGAAAAATGAATATTAGAGAAACATATAAAGATAAAAATTAAAAGAACGTCATAAGCAATTTAAGATTTTTTTATTTTCGTTTTGCACTCATTTTTCAAAGTCAGAAACAAGTTTCCTAAACGATTTTGCGCGCCAAAGCATTTTTATATATATATATATAGAGATACTATATATACTTATCACATATTCACATATACCTCTATAAGTAAATTAAACAGATACAGAAGTATTCAAATGGAACATTTTCTTTAATTTCGTAACTTATTTACTTTGCTTAAACAATACAATTAAGAAAAATTATGATTTCATTATCTTGAATTTCAAGAATTCTTAGCAATTTTATCATAAAATAATATTTAAAAAGAAGGTTACTATCTTGACAACATAGCTAATGAAAAAGAATCGTTTCCTTTTCACATAAATACTCGTATACATGTAATGATAAAAAAAATTATTACATCTTGTAAAAAAAAAAAAAATTCAAGGTTATTGTGAACTTCAAATTTCTTAAAGTTTCACTTTTTTCTTTTCCTATTCTTTACTACAGTTTGTTTATTTATTTATTAATAAAAAAATAAAAACCCTATTCTAATAACAAAATAATTCATTGGCAATATACAATCACGATGACTATAATAGTATAATAATAATAATATAAACTGAACTTGAATCACAATGAATGAAGGTTGTCGGAATCGGAACCACCTTATTATGTTACCATAAATGATTGTTTCAATAATAATGGAATAGAAAGAAATAAATATACTCGTATATGTAACATAAGTACTTTACACATTGATGATGATTTTAATGATGATTTCCAGGAATTAATTTAACCGCATTTCATTATTTATAAATACATATCTTAAAATTTCTACAATTTGTTGTGACGCCATCAGCAATTCGTTCTACATATTTATTTTATTTATTATGACAAAACAAATATTTACATGTTTTATTGTATTTGTCGACTAAAGTATTCTTTTGCCTTTGTTTGTGGATTTTTTTTTTTATAAATTATTGTACTACGTGAGGATTTGAGAAATTGATTTAACAATGGAGTGTAAAAATAAATAATAATAAATGCACGAATAACTTAAAGAAAAAAAAACCAATCAAAAAATAAACCTCATTTCTTAAATATGCCAAAAATTAATTTAATAGACTCTACTTACTCTCTATATACAATATTTACATATATAATGAGTGTCTTTCTTGAGTCAATTTTTCATTCCTCCATAAACAATCATTCTATTCTATCTACACTTAATAAATTTATATTGTATAAAAAATAAATACTATGTTTTTAGTATGAATACAAAATTAATTGTTCGAGGTAATGCATATTTAATGCACAACAAGTTTCTAAGTACATAAATCTCAAGTAAATAAATACTGGAAAAACTTAAAAAATATATGTATACTCGTATATTAGAATACTACATAGTACTTAGAAAAGTAATCACTGACACGTTTTGTGATGGTTCCATTTATCATCGTAAAATTGTTTAAAAAAAATAATAAAAATTAATCTAAACATTAACTTATCATCGTTATTCATCATTAATATTTTTACATTATAAAAAGAGTTAATACAAAAATTCAATATGAAGAATTATTTTGATACACTACACAAGTGTACATTCTTTACTTTTTATAATATTTTATTAAGGAATATTTTGAATCAAATCTCACTGGTCCAAGAGATTGTGATAACTACAATTCTACAATAAATAGACTAAAGAAAAACTTCAATATTATTAACATTAAACAAAATTTAAAATATTGAATTAGCATTTGGATTCTTCTTCAAAAAGTTTTCAGTGTAAAGTATTTTAACTTAAATCAAATCAAAAACTTGGAGTGATAAAGCATGACCATTTGGTGCATTATAAATTTCTTAATGATATAGTAAGTATTGTGGATAATAGTAGTGCTGCACGAAAAAAAAAAATTAATGATGTTTTTTTATTTATAATGAAATCAAATGAACTAAATAACCTTCTGCGGTTACATGTAAGTCCTTCTAATGAAGTCCATCAATTTGTGGTTTATCCTTGTTTGTTAATAAAAGAATTAATAGGAACTCCAACAAATAAACAAATATTGTATTTTAAATGGCATTATGTGGCAAGGATATATTGTAGGTACATATGTAATTATGCCCATACACATGAAAGTCAATATAATTTACGAAATTAATTTCAATAGCTTATTCTTTATAGTAAACTTTAATAACATCTAGTAAAATAAAACTATAAAATTTCTATATACAAATTTCTAATTACAAAGTTTGATGTCATCAATCAATTTATAACGTTGTCATTGTCTAATCAGATCTTGATCTTAGTAAATGCAATGAATATGTACATTCACACATATGTAAGTTGATTTCTTTCTATCTGTCTAGTATATTACAAACTAAATATTCATTTCACTTAAGAGAATCAGTCAATATTGACATTATTTATAATTATTATTACTTATTTTACACTATCAAACTCATTTGCCTTTTTTAATTAAAATTATTGTACATATAAAAAATAGACTTGTGTAAGGAAAACAATTGGAATATAAAGAAATGAAAATTACAATTATTTACTTACATATTTGTATTTAGAAAGAACTCTACCAAGTGTAACATATGCCGATAACAAACTGGAATCGTGGAATTGCATATACTTTCTTTTACTTTTCATACTATTCATAATATTTGAATTGGAGACCCCATAAACTATATTGTCTTGGTCTACACGTTTTCTTCTAATCAAACTAATCTCTTAGTGAGTGAAATTTAGTACATAGTGTTATCATACTTATTACTGGAAGAGGTAGTCCCCATGCAAAGTCACTTAAAAAATTATGATTTTTGGTGTTACATTTTTCTTCAAATCATCTTTTCAAAACCAGTAAAGTATAAACTTTAATAACTTTAAATTTAACTTCTTTTTTATGACAATTTGTACCAACTTAAACAATATTTGTTATATCTGCCTTGTAACATATTGTGAGTTGAAGAATGTATTTCATAAATTATTCAAAAAAATCTTCCTAAGCTGATTTGATATGAAAATTAATGTCAGTACATCCGAAAATTTGAACAAAAGAAGTTAATAAATATACTCGTATGCCATGCAAAGATTTAAAGTTCTATCCAAGTAAACTTGTTTCTTTTTAATGCTTACATTATCAAAAAGATATAAAATATTTTGTCTATCTTTATACGTAGCAATAAAGATATGCATACTTTCGGAGCTAAGTGTAAAAGGTTTAAAAGGTACTTTATATGATTATAAAATTTTTTAAGATTTCTTTTTGCTTTATGTAATAAAAATGAGCTGTAACAGAATAAATGTGATATGTCAAAACTACTGATTTAAGTTTGCTATTCATCAACATCATCATCATCATCATGATCAACAAACGCCATATGCCTGCCATCATGTGCGATGTACGCGGAATTCTTGATAAGACTTGTTCTACTACAATTTCAAGAGATATAAACAATAAGTATGTATGTTTGTAGTACTACTATTTACAATATATATAGAGAAATGTTTCTCCTACTTATTTTGTACACGAGTATTATAAACACTCATTTATATAAACAGGTCGTGTAAATAATCGTAAAATGAAAACAAGAATTTTTGTAGTACAAGTATGTACGAGTAGTAGTAGTAGGTACTATCAAAATCGAATGTGTAAGGGCACTCACTAATTCACCCACTTGCCCTTCGCTTCCTCTTTTGTTTTTACCATCTACATACATACAATATATGAACATATTTCTCCATATACTAAACTAGTCACACTCAGCAACAAGTATGCAGATTAGTTAGACATGTGAGTTTGAGGTATGTCGAGCACTATTAGAGTAGGCGTCATGCAAATATTGTAATATTGTTTTCATTTACATACATACTACATAGGCTGTTTCACAATTTACAATAATTTACAATTATTATTATTGTTGTTCAATAAATTAGATCACTTTGTAAACTTACCCCAGTTCTTGGTAGTACGTCCAAATATTGTTCCCTCTCGTGGATTGTAGAAAATCTCAGAGAAGGTTCCTTTCTCTTTTGGTTGTGGAAAATTATATTCCGTTTTACCATTATTTTTCGACATTTTTATGGGGTTTTAATTTATTTATTGAATTAAAAATTAAAAACAACAAAAATTTGATTCACTATTTTTTTTTTAAATTTGTTACTGATTTAATTAAAATTTATTTAATTTGGATGTGGACGATGGTGATTCGTAAAATCTAAAATAAAGAATTTTATTTTTATTAAATTTTATATCTTTCACAGAATATATAGAAATATATAGAAGAAGAAGCTTTTCAGATCTCATAAAATTATGTACAATATGTGTAATAATATAGATACGTGATTCTATACATATTTGTATAAACAATCTATGCGCTTCTTGGTGTTCAAAATATTGCAAAATTTATTTTATTTACATACATTGAACAATGAATTTATTTTTGGTTTAAACAAACTGAGGTCAAAATTACCATTGATCAATTTTGTATACAAAACATACCCAATTTGCAAAAACATCATCATATATTATGACTCATAAGTATATTTATGGCTGGAAATATTTCATATTTATTGTGTTAAGGACTAAAAACTCAACCAGAATAAGTCTGTTAAATTGTTCTATCAGACCACTACGAACATCAATCGTCCCTCAAGTTTTTAAGAATAAAAATAATACAATGCAATATAAAATCGACATTCATATAAAGAGATCTAAAAATTGTACTTCTAATAGAAAATTTCATAATTTATGTGAAAGATATAAATTCTTTGGTAAAACCAAAATTAAATATTTTTAAAACATTTTTTGCTTTTATTTTAAATTAAAATTAATTTCTATTTTTGTTTGTTTGGTTTTCATTATTATTTTTATTTTTGTTTTATTGTTTTTGTAATTTTCAAAATTAAGTTTTGAAATAAAACTCATTTTTTCTTGGTTTTTAATTATGTTCAACTATTTATTTTTTTATATATAATTTTTTTTTTTCATTTAAGCGCCTTGCACAATATTTTTTTTTTTTTTTTGAAATGTTGCATGTTCAAAAATTCTATTTTTATTTCATTTTCCATATTGCTGTTTTAAAAAAAATATTTTTTTTTTTGGTTTTTGGGTCAATCAATTTTTTTCGATTACACTTTCGAAAATGTATTTTCCAAAAAATGTTTCTTTATATAATGATTATTATAGACACTTTTGTATATTTACAATAAATAAATATATACATAAGTATGTGTATTTGGCTATATACATAAGTATGTATGTTTATATATATCTTTATCAATATTTCTGTATTTGTCTGTAAATTCAATTCAAGTTCCTTTTATATAAAAACACAAAACTACATATGTACATACAAATAATTTACTGATTTTATTTTTGTTGTTTAATTTATTTTTTGCATTTTGTTGTTTGTTATAAAAATTTACTGTTTGGTGTTAGATGGAACTTGTTCTTTTCCATCTTCTTTTCAAAGAAGTCCCTAATAAAAAATCACGAAGCCAAATAATAAAAATAAAATTAAATACATATAAGCGCACACAAGCGAGAAAAAAGCACTTAGAAAGCAAGAAATACAATAAAATAAAATAAAATAAAAGAGAACTTCAAAGTTTTCGTCGTACCAAAACGCAAAACAGGAGCGAATTGAATTTTCGAAGAAATCGCGCGTGCGACGTCCACAAAGTAAGATCACCAACTGAATTTGAGCATGGTAACGGCAAACTTAAGGCAAAGTCAAAACACTTGTCGCTTCGCTCGTTCGTCCGATTGCCAGTTTACTGCTCAACACTTACACAATGACAGCAATGCCAACAACAATGGCAACATCAACACCAACACACGCATGAGCGTTAACCAGGCCCAGATGCAGGGGTGTCAGGGCCCGGGGCCATGAAAAAAGTGGAGAAATTTCCATTATAAAGATATATGCTCTTTTTCTGTAATTTTTAAAAAATCTGTTATTACTTATCTGACGAGTGATAAGCAATGAGAAACAGTTGATAGAATTACTAATTTAAGAGAAAGACACTTAAGGTGCTTTTTTGAAAGGCAAAATCATTAATGATTCCTCCGTAGTACATGTTTTGAAGCAAATCACTCTCTATATTGAGAAATGCTAGCTATTTGACTAGCATATCAACTGTTGACCCGACGTAAATCCGGGCCTGGCGTTAACAGAGCAATTTTTGACCGGTTTACATATGACATTTATATACCCTATTGTCAGATATTAGATGTATTTTCCTAGCAGCTACTTGAGTAAATGCCCCAGACCCGAGTGTAAGAGTCACCCCAACCCTAACCAAATGAGGCCTTAAGCTATATACTATGTGCTCTAAAGTTCCCTCGGGAGGCAGAACAACACCTCACTATTTTTTCTAACATGACAATTATTTACTTGCAGTTAGAGTTCCCGGAATTCATTTTGGCCTTAAGCCCGTACTAGTTACTGTTAGTGAACGTGAAATTAAATGAATACGGGATAAGAAGGGAATGTTAGCAACATTCAAGCTTTAAAAGTTTAATGTTTGTATTAGAGATGAACAGGTATCCGGCCTAAATTTAAAATACGGCATACATGATAATAAACAAGTATCCGGACGGATACCCGATTTAAAAAAAATCTACGTTTAAGGTTTAGAGGCACTTTATTTTATACAAATAAAATCATTGTTTTTTATTACACAATAAATAAAAATTAATACTCTTACTGTTCTGAGGGTAAATTATGATGAATGAATACCAATTTCTCTGCATTAAGAGGCAACAAACGGTATCGCTAGTCTTCTTTTACAAGACCTGCTTCCGAAAAAAGTCTTTCGCTATATACGCTGCTGCAGGATGCTGAAAAATAAATTCTAGGAAACTTTGATAAGTTTGGATATTGCAAAATATTAGCTGACCACCAAGGATCACGATAGTGACCAATGCGCACTGACTTCAGATAAAAAGCAATCTCCGTTGCAATCATCATTCGCTACCTCATGAAAGGAGTCCCGGAATGTTTCGTGAGCTTCGTGAGATACTGCCGATTCTGTCTTTTGAGGTCGAAGGACTTTAGAAGGATTTGGTAAAATCAATTCCTGTGAGTTTGCAAAAGGTCATCCACGTCAAAGGAGGGTATTGTTATTCTCAGTTATTATCATACGTTTTTGATTTTCTCCTTTTTTTCTGAACAACAATGTGTTGTCAAAATACTTTTGTCCACCATTGTATGTTTTTAATATTCTTTTTATCCGGAATCTGGCAAAACAATTATCCGTTTCATCTATGTTTGCATATATCTATCTAATATCAAACCTTCTTCTGATTGTACCAAATATCTTCAGATATTTAATTCTCCCATTATTCTAAGATTTCGTATAGAGGCTACATATGTACGTATGCATTATAGCTCATATCTGTGATAAGAGAATGAGGCACACAAGTAACAACAGCAAAAGCACAACAATAACAACAGCAGCAACAGCAGCAACAACAAGAAGATTGAGCTTGAAAACAAACCGATAGAGGCAGTTGCATTTTGAATTAAACTAAGTAAACACAAATACAAAAATTATGTAGAATGTGTATACTCGTATAATGATGATGATAATGATGATTATTTGAGTAGACAGTGTCCAGACAGTGAACAAAAACAACAATAATACAATAGTAGGCAATGCTAATTGAAAAATGAAAACAAATTTTCCAACTCAGAGAAAATCACAATATGTATATAAAAATATAAGGCCATTGTTATGAAAATGTTTCCCAAAGATTTAGATTATGTATTGAACTTAGATAATTTAAGATCATCTAATACTTTCCCTTAAATACACACCTGTTTGAATGATTGCATTAAAACAAAATCAACTGTTGCTTTTAACATAACAGAAAAACCACGCACAAACGCACAAATGCTCTTGCTCTTTTCTCTCATGCCTTTATGCTGTACAATGTGCGATGAACTGTTAACTGAACAGTGCTTTTTCCCCATCTGTTATGTTAAATACATTATAACGTTATGCGTTATATTAATGTTTGTTAATGCTTTTGCTTATCTATCTACAGTGTGAAAAATACAATTTTCCATGTGCTCTTTCGGTTAAAACAGTGATTAACAATACACACTTTAGGGTGCCGCAAGATTCCTTATGCCATGAAAATTCTTAAAAGTTTGGTTTGACTCTACATGTGTATTTGAAGTTTGAGGACTGATTGGAATTAATATACAAAAATTTAAATCCTAGAAAAGCGACCTCATCTAAATTATTTTCTCAAATCATTTTCTTTTACAATAATATTAAGATACCATCCAGATATTACGTCACACGTTATGGGGGGTGGGGTTTGTCAACGAAGTGTGACCACCTGTGACAGGGAGGGAGGGAGGAGGAGTCATAAGCTTTGTGACGACACATGTCAAAATCTAAAATATTAAAAAATCTTTAAGCGAAAATTATTGCCAACTCTATCTTTAGGCTTTGTGACCTATAAAAACCCTAAGAGAGAAAAAATTTATTGAACAATATACCGTGAAGAAGAAAAGTTTGAGAATCACTGGATTGGAGCCTACGCAACGCGACGAAGAAGAAGAATAAGTAAAAAATATGGGTGCGCGTCATTCATTACTTAAACAAAATATGTATATCAAAGTATCTTATGAAAATCGCTTTGCCTTTGAATATCCATGGAAAATTATTAATCATCATGTGATACAACTATAAAATATAGATATAAGTATGTACATGTATTCATATTGTAGATGTAATATGTATACATAAACTATTTGTATACTTATAATGTTGACTTTTACAAAGCTCTTGTCTAGGCATTTCATTTTATTTTATTTTATTTTATTTATCAAGTAATGAGTACTTTCTTGATTAAATCAAATTAACACTTCCTATTGCAGTCATATTTATTCAGCTTACAGTTACCGCTTTGTGGTGTTGTCTTCGTCATTTTACAACATTTATTGTAGTTTATTGCACAAGCTTTCAAGGTCCCCCTCCCTCTTGCCCAAATAAACCTAGACCCTATAGACACTACATTATAAACTTGTATTATGCGCTTGCGTGACTATCAACTGACTGAGTACATATGAAAACATATCTTCGCTTAGTTATATGACGACTATCTTTCTTATTATCCCCTAACATAATTTGCAATTCTTTAAACCATTGAGACAGTCAAGAAAATAATAATAAAAAAATAAAAAATAAGAAACCACATCACTTTATTCAATTATTTTCAATCGCGTTGTTCTTCGGTTCCTCAGAGTTGTCTGTTGTACTAGTATAGTTCTATAGTTTATGGAATTTTTTCCCTTGACTTCAATTGTGTGTTGTCTTGGAATGTTCTGGGTTAATCTACAGCAATCTCTACGACAGGAAGGGTAATTACATTAAAAAAAAAATTGCTTAAGTCGAAGCACATAACTATATGTATATTGTAGTTTATGCCAAAAGACAGTAAATCACATGATAATAATTTATTCTGAGTTTATGAGATAAGCGAATATCTAAGCAGTTATAGGGCCTCATACGAGTATTTACTTATAAAATGTCATTAAATAAGACAAAGGTTTTAATAATTTTTAACTACACCATTATACCTAAATACTTTTACTATAGTTTTTAAATCTTTTTTTGTAATCATCATCGCATCTCCATAGACAATTCAACTTAAACCATTTCCAACAACCATTTTGATAGAAGGAACATTTGTTATTCTTATTCAAAAACCAGTTTATCTAGTCTAAACTGTAGTTTTTTGCCGGCTAGAACTACACAAGAAATATATCTAAACTTTGTACCTATGTATGTAAGTATATCTACCAGTTTGGTGTGCAAGTTAACACTTTTAATTTTGTAAATTTATTAAAAAAATAAACTTTATGGAATGGAAGACAAAATATGTACACGTGTGGTCGGACGGACACTCAACAAAAGATGATTGTGGGGTTTTACGTTGGATGAAAAATGTAACTATGTATTTTGAATAATTTATAATTTTATTCTTTATAATAATTTAAGGAACAAGTTCAGGTATGTTGTAGTCAAGTAAACATATTTGTTCTTCCCCTTATCCCAAGTGAAGTGGCCTTCATACTAATTTAAATGTATTACTTTAGCTCATTAGGAAGCGATCTTATAATGTTTTGTTACCATATTTTTTCAACATAATTCATCGGAAATTGATTACAGAAAACACACATAAATAAATATTTTCAATAACAATTTTTTTTTTTTTTTTTATAGATAAAAGTCAAATGGCGCTCAAATAGAGATAAAAAAAACAAAGAAATGTATATTATTTTTTTGCACATTTGACGTCATACTACGTCAATTTTTATTTTACTTTCTTTTATTTTTTTTTTTTAATTAGAATAACAAGAAAAAACATTAGATTTCATTGAATTGTGTATACCTTTCACTGAAAAATGAATATTAAGAAAAAATTATTAGTATACTAATATTCCCGGCGCCCGAAGTTGCTTCACGTACGTGAATGATACTTCTTCACTTCTTCTCTTTGTCTTCCTTGAAGTTCAATCACTGTTTTACTTTGTGTATGCCTTATGCTGGGTCATGCTACTAAGACAATAATCAAAAATAATGAATTGCTCTTAGTTACAAAGCTACAATTCAAACATAACATATTTATTTTATTTTTATAATTCTGCTATTGGGGTTTTCGAATCCAAAAAATAATACATTATTGAAATCGGTCCAGCCGTTCTTGAATTCGGTCTTGAATTCTAAATAGTGTAACACACACCATGAAGAAGATTAAAGATTGATTAGTATTTTATTTGGTCACAAAGTAGAGCGAAGTGAACTAAACTGAAGAAAGAAATAGCCTTGTTGGTTTCTATAACAACATCATGTTACAATGGCCCGATATTTCTAAATCTTTCTTCTATAATAAATTTATTATTGTAAGGAATATTTTATTGTTTTACATAAACTTTAAACATAAAAAAATTATTCATTATGCGCCTCTAAGATTATATGGAGGTTCTTCATTCTAGTAATTGGAAAATTCTCACTAAAATATTTTATATCTAACGAACAAATGGAAAAATCTATATCCAATTTTAGCAGAGACTAGTTTTGTCGATTTGCACCACTATCTTCATCATACTATAAGGACTCCAAAGTCCTCAGAAAAGTTATTCACACCATGCAATATACAAAAGGTATAAACATTTATTTCAATGTCGAACTAATTCCCATTGTGAGTAATTTTTTAAATATGCTAAAAAGTATCTAAAGCAAAAGTTTATTGTACTCGCTTTGAGAGCATAGACAATATTTTTCTTTATTTTACATATACGTACAACATATGTTTAGAATTTTTCTCTCATGCTTGATAAAAAAAAAAGGTTTATATTGAACATTGAAGATAAAAATGTTGTGATTTGTAAAAATAAATTTTATATGAAAATACCCACAATTTATTTTAATACAAATTAATGTTAATTTATGAAATTCCTTACCTTCTTTTTAGTTAATATATTTCTCACATTGCACTAATTTTTATCTGCAAGTATCAACGTCACAATACTAACATGATACATATTTAATTTTTTCCTTTTTCTAATAAGAAATATAAGCCGCACGTAACTGGTAGTTTTCAAGTAGCTTGACAACACAATTGAATAGTTGGTAGTATCTTTACTTCTATTATCAGATCTTATCTGTTTAGTTTTATTATTACCACAAGATTGTTATTGTGATTTTTTTTTTTTTTTTTTTTATTTTACTGTTTTTCTACCTTTTTCATGTTTATTTATAATTAATAAACAACATTGATTTTTTATAATAAAATTTGAGAAATATTGTCCTACTGAACTTTTGAGTAAGTAAATTTATGTTTCCAAAACCAGTTATAACTGGGTTTACAATCGAAAGTCTCGTGCGAGATACTTTTCATTTCATAATATTATTTTCTCTATGACGCCATAATTGATGTTTCTAGGTAAAATATATAGCTTCTGCACCTACTTAGTATATAAAGATATTTATAAAATTAATTTGACATAATTTTTATATCTTTCACAGTAGTGTGAAAAGATGTCGTCACTATGTCGTGATGTTTGTATTGATTTAACCATGCCTGTCTGTCAATGAATCTATTTCTATGCCGAAGTATTAAACTGGAAAAAAGACTAGAGTTTACTGGAGGAAATTGTCCCAATACAAAATACCAAAATAATGCATTGAAACTTAAATAAATTAATTTAAATTAACAATGTAAAACAAATCCAAAATCTCATTGAAAAATTAGTTGAACAAGAGATTGTCCATAGATGTAAATATGCTATGAATCAAAGGTTTTTTTCTGCTTCATAATAATATGTAAAAGTTGGCTATAAAATTGTGCAAAAGTTTATTATAGGATAAAGAAGATTATAATTGCGAATACTTTCATACCTTCTAGCTCTCGCAAAATAACACAGAAGAAGTATTAGTAGCAACTCCGTGTAGTCTCAGGGTTCTTGCAGAGGTATGAAGCATTTACATAATACAAATATGCGAATTAGTCGAAACGACCACTGTAGATTATGTGATAAAGAAGAGGAGTCTGCAAATCTTGTAAAATGCGATTAGACCAGACTTAAATATCTATGTAATTAGTACATACTAAACATATGCAATGATTATAATCAAACCGGCTATTTGCCATACTAATTCGAAGTGATTATGACTACGTATTGTATTATATTTGTGTAGTATATTATGTACTACATACCATAAGTAGATCCAGATGAAATTACAAGTTTGCCTCCAAAGAGAATCTTGAAATATTTAATGAATACTAGAATCTATCGCATTGTGATTATGGGGCTTGTCTCAGTAGGCCAATTCAAGGTCACAGTGATAAGGTGAATAGATTCCGTTCTACCCCTAATCTAATATAAAAGAGACCTTGGAGGCGACTTGATATTTACATGTCTTTGCGTAAAATTTATCGGTAGTCGAACTACCATCTATCTAATGACCAAACTATCAATTGAATGATTAAAACACAATTGTCTCAAGACAATAAAAAAGTTGATTGATAAACTCAAATAAGTTGGTAAGGTAAATGATCGATTATTTGCAATGTCAATATTCAGGACAGGGGACATAATAAAATATCTTATGTAACATAGCAAAACACAAAAGATAGAACCTTATCCACTAATAGATACTATGTCACTAAATATAAATATTTTTAGTTACTTTATCTTATCTAACACAATTTGTTAATTCATTAAAATGCTAACAAAATTAAGGAAATGAATTTGTTTTTATAATTTTTTTTGTTTTGTTTTTTATTTGAATACTTTTTGCTTACACTGTTATTACTACATTGAAGAGTTTTGAAAAGTGTTTATTTAGTTGATTGTAGTAATGTAGTTTAAAGTTGTATTGAATTAAATGTTTTCTTTTACATTCTTTCTTGTTTGTTTAAGAACTTAAAATTATTGGGAAAAATGATTGTTATAGGTTTCTTCTAATTAAATTTAATTTAATTTGTTTATTATACTTTGGGAATTTTGAGGTCTTGATTTTTATTTTTTATTTGATTGAACTAAATTTTATTGCTTTTTTTGCTTGTTTTGTTTTTAATACAATAGTTTATAGAAAGCAGTCGCTAGGATCGACAACGATTTATTAGGTTTGTGTATTTATTTTTTTATTATTCCTTCAAAGTGTTTAAAGATCATTTTATTTTATATTTCATTTATTTATGTTTATAAGATCTAAAAAATATTGATGTATACAAAAAAAGCTGCTCCAGTATTTATCAATTTTATTTTCACAATTTTTTCTTTTTTATATTAATTTTTTATAATATGTATAATTAATTATTTTTTGTTTTATTTTTTTTTTTTTTTTTTATAAGAAGGCATTAAAAATTAATAGCAAAAGGAAATTCTACAAATTTATTACCTTTTTATAATTTTTGTTTGTTTATTTTCTGTCTATGTAATTCGGTGAAATGGCAGTTTATTATTAATAAACAAATTAAAAAAAATATATATATATACTTAGTAGTTTATAAAGATGTTGTTAATTAATTAAAAAACAAACAAAAATTATACATAGTACTACATAATTTATTAATTAATAAAGTAATTTATTCATTAATTTATATAATAATAATAATAATAACAGGTATGAGATTCGTACTTAATCAATTTAACAAATGTTTACAACTTTGTTAAACTTAAATGAACGAAGTTCGATTTTAAAAATTATGTTCAAAAAATACAATAATTTGTCAAATACAATATTTATTTAATTTGCATAAATTTTAATTTAATTACGGGCACTGAAAGCGTTCTGAACGTGATTATTATTATTATTATGACAATATTATTTTTAATAAAATATTTTAATTTAATTTTTTTTTCTTTGATTGCTTAAATTTTAGCATTTTTTTAATATATAAAATTTATAATGTTCAAAAATTTCAAAAAATGTTTATTAGTTATTTTCTTTTAATAAAATGTTGTTGTATATAATTATAATATTAATATTTTTTTTTTTTTTGTAAAGTTTGTATTCATCATATTTATCGGTGTATAAGAATTTAAAAAAGTTTATCGACATTAGAAAAAGTAGGTTTTTGTTTTGTATTTGTTTCAAATTTTGCTGTTTGTTTCATTTTGAGTTTCTTTGTTTGTTTGCCTTTTGTATTATTATATATTTTTATTATATATATATATATATATATATAAATAATTAAACAAAATTTAATTATAAAATTGTCACGCTTGTTATGGACCTAATGCATACATACATTATTTTCTTATTCATTTTATTATTATTATTATCGTTATTATTAATTTCATTATGTTGAGTTTATTATTATTATTATTTTTTTTTTTATTTTATGTTAATTAATTTTCGGTGTTTTAATCAATTAATAGCTCATAGTGAACTGACCCAATTCGCTCTTTGCGATCGTGTCCAATATTACGAGCCCAAGCTTTGCATTCCACATTGATGATGATGCCACCTGAAGATAGAGAAATTATTCTTAGAATCTGTAAGTTTTATTAATTATTTTATGTATTTTTATTTACGTTTTGGACGCTGGAAGTGAACAGCAACAAGTGGACTCAAGTAACCTTCTGAGTTGTGATAGGGATAGAAGTAACCTGGAAAACCACGTATTGGCAAATAATTAACTGGTCCAACATTTTCCTGATCAGCTGGATTTTCACCCTCGCAGGAAACCCAAATAGTGTTCATCTATAAAGCAAATTATTTTGCGAATTAAAACCATTGTTATATTTATAAGAAAACTCTAGTATATCAAACCTTATGGGGATTTGTTTTTTCCATTTCACCAATGTAAGTTTTCAAATTAACTGGCATATTATCAGGCAAATCATTTGATCTATTATAGAACTCTGGTTGCCAATCGTAAATCTTGTTCAGTTTTAGGAAAATGCAAGGTGAACTCTTGTGGTAGCTGTAGTTATTCTCTTTGGTACATGGTGACCACGACTTAATATCCACATCGCAAACTTGACCCTTTGGTGGTGGCTGATTGTAATCGCAGTTATAGATATTTTGACCACGACCAGGTGTCAAGCCAGGTACTTTGTAAACTTTAAATAAAATTAGAAAAATAATATTAATGTGATTATTTATTTCTTGAATATTGAAAATTTAATCAAATAAAATTAAATTATCGAATTAAAAGATTAAAATATGTATATCATATATTTCTATTTCCGAATCTATAAAACTAGTTAATTTGGTATCGTGGCTATAACTAGTAGTGGGCAGATCACGACAAATGATCTGTATCGACAAAAAAATTAAGGTACAATATAAATTTCAAATCACAATTTCAGAAACTGTGCGACTACTTATCCGTTAAGACTATATACGTGTATTTATGGTTTCCTTTATCTCCTGTTGGAGGGCGTCGACTAGCAAATGGACATGATCAATTCGCTATGATGATTATATTGATGATTATATAAATTTTATATAGTCTTATAAAGTATATAATTCAATTTATATAGTTAAGTTGCATTTGTTAGAAAATAGATGAATCATTCTAATGCTACAATTGTATTTTCCTAAGAAAATCGATAATATTTCATTTAATTAGAAACATATTTTTCTGTTATGCATGATAAATATAATTTCCAATAATTTGTTTCCGTAAACATTAAGCCAATAATAATAAGCAGAACATTTCCATGTGTTGGACACATGAAAGAACAAAGATTAAAAATTTAAATAAATAGAAATCTACATTTTTAAAATAAAAAATTGCAAATCCTCTCTTTATACTATAAATTGAATGAAGCAGATCTGTTTAAATTCTTGTAGTGTAGTTTACTTACCATCCAAGAAAGCATCTAATGAGTCAGTCCAATGTTTGTAGTTCTCATGTTGTGTTCCCTTATACCAGATCAATGTACTTTCGATATTGTCCTCTGGTGGCAGTGGCCGAAAGCCAAGACCTTAAAATAAAAATGAACAATAAATTAGATTAAAATGCCCTCATGGATTTTCTGAATTTACTATTTACCAGGATTTGTGCCAATTAAAGAATCCGCTTTGGTCCATTTGGGTATACGCGGATCAAGAGTTTGGAAGAAGGCCCAGATGCAGATTGCCACCAAGGCTGCAAGGACTCCATAGAAGGCAATATAAAAAATGCCAATTTTAGCTGAAATTTAATAAACACAATAATAATTTTATTAAATATTCAATTTCCAATTAAACAAATTCTCTTCCAAAATATACACATCTTTTAATATGAACAAAATTAACCCCACTCAATTGAATACAATTAAATTAAACACTTAAGAAACATACTGGGCACAACATGGGTTAAACACTTTTAATTAATTTGATATATGGTTCATACTCGTACATGATTAAGGCGTGAATTGAGTGTGTAGATGAATAAATTCTGAATAGTAGTAAGTTCTGTTGTTCATTGATTCATTCATGATATTCGTTAAGGGTAAACTAAGTCAATTTTTTAATAAGATAATTTAATTAGGGAGTAATACACAATTGTCGCATGTTCTTAGTTTTTGAAAATAATAATAATAATGAAAAAAATTGATGACAAATGTTTATTGAGTTTATGGAAGTCAAACAGTATTTTTAAGATATCAAATTTCTAACTGATTTCATTATAAAATTTATTTATATGCGATTTGCTATAAAAACTTCAACTTCCTTATTTTATTTATTTAATTTTTATTTATTTTAAGCTGCTCTGATAGCTTGCAATAATAAATAAAATCACATTTCAATTGCAAATCACATTTGATGTGAAGAAATCATAATTTTTGTATATTATGTTTGCCTCTAAGATCTGCTACAAAATAGTATCACAAATAAATTTGGTGTTCTCAAAACATGAGTATAATTCAGTCACTCTTTGTTATAATAAGTTTATTGTTTAGTAAAGAGAAGGGTTATTAAGAATACAAGTGAGAGAAATGATCAAGATTCCATGCTTTTTAAAGTATCTCTTAGATACAATTACAAAGAGAAGATTAGCGTATTTAACTTATTGCTTTGCACAGTAAGCAACTAACCTTAAAATTGTGTTTCAACACACACACACTCTCTCTGTATCTCTCTCTCTCTCTCTCCCTCTCCATATTTTCACTTACTCAAGTGTCAACGGCTTCTTGCTTCATATGCATTTTCTTAACAGACCTTCTTTAGATATAAAAACAACGTAAAGAAGTAAATAAATGAAATAAGCTTGAAATATGGCTGCATCTTACTTAAACTTGATTGAAACTGTATTAACATCCACGATATAATAATTTCATTTTTATTATTGAGTTATGTCCAAGTATGAAGATTGGGTACATTCGTACATCAACTTTATTAATTGAGAACTTAGAATTCGTTGCAAAATTATAATAAATAAATGGAAATTTCCATCTAATCAGAAATTTCATGTCAATTTTGTTTAGTGACGATAATTGAGAATATATAGATTGACTAAGAAGTAGTATGACTCATGGAATGACCGGTAAATTCAATCAACAACACAGATGTTTTTATCTAAATATATTAGATAATATATTAATATCATACATTAAGATACAATATATTGTTCTTATAATTTTATGAACAATTAAGACATATTTTTTTCTTCTATTTTTTGCATTAAATAAGTATAATGTGAAAATATGTCGGAACATAGGTCGATACATGAGACGATAAATAGCAGAAAATTAATATAAATTTCTCCATAGCGATTTCTATATCTTAACATAAAGAATTTTTCTATTTTGGTGTCTTTAAAAATCTTCCTAAATTGGAGTAAATAATACATATTGCAATTATCTATCTATCTATCTTTAATCTGTACACTTATGTCAAATTGTTTGTGCGTTTGTTAGAATTGCCTGTTCTCCGGAACCATAGGAGCTATCGACCTACCGAGGGTTCGGTTCAAGCACTTCTATGTTTTATTTAGATGGCTCTTGGGTGGAATTATTGCGATTATTCATTAAAAATTATTGAAGTAACTAACTCTGCCTCCATTAACAGTAGTCTTTGCTTCATCAATAATTTAGTTTTAGTCTTTTTTATATTGTATTTGCCTATATTAACAAAGTAGAAGAAGGCCTTAATTTTAAGTATATTTTTGCTTCAAGATTTATAAAGCATCTTTTGTTTTTACGAGTATAAATGAATGTTAAAACATTTTGATGCATGATATCATTTAAATTTCTATTTTGCTATTGACTTTAGTCATTGTTAACTGTCGCTTTAAATGAGTATTGCAAGTTAGTTTAAGATATTATTTACATTATTTATTTTTCAAATAAATCTGGTATTTAGGAAAGCAGACAACATAAACACAAGTTTATGTTGGGCTTCACATTATCACAAAGTCCGAAAATCAGAAAAAGGAAATAGAATAGAATAGAAGAGAAAATCAAAGCTTCTACTAATACAAAACCTACCAAGGGTAAAAGTATAGAGAAATGACCATGAACAACGTAGAGAAAAAAGAAAACCAAACCATAATAATATTTGTAAATATATAATACAATATTTTCAAAACTACAAAAAATCATATACAAATCTATAGATACATGAGAAAATGTCGCTGTTCCTCGTCGTCATCGTCTCGTCTTGTCGTCTGTCTGTCTTTTACAAATAAATATGTACTTATTTATAGAACACTTTCTTTCATAGGGAGGCTTGCCAAGAAAAATATTTAAATGTCAAATGAACATTACAGCCACGTGCATATACACATATACATATGTATTGTATGAGTATATGGAAAATATGTACATATATATTTATTACATAGTTTGGTCACAGCTAAATAGATATTTATGTATTTAAAATTAATAAATTTTTTTTGAGGTTTTTTTCATAATTTTTAATAGAAACAAAGAGTGATAAAGAAAAGTTGGAATTATGGAAATTATTAGCTGATTTCAGCATAAAATTCTTCAGTATAAATAAGGCAGAGATAGACAATGAGAGAGAGAGAGAGAGAGAGGGATCAGAAAAGAACTTAAAGATAATTGTCATAATTAGTAAGAAAAGTAAAATATTTTCACAAAAACAAAATAAGTACTAAACAAAAAGTAATTTCTTTTATTGTCCCATTTTTCGCATAGTTGACACATTTCTCAACTTTTCTTTTTACAATTTTTCACAATTCAATTTCACACAAATATTTATGCATTTTTTTTTACTGGATATAGTATAGTATTTTAGAATCGATTGAACCTTGTCATATTGTCTGAGCTCATTCATTATCACTTCTCTGTGGCGACTTTCATATGTTTGTTCTAAGTATAGAAAATAAATAAATTATGAGCCAAATGAAAAAATTAACAAATTTATATAATTGTTGAAATATTGTCGCTTCGCTTTTCACTTTTGTGAAATATGAAAATACTTATGTCATTCATAAGAATTTTTATGACTTTACAATAAATAAAATAAAAACTTCTCAACAAACTAATTACAAATTCTTAGAGTAGTGTCGATAATAAAATCTAACAAAAACAAGGTTTCACTAAATTATACAGTATACAAATAATTATTCACAAGTACTTAGAGTTTGCGAAGGATTGATATGTAGATAGATGTTTTTGTTATAAAATCGTTAACTCCGGGTTACAGTATAATGTTATTTATGACAGGTACTATTTATAGCACTAGGCACGTACATAAACTTGTGCAAAAGTATAGATTTAAAATTACAAATTATAAAAAATTACATGTTAAAACAAAAATAAGAAATTCTAAGATTTATTGGGGTTTCAGTGAGTGTTATCTTTAATTTTTTTTTTACTATAAATCAAATTTTTAACCCTTCAAAACTTATTTAAGCCATTAGATGTTGAGAATATTAGTTTCTAATTAGGAACAGATAGTTTAACAAATTTCCTTAAATATATAAATATGTCATGAAAGTATTTCTTTTACTTTAAAACATACAAAATTTTATTTTAATAAAATGCTCTCCAAATACAATTGTCTATAAACTACTTAATTTAATCTAATCTTACTTTTAGATAATGAGATCTTCAGTTTCAGGAAGGAATAATCTATAAAATCATATTTTAAATATATCATATAATATTTACTTTAAAAATTAAGCTCCGCTATAATTCATTTGTTTTAATTATTTGATCTTGAAAAATATCGCTCCAGACCTAATTGTTCAAGTGTATTTTTATCATAAAGATTTTTTAACTCTTCATTGAAAATATATTTTCAAAGAAGGAAACATTTAACAATCCTCATCAATAATTTTATACATAGAAATATACAGAAGAAAATTCTTTGAATCTATGATCTTGAAAAATTCCTCTCCAATCTCAATAGTCTATTAATAATTTTAATTTTCTGAATATTACATTTAAGTTAAGAAACTTTAGCACCCACATCAATAAATTGCATCCAGATAACAAAGTTTTAGCATAATTCATTTGAACTAAAATTGATTGTTTAGAAAGGCCTTTTGAGATCTCTTCAATGTCTCATAATTTCTTTATTAGTTTTAAAATTAACCTTCATCGAAAATATCTATCCATAAAAGGAAGTTTTATTAATTATTATTATTATTATTATTTTTTTCTCGTATTAAAGCCAAATTTTCCTATTGAACCATGATTTGGTAAAACTTACCCCATGATTGACCATCGCGGCCTAGGACAGTGCCCTCTTGCGTATTGTATATAAATTTTCCAAGCTTAAACGGCTCGGCCTTACGTAAATGTTGCATATCATCATCCGTATTGGAGTGTGGCATTGGTACTGGTTTCGACATTTTGCTAGTTGCAGTGGGTTGGTTCTCTTTTAACTTAAATGTACTAAGTATTTATATATAATTTGTGTTTTTTGTTTTCGCTTTTATCTTATAGCGTATAAAATTCCTTGAGCCTCTAAGTTTTCTTTTTGGTCGAAATTTCACTTAAGTTTGTAAATAAATTTTCTCATAAAATATTATTGTATATACTATGTACACGTATATTGTAGAAACACATCCGATCGATCGTTCGATTTTCAATTGATTCGTAATATTGTAGTTATTAGTTTTGTATCTTTCTATGCACGATCGCTTATGTAACTAAGAATTTATTAAGAACTTTTCGGATAAGTTAGATAATATTTTATTTAAAAAATAAAAAAAAAATCGAAATCTTCAAGTTCGGAAATATTCTTTAAGCCAATTTTATGTTTTCACCGGCTTCATCAACTGTTGTCGTTTTATGTTGCTTGTTTATTTGTTGTGGCGTGTATCTTTTGTTTTAAACAAAGTCCTTGAGTGTTGCGCGCAAACTATTTTTCGCGAACACAAATTATTATATGTAATGCGTTTTTCAAAGTGCATAACGTCAAAACTATATATATATTTTACGTTCATGTATCTATGTCTCGGTCGGCATAAACTGCCCATGAGAATGGGGGCACGACAAACGATAATATAGTTTCTATTGCTTGCTGCTGCCAAAATGCGGAAGATTAAAGATTTTTGAGTGAATGTGAAAATGTAGTGCATGGCAAGCAATAGAAGCAACACCTTGGCCTTTCTTTTGGTATACGCATGAGATACAAATGTATCTTTTCTGCTATATTTTTCGCCACATGAAAATTTTGAATTTGAAAAATACAATTTTGCATATGCAAAACTAAAACAAAGCTATAAAAGTATCTTTTGGTGGTAACGCATGAGTGACAAATGTATCTTTCGCAAATTTATCGCTTGCGATTTGGCGCAATGCGCTTATATTATTTTGAATGTTAAGTATCTTACTTATTCTTCTTTTTGATTTTGATTTTGGGCACATTCATCTCTCTTTCTCTTTTTTTGTTTGGCATTTTCTTGCTTTGTTTCTTTTTTTTCGTTTTTAGCTTTACGCTTCAGCTTCACTCTTACGCTCTTGTTTTGCTCACTCAAAAAACTCTGACCACGACAACACACTACTATTACTTCTCTTCATGCGGTACGCATTGACTGACTGACTACTGACTCACTCGGTGAAGTGGAGTTTTGGCTCACAACCACACCTTTTTAAGTTGTATACGTTACTTTGCGATAAGATACGAAACGTGTATCTAGATACAATATATTTCAACAATAATATTATAATAGTAACAATAACAACAACATAAACGACAACAATTGTTTTAAAACGATTTTATTGACGGGTGTGACAAGCTGAACTTAAACGAAAGTTCATTTGAAACGCTCAAAGAAATTTCAATAATTAAATATCTTGAATAAATTATATTCTTGATTTATTAATTAATTAAATTTTTCACTAAACAAAACACTAAATTAAATAATATTGTAATAAAACATACTACAACGAAGTAAAGATGAATCTTGTATCTGTATCTTCTTGCTTAATGTTTCTAGCTTCTTTTGTTTTTGTAAACTGTTTCTCTCAGCGGCTTCACTTCGGGCATATAAACACCAACACACAGACACACTTCCACTCTCAAGCACACAATACCGTCCAAAACCGACCGAAAACCGTCTTTAGTCGGCGCTCAAAACAAACTGAAAACTCTGAATACTGAAATCTCGCGCCCAACTGACGCTAGTCAACTTTTTTATAGCCGCATAAAGATACAATATTTTTAACTGAACTCAGACTCGAGTTGAAATTGAGTGACAACTTTGAGCTCAATTGACTCAAATTGAGTTGAATATCTCGACATTGCGCACAAGAGATTTCTTTACAAACATGGATTGGCTTCGCTTTGCTTTGCTTTGCTTTTGAGTTGAGTTGAGTTAAGTTCTGATGATATTTGGGTTTTTAATGTTCAAAGCTGTCAGTGAGTCAATAAGTTATTGACTAAGAAGATAATGACTGACTGAGTGAAATATTTACTCTTTGTGTCATTTCAAAAATGTGAACATTTTTATTTATTCTATTTTATGTTAATTTTTAATTATAGTCTATAATACTGAGACCATCATCATCATCATCATTACGATGTTTTACTCATTTCCACCGGTCTCCCAAATTGGTTACACTAATTCACTCAAAATATTCTCACTTATTTCATTCTCAACTCTCTGAGTCATTCATTGATGTGGCCAAGTTGTGAACGAGAGTTTCTTCCTCCTCTGTGCATTCAATGTTGTTGCAACAAATCGTGCAGGTTGACAAAGGGCAAAGAGAACAAATGAACGAACGAACGAGAGAAGATACACTTATACATAGATACAGATGTTTGTTTATACATTTGCGGCCCTTTAATGCATGCAGTATGGAAAATTTTTATCATTACTAATATGGGGATTTTTAATTTTTGTTTTCTATGAAGTTTTCATGAGAAAAAAAAATTCTATTTTTGTGGTTAACTAGTAGTTAAGATGATTTAATTCATTTGAGATTAACATAAATGTAAACTCAAGTGGCTTGCAAGAAATTGTTTACAGTATAAATACAACAAAAAAGCAGCAAAAGATACAAATTAGAATTAAAATTTATGCAATTGAAACCATTTAATTCATTTGAGAGTCGCATGGAAACCAATTCATATGACTTTTATTTACTGGAAATTGTTTGCAGTGTACAAAACCAGATACAAAACCTCAATTGACTTGTTCTATTTCCTCTCATTTTATTTCTCTCATAATGCACTCATGTACTAATGCTTCTGTTTACTATTGTTTACAAGTTTATACAATATTATGTGGACTCATGTAGTAAGTAGCATAAGCTCTCGATCAATCCAAGATGTTGAGATACTTTCTTATTCTTTTGTGCAAGCAATTTAAAAACCCGTTGAATCTGATGTTTAATTCTTTGTTTGATTTGATTTGGTTAAGGCAGAAAAACAGGTTTTCTATTCTATTATGTTCAGGGACATCACTGTTCCTTCTTCAATTCCATTTCAATAACTTCAATACTTCAACTTCTGTTGCTCGTTTGCCACTTTAGGCCTTAGGGGTTGTTTTCCTTTTTATTATATCTTGTTTAAGGGTTGTAAGTGTTCTACTTTAACAAAGCGACTTCATTTCGAAGATTCGAGTTGGTTGATGTTTCATTCATTCAGTTTTATATAGATATACGAGTATGAATTTTTGGAGTAAAATTAAACTCAAGTGGAGTGAACTAATTTTGAGTTACGAGTTGCATCCACAAATACATTTCAGATTGTGAGCGCTTTACGATAAGTGTAGCTGTAAGGAATATTTAAAATGGAGTTGTAAGTTTCGCTCTAGTTTTGAGTGTCCTCTCTGCGTTTGTTTTTAAACTTTCAACACAATTTAAATACGAGTAACAGATACACAAAACTGTTGTTGGTTGTTGCTGCTGTAGTTGTTGTTGTTTATAATGTCCAATGCAGGCGCATTAAACTGGGCTTTTAGAGTAAAATGCATTTAAGTGGGTTATATTTATTTATGTATCTGAAAGGTTGTGAGTTGAGTTGTTTTGGGTGGGAAAGGAAGTGTCTTGGAACCTATGGCGCATAGCATGCGTGTGTATCAGTTTGCGTGTTTTAATTTTTTTTTTTTTTTTTTTTTTTGAAAATGAGGACGCTGTTGCCGGTTAAGTAGTACACAAAAAATTGTTAAAACTAGCTCAGTCAAAGTCAGTTCAGTTAGCAAGGTACAGTTATAAAATATTACTACTACTATTACTATATTCTACACTCAAGAACAACAACATCAATAACAATAAATAAAACAAACTATTGTATAAAACTAGTTCATGCACGCTAAAATGCCTAATTCAATATTGCGCCAAAATATCGATTAAAGAGTTAAGAATTTCATGTATTAATAATATGTAGAACAGACATACAAAGAAGGAAATAAGTTTTGATTTGTGTTGTAAAAGTTTTTAAGGTTAAGGTGACCTACTTAAATATTATTATACTATAGATAAAATAAAATCGTAGACTGAAATGTCACTTATTGAATTCAAAAACGAATTACTGAAAGATAAGAAGCTTTATTGTGGAAAACATATAGTGTTTATTTCATCCAAATCAACCAACAGAATCGGTTGAAATTGGTGAATCAAATTTTCCATATAAAGCTTAGAGACATTCATCACTCTACATATATTTCGCAGCACTTCAAAATAAAATTGTCAATATTATCTACGAAGAATAATTGATTCTAGATACTAATAAAAAATATAAATAAATAAATTGAAATTTTAAATATGTTTTACTGTCAAAATAAGGTGATATATCTTGATCCTCCAATTCACAGTAGACTCCAAATCTTAGGAAGAGAAGTTTTAACCAAATTTTAACTAGAAAGGATATTTTTTTCTTCTGCCAATCTCCTATCAATCTTTCTGACATAAGAGGAATCTACTGGGAACATAGAACAAACTTCAAATTAAATTTTGTACTCTACAAACTTTTCTTTCTAGGAACTCTAATTCTGATCTAGAATACACTTATTGTTGTAAAATTAGTTCAGTTGATTCTGTAAATACTCAAGATCTAAAAACTCTTCTTCTACTCTCAACTTAATTTTTGTAGTATAAAATAAAACAAACAAAAAAAACAAAAAAAAAAAAAAAATAGTAAAAATCTCTCATTGCATTAAATGTAATTTATTGACTACTAAATCTTGCACAAAGCCATTTAAAATTCAACTATTGTATTTTTTTGGTGACATGTACAATCAATCCGTAACATCGTTTGTACCGAGCTAGCCCCCTTTTATATATTAATGCTTATGCTGGGATTTTTAAAAAGTTTTATTCGCTTATTTATCTAAATAAAAGCATGACTTTAATTAATTTTTTTTTCTGTTTATAATTTTTTTTTAAACAAATTTTTTACATTTTGTATAATTTTGTGTTCTAATTGAGTTTAAAAAGTACAGTTTTAGAATCACAGTTTGAGAAGCATTGTTATGTAAAACAGACTGTTAACAATTTAATATTCACTTTGCACATTTAGAGAAGAATTATTAGAAGGCATAAATTGCTTATTTTAGAAGTTCAAATTAAGATCAAAAATCCATAATCTTCAATACCAAATTATATGTTTTTGATGAGTAAGTAATGTCACAATTTGAAGCATGTAGATTATGGGGAATCGCAAGTAGCCCGAATGGGTTCATATTAAGACACAGTCAGATAGTCATTATCATCACTTCTTAGGGTCTGTTTAACTTACTAGAAAACTAGAAAATGGTTTCTGAAATATCCTTTGATGTTTTTTTTTTCTAGTTTACTTCTTTTACTTCAATTCGACCATACAAGGACATGAACAGATCATTCAATCCAAGAACTATGCAAAAAAAAAACTATATACATGATTTAAATTAACGGAAGCTTTGATAAAAGGAGATTAAAATAAAAATATTTTTAATCAAATATAAATTTTGATTTTATTTCATGTTGTTCTTAAAATCGACAGTTAGTTTACCAAATGACATTAAAATATCTAATATATGTACATATGATGTACGTACATCTAAAAGCTATTGTACTATATACAGATTATGTGAATTATGTGTATACTCCTAGACGGAATGATTACATAATATGATAATTGACCGATCCGAACAAAGGTCAAACTTTCCATTCAAACAAACCCATACAAACCAACACAAACAGAGACAAACACAAATAGTCATCACCATTGTCATCGACATAATCAACATCATCAACACAACCATTTTGTATCTACATGCATACATACATATGTGATTTCATATACATAGCTATAATACATTGTATACTCGTACGAAATTATTGTACTTAAATTATATTTGTGCTAATTCGCATACAAAAGATTTTTATTAAGCTTAAGAGCTGAGATCAGATCTTTTACACTGTTTTGTTGAAAAATCGCAAAAGTGCACTGATACTGGACTTATGTAATCGCCTGCCCATATTTAAATGATATCCTTTCTATTGTACTTACCCCAACTTTCGATGGTGCGTCCAAAATATGAATTATCGTCTTCATCGTGGATCATCTGTTTGAAGGTTTTCTTCTTTGGACGCTCTGGTGGACGTGCATAATACTGTTGGAAGCCATCGATGCATTCTTCGGTTATGGTGGGCATAATGCAAGTGGCAGGCTTGGAAGTTTTGTTCCTTGGTAAAGGGTATTCTTGCGTTATTTTTGCTGTGTGTGTATCCTTATGAAGAAAGAAACGCACATCAAAAACACTTGTAAGATAAAATTTTAAAAAAACTGTAATTTTCGTTTCATTCAACACTTTTCTTTTCTCACACAATAATATAACAATAAAAAGTGGTCGATTATCCTTGTCGATAATGATGGATTTTGCATTTAGTGCAATCTGATTTCATAGATTTTTATTGTGCTTAAGTGATTTTCTTAAGATTTATACTTTGTAGAACTCACACACAATTGACACTTGTTTCTTTAACCGCGATTCGCGTGTTTCTTAGGACTCGACGCGTCAACGAATGATCAACGCTGCCCGATCCAATGATACTCGCAACTGTGATTGTCATAATCCACGTAAGTATCTGTACGCAGACAATGACAACATCAATGAAGCTGCTACTGCCACTGTTGCTGATGATGAATATCACAGCACGCGCCGCTGTTGCGTTTGAAGTTGACTTCGACTGCTTCATTATTATCATTGTCATCATCATCATGATAAATATCATCACTTTTTTCTGCCTTTATAATAATAAATTATTCAGAATATTTCTCGTTACTGAATAAAATAAATGCTGCGCAGCAGTGAAGCTGACTGTGCTGCTTACGCAAACGTTGCGTTGTCATCCAGAGCTTCTTTATATGCAAAAATTGTATGGCATCCCCCTGCACTATGCAGTATATCTCTATCATTATTGCCATCCCCATCATCAGCCCCTATCTCTTTGCCAGACACTTTTTGTTGCTATAGTGTCGTTCTTAATCAAGAGATATTTATATGGTTTTATATACATATATCCAGAGATACAGATATTAAATAATATAAATATTGTATGTACTTATATATAAACGAATAAAACTGTGTAACTAAATAAAATGTTAGACTAGAGATTTCATTCGGTGTCATGTGAGGAGAGTTCGACGGCAGAGTTTTCTATCTTCTGATTCTGTTTCCAATTGCGAATGATATCAAATCAAAGCAAATAATAAATATGAGGGACAAATCTTGAATATGTCTGAAAACTCTGGCTGTTAAAATCATCATTATTGTGCTTATTATTATAATGATAATAGTGATGATGATGATGACGATGATGATGATGATGATGATAAATGATTGCTAAAGTTCAACGCACAAAATGCGTGTGTTTTATTGTTCATTGAGACAGCATCAAACCAGTGAAGGCCAGTCGTAACTTCTAATCAGACTAAGTGGGCGTTTAAATCAAGACATCACAAGAACATATGTATATTCTGTATAATATGTAAGTAGACTAAATGCCCTTATAAGATATTGTATCGCACAGATTCAGGCACAACAGCATGACACAATTTCAATTAATTGAATTTGAAAACACATTATATTCATGTCGTTTGCCAAATATTAAAGAATCTAATCCAAGCAATTATAGTAGACTTAATAGTCTTTAGCATTTCATTTTATTAAGATAAAAATTTGAGTTGTTACTTATGCATAATTAAAATCCTCAAAAAATGGCGGCCTAGATACATTTGTATCTATGAGCAAAGAAAGAAAAAAAAAATCATTGTATGCTAACTACTACTAATTGCCATATGAAATATTATTTCCTCTGACACTGACTATGAGTATTTTGAATTGTTTTGTCTTCCTCATCATCATCATCATCAGCAGCAACATCATTATCATCATCATCTAGTTGATTGCAAACTATAATGCCTTAATGCTTAGTACTTTGCGATGTACAAAAACATCATCTGCATCAGCATCAGCATCAGTAACATCATTATCATCAACGTCATCATGATGATTATAATTTCGTTGGGATTTATAGTGTGTTTTTCGTGTAGTTTTCTCTCTGTTATAACGTGAAAAAAATATCTGGATTAAAAGCAATGAAAAGCGCACGTCAAATGAATATACTTTTTTTTTTGTGATCTTTATTTGGCTGAGCTTTTTATGATTGTGTGCCATATAAATCAGAATAAATGCTTAAAAGTTTTTTATGTAAATTAATTAACAGACTGACTTACTGACATTCATCGAGGTTGTCTACCAAAAAAAAAAAAAAAAACAAAACAGATATCAGATAGATTACACTAATCTATACAAAGTTACAAAAGATAAATTAAATAATTGTATATAATACATGTATAATAATTTTAAGTAAATGAAAGTATTTATTTTGTATCAAGAAATATTAAGAAATTCTACCAAATCTCTCCGAAATGTCAACGAAAAATGACATTACTCATACGTAATGTTGACAAGCAAATGTAATCATGCTTAAAGCAACAAAATGCTGATATTACATGGCGAATATCCATCCAAATCTTTGACAATCAGTGGATTGAGAAACAATCTCATACACTATCCAGATTAAAAAAAAAAAAGATAGCAAAACATCTATGGAACTGTCGAAAGTCATTCCAATTAATTTGCGTTATGAATCGCTTGCAATTGGGATAAACCCCCAGATGATGATGATGATGACCGAGGCCAGTTGTTTATCAAAATCGTTGCAATGACACTTTTGCGGCATTTACTACTTTGTTGCTGCATCCGTCGCCTCTCGATCTCTATCTATATGTCTATCTAGATTCTAGATACTTATACATTTGGCATTGCATTGACGTATGCACATTTGTCCAAATGGTAGATGTGTTGATGATGATGATGATGATGATGATGATGATGATGAGAATCGAACCAAATACAACGAAATGAAACAAAATGAATCGAAACGAAACAAACCAAAATGATGCCGATGTCAAGCATTTGAATTGACAACGACGTTTACAATGACGATGCCGCTGATGTTGTGTTGTATCTGTGAATTGTGAATGAAACTGGCGCTCAGTGGGCGTACAGGAAATAGTCGATTTGGCACATTTATGGTCATTAATATGAACACATCCTGCAGTACATGCGTACAACTAGTATTGTACTATAGTTTCTCAATCCAACACAACACAACGCAGTACAACAAAACTATACTTAGCTGAACTGAACTCAGCTCAGCTCAACTAAATACAAACACATACAAAAACATTTCTATCTATCTATCTATCTATCTATCTAGTATCTGTTTATCTAACCATGTATAGTGTGTGTATGTAAGTATCTATATCTATCTATTCATTGCATAAGTGCAATCATTGCAATCTGTTGCAAATATCTTCCTTATTTTTGGATTTGAATCTCTTACTGACTGACTGATTGACTGAACTGACTAGGTTTGTGCCATTAAAATTCATTCATTAAAAGTGTAAAGGTTGGCTAACTTTTTTTTATAGTTTTTGTATTTTTAGTATTTTTTGTTTTCCTTCTTAAAAATCTATTTATTTTGAACAGAGCGCGTAATTACGATAATTAGTTGCGATTCTTTGTTGCTGTTTTTGCTATTTAGGTAAATTAACTAAATGAAAAACATGTCAAGCATTTGTATTAAGAGCTGTGATCTTTGATCTATTAATTACTATAGATATATTGTATATTGTATATCAACATTTGACAATTTAAATTGTGTAAAACACGTGAGAAAATGTTTTTTTACTATAAATAAATAAATGTATAACTGAAACTAAATCAATGAGAAACTAAATAAATAAATGAATGAATTGGTGAGTACTTTTTTCTTTTCTTCTTTTTTTTTGGAAACAAAAGATAAAATATGGTTAAAAAAATACATACAAAACTAAATAAACTAAAATAGAATGAAAAAAACTAAAAACAAATACATAAAACAAAATTCAAGCGAATAAGTTTATATAAATACGTATTTACTGTATCTTTCTTAAGAATATCCAATTACAGGTTGTATTGGGCCTCCAGAATGCCATTCCAAATCATCAAATTGGCTTTAGGGAACATCATGGTACCCCGGAGCAAGTTCACCGGGTCATGCACCACATTTTATCTGCACTTGAGGGCAAGCAATACTGCGTTGGCGCTTTTCTGGACATCGAACAAACATTCGATCGTGTTTGGCTACAAGGACGGCTACACAAATTAAAGGACACTCTACCATCTGTTATTTTTTAAGTTATAGAATCTTTTTTGTCTGACAGGACATACAGAGTCAACGTATTAGCTCCTGTGTTATTTACCATTTTTACGGCAGATGTACCCCAACGGACTTCCAATTCCATGATCTTAGCCACATATGCGGATGACACTGCGATTCTCTGTTCTGACAAATCGCCAACAGTAGCTGCCTCAAACCTACAGTTATATATGAATCGACTGGAAGCTTGGTTTACAAGGTGGAATATCAAGTCGAACTCAGGTAAATCACAACTGTGTTCGTTTACCCTCAGGAGAAGTGACATACCTCCTGCTATGATTGGTCGCTTGGCGATACCACATTCCACAGTTGTGAAAAGCTTGGGTTTTGTACCTTGATAAACCCCTAACATGGAAATATCATATTGTCACTCATCATTGCTCGATATAATGACATGATATAAGTCACTTGCCAGGACGGTGATTCAAAGGCGACAAAGAAAATTCACCCAAACGACTTACTAAAACTCAATTAATAAAAATGTATACTTTTCTATTTAAAAATCGATTTAAATCACTCTCTGTAACTTCTTATAATCCTTACAACAATATTTTATAGCTTTAAGTGGTTTAATGTTCCTAATAAATATTTAAAAAAAAAAAAAGAATATCCCAATACAAAATGACAACAAAATAAAGTGTTCAGATTTCTTACTAATTATTTACTTTGCATGTTTTACTTATTTGTTTGATTTAACTTCGCAACCATTCAACAAATGAAAAAAAATTTATTTCAAATTCTTATAAAACTCTTCAGTAATTGATTTCATATAAATTGCTATGCCATTTGAATGGTTCAATTGCCATATCGATTAATTTTATAAAACAAATTGTTTTTCCACTAGCATTATGGGAAAAATCACGCATTAACATCACGTCGGGGGAACGCTACGTTACACGTAATATAATGATCAATGTAGATTACTTAACGAAGAAGAGGATACAGCAGAGCATTTGTTATGCTATTGTAATGGTCTAATTTTGATCAGACTCCGATATCTACGTAAGTAACCAGCCAGCAAAAATTTCAAACTTATCCTAAAACTTGGATTTCTTTATGAATAACAGATTCTCTGCAATTATAGGATCTGTTTGCCAAATGAGTCTGCAGAGTTAAGGTGTCTAGCTACGTCCTTCGCTTATCTATTTTTAAGACTGTTCGAAATCCTAAAAATTATTTTAGAAAACTTTTAGAGTCTGATCAACTACAGTGAATATAAAATCATTTTTAATATAAATAAAACACATTTTCATTTTCTTTTTGTATTTTGTTAATTAACCATTTCTTCTTATTTTATTTTAGTTTTGCATTTTTATTTATTTATTTTTAATTTTTTTTTTTTTTGTTTTTGACAGTGAACTCATAAATTTTAATTGAATTAAATAATAATACAAATTTTCTCATTTTCTTTTATTAATTTCTTCAATTTTTGTTTTAGTTTTAGGTATTTTTTTTCTTTTTTTTTCTTTTGCAAAGTTAAAAAATTGCTGCAGATAGAAGTTGTTGGTTTCAATATTTTTATTTTTTAATTTTTATTTAATTTTACTTAGAGTATCATTTTTTATGCAATTTTTACTTAAATAATTTATTTATATTTTTTTTATATTGTATTTGGAAAGTGTTTTGTTGAGTATTGTGTAACTGTTTGTTTTTTGTGTGTATGTGAGTTTCTTATTTTGTTTAATTGTGGTTTAATGTTAAATTTATTTATTTATTTATTTATATTTTTTTTACTATTTCTTTTTGTTTTATTTTTATTATGTAATTTCTTATATAATACTAATTGTTTACACTTTAAACTAGAATTAGCAGCTAAAATAAATGTTTGGTTGTTTTTAATTTTTAAATGTTATATTTTTTGAATTTGTTGTTAATATAATTTTAATTACAAAACAATTTTATTTTTTGTTCATAAAAAATACAAAATAATTACAAATTTATTTTTATGTTTTCTTTTTTTATATTTATAAATTTTTATGCATTTTTTTTGGTTTTATTTTTAAAGTGTTTATTATTATTTAGTATTAGTAATTATATTTTCTTGAAATATTTACAAGGAATTTTCTTTACTAGCCAAGCCTTGGTTTTTGTTTTTTTTTTTTTTTTTTTCATTATTTTGCTAATTATTTTATTTATTTTTTTGCACAAAACAAATGAAATTGAAATTTGTTCTCTTTAAGAGAAATTAAACAATATGCATTGATTTTCTTTCTAATTATATATTTATGTGTATTTTACTTATTAAGAATTTTTATCAAATAATATATGACACCAAAATATTATAAAGATTAAGAATTTTAGTGTTTATAACTCAACAACATTTACTTTCAATGCTTATTTATTATATTGTTTTAATGTTTTATTATTATTATTATTATTTACATATTTGAATGAAGTATTTTGTTGTTTCTTTCAATATATATTTTTATAATTTTTGTTTTTCACATTAGTTAACAGTGCTTATACTCGTATTATGTAGTCGTATGTATTATTATATAATCTCGTATCATATCAATCATCATCATTCATAAACATAATCAATCAATTGTAAAACAATTATAATATTTAGCTAGGCTTCATTTTCCTTGGTTTTATTAATTTTTGTTTTTTGTAGGAGAACCTTTTCTGTAGATCAGTAGACTCAGAAATTTAATTTGACATGTTTACACTAAAAATTTAATAAAATAGCATATTACCAATAAAAAATGATTTTTGTTGAATATTGAATAAAAATAAATTTGTGGTAAATGGAATTCTTTGTTATTCTATGAAACTGCAAAGTAGTTAAGCCAAATGTCATTTATGTACTTCATGTAATTTCTAATCTGTTAAATGCATTTATAAATTCTTTTAAATTAAGAATAATTCGTAAACATTATTAAATATTGAGAGAGACAGAGAATTCAATTTTCATAACTCTATTACTCTTTATCTCTTGTGCATCATCATATTTGCTTAATTTATTTGTTTATATCTTTATTATCTAAGAATGGCTGAAATGTATCTTTGAATTTGTATTATTCATATAAATTTTATTTGAAATTTTTACACTGCAATTTTTTTTTTTCTTTAATTTATTTAATATTAATATTTCTTAATATTTCTTAAATTCAAGAAGTTGGCTTATTATTATTTTAGTTTAGTTTACTCCATAACTTCTGTAAAATTTTCTTTTAGTGGGTTCTTTATTTTTGTTTATTTATATAACGTAGCTCGTTTTGTATTTGTTAGTTTAGTATTTATTTTTAATCTGAGGCCCATAGTATTTAGATAAATATTGTAATTTCTATCGATTCTAATGCATAGATCGTTTTTAATATCTTTCACACACTTTCATATTTTATTTTAGGGCTCTACATTCTTCATGTGTTAATGTTAGTAAGCCAAAAATGAGAATATTAAATATCAATTAATAAATAACATATTCAAACTAATTAAAATAACACGTCCTACTTTTTTCCAAGTAAGTTTTGATATGGAAAACTTTGTAGAAACTCACATGTTATAACCAAAAATTCAATGGATCTGACAAATCTTTAATGTGTTTACCAAAAGTATACACAATATGAGCAACTTATTCAAATCTTAAGTTGTTGAAATCAGAATTATTGGTTATAAGTATAAGTTGTTTTTGAGTGAGTTGGAAAATATTTTTTTTTTATTTATAATCAGCTCAAAAACTATTCAAAATGGGAAAATAATTACAAAATTCTATCGGAAAGTAGGTTGTATATTGGGCATACAGTTCTAATATAAAATTATAATTATGTTTTTATATGGGAAACTATAACTTGTTTAAAGTTTTGTAAGATAAACTTCTGAAAAATGCAAAAACTAAGTTTTCACAAAATTTCTAAAACAAATTTGAATATAGATCAAAATATCCATAAGAATGATATGATTATATTTATTGTAACTCAGAATTCAGAAATATATGTTTGACAAAGACTACTTGCTTCATTTAAAAAGATGTCTCCAAGTTTAATACACAAAATTTCATGCTCCAATTTCGACCGATTGAGTAGGTCGATTTTCATAAAAAAAATGAAATATGTTACTCGGAATAAAGCTTGTTATCTGTCAGTAATTCGTTATTAATACATTGAGTGATTTTATTATATGTATAAAATGGATTATTTATCTGTCTTAAATATAGTATCCATTATACCCCTCATATACAGTGTATATATTGTACACATAAGTGGTAGGTGAACAGGTTTATGTATTAAAAACTATTGAATTTATTAAATAAAGCAAATGAAACCTTGCAAGAAGAAATCACATCAGTCTTTGCATAATGTACTCAAAAATTGAATCAATTGCACAAATATTCAATATAGTTACCATATAGACAATATGAACAACTTATATCATATCTTCTGTCAGAGTTTTTAAACTTTAACTAAATGATATTACAAAAAAAAATTATTGAAACAAAAATATTCTACAAGAAATTTTTGAAAAAATTACTCAAATTACAAATTATATAGGGAAAAATATTAAAAATTATCTCTTTGTATAAAAGTCTTCATAATCCGCATATTGTATTGACCAATGATATCAAAATATGTTTTTATATGGAAAACTTTGAAGTTATGCAAATGAAATTTTCTTGTCAATAAAATGATGAATAAATATTTAATGTAGATTCGTGTATCTGTCAGAGATTGTAAAAGTCACTGAATGTTATTACAAAAAAAAAAAAAAAAAACAAAACTGAACCAAGTTGTCCTTGAACAGATTACATAAATTATAGAAAGAAATTTTACAATCATTCATTTGTGTAAAAGATATTAGTATAATCCTCGGTGGAACCGAAGTTACATAATTACATTTAGTACATATTTTTATTTTCCTTTTCTTGGTTTAGTTTGGTTTGGTTTGGTTCTGATTTTATGAATACAACAATATTTCAAGCGAAGCTCTGTTCGATTATTCATTCGATTATTTTTTTATTTATTTTAATTTTCTTTTAATTATTTTCAAAATGTTTGCATGTTGCGCTAACCTAATAAACATACATAATTGTTTCCTTTTGAACTCTTTGTATGTTTTATTTTAATTTTTGTATTGTGTATTTAACAGCATTTTGCTTACGTATTTATATATATTGTATATATATTTATAATATTATTTTTCTTTTATTTTATATTTTTGTGTTTACACATACATCATAATTATTCATATATAAATTGCTTAATTTTTGTTTTCTTTTTTTGTTAATTTATTTATTTTTTTTGTTGCTTCTGTTTTTAATTTTTCGTAACCATTAAAAAGGATTTAATTGTTTGTAGTATTTTGTTATTTTTTATATATATAAATTTTGTTTTATTTTTTGTAAATCTTGTAGGTTGTTTTGTTGTTGTTGTTCTTGTTATTATGTGGCAGCTGCTGCTAAGCGTAGCGTTATTCTTGGTTTTTTTTTTAATAAAAGTATTTATTTTATTTTGTAATCTCTTTTATAAGTTTGTATTATTTATTTTCATTTTTATGTTTCTAATTGGTATTAAATTAGTAGTATTAGTTGTAGTTGTTGTTGTCCTTTGTGAAATTATTGAAATATATATGGCTTACAGGAGCCACAGCATTTCTCCTTATAACGATGCAACCGACAAAGGCCCATAGTCCGCGCATTGCGACAATAACGCGAGGTATCCTTGCAATTTGTGGCATCCACTGAAAAATGGAAAACAATGAAAAATATAATAATTAATAAAGGACCGACCGACCGAACGAGCTAACGAAAAATGTCGGCAGACAAAGTTCACAGTTGAGACCGACTTACACTTAGCCATGCACGGTGCACTCTTGCAGACCTTCATGACTGCCGGACGCGGTTGATGCTTACAGACGTTACCCGCTGGCCTTCGTGTTCCATACCAAACGCACTGCAGTATGCGGTATTTGATGCCCTGACGACTACAGGGCGCATTGCACTGGAAAATGTAACAAGCAAGACAAGATGAAATATAATAACATTAATAGTTAATAAGGGAGATTTTGCTTCTGCTTGAAG
Source organism: Amiota mariae (assembly GCA_035041805.1). Classification (NCBI taxonomy): domain Eukaryota; kingdom Metazoa; phylum Arthropoda; class Insecta; order Diptera; family Drosophilidae; genus Amiota; species Amiota mariae. The sequence goes on along the minus strand of JAWNKV010000370.1, from coordinate 16,914,034 downwards.
CTTTTCTGAGATTTATTCAACCTACCTCTGACCAAGGCTCAACGCGCCACACACCCTTACACCGTTCATTATAACATTCCTGGCGCGCAATCGGTCGCTCGTATTCATCACAAGCATTGCCCGAACTCCCATTCTCATAACGGCAGCTGACCTCACGCCGCTGTACGGCCGTATTGCGTCCATGGCAACGTGATTGCTGACATAGTGTCCAGTCGCCTTTGTACCAGTGTGGACAATCCTCATTGCCGCAGGTTTCGAACGTGTCGGGAATAGACAAGCCATACGTCTCACAGTGCGCATTGTCAACGGGCAGTTCACTCTGAATAGAGGAGGATGAGGAGTTTAGGTCTTCTTGCTGCCTTATGCAAGTCAACGAACGACGCTGTATAAGAGAAATGGGCGAATGGTAGAGCAAAGATGAGTTTCAACACTAATTTTTGAATTTATAAAATATATATGAATGGGGTTTCGGTGAAATATTTATGAAGACCGCGTTGAATTTTATTACTAAAGAACAAGCGAACCGACAACGGACCAACTGACTGAGGGTTGTTGCCTACTCCAACCTTGCTAGTATTATATTGTTGCCAAGTAGCCAGTCAGCTTGCCTTTGCACTTTACTAATTATGCCATAAATGTCCTGGACTACTGCATGATTTGCAGTTTCCTTGTGCCTAATTTATTACACCATACTACAGCTGAATCTGCCTCGAACAAAATCACTTATCCACTCACCCGCAAACCTGAGCCAGCTGCTCCGCACTTTTGTGAGCACTCAGACCATTCACCCAGCTGCCATTTATAATTGATGCCTCCACTCGAATCACTAGTATTTGTATTGGTTGCCGCCACATGAGGATTCTCCCAACGCTCATGCGGCATGTGTGGTGCTGCATCAAACTCCGAGGTAAATTCAGTTTCTGGTTCTTCATTCGCTTGATTACTTTGCAACTCTTTGGCTACAATTTGGCCAGTCTTTGTCTTTATTGGTTCATCTTGTTCAAAGTGTTCCAAATCGAGACCATACTTGAGGCCATTTTCATAGAGCAAATGTTGACCTCGTGAATCTTTAAAACGCTGCAAAGGCCACAGATACTAAATTTTGACGAAAAAATAAAATGGAAAGAAAAATCATGATTTTAAATTTCAAAAATCTTTAAAATGGAGAAAATGAGTGAGTTAGTAGTAGAGTTTAGATATCCAGTTGCAAGTTGAGCACATTTTCATAATTCAAGTGTCTCTGGTAGAAGTTGTTAACAACACATGTGGATCTAAAGATATCCTAGAAAGAAACAGACAGAAATGTAATATGTCCTTTAAAGAAGCATACTAGATAACCGCAATATGCCAGTTTACCAGTTTGCCAGTTTAACATAAAAATCTTCTATGACATACACTTTAAAGGACAAATGTTTCATGCCCTCACAATATGCTGTTCATGATGGCTGTGACTTGATCCTGTGCAACCCTCTGAATCTTCTATCTGCCATTGCTATTGCAAACAATGCAAAAACTGCATTTTGATTTCACGTTATGGAAATGACTTTTGGGCGATGTCATTGGTAATAAAGATACTGATAGCACAGCAGGAGAATAAGGAGCTGGTGGATGAGAGGGAAAATAGAAAAGAGGAGGAGCACAACATGAAACAAGTAGAAAAAAGCAAGAACAAGTGTGAGAAAGCCTAACATGTCTAACAAAGAATATCAAAGATGAAATGGTTCGCATTGAATGGGAAATGCACACTAGCGGACTAAGCTTATCGAGGGCCTAAGGCGGCAAAGCCACCGAAAGTTGCATAACGAAGATGCTCTGATATGAACTTGAATTAAAAGGAGATGGAAAAAATTTAGTTATGGGTAACTAATCCGGCAACACAGCGACGACTTTTATTAAGTCAATGGTGCGCACAGTAGAAGAAATACTTTTTAAGTTGAGGGCTTTTCTTGAGATTTGGAAATCCCTTTAAATCTGAAGCCCCTGATGGTATAATCCACCCTTACTCCGCCAGTGTGATGAAGCTTTGGTAACTACAATATTTGACTGTTTGATTGGGCTTTAATATGAACATACAATACTCACACCTACAGAAGTAAAGATTGTGATATTAATGGGGGTGGGGTGTTGTGGGTCGAGGAAAACAGAAAAATTCACAATACAACATGATTTTCATGCACACTTGCGGCTCGTTTGTTCCTTTGCTTAACATTATTGCCATTGTTGTTCTTGGTGTTGCTATGTGATGCTGTTTGCCATTTTTGAGATGAGGATGTTGTTGCGCTTGCCTGCCATACTATTCTCCTTGTCAACCTCAATGCAACTATTGTTTTCTACATATTGCTGCTGTTGTTTCTGTTGTTTCTGTTGTTCTTGTTGTTGTGTTCATTTTCATTTACAGTTACACTTGTTTGTTGGTTTGCACCCGCACACCATGCCGTCTTACAAATACAAGCATACATATATGTTATGTGTATGTGCATGCACTATCACAGAGACACAAAAGATGATTTCCCAAGTGTCACTTGATATACGAAATGTGCCTGCATTTTCACAAACATATAAACACATTAACACAAATACACATACACACAGATATACAGATATATACAGAAAACATGAGCAGCGCCTTTGTGCTTTGCTACTCTTATTTATGTTAGTTAAAGTTTTTGTTGTTGTTGTTGTTGTGCTGATGCTTTTGTTGTTGTCAATATTGTATAAGCCGCTTCAATGCACTTTGCCTTTATCATCTATTACTCGGCCTAATTAGACTAAGCAGTGTCATAGATACCTATAACAAAGTAGTATTCAAGCGAAACGCTAAGTATTATGACCGTTATTGCGGTAACCAATACTCAAACACACACTCACAGATACAAACACGTAGATGTACAAATGCATTCAAAAACAATTAAAGCTGTGAATTGATTACAAATTAATATTTGATTGCTTTTATTATGGGAAATGATCAATTGATCAATTGAAATGAAGTGAAGTGAATTGTTTAAAAGCATTGCATACTTTTAGGCTGCATCATTTAATATTTCGTTTAGAGAAAGAAAAATGTTGAAATTTATTTGTTTGTTTGTTTGTTGTGTTTTTTGTATTATTCCCACTGAAACACTTCCCTTTTTGTATATACATACTAAACAGTTTGCAATTCTTTCTCTTTCTATTGTTGCAATTAACTTAATTAGCTCAACAACATTTGTTGGTTGGGTTTAATGGCATCGCAACGTAATATGCTTTTCAATAACATTTATACATTTACGCATTACGTTCAAGTGGAATGAATACAAAACTCTCAACATTAGAATCATTAGAATTTTCTATTGCATTTTCCTTGCACATGATTGCACATTTCACTTGTGTTTTGTTTAGCAAAATCCATGAAGACTGAGTAAAGCAAAGCAAAACGAAATGTTTAAACATTTACAGCCGTTGATTTTATTGATTGTGGCGTAGATTGTGGAAGCCATCAAAGGGATGCATACTTACACATACTATAAGATGCTTATTTTCTCCCACACACAGAAACCACTGTAATGTAAAAGTATTGTATATGTAAGTTAACACACACTTGTGTATCTGTGTATGGCATTCATAGTGCAGTGCAGAGTGCCACGCATCCTTTTAATGATAACTAAAAACCATCATCATGAAACTCATATTGACGGCATTTCAACTTCATGAAATACTATAAAATGAGATTACCAGACAAGAACTAAGGCAGATCGTTAAATTATTACGCCTCAGAGAATGCAACCTGTGAATAGTACGTGTAGTATTCAATTACATAATCAAGATATTTAATAGAACATAGTGGAAGAATATAAAAATCATGTAAAATAAATTAAAAAAATAAAAGAAATCGCAACTAATTTTTATTCAAAAAAATATGATGCAAACAATTTATTTCATATTAAAATTTCATTTGAAACATGAAATATTTTTGCAATTTAAATATTTCTTGCATGAGAGAAAAATAACACAAAAAAAAAAAAAAAAATAATAAAAACAAACAAAAGATAAAAGAAAATAAAATGAAAAAAATAATAATTTTTATTTTTTTTTTTTACATTTCAGTTAAAGTAAGTGGAGCAAAACGCAACCACCATTAAATGTTTGCAATAAAAATTAGTAGCAAAAAAAAAAACCTCTAAATAAAATTAAATAAAACAACAGAACAGAAGAGGAGCGAAAAAACAACGTCAGACGAAGGATTCCACAAAGCCTGGTTGAAGTGCAGTAAGTAAGAGGGAGGAATAGAGTAGTAGTAGTGAAGGAGCAGAGGAAAGTAATGAAGAAAACTGGAAAATAGCGCCGCCGCTTAATAAGTGTATTTTATTTTCGAGAGCAGCCAACTAAGGCAGCAGTGACGACGAAGACTTCAGTAATAATGAATGATGATGATGGATGGATGTGGACACACTACACTACTCCCACAATCTCATATCCATACACACACACACAAAATACTCACACTTATTTAGTGCAACATCTATTGAAATGAATTTGTTGCATAGTTGCAACGTTTTTTATGCTATTTGAAATTCACGTTGCACACTTGAAATTATGTCGAGCAATGGAGTCTTTCTTCTTGTATCTTTTGGCGACACATAAATGCCATGTCATTATTTCTATTTGAATGCATCAAAAATTTCAGAAAGCAGTTGCCATTTCATAATTAACAGATAAACAAGAAAGATGCATTTAAATAAATAAATGCCAACCTGGCATCATCAACTGATAAAGCAATTAAGTATTTTAAGAAAATAGTTCAAAGGAAATAGTAATTTCCTTATGATATTCTGAAAATAGAGAAATGTTTTTATTGAGAAAAATTCATTTATTCATGGTAGAGTAAATTTATAGTTTAAGTTGCACATCACACAACTGACTGAACTATTTACAAATGATTCGCACAAACTGTCACTCATTAGCTTTCAGAAAGAAGGATCCTGGATACATTTCTAAAGCTGCGACAGAAGTCATATGAATGAATTCCTAACCTTTTTATAGAGTTCTGTGGGGGCATCCAACAAAATCCTGATATGCAGTTCAGTTAGCCAGATCGCAGCCTTACCTTATATCAGTAGGAACGAATGCATGGCATTAAGAAAGACTGGTTATCAAAGAACATACTGATAATAATTAAATATGTTCAGAGTATATCATTTAAGGTGGTTACTTCTATGGTAGATCACTCACAGATCTGAGTAAATCCCAGACCCCATAACAGTTTCCATCTTAGAACTATTTGTCAATATCTTAATGGGATGTGATTAACCCTTATAAAAGGAATTATTACTTTAAAATTGCATTTAAAGTAATAGGTGGCTGATAGAAAATGAACAAAACAAAATCCTTAAAATTTAATACAGAAAATTGAAACTATAAACAAACAAAAAATTCAACAAATATATAAAGCAATCATAAACAGTCACTCTATTTACAAATTTATTTTCTTCATAAATAAAAAATAAATAAACAATCAGGAGTTAATCATTTCGCACACAGATTCAAGCCACCGCACTCAAATGTGGTCTGGTGACTACACAGGAGTTTAAATAAGTGACATACTCACAAAAAAAAAAAAAAATAAACATATGCGCATATGCATATGCATACATTATGTACTCCCATAGATACACAATTAAACAATTTAATATGGCACTGAACACAATACACACACATACACATATGGGTGTGTATATAGGTGCAAGGACATAGTAGTCCTTACACAATTGCTAGTCAATATTTACCATATGCAACAGAACAAATATGCATTGTCCCTCATTGCTTTAATATCTGCTGTGATTCACGCCAGAAATTGCATACGTTATAAATGGAAAAAATAAACTTCCATAGGAATAATAGAGAGAAATTATTAAGGGAAGGAAAGGTGATAAGAAGGGACAACAAAAAGTGCAGCTAATATTGTTGTGCATAAATTGTGGAATCCTGCTTTTTATTTTTTTTTTTTTTGTCTTTTCGATTATTCGCAACTGTCAAAGTTGAATGCATACAAAATGAGTCAATTTTGTGGCGTCAACTGTTCCATGGTGGTTGCTTGATATTTATTCAAAATCCCCAAATATACAGACAGATACTTTCTACATACAGAAGTATATCTGAGTGTGTATGTGTGTGTGATAAATGCATGATGATTAATATTGCATTTGTATTTTTGAAACATAGAAGAAGGAGATGGCAACTCCAGCAGAGCCACATAACTCAGCAACTGCGGCCAACTAAGTACAATAAGGACAAGATGAAGTTGTAAAACAATAACAAAAACGATGAAATTCAAAATCCAACTTCAAATTCCACTTCATTATAACCGACAAAGTCAAATGAGTGAGTGAGAGAGGGAGTGAGCTAGATAGTCAGTGTGTGAGTGAGTATGTATGTTTTTGCATCATAAATTATTTTTGGCTAATCTGCATACTGCGATGCTCTCAAAGTCGGCACGCGCTGCATTGTTACTACATTACAGTAGTGGCCAAAAATAGTAGACAACTGGCAGAAATAAAAATATATTAATAAATATACTGATATTCTGTTGTTGTAAAACAATAAAATTCATTATGAATAGACTAAGACTTAACTCTTTTAAGCCACATTTAAGATTGAACGAAACTGTGGCATTTATGCGAAGCAAGACCAACATTTTTTTAAGGAAAAATCATTCATTACACCCTAAGAAATTATCACTTGATAAGGTTTAAAGGTTGACAAAATTATTGGATTTTGCTTCTTTGAGAACAACCGTCATCAGGATGTTACTGTCAACGGGGACCAATAAAAACCGGAGCGTGGTGTTCATTATTATTCGGAGAATATATGATTTTAAAACTACAAAATTTAAATTGTATTCAATTGTTTTGACTACATTTTTTTAACTATTGACCCACGAATACAGCCAGCAGTGTATGATATATTGAGTAAAATTAATGCGGCTTTCAAGCTTCACTTGAATTCTCTGCGGTTTCATTTATTTTATATGGCATTATAAATTAGCAAAATCTAACTGCATGTTGTCCTTAGATACGCCACACCACACCATTCTGTATCTTAAACTTCTTTTGACGTAGTACTAATGCTTTAACCACTTTTTTTTCATCAGAACAAATCATAAATTAAAACTACAAAATTGGCTTCCACATCAATTCGAAAGGAACAAATTACTCAATGAGATTTTCAATGAAAAAGATATTCAATAAATACTATTGAAAGTGAATTGTGCTAATTGTTAGCGAACAAAAAGAAAAAACAGAAAGGTTTCATGAAGCCATTTATGTTTTTGTTCAGATATTTTTAATTAAAAGTGACAAAAAAATTCATTTAATTTTTTTTTGTTTTTTTTTTTTTATGATATAATCAGATCCTCAATAAATGGTGTAAAACTTACCTTCACAATGTGCTTAACTCGCCTGGAATTTATTATTTAATTTTTATTTAATGTAATTAACATTATCTTTTAATAAAAAAAATATTTATGTTATTAATTATTTAAAATGCTTTCTAATTAATTAATTAATAAATAAACATATTTAAAAATAATCTGAAGATGGAAAACAGAAATTCACATACAAATATGTTAAGCGATTTGTTGATTGATTGACGAATGTTGAAATGATTTAATGGTTTTTATTTTTGATTAGCGAAAAATTTCAAAAATTGCATGCATTTTCTCCTAACTAAAGAGATTTTATTATACTTGGTAATAAATATTAAGAGAAAGAGATATCTAAGCATGCAGAAAAAAAAATAAATAAAAAGTAATATAAAGAATAAAATAGTTATTTTATCGGTTTCACTGAAGTTAAAACTCGTTCAACACCAAGATCAACATAAAATGAACTTATTTTAGAAACTACTACCCTGGCAGGGTACCATTCTATGTAAATAAAGCGTCATTCGTTCAAATAATTTATATGATTTTAGGATTTTCTTTGGGCTCCAATTGTAAATTAAAAATTAATAGATTTATGATATTTGTTTATTATATGTGTAAAGAATCAACTGTAAGAAAACTGGAAATTTCTCAGAAATACAGGACAATTAATATGTATTTCTTTAATAATAAAATTTATATTTAGTTAATATTGAGAAAGGCATGAATATTATAATATTTTTTTTTTTTTTGTATGGATCATAAAAATGTAACTTTGCCTCTTTGAATATTTAGAAATCGTTCATAACTCTTAATTTTATTACCAGTATTTCTGGATTTAATTATGATGATAGACTGATGGACAAAGCTTTTAGTCACTCTATCACTAATTATATTAAAATGGAAAAATCACAGTTAAAAATATAGAATGCCTACATCAAGAGTCATGGTTATATTGTAGATGCATGAATATATTATACTTAGTAAGTAGAGGTATTAATGATTGTTTATGCATATAAAAATTTTAATGAATTTATTATACAATAACCTCATTTATATGTAGATGGCTAAAGGGATGAATTGAATCTGTTTGTTGTATCGTATTTCAAAAATTGGCAAATGAGTTCAGTTTAAATAATTTAATATTAAATAATAATAAAGTTAATATATACAACAATAAGTCATAATATTAACTTCGGTTTACCGAAGCTTGTATACCTTTCACACCTCAGCATATACATTTGATTATACGGGTTTTTTTTTAGGTATGTTAATGTTTGTAAGCACTAAAATGGTAAAAGTTTTACATACAAAAAATCCCTGAATAATAAAATAATAGGTTGGGGAAAAAGAAATCCATTATTTTGTAGTGGTTAGACCAATTTGATATGTTATAACGCGTAATGTTATGGTCACACTAATACACGCTTGGGTTTATTCAAAATGTAGGATTCCCCTCTAAAAAAAATACCTGCGGGAAGGCACAATTGGTTGTTTCATTTGTGACATAGATCGTGTTGACCATGGAAATCAATAATGAAAAAATTCGGTGCATTTTAAATTTTTTTTTTTTTTTTTTTGATAAAATGCAAGCAAAACAGCTGATATTGTGAACACTGTTTATGGCCCCAATACTGTATAAGACAATTATGCACAATTTTTGTTTCAAATTAGGATACAATTAATGGATTTCTTTTTTTACCAATCCAATATTTATAAAGAACTAGCGTACCCTACCCGGCATCGCACGGGTTCCTTTCAAGCAGCAATATATTCTCTCTGTTACAGTTTAAGTATCAGAAAAGTAATGTGCTATTTTAATTAATTTTTTGTAGTATACTTTTAAGAGTTGTTTGAATATCCCGGATCCCAGGAACGGGGACACATATCTGAACCAAAACTATTCCTTGTTGAAGCCGGAAGCCAAGCACATACATTCACAAAATTTTAATGCAATCAGATAAACGGTATGGCAGCACATAACATACTAACAAAAAAACATTAAACCCATGAAATTACTGATTAAGTTACTATATACAATATTAGCACCAGTACACAAAGTGTGTAAATTTCAGAGAAATCAAAGTCAAAGAACACAAGATTCTTTTAGTTTTTCGTATGAGCATAACAATACTCAATTAATTTCAACTATCTCGGTATGACTTTAATATGTAAACTGTTTAAAAGCAGAAGGACAGACTTAACCCAATGGATTCTTCTCATCATACAGTTCATTTCCACATGTAGTATATGGATCACTGAATCTATGTATTACCAATGTCACAAAAAAAAATAAAAATTATAATATTGATTCACACTACTGTGAAAGGTGCACAAAAAAGAAAATATACTTTTTTTAGAATAAAAATTTATAATATTAAAAGATGAAATGAAAAAGTTACTTGCAGCAGTTATTTGAAGCCCTAAAATTTTGAATTTATTACTTTTGAAGTTAGTCTCTTTTTTCTTTTTTCAATGGAGTTTTAAACTTTTTATTCTTTCCAATTGTTTTTTAGTTTTGTTTTGTTTTCTAGTTTCCATGCATTTTTTCTTCTAGTTCATTTTGCCAATTGATTCTTTCTCCAACTTCTCTCCACTTTACATACAATACAATACTTTATTTTGCAAACCAAAAAGAAAATTGTTCTTTTTATACAAAAGTTAAGTATAAGTGAAAGGGACAATGAGAGAGGGAGAATGATTAAATGCGAGAGAGAGAGAGAGAGCGCAAGCAAGTTTAGTGAACGAGCTAAAGAGTTGCATAAGAATAAAGTGTTGTTAAGAGTAAAAAAAGTCTATAATCATATAAAAGTATATAATCATAATAAAGTTTACCTACATTGAAATGTTTTTTATTTTTATTTTTTATTTTGTTTTGTACAGAAATTTTCATTTTTTATTTTTATTTTTGTGTTCCATTGATTGTTGTAGTTGTTGTTGTGTTGATAGTTGGTAGTAGTAGTAGTAGTAGTTGTTGTTGTTGTGGTAGTAGTAGAAATTGAAGGACATAAAGTGAAAGTTGTTGTTTAACATAAAGAAAGAAATTGTTGCAGAAACACACAGAAAAGAAAATAAGTCAAAATAGTAGTAGTAGTCACACACAAAGTAAATTCAATTGAAAAGCACAAAATATGCAAAAGAAAAAAATAATAAAATATAATTTATAAATAAAAATAAATATAATAATATGTTTTAGTACCATGTATTGTAATAGTAATAGTAATAAGAGTTGGTAAACGACAGTTAATATTAAGTGAAAGAAGACAAAATATTATAGTAGAACAAGAATAAAAGTGAATAAGATAAAGTTAGAGAAAACAAAATGAATGTGTTTAGTAGAACGCCTGGTGTGCTTTTGTGCTTATTCATAAATGTATTGTTATTGTTGTTCTATATAGTATCTATCAAATATAAACTGTGTGCAACCGAAAAGATACAAAATATATACATAGATATTTTTTATTAAGTATGCAATTTTTGTCATGTTGCAGGGACCAAAACACACACACACACACATACACAGCCAACATAGATGCATACTTCATTCTACATGCAACAAAAGGCTCTTCATGTATTTTGTTTGTTGTTTAAAAATAAAAATTATGCACAAACGGCACACATATACATACATACAGATGCACACATACACACACACACACACACACACACACACACACACACACACACACAGACACTTTAACAAATATACAAACACAGATGCAACTCATTTTTCATGTAGAGAAAAGAAAATTTTGTGAACACAAAAATTTGTTGTTTGGAAAACTGAACAAAATGTGTGTAGAAAATAAATTTATGAAAAATAAATAAGCACAAATAAGCAACAAAAAATTATTGTTGTAGTACTTTAGTATAAGAGAAAAACCAAAGATGTAAAATTGTGGCAAAAATTATGAGATAAATTTGTTACATGAAAAATAAACGAGCAAAAGGAGTATTTTTCCTTAAACATAAAGAATTCAAATGAATAATCACTTTCATTTAAGTATAATGTATTTTTTCTTAATACCCTACACAGTATGCAGGTATAATCATTTTGTTATAATATATTGTTTGTTCTTGGGGATCCTTCCATATAATCATTGCACATGTGAAAACTACTCCATAAAGATATTGGACCGGAATTGTGCACAAAGCTTTCTTAATATTTAAGTAAATAGTTCTAAAGTATAACAGTTCCAGAATACTAAAAAAACGTAGCCTTCAAATAGCTCAAGAACTAAAAAATAAGCGATTGCTCAAAGTTAAAGTCAGATTTGCCAACTTAGATGCTTTCACCCGAAATTAGGGGGATAAATAAGTGTAATGGGTTTTTCTTTTTTTTTTTTAGTAGATTTTATATTTTTAGGTACTTTTTGATTTACAAGTATAGGGCCTGGGATAACTTCAATTTAGACGATCATATTTATTTATTGACCTACAGTGCAGTCAAAATGCAAATCGCTATTTGGTATTCAAACTATTTTGCTTATATATACAAATTGAATATTCTGCAAATTGTGAAAAGTTGTAAGGGTAAATATTTTTGGTAGTTGGTTTTTTTATTAGAACTTTTGTTCCGAAAATTTCTTTGACTCTTTAATAAGTTACTCCAATCTTATTACAAGACGTTAAGAATAGTACAAACTGAAATTGAAATCGATCGAACAAAAGAAATACAAATAAGATCTTTTCTATTCATGTCTCGATGTTCTAAATTTCACAGTAATTCATGCAGATCCAATTAGTTAATTCTAAATGAGAATGGATTCCTCTGGGTGAACGTGCACCAAAGAAGGCCACCGCTAACAAGGTTATGGTGACAGGTTTTTTAGGATGCCTGCAGTGTCAGTGTCATTCACTCGACTAACTTGAAAAAGGTAAAACAATATTATAAAGAGCTGTTGGTATATAGTCGCCATGGAAAAATCTATAAATTAGGCTACTACCTCATCCAGAATATTCTAAGAAATGTATTCTCTGCAACTATTTTCTGTTTCCAAACCTGAAGAAATGACTCAGCGGTATGAAATTAGAGTTCCCATATACTCTTTTTTTTTATTATACATTTTATTCCGTCGATCAAATACAAAAGTATCCTTAAGACATAAGAATCAAATGTTGACTAAAGATTGTTTTATTATTCTAAAGTGTACTAAGTCAAATATTGTGACAGTTACACCCACGGTTGAGATCAGCTAGGTGAAGCCTCTTCAGACGTCTTCGACAATTATGGTTAATCAGTTTAGAAGCAAGTGGATTTTTTGAGAGATCAATTGATTGTTGTGTCTGTTGATTTCATCCCAAATTGAAGGCATCTGTAAGTCATTATGAATTGTCTTATTCCTGACGAATCATGGCGTGTCAGTTATTTGAAAATTTTGTGCTCTTAATTGCATAACAGATTCTATTATGTAGAATATTTAAATTTCATTTAAACCGAACTTATATTTATTGTATTTTATATTTTGTTTTATTGAAAAATTATAATAAACTGTGAATATCATGAAACTAAGGCAAAGTAAATTGAAACAAACTGAAAATGGAAAAATTTTATAAATATTATCTATTTTATTTTATTTTATTTTATTTTTTCTTGGGAAAAATTAAAATTCAAATATTCAAAATCAATTTTACTTATTTTAGTTTCTGTTAAAACATTAATAATTAATAAACTAGTGTTGTAGCAGATTTCGTTAGTAATTTACCAAAAAAAAAAAAAAGGAAACAAAATAAAGAAAAAAAAGCACATTAAACAATTTTCGATGCCATAACGAAATCAAGAGTTAAAAAAAAAGAATAAACGACTTATGGTAGTTGTTGGCTGTTGGTAGTATATTGCTGTTGTAAAACAAAAGTTGTTAATGGCAAAAGGGTTTTAGACAATTTAATTTTTATATACAATACTCTTCAGAGAGAGAGAGAGAGAGAGAGAGAGGAAAAAGTGGTTACAACAAGAACAATAACAATTAGGACATAAGCATGAAGAACAAGGGCGCCAACTCCTTGTACATTTTTTTAGACAAACAGACACCTGAGAGAAAAACTCGTGGCTAAAAGATACAACGAGAAAAAATAAACAACGAAAAACGACGAAAGTAAAATGAAATGCGTTTAGGTGGAGGAGAGAGAAAAAGAGTTTTCACTTTGCATTTTTTTTCCTTATGTTCCTGTTCTTGTTGTTGTCATTGTTGTTTTTAGTGAAAGTGTTGCTAAAATGAAGAGAGTGAAAAAAATAAAAAGAACTCAGCTGAAAAGTTGGCAAATAAAAATAATAAAAAAAATTTTTGTTGAGCGGAAAAATAGAATGACGCTCATGAAAACAATTGTGAAAAACACAACAAAAACAAAAAAAATAAAAAGAAGATATTATCATTATTATGTTGTTGTTATAGTTGTAGTAGTTGTAACAATAAAAAAAAAATACAAAAACAAATAATAAGAACGTAAGCACAAACAACAACAAAAGCCAAAAGACAAATAACAACAATAATAAAGACAGCAGCAGCAGCAATAAACATTCTCATAATCATCATCATCATTTGCATCAAAACACTCTCATCATCATCATCAACATCATGATCATTATTATGATACAAAAAAAAAAAAAAACATGACAAACCAACACCAAAATAAAATTGTGGTGGTGGCAACACTAAAAATGGCGTGAAAATGCGGTGAAGTGTTTTTGGCTAATAAATTCAGTTAGTGAAAGTGCGGCGCCATCTTTATTATGGTTTTTTGTTTTCTTATATAATATTTTTTTTCTTTTGTCAAAGTGAATGATGAACTTTCTATATATTTTCTTTCACTTCAAGCTAAATAGGTAGTAGTGTCGAATGATGAAGATGCATGGTATAATATGCAGACAATGAAAGAATGGAAAAATGTTAAATAAAATTTATATTTCATAAAAAAAAATATGAAAAAAAACTCACTCACAGTGAATTGAATTAAAGTTAAGAAGAGAAAAACAATCAAATGATTAAAACACAAACGAATGAATAAATTAATATATCAAATCAAATAATCATGAAAGAAGAAACGCACAATACAAACAAATGATTAAAGAAACAAACAAACAAACGAATGAAGAAAGCATATATATGATTTTATATAGAGAAATCGAATTAAACTGAATAAGAAATTAGAGTATTCCTCATTTTACTCAAATTATATTATTCAGAAATGCATTCAGTAAACGAAACAAAATCCTCTGACAGAATATACCAAGTGCAGTGAATAGTAGTAAGAGTAATCAGTCGGCAAGAAATCAAATCGAACCAAATTGATATTGATAAATTATCATTCATTTGGTTGACTCAACTACACTTGCTTGTCATAATGTTTGGTACTTGCATTGGTATATTTCTGTATTATTATAGAAATTGTTGTCGTTTCCTTAATGTTTTTTTTTCTTTTTTTTTATTATGGATACCTCACCTGAAGATTGCTGAGCAACGCTTGAAAGTATGGCATGGCCAGCAAGGTTCTTGTGCGACTACTACCACTGCTGGCACTTGCCGGCTGTGGCATAGAATCCTGTGATTGCACTAATTGCGAATGCTAATGAAGTTTCATATACAAAACACAAAAACGAAAAAAGTAGTAGATTTATAAATAGTAAAATGACATTTTTCGTTGTCAGGAGCAACACAACAACAAAGTTCATTGGTGGGTTGGTTAGTTGGTTGATTGTCGAGGATGCGCCATCAAAAGTTGAAAAAGACAAAAATGTGTGGAGGAAGAAAGGAAAGAAAAAGTTATTATTAAGTAATGACTTTTATTTATTATACATTTTTTTTTATTTTATTTTTCTTATTAAAATTTCCATTTCAATAGATAAAGTGTATTTATTAAGTTTTTTGTAAACTTGTTTATCATATTTACATTTAAAAAGGCAATAAAATTCAGATCAATATAATTGTCAAAGCATCAATAAAACGTATAGTTCATTGCATATTATATTTTGTAGTTTATTGCAATATCCACATAAATTACCTTTAATAAATGATAAAAAAAACCTCTTTCAATTAAATAATGATTTTTAATTATAAAAAAAAAAAAAACATAAATAGGAAGAAAATTCCCTTTAATTCGAAATATAAATGCAATTTCCTATTACAACCTAACTAATTTCCTATAGTTTTTCTTTTACTATTTCTCTTCGTACAACTCAATTATCAAAGTATTGATGTTGTTGTTGTCGTTGTTTTTTGTGACTTACCTTAAACGAAACTCTAAAATTAGCTTAGTTGAAACTTCATTAGTCAGATTTCTAGTGGGTGACTACTCAGTCAAGCACTCACCCACTTACTCACTCACTCACTCATTCGGTCAACTCACTCATTCCTCTTCGTATTACTAACTTAATGCAGAAATCAAGCTTATTTGTTGTTCACTTCTAGGAAGGATTGTCCTCTAGTTTACTCTACTCCCTCACAAAACTAATATTTTCTACCCAATTTCTAACAAAAACGAAAAATCTCGGAAAATTACAAAAAAAAAAAAAAGGAAATACATGAGAAAAGACAAAAACTATTGGCTAGTGACAGCAAGACAAGTTTTTAGCATTACTAGTATGTAGTACAGTTAGTTTGTTAGAAATGATTCTGTCCACTGCCCAAAGCTGCTAGTACGAACTGTACACCTGCAACAAACGAATGTCACAATCTGTTAATTCATTTTGTTTCTATTCTTCTTTGTTTTCATCTTCATTGATGTCCTATTTTGAAACCCGTTGCGCCATTAGTTTTCCATATACTCGTTCGTACTCGATTCAAACTCGTTACAGATTACGTATACGTAATTTTATTTGAGATTCTCTTTTTTTATTTTTTCGGATTTTTTGTTTTGTGGTCGGAAAACCAAAAATAGAAATAAAAATTTTAAACCAAACCAAGCAAGCAACAAACGTATGCCGCAAATAATGTTGGAACAAGTTAAAAATCTCAAATGCCAACAATGCATTTGAAGCATTCACAGGGATGGGATAGAAAACAGGACATTTGTGTGTTGTTTTTGTTCCAAGTACTGTGTGTGAGTGTGTGATAAGTTGATAGAAGAAAACCAAGTGGAAAACTATCAAATTACTTGTGTGTGGTGACCGACAGAGTGCGGAGCGGAAATCCTGTGGACAAACAAACAAACAATCCAGCAAACAAACATCCAAGTCATCGCTAGAGGTTTGTAGATAGATGTGTGTGTGTGTGTGTGTGGCAGTGGGTTTCTACTTGTGCCCACAATATCCGCAAATCCAATACTGAAGATTCACAAATTGTTTAAACTCTTACAGAAAACTTATTCACTCTCACACACTCTTACTCAAAATGTACTTGATTTGACAAACACACAGACAGACAGACAGACAAATAGACAGACAGACAGACATCTTTAGTTGAAATGAAAATCTAAAAAAACAAAAATTAAAAACAAAAATATAAATAAAAAAAATCTCTATAGCACATTTCTGTTCAGTTTGATTCAGAATATAACTGGACTAAACTGGACGTAACGGAATTGAACCGAACTGAACTGAACTGAAGTGGATAGGAAATAACAGGACAATGCTGCCTAAACATATTTAAAGTGCAAACACTCGTTGATGTACATACTACATACACTCGTAGGAACTCAATTCGTTTGTCGTTGCTTCCTATATGAGCATAACACACATAAATATAAATCATATGAATCTGTTGTATCTAAGTATATCTGTACTCGTATACTTGTATAGTATTTGATATGGTTTATGGTAGCTTACCTCATCCTCCATGATGCTGCTGTCAGCATGTTGTACACCATCCGATTTTGGACGACGATTGCGCTCACGTCCATTCCCTTGTTGTTGTTGTTGCTGTTGATGTTGCTTACGGCGTGTGTTTTGTAAACTACAAAATAAATAAGTTGAGGAATGAGATGAGATGGAAAAGAGCAAAGAAAGGAGAAGAGAGAAGAGAGAAAAAGTATGGATTAGAAACAAATGAAACAATATAAGATTCAGAAACAACTAGAAAAGTTTCACCATAATAGAAGAGGAAAAATAAACGATTTACAAATATATTTCAGTATATACAGATAGAAAATATCTGTGATTCTTTCCGGTAACATTTGATTGCTAAAATGCCTAAACAAACAAGCAAATATATATACAGATAGACTGACAGACAGACAGACAGACAGACAAATAGCCAGATGGGCACTCATATTCACTTACTGTTGTGGTGATACTTGTGGACCAACCAACTCAAATCTCCAACGCACTTTCAATTCATTCATTCATTCATTTATTTATACAAACATATACTGAATTTTGTATAGTTCTATAGGAAGTAACCAAGAGTATCTAGGTGTGTATTTGTGGACTAAAACTAACATTTTTTCGTATACCAATGACAAAAGGTCGTTGTTTTTGTTGTTGAACTTCGTCACAGGAAATGGCATTAACTGACACAAACTCACATACTACCACATACCGATGAACCAAAAGACAGACAGACATAAAGCACTTTGGATCCTGTGACTGTATTTCATTCACTGATGCTTCAAGCATCACATTTTCATTGTGGAATGTATATTTGTGCAACAATTGCCTTTTGCCAGTTTGTTTGATTTTAGTTTTTTAAGTTAAGTGGTGTGGAGTCAACTCAACTCAAGTCAAGTGAAGTGAAGTAAAGCGAAGTGAAGTGGTATACTCAGTAAGGTAGAGCAAAAGTCAAGTCCATTTCAGCATCAAAATGTAATAAATAGTAAATATCATTAGTTGTTTTCATCTCATAATATAATAAAAATTCCACATAAAAGTTATGAAAATAATGAGATAAAATTGATTTTGAAGTGGAGTTGGTTTGTTATATACTATTTGTTCTATTTGTGAATTGTTACAAAACTAAAGGCTTGTTGGTCTTCCCAATATTCTTGCCAAAATCCTGCTTTAGAGAATATAAAGAGTCATGTTAATAATATTATTTAACAAAAAAGGAAGATCTTTGTAATATGCAAGTTACCCATACCAAATATTTCATTTGATTAAATAATAAATGATAATTAAAATTATATTTTTCGTTGCATTAAAATTGTACTAAACGCAATAATCTGATTTAAAAAAAAAAATTGTATTACATATTCTTAATTAAAATGACAACACCAAACATACCAACAGAGTCTAGTATTATCGGTGCGCCAGCCTAATGAGTTGCTTTCTTAGCAGTAATTGCTGGCACCACACATGAGTGCACACCCCAACTACGGCATTTTTATATGCGTTGTTCCCCCGAGGTATATCAGAAATTAAGTTTTTAATTTTTAATAGGCGACACTCTTGAAAGTAGTCATTATAAATCGGATCGAGATAGTTGTCACTATAAATCGGAATGAGATTAATTACATCGAAGGGCAGTTGAAACAGCATTAGAGTCACACCAGAATAGTGTTGTTTAAGGAAGCCATCCACATTCTGTTAATGATAGTGAAATGAGACTTCCTTGTGGTACTGAGACCACCTTAGCTTAGTTAAGAACGGATTGGTCTCTCATCCTCCAGTGCTACAGGGAAAGTATTGGTCTCTGACAACAATTTCTGCTTGTGTGGTGATTCTCCTCACAATACAGTTCACCTTTTCAACTGTCCTAATAAAACAACTCAACTTACTCCTATTGAGTTATGACTTCGATCAATAGAGGTGGCTTAGGGCAGTATTTTACCATTTATTTATACAATCAATTAAGTAACATAACGTAAATTTTTAATAATTCTTTTATTTTTCGTGTTATTTTTTTTTTTTATTTCTCCTGGTGCACACAAATTTCCGTTTTCCTATTCCTTATTGGAGCCCCCTTGCTGTGATAACAACAACACTTTAGATATTTAAATTATTTATGAAATATTTCACTTTTCAAAAGGAAAATTCCTATATTTAACCTTATCGGTTAGATTTCGTTGCACTCGTTTGACCTAAAATACAAGTTAAGGATGCAAAAAAGGTTACTTTCTGTAACAGTATTCATATTTTAAGCTTAACACTGACTTAATGCACAACGAATTGTATTCTATTACACTGATTTCTTTTTAACTTTTTAAATGTTCTACCATTCGAACGTAAAAACAAAATAATTCTCCTCCCAATATAAATTTTTATAGGTTTATAAGGAAATGTTTGCTTTACATAACTTGAAGTTATGATTTGCATATGAAAAATTGGATAATTCCTTGAACTAACAACAATAAATTTAGCATTTAGATATATAAATTCAAGTTTCATTATAAAAATAAAAAAAAAATGCACTGATCAAATGAATATATTCCCATATAAATAATAATTTCCCCAAACGTGTTGATTTTATTTTAATTTTGGTTTATTTTCTTGGTTTATTGTCTATAAAAAAATTGAAACAATAAAAATCTAAATGTAAACATTTGACGATGTTTTTCTGTACTACTATAAGGGTATGTTAACATTTGTATCCATGTATGTATGTATGATTCTATATACCAGAATAAATGCATCTATGTATGTTTGATTTTATGTTTGTCTATTTGTGGCTTTGGTAAAATGCATTTTGCTGTTTTAGTTGCTGCTACTGTTGCTGTTACAGAAACATTTTGCTCTTAACTATTTGCATTCAATATTGAACGCAAGTGTGTTATTATGGCATGGCATATGCTCAATAGGGAAGCATATACTATATATGACTGTCGTAGATTTCAGAGAGAGAGAGAGAGGGAGAGGCATGTCGTGGCATGCCGCCTGTATTTTTGGCATGCTAAGCTCACATCTAGTAATCGTTGCGTAGAGAGACAGAATCGACAGCAACAGTAGCACCAGACTAAAACCACAGTCAATAAAGCCCCGCAACACGTAACCTAAATTGCAAAATAAACCGCAGAGCAAAGCGTTGAATAAAGGAATCAAATGAGAATTGCGTATACTCATATGAACTTAATGTTGCACGGAACCGGGGCACAATCGAAACAGTGTTACATCGAATGTCGACTGTCTTTATAAATGAAAATAACCTTAAAGCATTGGTTTTCAAGATTTTATGCGACAGCAAAAATGATACTTTAAATATTTAAGTTACACATATGCCATGTAAATCTCTAAAGTGCAGCAACAACTGACCAAAGCATGGCCCAGCAAACACATTAGAAGATACAAGGTAAAGTCAATGGAAAGAAAGGAAAAGAAAAGAAAAGAAAAGAAAAGGAGTGGAGTGGAGTTGAATAAAAACAAACTTACCTATTAACGCCATCCGAAGTGGATGTCATGTCAGCCGATGTAAGTGCCTCAGTGCCACTGCGTTCTCTAACCAGACGATCTATTTTGTATGTATGTGGGTCCGAGACGAGCACATCATCATCATCATCATATCCACATCAAGTAGCAAACAAGCAAAGATAACAATAAACAAGCCTCATTAAGTAAGCACATAACAGTTTATTACACACCCACACCCACTCTCACCTGCTTCCTGTCGCTCCAGTTCAAGTTCAGCCTGTTGGCCCGGTTTTGCCTTTACCTCGATTTGTATTTCAGCAGAGCTGAGTCCTGCATGACACGAATAGACGCCCGCATCACGGAACGTGATGTCCAATATGCGCAGCGCACCCTTCTTTGACACCTTGAATTTGCGTGAGCGTGCCAAGGGCTTGTGGTCTTTGCTCCACTTGATTTTTGTGCGATTGTAACGTTTAACGGGACACTTAATCTTCACTTGTGTGCCAAAGAAAACAACGCCAGCACCTCCGACTTTAAGTGTAATTTTTGATTTTTTTGGATCGTGTTGAATGTGAGTGGTATTACTTATTTGTATAACGGGTTTGGGATCTTCGGGTGGACATGGTTTCACATTGCAAGGTTTCTTGTCTGGTGGCTTAACGCTGGGGCACATCGTCTCGGGTCGTTCAATTTTATGCTCCTGGGCCATAATCTGCTTACATTCCACCTTTCGATCCTTTATTCCATATCCGCAAGTATGAGAACACTTAGACCACTCACCCACCTCCCAACGCACTGGACAATCTAAAACATTGCAATACTGACGGTCTGCCGGCGGTGGTTGTGGACACATGCTATTCGGCACAACCATAGTATTTTCGCCTCCACGCGTTACTTCATGTATGCATTGGACTTCTCGTGTCTTAATGCCAATGCCACAGGACTTTGAGCAGGGCGTGTAATCAGAGTAATTCCAGCGTGGTGGGCACGGTCGATCATTACAGGTGCGCACACGTGCCTCGGGCTTAGTTTCCGGTGAGCAAAGGAATGGTGACACAACGCGCCCATTATCCTCACGCACACAATTAATGATGAGCTCTTCAACGCCACCCAGACAGGATGCGCTACATGAAGTGTAGCCCTGTTCACGCCAAACGTATGTTTTGCCTGGCTCAGAGACGCCCACCTTAATAGAATCACGTTGCTCTTCAAAGCCATGCGATGGCAACATGCAAGGTTCCTCAACACAACGTTCGGCTTCATCATGTGGTTTCGGTCCTTCACAGAGAGTATCATTCACAGTAGCCACTGTACGTGAGTATTCAAGGAAGATTTTGCATTTGTATGGTCGACGACGTATACCTTCACCACAGGTCACACTACACGGTGACCATTCGTTATCCTTGATAAACCTAAAACGAGTAGAACAGAATATTTAAGCAAATTTAAAAATGAAATGTTAAAATAGAATATCTCTGAAGGCATAGAAGGTCATTGAATTTGTTTTTTCCACAGAACCAATTAACCCCTTACCCATTTATACTATTACATCAGAAATGCCAACCTTGCTCAATTATTTTCAACTGGAATCCTTAAGCCTAACAAGCAAATGTGAGTATGCCCCACTGTCTACTACATTTACAGCCATCAAAATAAACTGCCTTTGATCTGCCAAAAGACCAACGACCTACGCATACCTACACCATTGCCGTAGCCTCAACCTCAGTCTCAAACTTTAGTTGTGGCAATAATATTTACTACTTATATAGCCGACTAAGAGCGAATCAAAATGAAAGCTCCAGAAAATATAAAATAAAAATCTCAACGAAATTATCTTTTCTTGGCACTAAACTTAAATGCTATTGCTCCGGCGACGACATAAAGTCGCGTCTCATTGTCGTCAGTATATCCTGGCAAAGAGGCCTTGGCCTCAGTACAGCAAACAAAATCGCCAAAAAAAAAAAAAAAACATCAACAACAACCACAGCTAACTTTCGACAATGTCTGTCTATAACTAAAAAAAAAAAAAGAAGAATGGAAATCGCTTTAGTTGTTATATAAAAACTAAAGGCGGCTGACAGTGAGATGCCGATGCCGATGACGACGACGCCATGCGCCATCCGCCATTCAAGCATGATTTAACAGGCCACAATGAAAAGCCTTACAGTCTCACAGACTCGCGATATGTATCAACCAATATGAACAACGCTTTTGAAATCATCAAATCAAGCATGTGACCTACTTTAACAGATTTTTGGCTTCGGTTGGAAGCTGTGACGGCGCCGCCAAAATTGCGAATGCGTAAATTTTTATGCGTATGGAAAACTACAATGAACTCCAACAACAAACAATTGAGAAATACAATAGATACAGACACTATATGACAATCATACAGTATACATATAATATAGTATTGTAGTATATGATGATAAGTTTCTTAGATTTGTATACAAATCAATAATGCTGGACATTGAACTGCCCCCCCATGGTTGACATGTTCGAATTTGGCAAATCCAGCACAATTCAAATTGTTAATGTCCGTTTGGTTTATAGACGCCATGCCGTGCCAAATCATAAAAGATTATGCAAACAACAATAGATAGAGGGAAACTGTATTGAATTCCTTTATTTCCATTCTTTTCCTATATAAAAAGAAATGATGTTTGAAATATGAAAGATTAACAATGTCGAAATTCCCTTGTCTTTTTAATATTTGGGTCAACTTCTAAATGAATATTTTTTTCATTTAACAATTTCCAACTACATATGTATGTACAATATAATTTCACTTGATATTTTCCCGTATTAATAGAAACGAAAAAAAAAAAAACAATAGCATATAATTAGGAGCCTCTAAGTATTGCAAACATGTACTACTTAAATTTTATATACTACAACATGAGTAAGGCAAAGGCAAAAATTGAAGACAAGGCATTGTAGAACTTAGTACATACAAGCATATATAAGTTATCCCCTACCCCCATCCGATCCAAGTTTCTACACTTAATGTTAATAAAAGTGTGCCTTGGAGAGTCCTAAACTTGCTTTGTATTACAAGATATACAATATAACAAACAACCAACAAACCACTGGCGGAAAGAAAAAACCTCAAGCGATAAAGTACTGCGATAAAGTATTTTGTGTGCCACGAGTCAAGTGCAGCAGCAACGTAGTTAAAGTCTAATGATTTCATTAGAGAAGGCAATGTATAGTAAAGTATACTTATCTGGGCAACACGCTTAGAATATCGATATAAATCAAAATGCGTTTAATTGTTAATTGAACATTGAACGTGGAACACGAAACATGAAACATGAATCTTGAAACATGGAAGAACATTAGGATCTCTACTACATATACAAGAAGAAAAAAAACCAAAACAAATTTCCTTTTTGCTATATTGTTGATGAGTTTAGTTAGCATTTGTTGTTTGTCCATGTTCCTACATATTACTCTAAGTACAATAAAATTAGTGGGTAAATAGGAAAATAGAATGGGAGCTTATAACTAAGCACGTGGCTGGGCATTACTAGCTAATTAAGTAAACTGGTAAATCGATTGGTGTTCGAAATGAGAGCAACTTATTAATACAACAATTTACTTAGTTTATATATCTAATTAAGGTAATTTTTATAATACGAATGGAATTAATATGAGATGTGACATACTTGTTGTAGTTCTGAAAGTCAACAGGGTATAAAAAGTATACATTATCATTCTCCTAATATCAATGTAAATTTTAGAATTGTTTCAGCTACATTCATATAGTATTCCTTTCCATAACTACGTCACTGACCTTTTGTGGCCAGACAACCTTTAAAAAAAAGACAAAAGGAAAACTAAGCCTAAGCTTTAGACCTATACAAAGTCAGCCAGTGAAGTCATGTCTGGTCGAGTTCAGTTCAGTTGAGTTAAGTTGAGTAGCGAAGATGACATGTCTGGTGTCGAGTTGACTTGTGTCGTCTCGAGTTCTGTTCTATTCTATTCTATTCTGTCCTGTTGAGTTGAGTCGAGTGTCATGTGTCTGGTTGTTTGACTGCCTCACTGACTGCCTGGCAGCAAATGAAGCGTACCAATACATAGGTAACATATTCATCGTAAATTTATACTACATACTATATCCAGTTACGTATGCCTGCACGAATGTCCTAAGCATATAAATATTTTAATTAAACATTGTTAGCTAACATGTTTATTGTCACCTAGAACCAATAGCTACCGATGACTAGTGTGGGAACAGGCGATAATTAAAACAAATAAAAATAATTGTTAGTAGTATTTTATGTAATACTTACGTTGGATCTAAGGAAGGCGTATCGATATCGCGTGAACCATGACCACCGCCAGATAAACGCATTGTGCGCGGTTCTTGTAGTTCTTCATGATGCAAACGACTCATTGTATGATGTGCATACATATTTGGTTGATCATTATATGAATTCTGATCACCATCATCTACATCCTGATTAGATTCTTCATCATCAAGCTCATCATCCTCTTCATCTTCTTCCGGCTCATCGTCTTCATCAAGTCCAGATGAATCCATGTGACGTTCAGAGCGCTATACATTTCATAAGTTATTCAAAAAAGGAGTGAGATTAACGAAAATACGTAAGTATTTAGTACATACCTCATTTAATGTCCGACTGCTTCCCACGATTATGGTTCCCCCACCCACATTGCTGCCATCACAGTGTATGCCTGTAGAGCATTGTTGTACACTGGCAGGTTTCGTTAGCGGATCACATTTGGCACTAAGGCTGCCATCAGTCGATTTACACTCAACGCTGCGCATTTGTATGCCTTGGCCACAGGACACTGAACACTATACATAAAGAGAATAAGGAATGAGTATCAAAAGGAAAATAAAGATGGATAAATATTAAATGCGCGACGAGCCGCCACTCAGTTAGCCAGTTAACTCAGAGGTAGTCCAGAATTTAGTACCGAGAATTTATTAAGTCGACGATGTAATATACGAGAAATATGAAAAGATGAGGCATAAAGATAAAGAATTATAAATTATCTCAATGTGTTTAGCGCAATAAAAGAAATTTACATAAAAAAATATGCGGCTCAAGAATTGTTAATGCAAATTTTGATGGCTTCGGCGATGGTATCCAAAAGGCAAAAAAAAAA
This sequence comes from Amiota mariae, assembly GCA_035041805.1. NCBI lineage: Eukaryota > Metazoa > Arthropoda > Insecta > Diptera > Drosophilidae > Amiota > Amiota mariae. The sequence continues at coordinate 16,888,286 of JAWNKV010000370.1, read as the reverse complement.
TAATAATAATAATAGAAAGACAGAAAAGTGAAATGCTACTAACATAAATGGCAGTCATGAAAATCATGAAATATCAACATGGCCAAAAAAGAATATACCATAAATGCACAAGTAAACAAAGACCCCGAAAAAGATATGAAACAATACCGAAATGACGCGTGCTCTGATGAAGTCGAGGTAACTCAAGCTCAAGTCACGGCTAAGGATCCTTAACACGTGCACGCATACATATGCAAATGAGCGCAAAAACTTCTAAGTACTCGTACACACAGATACACATCTACATATGTAGATATGTTATACGTATGCATGATTAGCATTAGTCCCCCCCACACACTGAAAAACGACTGACAATGGACAGAAAGTTGAAAAGGCACTTAGTATATAGTTAGCATTTAAAAAAAAAAAGCACGCGATGCCGCTTCTTATGTTTTCGGTTTTGCTTATGCAATGCCATTATTATCGCTCGACAAAAGTATATTCGACTCACGCGGCGTATGCGCAACACTTTCATCATTTTAAAGGTGTTCATGAGTCATAAAAACTTAATATTTTATTTTTATATCTCTTTGTTTTAAGTTTTTTTTTGTTTTGTTTTTTTTTTTTTAACTACACTTCACTGTATTAGAGTATTTTCATTTTAGTATTATGTTTGGAATGATTGGAAGTGTGCAATGAAAGCTCTATACAATATTAAGAATGAGCCAAGACAGTTCACAAGTCTGTAGTTTCTGGGTATGCATAGTCAGCTTCCATTCAAGTACTGTCACAGCGTATTGCTGTCCAATATTTACGTTTCGTTATTCTGTACCACCGAGTATCTAATCCCACAGATTTTTAAGAGCTTCACAATACTAGTTTGTTTTTGTCTTATAGACTCACACAACTAAAATCGATAATTCAAACTTTTGTTAATTATTATTATTTTACGTCTGCTTGTCTGTCCTATTTCACAGTATTTTTATGTTTTTCAACAATTATTTATATTTTCATAGCCTCTCATAACCAAATTCCACAACTTTTAAAAATATCATGTGTGAAGTGTTTGCAACCAAATATAACTTTTTTCTCGATATTTAATTCAATATTATTTTTATTGAGGCATGCAAAGTGCCTTTATTTATTTTTAGTTTTGACAACCAAAAAATTCATATTAAAATGTTATTTTTGGTATTTTCATTCACTCAGTTCTCTTTTTTAATCGTTTTTGTATTCATAAAGCTTTTAGTTAATTTTTAATTTTAGTTAATTATATTTGCGTGGAAAAACAATTAAAATTTATGATTTATTTTTCAGTTTTGTGCTTTTAAAGCTCAATTAATTTCTAATAAACTGTTTTCATTTTAGAAAATTTATATGCTCAAATAAATACAAAAATAAATAAATTTTTCCAAAAATATTATCAAAAATATTAAATATTAAATTTTATTGAAATAAAAATAATTTTAAAGAAATTTTTATTTAATTATTGAAAAGACTTCGTTTTAAAAAATAAAAAACAAAAATTTATAATAATTAAAGTGATAAAAAACATTGAACTTTAAAGAATTTTTATATTACATTAACTAACTTTTGCCGTGACTGCATAATCGGCGGTTCGGTTGGAGAAGTTCTTATCAAAACATTTCTGATCAATTATTCTTTATACAATATGTCAGTACTGCTTCCCCCTGCTCGTCTACAATATTTAAGACTAACAGTCTTAAAGAAATATAAGACCGACATATCAGTAAAGTAATGGCTGAATCGAAAATGAATTTTGAAAATTCGGAAGTGATAATAAGAATGTTTCCCCTTTTTCTTAAGAATTACAAACAATATTTGTACAAATTTATTTTCTGTTAGTTCTTAAACATCAAAGCATTTTGTTTGAATCATTTAAATCAATAAAACTAAGTATGTAAATAAAAATTTAATATATCTCATATCTCAGCATTACAACGCTTTAGTAAATTTAAATATAAAACTTTTATATTCCAAGCAAACAAGTAAATATTTAGTGGGTTATTTCTATCATTGCTAAAGCTATAAATAGCGAGATAATTTAACATTCAGTTGAAAAGAAGGTGTTTAACTAATACTTATTTAAAAATGTACAAAAACAAGTTGAAAACATTTAAAATGGCGATGGTAATGAGGACAACGTTGATGATGGTGGTAATGATGAATGATAATTTTGAAAGTTGATTAAGTTGTACTATGAAAGACGAAAAAGCTTAACCATACAAACAAGTAGAAGGACAAGTGGCAACGAGCCAACCAAACTGGCTGCCAATGAGTCCAGCTAAAACTCATTCACTTAGTCCATCTACTCATCCATCCATCCATCCATACATCCATCAGACAGAGACTAAAGAACACGATTTTAAAAAAAAGACAGACAGAAGGATGGCTAAAAGTCTGTTTGGATGGCTGGCTGGTTAGCCAATGAATGAATGTTCGTAAGTGAAACACATTAACAACATCTTCATTAACGTAGTAACTTTCTTCGTCGTAGTCCTCTTCTCCTTTGGAAGTACTTGTTCAATTCAGTAGCTAAGTACTAAGTGCGCAATTATTACACTCTATATTATACTCTACTTCTATCTATGCTATACTTACGCCTGTCCAATCCTCCACCTCCCAATGCGGACACTCTTCAATGATGCAGGTTTCCTGTGTTGGTGGCTTCGGTGTGCGGCACATGATATCCGCAACCTGTAATAATAAAAGAAGAAGCAAAAAATGAAACGAAACAAAACAAAAATGTTTAGCGCAAAAACTTAAATTAGTAGTTACTCCCTCTCTTTAACTATATGAGTAAAGTGCCAAAGCTGTAAGAATTTGGTAAAGCCTAAAATTAGTAACTTTTTAAAGTGAGAAAAAGCAAATCGTCTGGTCTGGTCTGGTCTTGTCTGGCCTGGCATGGCTGGACTCGTTCAACAACAAGTCCGAAAATGAAAACGTGCTCTTCATGTAACATAGCAGCTATAATAGCTACTTTGGGCCACTTCTAATAGCCACCAACTACACAGAGCTTATGTCAGCGGACACATTTTTTTTTTTGTTGCTGTGCACTTCAAACTGACTGCCTGCTCTACAACTACGATATTTTCCCTTGGGATTTTTTGTAGTAGAAAGTTAAAATTTTACATGAAATAAACGTCACTCAATCCTCCAGCATTGAGTCACCCACTTACATCAAACACTGGACATTGCACTATGAAGTCAGTTCAGTTTAGTAAAAGTATATGTATACATAAATATATATAGTTCAACTTACCCTCGTTTTAATACCGTTAGTCTCCTCAGCACAGACAACCATGCGCTCACGGTAACCATGTCCACAGAGTCGACTACAAGTGCTCCAATCGTCGGTTATCCAACTATTTGAGTTACAAGAGAAGTTAGACAAAAATTAAAGCAAACCATCGAAAAAAAAAATTGGAAAAAAATTACTCTTATTAACTGGAAGATCGGGAATAGGGTAGAAGAGAAAATTAGCAAAATAAATATAGTTAGAAAAGTGTTTGTGTTGGAAATAAAACGGAGAAAAATGTGTGGGAAGAAAATAACCTTTTTGCGCTGGTCCGACATGAAAGTGTGTCCAACGCAATAGTTCAGATTGTTTGTGGAGAATGTATGGATAATTTATATTGTGGTCAATTGTGTGGGAAAGTAAAAAAGTCTTACGTATTTCAAAGAAATTTCATTTGGAAAATTTAAGTCACTGTTCACTTGTTGTGATTTAAGGAAAGTATTGCACATAGTAGTCCTTATCAAGATATCAAAACATTGAACTCAATAAGTAGAAACTTTCAATTTCATTGCTTTTAAGCTAATAATAACTATTGGAAAGTCTATTTTTATCATTTTAACAAGATAAGAAGCATAAATATTTACAAAGTTTTAATTGGCCGACTTTACCTAATCAAATCTATCCAAGAAAACCAAAGACAAAACCACAGTCAACACAATATCTGTATAGAAAACAAAATACAGATGGGAAACAATCAGAGAAAAAACAAAACAAAACAAAAACAAAAATAAAAATAAATTTCTACAAATTCAAATTGAGAAAATTGGCGTAAAGTTTGTTTCCAATCTTGCTGGGATGATGTTGCCAAATGTCACAAAGCGATAAACACCATGGCAAACAACATGAACAAAAGCACCAACAAAGCAACACCACGCAATACTTCCAAGCTGAAATGTATCTTGAAATGGAAGGAGATAAACAGGACACGACACGACAGAATAAAATAGAATAGAATAAAAGAGAACAAGACACAGGAAGGCGACGCAATAGACACAACGCCCCAAGGCAGGCATTGAGATAATAGTGCAAGTTGTGTTAGTCCTCGTCCTCGAGGTTACTTGGGGAATTGTAAACGAATGAACGAAGACGATGGATGACGATAAGACAAAGACAGGTGAAAGTCGGGAGGCGTAGCCAAGATAGGGGAAGTGGGTAATCAAAACACGCCCGCGTAGATGATAACGTTGCCTGTCGAAGACATTTAAATTGATAGGTGGATAGCTACAACATAGTAGTAGAGTTTAGAATGGGATAAGTTAATGGGGAAGGGGAAGGGGAAAAATGGAAAAAGCATTAAGTTGGCGAACAAAGTGTACGAGTACTTACCGCGGCGGACAGCTGTGAGTATTGCAAGGCACAACTGCTGCCTCTGGACGATTAGAAACGCTGCATAGCGTCTCATCGACATCAGCGTGTGTTAGTCGATTCCGGCATATGGGACGAGACATTTTGTAACCTGAAAATGTAAGAAATTGTGTGAAGAGAAATGAAAAAATAGTTCTAAGTATCGTAGAAAGGTAAAGGTAAGAAAAATAAACCTAAAAAAGGAAATGGGTTTTTACACTTTAAAATCAATAAAAACGACACACAGCAACAAACAAACAAAAAATATAACCAAATCGACAGACGTCTCACGACAGACGACAAGTGTTGGTAAGTGTGTTGCATAAAAAGTTTTGTTGAAACTTTAATGTCACCAAGGCGCACTTAAGACAGACACGAAGCATCGAACTCTGAGACTCTGAGTGAAGACGTGACGTGCGCTATTGGGCTTAAATGGCTTCGCTGAAATTGTATCTATGTACATCTATGAGAGTGTTTATTTCAAAGGTGTGTAAAGTATCAAAAAGCATTGGGTCTTAAAGAATTCATATTGCAGATGCAGTCATTGACGTAGTGATGCCCCTATTGATTTCAGCTCAATTTGTCATCTGCTTGTCTGTGGATATATTCAATCTCAGGCACTCAGATGCAATATTGCAATCAAAAGTAAAAAAAAAAAGAAAAAAACTTTGAATTATCTCTTTAGTTATAATAAATTACACTCCATTTACAATGTGAAACTATTGCTTTTTTAACATTTCTGTAGGTGCCTCAACCCTACTTACTCCAGTTAAGGTAGCATCATTGAACTCATACTGTGCATTCCCAATGGAATGATTTTCCTGATCATTGTTCAACTCAGCGTACGCATTTGTGTCACAATTGGCTTAAGGCAATTGGCTATATCCTCTTAGCGTGGCATTTATGTCAATTGTTCGCTTCTTCTCTACGCTTTCTGTGATTTGAAGTATGTCATCGGAATTTACCTCGGCATAGCATCTGACACAGTCTGATTCCCGCTGAATTTTCACTTGGATTTATTCTGATAATATCACCATCATCATTATTGTCGTTGTCGCTGTCGTAGTCGTTGCTGTTGTTATTGCCACTCGTTTTCGCCGACGTCGTCATCGTTGTCGTTGTCGTTAGCTTTGGTTGCATCGGCTGAGCTGGTAGAATCATGACAACTTTAAGCTGTGGACATTTGAATAAGGATTTGTTTGTTTGCTCGTTTGTGTCATGTTTTTGGCCGCAGAGGAAATCGAAATTTGAATACGTTAAGAGATAGCAGCGTTAAGAACTTCATATCCTAGCCTAATTTGTACGCCATTGAAGGATTATGGTGGGGAATCGTACAAAGTACGAAGTAATTAACGATAACACGATAAGTTCAGTAGCATTTATAGCTTGGAGAGAGAGACTCAGTTGTGGTCGATTTATAGCAATAAAATTTATTAGACGATTAATATACAATACAATAATAATTTAACTGATAAAAGAAAACTTTTATTTGAAGGTTCTAACAATAGTTTCTTTAATACCTTGTACGTGTAAAAGAATACTTAAATACATTTTCAAACAGAATCACACTACGAATCAACCTTTTGTATGCTAGCCAGATTAAGCCATAGTTAATATAAGGCCCGAGGTCCTTCTCCACCTTGAGTAGATAAACGCATTATAGCCAAAATAATGGCATTGATTTATTTTTCTCAAAGCTCTCTAAGAGATGCCGGAACCATAGAAAGTTGCCTACATTTCCTTTATGGATAATCTGACCCAGGATATAGACTATCAATCAATCTTTCTGTCCAACATTGTGTCTCACAAGTTAAAAAACTGATATTTGGTTTATAGAGTATATTGATTCCGGAGAAACCCAATTTATTTCTAATTCAAGTATTTATATCCAATTTCGTAAAGCTTACGATATTTGCACAATTCAATCCAAAACTGAGTTACTCCCATGGAATTCATCTATCATACTATTGTATTATATAAATAAATGTATGCAATTATCCAATAAAATCGATTTAATACCCCAAAACTATTTACTTGTACAATAATTTCTTTATGGATTACAACCACTTATTTCAGTGGTTAGACTGAGGCTTAACATTAATTTGGTCTCTGCCATTGTGCTTGACATTTATCTGACATTGCTTTGATACATCAAGTTATTCACTAATTATTTACTTCGACTACTTAAAATTCATATAAATTGTTTTTGCCATTTATGGACAGACAGAAAAAGGATATAAAAATAAAATAAACAAAAAAGCAAAGCAAATAAAAAGAACTTCGAAACGACTTCAACAATGATACCGATATACCGAAAAGTAATCAAACCCATCAATCGTACAAAACTTCTCGACATATTCATAAATTAACAAGTAAGAAAGGCAGAAAGAACTTAGTATTGTAAATGATTCAAAGTATGTATTTTAAGGATGATGATGACGGCAATGGCGGCAACAAGAACGAAGACAAAGACGAAAACGTAGACTCTGATGACTTAAAGGCAGGCAACCTAAATGAACCGAAGCCAAACCGACATTTATCAATGTAAATTATTGGTTTTGATGATTTTTAACGTATTTTTTCTTTTATTCTTTGACAGCAAATACATTTTCTAAAGCTAGAAAAGTTCTTTCTCTTCGCGTATCTTAGTTTAAAAATTCATGAATTCAATTCAATGCTTAGCAACTAAGTCAAAAAAAAATATTAGATACTTCTTGAACCTAATGCTGTTCAGTGCCGCCTACCATAAATACAAACATGATGAAGTGAGTTGAAGTATCAGTATAATATGTAGTACTACGATAGTAGGCGTACTCCACACTTATAAGAATGTCGGGACAAAATCAACCTTTTGTTATATATTGTACTAAATCGGCCGTCTTTATATTCATTGCTTTGTGCCTGATTTCGGTGCTTGAAAATGTCATATGCTTGTAAATTGCGTGCTAACTAATAAATAAATAAATAAAAGGGGAATATAAAATATTAAAATGATAACTTTTGTCATTCTGCGACATCGATTTTTGTTTGTTTGTATTTAGTACTTCTGTTATTTTGAATACTTTGTGAGTAGTTATTTCAACACTTTGAATATTTTCATTCATTAATTTCCTTCTTACTATTTTCATAAGCTCATTTTTCTTTTTTCTATTTGGGTCAACAATGAATAGAAGATTATTTAGATTTAATTAATAATTCTTTAATTATATTTAGAATTTTAATATATTTTTTTTTTTCGTGCACTCATTTATCCTTTTAATAACAAAATATATTGATGTAAAAATTAATTTAATAATTCTTTGTCATTTTCAATTAAATACTCTCACTATAACAATTTTAAGGCATTAATCTTTTAATAGTAGGCGAGACCTTCAATTTAAATAATATATTTATAATTACACTAGTCTAGTCTAAAGACTAAAGGTGCATCGTTATTTTTAGAGGTTCCATCACATATACTAAGTAGACTTCGTGTTACATTCAAGTAAAGTTTTTTGAAAAATTTAGTGAAAGAATCCCAATTGGTAACAAAATAATTGTATTTTGTATTACTTTCATTACTTATTAGGAACCAATAAAAAAGTCCTTATCATTGCAGCGTCAAAACGGTCTTGATATCTCTGTTCCATTATTAAATTATCATTGTGAAACCTCTCTTCTTGTTCATCACTGACGGAACCTAAATTTCCTAGATAAAAAGAAAACTCAAATGCTAATATAAAAATTGATTATTTAGTGACATTCTGCAACTCCATTTAATCCACCAATTCCGACCGATTCTGTATGTTGATTTTGATGAAATAAACGCTATATGCTACTCAAAATAAAGTTTCTTGTTTTTCAGAAATTCGATTTTGAATCCAATGAGTGGTTTTTACGTGATTTGCGCACAAACAAACAAACTAACAGACAACGTTTTTTTACAAAAATCTTACGTGCTATGGATTTTTTAATTATGAAATGATATTTAGTACACATTAATTAATATCAAAAACCCAATAGCCACTCAGTTGCATATTGGCTGTAGACTAGTGTTATTGTCCTGATCTAAAAAATATCTACTTCAGATAACAAAAAGAGTTCTATTAAAAATCTAAAGATATTATTCAATTTATTCAAAAATATTATAAGATTTGGTAGAGTTTCTAAATAAATATCTACATTATTCTTTTAAGAACCAAACCAAAATTTTAACCTGCTATTATAGATACCCGGCAGACATTGTTTTCCCCTCCTTCCCACAGAAATTAGTAGATACTGATTGATTGACCTGATAAAAAAGTTCGGAAGGTTTTGAGTTCAACGTTTTAAGTATAATATGTCGTGATAGAGTCCAAATTCTTTACAGCCAATGAAGTCTTTCTAAATTTAATATTGAAGTCCCTTTTTAGTTAGTTCTTAAACTATTAATCATGAGTTCAATTTAATAAAATTTAAGCATTTGCCAAAGTCAAAATGGAGAAGTTAAGATAAGCCAGAAGAAGAAAAAAGAAGTCATTTTAGCTCAAACCTTTTTCAAACCTTCAAAGTAGTAAACAGTGTTTTAGTCACTTGTAGTACTCTGCACATATTTATGCCACTCGATTACCATGCAAACATTCAATCGAAACAAATTCCAATTCAATGAAAATAAATGAGCACGACAAATATCAGGCACAGGAATGTATATTACAATAATATACTGGCGGCGGGCGTTATGCCTAAGGCAGAAGGCAGACATCACGGCCAAAAGACGCCAACCAAACCAAACCAATCCAAACGAGAACAAACCAACTCGACCTACCTCGACCGATTGTTGTCAAATAAAAACCAAGAGACTATAAAAACATGTAAAAAATTTGACAGCATTTTCGCGTAAAACATGAGAACCTATATAATCTATATATATACTCTATATGTGTGGGAGAATGTATGTATATGGATATATGTGTGTGTGTGCGTGTGAGTATGTGTGTGTGTGTGTGTGTGTGTGTGTGTGTGTGTGTGTGTAAATACAAAGAACCATGATGACGATGTATCTAGTTTGGAGTAGCGGATTACAAACAGCAAACAGACACGCGACGATAAAAGGCAACATTGAAGCGCCACAAAGTAGGCATTGTTTTCCTTTTCCACTTTGCCTTTCTTTCATTCTTTTTCTTTAATGCTTTCTCCATGATGATGAACAACGAAAAAAGACTTAGAGTTGTCGTATGTTGATTTCCGTTCGAAGTTGCTACTGTCGGCACCACCTTCGCTCGCCTTGCATGTTGACGTTTGCTTGCCTTTCTTGTCGAAAACTCCACCTGTTTTCAACACTAACTGCCATGAATTTTTACGCTCTCTTGGCAGTAAACTCAACCAAAGAACAACCAGTCAACCAGCCATGCAGCCATCCAGCCATCCAGTCAGGGAATCAGACTTTCGTCTTTCTGACATTTTTTCTCTTGTTTATTTACAGAAGGGATTCATAGCTTGCTTTTTATACTTGTTCTTATTTTTATTTTTTGTTGATATTGTGTGGGATTTATTCGGTATTTATTTGTTTTTTTTTTTGTTGTTGTTGTTGTTGTTCTTCATTGTTTGACTTACCTCCACCGCAGGTGACAGAGCATTGCGACATTGGTGCCATCTCCCAGTAATAGAGCGGTTGTGAACAGGAGTTGCCATCGCCACCGCATACGCCGCAACCGTCAATTTTCTTGGCTGAGCCTATTTTTAAATCGCAGCCAACGCGCTGGAAACATAGAATGGAAAATGATAGAAAGAAAGTTCAAATTTGTAATAACCATAAATGTAACTAAGTGTAAATCAACTGTTGAGGATTTCTTGAGGTTGTTGTTTTCAGCAAGAACATCAACATTTGGTAATACAATAAATAATAAATGAGAATCAATGATATTTGATTTTGAGTTAAATGAGATATGTTGGATTATAAAATATCATGGATATACTCAGTGATATGTTATTGTAATAGAGATATTGATAAGAAGAGATATAAAGATTGAATATTTGTGGATCTATATAAAAGTAAATTGATTGATTTAATTGATTAGTTTGTTAAACCCATTTAACATTTTTTTTTTTTTTTTTTTTTTTGGTTTGTGAACTACACAATTGCTGAACCATTTTCAATGTTTCATTTAGAAATAAAACTCCAAAAAAACAAAAACTCCCAAAAAGAAGACGACAATACATAAAATTCCATATTTGATTTATTTGACACAATTTGTTTTGTGTCGTGATTCTGTGTGTAACTTGCTGCAGCCACAATTTCAATTTGGATCACAAAAATAATGCTAGAGGGGATTGCTAAACGACAACGACATCAGCTTATGTTAATGCTGAAAAAGAATAAGATGGAGGGAAGAGTTTATGGATAGAGGCAGAGATCCAAAAGAACAGACAAAACCGCATGACATATTGGCGTTTATTACAACAAATTGGGGCGACGATTTGGCGGCATTAGCGAAGCCAAAACCAAATCACACCAGAGATAGAGAGAAATAGATATAGGCCAAGGAATGAAGTGTGTACAATAAAAATAAGTAAGTAAGCACGTATAAGGAAGGTTAAGATAATGGTGGAGCGCACACAAGCAAATATCAAACTCAAATAGTAAAAATATATACATGCTTATAAGTATTTTATCAATATTGGGGGAAACTATAAGAGGCAACCAACATCACCGGAGGCAGCAATGAAGTTGGCCTAAGGGAACACGAATTGCTGGTAGGCGTGTGTCTCGTTATTATTGTCGCCTTTGAATTCTTAGATGTCTGTATAAATTACACAAATATACAATATTTATATATGTAGGACATCTTATGAAGCTATGTCAAGGAATCACAAAGAGTCCTTACCACAAGAGTATGCATGCTTTATTGGTATTTCAATAGTTGACTTTCAGCTTAGATATGCCAACATTCCCGGACTTATGATTGTATCTTTCTTATTCATGATTATGATTTATTTATGCTCATAGAGCTTCACTCAAAAAATAAAAGAAAAACCATTGACAAAAAGTCGTTTTCCCTTTCTTCAGAAAGTCAAAAGCCAAAGCATTTGTTGTTTTAGCTTCTATCCTATATGACAAACACCACACTCCTTGAGTCCTATTCGTATTTGCTATGTACATATACAATATATTTATTAGAAATATTTTTGGCTTATATCCTTTGGTTTTTTCCTCTCGGTTATTATTATCCTTATTGTTGATGTTAATGTTGTTGTTGTTAAGCTAGGCAAACTCTACACATAACGCGCTGACGTGTAATTTATCTTATTTAACAAGGAAAATGGAAAAAGGGTAGACCGCAAACCAACTTTCACTCATAAGTACACAACATAAGTATCGCATCTACCGATCCAACTTTACTTACCTGACATTTACCCTGTATACACATGTCCAGACTTCCCGAACGACACCGTGTTCCATCTTGTACTCGAGCTGAAAGCTGCACAATTACACTCTGCTCATCATAATGTTCAGTCTCTTCAGCTGTTGCACCAGCGGATTCTGGTGAAATGTCATCGGTAAGATGAGCAGGATGTCCTCTGAAGAGATAATTAAAATAAGGAAATGAGAAAAAAAGTTAAAATGTATATTAATAGATTTTTAAGCTTAAATCTTAAATCCGCCAAGTGTTTAACTCTCTCTCTCTCTAGTTAATCTCACGTATGCTTACCTAACTAACTAGGACAGTTACTAAAATTATATTGGTCAACATCAAGATGGAGATAGAGAGTAGTACGAGTAGATGCGCACAAAACAAAATCCGATTAACCTGAACGTGGAGACCGCAAGCTAATTTAAGCCACCATTTCTTTTTTTTTTTTATTACCACGTTTTTCTGCGACCCCTAAGAGTCAGACAGATTCAGATAGAGTTGACAAAGACAAAAGATAAAAGCCACAAAATCAGCAAACGACTCAAAAACGGAAGCCATGATGAATAATGACTATATTTCCGTAGATTTTTTCCCCCTGAAGTGGAGAGAGAGACAGAGAGATAGGCAAGGAGAAGGAGCTTTTCCTAGCCGCATTAAGCAGCTAAAGCAAACTCAGACTCATGGTGCTACTGCCTGATGCTTCAAAACGTACGAGTATGCACAACTTTTTAGTATGCAACAAGCGTTTCCTGTGTGGCCAACTCAACTTATAGTCAGTAACGAACCGACAGACAGACTAAAGGAATGAATGACAAAATGACACTTACCTGCATGTGAGAGCACATGGCTCAACATAATCGTAGTGTGGCGTCCATTTATAGAGCGTGCCATCATATGGCACATCATTGTATGCTGCACATTGATTCGCACGGAAGTCCTGTTGCTCCGGACATGGTTGCATGTTGCAGATGCGATATCGTACGCTCTCGCCCTTACACCCATTGGGATTATTACATCGTCGCATCTGCTGCATAATGCCACCATCGCAGGTGCGCGAACATGTTGACCATTCGGACCAACCGGACCATTGGCCAGTAGCTCCGCCACTGCCTCCACCACCACCACCACCACCACCACTATAAGCGGCTGATGAACCAGAACTCGTTATACTGTTTTTTCCACGTTTTTGTTGCTACAATGGAAAATGAAGAGAGAATGATAACTTTTGTTTTATTGTTTGTTTAAGGCAATTGGTTCTGGCACTCACTTCTAGTTCATTTTCCAAATCCGATGCCGTATTCCATGTATCGTCAAATGCTTGACTAGCATTCAATTTTTTCGCCCATGCCACATTTCCAAAGAAAAGTGTTGCCTGTAAAGATCAGAAAAAGGAAGAAAAAAATCAATGAAGGAAAAGAATCAGATAAATGTATGTCGTCCTTTAAAGCCACAACTTCTCTGTCCTATTGTCTAAAAAAAAAAAGTAAGTCACACGCTCATAAGTTTTTCAATCACTCAGTTAGTCAGTCGTCAGTCAGTCACTTTTTCACTTACTATACAGTCACGTTAACAATTTGCATGTGGTTGGCTTTCTATAGCTTCATCCTTTCTTTACCTTCACTTTCACTTCCTTTCTCCTCTTCCTCATATGTCCGTTGGCACATTAACCTTTCAGCACGCGTCGTGATTGCTTTTGCGCCCAAAAAAAAAAAAAAAAAAAAAAGAAGACAAAAACCAAACAAAAAAGTAAAGGAAATGTAGCCCGATAACTTTAAAGTGGGTTAAGCGCGTGCCGTGTCAGTTAAGGGTTAAAGCGGTAAGCACTTTAACCATGTTCTACAAGCAGATTTGGCTTGTAGTATGCTATGACTGGGATTTAAACAGATTTGAAGTTCATGCTTAATCCAGTTGTGTTAACTTTAAGATTCACTTTCTTGACTTGTTGCCTGTTAGCAACAAATCTCGTTTAGTATAATTAAATGATTTATTATGTGGAGGAGCATATGATTTGCAAGAATCAATCAGTGAAACCAGCAAAAATTCAAGTGAACTAAAATAAAATATGTAAAAAAAAATATATATTTACATCATTAAATATTTATTACGCTTAATCACCAATTGAAAAAAGCCACAAAATCAGTTACGAACCTCACGGCCATTAAAGAGACTAGCTTTTGTGGCCAATAAGATGGAAATGGCAAATGTATAAGAGAGTTCAAAGCTTATCTTAAAGACACATCAGCGCCTTAATGAAGCCACACAATCATGATGGAGCTTAAGAGACTACGACATTTACCACAAGGTGCAGTAGCAGCAGCAACAGCAGCTTAGAAAAACAACAAAAATAATAGTTAGAAATATGTAAACAAATCCAATAAATTGTCTTTTGCATGAAGCAAGTTCTGGCAGGGAACATGTAACATGGAAGAAAGGTATGGCGATCTATCGTACAATATATCCACTCGTATGTGTATCTGTAAACAAGATGGCATGTGTGATAAACCAAAACCAAAGGAAACAAAAAATCAACAACTGAGCTATGAACAAAACTCACTCGAACAAAATCGGCGTAAAATCTCATGTGTCCGTTCGTCTGTCCGCCCAACCATGCGGTGGTTACAAAAGCTACTAAATTACTATTTAAGTATCTATTACCAAGTCGTTGAGTAGCAGCAGGAGTTGACATGGTGGCCGTAGCTTAAATAAACATTAAATGTTTGCTTGGTTCTATGGACGGATTGACGGACTTACGGACAGATAGATAGTTAAGCGGAAAGGCAGAATGGTTAATCTGACTGCCTGCCTGCCTGCCTGCTTACCTTCTTGCCTTGTCTTGCCTACTAGTATTATAACATAAACATTAGTAAAAGCAAATAGTATCTCTTAGTGGTGAAAACTCAAACACACAACCAAGCAGGTGGGATGGATGAATAGTCTGTACAGGTACAAAGTTTGAAGAATGATGTATGATGTTGTATGTAATACTTATGTATAAATGGGCAGTTCACGCATTTCTTACCGGACTAAAATGTTAGGGTTGTGTACATTACGCAGTAGGCGTTCTCCATAAGTCCATAAAACTTATAGTAGTAGAGACGCAAAAGTCACTATTCTACTATGCAAGTGAACAACAAGAGTATAGTAGCAAAAACAAGAAAAAGCATTTTCTTTTGCGATTCCAGTAATTATTTATTTATGAGTTGAAACCATTTCAATAACTCGCTTTTCCGTACATTCTTGACTTACATATTACATTGTATACGATGGCAAAGTAGACTTAGTTCTACGGCATCATTATCGTCTTCTTCATCCTGACTAAATCGTCGCCGGAAGTCGTTAATGTGCACAGTGGCGTGGAAGTGATGCATGCGCATGGCAAATATTTGATTACCTTCGAAGTCAAGTTTGCATGGAAAATTAGTTCCTGCCTGCTACAGAAATGTCGGAAATCTGAGATGCTAGACGAATCACGACTCTCTTCTAGTAAGTCAAGTTAATGGTTTAACACTGTTAACCCTTAGCCAATTAATTGGTCTATTTGCCTCTTATAATACTTGTAGAAGAAAAGCAAGCTTCTTACGAAAGAAGGCACAAATTCTTCTACAAGTTAGATATTTTTTTAAAGAATTTTCTTTTACACCCTAAATTCTGTTCCACTGTTTTGTTGCTTCTTGTACCTTCGTTTATAATAATCAACATCTAAAGGTCTATTTCTGTGATATATTCACATTATATATTTCACACAGATACACATACACATACACACACACACACACACACACTACCCAAAAGTATAGTATCATACACAATACAGGCAATTTTGCATAAATGAATGGAGGATGCTGGTTCATACTGGCAGCCACGAAAGCGCAGCAAAGGCAGGCAGGCAGGCAGGCAGTCGATTAGACTGTCACTCATTCACTCAGTCAGAGGTAAAGAAAGATGTAGATACGTACTCGTACTATATACGATATGCGTATATGTATTGTACTATATAGAATTTTAGAGTGGTCTGAGAAGTTTTTTGGCCAAAGAAGATGACTACTTGTGACGTATATATGTATGTATGTATGTATATGTAGTGTGTCATACAATGTAGAGAATTGTTTGTGGGGGGGACATGTGGTATAAGGAAAACGTGTCTGTAGCATCACGTCAGTTATTTATTCAAAGCGACAGGCGGCATAAAACGTCAATGGAAAAATATCCGTTAGAGTTCTAGGGATATACTACTGAGAAAAAAAAGGTACAAACACAAAAATAAAAGCTACGACACAACACTAAACTTCTACCACATAATATGTTACTCAGCATCAGCATCCGAAGAATCATCAGTGGGAAAGTTGCTATAGAAACAATGATACAATAACAACAACAACAAATGGAAAAGACAATAGGAATAACTGTATCCTTGTGACTTTTGACTTGACAAGGGATGGACGGATGAATGAATGAACCAACCAACGAACGAACGAACGAACGAATGAATGAACGAACAACTAGACTAATGTTTGTCGACTTGACTCTTCTTTAAGGTTTGTTTTGGGCTTTGACAAAACGAACCCTGGATGTATAGATGATGATGATGGTTAAATGAATGGATATAGTAGTAGGAGGAAGAATGGTTGATTAGATCTGTCCCTTAACGTACGTACACTCGCATACCTGTCTATCTATTTGACTGACATTACTTTGTCATTAATTTTCGATGGTTTCTATGTAACATCAACTTGACGTTTTTCTATATATTCACTTTTTTGTTTTCTATTTATGTTGTTGTTGATGATTTTTTCTAGCTCTCAATACAATTGTGTTTAGACTTTTTCATACTTTTATTTAGACATGAAACAAAGCCAAAAAAACACAAAAAAAAAATCGGTTATACACACGTGTCACTTCCGGTAAAGGTCAACTGTCATATCTTCAAATACTACAGAAAAGAACTTGGGCACAATACTAAATAAAGTAATACCCTAACTTAAATATTTAGAACACAAATATTCACATGCATTGATATAGAGATTTTTTTAAAGATTCTTTTTTTTTTTTTTTTTTTAAATAATTTATTCCATTTTAATTTACATATTTTATTGTAAAATCCGTAAGAACTGTTTTTTTCACATTTTTATTATTATACATTTTTTACCCATTTTTCTCTACTTATTCTCTATACAAAACTAATACCATTTAACAGACATAAGTGCCCATCGGATTATCCGTTATTAACTGTTTCCGGTATAAACTCTATACTTTTTTTCGCGCTCACTCTCACTATTCACTTTCTTCACTCTTTCGTCGTCTACGTATATGGCTTCATCGCATACTGTCTGCAGTCAAATGTTATTGTCTCATCCCGTCGCGACGCGTCTCGTGTATTACTTTTACTACTCGTAGTACCGTCATCGTAGTCATCGTCATTATTGCATGTACTGCCCCCGGGGACACTAAAGATTTTCGCACTATGTAGAGTAGTTCTAGTAGTAGTCAAGTTCGTGTTATACAAGTATGGTATTGTTGTTGTTATTGTTATAGTGGTTTTATTTTTTATTTTTCTATTTTTGAAAAAGGCAATTGTGTGTTGGACATAATGGCGTTGACTGGCTGGTTTATATCATGGCTTTGTCTGAACGTTTCTGTCTGTCCAATTGTCTCGCTGTCTGTCTATTTAACTCTGTCGTTTGTCTGCAGTGTATTAGCATTGTATTGAGTTAGCATTTGCTACACTGAGCAAAATGTGAAATGTATGAATTTAGTTAATACTAAAGATATGGATAAGGAGGGAGCAGCATGAAATTATTGGTCACATGACAAGACAAGACACTCAGACCTTTGTCATTTGATAATTATAATATTTCTGAGGAATACCTTTCTGAAATGTTTTTTTAAAATAGGCGAGCAATGGGAAGTATATTTTCTAAGCGATTAAAAACACCAAATTTTTTGAATTTTTGTGGTGAAAGATTTTCACAGTGTTGTCACTCCAAGTCTCCACAAAAGCAGCACAAGCCAATAGCATTTTTTGCCTGTTTTACGTCACTTTCCATTCAACCACATCTTTGTATACCCCTTTTAGTTGTGTTACAACTTTTTACCAAACTAGCAAAGTGGAATTAGAATTGTAACGACAATTTAAGAGGTTCTCTCTCTTTCTCTCTCTTTCTACCTCTTTACTTTGGTATACAACACTAAGAGCATTTACATTATACTTTAATTTGAATTGGTTTAAACCATAGAAAATCATCTCGTACTCAAACTAAAAAGCTTCCATAATTGGTAGAAATTTCTGTTTTTTTAGAAAACCTGATTCAACATTTCTTTCATAGAATTTGTTATATGTTTTAGTTTGAATATATTAAATACTATACTACATAGATGAAGTACCAAACAGTTTTTATATCATAAATTATATCGATAGTCATCGATGTAGCAAATATTATAGTAAGAATCAATAATGAGTGTCATTGGCTGTCATCATTTTTGTTCATTTTGTAATATTTCTTATTTTTGCTTTGAGTTTGCATGTTTAGGTTTCATTAAGTCAAAGGAACTCAAAATCAATGAATTCAAATAAAATGCATATTGAGAATGGAAATGTAAACAATAAATACAAAATATATACTTCATAGTTGTGATCATGAACTTCTACAATAATAGTTAATAAGAAGAAAAACAAAATCCATAGGAAAGTATAGAAATTGTAGTAAATGAAACCCAAACCATGGTTATTTTCAAAATATGCATTCATCTAATTTAAATTCAAAGATCATATGGAGGACCTTTCCAAACTCTATCAACACTCATTCATAGATGTTCTTCTTTTATTTGAACTGAAGAATACTCAAATTGTTTACCCATATCTGTAAATAAACCTTCAATAAAAAGCGAAACCAAAACTGATTGACCAAATGACGATGTCATTTGAACGAACCCATAAGCCTAAAAGAATATCAGCCACAAAAAGTTGCCTTTACTACTACTCTTTCTGAACTGTACTATGTATGAAGAAAAAGAGAAAAAGGAACCTTACCATAGTAACTAACACTCGAAGGCACAAAGTCCATATACTTTGTATTTGCTATTTTCTATAGCAAACTGAACTTTGAAGTAAAGTCGAAACCAAACTAAGCCGCATGAAAAGGTTCTCGACGTTGCCACACTCAACTCAACTCAGCACAACGCGACTCAACTCAACTCTTTTGTAGTCAACGTCATCAACATGAAATGCCTTTGGCAATTCCTTGCCTTTTCTATATATTTTTTACCTAAACGAACCAAACACAACCCCAAACACCCACGTTAACCATTTTTTATATTTTCTTTTGTGTTTAGTAGATTTTCCATTTTCCTTTTTTTTTTTTTTTTTTTGGCACGAAACTCGATTCATTTTATTAAGTGTAACAACAACACTCTTCGACAAATTGATACCGAGATTAAATCTCTGGTTTTTAGGGTTAGGGACTCACGTTGTTTTGGTTTTATACTTTATGATTCAGTTACTATAGTGATTTCGGATGTCATAGGATTCGAATTGAATTGGATGCGACAGAGGCTTATAATTTATGATTAATATTAGACAACAAAGAGAAAAAGGTGGAACAGTTTTTAGGTAATTAATTTTTTTGTTTCCCTTTTTTTCATTATTTTAATTTGCTTGCCTAACCTAACCCAAGATATTATATAAATACCATGAGATACAAGGGAATAATTCTTATCAATATTTCATTTTAAAGCTTCAACTTAGTTGAATGATCCAATTATATTGACATTTCTCAATGTGTTTCCTGTGTTTCCTGTCAGAACCAACTTCCGTTTTTGCCAATTTCAAATTCATGCAGCTGCCATTTAGAATCCGCCATTTTATAATACAATATAATAGAAAACCACAAGCAACTACTACTACAAGCTCATTGACATTGTTCTCAACATTAAAATTAATTACCACAAATGGACAATTCTCATTACTTGAAATTCTCCTTTTCTTTTCTTTTCTTTTTATTTTATTTTCATTTTTGGCTTATTCTACAAGAACAATGTAGTACTACACCCAAATACTTTCAAAGATTTCTGTATATATATATTTTTTACAGACCGAGAGTATTAAGAAAGGAGAGACAACCGACATTTCGTAAACCGAAAAGTTGATAAATTATATCATTAATTCTTAGGTTGATACACAATAATAAATATAGTAGGGCATACGCACTACTATGAGACGCTTTTAATACACTAAGAGTCCCTAAGAACTAAAGTTTCAGCGCTTAAAATTTCAATTTATTGATTCTTTTCTGCCGTCAAGCGGAGCTCTAGCGTTTCGACGGCAAACAGCTGTTGAATATTTTAGTAATGGTAAAGTTGCTGGTATAATAGCTTAACCGGAAACTCGGTATCCAAATATCATTACAATTTATATTTCGATATTTCACACCAGCTGTTTTCTGATTATACGAGTATGTAAAATGAACGAAGCTGACGCACCCAACGCATGCCGTTGCAACGAGATTCGTGAAACGCCGCCATCAAAACATGTGGTATGCCTTTATATGTCGAGTTGCTTGTGTCACCAATGGTATTGAATGGGGCTCTGATTCTGGTATAGTTGCTTGTGGGTAAATTGGTTCTTGTGATATAAACTAATGAAGAATTGAATGATGTGCAACTAAGCACACCTTATGCCGTGATTTAGAATGCCAGCGCTTTCTTAGAACTACCTAACAAACGAATATATATGTTCCTATATAATGATCTGATGCTTGACAACATTTTGACTGTGCATTTAGAAATGACCTTTAAAGTTACACTAATATTTAATACATGTAATTTAACAAACTGAAACTCATTTAAAATTTGTTACCATATACAATTTCTGAAATGAGTACAATAAGTAAAATATCCTTATTTCCTTCTACAAACTGCTTCAATTTTCTTTTCAACTCTATCAACTTGTACCCTATTGTTTGCATTACCCGCTCGTTTCCTGTCTACTCCTGTTTTCCTTTTTTTTAAGCTCAAGAAAGATGCTAAGAACTTCAATAAAAAATAAAAAAAAAGTTAAACAGCAAAGAAAGACGAAAAAGTTAAGGAAACAAAAAAAAAACAGATAAAATATTTCATACATTAACAATTGTTACTCTCGACGAAGCATCCACATGCATCTTCCGTCATTACATACAAAAAAAAAAAAACAAACACACTCTCACACCCCCCAAGACTAAGAGAAAGAAGACATTTCCACTTAGATTTCCAGATGAGTTGTTGAAATATGTATGAGCATGTCCATGACATTATAGTAGTATGTTACATACTCGCATACTCGTTTAAAGCGTCCTGACTCTATCCCAGTCTCCCGGGTAATGTGCCAATAATAGTTTTATTTGACTTTTTTCAATGCTAAGTTCAAAAAATGTTCACTTCCCCCAGAGTAACTGAAATACGCGAAATAAAAATACATATATATATAAAAAAAATATTGTTTGGTTGGTTTGTTAGTTGGTGGTTTATTTATTTGATAGGTTATACTTCGTTGGGGTCAGATCAACTCAAATTGTGTGCTTAAGCACAAAAAATGGGAATTTTTTATTTTATTCTATTACAATGGTTATTATTTGACTGGCCCCTTTTTGCATCAATTCTCCTAACTTTTGGCTATTGTTTGTTATTGTATTTCTCTTTTTCTTTTTCTTTCTTCTGGCAATTACTCAAGATCTTTTATTCTTTTTTTTTTTTTTTTTTGTGTGTTCATCGTTTCATTTTCATTTTGAAGTTGGGTTTTGGTTTTTTTGTTTCGAACATTCAAAATGAACCAAAAGGAGAAATAAGTACATGTATTGTATTATAGAAAAGAATTTGAACATTTCAATTTCAGTAACAACAACAACAATCGTCAAATTAATTTATCATTTTGAAAAATTACATGGCGTGAACAATTTGTAAGAAAAGATATAAATCTAAAGCAACGCAATAAAATGGAAATTTTTAAAATTTTTAGACTTTTTGTGTCTTCACTTTGACATTTGCATTTTAAGTAGTTTTCTTTATTCATTTAGTTAATTATAATAAATTTTAAGAATTTTTTTACTTAAGATTAAAGCAAAACAATATTTAAAGCTTTAAATTAAATTAGTTCCATGAAATCATCTAAAGTTTTTGTTTAAATTTGCAAATCATCATCAGTGATGACCATCACTGACTTCCAATGATAAATAACTTAAAATCTGAGTGATTGTGAAGTCTTAAAATTGATTTATCAAGGTATGTTGTATCTGAATATAAACAATATGTCTAATATAATGAAAAAGTCATTCAACTAAAAGACTCATCTGCGATATTGGTTAGACTGTGAAAAAAACAACAACACATATGCAATCACAAAAACAAAGGTTAGACCATATTTTGAGTACGAGTATATGGAAATTTTCCAATACTCATAAGCATTTATCCACCGTAGAACAACATATTTTTGATTCTGTATCTGAAGGTTGGTCTTGTTGACACTGTGACACTTTTGGACCTGCAGCAGTGTTGCTTTTATTGCTGTCAAAATTTTCACCATTTTTAGCCATTTATCGTTAGCAGTGGCATCAACATCAACATCATCATCATCATAGTTAGCATCATCATTATTTTTTCGCGAGATCTCGTGAATATTGGTCCGTTGGGTAAAGGCGTGACATTTCGATTGAATTTGATTGGCTTGGGTTAACATGCAAATTGCTCACAGTGACGTGTTGCAGATAAAAAAAAAAACAAAACACAGGTCAACAACTTCAGAGTCAAGCTTGTCAGTATAGTACTGGCCAACACAAGGCAACTATACTACGATACGAGTGTAACCACAAAAAATAAAAAATAATAGAGCACCATTTTTTTGTTTTCAGTTTTTCAATTGAATTTTTAACGCGAAAATTGATTCGAAAAACTTAAAAAAGAAAAAAATAACTTCACTTCACTCAAAGAAATATGTATGTATAAATTTAAATTCAAATGGAAAATTCTACTCATCTCACTCTTATCAAAAAATGAATATTGTACAAAAGATAAAATCCCTTTTATGGTGGATTTTACCCAAAATAGTAATAAAGATGATGATGTTGTTGATTGTCCGCCAGTGAAGTAGTATTTTTTTTATTGGTTTTATTTGTTGCTTTTTGGCTTTTCAATGTTCAAAAAGTATTTATTAATAAAATATGTAAGCTCCATAGCTTATGCTTTCGATAGCTCTGTACATATATAAGTATATATATTGTATATGTTTGTATCTAAATGCATCAATTGGAATGGATTTTATTTATTGTGTGCTGAATTTTTAGCCAACAATGAAAATTACAATATTTTATCATTGGGTTTTTTTTTTTTTTTTTGTATAAAATCAATTGATTTACTCATATACAGGGTGTGATATACATATATTTGGCTTTGTGGAGATATTTACTATAGTTTCACAATTTTTTATAACTAAATGACATACCCTGTATATTATAGAGTTGGTTTTTGTGGTCGCATTAGAGGTCAATTGAAAAAATCCAAAAATTTAGTTAATAAAAATCGAATTCAAAGTTCATTTAATTAGCACTAAAAATTCCGTCACAAATTGACGGAATGATTCTTTTTCAATTATAGATAGATTTACGTTGTTTTTGCAATTCAATCCCTTTAAGCTAATAATATTTACAATTCTTATTCTTAGTAAATTACAATTATCTATTACCTGTCTCAAGGCCATCTATTTAACAACAATAAAAACATTAAATTACCAATAATTTAGCTAACAATGTAAGTAAATCCTTTAAGCCATTCACATTCACACCCAACCCACACAACTACTAGATACTCATATACAAATGCACATACATACATTGGCAGAACCATCATTTACCATGCACCGTTATCCATTTTCCCTATACTAGTATATGGAAGACATTAAGTTAAAGTTGAATGCGTTCGAATTGCCAGAGACGTAGATATGTTCACATAATGCTGGTCATTGGCTTTAAGCAAAAAGGCTTATTGGCCTCCAGTTTCATATGAGTGCGTGTGTCTATTTTTGTGTGTGTATGTCGAGGGTGGGTTAGACTACTTATATTATAGAAGGAATAGAAAAAGATGAACGAGTTTTAGTCTGTGTATAACTTGTTACTGTGTGCACATTACCATAATGTGTTTTATCTGTCCATCAGTCTGTCGGTTTGTCTGTCTGTCTATGTCATACTATTCTATTATTTAAATATATTTTGTATGTAATCGTCTTTCTGTCTGTCAGGTCGTTTAGTTTGACTGACTGACAATCTATTGTAGCTGCCTTAAGGACTGCCCTTGTGATTGCCAAGGCAATCATACAATATATTGTTCCGTCAATATAGTCTTCTTCCCTTTTATTCTCAATTTAACCTATGTATACTTCTATGTATGTATGTATGTATGTCTTGAATCTCACATTACACATTTGTTTGTTGTTGTTGGTTAGTTGATTCGTTTGTTCATTCTTTCAATCTTTCCTTCTTTTATTCATTCGCTTGTTCGCTTGTCTGTCAGAAAGGTGTTTGAGCATTGTGTTTTAGGGTTTTGCCACTTAGTAACCCTTTCTACTTTTAACTACCAAAGAATATCTTACGTGTTTTTATTTTTATTTTTATTTTTATTTCCATTTGCTTGTCTTCTCTTCTTTGCTTATTTGCGTAATAACGCAAATCAATCAATTATATTACGTATACGTAATATTTATAAAATTTTAATATCAAAATGTGCATTTGTCTCGTTTAAATTTCTAGCATTCGACATAAGGAGATTTACATTTCATAAATAATGAGTTGATTAGCAAATAATAAGGGATACATTTTAAATATTCACACATTAAATTATTCATATATTTTTTTATTTTATATACATATATTGTAGATTAAAGGGTAAAGTTAGTCTGTTTGAATAACATTGTGTACCTGAAACAAAGTACACCCCATCTGAATATTACTTGTTTTGATCGATGAAGAGAAATTAGATTAAAGTAAATTCAAATAAAAATTGTTTGTCATTTTATTCACAGACTCCTAAAATTTACAATTCTCTTAGAATGGAATCCATCCTCTGCTTCAAAGATTAGAACAAGTAGATAAAAGGGTGAATTAGGTCTTTGAATACTATATATATTATATAATATTTCGCTACTTAGGTATGAGCTCTGTCCAATTAACTCTGCTTAAAATATTAGCACAAGTAATCGTTTCCTTTGAATTATACATTGAATACTATTATATAGTACAATACAATAACATTTCCCTACTCAGGGACTTTCATAAAAATTCTAAAATAATGTTGCTATGAATGCAAGAAAAGGAGACAGACTTCGATATCTGGATAGCCATTATTTGAAACCAAATGAAGGAACTAATACACCCCTGTTCTATTCCAGAAACTGGAAACATTACTAAATAAAACTTCAATCAAATCCATAATATAACACATTAGATGAAACCAAGTAAGATCTCATAATGTCGATAAGTATGAAGAGACACCATTAATGTCAGAATGTTTGATCACCTGTTTCCCGAAAACTAAATACAAAACAAACATTTTTTATGTTGACAAGATTGGTTTTATGGCAACGCAATTTCACTTAAAACATTTGATTGATTTTTTTTTTGTTTTGTTGATTTAAAAATATAGTTTGTATAGAAACTATTCATCATAGAAAGTTATAAATGGGTTCATGTTTAGGTCTCCTACACTATTTTGAATCAAAAATCTCTTCTTCCTCCATCTGGTACCCCTCAATAGAAAACCACTTATGTCCTCCACAGTTTCTGCCCACTCAATAACGAAGAAAAGCACGATTTTCGTGATTTTGAAATCGATTCTACTTTAATTGTTATTGCTTTATCATTTTTTGTCTTTAAGCTTCGCTTGGGATTACAAGAAATCCCATAAGCGCACCTAAACACAGATGACATATGTACTAGCATATTATAAATCATAAAGTTGTCTATATAAAATAATAAATACACGAGTTAATAATTTTCAACTTACCAATAGCAAAATGACCCAAAAATATTTTGTCGTTGTTATCGTAATGATGGCGTGTTTAGTAAAACTCATTTGCATTATTTTCAACTGCATTTTCTGAGTATCATGATTTTGTCTGCAATAAAGAGAAATGAAATTTTCTTAAATTATTATAAATGGCAGACAATTAAAATTAATTTGTCGTAAATAATTAAAAAAAAAACCACACTCGACCAACTTCACTCAAAAGGCCAAATGAAAAAGCCAACACAAAAGAAGTATTAAAAAGCTGGGCCAATTAATTAAAACGCGGCCAAAAGTCGAACAGAGTCAAGGCAACCAACCACTTTCAATATATCATGCATCACACATATATAGACATATTTGTTAAAGCATAATTTCATTGCCGCCCAAAACTCTCGAAATGCATAATTAAACAAAAAGTATGGATTTTAAATTTTCTCTCCTTTCTTTCACCACGATTCATGATTAAACGAACGAGGCATATGAATGGAGAGCACAGACACCTGATGTCGTTGCGAATGAAGAAAATAAGGATATCCAAAATGGTCGTAGCTTAATTCCAAGAAAATGCCAACCAAGAAAATTAAAAGATACCGTAAAAATAACAGAAGTGAGCAAAACACAAACAGACAGAACAGATTGGAAGCAAGGGAGAAAAATTAATAGGCCCAAAGAGATTTAAGGGGAAAAGTGTAAATATAAATACGCTTATGACGCAAAGCATTTGTCATTTGAAATTAAGTAGAAGCGACATTTTTCATTTCAAGCACGAATTCCTATTTTTTTCCCCATCCCATCTTTTACTATATAAATCTCACGCCTTCCTTGCTTTTAAAACTTTTAACTGAATTTCTTCCTGAATTTCTTGGATTTATAAAATAAATTCCATTTTTTCTTTTTTTTATATAAATTTTTAATATATTTTTCCTGTATTCTCATAAATAAATTTATTCATAAATTTTATTTTTTTAATAGATGTTTTCTTTTTATATTTCCAAAAATATATTTCTATTTAATTGTTTACTGCTGTTGATGTTTATTCACTTTTCCGTCTTAATTAAATTAATTATTAAACAAAACTTCTGAAATAAATGAAACAATTCTACTTTTTCTCATCAGCATCGTCACAAAAGTGACAGAATTAATTCAAAACAAAAATACATAAATAAATAAATAAATGAATAAACACAAGAAATCATCATCACTATCACCATCATCATCAGCATCTTCTTTATGCATCATGGCATGTATTTCGACTTATAAGAATGCAACAAAGAACATTTGTTGAGGTCACATACAAAAAACACAAAATAAAAAAGAAATGTTGAAAGCAAAACCAATGAATAAAGAAAATAAATGCAAACAGAAATATAAAATTAAAAAAAAAAACAATAATTAAATCGGCCACCCAAAATATTTCATATACGAGTATAGTTTTTCTTTCTTTTGGCATACGCCTACCACAGCACACAACAGCCGAGAGAATAAACTCCATTTCGATTGAGTTCCATTTTCCCATTTGCCCCCAACACTTATTCGTGTTGACTTTTGGCTTTCGCTTGTGTGCTTCAGTTATGCTTTTCTTTTTTTTTTTTTTTTTTGTTTCTTTTTCTGTTTTTTTTTTGGTCCAATTTATGACGATTGTGAATTTTGATTTTTCTCTTTTGTTATGTTTTCCGAGAGTTTACCAGCGTTTTTTCTTTCATTCATTGCTGACAACCACAATAAAATCATATGCTGTCATTTCATATTTTATATACATTTTAACACGCACACAAAAGCAATCCACCGACTGCCGTCCTTTCATTCATCCATCAGATGATATAAATGTAGGAACCCAACGACAGACAGACAGACATACAGACAGACGGACACGGGGCAAACACAAGCAGTTGAACAGATAAATGGACAGATAGTAGTAGTAGTATGTGTATGGTGCAGACACACGCCGCATTTATCTGAAGTTGTCGTCATCATACAGTTTCGTGTCGTGTCGTGTTGAGTTGTGTCTAAAATTGAATCTCGAACCAAAATGTTTATGTTCATTTAACTTAGTCAATGTGCGTGCTCCATTGAGAATTCTATAAAGCATTCCATGTTAACAGCATCATCATCATCATCATCGTCATCATTGAAATACTATGTTCATACAAGAAATCTGGTCAATAATTAGTCTATGCCAGTGATCGTCGTCGGTATGCGGCGACAAAGTTATCAATTGTCCATATAAACTCCATAAAGTGTCAAAATATTTTCTTCAAAAATTTTCACCAATTTATCTTCACATTCTATTCTATTCTATAATATCTAATACTTATATTTTATTATACAAATACTATATGCTACATAGTATAGAATCCATTTTAAAGTCTCAAATGTTCCCTTTACATGAATATAACTTTTGGGAATCATTTGATTGTTAAATGATGAGTTTTTAAAAGTCGTGAGTGCTTTCTAGTAATTTGTTAATGATAAGTCGAGGAAGTGGAAATATTTAAATTTACATAAAGAATCATTTTACCTAAAAATAAAGTATTTCTTCATTTATCTAGAGAATTCATTGATGACATGAAAGAACGAAGAACAAACATTTGACTTTGCTACTCTTTTTCTTACAAAAATCATATGTAACAAAAGTTTTTTTTTTTTTTTAATAATTTTTAATAAAAAGAAGAAAGAGTTAAAAGTCATTGATGCTAAAAATCCTTTTCAACTTGATCTTCTTACTTTTGTCCTATCCTCACACTCTTCGTTGAATGTTACAATTAACAAAAAACATTGTGACAGATGACAATAAAAAACAAGGAAGCAAGAAAGGAAGTGAGGCAGACACAACAATGAAACAAGAGCTTTTGATAAAGGGTAGCAAGTAGTAGGCTGGGAGAGGTGGTCTTTGTCGTACACAATCTGTGTCACATGTGAACCAGTAAATGAATAAACATTTTCCTTTTTTTTTCCCACTCATTTCAATATTTTTTCACTTTTAATTTCTGTTTTTGTTTTGCTGTTCTTGTAAGCTCTTCTTCTCCCTTAGTTGTTGGTGCATATGTTTTTTTTTAATGGGTGTAGTAGTAGTACTACAACATTTGATTACAATTCTATGCGTGTATTTTTATATTTTCCCCCATCTGTTGACTGCTAATTAAAAGTTCAATGCGGAACCAAGAGCAAAAACTGAATTGAAATCTGAATCAGAATCAGAATGAGCATCAGCGACTTTTGTTGCTACGGCAACGTCAAAGATAAAAGGGCATTGCAAATTATTTTCAATACAAAATGACATTGAACGAATCACAAACAGTCAAACAGATCGACAGACAAATAGACAGTCAGACAGACAGACAGACAAACAAAAAGGAAACTTTTTATTGAGCAAAAAGTGAGAATACAAAGAAAACACAACACACAAATGCGCAAATACGTATGATACAATCACAAATACTCAAGTACGAATTCTCTTCACAGAATGAACTCTCAACAACTCATCCCAACGTCCCAACTCATTTACTAAGTTTATTATTGGGATTCCACCATGACTTTACCATATCATATCATTTTTTTATAATGCATTCAATTCTGTTTGTATTGCAAATCAGTTTTTAATTATTTAATTAATTGCGCAATGATGCGATTGATACTTGTATGTAGTATGAAGGACAATGGCCTTGCCAACCGCTTATGCTGCTGCTGATGCTGATGATGCTGCTAAATGGATGTGGATAATAATACTACTACATAATAATAAAATATAATACGATTGTATATTGACCAAGCATATCTCGAACACATCGATAGTATGTATTTATATCTGTGTGAGTGTGAAAGAGAGAAAATGTTTGTGTGAAAAATAATGTCATATGCGGTTGTAATTCATTTGTCATTTACAATATTCAAACTGCAAACTGCAAACTGCATATGAAATTCTTATCAGAGAAGCATATTTTTGTAAATTTAATTAAATATTTTCATTTTCTTTTTTTTACTGATTCCATCATAATTTATATACATATATTGTATTTATTGTATATTTATATTTTAATGTCATTATAAATGTTTTAATGTTTGAAGAATTTAAATTAAGAATCATGTATTATGTGATTGAGTGACAAAAGATTAGATTTAATATTTGAAAGTGTTAATAGTATTCTTCATTAGGAATATTCTCCTTCCTTAAAATTGAATTAAATTTATACAGATTCAATACTAGTAATTTTATGGATTTGAAATATCAATGAATTTAAATAAAGAATGCTGTGATAGATGATTATTGTATGACATAAGATTAGATGTAACCTTTCAAAGTGTTGAAATAGTTCAAACGAATATTTATTCATATTCACCTTCATAAGGAAAATTGACTCTTAACATTTACTTCAACACTTATGACAACAAGACAATGTCTACACTACAATACTACAAGTTATCGTCATTATCATTAACAACATCATCAATACACAGCGTGTGCAAACCGCCTTCGCTCATTAAATCAATTTCAACATCGATCGATCGATTGAATGAATGAAGAATGAACGTAGTATGTACATACGAGTATATAGTATAATATATGAACGAATCATTTATCTCGTCATGGTATTATCCATTCAAACCATTCCGAGGCAATCGTGCATCGTTAACACGCTAATAAGCTCATTACAAAGACAAAGCCTCAAAACTTGGCCTATAATCGACGACATCAATGTTCGCATTCCAAACTCTCTGATATCTGTATATTTGTACATACAACATTACGTTTGTGTGTGAGTATCTGTTTGTATGTGAATGTGTGCTAATCAACTGAGACATTGGTAAGTAAGGGAGTGTGTACAAGTACTGGAGATACACTTGAATGCTTTAATTCAAACTTAGTACGTTTAGTTATCTCACATAGCTTCACATGGTTGCATATGTTTTGTCAATGGGTGTAACCATGTGGAAATTTCTGTTTGATTCTCATTAGTAATGGCCTAAAGCACTCACTCAGTCGTCTATCATTTGACACAAACGCCAACATCAAAAGGTGTGACACCAAATATCAAAGTGTGCTAAGGTAATCAATATGGTTTGACTAACCAATAGATCAATCGTCCGACCACCCAAAAACAGAAATTGATTATCGAACTCATATATCTTTCTTTCAACTCATCTCATCGCAAACTGAAAACGAAAATTGATCGCTGAACATTATTTAACATTTATTACAAAAAAAAAAAAAAAGAGGAAAAATAAAATTAAAAATTGATTTAAATTTGCAACTGTCAATAACGAGCGACGATGAGAGCGATACCATCGATGGCGGACTAACGAGCGAACCAAACAAACAAGTGCAGGTGGAGCACTGAGCCGTCAAATAATGCGAGGAGGATTGTAGGTTCCCAAGCAATGGAAACTTGTTTCCTGCATGACACTTACAAGAGTTCAGCCAAATCAAATTAACGAACAAGAAACATGAAGAAGTTGAAAGAAACACAAGGCAAGCATCACTAGAATTGTTGTTAGTGGATTTGACGCTGAAGTTGTTCCATGAAGACGATGCAACCTTAGCATGGAGGCAAAGGCACTTCGATTGGTGTCGTGCAATATTCGAAGTTGAATCAGAGAGAATGATGTCGACAGCAAATTGTTGAAGCAATAAGTTCTCATGCAATATTGAATAAAACGCCGCGTAATCGTTAAAACAAATCAATGGAACAAATGTTAATGTTAGGAGAAATGCATTGAGAGAAATTAAGGATTAATTGATCTGGAACTGCACTACTATCTATGGATTGTCTTGAGCAGTAAATGATGTTAGAACCTATTCACTTTCTCTGTCATTTACTACTATGTATGTCTGAATGTATGTATGGTAAGTATATAACACTTATAATGTATCTTTTCGACGATTTGTGGTCTTGGTAACTTCCAACAAGAAGAAGAACTGCACTCAATATGAAAGAATTTGTGGAAGTAAGTAGAAATAGGAACAGAAGCGGCTTAAAAAACTTGCAAACATAAATAATTTTTAAGTGTAAGGCGTGTGAGGTGTGTGAGGCTTGCAACGTCAGCGGCATGAATCACAGACATAGTGAACGCTCAGACAGACTTTCAGACAGACATAGAACTCCCTCCATAAAAGTGAGTACTGGGGCAGAGTCAAGTGAGAACTTCACTGAAAACATGTTAAAGCCATTCAAAGATTTATTTCGAACTCAAGTATCAAGTGGCAGCAACAGCAAGAAGGAGTGAAACGCAACTCAAGTTGAGTGTAGCACAAGCAAAAGTCAAGCGTAGCAGGCGCGAACATTGCAAGGATAAAAGCAAAGCAAAGTAATGCCACACGAAAGGAGTAAAGTTTGTTTTTTTTTCTCGCATTTCATCTCGTCTTATGTTGTTTTGTTGCTTTTATTTTAATTTTCACTTTTTTCGTCTTCAGTTTCTGTTCTGTTGTGTTGTGTTGTGTTGTGTTATTGTAAGATTTCGCAGCCGAGTCAAGTTTAGTTGCACGTTGTTGAATATTTTTGAAATAAAAAGAAGTTCCATTTGCCACAGAGAAGGAACAGGATGCTGGCAGCAACAACAACAACACAACGATAGAATGGATTTCTTTTTACTACCTGCATACATACATTGCCTTTTGTCGCAATGAATACATGTTTGTTCTACTTCCGCTCTTCCACCTTGGCCTCTGCCTCTGCCGATATTATGGAACCACCAACAAAATACAACTCAAATCGTATTGTGCCTCGTTATGGAAAAATTGAAAAAAAAAAACAAAGCAAAGGATTTCTATAGTCTGGAAAATACCAAGTTGAAAATGAAGATTATTATACCATACACAGAGATACACACACGGGAAATCTTAACTTCATAATTTAAACACACACCCAAACATACAGACATGGATACACTGACACTAAGTACATAAAATCCATGAGAAAAGTACCAAAAAAACACACAAAAAATGTGTTAAAAAGAACGAGTTAAGTTCGCGTTAACGAACTTAAATAGAACAATGAAGAACACACTAAGAAGTTGCAAGGAGCCCATCCTCATCCTCATTCATATGCACATCCACATCCACATCTTCATCTTATTCCTTACCAAAAGTGGCAGCACAGAAAACTGCCAAAAAGTCAAAAGATAAAATGGTGCATAAAAAACGTGTATAAGATCACACAAAAAAAAAACAAATAAACCAAAGAAAATGAACAGTAAGAAATTGAAAGATGAGCGAAAGTTAGATATTTGCTTTAGGGAAATATTGTATTTCCTCTTGTGAAGGCATATTTTAAATTAGTTAAAGGAAAGACCTCTAAATAGAGAAGAAATTGAAAAATGCAATCGATTGACATAGAAAAGTGTCAAAATTAACTTTAGCTTTTTTATTCAAAGTTCCTACAATTAATTTTATAATACTAAAAAAGAAAAGAATTGATTGATTGACATTATTTGTAATTTAAATAAGAATCCTTTGTTTTTTTTTTTTAATTTAAAAACAAAATGTTAATTTGCTTCTGTGCTTTTTGACCTAACTGAACATTTTTGAGTTCACAATTCCCTATCTCATGAGATTATTGAGTCGTTCGACTACATAAGTTTAAGAACTGCTACTCTAATCGAAGAAATTTCATTGGAAAAATGCAATTAAATGATATAGTAAAGTATCAAAATGAACTATATTCTTTTTTGTGAAATTAAATTTAAAAAAAAAAAAAAAAACATGAGTTGTGTATTTTAAATGGAAATATCTTTATATTATTGAGGCAATAGAACTACAATGCAATTGGTTATTTAAAGAAACTAAGCAGATACTTAGACAACTAAGAACTAATGCTCTTAACTTAAAGCAAATCCGCAACCAAGTAAAGCAACATACTTATAGAATACAGATAGAAAGATAGAGATGGAAAGGATAAGAGATCAGAGAGAAAGGAACTTAATGACAAACTTAGTAGCTTTGAGAGGGTAATAGAGATGGGATGTGATGAGAAGGAATGTGATGAGATGAGATGAGATAGGATAGGATAGGTTGAGAGTCTTGCTGTCATTCACATGATAGCGTGCAAATATATTGAGTGCTTAACCCTCCACTGCTCAAGCCCAGCTGCTTCCTGCCTGCGACATCTTCTAATGCTGCTGCTGGCTCTGATGCTTGTGCTGCTGTTGTAATCATTCGCGTGCGCTATAAAGCAGACATTGTAGAGTTAAAGAAAAGAAAAAAGGATGAAAAGCATTGGCTAAAGCAGGCATCAACAAAGTACATACTACTACGACATGCATATGTATGTAGGATCTATGTACAAAGTAAAACTAACTACAGCAGCAGTAAGCAGATACGCTTAGACAAAGCACAAGGCGAAACAAATACTATACTGAAAGAAAGCAAGCCAGACAGACAGATAGATAGACAAATAGACATGAGGATAGACATTCAAACAGAAGTGATGGTGAAATAAACATAAAACAGCTGCTTTTTTCTAAGAGTTACACTTTTTCTTTCTGACTTGAATTGCATCTCACATTCTCTCTAATATATACATACTCAGTGCTATGCTTGTTTTTTTTTTTTTTTTTGTCTCTGCATCCTGATAATAATGTCTGCGTTTCCTGTTTCCGCCAGCGGCATTCTTTTCCTTTATTTCATGTTCTTCTTTCATTTCATAGAATAAGCCGCTTTACAAAGCTTCCTCAAACCCATCTAATTTTATAAAAGGAATTGAAAATAAAAATAAAAAAAATTGAAAAACAACAAAAAAATTCCTAAGGATTTGCCTATATTTTATGCTCATATGTAGTAAGTACTAAAATGACATTATTTTGCTTTTTACTTGCTCATTCAATCGTGCGATTAGCTTGAACCTCCCAATTGGATTCCCATCTTATCTTATCTCATCTCATCGTATCTCAATCTAGTATTTATTTGCCTGTATGTCTGTTTCTCTGCATTTATGTAAATCCAATTTGGTATTTCAATCGCTTTATTAAGTATATACAAGTTACTACTTGTAAGTATATTTGACTGACTGTCTAATGACATCTAAATATAAATGTGCCTTCAAGTGAATATTCTGACGTATTTGGTTCTTTTTATAACATTCAAGGTAAAATAATTTTCTTGGCATCTCTCATACTTGGTATAAATGAAATTGTCTGGTTTTGAATGAGATAATTTTAGTTCAATTTTCTTAGAATTTTTTTTGCAAATTTCATTTGTAAATTATCAATAAAAATTGTATAACAAGAATGTCAAATGAGTTGACATTATCCTAGAAAGAAATTCCATTGGAAACAAGGACAATAAAAATAAAAGAAAAAATAAAATACATGTATTTATATAAGAAATTCATATACGAATATTGTCACCTACACAGACATCAGCTGAAAAAATTATGCGCATCGAGTGTAATCCACGTGTGCGAAGTTCATAGATATATAGAAATATATATATATATTTGGACTAAATATCCTTTTATAAATGCGTTCAAAGTAGCTCACACACGAACAAAAACAACAACAACAAGTTGCTATTGCCGACGGTGAAAGAGTCAGTGAGTCAGTGAGTGAGTGAGTCCTTCCTATCCTTTGATGCTAGAAGAAGTTCTACAACAATTTCCGTTGCTAATCCAATTTTAGTGTTCACCAAATGTTGTCGTTATTGTTATTGTTGATGATGATGATGTTTAGTTGCAGCAGCAGCAGCAATAGAGTAGAAATCCTTATGCGGCAAATCAAAGATACTCTTTACCAGGTGCATGTACACCGCGTGATTTAGAAGCGTACGCGATTGCAGCACACGAATGAATATCCTTCAAAGTTCGTTTGTTTTTTTTTTCGATTTGTTATTTCTTTCTTTTCTCTTTTTTTCTGAGTTTAGTAAGTCTTCTTATGGAAACAGAGTGATATTCTTACACACTAAAAAATCGAATAAAACTTTCTGTCGCGATTTCAATTTTTGTTTTTTCTTGTTTTTTTTTTTCTGTGCAATTTTTCTTTTAAATATTTTTTTTTTTTTTTTCAACTTTTACCGTCAAGCACACAACTTTCTATGAATGGAAAAACTTTCACGGATTTTTATATCATTTCACTTTTTAAGAATAGAATTTTTTTTTTTATTATTATTTTTTATTTTCATATCTTTATTTTTCTTTTATTAGAATTGATTCTGAATAAGAATTTCTTTTTTTTTTGTTTTGCTTGTGGCTTTCTTTCTTATTTGATTCACTCTATTATCCTTTTTATAATTTAATTTGTCTGAAATTTTTCATTTTTTTATTGTTTGATTTTATTTTTTTTTTTTTAATTTCCTTCAAAGCGTTTTTCGTTGTTTCCGGTTCCGGTCGTTGCTATTGTTATTGTTTGGTCTGCTTAGATTTTGTTCCTTTTGTTTTGTAGTCTTTGTTTCTTTCAAAAAGGGCTAAAAGCGTCGCGTCGCTAAAGGATCAAGTTTGATGCCTTAACAGCATTAAGAATGGTGAAAAGAAAGCACCAATAATAAAAGCAAAACCAAACCAATTTTAATCAAATTTTATATATTTATGAATTTTTAATGACACACAAAAAAATATTGTAAATTTTTTGGATTTATGATTTTATGCACATTTATTTTCAAATTGCAAAAAATTGTTATTTATTGTTTAGTTTTTTATAATTTTTTTAAAATTTGTTTTTCACTTTTATTTATTGAATTATTTATTAATTTCATAAACACATTTCTAACACATAAAACTTACATTTTGAACTCTTCTATTTTCTGATTGGAAATCAAAAAACCGTTAGTGCACTGTATGTAATTAACCGTCAGTCGCTTGCTTAATAATCCGTTAACAAACGTCTTGGCGTCTTGGCAAGAAAGTCATATTTGATTTTCCAATCCAAAGTTCGTATTATCATGAAAAAATATGTAAGAAAAATTCACTCAAACATGTTGTTGATTAAAGGGCCAACTGAAGTTTGATTGCAACTTGAGTGAAAATTCGTGTTTGGTGGTGTTTGATAAGGTTTGAGAGTCATGTTCGATGTGTTTGAACTGCTTGAAGTTCGTGGTGAATATTAGGAAGTATGAGGCGAATATATGAAATGTTTGAGACAACTTGTTTGTGGATGTTTCAAGGGAAGTCGGGAATGCCTTCATACTAAGGCGCGCAATTTTGAAATTCAAAAACCGGTTGTAAGAAAAAATCTTCAATTTGTACTTGGCACACTTGGCACAATAGAAAATATCCATGAATTAAGTGTGATTACAAATTTACAAATATTGTACAATAGATCATGTTATTGAATAGGTTATGTTCGAGCTCTCCAAAAAGTCTGATGATCCATTGCTCCATTGTGTTAGTTTTGAAAAATGTTTTTTAGAAGAAGTAATCAAGAAGTGCAGTGCAACCGCATAAGATTTGTTAGATGCCTTCTATTTCTTTTCCAACTTGACGCTGAAGTTCTGGAGTTCGGATGGCTGCCTTGTTTAGGATTGAAACGGAGCCATTTTAGCGGAGACGGAAGTGGATGGGAAAGTTTAACAAACAACAATTTTGTAGCTTTGCCACCTCCGCCCGCTAACCGCTTTCTTTGATGCGTTTCGCAGATAAGTCAGACGGTAAAAACTTCGTATATTGCAGAGGCGTAAGCAGAGGCGAAGTAACGGTTTCTTGCAGATGCGAGGTTCCATTACAACACTAGTCTTGGTTAGAAGTTAGGCAAGAGTACCATGGAGAATTTAAAGCAAGCCTACCACTGTAAGCCTGACAACTCCTGTGTGTTTGCTAGAATGATATCTTGAGATCAAGTTTTCTATAAAAACATTTTTATGTAAACTAAGTAATCTTCTATTTTAAAATCAAAAAAGTCATTGAATTTTATTTCTTCAAACAAAAACTTATATTTAATTTTATAAATAATTTATATTATGGCAACAGAAAAGGACAAATTTGAAGACCCAAACGAAAGAGGTGATGGCTCTAATATAATGTGTCAATCAAATCCACATGCAACCTCTAAATCCATAAATTTGGAGAAAGAAAACTTCAAAGTGGAACAAGAAACAAATAAAAACAGGGATACTTTTGGTAATATTATTCATACAGATAAGAAGAACTCGTATACTACTTTAAAGCGAACACGCTCAGAAGAATTTCTCGGTAGTTGTTGTGATTCTGATTATTCAGAGGAAGTGCATCCACTTTCGGCAAGTCTATCGAATCTAACAGTGATTGGTAATAATAAGGCAGCAAAAAGGAAATCAAAAAAGGGTAAAAAGATAACAAAAGCTGCCAAGAAGTCCAATACACACATCATCCTTATACCAGTTGAATCGGAGATATCCATTTCCGCATTTTGGCGACCGCCATTGCGTCATCGTATGTGGCATGTGGCGGCTGATTTTGGTCATTTTTTACTCCGAATATGTTATTGGATTTGCCAAAATTGTATTTGTGTCCTGATCTGTCTATGGATAATGTATTTATTAGTCGGCAGCTATATTAATCAAAGTCAGTTCAAAAGGAATTAATGAATGCGTTATAAAAAGAAAAAAGAAATTTGGGTTGGGTGGTATGACGTTGGCGTTGGCGTTAATAGGCTTAAATCAGAATCACATAGAAATCACTTAAAAATGTATTTGT
The DNA here is from genome assembly GCA_035041805.1 of Amiota mariae. Lineage (NCBI taxonomy): Eukaryota > Metazoa > Arthropoda > Insecta > Diptera > Drosophilidae > Amiota > Amiota mariae. The sequence goes on along the minus strand of JAWNKV010000370.1, from coordinate 16,849,662 downwards.
CACTGCAAACGAAATTAAATAAATTTTATTGATTTAAATATTTTATTTGCTTTACACATACACAATAGTTGTTTATTTATGTGCAATAGTATATAAGCATAGACATATGAGGTATAGACAATCATATATAAAGCACCAATATCTATCAATGCATTTGGAAATTATTACTTTATTACTCCACAAAGAGTTGATTTGTATCTAAATGCGTCTCTTTAGAAATATTTTAGTATTTAATACCCCTCGCTCATTAGGCGTTTTGCATTTGACTTATTATTTGTTGATATGCATTTCTCTATACTATAATGGACAAACACAAATTCAATATTTGAGAAAAAAAAAATTCAGTTAAGTCGCCTATAAAATGTACTTTTTTTAAAAATTACACAAGAAAAAATTATTTGGATTAAATGATAAATTCTAATACAAAAAAAAAAAAAAAAAAAACATGCTTAAAATAAATTAACTTTGTCTATGCCAAAGGTGTAATACTCTTCACGCCCCTACTATTAGTCCGAGGGTCTTATATTGTCCAAATTTAAGTTCCATAGTACAAAAAACAAGTTTTTTCTCATAAGAACAAGATTTTTAATTTGGGTTTGTATGGGATGTGCCCCTCCTAGTGGTCCGATTCACCTGATTTCGACAAATGTGCTGCAAATGGTGTCTTTCAAACTAATATTCTATTTTTGTTTTTAAATATAAAATATTTAATTGAAAGACCAAATATGTGTGTAAAATGGTAAAAAGTTAGAAACAAAATAGTATCCATGCATACCCTACACAAATTGTATATGTTAAGCTCTTTTCCCATTTGAAAAATAATCGCATTAAATGTTTCTATTTCGGTTTCTTGGTATCAGGTTGATACAATTGAGTCTCAATTTGTATGCAAAGACCAGGTACGAGTCATATGTCAACAGATAATATTTGTGTTGTGTTTTATTCCGACAATAAAAAATAAAATAAAAATCTGTTACAGTAAAAAATTCCTATTGCCAGTTGCTGTTGCTCAGCCACAATAATGACTTTCTCTTTCTCTCTAAATAATATAATTCATCAATAACATATTGATATTTTTCAATATTCAAGATGTTTTAATTCTTATATTAACCTAACCTAACTAACAATCAAATTTAATTCATAAGTATAGTACATAGTATAGACACGTTTATTGTATTTCATTATGCATTTAGATTCATTCACACACAATCAATGATAAAATTATTGATTGAAATTTTATTAAATTTTGATATTATTATTATTATTATTTTCACTTGAAAGCATATCGCACAACAAAATCCCTGAGCATAATTAATACGCTATTGTTACTGCAATGAAAGCAGCAATTCAATTGACCACACACGCACAATATACAACTACTGATATTGTATATAGATACTTTTACATGCACTACTGCTATATATGGTTCTCGTATTATGTATATATTATCTACAATACTTGCAGAGAAACATAAATAATATTTGACAAAAATTAGTGGAGACAAATGTGTGAATTGTTTTATGATGATATTTAGTGTCAAATGCCAACACTTTAACAGAATTTGTTGTCAAATAAATAATCCACTAGTACGAGTAGTTCAGTCATTGAGAATCATCATTGTGTGAATTGTAGGAATAAAATTTAGTGAGTTCATGGGCGGGGCGAGTTATTGGATTGGTTGATTGTACTTACTATAACATAAGTATATTTTGCCTCAATTTTTGTTATTTATTTTTTGTATATTTTGCACGCTCAAACAATTAAAACAATTTTTGCAATTATCATTAAATGCGGCGCCGCATTTAACTTGTAATGAGTGAGCAAGCGTGCCAAATCGGATATGTGTCGATGTGAGCTTACGGCGCGTACTTCCTGCTTAAGCGTCCTGCTTGCCAACTTACTTCTTGGCAACCCTATGTCCTTGCATTGTTTGTCGCTCGTTTGTCGATAAATTCAATTTTAAAGTTGTATACCAAAATTTTTGTTGAATCCTGCCTTAGCTAAGCCGCTTATAGGCGTCGCGCCTAATAGTGGGCAATGATTTTCTATGTTCTTGATTTTTTTTTTTTTTTTTTTGTATTTCGTGATAGCCGCCATTAGTTTTTTCCGTTTTCGCATTTTCAGTTTGGTTTTCAGGTTCAGGCGCAAGTCCGGTGCTTGTTTCGACGATTTAATTTCATGGATCTGTGGTCTCAGATACAAATGTATCAACATGCCACAGAAGAAGGAGTTAATGATGGCATACAATAACTACTAACATACAACTACCACTACTACTGCTGCTAGATTGGTGCAGTGTTTAAGTGCTAAATAGTTGACTGAATTATTGTATTTCGCACTCTTACATAGATACTCTCACTGTCAGTGTGCATATGTATTGTATGTAGATGGATAGATAGATAGATAAATATACCCACAGATACATTTGCAAATAAATGAAGTGAAGCGTAGATATGAACATTACCGGCCTTTGCTTGCCTGCCTGCCTGCCAGAAAAGTTTAACTGACCGACCAACTGACTGACTGACTGACTAACCGAATGAATGTATGATCGACTAACTAACTGACTGACTGACTTTATTCGTTTTCATTTCAGCTTGGAGTAGTCAGTCGATGCAACTTGCCTCGGTCAATGTATTGCAATTGCATTTCATGTAGTCACTCTTGTTGCTGTTGCTATTATCCAAACATAATGAAAACTTTTCGATCGAATGCATTTTGCTGCTTTATTCCTTATTGTTGTATATGCTGTTGTTTTGTTAATTGTTCACATGGCCGGTCCCGGAATTTGCTGTATCGCTGTACGGTGCAGAATAAAAACAGCAACAGGAAAAAAAAGATATATACAATAAAAAATTCTTCGTCGTAGGATTTACGTCGAGTGAATTTAAAAAGTTTAATTTTCGAAAGCGCGAGAAAAAAATATACACAAATAAAATCATATTGTACACTCACAGATACACACAATCACACAAATACTACATATATCTGTATGTATGTATGTATGTACATCTATCTGTTTAAGATACAGTTCATTGCACAATATGATTATGTTATTATTATTATTATTATTAAGCTTAATATTATTTTTTTATCATTAAAACAAAATTACTTCAATTTATTCAAAAATTCCTGAATTGTTATGAATAAAAGAAGAGAAATTTATTACATGTTTCTATTTTATCTTTATACAAAATATAATATATAAGATTCAATATTAAAACTTTCTTTAGTAACTCATATTATTATCCCATTTTACATATATCACTTCGATACATTGGTCTTCCTTTTCTTGGTCTAGTCTCAATGTGTGGAACTGTTGTCACCAACAAAAATGCAATGACCACAAACAGTAGACGAAAATCCATCCTCAATTTCTTATTTCATACTGAAGACATATTCAAAAATTCATGACTATATATACTCACACTAAGAATCTAAGTTATTTTGCATCACTAAATACCTTAAAAAATTTCAATTTATTTCGTTCATTCCAATCAATTTTTTTTTTTTTTTTATTCTTATAATTTTGATTAGCTTTGTGAATATCATTTTGAAAATATTATTTTTTTATACTGAGTGTAATTGTAGAAATTATCTGTACTCTTCTTTGAGTTTCTATATAAATTTGTCTCTCAGTTTTAAAGAAAATGCCGACAAATGATAAAGAATATGCAAAATTTAAAAAGATATCAACAATCTTCTATATTTAATTGTACTATTTTTAAAAATTGGAACTACATATGTCTGTGTGTCTGTTCCTTATGGACTCTGAAACCACTTTACCGATTTTGATGAATTTTTCAAGGAAACTCCAGCATAGTTTGAAGAGAGTTTGAGTAAATTTTAATGTTGGCGGTATACAGTTATGACAGAAACAATGACTACAAAAATCATGTACTAGCAGCACGTAGGATGCGCTTGTTAATTATAAAACATGAGTTCTTGTGTGGAAAGTGTTTGCATTTTAAATGTTTTAGAGGGAGTATTATTTAGACGATTGTATTATGTGTATATCTTTATATATTCATAAAAACAAACTTACTTAAATTTATTTAACTATTATAATTAATAAAATTCTTGAATTATTATACATAGTAGAATAAAAATGTATTACATGTTTATATTTTATCTTTTTATATATTTTTAAAAATATAATATAGAAGATTCAATATTAAAACTTTCTTTAGTAACTCATATTTTTATCCCAGTTTACAATATTCATTTCGATACATTGGTCCTGGCTCTCTTGGAGTAGCCTCAATGTGTAGAACTGTTGTCGACAACAAAACTGCAATGACCACAAACAGTAGACGAAAACACATCCTCAATTTCGTATTTCAAACTGAATAAATATTCATAAATTCATGACTATATATACATTAAGAATCCAAGGTACACACACCTTTCTTGTATGACTAACTACCTTGGAAAATTTCAATTTATTTCGTTCATTCTAATTTTTTTTTTTTTTTTTTTTTTTTATTCTTATAAATTTAATTAGTTTTGCGAATATCATTTTGCAAATACTATGTTTCTTATACTGAGTGTAATTATAGAAATTAGCTATACTCTTCTTTAAGTTTCTATATAAACTTGTCTCTCAGTATTTGATCTTTCGCCATGATGATTTCTTACTGTCATAATCCTAGATTTAAGATTTAATGTTGGCGGCATACAGATATGACAGAAGAAATGTGTACAAAAATCATGTACTAACATCACGTTGGGTGCGCTAGTTAGTCATAAAACATGAGTTCTTGTGTGGAAAGTGTTTGAATTTTATATGTTTTAGAAGGAGTATTATTTAGCCCATTGTATTATGTGTGAATCTTTATATATTCATAAAAACAAACTTTCTTAAATTTATTCAACTATTATCACTAATAAAATTCTTAATTTTTTTTTTTTTATCTTTATATTAAAAAAAAAAACATAATATATTGTAGATTGCTGATTAAAACTTTATTTATTAACACATATTTTTATCCTTTACAATATAGACTCGTATAATATTGTGACGCTTTTTTGGCTTTGGCCTCAATGCAAGAGGCTGTAACCAAGAAAATGACAGTGACCACTAACAGAATACGAAAATCCATTAAAAAGGATATAATATTTTAATTAAAACTTTGTAAATTTTTATGCATTCATCAGTCCAAATGGTGGAGCAAGATCTCTTGGTTTGGCTTCATTGTGTGGAGCTGTTGTCACCAACAAAACTGCAATGACCACAAACAGTAGACGAAAATCCATCCTCAATTTCTTATTTCAAACTGAATAAATCTTCATTAATTCATGACTATATACACTAAGAATCCAAGGTACACACACATATCTTGCATGACTAAATACCTATGAAAATTTTAATTTTTTTCGTTTATTGCAAGTTGTTTTTGTTTATAATATTAAAAATTATTAATTAGTTTTGCGAATATTCTTATATATTTTTCATACTTATGGTAATTATAGAAATTAGCTATACCCTTCTTTGAGTTTCTTTATAAATCTGTTTCCCAGTATTTCCCCTTTCGTCATATGGGCCAAGACTTCTTTTTCTGTCCAGTTTCCCCGAGTATTTAGAAAAAAAAATCCATTATCAACCTTTATATAAGAAAGGGTGTTTTTTTTTTTTAGTTATGAAACTTTAAAATAAAACACAGACTAATGTTTTTAATTGCTATGACTTTGGCTTTATTCGCAAGAGAATTCTTTGTCATTCTTATTTGAATATGATTTCGAGAATATGGCCACCTCGGCTAGCTCGTAGGAAGTACAATTTTAGATTCCGTTTTGCAGCAATGGATGCTGCCTGTGGCTTATCTGCGTAGACCAGAGAATTCACATAGCCCCACAAAACAAAGTCCAGCATTGTTAAATCGCTGGATTTTGGAGGCCAATTCAAGGGACCATTATTCGTTCACCGAACGTTTTTTTTCAATAAATCAATTGTGGCACGCAATGTGTTGCATGTTGCACCGTCTTGTTGAAACCAGAGCTCCTCCACAATAAGGGCGTTCAATTGTGATATAAAAATGTCAGTGATCATGGCCCTGTAGTGGTCACCATAAAATGTAACGTTCCGGCTGGCATCCGTTTTTGATTGCACCGGCACATAAAACACACCAAACTTAATTTTTTCTCTTCTTCTCTTCACTCCAAATGTGGCAGTATTGCTTACTGACGTATCGATTCAACCGAAAATTAGCAAAAAATCAATATTTTCCTGTGAAATTCGGTATCAGCAGCAACTTTGTTTTGAACCCATTCACCAAATGTACGTCATGCCAAGTGATCATGGGGCTTCAATTCTTGCACGAGTTGAATATTGTAAGCCCTCAAACCCAAAAACTTTCATAAAGTGGATGGACACAGCTCAGATTATTGAGCACGATTCGGAATAGACTCATTTGGGTCTTCCTCGATACTACACTCTATATCAGCAATAGCTTTTTCGGTACGCACTGTACGACAAGAACGCGATGAGTTTCTCGAACTGAACCATGTTTTTTGTAAAAAACCTGCACAATCTACAGGCGTTGGTCAGGTGTCAGTGTCAGTTTATTTATTATGAAATGGCAACCTAAATTAAACATAAAACAAGTAAAAAATTTATTGCAAAACTTAAATTTGTATACCTCTAAAAAAACCACCCGGTATAAGTGTATAAATTTAAATTAATTAGACCCATATAACCCTCTGGATAAAATTCTACTAAAGGAATGTTTTGTATGGAAAATTAATCATTGTATAAGTATAAAATCATCTAAGGAATAGGACTAATACACATATCACTTTTCTTTGAAATGTGTATTTCTTTGATCAATTTTCGATCAAATAAATACTAATTTCGAAAGAAATGGAGCTCATCATACAAAGAAATTAGACAAATATGAATAAAGATATCAATATTTATCTTGATTTTTAAGAAAAGATGAAAATACTCAAAATATGATAAAATCTCATCACATCAATTTGTAAAAGATACTCTATTGAGTTATGAAGATGATGATCTGTATCTAGATAGTACAGTGAGACCGTTGATGATGAGAAGCACAAAAAAGAAAGAAAAGAATAAAAAAAAAAATACAATTCTATATAAAAGAATTATAACTTATGACACCATAAAGGTTATTATGACTTAAGCCAGAACGAATTGTATTATGTGTATGTATCTTTATATTCACAAAATCTGTATATCATCTACCTGCTACCTGCGTCAAATGCAATACCAATGTATTGTAATGTAGTCAAAAACAAAGAAAGAAAAGATACCACAAGAATTAAAAAAAAAAAAAAAGAAGAAATAAAATCTGGTAAACAAATGAATCGAATGAATTTCAAAAGCAACAAAGATTTGTAAACAGTCTTAGAGATTTACGCTTTGAGTGGCGACCTCACACACTATTGTTGAGGACCATACTACACATTTAAAAGGAGTGTATGTTAACCGGCTCCAATGATTTGTTTTGAAATTCCTTTATTTTGATAACAAAATAGGTTCAACATTTCATTAAGAAGCTGAAGATGAACCTAAAGAAGCTACCCCAAGAAACACGTGTGGCGACATTTGTTCAATGATTACAGATTACTTTTATCACCTGTTGGCGCGACAAACACTCTTAACTAACCAACCAACCAACCGACACAAAATTAACTAATGTACCATAATTTGTAAGCAGTTATCCTTAATATTTGTTTCTACTGTTTAATATATTTCAATCCCATTTCTCTTCATCTATCCATGAGTATCTATTGTGCCACAAGAGTTAATGCGGCATGCAACCATAAACGAACGCAACAATTAAGATTTAGATACGCACGAATTGTAAAAAGGTCAAAATGTCTGGAATCAGACCGACACAGACAAAATTACTGCATCCAGTAAATCCATTCATGTGTAAGGGAAATGATCACGCAAGGAACAAACAAAAAAAAAGAATCGAAATCTATGTGTCTCATTAAAGTTCTACATAGTTTTTATTTGCTTAAAATAAATTAATAAAAAATTTTACAAAAAATAAACTAACAAAAGACAGAAGAACTTAATTTCGAACGAATATTTTAAGGTAATAAAACATTTTCCTCTCAAACTCACGCTTTCACACAAATCTCACTTCCCTTCTTTACAAATATGTTGGCCCTTCTTTTAAGCCTTCTTCACTCTTATTGTGTGTGGTCCAAATGTTGGTAGAATCGACCTGATGAAACTTTTTCATCCGAAAACAAATGACCAACAACAGCCGCAGACACTATAACCGACAACGTCATCCAACTTGAATCGGATCGCATTGTCTGACATTAATATGCAAGTGACTAACAAGAAAACTGCATTAAGCTGCTTTGGCTTTTAAATATATTTTTGTATTTGTGCTAAAAACAATATAGAAAAATCAATCCCGGTAGGCCTAAAGAGTTTTTAAGCGGGCTAAGTTGCCTGCCTGGCATGGCACTAGACTGGGCTTGAACTCTTCTTCATGTGTGTTGCATTCTAAACATAGTTTGATTTCAACAAGTTTAAGTGGCTTAGAATATTTTATAAATTAATTATCAGATGCAACTGCAACACTCAATAAAACAACGTGACAGTTAAAAGTTTGGAATTTTGTTCTTGTAAATTAGATCAAATCGAAAAGAAAACAATAAAAACATGTTAACACAATTTAAAAACTTGTCAATGTTTTCTTCAAAGTCAAATCAAATTTAATTATATAAGTAGTAAGACAAATTCCAAAAATTTGAACTGAAGCAACTTGTCACTCTTATCTACGTATTATTGTATTAAGATTAAATTATTTAGTAGATACTCATCGTATCAAAATTAATCAATGAATGTTATCAATTTAGACTTAATTCTATTTATCAGATTTCTCAGCATTCTTTCATTTTATTGAGCAATCTTAAGATATCCGTCCAACTTATTGATTGTGTGTTTGGACAAGAAACCTACAATTTGTTGAAGATGACTTCTGTGAAGACCTCGAAGAAATTGAAAAAGTCTTCAAGATAAGTGTAACAACTCAGATGCAAACAAAAATTATGCGATAAAACAAAAAAAAAAACAAAAATTTAAGAAAATTTTCTGTAAAGTGATGATTGTAGATGGATGCACATGTGAGTTGTATGTACGTGTATAGTGTTTTGTACTTTATAACTTACCAAATGCTTGACAAGAAGTTAAAGATAGCAGTAAAGTGCAGTGAGGTGAGGTGAAGAAATGTCGTCTTAGACTATACACAAATGTGACTGCAACTAAGCTACATAAGCTTTTGGGCAAGCAATTGCAACACTTTGAAACATTTTCAACGAAGTAACGAAAATTGTAGGAAGAAGTCTTGGATGGATGAAACGAAAAGAGCTCTTCAAATATTCAAAAGTCATTCCATTACAAAAATGACTTGAAAATGTTTGTAGCAACAACAAGAAGAAGAGCAACAGTAACAGCAACAGAGCAGCTGCCAAATAAGAGAACAACAACACCAAAATAAAATTTAAAAAAACCATCATCAACAACAACAATGAAATCCATTTAAACATAGTAATATATATATTTCTTGTTGCCAGGGGAGTAACCCATAAAAGGGGGCAATTGATATTTGATTTTAGAACTATGAACGAAATATGACGTTTTAATTGTATTAGCGTATGTGTAGCTTTTGGGGATAATAAATTTTCAAATTTCTTTTTTGAGAAAGCTCCGGATATCCGACCAAGTTGTCCATAGTAACACCCGCCTATGGGTGAACTATATAAAATAATGATTTTCTATTAAAAAAAAAAATTAAATAAAATTCCTTGTATCGATCTATTTAAGTATGCATTGCGTAAGTCCCCTTCTATATGTCACTCGTACTCCCTCCATGCATTTGAACCTCCTCGTTTTTCCATATGCCGTATTCGTTGCTCTTGTTGTTTGCTGATGTAAAAATTCAATGACATTTTCCTTTGAACCAATTTGTTAGCTTTGTTTCTTTTTTTTCTCTCTCTCTATAGTCGCGATTTTTGGCAGTCTGACAGTCTAGAGATTTCACTTGAATAAAAAAATGAAATAAAATTGAAAAAAAAGAAAAAATAAAATAAAAAACGACTCTCTCATTGCTCCACTCTCTGTATCTCAAACATGTTTAATGCTCGAATGACATTTCAGCAGGCGCCACTTGGTCTTGGCCATTAAGACAGTTTGGATTTTTTTAGTTTTTTTTTTTCTCTCTCTGCACATTTTTATACTTAACTCGACATTCGTAAATGATTTACAGCAAAAATAATGAATTAGTTATAGTAGTAGATACAATTTCATTGCACAATTGTTATCCTCAAGAAGATTAAATATGAAGATTAAACATTGCGGTATAATTTCTGTGAAATTATTGTACTACTTAGTATCTGATTATCATCATATCGTAATTACTTAATAGATTTGTATATTTATAGCATTTCATTCGTTACCAAAAACCATTAACTCATTTAAAGGGCAGCCAACACTTTAAAGCCACAACTTGAAATGGTAGTCAATCATCATCATCAACATCATGAATGGCTACCATTCTCCATAATAATCATGCCACAATCCAATCCTTTCTGCTCCTGCTGATGCTTATTTATCTTCAGTCAAGTGCGGGTACTTGCAACTCGACTACTACTCGTATTGCTAGCCGACATTCCATCATCCGCCTGAATGCAATTTTCAAGTAATGCATTCACAGGATCATATTAGGACATATACCATAGTATTACATACATACATAGCACTTCAATATTCTATTGCATTGATTTAGAATGCTGTGCGTTTTGTGTGCTGTGTATGTGAATGTGAATGTGAATGTGAATGTAGGTTTTGTATAAGTTTTAAAGCAAGTTTGCCAGGAAAACTATTCAAATACTATTACAAGGATACTTGGCCAACTTCAGCTGAACTCTATTGAACTAAACTGAATAAGGATAAGACTTTGGCATCGAGAGCTGAATGAATCTTTGGTAATGATAACGATGATAATAATGATGATGTTGATGTGGATAGTGATGTTGATGGTGATGGTGATGGTGATGGTGATAATATGAAGCAGTTGTAAAAGGAAAATCAAGTCGAAATCATTGCTCAAGTCATGACTGCCTTTTGAAGGCAGGCAATCAATAGAGACGAACAGCGTCGCTCATTTCCTAATCAATTAAATATTCTGATTTCTCGAAGCCAAAAGCCTTTGTGACTGCGTAATTACGTTTAATGAATTCAGTGAAATGAAATTGAAAGATGGTCGGTCAGGACCAGGCTGTCTATGTTCAGAATATGCTGCTAGGCTGATAAAAGCTCAACCAAGAAATGGAAAAAGTACAAGACAGAGCAGGACAGGCAAAGGGCCTACGGCGAAAATATCTTGGGCGCTCGACCAAGACTTTTCAGTTTGGCTTTTAATTTATTTTCGATTTTTCTTTTCATGCTGTCCCCCTTTTCTACTCTACACCATTTTGCTTAACGTATGTATCCTTTTTGTCCCTTTTTTGTATTTGAGATTTACAATTCGTAATTTAGGTTATTTGGATTTTAACATTTTTATCCCTTTTTTTTCCTCACGCCATGCATTTTTGTTTTATTTTATTTTTATTTTCTCTATTCTCGGACCCTTTGGATATGCATTTTTTATTGAATTTCAATTCAGATTTACGCCTTCAAGTCATTTTTCTCCATACTCTCTATTTATTGAGGTATTTTGAGGAAATATTGAAATGTTTCTATGTTTATTAATTTTGTGTTTTTGATGCTGATTCTTTTTTTATTGTACTTAGTATCTTGCATTCCATGAATGAACAAAACTTCTTGGCCTCCGGCGTCACTAAACACTACAGTCATCATCAAGCCAATTAAAATGGTTCAAAAGCTTAACTCAACTCATCTCAAGTTAGTGGTTTTTTCTTTTGTATAAATGGCGCCCACTTGTTGTAGATAACTTCTTAGAGATGCTGCTCTTCAGTCAATTCCACTCTCATTCTCTCTCTCTCTCTCTATCTATCTATCTCTCTATCTCTCTCTCTCTCTCTCTCTCCGTGTATCTGTGATCCTTCAGTCAGTTCGTCAAGTCGTTTGCATGTTTGAAGTGTTTCTTTAAACACATTTTCGGGTAATTGACATTTTGACAGCAATTACCGCACTTACATACCACTTTCGACTGTAAAGGCTTAGAGCTCCCAGAAGGCTAAGATAACTTAGTGTAATATGAAGTCTTATGTTGCCACAAGAATATTGAGATGTAAAAAGACTCATCTCATTTTTCAAGTATTGTAACTAAAGAATATATGTTGTATTATAACAATTAAACAAAAGAAAGCAAAAATATTTTGGTAAAATGAATAAAGTTCAGATTTAAGACTTCTTCGACTCATTTCATTTTGGTATCAATTTCTTTAGAGTTCTGAAATTCAAGCGCAAGAAATCATGAAAGCAATAAATACTTTCACTATAATTTTATATTGGATACACAACAATGAGAATAATATAACATGAAAATAAATACAAAAAAAAATACATAGGCTTACTGTTTAAAAAGGAATTGTTAACTTGACTGTATTCATATGTATCTAGTAGAACTTGAACCATATAACTTGAGGCCTTTAGTTTCATGGCTTATTATGCACCTCTTAGATTCACCACCACTGTGAATGCTCTTGTATATGAATGAAGCTACAATAATATTGTATTTTGTTGTCCTTCCTATTTTTTTTTTTTTTTTTTGCCTGCGTATCTCATTCTCTTTGTTTTTCCTATTTTTTATCTGCTTCTCATATTATGTGACCAATAAAGTAGGCGGCAAACTCGGTTTGCCCACTTTGGCCTTAAGCAAAATATATCTATAGAACATGTTTGAGAAGAAAAGAAGATTTTTCAACTGTATTGGCTTGGTCTGAGTTGGTTTGGCCCAGTGTGGTCTGGTCTGGTCAAGATGAGCCACAAAACGTTTTTGTTACACGTCGTAATCGTCGTTAAGCCAAAATGTGCAATAAAAGGATTTGTGTGAGAAATTGCATGAATGCGCATTTTAAATTCGTATTTAAACACATATGAAAAACTCTAGAAGAAAAAGTAAATCCGAGATTCATACAAATTATACATGAGATAGTTTTATCTTGTATAAAGATAAATATATAGATAGATATGGAGAAGCAAAAATTGTAGTAAGAGAATATAAATTTATGGAAATTTTACTAACTAAAGAAAATTATGGTTTTACTAGAAGAAACTAAGTATATAAACAAATATTTATTAATCCTCCCTCTATGGAATTTGTATATCCATGAATAATAATTATCATCTATCCAATCTTAAGCAAACGGTTCTTGATAATTAAGCTTACTCATCAATAATTTATCCATAATATATAAAATAGGCAATTGCGTTACAAAATGTTTTCAAATCAAAAATCATAGCAATCATATTCATAATCATGTGCTAACATCGTTACATCAATTTTATTTTTACAACATGTGATATACAATACAATTTTGTTTTATTTTATTACCAAATAGAATTTATTTGGTTTTTAAGGCAACACTAATCTTTTGACTTGAAGTCATGCAGTCTTGGGCGTCCCTTCCTTAAAGCAAAATGGACCCCTCAGCAGCATTTCGCCGCTGCTATATGTTTATGATCACTCAATTATGAGCGGAACATAATAATAAGCATAACCAAAGACACATTTGCTAACAACACTTGCTAAGAGACAAAAGACCACAAAAGTCAAGGCATAGGACTTTCTCAACCCCCTGGGCGCAGGACATTGTCGACCGGATACGCAACGCCCAATGTAATTTGTTCACGGCACATCATCATCAACAACAGCAGCAGCGTCATCGTCATCGTCATTCTCATCACCATCGTCGGCATCATCATTCTCAATGCTATCGTCGTCGTCCTCATCATCAGCATCATCATCATAAGATATCAAGTTACTTGATGTTTGGGGTTTTGATTTTCGGTTGTTGCCTTTATAGGCCTTCTTGGTACACTTTGCACTCCCCCCCCCCCTCGGTTTCGTTCTGAATTTTCCTTTCTGAAGCATTTCATTTATTTATGAGCTCGTATTATTTATGTTTGTTACTTTGCTTTTTGTTTTTGTTTTTGTTTTTGGGTTTCTGTGTGTCGTCTTTCTTTTGATTTTTGGTACTTGGACGACTTTACTGTTGTTAACCTAAATTGGTATCAATATATGCAGCCATTTGGCATTAGATTTTGATAGAAATCTTCTACTCTATATAGATATACATATAGATAGATACAAACATTCTTTCCAGCATTTGAGTCGCATCTTTAATTTGTATCCATGTATTGTATGCCTGCCACATTGAAATTGAAAGTTGCGTTCCATTAGTTTACTATTTGCTCGTATTTACCATTCTGAGTATGTGTGTGTGTGTTTCTTTGGCCATTAATATAAATAATTTAGTTCAAGACTTATATAACCTCCAACGCAATCTAGTAAATAGTTAAAAATTAGATTTGATTAGCGTAACGAGTGGACGAAATTGATTTAGTTCTACTAGATGATGAATAAATTAATAGATCAGTCAAGGTTATTTTTAGTTAAGAAACCAATTTCAACATTATTATTTAAACACAATACTTAAGTAAAGAATAGAATAGAATGGAATACGAAATATGTACGTACATATGTATGTGTTTAAGATACATACTAAATATTTAAGATATTTCTGACCACTGACCAATCACTGCAAGACACTCCTTTTTAACTTAAATCATATAAAATACGCCCAATAACAAACAATACTCGACCTCCTCAATATCTCATGTCTAAAATCAATAATTATGAAAATTATAAGTTACTGATTTAAATAATGTAAACCACACAGACAAACACGAATATTCAATAAACCAGTGACATGCCGCAGGGGTATATTATCTGTATCATCTTTATATTGTATGATGTTTAAGTCAATCCTAAAGCCATAACTTTAGGTGCGCCTTTGGCTTGGCCTATGCCACAAAAGACCAAAAGTAAAATCAAAATCGCGCCAGTAAAAGGTCAAAACAATTGACCGCAGACAATTTATTTATAAGTATGTATTTACATTTAACCAGGTTTGTTTGTCTTCATTTTGACTCTTGTTGCCCCCACAAAAATACTAAGAATCGTTGATTGAATTTTAAATATAGTTTTTATATGAATTTACTATTTTTCCTTTCAATTTAGTAAGAGGTTGGGTCAGAAATAATCAGAAAGATTTATTGATTATAACGAGTTATTGAAGATGATTTACAACTTTAAAATGATTGTGGTGAAGACCACCGATGCCGTAGTTGCCAACTTATTTAACATAATGTAATATTAAAAATGAATAACTACAATATAATTTTTAAAGAAGTAATAGTAATAGCTTTAGATGAATCTAAAATACTGAATGTATTTAGTTTTAACCAAATAAAATTTAAAATTTACCAATGCAATGTTTAATATTTGGCAACTAAAATAAAGACTTAGAGGGAAGTGAGGAATCTGACACAGAAGTATATCCAACCGTCAAATTGACAGTTCCATTAAATATTCAAGAATGTAAACAACAGTTGAATTTCATTTGATACTAAGATATGCACTATGTACTTACATTCATAGGGGGCCTCCATCAGCAAACAACGATAGTCAAATTGGCTTGGAAAAATGCATACAGCAGGACTAAGTTATACTAGTATACTATTCAATGTTTCCTTCTACTACTAATAATGAATTATTAATGAGTTTACCCAAGACGAAGAAAAATATTGATGCTTGTGAAATGAGAGAAGAAAGTGTTGTTGGGTATGTACGGTGCATCTTATAATTTGGCAACTTTAGTTTGTTAGCAAGCATAGTTCGCGTCGAAGGAGAACAAACGTTGATGCTTTGAGTAAAGCATATAATTTTTTATTGCTTAAGTCAAAGGAGCAGCAAAAGGGGTGAATATAAAAAGATCCCCTTTATATTGGTTTTTAGAAAAGTCATATGGGACCCTGATCGAATTTTGCACAGACGTTGACTTAGTCAAGTGAAGTGCCTGCCTGCCAAGTACTTGAAGCTAAGTTACTGGAGCAGACTTACTTGCTTGCAAAGGGAAATGTTTTTTTTTTTTCTATATGCGTATGAATGAAGCTTTGAGTTGGCAACACTAAACGTTTTTGAGTGGGTTACATGAAGATGGCAAAACAATAAAATAAAATAAAAGCAAGCAAAAAAAAAGTGGAAAAAGAGAAACAAAAGAAAATGAAATTAGGTGAAATACTCATGTGGCGCACTTGAAACTTCTTCGAGCGCCATTTTGTTGCTGTTTGCTATTTTCAAGTTTCAAATGAAACAACCAACCTACGCACACATACGCATTCTTCCATTCATACATACATACATACATACATATAAATATATAGAATGCATGTGATGTGTGTGTTTATGTGAGTATTTGTGTTAAGTTTGTTGTTGTTGTTTTTTGAAAAAGTTTTCGAGTTGAAATTGTTTTAAATTTAACGCCTTCTTTAAGTTTACACTATTTGCAGCTAATTTAGTTAAAGGTGTTTTTTGTTGCTAACATTCGAAACTCATTAATTACGGAATTTAAAGTGCAATATTTATTCTTCCCATACTGCAAATACGAGTACTCGTATATTAGATTCATTTAAACTTCATTTAAGCTTAAGTGATCTTGATAGTTCGATAATATCAAACGAAACTGGAAGATTCGCATCAAGACATGTGGTATGACTTGAAGTGTGCCTCAAAGTTCTGACCATTGGCCTGCAAGTAGACTCTAGTGAGTATATCAACTCAAAAGGATATGTATGACTTCGATAAACTTCGACACCATTTTTCCAATCACCATGAAAGTTCGCACATATATATATATATATTCATGGAGAAGGTTTTTATGCTCTATAGTTTATTGTAACTCACCACCAAAGAGATCACATTCAACACCGTTGTGTCGATCGCTATGAAAATCGGTATATGTGCATAGGAATCCGGAAAATATTCTCACATTATCCATTTTACTATAACTTGCTGCTAGATGTCACTTCAGAGATAACCTTCTAAACCTTTGCACCGATAATGATATACAAAGAGCCCTCACGATAACGCACAAACGTATAAACTCACAAAATTATAAGGCCGCTTTCGTGAGCGATCCGATTTTGTCTGCATCTTATAAATCACACAAATCAGTGAGGGCTGCCAACACTGTGTACTTATTGTGATTGCCAACTCTTGCCAAAAGTGAAATGATTTACCAATTTAATTCAAATATCAATTGATTTACAGAAAATAGATGATCGAATAGCAAATTATTTATTGCAATTTGCGTATTTATTTAAATAAATTCACTTTTATGATTTTTTTTGTTTTTTTTTTTTTTTTTGTAATTTTCAAATCCAACTCTCAGTTCTGTATACGAGAAAAGCTGAGTTGCCAATCACAAATAAATGCACAGCCACGCTCATTTTTGCGAGGCTTGTGCAGATCAATAGGCTCACAATGTTATAAGAATGCACAATTTTTTGTATTGAATTACTGGCAGATTTCTTATATGCTCAAAAAGTTGTGAGGTTTGTGCGTTATCGTGAAGACCCACGTACTTTTACTGTTTCTAATAAAATATTTAATAGACACTCTTTCATATTGACAACTTTCTAAAGAAATATTGAATCGATTATGCTTCACTCATTCAAGAAAACGATTCGATTTAGTGTTGGTGACATACAATTATGACAAGAGGCGTAGGAATGCGCGCCGGACAATGATAGTAGTTTTCTAATTTTTCAAATCAATTTAAACTATGTCAATTTAAACTATGTAGTTTTAAAAAAATTACTGAAAGTTCTTTGAACTATTTGGAACTTAAGAAAAAACTGAACTTGAGAATGACATCTCAATGGTTTCTTTGTATGATAATTTATCTTAATTTAAAAAGGCAAAACTTCAACTCCTCACTAAATCAATCTCATTCAAACTGCAATCAGAGTCAATTTGAAACAAATAAAAAAAGGAAGGTAGGGTTCAACTTAGAAGCTAATAAATTTCGCTCAGTGTAGCAAAACCTAAAGTTTTTTGCACTTTTACTTATATGCCAAAAGTATTCTTGAAACGACATAAGAACGACAACGACAACGACAAACACCGTGTGAACGACGAATCACAAGCGCACAATCATTCACACAATCATTCATTTATGCAATCATTCACGCAATCATTCAAGCATAAGTTGCAAAGCTCAGAACTGACAGTTAGGTCTTAGTTAAATTGTTGCTTAGCTACAATAGATAGAAAGCTGCAGAGAAAAGAGGGGAAAGGAAGGAAAGAAGCGTTTCTAAAGAGTGAACCACAGAACAGAGAACACAATCTACATGAACCGCATCTGTGCGTCGCATGGGTACCTGCATCTACAATATTATACTATATAGTTACAACCACCTTTCAGTTACGCTTCAACAATGTGTGTTTATTTCAATTTAAATTAAAAATTTGCTCTCAAATACACACACATATTATATACTATATACTATATACAATGAAAGAAAAACCTATTCGAAATTTCGCTTGAGTTGACTGCAACCGAAGCAAACTTTTTTTTTCCAGAATAATGAAGAAAGAAAAAAAAGAAAGTAGTAGCAAACTTTCTATTTTATTTTATGTATATTTTTTTCTTCATCTTTTCAGTAAATAAAATGGCAAAAGGAATGAGAGCAAAACCTAACGAAAATGTTTTAATGCGCCTTTTTATTCCAACCACACACAGATACACTCACTCACACACACACACATACACACACATCATTTCCAATTGTTTTAAGTCGTCAGGTAAGCCGCATCCACTTGGCAGGCATTTCACACTCACTCACTGTCGCCCACCCTCCTTGCGCCTTGCACCACTAGGACACAAACCAAAGCCACTCATCAGTAAGAAAAAGAAATGGGAAAAACAAAATCAGAGAAAAATAGAAAAAGTTGTAATTTAGAAAGTTTCCTTGCTCAAGTGTTCACATGTTAAGGAAATAAAATTTTCGTAAATGAAGTTAGTTACGCTATTTTATTTCCGACGATCCTTTTTGCTACCTCACACACACACCCACACACATTCGAAACATATCCACCCTAGCTAGCATTGATTGCTTTGGATTTTGATTTTGATTTTTATTTTTTTTAGTCTATTTCCTTTTCTTTTCGTTTTTGTAAAATGTGCAAAAATTTAATGTCGAATGCATACTTTCCAATGCATTTACATAATAGTTGAAGACTCTTTTAGTCAGTCAGTTAGTCCATCAGTTAGTTAGTTGGTTAGTTAGTTGTGCATTGAAACACTCATTTACATATTCAGAGTTCCAATTTATCCATACGTCACGTGTACCGGTGTCCACTTCTTAAGCTTATCATGCATGCAAAATTTAAACATAAAATAAACTAGATTTCCATTTTTGGGGAGTTTAAATTGTAATATTTATCAAGTGAATTTAGTAATATTTTATAGTCAAGTTCAAAGTAACCCACACTTGTTGCTTTTGAATTTTTTTATTAAAAATAAAAAAAAAAATTATGATTTTCAATTATCTACAAATGCAAATATTAAAATAATCTGTAACAGCGAAAAAAATCACAATAACAACTTTTAATATTTTTAACTGATAGTAACTTATCAGATGCTTTACTCGCCCAAACCAAAGCTACAGAAAAATACTTATGAGAACTGAAACCAACAAGTAATCTGTACAAAAAGAAACACTATTCAGGATAAGAGATGCTTTTTACGCTCTGACATATACTTAGTGTCATCGTAACTATATCTCACATCATTTCAGAATGAATACCCGATAATTTAACTAAAACCAAAATCCAATAGAACTGCTAAATCTTCCCCTTAACACATATCATTAATAATATGAAGATTAAGAAATCTACCTAAGTATCTTAATACAAGGTGTCCAGAAAGAGTGTGTAATATTCCTTTTTGAAATACATGACAGAAGCGAGGCCGAGGGGTGTGCAATACCAAGCACCTCAGTCAACAGCGTGCGTTTTATTATATACGGAATACCGCAAACAGAAATATGGTTTGGGCCGCGATGTACCAGTATGCTAACGGAATAATCAGCCCTCTCTTTTTTGAAAATCATAGAGGTCGAGAACTAACAGTGAGTACAGAACGATACTAAGAGGTTTCAGTTTTTTAGTTCTAACTTTGCAACAGTTTCCTGGCTTCAAAATAAGAACACATTTTACGTTCTTTAAAAATATCAATAATTATAAACTATAAGTATTGTGATTGTTAACTTTAATAAAGAACGAATCTATCTATTTATAAGACCACAGTTTCAACAAGATGCCACCACTCTAACACACTAATTTCGCGAAGAGGTAACGTTAATTGACCAACACGGAATGCAGACCTGAGTCTTTTCGATTATTTCTTATGAAGATTCCTTAAAGAGAGGGTATACGAAAAGAAAGCTGAGGACATTAACTCAATTAAAGCAGAATATCACAGCAGAAGTGGTTTCAGTATCTCATGATTTGTGTCAACGTTTGCTGAGAAATCTTCACTCAAGATAAGAAGAGTGCCAGAAGCGTAACGCGCGCCTTTTAGATAAAATAATTTATTTGTAATTTTTTTTTTTCCTTTTTTTTTATTTTAAGCCGCTCTCAACCTTTTTGGACACCTTGTATGTTATAATTATCATAGCTTATGTAAATAAGCAAGCTTAAGGATTCAGATGCTACTCGTTCCTTTATATACTTTAAAATTGCACGTTAACTTTGTTAATAAATAAATAAAATTTTCCCATTTTTTCTTTCATAATTTTTGAGGGTCTTTTTTTAATTTCAATTTATCTTCTTTTAGTTGAGTTTCTCCCTCCTTGATTTAATTAACACTTGCCAGCCACAAGCACTTAACACTTTACTAAGGCCCCCAGTTACCCTCACTTACGCTAACCCCAAACCCAACCTTAACCTCAAAGTTACGCATGCCACAAACCACAGAAAAAAGAAACTTCACATATGCCAAGTGCCATTAAAGTCAATAATTAACTTAGGAACCGCGTTTCATAAATAATACCAGCAACAACCAGTAGAAGTATCAGCAGCAGCAGTAACAACATCTGATACCGTTTACAATGACAAAGCGGAAATTAATGCTTTTGCGTCTACAGGCGACGACGACGAAGCCACTAGCAAAGTAGTAAGTCCTTTCGACCCCCCAACCTAAACCCAAACATGAACCCAAGCTAAAAATCCTTTTCTGTCAACCTAAAATAAAGTAAAATAATATTAGAAACGTTTTGTACTGGGAAGTGACAGACAAAATGACGTTCATTTAGTTAAAGAATGGTCGCCATTTGTGTTGGTGTTGTCGATGCTTTTCTGTTCATTGCTCATACGCAGTGTATGGCATCTAAGGCTTAGGCACAATACAAGTTTATTCCCTGTGAGTACATATGTAGGTATGTTTGTATATAGATATACTGGTAAGTGTGTAAAATTAAGTGCGAAAATGTGCAAATTAGATTTTGTGGCATAAACACGAATGCGCGCTGCTATTCAATGCGACACATGCTGCGATTGTATTTAGATGCCTGCCTACCTTTGTATCTATTTTAATTACATTAAGCCACATACTGACACACATACTAAGCATCATAGATACACAAACATGTATGCGTGTGTGTGTTAGTGTAAATAGAAATAAAAGTATGTGTGTGCGTTTGGCATGCCACATGAATTAATTAGCCAGCATATAGAATAATTTTTCTTTGTTGCACTCATGCCTCTGAAACCATTTTCTTGAGGCTTTTCTAAGCAAGCAACTCCTCAAGCAACTCCTATCAAAGGAAGCTAACTAAATTTTCCGTAAAGAAACAACGAATTTCTTTTTAAACCTTTTATGTTGGCTATAAAGTTCTTGGAAAATCCTTAATATTAACCATATCCGGTTTTATAAATTTTTTTCGCTGAATTATTAAAAATTTTCATTTCATTAGAGAAGAAATATACAATATTTTTCAGTTTTTTACCAATTAAGATGTTTAACATCTTTGTGAAAGTTGAACAATAAATAATTGGCTTATAATATTTGGTCATTCCTATAATGAAGAAAAAAAAAATTAAATTTTTACTATAAATCAAAAGTACTCAATAAATAAACTTTATATCATACTACTACTATTGTATTACAATATATAAAAACTTGATGCACTTGTCCCAATTGGAGACAATTAGCAACCCATTAATGTCAATCTGGCATGACAGCCGACATATTGAACCTTCACTTCCATACATATGTATAATACTTATAAAGAAATACACAAAAACACAAAAACTCAGACATCTCATACAGAGTGGGAGAGACAATACAAAGGCTCAGACAACGCATTGTAATTGATTACCCAAGGGACTTGGGTCCATTATATATGTATACATATACTATATGTGCAATTCAATAGTTTGGTATGTGACTATGAAAACCAAAGTTCATGGCACTTAAAACTATTTTTGCTTTTATTTTTAATAATTTTATTTCTTGTTTTTTCGTTTTATTGTTTGTTTTGTGATTGTCAAATGGAAAATGTCAGAACCAAAAATATTGTACTCAAATGTAAATGAGTACAATAGAACCAATAACCACCCAATGTAACCGAACGACCGACCGACCACACTCGATCATCCTCATACTTCAAATTTATTGAACTATGGAAAATAATTTTAATTGTTATAAAATCAATGGTAAGAACTTTCCAGGGATTATTATTGTTCTAGTAGTTGTTGTCGTTGTTTGAGCAGCTTTTGTGGTACCTGTCCTGTTTGTCCTGTTATTGTTTGTAATGCAATAAGTACGAGTATCTGCTGTTCTTGTTGTTTTTAAGGGTACGCATTTAATTGTTTAATGAATGGGTTGGTCAACAATATTAAGGAGTCATCATCTTGTGAGAATGTGAAGATTTTATTTACAATAAAAGTTTTAAGTGCTCTGCTGATTTTGATTTGTGGTAAAAGGGTTGGCAAAAAAAAAAAAAAATTTAATACCATTAAACCACAGAGTTTACTTTAAATACTCATACTTTTCACAATTTTGAAGAAAAACATTCATAAAAAGAAAAATGTTTCATACAAAGAAAATACATACTTCTCTGTTGCGTATATTTATTTACTTCATCAATTCGTTACATTGGCAACATGAAAGGAATAAAACAAACAAAAATCCAGCCAACAGCAAGGAAACAATTTTCTCTGTAATCGGAAGAAACAACAGAAAGTTAATGCCAAACAATTTGTCATCAATACATTCTATGCATTATCAGATTTTTGATTGATATTTTCATTTTTTGTTTTTTTACTTACCATTTTTACTCCATCAAGTATTGCAAATTCTGTTGCTATTGCTGCTCCTGCTGCTACTAGTTTCAATTCTTTATTTCTTGTCTTCATTTTGGGAACGATTGATTTGTATTGCTCAGTCAAATGTTTTGTATTTCTTATTTATGTTCTGTTGAAATGTTTGCATGAATATATTGTTGAAGGTAAAGAAATAAAATACTCTGAAGAAAGCAAGTGAAAGACAGGCTTTGCTATAAATGCAACTGTTGAAGATGTTGAAAAATGATTGATTTGTTATAATGAGCCACGATGTAGCAATAGAAATGTTAAATTTTCAATATGAAGTGAAAGCATGAAGTTACAAACATTCATACATCGATTGAAAATCGCTTGTAGCTAAAACATAATCACCAATCAATCATCAATTGCATTCTACTCACAATAAAATTGTAAAGTTATGTTGTAGTTTATTTTTTATACATAGTAAGTACAAGAGAAGAATAGCGGAGCGCACAAAAGTATGCTGCAGTATTTTATGTATCTTTCACTACTATAGCATTTTGTTTGTTCAGCTGTGGTTTGTTTAAAGCCAAACGAAACTTTTGAAGACTTTATACAATATTTTGTCAATTTATATTTCTCTTTCTTTTTTTATATCATATTATAACTACACTTTTTTAAGAAGCATTTAATTTACAGCTGTCAATCAATAGTCATTAATATTGCCTCAACTAACTCTTTGCCCAATAAGAATTTTCCAGCGAACGTTAACAATATTATCGGAATGTGCCGCTGTTGTTAACATTGTCAAAAGGCGGAAAGTCGCCTTGGTTTGAAAATGTCCTTCGGCCGACTTGGATGCCATGCGATCCTCCATTGTATCGAAAAAGTAGGCAAACGACCACAGATACACACTCACTCACTCACTCACTCACAAATTGAATGTAATTGACACTTATTGGACAGTAGATGTTGACAGAATAGTACCGAGTAGACTAAGCGACTTAAATTATAAAAGATACAGCAACAATGAGTCAAATTGAATGGAGCGAGCGTCTGAATAAAGAAATAACTACGCGAGCGAATAACCGAATAAATGAATGAAGGTTGGAATGGAGGAATGAATGAATGGATGACTGAATGAATGAATGAATAAATGACATGCATTGTTTATTTTCATTTAAACTACGACATCGCAAGACTCACCTGTTTTGCCTCTCTTCCCTTTTAAAATTGTTAGTTCATTGTTGTCTTTACCATTGTCATCCTTATTGTTGTCGTCATCGTCCTTGCCAAGCATGTACACTTTGTCCTTTGGCTCTATAACATCGCGCCATGCCTGCTGACATTTTGCTCTGATTTACAACAATAACAAATTTATTTAAAGGTAACAAGGATTTTATTTCATTTTATTTATTTTTCAATTTTTATTTTCACTGAATTTAGCAATTTAGTTTTGTGGTTTCTTCTTTGGAAATTCTATTGTATTTTATTTTCTTTTTTCTTCCGTTTTTCCAAAGAAGCTGTACGTGTTTCGCATTTTGTTGTTTTTATTTTGATGGTTAAGGAAAACATTTTGTTAGTTTTTTAATGATTCAGTTATTTTGGAATGTAGTTTGGAGTAAAGAGATTCTCTAGGATTATTGAGTCTAATTGACAAAATTTATTGAAATACCTAACACAATACAATTAAAATTTCAAATAATTATGTGATAAAGTGGAGCAAAAGATTCAAGCATTTTGAGAATGCAGAATCAATTCTAGATATGCTTATGTTATATGAGAATACAGAACGCTACCAGTTACATAGAGTAGTTTCAAACACGCGTAAACTCTTCACCTGATAATGGAATATGAAATGATAAATATATAAGATACTTGCGATTTTCAGAAGATATTGTCTTCATAACCAAAGACTCGAATAATATGCAATTGCTGTTGAAATAGTGAAAGCCTTAAATGTCACAATGTCTTCGGAATTGGTAAAAAAAAAAATAACCAAACTCATGAAAAAAAATCTCAGGCAATAATTAAAGATATCACATGCCTGGTTTCGAAGCGTTAACCTAAGATTCGAATGTCTCAAATAACAATGGAATGGGTAATGGTGGAAGTAACCAAAAGACACAAATTAACAAAGAAAACTCTGAGAAAAAATAAAAAGTGGTTGACATAATCAAGAAGTAACCAAATCAAACTGGTGTTTGTTTGGTTATGTACAATAGGTTGCATTGCAGGAAATCCATCCATTAAAAAAACTCTAGAATTAATAAGATGGATGAAAAATGAATATATTAATAGGCAAGTGAATAATAACAGCTCACAAAAAAGAATATTAGAAAATCCTAAGAAAGTAAGAAAGCCTTACTTCAACACGACGGATAAAACAACCTTCAAGAGTTTTTAAAATAATTCTCTTATAATTTCGTGCAATTTTCCTTTTAAGAAATTTAATTTGGCATATTCTTTTCGTAAGAATATTATACAATTTATTGAATATACTACTTCATGTTGTCGGAAGTTTCTTGCATGAACGCCCTTACATTTACCTTCCATTACACAAAATCTTATTTAAACAAAAGCATAAAGCAATGAAATAAGAACCACAAGGCAAGTAAATACATACACATACCCACACACACACACACACACACACACACACACCCACACACACACACAGATATACTCAAAGATTCAAAGCATTTCAGAAAAGAAAATCTTTAAGTAAAAATGAGCTTTATAAATATTTACATGCATTAAACATTAACAAAAAAAAAATATCGTACAAGAAAATATCTTGCTGTAAAAGTATTTACCACAATTTCCAGCTCATGTTAGTAGTTATTTCAGAGTATAATATTCATACATTCACGTATGTAGCCAATCGACTTAATTGAAGTTATGTTGAGAACTTTACCATATCTGGTTCGCGCGCATTCATTCTTGGTATTGCCCAGAAAGTGAAATTGCTTTGCGGCGAAGGTGAATCTCATTTCCCTGTGCGGTAAACACGTGCTGAGCATAGTTCATGTATGTGATATGTACTATACCGACCCTTATGCCAATAGATCGGCCAACCCAAACCAACCCAACCCAGCCCAGCCCAGCTCATTGAAACACGTTTAATTAAGCCACACTTTATTAAGTTAATTTGCCAAATTGCGCAAATTCTAATCGAAATTGACTTTCGTTCGACTTGCTCATTATAATAACGTGTCTTACTAAGTACATATATATATTACTATGCTGGACTCTGCTCCCTTGTCTATTACAATCTCATTCCACTATTCTTATTTTTTTTTCTTTTTTTTGTGCACATAATAAAGAATGATACTTTGAATTGCTGTTTAGCGTTTCTTACTTGTTGCCTGACATAAGTAAATATATGCGAGCAATGTGCTCCACAAATTCCCCCACTGTATCCAGGGACTGTTTACAATAGATATGGGTACAACCAAATAAAGTGAAATACATATAATTCTCTATGAGGAATCACAATGCACTTGGCATTTTGTCCTACAAACGAGTCCTACTACATTAAATCACAATACCCATGACATGTTAACACAGGACATCATTCCCATACCACATTATGGTACCACCTTCTTGATGCCTGAAAGTTTTGTTTTCGTTTATTTTTCATATTGTTTGTCTTGCATTACCTTGGAACTTGGCGTGCAGTACAAAGTGATATCATAATCATCTCGTTATATTTTATGATGCGCATCATGTAATTTCACAAAAGGCATGCGCCACGAAATTGGCTCTTGCAACAAGGTGAAGTCAGGCAACGTTTAGATGACATAAAGATTCATGTGAAAAGTAAAAGAAACAACCAACTATAACCAGCATGTTGAACAAACAAAACATACATAGAAACATGAAAACGTTGATTTCATGTTGACTTTTCATACTAAGTATATGTTGTACATAGCCTAAGTTCCAAGACTATTTCTACACTCAACAAAAAATATGACTTTTTTTTATTATTTTATAGAAAAAGATGTAACAACTCTTTGAACCGAAAAGTAATAAATTAAAAAAATTAAGACAAATATATTAATAGGTTTTGTATATTTCTACAAATTTATTATTGGATTACTCAAATATAATATTAGCTTTTCACTCTACTCCCATTTGTTTCAATATTTTTCTTAACCATGGAATTCCCTTTTAATTCACTAAATGGAAATCTTATTCATATGGAAACTCTTCTGCACCCTTCCCGGTTTTGCACGAAGTGATAAAAGCAACGATATTTATTTTGTTGACGACTTACAGTTCAAAAATAGATGATTGACAAATACTACTTGATTGATTTTAAAATATGTATCTGTTTATATGCAAAATTTGATTCAACAATTTCGATAGATTCTGTTGTTCTGTCGGTTTTGATGAAATAAACGCTAAATGTTACTCACAATAAAGCTTCTTATTTTTCAGTAATTCGATTTTGAATACAATGAGTGGCTTTTTTGTTATCCACGCACAAACAAAGGCAAAATCTACGATTTTATTCAATGGTTATATTTAAATCACAATGTTCTGTCGCCGCAGGCTCACTCTTGCAAGCTGAATTAGGACCACTATCATCACACCACTCTCTGCATCAATCTAGAGCATTGATTAGACTAAAATAAAATCGTAAGGCGAGACGAATTTCTATTATCTACAGTAAGTCGCTCATATCATTATAGGTATGGTATGCTTTGGATGTATCATCTTAAGTGACAAATTTTGCATAATGATATTAGTCCACCATTTCAGCCTGATCAATCATCTAAATTGATGAGGAGAGTGGTGTAATGGTTGGAACCTACCTAATTATATTTTTTTTTTTATCTTTTAGTACACTATCATTATTATGATTCTTTATAAAATAATATCATATTAGTCCCACTGACACTGATCTTTGTGGACCAGCCCAAAACTATTAAAGATTCATAAAATATGGCTATTGTTCACAACTTTCTAGTCGTCAAGATCGAAAATTGAGAAATGTTCAGCTTCTCAGATTTGTGAGTGATCATAATAAGAGCTAAACAGTATTTCAGGAAAATAGGTGAGCATACTCTCTGACTAGGCCTACTATTCTTTCATACCATTACAAGCTTAATTGCTTTGCAGTTACAATGATTTCCACAGTGCCCTCGTATATTGAAATGTTATGCAAGCCTATGATCTAGGGATGTTGAACTGACAAGCTTCAGCTTTCTTTCCAATTTTATATAAATGAATAACTGAAGATTTTTTATATTTCAATACCATTTAATATTTTTACAATTTTTTTTTTTTCATTTATTTGTTATTTGTTTGTTTGGTTTCTTTGTTAATTTGGTTGCATATGTTCTTGCTTAAGGTAACAAAGAAAAAACATATATGTACTTTCTTTACCGAAGTTTTCTCGCAAGTCCCTCTCGCCAAAAACTTTGGTAAACGCTTAAAAGTAATCAGTGATTTCATATCCAGTAAATATATCCTTCATTCTTTCTGAGCGCATTGAGTAGAAAACAAACCGGAACTGTTAAATGATGAATGAATGAATAAATAAACATAAGAATGTTGAAAATTTCAAAATGTTATTTTCTGATACTTACAATATGTCAAGTGCTCACAGAATAAGGATACCAAGCAGGTTTCGCATTAACTAATTAACCAATCCTAATTTCCTTCTAAAGGAACCAACATCATTTTAAACAAACATAACCACAGATACATGGTACGCAGCTACAAAAAATCCAAAGATGAAGATAGATAAATTACTATATGGTGGGACTGTTATATACTTACTCAGATTGTACACTGAGAACATGAAATCTAACTCGTTATGTTGTTTTGCCAGTCAACGACTAATGGAATGGCGGAACTGCATGATGGCGTAAGTTTGTTTTCTAATTTTTTTTTTTTTCCTTTATTTTCATGCTTTAATTTTTTTTTTCTTTTTGTCTTGTTATTTTACCCTTTTATATTTAAAAAAAAAAATAAAAATAAATAAATCAACTATAACAAAATATACGACGCACCAATACTCACTTCAGCAAACAAATAAATATTAACAACGCCAACAGCACGGTCCCGATGGTCCACAACAACTGTAGAATGGGCCCGAAAAGCTTCCAAAACACGGATCACAGAAACCGGCTGGCCCGCATCCGCCACAATAAATGGTAGAGAATCTTGGATAGCAGCAGCCACTACCTCCAACTGAACACATTTTCAGACTGTAAAATCTACCACAAAAACCACACAATATTCTTCATTACCAGTTACCAAAGATTGAATATACTTTTTAAAACTCACGTTAGCTCCTTTACGGAAATAGGATTATCACTTAAATAATTTTTTCTCACACCGAAGTGTTCTTGTCGAAATCTTAAAAATTATGATTTCATATCGATTTCAGACTTTCTTATATATCATTCTTACAAGAAAAATTCGAGTTCAGAGGTTGCTTAGGTTGATCTTATGGAAATTTCTCAAAATTGTATGTACTGGAAAAGAAAATTCAATTTTTGAATTACTTTGTTTTATCTGTCATCCAAAAATTATTACCGAAAATGTAAACTATTGTGGAGAAAGAAAACCGCGATTTCCATCAAGCTAGGCATTTTTCGGAACAAGGCATAGAAGAAAAGTCCTTTAATTTTGTTTTAACAGAACATTCAGTAGTTTGTACAAGTGTCATTGGGTTACGCTTGCTGCAACCGTTGATTAGTACAATGGTCTTGTTAAATGCAAGATAGGGCAAAAAGGCTGGTTGGTCGACACATTGTCAAATTTACACAGAAGCCTTACGGAACATTGGGTTGCTTAAAAAAAAAGGATGGAGGATTGCTTTATTGATAGTAGCTAACTTTAATAGATTTTAATAGCGCGAAACTATTCTGCCAAATCATTAAAGAAAAAAGAGCCCCAGTGGCAGGTTTGGTTTTTCCGAGAAAACAGGTCTGTTTTCAAGAAGTGAAGGATTTTTACATCTGCGACAGAAGTCTTGGATGGCTACATACATTTTAAGAGCCATTAGCACGATGGTGCAGCGAAGGATTTTCACAGCTACGACAGAAGTCTTGGATGGGTACATGTTACGAACCATTAGCACAATGGTGGAGGACATCACTTATCTTCCGGATTCTATTCTTGGCAAAGTGCAGAAGCTCGTAAGTCGATCTCGACTAGAGTGCCCGGGATGCATGTCAGACTAACTCATTTGTTCTTTGTTAGCTTGTAAGTTCCCTAGTATAAAGGGAAAATATTGCAAAGGCCTGTAAACAAAAGTAACCGAAAGAGACGCTGACAGAACCGATCAATTTCTATCGTACTCGCCCACCATCTCTTTACATGCTTTACCAGATATACCATAGTCAGTGCGATTTAGTGCTAATGCACTTGATTGAGGGCTGTCACCGTGTTATGAATTGGTTTGCTTTTGTTACTGTGGAATGACTGAGAAGAAGAAATATGGTTTTGATATGTCTGTACGATATATGGAAGCTGTAGAAATGGAAGAATAACATAGTTTTCATAAAAGCGGATGAACAAATATGGCACATCTTCTTGTGCCAATGATCATTTCCACATATACTTATGGGCTTTTACGATGCACGATTATAAGCATTAATAGGATCACTACAAAGTGATATAATTGTACTTATACGCAAAAGCATGAGACATATAGTACAATAATCAAAATAGTGGTTTTGTGTCATAAGTTAGAAATACGAGGACATTGTATTTTTTTTATTATTAACGAAAACATTTAGATTTATTAACTACAATTAATTTCAAAATATATCTAATATTATCCTTCATGTAAGGATATTGAGAAAATTACACCTTTTCCAGTTGTGCTTATTTATTATTGTTTCACTGTATCACCACGTACAGTTTGCTGTCGATCAATAGTGGTGCTCTTAAACTTCATTTGAGAGTGGTAAATACGATTCCATTGCCAAGGTCAGAATCGTACAATAGTTGCTGATTTTGACTACTAGGAATAGATGCATCCCCGACAATGTGACCGTGGGACCGTTTACTGGAAGAGTATGCTTTTAGTATTCCATTATTCCTATCATGACGTCGCCTACAAAAAGTTGTGACTAACCGAATGATTGTTTATTCTAACCCAGTAATATTAAACACATTTTATGCACAAATTAGTAAAACTAGCAACTTAGTTTTTGGGATTATGTGAGTTTCATTTTAATTGAAATTTGTTTTATACCAAATCATGTACACTGTTATCTATTATTATTATTATTATTAGGAATGTTGTAAATTGTATATTGTATTAAAAAAAGTAAAAGAAAAAAATCCTCATTCCATTCTAAATCAGTCACGCTCTATCAGCAAGGTCCGCATGGGCCACAACACGGTCCACAGCAAGGTCCGCATGGGCCACAACACGGTCCGCAAGGTCCACATGGGCCACAGCATGGCACACAGCATGGTCCACAAGACGGTGGGCAACAGGGTCCACAGGCAGGTGGGCAGCACGGTCCGCAGGATCCACAGCAGGGCACGCCACCACCACAAGGACCGCACATCTTGGAGCCGATTAGAACTATTACAAAAATAGATGCTATATAGATTAACATTGAAAGATAAATTTAAAATAACTTACCTAAGACTTCCTTACAGGAATAGGATTAGATGGTTAACCAGATAGAATCAATTTGTTAAGCAGAGAAAGGAAAAAATGGGACAACTTTTTATTTTGTCTTCAAAGTCCGTAGTTATGGTGTTATTTTGAATGGGGGATTCTTATAAACATATAAACGTTTTAATCCAACTAAAAAAAAATGCACTATTATTGAAACCAATAAATGCACTGTTTAAAATTTTTTAGTACTTACCTACAACAATGAGGACAAAATAAAATTTTACAAAAAAATTTTGCTGTACAAACAGCTTAAAATCTAAGAAAATACTAAATTTCATACAGTGAGAATTTTTTATATATAGCATTTTTGTATGAAAATTTCAAATTCAAAGGTTCCTTAGGGATTTTTTCATTTCGAAATCAAAAAATTGTCGGAGGGTAATTTCAAAAGGTTTTAGCCTAAAAAAAATTTGAAATTTGTTTAACATTAAATTTAAATTTATTAATTGCGAAACATGATTATCAATAAAGATTAAAAACATGAAAAGCTGTGGGTATCCCTCAAGATAGATGCTCGTATACTGAAGATTATGGAACGAAAAGATAAAAATAAGTTGGTCAAAAACTTTTCATACTCCCCATCCTACAATTTTTTAAATAAAATGTGATTTTTATGTCAAAATTAAAAATTAAAATTATTGTTGAAGAATACTAATTCGTGGTTATGGAATAAAATAACATCGTGTTTAATATTATGGTAGATCCAATAATTCCCACAATAATGTTTTCATGAAGGAAAGCTTTTGCCTAACGAAAATATTGGGTGATTTAGAGAGTCGTTTTTTCTACTAATGGCTTTCTTCACTTTTATTTCCTTTTATTTCAAAAACCAACAAAAGGTTGGTGCGATTCCGTTGAGCGTCTACATACTACTTTCTACGACAACTAGAGTCAGAAAAATTGCCATAGAAATGAGCTATAACTATAACTCGAGGCCAGAAACATGTTTGGTCACTTGGTAAAATGAGGGGCAGATTAGTTATCATATGTTGCCACATCTTCCATGTAGCCCGCATTTTAGCAAGTTTTTGCAAAGAAGAGTCGAAGTTATATGAACAGCCAATACATCATTGATCAACATTCATTTTCGTATAATAAAAACTGACTTCTTGTTCCTGATTCAGACTATGCTGCATTGGATTCGATACATTTGGAAAATATATCTATGAATAAGAAAAAGTATCTATGCTCATTTTTAACTTGATAGCTTAAAAACTGAAAGATTAATTGTCTTTCCTCTTCACGCTGCACATTTTAGTATTGTGTTTCAAAGACTATGAAAGAAAAGAAGTCTAGGCAAATTGCTGATGAAAGTGAACATCTCGAGGTTTGTTGCATTATTTGCTTCCCAATCAAAATACTCTGATCAAATTGGTAATTTGATCTAAACGTTTGTTGTCGGAATCTCCCGTTTCTATATTTTTTACTACTAAAAACAGCAATTCCTAATAAAATCATATAATAAAGAGCAACTTATCTATCTGCGAGTATCTATAGGGTGGGCCATTTATTGGTCCGATTTTAAAGTCCCTGTTATTAATGACTTCTGTCAATTTGAGCGCCATAAACTGTTGACAGTAGTTTAGTTTTAACCTTCCGATGAACGAATATGGATCGTTTCTCTTTAGAGTAATAACTTATTTTAAATGTGGATGGCCACAAAAAGAAAAAAATCAATTTTAGCTTGGCTTGCTCGCAGCTGCGATTTGACGCCGATGGATTTTTTTCTGTGGGGCGCATTAAATAATAAGAAGCTTTATTGTGACTAACATTTAGCATTTACTTAATCAAAATCGATTTACAGAATCAAAAGATATTTACAACGTTAAATTTTTTTATAAAAAATATGGTAATGCATTTTTTTACAAACATTTTGTGTTACTTGAAAACATTTTTTAATTTTCGGGAAGTGCCATTCATCATGTTAAGCATCAGCTTGCATTGCATACATCAAAAGTTCAACCCCAGTTTTTGTTTATTTCTCCAGACGAAGTCTCTAGAAAGATAAATATACCTCGAAAAGAGCTCCTCGGAGCATGGAATCAAGACAAACTTTTAGTCGATATGAAGAATCAAAGCCATAATAATTCAATTGTTTCTATATTTCTAATGTCTTTAATTGCTTAATTAATAAATTAAAAGTCATAAATATTGACTGTATTTTTTAAATTTTTTTTTTATTGTGATCGTGCATTTTTTATTTTTTTTAATTGAACTTTCTGTACTACCAAACCGATAACATTACCATCTGTTTATTATCTGTTAAAAAAATCCTGATTCCATTCTAAAGCAGTCGCGCTCTAACAGCATCCCCCGCATCCCCCACACGGACCACAGCATCCGCCACACGGACCACAGCATGGTCCGCATGGACCACAGCAGGGCGAACAACATTTCATAACTGGTCCTCCACAGCATGGCGCACAACAAGGCGAACAGCAGGGTGAACAGCAAGGTCCACAACAGGGTCCGCAAGATCCGCAACAAGGCACACCACCACCACAAGGACCGCACATCTTGAAGATGTATAGAGCTAACAAAAAAAAAAAGGTTTAAATTGGTCATTTATTAAGACAAATTTAAAATGACTTACCTAAGACTTCCTTACAGGAATAGGATTAGATTGTTAAACAGAAAGAATCAATTTAAACAGTTAAACTTGGGACACTTTCTATTTTGTCACCAATGTTCGTAGTTCTGGTGTTATATTAAATGGGGATTTTTCTTATAAACATAAACGTTTGAATCCAACTAAAACAAAAATAGAAAATTATGCCAAATAAATGCATGCATTGTTTAAAGTTCTTTTGTACTTACCTAGAACATTGATTACAAAATAGAATTTTACAAGAAATTTAGCTGTACAAACAGCTTCAATTCTGAGAATATACTAAACTTCACAATGTGATAATTCTTTATATATAGCATTTTCCAAGGAAAATTTCAAATTCAAAGGTTCCTTAGGGGCTTTTCATTTCAAAATCAAAAAAATCTTGAAGGGTAGTTTGAAAAGATTTTAGATCAAAAATTAGTACAAATGATATTCATTACATTCATTTACATTAATGGTTATCATTGAAAAAGTTCATCATTCATTCAATGACGACAATCAATAAAGATTAAGGTTTCAGCGGATGGAATAAAGATTTGAAAAAGAAAACTGCTGAAAAGCATCATTTTTTAATGTCAGCTCAAAATTGTTAAAACTGCCCATGTTATGTATTAAAAAAAAAAAAATACATTCGATTTTTATGTCAAAAAAATTGCACGAAATAATTGATAATCAAATTTCTTTTGTGGTACAAAACCGTGTTTAATTACATTGCAAAACTTACGATTACCATTCTAGATTCATATATGATTACAAAAACACACGAGACTTACGGGATGAGAAGCAGAGGAGCAAAGGTGGTTCAGACCTTTGCGACGACATCTGGATGCACCGCTGCTCATTAGAAAGTCTTCCAGCTACGAAATTTAGCCAATAGCGTATTTCATTCAATAAATATCCGTGTTATTGTTCACTTCTGCACATCGAGTCTGTGATGTACTGCTATCTTTTCTCCCCACAGAACACAACACATTTTCCTATTCAACTCATCTAAAAAGCAATGTAAATCATAATCGGGGTATTAGGTAATCCTAAACTTTAAGTTCTTGCACGCATCAATTTGTTTCGCCATAGACTCTCACAACAATCGTCTTTTTACGGTTTACGCTCTGCTGAATTGTGTTGTCCTTTTCCAGACTAGCTGATCTATCGGTACAGATTCCTATTCCGCTAACGTCGAAGGCGAGTCCTAAAACCAAGCATCATCATAATGGATCGTAAGGCTTCTAGGTGCTCTTGCCATCTGGCGAGCAGCGTTTCTATCCTAACCTATTCTACATATCAATTATGTGACAGTATTTCTTTAGTATGTTAATGCTTACATACTTATTCAAAAATTCCCTTTAACAAACTAGGTATCTGACATTCAGGTCTCAGAAATGCGTCCATACTTGCTTAATAATTTTATATTCGCACAATTTTGCAGTGTATTGCGTTGTAAATGTGTATATGTATGTATTTTATACAGGTCACCTGCCAGCACACCGAATTGGGGCATAAACAGTAAAATGAATATCATTTTAACATAATGCCAGCAAAAATATTTTAAATAAGAATCCGGATGGCAGTTTATCTAGCTAACTTAACTCAAACGGCTCATCAACATTTTCAGCACTCGAACGTCCTTCACCGTTTGCCCTTTGCAAACACAACTTATAACGATAAAAATTACTACAAAATGAGCCAAAGGCAAAATTTAAGACTTGTTAACATTTGCCATAAAAATATCATTTGCATAAATTCTTTAAGGGCGTAATTTTCTTAACAAATTTTAAGGAAAAATTATGAATTTGATCTCGCTAAAGGTTACGGATATGCACATCTTACAAGTCTTTTGTTTACAACTTACTATAAAAATATGTACGAATTTTAATTTATAATTGTATAGTTTTTATGGTCACCTTTAATTAATACCATGCATTTAATGCGATTCTTTACAGTATTGATTCTCAAATATTTCTAAACTGAACTGGGGCCAATTAACAAGGATAATAACCATCTCCTTTGAACGCAATAGTCGCAATTACATCGCACTCATGCACGCTAAACTCTTATCGTCCTTCGCAAGCCAATGGGCTATCAACCCCAGCGCTCGGCTGGGCAAAGTGGTGCGTCAATACTGGAATTTCGTCGGACTACATCAATTCCAGCACTTGGCTGGATGGGACCATATCAAGTCAACTACAGTTTTCCAATTTTTTATACCAGAATCCTTGTCAAGAGATTAATTTGTATAGAAACGAAAAAAGCACCCAAGCAAAATTATAAACGAATATCTTTTTTCTATAAATAATACAATAAATATTTTTGATTTTTTGGAATGTTCTTTATTAATTTTTTTTTTCATATTATTCTTGTCCCATTAGCAAAACACTCATACAACCCAAAATTTTTTTCAGCTTTTTCCCAAAATTATTATCTAGAAATTTGCAGTTTTCTAGAAATTTGAAATGAATTCAAATTCAATAACAATTCATAAATGAATTGTGTTACAACTCAAACAAACAAGCTAACTTAATTATTAATATTATAACAAGCCAATTAAAAGATTCAGTTCGCGATGAACTGTTGCAAAACATAAAGTTATGCAAAAAACTATACCAAGTCTCATGGCATAATTACTTGGTCAAAATTTAGTACTTAGTACAAAACTTAAGTACCTAACAGAAATTATTGGTCTTAGTAAAGCCACAAAATCCTGTGACTTCGACCATTTCTTATCAAATAGTTAAATCGTCAATTCGATTTTAAAAGTTATGTGCAATCTTAACAGTTTGAGTCTTTCATTCCAACAAGAGGAGCTGACAACAAATCCAGTGATATGTGGCATGCAGTTCCTTTTTGTATATATCGTTTTCAGCTTTTGATGTAGATTATGTTAGATCCTGGTTTGCATGCATATATTGAAAAAGGGAACCGCATAAGCACAGGGAAGTAATAAGGGTTAGCCCAAGTTGCGCTGCAGAATACTTAGCCTATTATAAAACAATAAAAAGCTGTTAGTAATGCGCTGGGAAATAAGTACAAAAAGAAAAAGATAGCTTTGACTTACTCGGATTTGCTAAGGTGTCCCATTATTGTGCTACTTATGTGCAAAAAGAGACAATCCACATAATTGTCACTGATTCGATAGCTAGAGAAACTTTCCAAGAGACCAGGACTTGGAAAACTGAGCTTAGCCGCTAACAATCAGCAACGCTGCACACAACGCATATCGTCCATGATGTTGACAAAAGCGATAAACCAACAGAACGAGTATCTATCGTGTGCTTTGGAATGTTCTACAAGTATAAAATAGAAAATGCATACGTACAAATATATTAGATTATAATTAAAGAAAAGACCGATGCACTTTAAACTTACGTGAGCTTCCTTGTTGAAAGAAGATCAAATCACTAGAGAATTTTGATTTTAGCCAGATTTTTCATTTTTTTTGATGTGTTTGCTTTTAGGTTCAAGAATAATATGAATAAGCTACGTATGATATTTTTCTTATATAGCATTTTTGTATGAAAATTTCAAACTCAAAGTGAACTTAGGTTCATTTTCTAAATATTTATATTACAAAACAGGAGACTATCAGTTTGGTTATTTAACAAAGCCATCCATGATTCTATTGACCAATCAATTGAAGATAATCAAATAACTTGCATTATTGGTTTTAACAATTGTTTTGCATTACAAAAGAACACAAAAATTCATACTAACTTCAAAAAGAAATGCAATGCAAAATCCAGATCAGATGCATTGAATTCAATAAAAGCTGCTGCTACTTAAATGCATTTGAGCATTTTATGAACCAATTGAAGTGAACTTTCTAAACTGGTCTTTGGCCTCTGGACTTTGAATACGATGCAATTGCTTAAGAATAAAAACAATAACATCCAATAAAAAAAAAGAAAATGAAAGAAATCCAACAAACACAATATGCACAATCTTTAACTGCACAACATTTCAATGAAATACATAGTACAAAGTAAGAAAAGGTTAAAAAAGAAAACATCAAGAAAATCTATTTAAGAAAAAAGAAAAACCAAAGTGAAGCAGTTGAGAAATGCAAACAATGTTAGCACCAAGAAAAGGCTTATGGACCATGTAAGGGGAATGGGTGAAACATGGAAAGGATTTAACATTTGCATATTTGGTAAAAGCAAAAAGCAACACCAAAACCAACACCATGACCAGGACCAGGACCAGGACCAATAGTCAAAACATATTGAGCATCAAAAGCTAACTGGGCCAGCATAGAAACTGATATGCTGTATGGATTTATTAACTGTTGAATTGGAAAAATTGCAGAGTTTTATGCTGGGAAATGTTAATGCTCTCGGTTCGGACCATTAGGTTTTAAGAGCAAGCAGAA
This sequence comes from Amiota mariae, assembly GCA_035041805.1. NCBI lineage: Eukaryota > Metazoa > Arthropoda > Insecta > Diptera > Drosophilidae > Amiota > Amiota mariae. The sequence goes on along the minus strand of JAWNKV010000370.1, from coordinate 16,810,699 downwards.
GATATGTATATATATATATATATATATATATATATACAATATATATGAAGTTGAAAACTGGTGGAGAAATGAAGAGTTTAAGTTGAGCAAACAGAATTTGCTGCTGACTAAGCAAAAGCACGCATTCCTCTCTGGTTTGTGCTTCTTACTTAATTCACATGTACGTACACTACTAGTAGCCTTATCCTTATATTCTTTTGCGTTTTTTCTTATGTCAGCCTGTCTGTCAGTCAGTGAATCAGTTATTCAGGATTGGCATATCTGAGGCGCTGCAGCTTGCACTTACCCAACTCGATTCAACTCCTCGACTCGATTTAACTCAAATTGATGAATATTCAATTGGTTTTCGTATGGTTTCAGTTATGCATACAATCGCGTTTCTCAACGCGTCGGCCAAAGAAGACAGCAAAAAAAAAAAGAGAGGAAAATGAAGACCAAAATAGTAAAAGGAGATAAACGGAAAAATAAAAAAGAGAATGTCTGCTTTCATATCCTTTTAAAGTTCCGCATATTTCATTCAGATTTTTTGAGATACCATCATCAGATTCAATAAAAAATTGTGGAAAGTTTTATTGCTTCTGTCAGTTGCATAGAAACAAATATGTTTATTCTGAACACTTTGATGATGAGTAGTTGGAATTTTTCCCTAATATTCTACTATACAAACTTTAAACCAAAAACAGAAGAAAAGCTCATAAAAACTATTCATAGAATTCCCCTCATTTCAAGTTTACCAAATAATCAATATCAAGTTTTTCATAAAGACATCAAAGACATCAAGATGCCTTAGGGGATAAGGCAAAAAAAGATTGGAAAAACTCTTTATCAAGATGGTAATCCAGATGAAAACCATGTCCAAATGAAAGGATTCTAAGCAGAACAAAGTAATTGCATTCTAATTACAAGCAAACACATTGGTCATCAACAACAACCGACGAGTATGGTAACTGCTGCATTTGGCATTGATATGAATTGCAAAGATCCAAGAAACTGAAACTAAATGAATCCCACAACGAACCAAATGCACTAAATGCACCAAATGTATGAAGTTTACCATTACCAATGAAATGACATTTAGACTTGACTGGCTGCCAAAGACAGACAACAACAGATACAGCTTAATGATGACAATAAATGCACACCACATACGTAGGACAAGGAGACATCAAGTGCTAATGCCAGCAAATTATCCAAAAAGAGCAGCTCAACGGCGAACAATTATAAGACAAGCCAAATGAGACAACATTATCTTGGGCTGGGTAAGTACCACACTGTATGTACAATTGACTACAGTCACTCGGGCGAATGAACTTGGTACTAAGTATTGGAAATTCCACAATTGACTCCCCAAAGCCTACGCCCATGAGCAACACCTAAGTCCATTACACTAAAACCTGGTCTTAGTCTTCATTCTTTGACTTGAGTTTAGAATTGAATTAGGATAAATTCTTTTCATTTTGTATAGCAATGATGCGATGAAAAATGAAATTGTAAATATTGTAAGAAAATTAGTGAATGAGATCCGACCGACATTCTGTAGCACGTCATTTAATTGTCAATTAGCGTCAAAGTTTACAATGCAACAAAATTTAAACAATGGGAAAATAATCCTCTGTCTAAATTATTAAATAATTCACATGCCAGGATATTTGTAAAGGATTTTTCACAAATTCAGAGTAATTAATCTTAATTATAAAGTTTTATTCTTTTTTATATTATATGTCCTACTTATTGTTGGTATAGGAGATATCATTTGTATGCTAGTCATTTTGTCATTGGAAACTTAAGCAACCTTCGAAGGTAGAAAGATAGATAAATACTTTATTATGGTTTTGCTTACTTATTTCTTTTTATTTCTTAAGAATTGAGAGCAAATCAGGTGCAAAACGTGATGTGCTTCAAATAAAAAACTTTTAATACGCTTAAAGTACTTGAGAAAACATCAACAAAATAAAGAAGCCAACAAAGATACTCTTTATTTCATTTTTATTTTTTTTTATTTTTTTTTTTTTTTCTATAAACAAACATGCAAAGGGGACTCACTCTTCCACTCTTCAGAATATTAAGGCTTCAACAAAACTGTACAAAATCCTCAAAACGTAACCAAGTCGTGCGTGCTCGATTTTTATAAATAACCAACAACAAATAATCAAAACAAGGAGAAAATTTGTTCGCCAATGCACGTTTTGTTGTGGTCATCAGGTATAATGATGAAGGTGTCTAGATGAGAAGAAGAACAAAGGACGATAGACGATGGAGATGACGATGACAGCTCGCTTACTCAGAGCTTAATAATTTGATCAACGTACGCGCGCTCCTGCATTATCCCAATGAAGCCTTTAAAACACGCTGGTTGTGTTGTCCTTTTTTTTTTTTTTTTATGAAAAAAAGGTGCATAGGAACAATGATTCCAGGTCAGCATGGATTGCTCTTTTATGTCATTCATTTCATTAACTTCATGGCGCGCTCGTTAAATATTAAAAACATAAAACAAAGTAATTCGTAAAAAAAAGGAAATTAATATCTTTAGGCCTTTTTATTTAAATGAGCCTACGTTATGTATTACGTGTCACTTTTACGTAAATACATGTACTACATTAATAATGCATACAATTTTTGTGTTTTTTCTGATGCTCAATCTTTGAACACATTTAGTAAGCTTCCATAAGTTTATTATATTGAGTTATGCATGGGAAATCACTAGGCTTGAGTAAATATATCACATGATTTAGACAACCGATTAAATTGAAATTGAATGCATTTTTATCTTTGACTTTTGACTATAGAATTCTATCAACTTCCAAAAGTTGATACATGAATGAACAGCTTCCGAATTAAAATAGAATTCTTTGGTTAAGAAATCTATCTTTTGTCTGAATGATGATTGAAACATATTTTCCTTAATATTTGACTTAATAAAAAGGTAATTTTCCGCTCAATATATGCAACATTACTATCTACATTTTTGTATAAAAACCTAATGTCATTTGATTTATTTATCACAAAATGATGTTTTTCATTATAATTATTATTTTGATATTTTGAAATCATTTTCATCAAAAACTTGCTTCTGTCCTTTTGCCACATATATGTAGTGTCCTTTAAAATTTTCTGAAATATCCATTTCCGTAACGCAACAAACTTTCAATTAGTGTAATTAATATGAGTTTTTCGTCGTCACGGATACGTAAAACATAACGAGCAAAAAAACAACATTATGAAACACATGTAAGAAAAATGTAGCTGGGTGGACTCGATTAACAAATACCTTGTACCCCGAATCCTTTCAAAGTTTACAGAACGTGCGTTACTTAAGGCAAAAGTGATCTTATCTGCAGCAAAACATGCACATGTTCATCATTTTAATATGTGGTTCTGTTTATTAAAAGCTCTGCTGGGAACAATGCTCAAGAATTTTTTTTAGGATGATGACTTTTCATACAGAAAAATAATACCAAATGTATTTTTTTTAGATTTTAATTACTGAGAAATATGCGGGTCTTTCTTAATATTAATACCCAAGGTCCGAACACAATCCAATGAAGAACATCAACAGAAATACGAATTGTACGTAAAAATGCCAGAGTTTAATATAGGATCATCAAGAGGTCACCATTGATATCCTCACATATGCGCATTATTTATCTTTCCAACCGAAGTCCTTGTAGTCAAAACGCCCCGGTCCTAAAGAATCTGAGAACAATTCTACCTACCAAATTTCAATCTTCTGCATCGCGTTCATTTGTTTGAACAAAGTCAGATTGATTGCTTCTTAATATTTGTGTATCTAATAACTATTCCTGTCTGTGCGTGATAAAGTCAAAAACTGCCAAACGGATTTCAATATGGTTTTTACCAATAGACAAAGTGATTCATGAGGAAGGTTTCGGAAAGGAAAAGATTAAAAAAAAAACCCAAAGAAACAACCGAATATTATACAAAAAATTGAGGTGTGGAAGTGAGATGCATGTAAAGCTTAGTGACATATTTTAAAATCTATCAAGTCGTCTTGGTCAAACAACTCATTAGGTCAACAATCAATCAGTATCCTCTATTTTTTTTTTACTCCACCAAGGTGAAGGGTATAACGAAAATTGAAACGCAAAACGGACCAAAAGTGACGTAGTGCACTGCGTCGAGTGACATGAAGTGGAATTGAATGGAAGTGAAATAGTGGCATACAGTCGGACGTTATGATGATGTCTATGAATAACAGCAGTTCGTAACCATACTTTAATAGAATTGCAGAGCAAAGAACCCATTGCTTAATTTAAAACTGAAAATTTATATAATTATACAAACATGTTCAATACTTTTCAAATTTATTCATTATATGTGAATTGTATGAACTGACTGCAATTTTGTGGTCAAATCATTTAATGAGAAGATGGAATATAAGTACTTGTTTGGAGACTCCAAGATACTAGTGTAGCCAACCATTTTTTTGTTGCTGTCTTGTGTTTGTTGTGAAAATTCGTAAATCAAAAATAATGATGACGAATCGATTGCAATATTTTCTTCTTCATTTTCTTACTTCTTACATCTCATCTCATCTTGTAGATATTGCATCTTAAGAAGTTTTTATTTCTTTCCTTTAGTTTCTTTGCAATGTATGGCAAATGGCATCGAATGATGTGGCATGCCATGAATTGGTTTTTGGAGTTGAATTGAAATTGCAATGAACGACCGTCGACCGACAACCGACTGACTTGACTATGACTTTTACTATTTTACAAATGTTCTTGTATACTTTATTTCTACTATTATATAGAAAGATTACTATGCTGACTATGGCGATTTGTTTTCATTTACTATAAAGTTGATTTGCTTCCTCGTTTTTTACGACTTCTACTAGTATTTCTTGCTTGTTTTCTTTTCCAATTTTTTTGTTTTTTTTTTTTTTGCTTAAGCATAATTTCTTTGGGAAATCATTATAAATTTCCGCTATATTTGTTACAATTTTCCTAAAGTTCTTTCATTCTTTCTTTCTTTTGTATCATTTTTTATTCTTGTCTTTTTATTTTGACAGTACATCATTTGGTTTAAGGAAGAAAATGACGATGGTGATGATGATGATGACGGCTTGAAGTTTTTTTTAATGACTTCATTAGATTTCAGTTAAAACATTTCAATCAGCCAGGTGTATACCATCTTTACTACTTTTAATTTATGCATGATTTTGTGTTACTGAATGCAACGAGAGAAAAATAAAGTAAAGTAAAGTAGGTTTCGGAATCATTCTACATTCTACTATATTACTTATACGCAAGAGGTTGCCATTCATTGTATTGAATCATCAGTGAACATATGTTGATGAAGTAATTCATGCAAATATCCATTTACAAACTCACACGCACACACTCACGCACACACACCTATGTGTTCTACCAATACAAAAAACAAAACATACGATAAACATTAGCATAAAAATTACATTAAGATTTTTCACATACTAGTAAAGCTTCTCAGATCCTTCTAGGTTTTGTGTGTTTGTACATATGTGTTTATATAAAACATTAACATTTAGTTGAATTTTAATGCGTTTGAAGATGGTAGATGTATGGAAGAAGCATACTTTGTAGAGCGGCAGCATTCTCAGTGCATTTAGAGGCTTGTCAAGTTTTCGACAGGCAATTTTCAACGAAGACTGACGGCGTCAACACCAACGCCTCGGAGCGCACCAAATAAAGGCGTAAAAGGACGACTGTAAGGACTCAAGTGAATGCGATTGTGAATACTAGACAACCCAAATGTGTATTCATTCTCCAAGAGAGTGACATTAACAGTGAGCGAACTCCAAGATGAATGCTCCCTCCAAGCTCCAACTTTTTGTGCCTTTCATCAACGCCTTCAGTTCATTTCTTATATGTAGCCTTCGTTCTTACTATGCGCTTCGGTTTGAGTAAGTGTTTTGCTGCCGCAAATAAATTTGATTTGCATGTGCAAATGAACGTGGAATTGAATTTTATTATGCATGAAATGTGTATAATTGGTCTATGGTAATGCTCAGAACTCCACAATCTTTCAAACTACTACTCTTTGTACTCTAACTAAGATGATAAGAAGACATGAAAAGGGTTACTCAAATGAAGAAACATGGTAATAAGTTCGCATTGAAGTTGTACTCTCATTCTACATTCCATAAAATAATTTCTTCACTGTTAAGTCATAATTTTTGTGAGTTTTATGCTTTTAATTTTGGCAGAAATGTAATAAAACATTACGCATACGCAATGATGGTGTAGTGCAATAATATCCGCATTTGACGCCATTCATATCGTCATAAATATGTTTTAATGCATTTTCATATGAGTTGCTGATGATAATTTGAGTACTCATTCAACTCAAATTTTTGTTCATAAAATTTACGACTTTATATTGAAAAGTTTTTGTTTTAACTTGGATAAAGAAACACATTAATATTGAAATCAAATGTATTTTTGGATATAAAAGGAAGTATATTCATTAGAATAACAACACCAACTAAAAGACACATTTCTCATTTCTGTTCATTCTCTTGAGTGTTAGCTCATATAAATTTCTAACAATATCAAACAATTTTCATATTATTTACTTCAAATGAAATTGCCAAACTAAAAGTTCAAAGAATGCAAACGAAATCAAAACGCTTTTAACAAATACTTCATTAGACTCAAGAACCTGGAATGGTAAAAACAAGGAAAAAAAATAGAAAAATACGGGATAGAATCTAGATAGCAAATTACAAATGAAATACACGAATTGTTGAATAATTAAAAATACAATATTAGAGCAAGTGAGCAAACAACGAACGATGAACGTTTTTTGTCGCAAAGGACATTACTCAAGTCAAACCAAGCCAAGGCAAGCCAAGCCAGGCCAATTCAATTCTACTCATCTCAAGTTAGTTAAAGGGCAAAAGAGGAGCTCATGAGTAGGAGAACCAACAAAACCAGGCACACATCAGCGTCATCAACGTCATCATCAACATCAGTCTCATCATATTGTAGTTCCATCAGATGGCAACACAAAACCATAGCGCACAAGTATAGAGTGCAAAGCAATGCCACTTGGCTAAAGGATATGCAGCTGCAGCAATCATAGCTAAGCACTGGAACTGAAGTGGGAGGCAATGGGCAATATGCAATGGTGACATCTTCTTTGCTCCGCAGTCACTTAGCAAAGATATCCACTTACAACGTTGAACAAAAGTTGAGCTAAGCAAACGCAAACGCCATGAAGTAAGTTAGTCTCTGTGGTCTTACCTCCGTCTTTCTGTCTGTCAGTCCTTACTATCCGTGAACCCAACTACTACTATTCATTCATCAGTCGTTCAGAGCTTGTCGTGCACTTGGAATGAAAACTTGACAAAAGCGCACAACGCTCAAAATGATGACAAGATGAGCAAACAATAAAGCATAGACGAAATCGGAGAAGAAGAACAAACAAACAGTTATGGGTCAACGTTAGCGCCTGAAAAACAAATTGCGTCTAATGGGTAACTGAATGGTTAGATAGATATGGTAGATACAGACGAGTACATATATGTATAGATGGATGGATGGATAAATGGATGGTAGATGCTTAAGATGTTAAGAAAATGACCATTGGAATTGGGGTTAGCTTGACTTGTGGGGGATAGTCCTATAAATATATCTTTCTATTGTATGTTTGTAGGATAAATGGATGAAGTAGTTGTGGTGTTTGTTTTATTCACTAGAAATGACTGCACTAGCAGACTAAGATGGGGCGGATGGGATTTCGGCTCAGTGAAGGCCTCCAATTCTTAAACAAGAGTCAAATATCAAAAGACCACATCAATACTCAGGCAAATCCAACTTATAATATTGGGGTGACATTTAAATCTGACGACTTTTGGTAGCATTATTCTCATCATCATCTTTATTAGAGCGAGTTCCTAATCAGCCGTTCCATTCACATTACCAACTCGTGTTGACAACTATATACATATAACAACTAATCAACAGCTTTCCACTTTCCCAGCAGTAACTTTTAAGCAAAGAACCACCTTTTGTTCGCTCATTTCCCATGCTCATGCTGATGCTGATGCTTGACATCCCTTCTGACCCCATCTACTAGGATACAAACATTTAGTAGTCACTCACTCAATCGCTGAGGATGTTCGTCCCTTAAATGTCTTTCTTTGTTTTGCTCTTTACTTTTATTTATTGTTTGCGCTCATTTGAGTCAATTACGACGGAGATTGTTAATTGTTTTGCTACACTACAAGAAAAACAACAAACTCAAATTGTTTCCCGCCCGCCGCCAGTTAAACAAGTTCCCTTCATCATTGAAGAATCAACAAACAGGACACTAAATGTCCTCTCGTCCGTCAGTTCATCCGCCTTAGTACAACATTTTATTTAATATGATATTTTTTTTATTTTTTTTTTTTATATTTCATTTTTCCTTTTTATTTGTCATCCCCAAGACAAAAGTTTTTTTGCTCATCTTCGCCTTTTTGCCTCTGTTGCTGTTGATGTTGCTATTGCTGTTGCCTCTTGTTACTAAATTGTTGGTTGTTGTTCTTATTGTTTTTGTTGGCTTTTTTGGTCTCATGGACTTTGTTTGCTTTTGGCCAATAACGAGTCTTTTGTTCTATCAGCCAGAAGTACTACGGACGTATGTAGTACTACTACGACCGTAGGTATGCGAGTCGTCGTAGACTTTTGCGTTTAATGGTGCGTTTAACATTTTTTGGCTTGGCTTGACTTAGTTCTTCCACTCTCTCTCCCACTTGAATGCGACTTTGTCTAGTTTAATTCCTTTTTGGCTGCTGCTTTCTTTACTTCACTTTCATTGTATCGTATCGTATCGTATCGTATCGTGTGGTATGGTATGGTATCCTTCAACTTTGTCTAACATTTGATTTAGTTTTTAGCTATTCTTCTCTGTTCCTTTTTATTGTTAAATTTTCGTTCTGTAATTATTTTTTTGTTTTTCTTTATTTTTTTGGGTCAATTTAATTGACTGTCATGCCAAATGTCGCTGAGGTAAGTTTAATTAATTTTGTCTCGTTCTCAAGTATATTTACGGTTCATGTAATTGTCTTACAACCTACTTACTCTAGCATTTAGTATCATTATCATTACTCTCCTTATCATTATCATTGTCATTCTCATCTTGTTAATCTAAATGTAGCCATTTTCTTACACAAAATGTCACTAATTATTGACTCTTCCATTTTGTTTGGTAGTTTGAGAGCCCAAGAAAAATCTAACTTATCTTCTTCTATGATTCATTTTTATTACCATTGAATTCTTGTCTCACCATGCTGCCCACCATTAATATTGTATAATCTACAACTTTTGTTCAACCAACAGCAGGTGGCAATTGTTGATATAATTGACTCAAGATGATATTGAACAATGAAAAACACTTGTATATTGTATAGAATTATCTCCAAACCAAAATAAATTTACCAACTATTTATTGATATAGTATAGTAGAAACAGACAAACCAAGTCGATTAAAGTATCGTAGACAAACTCCTTACAAAAGGACATCATCATATATGCAGAGTCATCACCAAATGTAATAGTTTCTGACCAAAGTCATTACTCAATTGTGTAAAGTTTCTATGCCAAACAGCCAACGGCGCTTTTGTAAAATTCTTTCAAGTTGAGGTACTACAAGTGCCAGTACCATCTGCCATTATGCAAGTATAACTCACTACTACTTCAAGCCTCAAGATAGCTTACAACTTGGACAATGAAGCTGCTCTGATAAGTTTAATGATTTCTTGGTGGCGTTTAGTAAGCTAGATCATCTTGCTTCCAGATGTTCTTAGATCCCCTTACCACCCATTCAAAGCTGAATGCATTACTTAGAGTTGACTGTACTCCTTCATGTAGTGAGATTTTCAACAAACTTTCAAATGCCTGGGAGCAATGGAACTTAGTAAAACTTGTGACTGACTCTCTGTATAAGGGCAGCAAAGGAACTGAATTGATGATTGAGAAGGTGATGGTAGGGTGGTGTCACCCATACAAAACGCTCACCCGAATTGAACTTTTAATTTGTTCTAAAGTAAATTTTGTGCAGAAGTTTTAAGTCATTTCTTGTAGTGCAGTCAGTATACTCGTAGAATGTATATGAGTACAGTATGTTTAGTAAGTAGTGTTGATGTGTACTATAGGACAGACTATAGAACAAACCAAACCAGACCAATAGTGCTGATATGTGGCATATGTGTGCACGACGAGTGGTTAAGTTTTCCTATTTTTCCCCAGTTTTCATGGCGTTTCGTTATTCTTTTAAGTGATGAAATTGCTTCACTCTCTTGTTGCGGCTGTTGAAAAGTTGAAAAGTTTTTCAATTAAATTTATGTACAAATATAATTTTTTATTTATTTATTTTCTCATTTTCCCAATTTTTGTGTTTTTATTTTTCTGTTTTTCTTCTTATTTTGTCATGAAAATTGTTTCGCGATTTACGTTGTTTTTCTTTTTTTATATCAACTTTTCGATTTTAATTTTGTAATGAAGTGGTTTGGTTGAGTGATAGAAAAATGTTGACGTTGATCAAAAACACTATCACAGTCAACTATGAAGCGTAATTTGTTGGATAATGGATTTAGTAATGTTGTGGTTTGTTTACTATACTCGTACTACGTACTACTACTATTAGAACAAATATTACTATTGATTTGATTTTGAATTCAAAAAGTGAATGCATACATTTCTGGGGTTAGCCCAAATGTATTTATGTTTAAACTACAATTGTGTAAAAGGTCAAATTGACATTTCACGCTATACAAGGAATATTTAAAATAACATACATAAAAAATAAAAGAAATATGTAAATTGTGAATTTTGTTATCAACAAGGACAATTCAAATTGTGGTTATTCTCTCTCTCTCTCTCTCTCTCTATGAATCAAATGAAAATACAAGGGAAAAAACCATATAAATAAATGATAAATCGCCAATTCCCGTTGGCGATGTCCTTTTTTAGTTTTTCTGGTTTTTTCCTTGTTTTTCTTACATTTAACTAACAATAAAGGCAAGGGAAATAAACAAGTTTTCCACACAAATAAAGACAAAGTCAAAAAGCAAAGTTAAGGAAAATTATGATAAAACAGCAAATGTAAATACTACATAGAAGAAGATATTCTGAGAAAATAAAGGGGAAAAAACAACATTCATATTTTTTGTGTCTTTGTTTTTGTTTTTTTTTTTATATGAAAATGCAAATTTTTACATTAGAAAAAACAACAACAAATATAGTAAAGGCAAGGACAGTCACTCCCCAGTGGAATGATTTGATAATATGTTCAATGGCTTTTCACTCTTTTTTTTTCTCTTAGTTTTTGTTATTCACAAAGGAAGGAAGTCAGTCACTGACTCATTCAAAGCCAAGTCCACTATAGATGACGAAAGGAGAGTTGACGAAAGGATACGCCGACAATGACGATGAGGATGATGACAATCATCGTTGGTTTGACAAGTGACGGTGCAGAAAAGGACAATCGCATAAATTTGTATTATCCTTCATTGGTTCAACTCCAACTGTCTTCATTCCGTACAATTCTCCTCCATCTCTCAATTCCTTTCTATTCTATTCCATTTCTCTGCTATTCCATTCCATTTTTGACTTGTTTGGTTTGGTTTTGCAGCCTTCGATAAAATGATTTGCAAACAAATTGGTTCAGGAAAATTCGATTGTGCTGAGGGAATTCTTTTGTTAACCCGGTTAAGCAACGAAGGACGAAGCAACAAAAACATAAAAAATAAAAATATGAAAAAAATAGAAAGAAAAAAATGGAAAACACCAAACACACATAAAGCAACAACAAACATCTATATAAAAATTGCTATAAAAAATATGAGAAAAGGAAAAGAAATACAAAAAGAACTTGCTAACTTCGTAATTTTCTATATTGATGGATTTATTTTTTTCTCATTCGCGTTTTTTTAACTTGGCTAAGGAATAAATAAGGGACCCCAACAATGGAATGCAAAGAAAGAAAAAAAATCCGTGAAATAGATGGTGCTAAGAGAACAGAAATGAAAGGGAATATGAAAAATATTTCATAATGAAATAAGACATACCTTTTCTCAATATAAAAATTATTTTTACTAGTTTTTTTCCTTCCCTTTTCAATTTTTTTCATTGCAGTTAAATTTATGAGGAATGCAAATAAAATATGTATTTTCAGTAATTTTCTTGTATTGATTACAATATAAAAAGGAAAACATTTTTATTATTAATTAAATAAAGAAAATAAAATATATTTTATGTGAAAATCATGCATTGAAACGACTCAGTCCAAAAGTCCACCATTCTGACGGAATATTTTCATAAAATAATTTTATTTTTAAAATATTTTTTTTATGTTATTAACTTTATTTAACCGAAGCTACTCTTTTCACACCCCAATTTTTACTTAACACTATCGTACCCGACCCTGCTTTGCACGGGTTGTTTCCTTTCTTAAGTATCACTATATTCTCTCTATTACACTTTGAGTATCAGCAAAGAACCAGAATATTAAAGTGCTACTTAAGTAATTTTTTTTTTTTTAGTATACTTTTGGGATCTCAGGAACAGGACCAAAACTATCCTATGTTCAAGCCGGGAACTAACCATACACCTTTACAAAATTTCAATGCAATCTGATGAACGGTATGTCAGCGTGGTGTGAGAAAAAAAACAGATTAGAAAGGTGAACCAATGAGCGACATCAAATACATCTAACCTGCCTTATATTCCGTTTCAAAAGGCAGCGAAGGACGAAGGGATTAAGCGCAGAGGGCGAGATCTCAGACGAGAGGATGTGATAGATCTTTATATAAGATGTGCATTAAACTCGGATGGGATCAGGAGGACTTTAAGCTTGTGAATATAATGAATCCCTAGAGCTATCCTACGATTCGCAAAAGATGGATGACTGATGAGAACGAGCCTGACATAGTAAGATGGCAAACAGGAATTAGGATTTCAGTTTAGGCCACGAAATAGGGCAAGCAAAATGAATTGATGCTTTTTATATTGGGGTGACCATATGCAAGAGTAATACTCGGAGAGTTTACGCACACGTCATTAAATTCAATAGACCAACTATTAATTAAACCAAAGACACGCTCAAGTTGACGTTAACAATCGTCTACATTACATCAATGATACTATGTCATGAACTTACATATCAAGTTGTATACGAGTTCAAGAGCATTAAATATATATAAACGGATAGATTGATGAATGGGGTTCTCTAACACTCAGTTCTAAGCATTACAAACACTTGCCAAAGTAAAGTACATAACACCCATTCAAATTATTGTGAATGGAATAATTAGTATAAAATATTCAATCAAACTTAGGCTAATAAAAAAAAAATTTTATTTTGTTTAAAAATTGAATATTTTATCAAAATACTTTTTCTTTTCCATTTAACAAAATCTTCAAAGAATAACAACCACGAAAATCTTTACTGCACTTTTTGTAATCTTTATAAAATGCATATTTCTTAAGCAATTTTTAACACTATCTTAACATCAACAACAATAAATAGAATTTTTGGTCATTTTTATTAAACAATAGTACAAGAGTAAAACAAAAGAAAAAATATTCAATGAAGAAACACTAGCAGCAGCAACAACAATAAATCAAAGTGAAGTCCTTTAGAAATGGAAGACGAACAGGAGACAGCTGCACAAGTTGAAACTTAAACTATTGTAAATGCCAGGCTACTAGTATTTACTCCTTGCCCAACATCCATTATAACTCCTTCGTTCATTCATTCACTTACTCAGTTTTAGTCAATGCACTTCTACTCAAAACTGAGTCAAGTCACTGACTCTGACTTGCTACTGACTGTGTCAACTGAAACTATTAGAGGCGGCAAGCGACAGGACGACTGGATGAAGAAAAATGACAACAATAACAATAGCAACAATGATAAGGAAGTTCAGCTCACAACTTGGTCAAAGTAATTTAGAAGCAGTTTATTGTAAAGTTTACACAAACTGACCACTGCATAAACAATAGAAACGGCATGTCCTGGCAAAAGTGGTATGGTGGTGATTGGTAATGGTATGTCGTAGTAGCTCAAAGTTGGTAAATTGAAATAAGTTTTAAGTTTTACTTAAGTAAATATTAAGAAAATGGCCAAAGCTTTAACAACAACACCAACAACAATAGAAAAATACCAGACAGATGCAATGTTGATTTTAGTACGAAAAGTTATTATTACAATACTTGGCAAAGTCTAAGGTCAAAAAGGAATACTTGTGCCTTTTTGGGTTACTCTTTGGTAGTTTAATGGCTTACAACAAACATATTTGTTTAAAACCAAATAAAGGGAGTATTGAAAATACTAAAAGTAGTAAAAGATTTGATAAATTTAAATCTCTAAATGTTTTTTCCTTTCATCAAAAATAACTAAATACTCAATTTTTGCATACACTTCACATTAGTGTCCAGTATTTTATCACATTAGGCAGATATTTGTTACCCATAGAATCTTGCCGCAGATTTTCCATGATCTGTACAATTAGAGAAAACATGCTAGACAAGACCATCCAACCTTTTTTCCTCCATTGTCTTGACTTTCTGTCTTCATGCAAAGAAGTCGCACAATTTTTGAGATTTCTAGATGAAATTTCCACAAATAATGAAATTGTAATCTCTGTAACCTATAGAAAATAAAACCACTATAAAAACAAAGCCATAAAATATTTTTTCTAAGTAGAAAACTGAAATTCCTTCATTGTTTTAATTAGTATAAACCTGATTTTACTACTTATATATTAAAAAGTGATAACTCATTGGTTTTGGGTAATGAACTCACTAGAATCATTTATAGACCTCATTAAAATAAGCAAATTCATAACTCTGTCCCTCCCCTTTCTGTTACAACTAACAGTTCAGATGTATATATTTTAAATGCATTTTCATCTCAATTCCAATGACTTCTTCCTTTCAACTATACAAATGCATTTTCCTTTTCTTGAAATCTACTGAATGCATGCATGCCTACATAATCATTCTATTGTCTGGTAATTATATCCTGAACGATTGCTATTCTTAAACAATTATTTCCGACAAAGCAACTAAAGTTCACAATAATGAGTAGAATTAAATAGAATAGAATGAAGCCGACAAGCAGAGCTGAGCAGAGTTGATCAGAGCAATTGCATACTACTAGCAACATATTTCAACTAATCCCATTCAATATGAAATTTAATTATGTTTGAGATTGTATCTGTATCTGGTTCGGCAGACAAACGGAACTGCGAATTTGCAATAAAGAAACTTTTTGGACTTCAATTGCAGACACAACCAACTAAGAAGTATATGCATACTTCATTTTCAGTACTGTCAGTACTGAAATGCTTGCGTTTCCACAACTGAACAATGAACAATGCAAATTCAATTGAAATTTCAACTAAGAATAACAAACTCCAACATGCCCGAGAAACAGTCAGACAGACAGACAGACGAATGGACAGATGGACTTAATCAGAAGAGACTTACTCTTAGTTGGTTATTGTTTGTGTGCTTTTGAGTTTCAATTAAGTTTTGGAAGAATTTAAGTACTCCGCATTGCATATCAGTTTGGAAAATGCAAATGCAAAGATACAAGAACAAGAAAATTATTTGAAAACCGCGAACTTCAACTAAATAAATTCAATAAAAATCACATTAGTTGCCGCTCCTTCAACATAGGAAGTATGCACTTGATGCCTTAAAGATATTTTTTTTTTTTTTTTTGAAAATTGCTTTTATCGAATAAGCTACTTTGGCTAATCCACTTTGAATCTTTCGAGCAGGAAATCACAACGGAAGTTAAGACCGGAAACGCGCAAAAGTGTCGCCCCTGATAAGTCCCGGCATGAGTATTGATGATGGAGAAGGTAACAAAAACTTACCAACTTTGACCGTCCATAAAATGCTTTTAAATCATTGAAACGGATATGGCGAGTGTAGAAAACCATTTTCACTTGGCTTTGTTAGATTATGGCTGTGGGCTATAGACGACAACTTCTTACGCCTAAATGAATTCTTTTGTCAACATTTGTGGTATTTTTGGTTTTTTAAGGCTTTTCGTGTCAACCAAAAAATGTCACAAATATTTTACACATTTTAAAAAGGTGAAAAGTTACTCACAAAAGGTGAAAAGTTATGTGAACATGTCATCAGCGTAAAATGTCTATATCCTTTTGTGGATGATTATGTAAGTCAAATGAAGAATGGAAAGGCAAAAGGCAACATAAATAATGACAACTTCTTGTATTCATTATAAGTATATACTATGTAAATATTTGATTGATCTTAAAATTTGTTTAAAAATACCAAAAATGTTTCTTATTAAGGTAAACAAAAAATTTATTAAAACAATAATTTTGAAAGAATCATCAAAAGAAAAACTAATCTACATACATATTTGTACATGTGTAGAAAAATAAACCGTTTTTCAATGTCAATGCCTGTAATAATTTTTACTCTATTACCCTTTATATTTTTTCCCCACAATACCCAGGAGGCATACTACACCACAAATAGTAATTTGTAATGTCAAAGGCTTAAACCCCCAAAATGACTCAAACCATAACTTACCAAATCTTCATAGAGTAAGACAAATGATTTCCGTTTATTTCTATGACATTTAATTTTAAGTTCCACCACAATCACACATACATATGTATTTAAAATACATGAGTATGAAGGTATAAATATACAGGGGCACTGATATGATAAATAAAATCAAAATGTCACCAAAATCAATATTCAGCAGACAATGTATTCAAAACAATGAAAGATATATTCTTCGTAAACAAACATGCAAGATTTTTATGTCTGAATATATTCACTTGCTCAGGTCAACACTTTGAAGGGAATGGTCGACTGAAGATCATAGTGAGTACAAAGTAGACCATACTGAACAATTATAATTGTATTCTATAACTAGAGGTCCCGGACCATATGTCTAAACTTTAAATGGAAAAATTTGATCCACTAATTTTGACAGATTTTGATGAAATAAACGCTATATGTTACACACAATAATGTCTCTCATTTTCCAGTAATTCAATTTCAACTCCAATGAGTGACTTTTACATGATGCGCGCACAAACAAACAAACAGACAGGCGAAGTAAACGATTTTATTATATGTAAAGATTTTTAACATTTTTCTGCCAATTCAGAGTTCTTTTCCAGTGTCCCTGTAAATACTTTCTACAGTCAGAGAATCTTGTAACTCATATTCATATGCAAGACTTTTTTAACTTTGACTTGTCCTTAGACTGTGTCTGCCATACTAATTTACAGCGACGACATTTGCTTGGTCTCAAATCATTATTCACAAAAATTATTTATATTCACTATAATGATAGGAAGTTGGTGAAATCGTAGTAGTATGTAATAGTAGAAGGCGTAAAGACAACGACGTGTGCGTATTTTACGCCATTTAGCTTGCAAACGTGAAATGAAAATTAAGTAGATATCATACAGAAATTTTGTTTAAATGCGCACGAAAATTAAGAGATTTTACGAAGAGAATATAGAATAAGGTTTGACATTTCAACGTTTTTCTTGCGGTGGAGATTACTGTGACAAAGATAATAAAATGAAAAACGATAAAAGCTTAGGGGTAAGGGGGATCACAAAAAATATTTACATACTTCAATAATTGCCTTAAGCTATCAAAATATTTCAATAGATAAAAAGATGGTTTTGATAAGAAATTTAAACTAAAATTACTTTAAAATGTATTTAACAAAACCAAAGTGTCAACAATTGTCAACAAAATATATAACTTCAAAATGCAATGAAAATCCTTAGCTAATCCTGTACATAAACAAGCAAATACACAGATATAAATGCATATACTACCTGCTGATAAAAGATACTCTAAAGAGTTGAATAAACACCTTTATGCAATGTATCAATTTAATATATGTATGTACGAGTATATTTATGTATAAGAATATGTATTTGCATTTTACAATAAACAAAAATATACAGATATTTATATTGTATATGTTATAGATACCTATAAAAAAATAAATATTTAATATTGCAAAAGAGTCACAAAGAATATTGGAATTAGTAATTGAATATAATAATGATGATGATGATGATGACAATGATGAGGTAGATGTTAAAGTAAACTAATATTTTTGGAAAATTGATTTCATTGTGGTTTTTATTGATTCACTATGTTGACAACAATATCATATACAATGTTGCTAGTCCCATAGGATATTGAAAATATAGACACACTGGTGCTTGGGAGTATATGACATGATAATTTAACTACATATTTCAAACAAATTTGTATGCTTGTTAAAGTAGAAACATGCATAAGAGCAAGTTAGATGCGATTTATCACAAATTTGTCATCAACCTCTGTGGGTGAAGGAAAAAAAAATATTAAATAATATGAGATACTAATGAAACATCCACCCACCAAAAATTTCACAATTGATTTGGCTTAAGTTTGTTAAGAAAATTGCAAGAAAAATTAAAATAACGTGAATTTTAAATGCCATCTTAAAGACTTTTCTGAAAAAACTAACTATAAAATATTGAAAAGCATTCCAAATCATTTACTAACTTAATTAGCAACAGTTGAAAACGCTTATTAAAGTGTATAGAAAACTCTTTCATATACTAGAAGTAGAAAGTTCCAGACTTGCTTGACTCCTCATTTTTACTATTCACTACTAATTACCTTCGCTACGAAATACAAAAGACCTTAGACATCATTGCACATGACATAAAATATAAACAAACATAGTACAAGCAAACAACAAGGATCGTCCTTGGCATATAGATGCATATAATAGATAATATACTATATATGTAGATACATAACTAGTTCACTGATTCAGTTTGAATTGCATCATAACACACAAGAGATTGTACCTTTTATTGGACAAGTAGGCAGACCGTTGGTCAGACAGACAAATGACTGCCAGCGGCCACCATCAACTACTAGTACAATAAAACCCAAGGTACAAACAACAAACAAATATAACAATACATATTCACATGCATTCAATAGATAGATAGATACAATGTTGATGCCTGCTACCATGACAAAAATATTCAAACAGTCGTCGTCAGTAATAGAAGGAATTTAAATATAGTAAATGTACAGACATTGCTGTTACTGCCCGGTTAGTGATCCTGACATTTACTCATTCAGTTGCCAACTACATATTCTTGTTCTTATACAATAAACATGCAAAATGTCTATTGCATTTCTCCTAAGCCGCCTCAAACAACCCCAACTGTTGATCCCTAACTCATTAATTAGAGACACTTCTTCATTGGCTGCCCTTAGACTCAATTGTCTTATTTAACAATCGACTTTGTGTACTGGTGTGGTTCAATCGCTACTTAGTTGCATTCAACGTAGTCGTCTACATGCATCGCCCTGGGCATCGTTTGGTTTGATTATCGTTCCACTTTGTCCTGAAGTCTTAATTATGACAATGGCTGTTAGTAATTAGGTCTTTATGTAAGAAATTAAGCACAGGAGACACAACGATTACAACTGTATATATAAGATAAAAAAAAATATAGATGTCAATATAGGCGAGCTTTTATTAGGCAAAGTTGAAATCTAGAGCATAAGGGGACCCCAAACCCTAAAAAACTGAAATCCTATAAATTGGAAAAAATGTTTGTTACTCCAATTTAACCCGTAAAGAAAAGAAAAACATGATATTATACTTAGAATAACATCCGAAAACAAGAAACAAAAATTCATTATACAAGGAAAAACGAAGTAGAATATTAGCCAGAAACAATTCCCGGAACTACGAAACCTTCGTAACTGGACCAAAACACATGTGGTTAGATATAGTTAATAGCTTTAACTTATTTAAAAAGATAATGTTATCAAATGATTACCAAAATACGTAGTCGAATTGTCAGATAATATGAAACATTTTTACTTTTACCATGTTACCATATTGTTGGGGTCACCAGCAAGTATAGTCCTTCACCCTTAGATTCTTAACTGCTGGGATCTTCAAATATAAGTAAATTACTTTAACTTTTACCAAAGTAAAAACTATTTAGTTGAGAAGAGATATTTTGATGAGATATATTGAAACTCTACTTTGACCATGGCCCCCATTAGATAGATGTTAAAACAAAATCCTAATTGAAAACTCAAAATTAATGCGCTGAACATTTTTTTATCACATGGACATTTTAAAAAAAAGCAAAATAAATGTAACTTTACATGATTCCATTAATACCAAACAAAATGAGTACGCAAACAATTTTCATTCCGTTTGAGTTGGTCTTGTTAACTTCTGATGTTGCCAGCAACTGATTATATTTGTAAGATTAAAGCACAGACATAATCAATCTTGACTAACTGACGGTATTCTTTCTCTCACCGACATACTCACTAACTGAGTGTGTGACTAACTGACGACTGACTGTGTGAATGAATGAATAGAACCCAGCTTGACAGACGAAGTGAGAAAAGCATCACCTTTGTCTATTTTGAAAAGCTGTCGGTGCTAAAACGCTTAAAAACTCGACGTTTTGATTAAGGAAAAAGCCTTTGGCAGGATGCGTTAGTGTGAGCCTTCATTTAGGATATCGTGTTGCCATACACCTTGCACTTTGTTGCTCGCAGCTTTGTGTGGCAATCAGATTACTTTGAATATTTTTTCATTTCTTCTCTCCCCTCTTCCACATTTTTTCTCCCTCATACTTTGCTTATGATAAGGACATAAAGACCTCGAAAAAAAACCTTTAGCAAAGGAAAATTATGCAAGAAACTATTTAATGGTATATGGTATGTGTGTGTTCTACATGCGTGATGTTACAGGCTGATAAGGACAACGAACGCATGCTACCAAGTCCAAGTCTCTTAAGTATACCGTCTCCAGACTACACTTGAGGTCTTGTCTATTCATCTATCTATCTTTCTTTTATTATTAAATATATATATTTTTATTTTTATTTCTTATGAAATTTTTCTTATGCATTTTGATTTTTTTATGAGTTACCTTTAGGCTACACTTGCTTCAACCCTCAATTCTCCCCTTGCACCCGATAGTATTCAACTTGGTTATTAAGTATGTATATTTCTTTGTTTGTTTGTGTTAGCCAACATTACTTTTTGTGGACATTATAATTTGTTGTGCCCACGGGTGTTGGGTTTTTTGCCATCCACTCTAACTTACATAAACTTTTTTTTCCGTTAACAACAAATACTACTTATACTATATGTGCTTACGCGTACACTAAAGAATGAAGAAGTCAATAGTCCTTTTATGCAATCGTAAAAACTGACGTTGACTAAGGAAAAGAAAGAAAGATATAAATGAAAAGAAAAGAAAATAAAAGAAAAGAAAAAAAAACCTAACAACAAATGTAACATTTTATGCGTAATAATATGTTGCAATTGGAATGTTGGCATCTCTTATTAGAAATATTCGCATTGAATATAGTAAGTAAGTATATAATGTGATGTGTGAGCAAGTGAGTTCATGGCCTCAAGGACTTTTCATGCATCCAACCATTTATAATAAAATAAAAATGTTTCTTAAACTTTACTAGAAGTTACATTATATTTTTTACGAGTTCTTTACACAAAGTATATTTATTAAATTTAGATAGATTTTATATTTTTTTTATTTATTAAGGGCCAATCTTGGATCATTATGCTCTATAATGCGCTTTGCTTTTTCAGTGTAAAAATATCGCCAGATTTTTACATAAGATCGTGAAAACAGTATACAATAAATATATATCTGGTGGATCCAGGCCTCTCCAGGTCTCTCCAGGTCTCATGCACTGTCTGCTCCAATGCAGTAGAGAGCCAAAGTGTAGCCTTTCGAGCTTCTGAATAGCGATTACATCGTTCAGTGGTCTAACCAAGCAATTGTTATGTACCAACAGACGGTCGTTAGTTATATCAGCAAAGACAATCTGCCCATGAACTATCGCCATTTTCATGTCTCTATGAAGAGTAGTGGCATCCTGTCATTAGGCGCAATATTTTGTTCTGCACTTGTACTTGCACTTTCTTCAATTGGAATTTAGCAGCAATTTGCCATATTTGGATGTCGTATCTCTATACCGGGGAAATTATTTTGACGTATATTGAAATTCAAATCAAAACATTTTCATAAGGATCATTCTTATAATACTCATCTATTAATCAATTAATTGTCTTGTTATGGGTAAAACCTGACCAGTGACTCAAAAAAATTGAACTGAATTAAGATTCAATAGTTTATATGTTTATAATACATTATACATATTACAGAGAACAGACGGGTTAGATATCCTATTTGTATCATTTCAGTTATTAGAACTCCTACGTATAACCAAGTGTGACATGCTTCAGCCCTTTCGATCACTTCAGTTATTTTGAAAATCTAGTACAATCCAAATATACAACTGACTTCATATCCAAGGCTCACGATTTTGTTGTCAAGTTCATTGAAATTTATAAAACGTCATTGTGTTTTAACTGAAATATAACAAGAAACTGAACTGACGACTGATATGACCGTCTAAAAGGCTTTTGAAACTTTATTAGAACTGTCATTGATTGCTATTATTTTATTATATTGAAATTACTTGAGTTGGCAAGAAAATAAATTAGTTCTTAGCAATCATAATTGTAAATCCATTCAAATACACCTTGCTACCCTAAACTTCTTGGAAGTCGGACCAGTACTCGGAAAGCATTTCTTCGAAGACCTTTTTAGTTTAACTAATTTGCTTTTCGTGTACTTGGCTCTTTTTGTCAATTTTTTGACTGTTTTCAAAAGCGTAGGGCGGCCTATGAGAGCAACTAAGAATAGTTAATAGTATTTACAGGCATCACAAAGGACTATAAGTCAACTGGGTGAACTCATCTTCTGTGACGAGTAGCATTCATATGCTATCCTATTCTTAGTCTGATCGTTAAGATTTTCATTTCAATCCCATTAAAATATTAAATCTCTTTCGTTTAAAAAATTAAATAAAATTATACAAAATTTATTATTGAGTAGAGTAAAATTTATTGAAGTCAACTTAATTCATATTTTAGTAAGAGAAAATGTGTGTAAAGTATTTAAATTAAACTTGGTTTAAAATCATTAAGGAAAGTTGGTTCATTACAATATTTTATATATATATAAAATCTTATAAAATATTATTTTATATTATAGTATATTATGTTAGTATAAGTATAAGTATTATTGTATTGTAGTATGTATATTGCAAGCCATTGTAGAAAAATGTTAACTTTCGAATATTGCCGATATGAAATTATATTATTATGAACTATTTCAACTTGTATAAGTATATAATACTAACGCCCATTCCTAGATATGATAATGCTAAGTTTTTTCCGGGTCTTAAGTTTAAGTTCGTACAGAAAATTCGAAGTTTGCGTTTAAAAATATACAATGAAAAAAATGTTGAACAAATACTAAAATATATATATATACGGACAAATAGTTAAGAAAATATACTCTAGTAAAATTGGGTTTCAGCTGGTGTCTCTAAATAATACTTCTAAAATTCATGATTAAATTATTTAATTTCTCCCTTTCTCAAAACACACATAAACAAAACAAAACAAAACTATTATGGATAATTAAACAAGAATTTTAACAATCACAGCTGTTATACAATTAAATTTTCTAATTATTTTTGTAGTACATCATCATCATAATCATGTAAATCATGTTCTATATCGTAAAAAATCGTTCATACTCGTACATAAGCCATATATTATTGTATTAGCTATAATATAATTATATAATATAATATTTTTTGTATATAAGTATTTATATAAATTGATTTGGTCTAGAAACTAAATACATACTCAAAATTATGGTTCGTATTTTGTTGCTAGAACAAATCTCATTAATATAAATATACTCGTATATATTAAGCGCTAGAACTAGTGTATATGAGTCTAGAAAATACATGCCTACTACTACTACTTAGTTAAGATCTGTTAGTTACTTTCGATCAGTTGGTTAGTCATTACAATATGTATTTGTATGTATGTATATATAAGATATAATGTGTTAAGGCCACGTTTCATGCTTTCAAATCCACAGCAAACAGTTCCGCGAACACTTGTATAAATGCCCTAAAATTGTAAAGGGCTGAGTTTTCATTAGCATTGAGCACGTAGGCAATCATATAATCATATTGTGATCTCTGAGGCGCAATGGAAACTTACATCATTGCTCTGGGCTACTAGTAATATCATGTGTAGCTAAATATGCCTCTTTGAGCTGCTGATACTCAAGTATGCGTGCACCTGCGTAATCCTACAAAAAAAAATGTTAATGTTAAAACAGAACAAATTTCAAGAAATTTCATATAGTATAATCACCACTCACCCAATAACCAAACTCAATGCTTGATGTTACATTCACCACTGACCACAGACTCCAGAAGAGATGTGAGAACATACTAAATAGTTTTACTTCCCCATCTAAAGTATTCAATTCATCTGTAGTTGGTTCATAGTCCTCATCATCATGATATTTCTTTAGGTATGTAACAATAAAGTCACGCCTTTGTTGCATTGTTGGCTGTTGTTCCTTGTTTTGATAGAAATATGGATATTCGGGATTTGTATAATCGAAGGACCACTCAGCAAAATGATTAGCCAAATCGAAACCACGATAATTATAGGCGCAGTATTCAAAATCAATAATAATCAGATCTGGATCATTGTCTGAAGTGAAACTGGCATCCAAAGCTGAATCATCCGCATTATCCAGTAGGTCAACTTCAGCAGCCGCCGCTCCATTACTGTGAATTTGTTTTTGGGGGAGAGATAACATTAATAATAGTAAATGTGTGATCAAAACTAATGTAACCTGTTCTTCAAAACCGGTTCATATAAGTATTTTTCTAGACAGTTAGACAATGCAAAACCGATTCACAGTGTATCTATAAAAATGTGTGAAAATTATTATGCCAAAAAATCATGGAACAAACAGAAATGAGAATGAACACATAATGGAGAACGCAAAACCACCGGCCTAGAGACGTTTCATGTTGGTCATTCAATCAATAGATACTTACTGGTCATGATGATTATGTTCTACACCTAAATTGCCATTGCCATCAAGACTATCACCAAGTGTTTCATCGAAATTAGATCTGAGACAATAAAAAAACAAAAATAATCATCATCCTAAAGAAATTTATAGAAAAAATCACATCAACTCACCGCAAGCTACTGATGGAAGCACGCGGCGATGTGGGAGTTGGTTGTCGTAACAATATGTTACCTTCTTGTAAATCATTATGACAGAAACACACAGAATAGTTACCCTTTTCTATAACCGATTTAAGCCATTTCATTTCTTGGACATAATCAATAGTGCGCATAAGATCGCGTTGCTTTCGCAGAACCGCAGCATTTGGTTTGCTATGTGAATGAATTTAATGGAAAAATATTATTTTTTTTATTTGAAATAATATAAAAATGGTTTACTTACTTTTCGACAGTAACATTACATATACTATCCAAACTTCGCAGCCAACGATTCATGCAATTCCAAATCCAATCGGGTTCTTTTGACATTGGAATATTCAAGCTGTGAATTTCTCCCATTTTTTCAGCAATTTTCATAGACAAACGATGATCGGATAGTTCTAGAGTTGTAAGTGAACGTGCCTATAATATAATAATAATATTATTAATACTTATTTTAATATTCTTAAATGAAAATATGTAATATTATATTATTAACTTACTGGTATATATTGCTCAATACGTCCACCAGGGAATATACCATGCAATTTTGGACCAAAATTACGTTCACTGAGCAAAGCAAAGACAACAGATTCAGTAATCATGCTCTCTAAAGCATCATCACCATGCGTTTGTCCATAAATTCGCAAAAGAACCTGTTTAAAAATATATATTTTATTAATTTCTATTATATAACAACAGAATACTGCCTTCGATTTCACCGAATTTTATATACCTTTCGCAAAAAAATAAATATTAAAAAAATACTATGCTATAGTATAGCTATCGGTAAGATTGTTCATAAGGTCAATGGCGAACATTTTGCTTAGCCAAAAACAGTCCAAACCAGGCCTCACAATGGGCCTTAAGGTTTGTCACTTTGGCGGACAGCTAATCTACCCTATCCTATTCCTACCTCCGGTACAATAGGCCTCTGGAAATTGCGGTGCAATTATTGCTATTAATAATAATGAAAATTACCTACATAATAAATAATAAGTTAAATTCGAATGCATTACTTAATATCCCAAAGCTTTGCATATAAAAACTTGTCATTCTACCAGAAATCTATTTATATGGCATATTGGTAAATTTGATTTATTTCTTAATTTATAAAACGTAATATATCTCATTTACCACTTCTAGGTAATAGCTAACATCTTCTAATATTGGGTAAATTTTGACAGTTCCTTTATATTATATTAGTGTATGGCAATAAGTTTACTTAAGAGACTCTAGATCAACCATAGATCAACTAAATAAAAATTGTCCATACAAAAACTATAGATTTGAGTGCAACTTTGCCCTATAAATTCAGTCCAAAAAATATTTAAAAAAAAATACTAACTTTGGCTATGCCGAAGTTGCAATTCTCTTCACGCTCCAGCTAGTGGTCCTTGAAATTTATAAGGTTGGTGGATATGTGTCAGACTCATTGTGTCCAAATTTCAAGTCGACAGTATAAAAAACAAAAAAGTTTATCTAATAAGAACTTTCATTTGGAAGTAGTGGTCCGATTTGGCTGATTCCGACAAATGTACTGCGTAAGGTAAAAAGAAAGTTCCGTGCACTGCGTGAAGTGTTTAATAATGGATATATTTTGTTAAGGTAAATATTGTATTTTTGGAAAAACTCCCAAGTGGATTCCTTAAAAATTGTCAAAGCTCTTCGTATAAAAACTGTTTTTTCTGCAAACTTGATATCCTCATTATTATTAGCTTAGAAATAGTCCCAGTCCCAACTTATGTCTACCTCATCCAAATGAGCGAATCCCAAGTAACATATGGCAATAAGCTTTCTTAGACACTTTGTTACAAACATCACCATACAATGATTATACCTATTTATATTATGCGTGATAGGTATAAAAATTATTAATTATACGCATGAAACCCGAACCTACCTCACGTGGTTCTTTCTTTAACGATTGCAAGCGTTTCGACGAGCTCGAATCACAGCTATCGCTATCAATACGTTGTCGTTTATGTGGCTTTGTGGCTAAATCGTGTGCCAAATCTACCACACCACCACCAATATCTACGCCCAAACGATTTGTTGTTGCAGCACTATAGATATGTTGTTGCTGTTGTTGACGCAATTGTTGTTGTGGTGACGACTGGCACAGCGATGTCGTCGTCGTCTGGGTCTGGTGACGTTTGGTTGCATGCGAAACATTGCTATTTTTATCAAAAGCAGCCATACCCGTGCCCATACCCGAATCAGTTGTTGTGACGTCTGATGGCGAAGTTGACACAATTTGGTTAGTTAGTTCAACGGTTGTTGCCGATGAGACCGATGCCACCTCCTCATCATTATCGTAGTCCTCAACAGAGTCAGGTAAACTTACGTAATAAAGGAAATTCGAAAGTCCGCCACTATTTAAATAAAACATAATACAATTTAGTAATTAAATATTTTTAGCAGGACGCTCCTTTATTATTTTGACACGCACCTGATGCGTTTAACAATTAATTGTTCCGGCTTAACCACACGCCAACGTCCAGTTAAATAGTCACGGCAAATCCGTGCAGCCGCATTACGTATCTCTTCAAGTGTAGCCTGTAATAAAATAGCACAAAGAACGAGGATAGTGAGAGAGATTAAAATAAATATATTTCATGAGAGAATAAAAAGAATTGCAAATTCTATTACAAATTAATTAGCACAAAAATCTCTCCCTTAACTTTCTACTCTCTGTCTCTTTCTCTCTTTACAATTGGTAAATGCACTATGACCCTTCTTCTTCTTCTTACATTGCGTCTAAAATGTTGCCAAATGCTGTCATAGTTGCAACGTTTATAAATGCAGCAATTTAAACTATTTGAAACGACATTTTTTTGCTTCTGCTGCTGCTGCTGATTCTGTTCTTGTTCGTGTTCTTGTTGTTTCTCTCCTTTTTGTTGTTGTTGTTGTTTCATACTCCGTTATTAATGTACGTTACACAAAGAATTAGAATCAGAGAAATACAATATTATATTTTAATGAGTATATAAGACGTAGCAAATAATGATTTATTTTTATTATGTACAAAGGTTTCTTCTCTATAGTTTCTCTTCTTTCTTTCCGACGATGCGGCACCCGAGCAAGACAAAAACAAACTGATTCACAACTAAAGAAGGCAAGTAGTGAAATATAATAAAATGTAAAATGCACTGCACGACGATGGCGGCGAGCGACTGAACACAGTAGACTAGTCTAGAATTGCTTCAAAGAGACGATACGTGGGAGGAAGGAAGAAAGAGAACACGAAAGGGACCGCGAAAACACACACAAGAAGACGAAAACAACAATTTTTATTTGAACGCAAAAATCTTTTTTTCAGTTTTTTTTTTTGTTTTTTATTGAGCACGTTTATTGTTTTTTGCTTTGTGACGACAATTTATTGTTGGTAATACAATCCAATAATTGTTATTAGTCGTTGTCGTAGTAATTATAATTGTTATTGGTAGTAGTAATTGTTATTATTTTGGTAAGAATATTATACTCAATTTGATGATGTACAGAGAATTGTAAAAAACATCAAGCCC
The DNA here is from genome assembly GCA_035041805.1 of Amiota mariae. NCBI lineage: Eukaryota > Metazoa > Arthropoda > Insecta > Diptera > Drosophilidae > Amiota > Amiota mariae. The sequence goes on along the minus strand of JAWNKV010000370.1, from coordinate 16,781,970 downwards.
TTTATAGTTCTAGAGAGAAAGAGAATGTTTGCTACCCCATTTTGATGAAATACAACAACCCCAAATAAGGTGGTTTATAAATGGGGGATGATGGATTTTGGATAGGAGGATGGGTGGTTTATTTACTGCTCTCTTTCATTTCACCGGTTGCCATGTTAAATCCTAACAAACTTTTACACATGAAAACTATATACATACACACACATGCAAAAAACACACGAACCTTGGAGGTATTTCTAGTAAAATTTTCATACAAATTTTAGAAAGAATGGAAAAAAATCAAGCTAATTTTATAGCCTCGGAACATAAGCAGATGTTTCTAAATAACTAAACTAAGCCATGTGGTTTTAAAAGCAGGTAGAGACATAATATTTACGATGGCTAGAAGACAATTAGTAATACTATAGTGGAAAGAAGCAAATAAACTGTATTTGAATTTAAATAATATTGGAAATGAAATCGAATTTTACAACTTTTCTGAGATTGTTAGGAATCGCATGAGTGTCCCTTGGCGTCTTTTGTCCTAAAAACAAAATTAATGCAATTGAGTCTCTGGGCACCTTTCCTCATTTTTTAACCCTTTTCTCTTCTCCCCCTGCTATTCCTACCTGTCTTTCTTTTCGTGGTATCATCCTGTAAATGCTACTCTTGGTACCGAATAAATTCCTTACGTGACCTAGATGTTTTAGAGCAATAATATCAAACTAGGCCACGCCCTACGAAAAATGCAGATCAGCTCTCTGGTAGAACCCTCAACTTTTGGAAAACTGTGGTAGACCTAAAATCTCTTGGTGACATCAAATAGAAACCGTGCTAAGAAACTCACAACTGGTGTAACTTAAAACACCTCGCTAATAAGTCGGGCAAGAAATTATTATTAGAGCAACAAAATAATAATAATAATCAGTGAACCCGGTTTCACTAACAGTACTGACAAACAATTTAATGTAGTTAAACCCCAATAGTGACTATAAATTACAGAAAAATAATTTTTCTTTTTTATAAATATAATTGAAATCATCACAAAGTACTACGAACGTATCTCAAACATTATTATATGTTTTTATCTAAATGATCGACCATGACCAACTATAAATGCTTAAAAATAGAACCAAGAATTTTTGTATTAAATTGAAAATAAAGATTTCTTTAAAAAAAATATATGTTTATATATAAAGGTACTGGATACAATCTAAAGAAATGCAGTTCTCTAATTCACATTTATTTACACGCAAGATTGTAAAACTTTATCATTTGAACCTTTAAAATATTGTAGATTAGATAAAATGGAATTTATAAAAGTCTCAAGCGTAGTAACGAAAAAGTAAAATTAGTCTATCAATCGATAGATAATTGTACAGACATCTAAAAAAAATAAATAAAGTAAAAAAACTAGACTTGGGTCCGAGGCCTCAATGCATTTCACAAGATAAGATTTGTTGGTCATTAACCTAATGCCAAACATAAAAAATAAAACAAATACATGTGTAACTGATTTCCGTCGGAAGAGGTCAAAAAACTTTAATTGACTTCATAAAAATATATTTTCAACTTTTGAGAATTCCATATATGAATTACCGATTGTAAAATGATTGAATTATCATGCATAAAGACAAAATCTTAAATCGGCATAAATTCATTGCAAAGTGGAATTTTCCAACAATGACCTTATCAATGCACAGTAATCCTTTCCTTCCATTTTAGTAATTTTTTTTTTTTTTTCATTGTCTGTCACAATTTATGCCGGCCTTATCAACTTTACAAGGAAATATATTACTATATAACTTAACTATAACTTAAGTAAACAATGCATCTATAAATATATAAAATAATTTTAATCAACATAGTATAGTACATACATTATATTATATAGTGAAAGACCCCTTTAAAACACCCTATAACATTGTGCGCACTAATTGTCATGATTGTTTTTAAATTGCTTATTACTTTGTAAACAAATTGTAGAGCTACGCAAAATCGCATTAAAATACCACCGGGCTTAACTCTAACACACGTGAGTACCTCGTTTTCTCAAGACCTTACTTTTATTATTATAAAGAATGCAATAGGCGTCAATTGCGATAAAGAACACGCGCCACAATCATTCTTATCGTAATTCGATTGATTTCATTGTTATGATTTTGGTTGATTGCTTTCTTAGTCGGTTTATTGCAAGTTGTGTCTGATCTACAACAATCTTCAGCATAGAATAATTATTAATCAGGAGAGATTTTATTTAGTAGTATCCGGGTACTTTTAAACACCAGATTGTGAATTTTCAATTGAAGATAATATACTTAGTTTTTTTAAAAACTGTTTTCATTTTTTTTTTTTTATTCCGTGAACCCACATAAGGGGTATGTTTATTTATTTTAGGCAGATAACGCTACAAACCACCCGAAAAGAATCAATTTAACCATATGCCTTCTTATAATCAGTTGCTTTTCAGAGCTGACAACTGAAATGTGGTATGCAGGCCCAACAGAGTCCACTACTTATCCCCATATTCTGGAACTCTACTTTTTGAGATTTAAAACTGATTTATTGCTCAAAATGTATAAAGCCTTGAAATTAGGCATTTACAATAGTAATTAGATTTATATGAATTTCTCATCCATAAAAAGTTTGTCCGATATCCGATAAGTTTTAAAAACTTAATTATTAGTATTTACTACTCTTCTTGCCTGGAGTATTTTTATACAACGCCTACACTTTTCTGTATTTAGAACTATGAAGGACAAATGAAATTATGATTATATGAAATTACTTAACGTTTTTTAATTTATAACACAATATAAAATATTTTCTATTATTTCGTAATTATTAAAAAAAATTCTTTCTATAACAAAGTGTCAATTTGTTTTTGCGATTTTGCAAAGTGACCTCAACACATTCTATTGTATATACATAATTGTAGATTTTATGACTCAATTTTTGTTATTTTCTTTTTTTATTACCGATAAAAACAATATATGTATAATCTATAACGCCATTATACTATTATCGCTTTGTCGTTAAGTTGAAATTTCACACGTTTGTTTTTGGTTAATATGCAAGCAATATTATTGAACTTTGAATCATTGCAAATAATGCTCTATTTGAGGAATGCAGGAGAGAAAAAATAGGTCAAGTGCTATTCGTCATCAATAATCATTAAAAAAAAATACTCCAACTAGAGAAAGTCTTTTATAGAGATTACTTTACTGTCTGTCAAGTAGTATACTACTATACTTAGTAGAAGTGTGTATATTTCAAAGTAAATTTAAGGCCATTTAGTTTCTACATATATTTTATACATACAATATATTATTTTCCATTCTATATAATTTTCTTTTATAAATAAACATAATTTCAAGGTCTTTAAATATTCTACTGAAAATAAACAAATAATATTACTGAGAATTCTAAGTACATAAATAATATGGACATATCTAACGATCGCGTTGGACACGCCACTAGATTTCGTAATCGTTTCCTATTACCGATAATAAGCGCAACAAACTATCTGTCATGCATGAAGCAAGATGAAATGTGTAATATTCTTATTACAATAAATCATATCGGATTATACAATACTGTAAGTCCCCTTTTTTTTAAACCACACGCCCACTGTTAAAACCACATCGGTTTACATATTATTATATATACGTATGATCTATATTCAATATTTTCTCCTCGGAGTTGATTCTGTGGAAATTTGTTTCAAAACCCTTGATTAATGACGTTGTCGCTTAAAGGTGTCAAGGAAAATTGACTATGACGATTAAAATGTAGAATTGCGAATATTTATCAACAAAACAATAAATTAATTAACGGCGATAAGAAATAGAATCAATAAATTTAACCAAAAAAAAAAATTCTCTATTGATTAAGAAAGTTTGAGTAAAGAATGAGAGATTACGATGATATATTGAATCTGAAAACATGTGCTCAGTGAGAGAGAGAGAGTGAAATTGCGATGCGATGCGTGCAAATACCCATGTGATGCGTAGAAGAATGACGAATAGTATAATAGACGTGCGTCAAGGCAGGTAGCTGGGAAAAAATTGCAAAAACCATGGACCCCAAAATCCCTGCCCTAAATACATACCTACATAAATAAATACCTAAGTTATATTCAGAGAACAACTCACCTTTTGCAAAAACGCAGACATTTCTTTAACTCTTGATATTTTTATTATTAATTTCAATTAAGATTTTCCAATTGAAGAATAATGAGATATGTATATATATATATTTTTTTTTATTTGTTTTTTTTTTTTTCAAACTAAAAACACTTTCTGATTTTTAATGCGCAACTGGTTTTGAATTAAAGATTTATTATTGTTTATACAATATTTTTAATATAAAAAAAAATTCCACTTTTTTTCCTTTGAAATCTGATTAAAAATGTTAATTTATTCTTGACATTGAATTTTGTTGAAATGTTTTTATTTATTTAATAATTAATTATTTTATTTTAACTGTCAATGACACAATTTAATAAAACCAACTTATTGCCGGTGCACACCTGCGGAACACTTCAATTTTAACAATAACTTCAATTAAACCTTTTTTATTATTTTTTTAATATTTTTTTTTTTTTGTTTCTTTTTAATTATCTTTTTTATTTCAAAATATAAATTTTATAATTCTTTTATTGCATTCACTTTACACTTTTATTGTTTGTTTAAAAAATAATAATTAAAATAATTTTCTTATTGTTGTTTATCACTTTTTTCAGAAATTTTATGTATAACACGAAATGTGTAGAAAATACAATTGAACGAACGAACGGATCGGATCGGATGATCTTGACTTGGCTAACGTCAATATACGAATGAAGTTGAGTTGGAGACATCGGAGCACTTATTAACACGTTTGCGCTCACATTGTGCTCCTAACGGAATAGGGAGCGCAATGAGTACCATATACACACTCATACATTTGCTGAAACTTATCAAAAAATTGTTTTTAGATTGTGTAAAAACACATGTTCTGTTATTGACTTTCATTCTCTGCTCTATTCTATCTATAATTACTCATTAGCTCATAGTCTCGCTCTCATTTTAATTTCAATATGATTTGCTACCGGAATCGTAATCGGAATTAAGTCCATAGACGTTCTAATCTTATAAAAAAAAGGGGATTTCTTTTCCAAAAGAGCATTTAAATTGAAATTAGATCCATAGGCGTACTATTCTTATCAAAATGGGGATCTCTCAAAGGTCCACATAATCAGGCAAAGATTTTATAAATATTATTGGGGATTAATTATTAATGAATAATTTAACAGAATCAGTATCTAATTGTATCATTCTGTCCTCATTTGCTTTAAAGACCATTCAATGAAGAATTAAGAGTGTTCCCAAGCAAAAATGGCGTAAAATAACAGGCCCGGATTAATAACAATTCACCATTCCCACTCGCCGAACAGAAATTTTAATACAATTTGAAATGTACGTTTTCTTATGAAATAAACTTTAAAATCAAAAATTCTAAATAAAAAAATAAAAAAAGGTTAGCCATGCTACATTGTCCAAGACCCCCTTTAGTCAAATTGCGCCACTGAATCTGCCTATCTGATATCTTAACACCAGTTAAGGAGAATTAATAATGATATCATAAAATCACTTAAAGAAAGTTGATAACCAACGAGTGCATTGAATACCAACAAACTTATTAATGTAGAAAATAATAAGATATTTATTTATATCAGAAACTATTGATCATTTCCGGTTTTACTAAGATAACGACTGTAAGCATTAAGAAGATAAAATTGATAGTATCCTCGATGACATGAAGGAGCTCGATCAAAATGCAGCCCACTACTCAATCTCCTAGCTATGCATAAGATGTGTTTAATATTTTATCAAAGCAACTATAAGATTAGATAAGAGCAATAGGGCAAAAGACCGCCACAATATTTAGTGGATTAAACATCAAAACAATTTATTAAAAAGTGGCAACAAAAATAATGTACAACACTTTATTTATAGTAAATGTTGATTTAAACTTCTACTTCAAAGCCAGTTTTCTTTGTCTTTATATAATGTTTTGTAAAATTGAACCTGATTTTCTGGATATTAATGTTTTAGATACGTATCTGCATTTTAATATTAATGATCCAAGATGGACAAGCGTATTAGTAGTTAAGAATAAATATTTAATGAAAAATAATATTTTGTGCAACTAAAATACATTATTCGAATACAATTGAATTTGTACAAATATAATACACAATCCCTTCTTTTGGTTTTGTTATACAGAATATACATACTATGCATGTACGTATATACAAATTACAGATCTATACAAATTTATATAAAGACGAGAGATTCTAATAAAAACAAAATCTATACGATCTTAATATTTAATATCCCAGCAAGTGCAAGTAGGTGTAAGGTCCTTGATAGCGATGGCTTCTTAAGATATCGACAGAGTCTCTCATGCCAATAAGGTCGAAGGCGAACACTGAAGCTAAAAGCTGTTCAAACTATCACAATAGTCCACCTTCTTGGTGAACGAACAGCCTATCTTTCCCAATCCTAACCTAAGGATAAAATGGAACGACTAAATACAAGTGCTTAATCGATACTTTTCTTTCTATTGTGTACTAAGTACTTTTAGTAGCGATCCTTTGGAACCGAGTACTCGAATCGGTACTTGATACACCAATATTAGTGTGATCGAAAGAACATTCAATCTTTTATTTTAGTTGACGAAACAAGTGGAAATTTAAGCATAAGCATAAATCATCTTTTCCTAGCCATAAATATATGCGTACATTATCTCACAATTTTCCTTCGTCTTTTTGATAAAATAGTATTATTGACTCTGTAATTAACAAACGCATTGCCTGCCATTTTGTAATAATTTTATTTGTTTTTATCTATTAACAAATAACATAAATTTTTAAAAATTCACCGATACATGTAAGTATAGTTACTTTTCATTCGATACCTGGTAAGTATTTTATCCATCCCATACCGAAAAAGTATAAATATTCATTCCACACAAAGTTTAAATACTCTTCAATTAATTTCAAGAATCGATATTATTCATTCGATATCGAGTATCGATACTATTCATTCGATATCGAGGAGTCTTAAGTTAGTAAGAAAATTCGAAACGTTCAATATTTCACAAGATAAACAAAATATATTACAAGGTCAAGTATTCCTTCTTTATTTTATAAATTGTTAAAATGTACATGTGGTAGCAGAGATTTGTGTATGAATGCAGAACCTAATGTTTTTGGGAATCAAATTTAAACTGCATACAATGAAGTTTAAATAGTTAATTCGTTACAAACTATCGGTATTTCCATTCGATAACGATAAGTATCGATTTACTTTTTTCACGATATCGAGGTTCTTCCCAATAACATTGAGGTATAGATTTCATTATAATTCATATAATGAATAAATACCAAATGCATCTTTGCTGCCACATGTCATTAAAGTTCTTTAATCATCTTCATTTAATGAAATGCCCACTATTAATCAAGTTTTTTATTTGAGGAAATCGTTAAAAGAAGTAAATTCTATTGAGATGGGGGGAGGGGGTGTTCCCAATAATAAAAGTAGAACAATTTTTTTTTTTTTGTAGTTTCTTGTTTTTTTATTAAGATGTTTTTATTTCGAATGTTTGTTTTTGAATGTTTTTGTGATACTTAAAAAACTTTATTTTCCCCATATTTCTTCAATGTTTTTGCTACTCTCCACAAATTCAAAGTATTTCTTTTTTGTGTTGTTTCGTTTTTCTATCAAATTAACAACTTTTACAATAAAATCTTTTAAAGATTATTCTTTTTTTTCATTATTGTGTATTGTTGATTATATTTTAAAGTTGCTTTTTGTTTCTTGCTTTTAAAATTATTAATGCTTTTCTGGTCTATACTTTTTATTACTATTCATCAATTAAAAAAGAAAAATCAGGCAAAATTAAATTTAATTCATTAATCGAGAATTTTACCATTAAAATATTCATTAAATGGAGACGAACGAAATGAAAAAGAAAAAGAGTATTTTTGATTTTGTATATGATATTATAAAAAAGATTAACGAAAATATTTAATTTTCATTTGGAGACGTTTTGAGCGCTATTAATTTAATTATTTTTATATATATGTATATAAAAATGTCTGTCTATATATTATTTGTATTATATAGAAGATATATGTATATTGTGTGTGTACTATAATTATTATTGATTATATAATATATTGAGAATTTATCTTTATATAAACAACATATTATTTTAACAGCAACAATAAACTCCCTCCCTCTTTCTCTTCTATTGTGGAAAATTGTCAATTGGAAAACATTTTTTATTTGCTTTTTGTTTCTTTTTCACATTCATCATTATCATCGATTGCTTTTTTGATCGCGTGGATGTGTTGATTTCTTTAATATACAACATATATTTTGTTTTGTTTTTCTTTTAAATAATCTCATCAACATCAATTGTTGTTTTTGTGTTTTATTATTTTTTATTTATATATATTTGTTTTTTAAATTATCGTAATGCAATTGTCAAAAAAATTATAATCTTAAAAACTCTTGGTATACAAATTTTGTGGAATTGTGTTTGTTTCTTTCATTTTGTTTGTTTTTGTTTTGTCGTTTTACAATATAAATTTTAAGATTATTTGCATTTTTTGTTTTGTTTATAGGTTGTAGGTTTGTAAGTAATAAGGTAAATATATAGGATTAAGAAGAAATAAAAATATATTCCAGATACGAAAAATAAACCGGTTATAAATCGACTTACAAAAAAATTATTTGAAACTTTTCTTTGAAGTTTTTTTTTGCAAGAATTCTTATACTTTTAAGGTTTTTTTGTCTCTTAACATTATCCATTCTTTTTTTTTTTCTTTTTTTTGGAATTTTACACTTTTTTGCTTAATCAATTTATTGTTTCATCCTTAAACCACGTGTATATGTTTTGTCTTCCTGTCTTCTGGTGTTTGTTTTTCTTCTTCGTTTCATTATGATCTCTTTTAAGTTAATTTTTAAGTATTTATAGTAATTAAATTTAAGTGATAGTTGATTTACGTTTTTATAACTTTTTGCCTTTATTTTTTATTTTAATAGAACTTAAATAATGTAGGGCGAGGGAGAGCGTAAAGGAGAAAAGGAGGATTTGAGAGAAATACGCAGGTTTTAGCAACGACGTTGGCAGTGTGATTGTTGTGTTGTGGTCGATGATCTGATCCGTCTTTAGTGGTGGCTGTGATTGCAGTTGTTAGGTCATGATGCAAACCACATTAAAAAACACCTTAAGACGTGATGATGATAACGACGCAACGCCCAACACGCTACAGCAACAGCGCTGCATTTAAATACATTATTTAAACTGTGATTTGTGTTTTAGGCAGCAACTTCAGTTGCTTCTGCGCCGTTTTGCGCTTCCTCCTTTGTGGCAGCAGCGGCCTCATCCAGCTTGGCCTTCTTTTCTGGTGTGGCGGTGGCTTCATCAGCCTTGGCAGCAATACCATCGACTTTCCTCTTAACTGCCTCAGCGGGTGCAGCATCTAATATAAGAAGAAAAAATGAGAAGGAATTGTTTTATATTTGCTTTGAATGATCAGTGCAATTATCGACATTTACCTGTAGAGTCACCATTGGTGGCTTCATCGGCTTCACCATTTTCAGCAATAGTAGCGGTTGCAGCCTCTGCTTCGGCAGTTTCTGCAGCAGCAGCTTCGCTGCTCTTCTCATCTTCGTTGGTGCTGGTAGCTGCTGCTGCCTTGTCTACAGCATCAGCTGATGATGATTCAGCTTCAGCATCACCATTTTCCTTGGCAGCTTCGCTATTACTGCTGGATTCTTCTTCAGCGGCACCATTCTCTGTTGTTGAGGCGGCCTCTTCTTCGGTGACTGCAGAGTCTTTCTTGACTGCAGCATCTTTCTTGACTGTATCAACTTCTTCAGCAACTACCTTCTCGACAACTGGGGTCTCGCTGAAATTTGGAAAAGAAACACGCATCATTAGTATTTTTAATCAATTACGTGATTTAACAAAATCAAAAACAAAAAAAAATTATATATATATACATATATATAAATTGCATGGTGCACAATTGAAACAATAACACGCGCGCTACTAATTTCATCATTCCTTCCTTCTTCTTCTTCACTCGCCTCTCTTATAATCACCTATCCTTTACATTCATTTATAGTCAGTGATTTACTATCTCTCTCACTCATTCGCTCAACGATCGTTGAGTTCTACGATCAAACTGACTCAATACAAATTGCGTAGCTTAAAAATAGGGAGACCACGAAGTCACTTTTTTTCAATGCATGTTTGACTAAAAAGTATAAAAAGCTTTTTAAAAAAAAAAAAAAAGCTCAAAATAATTTAGAAGTATAGTATAGGATAAAGAAGAAATAACAGGAATGTTACTATTTTTATTGTAGTTGTAGCTTAGCTAGAAAAACTACAAAGCAAGAGACTTGCGCTGCAAACCATCAATTTTGATATAGAAAACTGGTTCTACTCATGAAGAAGCTCGTGCAAAGCAAAGAAGCATTATAAACGAGTCATCTCTTTCACACTCATGTCCTTACATAGTTTAGCTAGAAATTTTATACAACAAATTTCCACGCGCTACAGGGCGACAAAAATGCCGCAAAAGCGACAATATAACGGTTAAAAAAGCCGACAAACTACAAATCAACTTAAGCAGGCAGCTGCATATATAATCCACTACTCCCACCCCCTTGTGCAAACAAAACATACACAGTAGGAACGAGTTTAAGCGGGTGAGCTGAGTAACATTATCAAAAAAAAAAAATGTATACAAAGGTTTTTCATTGTTAAATATAAAACGCCATTTCTGCGCTGCTACTCTATTTTTGGCTCACAAAAAGAATAATGAAACAACTACTAACACAATAAGAGAGTTTTGTCTGAGCTTTTGAGCAAGACAAGAAGATAACATTTGGATCATTTCTGGAATATTCTATTTCGCAAACGACAAATACATCTTCTTATAGGTGAAAAAAAAGCTTAACAAATAAGTTATAAATTTAGGCTATGACAAATAATTTAGAGTGCTAAAGATAAAATACACAAAAACATGTTCGATTTTTGTATTGCAAACTCAAACAAATAATATATACAAAATTTAAGTGAATTTGTATCTTTGTCGCTCTAAAGGAGAAGAAAAAAGTTTAGCGAAAGATGTACAAAAAAGAAAATAAAGCAAAGCGCGCAATTGAAAACAGAAAACAACAACTACAAAAAGACGTGCAAGAAACACGCTTAACGACTCAACACACCAAGCAATCAACCAACTACTCGAACCAACGCCGCAAGCAGCGTACCCTATCCTCTTCTATCTTGAGATCCAGAATTCTTCATAGACGTCTTCTCAGACAGACACATTATGCATACACGCGTACACATACACAAACTCACCTACCGCAACATCTTTCAACCTGCGCTTCAAAAAGCAAAAGAAAAAAACTCAAACCAAATAAAAGCAGCGCGACGCAGCAGCTGCATACCCACAAACCCAACCAAGAAAGAAGACAATCAGACATCTTTCATCAAAAGGATAGAAGAATATTGCGCGGAGCACGCGGTGTTAACAAACGAGAGCAACTTCTTTTCCAACAACAGAAAACACCGCTTTGCTTGCTAACGACGACGCTAGCAGAAAATGTTGCCGCAGTCGACCGCGTTAAAAAAGCATTGCCGGCCGGTGAGAGCGTACGTAGCCTTGGCTTGCTGCTATTGAGAGAATGCGCGCAAAGGCAAATGACGCCGCCGCCACTACTATAAGAAAAAAAAACAACACATATTCAGCGTCTCTTCATGTTCTTTTTTCTCACAATTCACATTATTCCTATTGTCATAAGTGTGAGTGAGACAACTGTAGAATACCCATTCCCATAGCAGCCGCTTTTTTCATTTTTGTTTCTCGTTTCAATTTTGCGCGTCGTTGTGTGCGTGGTGTATAGACACAAATTTCAAAATTTTCACCGTTTGAAGCAAGCAAGCAAAAGCGACGCGAACGAAAAAATTGTGTACACCACTTGCAAAAGTTCATTTTTTCCTTCTCCAGTAGTCTCTTTTTCCTACTATTCTCTTTTTCATTTAATTTTAAGCACTGAAAATTGTTTAGTCTAAAGATATTTTAAGTTATAGCATTACTCACTTCTTTTCTACAGCAACATCAGCCATTTTTTTTTCTTTAGTTTAAAGGTAACTGTTTATAGCGAAAATAGATTTTTTTTTTTAAATTTGAATTTGTATAAGCGCTTACAAGAATTTGAGCACTTTTTACAAATAGAATGCGCGCGCGCGTATATTAAACACACAAGATTACAAAAAGCGACGAATTTTTCGAAAACAAAAATCACTGAATTTGCTATTTGAGAATTTCACAAAATTTGCAATGTAATTTGTTTTACTTTATATACACACACAGTAAGAGATGGTTTTCTTCTTTTTATTATTTAAGCACGTCTACACCGCTTCAATGATGAACGCCGAATGAGAACGAACACTGGAGTGACGCGCCAAAGTAGTTGTTTTATGAAGAGATGCATTCCAATAGAGCTGCCAACCTGAAACAAACTAAACCAAATATTATTTTCATTTTTCTGTTGTGCAAAATACTCATAATATTATTATTTTAAATTGTATAAAAGAGAATATAAGTAAAGATAATTGTTTTACAGTACTTTTTTTTGATTAAATTAAGTTTTATTTTAAATAACAATACATTTTCTTAAAGTGATTAAATGCAAGTTGGCAGCTTCAGACTACAAAATAAGAAATCAGTATTTGCAAGCCAATGCAAATTTTTCAGCGGTTCTTTTAAAATTGAAATATTTTATTGCAGAATTATGTTAAAATTATCCCTTTTTCTAGTTTAAGTAATATTTATCAACTAATATTTTAATTTATGTACTATTTACACATAAAACATCATAATGGCGCAGTTTGACAATTGATTATGGCAACTCTGTACGATGCAGTTGAGGCGGCGAACGTTTTTGTGCAAATTTTCTTTGCGGCGCAGTTCTCTTTTTTCCAGCAATCAGCAATAGAGAAAACCCATAACATGATGGAAATATGGCAAATTATATTATATTAGGTTTAGACAACAAAAATAATAAAAGGTTTTGTCTGATTAAGAATATGACTTATTGAATAAAAAGGACATGCAAATTGGAAAATGTAACGACAATTTAAAAAACAGATACATATTCAGAATTTCAAAATTTCATTAAATTCTCATACAAAATATTCCATTAAAAACCTTATATAGACGCAAGCACACACATTCATTACACGATACAATGTTGTATGTATAAATTGCCAAAAATAACATAAATGAGTCAAAAACGTTGACTAAGCAAAAGAACGTCAACCTTTTAGATTTTGAATTAGTCAAAATGCTTAAATTTCCATTTAAATTTGTCATGTGTGTTTGGGTGCTTCATTATTTTGTATATTTACATATGTAATACTTATATACATTGTTTTTATATCTACATATATAAGATATAAAACTCAACATACTTATATATATACACATGTCTATATAAATTAGTATGTTTGTATTTTGGTACATAAGGTGTGTGAATGAGGGGCGCTCTTGACAACTAATTATACAAATAAAATTATTACTTAGTTTTTTGCTTTGGCTGACTGACAATAGTTTACAAAATCTTGTATATGCTTGTAGTACGGTACTCTTTAATGTTTTGCCGCTTTTGTTATTTACCCTATTTCCTCCTCTTTCCACTTCTCTTCTACTTTATATTTGTTTGATTCTCTATTTCGGCATTATGTGTATGTGCTTTCATTCACACCTATTGACTATTGTATCGCTTATATGACTTGCTCTTTCTCCTTACTTTTCATGCTGCCAGATGTGCAAATGTCATTAGTAACATCAAAAAAAAAAGAAAAGCTTTTAGTAAAGTGCTTTTTTAAATGACGAAATGTGAAACACCCTGTTCAAAATATATGTGTGTACATATGTACTCCGTGCAGCTGTAATCTTTAGAAAAAAATCAACACATCTGTCAGGATGATGTATTATTATCGGGCTTGGGTAATTCATGAATTCATCTCACGTGCAGAATGTTATGTGATACACAATACATACAAAGAAGAACATGGACATTTGTAATTAATTTTCTTACACCAATACAACAACAACAAGAATAACCTAAGGAGAAATTTTTCTCATAAAATATAAAGCAGCTGCCTGTGTCCCTTTTAAAATCCTTGAAATCATTTTCATGCCTTTTCTTTTACAGTACATTGCAACAGCTGCATTTTGCGCCTTTATGCCTATGTGTGTGCACCTTTCTTAACCTTCTTCTTTGTTGTTCCTTTTGTCTTTGCTCTTTTTCTTCTTCGCTCTTTATTCTTCTTCATTCATTGTTTCTACGTATTTTGTTGCACATGCACACTGTTGCGCGCCAGTTTTAATATGCATTTTTACTTTTTTGTCTACTTCCTTTTGTACTTAATTTTACTTTCAAGGCCAATACAGCTGCCTCCTAACCATTTTCAGCTTTTGCATGCAAATTTATTCATTTCGCATTCTCCTCTCTCTCGTTCTGGTCAATTAAGTTTGTAATTAATTTTATGCACTCGCAATAATTTACGCAAATTATGCTCAAAGCGCTTTTGTTTTTTGACAAATAAATGGGATTTTATTTTAGTTGCTTCTGTACTTATTTATGTACATCGTTCTACAGTAGAGTCACGATAGTTTGAACACTCTATTATTTGAATGAGAGGTAATGTTTTTTTTTACATTTGGCCACTTTGTGATCTAAATAAGAACAAATTTATGCCTTTTATTTTAATGGTGTGGGTGCCATTATACCATTAAATGCTCTGAGTGAGAGGAAAAGTGGTTGATGTAGGGGCAAGGGAGGGGTGTGGATGGTATGGAAAAGAAAGTATGTAAGTAAGTACACATATTGATATTTGAACTTCCCAAAATAGAATACCGTCAATGGTCAAAGACAGAGAGTTGAATGTTAGTACATATAATAAAATATTGAGTATATCAAACAAAATTACATACTTTAAATACTAAAATACAGTAAAATGTAATCAAAAATGTATTATTCATTCATAATTATTCATATATGTAATTCATTATACTCGTATGTAATATGTTCACAACATCATGAGTCTACTTTACTCTAATGCAATTTTTTTCTTATCAAGTAATATGTGAACTCGACTCTTCTACAATGTCACTCTCTCTTATCAATTTGCACAGATAGTGGAAGAGATCAAGAAGAGAGTGTGACAAAAAGGAGAGATTGAGATTTGTGAAGCTTTTGCTACACAAATCGTGTTCGACCGAGCTTTCGTCCTTGTTTTCATGTCGCCTATCAAAGGATATTCCTTCCTTTCAGTCTTTCGTGTGTCTTAGCTTCGTTCGTATGCATCGAAATTTGAAATATAAGAAAAACGGATAAACGGACGAAGCCACGCCACGCACAACGAAGCAAAGTTGGCAGTAAAAAAAAGAACAGAAAGAAAATACATAATAAAACCACCCAAAAAGTGTGAAAGCAGGAAAAAGGTGGCAGCATTGAAAATTGCTTTTCCCACACAAACACGAGCCACAACCAACAAAAAGTAATTTAAAGTCATCATGCATCTTTTGTGGCTTTTCTTATTTGCATATTTTCCTTTGTTCCTTTTATGTGATTTAAAAAAAATTCTCATTGATTGCCCAATCCTTGACAAACAAAAAGAAGTGTTTAAAAATAAATTGATCTTGAAAAATTACAACACCAAAAAATGTGATTAAAAAACAATAATAAATAATATGAAAAACTAGTGAAAAGTGATTTCAAAGTAACTTAAAAATGATGGAAAGAGGAATGCATGCAATTAGAAAATTAATTGCTTTTTTAAAAAGGAAATCCGTCTTTATTTCCTAATTTCTTTATCCTGTTGTGTGTGTGAGAGAGGGCTTTTCATTTCAAAAGGAAAATTCGACAATTAATTAAGTGTATCTATATCTATGTAGTACATACATATGTATATACAATATTTATGTCAAAATGAATCAATGTGCTTATGTATATGTATTTGTGTGTATGCATTTCGAGTTGCAACATATTTAATTCGAATTGTGGCCCCTTTCTCAGTTATTCATCTATCTTACTGATATCAAAAATGTACATCCAAATAGTATACAATAAATATAGTATGCGATGCGATGCGTTCGCCCACTATATGGTAATACAAATATGTACAAACTTTGTATACATACACTGAATGATATAAAATGAATATATCTGTTTGCTGTCTGTTTGTGTCTGTCTGCCTGTCCCTCCTTGCTTCTGTCTATTTGTTTGTTTGTTGTATATATCGTGCTTACATGCATACAAACACAAATCACATTTGAACGGACCTTGAGCAACCTTAAAATCGACAGTCAGTCAGTGAAACAGACAAATACACACGCTCGCAGTTGAAAAAGCTGCACATTTCATAAAGGATTTTTGTTTTCCTGCCAAAAAGGCACTTCTTTGTTGGCTCACTCAGATACACGAGTATTGGACAATAAGGAAGTGCGCGTTTGTACTTGCAGGTATTGTGTATGTGTGTTCGCAAGACTATAAGAAACCGAGAGAAGAGCTTATTCAGTTAACACTTATTCAGAGAGAGAGAGAGAGAGAGCTCGACTAGTTAAACTAATTTACAGTGGTACAAAGTGTGCAATTAATATGTAGAATAATTTGAAATTTTTTTCTTACTTATGTATATGCATATATTCTTTAATATAATTTTTTAAGATTTAAAAAATAAAGGTTTCTATTTAATTTACCCCTAATTTAGTAAGTACAGTAGGATTTCGATTGTTCAGACATTCACCAATTAGTTATATGTGTTTTCGCCATTTTTACTTATATAGCTGAGAGCAGACGCAAGCCAAAGCGACTTTCTGACGGAATGAAAATGTTATGATCGGACACTGCTTGTATTATCTTTGATGGAAGTTGTAGAACATTGCTCTCATAGCAAGCGCCCCTCTTCTCCTTTTAATCTTCAAATATCGGGTTATGAAAAATATTTCTTGGTTTATCCCTTGCAAATCTTTACAATATGTATATGTTAACTAGGATACTGTGTGGTTGATTTAATATCATTAATTGTTTTATCAAAAGTGATTTTACGTTAATTATCCATGAAACACTACTCATGTTTGTTTTTTCTTTATTATGTACATACTTATTATGAATTCAAAAGAAACATCCACATTACCTCCGTCAATAGTAACTGGAAATGTTTTGTCTACATTTTTTAAGGTATTTCAGAGTCAAGCTAAACAAAACACAAACTCATATAATCAAAAACAATTAAAAGTCAAAGAGAAACGACAGATTACCCTAAAAGACTACAGTATTGTAAATACATACATTTCTTGAATTAGATTAAAATTTTCTCATATTCTCAAATTCACATAAATATGAATAAAAATAATAAAATTTATAAATGTTTCTACAAATCCAGGAATTAAGTTTCTTCTAAACATGATTTCAAATATTTTGTGATGAGCTTGGATCTCGTGCTTAGCAGATAATCGAAGTTGAACTCTATGCCATATTCAGTTAATTTAAAATCCAAACCCAATTATGCCAGATTGATATGTCACGTCATACCACTGTGAGTTTTAAACGAGTAAAAGCTTCTATGCATTTCAATGCCTCTCTAAAGTAACCCACTCTCTTTCTCCATCTCCCTCTTTCTTTCTTTCTTTCTCACATATGTATATAAGCTTTAACTTATGAACTCTCTTCATCTCATTAGTGCTCGTGTGTTATTCTTCTTCTTGCTGTCTGCCAACAAAGTACTTATTTATCCTTTATCCTTTAAGTGACAAATGTAGCGTGTTAATTTTGTTGTTTAAATGTTTTTCTTATTACATTCTATTTCTCTTTTTACTGAACTTGGCTTTTATTTACCTTTGTAATAGAAAAAAAAAAATATATCAACAAGACAAAACAAAGTAAAGCAAACAACGCACAATACAAAAGCAATCGAAAATTCCTAGAAATATAAAAGTGCAAAATAAAGAAATATAAAGAAAATAAATACTTACTATAATGTCATCGACATTCATCAAATAAAGTTACACTTAGGAAGAAGTCCTAAAATAAAGAATCGACAAGTTAAACGGTGTGTGAAAAGTTTGTTATTTGTTAAATCGCGAAAGTAAAGAAAGTCTAAGAAAGAATAACAAAAGAACAAGAATATCTTAAGATGCCGGATGAGAAACTGGAGAATGGTGTAACAACAGCGGCAGCTGCCAGTAAGACAACTGACACAATCAAATCGCCGTTGGCAACGAATTTAATACAGCACAGTGGTGTTGGTAATGCCAATCTCAGCGCAGTCAATGGTGGAGGTGGTAAAAAGGCCAGTGCTGATGATGCTGCCTTGGCTAGTGGTGGTTGTGTGGTTGTATTGCCAGCACGTGTACTCAATGAACTCTATCACAATTATTCCATAAAGCAGCGTCGGAGTGGTCTTAAATGGTTTCTTTTTGCGGCTCTATTGTTTGTCATTTGGACTATCATAATACCGGGGGAACAGAAGATCTGCATAAGAAGTAAGTAAAAAGTAAACATAAAAAATGTAATGTAAAATTCTTATCCTTGTTATTTTATTGGTCTCTCAAAAGTTTTCAGCTTAAGCATGTTGTCAAGTTATATAAGCTTTGTTGGTATGTTGCATATCGGACGTAATACAAATAATACTCTCCTCCGAAAGTTCCATAAGTATTTACTTGTCTTAACACCAAACATTATGTGGACCACTTGTATGTTGCATTTGGTCGTTTATATGTGGTCAATGCAAAAGATGCATATGTTTTCAGCAAGGTAAATGAAACCATTTATTTCTTCATTTCCTTAAACCTACAAATTGTGTTCCTTTTTTTCTTATTATCTTTAAAGGGATATCCTTGGTTGGGTTCTATTATTGAATTTTCTTATTTATGTCACTTTGCCGGTGCCACTAATGTATGTTGGTGGCATTGGTTTTTGGACATATGTCGTCTGTGTTGGTCTACCTGTGTATTTTTCGAGAGATGATCCGTTGCTCTTTGAATCGGCTGCTGCTAATGCTGTGCTCCTTGCTGCATCAGCCCTAATTGGTTTGGGTTACTATTTTATGGGTGAAGCTAAACAGAAGCGAGCCTTTCTTGAGGCCAAAAAGAGTTTAGAAGTCAAGATGGTCATTGAAGAACAATCTGCAGAGCAGGTAAGTTACTTAGTACAATACTTGTAATATTTATTATCTTTCTTTATTGTTTGTTGGGTTTTCTAGGAACGTTTGTTGCTTTCTGTTTTACCCAAACATGTTGCTGTCAAAATGAGAGAAGATTTAGGTTCTTCAAGTTCGGAGCCCTTTAAAAAGATCTATATGAGTCGTCATGAGAATGTGAGGTAAGTAAGTCATTTGTTTGATTTTCTCATCTTATATGATAAGCAGATCTAATTTTAAATTAAAATCAAGAAACTTAATTGCTCTCTCCATGATTTATAATACTATACTACATACTCGAATATTGTCTATAATCTTCTCATCACTTCCTTTCTAACAAAACAACAAAAGCATACTTTATGCGGATATTGTTGGCTTTACCGCAATCTCATCAACTTACAGTGCTCAAGATCTGGTGAAAATGTTAAATGAGCTCTTTGCACGCTTCGATAGGCTTGCTGAGGTAAATTGTTTATTATCATCCGTCAAATGTAGACGGACGGACGGCCTGAAAGAGGAACGCACCCACTTGGTTGTCCTCTATTGACCTCTTTCAACAATTTATCATCATCATCATCATCATTGTTATTATGTATTCTTATTATTATCATAATTTTCATTCGGTTGAATTAAGTTTATTTTACCTTGTTGTTTTTCTCTTTTCTCTTCACCCATTTCCATTGAAATATAATTTTTATTGCCTTCTTTTTTAAATTTTGTTGTTTTTCTTTTAATAAAATTTCTCATTTCTTTTGTTAAGTCAACATTGTTGGCTAACAAAGACTTGGTGGTCGCTTGGCGGTCGCTCGTGTGTTTAACCAAGCGTGTGGTTTTCAGTTTCAGTTTTTCCCGCTGCCATTTTATTTTGTAACTTCTTTTTTCTTTTTAATTTTTAAAAATTTAATCAACTAAATTTTATTTTTTGTTTGTTTACTTTTTTAGTGTGTTTTTTTTTATTTTATTTTTTTGCTTTTCTGAGTTCAATTTAAATAAAAGCCCTTCCAACTTAAACTAATCAAATCATCAATTTTCTCAATCTCTTTCATTCTTTTTATCTGTTATATAGAAATATCAACAATTGCGTATAAAAATTCTTGGTGATTGTTATTATTGTATAAGTGGCGCACCTGACGAGCGTCCAGATCATGCTGTTCTCTGTGTCCACATGGGACTTTCCATGGTGAAAGCAATCAAGTAAGTTAATATTACCTACAATAAAAAGAATACGACAAAGTGACAAAAACTTAACATTTGTTCAATTAAATTTAATTGCATTTAAATAAATGTATGACAATCATTGCAATCATCATCACAAACATACACATACATACATTCCACTTACTAACTCATATCCATTTGATAACATGGACAACAATTTACAATTTATTGTATTTCTTTTTTTTTTTGCATTGCATACTTTTTGCGCGCGCTCTTTCTCTCTCTCATTTTCTCTATGTTGGTTCGATATGAATTGCTTGTACCTTCATTTATGTGGCTATCTTTTTCATTCTCTCCTGATTCTTTCTCTCACCCTCCTTTTCTCACTCTCTCTCTCTCTCTGTCTCTCTATCTCTCCTAAGGTATGTTCAACAGAAAGCTAATTCACCTGTTGATATGCGTGTGGGCATACATACGGGTGCTGTCCTCGCTGGAATACTGGGACAACGTCAGTGGCAATTTGACGTTTACTCCAAGGACGTTGAATTGGCTAATAAAATGGAATCAAGCGGAAAAGCTGGGTAAGTGAGCAATCAAAGGACATTTATCCACTGTCAGCATTGTTGTTAGTTAACAGCACATACTTATATGTAGTATAGTATAGTATAGAAGGGGAAGGATGACAACTCCTGTGGGTATATTATATGCATTAATAATTGATGATAATAATCATTATATAATACCTACTACTACTACTACCTACATTGACTTGATGATCAAAGTTAAGTTGCTTTAGTTAGTTGGTAATAACCGTGTGGATGTTTATGACTGCCATAAGACTACAAACTTAAATACGTGGCTTAGATTAATAGATACTTACTCTGTTTAGTTGGTATATAGACATATGGTAGCTAAGTACATACTAGATACATTGTATAATCATGTGAGTTGTTTGCTCATAAAAAATATAGTCTGTATACATTTCATATTGTTTAGATTTCTGCGTGATTTATGATTGGTTTTTCTACACTGTTTGATTTCGCAACTTAGACTTGGAGAAGATTGGGTGTGGTTTTCATAAAGAAAGGATTTTTAAGTTAGGAGTGCCAAATTTGATTACCTGATTAAATTTATTTCCCATTTATCTCCTCCTTCTCTGTAAATATTGTAGTTACGTGCATATTTCGGATAAGACTTTAGCCTTTTTGAATGGTGAATTTGAGGTGGAACCAGCTTTTGGAGAGAAACGTGAGGAATTGCTACGCATAGCTGGACTCAAGACTTACTTTATAACAAAAGTATTGAAGCCAGTAAGTGAATTATGAATAAATAAATCTTTAATAATATCCGTTAATTTTTATATCCTTATTAATAGTTTGCTTCACCTTGCGCTAAGAAAATCAACGAATCTAATGGTGCTGGCTCAGCACCAATACAACAAGCAACTGAGAACAATGAGGATGCTCTCAATGATGATGATTTGCTTGGTGATACATTACCGAATAATGTAGAAGCACAACAAACTTCAGAACAATTAAAGGCACGTGCCGCTGGTGACAAGAAAGCCAAACAAGAAAACTTCAAGCAACGTTTGGAAGATGAACTTGTCTCAAGAAATGGTCATGAGTACGTAGTCATGAGTGTCACAACATTCATCATAAGTTACTGATTTCATTATCTCTACAGAAATCTTACCAAGGACACAACGCTTTTTCTCAAGTTCAAGAATAAAAATCTTGAATCGGCCTATGCAAGTTACCGTGAGCCATATTCCTCTTTGCCGCTAATTGCTGCTTTTCTCGTACAATGCATCGATATTGCCTATTCCTATGTGGTTCTGCCACGTACCACAGAACAATTGTTGAAAATCTCAGTGCCATTGCTGCCCATTACTTTGCTTGTGTTCGTTTCAATTGCGGAAAGTTTTCCGACTTGTCTGCCGACATTCTGTGTCAAGTTGAGCAAACGTTTCAATGATGTTACCTTCGTGCGTGAACTTGCAGCCAT
This sequence comes from Amiota mariae, assembly GCA_035041805.1. NCBI lineage: Eukaryota > Metazoa > Arthropoda > Insecta > Diptera > Drosophilidae > Amiota > Amiota mariae. The sequence goes on along the minus strand of JAWNKV010000370.1, from coordinate 16,759,545 downwards.
AATTATTGCACTCACAATTGGCCTCAGTAATATTCTTGATATGGTAAGTGAATGAGTGACGACACAATGGCTGAATAACTGAGTGAGTGACTGTCTAACTGACTGAGCGTGTGAGTAGGCACGGGCACATAAGCATGATTATGATGATGATGATGATGATTATGACGGTCAAGCGTCACTTGTACCTTTATTGATTTTTATAATTTTTTTCTACTTTATTATGTTTAAGTTATGCATTTTTAATTCATTGCAGTGGTCTTATGTTGGCTTTGAGCACGCTACCGGTGTCATGGTTGAATCAAACATTACCGATGACACGTTGCCCGCTGCTGCTGCCATAACAGCAGCTTTGGAAAGTGATGGTAGCAACAATGACAACGACATAACTCTATTTGTTGATGTCGACAACGATGCCCTTTCAACGGCCGGAGCAACTGAATATAACGGTAACGTACTATATCCGTCCTACTTAAGTAACTTTGGTATATTGATACTCATTGCGATTGCCGTGATTGCACAATTGACGCATGTCACGAAAATTGTTCTTCTTTTGGCTATTTCCGGTAAGTTTCAATTAGAAAATGGTACAAGACTTAAATTTATTATCTCCTTCACTCTTTCAGCACTTCATTGTTATCTAAATGTCTTTGTTTTAAACGATTTGTATGCCTATGAGGATAAATTGGCTAATAATCCGTAAGATTTAATGATTTCACTGATAAAGTAAATTATTAAGTAATATTTTTTTTTTATTTTGCTTAGAATTATATCATTACGTTATTGTCACTCTGGTCTTCTGTTGGTCGCTGCTTTGGCTCTTTGTTTTTTGGCACGTCATGTAAGTTACAATTAAATCTAATCATCCTTCCATCCATTTAATCTATTCATGCCATTCGATGGGATTCTCTTTCTTTAGATGGATCACGAAGATCGCGTCATATTCAAGTGGAAGAACGAGGTTGCCGAACAAAAGGAAACCGCCAACGATATGCGTCAACGAAATGAAGCTTTGGTCTATAATGTGCTACCCGTGCATGTAGCCGAGCATTTTATGAAGAACACAAAACGTTCACATGATGATCTTTACTCTCAGAGTTATGCCGAGATAGGTGTCCTCTTTGCAAGCATGCCAAATTTTTCAGGTAAATAATCTTTATTCTATACTACGGGGTGTGATCAAAAAATACGCTGAATATTTTATTTAAAACAAATTAATAAGCTTACATAAAATTTGAATTAATTGCCTTCAAAGTACTGTCCTTTGCTAGCAATGCACTGAGCTATTTTGAAACTTATTTCAACTTGAAACAAAACTTAATCTTAACGCGTTGCTACTTTGAAAATTCATTCATCTCTATTTTTTGATTACACCTCGTCCATCACGTCTAGAGTTAGGTACTAATATTATTTATTATTCACAGATTTCTATTCTGAAGAATCGGTAAACAATCAAGGCTTGGAGTGTTTGCGTTTCTTGAATGAAGTGATCTCAGATTTTGATGCTGTAAGTCTTAGATTTCTTTCTCAAATGGATTAGCTCCTCCTTTATAGGATTTTTACTTATTATAACATTTACAGCTTCTTGAATTACCACAATTTCAAGATATCATTAAGATTAAGACTATTGGCTCTACTTATATGGCCGCCAGTGGTATTAATTTACAACGAGAACTTTGTGGTGATGATCCTATTACGAAACGTTGGTCTCATTTAGCTTGTTTAGTGGAATTCGCTTTGGAGTTGACTAAAACCTTGCAAGGCATCAATGAGCAATCGTTTAATCATTTTGTACTTAAAATGGGCATCAATCAGGGTCCCATAACAGCTGGTGTCATTGGGGCACGTAAACCACACTATGATATTTGGGGTAATACAGTGAATGTGGCATCTCGTATGGAGTCCACTGGCAAGGCGGGAGCCATTCAGGTAATTGCATACAATTAATTAAAGTAAAGTATTTCAAAAATATTTTTCCAATTTCCTAGGTAACTGAAGAAACCTGTAATATTTTGGAGGAGTTCGGTTATACTTTCCTACAGCGTGGCTTGGTTGCTGTCAAGGGCAAAGGTCAATTAATGACATACTATTTGCAGGTACGTACTCGTATTGTAAATTACAGTCTGTCAGTATGTAAAGTATACTTTTCTCTAAAATGGAGTTGTTTTTTATTCTAGGGTAAAACTGATGGTAAAATCCTTGCTAAACGCAACGAGAAACACCAAACAGACTCTGTGGCTTCAGAATCCACTCCAGCAATTGTTGGTCCACCTGCCAGCGAAACCGAAAGCTTGGAGGCTGATATCAAGACACCTTTACTTAAACTCAAAACTAGTAAAATTGCAGAAGAAGCAACGGCACCCAAAGTTGGAGTGGCCAACAACGAAAAACAATCTTTATTGGATTAAGAAATTAAATTACTAAATTACTCAATATGAATCTCAACAAATACATATACGTAACCATTTAAACATGTAAACAAAAATCGATATCATTAAAAGATATGATTGTTGTCGTCAAAATGTGAATGAATAATTAAGGAAAAAAAAAATATCAGAGCATAAAAATCTTATATTAAATAGTATGATTATTAAGTGATCGGAAATTCTTTAGACAAAAAACCAAACTCAAGTAGAAAAAAATGATAAAAACAAATAGAACATTTTAGATTAGATTTAGAAAATCATTGGATAAAGATTTCTGTTGATCTTTTGATCATTAAAGAGAAAATTAAATAATTGGAACGCACACAGATTTTGAAATATAAAAATGTCTTTGTTGATTTTCATTTGTAGCATAATTTATGTGTATTAGAATTAGGAAACTTAAGAAGAATCTTAACCAAAAGAAAACCTCATAGGATTGATTAGATGATCATTGGAAACATGAAAAAACAAAATAATATCCATTTCCATTATAATTTTCATTATATTCAGAATTCTCTAAGAATCAGAATTAGTAAGAAATTTTCATTTTGATATAAACACAACAAATTATTAAATAGTTTTAAGTAAAAACATTAAAAATGTTAGTTCTAACCTAGGAAACTCTCTACTTAAGTCTATAAATATTCTATCAAATTTCCAAAGTTTATTTTTCTCTTTATGATTTTTAAAAACAAAAAAAAAAAATTAAATAAATTGTAAACTGTGTACCTAAAAAGAAAGGAAGAAAGACAACAAAAACGAACAAAAAATTAAGTAAATATTAAAAAAAAAAAATTAATTATTTTTTATTGAAAATCTATTTAAATTTAATGTTTTTTTTAAAACTGTAAAGAATATAACTGTAATATATAACTAACTACTACTTAAACTAAACTAAATTTCAAATGGCTTTACTAAATTTAAATGTGTAGTGTGAAATTAATTGGATTAAAACTATTTATTAATTACAATTTTTAAAATAAAATATACATAGAGAATAATTAAATTACAGAAAAATTAAATGTAACAAAAATGTAATTCGTATCCCACCATAAGAAGAAGTCAACCCACAAAAGCAAAAAAAAAAAAAAAAAAAAAAATACAAGAAATACAATATGTAATAATATTTTCGGTTCTACCGAAAATTTAATACTTTTTACATAAGTGTCGATGCATTTGAGAAGGTTTCCATATAAAAAGTTTTTCATACAAAAACTAAGATTTATAAGGATCCCTGGCTATAAGTTCATTTAGTCTATGCGTAAATTTTTTAAGAACCGACTAAGCAACTCTACCTAATGGTGAAGGCCGAATAACAATACAAAATTAATATCTTTATAAGTTACCGCATGAGAGTTTTCTTTCTCTTTCTTCTTTAGCTTAAGAAATGGTTATGTTGGTCTAATTGATCCAATTACATAGTCTTTAGCTAAAGAAATGAAGGGAATTCACATTAAATATATGGGTCCAATCGGTTAATTTTGAATTAAATTTCATAAAAACTACTTAATTTAATCCAAAATGTCTTTGAGGTTTGTATGATACACTACTAGTTAGAAGAAACAAAATCTGCCTTTCTTCTATAAATCGGGGTTTAAAAAGTTAAATGGTTAGATTATCCTTCTTCATGGGTATATTTTAAGTCAATTTGTTTAAGTCACCTTGGAATCAAAGATGTTTCCAGAAATTGGAAATTTAAATAACTAAGGGATGAGATCTTTCATTTCTATGGGGTCCTTTTGAGTAAATTGAGTCATTTTGTAAAAAGTATTAAAACATAATAATCTAAGAGTCCAACAGTTGCAAGAAACTATTTAGCAAAAAAAAAAAATTATTTATATATATTAAAAAAAGCTTAAATAAATTTTAATTATTAAAAAAAAAATTGGATAATTATTAAATAAATTGAATAAAAATAATATTAAATATTGCTATTGACATCAATGCTTCTATTTCAACGAATTCAACATAAAACTAAACTTATATAAAATAAAATAAAGCTCAAACATACATAAGAAAAAAAATAATTAACTAAATAGTAAAAAAATCTTAGAAATTTTATGCATATACATCATGGTTTTAGAAACTATCAACGAAGCTTAAACTTGCATTAAAATTGTAAACTTCTATAAAAAAAAAAAAAAAATTAAAAAAATAAAAACATTCTATCATTAAATAAAATTATAAAAACATACATATTGACTTCGGTTCTAACGAAGTTTTAATGTCCTTCACACTAAGAGCGATTTATGTATGTATATAAATAAATTTATAAAATATGCAAATAATTTTATATACAAATTTAATTATTCAAAATCATTGACAAAAAAAAAAAAAAGAATGGTTCTATCTACAGTGTGAATCATGGATCTTCTCTGTAGTTTCTGAAACCATATAATAAACTAAGATATTTTACCTAAGTTTATATGGGAATTAAATAATTAAATAAATCTCTACATACTATAATTAAATCGTAGAATAAAAGTGTCTGTACGCACATCACATAAAAGCCACTCATTGAATTCAAAATCGAATTAATGAAAGATAACAAGGTTTATTGTGAGTAACATGTAGGGTTTATTTAATCAAAATCGACCTACAGAATCTTTCGAAATTGGTGGATGCTTTCCGTCATTCCCGCTGGGACAGATAGTAATAAATTTGATCTCTTATTTTACTACAAAATGATAATACTCTAAGTGTGAAGGGTACACAAATATTACAACCAAAACTCACTTTAAACTTCCATATAACAAATAATCACTTTTGATTATAAAATATTCTCTTTAAAAATAAATTTCTCCATTCAAAAAAAAAAAATTGGCTAAACCCGCATGACAATCAACGAAGAAATAAAGAAAAACAAAGCGTTGGAAGCAGATGAAATAAAGGATAACAAATTAATGGAATAATTGATTCAATTTCAAAAGGAAAATACAAATTAAATAGTTTAAGCCATTTACTCTCTCATAGCGTCTAAAACATTATTAATTAAGACGCCACTAGTTAACAAATACACTAAAAAAAAAAAAAAAAATTAAAAAAAAAAAACAAATAAATGAAGAATCAACAAAATCGTTGTCTTGATGTCATTACATTTTTGTTTTCAATATAATTTGTTAATTAAATTTTTAAAATTTACAAAAATAAAAATGTTTATGTTGTCTGGTTTAAAAGAAAAAAAAAAACAAAACCATTTTTTGTAAAACAAAAACCATTGTAAATTAGTTTTTAAGTTAATAATTAAGTGGTGTATACAACAACAACAAGAACAACAAAAAATTTCAATATATATTTGTTGTATTTTTCTATAATTTTATTTAAAATATATCAAAGATAAAAAGAAAAAACTTATAAATGAAATAAAAAAAATATTAGAGAAATTTAGAAAAAAAAGAAAGAATTTTCTTATGATTATTTTAAGACAAGATAAGATAACAATGATTTAGAATTTTCTTTGAAAATCAGTAAAGTACCTTCAAGAAGTGGTCGGTTCTAGGTCCCTGAAAAATCCCGAGAAAACATTACCAAATTCCTATTTTTGATACAATCTGCATGTGAAGGACCCTTAAACAATCTAATAAAGTTTATCTTTTCTATTCTATGCATACGTAAATTTTAGACCAAAACGCTAGACTTACAAGGGTCTGATAACTACTAAGAATGACTTACCAAATATTTTTGTGGGCTGGCGTTGTTGACTTGATGGAAGCAGCTTTTAGTGGAAGATTCCCTTCCAATCCCAGCAGAACAAACTACAAAAAATTGCTGGACGGCTTCAATAATATCTTGATCACTATTTCGAACGCTCTGTATTTCTTTGTCCACGATTGTTTCCAAACAACATTAATGTAGGTGATACATTCTTTTTCATCAGCAGTCACACTAAAGACCATAAAATTATGTTTTAATGGTCTTTGCTATTTGCTTCAAAAATGTCTCTTTTCAGCAAGAATTTGGTGAATAAAGAAATATGGAAAATTCACCTTTCAACAAATAACAGTGAGTACATGACGATTTTTATATAAAAAACTAAGAGCACATGACCATTATACACGTCTTCAAAAAGAATCATTTCAATTTTTGTATTAATATTTTCTTTTTTATAGTACAAATACTATAATTTCATCAATTTTAATATTGAAATATCTTCTACAAACAAAACTATTACAAATTTCATAATTTTCTTCTTTTAATTAAAATTTTATATTTTTAATATGCAAAATATTTCCCCTGTATAAAAATGACGCATGACGATTTATTTCCCCTTTTTTGATTTGCGAAAATTTGGTCAGTCTATTCGACGCTCCAGAGTTGCTTACTAACTGACTCTACTCGCTATTTTTCGAGTGTACTCGCTGGGGAAAGGATTTGTGATAATATCAATAATATTTCCCCACACAATCAAATAAAAATGGTATTTTCTAGTATCTTGTGCCTTTTGAGAAAACGGTCACATCATTTTTTGGAAGGCAGTTGTAAAGGCCTCTGCAAAATCAACAAATGGCATAAAAATAATCATATTAAAACACGCTTTGTGTATTGCAAATTCATTGTTAAAAAAAAAAAAATTGGAAAAAACAACAAAGGAAAAAATCTTTTCTATTGTTTAAACGTAAAATTGTGCGTACGTGAGTGATTAAGTGAGTTCGGTTGTTAGTTTGTGCGTGTGTCGTTCGTAAAAGGTAAAGGAAAAAAAGAGGCGATGAGAAGAAAAACGTAAAACGTATTTCTCTGAATTTGCTCTATATAAACGTTATGCAGAGAACGCGGGCGTCTGGGCAAGGAAACGATTGAATTTTACCTTGCCGAAATTCGTTTTCGCTTTTCCTTTTTTTCGATTTTATCTACAGTTTGTCACAGAAATGTTTCCATGAAAACACTACAATTAAATATAAAGGACTAACTTTGTTATCATAATCCATCTGTCTACCGAAGAGCAGCTTCAATGCCTTTATCATAGATATGAAAAAATAAACCTTATGGTGTTTTTGAATTCATTAAAAACAAAAAGCTTTAATCTCAAAAGGTTACGACGGTGAATACAATAATAATTATGACCTTGAAAATATTAGTTAGTGCCCAATGGTGAATTAAAATAGTGACAAATGGTAAATCTAATACAAAGATTCTTTAATGACATGGACTAATTAAATTCTAGAAAGACAAAGATCTGAAGTGTTAGAACCTATTAGGGAACATACTCATACTAAGTGACCCTTTTAGGTCGGGAGGGGGATTCTTCAAAATGATACGATTGGTCACAGGTTGGGAGGGGGTCTTATGTTTTCGTCACATAGTCAATATCCTCTAGGGAAATCTCGCGCTTTTTCAAGCTGTATTCAAAAATAGCACACAGTGTTTAGTTGTTTTTTAAACTCACAGGTAGCAACAAAGACAAATATGAGCCAAATTAATTTTTTTTTTAACTTTCTGTTTGCAAAAACTTATTTAAAACCATACTTATGAATTTCTACGTGAAAATGAGTGAGAGAGAGAGAGGGGGGGGGGGGGTCTTACCATGTACTACGGGTGGTCAACGAGTGAGGAGGGGTTAAAAAATTGTAAAAAATGGTTCACGTAATATGGGTACGTTCCCTTATGTAGAATTCTCTACATACTCTATAAATGTAGTAAAGTTCTCGAACGATTTCCATAAAGACTTCACACTTGAACGCAATAGGAAATTCGTGGGTCCATTGTTCTGAAAAGGAGGGGAAAACCGGGCAAAAAATTGAAGTAATAGTTCAATAGAATATTTGAGAATTGTAAAGACTTTGAATTGAGTCTTCAAAGCATAATTGGTTCCAATGTTGAATATATTATTAACCCTCTAAAACTCATATAATTGGGGGTTGTCTTATATATTTTTTTTTGCAAACATTTATGTGGCAAACTGTATATGTATATATATACATAAGTATGCATGTATACATACATGTGTATATAATATAAAGAAAAGTGCGGCGTCAATTTTGTTTTTCTTATAAAAAAGAGATTTTCTTTATTGCAGCAGTGGATGACGACGACGTCGGCTAAACTTGATTATTTTGAAAAAGAAAATCCATCGAACCGAAAACAAAAAGAAAATAAAAAGGAAGGTTACTATAGTAAAGAAACGTAGCCAAAGCAACGGCAGAAATACAAAATAAATAAATTTCAATTTAGCCAAATAAATACATAGTAAAAGTATATAAAACAAACTAAAGATGTCACTCAAACCGAAGGTAGTAGATTTCATTGATGTCTGGTCGAAGCTGCGCAATACCGCGGAAGCGGTCATAACCCTGGACAAAGTTGATCGCACAGTTTGGAATATGAGTTTTACGTGAGTAGATTGGTAATGATCAGTCATTAGATTGATAGATTGACTGATTAATTGATTAACTGATTAAATGATTTAGCTGATTTAAATGTAGTTAACTAATTTGAACTGAATATACATAAATATGAGTGAAATTTGCTTAGTGACTTACATACTTATTGATTGATAGATTGACTGACAGAGCGACATTGAAAAGGATTTAGTAGATTTTCGATTTAATTAATATGAGTTGATAATTTCAACTGAACTACACATGAGTAAGATTTACCTGTTGTACCAAATTGATTGATTGATTGATTGACTTACTGAATGAATGTTTGATAGATTGACTGACCGATTGATGGACTAACTAAATAACCAATTGAATGACTAATTGATTCATTGACTAACTAAAAAATGTATTGATAGACTGACGAACTGATTGCTTAGCATTAGAAATGATTTAGTATATTTTAGATGTGAGTAGATGGGTTTAATTGAACTAAACATGAGTATTATTTGCTTATTGTACCAAATTGATTGATTGACTAACTGAATGAATGAAGGATTGATTGTTTAAAATGGAAATTATTTTAATAGATTGTAGATTTGCTGGGAGTACCAAATTGATTCATTGATAGATTGACTGACGGATTGATTGACTGAATTAATGATTGATATATTGACTAACTAATTGATTGATTAACTCAACAAATGATTGTTCCACTAACTGGCTGCATTACTCTGAAAATGATTTAGTAAATCTTAGATGTAATTATGTATTTTGATTAGATGATTTAAACTGTATTAAACATGAGTAGGATTTCTTGACGGTACCAAGTTTATTAAAATCTTTTAGAGGATTTAATTGTTATTTACTTGAGTAAATGATTTATACTGAAGTAAGTATGAGTGAGATATGATTGATCGATTGATTGACTGTCTGATTGATTGAAACATATATGTAGATTCATTGTGTGACTGCTTAATGTTGAAAATCATTTAGCAGAATTAGATGTGTTTTTGCTCTAAACTAAATATGAGATTTGAGTGTACGATGATTACCTCAATGACTGATTGACTGATTGACAGATAGTGACTAACTGACTAACTAAATAATTGGCAAACTGTTGATTGAATAACGGACAGAAGAGTGACTATTTTACAGAATAATTTACAAATTTAATGATTGATTGATTGACAATGATTTAGCAGATTTTGAATGTAATAAACTTAATAAATGACACTGCATATTTTATATTAATTTTTCTTGTTGTTATCATTATTACGTCGTCGTAGTGATGTGTATACTTTGTGTGTGGCGCAGCCCGAACCAATGGCTGATAAATTGTATTTAGAAACGAAGGAGTTTCTTGAGAATCATGTACAAAATATGTTATGTACACGAGTGGGCAGCAAGTCGGATTCGACATCATTCGGCGATAATTCATCCGATTTGTTGTCTCGGTACTATAGCGCATGGATGGAATATAGCGAAGGCATCAAATATTTGCATTACCTTTACTCGTAAGTTATTATTATTGATTGTAAATTATTGAAAAATATAATCATCATTAAATGGAAATATCTACCATCACTCATCCATCTCAGGTATCTAAATCATCAACATATTAAAAAGCAAAAAATCACCGATACCGAAACATTTTATGGAAATCTCTCCTCCGATACGAGTGAACAAATGGAAATTGGTGAATTGGGTTTGGATATATGGCGTGTTTATATGCTTGAAGCGGTTAATGCCGATTTAGTACATTATATACTGGAAGGCATCAAGGCCGATCGTATTGGTGACCCACCGTTAGATTCAAAGCGAGTTACTATTATCAATGGAGTCATACACTCATTTGTCAAGGTTCAAGATTATAAGAAGAATGGTTGCATGAAGCTCTATCAGGACCTAATAGAGGCACACACGTTGCTAGCCAGTGGTGAATACTATAAAAGTGAAGCAACCAAATTACTACAACGTTGCTCTGTCTCAGAATATATGGAAGAAGTTATTAAGGTCTTGGCCGAGGAGGCAACACGTGCACAACGTTTTCTACACACAAGTTCTTTGCCAAAGCTACGTAAATTATGTGAAGAGAAATTCATACATGAGCGTTTGGAATTCATATATTCTGAATGCCGTGAAATGGTCGCCGAAGAGCGAAGGAAAGATTTACGTAATATGTATATACTGTTGAAACCAATACCCGACAACATGAAGAGTTTGCTCATTCAGACATTCCTTGAGCATATCAAGAATGAAGGTCTCGAGACTGTTGGTGGTCTCAAAGGCGAGAATATACACATAATGTTTGTGGAGAATATGCTCAAGGTACATCAGAAATATTTAGAATTGATTGCCGATGTGTTTGAGAATGATTCACTGTTCCTGAGCGCTTTGGACAAGGCATGTGCTAGTGTCATCAATCGTCGCCCCAGTGATCGACAACCATGCCGGAGTGCTGAATATGTGGCTAGGTATTGTGATACATTATTGAAGAAATCAAAGAGTTGCGAAGCAGAAATTGATCAAAAATTGACAAACAATATAACAATATTTAAATACATTGAAGATAAAGATGTCTATCAAAAATTCTACAGTCGTTTATTAGCTAAAAGGTAAATATAGATTTACTATTTTGAAATTCTTTAATAAAAATTAATCATTCTTTGTTTTGTGTTTTTTGTAGATTAATTCATGAACAATCACAGAGCATGGATGCTGAAGAAGCTATGATAAATAGATTGAAACAGGCGTGTGGTTATGAATTTACCAATAAACTTCATCGCATGTTCACCGATATTTCGCTTTCAGCTGATTTAAATAATAAATTTAATAATTATCTCAAAATTGATGAAATTGATCTAGGTGAGTTTAAATTTAATATACTCAGCGCCACTTAAATAGTGGATTTCCCCAAAAATGACAATTTTTGCCTAAATAGTTGGAATTGTTTTGTGTAACTTTATATATCAAGACATATAAAATTGTGTGACTCATGTATAAAAGTTCTGTTAGCGCTAGGTAACGTTGTACAGATTATAAAAGACCGTTGAAATCACTTTGTAGGGCACTTGCGAGTCAAGATCAGATTTTTTACTGACTCTATATTTTGACTTGCCTTTTATTTTTATGAACTGTTGTTCCTTTCAGAGTTGAAAAATCACGGTTTTGTCTTTTTCCCCTTTTTGGTTCTTATTTTAAAATATCGCCTTTTTTTGGTATTACATATTATCCTCTTTTTTTTCTTTGATGATCTATAGAACAGACAAATTATTTTGGGAGATGCCTCGTACTGTACGACTTAATAACCAAGATAAGACAAAAATTGATGGTCTAATCACTATACGACGTGTTATTACGAAAGCTAAACATATAAGGGGGGTCAACGAAGTTTGAACACCTGTGACAGGTAGGGGGTCACAAGCTTTGTGACATCACGTTTCAATAGCTTCGCTCATTTAGCATAGACTAATACTGGCATTGTGCTATCTTCTCTGTCGAGAAAAAGTTTAGTTTGGATGGCTCCGATGCCTCCAGTATAGTCATTACTTTAAACTTCCCAAACACAGGGAAGCATAGTGTGGCGAGGGATTTCTTATTATGTCACTTGAGTTAGTTGCAATTTTTGTAGGCGACTATAAAAGCGTACGATAAAATTACTTTCCCTTCTTTGTTATACTTTTGAGTCTTTGCCGTAGACATATCAATATGATAATGAAAGAATTCACACTGCCCCGTGTTATCATCGTTAAATTGTTCACAGAGATTTTCTAAATGGTTTCTCATCAGGCCTAAACATTTTCATTGTAAAAACAATTTTGGAATGGTATGAAAGAAAAGTCTATAGAGCTGGACATTAATATACACATCTCATTCGGGCATGAATCAAACTAGTTTGGATGTGCTTTATTCCATTGTATTATATAGCCAATTTTGTGTGACTCAATGGATTCAGTAAAGTGTTGGTGTCGAAAAATAAAAGTTTAAAAAGTTCTTGATATCAAGACACAGAGATAAGAAGTCAAATATTTTAGGGAACTTTGGTTTTAATTTTTATAGCTTTTTTTCTTTATGATAAATAATTGTATTAAAAATATCAAATTAGATTGCTGAGCCTTAGATTTCTGGCAGGTTCCTGATTTTTCTTAAAAAGAATATCTTCTTCCTCTTTTTCTGGCACCATTATCATGATATGTTTACTCATCTCTTTGAGTTGCCTCATATATTTCGAAAATAGACAACACAAACAAAATATTCAAAATTTACTTGATGAAGATCAATATACATTTGAACTCACTTGAGACAATTTAGAAAACAGTTTTGCCAGTCCAGTTGAGGGATTTCGAAAACATGCATTTTGAATACATAAACCAATTCTTTAGGCATCGAAATAAGTTGATTTCACAGTTTGTTTTTGATGTGCGGGAACAAATAGAAGTCGTTTTTCAGGCAAATCAGGACTACATCAATTCGACATTTTGGGTGCTCAAAAACTATTTTGGGAGAGCTCGCATTGTCGTGGTGAAGAATAATTGATTCCTTAATTGAATTTCTGGCTATCAAATGATTATATGCCATTCAGAATTTACTTTCCTATGTTGCTGTTATAGTACAATTGCCACATTTCCGTTTTTTTTTTCGAAGAAACGGGCAACCTTTTGTTCTGAGTATTTTTAGACAAAAAAAAAAGAAAAACTTCACAGATGCAGATGTCATAATTTATCAGGCAACAGTAGGGAACTCTTGGCCAAAATACAAAATGAAACCTTGTTAAAAATATATAAATTATGTTTAAATAAAATCTTTATGTTGAATAAATGGCTTTTCAAGATACTTTTATTATTTGTTTCTCCCAAAAATTCATATAAATTGATCCACAACATCTTTTGAATATATTTGTTTGCTGCATTTAATTGACAATTAATTATTGTTTCCTTAAAAACATTTAAAAATATATTCTCTAATGTCTCTGTACTGGGAAAATTATATGTTTTAAAACAAAAATTTGCTTATTGATGTAGTGTATAATTTCCATAGGTCTATTTGATAAGGATTTGCTTTCTTCTTTTTTAGGAATAAATCTCTCCATTAAAGTCCTCCAAGCTGGTGCTTGGCCACTAGGCTCAACGCAGGGTGTTATACCTTTCGCTGTACCACAAGAATTTGAAAAGCCAATACGCATGGTAAGTAAAACATGATGATCTTAGTATATATGTACATACATATTTCAAATTTAATTCATTTTTAAAATTTTATTATTTATATTTTGATAGTTTGAAAATTTTTATCATAAATCTTTTAATGGACGCAAACTTACCTGGTTGCATCACATGTGTCATGGCGAGCTTAAAGTGGGTCATTTGAAAAAGACTTACATTGTGACCATGCAAACATATCAGATGGCAATGCTGTTGTTATTCGAATCTTGCGATTCATTGACATGTCGTGAAATACAAAGTACTCTGCAATTGAATGCTGAAACATTTCAAAAGCATCTACAATCGTTGATCGAATCGAAGCTATTGAATTCAACATCAGAGAATCTCGAAGGTGAAACACGAATCGATTTGAATTTGGAATATTCAAATAAACGCACGAAATTCAAGATAAGTTCAGCACTACAAAAGGAAACACCACAAGAGGTGAGTAGTCAAGTAAACATTTTTTTGATATTTAATATATAAATAAATATTTTCTTTGAATAATTCAGGTGGAACACACTATTAACTCAGTTGATGATGATCGGAAGCTATACTTGCAGGCAGCTATAGTGCGAATTATGAAATCGCGTAAAGTCTTAAAACATAATGCACTCATACAAGAGGTAAATTTATTACTTACTAATTTACTTCTTTAAGAGAGAAATTGACTATATTTCTTTATTATTTATATTATAGGTTCTGTCATTATCGAAAGTTAGTTTCACGCCCAACATTTCAATGATTAAGAAATGCATCGAATCGCTCATTGACAAACAATATATCGAACGTACGCCCAATTCTGGTGATGAATATAGTTATGTTGCTTAAACATTATCAACATCGTCATCATTATGATGTGATGTGTGGATCATAGGGGTAGCGGCGTTTAGCTGGAATAAGGATAAGAAAAACAACTATACGAAAACCAACGTTTTAAACCAACTTTCAAACTTCTCTTATTCAACTTTGTTGTTTTTTTTTTGCTTTTGATCATTTTTGCCATTTTTTTCTTAAACTTCATTTTTATTTTTTGGTGTAAACAAATTAAGAAAAAATATTAAATTAAAAAAAAAAAAAAAAGGGAAAACCTCATGAAAACAAAGTAAATTTTATATTAAAATTCATCATTTTCAATTTAAGCTAAATTTCTTTTAAATGTATAAATAAATATAAAAATAATCGCGCAAC
This sequence comes from Amiota mariae, assembly GCA_035041805.1. NCBI lineage: Eukaryota > Metazoa > Arthropoda > Insecta > Diptera > Drosophilidae > Amiota > Amiota mariae. The sequence continues at coordinate 16,744,416 of JAWNKV010000370.1, read as the reverse complement.
TTTAGGTTAAAAGTTTTACAAAAGTTTTTATAATCTAAAGAAATAAACAAACAAACAAAAAAAAGACAGGTTGACATTATTTTTTAATTTTAATGTTTTAGTTAAAAAAGAACAACAAATGATTAATTTAATAAATAATAAAAATTTAAGTTATTAAAAATGTTTAATTTTATTTTTATTTCTATTTTTTTTTTGCCTCAATATTTTATTTTATTCAAGTCAAATGCAAAGAAGGAAATTTATTTAGAAAATTTGATTAAAATTTATATAAATTTTAATTAAAAAAATTATTGCAAGGAACAACAAAAGATTATTTAAATATATAATAAAAATATAAGTTATTAAAAATGTTAATTTTATTTTCTTTATTTCTTTTTTTTTTTTTTGCTCCAATATTTTATTTTATTTAAGTCAAATGCAAAGAAGGAAATTTATTAAGAAAATTGTAATTAAAAATTATTAACTTGGATTTGATTTTTTAATCTTCATAGGATATCTCGAGATTACAGAAAATTCGCTTTTTTTTGTCCCGAGATTTGAAAGAAGAAGAGCTCTCTCTTTGTGAACGACTAGTCCTGACAAAGGTTTTTTTAAATAAATTTTGAAATTTTATTGTTTTAAAATAAATTTTGAACAAAATTACTGGAAAAATAATAATAAATTGTAGAATACCTATATTTGGTTTCTTGTACCAAATTTAAAGATTTCATGTTCTTTTATATAACAAATATGTCTGCATATAAATCCACTTACAAAATTAATTTAGTAATTATTCCCTTAGACCCTTGTCGAATAAGTCAGTAGATTCATCAATCAACATTTGATCAATTTGGGGTAATTGTATTTGAAAACATAGATATGACATTTCTCACCGATAATCTTATATATGTTATATATCTATAAGCTATAAGATATAAATTTATATTTTGACTTAATGTATTCAAAAGTTAAACTATCGATTTATTTACTACTTAACAACAATATGGTATAATGGTCTAATCCATTAAATTTCAACTATTTGTATATCTCAACAAAGCTTAATCCAAGGTGTTCCATTTATCGTAGGTAGAAAATGGTAGTTCATTGTGATTGCTTCCAATTATCAGGTTTCATTTACATATTTGTCCAATTATGATTTTTAAATTGTATCGAGTTTGTTAATAGACTCTAAATTTATTGCAAATTAGAAATTTTATCAATGTTTCATCTACCTGACCATTCTCAGATAAAAAATAAATTTCCATGAAATTGATAGCTTCAATTCATATCAACTTCTTTACTTTAAAAGATCTTAAAGTTTCGAATCTTTAGAGAAATCTATCTAACTTTTTAATTCTAAAGAGAAAAAGAAATCACTTAATTTTTTTTTTTTTTTTTTTTTGGGTTAAATATTTTTTTTTATTTCTTTTTTTTTATTTAAAATATAAATCAAAATGCAAAAAATTATTTAATTTGTATTCTTAACATTATTGCTAAACTGGCACACTGTTGTTCTTGTTGTTGTTGTTATTTTGTTTTAATTATTGTTATTAACATTTATAAAATAATTTTAAGTTTCTCTGGATTTTTATTTATTTTTTTAATAATTTTTAAATTCTTGCATCCTATGGTAATTTATTTCTTTTCATTTCATTTTTTTTTTTATTAATAAATTTCAATGTGCCGTACTTACTACTTTACTAAAATATATATTTGTTTAATTAGATATATATATATATATATATATATATATGTATTAATATAATAATTATAAATACCAACTTGCTCTAGCATAAATAATATAATAAATATTTAAGATCTTGCATTGGTTGTATTGTAATTTGTTGTATTGCTTAAACTTTAATGAACTCTTAATTTTAATTGTCATTTGAATGTGGAAATCTATATATGTATAAATAAAAATATATAAAACACACGTAAGCCGTTAACAAACAGTTTGTTTTTTATTCAATTTCAACAACATTAGAACAATAGTATAGTCCATGGAAATTATTCATGACAGTTAAGAAATTTGTATTATGTGTTTTAATACCCTTCACACATTTGAAGAGATCCCATAAAATGGAAATAGAACGAGGAGTGTTCAATTTGTCATATATCCCTTTGTTTTTTCTAGAGAACATATAGAATTTTTAGTTTCGCGATTACTGGAATATGAGCCCCTTAGAGAGAGAATAAAACTTATATGATCTTAGTCGGATTGTTCTGATTGCTGAGAGAACTAATCGTATAAAGTATAAATTGAAATGATCAGCATCATGAGGGGTATTAAATTTATCATGTATCCCTTTGTTTTTATGGAGAATATATAGAATATTTGGAGTTTCCCGATTCTGAGAGAACTAATGATCAACATCACGAGAGGTATAAACTTAGACATATGCCTCTGTTTTTATGGATTCATATCATCTTCAGTCGGAGTATCCTGATTGATGATGAATAACAATCCTTAAAAATTCATATAGCAATCGGACCAATATGTCATTATGATCTCCATTTTAATTTAAAGCTGAAAAATGAGTATTTTTAAATTAAAAAGGGAAATTGCAGTTATGGAATCAATAGGCATACAAATTGTTCTGAGAATTATATATTTTGTATGTGAAAAAATTTTGATTCCTTTACCTATATTTGTGTGAAAAGTTTATTATCTATATGTATATGTGGTGGAAACCGAACTTATTACTTTATTCATGTTTCATAAATCCCACCGTCAGTGACAGACATTAAATGATTAAACCAACGTGTTTTCCTTTAAATATTATTACATTATTGATTCTTACTTTCCTGTTTTCTTTTCTTCTTCACATATTATATTTGTTTCAAACAAACAATCCTATATATTATAATTTTAATAAAAATAAGTATATTTTTTTTATTTTATTTTTGTTGTTCATGACTAGTTTCATTGTTAGTTATTTTTATAAGTACTTTTCTTCCCTTTTATACTCATCTCGTATATAAAAAAGTTGCCTTTAAGGGTTTGTATTGTATCTTCAGTATCATATTTTTATTCAAGAAGTCAAGTATGTAAGTAAAGTGTGGAGGGCCTAGAGGTTTTTTTAAAATTTTTTTTTTTTTATTATTATTATTGAAAGTTTAAGTTCGTTTCATATGAAGATTTGTTCAACAAACATCATCAAGTGTCAAGTGTCATCATTTCATCAAAAACATTTTTTTTAAATTCATTAGAAAAACGAACTTAACCTCAAAAAAAAAAAATATATATATAGTATATGTGTATACTTCATCATCTAAAAAATGCTTAATATTTTCTTCTTCTTTTTTTTGTAGTACGTATTTCATTAGTTCACTAGGTTTTTTTATGATAATATATTATTTAATATATATAAATTCAGTGCTTTTAACATTATGTAATTTATTTTCTTGCTTTTAAATGCTTGCTTAAATTTCCCATTAGATCGGTTTTTGTGGGATTGAATTGTAGAACAATTAACCGGAAATTTTATTTTAAAATATGGTTTTCTTCTTGTTATTAATTTATTTGGAAAAGTTTAATTTGGATAAAGAAGTATCCTAGTATAATAATAAATAATTGAATCATTTCTTTTTTTAAATGATCTATTCAAAAATTCGAACAATTGTATACAATCTGGAAAAGGAAAAACCCTTTTAGTTGTAAGTTTGTTTTTTTTTTTTTTTTTTTTTTGAATAGACTCTTCGAGACGAGTTAATAAGTATAAATACCTTGGTAGTGATGAGTGCTTTTAGACTTCTCTCTTGGGCAAATATGTTTTTCATTAATACTTTTCTTTTCTTTCTTTTTTTAATATATTTTTTTTTTATTCAGTCTTTATGATTCCCGGCTTTGTGCATATGGGATACTGTGGAGGATACTGTTATTATGGGGGCTTGAATGATGTGAGATTTTGTGTATCGGTGAACATCGCTCCAAAAGTGATTTAGTGTAATATAAAAAAATGATGGGGTTTTGTGCCAAGTGAGCAACATTTTTTTTTTTTTTTTTTTATTTATTTAGTAAGTTTTGGAGGAGTTTGTTTAAGTGAGTAATTTCAAATTATGTGTGTTCTGGTGCGGGAGTGTCCAAATATTTCAATATTTATATATGTAAGTAGTATAGTATTTCAATACTTTCGTATAATATTTGTAAAAATTGTTGATCAAAAATCTTTCGAAAATTCATAATAATTGTTTGCTTGTTTCCATTTTTCTTAATTTTTTTTTGTGCGTCCAAATTTTAAGTTTTGTTACGCAGCTTACTTAATCTTTGGCTGGCAGGGTAGAATTATTGTTACAAGATACTAGATCCTACGTGTATTTATAAATTATTATTATTTTTTTTTTTTTGGATAATTTTCCCGTAAAGATGCTTTATGTCAGTAGAGGTGCGTCCAGTATCACCGCCAATTTTACTGATCCAATGAAACGGTTTTTGTACGTTTCCAAAGGGTTTTGAATATGCCTTTTTTCTTTTTGGTATTCGTATTAGTGGTGGTGGCATTGGAATTTCGAGCATTGTCCTTATGTTTTGTGGAACCTATTGGCAATTTAGAATACACATGAAATTGAATATGCTAAATTGTTTAATGAATTTAAGCAAACCTGTTTCAAATTCATAGCAATGCTTATCAGATGGTTCCATTGTTTGGTCACTATAGGCTTTATGTTTACGTTCCTTGGGATTTTCTGAAAGATTTCATTAAGTATTTAGATTAGTTTGAAATCAATTGTTGCCTAGTTTTAGTATTTTCTTACTCTTCTTTGTTATAAGTAAACTGGTAACACGTCGCAAGGCTTCACGAGGAGACTTATGCAGGAATGATGGCGTTAAATTCGGTGGCAATGTTAGCGGTTTACGTGATTGACCGGTACCAGACATGCCTGCCGGATTATCCCAGACCCTTACGGCAGACAAACGATCAATGTTCTCTGTGGAAACGGGACGCATCGAACGTTGCTTCGGATACCAACCACGTGCTGGTGCGCCTGTCATGCGTAGCATTTCATTCGAGGCTAAGGCATGATTAATAGAACGTTGACGACACATTTGTCCGGTTCCATAATTTCCTGCTGAAATAAGAAAATTGTAAATTATAATACTACAATATAATATTATGTTGTGATTTCACTTGCTAAACTTACCACCAATGCCAACAATGGACGTGCCCATGTTAATACTATTCGATGTGCTTGAACGTGGAGCTGTACGTGAACCACTCACAGCCGGTGGCTCGTTTTGGCGGCGATATGGCGTACGTGGTATGTCACAGCTGTAGAAAAGATTTAATTTGAAACAAGATTTCGGCTTTATGCTGATGCTTACCCTCTGGCAAAAATTGGAGTTTCGGGAAGACTACATGATGTTTGCAAGCGGTGCTCTTCGCGCGGCGATTGTTTAAGGCTGCGCTTAGTACCATAGTTAACATAGCGTCTCGTATACGAACCACTCTCATAAGAGCTTCCTGCAGATTGCGCTGTTGCGCCAATAGGTGGCGGTGGCAAAGGCGGCATAGGACCTCCACCAGCACCAGTTGGCGTGGTTATGCTGCTACTACTGTAGCCTAACATTTTCGGTGATCTCTTGCGATAATTCGAATCTATAGACCATGATTTCATGCTATTCACCGAATGACCACGATGGGGTGGCACTATGGGAGCCAATATCTCAAAACTACTTTGATGTGCTGGTGCTGGCGGCGGTGGCAACTCGTCATTGAAATGCCGTAGAGCGCTTACATTATCGCGACTACGGCGGGCACTGTCTAACTTTGAGGGCGGCGGAACTGGTGATACGACAACTACAGCGCCGGATGCTGTGGCATGCACCTCAACAACTGTTGTATTCGTCTGTAGATATGGCGATGGCGAAACAATGTTTGTTACAGCTTTATGCTCTTTCGGAGATGGAGGCAATGGTGCATCATAATCGAATAAATCCGGATTTGAAGATGGTGGTGATGGTGGCAATGGACCAAAGGCATTTTGAGAAAGCAACATTTCTTTGGCACTTTCCGATTTATGTACGCCAGGACGAAATTCAAGCGGACGCTTTGCTAATAACAGTTCATTTGCGGCAACAACAGCAGCAGTGGGACCAGTAGCGCCAACTCCAGCAACTCCAACGGCACTACCAGTAGCGCGTGCTACTGGCATGTCACCACGCAAAAGAGCACTTATATTATTTTCGATTTGCTTAAGAGGCGCACAGCCATAACTAAAGTCGCTAAGCTCCTCGTCTTCTTCGAGTGTAGGCGCAAGATCTGTGTGTGGTGTAGTCGAAGCCGATGTTCGATGTTCTTGAGAATTTCATTGATTTTATTAGGAATGATTAATGCAAATAAGAAACTTTAGTGGTATACTTACCATACTCCTGAGGCTTTACACCATTGGCGTTGTAAGGAAACAAGTCAAAGCCGTTGCCATTTAGACGCGCCTCATCGAATTCCTCTGAACTAGACGTGTTGTCTGGCATGGATTCAGCGCTTAACCGTTTTTCGGTGAGATTGAGGCTACATTTTTTTAGAGCTTTGGTGCTATGCTCATCAGGCGAGGCGATCGTTTGCGCCAATGACTTTATGTTGGCTTCGCGACTTTGATGGGCCGATTCAATGTTCAGCGAGAGACGATCCCTTGGTGGGGCTAGGGCAGCACGTTGCTGGGCTGCTATCTCTAGGCTACGGCGAGTAGCTGCAGCCGAAGCTTCGCATTCCTTGTAAATGAAAATCGCATCTGCTGCAGCAGTCGCAGGAAGTGGTGGTGGCGGTAAGGATGCCTCACTTAATTCGCTATCACTCGTGTAGAGAACATCTTGTTGTTCCATTTGCTTCGTTATCGCTGGCTTAGGCACATTAAAGAGGTCAATGGCACGTGGTGGCTTCTTAGCGACCGATCGGCGAATGACAAAGGTGCCTTTGCCTAACATGTTGCTTTGGTTATAGATTACATTATTATAATCTGCCAAGCTGTTACTATCGGGGACTTTGGAGTATGTCTAAAACAAAGAATTGATGAAGGTAATATGTAACCAAGACTTCAACATTCATTTACCTTTTTCAAACCAGAAGATGATGATTTTGTGGAACTGATTGTGCTTTTACACTGCTGTTGGGACTGTTTCTGTTTCTTGTTGTTGCCGCCACCTTTGAAATGTATCTCCCAGGCTATGCCATTCTGCTTTACAGGTGTAATATCAGTGGAAATAGTTGATTCTTCATCCTCTTCTAAAGAATCCTCTGAGTAGATTTCAGCATTTTGAGTACAAGTCAAAGTAGACGATGGTGGTGGCACTGATTTTTTTGCCACATTCATGTTAGAAGCCGCTGGCGAAGCTTCACCACTTGATGAAGAAGTCGTAATATTTGATGGCGATGACGACGATGAAGATGATGTCGAGTGCGGATTTAACATGTGACACACCTCCTTATGCTGTTCAACTGAGTTAATTAACTGATGTCGTTTGCTACGTGCGCCACCACTTTCAGAGCCCGATTTTGTTGAAGGCCCAGGATAAATGGTGACAGGATGTTCATTTGGCATAGGCTCTGGCAACTTGGCAAGATTTCCACGCAGCACAGCATTGTGTACAGCACTGATATCTATGCCAAGAGCATTTCGTTCACCATTACAACTACCAGTACGTGTTTTGGCATCGAATAACACTCCTCCAGGACCAACAGCATTGGCAGCATTAAGACCGTTCGCGACAGCATTATTACGAGCGCCACAACAAGGAAGACTCGAATAATTGGATATGGAAGCAGGCGTTGTATTGGCTACACGTGCCTTGGGCTAAAGGAAACAAAAATTGAGGTCAATTGGATATATGGCTGTTTTCTTTATGCGGGGGGATTTCTTTAACTTACTAGCGTTGTTTGTATGAGCTGCTGCTCAGCAAGCTCAACCAGTGGCGTCGGCGTATCAGTATCCAGCTTAGCTAGATTCTCTGCCGTACCATCACCCTCTGTAAAGCTCCCCTCTGGCACGGTATCCGTGCTAGGGGTTTGCGGTACATCTTCAGAATCCTTTTTTGACATACTATTGGGATTTAATTAGTGGTCATTAGAATGCGAAATCTTTTCCATGACTATGACCATTAACTTACTTTTTGCGGCTTAAACTCATATAGCCATCATCCTCAGATTGGTTTTCACCACTGTTGTTATGCAATGCTGCTGGTTTTGTTGTCTCACCATCAAACTCAGAGATTATATCATCTAATACTTTAATGGGTTCAGGTATATCATCCATGACAAATTGATGCTGTTGTTGTTTCTCTTCTTCTTCTTCGGGTTGTTGCTGTTGTTTTGGTTGTTCACTGCAAAAGTCATTAAAATTATTTTATCAATAGAAATGATTTTTTTTTTTATTTTCTAATTAGTTTAAGTAGCAGCATCGTCTACTTCGACATACATGTCATGAGTTGATTGGTGGATCTCTCTGTCAGTTTCATTTTCATTTTCAGCTTCGGTATCACCATCAACAACATCACCACCATCAGTGGTCGCTGAGCTGAGAGTGGGTGGCTGAGCTTCTATAACTTCTTCTTCATTTTGTTTAGCACGGTCCACAATCGTACAAGAGCCATTAGCAGTAGCAGCAGCAGCAGAATTGATGGAGGCATCATTACTTTTCTCCATTTCATCTACTAGTATTTCTGCTGTTCCCTCTTTACTTTGCTCAGCAGCCATTTCTTGTTCCCGTTCCCTTTCACACTTCTTGCTGGGTGGCACTCCCACGATATCAACTACAATGTTGTCTTCGCTAGTGGTGACGGTAGCAGTGGCGATGGCGTTTGTATCGCGTGCACACCCAGCTAACCCAGTCTCCAAATCGTTGCCAACAGTTGAAGCTGCCATTATGATGTGATTTTCATTGTTCGGATTCGTTGCTTATGAAAATGTAATCAATTTTTTTTTTTCTTCTCTTTTTAATTTTCTTCTTCTCGTAATAGTTTTTTCTTATTTTTTTTTTATTATGTGTTTATTTTGTTGTTGTTGTTGTTATTATTATAGTTGTAAGTGTTTCATATGCATGTGAAAGTGATTTTGATGTTTTTGCCTTCTTTTGTTTGGTTTTGTCGTTTCTTGTTTCAGGTCATTTAATCCATCAATTGAGTATGAATTAGATTTGCTTTGCCTGGCAATATGAAGGAAATGATGAACTGTTGTCGTGCGATATGGCAGAGTAATTTAATATTCATCTGTATGTGTAATAGATTTGATTGAAAGAGAAATAAATTTCGGTAAATGGATTTATTTATAATTACTTAAGTATCTATGTCATACGTGTTTTATTCATATAAAGAAATAAAAGTAAGTTAGATTTGCTAATGAAATTACATAGAGAAACATGAGTGAAAACACTCAAATATCAAGAAAAGAGCCTTGAATTAAACTCTGAAACAATTTATGAAACAGGGCACCCTTTATATTTCTGATACTGGCAGCGTCCACTAAAAAAAGAATCGCTATTCTGCCAGAAAATGAAATAATAACAATAATGATAGGATTGAACAGAATATGCAAGCAGCTCGCCACAGAGGACGAGTTCATCCAAAAACCTTACGGTCCATTGGGTTATGGAGTTCGTAATGCCTATGAAACCAACCTGCAAAATCCTCAAAAAGAGCCAAGTCCCCTATTGGCAAATACTTATGTCAGACTGACTATGTCATTAAAGAAAGGCTCCCGAGTAAATGGATCCTTCTTACAAGAAGTGTGAGGTAATCACATAGAAAAGGTTAGATGCTTTCTGACTCTTCTTATCTTTAAAGAAAAATTTCATGAAGATACTGACTTATTTCATTTTGATTTCAATTCAAATTTTGCATATGCCTCATCAGACCTGAGGACTTATGTAGTTTTGTCATCCCAGCTTCTCAATAAGCTGTCTGCTAATGTAAACTTTGGTTAACTTATAGAGATCAGATCTCTGTGGACCAAGTTTGGCATAAACGCATATACTTTGAAAGTAGTAGTATATAAAATATTTTCAAATAGGTTATGTATATAATTTCTTAACTGTCTGTCTGTCTGAGCCTGATAGACTCAAAACTACGGAACGGATTTTCACCAATGGACGGAGTGAGTCATGAGGAAGGTTTAGGAAAATTCAAAAAACCCCAAAGGAACAGCTGAATAATCTAAAAAAATAAATCGAAAAGAGTGAGGTGTCAAGTGAGATGCATATAAAGCTTAGAAACATATTTTAATATCAATCAAGTTGCCTTTGTTAAACATCTCATTAGGTTAACTAATCAGTATCCACTAAATTTTTTGGGAAGATGACAACGTCTGCCCGGGTATATAGTAATACATAATCTAAAATAATGTATAGAGTGCTAGGTACAAGGTGTTCGACTGACGTATTTTAAAAATTGTTAAATTAATAAATTAAACTATCTCTAGTTTATAACATTTAATGAAGGAGGATATTTAATGAATGTTATCCATAGATGGAATTTTGAGGATAGTGGAGGGTAGATTTTGCCCAAATAGTTAAGATCTAGTATAGTCTAGCTTTGCGCAATTATCCAAAAGATTTTTAACCGAGTAATTGTGCCCACATAATGGGCAGGGTGGACAATCTCTTCCTAGTAGGATATCTTGATGAGTTATTTTGTGTTTCCCAGTTCTCAATCGGACAAAGGAAGAAAAAATCCGACAAAGACAAGAAGCGGGGAAATGGATTGGGGTTTTGGCAGAATTAAATCTCTTGTAACAATGAATACGAGTATATGCATGCCATTGGTTTAGTTCTATGTTACTTTCTATTCAATAAGATTCCACAAATGACGTTTATTGCCGTTGTTAATAGTCCTTTTTATTTGGTTAAGGATACAATTTTTCATCGACTTTTTAATGAATAAAGGATCGTATTAATTAATTTTCTTAGTATTGGAGTTTCATGTAGGCTTTACATCCTTTGTTACTAGTCCTATATTTGATTGAGAATTGATTTTTTAAATCGACATTATAAGATCTTATAATATTAATCATACGCAATGAGTTACAAATCTTTAAATATTGTTCATACGCAATAAGATTCTTGATTTATTTCGTAGTATTTATTGAAATTAAAGAGTTTATACTCATGACTAATTATCATTTGCATTCGATTGATCAATTCAAATTTTTAATTCAAAATTAGAAAGTTTTTCACTAAACAAAAATGGATATGAATTTTCATACCATTGATTTTTTCACGTGAATATGTATTCGCATATTCATATGTATATAGTGTACCATGTCTATATATATATATGCGTAAGAATACATGTGTCAAAGTGTGTGTTTAGTTATGTACTAGTTTTGCCCGATGTAGGTGCGAATGAACTAAAAATTTTGCTTCATTCATGACTTTTTCTATACACTTCTTTTTTTTTTGACACTCGACGAAAATACACATACTTACATACTTATGTAGTATACAGTTAGTTTTGCTATATATACTGTCTATACATCTGTATGTATGTATGTACTTACATACATTTAGTAACAAAGAGGATTCATAAGAAATTCCTTTGTCTCCTTGTTGAACTATACACAGCATCTCACATCACCACATGAAAAATTTTGGGATTAAATGAAAAAATCAAATTCCACAACAGTGAAAATTTCATTGCTTTATCATCATGAGCGGTCATTTGGTCGGTCGAGCCTCCACTTCCTCTCTCTCTGTCTCTTTCTCTATGATGTCTTTTTTATACAAAATAAAACCAAACCACTGAAAGGACCAATTCGATTAACTACAAAAATTCTATTTCCGGTTTAATCTAATCAGAGCACAAGCACGTACACATACAAATACACACATAAGGATATACGTATGATGGCATCAAGTGAGTAAGTAGTAATTTGTTATATTTTGACAGGATTCTAATGCAGAAATCACAAATATACACATCCGACCGCCGGCAATGTTAACGATGGCGATGGCAGCGACTGCTTCCGCTGACTGCAATGAGATTTTTGTAAAGCAACGAAGACTTCATTTTCCGGAACTCCAATGCTCACTCATTCACCACTCACTCATTCACTCGCTGACTTGCTCAGTTGACGCAGGAGTCTGGCATCGATTTTTTCCAACTCACACTCTCTGATTCACTAACTCACACACACACATATATCTATACACACAGATACTCATGCGGCACGGCACAGTGGATTTCTATTTTCATTTATTTTTATTCTTTAAACTTTTTTGCATAATTGAAATTGAACACTCTTTTTTTTACACTCCATTCTTTATTCTTTTGTTTAAACTTTATTATTGTTCTTGTTTTTTTTCTGTATTCATTTTCATTTACCTGCACTGCCTGCACACACACTTTGTCAGAACTGAAATAAGCTTAGTAGCATTTTTTTTTTTTTTTATTTCCTTGGAAATTAAGACAACTTTTCCATTGAAAACTATGCAAATGATGATGATGACGGTGAAAATAACAAAAACAACATTAACATAAGCAAAAACAACAACGACAATAACAATCGATGATGATGATTGTCTGTCATTGCCTTTTGTTGCTGATTTCTGTTTTTTTGTTTCTATGCTTTTCTTTATTCCTGTCGCTAATTATTTTCTGTAGCAGCTACTTATGGTTCTGCTTCTTTTGTCTATTTTTGCACAAACTTCTTAGAGGAAACATTTACATTCATACGCACACATCAATACAATATATATAGATACACATACATATAAAAGTATAAGTAGTCAAGAAGGAAAAATATATTTTGAAACGCGTATTCGCCGTCAAAGTATATAAATCGAGTTGCGCGTTTTGTTGTTTTTGTTAGACTGGTTAGACTGAGCAACTGAGATGTATTCGCGTACTAAAAATATAAAATATCTAACAGATATTTTTCCGAGCAACACACAAACAGACACACACGCGCACACACAAAAGACTTGCAGCGCAGTCGTCTCTGTTCTGTGGTGTTGTTGTTGCTGCTGCTTAGCAAACAGTTGTGGGAGGCATTCATGCCTCATGTAATAACACAAAATAGAAACAAAACAGATACAACAACAACAACAAGAACAACCACTCACAGAACCTCAATTTCATATGGCTTTCGCTCGCTACAACCATACGCCGCTCTTCCACTCTTTACTTACTCAGTGTTCAACTCACTCTCTCACTATGTTGACTGACTCTCATGTGTTACTTTGTAAACTTTACTCTCACTCTTAATGCAGTGAGAGTATCTTAGCTGGCCAAACAACAAGAACAACACAGCACATTAATGGCAGCAATGAGTGCGGCTTCCCCCACCCACTCAAAAAACTCAAATGCAACTCAACTTGTCTGATGCACTCAAAATTATTTGTCGTTTGTTGTTCGCCTTGCATTCTGCATACATTTTAAACCTTTCGAGTGTAAATGGACTACAAACAACAAACAGGTCAATACAATACTACTGGCCTTAAAATCATCATCATTTTAACTCATTTCTGTGGGCTGCTTGTGTACAATAGTAAATGTTAGAAGGCTGACTAGATGTAGTAGTATAATTTATTTATCTGGATCAAGATACGTATATGACATTTAATGTGTGGAAGCTTAATTATTAAGAGGAGAGAAGGCAAGGCAAGGCAAGGCAAGGCAAGGCAGTTGTGACAAATTTAAACCTCTAGACACATTTCAAAATACAGAATTCATTTGAAAATAACCCAAGTTTGGATATGTGTGTATTTGCAAATCAATTTTATACTAAAATTTGTGAATTTGTCCAAGACAATCTTCAATAAATGGCAACTCCTCCATTGTGTGATGCATAAGTCAGACTTACAAATCTATGATTCAATGGATCCAGATTAAAGTGTCAAGATGCATTGATATATAAAAGGACCTGAAGATTTCACTGGGAAACAATTCAATTCCTATAATTAGAAGAGGTCCAAACATAGGACTACCATTCGAACTTTCATTACTGATTGTCTTCACAGGCAAGTGATGTTCGAACTGATCATCGAAATTGTGCAGCCTGTGCATTTTGAAATGGAGCAAAGCTTTCTTTAATAGCATACTCAACACATTTGTCGGAATCAGTCGAATCGGACCACTAGGAGGGGTACCTCCCAAAAACATGAACTTAGAACAATAATCAAAAGATATAAAAGGTTCGCGAAGAGTATTGCAACTTCGGCATAGCCAAAGTTAATCTTTTTTTTTACTGGTTTTAATGTAATTTTATTTATAGTTCTAATTTCCCATTTAATCATTTTTTATTCCACCATCATTATCGCATGCTGTTATGCAAAGTTGCGTAGGCTTGACTGGTTGCTCCGGCTGTCCAGTAAATTGTCGCTCAACAACAAGAGGACAATTTACAGGCAAGTAGTCGGCCCCTGTTTGGCGTTACGCAATCCAAATCTGGGTTACCGCAGCTGCCAGCAGCGTTCAGAGAGACCAGACCTGCCAAAACAATCCGCTTTGTCGCATAGCTGGTGCTCCTTGGTTTCTGCGGAATGCCATCTAGCCCACCACGGTGCGCGAAGAAAACAAAACAGCAAAATCCCTCAACCATGGCATAAGCCGACGCCGATTAAAGAGGCTCTATCCTAATGACTTTCTTAGTAGAAGGTCACACATAACTTAAATATTTACTGCAATATAATTGCCAAGTCACTATTCTGTACAATCATGATATAATAAATGTTTTATGTAATTGGGTATTTGCGAAAACATAAAAAAAAAAAAAAAAAAAAATATGTATACCCTTTTCCCATTCCTCATTAATTGCATGCGTACCTATACTTGGCGCCCCCTTTGGTGGGGCCTTATTTCTTGCATTTGTAGAAATTTAATCTAGTTATTTAAATAGCGATTAGAAAATGTTTTAAAGTTTATGATTACAATTATGATATAAAGATCTTAGATACCATTTTTGGCTATGATGATAATAAAAAATTCTTTCATTGCACTTATCATTAAATTCTCAGTTCCACCTCTCTTCTTTATTCTCTAGCATTCACAAATCATATGTTCATTAAATGCATGTAATCCCAGCATTCGGACCACATGATTTTCAATAATCCCTTATCTTGGTGGGAACAATGTGCGTTCATTCATCGCAACGGAAGTTCGCACACATTTCACTCACCACCAATAACAATCCAATCCAATTCAATTCAATTCATACCATCATCCCCTAAATAATCAATTCTGTATTTCTGCTGTTATTATTAATGTCATTTGTTGTAATCGTTAAAATTGATTTGTTTTGTTTGATATTGAGTTGTTGCAGTGTTTGCTTTTGATTTTAACATGCGGCGTTCATCTCCGATTCCATTATTAACGCTTCATTTGTACATAAATATTTCGACGCTGTTATAACCGTTGTCATAATCGACGTCACACATTTTCAATTCACTCATACTCATTCTATGAGCGCCGTGCTGAATGTGACTTGCTATGGCTTCCCGGTCTCAGTTGGTCTGTCGGTTGGTTGCCCATTACCACCCACCACCAACACCACGAGCACAGCGCACATCAATGAAGTCATTGCATTTGAACGAACGCTCATCATTTAGACGATTGCGTTCGCTCTTCCACTTTCTCTGGAATACTACACGCTGCTGCTGCTTGCTCTCTCATCCCCTGTTAGAAAAAACGCGTGCGCAATAATTAGCCAAGTCACGTCAATAGACAGGCAAAGCATTTTAACTTGGATCAGAAGGCAACCGACCAGCAGGCCAGGTCAAAAGCTAACCTCTTATTCAAATTTTAGATGCTCCCCTTTCCTTCATCCCCCGGGATTTTCATTGTTGATTTATAATCCTTGTTTATGTTGTTTTTGATATAAAATTAATTTAAATTCTATATTTTTCTTGTTTTATTATTTTTTGTGTTCAATATTCAATTGATTACTCATTTAATCATAATAATTTGCTTATAACTCATTTTAATTCTTTATGCGGCTGCTGCTGCTGCTGCTGCTACTGTTACTGCTGCTGATATTGACCTCTGGGTTGTTGTTGTCGCTGTTGCTATTGATCTACGTTGCTTTTGATGATGAGTAGTATTTTTACTTTTGCTATGTTGCAGCTGTTTACAATTTGTCCAAGTATTGGGCAAGATCGGGGAGACCTTCCTTAAGACCCTTACGTTTACGTGTATCCTGGACAATCTGGTAGGGTTTGCTTGCGGGCTCACTTGGGTCACCGGGCAACACTTGCCAATGATCAAACACACATTGTGGGAAAGCTTGTCCACCAGTGTTCGAACGGAGATCGGCTGTGAAACCGAACGACTCGTTGACAGGCAAGTAGGCCTTGACGACGAACATGGGAGTGCCGACGACTTGACATTCCTCGAAGACATGACCACGACGTCTGTTCAACACACCATAAATACCACCAACAGCAACTTCGGGACATTGGATTTCGCACAAGTACACGGGTTCCATGAGACGTGGTGAGGCTGTAATGGCTGCGGCGTACAGACAACGACGAGTTGTTGGAATGATTTGGCCACCACCGCGATGGATGGCATCAGCGTGCAAGGTCACATCATAGATGTTGAAACGGACACCACGCATGTTCTCATCGGCCAAGATACCTTCCTTGGAGGCCCATTGGAAACCAGCTACAACGGAATCCTTGATTTCATTTAAGTATTGCACGGATTTGGTGCAATCCAAGATGAAGTTAGGACCAGTACCATCAGGACCGAAACACCAGATCTTACGGGCTTCAGTTACATCGTAATCGTACTTCTCGGCCAGGTAACGAGCACGGACCTTGAAATCGTCCTTTGAGCTTACCTCACCATTATCAATATCCTCGGGCAGACCATCAGGCATGGGCAAAGCCTTCATCAACAAACGGTTGTGCTTGTTTGGCGACTTGGACAAGCAAAGTTGGTTCGATTCCTCGAAAACGGTTTCACGGTATGACACAACGGGGTCAGACTTCTTCAATGGGATGCAAGCGTGATCTTCTTCCAAATCCTTCAAGCAAATTTCCAAATGCAATTCACCGGCACCAGCAATGATGTGTTCACCGGACTCTTCAATGATACATTGCACCATAGGATCGGATTTGGCCAAACGCTTAAGACCTTCGACGAGCTTGGGCAAATCAGCTGGGTTCTTGGGTTCAACAGCAACACGCACGACAGGTGACACAGAGAACTTCATGACCTAAGAGTTGGGAAAAATGTAAAATTAGTTTGTGATCATATTGAGTGTAAAAGCAATTTTAAACACACACCTTCATGTTGTGCGCATCCTTGAAGGTAGTAATGGTACCAGTCTTCACCAAGAATTGATCAACACCGACCAAACCGCAAATGTTACCGGAAGGCACATCTTCGATAGCTTCAACATAACGACCCATCATAAGAATGGTACGTTGGATGGCCTTCTCGTACAGATCTTCCTTCTTGCCGGGCACATAGTTGGGGCCCATGATACGGCACTTCTGGCCAGTGGCGACCTTGCCGGAGAAGACACGACCGAAAGCGTAGAAACGACCCTTATCGGAAGTCGGTACCATCTTGGAAATGTACATCATGAGTGGACCGTCAGGGTCGCAGTTCTTGACAGCAATGGCGGCCTCATCATCGTGGGGACCCTCGTATAACATCTCCATACGGTACTTCTGGGCAACAACAGGTGATGGCAGATGAATGGCAATCATCTGAAGTAAAGCTTCACCAGCTGGCAACCATGTGCGCATAACAGTCTTCAAAAGAACTTTGCCATCCTTATCCTTGTCTTCGTGCTTCAGGGCAACACCGATCTTCTCTAGCAAGACTGGGATCTCTTCCTTCTTGTAGTTCATGATGGCATCGAACACCTTGTAGATGGGATCCAAGATGTACATACAGAAAGAACGCTTGTTGTCAGCTTCCTTTTGCTTTTGCCATTTCTTGGTCTTGGCATTGAAGAAGTTCTCACCCCAGAGACTGCAGAGAAAAGAAAGAAAGAAAACACAAATTGTCTTAAACAGATCAGATAAAGATATTATGCGTCGTAAATTAATGTCACCACCACAACCACACAGCATTTGTGTGATGTTTTTAGGTGATTGTGACGCTCGTTCCTTAGCATACACCGTTTCGACATTAGGAAAGCGGTCGCAGCGCAGCGTTTCAAAACATGCGTTCTATTTTTACTCTGCTTTTATTGTTACATTGAGCACTTGTTGTGCGGTCACTAGTCAAGATGCCGAAGCAGCGTAACTTGCGCGCAACACGAATTGTGCTAAAAGCATCTTCAAACAAATCAACAACAAATCTAATTGAATTTCTATGACTTACCGGTTCATTAGCTTGACGACATCGATCTTGAATTTCTCAGAGTACATTTCAGAGAATTGTTTAAGGGTGAAAGCCCAACCGTGCAGACCGGAACCGAAACCAACGGAACCCTTTGAGGGATCAACACGTACTTCTCCCATTGGACCACTATCGTCATTATAAGTGGCAATGATGACGTTTACGTTCTCCACAATACGCTGGAAGGTCTGGTATAATTCCTCAGCTTCCAATTGCAATTCAAGCAAAGCACGGTCCATCTTGTTCATGAACAAAATGGGCTTGATACGCTCGGCAATAGCTTGACGCAAAACAGTTTCGGTCTGGACGCACACACCAGATACACAATCGACAACGACGAGTGCACCATCGGTGACACGGAGAGCAGCGGTGACCTCAGATGAGAAATCAACGTGACCGGGTGAATCGATCAAATTGATCAAGAAACCCTTGCATTCCTTTTCACGTTGATCCTGGTGTGTAATGAAAACCAAATCCTTCTCTTCGACTTCGAAGTACATAGAGATGGCACTGTATAAAGTTAATAAAGAAACAAAAACATTTATTAGGTCATATGTAGGTCAATTTTTTTGTTTCTGGAGCAGCAAATCAATACATTTATTTGTGTATTCTTTTCTATATACTTACGTCGACTTGATGGTAATACAACGTTCCTGCTCATCTTTACGTGTATCAGTGAAACGAGTTTCACCAGCCTTGGCACCAGCAATGATACCAGCTTTTGAGACGAGCGAATCGGTAAGAGTAGATTTGCCGTGATCGACGTGGGCAATGACGGACATGTTACGGATGTTCCGCTTCTTGTCCATCAAACCACGGATTTCGTCGACGGTGAAGTTGACCTACATTTTCATCAATGCAACAACAACAACAATACACCAAGTTCACGCCAGTCAGAAAGTGGTGCACGAAGAACAAAAGAGAAAAAGTAAAGAAAAGCAACAATTAAACATGGCTGCCATCATCAAATCGTTTTTTTTTTTTTTAGGTTATGTTACAACAAATGTTCATTTTATTAAGGAATTTCACAAATTTGTGCAAAGTGCAACTTCAAACACATATACGCACAATCATGCAGGCCCACGTAGATATATATACACACACACACATGCATTTGGGTATCATCACTTCACCCACCACCCATTTTTCGCAGTCATCATAATCATTATCAAATCAATTCAAAAAAATAGATTTGACTTGCATACGTCATTTCGTTGGCCGCAACTATGATGGCGTTCACTTTCATAGATACACACACACACTCACTCACGCACTCATACATGCTCAAATGTACTTTTTTACTTATGGTGAAATTCCTTTGTGAGCATATTTTTTTTTTTTATATTTAAATGCATTTTATTTAGATTTGCGTTTGCATTGAATGCAAAATAATTATGGCAAATGTCTGTGTGCTGAATGCACTTTGTTAATTTGTATGCATTTTAAAAAAATATCACATACCATTTTGGATGTTTTAAGATTTTAATGTGGACCAACTTTAAAAAACACTACACGCCTGCAATGGCGTTTGACAGAAAAGAAAGAGAAGACGTCCACGAACCCAGAGTCACAGTCAGCGCTGTCAATTGGTCTTGCCCTGGCTGTCATAGTGCTGCCAGATTGTTTAAATAGAAATGATTATTTTCATGCATAACATGGTAAAAACTGCAGAAATGCTTATGGTAGTAGAAAATTTCTTTTCTCATAAACATATTAAAAGCATAAATATATTTATTATGTTTGATTTATAAGGATTTCATTCAAGTCACTCTACATTTAAGAGTTGCACTTTAGTGTGGCAACGTATAAAGCGTCAAATGTCATAAGTGTTGAAAAAATTGTGAAAATTGTTAAGTGTTGGACAAAGTTTGTTATGAAACTATAATAGAGGGCGCTATATGCTTCTTTGTGGTTGATGTATTTGCTAAACTAAACTCAACACCATATCACTCTTTGTTAATATGAAAGTGCTTTAAGTGTGTAACACAAATGCCTAGCACAAGTAGCAGTTTAAAATTAAAAAAAAATATATAGGTGCTAATAAGGTTGATTATATGCAAGTGCTTTATGCGTATAGCTCAAATGCATTGCACAAGAAGCAATTTAAAATTGAAACTTTGTAATTGACGCTAATATGGTTGTTAAAACAAACGTTTGTGGTGTAAAATATGTTTTTCTTTGGTTAAGTTATTCGAAAAATGATATCCAATTGTAAAATAGTGTATGTATTGCCCTAATTGTATAATAATATATCCCTTTATATACATAATTTATATTTAAATGTCTTTTGTATTGACTAAATTCCAATTTAAATGGTGAAATGGTGAGTTGCAATTGAAATTCGCCGCAATCAAACCAAAATCATCAAACTAGTTTGGCCCAGACATGTTTGTATTGAACATGTTTCATGGGAAAATCACTCAAACTAACACCAACACCAACATCAGTCACACGTTTTTCATGCTCTTTCAACATGTTTGAGTAGAAATTCGAAACAATGTTGTCTTGTGTTGTGTTGTTTGAATCCTTTCGCTAAACTTCGTTTACACGAGTCCTTTGAATTTCACATCGTTTATAGCTTCGTACATGTTTATCTCTTCGTTAATTCATTCTTTCGTGATTTTGCATTCATTCGTCGTGTCGTGTCGTATATGTTTGATATTTGTTGTATTGTATTGTATTGTATGCCACATGTGAGTCACATTTAGAAAACAATAGTTTAATAATATCTATCATCGTATAATGTTCCAGAGTTCTACATACTAATGCACTTGAAAGAATTTTCAAATGACGTAAAATTAAATTTCGATATTTGTGTTATTCATTTATTTTTTCTAAAATACCTAACTAACTTTACAGCTTGACCTGTTAGATCAATATGTTGAGCTAAATTTGCTTCCTGGTCACCATAAAGTTTTAAGTCCGTGGGCGGGGGCGGTCTTTGCATTCGTGGTATGCATTCTTCTCGACATTGCTCCACTGAATTAAAATGATTCGCGCTGCCTTTGCAGCCGCCATAAATGAATGAATGACAAGTATTAGTTTCAACATTGTAGGTGTAGGAAAATTGTAAATTTTTACAAGGACCCCTTGCTGCATGTTCAGTCAAACAGGCCTCTGTTGAAAGTTGATTGAGAAGATAATTTGGAATTTACAATTGAGTTTCTTTCAAAGAACTTACTATTTTGCATTTTACTTAAAGTCTTTGGACAAACAATTGCCATTGTTAGTAGAAACAGCAATGGCCTAACGAAAGAACTTTCCTTCATATTCTCTTTTTTAGTTATCCAACAATTGTGTTTGATTGATCGAATGATTGATTCTATTCTAATGAGAATAAGTAAAGAGAACGAATTTCTTAATTCACATTTCTTTTATATTGTAAATGTTTTATAATCAATTGGTTTCACTTTTAACTTGAAAATTAAAAAGATATTGTGATTATTGAATTTTTTTTTTATGTTTTTTAATTATGATGCTTTTTTTCCTTTGTCTGAGATGGTGAGACTTTTTTTGTACGAGTGATCTTTTCCCTTTTCTTTTTAATTTGTGTTCTTGCTTGTAGTGATGGCGATGCCTTCCTTGTACTGCTAGTATTCTTTACCTTTTCGTTGTGCGTTTTTGGTGGCGCTGGCTTAGTACGAGCTGCCAATTTAGCAGATCGTGTCCGTGTATCTGAATGAACATATTTACCCATGCAATCCTCTTCACAAGTTGCCAAGTCCTTGAAATTATTCTTATTGCCACCACAACCGCCAAACTTAAACGCTACACATTCCTTTTTATCATTATTATATGTATAACGTTGAAAATTCTGATCACATTTCATGTCAGCGATACCATCTACAGAATGTGCTAATAAGCAAATGGCTAAAAAATATAAATAAATAAATTAAGAGATTATCCTATTATTTTTATCATAATAATTTATAACTTACGAGGAGGACGAAATGCTAATCCCAAATTTAGGAATATTGTTAATATCGAGAGCAGCAATAAATAAGTTCCATACATTTCTCTCGTTGTGACTAAGACTAAAATTGTTTGTCGTTAAGAATTTATTGGAAACTGAAACGCTTTGGCGATTCTAATTCTGAAATCAAGTGTGAAAGATAAAATAATACGATTTTCATACTTCAACAATAACAACAAAAACAATATTATATTTTATTTTTTGAGAGAGAGAGAGAGAGAGAGAGATGGTGACTCACCATCCCTTTCCTTCCCTTTATTTTAGACTTTTATTATAGACTAGTGCACCTGCCAGGGTTTACACAGGAATTATAGAAAGAATGAAATTTATTTTAAATTGTTGATGATTCACAATTTAAAAATTAGATGTTTTTCAAAGACTACATAATTGATTTTAAAATATGTCTCAAAACTTTATATGCAAATTTGATTCATCAGTTCCAATTTTTTCGGTGGTCCGATTTGCATCAAACTTAACAGAAACCTTTTCCAGACTATGTTATAAATGCCCATAACATTTCATCAAAATCAGTAAAGCGCTTTCGGAGTCCATAAGGAGCAGACATACAGAGCCACAGACACACAGACTTACCAATTTTACTAATTTTATTCTCTTTCATTTATTACAAAAACCTAAAAAACCGAGTTATTTTCATTTATTCGGTCTTCTTGTCACCCTTTTTTGCTAGAGCGGTCTTTTGAGAACGCAACACAGCGGAGGCACAACGGAGAGTAGCCTGAGTCAAGTCCTTGCGGTACTTGGAGTTGGAAGTTCTTCAACTTCTTCAGAGAGCGTCTTTGGTCAGCCTTGAAGGAAATACGCAGGACGCTGGACATATTTGTCCTTCTTTAGCACAGCGGAGAAGCCCTTCTTATCGACAGTTGGTAAAATTCCGACGGTGTGCTTGTGTACAAGACCACTGTAGCGGTATGAGCTGACTTTGGTCAAATTGCTGGCTTCAGTACTGAAAGGTTTCTTGACCTTGCGCTTCTTCAACAAGAAAGCGTTGTTGTCGCGAATGATTAACCAGTTAAGATGTGATAAAGTGGCTATTTTGTGATTTGTCTTATTTATTAGGTGCAAACCAAATTCGGGGAGTTTACGAAAGCGACCTTATAATTTTTTGATATGAGGCTTGTGAGTACCCTTATATTTTTGTTTTTCTTTGATAGATAGATCATACATGTTATTCATCTACACCAGGGCTATCCAACCTGCGGCCCAAGTTAGTCCTAAATGTGGCCCATGCGCGTTCAAAGTGGCGACCTTTTTTTTTCTCGCCATGGTAGCACTGCCGATTAGTTTTTTTTTCCTTTCCATGTGCGGCCTAACTCAAAGCGGATTCTTCCAATGTGACCCAGGGAACCAAAAAGGTTGAACAGCCCTAATCTATACCATTTAAATTTTCTGCTTCTACTATATTAAAGAACTGGTTATTTTATAGTAAAGTGAAAATGTTTTTGAAAAGGTTACCATACTATTATGTCATATCAGAGTTCGATGAAAAGCATTTGGTGTTGCCAACAAATTTTAATATTTCTCGAGACTCAAAGGTTGTAGCGTCAAGTTGTATAAATATTCTGAAAATCAAAGTGGGCGTGTTGCCTATTAGTGCGGTTGAATATGTTGAAAATATTGTACTGTACTTTGGTAACGTTTCAATTGAGAAATGCTGCACCTATTTTGAGATGGATTTACCTATTCATAATAGCTACCCAATATCCAAAGTTTCATCCTTCTTCTGTACTTCAAAAAATCTAACTTATTACGAGTTCTTCTTAAATATCCAAATCCAGTTATTGTCAATAAGGATGATGTTGATGATGAGTAAGTCTAACAAAATGATGAAGCATGATAAATTGTAAAGAATTGTACACTACTTTGCATATTTGTAGCTCAATCATACTACTTTGGGAGGTGAAAGGAAACTAAACTAATAAAATAAAATAATAATAATAAAATATTTTAAAGAATTTAACATCAACAACATCATCAGCATGACATATAGATGAACCCTTAGACGATTTAAGTCAATGACGATCATGATGACTTACAATTTAGAGTTCTTCTAGTGATGTTACTATTATAATTTTCAAAACAATGGTAAACAAGAATTTCGGGCGTTGAATAAACATTTTTTTTTTTTTTAAGAGAAAGCAAAGCAATAGCTTGGTAAATATGAAGGGGACTCTGCTTTATGGGAAGCAATTGTCACACGTTTTTTTTTTTTTGAGTTTTATAATCTTAAGAAGCGTATTGGATTGTTGATTTAGAGTGCAGATTAAAATACTTTTCCTTCAACTGTATTCTCCAGATCTAGTTTCCAGCTACTTATGCCTTTTTACAGACCTAAAAAATCATTTCGAAGAAAAGAGATTTCGGTCAAAACATAGCCACAAAACAATTTATTGAGTTCTCTACTAAATAAAAGTATTTCTAAGTATGTAAATTCTTTTGAATTTTCTCAATTAAATGTGATGATAATTTATCAAGAAAATCTAATGATAACTTATGTTATATGAAATCCATTCATTATTTCAAGGGTATAAAGTGTTTGGTAACAGAAAAGTTCCTTTTTTTTCAATTGTGTAATTTACTTTAGTTAAACTGAAATTTTATGCTTGAACTCTGAGATTTTCTCTTTTTGTATCAAATAATTAAATAATAAACAAATTTTGAGAAAAATAAAATTAAATAAAGTATACTTTTGTTGTTTGTCTATTTGTCTGTCGTGTGTTCAAAGCAAGTAAACCATAGTGGATTTCTATTAAAGATGACTAAAGATGAAATGAAAGAAAAAAAGGAAGTATAGAAGGAAGGAAGGAAAAACAGAATGAAAAAAAAAAGAAAATACCCATGCACTTGAGAAAAAAAAAATATAGAGAAATCTTACAAAAATCTTGCTATGTAACTAAAAGCAAGACCAGAACTAACAGAAGAGACAGAGTAGCAACAACTACAACAACAGTAACAAATATTGCAACTTGTATCTATTTGTCGACATCAGCAATTCAAATAAAGTTTTTCAATTAAATTTGTTTAGAATTTTAACCCAATTTTATTTTCTTTTTTTTTTTTTCTTATTTTATTCTTTCTTTTATTATTTTTTCTTTTTCTTACAAAAAATGTTGAAATTGCTTTGAACGAAGGAGAGCATTAAGTCCTTGTTGTTGCTACTCTTGTTGTTGTTGATCCTTAATAGTTTCTCATTTACTTAAGTGGTGTCATTAATGATATAATATACTCACTCAACTTGTAAGAGATTTCAGTAAATATTTGCAATGTCATGCATTCTGATTTCTGTTATTTATGGCATTTTATAAATATTTAATTCCAAAGGAAAATGTCAAGCAACAAATTATGAAATATGTAACTACTAAGTATTATAAATGAATGAATGAAGGAATGAATTCAACAAAAAGTTACAATGAATAATATGTAGTAATAAAACAATTTAATTTTATTGCAATAATAAACAATTTAATTGAATGATACGTGTATTTATAAATTAATTAATAAGATTAGTAAAAGGTCACCATCATGGCCTTATAATTATTAGAATAAGAAATGGTTGATTTGTTAAGAAAATATTTAGTATTGAGTAGTTAATATACACATATATATTCCATTGAACAACTGTTACAGTTCACAGATAAGAATTTAAAAGGAAAACCATGATTATACAAAGGGTGTGCAATGGAAAGTAAAAACATATTGTTTGCATTTAAAAATAGCTTTATTGTTTTTCCCTGAAGATCAATACACTTTTGCATACGCTTAAACCAATATTCGAAGAACTTTTTCCACTCAGATTAAGGTAACTCAAAAAAAATGATTTTTGAATGCATCAAAAGCCAAAAATACATATATTGAATGTAGTATGATTAAAAACTCATCTTAATGATTGCTACAAAGGCCTTCTATTCTATATTCTAGTGGGTATACTTTCCAACTGAAAAGTGGTCAGACCTTCAATCTTCCTGAATTGTAAATAGATTTTCTTGAATTTGATGCCATTGCTATCAATATAAGTATGAATAACATATTAAATTAATTTTCTTTAGGATTAATTGTAGGAAGCAGCATAACCCCAAAATGAGCAGATAAGAAAAAAATGAGAAGAAAAGATTTTGAATCAAGTAAAAAGAATGAGATCAAATGTTTGTTTTTGCAAAAAAGATTCACCCCGATGGAGGGTTAGGGAAAGAGTCTCACCGTTGAAGTCATAGAAAGAAGAATGAAATTTTGAAAGAGGATTATTTCTGGAACAACGGATACTGGTGATTCTTTGGTACATGTTATGCCGATAAGTGATCTAATAACTTTTTGCTTTTTCACTAATGAAAAAGCCTGCTGTGGTGACAACAATAAACAAACTAAGACCTGTAAATATCTATTTTTTAATTTACATTGTAAAATAATAAAAATGTTGATTCTATAATTGTAAGTAGTATTTTTCTAATTTCTTAAATAAGATGAATATCTAAAAGTACAATGAAATTGTGATTTGTCAATGGAGGTTACCTAAATGATTGACCCATGGTTGCCTGTAGGAAAGAATATACCCTTTAGCTTATGTTGTTTGAAAAATGTAGGAATACCTTATATACAACAAAAAAATCACTAGATCAAGATAGAGGAATCATCAAAGTTACGACTAAAAGGTTGTATTTGACTGTTTACTGAATACAAACAATTTAAATATGATTTCGGCCATGTGACCGCCAGGTTACAAGGCGCAATATGTAACTCCAATTTTCATACACTTTTCGCAGCATTAGATGTGTATTTTGACAAGTTCTTTCAAAACTGTTTCCAAATATATTATTTTATTCATTTTTAATTTTTCTCTACATTTCTGTATTGAAATATATCAATTGACATATCCTACATTATATATCCTACAAATATCCTAGCATCCAAATCAAAATAGCTGCCTTCCTATAACTTTGTTTATCAGTTTATACTGTAGCCTATGATTTAAGGAAGTAGGTAGTATTCAAAATTAGTTTTATTCTTGACTTATACGAGTATACATCATAAAATGTTAACTAATTTCAAAGAATATGAAAAACATTAAGTTTTTTATATATAAACTCCAAATGCAATCGTTAGTTAGGACGAGTTTGCGTAAATTTCAGCTTAATATTGCAACAACAATGAAACTGTATGTACTTTTTTAATGGATAATACTAAAATCAAATGCCAAGTGATACAAAATTAAAGAAAAAAAAGCTAAAAAAAAAGTATAAAAATGAAACACATTTAAAGATTTATACAATATATACTAGGTATATTTGCAAACCGAGGGATCAAGTTTTATAAGAAAGCAACTGTGACTTTTTCTTGTATTTATCACAGAATTCCGTACCATAAGAATAAGCTCAAGAAGCGGCAGTGAATGTCTGCAATGATTTTCTATATATTTTTTTTTATTTTAATTTCCATTTCGCATCCTTTTCATTTCATATTATTCTATATTGTTTCATTCTAATTCCTATTTTTCTTTATTTTCACACTCTCTGACACATGCTACTTGCTATGTTATTTCACTTTTGACAAACTTTTACTACTATTTTGCATGCCTTTCTTCTTGTTTTTGTTCTTATTATTATTATTATTGCTACTTTCTCTTTAACATTCTTTCACTCTTTCCATATTTACCTTATTTTCTCCTTGTTTTTGTCAAGTTTTCCTGTTTTTTTTTTTGCATAGATGATGGAGGAAAATAAGAATCATCTTAGACATCTTTGCTCGTTTTTCTTCTTAAGTCAAATATTTTTTTCTTATTTGTTTTTCTTCTCTTTTTGTTATATTTTGGTTTTGCATTTTGTTGAGTCTACAAGGACGAGAAGAAAGTGTAATAGAAGAGTAGAGTAGAAAAAGAATGAGAATCGTATCGAATGAAACATGAGGAGGCATGTATGCACCGATGAACGACGACACTAAAGCAACACTCAAGTGGCACTTTTACTTTTCATTTCTATGGTTTTCCATGTGTGTGTGTTTGTGGTGCTCCTTGGGGTTCCTTGCTGCTTTTGTGCCTCTTGTGTTCATGTATCGGAATTTTTCAAGTACAACAACTTTTTATTATTGTGTTGCTATTTTATTTTATTTTCTTGTAATTTTTTGTTTTGTTTTTTCTCCCTTTTCGATATGCCGACAACGAAGAGAAGAATGTAGAAGAAAAATGAAAGAAAGACAAGTGCAATTAATGTAAGGTGAATCAAAAGTAGAACAAAATGCAGTTTCTTTCAAAATTGTATTTGAATAATTTAAATAATTTAAAAATTTCTTTTAATGTAGTTTTTTATAAATTAAATTTTAATTTAATATAATTTTAACTTAATTTATGGAGTCAATTATAAATCAATTAAGAAAATACAAAACAAATAAAAAACAATAACAACAGCAACAACAACAACAATAACAAAAACAAACTAATATAGCTTTACACTTTTACTAGTAAAATAAACTAAATTTCGCTCATTAAAATCCATTGAATATAATTTATTAATGTTGAATGTTGTACAATTAGTTGGGTCATGTACGTGTACAATCAAATTACACCAACAAACACATAGTACTAACTATACTGTTACACGTTGTAATGCACGCGAGTTTTGTTTATTTTCATCATAAAGATACATAGATACAAGCAAACATACATACATAGATATATTTTATGTATATTATATATACTAAGTAGTAGATACAACATATGTTTTCATGTGATTTGTTTGTATGATGTTCACAGCTTGTTAAATGATTATCGAGCATGTAAACACTAAAACAACATTAGAAGACTTATGAATGTCTATAGTTATAGTACAATAGTTGTGATTAGTAGAAGAAACAATCTTTAGAAAAAGTATCTAAACACTTAACATATTTTAATGAATGCAATATTTAGGCTACTAAAGATCATCTATCATTACAATCATTATCTTTAGTATATATTTTTCTTACATAAGTATGGGACTTCAGTTATCTATGTAAAGGGAAGAGGGACATCAACGAATCGAGTCATGTGGAGGTCTCAAAAAGCGGCAATGATGATGATGAAAGGGGAGTTATTTCCATATATAAATACTGTTTGTTTTATTGTTGCGACGAAAATAAAAATAATTTTTGGAAGACAATAATGCCTTAATATATAATTCAATCATATACACAATATACTTACATATATTGCTGATATGCCAGTAGAAAATAATGTTGAGATTGCAACATATGCAGATGGCACAGCAATAATTGAATCCAATGAAAACAGCATCTGCAAAATCATATTTGTATGGCTGAAGTAATGGGCAACTACTTAGCACAAAAAATACAGTCTATAAAACATTCTCCTTAAAGCGGGGAAGTTGTCACTCAGTAATATTCAACAGTTCCGCTATTTCACAAAGCGATACTGTCAAATATCTCTGAGTGGACCTTGGCCGTCGGCTTACCTGAAAAGCCATATTAGAGCGAAAGAGAAGCAACTAAAAATAAAAAGCAGAAAGATGTATTGGCTTCTTGGAACACGATCTCTTACTGAGCTTAGAAAACAAAGTTTCTTCTATAAGGCAGTTCTGAAGCCGATGTGGATACCAAAATCTAATCTTAAAATAATATTTGTGTGTCAGGGATTTTATTTCGTTTTGGGCATCTCTTAGCTTCTGTGTGCTTAGTCTAGCAATGAAAACTAAAAAATCATTTTACAATTGATTTATTACTAGAGACCCGTGACTGCTTTGCATGGGTGTATTAGAAAAACTGATTTACATTTCTTCACCAGTTTTATCAATGTTCAAAGACGTAATTATAATGAATTGTACAAATCCGCATTCCGCAGATTGTCTTAATGACAGTGAAAACCGTATCAAAATCCGTTTAGTGGTGTAGAAGTTATGCGTATCGGAAGAGACAATGAATTTCAATTATATTGGAAATAGATTTTCAATTTAAAATTTGTATGGTTAGGAGCGCCTATATTCTACCTTGCCCAAGAACCTTTTTATCATAATTCTTCACTGTTAATGATTTATGGACTTACAACTAATAAATCATTTATTTTTATTTCTATTAGTATTATTTTTTTTTCCAATGCGCAGTATACCTCCGCCGCTCTTAGTGGTCAATCATCTAATCACCTAAGGTTCACTAAGGTTCTAGGTTCGCCACGATCATGCTATAGGCTCCCCTCTAGCCGAGAGTCCTTCTACCTTTACAGCATTCACACATTTTATCTTTTTATCCAGAGAGTGTGAGGTCGTCAGGCCCGTGACTCTTGCTGGGAACCCCCTGTTTCTATAAGTTTTAATAACCTTCAATATTATTATACCGTTAATATTGTTGTAATATTACAATACTTTATCACTCTCTTCTTATTCGCGTAATTTGTCCTTCACAATGATTTTATAATAAAAACATAATTCTTAAATCCTGAAACAAAAGTTAAAATTTAATTAAAAACTATTCAAAATTGATACTTTGGCCCACATAAAAGTGCAAGTAGCAGCAAGTTGGACCCATAATATTGGCATAACACCCCAAAAAAACTATTAAAACATTACGACATTTTCATCTCATTCCTTCTAAGGGACTCTTGATTTCTTTCTTCCAACTCTTTATGTTTTTCGTTCTTAGTCAACTTGCCACTTAAATTGATAGTGAATCGAGTAGGGAGTAGAGAGAGAGTCTCTGAGAGGAAAAAGAATGAAAAATAATTGAATAACGACTATTGAAGCGTAATTAGCTTGAAGCTTTCAAAGTCACAAAATCAATCGATAGAGAAAGGAAGAAAAAGGGAAAACACGAAATAAAAAGATGAAATGATAAAAAAAGGATATTAAATAAAAGAAGAATAAAAAAATACATTTTAAGTTTATAGGTCACTGCAACAAAGGAATCAAGTGCACGGGAAGAGGATAAAAAAAAGGATGAGGAAATTAAGGTGGGAAAGGGTTATTAAAAGAGTTGCGTCAGGTGCGTCTCAGTCAACATTATTAACACGTGACTGGCAATTTTTAATTGCCCATTTTAATTGGACCGAGTGTCTACAACAGCAAGTAGGTGTGCCTGTCATATGCCTTATGATATCACAAAACAAACTAAATAAAAGTTACGTTAATAATAATCATAAAGTTAAGTTTAAATTGCTTAATTTGTATTTTAAGTTCCAAGTGTCGCATCAGTGAAAGTACCTACCTACTCAGTCGTACGAAGGTAGTACTCGTATGTATAAATAAGAGCAATAGAGAAAATACTCATAAAAATCTTAAATGTAACTTATGATCCAATGATGATGCCCTTACAATACTTAAGCCATTGTATACAATGCCATGCCATGGCATGGCATGTTATGATGTCATTCACTGTTTTGAAGTGTGTTAAGTGTTTTTTCATTGATGTTCTCACACACTTTTTAGGTCGCTCTCTCTATCTATGTATCTCCTACAGTGAAGTATCTATCACTCTAGGGTGGTCCTTCAATAGAGTTGTAAAATAAAAATATTTATAGCTTAACTTGGTTGATTATGGTAAAAGTGTCAGTAGTTTTAAAGAATTATTATCTATTTTCTTAATATCTTTTTAAGAATGAAAAGAATATTAAGTTTGTAATGGAGTTTGTGACTTGATGAAAGAGTATGAGAATAAATTCTATTAAATAATATCTTCTCATAGAGCATTGAATATTATTTATGAATATTATACTGAAAGGTAGTCAAAAGTTGAAGTATTCGTGGGCTAGAAAAGATTGTCGATTGGATAGACAAATTCATCATAAATTTTAGTCACTAAATGGTCCCTTAATTATAATATCTTAAAGATAATTTTACTGGTTGATTATACGTTGCCTTGTACTTCGATTTATATGAATCCAATTCAAGAGTCTTAAGAAAATCAATCTAAGCATGGCCGACTATTTGTATCTGTTCGCAGATTCTTCAGATTGCGTTTTAAAGCTGAGGGAGACCTCTGTGACCAACTAGGGATTACCATATTATTATCCCAATTCCTGCTCCCACGCCAGCCCCTCTCCCTTCCTCTTCCTTCACATTCAGGTAACACAGTGGTCCGCAAGGTTTCTGGGTGAACTCGCGAGCAGTCTGTTTAACGTAACCTAATTAAATCTAATAAATAATAAAAAAAAATGAGTGATTAGCTGCTGGAGCCTAATTCTTTAGCTCGTAAGATGTCAAGCCAAAAGTTCTTCATAAGATCAGAAATTGGGTTGACAAGAAATTCATTTTGTGACTATGTGACTAGTCACCTGAAAAGAGAAACAAGTCACCAAGTCAAAAGTTTCTAGAGTTTCTACATATATAGGTTTATGTATTTAAAAGATGTCTATGTCTCAGATTGGAAAAATGTAAAACTAAACGTGCCATTAAATCTCATAACATTTTAAGAAGTCGTGAATACAAATTTGAGTTTAAGTATAAGAAACTTTAAGTTTCGATTTGTGACTCGAAACTTATCAAAGTCAAATTGGAAAAACTTATCTAGGTTTTTTTTTAATATACATCGAATTACCAAATTTTAGACAAAAAAGTTTTTAGAAATTCAAACAAAATTTTTGTTAAAGAAAAAATAAACAATATATTTTATTGAAAAAAATTTAATTATTTTTAAAAGGTTTAAAGTCTTCACTGAAACTGAAATTCAACTTTGAATTTTTTTCTTAATTTGATTTTTCATTGACTTTGTATTATATTTTATAAGTCAAAAGAATTTTTATGCGAATGTCACGTTTTTTGATTTCCAAAAAAGAAAGAAAAAAAAAAAAAAAAAATTATTTTATTAATAATTTCATGAGTCCCTCAGAGTTTTTCAGTAGGAAAATAAAATCGATTCCATTTTAATTAAACTCCATATTCGTGAAGAAAATAAAATATAATTTTTAAATTTACTTTTCAGAAAAAGAAAACAAAACAGAAGAAAAGAAAAACTTATTAGGGCTTTTCTTTGAAATTTATTTTATTTGAATGTCATCAACGTAATCCCAACCAACATCAAAATCATCATCATCAGCTTATAAAGGAAACACATTATTGTGGCGCCTTAAGACATTAAAAGATCATTATGGGAATAGTTAAAAAATTTTAATTACTTAAGGTGAGTGAGTGAGTGAGTCATTATTTGATCGAATCACATCAAATCAAACCAAATAAATCGACCGTTCAAATTTCAATCAAAAACATGATCATAAATTAGACCATAAATATGCATAAAAATGTTTTTCGGCTTATATTTTTTTCTTCAGATTCAGTTTTATTTTTATTGACCACTTAAACAAAGTTTTGAACATTTAACTTTATACTACATTTTTGATGTGCGGCATGCTCATCGTTTTCTCACTTTGCTTTATCAACATTGCTTCCTATCTATTCCCTACGTATGTTTTTTGTGTACTTTCCTAGGTTTGTTTGGTTTGGCTTGGGTTGGCTGGGTTAGAATGTTGTTTTTATTCTGGGCTTATTTTTATGACCGAACCTTTGACTGACGCATCTACAATACTTATAAACGCCATAAACGGGCGTGTGAGCCCATAAGTATGCTATGTTTTGTGGTTCTTTTAAGCTTTGTTTTTTTCTATTTTTTTTTTTTTGCTTATTTAGTTGGGCACGCGATACTTATGTGTTTGCGTGTTTTTTGTTTATTTCTATGTGATTTTTTGTTGTTGCTATTTGTCGTTTTGACCAAAGTTTGTTGGCATTTTATTGTTACTGTTTTTAGACAGATTTAAATAATACTTTCTTTGACTTACAACAGCCAATTAGGTGGAAATCCAACATTGCTTAAACGTTTTATGACTTTTGACACATAGCTTTTGACGCTTTCAGAAGTCAGGAAAGAGTCAACAAAGGTTGATGAGTTGCGGAAATTTACTGTTTTGATATGAAAAGAAAATAATTATGAATAACATTTCTTTCAATTTCAATTGGAGCGAAGGTCCAAAGGATTTTAATTTGAATCGAAAGTCCCACTCCTTCAATTATTTAAATTGTTGTTTAAGTAAATCAAACTATGTGTCCATAGGAAAATTATGATTTGCAAAAGCTCGAATTCAATTATGAAAATAATAACAAGAAAAACCATATTAATTAAATGTGTTTTTCGGGTTCAAAATAAATCAATTACAAGTGGGACTCATTGAGTGAATGCAAATTTATTTTTGAAATATTAGAAATCACCATTCTCAACTGGTGTAATTGTATTGATCTTTTGAAAGAAGACTTGCATAATAACCTTTTTTTGGAATAGGAATATTTACTAGAAATACCATACACTTCCAATATTCAGAAAACAGAACTTCTAATTTGAGATTGCAATGCAAAACAAGCAGCTCAATTTTCTACAGAAGTTGTAAAGAAGAAGACAATAATTCATCACTTCTACTCGTGTCTAGTGTTCTAAAGAATTAGGATCTATCTTACTTTATTGGATCCTAATTCTTCATTGAACTTGGTGATTTATAAAATATGGATTTCAAGTGTTTTATAAGTTTCATAAATAGTTAGGGTTGGATTTCTAGGAAATAGAAATAGTAGACATTCTTCATCAAACCTAAGACAAAATGGCATAGAGCTTACCAATGATTTCATTGTGGATATCTAATTGTCTAGTGCATTTTTTAGCTGATTCGTTTTTCCAATCGGTGCCTTTGGTAG
The DNA here is from genome assembly GCA_035041805.1 of Amiota mariae. Classification (NCBI taxonomy): domain Eukaryota; kingdom Metazoa; phylum Arthropoda; class Insecta; order Diptera; family Drosophilidae; genus Amiota; species Amiota mariae. Next base: position 16,709,519 of record JAWNKV010000370.1, on the reverse strand, counting down.
AAAAAAAAATTAACAAATAACCTAAAAATTATTTAACAAAAAGAAACATTCTTTCAATTTGCATTTCCTTTATCACCTTCATTACTTTACTAGTCTAAGCTAGAAAATTATCTTATTAGTCTTTCAAAACTATTGTATGTAAATCAATAACAAATGTTAAATATAAAATATTTTCATTACTTAAAATTTGCGCGAAGGTTCTTTATACAATTCCAAAATAAAAAAAGGGTAAAAAAATCTACAAAATCTACTTTATGTGAATTGAAAAATGAATAAAATTTAAAAAAATTCTTCGCGCGCATATTTGATTAAAATCACAGCTACAACAACATTGAACTACTATAGTAAAAGCATTCAAATCACACAAAGATAACTCGAACTCAAACATACTCACTTACTATATACAATAGAACCAGTAAGAAGAGGACGAGGACATATTCTGATGTGTCCTGGTGGCCTGGCATTTTGATGTTGTCACATTGGCAACCATTGGGAGTTGCTTTGTGGGTTTTTTTTTTTTTTATTTGACTAAAAAAGATTGGCAAGTTTTTCAGTTCTGTTCAGTTTACTTTTTTCTTTTTGGCCACGATTTTTTCTTCCATTTTTTTTTTTTTTTGATTATTTTTATTTGCCATAGAAAAACGGTGCAACTCTATTTTTCACATTTCAAAAAGTGCCAAAGTGACAAAAAAATTCGTAAAAAAATGACTAAAAAAAACCAACTCAAATTAATTACACTAATTGACTTTGGAGGTAACAAACCGAGAATGCGCGCCTCTCACATTTACCATACGCAGATACTCACACATACACTCACATTCATTCAAACATATACATACATATGCATATCCGAAATAGAAATAACTTAAAAATTTTTGTGAAAAACTGCGTTTTTTGGACTTTTTAGGATAATATAAAGAGAAAAAAACCGCTCAGCTGGTTTTATATAAACTTACTATATACACTACACATATCATCATTTGATATCATTTTAATATTAAAATATTCATCGTCTTTTTATCCTACATCAGTTGTTTCATCATTTATTTTATATGGGATAAGTAATACGAGTACTATTACTACACGTACTATTTATAACAATAATTGAATCTTAAGGTCTTTGGTTTGAGTTCCTTAAATTAGTTTCAACCAAAACGTTACCAGTTAGGCAAACCTTCTCGAAACTTGAGAATTCTACCCATGAGCTAACTAGTAGTTTTCGTTGGCACTTACTAGACGAATATGAATATTTTTCATAAAATAGACTGAGACGAAGGTTCATTTAGTATTTAAAAACATGATATTTGATTTTGATTAATTTCTATACTTATAGTATTTTATTCTTGAGAACTAAGTTTCATTTATATGATTTCCTCCATTTCTTTGTAAATTTTATAAACCCTAGTCTAAAGTGACAACATACTAAATGTGAACTATATAAAACATATATGTATATTAATAAAAACAATATTTAAAAACAAGATAAATTTTTTAAATTGTTTGGAGCAATTAATAACAAATACCCAGTTTTAATGAATTTTGTTTAATATTTGTACTATGTTTTTATTGTAAAAACTTTATCATTGCTGAAATGTCCAAACATTTTATACAAATGGTAAATAGACAAAAACAATAAAAAGAGGACATCAGCTAATATAATGTCATATACTAAGATTAAAACATGTAATTCATCTTAGCTTTATTATCTAAGTATTTGTCCAACTTATCCAATTTTTGGATATGTAAAATAAATTGACATTTTAAATTGTTCGTTTCAGTCTGTTGTTTCCAAAGTGAGTGATAACGCCCTCGTGCAGGTACTGGAGGTTTCCAAAGGGTAGTAAAATGCTCAGAATCGTTAAGGCAATCTAGAGGAATATCGGCGGAGGTATGTTAAGAATTGTTGGGTACTAGAAGTTTTTTAAATCTCAAAGTGGATGGTTGATGCAATAAGTTTGAGAAATTTTCAATACAAAAATTCATAGGAAAGCATTTTCTAATATATTTCATTCATAATTGGAATATTTTTACTATCTTCAAGACATTAAGCTAATTGTGTATAATTATTTATAAAAAGGAATAGTCGAGGTTCAGTTAGCCCAACTATTATATGCTTAATTAATATTTCTGAGTATTATAAATTTTTCTAGGTTGTGAAATCTTTTCGATCGCCTGATAGATTGTTTTCATGGCTACTTAGTATTTCTTAAAATATGTTTAGTTCTTTTTATTTTTTTGTTTTCTATACTCAACTATGATTAGCAGTCAATATACTTATTGGTTGAGTATTTTTGAAAAATTATGTTACGAAAATGTTTTACGAAAATCTGTCACAAAAACGTGAATGCGTGCAAGAGAGAATAATGAAAAAGAATGAACAATGAAATATTTAAAGCAGAAATAAGTTAAAATTTCATATTTTCAATGATCATTTCCTTCATGCTGCATTTGAGGACACGACTCTTTTCTTTGTGCAAATATAATTTGATAGATTTTTGAGCTTTGGATTGGAGGATTTTATACGTCATCTATTAACGCCCCTTGATATCAACTATTTATGATAAATGATCATATTGATCAAATAATGATTTCCATTTTTTCAATTAATTACACAATTTTTGTTAACAACTTAAATATCTCTTTATTTTAAACCATAAACTCTCTTTAACTAAGAACAGTGGAAATTGTGAAAATATAAAACACATTTTTTAATTAAATTTCATGCCGCAAACAGAAAATTTACTATGTAATTTCCTACAAAGTATGTACGTATTTTTCTTTGGGTCGATGGTTGCAACACTTTAGAATTTTAATGTGACCAAAAGTGGTCGCTGCTGCTGTGCTGCTGTGTTTTTTTGTGCTGCGTTGCATTTTTTTGTGGGTCTTACAACCATTAAATCATAACTCATACTACTGGGTAAACACTTTGAACTCCGAACCGAAATGACACAGAAACTAACTCCATTATGGCACTCATAGTAGTGAAGTGAAGTGAAGTCGACCTGAGATGCGACAACGAAAACGAGCAAAAGGTTCACCACCTCAAAGGTGGTAGGATATTTAAGGTTACATTCAAACTATGAAGCCAAGCTACGTTGAACTTTACCAAATATTATATAGTATATTTATATATAGAAATAGTAAATGATGTCTCAAATTATGGTTGAGCTGCCTAAGGTTTAGTTTTGCGGCCTTTAAAAATTATAAATATTATATGTATTTATTTAGGTGCATCAAGCGGAAGTTTGAAAGGATTTTCGATGAAAAACAAACATTTCAACTAAAACATTTTTGTTTTGTTTCTTTTGGCATTTAGTTGCTTCCTTCGTTGCTTATACATACATATTTCATTGAAATTTAAGTCGCGTAGATCAGATCAATGACTTACGTGATGTTGTCCTCTGGCTTTAAGCAATATTGTTGTTTTTTCTACTACTGACTACAGTCTGCTTTCTTCTATATAAATAGTACTTTCTACTACAACTTTGTGCATGTGAGAAGGTTTATTTTGTTGTCTTTTATCATGTGCTCGCTTGGGTTGTCATTGAGCTCGTATTATATTTCAATGAGTGTTTCATTTATTTTGTGTGAATTTGTTAGATAATTGATTGTACTTAGGAATGAATCCGTTTATATGTTAGTTCTGTAAATAGTATGTACATGAAATCAATCCTTTTAAGCTATTTATTTAAATATTTTTATTTTTATTTCTCTAACTAAAGAATTTTCTTTATCATCATTTCTGTTGTACTCTACTCTACTCTACTCTACCTGTTTGTTTAACATTCCTCATGTCATGTTGATGTGAAAATCTCTCTTGTGAATGAGGATTCTTCTGCATTTGACAGAAATATCCAAACAGAAATGTGTATGCGTAAAATGGAATTTCCAATAACAAAGAAAATAAAATAAAAATATGTATAGAAAAAAAAAAAAAAATGAATAAAGAATAATGTAATGGTGAATAAAGAAAATGTGAAAATGTTCTTTCAATGTCATTGATTGAAAATCGCATCGAATCAAATCAAATCAGAAAAAGATTGATTTGAGTATGCATAAACATTGGAATGAGAATGTGGGTGTGAGTGTGAGTGTACGAGATCCTTTGACATTGTGCAAATTAAGTAATTTACGCCAAAGTTGTTATTGTTATTGTTGTTGTAGATTTTGATGTTGAGATGTTGTGGTGGTTGCTATTGCTGTTATTGACATTATTAACGCACAAATGCACATAAATCACATGAACAAGAGAAATAAGATTAAGTATACGCAACTATTGTATTTAATCTAAGTATTTTCCCTCTTAAAAAGTTCTCATATACATTTAATAGTATTGTAATTATTTAATTAATTTTCAAGGCAAATCAAGGAAATCTTTTTTGGTTTATTTTAAGTAAAATTCATTAATCGTTATGTTGGACTTAGGAAAATGTGTCACACTTCAATGGAACTCAACATGCGTTTCTTTGCAAAAAACAGAAGTTTGAAATAAAAGAAAGTTAAAAGTGTTACACTTAATCAAATGTCGAAAACAGTTTGCAAATGTTTCATTTTCATTCAATTGTCGATCTGATCCGTTCAGTTCATTTTAGTGTGTCTTGGCATGATGAAGTCTATGTCTAAGCTCCCCAAGAAAAAGAATACAATTTGATAGATTTGGACCTTGCTAAACTACTATTGTGCTATGTTTATGTGAGTAAAGTGAGATGAAGGGGATCTGCTAAGACCTCTTTTATTTTCCACTTTTCACTTTCAGTCTTTTTCTTTTGATTTGCTTTCACTCACTCAAGTGTTTCTTTAGAATTTTTGGTAGCGTCATTTTGTTGTAACTTTTTACTTTCTTTTTTGTTATCTTTTTTTCTTCACAATTCTTAGGCACCTTTTGTTAGGCGACCAACCAAGTCCTGAACTGCCTGTCAAGCCTAGTCAATCTAAGAGAGTTTAAGCGTGTCTATGCCTCTGTGAGTGAGTGAGTGAGTGAGTGTGTGAATGAATGAGGAAGTATTTGTGTATGTGTGTGTATATGTTTGCACCATGTAAAAAGTCATTGGAGTGGATTTATTGTTTCGAGTGGCAAATACAAATATCCTTCAATTCGTTTCCTTTTAGACTTTTGCGCGTTGCCTCTTTTTTCTTTTATATTTTTCCTCATTTTTTGTTGTTGTTTTGTTTGTTATTTGTTCGTCACTCGTCCGACGCTTGTTTTGTGGCACATTTCATCCTGTTTTTTGGGTTTTGCTCTAGTTAAGTTCTTTATTTTTTGTTTTTTTGTTTTTTTTTTTGTTTTTGCCTTCTCTTCTGTTTTTATGTAACAATATTTTCTTGTAAACAATAGAAGCCAAAGATCTACTAGCTCTCAACACAACTCTTAACTACAACTATACTTCTTTAGTCTACTCTATTCAATACCCGATAAACCCGACAACCATACTCAACTAAACTAGTTGACGCTGACAATACTACGTACTATGTACTATTTTGTATCTGGTATCTTGTATCTTGCATCACGTCACATCACATCGTATCGTATGGTATCGAATAGTATCGTGTTGTATAATCCAAAAGCGAAACACTTCATCACTTCAATTGCATTCGATTTCAGTTGTTGTTAATGTTCATCTGGCATGCGAGTGATTCAAGGAATGAGGACTAAGGAAGAGCTTTCGTCTAACCAAAAACAAAAACTAAAAATGAAGTATGCTTCATGTTATAGTGTTGTTTCGGTTATTGTAGCTTTGCCAATTGGCTATGTTACAATGTCTTTCCATATTTACATCCATCCATGAAGATTTTGATGGTGATGGCGATGATGATGATGATGATGATAGTGGTGATGACAATAATACTTAGTACTAGCAGTTCTAGATAGTATTTAAAAATGCTGCATGCTGTTGTTGTGGTGTAAAGTTTTTGATTGACAGGAAAAACATTAAACATTTTGTACTTTTAAAATATAAAAAAAAAATATATTATTGGTTCTTGTGTAAAAATCTCACTCTAGATTGGAGTAGACATATCGCATGACTATTACAATCGAATAACTAAAACTTGTATGAGCTTCTTAAGTTAAATTTCAATTGGTTTCTGTATAAAGATTATTTCTGCTAAACATTCTCGAATGCTTTTGGAGTTTTAAAAGCATCAATAATTGATTTCGCCACTTTTAAAATGGATATTCTTATTGCACATTGAAAGCAAATGTAGTCGTATGGTAGCGAAAGAGTTTGAATATGCAAACATTGCAGTCATTAATCGATGAAAATGTATGTGGTATCTCGAAAACAACTCGCAGATTAGTTAAATGCCATGGGAATGATTTTGAAGGCTGGAAAATATATACAACACAATTTGAAAAAACAAAAAAAATAATATCGAAACATTGAAAATTGCCAGACAAAAAGATTATTTATTTATTAGTGAGACTACAGCGCAATATAAAATTACCCTAAACGTAAAAAAATTATTAAAAATTATTGGAAGCAGTAGCAACTAAAGCCTTTAAGCCTTACCTTTTTACATAATATTCTACATTGTTACTACTATTATTACTATTCTTATTAATGTTATTTATAGATAGTTGTTATGGTAGTTACAAACTAAATAAATTAAGTGCTATAGATTGATTAATTTTAAAAAAGAAATTATTCGTGATATACTCGTAGTATAAGGAGATGCTGCGGAAAGGAGTTGTATCGGATTGAGATGTAAATCAGGCAGAAAGCAGTTTAATTATCGAAAATCCTAAGGATTGCAAAATAGAAAAATTTAGCGACTAAGATCTACCAGCGAAGGAAACAGTAAATTGGAATATTTCTGAAAAGAAGTCAAGTAGTTGTATGATGAGTTTTTGAAATCTGGACAAACAATCACAGGATATCTTTATAGAGAAGAAATTATCAGTTTGACCCGAGAAGTTTACGGAAAACAACTTGAATTTTTTAAAGAAAACTCATGTATATTTTACTCAAAGGAAGGTCTCGATTTTCAAGAAAATACTGTATGCACTTTGCTGGGATGTCATATCTTATATAGTATTGTAAATCTTATTTACCAGATTTGTCTCTATCGAACAAGTTTATAAGCACCAACATCTGAATACTAAAATAGATATATAAGAAGAAAGAATTCTTTCTTCTTTTAATTGAAAGAAGATATTCAAAGATTAAAGCTACCGAAACGGAAACTGTTTTGATTGCAATATAATTACCACAAAAAAATATTTATCAGTATTTTATGCATTCATCAATTATTTTATTTGCATTTCCTATTTGTTAATACCTAAAATCATTTTAAATTTGGGTTAAATCTTTTGTCAAAAGAAGACATTTCAATAAAAACACAAATCGCTCAATAGAATTTTGAGAACAAAAAATAGGAAATCTTTTCTATTCAATTAACAGAAGAAGATGAAGCTTCCATCACCGCATTTGATTTGTTGACAAACAAAAATTTTATTGTATTTCTCGGATTTTTATTTTTTTTTCTTCTATTTTTAAACCGGCTTTTGACAAGTCTCTCTCTATCTATCAATAAGTGGATTAGTCTGCATGCGGTCTCGACCTTTCAGTACGTTTAGGTAGTTGTAGTATATCTCTCCCTCAAACTCGTTCACTTATTCAACAAAATTTGTCTCTCGGTCTACTGCGTGGCAAGCTGTTTTAGCTACCGGTAACGATGTGGCATGCGATGAATAAACAAAGCCGTGATGCGTTCTTTAATGGATGAAAGCGGAAAGTTGAATAAAATATGTAAAACACAGAAACAAACCAAAAAAAAAAAAAAAACAAAGAAAAAATAAAAACTAAAATGAAGTGAAGCCGCTTTTGGTTGTGGGGGTTTTATTTTTATTTTATTTTATTTTTTTTTGGTGTCGGTTTGGATTACAATTGTCGCTTTTGGTTTTATACTATTGCCGCCGACGGCAATGGCACTTTTAACGCATCTGAAAGCGGCTTTAAGCCTCGTTGAGCGTCAAATGTTTCGCGGCTAATGTATTTCTTATTGGATTTATTATTTTACGGGAACTTGGACAATCTTTTTCTGATGTTTAAGAGTTAAATTTTATTGACAGACCTATCTAGGAGTCTTAATATACTACTACATATCTTCATCTAACATTAATTCTGTCTACTATTTTAATTAAAGGCCCAACAAAGCTGACAATAGTAGTAGATTGGTTTCCTTATTAAGCAAAGACATTTCAAAAACTGTTGTATTTCCTTTAAATTGCTTTTATCATTAGCGGATGTGGTCACTGGATGATGCAATAGATGAGATGCAGTCAAAGTCAAGAAAGAGAGAGAAAGAGAGATGAGTTGACAAAGGCGCTGGCATTTCGCCAATGTGAGCAAAAACTTTTATCAAAAAGAGTATTCCAGGTCCCCTTGCTTGCCATCCATGTTGACGCATCCATAAATTATTTAAATATTGTGCAGCAAATCTTAATTGACTTGGTTTGCCTTTTGTATTCATTGAAGATTTAAATAAGCTTCCATTGTTGCTTTGAGTGCGTTCAACTGATGGGTTAATGAGTAAAGGGAAATGAATGAATGACTTTGGTTTATTTTGTGTTTAAACTATTAAATACAACAAGAGAGTTAAAAATAATCATAAGAAATTTTAAATTCTATAGAAATAATGATAATTAAAAAATTGTCTTTAAATAAACAATTTGCCTCAGTTTAAAGAGTTTAGTAGCAAATGGTCATGTGTCTTGTTAAGAATTGAATTAAGATTCTTTACTTTAAACTAGCAGTTCTGTAAACTGTGGTCCATGGACCATGATTCTTTTACTGTCCACTTGTTAAATGGATGGCCCCCCACCGGTAAAACTCTATATATTTTTATCAATACATTGCAACAATTTTATTAAGGAACTGAAGCATATAAGATTATTCAGGGTCTTCACGAGTTTGCATAAATTTATGCTAACCCGAAACGAGTGGCATTGTATAAATCGACGCAATCATACAGAACTACCAATTAATTAAAAAAAAAAAAATCCCGAAAACAAGCGAAAAAAGGAAATTGATAAAATTAACTACAGAAATGCAATAAATAAATTATGATCTTAATAAAAATTAAAAAACAAACCATTTTTTCCTTACCTGTGATATTTATTTTTCACTTTTCCGTTATAATTTCGGCAGAGTTGTCAGATAATTAATTACCACTGTGGCAACGCCAAAATTTTATGCAATTTGCTCAACTCAATCGTCGCACAATTTTACGCAAATGTTCAAATTTTTTGTATATGGACTAACTGCCACTCAGTTTACTCAATCTCGTGAAGACCCCAGAAATGAACATTAAAGGATGATATAAATTGTTTCGAGTTGGGATTGAGTCCACGAACTATATAAATTTAAGAAATTCGGCTCTAAGCACTTAATCACTACCATTGTTTTAAAAGCATCCTTCACTATATAATCTGCACTATACCAAATGAGACCAAAAATAAAAGGACTAAAAAGCCCAACCGTAAACAAGACATGACAAGACACAGAATACCATCATATAAAGATATCAGTAAGACAGACGAACAGTCAAGCAAACTCAACACAATTCAAAATAACCAAAACACAACAGAACGAAATTGTTATAGAACAAATACAACAAAATACAACAAAATAAAACAGCATGAAACAAGAGAAACATCAAGAATAACAAGTATACTACTAGCAACAAGAGCAACAATAATCCAAATTTAGGTGTATTAGTTTCGGCTGGATGACACCTGGGAAATCAAGGTGCATCATGCTGTGAGTAGTATTTCGCTATTATTAGACAGGGATGAAGGGACTGGCATAGATATACACAAATATAGTATGTATATAAAATCATCCTGTCATAAACATATGACTAAGCGGGGGTGTGGTGCTTGGTGATCTGCTCTTTAGACTTCTCAGTTCTCAGTTTCTATGTCTGTTGACTGTGACTGTAAATGAAATGAAAACGACTATTATGAGTAGAGCAGAGAGGAGAGCAATAAACATCATAGAATAGAGTAGAAAGAAACCCCTTGTCTAAAAGTGGACTAACTAACCACAAGTGAAAACCTCAAGGAGAGCCACCTGAGAATATGCAACAGACAAATGTTGCTTCTCATGTTGATGTTTCTGTTGTAAGTTTTGTATAGAAAAGTGAGAACATGCTACACATGCTGCAACAATTTAGACATGGTCAGTTTTTCGTAGACAAGTAAAAATGATGAGAAACCTGAAATCAAAATCACAACACTAATTTAGAGCAAGTAGTAAGTAACATCTGTTTGCCTTAAAGTCAACCAACTCAGTTTGTGTAATTCATAATACCAAACCTCATACTCTTAGTACTAACAGTAGGGCATCAGGCCCATCCATCCATCCATACATCCATTGCACTAGTAAATGTGAAGAAAAAGCTTGCGTAATCAATTACCTACCACACGTTTGTTGTGAGCTTGATATATGGGATGGTGTAGGCGAATGCCTTTCATCAGAAACAAAGTTCAAAATGAAGTTAAATTGGAGTTTAAGCTGCATCCATTCATACTATGTATATGTACCAGTCAGAAAATTCAGTATCTTTGATACCATTTTTCAATATAGAGAAACTAGAGGAATAACCTCTTTTAGCATTAGTACGAAATTTGTTTATTACTTCTCCTTGATGTTGTTTATTAAACTATAAATATTGAATATGTATGTGAATATGTGGTGAGTTTGAGTTCGTTCTATTAAGGTTTTCAGTAAAGGTAAGTATTTATGGACTTTCACTATATACTTAGTACCTATAAGTGTTGACTTTATGTGCTTGTAGCCAGCATGACATGACAGTGTATGAAAATAGTATGCAGCTACATATTTTAGAGTCTTTGAATATTTTAATTTTGAAAATAATTATAACAAAATCAGCCAAGTGTGAGTCGGACTTGCTTAAAATATTAAATTATGTTCATATTTAACAGCCTAAAAGTATACTACAATTACATCATAAAAGTATACCACAAAAAACAAAAAATTGTTAAACAAAAGGTTAAATTAAAGAACAATGCTACTAAAAATGTGTATTTTTAGTATTTGTCGTTCTACACCCAAGTGAATTACACACTCTGTGAAAATTTCAAATCTCTACCTATTACGGTTAATGAGATAGAGCAGGAGACGGACGGACGGTCGGACATTGTAAGCTTAGTAATAGGGTCCCGTTAGTTCCCTATGGGTACGGAACCCTAATAAAAACTAATCAAATTGTTAATATAAATAACCAATTTTACTTTTTGCATTCTATAAGAAGTGTGGAGGGATACTGAAAAACAGCGGTTCTTAACCTCTATTGTCGGGACATGGCTTTATACTATACTTATTCTTTATATTAAACTTATCAATTTATCATGGCACTTGAGGATTTAAGTTCCTTAGTTCGGCTCGGCTTTTTTATTCTGTTCACCCTTTCTTAAGTTAAGGACAGCGGTTTTTGAGCACAACTTTCTTTAATTTGTCAATGCTGTCATGAGATGAAGAGGCCGGTAGTCATTTGGATCGAAGAAGATACGACATTCTCTGAATGCCATGTTATTTTGATAAAACAGAATCTTTTCTTTTCTTTTGATCATTATTTAAATCGTGACTCTATATTAAACTATGCTGATAAAACCATTTGATAGATTGCCTTTAAATTCCTGCCACAACTAGACACATAGGACTAAATCTAAATGGATTTAATTTAATTTAAAATTTTATTTAGATTTCCTTCAAATTTTTCTCACAGAATGTTCTGTATCTCTCTTTAATAATACAAACAAATAGCTGTACATTATTGAAAAGCACTGTTAAACCATAGAAAGGAAACGCATTTAAATCGTTTTGTATCCGTTTTTGACCTCCTGCTTTTGCTGTTTCCTGTTGTTCCTGTTGTTGCTCTTGTTGTCCTGCAATGTTGCTGTCATCATCGTTTGAGTTTCATTTCGAATGCGTTGCGTTGGAATTAAGGGAACATCTTCATTTCTCCTCCTATCAATATAAAGCCATCCGCATCCGTATAAAATTGTTGTAGTTAGTGATTTCGTGCTTGTGATGTTTCTTCTTTTATTAAATAACAAGGCAGCAACTTTCACAACAACAACAGAAACAATAAGCAATATTAACAAGAAGAAGATGAAGAAGAAAGTGAAGAAGAGGAAGATACCCGTTAGCGCAAATTCAAACCGCAATTTATGTCGACTTCACTTCCGGTCTGTGTGAAATTTCTCTCTCACTCTTTCTGTGTTTGCTTGCCTGTAGGACATGCGCCTACTACTACTACTTCAACTGATGACGATGATGTCGTTGGCATAGTTGGTTTATTGCCTGGTTAGCCCAACTGCCTAACTTCCTTGTTTGGTTTATCATACAATAGTAGTATGTGCATCTATGATGAGGAGAAGGAATCCAACGACTATGATGACGTTGACAATGACGAAGTCGACAATAAACAGAATTTCTTGTCATGATTTTATGCCTACTTGCAAATTAACATTCATAATTTAAGATAGAGATTTTTGTTGTTACTGACTACTATTGTATATATGCAATCGTTAAACTATAATAGTATTGATGATGATATTGTTGATGATGTTGTTGTTGCCTGAAGTTCATAGTCACAAATTTGCCATGGCCTCATTTCTGGATTTTAGCTTTTGGCCAACTGAAATGAACTGAATTTGGTTTGAGTTTTGGCCTCAATGCTTGGCATTTTCATATATTGTATGTTTGTATTTTACGTTGGAGGCTACTAAATTACACAATTTTCTCGCCCATTTGTTTTACTCGTCTCATTTTGCATAAATCAAAATTTTGCCTTAAAATTATGTTTTACTACCTTACAATTTTAACGAAATTAATCAATAATTTTATTTGTCAGAAACAATCTTAATCAATCTTGTATCCAATGCAACCAATTTATAGAATAAATTAATTACTTAATTATTTACCTAAATTTAATTTAATTTCATTTAACTTCATTTAATTTTGACTTAACAGCAAAGTATGTATATATAAAATATTTTAAGCCAATGACGGCGCCAAAGTTCTTCAATGAGACAAGTCAAGAAATTGTGGTCTCAAAGAAAATTGATGCCATGAAAATGTCTTAATACAAATAACGCAACATTTTCCAAAAATCAAAAAAGAAAATTGTCTTGCAGACAAACATTCATTTGGACAGCGTGTCAGACAATTTTTCTGTTCTATTCTATTCTGTATTGTACTGGTTTGCTTTCAGTTTGTGTGAGAGGGGATTTAGTTGGCTGCGGGGTTAGCGTCTTTTGGGGTGTGGATTCATGTATTTTATAATTTTTTTTTTCTCATTTTATTTTTTGGTTAGTTTGTACTCAATCTTATAGTTTTATGGATATGTTGCGTATTTGTTGCTTCTTAATGTTGTTTTCTTGTTTCATTTGAAGGAAGAATAGATCTGCAATTGTGCATTTTAGTTCTATTACAGTGAGAGAAATTTTTGTATTCTTTGATCAGAAAATGAATATTTGTCTTTTTTCCTTTAATTAATGATGGCTTCTGATTATATTAATATTTACCTTTAGCTTAGGTTAAATTGATTGACAGAATGAAGTCCCGCTGAGACCTGAGCTATTTAGCGATACCATTTGCAGACCTTTTTTGGAGTTAAAGAGTTCACCCAGAAGCCTTGTGACCCATTATGATACCTGATTATTGAATGGATGAGGAAAAGAGGGAGAAAGGGTTGGTGCGGGAGATGGGCTAGTGGTTTCCCTCAGACTCTAAAATCAACGTGAAGATTCCGCAAACAGACCCAGGTCTCGTAGTGCCACCTTTTCGAAAATGCAGAATTCATCAAGGAACGGTTTACTGAGAAAATGGTTACATCTTTCACGCAGACTAAGACAGCTAAGGATTACGAGCATTGAATCTTAGAATTGAGATTACTGCTCATTTAGCTATGTCACTTATTATATAAGTGCTGGACATGAGCTTAAGAAATGTTCTAAGATGGCTTTCGTAATACAACAAATATCTCCTGTATTCCGTGTTCGTAGAAATGGTCCAGGATCGAAGTCATCCAGTAATTGATTAAGCCCACTTTAATGTTGATTGCAATTATATTTTCATTGCTGTGCAGTTATATGCATAGTTTTTATATTCAGGTGCCATCTATCTTCCACAAACCAATGGCTTCTCAGCTGATTTTCAACTAGATGCTTCATGAAAACAACAGAAATAAAAATATTTGTCTTTTACAGATTTAAAATTTCTTAGATTTCTTTACCAAGTATCTTTTTTCGAAATATTTTTGTTTCATATATTATGTGTTTATATATATATATATTTTGGCAACATATCAACGCCGTTAGTATTGTCGTATCCATCTAAAAATGTATCTAGCTGCAAACACTTCAGGATTTCTGCCGCCATTCAGATTTATGTGCGCATTGCTGCAGACATTCATACGCTTCGTGAATGTTTCTTCCTTTCCTCATAAACCTCATTTGGTTTGATTTCTTGTTCTTTTAGTACAATATTTGAATGTATCAAACATACTCGTACTACAAATAATTATGAAGTTTTTTTTTGTGTTATTCTACAATATTTTTTATAGCTTTTGGCAGAGTAGATAGATATTTTGTTGAAAAGGAAGTTAAAAGAATTTTATAGCCAAATTTGTCATTTAGCCAAATGTGTTCGTTCATCAGTTCAGTTCAGCTCAGCTTAGCTTAGTTGACCTAATACGCGCACGTGATTTTAATTATGGTTATAACAGTTTTTTTTTGTGGATCTTTTGAATGCATTTTAATTATGTCAGATACATTCAAACGAATATTCGTATTGAAGCTTTCTAATTAGTATTTGCTTCAAAATCATGTGAAGCATTCAAGGACGCTTATAAATAAAATTTTCACACAAAATGATAATTTGCACTGATGATGTTGCTGTTGATGACGACAATGATGCTGATGACGATGACTTTGGGCAATGGGGAAATCATATGTACATGTTTATACATACATAGATGCGTATAAATTTAAAATTGCCAAACGGATTTCATTGAAAATAAATCTCTCTTGCGGCAGCATAAAGAGTAAAATGACGCAAGCAATTTTTCGAATTGTTCAACCAAAGCTCCATTGGTTGGATGTGGTTGGATTTTTATACGGAAATATTATCAAGCTATGGTCTGTGTGAAATTGTGCAAAACAAAAATCGAAAAAAAAAAAAACGAATGAAAATTAATGGAAAAAAGTTATAGTATTTTATATGGAAAGTTCTTTTGATGGCAATGAAAGAAATGAATGAGCGAAAGAATGAATGAAAACTTTCAATGTAATTATAGCTGATAATTCAATGATTGAAAGTCGACTGCTGATGAACGCTGACAACAAGGATACCTAGTGGACAATGCATAAATACACCACTACTTATGCTTTCTCCATTTTCCTTTTGCCTTTGCCACTCGATTTCAGACGCTTTATCACTATATGAACTTCCGTTTCCGGTATAACTGTTGCTGTTACTTTACATGCTCGACGAAGCACTCAAACTACGTCATTCATTATAATGCTTCATTGCAGTTGCTGATGACTACATTAAGTAGCCTTATGTCCTTTGATTATATTGATTTTTTTCTAGTGGAATTTACACTTTGTAACCTTTCCTTTCGCCAGGGAAACACTAATAAATTCCACAAATCTTAGATGGAGTAGTGCTTCTACTTGCGAAATAGCCAGGCAAACATGGCCAAAGCTAAATCAGCGTCTATCCTTGTCTTGTATTAAGCTAGATAGAGCTCAATTAGGAATCCTGATAGGCACCCTAACAGGACACTGTCTAATAGGTAATCATGCAACTAGACTGGGAGTCTTAACGCATAATTTCTGTCGCAGCTGCAGAAATGAAGAGGAACTGGAGACAATCCAGCACCTCTTCTGCTCATGTCCAGCTCTGGCCAGAAGGAGGATACATTTCTTGGGTTCCCCCTTCCTAACAAGTATAGATAACCTATATCAACTAGGCATAAATAACCTCGTTCGCTTCATTAAATTCGATTGGGAGGTAGCCAAGCCCCACCCCTGTGGCTCACAACGGACCCATGCAGCTACCTAACCTAACCTAACCTTTCCTTTGTTTTAACTTCAGAAATCCTTTCTTCTAAAGATTCTTTTTTTTTTGCTTTAATAATCCAAAAATATCTATCAAACTAAATTCTTTGAAACAAAAACAAATGAATAAAAGAAGGTTTTATAATGGAGTGGGAATTTTGCGAAATAAATATTTAATTTACCGTGTGCTGTGTCAATTTATTGTAAAATCGAAATCATCACAACAATTTGGATAAATAATTTATGTAAATTTACAGAAATGAACACAACATTAAATGACACTGAGAGAAAAGTTTTGTCATAAATTAAATTATAATTTAATAATGAAAGTTTTCTTAAACTTCTTCTGCAATTATACGGACTTTTCTTGTTATTCATCTCCCCTCTCCTCATTAATCTAATCAATCATCAACTTTTACATTTCTTTAGATAAGGAAGAACTTTTGAAAAAAGGTAATTCAAGAATCGGTAACTCATGCTTGACAATTTGGAGGAGTTAAAAACAGAATATTGCCTATATCAGTGATTTAATGAAGGAATAATATTTGCATGTACAACTGAGTGATATTCAGCCAGATTGATGTATTGGATAACAAAAAGTGGGGATTTTAAATGTCCACTGAGATCTGTTTATTTGTGTAGACTTACTTGAAGTCTAAGGTTAATATTATTATGATTTTTGTGTTTGTAGAATAAATAATACTTTTCCTTATCAACGGAAAGTTGATTGGCGGCACAGCAAATATTCAGAAGATCACTAACAAGAATCACAATTCCACTTCACATGTACCAGATTATACTTCCCTTTTATTATATAAAGTTAATAAGATCTCACAATTGCAAAAAAATGAGTGTGTGCCCCATGATTCTTTACTATTGCGAATATTTTTTTAATATAAATCAGTCAATTGTTGTCAATTACAAGCAAATGAAGATGATCAGCCTAGTGATGAAAGCGAGTTGGAGAACCCATTATTTTATTTCAGAACAGATTGATATATGTATGTGGTGTGTATGGTGGTGGACAGAGTGACAGAAGGCAGAAGGTATAGATTTAGTGAGATCAAATATTATAGAAAGTTTATGGATCAATAACTGAACAGATTTAATCGTCATTTGCAATCTTAACTTTCAGTTGATGAAATTTCATCAAATCCATAGACATTACCAATATAAGTATTTTATATTTCTTTTTCTAAGTGTATTTAATGCAAACTGACAATGGTGATGATGATGAGTTGTGTGAATATTCAAGTCATTTATTGCGCCGAAACCAATTGGCATGTCAAAATCAATTAGTTTTAGTTGAGTGACATTTACAGAACCAGTTTTCCATCGAATCTGATCTGAAATAGTGCATATTTTTTTTCTACAATAAATTATTTCTAGAAAATGTATTCCAAATTATGAATGTCAGTTTGAATTTTTTTTTTTAAGCTGCAGAAGATAAAATAATTGAAAAAAAAATTTAAAAAAAAAACAAAAAATTAAAGAGTTATTCAAAGAAAATCCGCTTAAATAAAATGCGTAAACAAAGACTTATAAAACTTTAAGCGTATAAGCACATAATATCAAAAACAACAAAACCAGCAACAACAACAAAAACAACAACAACAACGACAACAATATATAGACAGTATAAATAAACGCCTGAAGTTATGCCACACATTTTGCACTCCCGCATAATATCATTTTAATGGCAACCAAAGCGAGTCATAAACTTGGAGTGCGCGCACTCACTGTGAATCAAGCCCCAAGCGTATCGAGGGAAAAATATTGTAGAACTCTTCTATGTATTGTACTACTATATTGTACTAGGTATAGTAGCACAGTGTGAAAGTCATAATCGAAAAAAAGAAAAAAATATCAACATTAATAGAGGACGCACTCAGCTCAGTTCAGTTCAGCTCAGCTCATCTGAGTTTAACTTGGTTGGGTTCGATGCGGCCCCACCCGGCCATTCATCCAATCTGTCATTTAAGGAACCCCTCCTGAACCGCAGGCAACAACATTTCACATGTCGAGCTTGCAATGCTATCGCTGTGACAATTTGATTTTATTGTCTCAAATGCAGCAGGCAAAAGGCTGCATTGGATTGGTGGGTTGTTGGGTGTTTGGGCTATACTGTTGATTATGCAGACGCCAAGTCGACTAAGCTGTGCCGTCGCCTAGTTGCATGCAACACCAACAGCATTATCAATGGCGAAGTTTTGACGACCTCTACTGTTTGGTGTTTGCTAGTTGCTGTTTGCTGTTGGGGCTCAGTGGTGCAGACTGGAAATGGCTGCTCATTGTCTCATTGAGGCGGCATTCAACAAAGTAACAAACATAAAGCAGATCGTGTATTCTTTCCATTATTAAACATTTTTAAAGTATAAAAATTGCATTTTTTTTCTAATTTGCTTTGGTATTTCATATAATTCTTCGCTTTTAACTAACTAACACTATGCAACAGTTTTTTTTCTATATTTGTTTATTTTTTAATTGCTTAAAAGCTATTTAAATGATTAATTTTTTATAAAAGCAATTCAATGTTTCCTTTCTTGTTTTGTTTATGCTTTTAACTTGATTTCAGTTAGAGCATTTGCTTTCACATTCGCATTAATACAAAATTCCAGTCAATGAAACCTAAAAGTATATAATAAAGTTTTGTAAAAACATTTGTACATTTCTATAGCAAATTCTAGTTCCTTTTTTGTTCCGAGCTTATTTTATACAAAAAACTCAATTGAAATTATTTACTTAAAATGCTGCAAACTGTTACAAAGTATGTAATAAATATATGTACAAGTATATAAAATTAATTTATAAACTAAAAACTTGCAAGTTACAACTGTAGTGCAATTTGTAATTCCTTTAGCTATTTAAATGTTTAGTTTTTTACAGAAAACTCTTAAGGCATTACATTTTAATGTTAAATAATCCGCCTGAAAGTATGCAGCAAAAATATTGTATATATTTTAAATGCATTCATGTAAACAAAGATTTATTTTAATTTATTACACAATAATTAGCTACATTTAATTTCAAATATTATAGAACTATGAAGGAATGAAGGTCTTAGCTTTACAAGTTATCCAAGGCAATGACTGTCAGGCACACAGCATGGCAGTCAACCTTTGAGTCAGTTAGTCTGTCAGTCTGTAAGTCAGTCAGTCATTCAGTGAGTGTGACAAGCAGAATATCTAAAGAAAAGTTAGATGGAGAATGAAAGCAAATGAAAGCAAAATAAGTAGATTCTGAGAACATTTTTTGGTATAAAATATTCTTTCTTAAGAAAACAATGCAGATTATTTTAATTTGCATTCATGCGGTTGACATTTGTCCTCGGTTTTTTTAGAAGTTTTACTTAAAACTGTTGTTGCAACTCGGTTTATTTGAGAATATACCAAATAAACTGTTGCTTTCGGGCAAATGTAAAACGCTTAATTTAACCTAAACTTAAGTCAAATTTCAACATAAAAAATTATATAAAATATTTACCTACTTACATTTGACCTTTTAATAGAACTTAACTACATCGTTTTATTCCTTTGTTGTTGATTTAATATTTATTTAAATTATTTTTGAGTTTTTAATTTAAAATTATTGTTAGTACTTTTTGCAATGAAGCATAATAATCTCTTAAATTAGTAGACAACAATTTATTATTAAATGTTAAAATAAATGTATGTATCTTCTCTAGAGTTTCTACTTTTCAGTTAAGCAGAGAATTGTTGGACTTTTATGTGGATATATTAAAATGTTTATGACTTTTATGTTGAAATGTTCATATTGTATGTTTGTTTGTTAAGAGTTTTGAATAACCGAGCAGGTCTAAAAGTGTTTTCACTCCTGTCATTGACATGAAGAGAACCAAAGTTAAGCGTGTAGTTGTATGTGGTTAAGTTTTATTTTGTGCTCATTGTTATACGCTTCACAACATAACACAATAACACAATTGTACAATGTATTATTAATTCTGTATGATGTTCGTAACACATAATAAGCCGATCAATTGTAATCAAAGTTGCTTAATTCATCCATTCAGTGCTGCGACTATTTATCAATATCTATGAAAAGTATTATTTTTACAAGAGATTTTAAGGTAAAGAGTTGCATATAAACATACTACATATGCCATATATGGCATATGCCGAAAGGTGTTCTTTTGAAGATATTTTATGTGAAGTGTATATAAGAATTAGTGGAACCAAAGTTTGCATAGCATTAAACAAAAATTTCATTTGAATAACAAAAAGTTTTGATTTAATTTTCAATTTGACGGCTACTTAACTTCTCATTTTAAAGTATTAAAATCGTAAGAAACTCCAATGTAGACATTAAGTATCGAGTTATTATTTTTAGCATTAAAGGAAGAGTTGTTTATGAAGAAACTCATATTTCGTGCTGATGTTTTCAAACCTATGAAAGTTATAGGTATAGTTTCAATTGTGGGAAGGATTATATGTCCATTAGCGCACAAGGCTTGGCTTTGCAAGGGAATGATAGAAAGAATATTATTTTTATTTATTTTATTGTAATTGATTTTAAAAATTGTCTTTAAGCTTTACATGTAAAATTTGATTCACCAAATTCTACTTATAAACTTAACAGGAACATTCTCCAAAACTATGTTAGTGTTTCAACTAAATCAGTCCAGCGGTTTCGAAGTTCATAGGCAACAGACATACATAAATGGTTTCCATTTTATATTCATGTATAGATAGAAGATTCGGATAGAAAAATGTGAATAGAAGAACTATATACTATGCACACACACACCAAATTTTTCAATTTCTTTCTAGGCTTTAAAATCAAAATGGAAGCAAAAAATAAAAGAAAAGGGCCTTGGCAATTTCTCCTGACCCCCAAAATAAGTGGAGTCTATATGCCAAATTTTACATGTTTACCTCCCATGGCATATATTTGAAAGATTAAAATATTGCTTATTACGAGTTGTGCTTTGAAGAATTTAAAGATTTCATACTGATATCTCCGAAATTGTGTAACTCTACATTAAATTCCTTTATGTTCTGATGATGAATATAAGATTTATTTTGTTTTGTTTTGTATATTGTAATTAAAACATTACCTCAAAATATTCTTCTGATTATATTGAATTGAATATTGAATAAATGTCGGTGTACAATTATTTTTATGATAACCTTCTACTGAGAAGGTCATTAGGGTGAAGTTTCTTCAATCAATCCTCACACCACTTATGAGGACCGTCGCCAGACTTTTTGGGTGAGTTTGCAGGCACTGTTGGTAACTGATATAGCTTTGGAGGATATCGTCGCACACAGTGGGCATTTTCAGGTCCCCATGCAAAATGGTGTTGCGCAGAAACCAAGGAGTACCAGTTATGCACCGTAGTGCCTTGCTTTGGCATGGTTTAATTCTCTGTATGTTGCTGGCAGCAGCGGTAACCCATATTTAATTCCCGTTGTGCCTTTACTGGTTTGCAGATTGTCCTTTTATTGTTGAGTGCCATTTTTTAGTGGACGGCTGTAGCTACCAGTCATGGCTACCCAGTTTTAGATAGCAGTATGCAGTGGTGTTCTTGATGTGGGTTCGAAATGTGAGGGGCTTGTCCAGGATCAGTCCAATGTAGTGGATTTGGTCCTCCTACGGTATGATTACGAAGTCATAGTTAACAACTGGCCAACTGTTCGCAGAGTTTTCTACAATGTTCCAACGCTTGACCCAGACGTGGAATCTCAGTAAGAAACCCTGCAGTATTTCTAAAGCTTCTTGGAGTTTAGCGTTTACTATGATGTTTATTTTAATTTTTTTAGTAATTATATTCAAAATTAAGGTTTCTCTTTGTTAATTTTAAAATTAAACTTTTTTTAAATTATACAAACTCAATAAAATTTATGAACGAACCTTTAAGTGTGATTTACTTCAGGATATTGCCGAATAGGATTTTATCAAATTGTTGTGATCTATTTTGATTTATTGCTTGAAATTTCAAGAAAATGTGACTCATTTCCTGTCATTGTTAAATAAGACGCATGTTATCATGTGCTGCTTTGATTTAATGTTAAATATCTTATTTTCAATTTTGAATTCAGGGTCTTTTGCCGGTTTAATTATATTCCTATATATTTTGTTAAAATTAGATTTGTGTCAACGTTGCGGAAGGACAAATTTTCCCACGCCTCCCACCATTGCAGTCCCATCCAAAAACACATCCTTCCTTAATGTGATTCACTCTCATTTTCCATTTTCCTTTTTCTTTTCTACGCTTCCACTTGACAAAACATGAAATGAACTATAACATCAATGACACAATCTGCCAAAGCATCAATTCAAAGCAATGAAATCTATACTAAATATACTATTCCAACAAACATAGATACAATACACACATATCATAGATATACTTGTTCACTCACTCAGTTACAGATTTACTAGTTACCAAATTTTCCAATTCGTTTGTTAAAGAATTTATATGTGAAAACGATAAGCGTGGCACGTCTTCATTGCTTCTTATGCCATCTTGCATTCTTCCTTGTTCCTACATCCTTAACTTAGCCAAAGTATTTTACTTTTTGGGAAAAAGGGCAACAATTCAAGTAAAACGTTCACGTAGAACGTAGTATACACAAACTTATCTATGTATAGTGAACAAGGATATGAAGAAGTAACCAAGAGGAGAGAAGAATATTAAAATCTGTGTATTTAGGAAAAGTAAAAGATGCAAAGTTTTTTCTATTTTTTTACTTCTATTTTTTATTATTCAATGTTTGGCAAGAAAAGAGCGAAAATAAAATAAAACTAACTGCATATTAGACGGTCAATTGAATGCTGATTGCTATAAGGCTACCTAGTAGAACTGAATATTTAGGAGGAGATGAGCTGGGTAACTTCTCAAGACTTGCACACCTGTATATGACTGACTTTCTTGTAGCATGTAAATGAAAATTGAATAGGAAAAACTAGACAAGCGCAAGTAAAATACACTAGCTAAGTCATGTTGAGTTGTCGAATAGAATCTGGTAAACATAGTTAAATTTTTTCTCTATGTTGTTGCTGATGTTGTTGATGCTAATGTTAAAGTCTTTGGGACATGTTCAAGTGCAGTGACAGTGGCTTTTGTTAGGTTTTGGTGATGCTGCATGTTACTTATTTTCCATAGCATCATGCAACATTTGTTTCTTTTTTCAAAAGCAACATAAATAAATAATTAGTAAACTAAGTCAAAGAAAAAAAAGAAAAGAAAAAGAAAAGAAAAGTGAAAGAAAAATACACAAACGAAACAAAGTTCATTTTTTCTGTTGCATACTTTACAGTGTCATTTCATAGCAGACTGTCAACCCACCTCCATAAAAATGCAAACTCACATAGATACAAACACATAATGGTTACTTAAAGTGCAATTTAGTTTTTAGCCTCTTTTGTATCTTTGTATATGTATGTATGAGTGTGTATACATTGGTATGGGTGTGTTTTTGTCATTATCACAGATACTCACACTCACACACACACACACACACACACACACACATGGAACTAACACGTGTCATTATCCTGTTGCTGTCAACGTTTGTCGTCTTGTTCGCTGTCTGTCATTATTAATGTGTTTATATGTGTTTGTATGTGTGTGGATACTTCTTGATACTGACTTTGCCTTTGAGGTTTACCCTATCTACTATAGTTTTATTCAATGTTGTTTTTTCTTGAAAAAAGATACAAAGTGAAGCCAAAGAGCAGCGACCTTCATGCAAAAATAACAATTTCTTGTATTATTTCCTTTGGTTTCATTTTATCGACGTGTCTTGAATGCCAAACAGGCGACATAATCAACAATCAACAATGTCATTATTACCAACATCATTATCATCTTCACACTTTAGTCAGAGATTCTCTATAAATAACTTGAATATCTTTGTTTGCAAGTGTTTTATATTTATTTGTTGTGTGTGTGTGTGTGTGTATGTGTGTGTGTGTTGCGAAAGCCATCTTAAATAAACTTATTGTCATTATTATTGTCTGTCTACTTTATATCGTCTACCATTTGTACAGGTAACGGAAATCTTTAGATTAATGACTGACAGAAGAAATTTATCAATTACCCAAAAGCGACAAAAGTTGAATGGTCGAAAGATGTTCTTTTATTAAATATTAAGGATATGTGAGGGTTTGCATAAGGAAAAATTGGAAGTGGTAGTTGT
The DNA here is from genome assembly GCA_035041805.1 of Amiota mariae. Lineage (NCBI taxonomy): Eukaryota > Metazoa > Arthropoda > Insecta > Diptera > Drosophilidae > Amiota > Amiota mariae. The sequence goes on along the minus strand of JAWNKV010000370.1, from coordinate 16,685,264 downwards.
GAGAGGAAATGAAGACAAAAATTTTATTGGAATTGAATTAATTTTTAGAAATTTCCTTATGAAGATTGAGAAGTAACATATTGTTTGGGTAAGCAAGGATTTCAATGAGTCCAGGGCCAGATTATTTATGTATCTATGGGTGTTGCATTGCCTGTTGTAAAACCTCTGTAAGTCGCAACTAATATTGTAGAATAAATTTTCCCCATGGCTGAGTAGGTACTATGTGAGCCCTTCTCTAGATTAACCAAAGCTTTTCTAGCGGAAACTATGAGAAAATATTTAGTAGAATAATAAAATTTTAAGTTACTGGAATAACTGCCAAGGAAAGAGGCAAGTAAATCTATATTGTATAACAAAAACATATAGAAACTATCTTCTTTTAAACAGGGATGATCTTCAGTATCATCTATCAGGTATGAAAATAGATGGTGGGTGAGCCGATTTGTTGTGAAGACTTAAGATCACGGTGCCGAGCACATAATTGATAAACTTCAATCAACATCCGCAGATACCAAATTCAAGTCATACTTATTTTGATCATATACTTGACTCACTCCTTGTTTTGGAGTTGAGGCTTATCTTAAAAACTTTACTGCTCTATGGGTCGCAGGACCCGGATGTATAACGTAACTCCACTCCGAGTTAATACTGTTCCCAGTTTTTACCACACGTAGGACCATATAATGCCTCTTGCCAGACTACGTAATAGAAGGTATTATCAAACTGCCTGGTTTGGTGACACAGAATATTTGCATATACTTCGCCACCTGGAAATCCATTTTATAGAGGATATCCAGGATCACTAATAATAAGTGTAATATATAATCAACTTTCTTTGATAAGAGTTTTAAGAGGGTTTTTATAAAACTCACAAAATTCATAGAAGAAGAATGAACATAGATAGTGAAACAACCAGTGAGTCTTTGCTATGTTTTCATGCTGGATATGGAAGAACACACTTAAAAATGTTCTTAAACTTATCAAGAGCCTTAACAGAAATATTGGATAATAATAACAACTTTGATTTAAAGTAAACTTATTACAAAACAGTGATGCGACATACATAGACCACTAGCTTGTTGCGCTTTCCAAGCTGATCCAACTAAAGCGTTCAAAGTTATTAATATCTTATTAATATCTTACTCCAAATATAATTTTTTCCAAACATGATTCGTAATAAACATAGTCCTGTAAGGGTTCCTAGCAGAGACCTAATATGTATGAGCATGAAAACATTTCAGTGGTACGAAGTTAATCCGCACAAAAGTATTCAACATGCATTTTTTGTGTGAGATTTTTATTTACAATCAGTTATCTGATGACTACAAGAACATTTTTACAACTGCATAGAATTCGACTACTCATAGAGAGAGTACGATAAAGTTTAAAGTAAAAATCGCATTCATTGAAATACCAAACACACCAAAGCTCAACTTGCTCGCTTGCTTGCCTTACTTTACTTTCCTTTACCTTAACTTTGTCAGTCAAACCGTGTCTCAACGACAACTGGAACGATGACTACTACTACATGGAATACTATGTACGCATACTTTGTCAGATTCCCCATGACACCGACAACGACACCAGCACCGATATTCAACACAGACACCAGCACTAGGAAAGCAGGATACCGAAACAAATACAATGACTGCCGTTGTTGACGTTGCTGAGCTTCTGTTGCTGGTGCATGCAATGCATACCAAAGGATCACGGCAGCAAGGTAGCAAGTGTACTAGTAGTTGGAAGGATATAGAAAGATGGTAAGGAATGTGGCAAAAACGATGAAGAAGAGCAGAAAAACAAAAGGAGTGCGCAACGCCTACATAACTTAATGACGTCGTTTTATGTTTCACTTTAGCGGCAAAAGCAATAATTCACTTGTTCGCGCAGTACGTCGCCGTTTCGCTGAGAATCTGTGTGTATAAGAAGAAGGAGCAAATGTGAATGCAATTTTTTCCATGTAATTTTCACAAAAAACAACAACTAAGAATGAAAACGTAAGAAAAATAAAGGAAAAATCAGAACAAGGCAGGCGGACAGACTGAGACACACATTGGAGGTTGCATGGCGTCTTCATTTACAAGAAAGTGAAATTCCGCTTGCTTGCAATCTGATGCAACGAAAGTCTTCTTTCTCCTGTATGCTCTTGAATATACATAGAAATGTGTACGGCATGACATGTGGAAAGGTTCACATTGCATTTCACTGAAGCAAATATTTCAAAGCGTAGATTTTTTTTTGCGCTGTCATGTTTGATTTGGTTTCGTAGTAAGTAAGTTTGTCGTTTTTTTTTTTGCACAACAAACAACGGAAGTCGCATGAATTATGTCTTCATTCATTGTTCAAAAAATATTGAGAAACACAACCTGAGCAATGCAAAGGAATGTGTGAGCGATTGTTTAAGCAAAGCAAAGTAAAGCAAAGCAAAGCAACGTAAAGCAAAGCAAAGTAAGACAAATCAAAGACATTACTGCGTATACTTAATATGAAAGTCCCCTATTTGTATCGGAAATGCGTGCGTTTGCTTAATAGAGGAAGTCATTAACGATTTTTTGATTATGGACTTCTTGAGCTCTCTGAAGTCACTTTAAATTTTAAAGTTCATTACTTTTTGCAACACAATTGCAATTGTGCTTTAACACGCGACTGATAATACAAAAAAAAAAAAAAAAATGAAAATCAAAAGGTCACAAAATATAAATGGAAAAGAAATATTTATTTGAGTATTTTCAATATTTTGTTTGTTGCAATTCCCAAAAGCTTCACTTGTCTGACTTTATGTTGCAACCAGAAATTTTTATATGCAATCTGATTTTTAGTGGCTCAGTGGCGACGGTGTCATTCCATGATTGAGTTCAAGTTTGTTGAGAAAGGGAGAAACCCTTAATACTAGTTTACTTACAATGACTCATACTTGTTCACCTGGTCTAGAGTGCAAAATACGCTATAACATAGCAATGCAACAATTGTGTCTAGTGAAATACAATAGAATTTAAAAATAAAAACAAGAAGCAAGTTTGTGTTAACATTTCAAGAAAACAGAAGAAAGTAAATTGTGTATTATTTCCAAATTTTCATACTATTAGCAATTAAACATTCCCCAACATGAAAAAGATTATGAAACAAGACAAAAGCATAATCATCCTTAGTTGAAGTAACACCTGTTGTACACCCATAAGGTGACTAAATGGTTGTGGCTCACTTGCAACAGACTCACCAGTATCTTCTTAAAAGTAACCATTAGTTGCACCAATTGTTTGTTACTTTTTATATAAATTTCTTTCTGCCTCTAACAAGGCGTTGGCACCGAACTGTTCTTTCAGAAAAAGTTGACGTAAAAACTTCTCCTCAAAGAAAATCATTTTACGGAAGGATGGAATAAAGTTCGTAATTCAATTGACTTTCTTCTGTCGTTATGTACGCATCTTTAGCATCATCTGTTCCAGTCTTTGGCACTGTGGAATATGAAAGCAACACAATATTTCAATTAGCCTTGTCATTCATCGAATAAAACATTTTCTTCCGAAATTTGTCATCCAAGGAACCACGGTTATTCCAGAATCTTCGCTTCTAAAATTGCTTTGATGAGCAAAGTGCAAGGTCAATTTCAAAGTATATAATTATGTGGACTCTTTTCGAGGATTTAGGTGATGCTGAACAGAAATTCTGTTCATTACTCGTACATGCATAGAAGCTACAATATATTATTTTTTATTGCTTTCATTCTATTTATTGATTTAAAGATATCAAACATCAAAATGAAAATAATGCTTCTGCTCTTTCTGTTTTTAACAATTGAATTTTTCATTTGTTAAACTATTGATTGACTTTGTGTTGTTGCTGCCAATGTTGCATCCACGTCGCTTTTATCTTATTTTTTATTTTAATATTTTTTTCGAAATGAAATATGCAAATGATTTTAATATGCAAAAATATGCAATGCGAAAAATGTGCATAATAAAAAAGAAGAAAAGACACTGAGAGACGAATATAAACAAAATTTTTAATGTGCCATAAAAATTATTTTTATCATACCATTCAGTTAATAAGGACATATTAAGTTGATCCTTAAGTTTGCAACAGAGTGAAATAGATTCATATATTTGATGAATTGACAACCTATTCTAGCCATCTTCGTTCATAGTTTTGTCTGTATACTCTATGATTCGAAAATTTGAGAAAGTAGTGTCGAAGTCTTGAGAAGAAATTATCAATAAAATTTCAATGAATCTTCTTCACTTTCAGACCCTTTTGATGGAATATATAATTCAAATTGTAAAAGATATTTTTAATCGAAACATCTCAGAACGAGCTTTTAATTAAGTTAAACATCAAAAATCATTTTAAATATTTTCAATAAATAAATAAATAAATAAACGAATATAATATACTTTTTTCTATGCTTTCAACTTATTTATGAGTTTTAAATCAATCAATTCAATCTAATTAATTTATATTTTGTATACTATAAAACTGAATCATAATTATAATATAAATCAGAAGCAACTAGGGCCTTGAGCTACATTTGCATTCTCTTGTGTGAAACTTAAACAACTTTTGAAACTACTAACACCATATTGTGTCAAGTATTATTGAAAAGATTTTACTTTACAAGATATTACAATATTTATGAAAATTACATTTCATTTCATCAGTCGATCTTTTATGATCTGTAATTTTAGTATTAATAAAAAATACTTAAAAGTTTAAGATTAAGTTAGATTTGAATTTGTTTTCTTTCCTTACTAGTAGGTATCTCCTATTGGATGGAAAATGCCTAACAATGTATTGAAATAAGTAAAATTCTTAATAATATTAGTAAAAGGTATGTAAGCTTCAGTGAATTGAATTTAATGTTCCATCATGATTTAATTTTTATTTAATGTTTAAAGAATCAATAGAGTTTTGAAGTGAATTCATAGTTTTCCAGTTAATAATTTATTATTTTATTTCAATTATTATATATTTGATTGTTCAAAAAATATTTTTAGTGACTTTTGATGACATTTTTCATATTTTTTTGCGTTATTGGTTTCTTTGTAAAGTTTAATAGTTTTTCATAAAAAAATGGAAATATTTGCGGCGCATTAAAAGTTTTCAATTGCAATAAAAAATTGTGTTTTTCCTTTCCTTTTTTTTATATTTTCTTTGTAATAATTTCCATATTTTTGTATTTACAATCAATTATTGTACATAATGAACTAATTGAATAAATAAGTGAATAAATGACTGAAGTATATTGAAAATATTTATTATTGAATGACGATGTTTTGTATTTAAAAAGTGGAAAAAGTAGGACATTTACATTTGTTATAGAAAAATATTCAAGGATTTCGGTGTTTTCGCCTAAGGAAGAAAGTTGTGAAATAATATAATATTTATTGAGAAATTATTTTGTGTAGTATTAAATAAGAACTACCATTTACGAAATGTCAAAATAGTATATTTGAACCCTTTTCATCTGCAATAATAAATTTGTTTCGCCTAAATGCATGCTACACTTATTTAATGTACTAAATTCAATGCATTCATTCAACAATTTTTTTTCGGTCTGTCTACACTTGTTATGAGCCAGTCATCTATCAATAAATGATTATATTTATTTAAATGTTAACTAGGATTCACTTGAGACAGAACTCAAGTAGTCTGAGGCAGATACTTGAATTGAGTTTGGTTGAGACTGATAAAGAAATATCATATACTACTATTAGTATACCAACGCCAATGATATGACAGCACATAAATTTAAATAGAAATGCAGGCAGACAAATAGTCGTACATCAGAAAATAGTAAGGAAGAAATACAAATATTCATCGAGGGGTTGATTGCATTCCTCGTTTCTTTATGGATTTTTACGTTAGCATTTTAATGATGTGTCATGTTTTTGACATTCACCAACGCAAAATATACAAACAAACAAACACATATACACTTCTATACATACATTTATATGTAAGTATATACTGAAGAGAGATAGTGAACATGAAATAGGAATGGAGAATTTGTTTTGGAACCAGCTGAGAGAAATAGTATTTGGCTTGAACGGTTTTCCATGTCAAATTGTCAGTAACATGAAAACCCAAAACTGCAAACCAAAACCAAAATCAACCAAACGAAAATGACAAATGGAACAGAAAATATACTATAGTAGACCATCTAGGTAGAGAGACATACAGTGAGATGAGACATCGGTCATTGTTAGTTGACAATGAGTAGACAACTCTCCATCAATTTAATCAAAGCAAAACAGATGCAGATTTTTTTCATTTGTTTTTTATTCATGTGGCAATGAAGTTTTGAATGGAAATTGAATTGGCTATAGAAATCTCTGTATACTCGTATACTCTGTATAAAAATAAATGAATATTTAACAAAAACAAAAAAAAAAAAGCAAATCAAAATGGCACACTCAATTCAAAAATTACTCATCAACAGTGCGTATGAACGCTTCCGGTTTCCGGTTTATGTAGATTTTACGCTTTTAACTGCACTCAAACTTAAAAATAAAGATTCTTGAGTGAATATGTGAATGAGTGATATGTGTTGAGGGTAGAAAATCGAAACATATTCTATTTGCACATAAATTTAATTGAAAAACTTTTTGTCGTGCTGTGTGAGAGTGGCATTGCCAGTGCAGTGCGAGTGACAGTGGCAATGGAAACCCTAAACTACTTAGCACTACATAACATGGCAATACCACAAAGCAACTCTGCAAGCGACTCTTGGTTGATTGGTCTTCCCTCTGCTACTGTACCTTCACTTTTTGTAACTCTAACTTTGCACTGGAGAGTTTACTTTTCAAACAAATTAAAAGTTGGTGTCGTCGTCGTTGCAGTTATCATGTTTTCTTTTTTTTTTTTTTTTATATTTCAACCAAAATCTGTTCCCTTTGTGTCAGAATAATACGAGTATGTCAGACTTTCTCTTAGTATTTGTTTCTATTTGCTTAGTCTACAAATTTACTCTGTGCTCCACTACTTTTGTCTATTTTTGTGTCAAAGCAAAGCATAGCAAAATAAACTCAGACTTTTTACTTTCACTAACCTTTTTTGATGATGACCCATCGACTAAGTGGCCATTCAGTTCTTCCTCAAGAACTTAATTTTTCTGTTGTTTGTTAAATGAATTATTAGCTCAGTTTGTTGGCAATTTATTTCGTTTTCATTTGTTGTTTTCTTACCCTAAAAATATCTTTCTTTTGTCTTCAATTCAACTATCTTCATATGTTTGTTTGGGTAGTTTGTTTATTTTTACTCTTACTCAATTTAAGTTTTTGTGTCTTTAGGCTATGAACAATCAAGGAATTTTTGAGACCTTCAAACTGTATTTTTGATGAAATGAAATTTTGCATTATTTTTATATAAAATTGCATTGTTGCCGTCAGGTATTTAATACCTGAAGGGAATTTATCATTTGTTCTACTTATATTGGTAAATATTTATTTATTTGAGTTGAGGACTTTCAGTCATTTTCTTTTGTTGTAATGGAAATCAAAGTTATGAAACTAGGCTAGGCCTTGTCATTACTGACCTTTCAATTGCTAACACAGTGACATCATTAAGACCAGTGAAATCTGTTGTCTGTTTTCCATCAACATCGAAACACATATCGTTCAGTTTACCACAAAACCAAATGCCCACACATCACACACTGTTCTATCACTTCATTATAAGCGCAAAGATAGTAGTAGGTAACGATGAACGAGGCTGTGATTAAATCCACCAATAAACGTTTATTGAGGCTCATGAAACACGGACCGGTTTGGTTCAACTCAACTAGATTCGATTCGACACGATGGATGGATGGATGAAACGCATCAATTGGACCAAAAGTTTGCTTTCAATGCGCCCTTCTTCCTTGTCCCACTGTTCATAAAAAACTTGTGTAATTTATGCGCCTACCAAGTGGTTTATCGCAGAGCACACTTGACTCATTGTACGGTTTCAAACCGAACTGAATTCAGTTGCTGCCGATAATGCGAAGTGATTACGTTAATGGTGATTGCTTTATGCCTCACGACAACCTACATCGACATCGCCGTAGCTATCGACAGTTAAACAAAACGATGCGATGCGACAGAGCTGAGCTTATGTTTTACCTTTAAAACTTATCGCCTTCTACTAACTGTTGATGCCAACACAATCTGAGCCAATCACCCACCATATATACTAGTCCAATATATAGTATACATAGTACATTGAAGATGTCTAAAATGACTTTGTCTTGTCTTTTCTTAGTCTTGGGCTAACTTGGCAACTTTAGTTATTATTGCTATTGTTGTTCTTGTTCTTGTTGTTTGACTACTTAAACTACTTAGAAAGTCATGCCGAAGTCATTGACTGCGGTAGACAAAGAGTTTTTCTTTTCCTTGTGTTTTTTTTTTTGTTTTTTTTTTTTTACCTCCAGAAAATTTCTTGTGTGGAAATTTGCATAGAAATGCAATTTTGGGTCTAACAAGAAGTAGAAGTCAGATAGAGGAAACTTTGTTTGTTGGCAACTGCCGACGACGCCGTTGCGCACATAATTTTTGACTTAGAAAGTTCAACTCGTAAATTGCTTTTCTCGGAGGCGACGAAATCGATTTCTTAACTTGGTCTAGTCGGATCTACTACTACGACAATACAATGTAATGTAGTTTGGTTTGGTTTCGTTTGGTTTGTATAACTTCACTTTTTCTTTTGGACAAGCAAAACATTTAACAGTTTATCCCATAATAATAATTTTCATCATGACAATCACCATTACCACAAAATAAGCGGTAGCGGTTACCACACTGACTAACATGCCATGAATTTCATAACAAAAAATCCAAAAAATCTTTATCGTATGTAAGTGGCTAACGCAAGCGGTAATCCCGCGTTAATAGTTCTGTCGCGCGATATATATGTATGTATATATCTATATATCGATAAAGTAGAAGAAAAACTTGTTTAATAATAAATTGTATTGCTAAAGCCACAAAGCAAAAAGAAATGAAATGGAAAAAAGAGACAAAATCGGATTTGGTCACCAATTTGTTTTCATAGAAAGATATTTTCTATCTTTTATTTTTATTTTTCCTTCTTCTTCTTCATTTTACTCGTTACAGTATATAGTGAGCATATGTGTTTGTGAGTGTGTGAATACAAAAGCGAAATCTGTATTTATCTGGAAAGTTCAAAAGAATACTTACATATGTACGAGTATATACTTTTTGAAGGTCATTTTGGTTATATGTACTTAGTAAAAGATGAATAAAAATGGATTGAGATAATGATAATGATGAGTCAATAGAGCTTTTCAACAAATTCACTTTACAAAATGAGATCAAATGCATAAAAAAATGAAAATGAAGAACATTAAATTTGGTTGAACGAAGTTTCCAAACCTTTAATCGTAGTCCATGCAAACATTTGTTCGTAACATTTTAGATTGTTGTCTCAGTTTTTTGTTTTGATAGTGCATGCAAAGGAAACGCTGTGGATAATTGTGAAAAATTAAAAAAAGAAATTGTGTGAAAAATACATGATTAAGAACAATTCGCAGTGTATGCAAACATTTCTTGCTTCATTGAAATTTAAAAAATAAATTTAAAATATGGAATTTAATTAAAATTGTTTTGTGCAATGATTAGATGTTTAATGTTAGCCTGCAATAAAATAAGAAGAAGACAGTCGAAAATTACCTAAAAAAGGCGAGTGACCATCGTCAAATCGACGATGATTTGAATCACATTATACAACAACAACCCCTGAATGACGTAATTTTCCTTGTGTTTGTTGTCGATTGTGATTCGAATCAGGAGTGATTCGAATCATGGATTATTAGATTGTGCTTATAGCTGTTTGAATTTTCATACAAGTTGGTCTTTCTTCTTTTGAATGTGATATTTCCAAGACAGTTTACTATCCATATGCATGCTCAAGTACTTAGCCACATTACTTAGTGGAATTGCATTACCATTTATTTTTAGTTGGCTCTAATTTTTTGTCTTTTGGAACCAAAGGTTTTTATGCGAGTACATTAATATTGTATCGTTAGCATAGAAGGCCACCATTGACGAGTTGTCTTCTGGTGTTGGGATGGCAATTGATGTCCACAATGTGTACAATTTCCTTTCCTAAGATTTCATTATTTTTTTTTTTAAATTTTCAAGTCTTTTATCGTACTTCATTTTACTGCACACAAATGTTTGTTAATTATTCTACCCGTTCCTTTTTTTTTCATTAAAATCATGTGTATCTATGCTTGTAAACCCCGTAGCTGTCACATTGACAATATCTACGACTTTTCAATTCTCCTCCTTATGCTGATTATTTCCATGTTATGGGTTTTCCAACTCACGGTTCTATGTGTTACAAACATCACACCAAAGTAAAAACACTTATTCACACTATTGTGAAAGTTATAAAAAAAAAAAATAATAAAAGAAACAGGAAAATGTTTGAATTTCTTATCAACTCATTAAAGATCTCAAAATAACTCAACGCATTTAGAGATAAAAATCTCTTTTTTGCTTTTTCAATTGTTAAAAACTCTTTCCTTTAAGCAACCTTTTGCCCCTTTAACACAGTTCAGTGCACTCATACCAGGTCACATAGAAAACCCATGCTCTATGATGATATTTGTTTGTTAATGTGTTTGTATGTGTGTAGATGTGTATTTGGTTATTTATGTAGGTGTGTAGGTGGTTCTGGTAAGCCCATTGCATATTTTATACAAAAAATTAGGTACAAATTGTTTGTAATTTGTCGCTTAAACACACACATACACTCGCTGAAAACCACACTCGGATTTCTACATAAAAACATCAAGCACGCAGACACTTACATAACCACAGTGGCGTAGAGATGAATGATTTCAAATGATAAGTAAGACCTTATGGAAAACTTGAACCTTTTTCGTTATCTGAAAGGCCACACATAATCCTCAAGGTTCCATTGCAGGATGAAGAAGTTTAATGTTTGAACTGATATATTAATACAAGAGTTGAGGATTTAGAGGTAACTGGAAATCTTATATCTTTGAAACCCTTTGCGAAAAACCTATGTTGACTACGCTTCTGCGAGCACCTACATATTTTAACTGTTAGACGACTAATTGTTACATTCCCGTCGGCAATTTGTGGTTATGTGGCTGCAATGGCACGTTTTATTCAACACACACCCGCACACACATTTATTTACACACATCACACACATGGAGGATCTCATTTTTCATATCAACCATATTTAACAACCATAGCCGGGACCTCGTCACTTGCACGCCTGTTTGTCCTGTTGACATGATGCTGGGTATCATCCTTGTTTTCTATGATAAACTAATTCGTCGTTTTTTTGTTGTTGTTGGTGTTGCTGTTGTTGTTGTGCCACGCTTTTTTAATTACCCCAATATGAAATTCAGTGCATTTAGTACTTGGATTGCAGCACATCCATCCCCATTATTTTCTTGATTTCTGTTTTCCCCTATAGAAAATCATGTTACGCTTCCTTCAATGTTAAATTGTGCAAGTTGTTTAGCAGCAGCAGCACAAGCAGCAGCAGTTCCTTTCCAGTTTCCTTGTCTAAGAAGTAAGAAGTGGACTTAAATGGTTTCTTATTTGCATACTTAAAGTGCTATAGAAACCCTGTTGATATGCCTTTTTCTGTTTCTGCTCATGAACCTGGAGCTGGTGGCATTTAATGTCTTTGCTGGTTTCTATGGCTAATCGAGTTCTAATTACTTAAGCTTCAAGTCAAAGGGAGGAAAATACTAAATGGGGAAGAATTAAGAAAAGAAAATGAAAGCCTTTTGAATTTTTTTTTGTAAAAGAAATAATTTGATTTTAAAAGTTGCAAACATGGAATAAATACTTCAATTTTTATAGAGCAACATAAGATTCATTGTAGTTTTATTCGTTTAGAATTTGGCATTCAATTTTTGATCATTGCATATTATGAAAACTTCAATCTAATTTATTACTTAAGTGCATATTAATCCACAATCTTTGAAATAAATCTACAAATGACCATTATCAGAGAGGAGAAAGACAAACCTCACCTGCTGGATAAATATTCATGAAACATTTTTAGCTGAATTACCCGATTGAGTTTCTATTAAAATTGTTTGAATGTAGATGATAGATGGAATCTGGTAAATATGGCTCAATGTTTGTATAAAAATGTTGGTTAAGTTCAATAAGCAAGAGTACGAATAAAAAAAGTATATTTACGGAATGGTTGAATATGTCAGTAGGTTATAAGTACTTATTATTTATGTACAGTAAATCATCTTCTGTATGCAGAATAAGTTGCAATACAATTGGACCCTCAGCAGCTTTTGTCTTTCATTAGTGGATTTAGTGATAATTTAGTCTGATGATATGAAAAGAGATCTTTTTCAGGCATATTTGTTATATTTTTGGCAGTCACTTCTCCTGTCCTTTGTCTCAATTGAATGTATAAAAACGCCAACATCATCACATCACCAGGAGTCTATCCTTTTCATGAAGTCACGAGAGTTAATGATGTGATTGATTGATTGATTGATTTGTTGCAAGTTGATTCTTTTTAAATTGTTGATTGATCAAAATCAATTCAGACATCAATTAATATAATAAAATATTTTTAATTGAAACTCTTGATGAACAATGACTCAAAAAAACCAATAATCTGATATTATATGTGTTAACTTGTATTTTTATTTATACTTTTGTATGTATTTGCTATTGTGATTCTTCTTTTGACTACTTTGTAGACTAATAGCAAACCAAACAGATTATTTGGGATTATTTTCGAAACCAAGCCAACAATTCCATTCAAGGCGACAGTTGTGTCAACTTTCATTAACAGTAAAATAAAGAGGAGAGCAGAGCAGAGAAAGCAACAGCTAGAGGCGAACGAAGCTGTTGGCACCAGATCCTGAACCAGGAATAAGACTGGCATAGACACCAAACAAACAGACTTTGGCGTACATTGGTTGGAGTTCAAACTTCAATACTAGTTGGCATAAATGTTCTATGAAGGTAGGTGGTTTTGCACAAAAAGGTCTTCGTCGTCGTCATCATCACCATCATCGTCACTAAGCAGTTTAAATCCTGTACCTTACTTGTATTCTTACTCTTTTTCTTTTTCTTTTCTATCGAACTATTTCCTCGTTTTGCACGCAAAATATGTACATTCGTTCACCCATCCCCAGGTGCTTTGTCGTCTCCCTTGTTTGCCATTCAATGTAATTGACACTTATTGGACAGAAGCAATGTTGTCGACTTTAATTGAAGGCGATAGCTTTTGAGTTGCAGTATATGGGTTAAAGGTAAAATAGAGGAGAACTGATAAAGAAAACACATCTAAAAAATCTTCGTAACTTTAAAGTGAATTTTCCATCTTATTTAATCAGAGTCTTAGAAGATCTTCTTAAACCTCGAAATTTTCACTTGGTGGTTCTAAAGTATTTTCGTATTCTCTAATTGATTTTAATGTTCATGAATGATGTTGGCATAACCGCTATTTAACCCTTTATTAGTCAAATGCCGTGTCTATCACAGCTTGACTTCTAACCTTGAACTTTCTCTCATGGCATCGAAGACATAGCAACCGTTGACACATTTGCCACAAACTCACACACTCTTCTTCACTGAAGTTTCCCTCGCCTAATGTTTATACTACTTTTCAGTTTGCTCCCTATTGTTATACACAGAGTTTCATTGTTTGCTACTGCTGTTGTTGTGTCCTTTTTCCTTTTCTTCCATTTCTTCTTTCAATTTTTTTTTTTTTGCTGTTGTTTCAATTTAAATTAAGTGCAACAAATTTTTACTTCAATGGGGAAATGGTAAATGCAAAGTTTTCTATATTTTTACTGTTATGTTGTTTGTTTGTTTGTTTTTTTTGTTGTTTTTACCAGGAAAGTTCTTTTATTGTTCCCTTAGCATTGTCGCCATTTTGCTTCGTTTCGTTTCGTTCATTTCTTTTCCTTTTTTCTTTTTTCGTGGATTCACTTTTCATTTTATGCATTGCCTACAATCCTGTGAATTGCATTCAAGGATTCTAAAGTAGTGTTTTATATTTTGATTGTTTTGTTTGTTGTTCCAAATTAATTTTTTACAAGAGTTTTCCCAAATTATCAAACAAGTATAGTTTTGTTTTATCAAAGAAAGACATAATAATAAAAAAAAAAGTTAATTGAGAAATTGTGTTTAATTGGAACTAGGACACTCGATAATTGATGATATAGAGGTAAAAACTTCTATTTCAAAAAAGAAGTAACAGTTGTAAAAATGTTGATACAATGAAAAGTTTTAAAGCTTTTTTGTGTTTGAAGTTTAGCATCCACAAATACTTTTAAAGCCTATTGTGTTCAAAGAACTACTAAGTAAAGCTTTACGAGCTTCTTTGAAGCTTTTTAAGGATTATGTGTTGACTTAAGAGCTTTCATAACTCAATGGTGCCATCTAAAAAAAGGTTCTTCTTTATAGTTATGTTTAAATTTCAAACACTTCTTTCAACTGTGGTTTAGATACAAAATATTGAAACTTTTTGCTACCCTACAGAAAACAAGAACTGCATATGGATTCAATGATAAACTGAAAGCTTTTTAAACTATGAAACTTATTGAAATCATGAACTTATAAAGTATTTTCCTGAGTTTGATAGATCAGCACTTTTGGTTTAAGAGGGCATTCAAGTATTAAGCGAGTAAGTTTTCAATGATTTTAGACCCCTAACTCTCTGTATAAGCGAAAATAGGAAATTCGGAATATAGGAATGTAGGAAAAATAAGACACAAGAAAAACGTCGGCAGAGCCGATTGCTGTTTTTGGTTGAAAAGGCACGGCTACCACGTAAGCCTCGTGCTTCCCTTCTCAACATATGTTCATTGAGATAGAGAGATTTCTTCTGCAGAACCGACACTTGTATTTTTGGTATTTGTAGTGGAGAGTAGCATCAATTTTCGGAACATTGATTTTTACAATAATAAGAAATATGGAAAGAAATTCGATAAGAAAATAAGAAAAACTTTAATATTATTTTAAATTAAAAAGAATGTTTTGAAAACATTTTCATTATTTTGTAAGTTTCTTATTTTACGTAAGTTTTAGAATATCTTACCGCTTCATGAGCCAGAAAGAGTAAAAACGCCACCTAATTTACTTTAGATTTGAAACTAAGTTATATTAGTTGATCAAAATTTCTTATTGACCGATCTTCTGGTGAATTTCTAGTCGCCTGCTTAAGTGACAAGATTAATTCAATACTATACTAGATACCCCGGCATAAGATTTTCAGTCTCTCCTTCACAAAAAATGTATGGATACTGATTGGCTGACCTCATGAGTTATTTGTCAAAGGCGAGTTGATTGATTTTAAAATATTTCTCTAAGCTTTATAAGCATCTAACTTACACATCTCACTCTTTCAGGTTTTTATAGATTCTTCGGCTGTTCCTTCGGGGTTTTTCGATTTTTTTCATTTTCCTAACCCTTCCTCTTGAATCACTCGGTCCATTGGTGAAATTCGTATGGAAATCCGTTCGGTAGTTTTTGAGTACATCGCGTTCATACGGACACACGAGTCGAGTGACTTTGTTTTATAATATGTATAGATAGATAGATAAATATTTGGATCTATGTACTCGTATGTCTCTATGTTCGTATGCATGCATGTCTATTCTCTATGGACTCCGAAACCGCTAAACCGATTATGTAAAATTTTTCAGAAAAGCTCTTCTTGAACTATAACTATTTCTGATCTCCAAAATAAATATCAACATGTATCCCAATGATAAATAAATCACTTCTTGTACCTTAAAAAATATTGTTGGGTAAACGAATTTCCAGGTGTTTTAAATCATTAGCGTCCCACTTTAGGTAGACAATATTGCTATTATTTTATATATTTTTTAATTAAATAAAGAATTTGGCTTAGTATGGTGGCAGTTCCCAAATGGAGATTCGCTTAGACCAACAAAATACCAATTCTGATTTACTTTACTTTAATTTCTTGGAGTACTTTATGGACAGATATCAGCACTAATTAAATAAATTGTCCCTTCACTAAAATTAATTATTAAATAATTTTGGAAACTAAAGAAAAAGGCTTGACAATACAACAATCACAGACTTTATTTATTTCAAGTACCTAAATATTATTGCAAACTAGTAAATTAAATATCCAATTTTTTTTTAGTATGTTTTTACTATTTACTTTACTAAATCATTTAAAATCTAAAAATCATTTAAATGAAGTTCACATAACGAGTGCACTTCACGTATACTCACTCGACTACACTATATAGAAATCTCTCTCTAGAACATTAATTGAAACTAACAGGAAACAGCATATAACTATAAATATATTAACACACATGCACACACATGTGAACCTAACTAACCTCATTTTACTTTTTTACACTTATTTATTTTATTTATTTGCATACAAAACAAAAAAAAAAAACAATCAAACAGAAAAAATTGTATTTTTAATAACTTACGAGGGAAATACAAACAATACTTGACAGTATTACAAACAAAAAAAAAAAAAAAAAGAAACAAAAAAAAGAAAAAGAAATATATAAAATAATAATAAAATATAAAAAAAGACTTACTTTGGCTATGCCGAAGTTGTAATACTCTTCACGGAACTTTTATATTTGCTTATTGTGTTATAAAAAAAAAAAAAAAATAATAAATAGAAACAAAAAAAAAAAATTACTTGTAAAACAAAAAGTGGGTATCGAAACTACTATATTCTCTCTGTTACAGTTTGAGTATCAACAAAGAACACAGTTTAAGTGGCACTTTATTGTACAATTACGCTTTATAAGTTTGTCATTTAATGTGGGTTTGTATGGAAGGTACCCCTCCTGGTAACCCTAGGATCATAAAATTTACATGGTTGATGGATATTTCCAAATTTCAGTTCAATAAGTCAAAAAACAAAAAACTTTTTCTAATAAGAACATTAATTTAAAAGGGGTTTGTATAGGAGGTACCCCCCAAGTGGTCCGATTCGGCTGATTCCCGAACTTGATCAGCGTTTGGTAAAAAGAAACCTATGTACAATTTCAGCTCTCTAGCTCAAAAACTGAGGGACTAGTGCTGCGAACAGACGGACAGACGGACATGGCTAAATCAACTTGTCTCATCGAGCTGATCACAAATATATGTATATACTTTATGTGGTCTCCGATGTCTCCTTCTGTGTGTTACAAACTTCATGACAAACTTATAATACCATTCACTCCCGTGAAGATTGTAAAAATAACGACAGTAAAAACATGAAACAACAACTCAAAGCTTAGCGGTAACGGAAGTGGCGGCGACAACGGCAGCACACACGCACACACACAAACATGAATACTTGTGACACAGACAGAATGCTCTCCTGTATCTAAGTGCATGTTTATGTGTCTGTTTGTGATTTGCAAAAGTAAAGTAAAAAAAATAATACAAAAAAAAAAAAAAAAGAAATTAAAATAAAATAGTAAAAAAAAAATTAGAGGCGACTAACTCGTTTGCTCATCGCGCGCTGTGAGTTAATCTGCTTCAATTAAGTTCATTTATTTGAATTTAATTGCTTTCCGTATGCTTCAAGGCACAGGATTCTTGGTCTTTACACTACTTGGCTTGCTTTTGTGTCTGTCTTCACAGTCTGTTTGTCTATTTATCTGTCTCTATGACTATCTGTCTGTTTGTCTGTCTGTCTGTTTCTCAGTTTGTTTGCACACCTCAATGGTATATCACCTCCTATACTTGTGCAATCTTTGCGCCCCCCTCGTTCTATGACTGCTGTCTCTTGTTTGTTATTGTTGTTGGGCACGTATTTAATTCCGTTTGTGTGCGCATGAAGCGGAAGTTGCGCGTCGTCACCATGTTTTACACACGGGTGCTGCTGTGCCTCACTAGTTCCCCATTGATATGTTTGTCCCAGTGTAACTGTATCTGTATATATGTGTTCATCTTTATGCCTGCATTTGTATATGTATGAGTGGATATTAGCACTAATGCGCTGTCAGGGTATTTTTCTTTGAGAATGTGCGTGTTTGTCAGCATCGCCTTGCTTTAGGCAACAATGCAAAGTGTTTCACTATCGCTTTCATGCACGACTTAGCTATAGCATCATACACTCACAATACTATAATGCATAAATATACCCACGGCATGAGCTATCATTCTTCATGTGAATTATACAGTTTCATACAAAATACTACTACTATACTTTACTTTACTATACTGAGCTAGATTCTTGTTAAGCTTCGCCTGACTTAATACAGAACTCGCACTATTTCTCTTATTCATGATTCACTTTGGTCTGTCTGCCAATCTGTCCAACTGTGGAACTGGTTCATTGTTTGTCTGTTCAGTATGCATTTCTGTTTTCTGTTTGCTCCTTTGTAGTTGGTTTTGGCTTTTTGTCACAGTCACAGTCACAGCTTTCATGCAAACAATTGCATGCATTAGCTGATTGTTAGTAAAAGGATGATGACGACAATGCTCACAAAGATGAAATGCAACATCCCAGAGTTTAATATTTTATATAAATACAAATATCTTATAATAAATTGATGATGATGGTCACATGATTTATTATACTTCAAGAAAAGATTATCATCAATTTTAATTATGGTCAAATAATTTTAAAGATTCTCTTGAATTTATTATTCATTTAATTAAGAAAATGTCATCATGTCATGGTTATTAACCATGATTGACTCATCTCATCTTAAGTAAAAGGAAATTTACTTTTTTTCTATCATAAGTATTTTCCTACTATGAATTATATACTAAAGGAATACATAATTTGATGTTTAATTAAAAATTTATTTGGGTCAACGTAAACGTTTAATTATAGGACGACGCAACTTCAAAAACTTCATTTTGTCGTTGGCTTTAATGAAGCATTTATGTGGCTGTGCGTCTATGTTTAGGTTTTCTCAATACATATAGTAAATGCTTATGCCTGTGTGTGTATCTATGTGTGTGTGTGTGTGTGTGTATATATGTATGATGTTTCTATATATAAATATTTTATGTAAAGGCACATTTCCACCCCATTTTTCACTTCAGATGGCATGGAATGGCATGAGCTGGTACGGCTTTGATGTGCCATTTGATAGCACCGATACTGCAACTCTGTACATTGTGTTGAAACCTTAAAAATGTATTGGTAAAGAAGGCATATAGAGGAGCTACTACCCCTAAAAAGCACACTTACACTTACACACACACACACACACACACACACACACACACGCACAGAACTACACATCGGAAAAGGAAAAAGAACAGAGGAAATGAAGAAAGAAGAAAAGCTAAACTAAACATACTAAGCGTCACACAATTTTCTTGGGATATTTCAGCCAAAAGCAAGAAAGAAGAAAAAAAAAAAATAAATAAGCAAATGAACGCCTTTAAGTAGACTCCATAAAATTGTGCTTTAAGGCTTTTGGTATCGGTTTTCATTAAGTTGCAAATTACGTTGCTTTAAGGGTAGATGGCTCTTCTTTGAATATGATCAAATCCATTGTCTGTTTATGTCGTAACGTACTATAATCTTAACCGTAAGCAGTTTCCATGCATTTCGTCGTTTCAAATATTGTTGTTATTTTTAATCCCACACACACACACACACACACGGTGGCATAAATATGTAGTTACATGAATATTAGTGACATATCTTTCCATGCCATAAAAGAAAGAATGATTTTTTTTTTTGTTTGAAACATAGTTACATAGATATGAATGTACATTCCGTCGTCATTCATTCATTTAGTCAGTCATGCATTTATTTATACCATCAAAAATTTATTTAATTTGTTATTTCTATGCTGCTAAGGACTCTGTCACACACATAATCCTTGATACGCTCTCTTTGGCTTTGGCTTTGGTTGTTTTGGCTTTGCTTTGGAGCTCATCAGTATTTGTGTGTGGTATGTTGCAATGTTGTACTATATGTAAATCTTAATGCCTGCTTCACGCACACTAAAATACTCAAAAATATATAGACAGAAAAACAAAAAAATGGAAAAAGGAAAAACATAAACAAGAACATTGCAACTGCAACAACACCAACAACACCAACAACAACAACAACACCAACAACTTATAAAAGAATTTTTACTATGTTGCACGCAAGTCAAATAAAATTTTCGCAAACGACAACGGCAACGCCATGAATGAAGGACGAAACGATAGCTTGGTTTGGTTTGGTTTGGTTTTGTTTGGCTTGACTTGACTTGGCATATGAAGACAAGTTTAAAATGCAAAGGAGACTAGAGTTGGTGTACTGGTAGTGTGGGGGAAGGATAATGCATAAAGACATAGGCAAGGCAAAATATACTAAATGCGCATAAAAAGACTTTAAAATTGTTCATGTTGCACGGAAATTGTTGCATGTGACATTTTTGCTTTTCGTTTTCGTTTTCGTTTTTTTGTCATATTTGTTTTTTCATGTTGCATGTGGCAACAACTAAAGACTTGAGCTTGATTCTCTATGTGTATAAATCTATTTTGCCTTTATGTGTGTGAGTTGTGTGTGTGTGTGTGTGTGTGTGTGTTTGTGTATGTTATTCTGTGGTTACCGTTGCAGTTGACATACTAACATACACACTTACTTAAATACATATAAATATGTATGTATATACATGTATATATGTTGATATAATCACACGCACACTTGCTCACGTTTGACATTAAATTTTACAGATTTTATTGTAAAACGCCTCGCACAGAATGTGGCTTTGAAATATTTCCACATGGGATGTGAGTAGTTTTTTTCTGTTTGCTTGTTTGTTTTTACAACACTTTATATTAAATAACTAAAAACAAACAAACATAAAGAAACTGAGAAAAAAAGAATAACAAAATAATGTATACAATAAAAAACAATTGCAATAAAAAATAAAAAAAATATTGATTCTGTTTATTTTAGCGTAAAATTTTCAAACATAAAAAACAGAACACACAGTCGCGCCTCTGTGTGTCGCTTTGCTTTGCTCCACTATTCCCTACTTCCTTTCACCCCACGTAGTAATCTGCCATGCCAAGAGCTGCCATATAAAATCTCTGCAGGACATATACATTTTTTATCTCGTTTCCCACTCAATTGATTGAGCTGAGCTGAGCTGAGCTGAGCTGAGCTGAGCGAGCATTGCATAGAGATTCTTTGTTTATTGTTTTGTTGCAGTTGATTCTATTTTTTTCCGAGATTTTTTGAAAAATATTTTTTAATTAAAGCTGAACGGATTTAAAAAGTCAGTTGCAAGTTGTTTGGTTTTTAAATAAAAATGACAATAACAAAAAAAAAAAAAAAAAAATAATTGAAAAATCAACAAAAGGATTCCAAAAAGAAACAATCAAATGGAAAATGTCCCCTGTCCCCTGTTCCCTGTGCCCATTGTGCTTTCGCTCTTATATCTATTATTTTTTCAAACCAACTAACAAAAGCATTTAAAATTGACTGACATTGGGGATTTTGTAGTATGTTGTAGGTAATCAAATTATGATAGTGAAAAAAACATTTAAAATGTACATTGATTTAGTGAATTTAATAGACCAGATTATTGGGTTCAGATGTGCTACTGCTGATGCTGCTGCTGGTGGAGGTAGTGTCAGTGTGAAATGAGAAAAACCAAATTCATTGAATTATTTTAAGTATTTTTTAATTGATTGTTATTTTGCAGCTTCAGAAGCATTGGAATTTCAATTAAATCAAAATGTACATAGTTCATATATGTAAGAGAAATATTTTAAAGCGATTAGTCTGTGGCACGACGGAAAAAAATGATTTAATCGTTTATAGAAATACAATTGGTTGCAGAGAAATACTGCAATAAATTAGTAAATATTGAAGTTAAGTATGAAACTATTAATACATAGCAAAATGACAAATTTAATAAGTTTACTATATAAACTTTTTGATAATCCATAATCAACTGAGTAACACGAAGAATTGAAGAATTTATTTATTTATTAAAATTAAATTTAAATTTATTAAATAAATAAAGTAATCTAAATACTATGAACTCATGAAGCTAAAACATAGAAAAATTATCCTAAATAAAAGATGTTTTATTATTATAGCAAAAGTAAATCATATTCACAAACACTTTCGCACTTCCGGTTTGAATAAAAGCTAAATGTATTTACTAAAGGATTTCCGTTAAGTTCTCAACGTTGCCGTTAGGCCTTAGTAAAGTTTAGTACAGTTAAGTATTTGCACATAGAACACTATTATAACACTGGATTTTATAATAGTTTAGCAATGTTTTAGAAAACTTTATTATATCCATCATTTGTTATATAAAACTTTTATAGTAAGGACTAAGTTAACTTTTTGAAATATAATTTTATATTATAATATTCTATAATTTTTAAAGGGGTTTTGAATATTTGTATAACAGTCGAAATATATGAGATTAATGGTTAATTTTACAATAAAAAAGAACTTGGAGTCATAATGGGTTTTTTTCTCCTACAAAAATTAACAATATATTTTTTTTTTGTACTTCTCCAACTAAAAATCAAAAAATGAATTTTTCTAAGCAAATATTTGAAGATATATTTTTATATTGATATAGTTCTATATTTCATTTTGAAACTTCGAGTATATAACATGAAATTTAAATAAAATCATTGTATGTTTTAATTGATTTCTCAAATAATTTTCATTTTATTAACTTCTGTCCCTCATTTAGTTAAGTTAATTATTCATAAAATATGCTAATAATCACAGTAATCTTCTAAACTCAAAAACACAAAGTCACCTCCTTTTTAATTCCAAAATCATTGGAATTATAGAATTTAATTTGAATAACCAAAAAAATAATAAAACCAGTAAAAAAAAGGTTAACTGTGGCTATGCCGAAGTTGTTATACTCTTCACGCACCTTTTATATGTTCTTATTATTGTTGTAAGTTCATTTTTTGTATGGGGGAACCCCTCCTTAGTTTACATAGTTGGTGGATATGGTGGACATACTTATAATGTCCAAATTTCAGTTCCACAGTACAAAAAACAAAACAGTTCTTCTAATAAGAACATGAATTTGGATCTTGGTTTGTATGGGAGGTACCTCTCTTTGTAGTCCGAGGGTCTTGAAATTTATATGGTTGGTGGACATGGATCAGGCACTTTTAGTATCCAAGTATATTTCGACAAATGTATTGCGTATGGTGAAAAGAAGCTCAAAAACTGAGGAACTAGTTTGCATACATATAGACGGACATGGTTAATTAACTCATCTCGTTGCGCTGATCAAGAATATACTTATATATTTATACTTTATGGGATCTCCATTGACTCTTTCTGTGTGTTACAAATTTCATGACAAATTTATAATACTATTCACTGCTTGTATAGTACAAAATTAGAAAAAAAAAACCGAAAGGTATCACAGAGTATTAGAGAACCAAAGCTTGGACAAACTAACTTAACCGGGCAGCCATCTAACTAGCCTAAATTATGCTGATTCATTACAAGGATTATCCGTGCAACCAATCTACATGCCAACCAACCGCAAAGAGAAGAAAAAAAGAAAGAATAAAGCAACGCAAAAAGAAGCAAACGAGAGGCAACGAGATGCATGAAAAGATAACTTTCTCATAAGAAATTTGAACCTACTCAACACTTCATTTTGCACTTAAGTCGCTTAAGGCATTCGAGGCGAAGTTAGATTCTAAGCATATTCCCCAAAGAACAAAATATTAGGAGAGGACCGACCGTATTGTACTGTACTGTACCGTACCGTACCATACCGGACCGGATAAAATACCAAAAGTGAAGATAATAAGTTAAAACGCGTTGCGTTAGAAAATGAGAGTCATACTCTTAGTAAGTGTAAGTTAGAGTAGAAAAAGGAGTGAGGAATGAGATGAAGCGAAGAAATGTGACCGATAAAAAATTGAATTAATTTTAATTATTTCCGCTAAAGTATATTTCCACATTCAGTGTCCGTTTCTATTAAAATCAAATTTAAGCTTATTAAGAAAAAAAAAAAAAAAAAAAATAGAAAAACAGAAAATAGGCATAAAAAGACCTATAGAGCCCAAAAATGTTAAAAGCACAAAATGAAAAAAGGAAAATGTTTTCAAAAAAGGAAAAACAAAATTTGTTTTTCTTCTCGTTCGTAGCCCGACAACTTTTTTTCCTTCTATTTTTGGTTTAAAAACAAGCTTACAACGAATGGGCAACAGAATAAAGAGGAGAAGGGGAGGGACATAGTAGAAATTAGTTGAAAAATGGCGGAAAGTGGCTAGATTGAAAATTGGATAGAATGGAAAAAAGAATAGTAAGAGGAGTATGACTCGAAAACAATGCTTATTCACGCTGAGCATGACAATACTTGTTTTCTGCACAGCTTTGAAAGATAATTACTTACGCGCGATGCCTACGAGATTCACAGATTCATTTTTTTTTCTCCCACAGTTGTTATTGTGTTAACATCTGAAATATGAAAACAAAATTCGCATTTTAAACAATAATGAATAAATTTATGAATGAAGTAATGGTGAAGAAATATACATTGGATACTAAATAAGTGGGTTTACATACATACATATGAATCTATTAGATTGTATAGTTTGGGAAGATAATTGTTACACATCTCTTGGTAGTCAGTCACTTGAATAAGGCTGTTGCCCAACTCTTAGGTATCTAGTCTAGGTGCCAGATAGTTTTCAACTCCTTCTAGAGTTATTACCTGAGCTCTAATGTATAGAAGACTAAGCCTAATAAATTCCTTAATAAGATATTAAAATAGTCTAGGCCAGTTTTCCCTGGCGTTTTATCCATCTTTGATTGTCAGTCAGTGTAATCCCCATAAGCAACTTACACATTGTTAAGAATATACAAACACAAAATAAAATTCGTACCTAGTTGTATGTTTCCAGCTTCCACCTGGTAAGCGTGGACCAAATTTTGTAAGCTGATCAACCCAAAAGTATGCAACTAATTTTGTAGTCAGATGACAGTCTTCTTGTCATCACTTATTGGGCAAACTGTTAACACATTATGCTGTTAAGACTTATAGTATATACATACAAACTCGTATATTCATAAGTAGTAGTAGTAGCAGTAGTTCTTTTTGCTTTTTTGGTACTTCGTTCAATTGGGTATTTTGCAAGTATTCTTAGGCATGGCATACAAAAAAGTGGACAGTTCTGACTACTTGTAACATCAAGAATAAAATAATAAAAAAAAAATAAAAAATAAAAATATAAGTGACAAGCGTCAAGAGTGGCATCGTGTTAAGGAATGATGCAAAACGTTCTGGAAATTGGAGAGCGCAGAGCGGAGAGTGGAGGCATCGTCATCATCAACATTGTCGTACTACAAAACACTTGTGTATGAATAATTTTACACAATTTCGCTTTTATACGACACTTAGTGCTGCTAACTCTTGCTTTTCATCTTTCGCTCACCACTCACTCAATCACTTACTCTACTCATTGCTTTGCTCTCTTGTGAAAGAACACTTTAGTAGAAGTGAGTCAGTCAGTCAGTGAATGAATGAGAGACAAGGAAATGGTAAACGCACGACGTGATGCTACCTTACTACCACTACCCACTCCATTCCTTCTACACTACCATATACTCCTGACTCACTCTTAACATTCATTCAAAAACTCACTTCACTTTACTCATTTTTTATTGTTCAATTCTGTTGCGGCGCTCTAGCGTAAATAGCGTAAAATTCAATTAAAAAGCTTCAGCCACTAGAAAAATATCGTCGCCATGGCTATGGCTATAGATGTTGCTATAACTATGACTATGGAAAACTATTCTACGACGACTAACAATATCAACAGCAACAACAACAACAACAACAAAGAGTGTTGCTCTTGAATGCTGATTCTCTATATGAAGTGTGGCCATGTCCAAGTTCTTTAGATTTGCCTTTTTTTCTGTTGTTTTTTTTTTTTTTTGGGTTTTTGTTTTATTTTTTATGTTTTTAGTCGACATTTGTCTTTGGATCATAGAACCAACCATTGGAAATTGTTTTGGGGGTGTTGTGTTAGGTAGTCAGTTGTGCGAGCAATCACGTGACAGGTTTGTCAGGCTTTTCAAAAACAAACCAACCTGTCACTTCGTTTCTTTTACCAATTGTTGTTGTTGTTGTTGCTGCTGTTGCTGCTACTACTGTTGTTTCCTCTCATATGTCCGTCCCTCTTTGTTCTATAAACTATGATTTGTCTTTCATTGTTTTTTTTTTGTTGCCATTTTTTCAAAAATATCCTCAAACAATTTTTTCTCATTTTGTATTATCAGTGTGTGTGTGTGTGTGTGTGTGTGTGTGTGTGTGTGTGTGTGTGCCGCCATTCACCAAAGCGTTCAAAACTCTATGTAAGGCGAGCGTCCTTTTCTTTTCTTAGCTGCATGTTTGGTTTGGTTTGGTTTGGTTCAGTTCAGTTCTGTTTGGTTTGGTCTGGTTTGGTTTGGGTCTGTTTTGTCTCCATTGACGCGTCCCTAGTGACAACGTTGAAGTTTTCTTTTCTTTTCTACATTATTTTCTTTTTTTCTTTTCTGGTTTTTTGTCCTTTTTGTGACAGGCATCCTTTGCGCTTTTCTTAGTTTGTAATTGACAGATTTTCCATAGCACAGAATAGACATCAACAGCAGACAAATGTCGTTGTTGTCGTCGTCGTCGTAGTAGTAGAAATTCTCGTTCTATATAATCGTTGAGTACAATGAGTAGAACTTGACCAGGCAGGCATTCAATCTACTGTTGCCTCTAGGATTGCTCATACTGCTACTGCTACTGCTTCTGTTGTTTGCTGTAACTACTCAATTTTATTCAATCCAATCTCATCCAATCTGGACACATATACACTTATATAGTAAGGCCTAAGTCGTGTCTAAGTATCGCTTGAAGTGTATGAACATCTTTATGTGTTTATATGAAGAATGTAGGGCAAATTATTAGAACAGGGGCCAATGACTTAATACATAAAATTAGCATATCTATTATGTATCATACTCGTATATGTATGCAGATATGAGGATTCCATTGTTTACAATAGATTGAGGGGACACATTGCCATTGTGGATACTTAATAAGTATGATGTGGGTAGAGTGACATCAAATGTGTAGAATATTATTTTAACTATATGCATAAACCAAAATGGTATTGTGTAAGTAATATCATTTTCCCCACTTTGTTTTCAAGAAAAATAAAATCAATAAAAAAATTGCCCTTTTGTTTTGTTCATTACTGAAGACCTTTTGTTTCTGGTAACCGGAAAGTTTATTTTAACCATGTAATGTCCGGCGGATGTTTACACCGCATACAACAACTACTACTACTACTACTACTACTTATAACAAAAACGAAAAACAATAACATTCAATTCAACCCTATACATGACTTCTTTTCAACACTGTTCATCTGACCCTTCTTCATTTATTCTTATTTTGTTTTTTTTTTCTTTTCCATTTTTTTTTTACTCTTTGTTTTCCCTCATTCATCGACACATTTACGTTGTTTGCTTGCTTAGAAAACAATGAACCTACAATTTTTTATTTGATTTGTCAGTTGGATATGAATATTAATAG
This sequence comes from Amiota mariae, assembly GCA_035041805.1. Classification (NCBI taxonomy): domain Eukaryota; kingdom Metazoa; phylum Arthropoda; class Insecta; order Diptera; family Drosophilidae; genus Amiota; species Amiota mariae. The sequence goes on along the minus strand of JAWNKV010000370.1, from coordinate 16,657,756 downwards.
ACGCCTTTGTCGTCATTTTTCACACCCGCCCTTCATGTAACACTTGATATTATGGAGTCTTTGTTTCTTAGATGAGATGGTTGATGTTGAGAGGAGGGGGAGTAGGAGGGGGAGGAGGAGGATATGAAAGAATCAGACAGAATGCAATGCATTTGATAGTGAGTATGTCTGTCTGTCTGAGTGTCGTTTGAGTGAAAAATGAAGCAGCAAAATAATGGCAATATTTATTTTCCATTTGCCAAGTTTGATTCTTAGTCAACACACAATGTTTCTTTTCTTCTTATGCAAGTCAATGTATTCAATGTGTTTTTTTTTTATTACAATTTCTTTGTGTGTGTTTGTGGAGGTGTGTGTGTGTGTGTGTGTGTGCGTGCCAATTTTTCACTTTGCTGCATAAATATTTATTGCAACTCAATTTCGCAGGCAATAGAAATGCCATTTGCACCATTAATTCAATGCAACACCTGCCGGCGATGACTTTTTCGTAAGGTCCTTCGTCTCCATCATCATCTCCATCTCCATCACCATTTCCATTACTCAATACCAAAGGCAAACAAAAGCGTGTGAGATTGGTGGTGTTATTTCGATTTAGAGTTGAATATTCTCGACGTCAGACTGTCTAAGATTTGCTGCTTTTGCTTTGCTTTGCTTTTCATTTGCTCCGTCATTCATTCATTCATTGACTTACTTCTTCGCCCCATCCCTATATCCCTCCATCATTCCTCTCTGGCTTCCATTGATGGCTCACTCACTTATTTGAACGCCTTTTTCGCCTTTTTTTTATTACTCATCGTTGCTTTGCCTTTGGGTTTCTTTATTAAAGTAAACGTATATTTTTTTTTTTACAGGTTTTATTAAGGGTTTACTTTGGTTTCTGTTGACGTTTGACTTTGGGTTGAGATTGGGTTTTGTTGGCATTAGGTAATGGAGGTTATGCTTGATTCCTGGGCTTAACGTCGAGGAATTTGAAAAATGAAGTCGTGCAAATTTTTGTGTGTTTATAAAACATTGAATGGCTTTATTTGCCAAGCGGTGGCACTTTCTCTAACTGATCCAAAGCGTTCCCTACTATTATACTCCTCGTTGTACTATATCATAAACCAGTCCAAATACCCTCTTTAGTATGTGCATGTTCTCTCGTACTACCACCACACACAATGATTCGTTGGTATTTTGACTTTGAATTTTGTCGTTGCTTCACGCTGTTATTGTTATTGTTGTTTGCCTTGCCTGCTTGGGCACCTATTTTGGTTTGGTTTGGTTTGGTTGATTTTGGTTTGCTTTGTGCCATGCACCATGCCTAGGACTCCTTCTTTGTTTGTTGTATTCATTCATGGCCTTTATCGTTTGTGGCAACAGCTGTTGACTGAATTATGCTAAATTTACGCCGCAGCTTCGTACTCGACTTTTATTCCATCGTCCTCAATCTTCCATCATCTGCTTCTCCTTCTCCTTCTCCATCATCATCATCATCTACATCATTGTAGCCAAAGTCGACCATAGAAAACGATTTGAGGTATTTTTTAAGTGATTTTTGATATAGTTGTTGGACAGACGTTGGCGTTGTTGAAACAGCGTGTGAAAATCAAATGAAAGCAAAAGCAAAGTCGCTATTGAAGCATAAATGACGATGATGTCGGCAACATCATCAACATCATCAGTATCAGCAGCAGTACCAACACCAACACCAACAACAACAACAACAACAACAATATCTTGTATCTCAACCATGTTGTTGGTAAGCCACAGTAAAAAGAGAAAAGTAACTCAACCAAGTAAATGTGTAAAAAATAATAGAGCGGAGCTGGGGGGGGGGGGTCTGTTGGAGGATAATAGTGTTTCAGTTCAGTCCAGCTGAGGTTGAGAAGAGAGGAATGGTGGACAGAAGTAAATGAAGCCCTGTAACCAAGTGTGAATGTGTGAAGTTTAATCAAAAAACTTTTTGCCACAGTGAAAAACAAACTGGTGAAAAACTTATAAAAATAAAAAATGAGGCACCAAAAACCAAAATCCAACAAAAGTAACAAAGAATAAAAAAAACTGTTATTAAATATGGCGTATAATTTTAATTATACGTTGTAAAGTCGAGCGAACGCCATTTTCTTTCTCCTTCTAGTTGGGATATCTTCCTTTTTATTTTTGGTATGTTGGGTCACAGTTTGGGGCATGAACCCATTTAATGTTGTATGATTTTGTTATTATTGTTGGTGTTGTTGTTGTTGGTGTTGTTGTTGTTGTTGGTAGTGGTGGCATACTATTATATAGTTTCAATGTACTCTACATATACGTATGTATGTTTATAATCTGTGAATGAGTGTATCTATGTGTGTGCATGCATGTGTGTGTTAAATATGTGCGGTCAAATGTGTGGACGTTTTTGCGGTTTTTTCGCTTGCTCGTTCATTGTCCCATCTATCTCAACTTTTAGCTAGGTAAGGCATGAAGGCACTGAAATCTCATATTCCCTAGTACAACTTTACTTTAGCACCCATTCTGACCGACTTTCTGTCATTGTGGCTGTATGTGTTAAAAGTTGTGACAGCTTAAATGAGCGCGCTATGCAAAAGAATGTGTACGAGTATGTGTTTCAGGATTATAATGTCACTTTCTGTTCATAGTTATGGATATGAGCGCTCCTACTAGGACACCCCGTCCCATCATGCTCTATTCTTGCCTAGCTTGGCTTGGGTTGGCATGTCTGCGGTTTTTGGCATGCTTTAATTTAATTTTCATTAATGGCATTTCAAACATTTCCGGTTTATGGCGACAAGGATAGCTCAATGCGACTTCTACAAGTTATGATTCTTGCTGCCTCACATAGTAGAATATATTGTACAATACAAAATATTATTGTTGTTATTCATGTAGTTGTTGTTTCCAAAATTCAACGCGAACAAGATTCTTATTGTCTTGGGCTTCTCCTCCTTTGTTTTTTAGGCTAATTATGTTTATGGTTTCTTTGGTTGTTTCACCATTTGTTTGTTTATACTTATCAAATTGCCATTAAATCTATTTCAAACAAATGTTAATTGACCCTCATTCTACTCTTAAGGATGATGATGATGAATAGAATCTCAAGAATGCGTCAATTTCATTGTGATCCAAAGTTCAGAGGCATGAGATAGTATAAAGCTGTCAACTGCAGTTGTATTGAAATATGATGATGAAATGGAGATGGTGCCCGTGTCAGTCCCGGTGACTGTGACGGTGACTCTCTGACAGTTTTGTATATTTTAAGTGCTTGACTCCATGCTTCAATGAATCTAAGTGATAACATTCAGTTATGATCTATGTTGGTTAGTTGGTGGGTTACACGCCTTTAGAGCTCCACTTTTCCCTCCTCACATTCCAACCATGGGATTGTGTGTGTGTATGTGTGTGTGTGTGTGTAAAGTTAAATCAACCCCAGTTTTTATGAAGTCATGTGTAACCGAAATATGCTTATTACCCAAAATAATGTGAGGGTTAATTTTAATAAACTTCACTAACTCATAAACCAACAACAGCAACAGCAACAACAACAACAACAACAAAAGGAAAGGGTAACTCTTGTTTTTGTTCGGTTTGGTATTGTATTCCCTCGCCTGATAAGAACTCATTAGAAAGTAATTTTGTGGGCAACGTTGAACAGGAATAATTTTGAATGCCACGTGTCTGACGTTTCTCTCAACTTTGCCTTCGTCTTAACCGACGCCACCCATAAACATGTTTGTCGTCGGTCATGCTGGCTGACATATGGATATACATGCGTACATATATAAATACATATATGTATATATTTTGTTTATTGTTCCTTGTTTGTTAAGATGTATTACGAGTAGTAAGTATGAGTGAGTATTTGATGTCATGTGGAAAAGTTGCTGACTTATTCAATCTGTTGAATTTGAACGAACTTAGTAGAATGATTCGGAATGAAATGAATAGAAAAAGCTTGCATAGCTTAACGCAGAACAATTCGGAAATCGTTTTATGGTCTATGACTTTGTGATAAGCCTTTGTTTGGGATTAACTCTTTCATTCATTCGTTCGTTCGTTCTTTCATTCTTTTCTTTAACCATATAAATAATCAATTGTGAGACTTAGCAAGTTTCCCCAAAATGAATTTCATTGAATTTGTAAATTCAGAAATATTGTATCATAGATGAACATGTGATTGATTTACATACATTTATTAAAATGAAACGATGTTCGAAGTAGTTAAGATAACAAAGTATTTAATAGAAAATAGTTCTGGTCACTCATTCATTATATTTATATTTTAATGCTCAGTTTAAACGCATCAATTGTATTTGTTATTGTTACTTAGTAATGATTTCACCTGGTTTCAATATGATACCCTTCTCAGGTCAGAAAAAATATAGCTTATCATAGTTTTGGAGGAGATTTCGTTGTTGAGAAAAGCATTTTATATAAACTTTGCACTTATGATTAACATTGCAAGTCCATTTTTGTCATTTCCCTGCGTTCCATTGAACCTTTCAATGCTTTCATTTCATATGGAACTCAATTTATCATGTGCCCATGGTCTTCAGATGCATTGAACAAATGGAAACTCCGAATGATTCACAACTTTCTTTTTAAGTTTGACATATTTTAAGGTTCAATAAAGCCCCGACTCAGCTTTTTGGTCTTTCGGCCTTTTCTTGTCGCTTGTGTTAAAATCACCACTTTTAATTAACGAAATTAACAAAATGGAATTGCTGAAGCATTTTTCCCATAAGTCACGCATAGCACTCAATGACCTCTGCTGCAATTTTTCTCAAGATGAAAGAAAAAAAAAGCAAAGCTTTCCAAGAATTGACATAATAGTTGAAATTTGTGAAGTACAAAAAACTATATCGTTTACACTTCAACAAAATGAAACATTCGAAAATTCATTGCTTTAATTTACTATTTTTATGTAAAGATAGTTTAAAGATTCAACTAATTCTGACATTTGTTAAAAATCATTCTAAATTGTATATATTCATCTAACAGAAAATATTAGATTTATTAAATCTCATTATTATTAATATAAAATAATGTGACTTTTTACCATTTTTAATTGAATTTTTTTATCTATTGCAATGTTAGTCTTATACTTAGTATAAACGCCCCTCATTAAATCTCGTAATGTCATCATTATTCATTAACAACTACTATTGTTGTTATCTTTCTAGATATTCGTTTTACCTAACAAAGAACAAGAGAAAATCATATAAAAATTGTTGATTAATTGCCCACGGTTCCGTTTTGAAATGTCCAATGCCCCACTTCCGTTTGTTTGGGATCTTCATTTCTGTTCTCTTCTCTTCTCTTCCGTTATTTTCTTTTCTTTTGTACATTTCTTTATTTCGCTTTTATTGTCAATTTAATGCTCAAAACAACAAAATAATAATCAAATGCACACATTTTTGTTGATTCACTTTCATGTCCATGACCATGTCCGCATGTTCATCTCATCCTCATTTTACATTCTTTCTTTCTTAAAACAATTTTATATTTCCTACTTTTATTCTTTATCTTTCTGTTTGTCTTTTTCTTTTTTACATATTTCTCTGTTTTCTGTTTGTTGCTCCTCAGCTCGCTATCGTTTTATCTCTTGAGCACTAACTACCAGAATTTTACATTTATTATAGCTTTTATTGCACTCCATCCACCTTCAGTTCTTGGTAAAATGTCCTTTTCCCTACTCTCACTCAGTTATGTTCTTTGCCTTGTTTGGTGGTTCTTGAGACTAGGACAACTACTACCCTGTTATTTTTGCCTTTAGCTTCTGCTTCTGCTTCTTCAACTGAAACTTATTGTCATTGTATCTAGTTATTGTTGTTGTTGTTGCTGAATTTGTTGTCATTGGACTTATTTTGTCTTAAAATACTCAAAATTATTATTGTTCTTTAGTCCACTTGTCTATGACTATGTACGAGTATGTATCTTTTACTCAGTGGCCCATGTCCTCCATGTTGCTGATTCTATTTTAGTTCTGTTCGACTCAGTTTTAGTTCAAAATCTCTTTTATTCCATTCTGACGGCCTACTCGACCCAAAGCGAATGAACCAAGCTTTTGTCGCTTGCTTGCTTGCTTACTTACTTACTTAGTTGGTACTTTCTACTTTCTAAGTTTGTGTATCTTCATGTTGTCATGATGACGTCGATGATGATGTTGTTGCTGTTGTTGTTGTTATTGCAAGTATGTACTTGCACTTTGTTTATCAGTTTCAGTTGTTGAGTTGCATTGACTATGAAAAGCAAGTTGCAACATCAACAACATCAGCAGCAGCAACAACAATAATAATAGTAGTAGCAATAATAGCAACAACAGAAGAGCAAAAGTACACGTAATTGGGCTAATGGATATTTCGGTACTAACACAATTTTGCTAATAAAGTTCACAAACAGTAGCATCACTACCCAGTACCAGTACCAGTACGAGCACCAGAAGCAGCACCACTTTTCTATAGTTCGAATGCCAGAAAGCAGCATCATCATCACCAGCAATAGTAGCAATAGTAAGTATAACATAGCAACAACCCTCAGACAAAGTCCATTCCAAATAAATGCATCTTTGGCATCTTTGTCCGTTCCTGTTATTGTCTGATCTGCCGTCTCAGTCGTCTCATCCTCAATGTTACTCAATGTATCTGCATAAGCTACGTACTACTTACTATACTACAATTTGGCAGTTGAAAGAACGCATGTGAGAACGTCTGTGAACGCTTGTAAATGCATTTGGCCAAATGTGTGAAATTGTGGCGGGTTTCAAGAGTTTCGCGTAATCAAAGCAATTAACTTCATACGTTTTGGAATTCCTTTGCAAATTGACTATGGCAGGTAATGATGCTGATGATTCTAATGATGATGACGATGAGGAGGGTAATGATAATGGAGACCATGGCTTTGTAGCGGTCAATGGATTAAGGCAAACTAAGTGAAACTAGAGTGATCGACTTAAAATGTTTAAAATGTCATTAGCTGCTCGGAAGACAGTAGATGGTTTTGACATCATCATTACAGTGAACTCAAAATGATTTTGACAAAATTTTGTTTAGGTTTTACAAAGAAAGGCCATATAAGTAAAAATAAAAGATTAAAGATAGTTTCATTTTAAATGCAATGAAAGCAATTCAATCAATTCTTTTTTAATGAATTTTTAAAGAAAGACCATTTAATGAGTAACGATCTTTTAAATATAACAATATATTGGTAAATTTGAAAAGCATATGGAAGAGTGACACTAAGTAGAAAATAGGCCACAGATTATTCAATGACTGAGAGTTCAATCAAACAAAAGATTGAAACAGTTTAATTCATACAATCATTTCAAATATTATGATCTTCATTATGTTACCATCAATGAATTTTGAAGTTCATGAACATAAAATTATTAAGATTTATAAAAAATGTTATATACATAAAAGACAAAAGGTAAAAGTGGCTTCAATAGAATATTAAAAATTAAATAACTTTATCAAGACCGAAAAGTATGCAATATTCTTAATAAACCTCATTTTAAAAGACTACAATGTTAATACACAGAAAGGCTTCTTCCTCAATTCATAACCGTTTTTACTTAGATTTCATACTTTTATCTTTCTAATATAATCTAATAAAAGACAAAGTTTCTAATAATTTTGAAATCTCAAATTTGAGTTTTGGTATAATAAACTCAAGTGTTTAGTGACCTCGTTCGACCAACTTTAAAAACCAACCACTTGCCAAATATTGTCTATGTACGTATGTCCCTGTGTGTGTGTGTGTGTGCACCAATGTGCGTGTGCAGTTGTATGGAAATTAACAAAATCTCTATACAGTTTGACTTGATCTCACAGGAACTCACACACATACACACACACATACACACACATAATCAAATATATATACACATAGATACAAACTGATGTTCGTACACCATTTAAGAAGAGGCATTTCTGTACTGTTTCTCAATTTGCCTACGCTTGCAATTGTATATTTGGATTTGTATTTGTGTTCTTTCATATTCATGCGTGTGTATGTGTTTATATATGGATGTATGTTTGTGTTTGTATATGCCTTCGTTTTCAGTAGTTAAACTCAATTATTATGCAAAGTCAACAATGTCTATTTGTGGCCTACAACGAAGACGGCAAGGACTTCGAAGCAAAGAAAAGGATGCAATCCTAGTAAATGTATATCTATGTGTATTTGTTTTTGGGTTAGTGTTAGTATTTTTCTAACTTCTTTACCTCATGCCTCGTACATATTGTTAGCGGTCTCCTGTCATATGACAAAGACTAAATGCATTTAAATACATTTTGATTTGCAGTTAAAGTGAAATTGTTGTACGTGTCTCTAGGAATTGTTTTGTCTTCAAAATATTTCCATTACCATTGCATTCTACTAATGTGATTTCTCCTGTTCTTCCAACATTTTCTTAAGGCGTAGTTAGCAAAAAAAAAAAAAAAAAAAAAACTCAAAAAAAAAAAAAAGGAGGAAAAACTATAGGAAAGCATGAAATCAAAACTCGAAACAAGAGAGCACTTATCCCGACAATTCCTAGTAGTAGTTGCACAAGCTTAATGTTTAACGAACATCACTATAGTCATCATCAGGACCACCGCCAGGACATGCCACTCGACTTGACTCTCAACTCAACTCAACTTAACTTAACTTGACTTGACTTCAGAACTCAACGAGTTTGTGTAGGGTATGAGTATATTGGGATGTGGGGGTTAAATAAAAACATGGAACAACAAAGCCAGATGACAAATAATTTTTGTAGTTTTATTGAAAATGTTTGACTTTAGTTTTTATGTTTGTTTCATGTTTCATTTCTATTTCGGCAAATACTTTTTTCATTTTCATTTTCAGTTTCATTTCATTTTGATTCTAAGTATATAAATTTAACACATTTTTAAAGGCACATGCACTTGGAGAAGATATTCGATACATAGAAGAAGATTTTACTTATGCCACGGAGGGCATTTGTGGTTTCTAAGAAATCGAAGAAAATGCTTTTTCATAGTTTTTCTTTTTGATTTTGGTTTCTATCAAAGTTTTTCGTTTATTTTGCAAAGATGGCAGAACGAATTGAACTACATGAAGCCTTTCTTGAAGCCTTCATCTTCATCTCCATTTTCATTTTCATCTTCTGTTTACTGCTTGCTGCTTTCTGTTGCTGTTTACTAAATGTCTATTTTTGGTCTGTCTAAATGTCCATTTGTCTATTTGTGAGTCTGTCCATACTTGTGATATCCTTTATTTTTGTCTTGGCCATTTGTGCTTTTGGGTACTGCGAATCGCATACTTTTGTCAGTTTGCACTAAGTTTTTTTTGCGTTCTCTTATTGTTGTCATCCTCGTCTGTCCGAGTTGTTGGAGCTGTTGCTTTGCTCTGCTTCACTGGTAGTGCCTTTTCTGCTGCTGCTGTTGCTGTTGCTGCCGTTGCTAACAATAAGTTTTTAAGTAGTTTGACATTTGAACTTGCATACTTTTGAGCGCAATAAAAATGCGCAAAGTAATAAAAAAAAAAACAAAAATGAAAATGAAAATAACAAATACAAACAACAGGAACAACAAGAATGAAACATTCTTCACTTACAAACTACATAAAAACCCTTAAGAAACAAGACCAAGTTTCTTCCATATCTTTCTAGGTAAACGGGACGAGGTTCCTCAAAACACAAAAATAATCCAAATATTTAAAAGTTGTCGCGCGCGCTCTCTACAACCAGAAGAAGAAAAGCTTATGGTGTTGTGGGTATGTAGGCCAAAAGATTGAGAGGTGCGCGAACAATAAGCAGTAAGCGTGGCAATGGAAACAAAAAATAAAAAATGGAAACAAAAAACTTTGTCAGCGAAAAATTGCGGCGCAGTTTATTGCAAAAGTTCATTACTGTGCAAATGTTACCTTTTTGTTCTACTCAAGACCTCACTCACTTACTCACTCACTCATTCATTTGTAACCTCTTTTATTCCTTTCTCAAACAAATGGTAACTTTTTACTAGCATACCAACAACGTTGACGTCTTTCGAAGTCCTTAAGGCATTCCTTCATTTGCCGCTTTATAGCAGCACCAACATCAGAAGCAGCAGCAACAGTAGAAGCAGCTTATGCCCCTTTTGCAATGTCCTTTCTCCCTTGGCTCACTAAAATAGTAATGCTTACCCACACTCTGAATTGTTCCGTTTTCCATCATCATAGAAAACCTTGTGTTTAATTATAAAGTGCGAAAAATGTTTGCATACTTTCAGGGTGACTGAAATGAAGTGAAAGCGCTTTGGCAACACCTTTCATCATTCTTTCTCAAACATCACATCAGCACCAAAGAAAAAAAAAAAAAACAAAAACTGTATAGTTTGGCAATACAGTTCATTTCAGTGCTATGGTACTCAGTGCAGTTAGTCCTCTCCATGGTACTACTAAGTAGTAATAGGTACAAACGTACTCACTCTTTTCCGACTTTTATTTACTCACTATTCACTCAACTAATTTGCATTTCCTTTCGCGTCTCGAACTCACTTGCACATAGTTCTGTCAACCCTTCTCACCCACAATTGTCACTTAAGAAGACTTTGTCTTCTGTCGTTCTTCAGTTAGTCGTCAGTCGTTTGCTATTTGCAATCCATGCAGTTTTTTGTTGGTTACTACTTTTGCTGTTGTTGTGCTTCTTTTTCTTTATTTTCATTGCTTTACATTGCTGAGCTATGCTTTTTTCGAACTACATTCATTCAATTTCGCCTCTCTTCCGAAGTCCTTCGTTCTTTGGTTTGATCGTAGCTCGTTTGTTCCATAGTCGTATACTTAATTTTCGGAATTTTATCAACGGGATTTTTGGCGCGTTTTACTTTTGTTTTTCTTCAGCTTGACAATTAGTTTTGTGCAGTACTAAACTTTGTCTTTTCCCCCTTTCTACATATTTTGTTTTTATTCTTCTTTTGTGCTTTGGTGGCAAGTCGCAACAGAAACAGCAACAAAAGCAATAGTAGAAGTTGCACTAGCAGTGGCAGCCACAGTTGAAGTTGAAGCTGAAGTCGCATAAAATGCATGAATAATGGTGAGACATAAGCTTCTTGAGATTCTCCAGGAGAAAATTATAAATAGTTTTGCTTTACTTTTCAGCATGTACTGCTGCTTTTCTACTACTTCTTCTGCATCATCATTATTATTTGCTTGCTATCCTTTTTCTCAGCACTCATTTTCGTCTTCATCTTTGTCTTCTTTTTAGTCAACTTTATGCTTATTTTCTCTTACTACTTAATGCATAATATGCATATTATGTGGTTTACCATTGGCGCCACATACCGCACCCATATACCGTACCGCCAGCTATCTAAGCCCACTAACGATGACTACGACAACGGGAACCAAGGACTGGTGAAACTTTTGGCATTAGCGCATACGTCAATCATACGACATGTGGTCGCCGAGCAATGTTTGTCCGTAGCAAAGTCATTCTCTCTGTAGTCCTTTCTTCTCATTCCCATACCATCCGTTGATTTGTCTTGCCTTAAACAACAACAAGAACAATATGCCTTGTCGTGTTCAGCGAAAACTTTGTAATTTATCATTAGCATCATCTGAGTTTATGTTGTACATGTATATCAGTGTATGTGTATATATATTGTATCTACTATCTGTCTATGCATCTACAGCTGACTTTGCTTTGATGCTTTGATAAATGAATGATTTCTTACCAATTTTTCCATGTATTTTTCTTTCCACACAATTTCTTTTTGTTAGCATCACTCATCTGGTTTTAGGCCCCCAACAAACCCACATATACAAAAAAACAAATAAGAAAAAAAAATATATACAATGAAAGAAATGAAATGAGAAAGAAAAATATAAAGAACAAACACAAAAAAAAGTCACTAATATGAAAATCCTGATGACTCGAACTTCAAGCTGCTTTTCTTTACTTTGCTTTGCTTGAGTTTTAAGTCAAGTTGATTTATCGAGCGTCAAAGCACCTGTTATTGCTTTTTAAATCTCGACCAGACCCAGACCCACAACCAAGACCCAAGACGTAGACCAACATCGAGGTGAGACTAATTGATAAATACAAAACGTTGCCATCACCATTGTCCTTGTGTCATCATCTCCATCATCAACAGTATATGAGAATGAGTTTGAGTTCTTCGAGATAAATGATTATTGAAATGATTCTATGAAATGTAAATCTTTGTTTAATGCAAAGCATTTTGAAAATGGTGAATGTATTAAGTGTTTTGGTTTGGTCTTCAAATGTGACAAACGAAATCTGTGGATTGACAAATCTCGTTTATCAAGTTAAAGAAATAAATTATCTTGGAAATAAACTGAAATAGAACAAAACAAAATATATCAATCTTATGGGCAAAAAAAAAATAAAAATAAATAAAACTGAAAGAACAGCAAAAAAAAAAAAACATATGGGGAATGTGTCACATGACTTAAATGACCTTTGGATCAATTGGTCACAGATAAATTGTTATTGGTTTGAGTGATAATGATAAAGATGAGAATGATTATTGAACAGCTCTTTTATTTCATTGTATAGATAATCTAAACATTTTTAGCAAAAAACAATCTCTTACGTGTTACCAAGTCAAATAGGAATAGAAGGTAATAAAAAGGCTGGCGACCTAAATCTAATCAAAATTTCTTCTGAACAAATTTTATTCCCAAAAAGACTAACAAGTTGGTAAGCGAGTCAAAAAATTAATTACCGACATTCAGTGGTCACTGTGGACTCATTTACCACTTGCATATGAAATTCTGCAGATCTTAGCAGAATAGAACCAAATTTTTGGAAAATGCATCTTGAATAGAATTACGGTTCTTCATGTGGATCCCTAAAAATTGTAAGAATTCTTATATGAAAGCTCTTTAGATGAAATATCCTTAATGTTAAGAATAAATCAGGGCATGACAATAGAAAATAGATAGGTTGCAGTGTACATTATGCAAATGCTCTAATCTAACTTTCAGCACAAATTCAATAATAATTCAAAACTCTACAAATTAATTTTATTATTTACTAACTGTCCCGGTCGAAAATGATAGAAAATTTGTGAGCACTGTTGTAGAGTGACTTTGGTCATGTGGAAAATTATGGAAATGATAGATATTTTTGGTCTGATCCGCATCGAACTTTACTCAAACATTATCCAGACTTTGCTAGAGTTTGTGTAAAAATTTCATTAAAATTGGTAAAGCGTTTTCGGAGTCCATGAGAAACTGACATACAGACCCGCAGACTCATAGACTTACATACATAAATTATTTTTATAAACACAGATTTATAGATTTATTTATAAAAATAGAAAACTTATTGATAAAGCTCTTGTTACAAAGGCCTTTGGCTTTAATTTATTTTCAATTTTCTTGATATATTTATAGATATTTTGTATCTTAAACTAATTACTCTTGTAGTATGAGCTAAATTGTGTTCTACGATGACCATCTTTGACCTTTTGTATGATGCTTTAGTTATGTGACAATTGTGAAGAATCTAAAAGTATTTAGAAGTACTTATCTATTTTTACTATTCTATGCATTTCTCAGTATTGTGATTGTGTTTGTGTTTATTCATTGAACAATAATGATATCATTTACATTTTAACTTTAGCCTTTGAGCTTTTCAAAATCCTTTACTTTATTTATTATACGAATATTTCTTTATCAATTAGCAAATATTTTATTAACATCAAAGTTAAAATTTGAAAAGCAACAACAAACTCAACATAACTCAAATGAAAATTTATTTAATTTTTAAAGTTTGTTGTTTTATTTTCAACTGAACTCATAAAATGCCTTCAAAGCTTTTCTCTTATTACTCACTCACTTACTTACGAGTATTTCTTTATTCATTTACTTACTCACCCCTTTTGAGTTACTTAAACATTCTGTTATAACTTAACGTAATCACAAACAAGGTCAATCAAAAAAGGAATTATGGATGTTTATACTTATACATACATACATATATACAAAATATATACATATTTATATTTTAAATTGTATTTTGGGGTTGGGGGTTAAACTTTGACCGCCTTTTATGATGTTTATGCTTTGCTTTTTGTTGCTGTTCCTGCCTCTGTGTGCCACTTAAATTTCAAAAGCTTATTTGTCGCCAAATTTCAATTACCCTTTAATTAAACTCGCTGTGCGAATATGAACTTTATGCGCGTGTATTCCCATCTACCGAATTTCTCCTTTCTCCCCCACTTTCTTTCCCCACTACCCTTCGTCATCTCTAATATTATACTACTACTTTATAGTACTGTAGAAGCATCAGTTATGTCAAAGAAAAACTCTCCATGCCACATTTAATTTTCATTGGTTCAAATGATATTTTCAGCGTGGCTCAAATTGCGAAAAGGTAAAAAGTTGCCGAAAAACTTTTCAAGTGCTTCCATCTAATAAGTATATAGTAAGTATTCAAGACGAAAGACAAATGATAAAGTGAATACTAGGAAGCGATAGGAGAAGGAGAAGTGATAATGGAGGAAAAGGCTAAGAAGAAACCTATCTCGAAGCATAGACAATTTTGTGAGCTTCGTCTGTTGCTTTCTTTTTTCTTCATCTTAATTAATGCACGCGCTCTAAAGCAGCTTGTTGTCCTGCGTAGGAAAGAAGTTGGGTAGCCAAGAAGAAAAATATAAAATGATGAATAAAAACAACAAACTGTAAGGAAAAGGAAATTTTGTTCCTTTAAAAGCAATAATTATTAAGTGAAATAGAAAAAAAGGAAGAAAAACAAAAACAAATACGAACGAGTAAAAAATAAGTCATGCATACTAAATGAATTATCATCTTTTGGTGGCGGCACCTTTTTGAAGTCGCCTTCGTGTCACTTTCTTCACATCTCATCTCATCGCATCGCATCACATTTCATTTTATATCTCATCTCCTTTTGGCCTTTCATCATCTTCGACTTGGAAGAGATTTTTCTGCCATTTTGCGTTTTGCATTATTTTCGCGTTCATTTTAAGGTTTTCGTTTATTTTCTTAGTGATTTTTTTCTCCCTTTTTGGGAGGAATGGGATTTTTGGGGGAAGACGTGGTTTGGTTTGGTTTGGTTTAGATTTCTTCATGGATTTTCATTTTGATGTTATTCTTTAATTTTTTGCGCTTCATGCTCAATTTCCAGTTAACACCGGAAACAAAACAACAAGGTCTATGGCAGGAGGAGAATCAACAAAGCGCCGTTGAGTTAAGTCATGTAAATAAAATGAAGTAAAAAAAGGTGCTAGAATTACACAGCATGAAAAAATAAAAAATAAGTTAAGAAAGAAAAGGGCAAAAAAAAGGTTCAAAAAGCATCAGAGTGAAGTTTACCTCAAGATTTGAAGAAATGTGATTAATCGATTAATGTTTGCCATTGAATAGCTAAGATTTTTGAGATTAAAATATTGAAATGAAATGTGTGTTAGAATATTTTTTTTCAATTTAAAAGTTCAGTCTGAATAAGCAGCCTTCGCCAAAGAAGATTTTTACACTACTTACTTTTCGAATAAATTTTTGTGACCCATACTTCTATACTTCATTTCAAGAAACAAAAGAATTGGCTGATGCCACTACATGATTTGTAGTCACATAAACAAGAATGTTATTTGGATAAAATGCGCGATTTGCCACCATTGAGCTCCTCGTCCCCGCTTGATTAGTTCTAGTATATTCAACTAGAGTGACACACTTACCGGTATTAGCAACTTACGACGGAAACAAACCTGACGATCATTACGGCAATACTTGTAGCAAGGAATAAAAATAATAAATAAATAATGTAATTCTTGAAATTCCAAAGCATAGTTGTAAAATGAAAATGTAATAAAGCTTCACATCAAAATATATTTAAGAAATTTGGAATCAGAAAAGACTAAACCTAGAAATAAACCAGTCAAGTTTTATTTATCTCGTTCATAGTCTAATAACTCGAGTAAGACTTCAAAAATACAACAATCATCGTAAAATATTCAGAGATGAGACTGTACTATACTATAATATTCAACCATATGCCAACATAATAATCTTATGTATAAAAAAAATAATTTAATTTTAATAATAAGGTGGCCGAATACAAAAGCACCTGTTGATTTCATGAGTCGACGAAAAAATATAAATGAGCCTTTAAGCATGTATGGAACGGCTTAGCTCTCACACTAATAATGAAGAATGATTAGGCCATTTTTGCAAAAACAGTAGAAAAATAATAAAAATGCAGTTTCAAATAACCGAATTCCGCACATTATCAATTTAATATATTGTTATACTTTATTATGTAATATACCATTTAAAATAACATTTCTCGGCTCATGTTCTACAGTATTATTATCGCTAGGCAGCATAGAAGAACATTGAAGTCAGGTTGTGACTTCACTTGCAAAACAAACAATGACATGATCAGAAACAAGTCAACTCGACTTTCTTAATTTTGACATTATTACTGACTCATTATTATAAGTATGACTACTTTAAATTTGTTAACCTTGGTATTGCTTGAACTTTGTAGGAGATTGCTATCATAGCAAGCGCTCCTCTTCTCCTGCCGATCTTTTAAAGTACCCAACCTCTGACATTTAAAGAATCTTACTACCCTTAGAAAATCTTTACAAAAATTGTGTAATTCCAGAAGAGGACAAAATCGATTGATATCTTCATGGATTTTCATCGTTTATAGGATTGTAAGTATAAACAATATATTAAACAGAATGGAATTGCAAAATAATCTGTTTAAAAAACAATTTTCAATAGCAAAAACAAAACATTGAAATGATTGTAAATTAACTGCCTTTGATTTATTTCTCTTCTCGTTGTAAAGGATTCATATAGCTGAATACTTTCCTTTTTTCATAAAATTTTTCTTATGCTGCATATATTTAATGTGTTTTTATTGAAATTTCTGATGGAAATCACATCACATACATTACTTTAAATATTCTGCCTAAGAAATGCTAAATGCTGGCGGCTTTCAACTCGTGCATTTTTCATTTGCATACTTTCAGGCTTGAAAGTTTCGATAAAAGCGTCAGCATTTATGTTGTCGGCTTTGTTTCGTCTACTTTATTTTGTTGATTTTTCTACCTTTATGAACATAAACACATTCACATTTCATCTGAAAAAATACCTTTTGTAGTTAATTAATATTGCATAATTGAGTTCAGACACAAACACTCACTCAACATACACGCACAAACACATTGTATTCACATAGATATAGATTGAGCAAGAGGAATCAAGGAAGTGGTTGTTGTACTTATGTGTGCCACCGCCAACTCATATGAGTTTGAATAATTAATTCATTTCAATATTTTTATTGCATTTATTCTCGACAAATAAAACAAAGGATACAAAGGCAAGTAATAGGAATACAAGAATATTGAGTAATTGTATATTTGTGTGTTTGTGTGTGAAATGATGATTGTTGTTTTTCTGTTTTTTTTTTTTTCCATTATAATTTTTTGTAAATTTATCAAACTGACAGACACACATTGAGGCCAATATGCCAAAGGGTAATTTCATAACGATCTATATAGAATATATTCTTCTTAGCTCATCGTCATCATCATCATCATCATCATCATCACCATTACCACAGTCATCAGTATCAGCAGTATGATTACCACTTTGACTGAACTCATCTCCGGTGCTATAAGCGTTTTGAAGATTCTTCGAGTTCGATTCGGTTTGGTTTGGTTTGGTTTGGTTTGGTTTTGTTCACTTTGCTCATGCCCATGTTTTGTGGTAAAGAAAATATTTACACAATCAATTGAATTTTATTGTAAAATTTATTTTATGAATTATTAATGACTTTTGCATATTTGATGTATACATTTATACATACGCATATTCACTTACACATTCACTCACTGACTCACTCAGATGTATAGATACTTTATTCATATTGAAGCGTTTTATCCAATATTTATTATCTATATCAATTTATCAATGCGGTTGAGCCTTGGCATGATATAAAGTAACGTGAAGCAAGACAACGCCAAGCAACGCAACAGAACGCAACGTAACAAAACAAAAAGAGTAATGTTATCTAGGACCAAGGACGAGGACGAAGGAAGAAGGGACAAATTACACAAGTGACTTGTAGTGTAGTTCGATTATAAAATATGGCGCAGTGCGGATGTTGAATTGATGTTAAGTGAAGAGAGAGAAAAAGGCAACCGCAAAAATTTTAAGAATTTGTGGCATGGAATTTCTAGCTTTTGCCTTTTGATATTTTCTATTATTTTGTATAAATACTCATCACACACAAACACACACACACACACAAATACATTGTCATAGATATAGATACATTCAACATAAATATGCAATCGCACTCTATAATCGATATTCAATTGATTGAGTTGAGTGCTTATAAATATAAGTAATAATGTATGTACGAATGTATAAGAAAGTGAGTGTATGTAGTGAGTGTGTGAGAATTATGTGAGGCTTTGTGGATTTCAGTTTAAATATTTGTGTAAATTAGATTTAAAGTTAAGTAAATTATATTTATTTTATTTTCGAAAATGTGAAGCAATGCAAATATGTGTCAATTTTTTATTAATGTTATGCTTTGAATTGGAAAAATTAATTGCATTTGAAATGAAAGAATTTTAATGCAAGGAGTTTTTTACTTAGAAAGATTTTTTATATTACAATAGTTTCAGCTTCAAGTCGAAGGTGTTTTTATAGAAAATACATATATTGATCCATTTCCTTCAAATCATATGTTCACATATATAAAAGTCTAGCGCACCGTCTACTCTCCAGTTTGTCAAATGGTAAGGAGCAGACATACAGACCCACAAACACATAGTAGTTCCATTTTTATATATAGAAGAAGATTTAGTGCAATATGAAGATCAGTCGTCTTTCCCATTGAAATAAGTATTTCAGCGCTCCTCAAATATCAATGTCAAATGAGGTTTTCTTAAAGTTTATATCAATATACGTCTATACAATTCTTTTCATTTAGCAATCCACTTTACTTCTTTTTTTTATACATATCTCATAAAGTGAAAAGTACAATATATTGAATTCGTTCTAGTATTTGTATTGCAATAAAAGTGTAATGATTTACTAGAGGTAAGCCAAGCAAGGTTGTTTAAAATGACACAAATGGACGATGTTTTAAAATAAGAACCAAAAGGGAAAAAGACAGAACAGCAATCTTTCAAGTCAGAAAGGAATAGCAGCTCAGAAAATCAGAAAATATTTTTGTAAGTCGAGTCAGCGTATGAAAAAAGAAAGCAGATAGGAGAAAAGATGACTTTCAAATCAATTTGTAAGTAAGAAAGTCGATTTAAATTGCATCTTATTTTGTCAGCGTTCTTTTTGCAAGTGCCTTATAAAGTAACTTTAATAGTTTTTTAGGACGCTGCGTGCAGACACAACTATTAACATACTAATTTCAACTGTTTAGGCAATGAAATTTTAAAGATTCAAAGATCCGATGATAGTTACTTTAAGCTTCTCGAACTAAGGATTATCATATGATTACCACAATTTCTCTCTCCTTTTCTCTTCCTTCTACAATCAAGAATCACAATGAACAGGAGACTTCTGGATGAACTCGCTTGAATTCGGAGCGGCCTGTATAACCTAATATATCCTACTATCATACTGACTTTGTCATCTCTTCGTGGGAAGATTATCTTTATAAAGTGTAGGCCATTTATAGGTCCAATTTTGAACTTCGTATTGTTAATGACGCTGTCAATTTGAGCGACATAAATTGTTGGCAGTAGTTTGATTTTTAACCTTAAACCGCTGAACGAATATGGATCGCTTCTCTTAAGAACAACGCTCTGAAATTATAAAAACTTATTTTGAATGTGGGTCTTCAACGATCGTTGTTGTAAGAAATATCATTTTTCTTACTAAGCGCATTTTCATCTCGGCGGCTACATAAACAGACAAAAATGTAGAATTTATGGAACGGAACGGAACGAGAATCCACACGTCGTCGTACAGAAGCCAAAGCATCCAGGCTCGAGTCACAATGTGGTGTGGATTTTGGAGTGGTGGCGTGAATGGTCCTTTCTTTTCCGAAAATGCAGAAGGTCAATCCGCGACTGTCAATGGTGAACGCTATCGTGATATGATAACCGACTTTTTGTGGCAGGAATTGGAAACTATTGATGTCGATGAGCTATAGGTTCAACAAGATGGAGCCACTTGCCATACCACCGCAAGAAGCATCAACCTTCTGCGCACAAGATTCAACAACCATGTGATTAATCGTTTTGACGATGTCCACTGGCCTGCTCGCAGCTGCGATTTGACACCGCTAGACTTTTTTCTTTGGAGCGCGAAAGATTAAGTTTATGCCGACAATCCTCAAAAAAATTATTACTTGAAACAGAACATTCATGCCGAAATTGCCCAAATTGACGTTGAAACAGTGGACAAAATGCTTAAAAATTGATGTTTCAGGATGGCTTACTGCTGAGCCAGCCGCGGACAACATTTGAATGAAATCTTTTTTATACTTAATCGGAAGAATCAATCTATCAAATACAGTAGAATTTGTTGAAAAAAATTAACTTGTGTCTATTTAAAGACCAAACCAAAATCAGACCGATAGTTGGCCCACCTTGTACATAAAATTCTGGCGTACGTGTGTGGTCATTCTTCTCGTCTTAAATGTCTTGATCGATTTTGATGATTGTTTTTTTTTTTTATGGGATCACCTGGATTGATCTTGTTGGATCTGGATAGTTCCATTTTGTCGAGAAATTGGTAGATCACATTTTGCGTATAAAGTTTGGAGACAATTCAATCAAGACGTTTTTGTTCAGATAATTATATCAATATATATTATTATTAATATTTTGGAAGTAAAAGCAACATCTGCCCGGGTATCTAGTACATTTATACTTTCCATGGTACACATGTCTTTAGATTCCCGAAAATTTGTTTTCCATACAATGAGGATAAACAAAGCATAAGTAGTGTCTAATGTTCCTTTATGCAATTTGAATTTTAGATGACTACCTTTATGCACAAGGTTGATAGATGTTTATAAGGATAATGTATAATACTACAAATATTAAATTGATACCCTTAAAACTGGGCAGGTTATAGGTAAGTAGTTTCTTTTTGTGGTACTCATGGTAAGTACTTAATAGATTTTATAGTTTTCGAAGAAAGATGAATTGGCAGACAAAATGACAATCGATCGACTACTTAAGATGTCCATGCGGAATTAATTTGTCTGTGTCTATTATTTTTTATTTATTTATTTATAATATTTAGATAAAATATAAATTATTAAACCTAAAACAAAAACAAAAGTGTACTAGCTACCAAGGCCTACGACTCTAAGGAAAATTTAAATTATGAAGATTAGATTAGGTGGATTAAGTTACAATGACTAAGGAAATTATAAACTAAATCATTGTTAAACGAAGAGCATTCTTTTAATAATTCTGATGGTTTTATGTCTTTACAAAATATATTCCTAGCTCTATCCAAGCTTGGACAGACATCTAGAACGTGGTCGATGGGGACTTCGACTCCGCAGAAACAGAGTTGTGGCGATGTGCCGGTGAGAAGGTGTTGGTGGTAATATTTGTTTAACTTCCCTGGGTTTTGATTTACAATGAAAAATTTTCTAACACTTTTTATTTTAAGGTAAAGTTTTAGTAAGGATAAACAATGTGAAATGAACTTTTAAAATGTAAAAGAGAATTTCTTTTTTTATTATATTTAAAAACTATATTCTAACTTTTTCCTTGTTGTGCATCAAAATATTTAAATTTGTAAACATATTTTACATTTACTGAATTGTGAATTTGTAAATAAATAATTTTTTGTTACAAATATTCTCGCAATTTGATATACATTCAATTTTCTTTATTGTTTGAAAATATTGTACAACTGAACTAAATTGAACTGAACTTATAGTTTCTATATATAAAATAGACTTTGGAAAAGATTTTTAATAAAAATTCTATCTTCTGTAAAAGGTATGAAATTTTCAATACAATCGAAGTGAGTGCTTTTTCTTGTTTTAACAATTTCAGGAAAATACATTTTATTTATTTTCCTTAATTGGTCTTTTATAGTACTTACTATAATAAATATTGTATGTATGATGAAGTGTTTGCATGATTTTTTAAAATGTTGTCAATATTCTGAAATATACAAATTGAAATATTTTCTAACATTTAATCTTTGCCCTAACAACATCTTGAATTTCTATTGCTCTTTTCATTTCATTCCTTAAGTTTAATTTAATTTAGTTTATTTTCTACTCTTTTTTCTATTATTTCTTGTATTTGTTTGGGTGTAAATTGTTATTGCATTTCATTAGAATTATTTAAATGGTTTTATGGTAAAAATATTCTTGATTTATTTTCAATATTTCACTTAAGCCAAACTCCATTATATCCGCTTACGTTGACATGATAACATGGCAGAGAGATGATGACAATTGCTTTTGGGAATATATCAATTTCTAAATGTTTTGTTGTTTTATTTTTATTCTGTGGTTTATAAAATAATAATATTATGAGGGATAAGTGAGAATAGCATGAAATTGGAGAGGACCTCAATTTTGAAGTGAGTTTGATTGTGTGCTTTATAATCATAGATTTTATTTCGTATTTTTTTTTTTTTTTTTTGATAATATTCTTATTAAATTTGTTAAGGTTACAAGGATTGAATTACACATTTTTCTTTTTTTGATGGAAAATGATATTCGATTGAAGTGGATACCAATTTTGATTAGGTTACTTTTATGGGAAATTTAATTTATCTTATCGAAATCATATTTAGTTTGACCTATTATTCTTCTTTTAAGTATTTTTTAGTTATTTATTTTATATATTTTCATTTATTGAATTTTCTTTGAATTACTAGAAATAGATGAATTTTGTAATCAATTTTATGGATTCAATTTGATTGAAGTGTAATATTTCTTTTCCTTTCGATTTGATTAGTAAGGAGAAAAGAGTTTTGAATTGAGCCTCAGATGTTTTGCCGAAAAGTTTAAAGTCAAAGTTGAGACTTTGAAATATTGAAATTATTTTGAATTTGAAGAGATGCAGATAGACTTTCAATCAACTAAGATGGTATTTGATTGATGGATGTTTTTTCATTTTCATTTTTATTTAAATTTATATTTCCTTTTCGGTATCAATTGTTTGATGAAAAGTTAGTTTGTTTTTTGGAGGTCAAAGATTTGAAATGTGTGCTGTCGATTCTTTCATTTTTGGACAATCAAATGTCATATAGTTGCTGTTGAACTCATCATCAGAATATTTGAAAACACAAAATATTCACCTTCACTCAAGAGAGTTAAAATTACAGTCATGTAATTTTTAGTACTCTTTAGTACAAAAATCTGTAAAGCAAAAATTGTGAAACCTAAAAAGAGTTCTAAGAGCAACTAAGAGCAATATTATCTGACTTCCTCTCCCAGAGAGCCAAGTCACTCTTACTCTGATAGAATTTTAGGACATTTGGAAGCTTTCACCACGATTTAAGAGAAATAATTGTTTGGTATGTTTTTATTTTACTCTTTCAATGACTTCGTCACTTGACTTGCCGAAGTGTTCCGTCGTATTTTGTTGTCATTGTCATCGTTTTTCGTTCTCAGCCTCGGTGTCGGCATCATCCTCATCGTTCAGTGTGAATTTTTCAACACATTTTAGTACTAAAATTTCCGACTTGCCGTGTGGCACGTGAAATTTATTTATTTATAAAGTTGGTACTACATCTATCTATCTATCCATTCATCCAACAAACCAACCAACCAACGAAAAAACCAAAGTATATCCATCCATCTATCCATACATCCAACCATCAATTCATGCTTACTGTCGTTCGTTCCTTCGTTCGCTTGTTCGCTTGTTAGTTTGTTCTTTCGTTATTTGGTTCATCGTTTCAGCTTTCTTATTTTCTTTCTTCCTTACCTTACCTTACTTTGTTCTAGTACTCTACTCTCAGTTTTACTCTACTCTATCCTGCTGCTGCTTCTGCTGCCTTCCTATCAAATCCTGTCTTGGCATACCTTACGAAACGCGTTCATCTTACACGAATTTGCTTCATTTTTCAACTTGGCTCGTATTTTTTGATAGATTGAATTTTTTAAGAAAATTGCTAAAGGTAGTTTTTGTGTTTGTTATATCTTTGTATCTGTGTGTGTGTGTGTGTGTGTGTGTGATGTGGCCTTTAAACACCAAAGGGCGGAAGGATTTGCGGTGGCTGTGTGTTGGATACTTAGGTTTGGTTTCCTTTCGCATCTAAGTTTGTTATTGTTGGTTTTTTCCCATTTTTGCCGTTGCCATTTTTGTTTTTGTTACTTTGGTCCTCTTTGTGAAAGTCAATAGTATAGTGGTATGTGGGCGCGCAAGTCATCATTGAGTAGTCAAGAAATTGTAGTCGTCCTAGCAGCGAAAGGAGTCGAGACTAAGAGTAAGAGTGAAGTAGATGAAGTAAGCCTTGAACTTGCTGGTTGATTGGTTGGTTGACTGACTTACTTACTTTCTTACTTTGACTTCTTGCCCTCCCCATTCCATTTTAAAAACTAGTCATCCAACACTTTTCTCCTCTTCCACTTTGGGGGCCACTTGGCACTTAAGTTATGAAAACGAATACTGCTGTGTCATTATCAAATGAATAGGAATATCTTTCAGTTACCTATCCTTCGATAAGATGAATCAAGTTGAATTGCCAATAATTCCATATATTTATATAACCGGAAAGTAATTCACACAGCTAAATTGGCATTACGAGGACATTGTAGACATGTGAAAAAGCAAAAGCAGATTTCGAAGTAGCCAAAGGAGCAACTCTTGCTCTACTGTGTGAGTAAGTGTGTGTGGGTGTGTAAAATGTTGATGATGATGGCAAATTTCGAACACATGTTGCCCCAGTTGAAGCTAAACATTCTTGCCATAAACACATGCACACAGTTTCTATTCCATACCTTTCGACATGTTAATTTCAAGTTAATGCTGTTTAAGTAAGGCCTCAATATTTGCGCTTAATACGCATACATATGTTATATGTATTTACACACACACAGACACACATACACATACACATACATGTACATATGTAAATATATGAAGCGTTTCAAGCAAGTGAAGGATATGGATCTTAACAACGTGGAGTACGCGTTGGCGGAAGATGAAAACAGATGCTATCTTGCATACATTTAGGCACACACAAAGGCCATGCTAGGCAAAGCCAAGCCAGGATAAGCAAGGACAATACAACAGCCAGCTATATGGTCCTTTAGCCATTCAGTCGGTTGGTTGGTCGGTTTAAGTTCCATTGTTTTTTGTATGTCTGTTCGACGTTTGTCGTTTAGTTGGTCATTGAGGCGAGTTTGTCTACTGTCAAATCGTACACAAACGAGCAACTAGCGTAGCTCAACTGAAACGAAGCGAAACACTGAGTCCTAGTCCGAGTCCGAGTCCGAGACCCAGTCCAACCAAATCCAGTCTTATGCGATAAGCAAACATTGTCCATCAAACGCACACCTACACCTATACAGATACAGACAAAATCACATAGATACAAACCACCTACATAAATTTATATGTATTTTGCATTGTATTGAGTATGACATATTTGTCGATTTGTAAATTTATGTATGCCATATATCTTAACATACTATACACTGACAGATACATACATAACATCATCTACTATTTTGTTGTATATTCATTCTACTGACTCGTTGTCTGTCCATCTGTCCATCTCTCCATCTATATGTCTGTCTTTCTGTCTATTTGTTATATTGGCTTATAACAAAAAGGCCTTAAAGCGTGCAATATGAACGTGTGCGTATGGTATATGTCGGTATGTATTTGTGTATCTACATATCTTTCTGTTATTCTGTATGTGTTGCATAAATTTAGGCTGTGTCTTGTCCCTTCGTTAGCTTCCGCTCTACTCCACTCTATGTTGTTTATATGGCCAGCTGGCCAGCCGACTGGCCGACCGGCCGGTAGTCAGTCAATTCCAGGCATGGCAA
This sequence comes from Amiota mariae, assembly GCA_035041805.1. Taxonomy (NCBI): domain Eukaryota; kingdom Metazoa; phylum Arthropoda; class Insecta; order Diptera; family Drosophilidae; genus Amiota; species Amiota mariae. Next base: position 16,631,820 of record JAWNKV010000370.1, on the reverse strand, counting down.
GCAGGCAGGCAGGCAGTTAGGGCATTTATAGATGTTTGTATGTATGTATATATTTACAATAGTATGAAGTAAGCAAAATGTTTACTTAAATGAAATTAAATAAAATCACATGAAATATGTATTGAAGACAAGCTGTCGTGCTGATTGAATGCTTCCAAGCACGATTCAAAAAGATACTAACAATAACAAGACAACAAAGTGCTTCAAACAAAAAACAGATTGTGCTTCACTGTAGTTGTTATTGTTATTGTTTTTGTTATACCTTACAAAATAGTGTGGGACAGTTATTATCACTTTGGTTTGGTGTTTGCAATTTATTTAGTTGAAGTTTATGTAGACATGATAAGCATGATGAAAAGTTTGATTGAATGATGTCCAATTCTCTGACAGAGATAATCAGCTGAAAATTGATTCGAGAATTTGTAATTGCTTCGAATGAATGTCAAAATCAGTGTTCTGTTTTGGATTTGTTTTATTATTGCAAAGTTTCTTCAAGTAATGCACAATTTGAAATGGGCTTAGCATAATGCTAATTATTTTGATGGTGCTCAGATTGTAAAGGTATATTTACTCTAAGAGTAAATGAGGCTTTTTACATTAAGTCCTTGTTTTCCAACGACTTGGATCCATAAGATTTGAAGCTTCATTATTAATATATCAACTTAGCATTTCCACATGAGTCTTCGCACATCTCTGTATAGTAATGACAATTTAATCGGTGCCAAGATCGCTGCTTTAGCGCAGTTCGCTTGCCTTTTAGTCATACATATTTGCATTGATAAGTGACTCAATATACGAGTATATACAAAAATTGGGATGTGAAAGGTATGAAAACTTCGGTGAAACGATGTTGTTCTTGCCGGTTTTGTTATCATTATTGTTGTTGTTATTGTTATTGGGGCTGTGTGGTTCTCTTCTTTTTATAGCTTTTCCATATTCAATTAAATTTGATGTGTGTTATTTGTTATTGTAAAATAATGAACAAACTCGGTCTCATTCACATATGCATGAAGTTGCTATGAGTATAAAATATGTAAACAATGAGTTAATAAGTGAAGAAGACAGTATTGAATTGGAGAGGAGAAATCTCTTTAAAAGATACATGTTAAGAAGATCATATTTTATGTTCGCTTGCCTAATGATTAAAAGTTCTATATCACTATTTTTCTCATCTGCGAGGGATTGTAGGTGCACAGTGGTTTGTCCGGACCTCGGTTATCCACCGAGATTTGCAGATAAAAAAAAGAAATTGTCAAGCTCAGCAATAGACACTTTATTAGATTGGAGGACCATGTCAATCACCTGACAATGACGCCTGAAAAGGCAACACCCACTAGATTCCGCGTCCTGGTTACTGAGAAATTAACTCATCCAAGCCTAACTAACTAGTTCATCTAACCAGATCGTATATCAATCGTATATCAGCACACCAAAATCTGTGGAGGTACTGTAACTGTAATGAATTTGGCCAACTCTTATCCTACTTTACCGGAATATCAATTAACGTAATGTTGGTTGCTTGGGTTGAGCCAGTGTATCCGCACATTATCAGCAAAATTTGTCAAGATCTTTGAGAAGTAGTTGGTGCTTAGTAAATCTCCTATGCAATCAAATCTATTGGATATCTATACTACATGCAGAGCTTCTTTGTATGCTTTTAACTCCATACATATCGTATTCGATTGAAACCACACTAACCGATTGGTGTGAGATTGTGTGTCTCAATTGTGTTTTTTTTTATTTTTATTGACATATTTATTCCAGCGTAAGAGTGATTATAACATAAATAATATATTATAACTAAGGAAAATAGGAAGACAAAACCTTAATTAATTATAAGATAATACTTACAACTAGATTCCATAGCCCAAACTAAAACTAACTAACAGCAAGGGTTGGCACTTGGTGAGATTAGCTCAAGGGTTAGTATGACAAGTACCAACATAGGCAATTGACATTGTTTGTTACATAAATGCATTACAATTATTACGTTAAGTGATTGATAGATCGATTTTTTCGTGAACTGTATGCAAATGGGCTGTCTTATGTACTAAATAGTACAGTTGAAAAATAAATGGGTAAATTAAGAATTTTTTTTTTTTGACAATTTGCAAACGCTTTATGTGTATGTGGGCACAGTCACCCCACACTTAAGATTCATACAGCATGATTGAGACAAAAATTGATTTGAAAATAATCAATTTGTTAAGCAGTGACAACTGTGTCTTCCAATTAATCAAGTAATAGAGCATACAAATACTTAGTTTTGTTGATCTTGTCAAGCGGTTTGGCAATGTGAATTTAGAGTGTAAGTTTGTAAGCTGTCTAAGTGCAACCCTAGATATTTTAGGCTATTGATCCTTATCATATACTTTAAGATTATCAACCAACCAACCATCATTTGATAAGTAAATATTTTTCCTTTCCTAGTAAAGTTAATTGTAGAGGATTTCAATTGTTAAGCGAACAGAAATGCATATCCCTCAATAGCATTTACATTTATTTCTCCATCAATCTTTAAGTTTTTTATCATTTCATTGCATTAATTTTTTTCTATTTCATCTTTCATTTTTCCTTTTTGTTTTTTTTTTTATTAAATTTTATGCATTTATCATCAATACTTCATTCGCGTATGTTTGTGTGTGTGTGTGTGTGTGTGTGTGTGTGTGTGTTTAAGTATCTTTGCACTTTCCGAAGCACTTAGAAACGTTCAATACTTCATTAAAATTCTGTCAATACTTATTAAAAATCCCAAAAAAATCGAATCAATTTTGTGTCTATAATTGGGGAAAAGAGGCTAAAAAAAATGTAAACAAAAAGGACAAAAAATGTGAAAACTTGATAAATAAATCAAAGATAGAAGAGAAGATAACGAGAAAAGGCAAGAGATTCTCGAACATAAGTAGAATGAGAATGAATGATGATGAAATATAAAACCAGATGTACATAGAGAATGACATACACATGCACACATACACACACACCCAAACCCAAAATACATATTGTGCATATATGTGTGTGTTTGTGTATGCAAACACAAACACAAACACAAAAACACATACATACATTGACACATAAACAAACAAATGTCAATTAAAAAGCAAAAATGGCACGAAAAATGGCGGCGTCGGCAAATGAATGAACTATTTTAGTTGTCCTGCTGCTGTTGTTGTTGTTATTGTTGTTGATTGTTGGTTGTTGCTTTTTATTCTTCTTTTTGTTATTTTTGTTGTTATTGTTGTTATTGTTGTTGTTTAATGTGCTGCTGTGCTTTCAGGCGGAAGTTGTTGCCAATGTCGAGTTAAGTTAAATCGAGTCCGCAGCATAGCATAGCAAAGCAAAGCGAATGAAGCGATGAAATGAAGCAAAGTAAAAGGAAAAAGGAATAAAAAATCCAAAAAAAAAAAAGAAATTTATATAAAAAAATAAAATGCAATATATAACCATCAGCAACAACAACCAATGGCAACAATAACGAACGTCACTGACTAGTTTTCGACTCAACGTTGACTTAGTCCTTTGGCCAAAAATCAAATTGTAGTTGGTTGTTTGTTGTTGCTATTACTGTTGTTATTATTATATAGCCTGCTGTGAATGTCTAGCCATTATATTATTTTGTTTTCTACTTTCCTTCATCATTAACATTATCATCATCATCATATTGTGTAAGAAGAGAGAAAATGGTTAAAACCTAAAAAGGCGAACAAAATTTTATGTATTTGACTTGTGTGTATGTTTGTATTGAATAAAAATAGGAAAATGCAAAATGCTTAATATAAAATGTTCTATATTAAATGAACAAGTGAACAAGCGAATGAATTGTAAAACGCTTGATCGACTGGGATCCTAAGCATGTGCTTATGCCTAAGCCTGTTTTGAAGGCGAAAATGCGACATAATCGAAATTGAACTGAACTGAACTGAAATCAACAAGCAACAATTACAATACATACATATGTACAACAATACAATGAAACCAATAATAAAAACAACACAGAAACCAATATGTTTGTATGTACATTTGTATCTCTATGTATGTATGTAATCCATTGCAACATGCCTCCTTTCTTTTTATGTGCTATTCATGTGTCCTTGTCACCACCAATGATTGGAGGGTGTCCAACAAATGTTTGTGTGTGTGTGTGTGTTTATGGTAAAAGCGCAAAAATCGAAACGATTTTTGTTAAGCAAGCGTTAAGCTCAACAATGAAGCAATAAGCAGAAAATTAACAGAAAAAGGTTTTTCATCCATGCTCTCCTTCCTCACTAAAACCCATCAACTCTCTCCTTCCTCTTTGTATAATTTCTTTCCTTTGTGTTATTATATTGTATTATACCCTTCACTATCCGTTTGATACTTTATTATAATCTGTAAAATACTGTAAAGGATACAGTTAGGAACAACCATATACGAACTACTATGCTTGGGATAATAATTACATGGAAAGAATAGATGATGATAGGATTATTTCTATTTTTAACTCTAATTATTTAAATTCCGGAACATTATTGCTCGTTCTTGCTTGCACTACTGCTCGGTTGTGTCAATATTGTTCACTACTGGTACTGGTGTTCACTAATGCTCACTTTTGCTCGATCATAATAAGTAGCTGATTCTTGCTTTTGACCACTTTTACACTCACCAACTCCATCCAATTCATTCTATTCTCTACTGATCACTTTAACTTTCTCCTGCTTACTTGTGCTCGCTTTTCCTTGCTCCTCCTCACTTATGCTCTCTTTTGCTTGTTACTGCTCGATGCTGCTCTCTACTGCCAAAAAAAACCAAGAATTTTATCTTTGGAATAGAACTTAAATTGAAAATTTACTTTGTAAATATGATGAGAAGAGTATTAAATTTTAAATGAAGCTGAATATATTAAATTTCTATTATGTTTTGTATAATTTTTTTCCGTCTTTAGTTAAATGCGCTTAAAATGCTTTAAGCTTTTTTTCTTCTTTGTTAAGGATAATACATAAAATATATACAATAGGATAATATTGCAACATGTTGGAATACCATATGGGAAATTGTATTAAAGCGCTTATCACGCGTTCTAACTCTTAATATGTCAATGGCAAGGCTTTGTCTGGTTGGTCTACATGACATAAGCTTGAAACACATTAAAAGAATTTTCCATACAATGAGAACAACCTTTCGTACCTTCCTCTCTCCACCTTCATGTTGAGGAGCTTTTGATTTGGTTTTGTTTATAACCGATAGTTAAGTCCAATGAATAGGTTAAGTCCAAACACATAAAAATGTGTTGACAATTGTTAAGCTTTTTGTGTTGAGTGGAATCGATTCAATTCTTACACTAACGACAAGATACATTTGTTCATGGTCATTGTGTATATTATAGTATCTAGATACGATATCAAGATAAGAGTTTATGTTAGGTTGAGTTGAGTTCAGTTCAGTTCAGTTGAATTGTATAACGAGCAGCATATGTTGAAGCATTGACATTGCAAATCCATTGTCCATCAGTAACACGCATGCAATTAAGTCTAGTCACGGGATTCAAGAAAAACCATAGTAAAAGCACTTGATTATAATCTAGAGAGAGAGCCCTTCAGATTATCTAACAAACCAAATCAATACTACAAACCCAGATACATTAAAAGAAAACTAAACTATAATTATACTTGTATTGTACAATATTAAGCATTTCAGAAAGAAAGAAAGAAAAAAAAAGTGGAATTTATAAGAAGTTAAAATGTCACTTCTGCTGTCGTTTACATAACTATACGATATAGATGAATTTACGATAACGACCCTCGAATATCACACTTCGAAGGATATACAAAGCTACACAGAACCACACATACATACATACACTTTGTTCTGTCTATTAACGACTATTAGAGGCGCTATAATGATTTAGTTGATGTTTTGTTGGTTGGTTTCGCCAACGCAAGTCAAAGGATGAACGAAGACGAGGTTGAGGCTGACAACTACTTTTGCTAACTTTGTTCTATAAGCAAAAGAAATCTAAAAACAAAAACCAAAAAAAGAAACAAAAAATAGAAACGAAATAAAAGTTAGCAAAGAAAACAAAAAGAAGAAGAAAAAATGAAAGGCATAATGAAAAACGAAAATAAGAGAACAAAAAAAAAAAAAAAATAAAAAAAGAAAACTCGAAATAATAATGTGAATCGATTCGATTAGTGAAATGAAATTGACAACAAAATAAATTTTCCGACTTATAGCGAACGAAGACTTAGTGCATATGAGAGTGAAGGAGTCACCAAGCGCCTTGGTGTATGCTATATATTTTAGTATTGCGAGCGGTTCATGGAACGTTGATGCCTGCGTCTCTTCTTCTTCTTCTCTTTATCCTGATCCTAGTATTGGTTCTTGTCGTAGTCTTAGTCATTGTTGTCTCTAAACTTTTGTACGTTCATTAATCTTGTAAAGCGTTTTTACTGTTGCCGCCGCTGTTGCTTGCTCACTCGCTAGCTGGCACGATTTTCTACCCAACTTTCCCATCTCGTCACCATCCTCTGTTCATATTTGCCCCGATTGTCGCCTACAAAAGCCACTGAGCTGAGTCTGTCGCTTTGTCTATTTGTATTTATATTCGCTCGTTTGTTTGTGTCTTACTTTCTCTGTGTGGATCTATGTATCATGTCAGTCATTCGTTGTTTCATGCATGTGTTTGTGATTGTGTTTGTTGGTAAATGAGTGTGAGTGTGAGTGAATGTGTGTTTGTTTTCATGCTTGTTGTTATCCTTGTTGTCGTCTTTTGTCCTTGTCGGAGTTGATATCATTTGCTGTCGTTTCTTGGTCTTGTTGCTTTTACTGTTGCCTGATATCCTCGTCGTCGTCGTCGTCGTCCTCATCATCGTCATCGTCATCGTCTTCTTTGCTTTGTTGTTTCTGTTGATGTTGTTGCTCATGTCATTCGCCGTTATTGTAGCGATGTTCTTGGTTGTTGTTGTCAAGGCACTTGTGCGACAGTTGTTGCATGATAAGGTTTAATCTATTTAATTGTAATTGATATTTTCGCAAGATATGCCCGCGTGTATAACAGTAAAGCCATCGTATCCTCTACCCACTCACTAACTTACTGCACTGACTGTTTTGCTCACTTTGTAAACGGAAACAACTTGTTGGGTTTAGTTAGTAGACACTATTCACATCCACCTCCTACTCCAACTCCAACTCCCGGACATACATACATATCTTTCAAGAGAAGTAGCATATTTGTTTTTAGTGTTATTATTTGACACAAATCATAATTTATAAAGTGACTTGAGTAACTTTGATGTTAAAGCGCAGCAACAAACACACAACAACAACAACAAAACAAAGAAGTAGTAAGAGCAATGCCGCGTGCCAAACGCAATTTTCCGGTACGCAGGTGTTGATAACAAATTTACCACTCGCCTTTAGCATTCGCCCAGGCCAAGTCACCAAACCGCCTAGGACACCAGGACACCGTGACGAATCCAAAAAGTCGTAGCCAGGCATTATCAACGTCAAATGAATATAATATAGTAGCAACGCAACGCCTACAAGTATGAAGTTCTTTATGGGAAGGAAAGAGAGTTAAGTCTTAAATGTAATGTTGTGCGTAGAAAGTGGAAAATCTTCACACGCAACATAAAACAAATAGAATTTGTGAAGAAAACGGAAGTGTGTCGCCTAAAAGCATGCTTCTTTATTTTGTGTGTGTTTTCATTTATTCAGTCATTCTCACATTCTTTTTTACTTTCATTTTGGTGTTTGCTTTGTGTTGCTGTGACAAAAACAACATGAAAAGCAACAAAGTAAGAGATAATTCAATGCTATACACTTGAGCCTTTTGTAAGCTGATGCCGACAACAACCAACAACAACTCAGAAACAAGAACAAGAACAAGAACAGGAACAGGCACAGGCACAGTAACACCAACGATAAGATGGAATCTGAGTAAGTGAAAGAATGAACCAACAAATGAATGAATGAATGAATGAATGGAAACTGTTCTGGAGGCAAGCAGTTCCATCTAAAGGCAAAATCAAAAGGGAAAGGCATTGGGAAACCTCCGCGTTAAAAGTGTGTGTGTCAAGTTGTTGATGTGTAAACGGTTTCAGATTTAACTTGAGCTGGGTATGTCCTGACGACGCTTGTTTGTGTTTCGTATTTGTTGTTTATTTTCCGTTTTTCGTTTTCCCATTTTGATTTCCTCCTTTGGTTGGTTTTTTTTTTGGGGAAACCTGGCTCTAGGCAGCGGCAGCCTAGAACAAGAAGCCTTGGCCGTTAGGCAGGAAGTCTTAAACAAATTGTACCGGAAGCTGGAAAAAAACACAATAAATGTTTAATAAACGTGAAGTATATAGAAGAAATCTCATAGCAACAAATGCAAGAGGCATCACCAAACCATACTATGAAGTGGAGGAAAGGAAAATGGTAGAATCAGGAAAAAATAAACAAAAGAAGTAACAAAATATGACACTCAGATTAAGCATGTCAGTCAAATTATGAGAGACAATAAAGACAACGACAACAAGAAGTCGACTAAGACTTAGAAAAAGATATAAAGCTAAGATATATACGATGAAGATAAACATAAAGATAGACAAACGACGAACCCATGTACTACAAAAGAAAGCAAGAATAACAAACGAACTTAACTAGTACCAAAACGATATATGAGATGAGAAGAAATGAGATGAAATAAGATGAGATGAAATGAGATGAGAGAAATGAAATGAAATGATATAAGAAGATGAGAGATGATTTGAAGCTCAAACGAAATTGAAGACATTTACTTCTTTAGTAAAGCCAACAACGACAAAGCAATGAATAAAGGAAAATACTAAAATAAAAAAAAATTGAAAGCAAAATATATAGAAATTTATGTCTTAACATCGAAGATAAATATTTGCATTATGCAATTAATGTACAATTTGATGATATTTAAAATAGAATGTGTATCAAAGACCAGATAAAACAATTAGATCTAAACATTTAAACAGCATTTTTCTATTTTTACTTTAAGAGAGATGGATAAAAATTTGGATTATACAGTTAAGGTAAATGGTCATAACATTTCAGTTCGAAAGAAGGGTTATTTTACCACGATTCGTACAGTTTTCACTATTCTCAGTCGTACGCGTATTTCGCTTTGTTGAACATAACACTTAAGAGAATTGATATGATCAAACAGACTAAGGCATGACGCACTTGTTTACACGTAGTAATTCTTAAAACTGAAATGAAATAAATTGGTCTATTCATCCCGTTAAGTAGGCTACACATTAGTCGACCGAGTTGTACAACTTCATGGAATGGAACATGGTAGGGAAAAATCAAAAACTTTTGATTTTTGGTTCTACGAGCGATCACATAATGTATGGGCACCTTTAGTTCTCACTCAGAACTTCTCAGTCTACATTTCAGTTTTCTTTTCAGTGTTTAATTTATACACGTAGGAAAAATTGACTGTTGAACTGACCGTGCGTAAGTCTAAAAGGCCCTTACAAGATACTTCTTGGAATCAATTGATTCATATTTAATAACAAACATTATTGAATAATAATTTTTGTTAAATTAAATGAAATGAAAAGACATAACAAGATTATATTTTTATAATTTTATCTCATGATACTTATTTTAATTTTCCTACTGAATACTTCACTGAAATAGTAGTATTTACATGTTGAGATTCATATTCTTCTAAACACTCGTAGACGAGCAATGGAAATCAAGACTGGAAAATTATTATTAGTTTTTTTTTTTTTTAATTTAACTTTATTTGCAATCAGTCAGTCAGTGAAAATAGTCACCTTTGAATGAAATAAAAATCACTTGATATTGATCATTTATCGGTGGATCACTCAACCAATAAGCCTTCTCGGGGGACGCGTGTGTCTGCTGTTATCATTGACAATTGATTTTAAAAGTCTTCCAATCGTGAGATGTGCCTGACGATCTCCTCCCTTATCGTAGGAATCTTCAAGTTTTAACCGAAAGCTATACACCGTAGGTCCATCTCGGCTTCAGTCTTATACAGTAACAGCTTGTTTCGTAGATTCAGCTTAGAATTCGTGCAGAGAAGCTAATTCATTCTTCAGCTTCAGACCCCAATTGCTTTTTAGGGTTCCGTACCCAAAGGGTGCCTATTACTAAGCTTCCGCCATCCGTTCGTCCGTCCGTCCGACTCCGGCTCTATCTCATGAAACCTAATAGATAGTGAGTTGAAATTTTCACAGAGTGTGTAATTCAATTGTGTGTAGAGCGACAAATACTAAACATGAAATAAAGTGGTCCCCATACAAGAAACGTGTGCTTCAATATGTACTATACTTTTAGGCTGTTGAATATTTCACTTTTGCGACAAAAACAAAAGCAAATTAATTTTACATAACTTCAGACAGAGGTTCAAATTTGCATATACTGTGTTAAATCTTGTGCGATGGTACGGAACCCTCCGTGTGCGAGTTCGACTAACACTTAGCTGATTTTTTTTTGTAATTTATATGTGAGGCTATCAGTTGAATTAAAAATGAAATACTAGAAATCTGCTGCGCTGATGGAATTGTAAAACTGACAGACTTATTGAAAATTGGAAAATTAAAAACAAACCACCGAAAAAGGGGATGTTCCTTAATAACATTCTCCATATGAAGCCACAGAACATTTGCTAGTTGCTCTATAAATATTTTACAAGTAACAAATATACGTAAGTATAATAGTAAAAAAGTGTGTGTGTGTTTCAGTTGCGAAATTGTTAACACAAAATGATGGAAAATTCCGAAAAATAATAACGCAATTTAGTCAAGGACCAAGGACGAAAAGACGCAATTACGTTGCCTCATCGCGAAAAAAAATGAAGATGAAGTGCGCGAGAACAAAAACAACAGCAACAAAAAAGAAAATATAAAGAACGAAAGAAAAAAAAAAAAATAATATATGATAAAAATGAGAAAAATCCTTAGAAAAGCAACTTAGAAAATATAGCTATGCATTTTTTATGAATTTCAAAAAAGCATTTAGGCAACGTGTCTCTAGACGAAGTACCAAGATGAAGGCGCCTTTCAAGTATCTTTCACTCGTGCCTACCAACCTACCTTCTTTTTTTTCTTGTCTTCTACTTTCTCTTATTTTTTTTCTCATTCTTCGTTAGTGATACTTTTTATTGTTATTGCTTTTGTTGTTGCTGTTGTGGTTGTTTTTGTTGTTAAATAGAATAGTAAAATGTGGGCGTAGCTACTTTAAAATGTAAGAAAAATGAAACGAAAAACTACTACAAAGTGAATGAAGACCAAGAAGGCGAAAAAGTAGAAAACACACAAAAATTCGCATTGAATGGCAAAAGGATCTGTAGCAGTACCAAGTGCACCCGAAAGTATGCTACACAAAAAATCACTTAAGCGTAAAAATTTCAACAATTGCAAAGTTCCATAGTGCAACCACTACTGGTAACAACCATCACCATCTCCTTCTCCTTCACCCAAATAGACGAAGCTGAGCATCCTGAAGAGCACCCAAAACAAACTGTCACCCGCCCACTTAGGCCATAGCCTCTTGTGTACCTATATGCTTTGATGAGGTACAAACGGAACTTGTAACATGTGGGTTACCTTTTCTTTTTTTACTTCTTAGTTTGTGCACCTCAAAACCAGTGGAAGACGCTGGGCAAGAGTCAAGGAATGAAGTGAAGTGAAGTGAAGTAAAGTTAAGGTAGTTGAGGAAGTGACGGCTAAAGAAATTGTTGTAAAACTTATGCGTGTCAAGGCAGACTAACTGACTGACTGGTAGGCAGACAGACGAAAGTAAGGAATGAGATCGGTAAGAAATGTCAGTCTGGACTAACTGTCTGACTGCATGACTAGCATTCAAACTGACATAAACACTACTGACAAACACTGAGTTTGAGTCTAAGACAGAGTCTGATTTTTGAGAATGTTTTTCGAAACTCTTCCTGCGTGTGCTCAAATGATGATGCAAAGAATCTCAGCTGAAGAAGAAAAGCAGAAAGCATGAACATTAATGTCGACGTTTTTCACATATTGCATTTGTCGTCTGTCTGTCTGTTTGTCTTTCGTTTTTCTGTTTTTCCGTCTGTCCGTCCGTCCGTCCGGTTGTCTCTCGTTTTCTTTTGCTAACTTGTTTTTTCCCTGCACTGCATTCTGCTCTTCTCTGTTTGCGTATAAGTTATGTGTGAGTGTTTTTTCTTAAACGCCCGCAAGTATGCTGCAATTATGATAACATGTGTATGAGATCGAGAAAGTATTATAAAAGAGACACAAGATGAAGAGTTATATAGACGGAAGTAAGAAGAAACAAGGAGACGACGACACATTATGACACACATACACACGACAACAACAAAAGCAACAAAACAAGTTAATAGTTTTTCGTTTTCGTAAAATGTTTCATTTTTCTGAACAGTTCTCACTTTTTTCCGACATTTTCACTGCTACTTGAACTTGTTCCTCTTTTTATGAAGATGATTCTGTTGTTGTTGTTGCTTTATCTTTACCCCTTGGACTTTTTTCTAGGGGCCTGTTCATGTTTGCAAATTGCAATTTGTGGCCTTGTCGAGTGGCAACAAGGAGTTACTCAGCGAAGAGCAGGGAGAAGTAATGCAGTACAGAGTAGTGAAGTGGGACACACACATCCTTATACATTTTATTCACATGTGAAAATTGAGAAGTTCTTAAGCAAATATTTTTGTTTTTATTTAATTTTTAATGGAGGGAAAATTTTCCAAATAAACTTTTATATATTGAATAATTGCTTTTGTTTTTATGACTCAAACGAAGATGTGTTTGTGTATTATTTGCTTTAGCAACTCTTTGCAATATTTTGTAGTAAATTTTGAGGCGTTTTATGATTTTTACAAACAAAGTCAGTAAAGCGTACTGAGAGATAAATATGTACATATTTAGTATGTGTATGCTTTAAACAAATAGAATCTTGAATTACGTACAAAGTCTTTAGGCTGCTTTTGGTCAAAACTATTGCAGGCAAAGGTCAACAAGTTGAGAAAGATGGTAGTACATAGTAGTGTTGAAAGTTATCAAGAACTATCAGGTTAAAAAAAAAAACAAAAAAAGAAGAAAGAAATACGTAGTCAGGACAAACAATTTGTTTGTTCAACAAAATTTATTAAAGGAGTAAAGAATTTAAAATTGAGATATTTCGTATATTAAAGAATGAGAAAATTCTACGCTGAAAGAAAATTTAAATGAATATTTTCTACAAGGAAAACTATTGATTAAAATTGTATAGGAAATCGAATTGAATCGCATTGAAAGTGAATCAAACTTTCAAAACATCAAGGAAAATTAATTGTGATAAGCATTCAATTTCGATAAACATCGTTTTATGCCTTCACTTCGAATTACGAACGATATACATTTCTGTAACATAATTCCAGGGATCAGATCATGTTACATAAGATAAAAAAAGAAGTGCGATAGATAACACAAAGTGAGATTAAGACATACTAAAGAGATGATGTTGATGATGATGATGATGAAATAAAGTACATATTGCATATCAAAGGCAACGAAGGTGAACGAAAAACCTTTAAAGGAATGGAATGGGAAAGGGATTGACCATTCAAAGGACGCTGAGGGTTGTTGAAGATGGGCTCAAGATAAAAGAGTAAAAAAATAAGAAAAATATCAGTAAAAGCAGACAAAAAACAACAACAACAACAGACCAAATGGAAAAACCAAATAAAAGGAAAAGCAAAAGCTATTAAAAATAAACAGCAGAAGGGACCTTCAATTTGGTCTTAGTTTATTTGTGAGTAGATTTTACAGAAAAAAAAGTAATTTCTGTTGCATACTTTTGAGCTTAGTAAAACCCGTAAAGGTGAATTTGAAGATGTGAACACTGATTGCAAACTATAATACGAAGATGTAGAAGACAAAATAAGAGACTTAAAAAAAGTTAGTGAAGGATAGAACTCTGACGTTTAACAATCGTTATGGCATTCGAAATTATTTCAGTAGTTTAAAAATCTGTGTGTGTGTGTGTGTGTGTGTGTGTTGTTTTTTTTAGTGACTGTAGTATCATATTGACAATTTCGTTGCATAGTTATTGGCATTTGTGAAGTGATTATTTGTACAAAATTTGATTTGAGACAAACGAAATGAAAAGATTTAAGTTTTTAAATGATTTTCAAAACATAATTGGAAAAGTCAGCGAAGTAGCGAAGATGAAATGGTGTAGAAAATTAAATATAATGGAAACTTAAGAAGGAAACACAACAACTGCAAGAGAGAAAAGTCGAAGTTTCACCTTGGAGGAAATCACAAGGAGCATATCAATCTTTATTGGTAGGCAGATTATTTGGGTACCTGGTCATCTGGCATTGCAGGTGTAAAGATGGGGAACATTGTGCGCCATGAGTGGTTCTTCGTTGCCAACATTTATTAGTTCCCTTTACTTTTTGGAAGATGGACCCTCGGCCTATGGAAACCATTCTTGGTAGTCTAGTGAACCAGTAATTATCGGCTCGGCATGGTAACTTCAAAGTTGCAAAGCATCTTGAAATAACGACAATATGCTCTCCAACAACCACCACGCTTCTTTGTAAGCATCACTAAGGGAAAGCAATATAAGTGCACCATGAGTAGCCTTTAGCAAAAAGGAACCCACAATCGTTGGATGCAGGTAGTCAACAATCAAATCTCAATGAGAGTGAGAAACAAGGCAGATGATTAATAGAAAATCAAGAGGTTGAGATGGCAACAGAAAAGCAGACGGAATGAGTGGCAACAGAGCAATGAATGTAATGCATTCAATAGTCCAGATTATATATATAGATGATCATGATTAGCAGCTGCAAATCTGAATGAGCTGCAAAATGCTTAAGATGTTTTAATTCTTCTATTTGAATAGAAAAAATTATTGTACTTTTTGCTAAGAAAATTATTGCCTCCACATGCTTTTCAAATAAACTTAAATGTTTATTGTCTACTTTGAAACAAAATTAAATGAAATCCACTACAACGAAGAGGTTAAGCCGAAATCAAAACGAACTTCATATCCAACAAAAAGAAGTACACTCATGACATAAGTAAGAAAAGTAAGGAAAAGTACTTCAAGAACTCACAACTTAACAAAACATTCACACTTTTGGCAATAAAAGACCAAATAAGCAAAAAAAAAAAGGAATAAGTAGAATAATACAAACTACAACAACAATAACAACAGCAACAACAATAGAAATAGGAATAACAAAATGAAGACAGGCAATATACAATAATGTGTATATCTCCAGCTGTGAACTGTATCTAAGTATTGTATCTATGAGCATAAGTATAACTGAAGACCAACATAGTTAGTTCATGCTGTGAATTGTAATAACAAAATATAAATGCCGCAATGTAAAAGTTTAAAGAGACTTCTTCTGCTTGGCCGAAGTTCCTTAAAGAGCAGATAACCCTCGACCCCCTGACGCAAAAAAAACATAAGAAATGTTCATTGTGCTGCTGGTGTTGGTGTTCGTAGTGCCACTTTTGTATTCTCAGAATCAATATGTATGAAGTGGCCGAAGTTAAATGAAAAGTAGGCAAAAACGTGCCGCATACTTTAAGGTGCTTGGCCAATGTTTTCGAGAAGGCTTAAAGCAATTGAGGGAAAACGACCGAAAACAGCAGCTAAATCAAAGCACATAACAAGCTGTTGCCCTTCAATACCAACAAGAACAACAACAAACAAACAAACAAAAAAAAAAAAAAAAATTAAGAAGACTGAAGAAGAATGAAGAAGGAAAATAACTCCTTAAGCACTTTCAACGAGTTTAATTTTGATTAAAGCAACCGTTAAGTAGTACACGGGACACAAGGGACCATCATGTAAAGCAAAAAGAAAATGAAATGAAAAATTTCCACTTCATCTGGTGAATGGAAAATTTGTTTTTTTTTATACTTTAAAGTACACTAAGTACTAATTCGAAGAAAAATCCATTGTCGAATCCAAACCCTAAGTCAAATTATATATGAAAAATCAAGATGGGGTGTGGTACAGAATGGAGTCTTGGCCAAAATAACTTTCACAATCATTAAGCACATTCAAGGGATATTAGCTGAGTGGCCCAATGAAGGAATGTGGTATGGTATATGATCTGTGTGTTGGTTGGTAGGGGGAACAAGCATTGAACGAACGACCGAACGACCGAACGAATGAATGAATGGAGAAACGTGTGTAGTGAACATAACACGAACGAACATTTGTTGTTGCCGACTTTTAGGCAATAAAACACATGTAGAAACATACATATGCGTAACGCCTACATCTTCAGAGGAATCTATGTCACTGAATGAATGAACAACCGAATGCATGAATTTGTTGAACGGAAAGGCACGCAAGTGAGTGAGGAAATACAAAGAAGAAACTGTAATATGTATTGTAATAGGGTGGCTGGCTGGCTGCACAGGAGCTAAGGATCCGGGTCGGGTATGGGGAAGGGGGCGATTTATGAAATATATTACAGTTGCCAAAGTTACAAAATCCCTGAAAACCAGGAATAGGAGCAGGAGAGTATGGCATGGCATGGCAGCACAGCGCGGCAGACCAGTAAACGAATGAAGGAACAAACAAATTCTAACAAACTCCAACCAGCCTAGACAATGGCAACAAAACACAAAAGTTCAACTTTTCGGGCGGATTATGAAAAGCCTACGAAAATTACAAAAAATAACACAAAAAACAAAAAAAAAAATACACAAAAAAAAAAAGAAGGAGAATAAGAATAAAATAAAAGAAAACCAACAATAATAACAAAAACAACAATAACAACAAATACAAGAGAATCACAAAAAATAAAATAAAATAAAATACGTTGAGGTCGTCCTAGTGCCGATGTCGTTGGCGTTGTCGCTTTAACATTGCCGACGAAGTCTAAAACTACATACGACAACAATAAGAAGGTACACTAAAGATGTGGGGGACGACGACAAGGACTATGATGATGATGATGACGATGACGACAACGATGAAAATCCAAAAACGCAAACTTTTTAAGTGCAGAATTTATAGCATGCGATTTGTCTGTGTGTGCAAGTTTGTATAAGTGGCCACAAGTTGTTTTTTCTGTTCTCGGATTGTTGATTTTTTTTCTTCATCTCCATCTCCAACTTCAACTCAATCTCCTGTTATATTTTATCCTCTCATCCTTATGTGTATGTAATTCTTCTTTTTTTTTGCCATGTATTTAATGGTTAGCAAAATCAATATGAGTGTATAATGAGTTTATATGCACGCAAAGTGCGAGCGGGTGTTTGGTATTTGACAAAAGGATATGGTAGAGGTAGAGACTAGAGACGCTTACAAATATGAAAAGTCAACGAAAAGTTATGGCAAATGAGTAATGAGTGGTGCTGAGGCTGCTGCTGTTGTTGCTTTCACTACTACTTCTGTCCCTGCTCTTGCTGCTGTTACTTGTGCTTATGTCGTTTGTTGCCCTTAGAGCGCCTTGAATTGGTTTGTCCTGGCTTGACTTAACTTGGTTTGCTTATGTTCTATCCGATCCCAATCCCTTCCTATAATATACTCCACTATTCTATTCCTATCCTATCCTATGGTATACTATTCAGTTCTGTTCTGTTCAGTTTGGTTTGGTTTGGTTTGGTTTGGTTGTGGCAAAAGTTTTACGAGTTTTGCACTCAAATGACTTTTAACAAAAATATAGTTTGAGGCTTTATGATGTACAACATCGCTTGGTTAAGTTAACGTTCATGTTATTTTTCTCTCTTGTTCTTCTATTTGGCGTGAGAGTTTTTCCTGGTTTTCTGTTTTTTTCTTTTTTTGTTCTTTTATTTTTCTATTTGTAGTTTTTGAGTCATTTTTCAAACATTGGCCTGTAATAAAAATTATTAATAAATTATGACATACTTTTCCTCTACATTTTAAGTGGATGTGTGCAGCAGTAACAAGAACGACAATAAAAGTAGCAGCAACAGCCACTGAAGCATCAGCAGCAGCAGCAGCAGCAGCAAAAAGAACAGAAGGATCAAAAGGAAAAACATGATAAAGTTCAATGCTGTTACAAGTTGTGTAAACATCTAAAAGTTCAATAAAGTACCATTATAGTGAGTGAACTTAAAATATTGTAGTTCAAAAACTAAACAAAATGACCATCAAATTGATTGGAAATTTTTATTTAAATTTTATTAATCTGTTTTCTTTAAAAACTGTCGTGCGACAGTTCGTTCGTATTACCACAATTAAAAACAGCATACCGAGTTATGACTTGCAGGAGCCAATCAAACAAAGAAATAATAATCTTCCACAGTTAAACTCATCTAGCAAACATTAGAAAAGGAAAGCAAGCCTGAGTACATTGATGGCAGATCCTTCATTAGTCTATGCCGCAATAAACCCATTCTACATTGAACCGAAAGACTACAGAAATATTGCAAAAAGTCTATAGAGTAAGATGAAAGAACCTAAGCTTGATGAGGAAAGGATGATAATAGAATACAATGTCAGGAACTAGAAGCTTAGCTCACTTAAAAGGTATTGGCATTGTGAAGCCACAAACGTATAGTGACCTTTTCCATGAACTTCCATACCGAAGCACATAAGACTGCTAACCTTTTATGCCATCAAGTCCATTGAAGATATATGGAAAAGGCGGACTATAGTCCATATTATGCTGCAAGAGGAACCGATTTAAAGATATAGGGACATCTGGTAATCAATGATATGGTTATTATTATTCATATTATGTATTATCATTGTGCAATGTCAATACAAATTCCTGCACTTACAGTTGAGTGTATGCACTATATCTTTTATATCTCTTTGGAACATAATGTTTGAGCCTTTAATAATTTAATTACTTGCACTTGAGCATTAATTGTGCCATGCGAAAAGTTTTTCATGCAAAAGTTGCAGTTGAACAATATTTACAATGAAGATCATCATCATTATGACATGCATATATATATATATATATATATTTATATATAGATATATATAAATTATTATTATGATTAAGTACATTTTATCATTAAGAGAGATGGAACATCAACATCATTAGCATGATGTAAAACGCAAAGTAGCGTTAATTTATTTCGATTTAATTAATTAGTTTACTATAAGTGAGTCAGTGAGTGAATGAATGAATGAATGATTGACTTATGAATGAAGAATACTTCATTTTAGTTGAGTTGAAGGTTTTATTAAATAACATATATATATATGTATATATGTATATACATATATGTATATACATAATAAGCCGCTTTCATACTTATAGTATAACCTACCTAAAGTTAACCAAACAGTGGTTGTAATAATAGCAAAGAAAATTGTGTAGAAACATGTGTAGGCATAGGGGTTAGTAGAAGGACAACAACTTGGCATATGAAGCCACTTAATTGATTTAAATATGATTGATGAACTTAAGTCGAGTGTGTGTCTATTCTTTGGGTGATTGTAACCATTTCACAAACACACATACTCACACATATTCACACATATACTTATGAATCTTTTCATTGCTCATTGCCACAAACATACACTCACTTCAAAGAAAATCACGCAAAAACCACAAAATGAGTTTTATTTTGTGGTAGCTCTTTATATGTTCTACATACATGCATACATACAAACATACATATATGAGGTACAAGACAGTTAAAGAGGTATGAGGTTGTGTATGGAGATGTTGATGTGAACACATACCACCCACATGTCATCTTGAACTTGAATATAACTGTCTTACAGTCATTCTGTCTGCCCTCATGTTTGTCTGTCCATTCATTCATCTGTCTGTTTGTTTGCTTATTTGCTTATTTGGTTGTTGTTTGCTTGTTTATTTGTTCTTGGCATCACGGCTTATGATACAACTGTAGGCGAATCGACTTGATATTTTACTTTTAACGCTCGTAACCGGCAATAAACTGTAAAAAAAAAAAACAACATGAGCAAATAAACCAACAAAACAAAAAAGAAGAAAAGAAATGATGAAGGAAAATATAAACTGGAGGAGTCAAATTTAACAGGCTGCTGCTGATGCCGTGCTCGGAGCTGAGCCGTGCGAAAATTGCTGATTACATTTGAATCCCAGTCATAACTGTCAGACAGTCGCTCAAATGTTAACACATATAAACTTGTGAGGCACGTCTGTCTCACGGTAGTCTACAACAGTCGCAATCGTTCTGTTCTGTTCGGCTCGGCTCCACTCTCCGGTGGCTCTTTGGCGGCAGGAATGTGTGTTACCGGAAAAGCTGGCTGTCATTATGTCATAAACATATGAGATATTTATACTTAAAATGCGCTCATAATAACGTTCATATACTTGTTCAACTCGCTTGCAGATTTTCCCACACTCTCATCATTATTATTATTATTCCCTTCAACTTCATTCTCCATGTTTCGATGAATGTACTGTACTACACTGTCACTGTCATCATAATTCAGCATTCAGCCACACGCCCCTTCCGATTAATGCAACAGAGGCGTTGTGACTAAGTTTTAAGATTTCATAAATTTATAAACTTGGAATTATATTTTCATTCTTTTAAATTGGCCACTTAATTTGTACTTTTATATAAATCTTCAAATCAAATGATTCGAACTTATTGATATCAGTTGTTTTCCAAGCCAAGGTTTTCATGTCAACGAGAAAATCAAATTAAACAATTCCAGATTTCATTGATAGGACATTCAAGATTCTTTCGATGTCAATATTGTGATTGATTAAATTGGTTTTATGAGTACTTTCCTTGTTGAAGATATTCTAGGAGGAAAGATTAGAAAAATGGAAAGTTCCTCATATCCCGATCTGATATGATATTGACTTCAATTTGGCGATCCTAGACGCATGGTGAGTTAAACAATAGTCCCTCGTATTAGATCTCATCTATCTGGAAGAAAGAAAAGATTTGGTTTTAAGGAAATATCCAGAAGAGAAGGAGGGAATGTTTCAATCATATAAGGAAATCTGATTTAAATTCGAAAAATATATTGAAAGATCTCACAGATTATGTTCCCATCGACTTCTATGTTTTAAATATTATCGAATCTGTAAATATAATACTCGTAGGTAAGTATAAAAATTTATTTATATTGCATTTATAGATTATCTGTCCATCGTGTTGCACTATGAGTTTCCTGATATTATTCTTTCTGATGCTGCTGGTGATGGTGATGCTGTTGCTGATGTTGGAGTTGTTGCTTTTATGCTTTTATGCTTTTCATTTCAATTTCATTTTAATGCTTGACTGGTAAATGTACTTAAATTTAAATTCGCATCCGCCAGACATACATCGACAATAACGGACGCGAACACCGACACAGAGGTAGACACTGACGCCGATTCCGATTCCGATGCCAATGATGCCGACACCATCCGACATATTCATTCACATATCATGATCCAAATGCACTAATGCACACAGATACACTTAACTATTCGTGTGTATGTATTTGTGTTGTGTGTGTGTGTTTGTGTACTTCCATTTATTTATAAAATATTTTTGCGGTTACCAATATTGCGGAAAAATTTTTGTAATTAAAATTGTTATCTTTTGAAATTGAAGAGTTTCTCGTTTGCTCGCTTATTCGCTCGCTTTAGATTTTCAACAAAACGCGAAGCTTACGCTCGACCTATATGATTCTCGGTTTTGATACTATAATACATACAAACATACTTACGTACACCTATCTATCTGTCGAATATTGTATTTGTCTATTTTTTGGATTGTAATATAATACGCAATAGTTAACTATAACTACACCATGATTCAATGCAACGATGAACTTGCAAAAACATTTTGTGGTATGGAATTAAATTGAAAGGAGGTTGGGCGGACAGATAGACAGACGGACAGCTAGACAAACCAACAGAATCAAATAGTTGGTCCCTTGTTATAGACATATATTTTTCTCTATTTTGTTTCCTATCTAGTATGAGCACCCCCCTTAGTCTTGGTTCGTCTTCGTTAAGTTTGATGTGTATTCTACGATGAACATTGTGTGTGTGTGTGTGAAGTTTAATCCGTAAATTCAATTTAACTGTGATATATATTTGTGAAAATTGACAGTTATAAATCCGTTTGAATTTAAGCTTAAAACATGGTTTGCGTTGCACGTAAGGTGCCATTCGATGTCAATCAAATAAATAAAATTGAGCTCAACTAAGGTGTATGAATGTAGTACATAGTACTAGTGTAGTATACACTTATATAAAGCATTACATAATGCCTTCAAAGCATTTATTGTTAACGAATGCAATTATTTTGTCTTCTTTCATAACAAATCAACAATGTGATGGTCATCATATTAAATACTAAGTATATTGAATAAGTTTCAAGAAATCATCAATAGATGAACTTAAAATTAAATTCAATCTTGTATTCAAGAAATTAAACAGGTTTTGTTTTTTTTTAGTGTCAAATCATAAGAAATATGTAATGTAATATGTGCTTAGATTCCCTAAATTGTTCAATTTCTTTATTCAACATTTATTTAGTCATTAAAGTGGTTTGATGCAGTGAAGTCCACGATTGATTCCAATCACAATACAAAGTATTGCAGCATTCTAGTTAATATGAAGTCTAGGTTTTGAGCGATAGGGTCTTAGTTTTAAATTAAGATTGCTATTATGTTTGGAATTCCTAATACACTAACGAGTATTTATTTTATTCAACTCGTAACTTTCTTTTGGAAGCTCTTTATTATTTAGCATAAAACTCTCTGAACTGATGCCTCATGTATGAACATACGTCAATAGTTTATTATGAATCTATAGAACAGATATTTTGCTGATGATCCTTTTTCTTTTTTTTTTTTATATAACCTTATAACCAGCATACAGAAATATTGAAGTTACTTTTTAACTTCACTTATGAATGAAACGTTGATGTGATCAGAGATCCTTTATTTATGATATAGGAAACAAACGCTGATAAGATCGGACGCAAGTCAACTCGATTATCTTATAAGCATTGAATCGATCAGACGTTTTTTTCTTTTCCTACACGTAGTCTCCAACGGACTAAATCTTCTTTGGCTTATTTTACTTATACTTCTATTAAATTGATAACCGACACTATAGGGCTATGCTATTAAATCAAGCGCTCCTATTCTTTTAACAATCCCAATCTATCAAGAACACTGCTCAAGGTTCCCCTGACAATTCTTTCTGGTTCTTTGTATTTATAATTCTTCCATCTTAATCTATTATCCAAGTTTATTTCTAAGTAAAATTATTATTTATTGTTCCTCGGAACAAACAACAATTACATTAAATGTCGTCTGTCGGAGATAATTTCTTAAATTTAATAAATAAAATATAATAGGAATAGAATATTAATATTATTTTTCATTATTTCCATTTGTTGGATAAAGAATTCTTATGTAATTAATAATGATTGATTTAATGGTATTTACCTTTAATAACCATTCAAAGGTCAATTCTAAACTAAACTATTAAACAAAACAAAAAATTCAAAAACTTTTAATAATCACAAAATTTTATTGAAATTCAGTTAATTTAACAATTTATATGGAACGAATTCACTTTCAATAGTAGTGAAAGTTTCAAATAAAATAATTAGAATTCATTTTACAGAATAATGTCTTGATCTGCTTGATATTATTGTATATATATAATAATTTATATAGCAAAACACAAAAGTTTGCTTTAGAAATAATAAAAATAGAACTTTTCTTTATAAACACAATCTCACAATTTTGTTTAAATTATAAAAAGAAGTAATTTGCCAGTTTAGAGCCATTTATTGATGGAAAAATTATACTCAAATATAAATTATATTTCACAGAGGAAATAATTGTAATGAGGCATAAAAAATCCATTAAATGATTTATTTGGTTTATATGGTTTATATGTCTTAGATTTGTAACATTGGCTTTCAGTTTATCCAAAAGCAATGCGAAATGAAGTGTTTTCTGATTATTTTGCTTTTTATTGAAATCATTCAAATTATCTCTATCAAATGCGAAATAGATGAAATTCATTATGACGAAACAGATGATATTATGGTTAGGAAACCTGCTATAGAAGTAACAACCGATCAAGATGTGACATCATCTCCTACTGAACTCAAATCTACTATTGATCCTACAGCACTACCTAAGATACCATCACCAGCAACAAAAAAACTAAGAAAAAGACCAACAAAGAAACTGAAAAGAAAAATCAAAAAATCAAAAAAACCAAAAAAACCCAAAACACCAAAAAAACCAATAAAACCTAAGATCAAGAAACCAAATCCAACAATAAGTAGTCAAAAAGTAAATGGTAAGTTCCTTCATCTTTAATAGAAAAAATCTTATATTTTAATAAACCAAATATTTATGTATTTATTTTTTTTTTATTATTATTATTATTATTATTATTATTATAGCTAATCCTTGCCTTGATCCAGAGTATCCTAAGTGTCTTATACAGGAAAATAATCGTATACATGGAAAATGGACTTACGTGCCCAAGGAAAATCGTTGCCTATATTACAATATGAATTCCGATGTGCCATTAAATTGTTCAAGTAGTAAAAATTATTTCAGTTCAAAAGAAGATTGTTCCAATTTATGTGTAGTTAACAAAAGTTCATAAAATTCACACAGAAAATAAATCAATACGAATGAGAACTAAGAAAATGAGGCTATTCCATAATTTAGTATTGGTTTTCTTTTAGCTTAAGGTAAAATAAATATGTCAATTGATTTTATCTTAACAAAACAAACCACTAAGTAATTAGTTAAAAAGCTTTCTGCGTATCACCCACTCACTCACTGTAGACTAGTGAAATTCGTGATAGAAAAATAAAGGTATACAAAAGAGTTTAATGAATCAATGATGGTATATGTCAATACAAACATTTAAAGATAGTAATAAGCAATCCTAAAAGTGCCGTTGACATATTTATATTAATTAATTTAACCAATTGTGTGTGAAGTCTTACTAATTTCTTTATTTGTACGTCACTCTATATGGTACTACAATATGTTCAATTATAGACATAGACCTCTCCGATATCTCCACAATGATTTAATGGGAGAACGAGTTATGAATATCTTCTTCATAATTTACAACTAACTTCTCAATAAATCCAAGCAAATACATGGACCTCTGAGACATTAACACAATCATTTAACCAAGATCACGAGAAAAGCAGAAAATAAGTGAATCGAACTTAGTTTCCAGTAAAATTGCTAAAGACATAATATGTAAGCTTAGTGGCGATTGTGGTAGTTACAACTGCTCAAGGACAGATCACAGCTTAGTAGCAATACATGGATTCAATATGGATCTAATAAGCACCGACATGTGCAAATATGCGGAAGCCATGAGGTAATTTTTTGTACTCCACCGAGCAGACTTAAAACTCTTGGACGCACCTCAGCTGTTAGAAGTCTCTGGAGTGGAGACGAAATTGTTGCCAAAGTTCTCTTAAAATATATAAGATGCCGTTTATGTCTCAACATAAACATTGAACTCCATCTGGTATCGCTAAAAACCTTATCAGTCTATACGGAGCTCTTAAGACCATTGAGATCAACTCAACCTACTATTACGCTTAAGCTTATAATTTCTTAAAAATATACACAAAGAAATATATGAAAAATAAAAGAAAACATTTTGTTCAAATTCTGACACATCTTGAGACATAAGTTAACAATCTTAAAGCCTTAACGTTTACCTTACTTACACCTTATACCAGTGCAGTGCAGCTATCTTGGCATCATCATCAACCTTTGTTCAGTTTGGTGTCTTTCTTTAGTTTATTTTGAAATATCAGATTCGTGTAAACAACAAATAAATCCACAACAACAAAAATATGATAAAAATTTCAAGAGCAATCAACAGCTTTTTGAGTTAACATAAAATAAAAAAAAAATAAAAATAAAATGGAAAATATATAGAAAAGAAAAGAATAAGATGAGGAAAATTCCAGGCACGACCTTCAGTTGAACACTAGAAACGAAAAGAAATGAAACAAAACTGGGAGACATGCCAAGCGTGACTGTCGCGCCTTACATAAACAACAGGAGGACATATCATATGGTGAGGATTTACCTCTTCTTCTACGAGCAGCAGGATGATGATGACACTAGACCAGAATGTAACTGAACTCAACAGAGTTGAGCTGAACTGAACTCAAGTTAAACTATTTTCTACACCATTTGTCTGGCATGTTATTGTTGTTGTTATTGTTGATGTCCTGAATGTCCTGAATTTCTGTTGTTTCTGTTGATTTTGTTGTTGTTGTCCCATTGGCATTAACAATATGCAAAGTTTATTTTTGTTTTGTTTTACTTTTGGTTTTTGGTTTTTGCTTTTGCTTTTGTTTTTCAGAATAAACATGAAACTTCAACTAAAATCGAGTGCCGTTGTAGTTGTTGTCTGCATATCGCATGCCATAAATCACATTTAAGTATTTAACAGCTTTATTTAAAGTAGGCGAGACTCGCCTACTTTGCAATAAAATAAAGTAAAGTAAAATAAAATAAGCCAACAAAAACATACTTCTGAACGAAAACGTTTAGCAGCTTTTTAGGCGGTAAACAAAGTCAAAAGATTGTTAGATGTTAGAAGAACGGATACGAATATGGATAGATAGATAGATAGATAGATACAAAAACACACCTATGTACATTGACTCAAATTTTAGTCAAATTTCTCTTACCCAGTTTTCCATATCCATATTCCACTCTCCCTTCAGCACTAACAAATTTATGTATGTACTGAAAAAACAAAACGAACATTATCTAATATCTAAAAACATTTTTAATCAAAATTCCGTAAAGACATGGCAACATGGAAAACAACAAAAACTAACTAAAGCAATGAGGCATCGTATAAAATAAACGGTGGGTGTGGTTCCTACTTTATTTATTTTTATTTAATTTTTTTTTTTATTTTTTTTTTTTTTGTGGATATAAAATACTTACATATATTTCAGTATCCAGAGACTCTGGCTGGCGGCGGCGGCGTCTAGCTCAATCTGCTCCAGAGCTACGTACCATACTTAGAAGTAGTAGTCGAAACTGGTGTTGCAAGTGTAAAGCAAAAACGTGACGCCACGCAACTTGGTTGGTAAGTATATCTATACCAAGGATAGCAAAAAGTAGGAGCAGCCAGACCAAACCAAACCGAATCATGTATAATAGTACAGAAGAAGAAAATCCTTCGTAAGACGACGAAGAATATTACCACATGCCGCACCTCACTTACTTTAATATCCACATACTATTCTTAGCCCACGTCACGTTGTGCGGCACGTCGCCAACGGCAGTAAGGCGTATGCGAGTGTTTAATTTTTAAAGTAAACACCAAAAGACCAAGAATAAGAGCGAGAATAAGAAGGAATTTCGACAAAACGATAATGCTAAACCAGAATAGTACTAGTAGGTAGTAGAGATACTATGTTCTATGTACCATGTACCATGTCCACGCCCATGTCATGCACCAAAATTTGCTTAACTTTCCTTACACAACCACCCAACCACCAACCAAGCAACCAACTACATATTGTAAAACCAAAACCAACTAAACTAAACAAAATAACCAACCAACCAACCAAGTAAGCCAAAGGAAAAACTCAAACTCTGGAAAATTATTTACAATTTCTTCTTCATTAGAAAACTTTTTGAACATTAATGTCTTGCTTTACTTCTCTCCGCTTCGCTTGGTTTCACTTCGCTCAGAAAGAATATACAATCTATATATATATATATATATATAAATACTTATATATTATATTTACAATGTCGCTGCTGTATCAAGAATCCATTTACGGACTGAAGCTACATCGCAATAGACTCCCGGATAGCCATTCCAGGCACAACCATTGCCCCAGGAAACAATGCCGACTAGTTTATTATTGGCCACAAGTGGACCACCTGAATCGCCTTGGCATGCATCCTTGCCGGAATTGTAAGCACAAACCATGGTTTCAAGTATCTTAGTATCACCATATTTATAATCCGATGAAGCACAGTGATGCTGTTGCAAAATATTAAGCTCAACCTTAAGCAATTGCTGTGTTACGCCACAAAAAAGGAAGCATGTGGTGCCCCAACCAGTCACCACAGCATTTGTTCCTGTTTCGGGAGTCTCCTCCGCCAATTGAATAAAGCGCAATTTGGCTGTCTGACGTACGGGCGTGCTTAGTTTGATGACTGCAACATCGAATTCCTTTGAGGTGCTATTGTACTTTTCATGATATTTGAATGCGCGCACAGAGACTTCTTCACCGCCTATGGCATATTGAGTACTGCCGAGACGCACCTTGAATTCGCTTGTCTTATAGCTTTGCATGCAATGAGCAGCTGTCACTATCGTTTTGGAATCAATGATACTGCCACCACAGAAGTGTCTATTGCCAATGGTCTGTAAAGACACCTGATACGGATGTGATTCAATTGTGGTATTTTCACCGCCTACAATGCGTCCATAAGGAAAATCATAGTCGTTCGGATAAGAGCTAACAGCACTTAATAAAAATAACGCAACAAATGCTACGCTTATCTGGTAGTGAGACATTTTGTGGTTAATAGAAAACTAAGATCTCTTCGATTTACGAAAGAGGTTTTATAGTCCCCATCATTGCTTGAACTACCATGCGTTTGAGTTCACGTGAAAAGAGTAGTAAATCTTATGTTTGTGGCAGGCACATTAACTGATTATACAATAAGTGTTTATTTATTTTTTGAAACTATTGTTCAATCAAATGTTGTAAATTAACCA
Source organism: Amiota mariae (assembly GCA_035041805.1). Lineage (NCBI taxonomy): Eukaryota > Metazoa > Arthropoda > Insecta > Diptera > Drosophilidae > Amiota > Amiota mariae. Next base: position 16,603,145 of record JAWNKV010000370.1, on the reverse strand, counting down.
GAACATATTCTTAATGAATTATTTATAAAAATTGTAAATCTGGACTCTGATATCATATCAATGATACTTAAAACCAGACACACAAATTGCAATATTTGCACACATTTTCAAATTCATTTAGTGACCTTATCTAATCTGTCAAATTTTGTTGTCATATATACAACTTTATTGACCGATAACATAATTCACATAGTATAATAGATAACTTATCATCAGATTAGTAATTTTTGGTTTATTATTATAAGGGTTTTCACAAAATCATTCAAAAACATTTATGTATTTCTGCGAATTTGATTAGTTAATTCAAGAAATACAATACGAAATAATTTAATTCAATAAATTTCTATTAATTGAATTGAAGGTACTTGAAATACTCTGGGTAAAAGCTTTGCTTTTTTATTTTTTTTTTTTGCTGAATATTGGACAATTTTCTTATCTTATGCATATATGCTGTATATGACATTGGCTCGGTCATTGACCAGCATTTACCTTCGATAATAACTTCTTTAATGTGTTCATGGACTATTTGATTTTATTGAGGGAAATAGATGAGTTGAGATTCATTGTTTTACTTTTGAAAGGAAACTGTGACCGATGGTTCCTTTTTATATTTTTTCAAATATTTAAGTTAAAATCTTCTTTTTATTATTTTAATTCACTTTAAATATTTGCACTTAAATTAATTTCACTCATACATTTGAATTACTCACGTCAATATGTCTCCGTAATAAAATTAAAAATATTTTTTTGTCTGGTTAGTTTCATAAGTACATAACCCATATCTGATCAACAAAATCTAACTATGTCAATCATAATACCAGTCCCTGCTCAAGGAAATACAAAATCAAGATACAAATATAAGTATGTACATATGACATGGCTTAGTAAAGTAAAAAGTCTGAGATACTTTACCTTGCAAACAGCAGACAGCGAACTCATTTTAAATTTAGTGGCAGCGCGTCTGACTAACTCAGCATTGACAGCAACCTCTATGACTTTTTAGCCAACTGAACTGTAGTGAACTGAACTGAACTGACAGATACACAGATATAAACGCATAGACAAGCAAATAGTCAAACAAACAAACCGTGAGTGAGAGATAGGGACGGTGTGAAGATGAGTTCACAATGTCCGGGCGATTTCTTTTCTAACAGACTAGAAACCGAAACCAAGAAGAAATATCTTGTTGATATCTATTACTATGGCGACTTGCTACAAGTACAGAGATTTTCCATTTTTTCTTCTTAACCAAAGATATAAACATATACTACATATAAGATCGTTTCAGACAAAGGCAGGAGAAACTATTTGGGGCAACAACTGTAAACCTTCAATAAACTAGCGCAACGCTATATAACATTTGCCAAAAAAAATAAGGAAATGGAAACGAAAGTACGTTTTTTGTGCTTGAAATCGTTCGCCATACTTTATGCAGTCAGTACCCGCCTTTGCCACAACTCCTTTTCTAAGATACACACACACACACACACATACACACATGACATGACAGTTGACTATTCTTCTTATCCGCACAGAATCATCTACACAGCGAGAGATAAAGAGTGAAAGAGAAACTCAACTCAAACTCAATGTGAATCAACTTGACTAGGATTTCTTGAAGACTTTAGCTCGTTTGCTGTCTTTGCCACATCCTATTCTACGCCCTCACCGAAATATACACGATGCTCATAGATATTTCTAGCTTCCTGGGTTGGTTGCATGCATGTTTGATGATGATGGGCGCACAAAGCACGTTTCACAATTGACGAGTATGCGAAGTAGAAGGGAGGTAGTCCTTCTCATCGTCATCTCAGTTAAGAGTTAGATTTGGTTATATATAGTACTCGTATTCGTACTTTTACTCTTCATCTTATCCTCCATAGTCTCCTTGTTCTTAGTACTATGCGCCTTAGTCTTTTCGCTATTATACCCCTCTCCTATCTTCTGATTTACTTTGCTTGCTGCTTTTTGTTGGATATCAAAGAAAAACTACAAACACTTATCTTAGTGACAAATAGAAAAAATAGCGAACGAGCTACAAACAACAACAGAAAAGCAACAGCAACAAGAAGGGAATAACAAAAAAAAAAAAAAATGAAACAAAAGAATGGAAATAAAACAAGAATAATACATATAGTACATCTTGCATATAGTATAAAAGAAAATCGCATTGAAAGAAAAATGTCTGTGAGTAGATTAAAAAAATGGAAAAAACAAGAAATTGTCAGAGTGCAAAGCTCTCGCAAGATGCTGTACTAACATCTACCGCAAATCTTTACAACAAGATAAGTAGAACAACATGTGATCATCTCTAAATAATTTTATTAAATTTTCAATCTTAAGATGTCATATACAATATACATATATATATATGAAAAAGTAGTTGGACATGGACATGACCATGAATATTCAATTTCTTTTGCAATAGCAGATGTTAAGACCAAACAATAAGGTTCTCACTTAACAGTAGTAGTAGTTGGAGGATGCAAAGTTTACCCGAGAAAGGTTAGGTTAGTTGCGACAAACGCGTATCGCTTCTGCCTTATACTAAAAAGAATGAGCATTACGAGAAGTAATAATAACGGCACGACATGGGTTTACATATGCCGACGATTTCTTATGCTATTCTTTCTTTATCTAACTATCTGTCTGTCTGTCCGTTTCGCTGTGTGTGTTTTTGTGTCCTTTGTTCGCTTTATTCAGTGATGTCCTTCATGTCGTTCTTCTCATCGTCTTGGTTTTTCATGTTCTTCTGCTTCTAACATTTTCCTTCATTTTTTCTACTGTGCTGCACTGTACTGCTTCACTGTTGCGCGCAGTCATCATGGTTTTGTTCATTTCATTTCGTTTCGTTTGGTTTCTTTATTTTTTCTATTTTCTACTCCTTGACAACTTAAGTTTAGAAGAAGGACCATGTGGAGTAGAAGGAGAATGAGGATGAGCGTGAATAAGGCGCAACTGCTGACTGACTGCACTTTGTCTAGTTTTTATGCTTTGACTTGTTATTAATATTTTGAAAAATGAGTAAGGTAATGGCTCTAGGCTGTAATCTGTCTTTCGTTGGTTTTCTAATAACATGGGTATAGTATCTCACACACACTCACTCGTACACTTTTATACTCCCATATCATACATATCACTTTTGATGAGTTAACAAGTGATGTTCCTTATTGTGGTCCTTTTAATTTGGACTAACAGAAGGATCCTATTAATATAAAAGCCACCCATTTAATGATTAACATAAGTAGGATGACTGGTGAGTGTCAAAAGTGTGATTCTTTTATTTCTTTATCAAGACCTTTGAAGGCATTTACTTACATTTACAAAAGAAAATAATGAATACAATATTACAACAATTCTTGCTTTTAACGAAGTAATTATCATTACAAAACTTTATGTGAAGTTACGTATTTAAACCTTAAAATATGCAAATGTTTTCCATTCATGAAAAACTAAAAATATATGCCTAAATAAGATTTTGGAAAAAGTTGTGCAAGTTTTCTGGAAAAAGTTGTTGTTTGCTTTTAAAATCAAATCATATTGTGGGTCTTCACGAAATCCCATAAACCTCACAACTTTGTGAACTTATAAAATAACTGACAGTTGCTCCATACAAAAAAAAAAAAAAAAAAAAAAATGTGTGCGATCCTAGAACTTTTTGAGCCTATTGATACGCAAAAGCCTCACAACGGTGAGCGTTGCCAACACTGTGCATTTATTGGTAATTTACAACTCAGCTTTTCTCGTATACAAAACTGACATTTGAATTTAAATAAACAATTGATTGAAATAAATACACAAATTGCAATAAATACTTTATTATTTGACCTTCTATTTGCTGTAAATCAATTGTTATTTGAATTATATTGATAAATCATTTCATTTTTGGAAACAGTTGTCAATCACAATAAATACACAGTGTTAGCAGCCCTCATTGATTTGAACGATATATGAGGGGCAAACAAAATTGCGTCGGTCACGAAAGAGACCTTAAACTGTTTATGCTTATGAAGTTTCTGCGATATCATGAATACCCTTATTAATTGTAACAACAATCTGGCTAAATATTGAATTCTGATTGAGGCTATTTCTTTCAGTAAACTAACAACATTTGTAGTTTTGCTGAATCCAATTCAAATTCAACCTTTATGATTTAACTCCAAAACTGAGAGCAAAGCATGTACAGACTTAGCTTAATGAAATTTTTTTAGCCACGCTGATCATTTCAAAGAGTGCGAAGTAAAATAGTCGTTACTTTTACACACTTTGGTAAATAGAAGCAAAACGGGTGAATAGAAAAATATGAAAAAAAAATCAGATATTCTTTAGCTCATTATCAAAAGATCCCCAAAGTTGTTTTAATAAAAAATAAAATAGGTGAGATAATAAAAAATAAAAATCAGGACTAACTGCTTTCAGCATATTTTGTCCAACATGAACAAAATGGTTTTTTTTTTGTATTAAAATTGGTCCAAAACACCTTTCTTCTATGTAACAATATACATTCTCAGGAATATTTGTAACCAATATCAGTTAATTGTATTTTGAAAGCCTCCTTTTTTCTATGGTGGCAGATTTTCGCTCGGATTGAGGTCTGAACTTTATGCCAACTCTAAGAGATTTTATGCGGAATGTGCTTTGGGTCATCATCCGGCTGGATAATCTATTCACGTTTGGGATTCGCGTGACTCAATGTGATAACTAGAATCAAAGGTATAAAAGTGGGAAAATACTTAATGTAATATTCAATAAATTCCACCATAAATATAACTTTAAATCGGAATCTCCAAAAATGGAATCTATTAAAATTGCAAATTACTTACTGGGCCACAAATTCATTGATTAATATAATAAAATTAATTTAACACATTATAAATAACAACACTTGAGTTTATTGATAACAAATCCGGAATATCTTAAGCACCTCATTAATTAGAAGATAAGTAACTTCCACTTTAGTATTTGTAGTTGAAGTACTTTTATTATATATATTATCAGTAGCAATGAGGTCACACCAGAATATTATTTACCCTGCAGATATCTTTTAGTTGGAAAATATGGGATGACCACGAAGTAATAATGCTACTAGGCCTTTTAAAAATGATCACTGGCGGCCAATTATTATATTGTAGTATGTGTAGTATGTGAGTCGACCAAATAGCTACTTACTTTCCAAAGGTCAACTTGTGTCTATGTTGATGATGATGTTGATGATGTGCCCTAAGGTTAAAGATTGTGTGCCAAAGACCGCAACGGAATTGCTAATGAGTAACAGTAAGTAATGAAAACTGAACTCGAACAAGAGAAATTGGATGAGTGGAAAGAATTTGGTAGGAGGGGGAATAGAAGAATGAATGAATAAAATAAAGAGACGTGCATAAAAAATTAAATATTTTCGCTTTTAATAAATTGTTTTAATATTCATAAAACAGAAATTGTTGCTTGCTTCTCCTTAATGAACCGCACACGCACACGAGTATGAGGGACTTTGAAGAGGGCAAAATATTATAAGAAGTAAGTGGTTGGGTGTAGGAGGGATGGGATATTGGGATGTTTGGATGAGGGAGTTTTCCGGGGTGAGCGTGCATAAAAATCGTAGTCGACTTTGCGGCGCTTGTCGAACGCACTCTTCGGGTAATAAAAGCCAAATTTAATAAATATATTCGGTTTTTATATACAATATTTCGCAATACCATCATGTCATGCTTGGAACGACCAAGCCAAACCAAACCAGGCGATGTCATGCTAGGCTAGCGCAATTCAGTGAAGCTTATTCTGAGTCAGAACCACCTGTTTCATGTCGCTTGGATTCGTTAACGTTGCCATCATCAACATCATCTTGTTGTTGTTGTTGTAGTTGCTTTGTAACCTTCTTACTCATACTTTGTTTCTTTACCTTTCACATACTACTACGAGTACGTAGTACTACATTCCCATAGCTCCCATAGCGTCTCGCACAGTAAATAATGTAATAATCTGCCTTGGTTCTTCTGCTGGTACTGGTACTAGTGCTTGGCTTGGCTGGCTGGCTTGGCTGGCTTGGCATGGCTTGATATGGTATGGTTTGGCTTCGGTTTGGATTGGTTTGGTTTGGTTTGCGTTATACGTTCGTTGCCATGTCCCCTGGCGCGCCCAAAAGTATGCCACATAAACCAAATTTATGCACGAAATTCAATTATGCTTAAAATGTGGTTAATAGGCAGCAACTGTAGCCAACGTTTCTCTCTCTTTCAGTTAGTCATTCCTGCCTGCCTGCTTGCTGCCCGCCTGCCTGCTGCTCATCATCATCACTGTCTATATCCAATTGGGAAATAGCTGTTGCCTCAGTCGATAGTGAAGCCGCTGCTACCACACGTTCAAGTGTACATTACAGAAATTTATTAAATAATATTACAATGAATTCGAAATTATATATACAAATACTCACACAAACACCACACACTTATTCTATTCAAAAATACATACTCATGCACACACACACACGCAACCACACACCCATACTCACACAAAGTGAGTATATTAAATTAGTTATCGTTATATTATTATTTAATAAAATACTTTTTTACGATCCGCCCATATACCGACATATCTGCATATCTGCATGTATGATGTCCATTTGTCCTTCACTCCTTTTGATTTTTAATAACTTTCCTCTTTTGCTTGCTATACTGTGTATGTTTTTTTACTTTTAAAGCACCCTAAATTATACTATAAATATTTCAAAAACAATTTAAGCTGTTTATGAATGACAAAATTTTACGATCTTTAAACTTAAAAGCGAGGGTTGCTTGATGGATGCATATTTTCCCATGCCCTTCCACCCACCCCTCTCTCTATTCAATATAATTCTTTCTCGTAATTCCTCTGTTGCTCTTTTTGTCTTTATATAAATATTTTTGTTGTAAATTCGAGATTTCAATCCAAATCATTAGAGATTTTATGACAGAGTGTTACATTGACAGCTGTGTTTGTTGTGTTTGTTGTTTCTGTCGTCGTCCCCAAAGAACTCTTAACTTCATAAACAATCTTTATGGTCTATAAAGTATGAAATGTAGAATTTATGGGCATAAATGTTTCTTCGTTTATGTTTGTGTGTGTGGTGAGTATGGTGTATGATTGCGAGGTTGAAAGCTCAATTGCTTTATTTGTTTATTAACATTTAGCATTTGGGGTTAACTCGTTGATTTCCGTTTTGAGTACATTTGTGCTGAGTCATTTAAAATATTGTCTGGATAAATTATCATCATCATCATCATCGAAGTAGGTTGAATATATAAAATATGCACCTATTGACTAAAGATTTCCATAAAACGACAACAGATTGGTTTCGCATTGATATATCATAATCATAATTTTTTAAGAGTTTTTCTACATTTTCATCTTTGTGAAATCATCAAGTTAAATGAAATTTAAAGAACAGAAGAACATTTTGTTTTTATATTTCCTGTTCTCTTGATTTTGAAGCAAATAAGAATAAAAGTTAGGAATTTTATATTTCCTATGAAATAACATTTTTGTCCTTAATTCGTCCTCTATTCTTTTAGATCATTTTAACTAATCTACATATACAAATCAACTTTTTACGCCTTACAACTCAGTATAGCAATAAATTCGCTTACCTACTACACCAGTTCTTTATGATCCATTATACAAATTACCTTAGACAATAACCAAGCATGGACTATTACTCGACAAAGTCATAATCAGGCAGGAAAGCAGTCAAAGAGACAGTCAGGCAGTCCAAATCGTTCTACCCTGCCCAACTCATCAAACACTCATCTTCTGAAAAGAAGCACGCACTCTTTTACTGAGTACCTACTAAAAAAACAAAAAAAAAATATATATATTTATATATATATTGTAATAATAGAAACAGACAACTACTACTTAATACATAGCATGAGTATAATAACATAGAGACAAGTTCACTAAGTAATGTGGTTGGGTGCTGTTAATATACTTGTGCTTGACCTCAATAATTGAAACACCCCTCGCACTAAGATATTATGAGTAGAAGCGTCAAGCGATGCCGCCGCTTAATAACACGCACGCACACGCAAGTAAAAAGCATCAAGCAAGAGTAAAAGTTCATTGCCAGCTTTTAGGCGTTACCAGCAGCATAAGTTTTGTTTCACTTTCTCCTTGGCTTCCTCAAAATGGACAACAGGAAAGAAGGGGGGAAAAAAATTGAAACATTGCAGAAAAAATAAAAACAGAAAGCAGGAGGAAGAAAAAAAATGAGCAACCAAAATATATATAGTAGTAGAAGTAGTAGTAGTAGAAAAGCTAAAAGAACTCACTCGCACTCGCACACGACAATAAGTAAGTAAATAAGTAAGTAAAAGTGGCTGGATGGCTGTCTGACTGGCGGGTTCGTGAGTCAGTGAGTCCATGAGTGAATGAATGAGTTAAGAGGATTCGTAGGCAAGTTCGAAGGGAGTTCGCGAAGTACAACAGAAGAACATCAACTTTTTATTAGCTAAAAAATAAACAGAAACTGAAACAGAAACAGAATAACAGAAACAACACACAACACACAACATGAAGCGTAAGATGAAAGCGACTGTGTAAGTGAGTTGGCATTGCCGGGTTTATTCTACTTTTTTCTTTTTTCGACTTTTTATCGGGGTCTGTGCCAAGGGTATGAGGTTGGGATTTCTTTATTTTTTTTCGGCTAAAAAAGAAAGATGTGGGTTAAGATGAAAAGCGGCAAGAGTTAAGTTAACAAATATTTACAACGCGGTTGTTGTTATGGCAAACGTAGTCATGAATGGCGCAAGGCAAGGCAAAGCATACGTTCCGGAAAGATGCCATGAACAAAGCGACAAGACGGTGACTGAGACTGAGTCTGAGACTAAGTCAATGTCTGCTGGCATATGCTTGCATGGTTAGATAGAGTATATAATACTATATGGTTTAGAGGTTTGGTTTAGGCTATACTGGTTACTTATATTTTTATTATTGTAAGGGTTTACGCCATTTATTTTTAACGTTCGTCGGTCGTTTGCTAGTATTTTGCGTACGGCCGAAAAGTATGCAATAAGAAGATTCGCGCTCGCGCGACTTAATAAATCTTATTAAAGTGCGCAAGCGAACGGCTGTAAAATATACAATTTTATTTTTATTTGCTTCGTCCGTCCGTCAGTTTCTCCTCCTTTCATCTGTCCGCCTTTCTGTCTTTATCGCAACGGTCGTTTGCTTTGCGTTTGAATTTATGCTATACGCTTTTTTTTACGCTACACCAACGCCATAGCCATCGCCACATTATGAAAACGACATTGGCAAGAAGGAATGATAGCACGACGAGCTCAGCAAAGTGGTTGAGGAGTAGTAAGTACGCAGCAGGAGGGACTATGTAGGAGTTGTTTTGTGTGCCTGTTTTGTCTACCTTTTAGCTTATATTTATTACTTGTGTATACATTTTTCTTGTTTTATTTGAACATTCATACAGTGAGAAAGACATAAAGACTTCCATGAGAAACTTGTAACAGCATGATTTCGGAGAATTGAAATAAAAAGAAATAAATTTAATAAGAAATACAATAATATACTTTTCTTTTCTTTTAAAAAGATAAGAGAAAATCAAAGTAAACTTTGTCTTTATTTCACAAAACTCGCTAGCAACACATTATTTCGTAGTCCTTGCTTAGAATTTGTTAAAACAGAATATGTGGAACAGAATTTATTTAATAGAAATTTTTTATTTCTACTGAGAAAATTTAACGTTTTTAGAATGAATTTGTTTAGAGTAATTCTTGCTTTACTTATCGTCAGTAAAAAAATTAAGCCACAAATTAAGATCTAAGATTTTTGTTTTCAAATTTTTTTAGCAATTCTGGCCATTCTGGTTTTCTAGGTAACGAGATGGCGGATGAGTGTAATTGAAAAGGATCGGCACTACCAGTTTCTCATTCTTTCATGGCAAAAACCAGGACATTCAGTGAACAAATCAGTAAACTGTATTGTCACCCGGACATTCTAATCTTGCTACCAACCAAAACGGAACTCCTACACTTTAACAAGAATAGAATTCGGGTGATAGCGGGAGTCTTAACGGGGGATTGCGCGATTGGGTAAATGGTTTAAAGGATGCATGTCTTACATCAATATTTCTTTTTCAGTTTTGAAGATATGGAATAATCAGAAAGTTTTCAACCTCTCCCTTGTGACTGCCTTGCTCTGCTTCGAAGAAATACACTCATTTAAGCTTTATCCATGAACAACTGAGATCTTGAAATTCTATGGAATGCATAACGAAATTAGTCAACAGATTAAATCTCTAAAATATAATAAAATATAAAGTTGATATTATTTAATTTTACTTTTATCTTTTTATTATATAGAAGACCATGAACCAGGAAGGTTTCAGTTTTATATTCAAATCAATTTGAATCCAATGAATTGAAGGGAACATCTATCAAAAAAAGCATTGAAAAGAGTTCGTTTTTCTTCTCAATCTTCTACTTTTGGGCACAGTGCGGTTACCCTATTCTATCTCCTCCATCATCCGGCCAGTACATTACTATTTCTTCAGTCATCCGTTTGTACCTTCGTGCTTTCATTCGTTCATCTATTTGTCAGTCTGTCTGTTCGTTTGTCCGTTCGTCCGTCCATCTTGCCTTGTCTTGTTTATTTTGTTCTATCAACAGCAAAAGTTTCACGCTGCTTTTTGTCTTTAGTCTTGTATCGTTTCGTTTGAGTTTGTTTCTTTTACTTTACTTTATTTTGTTGTGTTCTTCTTGTTTTATTTGTTGTTGTTTTCACGCCAATTTTCTTTGGGCTGGCATTTTTTTATTTCTTTATTTATATTTTCCCCCAAATTTTTTTGTGTATTTCTTTTATTTTTTGTTTTTTTTTTTTGTTTTTTGCTTTGTTGTATGGCATCTCTTGCTCTGTGTCTGCCGCACATAAATTTGTGGTCTTAATTCAGTTTAGTGCTTTTATTCCTTCAACGTTGCCGCTTCCTTTCGTCTGAATGACTGACTGCCTACCATTGCTCCCATTCCCCCATTTGATCCTGGTCGATGATGTTGAAACAAAAGAATAAGGAAGAAATAAAAACAAAAGGAAGTAAATTGTGTGCGAACACAAAATACTGAAAGCAAAAATAATCGTCTCGAAAATTAGCACTAAGCCGAAGGACATTGTCCGCATCAACAACCAAATAAAGAAATAAAGAACAAAAAAAAAAAAAAAAGAAAGTGAAAGCAAATTATCGAATTAGCTTCAATTCAGTTTTGTGGCCAGTTTTTATTAGCTGTTTAGACCAATTTATTTCGGTTTTTGGACAATTGTTTGTTCGATAGACCGGCCGCCTGGCCGGCCGGCTTGCCAATAGCCACAAAAGCCAAGAAAACAAAGGACCAAACGAAGAACCAAACTAAATGAATGACTATATCCATACCAAGCCAAAGGACACATACCAACCACAAAAGCAAATAATTAATTGTCTATTTAATAGCCAAAAAAGTAAATATTTGGTCAATTTGTTGTTAGTTGTTTTCCTTTCCATACAAACAAAAGAATGTTAGCGAAGAAATATAATGCGTGTCTAATCACTTGCACGTCATTAATTGCGCTCATATTGCCTCTAATGGAACAGCACAACTGCTGGCATGACATAATGTAGCCTCCCATTCAGACTATCTGTTTATACGAACCAACAGTAGTAAAATGTTAGTGCGATGTAGTGAGGAAATCTAATTGATAATATTCATTCTTGATGCTTCTGTTAAGGACATACTCGAGAGATACAATAACGAAATAGAAAATCACAATAAAGTGCAAAAGAAAAGAATGTCAAACCAATCTTCTTCTTCTTCTGCCTTTTCAATCTAATTTACACTATATTATTGTACATCATATCCAAGCATGAAACTTTGCAATAATATAAGGAGTCATACACTTCTAATCTTATCTCAAGTGCTAAACACTCCACTTGTCTTTATTAAACTTAACTAAATCGCACTTGAACATAAGTTAACTTATCGTAACGTAATGTAACTTGACGTAATGTAACGTAATGCAATGTGGTAGCAGCAACAACTTGGCACACTTTCATAGATGCGTCGCAACTCATGTGATACTTTATGAAATTCACATCATATTTCTTATCTGGTCTATTTTTACCGTTTACATATTACTTAGCTTTTTCTAGTTCAACATCATTATCATTGATAAAAACACCAGAAATGATAACCAAATAAATGAGTATGAAATTTATTTGTATATTGATTATACTCAGTTTTATTTTAGTTATCAACTATTTCTTCTATGTAGAGTATTTTGATTCCTTTTTCATCTTTTAATGCACATTCAATGTTAGTTGAACCTTTATATTACATCATTATTACACTTATCCTCCAGAGTCACTCTCTTTTTATCATCATTGATGTGACCCAGAAATATTATATATTTTCCATGGACTAATCGAATCTTTCCCATTGGAAAGACCTTCTTCAATGACTTCGTCCTGTTGAAAGTAATTGGCATCTCTTGTTGATATTTCTGTATATGTTCATGTACTTGGTTTTCAATCTAATGCCTTTGTATAATTTTCCAAAGCAGACTATCAATTCATCATTCAAAGATCCATTGATTCATTATGTCAATTACTTTCTTCACGGACATGGATAACCAAATAAATGAGTATAAAATTTCATTATAGATTGTCAATTATTTCTTTATGTAGTGTATTTTGATTCTTTAATAATCTTTTCATGCACATTCAAAGTTAGTTGAAGCTTTACATCATTATTACACCTATGTTCCAGTGTCACTCTCTTTTTATCATCATTGATGTGACCCACAAAGATTATATATTTTCCATTTACCAATTCAAATAAAGTCAGACCTCTCTCATTGCAAAGACTTTTCTTAGCGAAATGTTTGACTGGTTTCAACGTCTTCGTCCTGTTAAAAGTAATTTGGAACTCTCTTGATGATATTTCTGTACATGTCTATGTATTTGATTTTGAAACTAAGGTCTTTGAACAACTTTCCAAAACTGATTGTACCATCAGCTCATATTTCCATTGAATCCTTATGTTAATTTCTTTTTTCAAGGACATGAATTCTCTTGTTATTTGTGTATTCCAGAATCACATTCTTTTTACCATTAATGCGACTGCGAAAGATTCTATATTTTCCATAAACTAATCGAAATAATTCCTGTTAAATATAATAATCTTGTGGCATATCTTGATGATATTTCTGTAAATGTTTATCCAATATTTTGAAATTCAACCAAATCTGGTGAACTAAATGCCATGATTTTTCTATAAATGTTGATTGAAGTTTTGCGTTAAAAAGGTGTCTTCTTGTAGTTATTGATTGCGGTTAATAATGTTTTACCCATCAATTGTTCTTCTATTACAAGTTTGTCGATGTGTGACATTTTTTACATTCTTCACACCCACAATACTAAGTAGTATAATATTAATCCAACACGTTTGCTCTTTATTTCAATACTAAGCGAGTTTCAATTGTTTGTTTTCATTTTTATACATGACTTCACTTCTTGTTGATTTTGGTATTATTTTTTCCCAATCAAACTTTTCTCAAACTTTTGTTCTTTATTTGACTTTAATGTTATCATTGATGTTGTTGTTTGTGGTTGTTATTTTGATGTTATCTTGAGATAAATTTCACGCTGACTAACCTCTGGCTTTATTGGAGCAAAACCGTGAAATTGAAATGATATCAATCATGCGAACAGGCAACACTGAAACACTGTCACAACTACTCGTTTTAGTATTTTTAATGGCTCTTCGTCGTTCTGAAATCAAGATTCCATCACTATGGCAGCCTAAACATTTCATGAAAATAATCATTGCGCATTATCGTTGACAACACTATTAAGTACACTAGGCAACAAAATTTTATGGCCATTTCCTCAAGTACTCCACATTCCATACTCACCAATATTCACTTCAAACTATACTCATTCATTCATTCATTCATTTATATCAGCTCATCCGTTCATTCTTTCGTTCATTTGCTGGGTTATTCATTCATAGCCTTTGGGTTTTCCTTATCGATAACGATGTAATTGTGTCACAAGCATCTATGGGTTGGGTACTGGGTCATTGAGTAAGTATACTCTATCGTTAGAACACACGCCCACACAATCTTCATTCGATTCCACTCCATGCCATTCGCTTCGATTCGATTCGATTACATTTTCTCACAAAGCATAGGATTGTTGTATTATGGTAAGGATCATGCCAAGTATTGACGACAGTAACTATCACTACTTCTCATCATCATCAACATCAACGTCAGCATCATCATCATCATCATCATTATTATTATCATCATTATCATCAATTATCCTTTGCAATTGCTTATCCATCCCTTACTTAATGTTATCTCCCTCATGATGATTGTTACGTTTAATAATGATTTAATTACAAGCTTCAAGTGTTTTCCAAGTACTTTGAATCCTCTCAGTGTGTTTCTGAGTAGGAATTTGAGTTGGTAGTTTGTAGATGGTAAATGGCAAATGGCAAATGGTATTTTGAGTCATTGCCACAGCGAGCAGTGACAAAATGTCATACGTGCTTCAGACTAACTAACTTCCGTTTCTACTCCTCGTTTGCCAAATGGTTCATGTTTCATTTAAGGATTCTCATTTTCGTTTACTTTGTGACTTTGTGTAACAATTAATCACTGAAATCGTTTCGACATTAAAAGCGTTAATACGTTTAATTGTCCTTATTTTCCGTTTTGATTCACACATAATAATTTCACTTCATTCTCACCTTTTTTTCTACTACTTGCTATTGTGCTATAACAAATCGTGTATTTTTGTAAAACAATGTTCTGAATGATGACAATGATGATGATGTAAAGTGGATGATGATGATGATGATGATGTTGATGTGGTGGATGTGTTTATTATTTACTCGATTTCATATAAAATAATTCTGTTGATGCCATGATACCGTGATTCCTTATTGATATGAGTTCGCACAATTTGATGCGACTTTATAATGCATATATTAATGCGAATTATTTGCGATTATTTCAACCCTGATTGATATATAAACGTATGTAGGGAGATAAGTATGAAAGTTGAAATTCATTTTTAAATCACAATTATTATGATTACAATAGATGACATGACGACACTGTGATTACCTCTGAATACAAACTTGTGGCTCAATCTGTGTGCAATGCCAGCATGATTTTGCACTTTTCACACATTGAATTTCTAGATGAAGAACTGAACAGATTAAAATCAATCGTCATCATATTGAACACTTGTATGCACAATATAGAAAACAACGTTATCATTGACATGATTTAAGCATTTGAGCGAATAATTGCAGGTGTATTTAACTGGAAAATATCATAGATAACTTACACGTGTATAAGTATGTATGACTGTGTATCACAAATCTAAGTATTTTGTAGATAAAGAGAGACTTTGAGACACAATTGAAAAAGTGTGTACATTGTGTACAATAAATGAACGAGATGTCACTCGATAAATGAAAACTGTGTTCAGAAGTTATTAAAGGATTAAAAACAGCAGAATCTGGGTCACTTTACGAAGATATTCAAAGATAAAAAGCAGCAAGAGAATATAAATCATTATATAAATTATAAGTGATTATTCTGTATAAGCAATTTTTAATTTTTATTGTATACCTTTGACAATAGTTTGAACTGGTTTTAACAAATTTGCTTCATATTTTTAATGCACAAAACAATGAATCGGGGTACTCATAAAGTGTACTACTACATGGAAATGATCAGCGTATCATATGTGTGCGTGGAGAACGATGCCGGTGACAATGTTGATTTTTACATCTCAAGGAAGTGCTCTGCTTCAAACATAATCATTCACGATAAAAATCATGCTTCCGTTCAATTGAATATCGTTGATGTTAATGTTGAATCGGCCGGTGAAATCCGTCATATGTGTGAATCCGATGACTGCATTGTTCGTCTTGCTAAGAAGGATGGTCTTATTACCAACCGTGTTTCCTAAGATGTATGCAGATTAAATATTTCTTTTTATTATCAGAAACAGTTCGTAAGTATATTAAACATCGATTACTGTATGATGTAGCACATATAATAAATTGTTATTACTATCTAATAATTTGAATACTGAAATTATTGTAATTGTATTCATATTCATCATGAGCAAAAGGGAAAAATTTTTGGAAAAGTATGAAAGGTATATATTATTCAATGAACTAAAATTATTATTATATCAAGTTTAATTTCTTGGCATATGAGATATAAAGTAACTAAATAAATAAATAAGTGCACTTTTTCTTACTTTTGGTTCCACTATTAACTATATTTAATGACAAAGTCATTATAAAAATCGCTGTACCAACCTGACAACGCCCTTTAGTGGCCGCCTATGCTCATCCATATCCATATCCACATTCACAATTAACATTACATAGTAATGTCGTGACATATACGCTTAAATTGCTAACATTTCAGTCAGGTTTGGTCAATCTGTGATGGTCGGTTTGTCTGTCGTTAAGTCAGCGTTTCAAAAGAAAACCGGGGCGTAACCAACTAATGAATTACACAAGTGAAGTGCACGCCAGGAACGGACACATCAAAGTAATTCCATACCACTACATCACACGACTCGAAACCAATCCACGCCACTTCACTTAACTCAAATAACTCGAGTCGAGGGGAACTCATCTAACTAATAAAACATGAACTTTTCCGCAATGGCAAAAGCAACTACAGCAACAAGATACAAAATACTACAAGTCAAAGCGAGTAAAAGTTGCAATAGCGTTGATAAAATGAACCAACAGAAATGCAAAAGAAACTGCCAGAGGGATGCAACGAGAAGGCAGTAAAAAACACATGGAGTTTGACCATTGAACAAACACCTCTTAGTCCTCCTCCTTCTACTTCTTCTTCTTCTTCTTCTTCTTCTTCTTCTTTGTGTTGTGTGGTGGTACGTAGAGTCAGTAGCTTGAAGGCAATGCCAACACAACACAAAACACGACCACTAAAAAATACTTGAAGTAGAAGTTTATACTTATTTTTTCATCAAGTTAAAAACAAAGTAAATCACTCAAGCCACTCACTCACTTACCAAAGAGACTCACATACTCCTTAATTCATTCACTTACTCACTCACTGTACTATAGTAGTATTGTGTTGTATTGCTCCCGGGCTTCTAGCTAAAATTGCGTTGTTGGCGTTAAAGCGTTGAAGTGGCGCCGGATCTTGACGTTGGTGCTGATCCCAGCTGCATAGCTACATGCGCTGCCCTTTAAAGTAAATATCATTAGCATTATGCGTGTGAGTGATGTACGATGTGGAGTTTATATTGTCTATCTATCTATATAAATAAGAGAGAAAGCAAGTATGTGTTCTGTGTGTACTGTGTGAACTCCCCTCAAACCGGAAACGGAACCTGAGGCATGATGAACACACCTATGAGCTATACGAGTATAGTTAACTGTATATGGCGTTTATATTGTCTTATTTTTTGTACTTGTTGTTTCTGTCATCATCATCATCATCATAACCATCAGCAGCACCAGCAGGCGCGGGAGCAGGAACATCATCATTACGATCACCATAATTGTTCCGTGTTGTGTTTACCTTGCTTCGTATGCACATTTATACAAATACGAGTCTGCTAGTGGAAAGTGGATTGGAGAGGAGAGTATAGTAGAGAAAGAAAGGGAACAGAGCCAACGGGCATATTTTCATACAGAGAATACAACAAATTGCAGATACAAAGCCAACAAAAACAAGCATAAACAACAACTTCAATACAAACGCATTGAGTGAAAATAAACATATGCGCAAACACACTCCTAGACACACACATGGAAGAGCGCGCTAACACAAACACTCAAACACGCCTAGTGATGTAAATCTATTGCCAACTCGTAGGCGCAAATGTTTTATGCTTTCCTAACCTCCTTCCGCCCCTTTCTTTCCTCCATCAACTTGTCTATTGAACATTGCCTGCTGTTACTTCATATGCTGTGCGTATATGTCTATGTGTTTGTGTTGTGTTGTGATTGTATGTTAGCTGAGCAAGTGTTGCAATTGAGTTTTCTACTGCCGCTTTCAAGGCGTTTGCAAGTTATTTATGTTTTAGAACTTGCAAAAAAAAAAAAAACAATAAATGAAGAGAAGAAGTGAATATGCCAACAACAAAAATAAATATAAAAAGCAAAAGAAAAAGAAGAAGAGGAAAAACAGAATATGGAGTAAGAAAAATCAGCATACACGCAATAAAGTAGTCCAACATACAAACACACAAACACACACGAATATATACAGTGAAACCACTTATACAAGCCTTTCTCTTCTCATCTTGCCCTTTTTTCCACTATATAAAAAGAAACTTTAACTATACTGCGTTATAATGGCAAAAAATATACATATATTAGTGAGTGTGGAACCTAAAGAAAATGAAAAAAATATAAATTTATATATATGGAATAAGAAGTAGCAGAAGGAGGACCACTAAAAGAAGGAACATAAAACTTGCCGCTAGCTAAAACAGGAAAAGCAGAACCCTGAAACCCTAACAGAACCCCCAACAAGCCTCAACGAACCAACTGACTGACAGACTGAGTTGAGTATTGAGAAAATATTGTGTGCCAAAGGGAATTTGTTTAGAGAATTTAAAATGAAAGTATATGTCTTTTTATGGGCGTGCGTATGTCAATGAATATGAATATATTGTGTAGTAGTAGTACGAGTATAGTATTAAGTACATGTGTGTGTGTGTGTTTGTGTGTGTGTGTGTGTGTGTGTGTGTTGTATTGTCGACAACTGATTGTATCCAAGAGGCAAAGCCAACCAAGAATGGAGTAAAGAACCTGTTTGTTATTTTATTGAATTTTATCAATTTGTGCTTTTGAAAATTGAACTTAAAAAAAAAAAAAAAATTGAAAAAAAAAGAAAGAAAAACAAAATATAGAGAAAAGTATAAAAGAAAACATTGCATACATTTGGGCGTACTTACAATATACGAGTACAAGTATATGCGCAAAGTACAGTGCCAAAGCGTTTGGGATTACGCAAAGCATAGGTAATACTATACACATCTATCTATTCACATATCTTATTATACCATATACAATATCTGTAAGTGAATGGCTGGCTGAGTGACTGGTTGACTGGTTGACTGAAGAAGATGTAAAGAGAGATGGAAGAGAAGTGTGAGGATGTGTAAGATGACTTTGTTATTTGTTCACGACTCAAAAATTTGTATTGACAATGTAAGTCAAATTATAAGGAAAAGGCTTGAATATGTTTTGCTTTTTACTTGATTTTATTTATTTTTCTTTTCTTTCTCAATACAGATTTGCTTTGCTTAACTCCTATTTTTTTCTCCTTTTCCTTTCTCGTTATTGTTCCTTATCCAAACCAATTGAAGCAATTTCTCATTGTGATGTTTCTTTTACATTATTCAAAAAAAAAAAAAAAGGGAGGAACAATTTTCATAAGCAAAAACTTGTCAATTTTGACAGTTTATTTGTTTTTTCAATTGAAAATTAAGGGCAAACATCAAGCAAGAGATATTATACTTATGAATATTTATATCTGAGTTATGAGTATAAATTTTTCTTAAATGAAATTGTATAATTTTTTTTTATTTTATAATTTTTTTTTTTTAATAAATTATAAATTTAGTATTTAATGAAATCAATGCTCAGATTATGATTTTGAATATAACGATTTTGTTTGAGACAACAGACAGCAGTTCAGATTTGATTTGTGATTTTTTTCAGAAATACTTTTTCTTAGATATAATTTTTTTTCTGATTATTATAAACTGAACTCTTCATTCACGATGATGATCAGCTGAAAGTAGACACATTTAGTAAATTCAATATATTGCACATTTTTAACTAAAATGTCACAACTCTAATTTTTCAAATTTTGATTTTTTGTTAAAAAACAATTAATAATTATCATCCTCAGCCCCTGTACAAATCTGGTATTTTTTTCTCTATGCTTTACACACAAAAAATACCATTGTCTTTCTTTCTTTTCACATACCTTCAATGAAAACAAAAACAGTTTTTGTGTCTACTGAAAAATAAGAAAATTTTTATTGGCTAAGCTCTTCTATAATAGAACAAGTTTAGTTCCAATTTATGTATTTTTTCATTTATTGGAGAATAATAAACCTCTGACTTAACGGTTATAAAAAATTGATGCTACAATATGACAGAAAATTGACAGGTGGCTTAAAGCCTACACAAATTTTACAGGGAAATGTTTGATTATTTGAGAAACGGAACCTACGTTCCCTTTTGTTTCCATGTACCAAAAAGTCGTCCGGGTGGAGACAATTGAGCCTCCTCCTGAAGGTGTTTGTGGCAAGAGATCATGCTAATTTGTTAAGGTGAGTCTTAAGCCAGTCATTATTTAGGCTTGTGAGAAGGTTGATCTGCTCATGGACCGAAAGGATGCGATGTCCCTGCACTTACCAAAGAGCATTTACTACCTGACCGGTGCCTGGTAGGGGAATACCATATGTCCAGGACAGCACCACTATAGTCTTATTTATAGATATTTTGCTATTTAGGCTAAGTTGACTCTTGGGCCGAATGAGCCTGTGTAGCTTCTCAAGTTCTTAGCGACAAGTTGCAGCAGTTTTGACAATGTGCCAATATATTCCAAGAATGAAATTGTGCAAGACATGACGAGCAGAGGAGATGCTCAGTTGTATCTATTCTGCATACTCTCGGCATATACCAAAACCATTGTTATTTTGAATTCCTTTCTTAAAGACATGAGTCAGAAATAAGTTGTGTCATGTTAGTATGCCTATGATAATTTAGGAGATGAATACAATATCATAACTATTTTCATTGATCCACTCTATTGTTAAACTACCGAGTCTGTGTAAAAGCGATCTGAATTTTGAAGATCAATATTCACTCCATCACATTCAGTGGGAAATTATAACATAATAGCTTTTTCACACAGTAACATTGATTTTGCTGTGTATTCTATTCGATTATAAATTATGATTATGATTCATAATATTGTATAAAGTCAAGACACCGCATATAGCAACAAAATATTAGATTGGCAATTGCTATCCTGACAAAAGTTTACAGTTGTTTGGATAGCTCATAATAGACAAGGTTTGTTTTACTGCTACTTATGTCTTATAACTTCGAATTAAAGCTTTTGACGACATACATATATGACATATTTGACCCCATCTGTAATATTTGAATTATGATTTGGTAGATCAGCAACATATAATTCAAAGTCAGTTTTAACTGATAAAGTAATACTAGCTTCATTATCATTATGGAGTTGTCTTTCTGATCTTTTCTAAAATTTTTTATACTTCTTTTTATCTATTTACAAGTCTGTCTCATCATTTATAATAATCATCATTATTATCACCATTAGCTTAAGTCATTTTCTTTCTAATTTTTTCTGAGAAATTTCCTTAAAATGAATTCCATAAAATCACCCTTTGAGTCATTTACAAAAAATTCTAACCTACCATCCAGACATTATTGACAATAATAACTTGGTAAACATGTCTATCTATTTATGTTGCCTATTCAGATCTCTTAACTTCTTCCATACTCATTCAATTTCTTAAGTATTCTAAAGAAAAAGGAAAATATTAACCATCCCTTTTTACACTTTCTTTATAAAGGCATTCAAAACTTCAACTATGCAACATAACATTTTCATTTAAAGATGTTAGAAAAGAAAAAGTAAGAAAATGAAAAAAAAAAAAAGTAAAGTAAAACAGAGACGAAGGCAAGCAAACTTCTTACAAATTCATCTTTGAGTTTTGCATTATTTAGCGTTGTTCGAATCTACTTTTATGGTAAACTCTTTTCTTTCTTTCTTTCTTTCCTTTTTTTCTTTTTTTTTTTTGTCGTATTATGTATTTTGTATCTCGAATATTTTTTCATTTTTCGTTAATGTCTTCTTTAGCTCTTTTGAGCTTTGAATAGTCTTCAACTTTATGCATTTTTAATATGTGCCATTTAAACCTTTAAGAATGAGGATGAATGTATAACAACAACAACAAAAAAGCACCAGAAAATACACATTGCAGATTACTTTAACCGTCGTCGTCTTCAGAATCAACTCTGTCGTTTCAGAATTGACTTTATGCGTTCGTTTACAAAAAATGAAAAATATAAGGAAATAATAACGAAAAATGTCAGCGGTGTCAAAAAAGATGGTGACAGAGTCACACATATACACACACACACACACACACACACACGCACACACACAAGAACATGAATATATCCTTATGTATGAAGAGGCCTATGTCTCTCGATTCTTGAAAGTGTTTTATATTTTTCATTTCTTGTCTATATCCCTCTGTATATATGTACATATAAAGATATACGCTCTATCGACATATGACATTAAAACCGACTTGCGCAAGTTGGTAGGCTTTTGTTTCAAAGACCAACAAGGACCAGCAGTTCCTTCTACTCCACCACAACTCAAACTCCAGACATGCAGATGATAACTTTTCGTTGGGTTTTCGCTGATGATGAGATTCACTTGCTTGATAGTTGCTTACCTTTATCAGTGTATTGCAAGCAGCAATTTTTTTATTTTTTTCATGTGTCTTCTACTAGAATTCAATTAAACCAGCACCGTCATAATTTTCTGATATTGCCTCTCATTCATAAACATACATATTTCCTCTCCATCCATCCATCCATCCATCCATCCATCCCTCACTATATACTATACTATATGTTTTCTGCTCATTCCAATCAATAATGCCAATAACTTGGCTTTCATTTTTGCTCATAACATTGCATATTCCCATGGGTACAACACTCACCTACTCACATAGTTTTACGACAAAGACAAACACGTAGTTTGACGCTGCCAGCAAAATTGCCTTATGTTGAGATACACACAAATGTCGATGCATGGATGTGTGTAAGCGAGTGAGTGCGTGTGTGTCCTTTGTATATGTTTTTGAAGGCGAAATTGCTCGTAAGTAATTTTGTTTACCTTTTATTTTGTGCGGTAATTGTTGTTGCTGGCGCTGGTGCTGGTGCTGGTGCTGGTGCTCCAGTAAAACTGTCCTCCATGAAAAGTGCTCAAACTCATATACACAGGCACGCAACATGTTTTGCGGTAGGTAGCTCCAACAAAAACGCATTCAGGCCCTCTACACCTACACCAACATCTGCACCTATACCCTTCCTATACAAAAACAAAATGAATGTACAAATGAATGATGAAGAGGTTGAAATGGTATGAGTATGGGTAGAAGATTGAAAGGAATGAGCGCAAAGGACATACGCATTTTGGTCGCGAGACTGCATTGGCATTGCTCGCTTGGCTTAGCATAGTTTGGTTTCACTTGGTTTGGCTTCGGCGCCTGAGTTCCTGGTTCCTGATATTGCTGTTCTTATTGTTGTTCTTGTTGTTATTGTTGTTGTTGGTGGTGCTGTTAGCTTTCATAAATACTAAAGGCAGCAGCCCCGAGGGGCGTAAAACATGCCAACGAAAGTTATATTTTTTCTTCTTTAGCACAGAAACGTGCAACGTGGTAACGTGGTGGTTATATTGGACACACAGGCAAGCGATCGCAGGAGTAAGTAAGTGGAGTGAACAAAGTGACTGAACAGCAACCGGAAGTTTACAGTGCGTGCAGCAACAACTACAACCACAGCAACATTTAAGGATAGCAATCAATGGTAGTTAAGGGGGTAAAAGACGCTAGAAGTAAACGTAATAAACAAAAGCGTTAAAAAGAAGAGAATGTCAGAGAAAATAGTCATAGAGTTAGAGAAGGTGAAGAAGGAAGAAAGAGAAGGAGTACAAAAACCAATGGCTTTAACAGCAAAAAGATGGCACCGTCATAGTCCTGCCGGATCTTTCCAATAGGTTTTCCCTTTTTTTCTACGCTTTCGTGTTGCCTTTTTTAGGAATTGCTCCTGTTTTGCCGTTGTCGTTTGATAAAGTGCAGTTGAGGCAGCCACGCAACATAAACAATGTCCTTGTTGTTGTAGAAGGGTATATGGATATCTGTGTACAAATGTAGACATACTCACATGTCTGATCGTGTGTATATGCATGTGGGCAGTTCTATGTGAGTGTATGTGTTTTTTTTTTTTTTTTGCTGGCAACGCTTGAAGTGCTTTTGCGCTTTGCCGCTGTTAATTGAAATGCATGCGGTGAAGTAGTGGCTGCCTTTAGTCGTTGTTGCCGGTTAAAGACTAACAGACTAACAGTCTGATAGACAGATAGATAGACAGACAGAAAGACAGTAAAATGAACGGATAGTCTAACACACCTTTGCATATGCGTTGAGGTGTTACTGCTATTTTGGATGACTTTCACTTCGACGTTGGTAAAATGCAAATGCGTCACCACACACATCGTGAATTGTAGTAAGGGAATGGTAATAGTGTTGTTGGTGTTGTTTTTATTGTTGTTGTTACCACCTACGCGTGAAACAGGTTTTGTGGGCGTGCTTCTATGTGTGTGTGTGTGTGTGTGTGTGTGTTTGAGTTTGAGTTTGTCGCCTTTTCTATACTTTTTCTCATTTTGCTTCATTTGAACGAAGGCTCTGCGGCCGTTCGTATGCTTTCTAATTTCACTATTGCATACTTTTAAGCGCACGCGGCTTTGCACATGTATGTCTGTCTGTACTTACTGCATAGTACAACCAACATTTCTAACTACTAACTACATTACATTGCAATGCATTGCTATGCATTTTTACCCTTACCCTTACCTTTACCTTTATCCCTCCTAATCCCACACATTCAATTTCTCCTTGACGAAATGTGGCATATTTTGTTCAAAGTTCATTTACTGCCTACACACGCGGTTTGACACAACATTGCAAATTGCAAAGAACTGTAACAGCAACAGCAACAAAAAGCACATGAAGAATAAAAAGGGTTGGGGATAAAACAAAAAAGATTGCAATGCATGTGGCAAATAATGTTAAATATAAATGATGCAAAGAGCAGCAACAAGGACAATCCCAGCAGCAAAAAAGGACACAGAAAAAAAAGAACTTTGTATGCTGTTCACATTAATTAAAACGTGCATGAAAAATAAAATATTTTATATGTATATAAAATAAACACACACCCACACACGTACACAAGGACAACTCAAAAATAAGTCTCTATTTGTGTGTATGTGTGAGTGTGTGTGTGTGTGTGTGTTCTGTATGTATATTTGTGCGTTTATATATGTTTGTGTTTATTTAAATAAAACAAAATAATTTAAATAAATACAGAATGAAGCATACATTGTAGCGCTTCATCGTGCATGACGCGTGTAAACATTTTTATTTTGTTTGCACGAGGATTTTATTGAAAATGTAATCATTGAGGTGCCATATACAAATACACCTACAAACATACAGACACATACCATTACAAATGTTTACAAACTCATAACAAAAAAAAAAAAGAAAGAAAAAAAAAAAGGAATACAAATTTTTAATTATTAAATATAATAACATGGTTTAAAGCAGAGGAACAAATGTGTGTACAAGATGAATAAAAAAACAACACCAACTGTAACAATATAAAGCCATATTTTTGTCAGACTTTAATATAAATTTTTCCACATTTAAATTTTTTTTTTTTTCAATTTTTAAAAACAAGAAATAAAATGCATAAAATGAAACGGAAACGGAAGACCTTAAAGTATTTTTATTTGAGTTACTACATATTTAGATGAAAGACTATTTAGTTGAAATTATATACAAAAAAATTTTATACAAAAAGAAAAAAAAACCACAAGTATGTTGAGAAAAAAAAATATATATGAGTATACATATATTAACTTTAAATATAGAGAGAATATAGAGTTGCTGTGAAAAGTTCCCCAAAGGTTTTTGTGGGGACACACATCACATATAGTTGGGGTTAAAGATTATGTTTTTCATGTAAAAAATTACTTTATGTTGAAAAAAAAAATAGCAAAATGAATGGGAAGATGAGAACTTTGGTTGCATCGAAAATTTTATAATTTTCATGAAAGATGTTTTTTTACATTATTACATAATTTACTAAAGATTTCTTATTCGACTGAGGACTATGGATTGGCAACTAAATTCGCGCTTTTCGAATTTTTATTTTTTACTTTAACATTTTGAATTTTCTAGGAAGGTTTTTATAAAAACTACGCTTATACATATTACTATCCCCTTGTATACAACTAAGTTGTGAAGATATCAAAAGCATAAAAAAGTACTTATTAATAGTATCATGCAATCAAATTGAAATGAAGATTTTGAATGTCATTAAATATTTTTGGCATAATCTTTTAAATCATTCGAACTAAACTTCTGAGGACTAAGCAAGGGACTTCATCTTTTAAAATTCCACTATTGTTGCTAACTAGCTTAAAAATATATCAATATCAACTCATAACATTCGCTGCTTCTCCCTTTGGGAGAGTTACAAATAAAGAAAACAACTTTAAAAAATATTAATATGAAGAAGAATGATGCATGAATATATTCAAAGCGACATATTTGGTACATATGCTCAAATGAATGAATTTGGCATTCATTTTATTGTAATGAATTCGAATGAATGTATATAGTTGAGTGTATGTTTTATACACTCACTCAAACGAATCAGGGCACACAAGTTAAGTTCCTAGTCATTCAGTAAATCTCACGGTGTCAGGTATTGGTCTTATATAGTTCCATGCAACTCTCATGAATGACAATTCTTCTTCAAAAATGTTTTAAATGATGCAGATCTCTCTTGTTTATTTATTTATTTATAAACAGTTTGATTACATTTGGTAATCCTAATTCTTTATTTTGATTATACTCGTATATTGTATATGTAGAGAATAAAACTCGGCTTATCTCAGTATAATTTATAAATATTCAAATAACTTCTGACCATAGGAATAATGAAAACAAATTTCACATGACATCTCTGTACTACTATACAGTTGTGTGTTCTTTATCATTTCAATAGACAAACTGAAAATATATGAGTTAGCTTTATAAAATTTCTATGGATTTCTTTGTAAAATTACAAACTTGTGCACAAATTAAATATCCCATTCTCTTTCAACAAAAAAAAAAAAAAAAAGGTACAAAATATAACTGAACCAAACTTTGGTGATGTTGTTTCTTTGTTATAAAGTTTTATGTAATCTATATATATTTTTACTATAAAATCCATAATAATAAAAACAACACTAGCAACAACAAACAACAACTAAATCATAAACCAATATACAGAACCATGTGGGTAGGCGAATACTTTTCGACAATGTGCCAACCCAAGGGTAAAGAAGTAAGTGAGTTGGTGAGTTGGTTAGTGTTGAGTAGTGAGTGAGTGAGTGAGTGAGTTATTATCATGGCTGACATTGAACACAACAAAGCTTTTAATGAACTTCAAATGCAAGGCAGAAGCATCCTGAGGCCTCTAGGCAGGCATGCTTTGGTCATATAAACATAAAATGAATCTATTATGCATATAGAATATAGCCCGATTTTTATGAACGCCATTGGAATAAATTATTGCATAAGAATTGGTTTTTGTTTTTGTTTTCGATATGGAACTATGTTTTAGTTAGTATATTTTGTATGAAAAATATTGCGCATACGCAACATATGACAGACGTCAAGAACGAAAAAAATTTATGCGCAAAAATAATTAAAAATTCTAAATAAATAAAATTTAAGCAACAACATAAATTTTGCAACAACGACAACAACAACAACAACAACAAAAAGTAGTGCAAGCGTCATAATAATAATAATTTTAAATAAAAGTGTTGTGTGTGTTGTTAAAGAAAGTTGAACGAGGGCGACGACGCCGCGTCCAAGGAAACGCGAGGCGTTGAAGCAAATCCTGTCTGTGTTGCAACTTTTTTACATTCTCCTCATCTTCGTATAAAAAGGACCCTTTTCTTCCTTATGCACATGAATGTGTAAATGTCTCGCCATGTTTGCCCAAACTAACATGTGCACATTGCTTTAACGACAGCTGCATTGCATAGTTTTAGGCAACATACTCTTACATACGGAAGAACACTAAAAACGATAAAAAAGGCGACTTTGAGAATGATGAGGAAAACATTGAGGGAAAAATGAATATGAGTCTCTCAGTTTAGTAGTCGTCGTCAGCTTATAACTTTTCAACGGAAAAATGTTTTTAGCTGCAGTGCCTACGGTGATGTCGAGTACGAAACTACAACGTCAATGACGATGATGAGGACAATCCCGATGTCGAAGCTAACGACGAAACTGACTAACTAAGCTCAAAGCCTATAAGAATCCAACTATCCAACGTACGAGGCGAGTCCCAAAAGTAACCGTTTTGCGTTTATAAATTTGCGCTGAGATTATTCTTTCCTTCATCAGGTTCATAGCAACCTCCAAAGTAATCATTAATTGACTCAATAACATTCTCTCGTCGGTGCTTTCATATTTTTGAGTAGTTCTGGAAGTCAGTCACTTTCTTTTCAATCGTCTTTATATCCGGTGCGCTTTAAGTTCATGTTTTAATTTTAGAAACTGCAGCAGGTTGTTAGCCACTTGGTTGCACTTGCATCTCACAAATGTGGCTCCACTATTTTTGACACGGAGTTATGAACTCAGCTTTGGCTCTTTTTAGACAGCCTTCGTATGCGACAGTTGAATTTTTTTGGTTCATTTTTCGAGCAACATTTTTTCTCATCATTTTGTTCCCTTTGCTTAAATCAACTTAAACTAACCCAAACTGACTTTCATTTCGTTTCGTTTGACTTTAAACGCCGCACATATTATCAACGTACGTCAGCGGTAGTTGCCTGTTTCCGTAGTCATCCGTCCGGTTCAGAGCAACACCACCACCACCATCACCACCACCACCACTACCAGAACTCTTGATGCCACATTTTTTGCGATAGTTGGTTTTAAGCCTAAAAACCTATACTCTCAAACTTTATGAGTTCAGATACGTAGATATATGAAACCAGCAGTAGTAGTAGTAGTAGTGATACCTAGTTTGGTCGGGCCGACATGGACTGGACTAGACCAAGGCTTGACCAGGCCATACAAACGCTGACTTCCTGTAAGTGATCAATGTTTGTCTGTATGAATAAATGAACGAGCTAGTGAGGCTGCCTAGCTGGTTGGCTGGCCATATCCTGGCGCTATGCTTTGCGGTCTGCCATATTTTCACATGTTCAGAAGCAGACAGCAGTAGCCATGCAGCCAACCTGAACTACTATAAATGCTCAACAACAAGACACTTATTCCATTCTATTCCTCTCTCTCTCTCTCTCTCTCTCTCGTCTTATTCTATTGCTTTCTTTATTCTACCTTTATGCTATCTTTATCACTGTGTTTCTATTGTTGTTGCTGCTGCTACCAATTTTAACTCAAACCGATGACGATGACTAGGATGACTATGACTATGATGACGACAACGACAACGACAACGACGACGATGAGATGAGATGAGATGAGGATGACGATGGAAGTCCATCTGTGGTGGTGCTTTGTTCGCATTTTCATAGGAAAAATTGCCTTTGTAAACATGCATAAATTGTTGCATACTTTTGTCGTCCTGCTGCAACTGACCAATGGTCAACAAATGAAGGAACGAAGGAAAATTCATTTTTGCCAGTTTAGCTTGTGATTATGTTTGTCCAAGACTGAATGTGTGTGTTTGTGTGTGTGTGTGTATATAGACGAGTATATCCTTCTAGAGAAGAACTGCAGCTGGAAGTCGTTAAGTGCGAGTGACTTATTTGCGTTGCTTTGCCAAAACTCTCTTGCTCAGCAATAGCCCGAAAGTATGCTTTAAATTATTTCCTGTAAATGTATATGCATTGTACATAGACATCTACAACTATCACTTATTATACAATACATTTTTGCCATAAAAGTTCAGTGCTTTTTAGTGTAGTTGTCTTCTGTTAAATGCGCATAAAGTGCACACTTTAATGTAAGCAAAAGAAATGTGCTAGACAAAAAAATACAAGAAGATATTCATATCGGTCGTAGGTCAGAGGGAAAGATTGGCAGCCATTGAGGCTACCGCAAACTATGCCACATAAAATGAACTTTAAATACAAAAACCATAATTGCTTGTTTTCACTTGCTCAAATCTTGTTCTACTCGTTTGCTTCTTATTTTACTTTGAACGCATTGAAACAATTCCAACCAATTAATTTATCCACTTAACACGAAAAACTTTAAGTGTAAATATTGGCTTCGTCTTCGATGGCGATGGCGATAGCTATGGCGACGTCAATTCAACTACGAACTACATTGCCACACCTCACTTCATTTCATTTCACTCTGGATCTGTATCCATACCATCGTCATCATTTTTATGCCAGACCCTAGAGTATGGAGAGAGTGTAAATACTTATTAAAAAAAAACCCATTGTAGGTGGAATGGTGGCTTGACTTCGTTTGACTTGGTTTGGTTTGGTGTGGCTTCAATAGGAGCTGTTGAGTTGAAATTCTGGAAGTTGAATAAAAATTTTCAATAGCAACCGCAATTGCCTTTAATGTGCTGTTGAGAGATTTTTTTAATTGCATGAAACTGCAACAACAGCCGGGAGATTCAGTACGAGTAATAGGAGAAGTAGAAGCAGCAGTCGCAGTAGTAGTAGTAAGGACATCAATGTCGACTTACAAACAATCCACACCAAACCAGACCAAACCAAACCAGACCAAGTCAACGCCAGCCAAGCCAACGTGATATACTCAATATTAGTGGCGAGCAGACGCGCGGCACTACTATTGGGTGGGAATTGGTTACCATTAATAAAAGGAGAGATATCAAGTAGAACAGACGAAGGAATAAACTGGCGTACAGACAGTGAAATTGTTCGCATCTGTTGGTGTCGTTGTTGCAACAATTGCACTTGGTTTGTGCTACACTTTGCTATTATTATTATATTTTCTTCTTATACGAGCATTTTCCATTGCATACTACAGGGCGTTACATAGCATTTTTATTGTCTTTTCTTCTTTGCCATTTCAGTTCAGTTTCTCTGACTGCTGCCTAGGTAAAATTGTAAGAATGTTGAAAAAACGCTTATCTGGCTCAAAATGCTGCTCATGCCACAGTTGCATGTATTGAGAAATTAAATTGCAAATGAAAAGTAGCAAAAATCAAATGAAATCAAAAGAAAAATAACAGGAATGAAAAGTAAAAAGCGGGAAAAGTCGCCATCAAAAGTACACGCAACTACATGAAGAACAACAAGAATAAACCGGAAGTTGAAAGCATAAACTCTTTCGAGTAGTTGAGTAAAGTTAAGAGTTGTTTCTTCGTCGTTGGTTATTGATAGCCATCATCATCATCATCACGGTATTGATACCGGATATCGGTAAACCTCAAGCACTTGGGCTTATGCTAAAGTAAACAGCAACAAAAACAATAACAAAAACAACAACAACAACAACAGAGACAGCAATGAATGCAGTCAGTCAGTTCTTGAGTTCATTCGCTGGCAACAACTTTAAACATCCTTCATTGCCTACTCATAGGCGCAGCAGTTCTGTTTCTCTTAAGCAAAGTACTACATGCAATTAATTAATTGTGCCAACAAGCTCATTTCTTCTTGTTGATTTTCTCTTTTATAATTTTTATTACACTCACACACACACACATCTTTTTATATATATATTTTTTTTGTCAACAAATTTTTTTTTATCATTTTTTTCCGGAATATTTTCTTTGTTATGTGTTATGTGTCTACCTTCCGGCTTTATAGTTCGTGCGAATTATAATGATACCATTTTTGTTTTCTCTTTTTTCATATAATTTTGCTATTATTTCTTCTGCCCTTCTTCTTTTCTTTTTGTCATCGTTAATTTCGTCGTGTCGTCAATGGACAAGTTTTTGTTTTTCATTTGTCGTTTTTCGTTTTTTATAATTTAATTTTTTTCATAGAGTAGACTTTTAATTAATAAATGTGCCATGAATGCGAAAGGGAAAAGTGGAATATGGAAAACGAAAGAAAAACGAAACGACAGAGAAATGTGAAAAAAGCAATACTGTTAAATCCAGCTAGATGCCATTGCTGCAACTGACACGTTGCACAGTGGTTCAATATAAGAGACACATGGAACTTGGAAAAAAAAACTATTCAATTTCAAATGAGCTTGCTTTGGGGCACTTGTACCACTGTGCATTTTTTGTTCAACATTCAGAAGTGGAAAGGAATTAAAGCTAAGCCAGTAGCTGCAGCTGCATTTTGGAGCATCTGTTGACGTGCAATGAGTTGAGCTGAGTTGTGCTGAGTTTGAAATGAGACGAGTTGAGATGAGATGAGGGTGCTATTTGCATAATAGAATGCTGCGTTTTGCTTCTGCTTTGCTTTATTTTATGCTGACTCGACGCTGTTCCCAACATCATCACCATCATCATCACTACCAACATAGTCATCATCAACATCATCACCATCATTACCATTACCAACGTTGCTTTGGCAGCACTTTCAATTTTGAGTAGCATCAATAATGGTGAGTGCCAATTGTTCATTCATTCAATCAATCAAACTATCATTCATTCAATCAATGGTGCGTGCACTCATTTGTTCGTTTATTCGCTTCCACGCTCACTCACTCACTCACTCACTCGCTGACTCGCTCACCTACTCACAATTTCTTTCTTTCTTTCAGTTTTCATTCAATCAATCAGTAAAATTACCTGTGAGCTAAAAATCTTTTGCTTCTTTGCATCGAAATCAAATCAATTTTCTGTTTTGAAATCAAAAGCAGCGGCAGCAACAGATCCGGGAGCGGTACCATCTCCAACCTGTAAACCTTGGAATAAGCATAAAGTACACGCTTAAATCAATTCTCTCTTATTGCATTCAATGTCCAACGAATCCAAAAACAACTAAAACAACAGTAAAATAATAGCGAAAAAAAAAACAAATAAAAATTTCAAACAGATTTTTTTTATTTTTAGTGTAACTTGTAGGAAACCAGGACCGTGGCGCTATCGCTTTAACTAGACTATTATGCAGACGAAAGCAGACAAACATAAATCTCCATTTATATTTCACTAGAGAGTTGGGTGGCTTGGTCGGATGGATGGATGGATGGATGAAAAGTTGAGGTTAGTGGTTGCCTTTATAAAAGAAGTGGGAAGACAGATGCAAAGTGCAGTTTTTCTAGTATTTTTCATACTGAATTTTCTTTAGACTTTAGGTGAAAGTTTTCTGAATACAGATACAGACATAGTATGTATACTCTTACTTAGTTTGCAAGTCATTCTTCAGACATACTATGTACGTGATAACATCTACAATATTATATTACAAAATATTTTCTATTATACTGCATCAACTAATGCCCACCATGCGTTGCAATCTATTTGTCTTCAATAGTTTTTATTTTTATTTATTAAAACTTGCAGTTTTCAGTCTCGTTTCCCATTGACCATTTTTTCAGATAAACTGATTTGATCAGTATGTACTTAAATGGTTTCCAATATTGCTTTCAATTGCTCATCTGTTTCAAATGAATGTGTTTGATCAACACATAGTCAAATGCTTTCTATATGCTCAGGATAAATTGAATATATGTGACTCTTGTTCATAGGGAAAATAAACATCAAATCATCTAAGAGATAAGTCTTATACTAAATTAAAACATTGCCTTCTTTTATAAAATATCTGATATTGTCCTCCATTGTTATAATTTTCAAAAAAATAATACAAAACTTGTACGCTACTTACTCACATGAATCTCCATATAAATATCTGAAACACTTACTATGATCAAGAAAAATGGATGATCATTTTGACAAAGACTATGGCCAGTGATATAAAATGTTGAACAAATATGTCTGTAAGGTTCTGCCTCCATTTAGAACACTTATCTTTTATTATCTCTACATGCAGATCCTTGTAGGAGTCTTAATTTTTGATGTCCCAAAAAGTATTTGTAAGTTTTCTTAAGATTTTGAATTGAGCCTCTTGGGTTGGTCAATAATTGGAATACAATATCGTAAACAATTTCTATACTACACAATCTATATCTTTGAATCATTCACCAAAATGATTTCAATGATTAGATTATAAAATGTAAAATGTTCGAACATATGTTTGGAATGCAAAATGAAAAAAAAAAAAAAAGGAAAATGAAATTCTACTAATTTTCAATTGTCTAATATTTGATTTGGGTCGTTTTGACAATATCATTATCAAATTATCTGTCAAGAAAAAAACTTTACTTACTTCACACACACACACACACGCACACGCGCACACACACACACACACACACACCCACACAGACACAGACCTTTCTTTTTCTCGAAATACACAAGAAATGAAACGAAAACTTTCTTCGTCTACGAAACTCATTCGAATACCAAATCTAAACCAATTTAAATATGCAAATCATTGCGTAGCACTCATACATACTCATAGAAATAGAATTCCATAGCCAGATGAAGAAATGGCCAATTTTTAGCATTTTATCTGCATCTAACCTACCTATTTAACTCAGATACTACAATAGTATTGTACCTTTATATCATCATCTCCCCACCACCATTCCTCCTAATCCACTATCAAAATTTCCTCAAACTATTCACTTCCAACAACAGCAATAGCAACAGCAACTTTATTTTAACTTAGTTCTTCCTATATTTTTTATCATTTTTTTGGTTTTTTTTTTTTGTTTTATCCATTGCCCATGTCTTATTCTATTTTGTGGCTTCAATGCTATTTCCGCCATAAAATTCCTTGCCATCAAAAAAAAAAACTTAAAAATATAAATACAAAAAAAAAAAAAAAAAATTACGAAAAATAACAAAAATAAACCATAAAAATAAAAATCTCAAATAAAAGAAATATGCACTGGAAAAATAAAATAAAAATTAAAAAACTAAAATCTATGAAAAAAATAACGAAACGAAACGCAACGAAAGTGGAAAAATCGCACAACCACACAAATGCATGGGGTGAGGATCAAAGAGAGCGTGAAAGGGATGGAAGGAAGAAGCAAGAATCTGAAATAAAATTAAAAGTATCTGCAACGCTATACTCTACATATTACATTGGAAGGTTCGGAGGTTCGGCAATTGTAACACTGTAGCCATAGTTCCTCCAGAGCTTCAATAGCTTCACCAGCCATAACTGTATTCATAGTGAAAACTGTCAGTCGGTCGGTTGGTCGTATGTAGTAAGGCTTGCAGCTGCTGCCATCATACTAGTGGTTACCACTCTCACTCTCTCACTCTCTCTCTCTCTCTCTCTCTTTCTCTCTCTCTCAATCAGTCTGTCTATGTGTGTCTATCTTCCTATCCGATACTATACTATAGTACCATTTTGTATCCTATGGTATCCCATGATATGGTATGGTATATTCTTTAGTATCTGTCGCACCGTGCCACCGGTAGTATTCACTATCGACCAACCAACCGACCGACCAAAGTTGCCACTGCTTACTGCTTGCTATATGTGTATATTCACCGTTGTAGCGATTGACCACGCTTGGCGGCGTATTTGCTATGCAACTAATTACATTTGCATATCTATGCGAAATATTCAAAGCAAAAGCTGAGCGAGCAAAGAAAACGCGAGCTCGGAAATTCTTCTCATCGTTTGCTACGTTCCATCGTTTCTTTCAACCTTCCTTTCCTCCTTTATTCTATCATTCGTTCGTTCATTCATTTATTTCTATTGCCGTGAGTTGAATGAAAAGTTTTTTTTTTTTTTTTAATTTTTCCTAAACACAACAGATTAAATATAGGAAAATTTTCTGAGTGGCTACAAATAGTAAAACTATGGTAAAAGGAAGGAGGAAAGTTTAAAGAACTCGTTTTAACTTAATTGAAAAATCAAAATAATTTTTTACTTTATTTTAATGATATTTTTTTTTTAAATAAATTTAAAGGTCAATGAATGAATGTCTAGACTGGTTGGATGGGACTAAATAAACTTTAAAATAAGTCCGATTCCTTTGTAAACCTAAATTGGGAAATATTTAGAAAGTGTTTATGTGATGTCAGTTCAATTGATTATCTCAGGCAAAAGATATCAGTTGCATATGTTTGTATAAGTGTCCTCTGAGAGATTCGTTATTATGAAATTACAAGAAAAAAAATACAATGAATTTTGAAGGGAGGTAATCATGTTATACACTCTCAAATTCACTTTATTTACTTATGCTAAGTATACTAAAACCGTATATGACAGAATTTTTAAATGTTAACATCTTTAAAATTTAAAACAGAAATTTTTTTTTTTTTTATTGTAGGAAAGTTTTCAAGCAACCCACTTGGCAACTATGTTCAGTAAAAATTGTTGTCAACCAAAAATATAAAAAAAAAAAAATAATAAATTAAATAAAAGGAAATCCATAGGACAAAAAATCACACTGATACAAATACATATACAATCACACACACACACACATTTAGAGCATAAACATAAAAATGAATTAAGAAAAAAATGAAGATAAATCTGAGGCAGAAATTTTTTAAAGTCCAAGGACTACATAATACACTCATAGTCAAAATAAGAAGTGCACATTTAATATGAAGTCCTCATATCGGTAATCTTTTCATATATGTAATATTATATCAACATTATTATTAATAAATAGATAGTCATAAACAACAAGATTCTTATAAACATGATGTTAAATCTTGAGTTTATCTATCTATTGAGATATTTGAATATTTTGGTGAATAAATAATTGAATTGAATGTGTAGTATTTTTCGTCTGCAGTAAGTATAGTAATCATATTACTACTAGAAATTATTTGGAGTTAGTAGATAAAAAAGTTGTAATTTTCTTCACGCGTACGATGAATATTGATTACATAAATATGCAGTACTCACATTCAGAGTATATTCAGAAGTGGGAAAATTGCTTATAATCAATGCACATGCCTACTCCCGAATAGTTCATCATGAAGTACAACACGACAAACCAGAGGCATATAGGGTTCTCTATTGTGTAGAAATATGGCGACACCTCTATATACAATACTTTCATTGACAAATAAGAAAGAGTTTCGATGGTTTACCAAATTTTTTAAGGATTTATATTGTTATGAGTTTTTCATTTACATATCACTCTTCAAACCTTATAGACAAATGTAAAGAAAGAGAATCCTTTTAAGTTCATAAAATTATTACCTTTCTTTAATGTTTATATTCAATTGACAACCAGTTCCAAAATACTTTTTCATTAATGATCGCATTGACCACGTCGCACGACTTGAAAAAAACCCCACACATTAAAAAGAAAAATCAGACGTTGAAGTAATGCGGATTGCATACTGCACTTATATTTTTGACCACGAGTATATGTAAATGTACCATTATGTGTTTGCCTCACACTTTACTTGATTACTTTATTCCTTTACCTCACTTCACTTCACTTAAACTTAAATTTGAATCTTAAAGCGTAGTATGACTTAAAGTGCTTATACATATGCATGCGTATGACTATGTCCATATTGTCGCCTTTTTGAAGTTTTTATTTCGGTTGCCTACTTTAAGGCGTTTACTTAATTATTGTGGACTCTCAACTCAACTCAATTCAACTTCACTTGAGAGTCGTCGTCTCAACTCGACTCGACTCGTCTCGACACTCACATTCACGTGTAAAAAAAAGTGAAAAAATTGTTGTTGCTGTTACTTTAACTGTTATTATTATTATTATTGTTATTATTGTTGTTGCTGCCTCTGCTTATGTTTTTTTTTTTTTTGTTTTTACTGTTGTTATTGTTGTCCACTTTATAATTATAGACGTCAGTCAGGCATTTAACCCGTTTTATTTTTTACTTTTTCGTTCATTTGGTCCGACAAGTCGAGTCAACTTGTTGTTGTTATTGTTTGGTGTTGGTGTTTGTTATTGTTGTTGTAGATCCTGAACAAAAAAAAAAAAAAAATTGAATAAAAAAGAAAATATAATTTTAAACGAGCTACGAAATTGTTGCTTCCCAGTTTCAATTTAAATACACTTTAGGCTCCACACACACATACACACATTACAATCATACAAATTGAGTGAGGGAGTGCCTGAGTAAGTGAGTAAAGGGTATCATAGATGGCCAACACTGATGACCAATTTGTTTGATTGAAAAGGGAACTTGAGATCTGTGATATTGAAGTCAAACTTTTAAAAAGTTAAAGTTTTAATCATTTGCAAAAAGCATCTAAGCTGTTGGTCACTTTGTGATCATCTGTAACGCTGTTTTTAATCATTATGTTTATTAGATTTCGACCAATCTGACTATCATTGGCACAATATCATATTTATTCGAACATAAAACTAACGGCGGTAAAACAAAATAAAGAAACTAATTGACTCAGAAATAAAGGATTTTCACTGTGAAAAACATCATATTTTTCGTTTCGATACCAAACTTCTGAAGATTTGAAAGAACTTGAAAATTTTTTTGCTTTGCTTGAGACTTGATTACAAAGTGTTCACTGAACGACGCTGAAAAATTAAATATTGTTTAACAAATTTATTTGTTGTATATGACGAAAGTTAGTTTAGTAAATTTGTTATGCATGTTTACCTTCTATGACTATCTTAGGTGAGTAAAAGTGAGTAGAAAGGGAGGAGGATGAAAGGATGACTGACTTGATGGATGGGAAGAAAAGGGAAGGGAAGAACAAAATGGAGGCCCAGCGACATAGACAAATGCATGTATACATGAAAATATAAACAGTTATTGCTGCTATAGCTGCTCTGATGTTTTGTTGCTTTTATTATTTTTGCTGTTATTTTTGTAGCTGATGCCGCTAACAACAACAAGAACAACAACAGCGAGAGCCAACAACAATAATGTGGACATGTGAAATAATTGCTTCATACATAATTATCATGAAAGGGCAAAACGCGAACTGAGGAGGAGAAAAGGACTGACTGACTCCATGTGCTTAGTATTTGTTGTGTGAGGAGGACGTTATTATTATTGTTTGTAAGCATTTTGTATTGTTGTTTTTGTCATTTATGTTGCTGTTGCTGTTGTTGTTGTTTAATGTTTATGTTGTTATTGCTGATGCTGTTGTTGTTGTTGTTGATATAGGCCTCCACTGTGCAATTTTGTGGTCATGTGTCTATTTTTCTTTTCTCGTTTTTTTTTTTTGTTTTTTTGGTCTTTCCTTTTTCATTTGTTTTCCGTTTATATGTTCCGCTCTTCATTCCATTCCACTCGATTCAATTCAATTCAGTTAGGTTCTTTTCTCTTCGTTATATTTATATTTTTCCCTCTCATCATCGTCATCATCATCATCACCGTAATCATCATCATTTCCGTTGCTTCGCATACTCGGTACCGCACTAAAATATGCAACATTGTTTAGTATTATTTTATGATTGTACACGCGCCAAAAGCGACAGGATCAACCATCTAACCAACCAACCATCCAACGAGTCAAGCAACCATTGCCATACGCCATCGTCATCATCATTGCCAACGCCAAATGGACAATTGAACAACATCTGGACATTAGAGCGGAGAGGAGGACAGACACAAATGTGAATTCAGTTTAAATTTATTTGCCGCTCGCACTAAAAATACAGTTATCAATGGGAAGCGGCATCGTTATTTTGTGGGTGTAGAGTATAATAGTTGAATCATTCTGTATATCTCCGGGTGTGTTGTTGCTCATTAAATGATGTTCCTATATTAGTTCAAGATGAGCATGGGCACAAAGGGGTACAAGGGGCATCATGCTCATACTACAACTGATGCTACAAACAATTAAGTAGTAAAAATATAACATGGAAAAAAAATAAACTATAATAGAGAGAGAGGGTCAAAATGACTGAGTAAATGAGCTTGTGACTGAGGGCATCAGAACGAGAAGTGAGAGTGGCATATTTTCGTAATAAACAAAAAAATACACAGATAGTAGTATAGTACTGCATGTTTATAAATATGTAAATATGTCTGTCTATATGTGTGGTATTTAGTGGCATGCATTCCTAATGGCCTCACTAAATATATATCTCTATACAAATATCTATTTAAGTGTGTGTGTGTGTGTGTGTGTAAGTGTGAGTATCTGTGTTTGTGAGAGTGTGGATGAACATCCGGTGTGCGCATACTTTGCATTTAATAAGCACACATTTTGTGGTCGGTCTTTCAAAAGTGATTTATTGCACTCAAGGCGTGTGGCATGGCTTGGCTTGGCATGGCATGGCATTGCTTCGCTTGTCTAAAAGTATGCAATACCTTTACTCTATTCTACTCAACTCATCTCTTTTTCATTTGCTTCAACTTCATCTCATTCTGCCAACCAACCAATTTCAAGCATTTTCTCTTGTCGCTGTTTTATGTTATGTTATGTTGTTGCTAATGTATGTTTTGGCGGAAAATGTTTTAACTTGACCTAAAGCTATTGTCTCTATGGCCACAAAACAAAAAAAAAAGGGGAAAATTGAAAAAAATAAGAATGGAAGAAACAAGACTAGAATAGGAAACAAAGCATATTTTGTTTGGGGGCACTTACTACTTAGTACATGCCTCAGGTGTATGAATGTGGACTATAATTGGACAATTTAGAGCGCACAAAGGACTTACACTTAACAAATGACTGAGCGTATTTAGCTAACTCCTGGAAACTTCTGCTTTACATATATTACTGACCACCAACATCAACATCAACACTGACGAGTATTAACACCTTCATTTACATTAATGCTAACTCCTTCTTTTGAGGAGTAACTAACAATCATGTTAGAAAGAAAATGATAGACCAAACATTTTGTAATGTTTCATATATTTTATGATTTAAGATTTTTTAAAAGAAAAAATTTCCAGCAAATGGCAATTGATGCATGAAATTATCGGTCTTGGTAAAGTACATATAAAGTCATGAAACTTTACAGATCTTCACTTGAAAGCAAAATATAAGAAATGTAATGATCTTATAATCAAAATAAGTAATTCTTCTAATACGATTGTCAAGCAACATGTGAATGAAACTCTAGAGAAGAAGAGTATCATCAAGAAGTTTAGAAGTTTCCGTAATGATAACTTCAACTAGGTTTGGATGTGTCCATAAAAGAATTGGTATGTCAACAGGTGTTTGTAGTATGGTCTTACGTAAATACAAGAAAATGAAGCCGAGAAAAAGATTCCACCCGACATTGTTCGAAATCACTTAATTACACAGCATTACCAGCTCAATGTACAAGTATGGACAATGTTCTATATTCCACCTATAAATAGTAATATATCAAATATCTCATGGTTATAAATTGGACATTTAAGCAATTCAGAGAATTTGAAATAAAAACTCTTTAAATTGTTATCACCTGTTTCCATCGCCACTTGATTCTCCAATCCATGCCTGAGCACGCGATATATACTACTCGTATATACCAAAAGCAGACCCATTAAATTGTGTATATTTTTTATAATCTTTAACATGATGTTTACACACAACGATAATGTAATAAAATGAAGAAAGGCAAACAAGCAAAAAAATATACGATTATATGTACTGTAGTACATAAAAACCCAAAAGCCAATGAGCTCATTTATACTAATAAGCATTGAGCGTCGTCATATGTTGTTCCCTCCTTTACTTTCAATCTTTTCATTCATTCATTCATTTCATGAGGAGCTTGTTAGGACCAACATCAGCTGTTCAGCTTTGGTGGACTAAAGGTAAAATAGAAGCTCAGATCCTGACTTCACTGTCAGAATAAGAGTGCATTATGGTCTGAATAAACGTTAGGTGGATGAAAAGAAAGGAAGGAAGGAAGGAAGGAGCAAGCAACACTAAGGACTAATTAAGCTATTTATTAGGTTTGAGGTTAAGTTCAGCACCTGGTTGCATTTAGTTTGAAACCATTATTATTGGCCAATATACTAAGGATAGAATGAATGAACGAACGAACGACCGAACGACCATTTGTTTTACGTGTCCGTCCTGTTGTCCGTCTGCTTGTTCATTTGACAGCGAATGACTGGCATGTGACTTTTAGCTTAAGTATGGAATGACTGTTTAAATGCGCGCATATAGTCAATGACCACCACCTATTGCAATCCATAAAAGTGTGGCAGCATTTTAGGGGACGACACTGCCTTCAGAGAAATGTCACCGGCTGCTGCTGCTTTTATTGCTGCGGGTTGTTTGTTATATGATGCTACTGGTTTAGTTTGAAATGCTGCTGTTGCTCCTGATTCTCTCGATGCTGTTGCTCTTTGGTTGTTCATTAAACTTAAATAAATCATGAAAGTCATTGACAGCTTGACTAAGCTCAGTTGAGTTTAGTTCAGTTCAGTTGAGTTGAGTTGAGTTGAGTTCAGTCGAATAGAGTTGAGTTGCGTCATGGGGTGGTTTCACACTTTATTTTGTTTTGTTGTTTGTATGATAAGGTTATCTTTGAGTGGCATAAAATGGTATGTAAAAAAAAACAAATGAGAAAAGCACATTATAATCCATTTTCTCTAATTTAAACTTACACTGTTCTCTTCCAATTCCTTCCTCTCCATCTCTCTCCATTAATCTCCTTCTATTTGAAGCCCTTTTTTCTCGCGTCATCAGCTAAATGAAGCTAATAATTTGTGTTAATTGCTTGGTTTACTTATACATAAGTAAGTAGAGAGGAAAATGGAAAGAAAAAAATGGATTTCTTTAGAGCTTCAAAATTAATTTACAGTGTTGCTAAGTTGTGAGAGTGTGTGTATGGGCAGCCATAGCAGTGTTGAAAAATAGTTGCATTTTAATTAAGATAGCGTAAAATTTTCGGCTTGGTCAACTACTGTGAGTACTAGAAAGATGACTGTATAAATAATAATAATAATAAATTTCTGTAGTTTAATTTGTTTCAATGTTGTTAGATGATGCAATAACATCAGTAGTAACAAGAACAACAATGGGAGCAACAAGAACAAAGTTATATAGGAGAAGAAGAAAACTGTTAAACTTGTAGGACTCAATGATGCCATTAATTAAAGCATACTTTTAGGCAGACATTGTGGGTGTTCCTAGTCATTTTGTCTTGTAAATGGAAAACTCTGTCTATCTAATGTTGCTTTTACTCATTGCTGTCGTTTTCTGAGTTGCTGTTGTTGGAGTTGTTAACTCCTTTGAGTCGCTTTAATAGTAGTATGTAAGGAACGCAAAAGCGAAACCATGTTCCAGTTCGTTAAGCGCCATAAAGTATGCCATGCGCAAATCCCAGTCTAAGCTATATATCCTCATGAGCTTTGCTTGCAATCGCAAAAATTTAAAGCTTGTAAAACATGCAAAAATAGATTCTCACCACAAGTTTTTTTTCCCATTTTTATATATTTTTTTTTTTTTTTTGTTATTTGCTCCTCATTCACACTAGGATAGATTGATGGCAGAAAGGAGGAGAATGGGGACGTGGGGTGACCAAAAGAATGATGTAGAACTAGAAACTAAAGCAAATGGCCTGGAAAATTTTCACAGCTAAAACCCCAAAAGTATGCTTGACATTTTCCTCCTAAAAAAAAAGCATAAAAAGAACAACATAACCAAAAACGAAAACAAAAACAACACACTTAGAACTTTCTTTTTCAATTTGCCAACCATCTTTAATATAATAGTAACTTGTTTTGTGTTGTTTGTGTTTTTGGTGTTAATGTTGTTGCTGGTGTTGCTGCTTTTCTACATTAAAATTTACTTATTTCCAAATAAACACGTACTCAAAAAATATGCACAATTTCAGTTTATGACGTTGCAGCTTTGCAGGCGCTTAAAAAACAAGCAAACGCCAGCAAAGGATACGTCGTCAACTACAACTATGTGATGATGATGATGACAATGATAATGATGATGACGAAGAAAACCAGTTGAAAGTGGGACAACTTTGTGATGCCACAAAAACTGTAAGAGGCGATGAAGTTAAAGGAAGGACGAGTTGACAACATCAAAATGAAATGTATGGAGGAGAAAAGGAAACGCTAAGCAAGGAAACTCAACCAAACCAAAGAAGAAGTCCAAGTAGAGAATTCTCAGTAGACAGTGAAAAGAATGCCGCAGGCAGTCAGACAAACCGACAAACCGACAGACCAACAGTCAGACAGACAGTTAGACAGACAAACGAAGGCATTGTAAGTACGATA
Source organism: Amiota mariae (assembly GCA_035041805.1). Classification (NCBI taxonomy): domain Eukaryota; kingdom Metazoa; phylum Arthropoda; class Insecta; order Diptera; family Drosophilidae; genus Amiota; species Amiota mariae. Next base: position 16,559,118 of record JAWNKV010000370.1, on the reverse strand, counting down.
CATGGAGAAAAGCTCAGTTTTGGTTTTGTATAGTGGTCGAGGGGAGCCTTGTCTTTATGAGAAAAGAAGGCGCAAAGGGGAAGAGGGTGGATAAGAGACAAGCAGCGAAAGGCGCAAACTAGAAAAATGCCACAACAAGACACAAGTGACAACAGCGTCGAGCGAACAAGAACAACGAGCAAAAAACAACAATAACATTAACAGCAGAAGCAGCAAAAACAACAATAGACGAAAGAGATGTGCAGGCATGGATAGATGGAGTAAGGCACGTAGGGAGAAGAAAAGCAAGCAATAGAAACAACAGGCAGCGGTCGGCAACTGACATCGATGACAAGGATACAGGCACAACGCAACACAACACAACATAACATAATACAACGCAACCAACGCAAGGATATGAGCAACAGACACATACATATATCCCCACAGATGCATAGACACATACATAGAGATGGGAGAAGGAGTGAAAGAAATACGGACACAGACACAAACACAAACACAATGTAAACGAAACAAACATGGCAGTGAACAAGTAAAATACGTTAACTAAACTGAACTAAACGAAACTAAAGCTTAAAGTGCGCAAAACGGAAACTATAAAGCAACAAGGACATCATGCGGCAAGTACTAAGCAGGCCAGCCCAAACCAGCCACGACAGCAGTCAGTCAGTCAGTCAGTCGGGGTAGCAGGAAGGCAGGAACGCCAGCAGACAAATGAAACATGCTTGGTCAATGTAAAAGGGACACTCACTCAAAGAAAATCATGTGTGGGTCAGACACTCACACAGTGAGGAAATATTAACTAACTTTAACTAAAATATACAAGTTTACTTATCTAAATATTGCAAGAGGATCCCTTTGCAAGTTTTTAATAATTTCTCTTCTTTTGTGCTAAGGAGGTGGTAATGACACATATGATAGCCAGTCCAACATGTACTACGAGTATTGCTCAGTTGGAGTTGCCTCAGTATCCCCCTATTTGGAACTACAATAGTTTGAAGCATCTAAATACTGTTGGCTCTATATAAGATCCTACATTGGATATGCATTTTATATCGCCAGGGAAAGAAATACTTATTTAATGGATGACAAACAGTCTCCCAACCACAAGGAATTCATTAAGTTATGTAAACTTCCCACTCTCTGTCTCTCTCTCCCTAATTTCCTAAGTTCCAAATCTATATGAATCTTAAAACCTCTAAGCTATCAGTTATGATTATTATATCAGATTGTGTGACTTTTTGAGTTACTCCTTTATAGGTGTCACTAATTTACAATATCAAGGATTGCTAATATTATACCTTCATGCATATGAATGTATGTTAGTGCTATGGAAAATCCATAAAAGTAAAGTTACCATTCATTGATTTCAATTTCTTTCCATTTCTATCAACCTTAAGATCCTTAGATTTCTCCTTAACTTTATTTAATTTAAAGTAAAACTACATATGATTTCTTGTACAGTTTACTTCATTTAGGCACGCGCACTTTAGTGAGAAGTAGAACAAGTGTGATGATGATGATGATGATGGTCCTCTTGGTGGTGATGAGCGTGCATGGAGAAGGCGGAAGCTGTACTTTTTACTGATTTACGAGTTAAAGTGCGCCACTTTTCCAAGCTATTGCTCGACTCTGGCATTCATTATTGTTTACAATAGCAGAGAGACAGAGAATGAGAACAGTGGGTTCTTAGATAAAAAGGGCGATTGGGCGTGAAAGAATGGGGAAAGAATATAAAAAAGAACATAAAAGAAAATCATGATAGTCGTCGGGCAAGTGTTGATGATGAAGATCATCTTCATTGTATAAATGATGACGATGATAATGACGTTGATAATAATGTTGTTGATGATAGGGCGGCAAGCATTCTGATGTTGTCTTGTGAGCATGAGACATAGAAAATAGTACATACAACCGTAGAGAGGCAATCGTATAACAAAAGCAAAGAAGGCAAAAGCAAAGAGGTTTTACGAGACATGCCTTGGTTTACGGCTACCCACACACACTACAGTCCTCATTCACAATAACAATCACAACCATATGTATATAGTGTTGTCTGTTTATGTATGTATGACAGTGAACAGCTGCCAGAACAATGAGATCCATGAACAAAGGCGGTTGAAGTCGTTCTCATCGCCGTCATCATCATCATAGTTTTCGTTGTTGGCTTCTAAGCAGGAAGTAGTTGGTTGGCACGCTTGTCTTTCTATCTTTCTTGCCCACACTTTTCTTTAGTGTATTGGTGTCTCATTGTCTTTCCGTCCGTCCGTCCATCCATCTGTCTGTCTGTCGTCTGTCAGCCAGTCGCTCACTTGGGCCAAACGAAACACTTATATGTGACTGAGAACGTTATTGCGTTGACATTAATGTGCGTTAGTTGGACAATTACGAGGCGGATTTAGTAGTTCCACAAATATTGACGAGATAGATGGAGAGAGAAGAGAATGTCTTGTTCTCTTTAATATGAAACCTCATACACCACAATCATCATCAATGAAATGGATATGGAGATGAAGATGCTTTAATGTTGACGCTTTTGTTTAATGTAAAGGAGAATCAAGACAACAAAACAAACAAAATAATAACAACAACAAAAAAAAACAGATGTGAGATACTGAAAACAAAAAAAAAAAACAAAGAATCCTCATATAGATTTCCATATTAATTTTGCCGCGAGCGGAGATTGAAGTCCAGCAGCTCTTGTCCAATATTGTAAATGTCCTCATGTCCTTGTCATTATTGTCGTGCGTTGTATTCTCTTCTGTGTTGTTGTGTTGTGTTGTGTTGTGTTGTCCTGTTCTGTGTGACGTTGTTATCCTGTGCGTTTGTCGTTGTTATTTGCCTGCCTCAGAAGGATTGCGTTGCCTTACGGCACGCCCTAGCTCATCCTAACCCCCACCATGTCATAGTCCAAGCGCTGATTTCACATGTAAATCGTGGCATTAATCCTTTCGGTCATCATACAATGTTGTTATATAGACACACACGCACACAAACACACACACTCACACACATATAGACAAAGGACAAGCATTCATACAATTTTTTTTATTGTGTTGTGTTTAATTTTTATACATTTTTCAGGCGACATTTCGTTGGCAAATGGCTGGATGGATGGATAGATGGATGGACGAATGAATGAGTGAATGAATGACTGAATGGTTGGTCTGTTGGTTGGTTACTTAAATGAATGTATGAATGGATAGATGCATTGCTTTCTACAGCTCACACTATATGCTTTCATGTTCCTTCCATCATTCGACCATTGGTTCGCTTGGGTTTGAATGCGTGTTTGATGAATTAAATTTAATTTTAATGCACTTAACACGTTTTCCACTTATGCAAATTTAAAATATTATTAAATTTTATTTTTATTTTGTTGTTGTTGTACTTTTCCATATATTTAATTTTATATAGAGACATTTACACACACTTAGAGTGACTAACCCCTGCGGTATGCTACACAAAATTTACATTACAATAGGAAGTCATTTCTTCTTGTTACTTACTATGATTTGAAAGTATTTAGCGTAAAACCTTTGGCTATAAGCAATTAACATTTAAAGAGAGAGCAGAGTGAGAGAGAAATAGAGAGACAGATAACAATAACCATTACAGCAATTTATATATTGCTGATTAGTCAATTAAAATCCATTGATACTTTTTGACAGCAATTGGAATAACATCAAGATTAGTTCAGAACACTTCGGATGATTCCTATTCAGTTGACTGATATGCTCATATCATTATTATATTTAATAATGCCATAATCGTATAGATTGACATCAAACCTTACTTAAGTTCCTTTTGCATATTTATTCATTGTTATTGTCTGACCCTTGACAGGTAGCAACCTCATTCCAAAATCAAAAGAAAGCAATTGAATCTGAAGCCTCTAAGAATGAGTTCGAAATCTAAGTTGAATCTAGCTATTTCTGTATAAGACTAAAGACATACTGATACCGGTATAGACCTATGGTATAGATTTCAACGATCTGAGAGGAGATCGTCTGGCACAGAAACATGCAGGACCATGAAAAGGATTTGGGAATCAACCTACTGAACAACAGTAGACATGCGCGTCACTGACTGAAAGATTGCAAATAAAGTAGAATTAAAAAAAACTCAAAAAGTCAATATATTCTTCTATTTTTGACTGTAAATTGTCAATAATTGTGATTCATATGAGCATTCCAAATTTTACAATGGCAATATTTTTATTAAATAAATGGCTTCAGATTGATAGAAAAATAGACTGAACTCATTGCTCTCACCATAAGAATAAATAATAAACAGATATAATTATGAGGAATACGAGTATAATGAAGTTTTGTAGATTTAATAAGAAGAGTAACTTTTCAAAATTCACAGATTAATATATAAGTAAGTTTAATAAGTAGATAGCAAAAAGTTTTACGATATTAATGACTTAATGAAGTGAGAAAATCCTATATGGCTTAGTTTGTTATTTGCACTTGGTCGTAAAATATAATAATTGAATAAATAATAAATCTATCACTATGTCCAACTTCAATTTTCATTTCTTCAATTTCACATTCGCTGCAACTTGAATTATGTCACCTGGAACAACTTGATGTACTCCAATTGTTTGATATGTTTAAGCTCCTAAAAGTCCACTTAAGCAAATTATGTGCCTAAACAGTTTCAAAAATTCACTTTTGCTCGCTTATTCATTTGCCGTGTTTATTCATTTAAGTCACTTGAAACACATTTTGGCTAAGACATGCTAAATTCCTTACTTAATTTTAATAGAACAAGACACAACTCCAACAACACCAACAAGACTTAGAACACTTGCAACAACTTTCAACTTTTGACACTGAGCAGCTCAAGAATTTCTTCTTGTAAAGCCAGAAACTATGAACATTTTCCTCCACCAATATCATCGAAGGTAAAAACAGAAAAAGAGAAGAGGAAAACTTGAAGAATGAAGAAAGAAAGAAAAACTAGAATTTCAGTAGAGAGATTCTCCTTAAGCTCTGTCCACAATATGTCAACTCTTGAAGGAGCAGCAGCAGCAAAGAAGCAACAGCAAATAAGTGTATGAAAGACACACTAGGATATCAGAGAAGAAGACAGGGAGACAAGTTAAAAAGAAAAACAAAAAATGAGAGAAAAAAAAAATCAAAACTTTAGAATAAACTTCAATGCAAAAATACACGAAAAAGAAAGAAGTAAGTCAAAGAAAGATATAATAAAGAAATAAAAAAATAAATAAAAAAACAAATAATAAAGAAATAGGAAAACATGACCGCCGGAAACTATGTCCTGCGTACTCTAACGATGACCAACAACAACAATTGTCCTTTAATGTATGTCCTTCCCCAAAACCAACACCATCACCCCCTACCCATTCTATACTATTCGTCAATCGTCTTTGCTGTCTTTGACTGACCTTTTGTTGATACTTTGTAAGCTCTTCTTAATATCATTAGCCATGCCGCCGCGCAAGTGTATCAGGCACCAGCATCAACAACATCAATATCATCTCCAACGACATCATCATCATCACCGTTTCTCTAACACCATCATTGTCATCGTTAGGAACGAACATAGAAATTGCAGTAAAGGACCAAGTATTCTTTCTTGAAATGAAGAACAAGTAGTAGAAGAAGTTTATGAAGAACTTGGTGATGATGCTGGCAAAGCAAGCAAGCAATCGCAAGATGAAGTACTACGAATATCTACAACAACTAACGAGCCAAGAAAGGACTCAGTTCGAAAATCATCCATCGTCAAAAGATGAAAGAATTTTTTCTTTCTTTTACAATTTTTTATATATATTTTTTTTATTATTTTACTTATTTTCCTTGCCACGCGAGTTTTATCTACAAATGTCTAAGATACTTATGTTTGTGTGTGTATCTATGTATGTGTGTGTGATTGTTTGTTCCCAACAAGGTGTGTGTGTGTGTGTGTGTGTGTGTTAGTGTGTGTTTGGTGTTATCATCTTTGTCAACGCCGTTGCCATCCATCGTTTTTTTCTTTATACGTTAATTTTTGAGTCATTTTTTCGCCAGATTTTTATTTTTGTATTTTCGTTTCCTTTTTTACTTCTCATTTTTTATTGGGTAAACGTTTTTTCGTGCATAATAATTCCTTGACAAATATTTTGATAGATGAGCTGAGTGTTTGTTACTTCCCTTCCTACATCCACCCACCGGTGGTCGGTTCACTTTCCTTATTTTCCTTTGCTTTGCATCGCTTACTCTTTTTTTTTTTTTTTTTTTTTCATTGACTTGAGACTTGAGCATATTTATTTATGTGAAATATATGAGCTTAAAGCATTTTTAAGTGATTTGATTTTGGTATTTTATTTTATGTTGTTTTCTTTTTTGCTGTTTTTGTTTGACTTTGTGTATTTATTTTTATGCTCTTTTGAATATGAAATTGGTTTTTCTGGTTTTAAGCTTAAGTTGGGTTAATGAGGCGCTTAGAATATCAAAAAGGCGATTATGGCAATGCATAATCGCATGCAAAAGATGATGTATTAGATGGAATCATTAAAATTAAAATTTTTTTTCTTTGTTGTTGTTTTATTCAAAATTAAAACATAAATCCTTAATCGTTAATCGTTATTTAGTGCGTGCCTTCATAAACTTCAAAATCAGTGCTAGCAGACTGCTAAGGCGCCCTCCCACGTGCATTAAACGAAACATAGCTTCTTATAACCAACAAATTTACAGTAGCGCCATCTGTAGGGTTATTTTAGTCTACCACCGGAAATTACCATATTTATTATTATTTATTCAATTATCTGCTTTAAACTAAAACTGTATGATCGGCGCCACATGTGGACGAGCATTATCATGCAGGAGAATAATTGTGTTGTCTCTGGAGTATACCTTGCATAACTCAGTCTCATTAATAGTGTTCGGTAGAATGTCCAGTGCCCCTAATGGTTTCGTTCGGTTTGAGCAACTCATAATATACGAAACTACGACACTAAGCTAATCTCATCAAATACACGACATGAGTTTTTCCATGAATATTCAGTTCGGCTCTCGATGATTTACTCTTAATGTAAATCCAATAATGATTCCAATGCCGTTACGTTCGTTGTCTTCAACGTTAAACTTTTGAAACCACTCACGACAACTTCTCTCACTTAAATAAAAAAAGAAAAAAAAATGTGTAATATACTTAGATTCAATTCTACTTTAAATTGTATTTTCTTTTGTAGCATTTTAACAGAAGAATTTTAAACTATTTCAATATTAGAACTGCTTCACTACATCAATCTGCACTATCAGCTACTCTGATTTCAGCTGTCCACGACATTATCGATAGTTTGGTAATGTGGTTTACACAATTTACTGCTTTAATTTTGGAAAATGATGGCATTTTTCGTCCGAATCACACCACAACAACAGCAACAATCTCAACAATCTCAAGACTAACTAGAGTTTATCACGTTGTGACAGACAGACAAACAAACAGTCGCGGAGGACTTTATTTTTATAATATGTAGTGATTTAAAAATCACTCAATTGTCTGCATAAAGTAAAAAAACCTCATTAGCGCCACCTATTGGGCTACTCCAGTCTCTCACCGGAATCCAAAAATCATTGATTATCATCATAAGGTCATGTAAATGTCTTTTAATATTATTTTACTTCATGTTCCAAGAGAGTATTAAGTTATATGAAACCATTGAATATTAAATATAAATAATATTTAGTATCAATAGTTAATATCGTATTCAACTTGCCATTGTGGCCAACTAAATCAATTCTTCGAGGGTGCTCGCTGCCACTAGCTGCCAACTAAATCAATTTTTCGTGGGTTCACGCTACTTTTCAAGGGTACTCGCTCCCATTGTGGCCACCTAACTCAATTTTTTGCCATTGTGGCCAACTAAATCAATTTTGCTTACTCTAACTACCATATTTTTGTCTCAACTGATTTCGAGGGTACACATTTGATTGGTTAAAAAAACTATTATTTCTGTTGTGCAACATACAAGCTGTTTTTTTCATATTGTTGTTGGGAGCGAATTAAAATGTATTTAACATGTACCTCACTCACCTCATGTAACTTGAAATTGATGAGACAGAAGATGAAGTTGTATGAGACAGAAATGTTTAGAGCGAGAGAACCTTGAGAGAGCGAAGAGAGTGAATAGTACAAAGTGTACATTGTACAATGTGTACAATACTTGTATTGTTGTATGTTGTATTTGTATTTTCATGCTCATTCGTGTCGGACGCGTGTGTTTCTGCTTCTTGTTCAAAATTAGAATATATTTTTTGTTATTATTATTATTCACACATAAATTATGCACTGAAGCTGCAAATGAAACATTTTATTAAATTAAAGATCAAATCAAACAAATTCAAATATAATTTTGTAAAGTGTTAGTTAAACGAATTTGTGAATGTTAAAAGAAAATTAAATTAAATAAATTTTCATCGTGGGGGCGAGTCTCTAAAAACGCCTCAGAGTAGTCGAGAAAACAAAATAAGCAAGAAGAAACGAAAAAATACAAAAAAAGAAAATGTAAGAAAATTTTAATCGTGTGCTGCACAATATGAAAACAAATTATTGAAATAATTGAAACGAAACATAATGAAAGAAATAAATACATTTACGTATGTTTATGGTGAAAGATAATATTGTTGTTCTTATTATAATTTTTGTATTGCAAAAATTTTGCCACAAATGATGAGAGAAGAGTAGAAATTTTGTTGTTTTTCAATTGTTGTGTTGTTTTTGCGTCCGTTTTACTCTGAGCGTGTTGAATTTTAGTTTGAAGTGTGGTGGATTCGGCATGTGCGTGTGTGTTTTTGTATCATTCCGACGGCTGTGCACAGTGGTTCACAATCCATTAATAACTGATAAATATTTGAAATTTGTGTTTTCATTGAATTGGTTCTAATTCTTTATCATTTTTGGGTTAAAATTTTTGCAATGCATTTCTTCTTGTTTTAACTACACCAAATTAAGTGCGTTTTTTGATTGTTTTTCTAATTGTAACAATAAAAATTTATAATAGATAAATAATTTTTCTCTATTATCCACCAGTAAATTTCGGAACTCATTGTTTTTTATAAATTTTGAATATTCTTAACAAAACAAAAAAGGTAAGATTTGTCATTAAAATTCATTTTATACAAATTTACATCACTTAAACATAAAGAAATATTTATACATATATTCATTAGAATTTTGTCCTTTTCTTTTAAAAAATCTATTGCAAGATCAACGAAATAATAAAATCAGTAAATCATTTGATCAAACAATCAACGCCCACAAAAGTTTTTCTTTAAAAATTTGCTTGCATTGCAAATTTTTGTTCCACGATTAAATATAATAAAATATTATTTATGTAATTGAAGAAGAAAACCTTTGAAAAGTGTATTTAATTCTTTTATCTTTTGTTGTCGTCAACAACAACGTGAAATGAGTAGAAGTAATAAACTTCAATGAATTTTTTTTATTTTGTGCCTTGTCTAAAATGAAAGCTAACAAACAAGTTTTTTTTATCTTAATTTTTATTGACCCCTCCCCTTCCTTCATCAGTCAAAATTTTTTAAAGAAATTATAAGAAAAGAAAGAGGCGCTATGGACGCTCTAAATTTGCGGCTGCTCTCGACATTCAAAGTGATTGGATTCTTATAAGAAGAAATTGTCAGCCACAAGAACAACGAAAAGTGTGTTTTTTTTCTCTTCTTCTTTAAGTTGTTATTGTTTCCTTTTCTCTTTTTGTGCTTTTGGTTTTTGTTGTTGTTGTTTGTTGCTTGTCATAAAACAGCTGCAGATGATGATTTTTGTTTCCTCTTCTGTTTCTTCTTCTTCTTCTTCAACGTTTTCTTTCTTTAGTTGTTTTTTTTTTTTTTTTGTTATCTTTGTGGTGGCTTTCTTTCTTTCCTTTATTCTATGTTTAATTGGTTTCTATTCATTCATTTATTCAGCCATTCGTGTGTTCGTTTGTCAGTTTGAATATTTTCCATCATCCGCAATCCGCGCCAAGTTTTGTTTTGCATTTGAACTTGAATCAAAAAATTTGCAAAAACAAAAAATAAAAAGTTAAAATAATAAACCATTTGGGTCTTTGTTCGAGCGAAGAAGTGTTTAGTTTTCTTGGGGGTTCCTCGTCCAAGACAAAATCTTGTTTAACTGGTTTTGCATAGCAACGACAAATCGACAAAAAAAAAAAAAAAAAAAAAGATTAGTTAGTAGTGAGTCTGTTTATTAGTGTTTTTCTCTCAAATGTGTTTAGAAAAAGGAAGTACATAAAGTATGTAAGTATGTACACACAAAACTCAAAGTGAAATCCAACAACAAACCAATTTCTAAGACTAAAATTGATTATGTTTCCATTCAAAATCTCAGTTTCCATTTTAGAGTTATATTTTTATTTATTATTATTTGAATCAGCATCTTATGTACTAAGTAGATTAAATAATTTTTTTTTTTAATTTTATTTGAGGATATTCTGTATCTCTATATACATACTACAATATATAATTATTTACCCTTTCTACAGTTCTATGAACAAGAATTTTGGCTAGTGGATTAACATGCTAAACAAATTTTTCCCTATAGTTACGCTTCCGCTTCGAACACTCATCTTTTACATACAGATCTTTGATGGATCTCTGTGGATGTGCTATTTCTGATATACCATGAAGCACCTGTTATTGATCTGAGAATTTTAGATTGAGTTCTTTGTGTAACCTCAATATAAAGCGCGCTTGCGGTTCCCCATTACTCTGAACCGTATGTCCAGATCTTGAGTTAATTAACGACTGGAGACACTTTTGTGCTCCAAGTGTCATCTGAATTTTTTTTTTTTTGTTCTATTCAATGTGCTTCCGCCAAGCGAGACGTCTATCTAGGTGTACGCCAAGATAGGTTAAATCCTGATTTAGATTTAATAATGATAATTTTAAATTTTTTAAAAATAAATTATTTTGTGAAATAACTTATATGCATTGTGATTGAATTGACATAACATGAAAAACATAATTCCAAATTGAACTAAGTTAAATTCTTACTCTTTAACAGTATCCTTTTTCCCTTTGGGGCACATCAGCTGTAATACTTCATGAAAGGCATTGATTTTTAAATACTTACTAATAAGACATTTATAATAATGTAAAATTAAATACATCATCACCACCTTTGACGCTAAAGCTCTTTGTGAGCTTTGGAGTGCTGCACATGGGAATTCCATATGACCCGGCCCGTTGTTATCTCTCCGGTCGTAATCGTTTTGAGTTTCTATCCAACGCTTCTGTTTTGCTTTTTCATGACAATTAATAATTTAGCCTAGTGGATTGTCAGCTTAATGTCTCCTAGGCCAATTTTTGAGCCCCGAATGGTTATATCGCCCATGCTTGGTCGCTAGAGACTGTTTTGTTATCGACAGGATGCACCACCGTGAGTAGGCGAGGTTGGCGGTTGAGTAGGAGAGTCTTTATGTTCACATCATTATCCCATTAACATCTATTTAATACATATGTATATATACTATATAGTATTCGAAAGATCTAAATGGTTCATCCAGAATTTTAATATTTTTTAGCCCATGAATTTCAACACTAATATCTAGCGCAGTGATACTCAACCTTTCTTTCAGTATAGAACACATTTAATATAATAAATAATAAATAATACTTGTTGAAGCCCTATGACTTGAAATTATTTCAATCGAGTATTTTTATTTGCTGATAACTCGTTGTATTTGTCCAGCGTATTGGGTCACTGCTTGAGAATCACTAATCTTGCAGATTATAGTCAAGATGGCTATAAAAATGTACAGATCTTTATTGCGAACTAGAGGGGGTTTTAAATATCATATGTAGAATCTTTGATTTCTGTAGTATTTCCTTATTATCATTCTTTATTTTTTAAACTGAATTATAATTTGACATTGATCAATTAGTACATTTTTAAATCTCCAATTTGATCTGTAGGATTTTTATGTAACACTATTGTTGTCGTTTATAAAAGACTAATCTATTAATACACCAGAACAATCATATTTTTAAACTATTTTCTTATTTAACTAGCATAAATTTATTACTTATGATGTTGCTTTTAGACTAATTTAGTTTTCTATCACATTGAAGCTCACACTAACTCACCCACCCTTGACTCTCTCAACCATCCACCGTCCATATCCACACTCTCAATCTATCTCCCCATTAAACTCAATTGTGTGTTCATAATAACAATTCAATTTGTTGGAAAATTTTTCAATTTACAGTTTCTATCAAAAATGAAATGAGTTTTTTTTTCTCCTATTTTATTTGTTATACTTAAGAAATTCACATTTTCAAGAGTCAAAGATACTTCAAACATACAAACAACTAACCAACTCCCTTCTCTAGATGTAATAACAAGTGATCCCAATAGGAGGTCTCTCTCCTATGTTATGGTCTTCTTGGATTTAAATTGAATTTCCCCATTTTATACTTCTAGTACTACAACATACATAAGTATATATTTATATAAGTATTTTTTTAATTTTCTCTAGTATAGTATTTTGTGTGAGGAAATTTATTCCTCTTTTTGTTTTTGTTTTTTTTTTTTTATGTGGTTGTTTGGTGTCTTCAACAGTGAGCGAACGACGAACACATTTCCCGTTGTTGTGTGGAATATTGGTTTATGTGAGTGTGAGTGAGTGGGTTACTCTATATACATACCTATAAATGTAGTAAGTGAGGGTGTTAGAGAGACCCATAACTGAATTTAATGAGGATGCATTCAATTAAATTCATATTTTTCAATGAATTTGAGTCTGAGTCTTTTATGTGTGGCGGAACTTAGATTTTGCTTCATTTATGATTGTAGGCGAATGGTTAATCCATTGTATTTTTATATTGAATTTTCCAATTTAAAAGTTTCTTCATAGTGGAAATATATACATAACTCTTTTCCATTAGTTATCAATCAATCTTGTGATGATGATATACGGAGATCAGTTTCAATGTTTATAATTTTTGGTTAACTTTAATGGCTCTCTATTCAACCGGAAATTGTTAATTTGTTTGATTGTTGTTGTCAATGTCAATTCTTTGCAAATTAATTGCTTAATTAGCTTTAATTTGCATAGTGATAACATTCGCTTGTGTTGTCTTGTCTATCTACCTGTAAATAGTTTGTACCAATTAATTGTGCAAAGGTCATTCAAAATTGACTTTGATTTATTTACAATATACGTTTATATGTATGTATTTATTTTTCTTTCATCATGTTGTTGCTCACACAATGTTTTTTTTTTTCGTCTTTGCTTTCTTTATAGGAATTCAACATAAATTGTGCACTTTCTTTTCATTTGATTTTCGTTCTTCAATAAACTTTTTTTTACCTTTTCATTTGGAATTCTTTGTTATGGGTTTTTTTTCTTGCTTGCTTCTTGTTTATAACCAATTTTTGTTTGAATCAATTTTACATTGAAATGACATCAGACAATTATTATTGTGAAATTGTATCATGGAGAGGTTTTTCCAGTATTCAATTTAATAAATTCAATTCTCTTAGCATATCGCTTTTTTCGTAGTCGTGCAATTTTCTTCAATCAATTTTTTTTTGGGCCACAAATAGAACGGGAATACAATATGTTAAGTTATCGGTTGAAATACAAAATTTTCGTCGAAAAATATACTTACATACATATATTTTTTAAGCTACAAAACAATCTTTAGTATCTTCACGCGTTTGTCACGAAGTTTGTAACACACAGAAAGAGATATCGGAGACCCCATAAAGTATTTATATTCTTGATTAGCGCGACGAGACGAGTTAATTTAAACATGACCGTCTGTATATATGCAAACTGCTCCCTGAAATTTTACACGAAGCTTTCTTTTTGCCATGAGCATACATTTGTTGGCATCAGCCGAATCGGACCTTAAATTCTGATCGATGTCCACCAACCATGTAAATTTCAAGACCCTCGGACCACTACGTATGATTATCCCTATTGGGGATACCGTGTGTGGTGAGCAAATGAGTTTCATGTTAATTTAGATAATTGAAATTCTATAATCAGAAGATATGGAATGTGGCTTAGCCAATGTAAATCTTCTATTTACTTATTTTTCAGCAAGATAGAATGGATGTAAATTATTTGTTAATAAAAACTGATGCTCGCTCAGCTGATTCTAAAGTTCATAATCAGTTGGTGATAAGCAGTTGCCATTATTTTTAAACGAAACCTGACACCCAAACTCGAGAAAAAAGATTTATTCATTATCTTCTCTTAGATAAAGAATTAAGTACATAAGTACATACAGGTAACCAATATGCAAGTGTTTTCATCGTTTTCAAACATTCAAATCCGTTTGTGTGCTGCTTACAGGTTTTCGTCGTTAGCACTACAAAATATCAAAAGGTCTTACATAGTATGCACTTCCGTCATCCGTTCTTGGTCTTGGTGTGTGTGTTGTTGTTGTTTGTTTGTTTATAGTAAAAACAGTAAAATTATGGTTTTGAGCTTTGAGCACCGAGAATAACAATAATGAAACACATGTCTTATTCTTGTTCTTAAAGGAAATAGTCAAGCAAAAGCGACAACTACGAAACACATGTGCCGCCTCCACGTCACAGGTTAATGATGTCAATAATTTTGTATTATTGATTTTTGTTTAGTTGCATTTCTTACCTGTGTATTAACATCTTAACTACACATTCTAGTGGCGTAATAATGTGTTAGATAACATTTGCATTGTTTAGGTACCCACCCACGCAACACTTGACTTACAACAAGAAAAATAACAGAAGCAACTATGTATGACGTCTTAATGTGTATTCAATGGTTTGTTGAGCGTAGGAACATAACTAACTTGCTACATCAAGCCTTAGCCGACAAAAAAAAAAATAGGGACCGTGCCTGATTGCAACCGCGAATAACCACAACAATAATAATACTATAAACAACCAGAAGCAGAACAAGAACAATGACGCGTGCCACACATGTGCCAAAGGCACAAAAGACGGTATGTTTTGTTGTGAATGGATACATGTAAATTCATTCTTTTGAAACGACACACAATATAATTAGATAGAGCAAAAGAAAATAAGAATAACAACAAACCCACACTTGGATTTCTTTCCTCTCCCTTATTTGCCTTAGTTAAACCACTTGTCTATCTATCTAACTTTCTGTCTGTCTCTCTGTCAGCCTGACTGCTAGTCTTTCTACATATCTGACTGACTGACTTGACTAACTTTCTACCCTTTTTCATTTTGTTGCCTTATTTAAATAAACACGCTTCGCTAATTTCCAGGAATTCTTAGCAGCTTTTCCCTAACAACAACAACATCAATAACATACTCTACTTACTTAAATCCCCTCTAGAATTGAGGTGAGCTCTGTGTGTGTGTGTGTGTGTGTGTGTGTGTGTTTAAAAACGCCCCCTTAGGCTTTGAATTTAACTTCAGTAGTTAGTTAGGTGGTAATCATCATGGAAATGGACATGAGAATCACCGTAATACGTTATTCATTCAAAACTTACAAGAAGAAAATCAATGATTGCGTGACATATTTAGGTCAATTGTTCTTCTTTATCCTGCTCTGTTGAAATATGTACTTACACTGAGTACATACTTATAGAATGAAATATGTATTTGGTTGGATAAAACATATTGTGGCTCTTATCATCATATGCATCGTAATTGCTTAAAAGTTTACATTACTCATTCTCATTTGTGTACATATTCGTTATTGGTAAATCTGATAATGTGGATTGGATCAGATTTGTTTTTCTATTCGTTACACATTAAGTCTTTATTCCAAATTACACAATTAATATTTTTTTTTTTCCTTTTGAGAAAATGGAGCAAAGCTTAACACGAACGGAAATTCTCATTTTGATACTTGAATTTGTTGTAAACGGAAATTGAAGAACTTTATTTTGTTAAGCATACATTTTTATTAAATATTTTAATAAATTTACTATTACTAATAAATTGTTTAGTTGTGTTTTATAGGGAATCAATGTCAAGGTTGGCCATGGCAAAATTTCGTCAAAATTGGCGGGAATGATAGAAAGAATTACATTTACTTTATTTTGTTGTGCTTGACAGTTCAGAAATAGATGTTTGACAAATACTACTTGCTTCATTCTAAAATATGTCTATATGCAAAATTTGATCCACCAATTTCGACTGATTCTGTATATCGATTTTGATGAAATAAACGCTATATGTTTCTCACAATAAAGCTTGTTATCTTCCAGTAATTCGATATTGAATGCAACGAGTGACTTTAACGTGATGCTCGCACAAACACTTTCAGTCTACGATTTTATTATATGTATGTATATAGACGATTTTATTATATGTATAGATAATTATATTTAAATATGGAAAGAAAGATGGTAAGAGTCTTAGTTTCAATTGGTGATAGTAGGAAATCAAATTAAATTTTATTAAGGTTTATAAATTCAAATGACCTTCATCTATCAAATGGTGTTTGTTTAGTAGTTTACCCTTATTTTTTTTTATATGAATTTTAATTACAAAATTATAATAAATTTCAATCAAACACTTAATTTATGGAAACAAATCAAAATCAATAAAATTTTGAAAAAAAACCAGGCTAACTAAGGGGGATCACATCATCGTACCCTTTACAATTTTTAAACAGTTTTTTTATATTTTCAATTTTTGTAAAAATCATACATACAACTTTAGTGTTAATTTACAAATTCCTTCCCTTGTTATATTTTTGATCAAACTGATTAAGACGCCCTTGACAACATGAAGAAGGCAGGGGGTTTGGGGTAATAAAAACTATTATTTTGCAATATTTTGGCTTAACATCATTTGAAGAGCTTAATAAATGTAATTTATTGTTTCGATAGTTTTTCATTATTTATCTTAGGGGATGTGCCAAAATTTATCGTCAATGTCCTAAAGAAGATCGCAGTTAGTAGAGCGTATTATGCAGGATTGGATAGGATAAATAGGATACTCGACACAAAGGCAAATTCAACACCTTACGCTGCTCATTGTGTTGCCTGGTTTCGACTGTTCTTATCTTCAGAATTCATCGAAGGTCGAGCCAAGGTCATTATTCTCAGAGTTCTGACACTTCACTTCAAAGACTATGAAATTATAAAGATTACTATGGATTCTTTGAACTTTAAAATTTTGTTCGCTTTCAAAATTGTTGTTTCACTCTTAAAATTCCACTGTTCCACATGATATATCAAGGTTCCACTCAAAATTCTCAAGATTTCGACAACAATTTCATTGGATTTTGTCTATCAGTCAAGGGAAGCTATACGAAGGACCGTAGTCATATTTCATTCACTTCCTTGATGAGGGATTGTGAACCCTGATTCAAAGACATTCAGTCTAAATTCTTGTGTGATGTTTGGTTCACTGTTTTCGTCAGTAACGATGTTAAAACATATAATACAAAATTATCATAATGCTTTTTGTTGTCGTTTATAAAAATAGAGCACCCAAAAGATATAAATCCAAATAAAAACTCGTTTCAAATGGTATGCAATCGTAACTCTTTCGAGTGCAAACAAACTGAAATAAACTTAACAGAAATAAAATAAAATAAAAGAAACAACAATCCAATTGGAATTTCAAATTCAAATCTTCGTATGGCTCTGTGTGTGTATGTAAATGTATTTGTGTATCTGACGAATATTTGGTATAATGAGATCTTTTCTATTTTGTTGTTATTATTGTTGTCGGTCGTTTTGGTTTAGTTTCTTATTTGTTGCTATCAATTTTTTTTTTTAATTTGAACTTCGAATGAATGCTATGCGCGCACGGAAGTAGAAAATAACAACACCATCAACAACAATTACAACAAAATCTATGAATATGATGATCATCATAATGTAGATGATGATGATAAAGAATATAATGCCAACAAAAAAGAAAATAAAACAAAAAAGTACGTGTCGAAGCAAAATGAGAGAAGCAAGTAAAGAAACATAAAGACACATGTGTCTCCCTCCGCATTCTGCGCTCAAATTATGAGATTGGGTGGCAAATCTATGTCTTCTAGTGTTGTATATGTAGAACTAAGAGAGGGGAAATGGAGGGCTAGCAAAGCATGAGAGATACAGTTTAACGAGAGAATTACTTATTATGAAGGAAAATACAATATAAGGTGGCTTTGCAAGAGGTCATGGTGAGCTTGCAACATCATGCTGTGTATGTAGTTGAATGTATCTGTGTGTTTCTTATTTTAGTACTAGATACTTGTTGTCATTGTTGTTGAGTTAATGATGATTTGGTTCTGGTCTTTTTTTTTTTTTTTTTGCTACTTGAATGAATATCGTTGTTGTTTTTATGCCTCTGCCTCAAGTCCCCAGTCAGTCTATATTTCTCTATTGGTTTTGTGCTTTTTTTTCTTCTTTCTTCATCTCTTGTCTGTTATAGTATGTACTATTCTTGGGATTTCTCAAAGTAAAGTAACAATTTTTGTAGTTTCGAGTGTGAGAATTTCTGTTATTGCTACATTAATAGTAAAGTGTTGTTGTTGTTATTGCTTAGTTGCCTTTGAGTGTTTTTGTTCGTTTCTTGATTTGTTTGTTAGTTTTTTTTTTTTTTTTGTTTCTAACACGTTTTTCAGTTTACTTTACTCTACTGTTGTATTTATTATTATTTATTTATTATTTCTTAACTGTTTAGCGGTTCTTCTTTTGTTTATTTAGTTTTGTGTATTTGTTTATTTTTCGAGGTCATGCATGTTTTCTTGTACTTGGTGGTTCTTTGTTTTATTTAAAATGTACAATATACAATATAATAATTTTTTCCTTATATTTTATGTAATTATAAAAAATATTATTGTATATAGTTCCCGTTTTTAATTTAATGAGAATTAAATACTGAAGGGATCTTCAGTTCTTAGACTCAAAAAAGAATGTAAAATTTTAGAAAGTATCAAGTAGACCTCATTTTCTTATTTACTTGTTCCCCTTTAATCAGATAAACTCCACTTTTGGTTTATAAATGAAATTTTTCACTTCATCCCATCGCTTTCGATTGTCACTTGTTGCCTGCCGATGTCTACCTCTTATAAACTTGAATAAGAAACCGGTCAACAAACTGAAAACCATAAAATTACGAAAACGAATTGACAACCACCTTAAATAATAATAAATAAATCACCTAAAAACAGTCATTTCGGACCCCCACACACACTGTAAAAATTACCATGCAAATCAAATTAACTTTTAATTCTTTGATGTCTACAAGAAAGATATTTTATTATTGTGTCTTTTGGTTATTCAAACCGCAAAATCTCCTTTACAAGGATAATTTGAAAACTGAAACAAACAAAAACTCACTCGATTACTTCTTCTTCTTTATCTTCTTAGTATATCTACCTTCCTATTGCTTAATTACATTAAAATTAAATCAGAAAATATATAACAAAGCCAACAACATAAACCTGTTGTCCGAACGGATAAGATTTCATGATATTCTTAGTTTTATCTTTGCTTTATATAAAACTCGCTCGACATTTTGTCTGTCAGTCATTCAGTTAGTCACACACTCAACTTGTTGGCTGCTGTATGTAATTTAATCATCATCCGCACTCTCACTTAAGACTTGATTTCAGCAGCAACTTGCAACATTTTGTTGCAACGTTGTTGTTTTCAGTAGCATTCGTTGCTTTTGGAATCCGCCACCACTTCCTCCACCATCATTACCATCATCAGCATCGGCACTACTTCTGTTGCATTTGAACGACAGCATGATTTTGATGTTCGTCACCACCACCATGCTAACTTGACTAACTGACTGAGACATCAGACGAACGGATGGACGGACAGTTTGCTTGTGGCTAGCAGCATGTTGTCAGCCACACCCTACATTTTGAGATGTAGACCACCTTTCGCAAGTAGCTGCCACTTTGAGTTTACAATACTGTGATGGTGTCTCTCCTATCTGTGGTTTTGCAGTTGGTTGCTTCATGCTCTTTTACCATTTGCCGACTCTGGAATCAGAATTCGCTTAAATGATAAAAACAGACAGAAATGATGAAGGAATCAAAACAGATTTGAACAGAATGATTATTAACTTTGATTATATTCATCAATGAACTGGTTTCATTCTGTCGCGACAGAATTGAAACGGAAATTCTTTTCATTAAAAAAAAAAAAAAAAGAAAAGAAAATATAAAACAAAAAACTGGGTAACAAAATTACACAAAAAATTCTGAGAAATCGCGATACTTGCGTCATTTCAAAAGCTTCAATGCCACACGTGTCTCTCACTTAATGTGCGCGCTCTCCTCAGGCTTTGGTTTATAATCCATTAAAGACGCACCTAAATGAATGTAAAATTATGTGACTGACTAAATGAAATGAATGAATGAATGAATAAAATGGCTGAGACAATGAATGAATGAATGGATGGTTGTCCTACATGGCCAGTTCCTAACACGTTTTTCCCCAATTTGCACAGCACGCAATGTGATTTGATCTTTTTAGTCTTTTTTTTCTGTTTTGGTTGGTGGTATCGGTTTTCTAGTTAAATTTTGGTTGTTTTAATTCATGACAAGCCAAGTCAAGTCATGAATCTAGGTTACTTATCTATGCATGTCGTATAGCGCCCCAAATTGAATTGCAAACTAGAAAATCAAATTAAGAGAATTCAAGTTTTAAATAAGAAAATCCGATTGAATAAATACATATAGTGAGTTTATGGTGTTTAAATTGTGGATTTTACCAAATTTAATAATATTTACGCAATTTTAAGGAATTTGAAAGAAAACTAATGGAAATTTCTAATGATGAAAAATTGCATAAGAGACTTTTGGAAATTAATGTTGACTCAAAGGTGTTTAAATTTAACAAAATTTGTATTTATCAAAGACTTGAAACACTCATGTACGCATGCATCCACATGATGATGTCAAACACATTCATTAATGAAGCAATCTACGTATGTATAAAGAAATCATCTGAACTATTTTTGTCCATCGTCTCTATTCCGGTAGTACACCCTAAAGCTATCAAAAATACTACTGCTGCATACACCACACTATCTATGTATATTCATTCATATAACTCATCGCATCCAACAATTTTTTCCGGCTTTGGTCGCTCGTAACCTAAAGAGCGCTTCACAAAACGAACGACTAACGAGGCTTAATACGCCTAAAGCATTTCACATTTTCAAACAACACGAAGCGATGAGATAGAGGAAGATTTACAGAAAGGCAGACAAGCATTGTAAAATAGTTTTAGAAACACTTGAAGTACATAGAACTGGTTACGAGAGGAGATGGAATGAAGTGGGATGCGATAGATACAAATATTGCATGTAATGAAGAGGAACAAAGTCAATGTGACACAATTGCGGAAACTGTATAATTTAAACTGAGTGAATGAATGAATGAATGAAATCGAGGGGTTTTTTATTTTTTTTTTAAGTAGATACAATTTATTTTAAAATAGTTGACATAAAAACAAAACAACACACAAATGAATTCATTGTTTTATATAAACTGAAAGAAATCATCGTTAATCATACAGAATGAAAATTCCCACTTGAATATGATTACGTTACATATACATAATATTTAGTAATAATTTAAAATCTTGGAATCATTTAAGTAGATTCATAATAATGCTATTGGAAATTCATCATAAGAATAAATGTAGTTATCATTTAATGCATATTATAACGATTTACCCTAGTCAAAGTCATTTAGTAAATGTATGACTAACTTCAGTATACTTATTATTATTCTCAAGAAATAGGATAAAAACTTATACTACTTGGTATTAAGTTGCCATGACTATCAACTTTAACTTAGGTATAACTTCACTAATTTTTCAAAAAAGTCAGTTTCTATATTCATTTTAACACTGTTACCACTTGCATAAGAAGAGTGATAGTGATGAAATCTAACATCAACTGATTACATAATGTGATTCAAGGAAATACATCCTGACTGAGAGAGAGACACCTTATTAGAGTCTTTTTCAAAATATATGAATTCTTTGCAATGCTGGTCTCATAAAGGACGATGAAAGCTTCTTCTAATTATTAACTAAACCGGGGCATGACAATGGACAAAAGGTAAATTAACTTTAATATGTAGTCCCTCAGTTTTTGACCTAGAGAGCTAAGTCATCTTTTTACCATACGCAATACATTTGTTAGAATCTGCCGAATTGGACCACACAAACACAGATCCAAATTTATGTTCTTATTACACAAACTTTTTTTTTGTTTTTTGTGCTATGGAACTTAAGCTTGTACAATATAAGTCTCCACCAACTATGTAAATTTCAAGACCCTGGGACCACTCCCATACAAAACATAAACTTAGAACAATAATCAGAAGATATAAAAGGTGCGTGAAGAGTATTACAACTTCGTCATAGCCAAAGTTAATCTTCTTTTTACTGGTTTTAATTTCAAAAATACATATCTTCAACAGAACCCTTAGAACTTATGTTCCCTTTTTTATATAATTTTGTTTCGAATAACAAAACTGATTACTGACTACGTGTGCAAGTCAGTGAATTATAAGATATTTATTGATAAGAAATCAAATTTTAACGACATCCCCCATTGACTACATTTATAAGATTATCCACTAATTGACAGACGGAGTTTTAAAAGTTTGGAAAGTTCTTATAATATTTGGAAGACTTGACAAAGTTTAATTAATTGACCTGCGCATAATTTTATCTTTTCTACAAGCATTGAACTTTCCGCATTACTTCAATGTCAGGGATAAGTAAGTGTATGGATTGGGGAAGCTTATAATGTAATGGGAGTCTATAATATTATTGCAATATTTAATTTTTGATTTTTTTTTTTTTTTTTTTTTTTAATGTACATTGATATCACAGTTTTAGAACTGACACTATCTAAGAATAGTAGAAGCACATAAAATTAAATCTTATCAACGCACGAATACTTTAAGTACTTAATTCCCTTTTTTCCTTTGATATTCATATTAAAAATAATGAACAATTTCGCGGAAATTATGAAATACAAAAACTTGGGGCAACAGACATAGGTTTTAAATTTCTTTGCAAGCACTCAACTACTTGGGCGTCAATGAAGACACGGCGCCATTTATTTATTTATTTATTTAAAGATAGACCGTTATTGTATATAGATAAACTATAGACTATCATCATCATTGTTATTGAGGAAACATCATTATTATTTCAAAGTCGCCAACGACAATTTCGTGTTTTGTCTTTTTTTCTTTTTGTAGTTTTTCCGTTTTTTTTTTCCTTTACCGTGTCAATGGATTTCCGCCTAACGCAGCAAGAAACAACCAATATGTTTATTTAATTTTTTTTTTTCAATGATATTATTTTCCTTTTCGACTGTATATTTTGATATTGATCGTTCAGTTCGACAGACATGTTGCTTTGGTTTATGGTTGCTTCATCTTGAATGAGTTTTTTTCTTTAATTTTAAGAATTCACTAAGTGATTACATTTCTTCCACCCCAACTGAAATTCAATCATATCTCGATTATAATCTATTTAATGTTCGTTTCACTTGTTTAACAGAAATTTATCTCTCTCCGTTAGCTGGTTTAGTTGTACATACGTATTTGTTCGTTTGCTGTTCTCTTCTTAACTTACCAGAAAATTGCTTTCATTCATTGGATTTCGAATTTTGAGAAAGAAACATGAAAATGTTCAACTTTGATTTTACAGCTACTGTATAAAATGATTATAAAGATGATGATGATGATGCCTTTAAAGAATAATGCCAATGATGAAGTCATCATCATATAATACACAATGTTTTTCAATGACATTGAACTGACACACGTTTAATTCACAACGGACGATGTCATTAATATTATTTTTTATTTGTGGGATAAAAAATTTTCTAAAAAGGCAGTAAATCCATAAAAAAATATTTGAAAAAATAAAAAAAAAAATTAATTAATTTGTTGCAATAAATTTGTATTTATTTTCATAAATTTAATATTTTTACATGGAAAGAATGAATTACACTTAACTTTTATTATTTTTATATAGAATTTTGATAAGATGAATAAACTGAACTTGCACTTGAAATACTTTAAATATAATCGCAATTTAATTAAAAATTTTGAGACAATTTTGATAATTCATAGTTAATAATATTGTTTAATATTTACACATGTAGTAGATGTGTAGACACATTGTATATAAAATATTAAAGATAATGGAAAAAAAAAGAGTTAAAAATGTTTATAATACCATATAGATACGAGTATAGTGAATGTTGTCGTTTTGGTTGGTAATCATGATTGATGAATGTGAAGCAAGTTAAAACATTGACCGAGGAAAGGAAAAAATGGAAAAGTTTTTCGAAAATTAGCGAAGAATTTAACAAAAATGGAAACTGGAAATGATAAAGGGTGTGGGGATGTAATGAGCAAAAAGTCAAAGTAATGAGCAGCAAATAAGAGAAATACATTATTATTGACTATAATGATAATGATGATGATGGCGGGGCCTCGCCTCAAAGATGCGGAAATTGGTATTACATAATGACTTCATTTTATTTGTTAATGTCTTCAAAACATGTTTTCTTGAACATAAAGTTATTGAACTTTCATATTCATTTAATTAAACAAACACTTAAAAATATTTCATAAATACATACTAAGTATAAACATCTGCTTAAATAAAACAAATCCAAAAACAGAAATCAATAAAAATCAGTGAGTGGGGCTTGGATCTGAAATACAACAAAGAACAAAGAACTTAAATTATGGGAAACCATTTTTAAATACAAATTTATTTATAAAATTTGTGGTTTTATTTATAAAAAAAAGAAAAAAGAAAAAATCAATAAAATCTTAAAAGAGAGTTTGATCTGAAAAGAGATATAAAGATGTTATTTTTGGAAAGAGTCTTAATACTGGGAAAGGAAGAAGATTTACTTAAAAACTTGAATTCAATCAAAATGAGTTCAAATTTAATTGAATTAAAACATGATGATCAAAATAAACAGATTTCTTTTGAATTTTAACAAAAGTAAACAAAATCTTCTGTATAAACAATCACTCATTGAGTAGAATCCAACCAACATCATCATCATCATCAACAACATCATGATGGCATGATGGTATGGATCTTCATATACAATAAATAAATAAATGTCAAAGAAAATCACTTTTAGTTAATGATGGCGTCTTTTGTTTCCGTTACGGTTTCGGTTGTTTCAACATTTTTTTCACTGATGTCATCGTCAGCATCTAATTTTGTATCTATTAATATACATGTACGCATGGATACATCTCACACATGAAACCATTGATGTATGGATGATGTATCTTAACATATTTGCTTTCTTTGAAAATCTTTAACTATAAATTCATCACAAAAATTTCATTTCCTTTTAGTTTTTTTTTTTTTTTTTTTTTTTTTAGGTTGACTGGTCACGTGTGTTAAAGTCGTTGACATTTTTATTAGCGAAAATTTCATAAGTGTGACAAGCAGAACGAAACACACTCACATTTACAAAATGAAAATATTTTTTTTTCTTTATTATTATTATTGGATTAATTTCATTTCCACATTTTGTTTTAATTACATACTATTACATACAATAAATGTGCATCAGTAAACAAAAAATAAAAAGAAAGTCAAGAAAGTTTTGTCTCTTGTCTGTCTAGTGAGTTTAACATGAAGTATGTAACTAGTAAGTTATTGTAAATAATTAAAATTGAAACATGAAAATTAATTAATGAAAAGAAATTGTCATTGTTTTTTCTACTAGTAGTTATACAATGAAAGTGAAATTGAAATTGAATAGTAAATTGCATTACTCATTTGACTGATTTATCTATTTGGCTTTGTTTTTATAAACAAATGATTAGTTTCTTATAATAATATGGTGCCATACCTTGCTTTTCTTCATCCATCATATATACTATTATTGTAGATTCATTCCATTATCTCCTTAACAAAAACTAAGCTAAATTCTACCTCCTACATCAACTACTTACTAGTATGTATTTAATAACCAATGCTTACTTTGTTATTTTTATTGGATTTATTTTTCTGGCATCTACTACTTAATATTTTATATAATTCTGTTGTTGCTCACTTGCTCTACTTAGTAGTTGACTCAACATATTTTGTACTCAATTTATTTCGTTTAGACTAATAAAACACATCGAGAATAATACAAAAATGTATCTTTTATTATTATTGTGAGCTCACCATTGTTAATGTCCCAACAATGAATATAAATTATTGCAATTTTTGTATTTTTTTTATTATTACAAATTTTGTATTTGTGTCACAAAGTTAAGCTTTGATTGTCTCATTTCTTATGATTTTATTTAAGTGCAAAAAAATGGGAAATAAAGAAAATAATACAAAATTGTGATAATAATGATGATGATGACTTTGCTGTCTTGAATGAAAATATGTCAAAATTTAATTTCTCCACAAAGTAAAATTATACAACATCAATTGAATGATGATATGATGTATTATGGATTTAATACAATTATTTTCCCTCATATAAATTAATGAAGAAAAAAAAAATACATCCTATTTATTTAAGTTTATATCAAGTTCACATTTAGATCAAAATACATTTTTCTGTGAAACATTTTCCCAAACAAAATCACCTTAATCAATGAAAGAATAATTAAAATGCACTCAGTGTTAGTCAGAATTTTAATCTGGTGATGATGTATCAATGACATCAACATATAAATAGAGTTCCATTTAGCTCAGTAAATGTACATTTATACATAAGTGATTTACTTTTTTCCATCATTCATATCTTAAACCAAAATACATACAGGATGCTAACAATAGTATTCAATACTATTTTTCCCCACAGTATCTGAATTTAAAAACTCATGGTCGTGTGAATATACATACATTAGCATTAATTCATAACAATATTAAGTTAGCATAATTTAATGATATAAAAGATCGCCTAATGTTGTTTATTCCCGCATTACTCAATTTGGAAATTTATATAAATTCCGGTTTCGAAATTCATTCATTTATAAAAGCTTCAATTAATCGAACAAAAAGTAAAATATTATAAAAAAAACCTAATTCTGTTAAGGAATTTCTAATATTTTAGATTATTTAATATGCAAATTGATGTTGTTGCTTGTTAGATTTATACTACACAATTGAGGCTGTTAGATTTTGCAGTTGTTATTGGTTATAGTAATAGTGATTTGTAATGGCAGACTATAAAAAAATTTATATATTTTTAACTTGTTGTCATTGTTGTTTAGCACGCGCCTCTACATTTATTGTACTCAGACTTTACTTTGAACATATGCAAAATAATTACTTCATAATTATTTAACTAACACGTAAGTTGATGATTTGAATGACTTCAAACTACTTGAGAATTCCAATATAAATATAAGTATCTAAGTTGTTTTTATTTGTCAATAACAAACAAACATATTGGATTTGACTTAGTTCACACATGACAATTTGAGTGTCATTTTGAAAGGTTGATTATGGTAGATTTTAATAAAAAGCACAAAAAAAAAAAATAAATTTGTTATGCGATTTGTATATTATTATGCAATTAAATTGTTAGTAGTGTCAATAGTAAATAGTAAAAATGACTTACTAAATATGTAACTATGTATTCAAAAATACATATTGTAAAGTTAAGTTTCTGTTTTTACTCCCAACAAACTGATTCAAATTTAATAAGAAAGCAATTTAAATTTGGTTTAACTTTTCTTTCATTTCTTTGTTTCGTTTTGATGAAAAATTTATTTTTTGAAAGTTTAAAAATGATTTTTGAATTACATAATTTTTAGTTGAAAATTGGTAAGAAGTCTCATATTTTTTATATATCATATATGTTAGCCAACCCTAATTGAAAGTTTAATATATAAAAAAAATGTATTTTTTAACACATTTAAATCATAACCTTTCACAGAGTGCAATGTACTACTATATTGGCATATCAAAGTTGTAAGCACTGAAGTTTATAAAATAATGAAAAGAAACTTTTTAAAGTTGCCATATCTCATACGTAGGATGGACAGTCTTTTCGCGAAAGTGGCGTGTTTACCCAGAAGACTTACGATCAATTTCAATACCTGGTTTGTTGTTTGTCTTTGACCTTACTAGAATGATAATCTACCGATAGTCTAAGCTACCACCGGCATCGCTCCCAGGGTCTCCACATATCTTGGTATAATTCAAATTTCGATTATTGTTTAGAGGGAATTTTCATATTTATCAATCTACAATGGAAATATGAAATCATTGTCAATAAATCTATCTATGCAAATAATAAATTTATAGACTGAAAGTGTTTGTGCGCGCATCACGTAAATATCCCTCATTGAATTCATATTCAAATTACTAAAAGATGAGAAGCTTTATTGTGGGTACCATATAGCGCTTATTTCATCAAAATTGACCTACCGAATCAGTCGAAATTGGGTGATCAAATTAGGCATATAAATCTTGGAGACGTATTTTAATTTCAATGAAGTAGTCTATGTCAAACATCTATTTTTTAATTGTGAGTCACAACAAAATAAAACAAATATCATTCTTCATATCATTCCTGTGCAAAGCTGATTTTTATGAAATTTTGTCGGAGAGTAGCAAAGCGCGCTGGGACATCTAGTTGTTAATAAATTCCAGAATTATTTCACAATTGTGTTTCTTCTTTAAGGGTTAAAAAAGTAATTTGGATTAGAATGGTTTTTTTTTTATTTATCTGTATTTTGCAGTTTATAAAATTTAATTTATTCATAAACGATTTCTTTATTTGATTTTCTTTTCATTTGTTCACATTTAAAAATCTCAATAAAATAATCTTGACATACTTTCAAGCAATTGAGAGAAATCATTTGAAATGAAAAAAAAAACACCACCCACTGCAATTTATTTAATAAATTGGACAAGCCAATAAGAAGAGGAATTGTCATCAATTGTTAGATTCACAAATACACAGATCAGATAGAGAAAATGAGTACTTGAGAGCATCGCCTAAAGTCTAATAATAATCAACACATTTTTGATTTTTTGTTGAATAAAATTTATTCCTTAATTTTGTATGCGCAATAAGTCAATTAAGATGTAGAAAGAATTCTATAAAGCATAAATAAATTTTGGCCTGGTGTAGGTAGTGGTGGTGATGGTTGCATATCGAGTAATGAATGAGGTTGATTTATTTGGTTTTAGGTTCTTACTAAATTAAACTAATATTTTCCAGTTTAAGTATTATATTCTATTTTACAATAGAAAATTTAATTCAATTTTTGAATGCTTAATTTGTTACTAGTTCGTGTTGGTTAGTTAAATGGGAACTGGGTTTAAGTTTCAAAATTATTCATTCCCGATCCGATTACTCTCTGCTGTGTTCTAAAATTTGTTTATTATATAATTTTGAGTAAATCTACATCCGTTAAATAGATAGAAAAAAATCATACATTGTTTCCATATCATGATTACAATGGCAGACAGACAGACACATGTATGTGTATTTTGTTGATATCTTTGAACAAATTCACGATTGTAGTATGACAGCCTTCATTAAGGTCGCTTTAGCTAGCATTCATCATCTAGTTTGACTTGCTCGATCCAGCTTTAAACAGTTCATAATATGTACGATTTAATATGAGGTGGGTTGGGGTATGGGTGATAAGATTCTCTCTCATAATAATCGCGTTGTGTGTATAATAATAAAAACTTAAACAAAATTTTATAATAATAAAAAACTAAAGCTTTGTCGCTATTTTTTGTTTTGTTTTTTGTTGGAAATACATGTCGTGTACTTTATTACATAAGTCGGTTGAGAGTCTATTAAAAAAATAATTTTGAACTCGATTATGAAATCGATACATTTGTTGTTTTGTAAAAAGTCGCTCGTGTGTATGCATTATATTTTATTTATTTTATATTGTTACTAAGCAATGAATTTAAAATTGTTATCAAATGTGAAATTCTTGTGACTAAGGGAGAAGAATAAAACTATTTTATTATAAACAAGATTTATCAGAATAACAATAATACATATATTTCTTTAGAAAAGATGGAACACGACGAGTTTCTATTTTGAGTTCAAGTAAAATAATAAACTTTGTGTAATTATAATTAAAAAATAATAATACTTCTCATTGAAGTTCCTCTCAGACATTTGTGTGATGATGGAATAAACGTGCAAAATCACGCACATTATATTACTATTAATATAACAAAAAAAAAAAAAAAATTGAGGGTAATGTCCGCTGATAGTAGCAAACGACGCCATAACATCGGACAAAAGAAAAACAAAATTAATTAAATAAAAAGTACAAAAAACAACTAAAATCCAATAAAAAAAGTGATGATGAATAAAGAAGACTCACATCGCTTTACTTTACTCATTCTCTGAGTCTGAGTCTTTTGAGTGTGATCAGTTTTTATTGCTGTCTTTTTTACTTGATTTTTATATAGAAAAGAAGAAGATATTTCACTTGCACTTAAATGAATTTAATTTAAAATGTTTTAGGTTTTATTTTTTATTTTAAATTGCTTTGTTGCTGGTTGTGCTGCTTTTGTTATTTTATTTTTATTTATTTTATTTAGTTTAGTGCACGCTAATTATTGCCACGCAGTTGAAAAGCTTTTACTTGTTTCGCATTGTTCAATGTTTTTTTTGTTTGGTTTTGTTATTGTTCCAATTTCATTTTTCTCTTTTAGTGTAATTGAATGTAAACTTATCACGCAAATCATGGTATGTGAAAATGTTTCTATGAATTTATCTTTTAATCAACTGTTAGTCTCATGTAGTGAGATTTTAAAATTTTAATCATAAATTTATGAAAACTAATCAGCGAAACACAAATAAATTCAATTTCATAAATTTTTTTTTTTTTTTTAAATTTTTTTTTTTTTTTTTTTAATAAATAAATATTACTCAATATGAATGAGACACTTTGTCTTGCTTTAAATGAGATATGAGGGAAGCAAGAAAAAATTAAATGCATACCTATATAAGACAATGTTCAACATGATGAGTAGAATTTATTTAGTTAATGATTTATTTCCACAAAGACTTCTTAGTAACATGCACTGAATATGATTGAATAAGCCAAAGGTTTTCCTAATATGTACTATTTGAAGCCTAGGAAGGAATATCAAAGGATGTCATGTACAATTTAATAACCTTTTATGCCTTCAAAATGTGTCATTCAGATTAAAAGATTTGCAACTAAATCTTCTTCTTCTCTTAATATATAAAAAATAGTGTTTTGTTTGTTTTTCGTATATTATGCGCTGCCTCATCTGATTGCGTTAAAATTTTGTGAATGTGTATGGTTGATTTCCGGCTTAAACATAGGATAGTTTTCGTCTCGATATGTGTCCCCCTTCCCAAAATCTGAGATATTCAAACAACCTCTAAAAGAGTACTACAACAAATTTACGAAAATATCACTTTTATTTTCTGATATTCAAACTGTGCTCTCTGTTGATACTCATACTATAACAGGGAGAACATAATGATGCTAATTCGGTTGGTTGCAACCCGTGCGAAGCCGGCTCGGGTACGCTAGTATTTATTAAAAATGTGTCTTTAAGCCAGACTCTTAAGTTACGAGTATATCCTGTATATCATATCTTATACAAAAACTACCACAACCAACTATAACCTTTAGTATTGAAATCTGTTTTAGATTGACAAAATATCAAAAAAAGTCCAATTTCATCTTCTTGATAAACAAAACTTATTTATTTCCTCTATTGTAGGAATACTAACCTTCAAAGAAATTTATTTCAAGAGCGTGAACATAATGTTTATTGAAATCTATTGAATTATAAAAACTTACAAGAGGTTTATACCTTTTTTTTTATGTAAACCTTTTCTTAATGATTTTATTTGTGTGAAAGAAATACATACAATCTGCGGTGGATGCAAAGCTAATGCAATGTCTTACATCAAAATTAATGTTAAAAATATCTATGTAGTTTCTCAAATTTAAGAAATAATTAAAAAAAAAAAAAAATAATAAAAACTCATCATTATTATCTTCTCTCATTGCAGGTAAGCAACATCATAATTAAGCAAGAAACTAACCGCCCTTGCTTGTTGGTTTGTTGAAGTTGAAATCACCACATAAACTCCCCTCGTCCAACATATGTAAGCAGTTTTTTTATGTAGATCTTATTGTTGTTGTTGTTGCTAGCTAGTGTTTATTATTTATTTATGCTCTTTGTACATATTTATTTAGTCAGCTTTATTTTATGGTATCTTATCACATTATATTATTTTTGTTGCTTTAATGCTTCTCAAGTATAAAACCGCAACTGAGGTATTTTTTTTTTTAATGAAAATAAAGAAACATAAATTTAAAACTTGTTTTTCATGCAACAACAACAATAACAAACAACAACCACATAATAAGACAAAGAAGAAACAAAGCTCCAAATCCAATCTGCAGCGCCAAGGTCATTCAAGGCCTTTCGCTTTTAAGACTCCGCCAAATTAACAAACAAAGAAGCCAAAAAGAAAAAAAAAGGTTTTTATATGTTGGTACTTATTACTATAAGTTTGTCTATTAATTTGATTTTTCAGTAAATCCAAATGAGATAAAATTAGGCTTAGATTTAGAAAGAACTTTAGCAAACATTTGGTAAACTTGACTGATTCACTATTCCAAATATTTACTCTACAGGAGGTGACAACAAGACAATATACTCGTACATAATAAATAACACAATAATAATAATGATGATGATATTTGAAAAGTTTCTTTTCTTTTTGATTTTTATTTGTTTGTATTTTTTGTATGGACAACAAATTTAATTTATTTATTGTTGAGTATTTGAGCTGTGCCTTCTATCAGTTAATTATCTTTTTAAGTATATTTCACTTTACACACCTTTTCTTTATTTATTTTTTTTTTTTGTGCAAATTCTATATATTCTGCACTTTTGTTGTTAACAAAATTAAAAATAATTGGTTATTTGTTTGGTATTATTATATTATTATTGTTCTTTGTTTAAATTGCTTTTTCTTTAAATAAAATTTTCACTTAGAAACCATCATAAAATGATTCACAGTCGTAAAGTCAGCGTCGGTACCTTTTACTTATACAAGTATGTATTTTTATACAATACAATCATTTTTTAACAAAAGCAAATTAAAAAAGAATAAATGTAACATTCGATTATCTTATCCAAGAAATTTCACGCGTTTATTGAACCATTATTGCAATTATTCTATAGAGCTTAATAAAGTTGTTTGTTCCTCTTAAAAATAAAGAAAAACATTTGGTAAGGACAACCCTGGGAATTGTTCTTTGATGGGTGATGTTCGTGAAATGGAATGTGAGAAAAATACAAAACAGGGTCCGAACTTGCCCATATTCGGTGAAAAAATTAACAAAATCAGAAAATATTTTGTCAGTATGAAAGTAGAAAGAAGTAAAGTTGACTCGCTTCCGATCTCATCTGCCTTTCAAGTGACTTGTAATCAGATCCAATGACATCAGAATTCATTTCGCAAATAAAGTATCAACATTCTTAAATTCTTGTGGAGCTCATTGCCTAGGTCCACACAACTGTTTCACAAAAGATGAGAAACATTAGAATTAAATTATCAGAATCCCAAAAACACATAAAGAAACAAAAACTGAAGTGTTACGACATTGGTTTATTCTAAGTTCTATTTTGAACTGTTTAATGAGATTCTATTGTAGTAATATTGGTAAGTCTTGTCTGCTGTTTAATATTTGAAAACCATTCAAAATAGAAAACAGTCTACTAAGTATATTAACAAAATATTTAATATATGAGGCCACCAAGAACCATAATCAAGTGAATGATGAAAACGTCTTTGAAATATATTTCCTTAACAGATTGTAAAAAAAAAGTCATCTGTAGCTTAAATCGGAGATGCTCAGAGAAAAAAAAACCCTTGAAAGTAAGTAGCACCCAATTAGTACCAAAAAATTCTTAGGTCATTACAATTTTTTCTAAAAAAAAGTTTCTCTCTACAAAACGAAAATTTAATAAAAATTCCATTTTCTAAATAATTAATTGTTTATTTAGTTGTTCGATAAGTAAATTTCCATAACAATCAAAACAAAGTTGATGAAAAAGTTGTAGTACCTTTTGTAAATAAACAAATTTTGTAAATATTTTGACATATACAATACAATATACAATATTATTTTGTTAACAAGTTAAACCAGAAGTCAATTCATTATGTATGCAAAAATAAAAAACAAAAGAAAGAAAAAATATTTTAAATCATTTCAATTCATTTATTTAACAAACAACAATTCTTATATGCATTCAGTTTACCCATTGAGATTTTCTCAAACCTTCCGTTAATAAAATGCTACTGCATTGTGTGAATGAGTTTACTCACCACCTTTGCCAAAAGAACTCACTGTAGAATGACGACTTCACTTTCATTTTCAAAAATTCATGTACATATGTACAACATAAATTCATGTATAAAAAAATGGAATTTTTTTTTTTGTAATTTCCGTTGGGGGCGCTGCTCATAAAAGGTCTGCTTGTCTTGACTTAACTCTCGACGACTACTACCTGTATGTGCTGCATATACATACATATATATGTATGTGTGCCTGGGTGTCTTAAGGCCCATATCCGTCAAATTCCGACGATTCAACATTAAAAAACAAAATAATAATAATAATGAAAATAAAAATCATCATCATCATCATCGTTATTGCCCTCACTACTGTTGTTTTATTGTGGTAGCATTTCGCCAGTGCAGCAGTTGACATATAATAGTAGTGAGTGGGGCATCTCATATACTATATACATATGTAGGGGCCATTCTTTCATTCAGACTTTCATTCATACGGGCATGCAACAAAGACAAACAGACAGTGAGACCAGAGAGAAGAGATGGGAAGAAGCAGCACCCAGAAGTGGTGGTGTATATATAACGATGGCGTTGACTTGACTTAAGTTGACTCTTCTACTACAGAAGTCATTTTGTTGTGTTGCACACTCGTACTCTCTATATATGTATATACAATATTTATTCTACATATATATACTTTGATATACCATATAAAAGAAGTCATGGTTGTTGTTGTTGTTTGTACGTGACATGAAATGTAAATTAAAAATTGTTTATGACCGTTGGAAGTGTAATGGAACGTTGCTGTCTGCAATGTCGTCGTCGTTAGTGTCTGTCGGTGTATTTGAGGCTATGGAATGGTACGTTATGGTGTGTTATTCATTTGGTCTCTTTGGCTCTTATCTGAAAACAGGAAATTGACATTCCATTCATTTCAGTCAAGAAAGGAGGTCTTTACTAAAGTAAAGAATAGTAAAGTTACATAGGTAATGTATAAAAATTTAAAAAGAAATTCAACCAGATTCTATATAAACAAACATCACAATGATGATACAGAAAAGGTAATAAAATAATAATAAAATTTCTGAATTGCAAAACTATAAATAAAAATTATTTAAACATTTTGTTATAACTTCCAAAATTCCTCGCAATTTCTGAACAAAAAATCGTAAATAATAATATTTGCAAACAAAATGTCTTAAAGACTGACAGACAGACAAGCAGAGAGATAAATAGATAAACAGACAGATAGCAAGATACAAGGCGCAGCATCCACATTGTTCTTGTCGTCATCATCATTATTTACGTCTTCATCATCTCATCGTTTGTCTAGATAAAGAATTTTATTCCATTTATACATAAATGTATTGCAATGAATCTGGTTGCATTCTTCTCCTGCCTGTCTGCCGCACATAACTCATTTCACTTATTATAGATAGATTCTCGATCTCAGTTGACTACTGTAGTGGGTTGCGAGATTATAAAGCAACCAAACTGCTCAACATCATTAATCGCCCACAATTAATAGTGATTTTAAAAATACTTTTACAAATCGGTCTATAGTCAGAGTCTGAGTCTTTAGTATTTGTAGTAGACTCACTCATTGTGTGGAATGCGGAAAATTGCCAATTTCTGCGTTGTGCGCGTATTTCATTTATTTGGGTCGAGCAGTACATCGGATTCACTAGAGTTACGAGAATCATGAGTGTTGATGTTCTGTTCTGTTCTAGTTTTTGATTTTACAACGTAAAAGACACCAAACTTAAATATAAATGGATTTTTCTTGTTCTGTTTACAATATTTCTATGGTTGTTCCTCTTTCAATACTCTACTTGTTACTATATGTATTTTGTTATTGTAAGTAAGCATATCTAGTGTTTATAGGAATTTAATCAAATTGTTGCCTTTCTTTTATTCTATACTAGCGTACCCGAAACGGCTTCGTACCGGTTGCATTCGGAGAACTGAAGTTTGAGTATGAAGAAAGAACTCAGTTTGAGTATAAGAAAATTTAAGCGTTATTTTAGTTTTTTATAGTATACTTTATGGGGTTCTTTTATTATCCCGGATCTCGGGAACGGAGACACACGTCGAGACGAAAACTATTCTATGTTCCAGCCGGGAACTAACCATATACATACATTCGAATTTCAATGCAATCACATGAACGGTATGGCAATGCATAACGTACGAACAAACAATACACTCATTTTTATGTATTAGAAAATATTTTTTTTATACTCAACATCCGACTAAACCTTGTTTTGATCAATATCGAAATATTTCGAGAATTAGTTTTGTTTTTTTTTTTTTAGTTTATAGTTTACCTCATAAAAACCTCTTTAAGTGTTATAAGATTTTGCAGGTTTAATAAAATCGAAATTTGCTACAAGGCTCTATAAATTAATCTCCATACATAAATTGTTATGAAATGTTTAAACAAAAAACAAAATAATTTTTATGGTGTTAATTTTATTTACATCAACACGATATGTGGTGGTTCTGTTAAATCTCATGAGGCTTTTTATTGCCAAAATATTTCAATATTTTGTAGTGTTGCGTTTATATAAATTTCTTTTTATAGTTATTATTTTTTTTTTTTTTTTTTGGAAATTTTCTTAATTATTAAAATATTTTTGACCAGCAAGAAGAGTTTTACGTTGTTGTTATTAATTACCTTGACCATTAAAATTTATAAACAATATTAAAATCATGAATTAACTTAAACAAAGGTCATCGAAGTGGCAATTAAAATACATTTCATGCACGCAAACCTCAGATTTCATTGAAATTTTGTTGTTCACTAGAGTATTTCAGTTTCAGTGAATTTTCTCCCCCATTTTTATCAAGTCTATTAAAATATTTCTCGTTTCCATTGACAACAACTACTACTAACTTTATTCAACCATAGCAACCAAGCTTGTTCACACCCACTCCTGCCATCATAGGACTATGTGCTGCAGTGTATATATACTATGAAAACTCACTAACAGAAAATTCTTTGATGTTTTGCTTGCATAAGGAGTTCGGATGGAAAAATATGTATTTATCAAAAACATGGCACACCATGCAACGATGAGATTTCATTCTTCCTATATTTGCACGTATTGTTGCAGTCTTTCAGGCGCCACAGGCTCCAAGCAATGCAATTTATATTAATTTTTATGCAATTGTGTCCACTTGTAGCATCGCGCTTCGCTGACACTGACAACGAATCAACAACAGTCAGCCAGAGCCACACCAGACACAAGCCTTACTGGTGGGGCCATGAGCCTTGAATGCTACTCATAGCCGAAGGTTAGATTACAATATATTTCCATTATTCTATTTTCCATTGCTGTGTTGACAGACAGACAGACGGAAGGAAGAAAGGAAGGAATATCTTCATCATCATCATCATCACGATGATTGTTGCGAAAATATTTTACATTTAAAGTTTGTTTTGTTGATTTTTTGCATAGTTGAACTAATGATGTCATTCCAGGAATCCATTAACAAAATATTTTTATCTTATTTTAGTTGTACTTAGTAGATATGATAAAATATTATTTATTAAATGTAGTAAATGATAATACGATTTCCAGCATTAAATTGTATTATTTCACTAAACGTTAAATTGAACTTGACTTTACTTCTTATCGTTAGTACTTTGTGTCGCTGTCGAAACCCTTAAAAAAATATTATCGTAATGTCAACCCCCACGCTTTCGATAACCTTTTTCTATATTCTATGTTTATATTATCATTATTTTCTTATCATAAGTTTTTGTTTTTGTCACTCGCTCTATACGCATTTCATCACTTATCAATATAAATAAATAAGTTTTTCATCATAATCTAAAGTTCAATGGTAACAAGTATTAAAAATAAAGCAAAACCCCATAATAGTATCAGTTGATAGTGCTTCTCATACATATACTAATTAAATGCATCTGTATCTATTGAGTTGATTTATTATTTTAGTTTTAATAACTTAAACGTGTCTTCAACACATAACACAATACAAAAATTCTATAGTTTTCTCTGATAATAAGTAATACAATAATATCTGCCCCGATAAAGTGAATGAAGGCTTTTGGGGAATTTAGTGATTGAACAAAACAAATTTTTACTGTAATTTTTATTGGTAAAAAATAATCTAGAAAGTATGTACTTGAAAGATAATATATTATATGAGAACGTGAACGTGTTTTTTTCATTATATAATAAAAGTAAATTTTCTTGCACATATTCGTTTTAGTTAAACAATTTTTGTAGTGAATTACAATACAAAAAATAATAAAAAAAAATTGATAATTATCTCTAGTCTTTTGTTTAAAACAGATAAATCCAAAGGCAAATAACAATAAAAAAAACAACTTATGACTCATTTCAATGCATTAAAATCAAAAATAAATATGAAAAGAACATGAATCATCATCATTGCGTTGAGATAGAATACATTGAGCATTGTAGATATTTTTATAAATTTTTTTTTACTAAATAAATAAAATTTCTTGTATAATTTCCTTCCATAAAAATATGTACGTAAAATAACACTATAATATTATCTAATTTTTGTGTTTGCTTGTTTATGACAAAACACGATATTTCCTTTTAGTATCTATAATTTTTGAAATGCTCGTGTAATTATATTGATAAAATTTATAATTTATTCAAGTATCTCGTCATCATCGAAAACTTCATACAATATATTCGTCATTATAGACAAATAATAACCGATGAACTCAACTCAACTCAATTGTTTGTTTGTTTGCTAGTTATTTATGTGAAAATTATTTGATCTATCTATAGCAGTAGATATAAATATAGATACAAATGTTGGTGCAGATACAGATATATACATATCTAAGTACATACTTAGGTGCAAACAACAATAACAAAAAAAATATACTCATTATAATAAATATAAAAAGCAATTACGTCGCTATACCATTTCTTTCTTGCCATTTTGTTTTGTGACGTAGATAGACAAATAGAAAAAAAGATACAATATTTCAACAATTATAGAACAAATAAACAACGACGTCATTAGTTTTTGATGGGGATTTCTTATTATTTTTATGATATCTTTGCATACCATTTAGCAGATACTTAATAAGTATGTGAAATACAAAACATGTTGGAAAATTATAAATTTATGAAGTGACAACAAATATAAAATACAGAAAATTCCGTTTAAACTACTCAAAAAATATTATGAAAAATATAACAAGAAACAAATTTGAGGAAATGAGTAAATTTCGCAGTACATTTCAAGGATCGATCTCTTGATGATCCACCCACGTTTAGAATAAACATAAATTTGTTTGATGAAAAACCAATGAAAAATTCTTGCAAAAAGATAATATTTTCCTCATTAATACACACACACTTAATTATACGTAGATACTTCTAATGAGTACATTGTCTTGTTTATTCGAAGTACCCTTAACATCTTTGCAACAAAATTCAAACAATAATGGAATTGATCGTATAGTTCGATAGAAACCCTACAAAAATCAGAACAACATTTCTGTCAAACCGAGAATCGATTATATTGTATAGTTTATTATTCTGAATCTTATAATTTACTAGATACCCGGGCAGACGTTGTCATGCCTCTCCCTCCAAAAAAAAGAGATGAATTGATGTCAAAGGCGACTTGATTCATTTTAAAATACTTAAAATGCTTTATATGCATCTCACTAACACACCTCAGTTTTTTAAAAATTTTTTTTTTTAAGTTTTTCGGCTCAACTTTTGAGTTTTTTTTTTCAAATTTCCTTTATTTCCTAAACCTTCCACATAAATCACTTGGTTCATTGGTGAAAACCATATGAAAATCCTTTCGGTAGTTTTTGCGAGAGGAGCAGAGAGAACTTGCTATACTATTGTATAAAATACTCTTCCGGATGGCTTTCAGAAACCATGATTCCACTTGTAAGGATGGTTTTGGTCTCAGTAACTGCCGATAGCCGATCTCCGCTCATTTTTTTTTGGTCATGGCTTTAAAATAAACTCAACAATTTACCATGAACAGATTTTAGAAAGTACGTATGGGATTCGTAAACACATTTAGACCCCATTTCATAAAGCGTTCTTAAACTAATAATGGCTTTAAAAAAATAATCTTTAACACAATTTCTCTAAATTTTGTCTTCAATAAAACTCAACAACTGAAATAATATTTCTAGAATTTTTTTTGTTATTAATGTTGAGACTAAGTTAATTTTTGTTGATATTTTTTTGCAATACTTTTTAAGACACCATGTCACCTGGCATTTAGCCAACTAGTGTGTGTACAATGTCGCATGAAATTTATGTGCGAAAAATTTAAACAAAAACCATCAAAAATATGTAAATTTCAAAAGGAATTGTGGCAGCATCTAAAAAAAAAATAACAAGTAATCGTACTACCGTTTCTGATTTGGCGTTAAATTTACATTTCTTTGTCTTTTGTGTG
The DNA here is from genome assembly GCA_035041805.1 of Amiota mariae. Lineage (NCBI taxonomy): Eukaryota > Metazoa > Arthropoda > Insecta > Diptera > Drosophilidae > Amiota > Amiota mariae. The sequence goes on along the minus strand of JAWNKV010000370.1, from coordinate 16,518,399 downwards.
TGTGTGTGTGTGTGTGTGTGTGTGTGTGTATTATGAGCCAAAGGATATTTTTGTTTTAAGCTTAAAATTTGAAATTTTAAATGACATTTTGAAGGGGGATTTTGTCTTTGTTGTTACTTGTTATTATTTATTTCTTTTCTTTCTTTCTTTTTAACCACTCAATGTCATTTTTGTTTTGAGTGATTTTGTTTCTATTTTTTTTTACAAATATTTATTCCCCAAGTTGAACATTCTATATAGGTAGCTGCATTTATTGATATCCTTGATTATCATCATAATCATCTACATCACCATCGTCATCATCTTGAGTTTATTGACCACGGTCAACGGAAATGGGTGTCTACGATATTACTTATTATTATTGTTGTTGTGCATTGAATTGAGGCCATGACTAAACTAATTTAGCAAACCATTTTCTATAAACTGCGCACAAATCTGAGGAGTCTAATCTGTTTGCCAATCAATCTTCAATCAGTCTCAAGAGTAGCAAATGATGTCATGGTCATCATCATCCCCTTAGTTACCCAAAGTTCTTATGGAGAAAATAAATAATGAGCTGCTACTGTTCATTTTTTGTTTATACATAAATAAAAAAATAAATAAAAATTTTCTTAGAATTGTCTAAAATTTTACAGTCAATGATAATGTCATCGAGATATTCAACATTTTCGTCAAAAAGACCACAGCTGTCATTCTACCTTATACGTTGTTGACAAGCTTCATCATAATCTTTATGTATTATACACCCAAAGATAAAGAAATCTTGACAGTCTTATACATACTATATGGACTTAAATATATTTGTGGTTTTTTTTTTCATCACTTCTTAAAACAGAACTTCCTCAGGCACTTCATGTGAAGAGTAGAGTTATTTTTTATTTTTACAGTATACTTTTAAGCAACTTTACGTTAAGAAACAATGTTGAATTTAAGCCTCTTAGAGACTTAAGGACTTTTGTTCGTGTTTTTAATATTTTTCCATTTTTTTTTTTTTTTTTGCTTTTGTTTTTTTTTTCTCTTCTTTTAGCACTTTGTGACCGTTTAAGTGCCCAAAAGTATGCAACATTTTATTAAAGTTACCTGTTTGTTTTAAAAAGTTAAAACAATTTTCGCAATAATTTTTCCCGCCTTAGAATTTTCAACATTTTATTTCCAAACGAAAAACTTTCAGTTTCAGGAATTTTGTATGGAGAAAGTTTAATTTTTCACATCATTTACTGTCATAATAATAGTTGCTGCTTTACATTGAGGTTTTTGCATTTGCCTTTTTTTTTTTATTATTAATAATCTTGCTGCTTAAAAGTATGTTATAAACTTTTTAACTTTTAAATTATTATGATGCAAATATATACTTATCTGTTATCATTATTTGTTGTATCCATTCCAGGCTTGCAGTGCAGCCCCTTTTAAAACGTTGGCAATGGTGAGTAAAATGATAATTTCTAGTCTCTTTCTACCTTAAAATTTCATGATATAACATCCTTGTTCTACTACAATACATTACAGTAAAAGTTAATCTAGCAATGTCATTTTGTTCTAATGACATCTTATAATTTCTTTCATGTCGAAACAATATTGTAACTCACTTTTAATGAGTAATGAATGTTCGTTCTTTAGAGACAAGTGAGTAGTAGTACATGTGTCATTTTCCTCAATAGTACACAGTTAGTATGTAGTATCTTGGTAACAAGGTTATGTAATTAAATACCTGTGAAACTATTTTTTAATGAGATAATGAGATTTTGCCTCTGGTTCATAGTTGAAAAGTTATGTCGTCGTTATCAACACTTTTGTTCTGACAAAGAAAATGAGTGAGTGAGTGATTCAGTGAACAAGTAAATAATTCCTATTATGACTTGGTTTAATTGGATTAGTTCGTCTGGGGAATGTTTCCTCCATAAATTTTACTTAAAAATGTAAAACATTTAATCATGCAAAATATAGAAAACTTATTTGGGCACTTAAAATTTTAATATCCATCGTTATAACATTCTCAACATTCTCAGTTCATCGTCATCTTTTGCTTGCATTCTACCCACACAAATTGAGAATTTTTTGACTGCATTTTTTGTTGTTTAGCTTCCTTTTTATTTTAGTTAGTTGGCAAAACTAGGAGAGAAAAAAAAAGAAAAGCGGAAAATGTATTACAAAGGGGAATAGTTTGCACTTTTGGCCCGCATGTTTGCAACATTCACAACGTTGGCACGCCAAAGAAGAAAGGTCATGGATACGTGAACGAGAATAACATGCAACAATTTTTCGCCTTTTGCTCATTTGGATTCTTCTTTACGCTCAAGTTGAGTTTACAAACACTCACTCACACTTACTTCTAATGGGAGAGAGTCTGAAATTGAGGTTTAGTTTACCATTTGGCAGGAATATTTAAACGATTACATAAATTTTATATGGGATTGCACAATCTCTGAGGTTTTCATCCGTTCATTTTAAATCTTCACATCGATTTTTACACTTCAACAGAACATGTATTTACTAAGAAATCACAGCTTTCGTCGTTTCTATCAAATTTAATGAGTCCATTGCGCACTCACTTATTGTCAATACAAATTGAAATAAAATTTTCAATTTCAACTGAACCTTTAACACATGGACGCGTTTTGCAAAGGTGCAACATGGGCAAAATGCCAAGGACCACAAAAACAAAACATAACACTTTAAAAAAAAAAAAAAAAAAAAAACTAATAAGCTGATTTATAAATTTAACAACAGATTGGGGACCTCAAATGTGCAGATGTTTTTGCAGTTTATTTAGTTGGGTATAGAGTCCCCAAAATATTTTGTTTTGCCCAAGTCAAAACGCGCCACTGCTTTTATACGAGTACATAGTAAATTTTGCTTGGAAGTGTTTGTTTCTTCATAAATTTGTTCACTCCTCGTTTTCTTTGTTGACTGTCCAAGTCACAAAATCTATTAATGCCACTTCACTTGTCAAGGTCAATGTCTGGCTTTCTCGTTTATGGTCTTTACTTCTTTCTGACAACAAGTTGCAGTAGCATGTAATGAACAGAGGTAAAGATAAACGAAAAAAAAAAAGAAAAGAAAGAGTATTTATGAAGTTTTCCCCCATGAAATCACTTGTGTTACCCATCACGTTCACTTTGGGTTTCTTTGTTCCTAAGGTAGTTTAACCCGAAGGTGCTGACTTTGTTCGTAATGTAAGCAGTAGTAACTCGTGCAGTGCAGTTTATAAGTTCATATACCACAATTCCCTATTGTATTATACTTACGGATATATGTACATATTTTAAATAGGAATTTCTACTGTAGTCTGCTGTTGTTTAAAATGAAAAACGTGATCTCTTTTCATACCATTGTAGTAAGTAAGTATTTAAACTCAATGACTATAAAGATAATTTTCATTTAAATCTTTAATATTGTGTCATATTAAATTGGACTTTGACTTGTTTAACCCTTTTTGTTGCCCCATGTATTTTTTTATTATCGCTTCATGCATTTCAACATTATTTCTAAATACTTATGTGTGGAAAAAAGATTATATAGAAGATCTTGCTTTACACATCATTAAAGAAAACAAATCGAAGAATGCTTGCTTTATTTATTTTATTAATGGAATTTGAGCTGTGAAGAGATTGGAGTAATGTCTACACAAAATTTGTTTGATGTCACTGACACTACATACTTTGTTTTGTTGCCACTTGAGATGAGCTCAAATGAATGAATAAAGAAAACAAACATATGTTACAATATGCCAAAAGCTAAAAAGTATAAAAGTTTTTTTTGCTTTTTTTTTAAATAAATATTAAAAGATAAAATTTGACAGTAACAAGAAAGTAAAGTCTGTTTATTGTTGACATCTGTGTAACAGCTGCCAGTATGAAACTGGAAAACTTGATTAACTTAACATTTAAATCAAGAAAAATTATTCCTTTCGAACACACATGATTTTGATGATGTTGATGATGATAATGACAAAAGGTCAAATTCTTTAATGATAAGCAAATTAAAGAAGCATTTAGTCATTAATCGTTGTTCATATAGTTTAGTAAGTAAGAAAAACATCATTAATTATCCAGAGACAATTTATTTATTTGCTTATTTGCCTTGTGCAGTTGTCAATAATTGTAAAATTTTATGTGATGAGAAGAAATGCAATAAAAATACAACAAATAGTACTTAATTTCACTGATTACAAAACAAAATTTAAATTGTTTAAACGTGTAATTTGTGCAATTGTTTTCATCAAATATTAAAATAGACAACCAACGACGACGACAAACAACTAAAAATAAAAAGGAAAAACTTTTTTATTTGGCGCCATTTTCCTAGTACTATGTAGTAGCATTAAACATTTGAATTATTTATTGCTAATTTTTTCTTGATGACGCCAAGTTTTGTTCATGATTTTGCTAATTTTGTGTGACCATAGAAAATTGTTTGCAAAGAGAGTCAGAGTCCATCAGTCAATCAATCTCTCTGTGATCTTTTAATTAAATAAAATTATAATTTTTATTTCTGTTTTCTATTTAGATTTTATTTGTTATTTATTTCATTTTCTTTATTTTTAACACGCTCCGCTTGTCTCATCATGTGAGTTTTTTGTGCCGTGCTCACGTTATTTCATTTTTGTCTTTTCTTTTTTCTTTTTTATTTTTATTTTATTTTCATTCACACCGTACAAGGTAAAGGTTAAGTTGACATAACCAGAACGGGTTTATGTTATTATTATTATCAATATTTTCTGTTTTTTTTTTTTCAATATTCATTCAACTCTTGTTGAAAATTATTATTATTATTATAGTGGATTTAGATATTCCTCTTCTAGTACTTTTATCGTATTGTATTTCATTTCCACTTAATTTATTTTTTTAAAGTATTTATTGAAGTACATCAAAATATTGTGAAATCAATACATACACGACATGAATTCGATATGATCTGAGGATGCACTCAGTAAAGCAAGGGTGGGTGCTACTTACAAATCTTTTGACTTAAAGTCTTAGCAACATTAGGTGTTGCCATTTACTATAGAATTCTCTTTAACACACATTTCAATTGATAAAGAAGAATCAAATAATTAAATGTAATTGATACACATGTATATTGCTTATTAAGTGTCGGTTCTACGTATTTTTACTTGATACCTTACAGCCCAGTGTGGCCTTACACTTTATCTCAAAGAAAATGGTGTCTCAGCCACAGAAAATTTTCGGTGAACTGGATGTTGAAACTTCAGTTCATTCATTCTTTTGAAATATACTGCAATACACAGGAAAAAAATCTAATCTACATAAACTGTCTCAGATATAAAAAAAGAAACCTAACCAATTGCTTTAAATCATCAATAGTCTTAACATATAGGTGAACATGGTGAAGCACAATAAATCTGTATAAATCATACGTGTATTGCAATCATAGTCATAGTTAATAATAATAAGTTCCACAAAAGAGAAGCTTATTCCTACATCAAAATTTATGCTGCTTATTTGGAACAATCCAAAGCGCCATTTATTGTTGAATTGACATAAATCAAAATAATAATAATAACTCAATAAACATAAGACGAAATTTCAAGTTGAATATTGAAAATAATTATGTATTAGAGCCAATTGAGATTTATTAAAATTACACAAACAAAATCCAACAATATGAAAATGACAATAATAATAAAAAAATAAAATTAAAACTAATTACGTTTATCAATTTAATGAAATCACATGAAATTAACAACAATTTACTGTCAATCATTTAATTGAAGAGAAATGCAAATTTAAATGAAAATAAAAAATGTACACCTGTTCCAATGTCAATGTCTGTCAATGTGATAATAAAAATCTGAAGATGTCTAAAGAAAGGGCAAGAAAGTGGAATTCCACCATCACCACCTTCATCTCAACGTATTGTTAAATGATTAAATGAAAATCAATGAAGAATGGAAGACAAGAAATGAATTGAATGAATTCGAATTGATTTAAAATTGTTAATGAAAATGCTGACAAAGTATCTTCTCGATATAGTTAAGCATATTTAACCATGACAAAGGGCAAGTATTGATGTGCATATATCATACGCCATGTGAACTAAGTAACAAAAAGAGATATGAAAAATTTAAGCATGTTTGGCATTTAAAGTCATCAGTTAATTTATGACACTAGATTGGATCAGTCGCATTTAGTTAAAAATTGTGGCCAACAATGCAATCAACCCGATGACTGACCGACTGACTGACTGATTGACTCACAGACATGGCTGATTATTTGTTTGTCACACTAATTAGTGTCAATGTCAGTTCAGTGAATACAAAGGAAACATATAATTTTTTTTTTTTTATGGGACTCCCCTTAACTCTTTTTTCTTGTTCGTTGAACATATGCAAATTAATAAATAAAACAAAAAAAAATAATTTATTTGACTTTGTTTATGCACATCAAGTACATATTTGGAAATAATTTTGCATTCAAAGTTCTGTGTGTGACAATAATACGTAATAAAATCACAATGTCAGTCAAATTTTGTTTGTTAAACTTAACGTACGTATATTAGTGACAAAAATATCATTGTGGTTTAAAAAGCAATTCTTCATTAAATGCAGTAATTAATAGAAAGTAATTTCTATAAATTGAAGGTTGAACCATTTGGGATTGAATAAGATTTAATGGACGCGCACTTTCTGGCATAAGTGATTGCTTACACCCCCAAATGAGCATCAATAATAAATAACCAATTGACCTAGTTACAATAACATGGTTAAATACACCAATGTGAGGGTGGTCATAGTCGTATTCGTGGGTGGTCACAGAAGTTTTTTACCTTAACATGCTTTAATCTTAATTCAAGGATATGTCTTACACTTTCACTGGCTTCGTTATCGTTTACTCAAAGTATCGAGATTTTAACAAATAGAAATCTGGTAATGTTGTGAGCAACCGATGGCTTTCTTAGACACGTATTTGCAAAACAACGCGACTGATCGTCGATTCTTCTTAAGTAGGTATCAGTTTCACACTAAGATCGATCACAGCAAATTGAGCGACCCGCGTACTTCCCTTATCTACAAACGTAAAAAGTGTGTGTGAGAGAGAGCTTTGCTGTTCAGATCACTTGTGTAATACTCGACTTAAAGTCATCGTCATTGTTGCTTCTAGTTCAAACTATAAACGTATCTTCTTCAGAAAGGTAATCCCTCTGAATCTTTTCTGTCGCATACATTCGCAGTTTTTTTCAACGATTAATGACAACTATCTTTCTAGCTCCCTACTGACTACTAGTAAGTTGGATGTCGTACTCTTCTCCTTCTTTTTTTAGAACATCATCAATCTATGCCATTTAAAAGAACATTGCATAATTAATTTAATTTTGTAAATTCCTCTGATCAGTTAGTAAAGGATTATATTAAAGTGAAGAAATGCAGTTAGGACCTAATAGTCCGGCCCTATTAACCACCATTTGTAGTCATTATTATTCGAAATATGTATTCATGCTTTTTTTATTCAAAATAAATATGTACTATTGCCATATTCATTATGTTTGCTTAAAACTTTTTATTCAACTCACTAGTACTATATGTGAAAGGACCTTGACTTGCTGAAAATGTGTGTGTGCTGCACAGTTTATATTATAGTTTTGTTTTACAATGAATTACAAATTCTTAGAATTGTAGGAGAAACTATTTTGTTTGTACTACAATATCAAATTTATTTACTAAGAAAAGCTACATTGAAGTACAAATTATAAAGAAAATATTTTATGTTTCAGTGTTCGCATTAAATTGTTCATTCACCACCCATAAGTTAGTTAGTAGGAGTTTTACTCTGTAAACATTTAATGTTTATTGTTTTCATTACAAAAACAAACCAAAAAAACGAAAATATGGCATGGGGGCCCTAAAGGGTGTGATCCACGCACGTCTTCTTGGTGATGACGTCGTTCAATACACTCAAGTGGACATTAATACTAACTATAACATGGGCCATACTTTTTCCATTGTGACTTTGCTTTTGTCTTTGGTTTGCAATGTTTGGATAAGCAGTTACCGTTGGTTAAGGATATGTGGGGAGCTCAAGTGCCAAACTCAGTGTCCTTAATCGCCTTTGTTTTGCTGTTCGTTCATTATCCTTTTCATTAGAGTTTAGTGTTGCTTGGTTTGCGGTTTTCTCGGTGTCGAAATTAGTTCAAGCTGCCATTGTTTATATGTGTCTTGATTGCTTTTAAATGAGTTCGAGTAAAATGTTCAAAGAGTATGTAGTAGTATGTGTGCTACAATGAACTCAATGGCGTCGGGTGAGTGTCCTTGAGGGTACTGAGGTTGTGGTTAATTAATTGCAAAGTGGTCCTTTTTGTCGCCTTTAGATATTGTATTAAATTCGCAATATTTCTTATCATCATCATCATGCTGACTCATCATTAACTCAACATCATCCTCCTCTGGCAAAACTATTGCCCATCATCACCTACGCAAACCCCCAAAGTGTCATCATTCACTTTGCCTTGTTCTTATTAAATAATTTACCAGACAAACAAACTAAAACAAGATAATTATTATTTTCGCGTGTATTATCCTTAATCATTTAAAATGTATTTCACAAGATTTCATAGAATCGTGGGAAACTAGGCGCCACTCGCTGACAGTCAACATTTATTTTTAGATCAACATACAAAAACATTTATTTACTGCATTGCGTAGGAAATTTGTGTGAATTTTTGTATAATTTTTTCTTTATGTGGCGAAAAATGGGAAAAACCAACCAACCAACAGCAAAGAAAAAAAGCTAAATGACGTGCGACATTCGTGTTCATTGTGTTAGTTTATTTGTGCTTTTAGCCATTTGACTTTGACATTTATTTATTTTTTTTTTTTTTTAATTTCTAACAAATGTCCTGCGTCGTACTCATGTCAGTCGTGGGTGTAAAACACCAACTCATATTCTCAGGATATCCTGCGTCGCATTACTTTAGGCGTTCAGACGCTTTAAGCGACGCATTTGACGCACGCAATGATTGTCCTTATTCCTAAAGTGTTGCAAACAAGCAAACAGGATAAGGGCAATGGTGGGCGACGTATAGGTTAAATACCTTAATTCTAGTGGCATTTTTATGAGTATAATAAAATTGTATTCCTTCCTTCGTTCGTTGCCTTGTTTTTTAGAAATTTAATTAAAAGGAATTATTTCTGTGATGGGAAAGTGTAGGAGGTTAACGCATGGATTATAAAAAAGAAAATTGAAAATGTTTTTGAATGTATTTCCATAAGAAGAAGTAGAAAATTTCTCGTACTTAAAAGTGAATTCAATAGCAAGATCAACATTTAAGAAGTAGTATTATAGCCATTTAAAATAATACTGTAGCTTATATAAGGGGTGAGCAAAGGATCAGATCTTGAGGTTCGGCGTGCCAAGTATTATAGCAAATAAGGAATTCGTATTAGACAAAAGGTGACAGGGAGCCTCCAAATGTTGAGCCATTCTTTAATCAAATGTAGAATAAAGCTAAAATATATGTAGAGGGTCTCCAAATCTTTAAAAAAGTGTTTACCAAACTTAAAGAAAACCCCCTAAATATTTACCTTCACTTCCCACTAACAACCATACATTTCTCAGTTGATTCGTGAGACCTTATTTCGTATTACCAATACATAGGTATGAATGGAGCTAAAGAAGGACGAATCATTTAAAAGCCTTCATTTTACTGTTAGAATGCAACATCCAATCTCTTTTTAATTCCGAACTGACGTCATTTTATTAAACTCTTTTCATTGGTTGTTTTGCATATTCAAAAACATGTGTTTTTTGCCAATCTCTGACTTCGATTATAATTGATTTCCATATACACATGTACATATACTCTAAACAAAGCAAGCTGTTTTTAAATAATATTCTTCTTTCAGTTTTCAAAAACATATGTGTGTATATGCTATGTACTATATTTTCTAAGGTACACAAATCCGCGTTATATTCTTTGTATTATTGAAAACTGGTTTTCTCTGAATTTAACTTTTGAAAACAGAGACACCAAGCACACCACACCACACCACAGACTTGTAATGACTTTTATGACAGCAGCAATTCCTCTGAATCTAAATAACAATCAATTTATTATTAAATGACTCAACACAACATATCAACAATTAGCAACATTTCAGTGCAACAATTGCTGCACAACTCCCTTTGTTTCTTCAATGGTATATTAGCACTAACAGAATGAGACACTTTACATTGCATTGCAGTAATCCATATAACGTAGAACAATAATGAACAATCAATTGATGAAAATTAATTAAACACTTCAACACTTAATGTGAAGATGAACTCTTATTGAAAGTGATATTGTTTATTTGAATTGCTTTTTTAATGAATTTGGAACATAATTTTAAAATTAAAAGCACTTAATTGATTTTTTTCTCTTCTCCACATTTCAGTTAAAGTCAACAGAAGAAGAATGGAAGATCAACTTTAACACTATTAAAATGGAAAATTAAAAGAAAACAAAAAAAGGAAATAATACAAAAATACCTGGGCGCACACACAGATACACAAACAAACTATTAAGGAAGGAAGAAAGGAAAAGAGTTGAAGAAACTCATCATATGTGTATTTTTTACAAAAACAATAAAAAACAAAACTACAGACTTTCCAAATTATTGTAAATTTAGCGTAAGCAGAAAGTGGGAAAATAAGAAAGAAATCAAATTGGCGTTCAGCGCCGTCATTCAAGAATCAAAAGAAGAAATTGAATCCCAGGTCCAACGACATTGTCATACACCATCCTCTTGGCCATCATCGTGGTGGTGGTATATGACATTACTCGGGCCTAGCGCCCCTGGTATGGCCTTTATGATGAAAAAGAAAAAGTATAAGTTCAATGTTGAGGTTCAATTGCAAGATTTGGTTGAAGTAGCGTTGGTCAATGAAGTATTGTTCGCAAAGATTCGACTGCTCGATGGTGGTTCATTTCAGGAGTATAGCAGTCGGTAAGTTGTACTACATACTCATATTATAAGTAATTTATTTGGAATATTGAAATCATTAAAATTGTGTTTTAAATTACAGTGAGGATGTACGCAATCATCGCGTTGAATGGAATCGCAGTTTCGAGTTCCCGTGCAAGATGTCGGCGAATGCCTCGACGGGAGTATTGGATCCATGCTACCTGCGCATTTCCATTCGCAAAGAAATGAAGGGTGGTCGTAGCTATTATAAGTTAGGTTTTATTGATATAAATCTTGCCGAGTTCGCTGGTGCTGGCCTGACGTCGCGACGTTTTCTACTTGAGGGTTATGACTCGCGGCATCGCCTTGACAACTCCATGTTACGTGTGTCCATCAAAATGCACATGTTAAGTGGTGATATATTGTTTAAGGCGTAAGTACAATAAATCAATTTAAATAAATTTAATAAAAGCAATCAACATCAATTCATACATTCAATTTGTGCAGTCCTACACCGAGTCTCAAGAACAAACAGAAACCCTCCACAGATGATTTGGCAAATGCAGCGACGGGTGTAGGTTTGCAAACACCTACAGCGACAGCTTTACCATCGATTGGCAGCGGCAGTGGTGGCACAGCGATACCGTTAGGCGGTAGTGGCGCCACCCTGGGTGGCATGAGCACTGCTAGCGTTAACAATACGCGACCAGTGTCAACGGTTAAAGATGATGGTATTTTGCATTATAAGCATTAAATCTCTCTTTTTATTTAGTATTTATTTTAATATTATTATTATAGATCTTGATCCACAAGCTCTAATTGCCTCCATAGTCACCGATTCGGGTCTCTCAGAGTCTTCAGAATCTGCGATCACATTGACCACAGACAACTTGCAGCAACAGCAGCAACAACTTGCTGCTTTTACACCAGTTTCTGTGGCACTTACAGCACCTACAAATCTCACATATGGTGGTGTGGGTGTAGGTGGTAGCGGTAGCACAATTGGTGGTTTAAGTGTCATTGGCAGCAACAATTGTGGCACAACGTCGGCATCAACAGTTATTAGTGGTACATCTGGTGTAGGCATTATGAATACAGCAGCACTTGTTGAAATCGGACATTCAAGAAATTCCAGTAATACTAGTCAAGTAAGCTTAATAGTTTAGAATATTATTTCATTATAAAGATGTCTAATTCAAAATGTGTTAACCAAATAGATGTCAAAAGGTTCGGGTTATAGCAGTTTTTCGCACAGTCAACACTCGCGGCAGAGCTCGGAAGGGGATTCGGGTCATGCCAGGTAAGTCAATTAATGCAACAAATTTAAAAATAATATTAATACGAGTGTACTTAAAATTAAAAAAAGAAACATCTTTAACTTATTTGCTATGAAAAAATTGATTATACGAGCTCTAAAACTACTCTATACTGAATATAAACTATGCTCTTGGCTCTGCTCACTTACACTACAAATATACTAAATATGTATAAAAAAAAAATACTTAAATAACATGCTAATTTTCCAATGCAGTTTACTTACACTTACACACACATAAATACACACACACACACACACACACACACACATAAATACACACACATATACTGACAAAATTCTATTTTATACTATAGTATAGTAAATAAATGTTTACTAAAACCCAAAGAAATGAAACTTTAACTAACACAAATCCACACAAACAAACCACATTATAACCACAAATATAACAAACACAAACAAACAAAATACAATTTTGTTTCTTTAGTATTTCTATATTTTATTATATATTTTATTCCAAAAATAGCCTCTATTAATTATTTAATTTTATTTTTGTTAGATTAATATCTTTTTAGTTTATATGTTTCTTCTTTTGTTTGTTAGTTTATTTCAGTATATTTAGTACTTAAATTTTATAAAGAGATTCGCCTTCGCAAACATTTAGATTTAAGCTTTAAATTCGCAAATCTTTAAATATTTTAAATCGCAGAATTTTAGGTATTTAAATTTTATTGTTGTAGTCCCAAAAATTATGTTAAATTTATAATATTATATAATTAATTTTCCGCCACAGCTTCATATTTTTAAATGATTTATTTTTTTATTATTTTTATTTTTACATTTACTAAGTTATCAAGTTTAGTTTTATTATGTAACTTTAGTTTAAAAGCAGTTTTCCAAAGAGAAGATAAGTAAGTAGGCTAACTTTGGTCTGACCAAAGCTTCACATGAAAACAAATAATCCTATTGTAAAAATTTAACGAGGGAAACCCGTAGCAATAATCTTTAAAATGTAATAGAGGGACAAGAAAATATGTATATATATATATATTTTTAAAAAAATTAGTTTTTAATCAATTTAATAAGAAGAGAATAGTTGAGAATTGACTTGCGTGCTATTTAATTTTTTCGCAAGTGAAGCCTCATTGGGACGCCAACGGCCTTTTTCTCTCTGTAAGACGCTTCATAGCGCTAACACAATTGTTTTTTAAGAATCGTGAAACGTTGCATTTAATATAACACAGCACAAGGAGATATTGGTACGGGTCAATTTGCTAAAAAAAAAGTTTCCTAAAATTCTTCAATTAAAATGATTTGTTATTGAAGTTATAGAAGAGAAGGGTCTGATCCATAGTTACTGTTATAGTTTGATCAAAATTTCATCTAAATATTTCAAAAACAGTTTGTTAAATTAGATACTCCCTGTAACACATTCGGACTAAACCTAGGATGGACATAGGCCATCCATTTGACCTTATGGTCATGCGATGCATTCTTTATTAGTTACAGGCATCAAATATGATCTCATAATATTGTACTTATAGAACAAAAAGAGTCTGGTACATAGAACAATAATAAACTGTTAAGATAAGCGATTTTATCATAAACTTGGAAATTGAACAAAGTATTAAATATACTGAAAATACTCTAAAGAAAATTAGTAAGACCAGAGAGTATCAATTCGGACATTGAATAGTTGAGTTATATCGAAGTCGTTGAGAACAGTCAATAACTTAGTTATAGAGAAGACTTTGCTTATAGAGAAATTCAGACTCATCTGTAGGCGAAGTCTTTGGGACCAGTCAACAACTTAGTAAAAGAGAAGACTTCGCTATAGTAGAGTTCGTTACAGAGGCGTCTGACTATAGTATATAGAAAGAAAGAAACTTTAGCTATAGGTACATAGTATTCAATCCAAACTTAGGAAAGAAGGTAAAAAGCTCACTTTCAAAAGAAAAAAACTACACTATCTTAATAAGATTAAATATTATTAATATAAATACTATATTTTCTACTAGGAATATTTTTTAAACCAAATATTAAATGATCATAAAACATACTAGTAACTAACTTTGATTTAAAGCTATTATTCCTATCGATTTTTAAGTATCAAATATGCGTATGTATCCAAGTTTAAGGTCAAGTGATTACAATAAATGCGTTTTGACTTAGACCCTGTACAAAATTTACCACAAATATATTGTCTTCTCTAATATTGCTCATCCCTCCTCCTTCAGATTTGCTAAGTATGTATGTACGATGATGCATGCCAACTACTTCTCTGTGCATTTCACTCTTGTGTTGTGTGGTTATGCATTTTTTTTTTTGGCTGCATTTCAAGAATCCGACAATACTGCACATTATTCAAAAGGGCATTTTATAATGGTACATACATAGATAGATTCATAGTTCTATTTCATCATTTATTTTTTAATATTATACATTTCGTTTTTTCGTACCCGACGAGGAGACAATGTCAATGACGTCATTCTTTTGGCGTCGTCCTTTTATGACAACTAAGACGACATTCAGTCGCGTGTCTGATATTTATTTTATAATTTGACTACTGTCCCTGGCATTCATTGGTAGCGGATTGATTTATGGTATTATATTTTAAAACAAAAAGAAGAAAATAAAAAGATAAATTAAATAATGGGTATTTAAGTCTTTATAAACCTTGGTAGATGGACTTGGTATTTTGGTTTTTAACAAAAAGTACTTATTAACTAACTAAATAAATGGGTTGCAAAGAGACTGAGATCTCATCTCATTGGGTTATGGTTTACATATTTTATTAATTTTAAAGTTTTATGTATTTATAGAAATTTAGTTATTAATAATTTTTAGAGAAATGAGAAAAATCCTTTTATTTATGTTTGCTAATAATTTTTGTTTTTTTTATTTTATTTCCAATTTTTTTTTTTTTTTTATTTATGTTATTCCTATAATTTAAAAAAAAAAAATATTGTACCTTGGTTGACGGCAAAACTAACCATATAAATGATTATAACATATAAATCTCTATATATGCACCAATCTTCGTTATCCTGTGGTGGGTGGTAAATGTTTACCAAACCAATATCAAATCAAACACTTGCTTCAAAATTGTGTTTCATGTGTTTTAGTCGATTCAGCAAATCCGTTTCTCTACTCAATAGACTCAATCAGAGAGCGATAAATGCCATGAAATTGAATATACCAACGTTGCGGCATCACAACAACCACAATCACCATCAGCAAAAGCAACAGCAACAACAACAGGGGCAACCTCATAAGAATGTACGGCAACATCAAGAAAATCATCATCATTATCATAGTCAAGTTAATCTTTCAACTACAATTGAGTTAGAGATTGATGATTTGGTTTATCAAACGCCCAACTCAACCATGAATCGTGATGAGCATCCGCTCGAGGAATTCCGTACGCCATTAAATGAATTACCCGCCCCTACATATGGCCTACTTTCACCTTATATGGGTGCATCTCCATCGAATTATCTAAGCACACCATCATCAACTTATCGCAGTGCTATAAGTCACAGTCCCCCTTCGGATCAATTCTTAGACGGCAGTGGTGGCGGTGGTGGTGCAAGTGAATATGAAACTGAAGAAGACTCTGAAGGCGACGATTCTGGTTTAGATGAAAATTTCCATACACCACGTGTTGCAAAGATCAAATCTATGGAAAATTTATCCATTCTGGAAATGGAATTTCATAAAGCCTCACAGGAATTGGATCGCAACTCACCGCGACGTCTCAAATTGCTTGCGGAGCATTCGCGAATACCGAAGATGAAGTCTTTAAGTAATCTATGTTTCGATAACTATTCAGAGCAACAGATACGTGAGGAATTCCAACGTATACGAGAGCAATCGCTCGAAGAACGTTATCGTTTCCAGCAGTTACAGCAACGTAAGAATTCAACTTCATCGAATGGCTCTTCGGTCAAATTGTATATGAAGCATACTAAAGTGGGTAATGCAAAGTTCATAGGTCTTGAAGAAAGTCCACGGGTGAATCAAGTACAACCCCATTATCCCATAACGAAAATGCGTTCGATGGGCACCATCCCAGATGTAGTGACCGAACGCATTGAACCAGATCCGTTCCTTACGCCCACCTCAGAGCGCAAACCACAATTTCCACGTGTCATACAATCGGCAGAGAAAGCAGCTTTAGGTAATAGTTACATCAATCGTTTGCTTAACTTTGATGTGGTCGATTCACCATCGAATCCGCTAGCTGAATATCAACTTGCTCACAGTTCACTCTCCGAACTCTATCGCGCACATCAGCATGAACTAATGACCACAAAGTCCTTGCATTCGGTACCATTACCACCGGAGTCCATAACAACAGTATCCTTTATGTCACGCACACCCTTCGAACGTGCCTATCGTCGTAGCATGTTGAAGAGCTCGACACCGATGCGTGATGGTCCATTGCCAGCTTCACAACAACACTCGGTTTTGGCCCATCAGGAGGCGTTTATTGTGCGTCCACATTCCACGAATGCCGCATACGAGTTAATGAGGTTCGTAGACCAAATTAAATCCAATCAAATTAAGACAACAAACAAATCCATGGCAGTTAAATAATTGTAGTAATGTCATCATGTAGAGCTGAATCAATCTCAATGAAATCTCCTTCTTTCTCTGCTTCTATCTTCCTGTCACTTCTAGTACATACTATTTAAAAAAAAAAAAAAAATTATGTAATAAGAGGAGAAAAGAAGATGTCAAAAAGATTGCATTGTCATCATATTATCAATCGATAGAATAATTGCCCGTTCGATCGCTCGCTCGCTCGCTCTTTCTATTGTTCGTTCAATCGTTTGTTTGTGATCCGATTTCTGTCTATTTCAATCTGTTCTTAATTTTTCACACTCGTTGCTCACATTTTAACATCTATCAAGCGTTTGACACCCAACAGCAACAAAAACAACTAATCAATGGCTTTCTTGAAAATACAAAACACAATATTTTCTTGTCCCAAAACTCTCACTTGGTTACAAAAAAAAAAAAAAAAACTTCATAAAAAAAGTCGCAAAACCAAAAGAAAAGTATATATAAGAATTTTTTGTTAAATTTTGTTTCTTTGTTAAAAAAAAAAAAAAATATCACCAATTTGTTTTGTTATTATATTTCTCACATTATTTTTCACTTTAACATATTTTATGCATATTTTTTGTTTTGTTCTTTGGTTAAAATTTCAATAATTCAATTTTTAGTATAAGAAACTAATTGGTTTGGTTTATATTTTTATTAAAATTAATACAATTAATTTTATTTTTAATTATTCAAGGTATGGTACAATATACATATTTCATTATGGTTTAATGATAGTTTGATGATACTGATGGATCCTTGATATTTACACCTCTTAAATGTTGAAGGCCTAAAAGGATAATTGAAGATAAAATTTTATTCATTTTAATTTGATATAAAAGCAAAGACAACACAAAACTATTGACCGAAACCATGCCTACTAACTGATACTCTACCCTTGACAACCAATTTAGTTACAGTAAAGACTAACTATGAGAAAAACAGTTTCAAATTCATTATTCAAAGTATTATGACCCTTAGAGTTTTTCCTACTATATAAACGTTCAAAAGACAATTTGTTCACATGGCAGCATGACACATAGTCGTCCGTCTTACCATGGTTGGGTATCATCCATCCAGCTTTACCAAGTGGATAGATGGATGCAATCATCAGTTACACCTTCTGTATACTCACCTAAGGTCATAACATAGAATAAAGTGAAAATAAAAATGCAACTGAAACTAACAACCAACAATGATGGCAGGAAACTAGGACAAGGATACGATACTACGGTATTTAAAGCGACATTTACTCTTCTTGACTAACGATGACTGCAACGAGAATGATGAGGTTGAGTAAGAACATGAACATGAGAATAATGATGATGATGATAATGAAGAAGACGACAATGTCGATAAAATCATTACTTGTGGTAGCTTTTTACTTGCTACTTGTTCAACAACAAAAACAACAATGACTGACTTAAGCTTTGCTGTTTATGGTTTTCGAGGATGCTGCTTGCTGTATATGCCGGCAACCTTAGGGGGCAATGTCAGTAGACAATTTTTTATTGTATTATGTGCAGTCAAGTGACAATGATAATAATGATGATTATAGTGTTTAGGTCAATGGTATTTATAAATCTTTTCTTGAGGACATTTCTTTAAATTAAAAATTGTTTATTGCATTTTTGTTGATTTTGCTAAGAGGATACGGAAATTATAATTTATCAAATTTAATTTCATTTTATTTTCGTTCTTCACTTAATGTTTATTTATAATTCACACACTCAGTGATAAGTGATCAGTACCAGTTCAGTTTTATTGTGTTTCTTGTCTTATTTTCGAAGATACTATCACACAAACTACATACCATGCCATACATACTACATGGACACCCACTTACATATTCACACAATCAACATATACACATATACCTACTACATATACATATATGTATAAAACAAATATCTCAGATATAATTTGCATAAAAAAAAATTCAATAAGGAAAAGCTTTTTTTATACAATTTTATTGTTTTCTTAAGGATTCGCTTAGTTAAAGTAAATCAAAAATATATAATTTTTACTTTGCAAATTTTCTTAAAACAATTTGTTTGTTTTTTTTTACGTGTTTTTGTGTCTATATACAATATATTATATGATTATCGAATCGAACACAATATATTATATAAAATGAACAACAAAATAGAAGCTTCTGTGGTGTACCTCGTCGCTTTTTCGATGGCAATTCTACAAGTGGCAGTAGTAACAGTCGTCAACAACAATATGTTGGCTCAGGAGGAGGCACAGCAAGTACTTCAGGAATAATGACCTATCCGGGTTCACCGTGCGGCACATTGGCTAGCATACATTCAACACATTCGGCATCATCTTCGAGCGGTAGCAGTAGCAGTGGAGCTGTTATAACCTTTCAGTGTGCAAGTAATAGCAGCATTCACGGTGGTGGCTATGATGTTGTGGACGGTCCATTAATGTCATCATCATCATCATCAGCGGCTGGAACAACACATAGTTATTATAGTGGTAGTTGTGGAACATCACAGTTAGTAGGCTCACCCGGTGCGTGTGGTGGTGGACAAACATCATCTGGTGCCAGTGGCAATAGTCCACGTTTCGGTGGAATCATCTCAGGCGATGCTATAAGTTCACTTGCTGCAAGTCCAACAGATGCATGCAGCATACGCTCAAATCCATCGGCCGCCTCGCTTCTACTCTCCACTTCAGCTGCTGCAGCTGAAGCATCCGCCTTTGCTCTCTCGAATACGTCCATGTCGGGCGCAACGCTCTCGCCACTCGCAACAACTCAAATCATACGCCGCCCCAGCATAACTATGTGCGTTACGTTTTGTTAGATTACATTATCTTAGTACTGTATATGTTAGAAGATTTATGGCTATAAGTAAAAACCTTGACTTGGACTTAATCTATTTATATTTTGATCTGTCAATCACTTACAATTTTAGTTGTGTATGCAAACACATTTGAATTTAATTTTGATATTTATAGATTATTATGATTTTTACACAAAATAATCCCATATCTCCTTCTGTTCATTGTGGATGAATGTGGATGATGATGATGACTTCCTTTACCATAGATTTCAGAAGTTACGTGAGATACGTGATACCAAAATATTGATCTGGCTGAATATTTATTGTATAAAATTTAAAGACAATTGAACATGTAACCAACAAAATTACTTACTTAATCAAAAGATGTATCTGCAATGAATCATAATACTATGTGCATCTAAATTTGTATTACTATCACATATATTTTTGTTACTTTACCAATGGATCTGTAATTGTATTTTATGTACTATAAGAAATTTGTTAAACCAAATCTAAAAATTTTTTTGTATAAATTAATATGTATGTATGTATGTTGTGTGCGAATACTTTTGGCATGTTCTGTACATTATTATTATTGTGTTGTAAAAGTTTCTCTCTGATTGTATATGAACTCAAAATCTAAATAGATGACTACAAAAGATGGTGCACGTGTCTTAGATTTTCTGCTTATGAATGTGTGTGTGTGTGTGTTTCAAATTGTGCTTGTGATATTTTAAAGAACTTTTGTTTCGTCTGAATATTGTATTGTCTTTTGTTTAAATTATTATTCTTTTATCTTGCAAGCTAATAATTACAAAACGAAAAAGAAAAATACTCACACTACTTAAACTCATAATTTGTACACAATTCCCATAATAATTTTTTTTTTTTTTTTTCATAATTTATGTAGAGAACCATAAGAGCAACTTTTCAGCTAGTGCACTTACCAAATAATTACATGTAGCCATACCATTTCTCATATTTGCATATACATATATCATAGATTAACAATAATAATTAAATTCTATATAAATTTGTCTTTCTTTTTCTTGTTTTCTTCTCCGTTCGATTCAATCATCAACATCAACAATCAATTTGTGACAAAATTTGCTTTAGGAATCCCAGTTCCGGTTCGTTAGTTATAAGTGAAACAGGATCTCTAGATCGCACGAAAAACAGCGCCGAGAAACGAAAGAAAGGTCCACATGATGATGGACCACGTGTCTCGGATCGTGTCGAAGAGACACGAGTTAATCCCAATTCGCTGATTGATGAGATTTTAAAGGATACAAAATTGGATCAATTAGAAGAATCCGCAGAGAGTGAGTACATGAAATATAAATGAACTATAAAATATAATGATAATGATTTTTTCTTATATTTTTAAAGCTTCTGGCTTGCAATTGTATATAGCACGAGATGGAACTGCCTCTCTGGGCAGCCATGAAGTCAAGTCAAGCGTTCATGCGGGCGCCTTCAAACAAGTTGTTATGCAGAATCCAAGATAGTAGCAGTAGCAGTAATATCAAAAACATTTTATTCATGATTACAATAAAATATATGGCGATTAATCGCCATTAATATTATTGAGTGAATGGGGATTAAAACGAATTGACTCTTGGTCAATGTTTAGTCGTATTTTCTGTGTTTATGTCTGTGTCTGTATATGTTAGAAGACTAATTAATAATGAATGCAACTAAAAATAATAATAATAATAACAAAAAATAATTTATAATAAAAAATATAAAATACAAAAATTAAGTAAAATGTAAAGTGAATTAAAAAAGATAAATGAAAGTACACTAAACTAACTAAACAATACAATACAATTTAAAGCTGCATACAAATATATAAAAAAAAATTAAATTTAAATATAAATCTACTATATTGTACAATTTTAGGCATAAAGTTACATAAAAATATGTGTTATTGTAATAGAAAGTCATAATTTTGGCATTGGTTTTAAATGTCTAATATTTGGCATTAGGTAGATGATAGATTACTACTAATAACTATCCATCTATCTGCCGCCCATAGACATATAGACATGCATAAAGAAAACAAAATTGTACACAATTTTTGAAGTTTTTAACAAAATTAACATTAAGTTTATTTTATTTGTGTGATTTTTTTCCTTTAGAATTTATAAAATATTTTTTAAAAGATCTATGAAATTGTGTACAATTTTTTTTTTTTTTTTTTTTAATTGTATTATTTGTGTTATGCAGTGCTAAATTTTGTTTAAATTAAGAAAATAATACAAAATAAAGTGAAAGAAGGAAAGAATTGAGAAAACTATAAGAGAACACAACACATCTTACTTATGTTGTCTGTCTATATTCACTCACTAATTGATGTAAAATGTTTAGGTCTGACAAAATTTTAGTTAAACATTTTTTCAGGTGTTGAAATCGTTCATGTGTTTCTTTTACAATACAATAGAACTTCCAAATAACAAATTCCAATTTCATTCATACGTACATATATACATATATTATACAATAACTTCCAAATCAAGTTTTCCTTATTTATTTTTAATTATTTAAAATAGAAAATATTTAAACAATTACAAAACATTTATTTTAAAAATCATAGGAAAAGAAATTCAATCTCACAAGAAGAAAACACTTGAGCTGACACCTGAAAAATGTTGAAATAAAAAGTTTGTATGTTCATAAATATACATCTAATTAGTAAAAATGCTTATTAAAATGCTAAATGCATCCATAGACTTGTAATGTATTAAAAAAAATATATAAAAATAAATAATAATAAAATAATGTAGTGAGGACTTCTAAAAAAAAGTATGCATAGTAAATAATAATGAATTACAAGAAAACAAAATAATATTTTTCGCTTCCAAATATAAAACCAAGCAAGTCTTGCTCTATAACTAGAAAAAAATAAAAGTAACAAAACCAACCGCTTCAGAATTACACACAAAGAAATGCAAATTATATATATGTATTGAGAAACATAAACATAAACTTTGATTACAAAACAAAGTTTCAATACCCTTCACACAACAGAAAAAGTGAAATGTTTTTCTTAAATGATCTCTGATTAATTATATATGTAAGAGTGCTTAAACTATAAATAATATAATAATATCGGATTTAGGAGTATTGTAAGATTCTTCTAAAAAAAAAAAAAATGTAAAGTGAACTACATACATCCTTTGTGTAGAGTCTCCCCAGTTTGGCTTCAACAGTATTTGTCCCCATAAAAAAAAAAAAACAATGTTTAATCAACACTTGAAATTCTATTTTATTGATTGTTTTGAAAATTACAAACTTGGGATTACTACAACCACAATAACCGGTAAAATAATTGTCAAAATCAGTGTAAGTCGAAGCAGAAAGAGAAAAATATTTACTCAACTGTCATTGACAGTTTTCAGAATTTAAAACAACTAAACTGTTTTCTTCAATTGCTGCTTGAATAAATCGCATTAGTCACAGTTGAAGCAGCAGCACAAAATCAAAACTGAACTGTTTGCATAGACTGCTGCTTAAATAAAACTCAATAATCAGAGTCGAAGCAGCTGCAAAGGAAATGAAAATAACTCAGTTTTAACAATTATGGTTTGACTTTGTTTCAACAGTATACTACATACATATGCGTAGTGTTGTTCGAGAGGCTGCGCATATAATCCAACATTTTTAATTTTGAAATTCGTTTTTTATAATTTGAATGCAGTGCAGACTCGGTGAAAACTAATAACAAATAATTCTTATCAGTAACTGTAACATAAGTCAATAGACTTACACTTGTGTTCCGCTCTTTGGTTAACACTACACTTTATTTTATTTGCATTGAAAGCCAAGTTTTAAATAATGCAAACAACAATATAAAGAATAAAATATGTTAAATTGATTTTAATGTTTGCATTATATTGGATTGGGAAAAAATTGATTTCGATATACACAAATTATTTTACTATTCTTCTACCAATGTTAAAGTTTGGTTTATAATAAGTGGGAGATTTGATAAATGACTACTTAAGGTTGGTTATTTTAAAAAATTAGAAGTGAATTCCAAAATTACTCAGATTCTATTTCCATGAAGACAAAATAGTGCAAGCTTAACAGAACGAACTTCATAGGTTTGTTTAGGTTATGTAAATATTCAAGACCAATTCACTTAGGCTATTAAAAGCACATTGTGATGACACAGGAACAGTGCGTCATATAACGAACTTCAAAGAATTGGATACAAAACAAAATTTCTATTCACTTAAAGATGATCAGCATTCTAAAGTTGATAATGATAAAATGAAAGTCATAATTGAATCTATATTAAGCGAGGGATTACAAAATTTATAAATCACATAAGATGTCAACGACTGAACTCTTAAAGAGAGAAATGACTTCATTGTCAATCCAATATTCTGTTGGTCTAACAGATTGTTATTATCAGTTTTATTTACAACGTTTTGTTTTAAAAAATCAACAATTTTTTGTAATAAATTTAAAGATATGTCTCTCCTAACTAACTTTAGCCAAAAATATACTTATGAACATTATTCATTTTTTTCTTTAGTGTGAAGGGTAAATAAAAATATGAATTAATGTAAAAATCTTAAAATCCAATAAACAATTGTCACTCAAAGAAATTAATTAATGAAAAACATTGAAAATGTTACAATACATAAACTAAAAGAAATTCTCCGAAATCCATAATTCTTATTACACAAGTTTTCCATTTTGATTAAATACATTAATTTGTTATATTAATTTTTCTAAGCTTAGTTTTTGAGCATTTCTTTTTTTAATAATTTTTATTTTAAATTCAACAAAAAAAAAAAAAACAAAAATTAATAAATGAAAAATGCTGAAAACTTATTTCTTTTTGTAATTTATTTATTATTTTTAATAGTATGTGTAAATGTAGTTAGTGTTTTATTAAAATAGAAATTATTTTCAAATAAATCATTTTAAGTATGTAAAACAATAAATAATTTTTATTAAAAATATATAATTCATTTATTTTTAAATTATTTTTAAGTGTCAACAAAATATTTTAACTGTACTATAATAATTGAAAAAGAAAGAAAAATTGTTAAGAATTATTTTTTAATTTTAATTTGTATTTAGAATGTTTTTTATTTTTATTAACCATCCACAAATTTATTATGCAATGAAAAAGGAAAAATAGAAAATGTGTTAAGAAAAAAATAAATAGAAGAAAAATGTGAAAAACTTATTCAGCAAGATGAGCAAATGAAATAAAAAGAAAAAATTATAAAAGAAAGGAGGAGAATTGAAACCCAATCTCTGTTGGTTATAAAAATATAACAAAAAGAAATAAATTGTGATTTCAAAAGTATAAAATTCCATTGTCCATTATTTACTAAATTATGATAGTTAATCTATTTACTTGATTAGATAATACAAGACCAGATTCTAGTAAAGCTTATCTTTTACGAATCTTAGATAAGTTCCACCATCGGCAGCCAATACAAATGTCTTTGGATCGAACTTCATTTCCGGCAACGTTCGCTCGCACTGCTCAATTCTGTAGTGCTTGAGTATATGAACTAGGCCAACTTTGATTTCGAGGAGTCCTAGAAGGGTGCCTATGCACCCGCGAGGACCTGCACCAAATGGTAGATATGCCATAGGTGTGTGATCATTTCGTTGTGTGGATGCAAAGCGTTCTGGATTGAATTTGTTTGCTTCAGGCCAATACTGAAATAATGATTTATATTTTTAATTTTTCCATTTATTTGTACAATAAAATAGACTCACCTGTTCATCCCGTTGCAAACCCAAGACAGAAATGTATACTGGCATACCTTGCGGTATAGCTACTTCACTCCATGGCTGCAATGAATATCCTTCGGATGCATTGCAACAACGATCCAGAAAGGCTGTCGGTGGGTATAAACGCAGTACTTCATCGACTACCATGCGTAAATATTGCATGCCATTCAAAGTCTCAAAGCTAAGAACACCATTACTTTCACTTAGCAGCGCCTGTTGCAATTCTTCTCGTAAACGACGCTGCAAAACTGGATGCTTGGCCAATTCATAGAGAACAAATGTGATTGTCGACGAAGAGGTGTCAAATCCAGCCAAAAGTAGAAACGCTGCTTGGGCCACAAAGAAATCCGGTTCATGTACAACAGAATCAAATGAGTAACTGCGTTTCAATTGTAGAAAGATATCGATGAGATCATTACGTGGCGCTGCTTCCAACGCAGCACGTTGTTGCATAACGTAGTTTATTGATTCCCGCATGAAACGCTCATATTCACCTGAATAGAGATGAGCGCGCACTAGACGCACAAATTGCGGAAAGAAAAACATTGTGAATAGATGAAGTATGCGTTTCGGCCGAGGTTCATTCACTTCGATGCACATCTTTCGAAACTCAGCCTGAGGATTCTTAAGGCTGTGTGCCTCAATGCCAAAAGCAAGTGAGGCAATCAGATCGGTAGTGAAAAGAGCACACATTTGTTTCACTTCAATGATGGCGGCACCACCATCATCATGTGGAAGTTCACTCATATGTCGTTCCAATTGTTGACCAATCTTTGAAATGAAAAGCAAATATGAACATTGTTTTTGAGGAACTGATAACTGATCAGAACTTACCTGTTGCAGTAAAGTATACATTTGCTTTACCTTTCCTGCTGCAAAAAATGGTGTAAAGATCTTGTGAATATCTTTCCACACTTCATATTTGGCAAAGAATAGATTCAATGAACCCAAGGGATCACCAAGACGATCAGTAGTCTCAAAGCGACTTGAGAACTTGGCAAAATCAGTGACCATTATACGTTTGATTAGTTCCGGATCACGCAGCAATAAGGCATGATTATGTAGAACGTGAATGCCCACAAAGGGTGCATGGCGTACACTTTTCGTGTCGTACAATTGACGAAATTGATCACCAAAACAACATCGATATAGTAACAGATTCTTTACATTGCCCAAGAATGGGGTTGCGGTTATAGTGGGAACTCCCAGACGTTGCCAGTAGGCGAAATGACGACGTTGCCATAGCCAGAGAGACACAACTAGTACAAAGCTAACGAGAATTAATAGCATTGTAAGCTTTCCCACACAAAATGAATGTATAAACTAAGTGCGATCGACAATAAAAATTGTTGAGTTACCGATTTTAATTAATCAAAACACACTACGCTTCGTGATAAGATCATAAAAGCTTTCGACGATATGAAATTGCATAAATTGCAATCTAAAAGTTGACTGACTGCAAGTTCAATTGAAACAAAAAGCTTTCACTCAACCACCGACACAATGTGATCTTCTCATATTGATAAGTACTAAGTACAATAAACTGTCGAGTTATTTCTTTTTTTTTTTTTTTTTGGGTTTCCAATATATAATTTTATTTGCTATAATAAATAAATTTATGCAAATTCCAAAACAGTATCCAAAAAAATAATGACTCAAATGATTCAAGAAATGTTTACAAAGATTTTGATTCCAAGTCTTAAAATAATGATTTTGATCCTTGGTTATCCCAATTGTTTTACTTTTTTTTTTTTCTGTTCTTTTTGTGGTTCAGTTTTCGATTGTTCTAGTAACGACTTTACTTTCAATACTTTTCATGTTATACGGTTTACTTTTTTTTTTTGTTGCGTAGACTTGTGACTAAACAGCGGGTCTGCACACTTGGTCATTATCGTCATTATTCCGTGTGAAACGTATGTTGCCTATTGTCCTGAAACCTGTTTATCTCGCCGATGTGTTCAATCAATGTGATCAATGTCCATAGCCTTGTGTAAATTGTAGAAGGGCGTTTCATGCCACCTGTTCCTTGATCCTAGAATCCATCTGTAATATTGAGAGAAGAGAACAGAAGGGAAAATATTTTATGTTTTAAATCGATGTACTTACACATAAGGATACTTAGATTTAGTAATACCACTTTCGCACTTTTTATTTGGCAGGCAGATTTGTGGTTAGTACTCTATTATAGAGAGCTTTACTAATTTTTTTCTTTGGTCAAGGTGACCCCTTAACAACATGGCTTTGGTGGAGTGTTATAGCAATGGGCTTTGCATGGGCAACACCATACGCATGGAGCATTGTCCTCACCAGGTCTTGGACAAAGGTAGCGTGCCGGGCAAGGGCAGCAACAACCACTGCAACAAGGACCATTACAACCTGTTACAGCAGTTGTATGTTGAGTAATAAAAAAAAGGGAAAAATAGGATTGGAAAGAAAAAAAATATGAGCCCGTTTCTTTTTAGAGGGGAACTTAAATTGACTCCATTGCTGTGGCTCAGACAGTTGCTCGTAGGTGAAGCCAAGCCCAATTGCCGGAGGTAGGTTTGCATTATCTCGTGAAATGAATTGCATTAAAATTTGAAAATTTAACTTTTAATGGACCTCAGAAGGTTTGAGGTCTCTAAAGCGGACAACATAGTCGATGCCTTCATCGTTTCAATATGCGAATGAAGCAAAAACTTAAACAGACTAATGGTTTCTAAGAGCAACTTACATGGATATGCTGGCGGTGTATTGCAGCAATTCCAAACACGAGGATCGGGCATACCACCCTCTGGCAAAGGTGGGCAGCAGCAACCGGGGTACGGTGAGCAAGGAATTGGCGCTGGTGGATCACATGGAGCACTGTGTGGACCACAGCATGGTGGAGAGTAACCTCCACATGCGCGCGCCGCAGGTGCGCCTCCAGGTGAACACCCGGCACTGCCACCACTACCACTGGACGTGTCACAGCGCTGACGTTTCTTGTTGACCCCCATCGTCATATTGGCGAACTTCAATGGAGTACAGGAGGGACAGCAACTCGGCACAGGGAAACTCATGCAGGCTGGACGACCTTGACACATAGACCTTGGGCATTTGTCCTGCAGACCATTCCTTTTGATACAGTCACAGGTTGTGTACATAATACCACATCGCAGTTCGCGACTGCGGCATGTTGTTGGCTGTTGTTTAGGCTGCGGGAGAAGAAAAAGAGAGAAAGAAAGGTTATTTAGACTAAAACAAAATCTGAACTCTGAACTTTTTTGAGAATGGAACAAAAGTATCTACACTACATTCGCGAGATATACCAAGGTGAAGCAAACATGGCGCCATTCACCTTGATATATATCGCGAATCAAGGTAAATACATCATGATGCTCACCTTGATATAAAACTCGCGTTCTTTTTCCAATTCTAACACAAGACGCTAAAGTAAGTTAAAGCTTCGGTAGGGACTACAAAAACAGTTTTAAAAGGTAAAGACCCGTTACGAAATGTCGAACAACATATTTCTCTAATAGCACAGCTCTAACATGGCCCACATGGACCGCAAGGCACACGCGGTCCACATGCACCAACAGGACCGCAATGCGTATTCCATGGTGTTGGTGCACACGGGTAACAGGGACCGCATTCGGGTGCCTCATAAGGGCAAGGGGGAGCACATGGCGCACCTGGTCCACAAGGTCCGCAAGGTCCTGGTCCACATGGTCCACATGGTCCGCAAGGTCCACAAGGTCCGCAAGGTCCACAAGGTCCACAAGGTCCGCAGGGTGCTGGAACATACGGGCCGGATGGCATTGTCAAACCACAAGGTCCACAATTAGGTATACTACAAGGAATCTTACAAGGACCACAAGGTCCGCAAGGTCCTGGGCCACATGGTCCACACGGTCCGCACGGTCCACAAGGACCACAGGGTCCGCAAGGTCCGGGGCCACAAGGTCCACACGGTCCACAACGAGGTTCACACAACGGATATTGACATGATCCAAAGCAAGGCAACGGCCCACACGGCCCACAAGGAGCACAAGGTCCAATCGGGCATGGCGGACACGCCGCACTAGGTTTATAATTAATCGGTCCATTCGGATAACAACAATATTCACGTGGTGGCGGTATATCAATTGTTTGTGGTTTCGGCTGACACAGTATTGACTGACAGACTTCACGTGGCTCACAAATACGCTTGGGATAGCACACCACAAACGGATCAGGTATCATCGATGGATAGTAAATGACTCGTGGCTCTCGAACCATCTGCGAGACCCACGTCAATTTTGGCACTTTGATGACACGAGTCGTATCTACGACTTTAGGAATTGTTATCTGCCGGCACCGATTTACCACCATCGGTTCCGGCACAATTTTCTCAGTGAATACAACACGCTTTTTGCAAATAATACGCGGGGGCTGCTGTACAGTTATACATTTCGGGAATGGCGGCGGTATACGCGGCGCACATTGCGGCAGCGCCTCCAAAGCGGCTGAAGTATAACATTTTGGCGAGCACTGATGATGTCGATCGTTGTAAGATTACGTTGGACAAAAAAAAAAACAATGGAAACGAAAATAGTAAAGTGAAAGTAAAGATCAAAGGAATTTTTTCTCTCTCTAACGTTTGACAGTTTAGAAATGTCAAAAAGCAAAAAAAAAACCAAATGATTGTTGTCAAATGTCCATTGGACTTTCTGATAACGCGATAATTGTTTGGTTATCGGAATTGCCTACACTTTATAAAGACTTACCTCAAAAGGTGCGGCACATGGATCGCAAGGGCTGCAGGGACCACAAGGTGAACACATTTTGCGATTTTAGAGTGCTACATTTTTCCACGAAAGAAAAAAGAGAAATACAAAATTTTAGTTTCAAGATTGCATTTAATTCACGTGCACCATTTCACAAAACTTTCACTTGCATTTAAACAATTTTTTTTTTTTCTTACTTTTTATATTTTTACAGCAATTTTTTATTAGGAAAATTTTAAAATTTTTCCACTAGAAATTTAGATTATTGAAACGAAAGGTTGGATAGTCAGAACTTTAATGAAAATCCTAGGCAATCTCCGAACCAGGAAAACATTTTCGCCTCTCTTGGCCTACTAATTTAAAAATTTTAAGGAATCCAAATGATTTTGCTATAGACTTTTTCCCAAAGGGGATCAAAAGGGTTAAGTTATACTAAAAAGGGGGTTGTTCGTATTTAATTGTACCATATAAACTAATAATTTCTAAAAGCTTTTAAGCTATCAATAACATTTTGCGCATAAGGGAGATTCTCTCTTTCATCTACGACATAATATTGATATTGAAAGACCTCTCTCTGTTTGGCTTGGCATCAATTGATAATCGAAAATCTTATAGCCTAGCATAGAGCATAAGCATAAGCAGAGTTTGGAATACTGAGATGCCTTCAGTTCCCGTTTGGTGTTCGTTGGTGTAAGTTCGAAAATCGGAAAAAGAAAAGCATTTACGGTGGTTAGTTAACAATGAAAAATGTTTGATATATGTATAGAAATATTATACATATATGTATGTACATATAAGATATATTCTTGTGATCAATAAATAATTAATAAAATATGTTAATTAGTGAAAAGAATGATATAAATGTGAATGAAATTTGATAACATAACTTTGGTTTTTTGATAAAAATCATAAGCCGGAAGTGACGTCAGCTAAAAAGAAGAATATGCTTGATTGTTCCAATTTTCAGACCAAAAAAACTTCTAATGAAGAAATTCCACATAAATGAATTGATCTCTAACATTTTTGAATATAAAAAATTGGTTAAAAATAGTGATATTTTATGCATTCTACTAAAGTTATTGCAATGAACATGAACGAAAGTGTTCTTAAATTTTGTCTTTTAATAGAAAAATTTAAGAAATTATGCTAAACAAATATTGATAAAGCCGTCTAATTGACTATAAAGAGTTCACAAAGTTATCAAACTGATACAAAAAACTAGCGTATAAATAAATGAATTTTCGGTTTTCCGCTCTTTTGTGATAATTATGACAACAACTGAAAACATATGTTTTTGTTGTTCATAAGATTCTTTTTCATTTTAATTTTTTATTCCGATTCGACTTAAAGCTACGGATGAAAGCCGGCCGGTTTTAGAGCTTATAGTACTCAAAAGCGTTGTGTCTCGTCGCGTCGGATCGTTCGTGTCGTTTTACGTCCGCAAGCAGGCAGATGATGATAAGGCTCATTCATCTAAAATTCTTTTTTCATAATTTCTATATCTTTTCAGTGTTTGTGTGGCGACGGCGCATTATGTGCGACCCAATTTTAGTTTTGAAAAATAGTTTGAAAATATAAAAGAAAAGTAATGTTAAATATTCTAACGGATTGCGTAATCAGGATGTCAAAATATTTGGTTATTTTATTTATCTTTATTGCCACCATATTTGCTGCAGAAATTCAGGAGTGTAAGTACTATATTAATTTCTTCTCTTATACTTCTTCGTATATCTTCATAAATAAGAAACTCCAAATTATGTAATTTAAAATTTAAATTTATTTAAGAATTTTGTGGTGTTATATATGGGATATTAAGAAATATAATGACCCTCAGAGTGAAGGGTGTAAAAGATTTCGCCGAAATTTTGTTAAAATGTTTCTAATGAGAAAAATAGCCGAAAATGTAAAGTCCCAATTTTCTGCACAGAATTTGTTACTTTAATGTTTTGTTCCATTATTTGCATGGCCCGCAAGGTCCGCAAGGACCACAACAGGGTCCACAAGGGCCACAGGGGCCACAAGGGCCGCAAGGGCCACAGGGGCCACAAGGCCCACAGCAGCCTCCACATGGCCCGCAACCAGGTCCACAAGGTCCGCAACCAGGTCCACATGGTCCGCAAGGTCCGCAACTAGGTCCACAAGTTCCGCAACCAGGTCCACAAGGTCCGCAGCAGGGGCCACAAGGTCCGCAGCATGGCCCACAAGGTCCACAGCAACCTCCACATGGTCCACAGCAGCCTCCACATGGTCCACATTTGCCACAACAACTGCCACATGGCCCACAGCATTTACCGCACGGTCCGCAACATCCACCGCACGGTCCACAACAACCACCGCACGGCCCACAACATGGTCCGCATGGTGAACAGCAAGAACCACAACACGATGATCCACAACATGAATCACAACACGGACCACAACACGGGCCGCAGCATGGCCCACAAGGACCGCAGCATGGCCCACAAGGTCCACAGCATGGCCCACAAGGTCCACAGCATGGCCCACAGGGTCCACAAGGACCACAGCATGGACTACACATTTTGAATTTGAATTAACTGTTTCTGTGTCAAGTGGACCTAAAAAATAACAATAAGGACATATGTTAACGTGGTTATAACGTTAAATATTTGTTTTTCTTACCTCAATTCTGCGCAGAAATTGAGACTGCCACAAAGGAAATTGTGGTTTCTTGTCTAATTTATTCTAAAACGTCAAAAATGTTGTATATTTATTACTTTTTCATTTTGATTTGTCTCTGACAGACTACTTGATTTATTTTCTGTATATGCAAAATATACAATATATCGAAAGGCGTACCGGAGCTTTGAGCATTTTGTACTGATATAAGTTTCTATCCCCATTACGGAATTGGGTGAACCATATTTCGCACTTGCGTGTATCAAAAATTTTTCTTTGCGTCATTTCATTTTTAGAAATAAAAAGAGTAAAAAATAGGGAACATGCTCTTCAAAGTTTTCCATTTTCAAGTCCCAATTATATTGTAAGTCTCATTAAATACACCCCGCCTTATTAAGATAATTGCTTCTTAACGCTTCTAAAAATTTGACAAAAAAAAATAAATAAATGCCCACATAAAATTGTACTTTGAAAAACGTCTTTATGTATGTCCCATTCTATAATAGGACCAATCGAGGTCCCATGATGAGGTGACTAACTCTCATCATTCCTTAATCTATATGTCAACCCATTACAAAGTGGATTAACAAGAAAGAAATCATTTATATTATTAAATTCATTTATATTACGCAATATCAATTTAATAGTAATTCCTATAAACCACCGTCTTCCCCATGATCAAAAATGGTGTATTCAAAAAAACCACTATACAATATTAAAAATAACTACAAAATCAAATAACCAAGAATTGATCTTCAAATTTTATTTACTTCCAAATTTTCGCCTAAATATATTTCACTTGTTGTTTTAAATTTCATTAACGATGGATAGTCCTTGCCTCATTCTGTTCTGAAGAAACTAACAACACGGTCCACAGCATGGCTCACAGTAGCTTGGTCGGCAGCAGGTAATCATAGTGCATTGTAGATAGGCCGGTGTACATGGTACACAACAGCAAGGTACACAACAGTTTGTGCAGCAGGGGCTACATACACTGCAGGGATCGCAGCATGATGGTGGGGGGCTTCCTGCTCCACAGCACATGTTGGCTCTCTGTATCTGTTTTGAAGAAGAAATAAAACATGTGATATTTTGTATATTGGATGTAATATTTTTTACTTACATTTAATTTCTTCACGAGAAGAGTATTAGTTTAGTGAAAATGGCCAAAAATTGCTTTATTCCTTTTCAAGAAGCTACCGATAAGATAGCAAAATTAAGGAAAAAGAATTTCTTGGAATTTTAAAATTTTGATTTGATCAGGAAGATATATTCGAATAGAATGAAAGGAAATGTCATTCCATTTTCTATCAAATATTTTAGAGTAGCCAACTTAGTTTAATTTTTATGTGAATTCCAAATTCAGCAAATTTTTAACTTATGCGGCCTAGACACGGTCAAACCCGGTTTGACCAACCTCTGTGTACGTGTGGTGGATCCAACATACAACGAAATTGCACAAACATTAATTTCATACACGTTGGACGAAATATCCAAACACTGGAAAATCCATCGAACATTGTATATGACACGCACACGTACACATTTCACTAACACTATGATGTCGCTGGTGACACTGGATTTGACCGTGTCTAGGACACTTTACACATTTCTAATATGACATTTTGAGCTTCATTAAAGAAAACTTGTACAATATATTCCATTATCATTTTTCCCTGGGTTTAAGGGAAGTTTAGCTTCATCTATGATATGGAATTAACATTTAGCCAAGTCCAATAGAATAGTAATCATGATCAAACAAATAATATGCAATCAAAAACTTCAGTTTTAGAATTATCTCCATAAGGGGTTCTAAAACCTGAAGACAGCAAACCCCTTCTTGAACACAATTTTTTTCGCAGACCCCCTCTGGCTCTATATTCTAATATGCTAAGATTTATGACCCTCATTTTATAAACAAAAATGTTTATAGAGGCCAATAAAAACATAATATACACGTAAACTATGAATAAGAGCTCTAAGAATTTGCAAAATATAAGAGTTTATCTAAAGATTTTTAAGTTTTAAGTATATTTGATGTACATGGTGTAGAAAAAAAGACTTATAATTTTGTTATGATAAAATTCCTCTTTGCGTTACTTGCTATTCCATAATCCAATATCTGCTTAGTTCTTTATTGCGATCGTGTATTTAGCATCGGCGTAACCATGCCTCCTGTTGAAATGTTTTTGTTAAGATAAAATTCCTCTTTGCGTTACTTGCTATTCCATAATCCAATATCTGCTTAGTTCTTTATTGCGATCGTGTATTCAGCATCGGCGTGACCATGGCTCCTGTTGAAAGGCGCAGTTACAATGAATAAGGCAGGCGACGCAATTGTGGCAATTGCACGGACATGGATCAGGACAAGATAGAGTTATATGACGGTTGCTGCCACAACTCATATTGTTGGATGATGTTAGACGCAATCTTATAATGTATTTCTATCTGCGTCGATCTTTAAGCTCGTCCAGTCCTGTTTCACACCAAGCCAAAACACAGAAATGGAATTTAACACAAAGAGTTTTACAAAATGTTGTATTGCCTCTAAGTAATTTGTCTGAAGTTTTGTTAAAATAGAAGATATGCCTACTAAATCAATATTGTTTCAAAAGAATTTTAATGGAATTTATCGATAAGTAATCGATTATCAACAAAATGATGTCAACCAACTAATCTATAGAAAAAAAGGTGCAAAGGACTTACAAATGTATTAATTATTTATTTTGTGGCTATTTCCAATATGGCGGATCATTATGATATATATAATGCATACATATGATTATAGTGATCTGATTAATACATTTGACTACTTAGAGATACTTTTTGCGAAAGCATCAATCAACAGCAGCTGCGGCGACAACATCTGGGTGTACAACAGGGACTACAGCAACAAGGGTAACAGTATGGCATACAGCGGATAAAAGTTATCGCACAGTATGGGCCACAGGGTCCGATGCATGAGGTACAACCACTTGGTCCACAACACATGTTGTCACTGTTGATGAAATATTATTATAATAAATAAGAAATGTCTCAGTCCCGAATTGGCCAAATATTATTTAAGATTACCTTGATTAAGTACTTCCGCAAATAGAAGAAATTTTGTTCTTTTTAAAATTTAAGCTGCATTTATAAATAGGAAATAGGAGATTTATTTCTATTGAATATTTACATAAAAGTCAGGGCATGCTTTGTATCAGGGCTTAAGAAGTGAATCTCTTATTAAAAACCCTCTCTTTTAAAAACTATTCTAACGAAAAAAATAAAAGAGAAAATTTTTAGATTCTCTTTACTCATACGAGTACAATTGATAAGAAATTCATCTCTAACTTCTCAGCTATTGTATATAGTATGTATGTATATTGAAAACAACACCAGTGTCGCTGTCATTGGCCTAGGTCAGTATGTCCCATACTGGTATTCATTCAAGCCGATTTCATATATACATATATATGTACATACACATATGTGTATACATACCTACTATATAAGTATTATATACTTAAACGTATGTGATAAGAATAAAGTCCAAAAATACATTTTACATATGTATTATAAAAACTGTGTCAGTCCAGTCACTATGATTGATAAGCGACTCTTAGGGAATACCGAGCTTATCGCTGAGTAACACTTGAGTGGGGGCTACTTAAGTTCAACAGTACATATCCATATGTATACATATTGTTTACAATTGTCGATAGATTGATTGAAGTCATGCCTATGTTTTATATTTATAGATGATGCTTGATATTGATGACGTATGACGTAAAAGTTGATTTTTAATTAAAATTGACACAGAGAAGCGATTTTGATCGGTGTGACATATTAAATTTTATTATTTTCTACATTAGTCAATGAACGGATATAAGTATATTGTTTTAAAATCTTTTCCCCATTGATTTATGTATGCATATACAAGTACAAACTATGTACAAAGCGACAAGTAATTCTATGTTTTGTGGTTTAATGTCATTTGCTCATTGTTTCAATCTAAAAAACATAAAAATTAAGAGCGGGCGACCTTAATGATTTTCACAGTGCATATTTCTATACTACAATCTCATGCAGTTTTCTTTGTACGAGTATGTGTTCTCAAATGAGGCAAATGTTAATGTTAGGCTTGCAAAATGACTTCAATTATAATTGATTGTTTCTTTGCGATAGTATCGCTCTTACAAGCAGAAATGTGCATGAAGCATTTTGTGAAGCATTATATGCTACATATTTGGGGACAACTGAATGAGAAATAGGTGGATTATTTTAGGTTAGGGCGGTCTCAACTGGGTCTATTTGAATAAGCCCCATAATTACAGTTTCCCTGAAAGTCTGGATTTCATAATGAAATCCAATTGTTTTTTCACAGCGAAGTCTGGAAAGTCTATTTGATTCCATGTGATCTAAATATTGGAGTCTGTTCTAAAATATACCATCACAGTGGCATAGCAAGTGCTTTGCTCTTTCCTCTTCTTTATAACATAATCTACATTGATCGTTTTAGTCTTATTCGCATATTTAAGTGTTATAAAAATTTTACAATGTTTTTCTAAGAAGCCTAAGTCTATACGAATATACCTTTCCGAGTTTGCGCATTTATGTCTTAAATTCTTTCATGGGAGCTAAAAAACCTGAAGGTATTCGCTATTTGATTTTTTGTTTTCATCCAGAAATTGGATATTGCATTAATATTAGTTCTCTATTCTCTATATATATTGCTACAACTATCTGATAATTTTCACTACATTCATTCAAATGTTATTTTTATTCAACAGCTGGCTTTACGGACCTTATACGGGAATTTGCTCTGCCCGAACTACCTGCTGGTGTAACGGCTGTGCCTGGTATGTGCGGTTTCGAAACCAATGCATATCAGGTACATACATCACCAGCCTATGGTATTTCAAAGGATGCTATATTAACGGTGCAGACAAGTCAACTTTTTCCAAACGCCTTTCCCCATGACTTTTCTATACTACTCACAGTACGGAGTAATCGCACTCATCAAACTAAGGCGCCCATTTTTACAATTTACTCTGATGAGAGTGAAGAAGTTCTGTCTTTACGTTTGGGTCGCGAAATCAGTTTGATCTATGAACAAATTGATGCGACATTTCAACAAAGGAATGACATTAATTTTGGAATTGGCTTTACAGACACACAATGGCATCGCATAGGTGTAAGCGTAAAAGGTAATGTGGCAACATTGGTGTTGGACTGTACAAAGCAAGTAACTCGTCATCTGGA
The DNA here is from genome assembly GCA_035041805.1 of Amiota mariae. Taxonomy (NCBI): domain Eukaryota; kingdom Metazoa; phylum Arthropoda; class Insecta; order Diptera; family Drosophilidae; genus Amiota; species Amiota mariae. The sequence continues at coordinate 16,480,446 of JAWNKV010000370.1, read as the reverse complement.
ACGTAAACGTGATAGTACAATATCAACAAAGGGACTTATACTCACTGGAGTGCAAATGACCAATGAGGAGGGGTTTTTCGTTGGGGATGTTCAATTGTTGGCAATAAGTGATAAGCCAAATGCTGCTTATGAGGTTTGCACGCGGTACTCGACACCTTGTAATGTGCAAAGCCAACAGCATCAAAGGTTTCAGAACGATGGCGGGTTAACTTGGTCATCATCCACGATGGCAGTACCAAAGCAAAATTCTGTTAAACTGGAAAGTTTTACTGCAGGAGAACCTAGTGCTGCAAAAGTAGGTTTTCAGAATGCCAAAACTGGTGACAGTGCTCGGCATGGATTTCGACCATTAGATGCTGATTTGGATAGTTTGGACTATGTTGTCGAAGGTGCATTTGGGGTCATACAACATTCTGGCGAATGGCGAGAAGATACAAATGACAATAGCAATACTGGTGCGGGGCAAACGATTAATGAAGTACCACCAAGGCCTATTGAAAGAGTTGAAGGTGGTGAGGACTTTGGTGTTGTGGAAGGGCCTGATACTGAAGCGAACGATATGAATCGTCCAAATACGACTATAATCGCTGCAGATGGCAGTGTCATATGCTATCCGGGACCAAGAGGATATGTTGGCTCACCAGGCTTCCCAGGAGAACGTGGAGAGAAGGGTGAACCGGGTAAGGATGGCTTAGATGGTTTGCCAGGGTCACAAGGACCCCCGGGACATGTATTCGTAATACCTGTGAGTATAATAAAATTATTTTAAAATATTAAACTTACAAATGATTAATTTTTTAGACTCTACCTGGTGGTAATGACAACAAAGGACCTGATACACAAGTTGACACTTTAAAGCAAATGGTCACACAACATATGGTATGAGATTAACATACATACATTTCTTTTTTTCTAATTTAATCAGAGACAAAGTATACCCACTTTTTGCCGATGAAAGCTTTAACATCCAATGTAAAACACAGTAAATTGTTAAGTGATACACATTTTTTTTTTAATTAATGTTTGTAACTTATTAGTATGTATAAATTTTCATACTTTAATGTAGAATTTAAAAAAAAAAATTATTTATGATTAGCATCGATATCTTCTGCACTCCATTTTCATTTCTTTTCTTTCTTCTCTACTCTTATTTAATTTCTTATCTTTCTTCTCTACTCCTATTTAATTTCTTTTCTTTTATCTATACTCCTAATTTTATTTCATTTCTTTCTTCTCACCTCCAGTTTCAATTCTTTTCATTCTTCTCTTCTCCTGCTTATAGCCTTTTTTATTATTGAATAGTTTTATATTAAAATTTGTTCTGTTTCTCATCTCTTCTTTTGATTGTCATCATTGACATTCTTAACCTTCTCAGGATTCTAAATCTCTCTCTCTCTTGCCCTCTCTAAGTCTGTTCAACCTAGATGATTACATCTTCTTCCGCATCATCGTCTTCATTATCCTGACTTACTTCTTCTCCCTCATCATTGAAACCTTCAAGATAAAACTGGCTATCCTCACTATCGCTTTCATCAAATTCATCATCGGTGCTTTCCAAATCCTCATTGAAAACAATTTCGTTGTTTTTAACGACAACTTTTTTGACAGAGAATTCCTGAATGCGCCATGACAGTTTAAGCCTAGTTGGTATGGCAAAAGTACGGAATTTGCCTTGCGGCGCTGAATTTTCCCTTGCCACTGCTGCTTCGTGCAAGCACAGATCCTTGTATCGTCCCAATTCGTTGCGGAATGTAAAGAGAGTTTTCTTTTCGCCTGTGCTAAGCGTGGGTACATTTAATTCCCGTACAACAGCATTGCTGAAATAATTGATTCAAATTGATTAGAATTTTGAGTCTATTTAATTAATAAATAATTATGCATACTTACATTAAATGAAAATCTTGTCTTTTAATACGCATACCCTTGATAACCAGTAACAAATTACGTAAGGGCAACAAACGATTTTGCGAACCATTTACCGAAGTTAATTCTACTGCTTTGCTTATAATTTCCATTGTGGAAAGGAAGCAATGTTGCTTCAAACACCAAGCATTTAATGGTGGCAATGTTGCATTGATTATCTCCAAGTGACCCGTAATTACGTGCTTAATCCTGCAGTTGCTTACAGGTGGAGTCCTCATGTGGAGCTTGTATATGATAACAGGCAATGCACGAGCATAGTTTCTAGTACGCTTGAGTAGAAATAATTCAATGATGCCCTTCAAATCATCATTAAAAATATGATTATTTAATCTGTAGTGCATCAATAGTTTCCAAATTGTTGAGTTCGGCAGAACAATAGCAGAAGTTTTTATTAGATGCTTAAAGGACTCAAACATTTCATTGACATAAGAACGTTTAATATTGTTGTATGTCTCACATAACTGAAGTTGGAGTGAACCCAATATGATATTATAGTTCGTGGCCGAAAAATTTAATTCAAACGAATAATTTGAGGCAAATTCTATATAAATCAATATTAGAGATTTGAACAACTACAAAGAAAAAAAAAACAATCATATTAAAATGTTATAAAATAAATGGGTAAATGTAGATTTCAAATTAAACATTACCTCTCCACATAAAATATGATCATTTGGATTTGCGGCAACAAGAAGCTGAAGCATAGTGATCTCTATGATGGAAACATATTGTCCCAGTTGATAACCATCTCTGCTGAGCAATATTACAATTTTGCACATTAATGGATAAGCAACATGATCTATAAAATAATAAAATGTAATAAATATTTATTTCTTATACCATTCCTTTCTAGTCTATTTTCTAGTCTATATATTATATACAGTCGAACTTCACATTACCAATAAAAGGTTAAAACATAATTAGGGAATTCCCAACAAAATGAATTATATCTACACTGGGAATAGGAGTATCATCATCTACTAAAGGCATTTCAAACCTTATTGAAGATTAAGAGTGATTTCCTGGCCACCAATGTATTATTATTTAATTTTGTAATCTGGTGGAATTCTTTCGAGGGAAGTTCAACTGCATTATTTAAAAAGTTAACATCAGCTCAGCTTATCATACTATACTCACACAAATTAATTTTGGTTTTCTCGATAACATTGTCGTACATACACTTAGGATAGAAACGCTCCATCAAACAACCCAAAATGTATATCAAATCGAGTCCACAAGATAATTCGTTTTGTGTTAAGGAATTTAGACAGGAAAGTGTACTATAATAATTGGTTAGCAATGCCTTAGTAGGTTCCTGCAAATAATGAAGATTATATACATTTAATAGTGGCTTGAAAAAAATCAGAGAGGAGACATCTGGCTAAATAGTAAATCATACAAAAAAAAAAAAATACCATATAGTTCGTAATTCATTAGCAAAAGATCACTAAAGTAACTTTAGCGAAAAATAAAATAGGAGAGAAAATAAGAAGGCTACCTGAATTTACTCAAGTATGCAAGTATAATTGAATATTTAGTCCATAATACTCTTTTTTAAAAACCGATAGAGGTTTGGGTCAGTTCCTTCTTCAAATGAAACAATGACTTAAGCAGTCAACTACTTATGTCTTTAGCTGAATAATAAATTCTTATGTTTGGGACTGGGAAAGGTGTCCATAAAATTGTTTGTGGGTTATTCTTTTATGAGAATCTCTACTCTATATGAGTGAATATTTTTTCACATGTAAAGAATGCCCATTCCATCAAACCTTCATAATAACCCTACTCACAATTTGAATCGACTAGGCATGGAATACTCTTATCAGGAATTTAATAATCAGTAGACAAAATACCATAGATACAGACAGACTAAGCCCATACAATTTTCTATCAATGCTGATCTTCCCAAGCTTTACATACTGTATGGAGAATTTGATACAAAATTGGCTTCTAACGCAGACTATTATTGTAATAAAAATATGATATATAGTATCTCTGTAACTCAAATACCTTGCATTTTGCTTGTGCAGTTGTTAGATACTTTTCCTGTTGTTTAAATTCCGAATTGATTTCACTGCACAACGCCATGACTTTGCTTTTATTTTTCGTAATCGTTGTCAATCTCATTAGATTGAGTATCATGGCGTCCAGATCAATTATATCAAGTTTATCGTTAACAATGAGCTCCAAGCCAAAGTCTTCCAAATTTGATAGTATCTACAATAAATAAAAAAATATACCAATTAATTTCTATCATTGAAATAACAATAGAATGAGTAGTAGTACCCGGTTACTATTTCTGATTTTGTCTGCAAAATATTTACAGTCAAATTGGGTGTATATTTCGACCACTATTGGAAGAAATACTTCTTCATTGCGACGGCACATACCGGGCAGATGTACGATAAAACTTAATAAATCAATGCCATGAGCTGTCCGTGTGTCAACATTATGTTGCTTCAGACAGAATAGGTGAAGAAAAACTTTGGAAGCAACTTTACGTACTATTATCTTGACATGTGGATTGTTTGCGATAGTCAAATATGAAGACAACAAGTTCATCATTGGAAAAAACTCTAACAAATCAATAATATAAGTATATAAGAAGGACCAATTTAAAAAATATTTCGATTCCAAGCACATGGCACTGGTGTAGACACTTAGTATGTGTAATAGAATATTGAATTCGGTCTGAGGGCGCACGATCTTAGAATATAATTCTGCAGCCTTTTTACGCACAACTTCAGCATAATGTTCCAGGACCAACTTTAAGACTCTGTTGAGGAACTTCTTTGAGAAACCTTCAGTGCTAATCAATTTGCTATTGTGTAAAAGGATTAATTTCGAATTAGTATAATATTAACAATAATATTGACATAATCATTTACATACCTTTGCAGTACAATGAGAAAGTTGAGAACACATAACAGAATCTTTTTCGATTTTATTGTTGATAATATATTGTTATAAGAATTGAGCATTTTTTTCTGCATAAGCATGTTAGATAATTCACGCAAATAAAATTCGCATCCATTAGCCGCCATCTCTGGTGTAGACCATTTTTCCATAAGTATTGATAGAAAGTCTAGGAGTTGTAAGGTGCTTGTGTTATCCAAATCACAAACAATGACACGTTTAAAGAAAATCCATTGTTTCGATTCAAATACAATGAAAACCTCATGGTAATTGGTAATCAGTTGTATCATTCCATTTAGAATATCTTTGTGCGTTCGTCTATATAGCAAACCATAGCTCATAACCCAACTTAGTATAGAGCTATATTGTTTTAGCATTGGATAAGCCGATCTATACTTGTGCTCAAGTGGTGCTATACTTTTGAGCAAAAAGAAACCTGAGAGATTTTCCAACGATTAGCAAAGTGAAACTTCCGTGAGATATGTTTTCGTTCTTACTCAATAGGGCGATGGGTTCACGAAAGTATTTGTCCGTTATGCCATTAAAAGATTCCTCAGTACAAATTTGAGTAGTAACATTTAGCCAAATATAGACTACTGTTGAATAGTGCACAAGTGCCGAGACATATTGATTCTTTGCAGATTCTTCTAATTTCTGATAAGCACCTTCCATTGCATCAATGGAATGACCAACATGGGTTAGAAATTCATCGACCAATTGTAGTTTAGCTGCATCATAAGTAAAGATATAAGACAGGTTTTCTTGGCGCCAGCTATCATATTCCATATCGATAAGATTCTTAACCGTCAAAGAACATTTTAAGCCAACCGACTGAAACGATTGCTTTATAAAGATGCAAGCTATTTCATACCACCAATTGGGATTTTCGAACATTTTCTTGCTCATCATCTCCATGACAAATATTTTACCGACATACTAGAAAAATTATTGTAGAAATTGTAACAAATGAAAAATGTGCCAGCACGCGACACGCGTCATTATTTTAAATTTACCTCTGGAGAACCCCCGGCAACTAGGTAATTGTAGAACTGTAGATAGTTCACCATTTTAATTTCATTTAAAAGTTAATAAAAAAAGAGGTTAAACAATCGTAAAACAATCACCACGATCACCACGGAAAAATGAAAAAAAAAAAAGAAAAAAGCGCACTAAGCTCACGGCGTCTTCGCGTGTGCGTCTCGTAATTAGATAGAAGAACGACCGTTATCAGAGCTGCCAACCTAGTGTTTCGTACATCAAGTGCATAGATGGCGCTGCTAACATTTAATTGAGTGCTGCCAGCTTCTTTTTGAGTTGCATATTTGCATATTAATATATGGAAATTTTAAATAAATAATTATATGAACATCAATTTTACCATAAATCGTCTCTATTAGGCCCCACAAGCATACATAAATTAATGCATAATGATAACTTTGGTAATCACATAGATATCAAATTAAATTGGACTGAGCTCAAGCCACGCTTGAAACGCTCAATCGCAGCCATACACAATCAAACATGCTTGACACAAGCCAACCAACACAATAAGCGAATACAAACGAACGTATGAGATCAAATTTTGGCGTTCGTTTTATATTTCGTTTTAAAAATTTTTTGGTGTCTGCCTCCGTTTAGACATTGCACTCACTGAACAAAATTGTAATTCAGAATAAATGAAGTGCATTGTTCAGTTTGATTGGTATGATGGCTTGACTTAATGCAAGCGTCTTGATTATTTGATTATATTATATTGTAGAAAAAGTACATATATTTCAATTGATTTAATAGTTTATAATAATAATATGTACAATATCTAATACAAAGATGATGCAACTTATTTTCTATATTGTCATTGTCTGCAGATGTCTTTACGTGGTGCAGATGGACCAATGGGTTTGACTGGATTGCCGGGGGCTGCTGGTTTTCCAGGTGCTAAAGGAACTAAGGGTGAACCTGGTGAAGCAGGTGAACAGGTAAGCTCAAAACTATATTCCGAACTGAGACTTTTTATCTAACAATTAGAATATCTATCTCTTACAGGGTCCTCGCGGCATACGTGGGCCGAATGGACCACCAGGTAGAGATGGGCGTCGTGGTCGCTCGGGAAGAGATGGAGAACGTGGGCCAATGGGTCCACAAGGACCTAAGGGTGAAATTGGGCCTCTTGGTCCCATGGGAATTCCTGGTGATAAAGGACATCGTGGCGCAACCGGACAGGTTGGTGAAAAAGGTCAACAGGGTTTTGAGGGACAACATGGAGAGCAAGGGCCTCCTGGACTACCAGGCTTGCCGGGCGAGTTGGTAAGGATGTTGGAAAATTGAAAAGATTTAGTGCTTACAAATTTTGTTTTAGGGACCCCGTGGTTTCCAAGGACCACGTGGTTTTCCTGGTCCTGTTGGCAATCCAGGAATTCAAGGGAATGAAGGTCCTGCAGGCCCAAAAGGTGTTGTTGGACCAGTTGGGCAACCTGGTATGCCTGGTGTCGATGGGAAAAAAGGCGATATTGGGGCTACCGGACCGCAAGGTGTTCAAGGTTGTAAATGAAATTATTGTGATACATATATTGGCATTTAATTACACGTGCATTGTATCTTAGGTCCTCCTGGTATAGCTGGCCCAAGTGGAAAATCTGGCTTACCTGGATTACCGGGTGCAGATGGTGCACCAGGAAATGCTGGTGCTCATGGTAATCCAGGTCCAAAAGGTCATCAAGGAATGCCCGGTGTACAAGGTGCTATTGGCTTTCCCGGACCTAGAGGTGCAAAAGGTGATGACGGTGAACGCGGTCTAGTTGGAGATAAAGGTAAGGTATTGAATTTTTACAAATGAAATTTTTATTTAAACAAACTGTGCCCTTTTTCAGGTGACACAGGAGAACGAGGGCCAGATGGAGAAAAAGGTGATACTGGACCACCAGGTGAACGTGGTGGAACTGGAATGCCTGGAAGTCCTGGCCCAGAAGGTGTTGAAGGACCTAAAGGGTTTGAAGGACCACGAGGCGAAACTGGAAATATTGGTCCCTCTGGAGAAAAGGGAAAACCAGGGTTACCTGGAACCCAAGGGTATCCTGGACCTTCGGGTGACAAGGGTGATAAGGGAGCGACTGGTCTTACTGGGCCAGCTGGCATCAAAGGAGAACGTGGATTGCAAGGGGTACAAGGGGAACGTGGGGAGACTGGACCAAGAGGTTTTCGAGGTTCTAGAGGTCGACGAGGAAATGATGGCAGTACTGGTCCAAAAGGAGACACTGGTCAACCGGGAGCAGCAGGTCCACGTGGTGAAAATGGCCCCCAAGGTGCTGAAGGGCCGCGTGGATTCATTGGAATGCCTGGGCCACCAGGTGTAGATGGCAAAAATGGTCCACCTGGTCCGACAGGCGAAAGAGGACAACCGGTACAATGAAATAAAATTAAATGAAAATAAGTCATACAATAATTCTTATTCACAATTGAAGGGAGAACCTGGAAAACCAGGTCCATCAGGAGAGGCTGGTGTAATCGGACCTAGAGGTGCGCCTGGTGAACCTGGACCTATCGGTGAAGCAGGAATACCTGGTTTACCAGGACAACCTGGTGATGCTGGTCTACCCGGTGAAGCAGGTAAAGAAGGTCCCTCTGGGCTCCCTGGGGCGATGGGTCTTCCTGGGCCACAGGGTCCGAGTGGTTTGCCTGGTTTTCCTGGAGAGAGAGGTCATCAGGGGCAACCTGGTTTGCCCGGCCTTAAAGGAGAACAAGGAATACCTGGTGCACCTGGTTTCGCTGGAGATAAAGGCCAGTCAGGAGAACCAGGCCATATTGGTCCTCAAGGGGCACCAGGATTAGCTGGTCCCCCTGGAAATGTGGGAGCACCTGGCGCTAAAGGTGAAATTGGTGAAAAAGGGGCTATTGGTCCCACTGGAAGAGACGGGTTGCCCGGTTCTAGAGGTTTGCCTGGACCACCAGGTCCTGCTGGAACACCAGGGGAAGATGGTGATAAGGGGGATATTGGTCTGCCTGGAGAAAAGGGATCTAAGGGAAATCAAGGTGAATCGGTAAGAGCAAGTAATATAAGTTAATTACAATTAATTGTTCATAACATTTGTTTCACAGGGAGCCCCAGGACCAATGGGTGCTCAAGGACATCGTGGTGAAGGTGGACCGCCTGGATCTCCTGGTGAAAGGGGGCCTCCTGGAGAAATGGGTCATAGAGGAATAAAAGGTGAAGATGGTAAGCGTGGTCCCGATGGACCGCCTGGAAAAATTGGTGCACAAGGGTTGCCTGGTCCGTCTGGGGCAAAAGGAGAGCGTGGTGATGATGGATTACTTGGCCCTGTTGGACCACCGGGGCCACCAGGAAATATCGGAAAACGCGGACCAAGAGGTATGAAATGAAAAAAATAAATTATTCAGGATTTAAATTCTGCTTCACGAAATGACTTATTCGGTAACAAGATAAATCAATAGGAAAACAGAATAAAGGAATAGTATATTTTTATTTACCGACGTATAGTACAATTAGTCCAAAGTTTATGTATTTTGTTTATTCCTTTAAAATAATAAGAATTGTGATGGAATACTATAACATTCTACTGATATATTTTGCAGGTTCCATTGGAGCTCAGGGTAAGCCGGGTCCACGTGGTACTCCTGGTCTTACTGGTGCAGATGGACCTCAAGGTCCTCCTGGAGAAATGGGTCCCATTGGAGTAGCCGGAGAACGGGGTCCTATTGGACCTAAAGGAGAAGAAGGAAAATCTGGACCGATTGGACCACCTGGAAAACAAGGAATCCAGGGCACCGTTGGTCCTAAGGGCATAATTGGTCCACGTGGCTTTCCTGGAGCACGTGGAGAGCCTGGAGCTATGGGGCCAAAGGGTGATATTGGTCCAGAAGGAGATGATGGAAAACCTGGTGAAATGGGGCCAATTGGTGAGCCAGGACCAGAAGGAAGAGTTGGTGAACCCGGACCACCTGGAAAGCAGGGACGTGAAGGACCTGCTGGTATGCAAGGAAGTGCTGGTCCGGTTGGAGAAAAGGGTGATAAAGGTGAAGTTGGGCCAGAGGGGCTGATTGGAATGACTGGAATGAATGGTCCACCAGGGCAGCCAGGACCTATCGGTGCACGTGGTTTGCCCGGTAGTGCTGGTGACGTGGGTCCTCCAGGTGCTGAAGGGCCGCCAGGAAAAGAGGGATCAATAGGAGAAACTGGACCGGCTGGACCGAAAGGTGATCGAGGAAGGCGTGGTATGAAAGGACATCGCGGAGAATTGGGTATGATTGGTCTTAAAGGAGAACAAGGTGAGAAAGGTGACCGAGGAATTCGAGGACCACAAGGGCCTGCAGGTGAGAAAGGTGACAATGGCCCGACTGGAGTAATAGGGCTTAAAGGTAATGACGGGCCACAGGGTCTGCCTGGAATAAACGGGCCTCAAGGTGTCAAAGGATCCGAAGGAATTACTGGTGATAAAGGTGATATTGGTCCTCCAGGTCCATCTGGTCCACCTGGTGCCCCCGCAGAAGCTCCACTTATACCACCAGATCTTCTCTTTCAAATGCAACAATATGGTGCAACAAAGGCGGAAACTCGACGCCGTCGTGATGTAATGGATTTGTATGAAGCTGGCGATGATGATGATCTTAACGAAATGATGGGCCTCTCAAGTCCCACACTTACAGAACCACAAAAGCAGCCAAAACGTAAAAAGATGAAAAAGAAAACAGAAACAGGAAAATTTGCGGACATGTATAACGCCATCTACAGCATACGACAGGAGATGGATCGGTTACGAAAGCCAACAGGTACACAGGATAATCCTGTGCGTAGTTGCCGTGACTTACATTATGCGCATCCACAGTTTAGTGACGGCTGGTATTGGATTGATCCAAATGCAGGCATGCCGGACGACGCCATCTATGTTTTCTGCAATATGACAGCAAATGGCGAGACATGTGTATTTCCGGATGTGCATACAGCCGAGATGCCAGTTTTACCATGGCAACCAGCTGCTGAGAACTGGTATTCGCAACTCAAGGGTGCCTCACGTATTACGTATGACGGTGTCGGTTCTGTGCAGCTGACATTTCTGCGTTTACTTGGACAGGAGGCTTATCAAAACTTTACATTTTCTTGTGTCAATTCCGTCGGATGGTTTAGCCAGACAACTCGAAGTTATTCGCAAGCTCTAAAATTCTTGGGTGATAATGAAATGGAGATCAGTTATGGTGATGGTCAGCTGAAGATTGAAGCGATAAAGGACGAGTGTCAGGTAAGGATTAAATTACAACAGTTTTTTTTCAATATTGCTAATTTTTTTATTTTTAGCATTCGCGAGGTAGAGGCGAATCTATTATAAGAATACTATCCAAGCGTCTGAACTATTTACCTATTGTTGACTTCAAAGCTATTGATTTTGGACGGCCAGATCAGTCATTTGGTTTTAAAGTGGGTCCAGTTTGCTTTAAGTGAGATTATTTGGCATCATTACCTTAATCCTACCGTGGGCATAAAACGTACTTAGTATAATTCATTTTTTATTTTAAACTCAATAAAGCCATAAGAGAGTCTTTTGTTAAGTGAATTATTTATGTTTTTTCTTCAAATTCAGGGAGGTAAAGAGGGGAGTACATAGTCTGTGAATTAAATTACATGTTATCAATTCCTACAATTGTAGCAATTGAACGTACGATCTGATTATCGAATTTTAAAATGCTTTTAGTTTTGTGTTAGTTTTGTTGTGTTCCTGGCTACATTCATATGCCCACGCATGTTATAAACATTTGTGGACATGTTCTTCTTTCAATATTCTATTGAAACATAACATGTCATATTTTCGATAGCTTATATAAATCAATAAAACCTTAAAGAAATATTAAGTGGATATGTGAGTAAGATATTTTATAGTAATAATAATAATGATGAAATAATTTCATATATAATTGCTGGGAAAGAATGGACAAGTAGTAGACAAAAAATATATTAATAGAAAAGCATTGCATACTTTTAGGCTCAAGATAAAGTTCACAACTGGAGCGACGTATTCGAAGATCAATTTTCGAACATACTTTTGCATTTAACATTTCGCATGACCAATAATGAATTGGATTCTTTTATGTTACTAGCAAATTATTGTTATTGTGTTTTGGTTGTAAGTACATATACAATATATCCATTATTCAAAAATAAATGAATTTATTTTATTTTCATTTTTTAAACAAAAAAACTATCCTTAATTATGGGTAATCGGATTGAAAAGAACCAAAGAAGTTGACTGAAAAATGGCTGAACTACCTTTTGTGATTACTATTTTCTGTTAAATGTACTCAACATCTTCAATAACAATAATAATAAATTATAATTAATAATCAATCGTAATAAAACTTCCTGCATTAGTTCAACTCAATGAAAATATAATCAGTTTGTTAGACGAATTATAGTTCTATTGTTAATAACAATAACAACTAATATTTTTACTAAATTCTTTTAAACAATTAAATTATTGTTTAAATTCTTGTTTCACAGATCGCTTCATTATTACTAAAGTTAGTGGTGTTGTTCTTGCTATTATCGTCAACACTGCTGCTTGAATCAAATCTGTCAAATCATGCAAATAAATGTACTTTTAAACAACTTCATACGGGTACGGATAGTTAAGAGACTAACTGACTGACTTGTGTTCTATTCATCATTATTCATGCATGATTTGCGAAAAAGTTAACACAAAATAAGAAAAACAGAAAATAAGAAACAAAAAAAAAAAAAAAAAAATCATAATAATAAGAATAATACTAGTAAAAATTTGTTTATGAAAAAATAAAAGCAAAGATTTCGATTTCAAAATGTTGAAAGCGAAGTTTATTATGAGAAGTTTTGGCATTTTAATTAATGACATTAACATTTAATTGAATTTACAATGAGTTTTTGTTTCTTTTCTGGTTTCTCATTTGTACTTTTGATCAAAGATTAGAAGGAAGCTGCAGGCTAATTAAATGTTAAGTACACGCAATCTACCTAAAAAGAAGTTTGTAGTTATATAAGAAAGATCGTTATCTGCCTCTTCACTATACCTTATTCTTTGTTTTGTTTTGTACTTATTTCCTTGTATCTTATTTTGTTGAGCAAAGTGATCTTTTTACTAATTCTTTATCTTTGTTTTTATAAACTAACACAAATAAAAAAAGAACAAGAATTGTTTATGAAATTCGTTACCTCTCTCTTACAGCTCACTTTCTTAATATGAATGAATTTTTATGAAGCCAGAGACAAATATTTGCCGTAATTAAGTGTTGATTTCTATGAATTCATAGTAGCTTACTGTCAGTATAAAAAAATATGCAAAATATTTTTGCCATCATCGCCATGAAGTTCTGTAGTTTGCACATATTTTATTATAAAAACAAAAATCCGTCAAGAAGATTTAATGTTGTAATTTAATATGTTTATAAAGGAGCGAGAATCAAAACTCATAATAATGCGTTATTCTTCTGATGAATGTGAAGAAATATGAGTGAAATATTCAACACGTGTTTAAGATTAATAAAAAATATAATATAAATATAAATTCCAATATTTTTAAGTAGCCAGAAAGCCAAATTGCCCCCCGTTCCAATGCTATTTACAGTTTTCACTATATAATTGTAGAGTGCTGCACCTAAATTTTTGTAGTGTATATTATTTTTAATATGTTTTTATTTTTCTATTTTTAAGTTCTTAACGAAAATATAAAAAAATCTCTTAACTACAAAATCTCTTTAGCGACACATTAAATCAAAAGACTTAAGCAGCGAACTTGCTTGTTATTTTTTTTTTTCACGAAATTATAAAATTGATTCAATTAAATAAGAAAACATATGAAAAAAGATACGGTTCACTGAAACTTTAATACCTTTCACATATTTTGGCATATTTTGTTCTGTATTAGTTGTCATTTTAAAATGATTTATGAAGTTTTATTTGTATATATCTCAAGAAATGAAAACGTTTTCATCCAAAATCTCATAAATACCCAACTTTTATATGATAGCAATCTTTGATATATCAAAAATTTGTTTAATTGGTCCAATTGTTGAAATTTGTTCTTACATATACTTCTAGAATTATACTAAAAGCTATTTGTTTCTGTCAGTATAGCATCCATATCTCCGTCATGGTTTGTAGAATCTTCGGTTCTAAGCGTAACAAACATCAAGACAAAGCGTTAATACCTATCAACACTAATGTGAAATATATAAAAACAAACAACAACAAAAAAATACATAAACGGGAACAAATTAATAATACAATAAGTGAAGAAAAAAAAACAAAAATAAATTCCCCCACAAAAAAAAAAAAAATAAAATAAAATAAAATAAAATAAATAAACAATCCCATATTAACAACAAAAACATTCGATACATCATTATCTTATCATACGACTTCATTAAGTAACGATGTCGACACAGCAGCAGCAGCAGCAGCAGCAGTAACAGCAACAGCCTGAAAGTGTGCTGGCTGAGCCACACCCGCGTCACGCGAGGTACTTACATTACTTCACACCCACTTCTGTGCCTGTTTTCCTCTACTATACATAATAATAATTAAGCCGCTTTAAGTGTTCGAACTCAGGCACAAAAGCCAAACAAATTGAAATCTAAAGAAGAGAAGTAAAGAAAAAAATATATGTATATGAGTAAATAGCAATTATGTTAAGTGACTGATTGCGATGCGATGCGATGTGATGCTGTAGACATGAACAACTTGATTTTATAAAGAGTTTCGGTTTGGCCCCAACAAACCAACAAACTTACCTGCATGGAATGATTGACAGACTACCTATGGTCAACGAAGTCAACCTAGTAGAACCTTCAACTTGACACTTTAACTTGATGCTTAAGCAGCAAGTCACGTTTTGTGTTTAAAGTGAGTATACGCACTGACAACCACTACCATAATAATAATAATAATAGTGTGTTAACTGTAAGTAATGTTTAATTTTTACATACCATAGGTAACTTGCGCAAATATCCCGGGTTCTGAGTATAAGGGGGGCTCCTACACTAAAACCGAATTGAAACTTTTCTCATAAAGCAAAATTGGGATACCAATCTTATGAAAGAACTGATATCTATGTAGTATTAGACATCATTTAAAGAATTTTTTTTGAGGCACTCAGTACTGCAGATTTTGTGAACTGAACTTGCCAATAAAGTGAATCTATTAAAACTTATATAGTGAGAGATTCATTAAAAGTCTGATTTTCTCAAGTTACAAAGAACGAAAGGGGTCATGGTGATGTTTAATAAAAATAATAACAAAGGATCATTGGCTAGCAGTGATTCTTAAATTTATCCAAATCCAACAATAATTTACTTGAGGTAGGGGCCCCCTTTAGTACGAGCCACTGTATGTTTCTACATAAAGCTACTCCTTTATCAATAACGACACATCATGAGGAAAAATAACTAAGTTTTGCTTGTCATGCTTAACCCTATAGCTAAAATGGATATATAGATATATTGGTTGTCGTCTGGCTACCTGACACAAAGCCTATAGATACTTCATTTTCTAAAGCTATAGACACCTATAACTTGCCATTGTTATAGTAATTTTTTCGGTGTTTAGCAGCCAGACATTATTTCCGCATTTGCTCACTCATTCAACTCAACTCACTCAACGCAATTCATCTGAATTTAAGTTCTGTTGAAACTATGATACTTGAAGTCATCATTTGAAGTACTTACGATGTTGTTCTCGTGCGTGTTGAGTTCTTTGTATAATTTACAATTAAATGACAAAAAAGAAAAAAAAAAATATAAATATGAAATTTAATAAATTTTTCATATTAATTTCCGTATATTTAACCTTGATTATTTTTTGATTAATTTGTAGTAGATTTATTTCGGTTTTTATTGTCGGCTCAATAAAACAAAAAACCAACATTTTTATCATAATTTACTTATTAGAATTGACGTCAAACTTTCATGCAAAATCTTCAAAATGCATAATAGAAAAAACTTTAATAAGCCGATCTACCTCTTCATAATGTTGTTCATTTGTTTTCTAAAGTTTGAAGCAACTGAAAAAAAAACAAAAAAACAAATACGAAATGAAGTGATGCGATGTGATGCGATGCCATGTGGCACCAGTTTGTCTGCCAACGCTTTTCTCCATACACAGACAACACAGATACAGTATACACAGATGTATGATACAAATGTATCTTCTATTCATTTTGTCTTAGTGTGTGATTGATTACCCATTTATAACGGTGATTTCTATGTTTTGTTTAGTTGCTAGCCAATCATTGTTAATGTAGTTCCTAAGTTGTGTATAAATATACTTATGAGTTTATAGATACAAAGATACTTATGTAGATTTTCTGCACCTTCTTTGCTTTGTTTATGGCACGTATTGTGTACACTATATAGTAAATGTAAGTAAGTACTTACGTGTAACCAACGCGAATCGTTGCACATCTCTGGTGTGGCACATCAATCATACGCCTGCGTTGCCATTGTTGGCTCAGACATCTGTGATTATGTCTTCATATTCAAGACCGTTGGTGGCACAGATACTTAGCCTGATGAGCGCTGTTTGCCATGAATGAACACACATGAATGAATGATGATGAATGCTTTCTATGCATATTAAAAACGCATTTTTTATAGATTTTTTTGGATATATTTTTTGTGGTGTTTGTCGTCATCATGAATGTTGGTATATGAAAAAAGGGTCTTAAACCAATGTTTTTATTTTCTTTCAGCTTCAATTTAATGTCTGAGCATTCAACTGATGTGTGGGGGTCATTGGAAAGTATTGACCATGGTGACAGTGAAAGTTTCCATTAATCTGTATGGTGTTTTATTAACATGATAATAATAAAAAAATATTTTTTTTTTTAAGATATTCTTCAGAAGGCAGCATCATTTGTTGGTTTGTTGCCAACTCAGTCAGTTGTTGTACAATACATTAAAATGTTAAGTGGCAATAAAAAATTAATTTATTTGCATTCATTTGTCAATTCAGCGACAACAATTCTTTTGTCAATTGCCTTGTTTTTGTTGAAATTGCCAAAAATTAATTTGATATTTTCTTCATTGACTTTATATCTTTTTATAATTCAGAAGATCTTTGCAATAAAATCAGCAAAAAATCAAAGCCAGACAAAGCTGTAATTACTTAGCCAACCAACGCACTTATTACCATTTAAGGCAGACACAGGCAATCAGCATTGATCAAAAGACGCTCCCCAACTACAATACAATGTATGTAGTATGCTAAGAAATACTATATAGCAATATATAGTATATTTATAGTATAGTATAAACATCAGAGAACGCATTATATTGGCTTTGGCTTGTGCCAACAAGCTGAGTAGTAAATGTAATTAATCAAAATTCAGAGCAGGGAGCGTCTTAACAGAGTATTAACAGTGAACCGTTAACAGTTAACAGACCCACCAAAGCTTAACAGTGAACTGAATGACTGACTGACTGACTTAAAGATCATTAAAAATTTATTGCTTAACCTTTTGATACAATTCAAAGTCAGTTTGCTATACTATAAAATACTATAAAATACAATACAATACAATTATTTTTAAATTTTAATTTATATATCTTTGTTACTTATGCGCAGATATATTGTTTGTGACTTTACCTTGACCACAACTACAACTACTATAATATATTTGGCTACCGTGCTACAACTACTTTTTACTTGCCGCATATACTTGTACTCGTACATATTACTTACTTATTTATATTCCTAATAAAAGGAAACATTTTGGCAATTTAATTGAAGTTTTATTATTTTATTGTTTTGTTTTGTTTCTGCTTTCTGCTTTCAATAAAACATAATATGTAACACATCAATATGGTAACCAACCAATGCTTCAGATGAGGAATAATGTGTGGGGATTGTGTATTGCTGATAAACACACCCAAGTAAATTTTATAGAAATCATTAATAATACAAAAATTAAATAGTAATTAAGTCATTTTATTAATATCAACTTAAAACAAAAACATTGTTTAAATAGATAAATTCAAAGATAAAAGGTATATAATCAATTCATTTCAATTTTTTTATATTTTTATTGAAATAAGATGCGATTGCCAAAGCTTAACACCAACGTCTTTATTTCATTACACCTCGTCGTTGTGGAATAAAAAACATACATACAAAAATATCTAAGAAATGGCAAATAAAGTCAAATGGTTCCATTATGTCTGCCATAAAAATTGTAACCACCACACACACACACACAGATACTCACACTCATATTCAATTAACATAAATAAATAAATAAAAAAAAAACAAAATGAAGTGACGAATTTTTGCGTTTATTTTTAATGTTGCAGCAAAATTGTTTGTTTGCACTAAAATCATTTATGAAAAAAAGGAGCAGCTATGCATCGAAAATTTGATTTAACAAACGCAACTTCCCACACCAACAACAAAAAATAAATTAAAAAAAGATCACAATATTACAAAAGTATAGTAGTAGATAGATGAAAACAAAAATAAAATAAAAAGCAAAAATTAATTTAAACAATAAACCAAAGAGTTGCTGAAATGATGCCATCAACATGCGACAAACAATACAAAAAAACAGTGCCAAGTAGCATAAGTTGCTTGAGTTCAGAGACAATAGTAAGATGAGATGAGATGTGATGAGATGAAGTTGGAATTGAAATTAAAATAAGAAAAAATCTCATTTCAATTGTTTGTTTTTGTTTTTGATTTCTCAATGAATACTAAAGTGTTTAGAGTGCGTCTTGAGTCGAAATTGTGTTGTGTTGTGCTGCCTTCAGTTGCCCACATTTCTCATTCATTGAGTTTAATGCTGCATAATTAACTAATGTTGTAGTAGAGATAAAAAAAAATAGAAAAAAAACAAAAAGAAATCATGCCAGGGTGACAGACCTACAAACTCCAAACTGAAACTCATACTCAAGCAACTAAAAGCAGAAGCAAGCAGAGTAGTAGTTGATTTCAACTTAAACTAAGATACGAATGAATGGTGCCTCAAATGAAGTATGTAGTACGAAAGCAATTGTAACACTTAAAACACTTTAAGATTTTCAACTTGTGCAACAATTTTTTTTCTTGTTATTTTTTATTATTTCTTGTTAATTTCAAACAAAAAAATATAAAATTTAATAAAAAAAAAAAAGAAAAACAGATACAGAAACACACAGTCAAGTAAAGTAAAGTAAAGCACAAAAGATCATAAATCTCATTTGGTATAACTAAAAATTAATAATTAAGTTTGTTTTCTTACATTCATTGGGTGTTTGTTTGAATGACTTTTTATTTCTTTCTGTTTTATATTTTGGAATTGTCCGTTGAACTAAATACAATAGAGAGAAATACACTTTGTTTAGAGTAGATTGACGCCCACTTTGTGGGTATGATTATGGTTCAAACGTGTTGGGCATGTTGTAAGCTGTTACATAATTACATATGATTTTTTCATTTTCTTCTTAAAAAATATTAAAAAATAACATTATTTTTGTTTCATTTGCTGCTTTAATGGATTATTAAATTACAAATAGTTTTTAAGTTTAGTATATGTTAAATCCGTAATGTAAGGTTTGGAGTTAGGGTCTGAATAGGCTTCTAATAAGTTTGATTGATTTGAAATTAAGTGTAAGGTTCTATCACTAAACTGATTTTATACAAATTCCAGATTCAATGTACAAATACTGGAATAAACAACTGAGGAAAATGAGGTAGACGTTATTTGATGGAGGAAGAAGAGAAAAGAATATATCTGTTGTTGTGGAGGATTCTGTTTTGTGTCATCGTTTTCCTGCTGTCACTACTCTCTTAATGAGGCTATCAGCTATGCGGATGATGTCGACTCGATTTGGAGATGATGAATGCCATTTGGTCCATTAGTACTCGTCGGATTGGTTGTAGAAAAGAAACCCACCGAACAATAACAACAACAATAAACAAAATAAAATCTAAGTAAAATCATCAAAAATCTCATAAACTTTATAAAAATGAAGAATCACAAAATCGGAACAATATCTTAAACGATTTAGACTAGTAGCAGAACGATTCATTTAGTCAAGTCACTTGATATTCTACTGCTTCTCGAAAAGATTAAGTGCTAGAGAGTTGAGGTCTTTTAGTTTCTAAGTATGAAGTTAGTTTTGATACAAATTTGTCACATGAACCCTAACTATGAAGTTTTGAGAGTAACAGAGAAATTATCTTTTCTATTGACTAGTCATTTTCTTTCTAAATGAATTTAGGGACACATAGTATCCAATAGTCTGGTCTGCTCCATCATACTTGTCCTTTCTATTATATCCATATAAATATATATTAGAATGGAATTTAACTAAAAATTTCATATTCAAAATAATATTTATGA
Organism: Amiota mariae; assembly: GCA_035041805.1. NCBI lineage: Eukaryota > Metazoa > Arthropoda > Insecta > Diptera > Drosophilidae > Amiota > Amiota mariae. Next base: position 16,460,260 of record JAWNKV010000370.1, on the reverse strand, counting down.
AATTTTGTATAATGAAGTTGTCTCTTATTAGACAAGCCAAATGCGAAGGAATATTTTATGTATGCTTCTGTGGTTCACAGCATGAACTCTTACTTTCAGACGAATAACCTTAAGCCAAGAGATCATCTTACATAAGATAAGAATCAACAAATGACATGCAAATTACTCATTAAGCAAAGCATCTAACAATGTCAAATCGCAAGATAGATTTTGCTACCAAAATAGTTTAGCCATATTAAGATGGAAACTAATTAGTTTCCTGATTAGCAAACGAATATGGCCAAAAGCAACTAAGGAAAAAACAACAAAACTAGCAAATCAGACAATCAGAAAACCTAAATATATAGACAATTTAATTATATATTAAATATTATTTAAATAATTCTAAAATATTATTCAATTTTTTTTGTTTGCATTTTTATTTAAGTCAAAAGTAATTTACATAAATATATTTATTTTTTTTATTGTAAGATTATTCTTTTTTACGCTTGACAAAATATAGAAAAATAAGAAAAAAAATTGCATATTAAAATAAAAATAAAATAAATCATTTATAAGAAAATGAAAAACAGAATGAAACAAATTAAAAATAACACAAAAATGGACACAATTTTATTGAAATAAAAAATTATAGTTTATTTATGTTCATTTAAAAAAATCTTTTCTTAAGCAAACACAACACGATATAACATAACACAACACTGAACACTTTGAACACACTTTGGAGAAGTATCTACTACAAAGTTGTCTTTCTGTCTGTTGTCATCTCTTCATGCCATCTAAGGCAACTAGACTGGGTCGCTGCCTAGCGATGCCTCGATGCCTCGATGCCTTTCTGGCGTGAGACCCACGCGTGTTAATTACAAATTGTTTGTTATTATTTTTGTTTAAGATTTTTTATTTTTTCCATTTCAGTTTCAGTGTAGCAAAAGAAAACTACACAAACTACAATAAAACAAAAAAAAAAAAAAAAAAAACCCAAAGAAAAAAATTAAATAAAATATAAAAAATTATATGTAATCTTTGTGTCACATTTATTCATACTAAAATATAGAGACATACACATATACGTGTATATAGTATACAATCGTATTTATCATGTCAGCAATTAATCAATAAAATAAATTTTTCAAGACAAGTTTTCAGGCCGCGCGGTCAAATCCATTTTAGGCTCTATACACTTAGTAATACTTTTAATCGTATGACATCGTATACAACTAGTATGTCAGGCGATCTTCAAGGCAAAATGATGCCAAGTCAACTTGCAAATTCTGTGAATTAGTCCAACAAAAAAAAAAAAAAACAAAAAAATATATTCAATACATAATATATATATATTTTATATAGTAAAGTTATTTTGTAATAAAAATGGAATATAAGAGAAGTTCAAATCCGGTTTCGTTGTACCCCCATATGTATGTGAACGCGACAAAATATTATCATATCCTCAAACTGATTACATTTAAAAAAAATAATAATTTGCTTAATAAGTATAATTCAAATTTATATGAGAACAACCACAAGTTATATTTTTAAATGAACAAGTCAATTTTCAATTAAAAATTTTAAAAATAATCAAATACAAAAATTTATAGTACGTGGATTATATTCTTTAGTTTACTGAATGATATGTTTTTTATATATATGTATGTATATATTAACTACCGCCCGACCCGACCCGACTTAGCACTGGAATGATAAAAAGAACGATATTTATTTTGTTTTGTTGATGATGTTTGACAACGACAACTTTACTAATTTTTTATATTTTCTAAGCTTCATATGGAAAATTTTATCCTTCGACCTTCCTTTTAACCGATTCTGTTAGTCGATTTTTATAAAATAAACGCTATATGTTACTCACAATATAGTTTCTTATTTTTCAATAATTCAGTTTTGAATCCAATGAGTGGCTTTTATGTGATGTACGCACAAACAAACAAAAAGACAGACAAAGTCTATAATTTTATTATATGTATAGATGAAACTGTGTTTGCAGTTTTAAAAATGACAACATGTCTCTGTTTAGAATATTTTTGCCTAATCTGTAGAATTTTGAAGGTATGGAGGTTTTAATAAACCAATACATACCAATGCATAACTAATCAATTGACTACTTACGAAATAAATTTCAAATCAATCGGAATTTACTTTCAAACTTTTCTACCTGAGAATCAAATACTTAAGAAAAGTACATCAATATGATCAGATGTAGTTGACCTTATCCAGACTTAATTTCGAGATGCCAACAATCTCCGTCACTGCTTTATATTCTTTGATTTTCTAACTGACTCACGGTGATTTTATGTTAGATGTTAATAAATATATGGCTCTAAATGACATTGTAGGTCATTTCTATGTATCACATAAAACTCTCCTCGTCTTTTTCTAAACTTCTAACATTGCCATTCTCTGGCATTTGAAGAACAATGCTACGAGTTACCCCGAGCAAATCATTACAGTTTCGTAGAACTTAACTTTATTGCGATTTTTGTGGTTGTGGATATAAATAATTATTTTTTATTATCGAAAAGCTAATTGTCGGCACAGCTGGCGTTCACATACATTAATAAATATACAAGAGATCACTAACACGGATCACAAATCAACTCCTCAGGCACCTGACTGTATTTAGTCATCCGTTCATTGTGCTTGCTGATGGGTGCCAATCTTTTTCACTATTATATTGTATTAACAGAATCACGTACATTCAATTACTTTATAATCCAATCCCTTTTCTTAAAGCTCCTTCTTTTTCTCTCGTCTTCCTCTTGTCATCCTTCTGAACATTCCATGGACAATGGTCAAATTAACATTTAAATATATTTCAATATAATATTTACATTGATACCACTACCTCATGTTATGATTGATTATGTATCGATACTTCGATTCTTATCAAGGTTCATTTTTCCATTAATCCTTAATTCCTAGTAATTCATGTTTTAATAATGAATAGAATTGATGTTCTAAACTATGTGCTCTCATTTATGTATAATAATATATAATCATGTCCTTGTGTGTACTTCACTTTTTCGATTGTTTCATTGATTGTCTTAGCTCATTTTATAAATTCTATATAATAAAAGGAATTTCTATAAGCAGCAAGTATCATGTAACTAAAATGGAAACTAGACAACAGTTGGTATGAAAATCAATTGCTGCATCTACTATCATTACGAGTACGAGGTACGAGTATAAGAATATAACTGTGAGAGAGAAGTCAAATAAAGGAAAATAGTCTCTCATTTAACAAAATTAATGAAATGAACACTGATTTCCTTTACATTCCAAATAAACTACATTCACAGGAATGGCACTTAAGATTCTAAATGACTTAAGAATGACAGTGTGACAGGATCAAAAGAATTAAACCGTGGAAATCTACACAAAGTATTTTATGTTTAGTTTTGTAAAGGAAGCAGTTGAATATTTCATTCAAATTCCTATAATGATAATAATCAATGAGTTTGGAAAAATGATACATTAAGTATTTGTACTGTACATATATTGTATATACTGTATACTGTACGTGTTTGATGAAAGAATGAGTTTCTTTTTTGAAATTTCTGAAATTTCTGTCTTTCTGATATCACCTAATTTTCTTTGAGATTGCGGCAGCATTCTCCTGTTGTTGATTTAATACGAGTATGTACAACATGATTTAACCTTCTTTAGATTTTTACTTGTTTTCTTGATCAGTTTTTTCATGTTGCTGCCACCAAAAATGGTCATGAAAAACGGTTAAATGCAGTTTTCTTGTTACTGTTGTGGCTGGAATACTTTGCTACTCTTGAGCTTTGAGGCTTGTCAACGTGCGTTGCCATCATTATCGTCTTCGTTGGTTTACTTTGATATTGTTGCAAACCAGACAATCCAAAGACAAGAAATGCCGTTGCTGTTGTCTGAGCCTGACTTTAAATCTTTGTCGACATCGTCTGCATCCACATCCACATCAACATCATCAGCATCACCACCAGCACCAGCATCAGCATCAACGTCATAGTTAATCGAAATCGGTTGATTGTTGGCAACTTGGTAAGTAGTATGCCATGCATGTACAAGTATGTATCTAGAAATGCATGTATGTTAGTTTGTTTGCTGGTTGGTTGGTTGGTTGCAAACATAGCTCATGTTTGCTTAATTCAAACTCAAGTTGTCGGTTCCAAGTTTTTTAATTTAGTTTTTAGCGTTAGCTTTAGCTTTAGTAATAGGCCTTTAAAAGGTACATAAACCGTTGCTGCCGCCTTTGAAATTGGGTCATCTAAAGTGTTTTGGTTTTTCTTTTATATTTTTATTTTTAATTTTAAGGAGTTTTTCATACAAGTTTGTTACTTAAGTCTTTTGATTGTCGTAAGCTTTGGTCTTGTTTCATTGGTTTTATTGACTTCATTGGCATCGTTTTCAGGCAGCAGTTTATTACCTCAACTTGACTTGTGATGCATGTGAAAATTGGTGCAATTCTGTTTGATTAACTTTGCGTGTTATGGCTGAGGTTATAGGTTATCTATATTGTATGTTAACGCTAATGGGGCAGGTTAAGTTTCTGAATGATTTTCTTAACCTTAAGTGCCTACAACCTACACTTATATTATATATAATATAATATAATATAATATAAAATTGCATAGGAACTTACATAATGAAATTAAATGGACTTTTAAATCACACAAACTTACACTAAAAACTAAATGATCATAAAAACACCAAATAAATCACCCACAAAGCGCGTGCCTACACAATATATTCGAGTATATGTATATATAGTACTTAGTATATTGTAGTTTAGCATATATCATTCCTGGCAACCGCATAATTTGATTATGAATTCAAAACAGATTCCCAACATAAATGTCTAAACAAGAAAAAGGGCGAAGACAACAAAGGCACATCATAGCAAATGACATTAAATATATGTATATACATTTTACGTTTGTTGACTTTAAATCAGTCATAAAATAGACAAAAAGCAAAGCACACGAAAAAAGAAAGAAAGAAAAAAAAAAAAAAAAACAAAAACAAAACAAAACAAAACAAGTTAAATCAAATAAAGCGAAATGAGGTATAACTCAAACAAACTACATGAACTGAAAGACGACATGTGTTTTCTTCTATTTAACTAACTTCAATTATCAACATCTTCCTTGTCTTTTGCTAATCAAATAAACAAATCCATACATACATACATACATATCATCAAAACTAATACACAATAAAAAACCACAAAGAAGAACAACAACAAAATCACCGGAAGCAAAATAAACAAAACCCCGAGGCGTCATGTACTGCAAATATTGTAGTTAATCTGTGAAGCAATTAAGACAACCAAGACAAAATAAATTGAAAATTTTGTTATTTAACATTAGAAGAAATTTATTAAAAATTATTAAATAAACAAAATTCAAATTTGATTCTGAAATATAAATGATTATTTCGTGTGGTTTCTTAAATTATCTTCTTGATTTATTTTTATTATTTTGATTTATAAATGTTCTTAAAGACTTCCCACTTGGAATGAATTTTTAACATGTTTATATTGTATCATCATATGTAATTTAAAAGAATATACTCGTATGTACTATAACCATTATTGTGCTAATATCATGTAGTAGATATCGATAGAATATTTTTCAGCATTACTTTTTCAACTGTTAACCATTACTATGTTGTCTTTACGTTATCTTAATGTTATGTTAAGAGTCTGTTATACTTATATCATTGATACATTATTAGCCTGACATTATTAAAACATACCAAGTGTTAACATTTTATATTTATTTAAACACGGCTTGTTTCCTTTCTTAGCATCATTATACTCTCTATCCCACGACCCCCGCTTCACTTGTTTCCTTTCTCAACAAATCTGTCGATCTTGTTTTGCAAATTTTTGATAACTTGAGATTAATTAACGTTCGTAGGAATCTCAAATTTTTTTTTAAATAAACAAAAAAATCTTTTTATTTTACATTGTAATGTCAGTATATGATGATTTCTTTATCACGAATATTTTCAAAACATAGCATCGCTTTAAACATAATCTCATACCCAATTTCTGACAATAATCGATAAGTCTCCTTTCTCTTTCATTGCTACAGCAGACCAATTCCCCATTGAAAATATGAAGAATGCTTTTAATTTCGTTGTTTGAGAGCCACGGCTAGTTTGCAATATAGTAGCCAGCCAATTCACCATATGCTCGTAAATTCATCTGGTGTCATCATGTTGGATAGTATTAATCTGATTGTATACACTCTACCCAGAAAAATTGAGAGCTGTCCTACTTTACAAGCTTACTTGCTGGCAATTAGTGCTCTCACAGACACAAATTCTCTCATTTCAACGTGAATTTACAATGATGCAGCTGAGAAGTTTTTCAGTTGTATACAAAACTGTGCGACAACTGAACTAGTGAAGTGTGTTACTACTAGCGTACACACCAACTTGTCGATTTTTACACTTTTCTGTTCGCTGCTTACAAACTAGCCCAGTGGACACCAACCTTGGTTCGTTCTTTTACTAGCTCATTCATATCAATTTGAAATTGTTTAAAGTTATAATAGATCCCGTTTTCCATCTGATAATTTTATCTAATGCCTTCAAAAGTGCAATTGTACGAGTATATGGAGGGAAAAATTACTCATTTATGTTATTTTTATCCTTTTATGGTCCGAGAATAATACTTATAAATTGGTATATATTACAATACTACTGTGATTTATGAGATTTCGATGATTACCAATTCCTCATTAATACTTAACAATTACTCTATTTATGTTATGTTTAAATATCATTTTTATGAATAGCAAAAAGTGTTATTTTGTTCTAAATGAAAGGTGGCAGTAAGCTAATTGTGTACACATAAATGAAATGCATTTATAGGTAATAAATAGAAAGAAAAATCTTAAATTTACTTCAATATTATTTCTGTTTTATGCACGTAAATCGTGATCATAAATAGATTGCATTTATATTCAATAACACTACATAAATTACTTTTACATAAAGTTCTCTTACCTTTGTAGTTAAGCATATTTGTCATGCACTTCATTTCACCTTTTTTTTTTTGGCTCTTCACTCAACTTGAAAGTGCTCCATTTTCTTTATTGTTCTGGGTTCAGACATTCCTATATACAATCCTGCAACTTTGTTACTTAAAATTGATTTGTTCCTACTCTATAATAACATAAAATACAGAAAACTATCATGCTATCATTATGTTATAGTGAAGTAATGTCAAATTTCTGGGTTTTCTTTTCTATAAATAATATCAAATATCCAAAATGAGAAGAGCAGATTTTAGATAAGGGAAGGGCGGAAGCTAGTCATCTTGTCACTGATTGATTCCTCTTGATTCAGTAAATAGGCTCACAACAGTTCATTACTATGTTAAATCATACACGAATGTTTGTTACTGTCTATTACGTTATGTTATTATACGTTATATTATAATTATTACGTATACGCATTTTTGATTTTTAACTTATGGTTAATTGTAGATTCACTTGTGGTATCAAATAAGTTAATCATTATTAAGCTATATTTGAATGATGTGTGTCATATAATACTATTGTTACGTTATTAATATTACTATCGTTATTACGTAATAGTATATAAGTAAGAAATAATAATCACTAAAATGTTGTTACGCTGCTAAAGTCACTTTGTAAGTTAAAGTAAGAGAATAAATAAAAGATATTTAATATTTAGTTTAATCAATGTAAATTTGTTTCCTTATTTTATTAAGGAATATTTTAGAAAATCTGTATTTCTAGGCACGTGTTATTTGTTATTTATTCGAATTCTCCCTCTCTCTCTCCCGGAACCAAAACAAATTGAAATCAAATACTACAAACATAATGGGGTAACAAATTTGTTTTGTTTGTCAATTGGCGACAAAATTTTATATGGGTTTGTTGTTGTTATTGTTCTTGCTATTATTTGCTTTAATTTGTCACTCGATTTGGGCGTTTAACTGCACCAATTGTGTTGTATTGTTTGCCCTAGTATTTTTCTTTGAGTCACAGACAGTCGACTGAATCGCGAAACAACCCACGTTTTTGAACCCAAAGGGTCAGACGCGTGCGTATGAATTTCCTTGTTTCGAATAGAAAGGCTTAGACTCCATTGCATTGTTATTGGTGGTGGTGGTGGTGTTGGTGAAAAAGTTATGCTTATGAGATATGCAAAAAAACTGGATGGAGTGTATCCAATGAAAATGCATCCAATTGCCAGAGGCAAACAAAAGACTTCAGTAACGAACTTAAATGTTATAAAAGTACAAAATAAATAAATGATTTTAATGGATCAGTCATATACTCAATATAGAGCAAGAACAGGATTTATGTTTCTATAAAAATTTTAATATATTTTGCTTATTAACCCAAATAAAAATTTACCAGTATTTCTGTTGTTTGTTTATTCTAATTTGAAACTCATTAAAATTTACAACTTAATCAATGTTCACAATAAGAAATTCAATAATAAAACAATATTTTGCATATGGACAAATGTAATAAATAATTAACATTAAAAAATAGAATCAATAAACCATTTAATGATCTTGAAATAATAAAAAAATAATATTAATATTTCCCATAATTTATTTGATGCAGTTTCAATGACTCTAGACGACTCGTAACATGCTGTGCGAGATCAATGTACTGCCAAATTTAATATATATGAAATAATATGTGCAAAAAAAGAAAATAATCTATAAAAATTTATATGACTAAAACTCAAAATATCTGTATAGTAGCATTAGGTAGGTCTGTTAGTCATAAACGTAACATTAACACGAAACGTATTCATATACAACATAATAACAAAAATAGGAAACTACGTAAAGATGAATTTACTCTTTGGCTCTCTTAAGTCTTGCGATCGAAGCTACCTGAATATTTGCACTAAAATGCCGGGTTGTTTGTCTACGTGACTGACAAAACAAATGAAAAAAGCCGGCATAGAGAGCTGAAAGCTTAAGAGCGTGAGAGCTATAACATGGTTGTCAAGTTATTGATTGAAACTGAGAAACTTCTATACAACTTCAATGCTTAGACTTATCCTCTCAGTATTTCAGTTCTTCTTGTTTCTCACGTACACACAGCTGTTATCTGAATAGTTTGTGCTTGCATTATTAGACTTCATATAGAGGTAAAATAGAGAGTTAAAACTAAGTTATTACTCTCCATCTACATCATGTCTCTACTGCTGCTGACATCATCGGCATCGCAGCTGCCAACTGAGCGTGTATTTAACCAGCAAACAAGCCAAATGACTCTTTTAGTTAAGCGTTGGCGTGCAACAAAGTCGGTTCGGTTTTGGTTAATAAGGTACTTTTTTAGCTACTACTACTGAATTGAAGCGTAGAGTAAAGAAAAAAAAAAGATAAATAAAAATAAAAATAAAACAAGCAAACGAGTTAAAACCGAAAAAACCAATAAAATAACAAACCAACAAACAAACAAACAAACACAAATATTATACGATTTAAAGCGAATATAAATATAAAAAAAAAATTAAATAATAACGAAGCACAAACGAAACAACAAAAAAGATTTTAATATTATAATATAAAAACAATCGGCAAGCAGAACAAGTCTAAAACGTAACTAAAATAAAGTCGACTTAACTCAGCTCAACATACGACGACGACGACTACTACTACAAAGTAGATACTGAGATACTCTCTAGCAACATACACATGATGTCAGTCAGTCAGTCTAACAGATGAACTCGACTTGAATTGTTGCTTGTTACCGCGTGTCATTTCTTCGACTCTCTCAACGGATTAGTAAAGCGTAAAGAACAACCAACACAACAAAAAGAAAAAAAAAAAAAAAAAACCAAAGTGATTTGCAAAAAATAACAATTTTTCATCATTCAAATGCTTGGCAAAGAAAAACTTAAATAAACTTTAAAAGAAAGTGAAAGAGTCTAAAAGCAAAAAAGAAAAGTCTTTCTTTTTTATAGTAAATGAACAAAAACAAAAAGGGAAAGGTTTTGCAGCTCATGATTTAATAGTGTGCAGTGTGATTTCAGCAAAAAAAAAAAATAAAAACAAAATACTATTTATTTTTATACCATAAAAGAAAACTTAGACTTTGCTTTATGTTGAAGCATCTCAAGTGGCAGCACAGCTGTTGGATTTTTCACTTTTCCATTTCAAATAAAAAGAAAAAGTTGCTTTAATTTGCAAAAGTATTAAATTAAATCAACAAATAAAGAGATCACATTGATTTTAGTTGGTCGCCCACCTTCAAAAGAAACCATTAAAATAAAAAAAATCCACATAAAAATCATTGAAACCATTTCAATATTGAATTTTATTTACGTACAATAAATTTTGAATTCGCTAAAAAAAAATAAATAAAAAAATAATCATTAAAAACGAGAATAAATAATCCACGCGTTTTTTGTTCGATTTTTTTTGCTGTTTTGGACTTTTTGTGATTTTGTGTGCATTTTTTGTATGAAGTAAAACAAAATAAAAGAAAAATTTGACTACAAAAGTTTAACAATAAAATAAAAACACACAACCAATGACTTAAAAAATATTTCAACGAAAACAAAAATAAAAACAAGTAAATTTAAATTAAATAAATAAGAGAAAAAAACGCCCTCAAGCGCAAACAGTTGCAACTTTGAGCTTTGCTTTACTCTGCTCTTTGTGTGACAGGTAGGCACAATTTTTATTTTACATTTATTTTGCCATTTATTTTTTACTTTTTTGTTGTCATACAGATAAAAAGATACTTTATATACTACATATGAATTTGTTGAATTTTATACTTTTTACATATAAAGTGAGTTGTATTTTTACTGTAAGAAGTGTGAATGAATGAATGAATGAAGGCTTGCTTAACAGGTGACATTCGAGCCTCATTCCATATAAGAAACTGTTTGTTATTGTGTGAGAATTTGAATATTTCTTTGATTATAATTTTGTAAAAAAATTGTTTGTCACAAATGAAAGAGTGCTGAAGAATGGATTTGTATTGTATGGAGGATATTTATTTTTATTTTTTTGATTGAAGCTTCACCACACAAGATGTAGGCATATGACAATATGATCAAAATAATATAACATATCATCTCCATTCAGTCAGTCGCATCCACAGTTGATATGTGGCCTTCATTGATGTTACTTCTGTATCTTGTAGATGGATTCCTAATTTCCTGCTTGTCTTCCAATGGTTGCTATTACAAAATTTTTGGGTCCATCAATTGTCTACAATGCGAATTTCTATATATGCAAATGATGATGAAGCAAAATATTTCATTATTGAAAGAATAGTCGTCTGAATCCTTAATGAGAATAGAACATAACAAATAATTATAAAACTTTAAGACACACAATTCAATGGGTTTTTGTTGGTTGAATTTGAATGATTGGATCCCAATAATTTATAACTTTCAAACAAAAAATATTACATACAATTTTATAATGTTTAAGAAAAAGTTTACATACAGTCGAACTCCATTTATCAAGTGATTGAGAGGTTCCAATGACTTCGTTATAGAGGCATCTGATTTTATATCATTTTGCAATTTTTTTTTTTAATTAATTAATATTTTTTTTAAATGTATTTATAAAAATTAAATATATATTTTAAAATTAAATATTGAAATTCATATTTTTACTGTGTGTTCTTGAGAATATTTTTTTTTGTAAATAAATAAATTTATTTATGTATTGTATAGTGTTTATATATTTTTAATTTTAATAAACAAAAGACTTAAGCAACAAACTTGCTGCAATCAATTTCTAATAAATCTTTTAAAGAAACAACATAAAATCAGAAGAAAAATTATATTTTATAAACTTTAATTTTCCCATAAATTTAGAATTTTTCAATATTATAAATGGCAATTAACTTAACACACACTTCAATGGGATTAATATTTATTAGCTTCCATAAAATTAAAAAATTGTGTGTGATTAAGTTCTTTACTTTGTCAGTTACTGTTTAAAAAGTATAATATAAACTTCAAAAAATCAAAAATAACATTCTGTTTTGTTATAAAGGCTATTTTTTTTTGCTATATCAACTTTCAATATGTCAATATTCACAAGGAATATATAGTCTATAGTATGTAAATAATATATAGTATAATAATAAAAGTCATTTATTGTCACGGCAGACGTATGAAACGTTCATAGTTTTATTATGTGACATTATTGAATATAATAAGACTTTGTCATCGTATGATATTATTACTGTTATTATGGATTTTATTGCTTTTGTTATTTTTTATTATATTTTATATTGTTGATTCTGAATTGCCATATCAAATTCATATTCAAATTCATTTTTAATGTTCAGCAAGCAATTAATGCAACAATGAATAGAATTTTGTTGTTCTTTTTTCTTATTTTTGTTTAATGAACTCAATGATAGTAAAAAATCATACACACACATCACCATATACAATATAAATAGATAGTTTCATTAGTGTTGCACAAATTACCACTTCGTTGTGCATATTAAAGAGGTGTTGGCCCCAATTGTCACCTCAGAGTCTGACTGAGAGATAGAAATATGTAGATACTAGATTGACTGACTGACTGACGGAGTGTCAGCCTCACTGACTGAATCTAAGTTTTAGTTTGTCATGCAGATAGTTTGATTTTTTTCTTCGTTGGTATACCGACAGACCGTCAAATCATTGTCTATTGCTATCGAAAAAATGCCTGACGAATGTGTTGAACACCAACCACCAACTTGGAAAAATAAAAATATAGAAAAAATGATATAGAAAAAGGTGTGTAATTCAAAGCAAGCGAAGCCAAATGATTTTCTGTTGTTTTTTTTTTTTTTTTTGTTGCAAATTGCCAACTTTTGTGTTTGACTGACTGACATTAAGTGAAAAATTGTATGAAGGAAAAAAATTAAAAATTGAGAAAAAAATAGAATTTAAAAATACTTTAAGCCGCACGCGCCTTTGTCAATTTATCGCAAATTGAAACAATACTGACACTTTTTTGTTGGTTTGTTCTTTGTATTATTGGTGTGCTTAAAAAGATTTTCCTTTGTTTTTTGTTATTTCTTTCTTTGGCAACTTTAATGTCAGGATTAGTTTTGACATTAAAAATTTCAACACTTTTGTGCTTAAAATGATAAGAGTAAAAAAGATTAAGATCTTTAAAAAAAAAGAATCAGTATTATATTTGAGATGCCTAAGAAAATTACAGAAATTATTATCATCTTCTTATAATTTAAAGTAATTTGTTGAAATTTTTTAAAATAATTTTGTGAAGTTTGACCCAAAAATTTTTTTGTATTTTTCATATAAAAATTCCAAATTAATAATACTAAACTTAAGTATTTGCTTAATAATGTATGTACACATGGTAATCCAATCAATTCTATTCTAGAATACTCGTATATTGATTCAGAGCTTTTTCATGATTTTTAAAATCTAAAATATATAAACTCAAATAAAATGTTCTTTATTTTGCATAAAATTTAGTATGAAATGTGTATGAAAATTCAAAAAAAAATTAATTGTTATATATGTATATCATATGTTGTATTCTTTAATCTTTAAACCTTAAAGAGAACCGAGAATTTCATGCACATTTGATAAGATAATCTATGTAGAAAACAGCAGACTCCCCTGTAATATATTGTTGTGATATCTCAAAAATTAAGAAATTGATGAAAAAAATTACTTTTTTTAATTTAGGACACTTCTTTTCACTATATTAATTATGTTTACACGAGTACGGATTTATGACATCAAGTGTTCTACTGTTAACAGTCATACTTGGGGTCGAAGAGGCATATTAACTCTCCAGGAATGGAGCTGACAACGTTTTTTTCTGGATCTGAGTACCATAAAAATAAAACTCAAACGATTTCTTAAATCGGACAAATATTGGCGGAGCACTAAATTTAGTAGAGTAGCGAAAACCATGTCTCCTAGCTTTCCCAAAAGATAACAGGACTAACTTCGAATGGTATCCGTATAATCAACGTTATTTAATAGAATATTGCAGATTTATGAAACACTTGCAGATTATGTAGTTCCCATTGAGGTCGTAGTGACGAGGTGACTAGCTCCCGCTCTTTCCATAATCAATGATATGGAAGCGTTGAAAAATCCAAATTTCCAAATTACTTCTATGCAATATAATACTTTCATAAAAGTATGAGCAACTTTTGCTGTTCTTTTATTTTTTAAAATTCATTTTAACATTTTTATTCTCAAAAGGAATTGAGAATCTCTATAAATTTATCTATAAATTTTTGTATTTGCCAAAATTACGTTCATTTCCATTGGAAGATGACGAAATGTCGTCGGCAAATATCAAACCACCATTTTTTTAATCTTAATAAAATATAACAAAATAATAAAAAAAAAAATTGAAATAACAATAAATCGAATATTGCATTGAACAAATTCTAGTTAAATTTATAGAATATTTTTCCAAAAAAAAAAAAATTGAATTGTGTTTTTGACATTTATTAGTACGTTATTGTTTTGCATATTAATTTGATTGGAAATTCAATTTAATTCATTTTTATATTTATTTTTAATTTTATATATTTTGGGTTTTCATATCAAAAAGATTTGTGCGATGTTTATATACTTGTATATATTTTTAATGTATTTTTTATTGATAATTCTGAGTAGAACTACGCCTTGAAATTTATTTCTTAAAATTTTATAATTTTATTCCTTAAAAGTACGAAAGATTTAATTATAAGCTTACCTTATATGACTTTTCTAGCTAATAAATCATAATATTCAAAACATAAATTCTTTATAAATCACTTTGAAAATTTAGAGAAAAAAAATCTGAGAAATAGAAAGAACAACAAAAATAGACATAGAAATTCCAATGAACTTTGGCAGACGTCATTTATTCATTTGCTCGTCTGTCTGACGATTGTGAATGCGTTTTTTTATATGCAAAGTGACCATGAACATGTATGTTTATTTTTATAAGCATTTTGATGATTCAATTCTTAATCATAATAATATGGATCTCTTAATTTTATCTTGTTTAATAATCCTTAAAGCATGCAATAGATTTAATTTTATGTTTCGCATATTTACATATTTATTTTTATGCTTTGTTTGGTAAGCTTAATTTTCTTATGTCCAAATGCAAATTAGTGTGAATTTTGTTTAAAAATTGAAACGAATAGAAAGAAAATTAACTAAAGTGTATAATTTGTGAGTTGTTTATTAAACAAACAAATTTCTTTATTGCACAAACTTTTGAAATACTTTTACTTTAACGGTAAACATACCTATTAACATGAAAATGAAAGAAAAACAACAAAGTAACATATGCATAATGTTCAAAATAATGACCATAATTATGGTGAAGATGATGATGTAATAAGTACTAATAAAAAAAAAGAAACGATTTCGTTGTTTTAATGATTTCACAGAACACTAACTTTAGGGTAAAAGCACTTAAATGATTATGTAAAAAGACTTCTAAATAGATGACCAACCATACTACAATAATTATAATGTAACATTTAGTATCTACAGTGAAATCTTCCATAACTAAAGACATATCATTTGTTTCTAAATGCTTTTTTGAAGTTCAACAAATAAAATAAAATGAAACTGATTTAATTTTTCTATAGTATTGTGAGACCAAAAACTTTACTTAAAAAAGAGACTTTTCGAGCTAAGAAAGCCAATTAACTAAGCATATTTGTAAAGGATTGAGAACAATCTACATTCAAGGGTTACAAGAATGAACTAAAACTATGTCACTGAAAAATCATCACTACTTATTTTTGGTTACAATTTTTCATTCACTTAAAACTCACATATGGTACCATTAAAATTATCCAGTCTTCTTTATTTGTTGTATTTTATTGTTGAATACAAGGCGGAAATTGGAGATTTATCTAACTTTGTTTAGCATTATGAGAGGTTTCACTGTATATACATATAATACATATGCCATAAATGGCTTTTTGTTTGCCTTCAACAAGACTTTGGCATACTTTAGCAGAAAAAATGCATAGCAAATTTTAATTGAAGTTAATTTAAATTGATTAACCAAAATTTGAACCCACAATGCTTTCGTACTGCTTATGTGTCTATTTTGGTTATTTTCATATTTTTCTTATTTTGGATTGATTTTTTCTTATTTTCCAAGTGTTGATGTGCGTGGGTTTGGTACGATGTATAATGCAGTTTTGTCTAATGTTGCTTTTCGTCGTCTAGTGTTGGCTGGGTAGGTGGAATGGAAGTTATAATAATCAACGAGTAGCTAGTAACGTTGAGGTGTTTATGGTCTAATTGAGTATGAAAATAACTGTTAACTTAAGTGACCTCTAGAATAAAAGATTTAAAGTAATAAAATCATAAAATCTGTTTTAAGATAATCGATTATATATAATTCTAAAACAAAAGACTTACAACACAAACTAATCATAAGTGCAGTAACAATAGTAACTAGATTAATCTTATCTCTAAACCTTGAGCTTTCATTCAAAGTGACTTTCTTTGGTGACATATTTCAAACTGCAACCGCATAATCAATGAATGATGATAATCATTGAGAGAAGAAAAAAGTAAAACAACAATAATCGCTTGTTATTTAATATTTATGTTACCAATTCAGATGCGGAACTACAATAAAATATAAGTGAATATACAATTTAATTTGTATGTTATAATTTTTAAAAAATATTATTTACTTTAAAGAGTATCTATGTATTCATCTATACATCTTTTTGTCTTATATCTTTACTTTGTCAGTTCGTCCCTCAATTGGCTTATCGTGTTCGATTCTCCCTTCTCCCGTTGCTATTTGAACTGTCAGTCAAAACATGTACGTATCCATATATCTGTTTAAAATGTATATGTGTATTGTATATTTAGTAAGTATAACATTTTGTGGTTTTCATCGATTGTTATTTCACTTATAAAACAATAAACATAATTTCCTTAACACACACAAATGAATATCATGTTTTGCCATTGTTTTTGTTTTAATATATTGTATATATTTTTTCTTCATGTTTTCTTTATTACACTTTTTTCTTTTGTTAACTTGCAGTTATTAGTTTTTATTATATGGCTTTTTACATTTGTAATTGTATTGTATTGTTTTCTTGGCTCTTGTTGAGGTTGGTTTCCATTTGAAATGATGTGACTTGGCTATGACTTGCATTCGGTGCCTTTTTCCGCTCTCGTTTGCCAAATGGTTCCCATTGCCATGAGTTATTGAATTGTGACCAACTTGAAACGCTTTCACTTTTATCGATTATTGTTTCTTTTCTCTTTTTTTTTATTGTGTGATTATTTGTTGCATTTTTGTGACTTCTTCTTCAAAATTTGCAATAAGTTTTTTTGCGCTTCTTTGTGAAAAATGGAATGGAACTTACAAAAGTTTAAAGAAATTTATTTAATTGCAACATTGAAATTATTGTAGTTGAAAAGATATTTCATTAAATTGACAAAATGTAGGAAAAAAATTAACAAATAATTTCATTTTATGTGACAAATTATAGATTTAAAAGCAACCTTCAGTTAAATATTTTTATTGTTATTTATTATTTTGATTTCTTGGCCTTATGGCTGAGATCAAATTGACTACACTGTTTAGTAAACCATTGGATAAATATTGATCTTTATATTATACAGATCGATTGACCCTTTCTGGGTGATAAAGATTTTATTTATATTTTAATATTTTAATAAATTTTTATAACACGACAAGATCTTTTTCATTGCCAATTTGCGGATCTTGTGATTTTTAGCCAATTTTGCAAGCCAATCAAGTCAAGAGCATGAAATCTTATGGTAAAAGCAACCGACAGATTCGTAAGATATTAAAAAATATTGATACACTAAACCAATTATCATATAACAAACAACAGAAACAAAACAAAACAAAAGACAATAGTAAAAATAAACTAAAATTAAAAACATGATATAATAAAAATGTTACAATTTTTTTTGGATATTTTATATTTTTGCAAATAAATTTTAAAGATGAAATTGAAGGAGGCCAAAGACCTTCATGCTACTTAATGTTGCCATGACTAAAGTTTGTGGTATCGAAAAATGTGATGTGAGAAATTAAAATGTTATAATAATAAAATTGATTAGTGTTGGGTTAATTTTGCCATTCTCACGTGTTCACTTGTCCATATGCTTAGGCCTATGTCATACTCATGAGTAAGGAAGCTAAAATGTCCAAAATTGACTGATTAGATTTGTTTCAGTTGCCAAAAACATAAAATTATCTTGTGAGTTATGTAAAAGTCTGTTGTCTTACTGATTTTAAACTTTTTGTGACTGTTATGGTTTTTGCAATATTTTTTTTTACATTTTTTTTTTTCTTATTTGCTATGTTAAAATAAACAAAGACTGATCAAAAATAACTAAGCAGACAATGGCTGTCAATGCTTAGCTAAAGTCATGCATTATGGTCTAAAACTATTTTACCCTCCTCAAGAAATCTCCCTGTGGCTCGTTTAATTTCATATTTTTTTCTCTTTCTTGCCACCAAAACATGATTTTATTGTTATAATTTTTATTTTTTTTATTTTCTATTGTTATTTCTTATTGTTGTTGCAATTATTACATTACCGAGAGCGTGGCAAAATCAGCGGGTGGTGACGTTCTTTTTTTTATTTATTATTTCACTTTGTTGCTTTTCTTAAGCGGCTTTTTGTATTCTATTTTATTTGATTTTCATCTTTAAGCTGAAGCTTAGTTTGTATTTATTCGTTGGTGTGTGTTATTGCCGGTTTGTTAATTTTACACAATGACGTCAATAAACACACATTTTTCATTAAGTTTGCATTTTTCATTTATATATAAAAAAAAATAAAATAAAACTTTGAAGTCGCTGTCAAAGCATAATTTTTCATCAGACTTGTGTTCAGTTGAGTTAAGTTTAGTGGCTGGCGCCCATCCAAATGCCATGAAAAAGAAAAATTGTCAAGTATCTAGACATTGTCAGTTAATGCGATTTACTACCGACTAAGTCGTTTTGAGTCCATTTGTTGTTGTCTGGTCTGCAAGGAAAAAAAATAAACACTTAATTAAAGAGATACCCAGCCAGGTTCAATGACTTCTATAGCATTTGACTGAATTAAATTGAGTTTGCCTGTTACCAAGTGGCATGATGTTTTCATCAACTAATTGCAATGAACAGTAAAAATGAAATGAAATAAAATGCAATGAAAATGGGTTTCCTCTCCTTGCGATTTTTGTTTTTTTTTTTAATGAATTTTCTTTGGATTCGCTTTTGATTTGCGTTTGATTGAAAAGTGAACAATTTCTAGAGGAGACTGACTTTCACTTGGAATTTATAGCTTTCTGCTTAATGTGACAGATGCTGGAGTTAGTGTTGATTGTTTTGGAAAATTGCGCATTATAGAGAAATCAAGTGGTAACAATATTTAATTATGATTTATTGAAGAGACACTTCTGTGTTTGAAATAAAGTTTTAATCTTTTATTTTATAATCCAATTTAAAACACATGTCTAATTTATTCTTCTAATACCAAAATGATGAGGTGATGAAATACCCAAATAACTAAATGATCATGTCATATTCAAATTAAAGAAAATAATACAAAAAACAAAAATACATAAAAGAAAATACCAAAAAAATAATTGTTTTGAATACATTTTTTATGACATTTTAATGATCTCATTAAAAATATAATTGTGCAAATAAATAATAACAAAATCAACAAGCACACAACATTTCTATATATATAAAATAAGTCAATTAATGCCCTCAAGGTCAGTAAACCGACTTTAATGCCTCAAAAATAGTAAAATAAATTAATAAAAACAAAAGAAACAAAAGAACTTCCTTACCCATAAACAAATTTGTTCTTTACTTAGTTATTTTATGTTCTTCTCACATCAATTTCGTTTTATACATATAAATATCTTTTTATATTTTGAAATGCCAATACTTAAATAGTTCTAGGTCAATTTGCAAATTTTCACACCTGAAATTTGCATATTTATTGATTAACAAATAATTTCTATACAACCCAGACCCGTATTATTAACTTTAAACTTGAACTTTAGTTATGCGAAAACGTGATGTGGTTTGACGACGCCCAAAGTTTAAGTAAATTGTAGGCTTAAGTCCATTGAAAAATGATTCAAAAGCCATGAATTTGCAAAAAACGCTCTCAAAACGCACAAGTCGCTTTGAAATCGCCTAAAAGTCGCTTCAGCTGCTTATGAAACTTTTGCATTGTTTTTGCTTTTTGTAATCAATGAGTTTAATGAAGTTGAACGCGTTTCCACCTAAACGAAAGTCTCGCATGCAATGACAATGAATTTTACTTACTATTATCTATCAATAGCTACCGGCCACGCGGTCTAGAGATTTCTACTATACGAGTAGATACGAGTCAGTATGAAATGATTTTAAAAACAAATAAGTAGCTTTTTAATGTCAAGTGCAAAATGATTTTCACGCACTTTCCGAGGTGTTTCGTTTCATTTGAAACCCACTCATGTCTACCATGTTTGTCGAAACCTTTCAATGACAACAGTTAGTATAATATTTTCAAACTATATTTCATTTTTAATGATTTTTCCTTGATCTGCGCAAGCCAAGCGTTTGCCCAAAGCATGCAATATGTTTATTAATAATTTTTATTATGTTTTGTGTTGATAACAAACAACAAAATTAATCAAAATTTTTTTATTTAATTAATTAAATAAAATGAGCAATTAAAACATTAGAAACAAAAAAGAAATGAAAAAAAAAATGTGTAAAATAATTTAAAAAATAAATATTTGATTATTTAATTAGGTGTTCAAGTGCTAAACTGGGTTAATGTGTCGACGCCGCTTGTGAGATGGCGATGATTCGTGAAAACTTTGTCCATCAATAATTGATTTTCTCGTTGATTGCATTTTAATTGAAACGGCTGTCAGTACCAAAGATTATCATCATAATCATGAGCATCATAATGGCAACAAAACAAAAAAGTGCAAGTGAGAAATTTAATTAATGATCCGAAAATGACAAATGATTGAGGCATTGCAACGTGACGTGAATGAGAAGATTATACAATAGTTTTGTAATAAAAGTCACCCTATATTAACACAATACCTTATAATACGAGTACAATACATAAGTGTATATTATATAATCTTAATGGTTGCATTAGACCTTCATTATATACTAAATAGTAAAGCAAACCATATACCGGATATCGTGTATACCTAGCGTAGTTAGCATTGCATAGAAAATCAATGTAGTCTCTCAATTTCTTTTCGAAGCAAAGAGTTTTAATTTACATACATAGTAGTCTATAAAAGAAAGGCAATTTACACGTATTGTTGAGAAGGACCTTGTAAGGTATTCTAGTTAGTTAAATGACAAGCAAAGTTTTGCCCTTTTCAGTTGTTTTTGGTTTTTTCTCTCTCCAAAAAAGGGAATCCATAGACAAACTACTAAGTATACTAGTATGAAGCTTCTTTATTCGTTTGCGGCATCGATGAACACTTCCTTACAAAATGCCAAAGCAAGAAGAAGTCAAGGTACCATCGATCCAACCAACCAACAAATAAGCCAACTAACCAAGGAACCATTTAAGAACAATACACACTCTAATGCCAATAAGATGAAGAAAAATACAAAATAGATTTTCTTATTTGATTAGCGCTGACACTATGTCCATAAATAACGACGAAAACATGTGCCCCCAAAGGGTTCTAAACGACTACAACAACATTGCTTAAGAGCCACAACCACAACTAGAGCCAAAGCCAGAGTCATTCTTTTACTGATCTAAGTGTGCATACAAAGCCCGAGGGCCAAGCTCACTTTAACGACGACGGCAACTCAACTGACACTGGCAACAAACACGCAAAAGTACTTAACAATGACCAGAGCACATGAAAATGGCAACAGCAGCAGCCACAACAATAACAACAGCCATACAGGCAAACATACTGGCAGACAGGCAGACATTGGGGCAAACTGACATATAGTCAGCTAGTCAGCTAACTAACAAGCTACGATGTCTTTGTCTGTTGCCAATTTCTTGTATATTTCAAAGACAAAAGGTCCTGCCTTTAGTTTAGTTTAGTTTGGTTTGGTTTGTTTTGTTTTGTTTTAGTGTGGTTTGCTATAGTTTGATTTTGGTTTGGTAGAAGTCTCTGGTTGTGTATTGCTGGTATTCATGACAACATTTGTTTGTTTTGGTGCAGCTGTTAGGAACTTAGAACATTTTTTTCTTTTATTACCAAGTGTTGCAGCCACTTAGCGATGGCCAAATGGAGTTACATACATCCAGAATACATACAATACAATACTAAGATACTCTGTTGCCTCAAGTCCTTTGCCTCTTTGTCCATCCATTGGCAACAACAATCAGCGCTTTGTTTATGCCATTTAAAGTGTTCACCCTATTTGGTATTATGATCATGATAATCATGATAATGATGCCAATGATGCTGGTAATGCTGATGCTGATGATGATGATGATGTTGATGAAGAAAATGAAGATGATTATGATGATGATGGGAAAGAACTTAAATTTAGTTTATTTTGCCAATAGCCAACAACTTAAAGTGTTGGTAACAAAATTTGTAAACGACTAGAAAATCATTACATTAAACTTTATCAGAAATTTGGAATCCCTTTATGCTTACTATACTACTCGTACTTATGCTATAAAATATTAAGAATATTGACATTGATACCTGCTCAATTCAATTATATTCTATAGGAGTCATATCCCGTATCGATTGGATATGTTGTTAAGCCGTTTTTAATGTATGTTTTCTTTGAATCGTTCCTTTTGTTTGTCGCTTTGTCATTTTTCTATGTATTTTTCTATGGAATGCATATTTGTGTGAAAAATCATAGTTAGTTTATATACAATATGTTTCTGATACTTACTTTTCTCAAGCTGTTGTTACTGATAATGTTGGTGGTGCTTAGTACTTCACCGTCTATCAAAAAAATTGTTTACCATTTGATCACATATTTATTGAATTTCTTCTTTCTTGAAGGTCATATCGTTTTCTTAGTTTCCCTTGGAGTTTAAGGAGTCTTGGATTATAATGCTGTCAAGACATATTTTTATGTATAAAAAAATGAGGTTTTAAATTGTTCGTATATGCAGCTATACCGTTCATCTGATAGCATTGAAATATTGTGAATGTGTATGGTTGATTCCCGGTTTGAACATAGGATAGTTTTGGTCCTGATATGTGTCCCCGTTCCCGTGATCTGTGATATTCAAGCAACCCCAACCCATAATTGTTTACAACAAAAATTAATTAAAATAGCACTTTAATTTTACTCAAATACTCAAACTGTGTTCTTTATTGATACTTTGAGTATCAGTAGAGTAACAGAGAGAATATAGTGATACTAAGAAAGGAAACAACCCGTGCGAAGTAGGGTCGGGTACGCTAGAGTACAATATATTTTCTTTGTTTTTAGTTTTCTGATTATTTGTGTAACAACTTGTAAGGTACATGTTGCCGATACATGAGGCTAACAAGATCTCAAGTTATTTTTCTCATAATTTTTTTTTATATATGTTTGTAAATTAATAGGATCTGTATTGGACAGAGGACCATAATTGGAGGTAAACTAGACCGGATTCTATTAAATTTTGTAGGTGTTTGTTTATTTATTTATTTAATGTTAAAGATCAGTTTTAATTAAGTTTTATACTTTTCAATGTCACTTGACACACGCAAATCAAAACACCGAAAACAAAAATCAAATAATAAAATTTTCACTTTTTTTTGTTTTGTTTTTTTGTTGCAGCCAACGCAAAACACAAAAATATAATAAATAAGTAAAAAAAATTATTTCGTCTAAATTTGAAACACGATCGAACAATTACGGATTAACCTACTTTTAAAGTGTAAATTTGAGTAACAAATCAAAAAATAAAGTAAATAAATAAATATTGAACTAAAAAAATTTTATTATTTTTTTATTATTATGGAAAATGAGTTGTTAAAAAGTAACACAAAGCAAATCGAACTAAAATGGTTAGGTGACATTCAAATAAATTTCCTAGACTTTATAATTTAATGATGGGGGGACTCATCATTGTTATATTTCTGTTTTTTTTTTTTATATTTCTTTTTTGAATTTAGGTCAACAAAAGTAGATCTGATAAATTGTTAGGTTTTTTATTCATAATTTATACTATTCTTTAGTAAGTATATAGTAATTATAATCATGTAGATTTCATTCCTTTACTTTTTCCTCTGCTTTCATTTTTTTTTTCATATTGTAAATTTTCTTTCTTGACCCTGTTACTTTACTTTCATTTGTATTGTATCTTATGTATATAGTTTATAGTATTGTGTAGAGTATTTATTAGAACCTCGTTGAATAACGAGTGTGTGAAAAAGATCTTTTATTATTGTTGTTAGTAGTGTTTTTGTTTTCTTATTGCTTTTGAACGATTTTTACTTTCAAGTATCTCTATATCAACATCAACAGAGCTCTAGTCTGACTTGGTCCACCATTCACCACTTACCCATTTACTCAACCATTCATATACTATGTTACTATTTCAATCCACTTTCGCATTTAAATTTATTGTATATACATTTAACTGATTTGTTCGTTCGTTCATTTCATTTCATTTCATTAAATTGGTGTCATTGTTTTGCTCATTTTATGTGGACCACTTTAGGCACAGACACCACAATTTGTCTGTAATCAATCTGAAGCAATAAAATAAAAATGAGACATTAGATATAAATTTGTCTAGGTGAAAGTTTTCCTTCTATATGTCATTACAATACATGTATTTTTATTGATTTACAATAGAAAACTTTCTGTTTCTTGTCTAAACATGTTAATTGTATTGTTTGTACTAAGTTCAAGTTCGTTGCCTAAGTCTTTTCTTTAAAACTCATGAAATGAATAATATAATAGCAATTTTTACAATCAAACTTTTAGTATAAAATATGCATTGATTGTATTGAAATCCATAAATTAGAATGTCAGAATAGAATGTCAGTATCCAAAGGAATGCGTGCTGAAATTGAAATTAAAGCACAAAACGCGTGCTACTAACTTAATTGACTTCAAGTGAATTCAATTTTTTTGACAAAATTGAAATGAAATTCAGATCGATTGAAATATCGGTCAGTAGGTGCACGTTTTCAATGTTTAATGTTAATGGTGCATAAAATCGTTCAAGGATGTTATAAAAAGCATTTTTAAACAAAGAACATTGTCATACGTTTCAACATTTGTGGGATAAGATATAGTCACTTCGAATAATATGTAGAAAATTAATTAAAATAGTTAGTTAGTATGCAAAGTAATATCTCAGTTTTTGAGCTTTTGTATAAGCAATATGTTGGACTCAGAGTTCCAAAGCGATAGTCGCAATATAAACCCCAAAACAAACTTTATTTTCATATTGTGTTTTTGTGTAGAACCCTTTAACTTTTTTTCATATACATATACAATTACCATTAGAATGATTCAACTTGATGTATTTCTATTTCTATTTCATTTCATTTACTAGAGTAGGAATAGTATGCAAGCTTCGATTGAACTAAAGTTTATTTTCTGAGTTGTCTTTATTAAAATTCTATGAGATTTCTGCCCATAAAAGCTTACATAAAAATAGAGTAAAAAAATAAAGAAAAAATATTGACTATTCATCCTTATGTTAAAGTGTAGCATGCTTATAACCGACAAACTGACTAACTCACTGACAGACGAACAGACAGAATAACATTGTATAGTTGTATCTGATTAACAATTCAAAGCCACAAACAAAGTTCCACAGTAAACATTTAGATTGACAAACATACTCCATTCAATGCGATTGACAATGCGATCGACTCGATAGACGCCAGACAATGAGAAAAACATACGATTACTGCAACAATATATTGAATAGTATAAACGCCCCCCCTTCAAAAGACCACAAAATTTGTTTGAAAAAAGAAAAAGAAAAAAAAAAAACGTAAATAATAAATAACACAAATAAAACAAACTAAATGTGCCGCCAAGGAAGAAATACGTTACAATTTTATTTGGTTTCATATGCTTTAGTTTTGGTTACGTTTCATTTAATTTAAGATTTTTATATATTTTCTTTGTCATGGATTGTCTTTTGTCTTGTGACAAAATAAATGAAACGACGAAAAATATACAATAAAAAAGTTATCCAAACAAAAGAAAATAAATCTGGAATTGCATATCAAATGAAGCCAAAAAATTTTAACATATCCCCCTCTCTCTCTCTGGTTTTATTGTACTAATTTGTATACCACACATGAATTCGAATTCACTTCCGACTGCAGGGCTGAGTTTAATTACCACTGACGCCTACATGAAATGCACAACAACTTGGAATGAAGCCAAGCTAGAGGCTCCGACAAAGGGGTCGACTGAAAGCAAGGGCTTGTATGCAATCACTAGGGTGGTCAATCATAACAGTGAAATATGAGAATTTTATAATATTTTTTTTTATAACTTGGTTTTGATTGCTTGTTGCATGCTTCATAATGAATATTCATAAAAGTTTAAAAGATATTAATGTTGTGTATAATTATTATATTTTCATCGCCTGCAGTTGTTCACTTTCAACAAATTCGCATTAAATTTAACACTTTTACTTTTTTTCCTTCTTTTAAAGCTCATTAATTTTTCCATATAAAATTTCTTTTTTTTTTTTGCAATATTTAATTGTGAACATAATTTACATAATAAATTGATTGATTTACTGTTGCTGCTGTTTTTGTGATTTTGTTGTTAAATGAAAAAAAAAAAAAAACGGTAAATATAATTTAATATCTCGGATCAGTTGTCAGATCAGTTGTTGGATCAGTTGTCGCATCGCCGCGCACGCTCTCTCAATCGTTTCAAGTCGCTTCAATCCACGTTTCGGTGAACTCTAATGAATGACAGAGGTGGAGAATATAAACATTTAGAAATTTGCATATGAATGATTCAGTTTGAGTGAATTGAAGACAACAAAATCTAAGAATTTCACGAGCATTGAACTTTAGAGAAGAACTTGTTTCCATCGTGCTAAGATAGCCAAGCCAAGCCAAGCCGCGCCAAGTCAACCGAGTCGGTGAAGTTGGCCAAGTCGGCTTGGGGCTGAACTTTGTTTTGATGTCTGCATAAATCAGCGTAGGTGCACATACATAGTACACATATACGTATATATGTTTTTACTTGGCCTTTCCTAAATGATCATGTCCTTATTTTGCATATCAAGATTTGTTGAACATTTTCTTTTTGTCTAATTTTAATGTTATTTTATGACCCTATCTTTATTTCCAAACACGCTCGCATCGTAAACTTGATTGCCCATTTTTCTTTTCTTGTACTTCTCTTTTCTCCGTTTGGTCAAAGTTATTATCGCAAGATTTATGAACATTTTTGCGAAAATCCAAATCGGGTTTACTTTGAATGTCCTAAATCGCTTTATTCGCAGAACCATAAAGATTTCTATCAAATAAACAAAACCAAAACAAAAAAAAAAATTAGCTTTTTTAGAAATTTGCTAAGGTACTCACTCACTCGTAAACAGAAAGAAATAAAGTTTTTTACAAAAGTAAACTTTGGCATAAATAGTAAATCATTTTGCTTAGTGTAGATTTGATTAGATTTCAGACTAAAGTCTTTAATTAATTAAAAGCAAAAAAAAAAAAAAATTGTAAAAAAAAAAATATATTCTTAAATATTAAAAAAGCTATTGTATGCTAAACCTATTGAATATCACCCACGTATATCATTTATGTAATATTTGATTGATATTGTCATGTGTATTTTTTTTGGCCTGTAAGAGAAATATATATTTAAAGATAAAGTATTTAAACTGATATACAATATATTATTTTAGGACTTAAGAGTATCTTTTTTTTTGGAGTTTCGCCACAAAGATAAGATTAACATATAGGAAACCACCATATAATTCTTTGAATCAGGTGCAGCTGGACAGAGACATGTTGCTATATCGATTGATACTTCCTTATTTCGCAAGTTATTTTATTTACACCTTTTTATAGACGGGGCTCCAATTGAGTATCAGTACTGGTAGGGAGAAATGATATATCTGGGATTTTTTAAGATTTATAATTCTACTGTTGCATTCCAAATTCATGAACCATTTTCTTTTTTGGAATAGTCTTCAAATCACAATACAATAGAAGCTCTTTAGATGGTCTCAATGTCTTCGAAACGACTTCAATTATACACTTTGGCTTTTAGTTTCTGAATCGTATTGAATGCACTATATTTCATTCATTATTAAATAATTGTTTTCAGGAAGTTTGAATCATTTCTGATCTCTTTCTCATTCCAGCTTGTCACAAAGTAATTTCTGATCATTAGTTTAAGTGATGTAAATAGAGGACATATTTGCATATCATAAAACTTGAAACAATATACAGTATGTATTTTTAATTATTGAGAGTGATTACTTTCTCAACATGATTTAGTATTTTTCACCACAAATTAACAGACAAAAAACAGTATCAAACAAAAGTCTTTAATAATGAATTTGTGTTAATAAAATCATATACGAATAGATATTAGATACTTTCAGTAAAAATATTATTGTATATTATTTCCGTCATTTTCAATCAATAATTAGTTTAAGAAAATTATTTCATCAAAATCCTATTTATATTGATCGATTAAATTTTCATATCGATTTAGCTTAAGTTTTTTAATTATTAATTAAATATACGCTGCCTATTTTAAACCCATGCTTACCGCTGAGTAACATATCAATTTGTTGTTGTGGTTTCCAATTGTTTAATATAAAAAAGTATCGTTTCAATATAACCAAGTCAAGAGTTTCCGCATTTCATTAGGAAAAAACCACAGAGATTTGCAAATCAACAAAAGGCGGGGGTTCATTTAAATCATATACAAAAATAAAAAATAAATACAGTGGGCAAATACGCAATTTATTAATAAGTGGATATTTATTATCCCCACCTCTCCTTTTTTTTCTATGCTTCTCTTAAACTTAGCTATTTTTTTGTTGTTTTGCTAATGAATTATAAACAAATCATGTTTGTAATATGATTATTGTTTAATCAAAACACGTTTAAGTCGATGAAAAAGTAAAAACCAGCAGCTGTAAATGCATTGAGGGTGTATTTAAGTGTGTGGAAGTCATGAAGAAAAGAAAGAAGATGACGTGGGTGCTTCAACTTCAGCAGCTTCAATGCGATTAGATCGTTTAATTAAATGTTTGCCGCAATAATCGATAAGTGTGACAGCAAACAATAAACTCAATGAATTTATGTGTAAATATTGCGCATATCAATAAGAAAAATTCTTAAAAATTAACAAACAAAATCTTATCAATTACAAAACTAACTTTATTACATAATTAAGTTGTTTAAGTGAGTGAATGAGTGTGACTGACAACAAAATTAAGTACAACAAATAATGACTTAAAATATTCATAGACAAACCTGCAAATCTACATTATACTTAAGTGTATAGTAGTTTGAAATATTTGTTATTATTGTTTTTTGTTTTTCACACTTCCCACAACATTCAATGACAACTTTGCAATGGAGCAAAACGAAATTAAATTTTACTATACAAAAACAAACAAACAAACAAACAATTACAAAAGTAATAATAAAGAAAGAAAAATAAATATACACAATATATACTATACCCATAAGTATTATTGAATTTAAGTTGGAAATTGTTTATGATTTCCTGTAACGCCTACGGAAAAAAATAAGATAATAAAAAAATCAAAAACGAAACAAAAAACATTTTACATTTCAAATTATACGCTCCAATGATATTTTTTATTTAGTCTTAACTGAGGCGATTGATTACATATGAACTGAGACATGTAACTGAGACATATCATATACAATATAAGTATACTATAAATAAGATACTTGTACTGACAACAGCAGGAGTAATACCAATCATCAACAACAACAACAACAATGCTTGCAACACAATACAACACAACACAACTCAACACTCAATGCAATCCAATTCAAAGCAACTTGGCGTATACGTAATAATTCCTTTGATGAAAATTTGTGTATTTGTGTAATTGAGATGTTTATTAAGTATTTATATTGTATACATATAATATAAAGCTAAAGAGGAAGTGATGAGGTAAATTGTGGATTGTCTATGGTGCGTATACGCAATATGAAATTATATCTATTAACCACAACACAAGTGTAATCTATATCGTCTTACGTAAAATGTCTAGCGTCAAAGTAATGCCGATTAGTCTAGATTTTGTAATATTGACTATTAAATTTGTTTAGCTTAAATGCTGTTAAGGTTTTTACAGACAAAACATAACGAATGATTTGTTAGTAGTAGATTCATCAATCATTATTGACAAAAATATTGAAAAAATAAAAAACAAAAAATGAAATGCAAAATGTCGGTTAGATAAAATTTTTGAATATTCATAGAAATGAATATAAAACCAGTTCCCTAATTGGATTTCATGCAAATCTGTTGCACTTGAGCAATAGTAAATTCTTTGTTTTCAAAATTTTTAATTTATTTTGCAAACAATTTTCTTGTTTCTCTTCTCAATAAAAATGTATTTATGCAGTTGATAGAAATCTAAAACAAAAAAAAAATAAAAACTAATTTTAATTAAACACGTCTTTAAGATAAGAAAAGATACAAAAACTAAGCCAACAATAAGCGAAACAAAAGGAAATCAAAATTTATGAAACCAAAACCCGATTCAAATTGAACCAAAAAAGTGTATGGAAAAGAAGATGAAAAAAAGAAACAATATTAAAAACAGAAATGAAATACAATAATAATGCAAAAAATGAACTTGACTTTGAAATTGGTTTTGGCAATAATTTTTTAAAAATTTATTTTAATAGATTTTTCGAGTTTTTGGCTTTTTTCTTTTTAATGAAATTGCTGTTATTTTTATAAGATAAAAAGAGAAGCAGAAAAACAAAAAAAAAAAAAAAATTAAAATAAAATAAAATAAAATCATGCAAAAGCATTAAAATTACCACAGGCTATTGTTTTCTTGTTATACTTTTTTTATAGTTAGTATGAATGGCATTATTATTTTGACAAAAGGTTTGAAACACATTCAAGAGAGAAATTTTAAAGATACATTAAAAAAAAAATCTATAAGAAATGTGAATTAATCCCATAGATTAATTTAATTAATGAATTATAAATGTTAGCGACGTAACAATAATTTTGGCATAGATCGATGATCAAAAAACTCTGACGAAAATAATAAAAGTAGCCCAATATATTTAACTTTTTTGGACAATTTGATATCTGTAATCAATGACAGATTTCGTTATTTGGAAACTGAGGAGACATTTATTTTATCAACAATATTTGCTGACTAACCTAAATACATTCTGTCGAAAAGAATAATTATCTCATTAATTAAAAGTACATATAGGGATAATATGGATTATGTTCCTGTAAAGTCAGAAAGATCTAAAGATAAGATTTTCACAGGTATGAGTGGTGTGACAATGTGATTTAAGAAGCCTTTGTCACAAATGAATACTCATGAAGAGCAAGAGGGTTTTATGTATGGATTGACAAGATGTCAGTGTGGAAGATAATTTTGTTCTGCGTATTGATGCAGTATCCTACTGATATGTCCAATCATCGCCATAAAACGATGTTGCAAATTCTATTAATTCATTGTCCAATAGTTCAATATTCATTTGTAAATTTATTTTGTAGTTTAAGGAATGAGGAAGAATGTTTAGTTCATATTGAGCCATGTGCCTATTACTCTGTTCATTTCAAATAGCAAATGTTTTACTTTGTTGTATCATCTATCTATATATATAAAAGTGAATGGATGTATGTATCTATAGACTCCGAAACCGCTTTAACGATTTGAAATTTTCAGGAAAACTCTATCATTGTGTAGGTAATGTTTGCGTAAAGGAATGAATTGATGTATCAGATTTTACATATAAAACTTAGAGACATATTATCGAAACAAGCAAGTAGTCTTTGTCAAACATGTCAGATATATTATTAAAAATCAATTAATATGTTCTGATTACTAGAAAGAATATGTAGATAGTAGGAGAACTTTTCTATGTGATATGATACTAAGAAATTAAACTTCAAGACTCTCAGTAAAAATCATATTTTAAACAAGATACTAGTTACTGTGAAGAAATTTACTTAAATAAGGTTTTCTCAATCAGGATTTTCATACACTTTTTAAAAACCATAAAAAATTAAAATTTATTTTAGAATTTTTGCCTTTAAATTATGTTTTAATACAAAAAAATTTGTAACTTTATACAATTTGTTTTTTTTTTTTATATAAAAAGAGCATTTAAACTTTGGTGTAACCAAATTTAATGTATTGTCTTTATACTTCTTTTTAATTTTTGCTGTTTAATTATTATTATGTTTTTTGTACTTTTGCGGGTGTCTTTTTTGGTGTCTTGTGTGAATCTAAAGCACTCGAAACCTGTTATTATGAAGTAACTGACTATCATGAGCTTAAGTATATGAGTATGGTATGATATAGTATGGTATGGTGAGGTGATGGTGGCGACAGTTGAAGCAGCTAAAGAGCAGACACATGACAGCATTAATTAAAGAAACGCGCGCTAAGAAAATAACCGAAAATTTTGCCATCAAAAATAATTAACGAAAAAATATGATATATCGTATAATATTGTATTATCCAATATACACGAACAAGAGATCGAAGGAAGCATGTGTGTGTGTGTGTGTGAGTGTATGTGGGCGAAAAAAACAAGAAAATTAATAAGAAAAAAACAAAGAAAAAGAAAAAAAAAACTATAGCCTACGTCATAGTTAAGCACGCATAATAATAGTAAAACTTTGTCCATAATAGTCATAATAATAAAATTTGAAAATATGTTAATTAACACAAGCCAAATCACTACGTGTTTAGAGATTTTAGCATGTGTATCTGGGTTTATGGCAACTGATCAAAGGGTAAATTACATACATATATCTTTTTGCTCGAATTCAAATGACTCACATTATTTTCAAGTAAATTATTTCACAAAGATTTACATGCAAATCATAAGCAATTCAATTCATGCAACATTTCACAATAACCAACAACAATAAACATTAATAAAAAAGAAATAAAAGAAGAAAAAAAAAAGTTATTTGCTTAAGTCTTTCGTTCTTTTGTTCTGAAGTTTTTCGGTCAATAAGAAAAACTTAATTTAACTTCACTTCACTTAACGGTAATTATTAGTTAGGCAACAAACAGCAAAAAAGGCGTACAAATATTATTTGTTTGCTCACTTATGTTTATTGGGGTTATGCAAGTTCGTTGCTTAAGTCTTTTGTTTTATGAATGATTTAAAAAAAATAATATCATGGGTTTTTCCGAAAAAACAAAAATTTCTAAAAAAAAAAACACAAAAAAATAAAACAAATTTAAGAAGAAATACTTAAATACATATAATGGTATCCATGACTTGTATAAAAGTAAATTTCCTTTTGTTGTCGTTACCAAAGGCTTAACGGTTAATTTAATTTTTGCGTAATTTGTAAAAATCTCTTCTTTTTTTTTCCTCCAAAATCACGAAAAAGAAACAAAGAAAATGCTTTTTTGACAGTTGATTTTGTTTTGAGTTTTTGCTTTTGTTCTCTCTCACTCTGTTAGTATTATTTTTGTTGTTGTTATTGTCAATTTTTGACAGTTCACCGTCATGCATGCGGAAATAATCAAAGCAATCATCATCATTATTATCGTCATCATCGCCGTGAGATCAACTGCCATCGTCATCTCTTACTAACATCGTTGTGGGTTCAAACAGAGCAAAATTATAAAAATGTTCAGCACGTTCATTCGTGCGATTCAAGATTGAGCTCAACACACTACAACTACAAACAAAGATACAAATTCACAACAACAACAACAGTCAACAACAGCCAGCAACAGTCAAAATGAAAAAGATCCGAAAATTTGTTAAGCCAAAAGCGCAAAGAAAACTTCAAAAAATAAAGAAAAGATAATAAATCTAAGTCGCTTCAAATATTCTTTTCACACTTTTTCCACCTATTCTTCTCCTTTTTTTCTGTAACTTTTTCTTTTGTTAATCAAAAAAAAAAAAAAAAATATCTTAAAATAGAAAAGTATAAATAATTTGGAAAAATTATATTATTGTTGGATTTGCTTTAAAGTCAGAGGTCAACTTCTTTTCAAAACATATTATTTCGCCACATTAATTGAGATGTTAAATCAGAGTTTAAGTTCTTTCTCTTGGCATCTAGTAGATTTTGTTGGTGTTTATAGCAACATAAAGTTATAAATATCTTGAGGGGAATACCACCTGCAGGGGAATGTTAACAGGCAGAGGAAAGTACAAGAAACCATAAATCAACACTTTAGGATCCAACAGAAATCAGCTTTATTGGCTTGTGAGTGACAACATTACAACGGCCAATTTCCCATTCAGTTATAAGTCACTGATATACAAAGTCATTGGAGACAAAGGAACACTAATAGTTTAATTATATTCTCCTCTGATCATCATTCCTTTTACTCAATAGTCAGGTTGAGTTTGTTATTGTCATTGTTTATGTGCGTCTGTGGTTAACGTTCGCTGATTGTCAACTTTTGAATAAAAACTATAAAAACTTATATACTTGTATTGTATATTGTAAATAAAAAAATAAAATAAACAATTACAATTTGACCTTCGCCATGACTCGGCTTACCGCAATTCAAGTGAAGGAGCGCTTGACTGCAGGCATATAAATATAATTAGTGGCAACACCAAAGTAATAAACGAACCAATGTTAAAACCATGATTTTATTTTTTTTAGTAAGAGAAACGATTTAAAATATATAAGCCTTTAAGTCAATTTTTTCGATGACTTCAAATCTTCTCAATCCACTGCTTTCAATCATGGCTTAACTAATGTGTTTAACATTGAATTTTTTTTTTTTTTTTTTTTTGTAAGTATTACAATTCTTTTATTGTCGCAAGACCAATTTTAAAGATTAATATTAAAAGCAAAAAAATTAAAATTTCATAGTTTAAATATCTGATTTATTTTTTGTTTCTCGTAATTTTATAAAAAAAAAAATGGGTGCAAACTTTCAAAATTTTATTACTTGTTACTAATAGTATTTCTGTTGAAATATTTTTCCTTTTTGTTTTCAACAATTTAATTATAGAAAATTACTTTAAATTAAAATTATATTAACAAAATCACAAAACAATAAAAATAAAAAAATATAAATTGGTAACAAACAACAATTTTGAAGAAAAATAAAAATTAAGAAAAAAACCGGCAAAACATGTATAAACAACAAATGAATATACAATCGTATGAATAACAACAGTGACAGACCCACAAACCACAAATCAGCAACATATGATGATGATTGTTGCTGTTGATTATGCGAGGGGCCATCAATTAGTTAAATTTAAAGATATTATGTATTACTAGAGCTGTTCCATCATCTTTCATCATTAGACACCTAATAAAGGTCTTCATAGATAAGATTCAAGAATTGTCTTTTGACATTTTAACAGACTTGGTTCCCACTGACCTTTTTTCGTTTTGGTAGCCGACTTTTATAAATAACTTGATGATGATTTACATTAAATTAAAAAGTTATATGTGCTGTAAAAGAAAATCTTAGGGTTCTTGAAGCTTAATCCTATAGAAATTAATAAAAAAAGTAAAGTTAAATGAATTCATTATAGCGATGTCTATGCATACATAAAATCGTAAGTGGTTTTTAGTCTGTGCACGCTAATCTCAACCAATTTGAACGCTGTTTCCACTGGGAAAGGTTTCTGTACCATATAGCGTTTATTTAATCAAAATCGACCTACAAAATTGAATCGAAATTAGTGTATCAAATTTTTCATATAAGGCTTAGAGACATATTTTTAAATTAGTCAAATAGTATAAAATAAATATCATTCTTTTTATCGTTCGCATTGTCTTTTGACATTTTAGCAGAACTAATTCCGAATGAGAAATTAATTTAATGAATTAAATGATATCATTACAGGAAAATATTCATATATGATAAGGAATCTGATGCCTTTTCACTTTTTATAGCTTCGATAAAGGAATTGTCTTTCAATATTTTGGCAGACTTAGTTCTCAGTGATTATTTTTTACTAAAAGATTAGAAAGTTCCACAAATACGAACTCATATCTGCTGCAAATGACAAATTTGTGGAATCTAATTCATATTTGAAGAGATAAAAGAGGTGAAGGTTAATGATGTCATCGAGTCACCTTTGTAGTTCTTATGCCAAAAACTTAGTAACTGTTTCTTAACATCTTGCAGATCTATGATCAAGTTTTGTTATTAGATTTAAAAAATGACTTAAAAGCATCAAAAGTATTCCTCTTCTTTATTAGGTTGTAAACTTATTAAACACTTCTCGCATACAAATAGTGTAGTTGTTGTTGTTATTGTTGAATGCTTTCGTCGCATGCGTGACAACAACACTAAAATAATCTACCATAGTTTTTTTTTTTTCTTTTTGTGTTGTCTTGTGTTGTGTGGTGTGGAAAAAGGCGGCATTCACAATTATAAGGCAAAGTTGCTAAGTAAGAAAACGAGTGCAAGTTCAGCACTTTTATTTCTTTTAAATTTTCATTTTATTTTCTTTCTTTTTCAAAGCATTGGAAAAACATGTTAAAGTGAACTGGGTGAATGTCTGAGGGGGTAAATGAGTATGTTTGTAAGTCAGTCAGAGAGTATGTGTGCTTTAAAATTGAAGTAAAATTATAGTTGAGATGAGGAAGTATCTATGCAAAACGCATAGCGGCATTGCGATCATAACCCCAAGTTTACTACTAAAAGTATATGCAGATACAGTTATATTAGATACATATAGAAATAAAAAAGAAGCATAACAGATCGTCATAGTCAAGTTTTGAAAATATGCAGAAAAATTGCTTAGTTGCCGCCTTCGACTTCGGAACAGGTTGCTGTTGCGGCACAGAAATGTAACTAAAAACAGTTCACTTTGGTGTGCTACATTATTACATTAAGTATTTGTATATTTTCTTCTTATATTTCCATGTAAATGTATTAGTGTTGTAGTATGTATGTTTAATGAGTGTCTGCATTTATTTTGACAGCTGGCGTGCAGCACTTTACTGTTAGATGTGGCAAGTACGTGCTGAGTGCACAAAGTGAGTGGAATTGAATTCATTGAACTCGAGACAAAAAATATGTACTTATGGAGTTGTGAAACTTGTTCTCACTATGTAAATTAGTTAAATAAATGAAGTTCTCATTGACTTTTGACACTTATTAATGATATTTCTGTTGTTTCTGTTGTCCTGTGTTAATGGCAATGATAAAAACTGGTAATATTGTATGTTAATGGTATTTGTGGGAAATCATAGATGCATATATGGAGACACTTGTATACATACATACATACATATGTAAGGATTCGAGTGCTTATTTCCTTTAATCATTTCATTAATCAAAGTCATTCAAAGAGAACGAAGGAAATGTAAACAACAACGCAGCGGAAATGCTTTGTTTTAATGTCTTTCAAATTTTCAATGTATCTCTACTTAGCTAGAGGCGATGACAGCTTACTTAAATACTTGACTATGGTATCCGGTTTTCTCATTGATCATTGATACTAAAAATGCACTTTGTTTTACACTAGGATTAATGATGATGATGATGATTCTGTTTTAGATTCTTTTTCAATCTGTTGAGACAATCTAGAAAGTAATGATGACTTCCTTCTGCCACAAACTCACTGTGACTCACTTTGATTGAACTTCCGCAAATATACGTGTATGTTTATGTATGTTTAGAGGGACCATTATATTTTTATAATTTATACACTAATTTATGACTTTTTATAAAAATTATGATTAACTAGATATATATTTTCTATTTGTTCATTTCAGATACTTGGACAAATTGAGGGAGGTAGATACACCTAACAATATTAAATTAGACCGTGAAAGATTTAACAACAAAAACAACACGACAACAAACAGAAGAAGGAGCAGTAAAAGCAGCGAACTTAAAAAGCATCGAAGCACAACAATAAAGAAGTTGAAAGAAAGACATACAGACAGATAGACAGACAAGCAAGCAACAAAGAAAAAATACAAATATATAACAACAATAAAGGGAAAGGAAAAGAAATCCAGTAGCACAAAAGAATAGTTTAGCTACGAGCACAAGAAAATTATTATTATGATAATAAATTAAACTTGCCATTAATTTACTAACGAAAGCAGTCAGAAAGACTCTCAGTCAGACAGACCAACATAAGTGGCAGCAACAATAATCTCAACAAGAAGAGGCAACAAAAGCAACAGCAGCAGCCACTGAAACAGAATAATAAATAATAATTTCAAAAGAAAAAATCCAAGAAGAAAAAAAAAAAACGAAAAAGTGATAAAGAAGTACAATCGCCTCCTTTACTTTTTACCAGTGAGTGGAAATTAAAAGCGCACAGTAGCAAAGACTATACTATAACTTCTCTCTCTATCCCCACCCCAGTCTATTTTAAAATAAGGAAACGAGAATCATATATTGTATTTATTGTACTATATGCAACAACATGGAAGTCGCAACAACAAATAATCAAAATCATCATCATCATGCACATGCACATGCACATCATCATCACCACCAAAATAGCAGAAATAACCTTCAACAACAACAAGAAGAGAATCATCAAGATGCGGTCAATTCAGGGAGTAGTAACTCAACTTTAGTTTCTGGCATTGGTGGTGGTGTTGGCGGTGGTGGTTCACGTTCACCATTCCAACGTGAGGTGCGTGAATGGCAACGCATTGATCCGGATACTGGCGCATTACTTAGTGGTCGACTTGAGGCCGATCGTTGGATAAATGGTCCATTGAATAGTTATGGCAAGGTAAGTAGAAGTAGAAGTGGAAGTGTAAGTATAGTATAAGTGTTTGTGTAGGATGACTAGGTGACTTCATCTTATGTTGATTTGATTGATGCTACCATCTTTTGAAGTTGAAGAAACTTGAAGGCAAGAACTCCGTTTGAG
This sequence comes from Amiota mariae, assembly GCA_035041805.1. Lineage (NCBI taxonomy): Eukaryota > Metazoa > Arthropoda > Insecta > Diptera > Drosophilidae > Amiota > Amiota mariae. The sequence continues at coordinate 16,421,272 of JAWNKV010000370.1, read as the reverse complement.
TTGCACTTAATTGCAATTTTATAGGCATCTTTTGCTTCTACATTGTATAGAAAGGTTTCTTGTATCTTTTGAGCTTTTTTTTTTGTTTTTGTTGCCATTAATAGTCAAGGCGTTTACTAATTTAGTTGTGGTTGCAGTTGGTCTAAAGGTCCAGCGGTTGGTCTGGCCTCTCTCTTTCATTGTTGTTGTTTCTTTTTTTGTTTGCGATTATAATCAGTTAATAGTTTATTTAGTCTTGTACGCTTCTGGCTTAGTTATGTAACTTTGTTGGATCATATACTTTGGGTCAAGCAGCATCAGCAAAAACAAACCGCAACCAAAATTAAATAGTAGATTAATTTAAAGATTGCCCAGTAGCAGAGGTAATACAATATTTGTGATTGAAGATCATCAAACAAAAGACTCAACACATGAACTTAAGCGTATCATTTCAATATATCTCATCTAACAACCTAATGTCATACTTCTTTTTAATATTAAGACCCAAATCATAGAATGAGTTTAATCAAAGGAACATAATTCAAATTGACAAAGATATTTTACTGCATTTTGCTTTAGATTACAAGTAAATTCCAAGAAATCAAGACCACAGACAGACAAATAGATGAACTTCAATTCTGTAAGCAAATGGTCTTCACAAAATAATATAAAGAATAATAATAAAAAAAAAAAACGAACCAATAAAAGATCAATTGATTTCTGGTGGTGGCGGCAAACTTGCCTTTGACTTTGTCGGCATCTGATGACGACGAATTCTACCATGGTTTTTCCAAACCAACAGATGGACCATTCCATCCATCCAACCAACCAACCAACCAACTAACTAAGAAGGGACATTGAATGTGCAGAAAGGCACAACACAATACAGCATGGCACAGCAGGCCTTCAATTCAATCGTAATCGAAATCAAAGCCATTGAAGTAAAAACAAAAATAAAAGTCTTCAATTTAAACTGATGAAATCGATGCCCGATCAACATGGTGCGGCTTTGGCTTTTTGATGCTGCTAACTGACTGACCGATCATGATGTTGTTGATTACGTTCTCGTATTGATGAGTGAGTCCCTACTGTCTTGGCCAAAGCTAAAGATCAATCGCGATACTTACCAATCGAACAATTGAGATTCCGAAAACAAAGAAGTTATGATGGGTCAGTGAAATAGGATCTATTTATTTATTTATTGTTTATATGAGTTCTTTTAACGCAAACAAATCGTGATCACATCACTCACAAGTACAAGTATGATAGAAGATACTTCATGATTAAGCAAAAAAGCTTTCAGAACATAATATCGCCCTCAATATATACAGCATACATGTAGCAGACATGTAGCCATAAGCATAATTTAAATTTAAACATAAAAATTCAACTTAAAACTATCAAAGAAATGGAGCAAAAAAATGAATCAAACATAAAATAAAATACAAAATAAAAAAAAACATGCCCAAAGACAAGTGAAATCTAATCTTCAAGTGGAGTTAACTTCATGCGAACTCAATAAAATTCACTCAAGTGTATTTAGTTTTGTCTATAACATTATTATTATTATTTTTTTTTTGTTTGTTTTGTTTTCTGTTTTAAAGTTTGACTAATTAAAAATTGAGATATGTTTATCTAACAGAATTGAGGAGTGGGTTAAAGAGAGGAGGGGAAGAAATTTTTATATTTTGGTCAAATTCATTGCAATGAACACGCAACTTGTACTAGCATACACAAACAAATCGATTAATAAGTGGGCCAGTTTAGTTGTTTGACTTGTTCTTTTATCTTAGTATATAATATATATAAACATTCTGATTACCTGGTGGATTTTCTCGTGCTCATGCGTGTGACCTCTTAATTACGCTTGAGTAAAAACGGTCAAAGCTGTCGATTTGTGGCAACTGATAAGTTGCAGTAGTAGAATGAACACTGGCGGAATAATGGGAAACAAATTGGTTACCTTCCTTCTACACTCTATTAGACTAGAGAGGAGCTGCCATTTGATTATTCTGATACTATGTAGATCATCCCAGGTTTGTACTATAAGGAAAGAAATATTCTCCTGACATAAAAGGTAAAGAAGAGGAAAAAGGTTTCAGTTAGCATATTATATCACCCGCAAAAATGCTAAGACCCCGTTAAGTGATGATTTATAAATTTCTTAATAGACTGAGGAACTCTTTGCTGCCCTGCGCCTAAAACTTGGTTAGTCCACCACTGACACAGAACTCTTAAAAGATTCAATATAAAATTGTGTAAAATTAAATTAAATAAAATAACATTAAAACATTATGTTACCAATTAAATTGTGTTAAAATTTTTCTCTCGGCCAATTTTTACAATGTTTTATTTACCTTCAAAAAAAAAGAACTTAATTTTTAAGATATTACAACTTTAGAACAAACAATAGAAATTCCTATTGCCTCCTTCCTATCAATACAATCTATCTGAAATATATAAAATAAAATTTACACTTTTTCAAGGATGCGTTTTTACCGTTTACCAAATCTATCTTATCTAATGTTTTATCTAATCTTTGGTCTTCATGTTTTTTCGTTCGTTTGTTTGTTTTTCCTATTTTTTCGATGAATGCAGTAAATGCCTTTAAGCAACTTCGATTTATTTGGTAAACATTCACTTGAGGCTTGCAGCAGAGATGAAACCAAAGTTGTTGTTGTTGCCACAATACTTTTTTTGTTGCAGCAATCGTTATTTTCTAACGGTATAATGCTGCTGGCCATTAAATGCGCAACAGACCAACGGACAGATAGACAGACACACAGTCAGATGGAGAGTTAGTCAGGCAGACAGACAGACAGACGCACAGTCGAGTAAACGGGCATTCAAGTCAACTTTTGTAGGTCACTAGGTTGTTGTTTTCTGTAAGTGTTGTTAGTTGTATTATATTATGTTACCATCAAAAACAACAGCAACCACTTTTTAGATGTTGCCATTACATGTTGCTGGCTGCTTAAGTTGCCAATGAAGATGTTGCAGCAACACAAAATTGTCTTCGGTCACTTTGGTCAAGGTGTCCGCGGTTCGCTGTTGACAAATAACTTTTGATTAAAGCAATTTTCTGTTTCTCTTTTTGTTAGTATTTCTTTGAAAAGAAATAAGCACAACATTTTTTAAAAATAATTATGAAATATTTACTTATTAATGTGCAAAAAAGAAAAAAAAAATAATATAAAAATAAATTGAGATGGAAACGATGTATGTACATATGTACGAGTATGTAAGTCATTAGGCTACTGTCATAAAATAAATTACAAGTAATTGAGGATGTCAACGACAATGATGATGTCGGCAATGTCGACATTAAGTCTAATCGTGCTATCTGACAATTAAACTCTAAGATATAGTATAATAGTAGTAGTTGGCAAAGCGCAAATAATTGTTTCCTGCTATATCAGGCTGTTTGTTCTATGCATGTATAGAGATTTCTAAATGTGTTCTCAGTATTACAATTATATAAAATACTAGAAATCTTAAGTAAAGTGAAAGATGAAAATTCTAAATATTTTATTTAACATAGAGAGCTATTACACTACTGTATACTGTATAAGTTGTTCGTTACCAATACTATATCTTTATCATCACATCATGCTAAAGGAATCGTTTAGCTAACCTTGTCGCCTTTAAGCAAACAAAAGACTTAAGACATAAACTTGACCTTACACAAATACACAATTACTATGTAGCAACTATAATACAATACAATAACAACAGAAGACAGAAGACTGCATTCCATACAGACACGTTGTAGTATAATGCAGGCCTTTCATAAAAGATGCAGGAGTTACTATTACCCATTATCATTTAAAAGGCAATGCATACTCCTAGTGCTGGTAAACTGACTGACTGACTGACTGACTATTGTAAGTCAGCATCCAGAGTCAAGCCCAGAGTTTGCTCGCACACGCGTATAAAGATATAAAACCAACGAGATCGTGACAGAAATAATGCATATAAAAATGTATATTATTATATTTTAAAAAGAAAAACGTCTTCAAGGAAAATGGGCATTGTTAAAAGCGCAGGCGTACCTATATAGACAAGAGCAAAAACATGAGTAGTATCCAAGCGTAGATCATGATGCCATCCATGGCTAAAGAAGGACAAGGGTAGCTAGCACATATTATACATGTATCTGTCTATATTGTCTATGGACAGCAAGCTACAATAAACAGCAAATGGAAACTAATTTAAAATGCAGTTCAGTAAGTGAGTGAGTGAAGTTGAAGTCTGAAGTTTGAGAAGAAGGATAGCTTTTTAAAGAAATTGGCAACAACAAAAAAAAAAAAACAAAAATTGTCTGCCATGTCTATTCATCTTCTTACAAGTTCATGTGTGGAGAATACATATGTATATATCTCTCCAATAAAGATAGACAGGTACCCAACAAATACTAAGGTCTCTAGAAAGATGCAGCGCGGATGTTGAAGTAGTTGAACATGCTTATGCGAGTATTGCTGCACGAAAGAAGATAAGATAGCTCAAGCTTGGCTGAGTTTGCTTGATAGACATTCAATCTTTGTGTGATTTGAAATATTTACACTAAAAGAAAATACATAAAATATACAATAGTTTTTCTAGCTCCCCAAAAAATACTATCTGTACTCAACTGGAATTTCTTTTAGTGTAACATCATCAAAAGTGTTTAGAGAAATCTTGACTATGTGAGTTTTTTTTCTTGTTACAATAAGACGGAGACACAAGCTGTTGCAAGACAAATATTTTTGGCATCGAAAAGTCTTCATCACGATTTTTCACTTTGTTTTAAAAATATATGCACAGATGCCTGTCTGCCTGCCTACCTGAACCTTAATCTTGACTTTGACTTTAACTTCACAATTTCTTCCTTCTCAACCAAATGCTTAAGTATTTTTCAATTTTTATGTACTTACTACTACAGTAAGTAAATTACAATAATATATACAATGTAGTATATTTCTTTATGGTTTACGACTTAGGGTGAACAACCAGCAGGCAATTTTTGACTATCTGTTGAAACTTTATCAACTTCATCACCACCACCATCAGCATCATCATCATCATCATTATCATCATTGCAATAACTAACTTTAGATGACTTCAAATGGCCCGCAGCATCAACACTGATTCAAAAGTGATCCGCTCAGCAAGTATTGGCCAAGTTCGAGATCATGACACCGATGAACATTGCAATGAATATAATTCAGTTGAAGTCGAAGGAAAGAAAAGAAAGCTTTGGCAATTTGATTAACTTTGTTAAGGAAGTGTTTTCTTTTGAAAGTGTGAGAGGTTCAATAGTTCAGAAAAAGTTTCGTGTGAATGGCGGATCTACAATATACTCGCTTACTATTGCTGTATTTGGGGATCGTCACCCACGTAGCTGCCAATGAGACATTTTCGAAGTACAATAGTATTGTAAATGTGATTAACGATCGACCCTGAAAATGCATAAACGTGTTGAAGTTGTACAATTACGCGTGGACGACATTAAGATCGGTTTTTCCCATTGAATATTAATGATTCATAAAATACTTACTATACTATACCAAAGGAGGAAGACGTTCGTTGAAGCAATACCTGACCGCAATACAATGTAGAATGAGGACGACAAACGATGCCAAGAAATTGTCGTTTTCCCAGTAGTTCGTTTCACTAGACTATTGTAAAATAGGTGAAATTTTTCCAGATACACCACACAAACACAACAACACATGATGACAAACGAGTATCCGCACAATAAAAATATGCTTTTCTGGTAAACGAAGAATATACTTATTTCGTCAGAAAAGAGGTCAATATTGAAGTTCGTACACATATTACTTTGTTCCCGCATGAGTTCCCTTCTTCATGATTTTGCATGAGTTACGCTTGAGTTCTTTGAGACTTTGTTGGCCAAACGATGCGATTCATTCCTTCCCAGCACATTTAAAAAGCAAATCATAAACAATTTTACTTGTTAAAAAAAAAAAAACACATAAAATAGTTTAACAACTGAAAGAAAATAATAAAAAACTAAAAAAAAAATATTAAAATTATGTAGAACCACAAACCAAGGTATTATAGTAAAGAGACCACTGGTCTCTGCTATGGCGATACTTGGCGTGAGAACCTCATTTTTTTGACGTTTTTTTCTTATTAAGTTTACGCCAATGTACGACTCGAGTAGTTCATGAACTACGAGTATTTAAAGAGGGAAAAAGAAGGAAAAACCAAGACTTAACATGGGGAACGTGCATTGCCATAGGGTTTAGTTGGTTATAATTTACATCACAGACAGAGACACAGACACAGACAACATTGTACCCTTGGCCTGTCTTCGATAGAACATTTTGTTGCATTACAGTACAAGGATGAGTGTGACCTGCGGCTATTCAAAGGGAGCTATAAATTTTGTATTGTAGTAGTTATTGGGAAGTTGGTGAGAGTCTTAAAAACTTAAGAAAATTAATCATCAAACACTTTATAAGTACAATACTTAGTAAGAATTCCCATATGTAAAATCAGTTTCATTCATAAAGCTCTAAGTATATAGAGCAATATATTTTTCTAAAACCAAAAAGCAATTCATTATGAAATTACTCAATAGAACTAGATTCAGTTAATCACCACAATAAAAATAATAAAAAAAAAAAAAAAAATTAAATAAAAATAAAATAAAAACAATAAACTTCCCCATAATCATACCATGCCATGCCATTCAATGCAATGTATATAAACCTATGTATATAAGAACATATAGTATTTATTGTATATACGAACGATATGTGAGTCATTGCAATGTTTGCAAAAAAACTGAGTATAAGAATCAATTGTTGACTGCAATTCTTGAGCTGTCGTAATCCCATTTTATGCAATGGTTTTCAATGTTTTAACAATATTTTCAAATAAATATGCACTTTGACCACCAAATGTGCTGCTTTATTAAAAATAATGAAATACAAAATAAAAAACATATACTACATACTATATTTATATGAACATTTTTGTTGGATTTTGTATCTTGGTCATTGACATGAATAAGCTATGGTTCTCTGGGTTACTCCGGTGATGTGATAAATCATTAATCCAATCGATTGCCACGATCGATCTTAACGCTCACTGCCTGTGTCTTGATGGCGTGTGTCGCTCGCCAAACATGATTTGGCATACATAGTATTATAAGTATATTTGGGATTATTCTTAGAAAAATTAAAAACAATTTACTGTTGAGGACAATTCTTGCAGCAGCATATGGAAAAGGGTGCAGTGTAAGTGGAAAATAAAAGTTGAACTGGACTGAAACTGGGTGGGTTTGTCGCGTGGCTTGGCGTGTCGTGTCGTGTTGTAGTGTGTTTAGAAACTCTAGTATAGACAATATAGAAATGGACAGCTTTTAAGATAAAATTTTGACAGATTATTTGTTTCATGATAAATGGAACACAGCGGGATTGAGGTGAATGGGGTGCGGTGCCATTGAAAGTGATTGTAAATATAATAGTATCGACTAGCTAGTATATAAACAGGTTTCATTCTTACTACGAGTATATCCAATAATGATTGGTATAATGGCATATTTTCAAGCCGGAAGAGTAACTTAAGTGTAATAAATTGAAAACAATACACAGAAATACAATACATACACATAAAATATCCAAACCAATATCCCATTGGATCCTTAATCACCCAATCCCATCTCACACTTTCTCTCTCTGTATTTCCAGATATCCGATTCCCAAAATATCGCACAGCCGAATGGCACACATCACACACAACGCAAACAACTTGAGGTGCTCCAAGCGCGAACCGCAAACGGCGCCATGCAAGTGATACGCACACACACAGTACAAACGACCTCCTCATCCTCATCACGTTGGTCCTCCACATCCACATCCACGACAAACACCTCGCCACTGAATATATTTGATAGAAGTAGAATTAAGAGTCATTTTCATAACAACAACAATCACAACAATACTATCACCAATTCCAATATCAATATCAATACCAATAACATCACTGCCAACAACCAAACAAATTCTAGTCCTTTTTGGATGCCAACAGCAGCTACACGAACCACTTCGTCGTCCCAATTGTCCAGCAATGTGGATATTTGTGAAGTCAATGATAATAATGAGATTGTTACTCATGACAATAGACCTGATAATCTTATAGTGCCGGAGCTTGATGTCGTTGACGAAGAAGACTTAAATGATAACGATGGTGATGAAGATGATGATGAAGATCGGCATGAAAACCTTATGATTAATGGTAGTGGCAGTAGCATCAGTAACAGCAACAGCAACAGTACCAGCAACAGTATCAATAACAGTAACAATAATAGCAGCAGTAGTTTTCACAATTTGTTGCTTGATACGGCGCCAAGTTTGAAATTGAGTAATCTAATGGTAAGTGTTGCTAAAAGCGGGCGGGCATCGCTTGCGTAATTCACTCAAACATGTTAAACTCAACTGAACTGAACTCAACTCAACTCAGCTCACTTCAACTGAGTTGAATCTAGTTAGTAATCATTAGAAATAAAGTTAGATACGAGTATATGACGGAGTAGTATGGTGAGGTGAGGTTTATGCACAGTAGTTAGTAACTATGCCATATGTCTTATTTTCAGGCTATAATATTTCATTTAGTATAAATGGTCATTAGCATTCTCCAGTTGTTTGCCACTTGAACTTCATTTGCTTTGTTTTTTTTATTTTTTTTTGGAATCGTTTTTATTTTTTCTTTCGTTTTTGGTTGGTTTTGGTAAAATGCTTAAGCCATGGCAATGACCGAAAATTGGCAATTGTTTTGCTTTATTTTTTTTTTTCGATGGTCACTCGGAAAAGTTCATTTTGAATGAAAATAAACTGGAAACGCTTGAATGTATTGTATCTCACTTGAACTGAAGAGTGCTTTAATATTATTGTATAAACATAAATGTGTATGCCATGTGACTAAGCAAGAAGATTTGTAGATGACAGTTGATTCATCAATTTACCATCAGCTCATTTCACTTTTGAATTTCGCACCATATTAAGCGAACACAACATACTTACAATAACAGCACAGTCAACTTAATGAAATCAGTAAATCTCTCCCATTTTTCAATGGAAATTGCTCGATAAATCTCCCATGAAGCGCATCAATCAAAATGCTTAATAACGCTAAAAACTCTATTAAGCATTTAACACTTAAACCAAATTTAACACGCTGTGTAACCATAATCGTTGAATTAAACATTTGGGTCAGACAGGCAAGACACATTGCAAAGACGCTGGCGTTAACCAACAATGGACATTTAAACCGAAATTCTATACATTTCACCTATCACGATGGTTTGTTGGTCTCATTAAGAAAATTCAAGTTGAAGTTGAGTTGCGAAGAAAGAAAGAAGGAAGGAAAGAATGAATATATAAAAATAGAGTGTTTAATTATCGAGTTGAGTTCAGCTCAACTTAGATAAGCTGAGCTTATGCGAACGCCCACGAGCACAAGCCAATCATTAATCTTGACATGGCAAATTTCACTCGAAGTACTAAAGAAAGAAAGACTTGAAGGCCTTTGAGGCAACGGATCGTACTTTTCGGTTGTTCGGTTGGTTGCTTGGATGGTTGGTTATTATTCAAGCTCAAAGCTGTTTGAGGTTTATGGCTTCCAGACTTTGTTTGGCTTTAGTTCAATGTAAATCATGTTGATTTTATTGTATTGTATTTTCTTATTCCTCTCTTTACAGAAAAGCAGTTCAAGTATTTCAAGCCAGAGCAGTAACAATTCAACATCTGCAGCAACAATGAACACCCACAGAAAAGCGGCTAAAATAAGCCTACATGCAATTGTTGGCAACAGCAACAGCAACAGCGACAAATCAGCAGCAGCATCATCATCATCATTATCGTCGTCATTCTCAGTATCGGCAGCAAAGCTAGCGACAGAAGACAGAACAGCAACGTCATCAACATCAGTAACAACAGCAACACAAGCGGCAGCTCCATGGCATAAACGTCTTTCGGAGCAACCTGACTTATATGGCAACAGCAACAATAAACTTAAGCAAAGCCGCGTAGGTGTCCACTCCAGCTTTGCTTTTGCTGCTGGAGCTGGTGCTGAGCATAGTGATGATGGTGGTGGTGGTGGCGGTGGCGGTGGAGGCGGTGGTGTGACACCAACGCAGCTTAATCGACAAACGCGTCGTCGTGATTTGGAAAGTTTCCGGCATTATAATGAACACGCTAAGTCGTCGTCGTCGTCTACGTTCGATGCCGATAATGTTGACGATGATGACGACCACGGCAATAATGATGGCGATGACGATTTGCGGTGAGTATTACAGAATTTTTGTGTAATTTCGAGTGGTTTTCAATAAGATTCAATTGAATATTTGGTGTATTTGCGAATTTATTGTCGTCGGGTGTAGACGATTTGTTAGCTTTTTGCCCAATAATAATATTTTTTTTTTTTTGGCATTCGATTTCAATACAATCTTATCCAGCTTAACGGCTCGTCATCAGCGACGACAACAGGTGCCACAATATATGCCATCAGCACAGCTTCAGCGATCCCGTTCTATATCCACGGATGACCTCAGTAACGATTGGGATCACAACGATTTGGGTGAGAACTCTAGCGAAGAACCTGGCGAATGGCGACGAGTTAGCAAGCTGCGACGTTCTTTTCAATCACAGATCAAAGCAAATGAATACAATCGATCACCAACCACTACCGCAACTTCATCAGCGAATTCGACACCAACAACACCACGTCGGCCACTTGATTTGCCTAGCAACTCGGTGAGTGTGTCGCGCATACGTGCGGAATTAGAGAACGGCAGACGCCTGAACACTGCCATGCGCAATAATCACGTAGATTTGGCTGCTTTGGACACAATATTGAATGCTCCCGCTACTGAGAAATCAGCACCAAACAAACGCACTAGCTTTCTGACCGCTGAGTCATTAAAAGAGATACGTGGAAAATTAAAGAAACTATCTGATGAATCACTTTATAAGGAAGACTTTTTAGCATATCAAGCTCTTGTTCATACACCGGAAATTGAGGAAGAACATATCGAAGTACAATTGGTGAAACCTATAGATGAGTTATCTTCACCCATTTTAGAACGATCTGCCTTTCAGCCAGTGCGTCGTAGAGATAACATACACGTGGGCACAGTATTTGGTAGAGAAGAAGAAGACAACACACAACCACAACAGGAGTCACATAAAACACATAGTCTAGAATCGCGTCAAAAGTATCGGGACACCAATTCGAGTGAGTGGCATCTACGCCGTAAGTCATACGGCTTTGAGAAAATGTCACCACCCGAAGATCGAAGCATCTTTCGAGTGGATGCCTCAACTGATAGTGGTCTTGGTCGCTCGGGTGAACAGTTGGGTAACTGGTCACCAACAGAGACACCATCCACAGCACGTGGCACCATTATACATTTTGGAGAACCAAACAAACGAGTTGGTTATCAAGCACACCAGTTGAAGTCTCCTGAATCAGCAAGCTTAGCAAGCGATGTTAACAAACGGCACTCTATTGCTGTGGAGGAGAGTCAATATATACGCAAAACCTCCCAAGTTCACTTGAATGGTGTAAATCGCGGTGGCAGTGGTGGTAATACAGTTGAGCCCATTGCGGATTCTACATCGAATACTCGTACTACACAGCAGAAACGCGTTGAGTTCTGTAAGACTGAAGTACACTTCGCCGCTGAGTCAGGACGTGTCAATATTGTTGAGACCGATGGGAAACCACCACCAACCAATAACTTCCGCAGACGACGTCGTACATCAAGTGGCCCACTTCAAAGTCTTGTCAAGTCAGCTCCGACTGTAAGTTCAACTTCAGCCGTAAGCTCAACTAATTCGAGTGTTGCTTTACCACCAACACTCTTTGGCGATAATCAACGGCGTAAGACATTAGCATCCACTACTGTGGCTTATAAAGCTACTTTAATGGATCCACCAGAAGTAGTGGAACAAGCAACACAAGTCACTGTGACAATACCGAAACCTTTGGAGTCTTACAGCTTAACAGAGTCAACTTCACGCAACAGTTACACATCAACAAGTGGTATTGATACTACTGACAATGAGACCGACGATATCTCAGCTATACGTGGTATATTGAAGAACAAGCCGATTAAACCAAAACCCTATCATTTAGGTGAAAATATTGATAGTGCAGATGCACTTTGGGGTGTACAATTGAAGTCCGTAAGCATGGATAGACAACTTGGTAAATTTTTTTATTGTTACTTCATTGAGAGATCAACTAAACTGTTTTTGTTTTTTGTTAACAGCAAATAAGGAGGGATCACCTGTTAACACTACTAAAAGTGTTGCGGAACGTGTACGCATTGTTGAGAAGAGACATGTTGACAACGAAATTCAGCACCCAAATGGTTATTCGACAAAAATTAACTTAAGTTTGGGCGATCAGGATTGGCATGAAACTGGTTGGTATTTTTGTCCATTTGCTATTCTTTGTAGATGTAGTTTCTTTACTTTAGTATAAATACTTAGTTTTAAATGCTCATTTGAGCAAATCTATTCAACTATTTTAGAGTTGTGTAATTATTATGCCATAGACTCCTCTACTGGTTTGTATAGCGCTCTATACTAAGTAGTTATCTCTCTGACATTGCATGTTGTGCATGGATAAACGCTTTCTCTTTTTCTCACTAGTTCTCTAAAAACTTTTTGATCACATCATTCCAACCCTGTATACACTCACAAGCTTATGCATTTAATCAAATCTAACTAAACTCTTCTAATCACTTCAAGCTTAAAATGCTCAAAAATCCTAACAAAAGAACATTAAAATTCGCAAAAAATTTCGATTTAAGCTTATCACCTACAACTCAACTACCAAACACTTTCCGCCATTCACATTTACACACATCACACACAGGTAACATCGAATCAACCGTTGTTCGTCGTCCCAGTGCTCAGGAGCTGTTACTGCAAGATCTTCGAGAGCACCAGCGCATGCTCGATGAGGGTCTGAAGTCTACCTCTCTCATAATAAAGACAATGCGTTCAGCTAGCGCATTTGACGAGGCAATGCGCCGTCTGAGCTCTGCCTCTATTGAATCTACAATAATTCAACCTACAATCGTTGTTCCAACACCCATGCTACGATCAAATAGCTACCAGGAGTCATCATCTAGCAGGCGTTCATCAAACTCGACAATAACAAGCGCTGACCTCTTTGGTTCTACGTTATATGATTCGTTGCCGCGGCGAAATTCAAGTGACAATTTCACTCCTCTCGTACCACCAAGACTAAAATTACTGGATAATACTGCGATACCCGTCAGTCAGCAGTTGACGCAATTACGACGAATGTATGACTCCGCTCAGGAGGAAATCGATAGTGCAGATGAGGAGGTAAAGCGTTACTTTACACATGGTGCAGTCAGTCACTATGAAAACAGTGACAGTGGCGGTGGAACTCAAGACACTGGTTCTTCATTAGAAGACATACACTCGCAAATTGAGTACTCAAATAGTTGGAATCGTATAAAGGCAAAACGTTCGGTATGGGAAGTTGATGACGAAGAGATGGTGAACTATCATGAGGATCCTATATTGAAACCTACAGGTAATGTAACATATAAAACAGAGAGAGGGAAATAAGTGAGAACGCCAGAATAGTCCCTGGTAGAGGAGTTTAGCTTATGCGCTTGAGTACACAACCCTAACTTAGATGCTTACCTAAATATAATTTATCTATGGTAATGATTTTTGAAATTTTTTTTTTATCTTCTAATAGACCTTCCTAGATCGAACGTTATGAGTATTGCACTGCACTCACCCAAATCTGATCAACCGCAACAAGTAGATCAGCAACATAGCCCTCAATTACGTGTCTCACAACTTGTACCTGTGGCTAAGCCGCGAACAACTTTAAAAGATGGTAAGATTCCAAGACAATAAAATCAATAAAACCTTAACCAAAGGCACTTTAATTATTTGTATCATAGTTCAAACCGTAAAGAAGCCAGAGGTGCATGTCGCTGCCACTGTAAAGGCAACCAGTGAACCCTTAAGTGATACCGACTCATTGAAAATCGTTAGAGAGGCACGAGGGGCACGTAAATTACGTGAGCATGAGCTCTCCTACTTTGGCGTTCAAGTTTCTAAAAACGAAACTACCGTCGAAAGTCCAAAATCCAGTCTTTACCCATCAAGTAGACGAAGCTTACCTTCACGTAAGCTGAGTAATCAAGAAAATAAAACCCATCAGACCACTACTAAGTGGCAATTGCTAAATGATCGACCAGACTTGCTCAGACATAGTCCAATTGAGGTCGAGCCACAATTGGTTCCACGTAATACAGAGATAAAAGCTCCGTTAAGGCAAAATTTGCAACAAAAGTCAAATGATGACGATTCCGAGGATTTTGATGAACACTTTTATGAGAATATAGCGCACGAGCTGATGCCCTCGTTTAGGGTAAAGTCTCCTTCGCCAAATCCATACGACCGAAAGACAGATGTTCAGCGGGACGTGCAAATCTTGAGTGAAATGACTCGCAATGCTGATCAAACTTTGAAGGTAAAACAGCTATTTATTTGTTACATAAAAAGCTACTAACTCTTAATAAACTATATACAGGCAATTTCCGATGAAGCTGCTCTCAAGGATCAGCGACGACGTTCATCACTACAGCGTCGTAATTCTAAGCCACTCGAGACAATCGATGAGAAAAGCTTTACTAGTGATAAAACTAGTGAATCATCGAATGTAGCACGCAGCACGTTCGCTTCAGAAGCTCGTCGTAATTCTCGACAATCTACGCCATCCCCAACACAAGGTCGTAGCTCTTCGCAATCTTCAATTGAGTGTTGTCCGCGTGCACGCTCCCGTTCATTGTCAAGTGAACGTGAATATGAAAATGTCAAACCACGACGGAGTGCAATGCAGGCACAGAAAACAACGGCGGCCCAGTCCAGGCGCTCCAGCTCCCGCGATTCAATGACGCAATGCTCATCCGGTGATGAACAAATAAAGCGTGATGCACGTTTGCGCACCCGTAATCCAAAGCGTGTGAGTAGTAGTAGCACCTCACAATCGCAAACACGTGAGAAGCAACGCACTCACAATTCCTACATTAGCCAAGATAAACATCATGTCTCTCGTGAGGAACCAGTGAAACAACGCTCCAACTCAATGAGAGAGCGTGAGCGCAAGACCACGAGTGATAGACCTCACAGCTCAAGCCGACGTACTCGTGTTGTCCACAAGGATGGTGATAATATAACTGTTAGTGAACGTCATCATTCCAGCAGAGCCACTAATACCTCTTCCACACAGATCAGTGCTGGTCGAGTGCGCAGTCAATCGAATGATAGACATGGAAGTGGTGGTAGTAGTCGATTAGTTCGTTCCTCACGTGGCCTTGAGCACGAGACAAATGGACACCGTTCTTCAACACATAAGATGGATCGAATAGACAAAGACAAGGATAAGCTGTCGCGTTCTAGAGGTAAGCCGATAATATTTAACTATGTTGATTTTATTGATGTGACAGAATGGATGTCAGTCAAGTCAATATATGCGTGAGCTCAAATCTCTCTCCTTTACAGAATTACTTGTTTTGGGCATTTTAATAATGGGTGCTACCCAGCCACAGCGGCTGCATAAGCATTTTAGGTTAGCCAAGTACACAAAAAGACTTATTTCTTTCTCAAATTAATGCTACACGAACAGACAAACACACCAAGTTAGACTATATACAAATTCTATAAAGCACATGCACGCCCTAAAATCTAGTATAGGATACTAAGAGCATTGGCCTGTTAATTTAACTAGGATTTTTTGAACTACTAAGATATTTACATATACATATATTAAATCTTATCATATTTTATCTCTCAAAACCACAGGTCACTCCAATCGTTCGAGAAACAGTGAACGAGAACGCAAGCCAACAACGCCCATAACTACAAGCACCACTACAACGGGCACTACTACATCATCGACACACTCACTTAAAAAGGCAACGACCAAGTCGAGCTCCCTAACTCAATCTGCAAGTAAACGCTCCTCCAAATCAGGAACGCGGCAAGCACCAAACGAAAACGAACTGACGTACGTATACGCAACGAATTTAGAAGTTAAAACGAACGACAATGAAAACACACAATTTGATACGGAAACATTGACACAAACAACGATACCAACGATTTTGAACGATAACGATAACATGTTATATAAATGTGATGGTACATCTGAACCCGCCTATGCCACACTTGAGGCAACAGTACATGAAAAACAATCAATTCTTGTAACCGAACCGCCTATGCCACCACCTATATTGCCACCACCGAGACGTAAACGCCAAAGATCACTAATTCCCATACCCATTCCTACTTCCACTCCCACTCCCTCTCTTATTACAAAATTACCACCTAATGCCTCTTCACCAACTTCAACCACTTATGAGTATAAGACCAAGTTGGAGATGATTCCACCAAGTTATTCCAATCAATCAACATTGAAAAAAACCTCGCTAAAACGAAATCCTTTACCTTTGCATCCACGCAAACCTTCCCATACACAATCCACAACTTCTTCCTTTGCCTTTTTACCATATCTCCCGGCGAAACGCAATTCTGATGTAAGTCATGTCTATGATAATTATTTGCTCTATGCCACACCTGTATTAACATCGACACCATCACCAGTGGATCACAAATCCACAAGTAAATTGCGCCCATACAAACAAAATCTTGTAAATGAACATGCTCAGATATTTGGTACTCATAAGCGTGTACTCTTGGGTGGCAAAGGCGTCGGAAGTAGTGGCTGGAAAGGTTCCAAACCTGCAAACTTCTTCGGTTACAATCGACCATTACGTTTCCGACAAGTACGAAGCAGCGTTTCAACGCATCAACCATTCGGTTTATGCACATGTTCATAGTCATCTGGAACAAAATTGGGTGATCGCAACGCATGCAAATTTTGAAGAAATTAAAACATGGATGATAAAATTAAACCAAAAAAAAAAAAAAAAAAAAATTAATACTGCACGAATTTACAATACATTAAAATTAAGCAACTTGGAATGTTTGGATCTCGTACTCCCCTATATGCACTTTACTTTACTACCACACGTCACGACAAAAACTCAAATAAAAAAAAAAAAACAAACAAAACAAAATATCAATCAACTCACGCACGCACGCACGCAAGCACGCGGATTTTGCTAACATATTACTATATTTTTTTTTTTATTTTGGTTACTACTAAAACACTCCACATTTGGTATGTGAATGCAACCAAAGAAAAAAAAACAAAATGAAAAACAGAAAAACAATCAAAATCAGATAACTGATATAACTGTTTAAAACTGTGCCATAACCTACAAAAAAAAAAGCTACAACAAGAAATTTATTTAATCAGTGTTAGCATACTTATTGTTGGCACTGTTTTTACCTTTAAAAGTGTAAGACATTTTTCGGCATTTTATGTTTTTCTTTTAATTAAATAGTTGTAATTTTTCTTAACAATTCAATGGTTTTTAGTAGTAGCACGGTAGCATGATGTATGGTTTTAAATGGTCCGCATACTTTACAATAGTACTAACTCAAAAAAAAATCTCCACACTTGTAGAAAAAAGTATTATAATTTCGAATACTAAAATGCTATGCGAACTTATCTCCTGTAGTGCAAGTTATACTAGTAAAATTTGTCTAATCTTTATTTAATAAGTACTAAAACTTATAAAGCTCCTTGCACAGTAGTATAACCTCATTTCAACACACAATTTTTCAACACTTTAGAAAAACAATGTAGCACTCTCACAACACTATTCTCCTATCTATCACTATGTACTTATACTATGTTCTCTAAAACTGACTATGAACATGTTGCTGTAACGCTGGAATTGAATGATGAATTCGACAAACGACATCAACTGAGTAGATGATATTTGCTGATTTGATTGATTATTGCCAAATCTATGTACAATTTCTACTTTAAAGTAGTTTTCGAAATAAAACTAAAAGCCGTAGATTCTACTATAAGGGAAAAAAAATCGAAACATTCTACGTAGTTGTAGCAAATAACTTGATAACTAATAAACTTAAATTGTAATTTAATTAATTAATTACTTAATTATAAATTTACAGATATGATAAAAACGCGCAAATCTTGAATGGTCATGGACATGGTCAACACAATTCACATCATCCACAGCAAATAATTCAGCATAGTTTGGCGACAACAACAATAGCAGCTAAACAACGCGAGCGACATGGCAAAGATCGAAAATGAATAATAACAACGACGATGACCGATAGTTGTTATCGAAAGAAGAAAAAAGTCTTAACAATTAGACTTTAGTGATCAAAAACAACTACTACAATTAACCATATTAATAATTTATAGTGTGCTTTTAGGCGCACATTCCATTATAAGAAAAAAAAATGAAAATAAAGAAACAAGTTTCGTAATTTTTTAGATTTTGTGCTTTAAGCAAAATTTTATATTAATTACCCCATTGAAACTCTGCTAATCTTTTATTTGTGAAAGCCCCAACAAATTTACCACATTTTTTTGTTGGTTTTTTTTTATATTTATACTTTTTAATTCAATTAACTAAAGATTTGAAGATTATGTGAAAATAAAAAGGATGTTAATGTTAATATTAACACTTAACTTGCGTGCAACAAAATCTAATCAAATCAATTCAAAAGCAGTTCCTCATTTCATTTGTCACGCTCATTTATTATTGTATTTTATTCTTATCCCTTCCTTTTTAAAGTATTAATACTACTTCTTTTTTGTATTTAAACAAAAAAAAAAAAAAAACACTTTTTACTACTATATAATTTTTTAAATTATTTTATTGGTATATTAACATAACAAATGATACTCATATATACGAAATATTATTTTTGTAATTTATATACTACTTGTATTTTTTTATAAGTTATGCATTTTGCATTATTCAATCAACAAACAAAAAAAAAAAAAAGAAGAAAAATGAATGGGAAAGAAATTCAAGGAATGGCAAATATAAAAAAAAAATAAGTTTAATGTTTGAATGAAAAAATGATGAATTTTATTATTATTTTATATTATAAAATAACTGTATGTGTATTTTACATAAATTTAAAAATAAAAATTAAATATTTGAAAATCATATTTTTTTTTTTGGATTTATATTTTTTATGTAATTTATTTTTTTACTACCTGTCCCGGAAATTTAATCAAAATCGGCTTTCCGCGAGAATATTTATTAAATTTTATTCTATTTTGTTGATGACTCACAATTCAAAAATAGATACTTGATAAAGACTTCTTAGTTGATATTAAAATACGTATGTCTCTAAGTTTTATATACAAGATTTGATCCACCAATTTCATTCTACGATTTTATTATATGTACATGGTACATATATAGAATAGATTTACAATCGATTTTCCATAATTCGAATATATAAATTTATCAATTTAAGATGATTTTTATTTTTGGGAAACCCCTTTTTATAAGCTTGTCACTTTACTGCTAATCACATCACGTTTTGAAGAATGGATTCTAAATAAGATAATGAATTTTGAACAAACTGGACGATAAATATTATTATTCATTAATAATTATCCAGCACATCTAAAATATTTGCAAAGTAAAATAAAATCTATTTAATCTGTGGAATCTTAAAAGCAGCATTAAAGTGTTTTGTGACAAACAATGACACTGCATGTCAAAGACATAGGATTCAGACATCTCTCTAATAGAAAATTGCTTCAAAAAATCTGGTTTTGATCACTGTTACTATTCAGGATTATAGTGATGTGAACAATCAGATTTGCAGATGAGACTTTTTTCAGATGATGGATAACATTATTCAATATTATCGCTAAGAGCTAGTAAATAGTAAAATTCTAAGCTACATAGAATATTATGACAAATGTTTGAGACAAGAATTTATTCAACATATTTCCAAGAATGATATAGCCGATTTCTTAACAACTTTTTTAATTCCATAGCAATACAACCAGAGATCATTATAAAGTTTAAAAAATTTACTATAATCTCTCTTTTGATTCCAACTAGCAAAAATAATGGAAAAGTACAAAAGTACACAGATTAATGAATATTTTAAGAAATTGTAACCTGAAACTTGATGTTACGTAAATGAAAATGTGTGTAGTCTAATAATGGTACCACATTTCACCAAATTGCCTAGTTTTAATGCATAATTCTATATCTCTTCAGAAGTTGGTGGTTCGAGTTAAGGAAGTTCGACTGTAGTTTATTTTTGTATTACTGCACCTAAATTACTACGCCACTGTTTTGTTCTCTATGAAAATATTTCAGATAACATATTGCGTTTACACAATGTTTGTTAACCGACTTTTTATCTCTTAATAACTAACACAAAAGTTTATATTACCAACTGATAAATCGCTCATTTTTTAGACACAAACATTGACACGGTACACATTTAAAAAGCTTTTTCCAAAAGCTTACTTCTGCCTTAACTCACTAATATTCCATTTGGTTTTACCTCAACCGTCGTGTTGGGGGCTTCTTAACGCTTTATAGTATATACTTTTTTATATACGTATCTCTCATGTACAACTTGATTTTGTAAGTCATAAGTTCAGTGTAGAGCTCTACATTTTCAAGAGATTTCCAAATTTTAAATAGTCTCAAATATTGTGGTTAATTAAAAATACAAACTGTGAGTGCATTTAAAATTTTGATTATTTTATAGTTATTATTATTGAAAATTACTTTATTTAATTATAATTTAATGTGAAAAGTATATATGTCAATATTTTAATATATTTATTAAAGATTTGTCTGATGAAGGCAAAGTGTAAAATTTTGACTATTTAAAATAAAAAAATTAAATTCTTTTTGTGTTCTTACATAAGTCTTGGTTGAAAGAGTGTTTTTCATTTTAACAGGTTTATTATTCTATAAAATATAATAAAAATATTATAATTTTGAAATAACCCTTAAAAGCGTTGAAATCTTCATACACTGACAGAAAATTAATGAGATTTTTAATCAAATTGAGTACTGATTACGACTAATTAAAATGAAGAACGTGCCAAGTCAGTTAAAATGAGTCATTTCTTTAAACAAGACAATACTTTATAGTGCAATCAGTGAACTCGGTTGATTATCTTTAATATTTCTAACTACTCACCAAGTTTGACGTATTTATTAAATATAAAAAATACTATATAAATTACAAAAACTAAGTCATTTGAAATATAAATAATTGATGATTTGACCATGAACTTGTAGATAAAATTACACTTGGAGTCCATACAATTATTCGACCGGAGACCAGAGAGACATGAAAATAGAAACGAAAATTACTACAAATGACATTGGATAAATGCTAAATTTCTCTTTAACATGCGATATTGATTCTATGTACAAACATTTCGAAATTTTACCACATGGCGTATGTGCATTATCATCATCATCATCATCATCATTATATTGTATTAAACTTTTTATTGTGTACATGTGGACATTATAGTATTTTATATTTAAAAACATAAATACAATTTTGATTTTTCTTTTTTAAAATTTATATTGCAACATTTCTATTTTTTGCGTTCCTTGTTTCTTTTGAGGTACGAAAGTTTATCTTATCTCATAAAGTGGCGGCTTTTATCTCTGACTAAGTTAAATCGCATTGACCACAAAAGGCTTTACTAATTTACTCTATATACTTAAAATTATTATTTTTTTCTCTCTCTTTGTTTTGGATTCATCAACCACCTGCGCTATCATTTTTTTTATTAATATTTTATTGTTGTTCTCGATTTCGATAAGACAACAACTTACTGATTACAAAAGAATTTTATGGCTTTGGGTTTCTGGTCGAAATTCTATTCGAGTTTTTAAACAGTCTGAATTGAATTGCTCACAAATAATATTGATGTAAGCGTAAACAGTTGAATTTTACTGGATTTAATTACAATAATAAATGAAATTAAATGATATTAAATAAAATAACTAAAAATTCGTTTTTTATTTATTTTTAGATCATTTTTTATTATTATAAAAAAAATAAAACTCAGTTAAAAAAGGAATTTTAAGGCAAAATGTCGCTTCTCACAGGCAGCGCGAATACCATCAAATATGTTTTATTTGGATTTAATTTAATATTTTTGGTAAGTTTTTCTTTTTCAATAAAAAATTTTTAAATACTTTCAATTTATATATATTAATAAATGAAAATATGTATTTAATAACATGATATATTAAAAGAAATATCACTAGGATATTACAGTAGTTTTAATGTTGTGATGACTCATGTGATTGTTCAAAGTTCAGTTGCATTTATAATTATGTAGTATTGACGTGTCTGAGAAATTCAATAGATTAAGCGATCAAAAGTTATTAATTTTGTCCACTTCAAAGGGGAATAACCAAAATATTGGAGAACTTTAACAATACACAATGCAAACAAAAGATAAGAGAACAACAAACAATAATTTTATATTATAATAGTGTAATAAATACATCAATAATTGAAGATAATATAAAACAAAAAGAGTTTAATTAAAAAATATGATTGCCATAAGTTTGAAAATATTCCCTGCAACTCTTTTATTTAATAATCTATTTAAAGAAAAGCAATCGAAGTCCCAATATTTTATCAATGACCTGATAATCGAAAGGTTTTAATGATCAGTTTATGATTATTTTACATAAAGGACTGATAAGGTTAAGTTTAAATTAATTTCGTTATTTATTTTCAGATCACTGGTATAATTTTAATTGCTGTGGGTGTCGCAGTTGGTGCTGTCTATGAAGACTATGGAGTTTTCCTTGCTGCTAAATTCTTCTCTATACCCACGTTCTTGATTGTTATTGGATCATTCATAATTGTTATTTCATTCTTTGGATGCTGGGGTGCACTGAAAGAGAACTATTGTCTTGTGTTGACCTTCTCGGTGCTATTGGGTCTTATATTCATACTTGAATTGTCGGCAGGCATTAGTGGATATGTGCTACGCAATGAAGCTTACGGTCTGATTGATAAATCACTTAAAGACTCTATGGTCAACTACTACAAAGATGAAAAAATTAGCGAAACAACATCAATGTGGGATACTGTTCAGAGACGATTCCAATGTTGCGGTGTCGATAATTTTACCGACTGGAAGCAGTATATGAAAACTGATGATTTGCCACTTTCATGCTGTACAGTTCCAGTGGGCACAATCGGAACCTTCAATTGCACAAATAAATCCGGTAACGACACTCTTTATTATGATGGTTGCCTTAATGGCTTCTCAAACTTTATTGCTGCTCATGCAGTCAGTTTGGGTGCTGCTGGTGTTGTCATTGCTGTTCTGCAGTTCTTTGGGGTACTCTTTGCCTGCTATATTGCGCGTGAAATTAAAATCAGGAACGGTATCACTGGATTTATGTAAATTTTATTTATAAATTGAAATCCTATTACTTCTTTAAGCTTTATTTAGTTTATACTTTAATAATGATGATTTATTGTATATCTGTGTGCAAATATACGTATTTAAATAAAACTTTAATTTTATAAACTAATTCTCATTCATATCATGACAATTCAGTTATACACTTATTTCCTTACTTCCTTACTTTGCTAAAGTTGAGTGGGCATTTTTAGATTAAGTTTGATACTATAGTATTGATAAGAGAGGAGTGAATAGTGGATTGTCACTTATGATTTACAATTGCATTCAATTAGTTAAATAGCTAAAGCTTTGGGGAATATGTCACTGACGGATAACTCAAAATGCATCAAGAATTCACTTTTTGGATTGCATTTTATAATTTTGGTAAGAAATTGTTTTGACAACAGTTTACACAATACTTTTTTTTTTTTTTTTGTTTTTTTCTTCCGACAGATTACTGGTGTAACACTTATTATTGTAGGGTATAATATCGATGTTCTATGCGAAAGTTATATCTTACTACTGATTGAGAAATATTATCAGATAGCTGTGTGCCTATATCTGATTGGCTTATCTAATATAATCGTATCAAGTTTTGGCTATTGGTTTACATTGATAAGGATTGATTATCTTACATTATTTCTCACTATTATTTTGGTTATTTTCTTTATACTTGAGCTCTTATTAGGTGTTTATGTGTTTATATTGAGGAATAATGTATATGATCTACTTGAACTCAATCTTGAAATTTCAATGATTTCTTATAATTATACAATACCTAATGATGAGACTGCAATGTGGGATCATATACAACGTGATTTCTCTTGTTGTGGTTCTTTTAATTATTCAGATTGGTCACAATTCCTTAAGAATTCATTGCCACTTTCGTGTTGTCACATACCAGTAGGTAATATTGACACATTCACATGCAGAAATAATATAGAAAATAAGTATATCTTTCGATCTGGTTGCCATGATTACTTGACCGATTATATTGCTCAAGATCTATTGAACTGTGCAATCATTATTATTATCATTGCAGTGTTACATGTAAGTAAAAACATAAATGATATTCATACATATATATTAATTGTCTTTCTGCAGTTTTTAGCATTCATCTTCACAAGATTTATAGCACTTGCCTTGAATAAACAAAAACGCATAGAAATCTATACAACAAGTGAAAAGGAATGGATACAAGATCAGCAAGATATTTTGAATCCCAAAAATGTACAATTATATGAATAAATTGAAAATAATATTCAAATATATAACATAAATTCTATTTATTTTGATGGCATAGTCTAAATGACCTTCAATTTTTCTTATATACACAAGTTCACACCTTCAGTTACATGCATTTGTACATAGTACATATATTGTACTTGGAGAAACTTAGTTGTGTTACAATATATTACAGTTAAAGAGGTTTTTTAACTTTAAGGGGCCACTTAACAAGTTTCATTTGCTAACGAAATCAATTATTCAATGAAAGTGCTATTAAAGCAAAGGAAGTATCTACTACAATACAATACAATACAATATAAAATCAATAATTTCGATTTTGCCTCAGTTGAGTTTACTTTATAAAAAGGTTAACTAGTAGATACATTATTAATAGGAAACAAACTAGTGCACTGAGAGAAATTAATGATTCTGATTCATAATGTTATAAGTTGTTATACTGAATCATTTAACTGAGCGAAATGAGTAGCTCAAGTCAATGTGACTTGCGTAAAAATAAGTATATTTCGGGATTTAAAATAAAGGGAAGTGGGAATGCAAACCAGAGAAATGGAGAGAATAATTATTGTTGTCGATGTACTCAATTGAATTGCGCAAAACAACAAAACATTTCGTAAATACAACAGCATTCTACTTAGTATCTTATCGCAGGTGCGGTGCGTCAGTTATTTATCTAGACTCAAAAACAAACAGCAATGGCAATAACTCACATAGTAGTAAAAAATTGATAAGTAAAAGACAAAAACAAAATCCAAGTACAATTGTCACACATCTGTGCGATTGAATTGAGTAAATGAATTAAGAGAGGGAGAGAGTGAGAGAGTGAGAGAGAGAACGTCGTAATGCATATTACTTACTAGATTACTAATGTACATGAAACTCTCGAATGAGTATGGAAAAATTGCGCATACGCTCAGTGTTCTTGTGACAGCGAGTTGTTAAAGTACGTGTCTTAAAGACTTGAAATGTGTTTTTAAAATTAAAAAAAAAAAAAAAAAAATGAAAGAGAATAAAAAAACTTTTAATATATTATATATGATTATTGACAATTCTCAATTTGTTTAAACAATTGCAGCAAAATATTTGGCACCAAATTTACAAAGGCATCAGAGATTTAAGAAAGGAAGGAAGGAAAAATAAACAATTATAAAATGGCGAGTCGGGATTTACAATTAAATTCCGGTATGCGATGTGCCAAATATATGCTAATCATTGTGAGCTTTATGTTTGCGGTAAGTTCAAAAGGACTGAAATATTGTATATCGATCAGTATTATGAGTAAACAATCCTATAAGAAACTCCATTTATCCAACTCAGATTTCATAGATATAAGTAGCTGCACAAGTTCTAGAATATGTGAATAAGTTAAGTGCTACGTTATTTAATAATTTAAAATAATAAGACATCATTACATATTCAGAATCATATAGTATTATTGATTTTTTTTAAGGCACATATTACTCACCTACAGAGTAACGACGCCATTTTGTATTTATTCTTTACAAATAACCTTAAACGGTACTTGATTTTGATAAGCTATTTATCAGTTAAAGCTTTTTTTCCAAATAACTGAGCGCAAAGATAAGGAGTTCATTTTCTATTTTTTGTTTTTTTTTTTTTTTTTAAATGAGTGAGTCATTAAATGCCCAAAAATCAAGAAATTTAGATGATAATAAGTTTGATCAACTATAAGATATTCCAGAATGATTACACTTATTTTGAATATTTTCCACTTCTTTTTTAAAATAAATATATATTCATTATTACACAAATTTATATTATGATTCTTATCAAAGAAGCTTTTTTGTTACAATGATAAGAAAGAAATCAATTGATAAATGTTAGTTTTTCATTGGTAAAATATTCATAGCTACCCTGTTCCCCCAAAAGTTTAAGATGGGAAACGGTTTAACAATCAATTAACTAATAAGTATAAGCACTGAAACTGTATAAATCTAAAAACGCATTATCAGAATTTCTACTTATTATTCTGTTTGTTTGTCTAAGACTTTTTATTATACTTTCTGTCCAGAATGCTTTTTCTGAGCTTCAAATACACGAAGTATTCCCAAAAATGGATATAAAAAAGGCGTGAGTAGGCGTAATCTGAACCAACGGAGTCTATGTAGAAAATTTTATAACTAATAATTTAATGCAAAACTGCGTAAACTATAGATGATATTGCTCTTTACGGCTCAAGGGGAAGAATCATGTTGACTTAAACAGATCTGTAAAAAGCACTCATACAAACCTTAATACTCACCTATAGTATCTAAAACAAAAACAAATATCCAATGGAAGATTTTAGGGTCTTTGAGGGGTCTTATTACTATCCATTATCCGCACAAACTTCATATACCATTTCATCTATACAAGGTAAAAAAGCTATACATCATTTCTAAAATTCCTAAAATAAAATTTACTTCCTTTGCATTTCTAATTTCTCATTAGCTAACAGCAGTTCTCCTTATTATGGTCGGCACAACCATCCAAGCGATCTTTGGTGATTTCCGACAATTCATTGATGATCACTTTTCATCACCACCAGCTTTACTCATTGCCATTGGTTTTATACTTCTTTGTGTGGCTGCATTGGGTGCTTATGGTGCAGTCAAGGAAAGCGTTATGCTAATCAATTTGGTAAGTATTTTAGGCATCGAAGATGATCTCTATGTCAAGTAATAATAATTTCAAATTGATGCCTTCTAGTACGGCGTCAGTTTGTTTATAGTGTTTCTATTAGAAGTATCTGCCGCCATTGCTGCTTTTGTGATGCAGGGTCAAGTACGTGAGATGCTTCAACGTACTATGACTCAATCACTGGTAGAGTACGATACCAATGAATATATGAAAGCTGGTGTCGATTTCATGCAATCAGCAGTAAGTTCAGAAATGAATATATCAAAGATATATTTTTTATTATTTAATATAAACTAAATTTTAGCTCAACTGCTGTGGTGTTAATGATCCGTCTGATTGGAAGTTCTGGGGCCCCAATGTTAATACAACTGAAAATGATATAATTGTGCCGGAATCCTGTTGTGGTCAGTTTTCTGATACCAATATTGATACTTGTTTAGATCAATTCGAATATGGATGTTTCCCCAAAATGAACTTTATTATTTCACAAAGTGCAATGTTGATTGCGACAGGAGCTACCACTGTAGCATTCGTCCAATTGTTGGGTGTTCTATGTGCCTTTATGCTGGCCAAGACATTACGTCGCAATAAATCCATACGCGAAGCCAGACGTTGGCAACTACAGCAGAGTCTTGGTGTGCTCATCTCTGGTGGGAAGATGGTGCCACCCATGAATTCACCAATGACAGGTTATCAACAGTTGGAGAAGAACGAAGGGTTCCTGGAGGATCACGAGCCTCACACAACATACAGTCCATGCAGTCCAAGTGTCAATTAATAGAGTTGCACAAAAAAACACGAACCGAAGTAAAACTGAGTATTGTTTCGTGTTGAAACCCCTTACTTGAAATGCTTAATTAGTCTTAACTAAAATACCAAATTAATAGTATCTCAAAATTTTTATTAAATACAAGCATGAAACCAAATAAAACAAACTAACTTCACTGCTACACACGAACGCTTTTGCTGAATTGCTTTATTAGACGCAGTTGATCTTGAATCGATTTAGTTGAAGTACCGCCAACAGCATTGTATTGCTCGACATTTTGACCATAATCGGCAACGGCAGCAATGTCGGAAGCAAAATGTTGGCAAATATTCTGCAAATCACCAAGTGGTATTTCAGTAATATCCACACCACGTTGGTCGGCAAGAGCAACGACCTCACCGATATAATGATGTGCACGGCGAAATGGAACACCTTTGCGTACAAGATAGTAGGCCTAATGAGATATAAAAATGTATCAATCATCACTTAAATATTTCAAATTGATTAACTACTTACCCAGTCCGTTGCCAACATGTCTGTACTGAGCGCCGACTCCATTTGAAAACGTTGCACTGTCATCGTGGACAAGACGCCTTTTGTGATATCCAAAGCCTGACAGAGTTTATCAAATGCTTGAAAACAATATTGCTTATCGAACTGAAAATCCTTGTTATATGTGGATGGTGTTCCTTTGATGGTTAACATAATCCCCGAAAGATTTGAACTAATTACTCCCGAAATACCACGAACCAGTTCCAAACTGTCCGGATTTCGTTTCTGTGGCATCAGACTGCTTCCCGTTGAGAAGCTATCGCTGAGTCGTATGAAATCAAATTCTTTTGTGGTATAAATAATCAAATCTTCTGAAAGACGCGACAAATGGAGACTACATAACGAGGCACAATAGATAAAGTCAACTGTAGAGAAGCGGAATATGACAGATTAGTTGTATAAATCAAAGAACTCCTGTACTTACCTACAAAATCGCGATCACCCACAGCATGCATACTATTTAGTGTGATGCTTGAAAAGCCCAAACGCTCTGCTAACCAATAACGGTCTAAGCCAAGCGGATTACCCGCCAATGCTCCACTACCCAAGGGCATTACATTTGCACGTTCCTTTAACTCCATTAAACGGATGCAATCCTCACGCAATGCAAATGCATGTGAGAGTACCCAGTGTGAATATTGAACTGGTTGAGCTCGCTGCAAATGTGTATAGCCCGGCATAAGTACACCCAAATGCTGATCTGCCTGCACTACCATTGCATCAATAACTCCACAGATAAGCTCAAGTATCTTTCTGATTGCTTTACGTAGCCATAATTTCATATCGGTGACCACTTGGTCATTGCGACTTCGCCCGGTATGCAAACGTAAACCCAATTCTCCCACCAATTCAACTAAAAGTCGCTCGTTCACTGTATGCACATCCTCATCGTTTGGCAGAAATTGAATAGTGTGCTCTATCCACTGGAATCGCAAGATCTCTAGACTTTTTACCAACTTATCGCATTCGTTTGCAGTCAAATGTCCAGCGCGACTTAAAGCTTCCGCATAAGCTTTACTCGCATCAATATCCTCGGCATACAGACGCGAATCATAAGGTAGACTATTGTTAAGTTCACGTAGAGAATCGTTAGTTTTGCCAGCATTGGCTCCAAAACGTCCACCCCAAAGTAAAAACTCTGATCCCAATGAAGCAGACATTTTCTTTATAGTTTTGTTTGTTAAATTTCTTTTTTCTTACAGCCGACGACGTTCACTTCCAGTGTCAAATTAAAACTGACAATGATTAGAGTAGAATATGCACTTTAAAATCGAATCATCGTTGTGTTATCTTTTTAAAACTTGTCAACAAACATTTCGTGATTAGAGTTGCAACTAACTTCTATAAAAGTCAAATTGCTGAGAATCTTTTGAATTCTATTTGAGTAAGCAATTTTTGATAACAGACTACAGACGTCATATTCGCTATCATATTTCCTTCATTCAAAAATTCTAGTTTAAATCATATTAAAAGTACTCAGCACTTTAACTTTTAACTTTGACTAATACAAATTAGTCGTCTAGAACATACACAGATAGATCTGTGCGTGTTTATTTGATTGCTTTTAATTTGTATTTAAAAAACAAAAAAAAAAAACAACAACAAAATTATATACAAGTATTTGTAGTATATAAAGTAAAATACTCGAAAGCTTTATCAGTTACGTTGTCTAATAATAAATCTTACCCCGTTGATCACATAACAAAGTATTAAACATGAAAATACATAGATGCATTTAAAATATAATGTGAACTAGAAACATGTGTACAATAAATTTTCAGCATCTATAGCGGCTTAGTAAGGATTACTTCATTTAATTTTGTGTTTAATTAAGATCCTCTTGGAACAACTTGATGAGCTCACAACAAAACCTATGCAATGGCAGACCCATAACACAATAGTAATCACCATCAATACGTGGTATAAGAGCTCCACCTTCACCCTGTACACCATAAGCTCCGGCCTTATCACTTTATTATCGGATTAGAATGAGACAATATTACTGATATAGCAAATAAGAAAACAAATTAGGTAACAAACTTACAGTGGCTCTCCTGACTTTACATAATCCTGTATTTGTTCATCAGACAATTGTCCAAAGTATACATCTGTTGTTTCTGTAAATTTACGCACTCCTCCGACATGTTTCAACACGACACCAGTATAGACGCGATGACAATTACCAGAAAGACTAAACAAATCAAATACAATACAATGAGAATAAATTGCAACACAACTAAAATTCTACATACTTTTTTAACATACGTACGGCATCAGCTGGATCTTTTGGTTTACCATAGATTTCATTGCCTAACGTTACCATGGTATCTGCAGCTATGACCAACAAATCCGATGCATCACCATCACCATTACCATTACCATTTCCAGCACCATTGTTTTGTTGAAGTCTTTTAAACACTTCATCTGCTTTACCTTGTGCTGTGGCCTCAATATAATCAGCGAATTTGGCATAATCTGCAGGATTAAGATTCTCTTCAAAGGTGGATGGACAAAGTTCAGCATTGAGTCCCTAAAATGTCGGTCAAATTAATTAATTTAATAGAAACATATTAGAAATGACTTGATCATATAAATATACATACAGACTTACAAGCATTTGCACCAGTTCCTGACGGCGTGGTGAACCACTAGCTAAAATGATTCGTTTCTGAGCAATTAAATGTCTTATAGGCGCCAGCATTTTAAGGTTTGAGGATTTTAAAAACGTGGATAGAAATAATGTTATTGTTGCTGCTGCTTCTTTATTGTTTACCGCCTCAATCAGCTGTTCAGATGGAGCGTCCTCTTTTGAACAGAATTGAAGCTAATAAAAATAAATGTCTCTGCTTCATTGTGAGTGGCAATATTTGATTTTGGCGCCTTCTAAACAGTTTCTAGTCACTTGAAATTTCTGTCGTAGTTTATAATTTCTTATCTCTAAAAATAAAATCAAATTACGAGTGGAATAGTATTCAGAATGATCTAATGATTGATTATTAATGATAGTAGTATGTCTAGTACAGCTGCACCCAGAATGAAACTCATCGAATGAAATAAAAAAGAAAACAGACGATGGACGCTACAAGTTATTGACAGCTCGCACTTATTAATATACATATATTACTGAGACAGTTTTGACAGACGATGACGGCGTCTAATATAATATGCATATATAAGTACAGTCAGTTTAGCGTTTTGACTAGTGGGGGTCTTGGGTAAATATTTCACTATGGAAAAAACAAAAAAATTGTATAAAAATACTTCTGCATTTGTAAAGTCCACAATCTGTTGATAAATTTCTGAGAGTGAAACACTACACTTCCTAGTGATCCCTTAACCACTTAACCTTTTTAATTACCTGGGTCGCATTGGAAGAGACGTGGTGTTTTGGCCACATTTGCAAAGAAAAAAAAAAAAAAAAAATTCAGAGCCGAGAAAATAAAATACCTATTGCCAGTGTCACTTGGGACACACTCATATTTGACCTTGGCCGCAGGTTGGAAAGCCCTGACCTATTGTCCAACACAGAGTTAGAGTTGGACTGTCACACCTTTGATTTCGGGATTTGCCATATATTTCAATATTACAGTTTGTATTCGAGCCACTATTAATGAGTTCAAAGAAACTTGTTAAGCAAATAGACTAGACAACTCGCTCACAAAATGATGGTCTCTCATCTATCTATCTCGAGATTCCGACGGTTTCCAACAACAATTTGTTTGAAGACTGTGACACATGATTTCATGATAAAGTTTTCCAACCTATAAATTTAATAGTCTTTGCTCTATGGCCCCTTCTGTTCGGTGCACAGGGGGCAATTACCGAACTTACTTAAGGGACACGCGCCTATGTTAAGTAATCTATTATGACTTCAAAAAGACCCGTCCAACAAATTACGTCACATTAACTATTCAAATTAGCTATTCAAATTAAGCAAATTAAATTAGAAAAGTTGAAATATTGGAAACCTAATTCACCTGCTAATAACATGTTATTTTATTTTATTATATTCTATATTCTATTTTTGGATCATGCTATTTTTTGATTTATTAAATGGTGTTGATGATCTCTTAGCTTGACTTGAACTGTTTTTTATTATTTAATATTTTTTATTATTATCATTATCAATGTTATCAGTCATGGCTTGCGCCACACTCGTGTTAAAACTAATTGAAAGACATGACAAAGTGAATAAGTTTCTAATGCTTCTGATGTGAATTCATTTAAATTTTCCAATCAACAATAACTTTTCGGTTTCTTACTATACTTATACCACAAAATCACATGATGATAACCTCAAATTAAATAAAAACAATTAACGAAGATTGCCTCACAACAAAACAATTTTAAAATAAAAATGCTTTCTAAATGGACGACTCAATATGGTATGATGCCATTCGAGATTTGATCATCATCATCATCATCCACGTAGTAATCATAGCATTTAATGCATCGATGGCAATCTGCACACGTGAAGAGATTAAAAAATTCTTAAGTTTATAATAAATTTACATATTCAAGTATAAAAATGCAAAAGGCGCTTACAGATACAATTTTTTATATTGCTTTTTGTGCGATTTTATTCTCACATACTATTATTTTTATTATAAAAAATGTATCTGTTCTTTGTTTTACTACGCAAGTCACACACCCACTTACACTTTGTTCACACACTCTGAAATATTAATTAATTAAGCATTTTTGTTTTTGTGTTGTTATTGGAATCGCAAAACGCTTAGAATGATGACGTCAAAGAAGTCATTGAATTTTTAATTCAATAAAAACAACAGCAACAGCAACAGCAAACACAGAGAGAAAAAATTGAAAATGTTGATAAAAACTTCAATAATAATATGAATTGTTTTACATAAATATTTTGTGTTCATTTCATTATTCATATAAACATAAGACAGTATGACAAAAGTATGTATCTGTGTGTATCTGTAAGAAAAATTATATTAAAAATGAAATTCCATCATTTGCGTTTGCTTGCTTGTGGAAGCGAAACCATGAATGCTGTTTGTTTGTTGGATGAGGAATTCAAGAACGTCATGAAACTGAAGAAGAACTGAAAGCGACGTCAACGATACTCGTACCTGAACAAAATCTTAAATTACAAAACAAAAATATGTTGACGGACTTATACGAATAACACCGTAGGTTGTACGCAAGCACACAATATTTCTTAGAGCTCAAGAGCTCAACCTCAAATGCGTCAAAGCGTCACCAAAAAGCAACGATATCCGAGATCATTAAGATGGATAAGAAAGAACAAAAACAGAAAAAAAAAACTTGAAATGAAACTCATATCACAATAATAATGATCTACGGAAGTTTTAATATATTAAAAGCAAACGATGATTCAAATTATACATTTTGATCATGATGATATCAAGTCACGTTTAAACTCATTTGAAATGAAATGCATTCGACACACATTACTTACATTACTAACACCTGTATAGATAGATAGATACCAAATTAATGATGTGCGTGATATGCGTGGATTAAGATGCGCAATCATTCAAAAAGATTTAACTACCAGCACGTGTTAGTTACTCGTGTGTTTGATATCCATAGGCGTAGCTAAAGTAGTTTGCTTTTCAATCAAACATACTTATATGTCTTGATCACATGATCTATTTCTCAATATATACATATATATGTATCTGTACAATATACTATTGTATATCAATCTATCACTTTGTTTATCAATATTAAGAGTCATTGACTGTAGGTTTGCTTTTTGATTTTAAAATACGTTTATTTTTAATTGCTGCTCAGAAGTAACATGAACTTCGAGCTTAAGACAATACAATCCATCAGAAATACATTTTATTTTTATTTATTTGTATAAACAAAATATAAGACTAAAAATGAAATCGAAACTTACACTTTTTATGTTAAAAAGATTCAAATTTTGACCATGAACTCGGCCATCAAATGCTTCATGAAATGAAAGCATTTTTCGTTTAAATCTATAAAGATACATGAATCTACTACGTATACACAGAGTTACTTCACCGAAGTTACTGAGAATTGCTCGTAAATATGCAATGAGTTCTGAAATTTTTGTGTTTCTGAGATCTTGTATTTTGTATATTTCGTGAGCTCATTGAAATCTAAATTTCAAATCAAAGTAAAAAACCGAAAGTTTTATTACTTACTTATATGCAAATATTAAGAAAGAAAAACAATCAATTTTAGAATGACGCCTAATGCAACAGAAGTACCAATTTTATATAGATAAGTCCATGCCATCACAAAAAGATAAAGAAGACAAAGAGATCAATAACTTTGAAGGAAATGACCTTACCACATTCATAAGTAAGTACGGGTTCAAATCGTTTACGTCAAACTGCGTTCTCTTAATATACCATACTCATACTTAGTCTGAACTTAAGTTAAGGCGAGGCGCCAATAAAAGATAACGGTTAAGAGGCAAATCTGAATAACATTATACACATACATATAAACAACACACACAATATAAACCAATTCACATATGATATTTATTTATAAATACACAATAAATAATTCAGCTGAACATGAAAAATAGTCAAAAAAAAAAAAAAAAACCAAAAAACAACAAAATACGCATTCTCATTCAATTTCTAATTACAAAATAAAAAATATAAATTATAATAGAGTGAAAATTAATTTATTGAAAAATTAAAAACAAATATTTTCTATACTCATAAAGCATTTGAATAATTAGCATATTGAGATACTCAATACATTTGTTCAAAACTGAGATACACACAGAGAGATAGAAAGAGTGTGTGAGCATATTAACAAGAGAATCAAACCGAACGAACATCGTGGGTAGGGAAATTCGTTCAGTTCGTTCATTCGGCTAGATACTTTTATTCAAGACAGAGTCATTTTGGATTGGTTTTTGTGTGTAGATCGGCTGTTCGGTGGCTCAGTGGCTCAGCTCATACATAAAGTTTGCTTGGTAAAAAGTCACAACTATAGACCGAAACCAGTTAGTCGACTCACAGTGAGGAGCACAAACAGACGTGATCGTGAAAACACGTCGATAATTTGATAATATTTATAGTAAAGTAAAAACAAAAATCTCATAAAAAGTAAAGAAAAAAACAAGAAAATTGTTTCATTGTAAATTATTATTATTATTATTGTAATAAAAGAGAGTAAAGCGAGTATATGTATGTATCTGTATCTGTACTGAGTACTGACTGTTCTATATACTATGATATACTGACGATAATTATGCACAAGTAATGAAGTAGTTTCGTAAAGTCTATCAATTTATCTACAATATAAAGGAAATGCATAAGATACAATATTCTATTTAATATACATACATACATACATACAAAATAATACAACAAGAAAATAAAGTGAAAAGTTGTGCTCAAATCAAATAAGAAACTAAAAATATTAAAATAAAAAACAAAAAAAGTACTTAAATAAAATATTGAAAATTAGAAAAGATACAATTTAAAGCAAGAGAGTGAACAAGTGATTGAGTGAGTGAGACTAAATACTACATACATGTAAATAGATACTATTGCATTTTATATATGAAAGCAATGACTTCAACACTAATACAACAACAACAACAGCAAAAGCAACAAAAACAATACGTGCCAATCTCAAAAACAATAACAACAAAATCAACAAAAAGAGTAACACGATCTGCAACAGCAACAACAACATTGACAACTACAATGGCATGGACAAATGAAAAACTACGATTTTCATGTATCGATAATATTGGCTTAAAGCAACTCTGGAAACTAATTGCATTGGATACAACAACAACAGCAGGAACACAAAAGGGTAACGGCAATATTTTGAATGACATGCAACAGCAATCTCAACAGCCTCAACAGCAAAATCAGCAACAACAATCAGATCAACGTAAAAATCAACATCAACAGCAACATCATCATCAGCAGCTACAACAGCAACAGCAGATATTTAATAACATGAACTCCACAACAAATGAGGTAAGCTACGTCATTCTGAATCATATAGAAATACGTTTATTCATACGTACATATATATTATAGTATGTATACATATAAGTATTGTATATGCGAAAAATGTCTTTCTTATATTGTACAACTGTAGCATTGAAATCACTAAAACAGTAGTAGTGGTGGTGGCCTAGTCATTGACGACGATTATATGAAGAAGCGGCGCGCGTCAAAAGTCATTAAACCAACCAACAACAATTGAACCAACCATCTACATACATCCACAATCAAATTATATGGTATCTGCGTGTATCTTTTATAGTAGTGTAGTATAGAGATACAATACAATATTTCGAAATATCATACAAGAGTTGCTAATTTTGTTTTAAAAAGAAACTACTATCATGAATGACAGATTGATTCAAATAAACAGTAAATTGTGTTGCTCTCCTTGTCGCCCATGACGTCAATGGCATATCTGGTTTTAATATGCATGAGTCGAGTATCTGAGTCGCTGTTTTCTTTGTGAATATGTATATAGTATGTACATTTGTATGGTATATATGTATACATATGTCTGTATCTGTATGGAGTCCATTTTTTGTATAGTTTAAGGCACAAAAAAAAAAAATGCAAAAGAAAAAATTAAAAAATTATAAGCGGACATCCGTGAATGTTGTTGGCCCGAAATTTGGTAGAAAAGAAAGCGTTAAAATCGGAAAAAGAAAGTAGTCAAGAGCCATTAATGTTTTAGCCATCACTCAGTCATTCATAGTACAATTATTATTTCATTCATCATATTTCTTTTAAAGCTCAATGGTCTTAGGTATCAAATACTTACTGGATGGCATAGTAACCAAAACGGAATGAACATTATCATATATAATAATTATTTTGAAAAGATCTTTCACCATTAATCTCAAAATTCATTTAGTGTATTTCATTGGCCTGTACAACTATTGTTTAAAGAACTCATTTATAATCTATGTACTTAAAAAATATTTATATTTTTATGAATGTAAAATGTACCAACAAATGTTTATTGACTCTGTTCTAAAGTCCATTTGGAGCTAAGAAAGTAATTATTGAAATGATCAGTATTGCAAGGGAAATTACACTAATCATGTGCGTCATTCTGTGGGTTTGTTATATTATTAATTAGTCCATCAGTTTATATTTTATATAAGATCGAACATACAATATGTCATATTGGTTACAAAGTCGATGGAAAGTAGTGCTCTAAGTTATATATTATTTATTATTTGTTTAACCTGTAGAAGACTGCGCCAGAAAATGAACATAATCTATAAGGTTACCTAGTTTGAAATATACTTACAATAACAATTTTGCATAAATTCTTCTCACATCATTTATTTTATTCGACCAATTGAGGTCAAATGAGCCCAAGCTTCTTTTATAGTTTGACCTTCAATCTTCACTAGATTAAGTTTAGTTTTTCAAGAAAAAGGCACGTCTCTCTCTCTCTCGATAGTGAAATCTTGAAAATACTGTAATTGAAGGTGATTGTGTTTACATGAAAACTAGTTTAATAGTATTTTTTTTTTTTAAAATTCCGACTGGGAGGCAGACACATATTAAAGTATCGATTAAATACAATATTATAATTAAGGGCGTTAGTGTAGTATTTGTCACGTTACAAAATACCCACATGTCTTGGGGTCGCCCCTTTAAGCTAAATATACAAATTTCCCCCTTTACCAAAGAAATAAAAAAAAAAATTAACTTAATCATTCATTCGTTCCTTCATTCATTCATTCATTTATAGTAGATTTAATCAGTTGAGTTGTTGTTGAGTACAGTTCGCAATGACGTCGATCAACGACATACTTTTTTTAAACACAGATCTATGGAATTTATAAAATAAATATGAAACAAATAAACCGATGACTGAAATTCCCTATCAAAAACCAAAAAAGAAAAAAAATATACATTAATTTAAAACCACATTTGCATGTACAAAGTATCTTCTTGGAATTAGTATATGAATAATCCCAATTTATGAAGTAAACTTTCATTGACTAAAGATGAGTTACTAAGCACATAGGAATGTATCAAATATACTATACATAATAGATATAGTAGATATATACTATGACTTGTTTAATTATTATTATTTCTCTATTTTTATATTTAAAAGAATAAAAAGAATAAACTGAAACAGACACAGAATGTTGACAAATCAATTACATAAAAAACATGAAGATAAATACAAAATTTTATTTAAACAAAAAAAAAAAAAACAAAACAATTGGTTGGTTGATTGTCAATCATTATGTAAATAGAGAATTTATGTAGTACGTGAAGATACACGTATTTTAAAAGTATTTACTATCAGACCAATATGCCTACTACAAAATAATAAAAATTATGAAATATTGTATTTAATTATATAGCGCAGAATTTATTAACAAATAAATAATAAAATTTATTTAAATATATTAACACACAAAATTGTGTGTGTGTGTGTGTGTGTGTATATATATATAAATCAAGGCAAATTGCCAAAGGCAAAACATATTGTTAGTCTAACAAGTATCTCAGTAACATTGATTTTTAGTCTAAAGGCAAATCAATAAAATCTTTATTAAAATCAATTATTGTCGATGAAACACTTTTTGCAAAATAATTTAATTTTATAGTATAATAGTATTTTTGCATACATATATGGAAATGGTACGATCGATCGATCGATTGGCAGTCACACAATCTGATTGGCATATAGACAAACAGCAGATGGTCCAGACAAAGCCAATATAAATACATAGTTCATTGACTGAACAGACTTTTAAGAGGAAGAAATACAGAAAACAAATAAAAATTTTGGGGAAATTTTCCATCAAAAAAAAAAAAAAAGAAGAGAAGGTTTTATTGGTTCAATTTATTTATCAAGCAAATACTAAACATTTCTTATTTATTATAAAATAATTTTTTAAAGTCATTCAATTTGATTTTATAGAGTCAAGTGCATTAGCACACAGTAACATTGATCAATACAAAGTACAATTATGTTTCGCCTCCACATCATTTTCCATCAGCCAAATATTATTGGGTTATTATTATTATTATTAAGATATAATAAGATTTCATTGTCAATCAACATCAAACGTATTTCAAAAAAAGAAGGTTGCAATCATATTATTTTGTTTTACTAATTTTAATTAAATTCATAGATTCTAGTAGTCTACGATAAATATACATACATTAGTATTTACTATATTATAAGTAGACAGATAGATGAGTCTGAGTCTCATCATCTTGTGCAGATCACGTTTCTTTTGTTTATGTTGAAAGCAATGTGCGTTTTTTAAACTTAATTTCAACTTATTTATTCAAATGAAGTTTCTGTCTGTCTGATATGATTATGGATTCAATATATTTTATTTGTTTTTCCATTTTTTTGTTGTTGTTCTTCTTTTTTAAATCGCATTAATTTTTTTATTTATAAATAAATCAGAATGACGTCAATGAAATTATGAAGTATAGATTCTCGTTTATTGATTATGGATTGAACTTAATTAAGCCGGTTGTTAAAATGGGTTATAGAAAAAGTTTTGTCTTGTGAGTCTTTTACCATGGGTGTCGAGAGATAGAGGGGAAGTACCTGCTGCATACATAATTCATAAAAGATTTAATAGATCATTCATTTCTATTATGAGTAAATAAGTTAAGGCCATCTAGAGTTTTTTATAGATCATAATTTGTCTTTATCAAAACAATAAAAGTTATGTCATTTATTAATTCTCTTTCTATCTTATTAGAATTATTCTGATTCTAAATTTCATAATACACAACTAATGTGATGTATTGTTTGTAATTTGATTTACTCAAAATAATGTGTAATATTTAATAATCTGGTTAATTTTTTTCATTTCAACAAAAAAAAAAAAAAAAATAGTGAAATTATTTCTGAATTTCATAATTTAATTAGATGCATGTGAACAAAAGGCAACTAAACAATTGCAAAAATTGAAATCTTGTTGTCATCTATGACGTTGTGAACAACTTATAACATCAAAATATACTATTACATACTACAATACAATACAATAACAAAATCAACAAAATTTACATTTGATTTATCTTGTC
This sequence comes from Amiota mariae, assembly GCA_035041805.1. Taxonomy (NCBI): domain Eukaryota; kingdom Metazoa; phylum Arthropoda; class Insecta; order Diptera; family Drosophilidae; genus Amiota; species Amiota mariae. Next base: position 16,380,622 of record JAWNKV010000370.1, on the reverse strand, counting down.
AGCATCAATTTGCATTAGTTTTTTTTGTTTTTTTTTTTTTTTGTAGTATATTTTGATTTTTCCAACAATATAAAGGAGACTTCACTCTGTGGTTAACTAACTGTCAATCTTTACTACAGTACAAACATTATTATTTAACAATAACAGAATCATTTCTAAACAATAAAATATGCATCCTTAGATTATATAAAATAAAATATAGAAAAGAAGATAATTTAATGAAAATCTATAGTAGAAGTAAAGTTGAAATTGTTCATGCTGATTTTGATGTTAAATCAATTTGTATCAGTTCAATGTTAATATTTGTATTAGAATTGGATACGTAACACGCACGTAGCACTCTAGTACAATAGAATGTAGTACACTATGTTTAGGTACTATACTCGTAACTATTTGAGTCTATGTGACCCAAAATATTGTATTCGTGTCTACCTTGGGATGAGATGATTGTGTTCCGCGTCGTCTCATGGTTATTTGTTGACATGAAATTATACGCAGTCTTATCAAAATGTAAACAGATAAGATTTTTGTTTTTGTATACATGGAATAAATAAGGCGAGGTTTCCCGAAAAATGTCACAAACTTGGCATCGTACATAGTAATATGTTATCAAAACATTTGCTTTTTCTTTTTTACTAAGAACTTAACTTACCTTTATATAATTAAAAATCAACAAATAACAAGTATGTACTTACTTACTTAAGGCAAAAGTTATTATTATTTTTTTTTTTTTGTTTAAGAATTTCAAAACGCACTTAAATGGGCCACACACAATGCCGACAATAACAACAACTGTTCAGAGTTAAAAGCTTTTTGAATACTAAATGCCTCATTATAAGACTCATAAAAAATTCCATTTTATATCAATTGTTTTTCATAAAAAAAAAACAAAAACAAAATCAAAAAAAAAGATGTTTAAATTAAAATAAAGAAAAGAAATAAATAATAGTAATTACAAAGCAATGATGCAATGCCAAAAATATCAATCAGAAACGAAATATGTGTATAGTTGTACTTACAGGGTATGCAAAAATTGTGTTCCTTTCAGAAATTATTGTTATAATTGTCGACAAAAAAAAAAAAAAAATAAAAATAATAAAGATACTTTTGTTCTTGTTAGCATTCTTATCATGCGGTTTTATTTATTGTATTCATTTTATTATCTTTGGTTTTGCGGCTTAGGAGGTTCTTCTTATCAAGACAAGTGATAAGTTCATGAAGTTGATGTGACTAGCTAAAAATGTTTTGTTTTAGAAGAAAAACAACATCCATTTTAAAATCTTATAAGATTGTAAGTGGTTGTTGTTCCTTGTTTTTAAGATGACTTTTAATATTTTTTATTATAAAAAATTAAGTTTTATAATATTTTGTATTATTTTTGTTCTTTATTTGCAGAATTTAAATATTGTCAACAGTGAAAATCTTGTAGATTATTTTAAAAATCGTGAAATTCTTCCACCAAACCGCATGTCACTTTTAAAATTTTTTGCCATTGTAAGTTTATACGGATTTCTTTATACTTTTTTGTACAAATTTATTAAAATTTTTTGTTTTTTTTTTTTGTTTGTAATCCTTAGAATGCATTGGAACTTAGTGCACCTGCCACACCTTTACTATTACAGCAAAAACACGAACCATTGCAACAGCAAACACATGAGAATATTAAGCCTGCTGGTTGGATGCAACTTTCAGGACATCCAGAAATGTAAGTTACACTATTAAAATGAAAATGAAAGTACAAATTTTAATTAAAATTTATATTTTTCTTTGTAGTATTGTACCAATGTCAAATGGCATTGTACGCAAGCGCATTGCCAGTATTGCTGACAGTGAGGTCCATGCTTATAATCTTCTAGCACAAGAACCCCAAACTTCACAAATTGTGCCTTTGTACTTTGGTACACGCGAAATTAATGGTGAACAATTTATTGAGCTACAGGATTTGTTAGCTGGCTTCAAAGATCCTTGTGTTATGGACATAAAAATGGGTTGTCGTACATTTTTAGAGTCCGAGGTGTGTAACAAGACTCTGCGTCCTGATTTATATAAAAAGATGATTGCTGTAGATCCCAATGCGCCTACAGCAGAAGAACATGCTGCACAAGCTATTACTAAATTGCGTTATATGTTGTTCCGGGAAGCCATGTCTTCATCTCAGTCAAGAGGGTTCCGTATAGAAGCCTTACGCCTGCGTGGTCACACTCCATTGAAGGACTTAAAGAAATGTCGTACGTTTGAGCAAATTATCCAAACTATTGAGCAGTTTCTGGAGTCACGGCAATCGGTTAAGAATGAAATAATTCAACGTCTGAAAACTATGCGCATGATTATGGAGCAATCTGCCTTCTTCAAAAGCCACGAAATTGTGGGTTCAAGTATTTTTATTGTTTATGATAATGAAAAAGTTGGCGCTTGGCTTATTGATTTTGCCAAATCGAGACAATTACCACAAGAGCTCACTGTTAACCATCGTTCAGAATGGTTACCAGGCAATAGAGAAGAAGGTCTATTGAAGGGCATGGATGAATTGATAGCCGCCTTTGAAGAAGTTCAATCTCGGAATACAACATTCAGAAATTATCTCCAAATATAATTTTATGCATCAACACTTCAGTCAAATACTGGACATGCTTTAAGTTTTAATATATGTAAGACTGATCAAACTTCATGCAAAACTACACTATATATTTTTCCATATTGGAAAGTATCATTTATCATCGTACAAATAAGACTTTATTATTATCATGTAGTATTTTTATAAGCAGCTTCATCATTAAATGTGTAGCGATTTGTTAAATTAAGTATAATAAATTGAAATATGAAATAAAATCTCGTTAATTACAAGAAATACTCTATTCAACTAATTTATAAATAAAATGATCCTGCAATTGCATGTTTTAAAATGAATTAATTTAATAAAACCGATTCATTTCTTCAATTGAATAACCGCCGTAAATCGATAAATAGGAAAGTGCTGCCAGGTTGCTTCACATTAATCTTTCTTGATAGTTACCAGCCCTGGTAATTTGTTATTTTTCGTGGTGAATTTTTCAAACACTACAAATGTGGCCAATTTCTACAATCAGCTGTTCAATCAAACATTACCGGGTGAATGCAATTTTTATTGTTAAATTAATATCAATCGAAAAATTTAAGAAATATTCTATTTATAAAATGAATACAATTCGACCGTGTGGCTGCAAAGGTGTACGAACTTGTTTGCAATGTGAAAAAGAATTTAACATTCAAAAACCATCACTTAAGGATGAACTAAATAACTTTGAAGTATGGACTTATTGTCAGAAATGTGAAAGTATATTTTCTAATTCGAATGACAATTTAGACAATCTGGAACATCACGGCCATAATGATCTTGGCATACCGTTTCCAGGCGTTTATGTTAAAGAGAACTTTCTTAGTGTCAAAGAAGGCAAACAGCTTATGGAAGGCTTAGATACATTGCCCTGGGCGATCTCACAGAGTGGTCGCAGGAAACAAAATTTTGGACCCAAAACAAATTTCAAAAAGCGAAAATTGCAGAATGGCAACTTTAAGGGATTTCCAGCGTTTTCAGAATTTGTGCAGAAACGTTTTGAAGATGAAGATTTATTACGTGGCTTCCAAACCATTGAACAGTGTTCATTGGAATACGATCCCATTAAAGGTGCATGTATAGATCCACATGTAGATGATTGCTGGATATGGGGTGAACGAGTTGTGACTGTAAATTGTTTGGGTGATTCAGTGCTCTCGTTAATTCCCTATGATGAAAGTAAACAACCCAACAAATATAACTTAGACTTAGTAAACCAATATAGAGGGCAATTGATTAAATCACAACTTTGCACAAAAGAAATGGAACAATTCTCTGGAAAAGTCATTCGCATACCAATGCCCAAGTAAGTAGCTGCTATCTTTTATTGTACTTTTAATAATCACGAATATTATATTTAAATTTGCAGCCTTTCATTAATCGTTCTATATGGACCGGCACGATATCAATTCGAACATTTGATTCTTAGAGAAGACATACAAGAGAGGCGAGTATGTTTGGCTTACCGGGAATTTACACCCATGTATATCGATGGTGATAAACGTCAATTGGCAGATGTGGTTAGAGAAAATGCAAAATTGTTTTGGAATAGTAACTCGATTGATGTTGAAAATAAAACTGTAAATTAAACTAATATTGTCTTTAATAAATTTTTAACTAAAATTTAAGCAACAATAGACTTTAGAGAAACCATTTTATCAAGATGAAATTTTGCACCTTTGTTATCATACTACATCGAACTTTTGCCCGAAATAGAGAAATAGTAGAGAAATAGTCAGGAAAAGACCACTCAGTTGCCATATTGAATGATAAAGAATTTAATTTCTTTTTCATAAATTGTTTGTAATAAGGATACCAAATTTGGTAAGAATGTATAATAGTACATTATAGTTTTCCGGACATACATCGTATAAATATAGAATGGAACTTTAAGTTTGTTTATTGAAAACTTTCATTAATTACTTTTAGCTTAAAGCTTTGGGAATTTTCGACTCTATAAGTATCTGAGTCATATCCAGCAACTATGTAAATTTCAAGACCCTCCGACCTTTACCCCTCGTACAACCCATTCAAAACATGAATTCAGAACAACTTCAGCATAGCCAAAGTTAATCTTCTTTTTACTGGTTCTGAAATACCAAGCATTAAAAAGAAAATCTCAGACCAAAAAGTACATGAGCGTCAATTTCTTCTTTCAAACAAATTTGAATTGTGAGTTACAACAAATTAAAATAAATATCTTTTTTTCATTCATTCCCGTGCGAAGCTAATTTTTATAAAATTTTGCTGGGGCGTAGCAAAGCACTCCGGTACAGCTAGTATACATATAAAGTATTAGTTCGAGCGATATTTTTATTGGACCCATAGAATCGTTTGTTTAAATGAGAGCTTTAGAATTTTGTATACATGTATTTCAGCTTCATCGTCTTCTGACACAACTTTTAAGATAAATGATTTCAGTGCCTTGTCGTAATCTTCATGTCCTCCAATTATTTGGCATAGGAGAGACTTTGCATATAATGACTTGGCATTCTATGCTCGTTCCAATGTTGAATTCCATTGTAAATTATGTAATTCAGATTGAAGAAATGCAATTAATATAGATTACAGAATAGCCAATGCTATGAAAGTAACCATACGGATTACTAGATATTTGGATCGGAACCAATGTGGTCGTTGATGGAAAACAAGATATGTAGTAATAATCTCCCAGTTCAAAATTACTGGAACCCCATTGTCAATAAAGTGGTCATTAACTAGCATAGATGTTAATTTCCGGTCGTAGTCAATCAAGGGAATAGCACGCTACGTATTCCACTTCTCTACATTTAAATTTAGGTTTTTTCTGTTATAAACGTTAGTCATAAAAATAATAGATAAGAGAAATCTTTTTAAAATATTAACAACCAAATTAAAATACAAATTTCCCCTAATTTTTTCTTTTTATAAGCAAAGATGATGATTAGAGAAAATGATGGTCTGAAACTGATTCTGACTGATGATATAGTAAATGAAATATTGGTTTGTTTCTTTTTTCAAAATAAATTTTATTTCGTTTAGTCACTCAATCATTCATTCGTTATTTTTATTTAATCTTAATTAATACTATATTTATTTTATTTGAATTAAATAATTAAGTTTAATTTTTTCTTTATTAATTTTGTTTTTTTTTCATTTTAACATTTTATTTATATTAATTTAATTTTTATCGTCAATGTGACGAAATCTTTTCGTCTGTTTCTTATGATTAATAGAAAACAGACTCATTTTCTTTATTATTGTGTTTTTTGTTTTGTTTAAATAGACAGTTTATGTAATTTATTATTCAGCATTGGCATGCAGTTTAATTTTGGCTTTTCAGAGACTGGATTTTGTTTTCTGTTTTTCTGTTTATATTAATAAATTATTTCATGGAAATCAATTAAAAATAATAGCTGAATTCAGGAATATAAATAAAATAATGAAGAAAAAATCCAGTTTCTGATAAATTTATCTCAATTAATTTTAACTATTATATTTATTATTTAATTTTATTATATTTTTCTTTTTTCACTCGCTTTAAATTGAATTTTTTATTTGGAGTAGGACGTGGGTGGGAATTCTTAATTTATATATATTGTATTTTATTTTTGGTTTTTTTTTATAGCTTAAATTAATTTTCCAAAATCAATTTATTTGCATTTAGTGTTTTTGATTTGCCACAAAGGAATGTTGGGGCATAACAAGCAAAAATGTTTATAATTTTCTGAGGTTTTCAATTGTTTAGCTGCCCCTGTTCCCTTGTGGTGGGATAATAATTCTAATTATTTCTCTTTTTTTCATTTATTTATTTATTTAGTTTGACCTTTAATACACTTATAATTATTAAATTAATTTAATTATTTTCATTGTTTTTCTTTTTCACGCAAATTTAAATTGAGTTCAGTTGTTTGTTTCCTAAGTGTTGTGAATAAACGGTGTGGTCTTTTTATTTGCTAATCTCTCCTCGCACATAGTGTGTTTTTTTTTTTTAATTTTAATATTAAAACAATAGTGTATATCTTATTATTTTTTTTTTTTTGTTTTTGTGAAAATTTCTCTAATAACAAAGTTTGAATTTGAAACTCATCCTATCCTCATTCGTCTAAAGTACTCAAATTTGAGTCAATTGCTTCTGATCCAAATAATAGATTTAAAAAAAAATCATATATACATTTTTCCTAGACATATACAAATACATATATATGTTGTAAGTGTATGAGTGTGTGCGTGTGTGTATGTGTTTATGTTATGTATATGAATGTGTGTTTTGGGGATCATGACTTCGATTTACGAATTTTTTTATTTGACAATTAATATAATTTATTTATTTATTTAGTTTCTTCATTTATTTAAATTCGTTTTAAAGTGTCCTTTTTACAGAACTCATCATTATTATTATTATTAATATTTATTTTTTTTATATATTTATATGAAATTTATGGTAGAGATGTAGAGAATCCTTTCGTTCATCATCTTCGTTTATTAAACGAATATAGAAAATTATTTTATTTTTATTTATTTTTTTATTTTATAAAGCTAAAAATAGAAAATACACTTTCTTTTATCAAAAACACATATATAAAATGACCTAATTACGCGCATAACTGCTTAATACATAGTTAGTAGTACTTAGTAATGAGACAGACAGGATACTTGAGATAAATGTTTAGAGAACACATTTGATCTTTACGTACATAGATACAAGATATAGTAAGTACTAAGTTAAGTAAGTAAAGATAGTTGAGATAGATTTGAGATTTTTCTGATATTATTGGTTTTGCAAATAAAATGCAATATGCATTTTCTGCAAACCATAAAATACGAGAATTATACGAGTATAAATCTCTCATTGACAAATGATATTTCAGAGTAGTGAGTTATAATAGATACATAATAGAAAAACGAAACTATTTTTTTTAGATCTTCTATATACTCCTATATAGTACCTACATAGTTTCATATTTGGAGGGATTGTTTTTTCACAAGTTTTTTTTCAGTATACAAATGCTTAAGTGGGAAGAAAGTTGTTCAAGTACCAAGTGGATCATTATAAGTGGGTCCAAAATCAAATGAAACAAAATACATTGAAACAAAAATATATATTTTTATTGCTAAAAGTTGAAATAGATATCAATGAAATGGGTCTGATCTGTACTAAGGGGGTTTTCATTCTAAGACTTGATAGTTTAAATAATGGTTTGGAATTATAGAGAGTCTTTCATTAATATGATAAGTATTATGTGATTAACTGGTCGTAATGACCTTCACTCTGTTGACCCAATTTTTACACATCGATATATGTATGTAAATGTGTTGTCGAATCTCTCAAATTCAAGGTCTCCCAATATTTAGTAACAGTAACCCATTGAAATTGTGGTTATTGAAACCTGGCGAAAGATAAAGAAAGATTTGCCAAATGACAGGAATTGAAATCTTTCAAGTCATAAAAGAAAAATCCTTTCTAAAAATAAAAGTAATTTTGAATCAAATTATGTCTGTCGAAATATGAGAGTCAACCATTAATATTGAGATATGATGTCATTAAATGGGCTGCTCAGGCTCGTATTGATGGAATTTGTTCTTATGATCCAATTTTTTGATTATTTTTAAACATAATTGACTAGACAAATTGGTCTCGAAATATAAGTCGCACAATAGCACTTGTTCGATACAAATATATATAATGCTAATGCCATTAAAAACTACAATTCTTTTTATCGGAATCTTTTGTTAAACAATTGATAAATTGATTCCTGAAGAATTCATAAGTGTGAGAGTAACTTGTTATATGAGATTAAAGAATTCCAAATACTTCCCGAATATCATACAATTTTTTTGGGTATACCGATACCTCAATTGAAAACTATCAAGTTTCAAAATAAAAAACCCAATTATAGAATAAAATTTTTGTTTCTCTTTAGAATCCATTTTATGGAATTTATGCTAAGTAGTAACGGTCGTGGTCATGGTCATGGTAATAACAGATTTTGGTAATACAAAACTGCTCTGTATAGCTCACTTAAATCCATCTACATATAGATGATAAAACGATACGACAAAGTGTCGCTTTCTGTATGATTTCTTCTTTTGTTTTTATGTTATTCTTTTATTTAATTATTTATTTGTTTTCTAATTTAATTTATTTTGTTTTTATAATTATAATTTCTATTTAATCATTTTTCTGCACATCAAGAGTGGTTATGTATGTAAGTAGTTCTTTATATTTCAGCAACTTTAGTTTTGCTATATGTAGGTATGTAGTATGTATAATGTTTGTATGTACTTATTTATGATCGAACGGTGTCTTGTCTTGTTTTTGTTTTATTTGTATTTGTATCATATTTTTTGTTTTTCTCAATTAAATTTATCCATTAAAAGTAGAATGAATATTTTTTGTTTTGTTTTTGTTTTTCTTTTATTTATTATAATTTGAATAGTTTTATTTATTTTTTCTTTTTAATCTTTTTGGTAAAACTCTCTTTTTGGCTTTTTTTTTTTTTTTGTGTTTTTGTTTTTTTTTTTATATAATTTAATTATTCTTATAAATATAGTACATATTTAGTAGTTCTTAATTAAAATATGGTCGCATAGCTAAGAGACAAGATATTTACTTACAAGTATAGAAAGTAAATCTTTTGAAGTTGAATTGATGTTTGTTTTTTTTATTTATTACTGCACAACTACGGGTACATTTTTATTTTAATTTTTTTAGTGGGAGAAACTTTTTTGTGATTTTATTCAATCAATTTTATTTAAAGTATGTTTTTTTATAAAAAATGTATCGCAATTACAAAGATGCTGCAAAGATGCACAATTCTGTCAGAAATTCTATCTTTTTATTTTATTAACATGTTTTGCTTTTCCTTTATTAATTTTTTCTTATTTTTTTTTTTTTTAATTTTTTTTTAACAACAAACAATTTTTAATTATTTTTTTATGCGGCAGTGAATTTTGATACATTTCTTCATTGTATATAAAGTATTTTTTCATATTTCTTTTGCGTTTATTTTTCATATTTTTATTTTTTCTTTTTGTTGTTGAATTTGTTTAATGTACTTAAGGAGGTAGGTTTTTTTTTTTAAATATTTTTTTCTTTTTCTTCATGTATCTTTGTCATTTATAAAATAAAAATTATAATAAAACAAATTAGAATTTATATTAGAAGGGGTTTTTTGTAGGTGGGTTAAATAGTAGTACGGGAAGTTTTTTTTTACATACAATACAAATATAAATATCACCTTTCGCTTCCTTTATCTTTAAATTGGGAAACTGTAAATTTGTATAAAATAATGAAAGAAAAAATTTATATCTGAAGATGGTTGTTGGTTGAGTTAAGTTGGTTGTACAAAGCTAAAGCTCGTATATATATTATATATAATATAATATATATATATATATAGTAGTAGGTATAGTAGTAGGTAGATAAAATCCGTGATTTGAACAGAAAAAACATTTTATCAAGGATAGTACAAGATAAAAGTAAGTGAGTGAGTGGGATAGTGACTGAGTTCTAAGGTAGAAAGTGGTAAGTAATTGCAATATAAATTTCTAACAAAATTGTGATAGAATGGTCTCTAGTTATTTTAGTTTTTATATAACCTTTCTCACACATTGAATTATATTTCTATGTATATTGAAAACACTATAACTTATTTATTATTAGATACTCGGACGTGTCTTGCCTTTTATTCTCAAAAATATAATAGAAGATGAGATATTTCACAAAGATAGATGGCTTATATGCCTATAAGCCCACCTCACTCTTTTAGATTTTTCGGCTGTGCCTTTTTATGATTTTTCGAAATCTTTCTTGCCATATCTTTCTCCTGAATCACTCCGATTATTCGTGAAATCTGTAAGCAAATCCGTTTGGTAGTTTTAGAGTTTATTGCGAATAGACAGACAGTCAGACGTTGCGGAGACTTTATTTTATAATATATATATATGATATCTGTAGTTAAAATTTTCCCAAAGTTTTCTTATTATCCAATTTATATAATAGAATTTAAGAATTAAAATTCTCCAATTACCGAAAGATAAATAAAGTTTCTTTAGTTGGAGAGTCAGAAGAACACAAAAGGAATTTATATTGACTATATTCAGACCAATACACATATGTATCTGTCAAACTAATAATGATAGAAATCTTCATCTTTTTGCTTTCAATCAAGACCCTAAAGCTGCAAAAGTTGTTCGTGTCGTTTCCGTTGTGTTTGGAGAGGTTGCTATAGCTAAAAGAAATGCTCGTAATTTTTAACTAAATTTTTAAAGTAGAAATTTTAACATCAAAGACGCACCTCATTCTGGATATCTCGTTAAGTTCGATGAAGAGCGATTATACGTACATAGAAACTTTTGCATGAGCATTTGCGTCATATTTGTGTGAAAGGCTTCTAATCTTTGGTAGAACCAAAGTTAATGAAATTTATTTGTTATTGTTGTTCTTTTCTGTAAGTTGCAGTTAGTAAGTTATCTTTATTTTGTGTAGCATGGTTGCTTTTGTTGTCTGTCATACGCATTTGAATCCCGATGAATATACATATTTATCATATAAGAATAATTGTATTCCTCTTTTTAAAAAAATATGCCGTATATATATTATATATATATATAAGTATAAGACATGCATACATACATACATATGTATGTATATACGATGCATAAACTCTATAATATTTCCTTGCTCTTATATTTTATTATCTAATACTTTACTATTGTATTTTTACTTGTTTTTTGTGTTTTTGTATTATATTTTTCAATCCTACAGTAACTACTCATATATTTGATTTTTTGTTTTTTTATTTGGGGCGGGGATTTGTAGGGTTGGTTTCTTTGATTTTTTCTATTCTTTTTTTTTTAATTTTATTCTTTTTTTGTTTTTATAAATATTTCAACAATAATTTTTTTTTTTATTAATAACTAAAACAACATTTAATATTGTTCTAGATTGATGTATGTATGGTGAAAATGTATTGTATATTGTATTTATGTTCTCACCTAAAATTTTTTATTACTCATATTTATTAAATCCATTATTATGACTCAATTTGTTTTCATTTATTATAAGTATGAATAAAACCCATCCATTATCTATGCATCTACCCATTCATTCATTCATTCTATCATTCATTCATTCATTCATTCTATCATTCAAACATTTTATGACTAATATGAATACAAATATGAGTACTTAGCACCACAAAAGAAACTAGATTTCCTTATAAACAAATTGAATCAAACTTAAAATACTTTAAAATTATCAGTAACAATGAAATTCATGGAATCTAACATTATTCTTCTTTTTATTTTTTTGCAAATTTCCCCCAATATGGAATTTTACGACTTGTAGTATGCAATACAAAATTAATTTCACAATTGATTCAGTCAAAAAATGAAATTTTGCGAACATGAGTAAAATAAATATATTATTATGATAAAAATCAAATAATAAATTTCAATTAATGCAGAAAAAATTCATTTTTTCTATATATATATATATATAGAATTATATATATATATATATATATATATATGATAATGTGTATGAGTGTGTGTATTTGTATCTGTGTGTATTTTTTTATGAATATGTATTGCATTTCTTAACTATGTGCATCAATTGTTTGTATGTATATCATCGTCTTTTATTGTGTGTACGTGTATGTTGTAAATGTAAATGTAAATGTTTGTCTTGCTTTAATGTAAAGACTTATAGGAACAATCGCTCATTATAGTATGTACGTATGTATGTATATGTATATAAAAAACAAACATAACATTGTGTGTTTGTGTGTGTGTGTGTGTGTGTGTGTGTGTGTGTGTTTGAATTGGATTTTGAATTATTTATGTATTTTCTTGCCTAAGTATTTGTCTAAAATTTGTCTTGTCCTTGTTGTGTATGTTTAAAAATTTTATCAATTACATAAACATATAGTGTGTATATATATAATCATATATATAAGTAAAGGTATATATGTATCATTATTATTATAATTAATATAATTATTGTTGATGATTTGGCATCTTTACGTTTTTTTCTTTCATTTTTATCAATTTATTCTTTAATTTTGTTTCTTATGTTTTTGTGTTGTATTATTAGAATTTCTTGTCGGCAGTAATTTTTGCTATCCTTATTAATTTTTATTTATATATTTAATTTATTAATTTAATTTTTTTTTTTTATATTTTTTTTTTTATAAAACATAGGTAAACCATTTTTTGAGCATGCTTAAATATCTAAATAACAATTTCTTGTCTCTTAGGCCTTAGCTTATCCTTATCCTGTAGTTATTTATGTAAGTACATATTATGTATGTAAGTTCCTAAGATGAATCATCATCATCATCATCATCATCATAGCTTTACTGTACGATAATGTGCGGAGCGGAAAGCAACACGGTTACCGTTGCAATAATAGTAAATAGCGTGAAAACAATCAAACAAAATCTGTAAAAACAAAAATCGAAATAAAATTAAAGAAATTCAATTTATCATCTCATCTCATCGCAACGCATCTCATCTCATGTTTATTTTGCGAATGTAAAATGTGTTTTATTTTGTTTTATTATTTAAAGCACGTGAGTTTACTTTGAACAAACAGATAAACACCGGAACCGGATGTTGGACATGTGGCGTTATTTACTACATCTACGTATATGTATGTCATACACATGAAGCCGCCTTGTCTTGTTTGTGGTTGCATTGGTTGCATTGAGTTAAAATTCATTCCACAGTTCAGATCTTTTGAGGCTGACAGTGTTTGTCATTGCCAAGCATTGGTTTCATTAATTGTTTGAATCATTTAACCATCACCATGAAGATGCTTCTGTTTACAAACTATACTAACTATACTATATACTTGAGTCTTTGTTGTTGAGCTACGGGCTCTAATTTATATATGGATAATTGTTATGTTTGTTATGGCAACCAAAACCATTGCCAAATTACTAACTCACCTGTCCACAACCATTGCAGCAAATTTCCAATCACTTATCAATTCTGCTTCGTCATCTGCTTTTCTCATGCGAGCTGTTATAAATTGTAATTCTTTAAGAATTAAATGTAGATCCTTGTGATTGCAGCCTATCGTATTATGATGTTCCTCAACCGTCGTTGGTCGACCGAAGCTTCTACACAATTTCCAAAAAAAATTTTAAATTTCATATCAATTAATCAATTTTTATAAGTAGTAACTTACGCTGATGAACCAATTGCTGTCTGGGATCCAGATATTGTATGACGGAAATCATCATCGATGTCTAATACATTAGCTAGCAATGATTTTGAAGAACGCTCTTTAAGTTCCAGTTCTTTCATACGATTACTTAGAAGTATTGTTTTTCTAGTGATTTTACGACCGGGCCGACCCATGCGTAAAATCCATGGCAGCCATTGTAGGAAAACTGATTTTATCTATAGATAATAATGAAATATATAAAAATTTGAATATATTTTTTTTATATTTTATATTAAAGAACTTTAAAAATTGCTTAAAACTCACCCATGGTGGCATTTCGTGTATGTCCGCTGTGCGATGATGATAGTTTAGAACGACAACCGTCAACACCACGGACGAGGCGACCATGAACATGATACAATTGAAGTAGGTGCCTGAGGGTTTTCATTTTTCATTTTGCCAATTTGTTTTTCAAAGTTTTTTTTTCGTTTTTTGTTGGATTTTGGTTATCATAAACAATAGGCAATGAAGAAAGAGAAATGTGAATATTAGTTGATGATGTCTTTGGACAAATGATGATGAACACATAAAGTCAAAATAAGTAGTACATTACAGTTGAAAAGAGTTAAATAGTAGTAGTTAGTTAGTGTTTTTTTTTTTATAGGTGTGAGCTACATACAAACAACAAAGTTTGTTTGGTTACAAGCATCGTACAATATTTTGTGTGTTTGTTGCGCATGTCAATAACTTTAAGTGTAATTACATTAACCTATTATACGATAAGCATTTTGAGTTAACTATGATTTACGTATAACTATAAGCGCATTCCATGCAAATTACAATTGTTAATGCCTGATACTTCTTCTTCCATTGTGTTAATCAAAAAGTGATCTTGGCTAGAAACCTTGTGTGAAGTATAAGCATGCAAAACCAAAAAGACCTGAATTTTTTCCCAACGTATACAAACCAAAAAAATATGCAGCAAAGCTCATTCGTAAAGATGTTTTCATAAATTTGTTTTTTCCTATACTTGAATCAAGTCTTGACTTGATTGCTTTCAAGGAGACAGAATTCTCCTTGCTAGAAATTATTTGTTGCCTTAAAGGTTATCAAAGAAAGCCATAGGCGTTTTATCATAGAAATAACATGAGGAAATGCCATGGGCCCCTTTTAAAAGGTAACCCTAAATACAAACAGAAATGTCAAATGTGCAATTGTATTATAATCATTTTATTTATTATATTTACACAAGTCAACAATCAAACCTAGGCATCCTTTTCTGATGTGTATAAATGTTAGCCAAAGGCATGTTTTCATATGCGTAAAATAGGCAAATGTCAGGGTCATTGCGTAATTTTTTTACAATTAATTGATTGCTACTCAAGTCAAAATGAGCCCATGATTTTATTAAAAAAAAAAAGGATAACTGATTATCCACCTTTGAGTTGAAAGATTGTCGACGATGTCAATGGAAAATATTAAGATTGAAATATGCATCATTAGAAACACTTAACTGAAATGAAAATGGTAGTTTTCCAAGCATAAATCTAGATATGTTGGCCACTAGACCAAATTCCAAAATAGAAAGTTTTATAGAAAAACACAATTGGGGTCAACTTTTCATTGAAAACAATTTTTTTTTTTTGTTTATTTTTGAAAAAAAATAATTTTTTATATTTCCTACGATATAATTATCTAAAATTCTTACTCAAAATGGATTTATCAGTGATTCTATTTATCTGGACATTCTTCTACTTGGAAGTCATGACATATTATACTTTCTTTGAATTTGTAATTCTAGTGGCAACCAAAGTCAATACAAAAAGGAAAATAAAACGTAAGTTCACTTAAGAGGAGTAAAAATGAATATGGTAGATACAATATTTATATGTATTTATTCTGTTTCAGAAATAAGAACTGAAATTAGTAGAAATTTTTGTTTCTATTTATTTGGCTCGAACATGATCATCATAGCAGTGCTACTTCGTATCTTGTCATTTGATTAAACCAAAATAATTTTGATATACTACAATGAAGAAGAAGAAAGTGTATCAAGTTTCTATTTAGAATTTTTTGTACAACGTTTATTTTGTTTAGCCAAAATTACATAGCGAACCAAAGCCGAAATTATAATTCAAAATTATAATAATAAAATTGCAATTTATCGCATAAAGAAGCCATGCTGATAATTCAAAATAAAAAGCGACTTAAAAATGAAAAAAAAAAATTAATTGAGATTCACTTGAAATGAAAAATACTTTAGGCTTTATTAGTAATGAAAATTTGTATTGCATTGTAATGTTGAATTGTCTTTTGTATCCTAGTCATATAATTTATTACTTATGTCATTTATCATTAACAAGTTGAGTTGAGTTGAGTTGAGTTGAGCTGAGCTAAGTTATCATGAGTAGAAGTAATCCAACCCTTTCGGGTAGAATTTATGAATTTATTGATTGCAGAATGTACGAGTAAGTAAGTATAGCCTAAAGTCTATATAAGTACATTAGTTGTAAGAAGTAGTAATAAGTATTGTATAGCCTTTTGTGTATTAACTACTCATTAATAGATTACGTAATTATTATTTATATTTATAGCATATTCGAATAGGCATTTCAAGTCTGCTTTGATACTTGGATGTGAGGAATTTTAAAAAAATATATATATATATATATATGGTAAAGCGTTTGCCTTCGTTGTAATTCTAATAAAGCATTTTGTTATACGATTTTATTTCTTATTATAGTAAGTATATTGCTAAGTAGAATAAATGGTACAAGATTTTGTTAATGATATAAAAGGGATTTGATAGAAATAGATTTTGAAGATATTTTTACAAATAAAAAGTTAGTGAGTGATATTTAACTTTATGTTCAAATAGAAAATAAAACAATTAAAATAAGAAATGAAAAGAATTTCATTTTGCAAATGAATTTTATCACTTCACATAAGTTTCGAACTACTTTGTAATTGACGATATTAATGATGATCCTAAAACTTTTGATGAATTCTGTCATCCATAATTTTAAACTTATTCCTACATGACTTGATATGTTTAAATCAAATTGTAATTTGTTAAAAAAGTACTAATTTTTTATCATCTGCAAGAATTAAAAAGTTTTAAAATGTTTCATTTAAATCTCATTAGATCTGAAAAGTCGTAAAGTAATAAATACTAAGATTATTATAATCTCTTTATCCTATTGAAGTTCAGTTTGCTATTTGTATCAATTATTTTGATTGTATTTCATTATGATTTTCTAGAGTAGTAGTTGGTAAGTATGAATTTTACAAATGCATAATCTAATCATTTGCATTATCACTGTCCATTCTAATTTTTCATTATATAAACTAATAGTTGTAGTGATATAAGAGATAATTAAATTATTGTATACAAATGAATGTAAAATTTCAAGACATTATATGAATGTTCTAAAATATTCTATTAGCACCTCAAAAATCTCAAATCTTTAGAGATAAGTTGGCAGAGAAAGTCTACAACCCTCAAATTGTTGTTGTGTCCTTATAAAACTTCTGTTGCTATTATGCTTTCTCTTCTGTAATGTTTATGTAAATAAGATGAACATAAACTTATATGAGCATAATAAGTATTTCAAGGCGAATAGGAAGAGATCTAGTGAATCATACAAATTTTTTTTTTCCTATTTACTCATATCACTAGTCATATTTGTCGAAACTTGACTACTAGAAGACACCCTATAATATTTTAGAATCAGATGTTGTAAGAGGACTTTCACTCTTATGTGAAGTGTTTGTAAGCTTTGGTGAGACCAAAGATAATTGGAAAAGTTTTGAATTTCATCTTTTTATCAGGAAATAAAATTGTTAAATGTTTTTTCGGAAATTGTATAGATAAGTTTTTGAATAAAGAAAAAAAATATTAATTATCACTCATAATCTATGTTTATGTGTTTGTGTGAGTATATAAAAAATGAAAGATTAAGAGAGAAATAGAAATATGCAAAAAAAAAAACAAAAAATTAAAATCAGAGATTTGATTTCTTCCAATGAAAGTTAACATTTCATGAAAATACTCTTATTTTTTTTATAGACGTATTTTTTTTTTTGTTTTGTTTATTAATAAATTTAGAAATAAGTTTTGTATTTTTAGTTTTTTGATATTTTAAAAAGGTTCAGCGAAAGTTCATAGTAAAACTTGCATGCTTAACTCAGTAACTTTGTATCACCTACTTTAAGTTTTGCTATTTAGATGAGTTAGTTCAGTTTTCAGATTTTTAAATTTGTACAATTTTTTTTTAATTAATAAAATTAATTTTGCTTTTATCATTTATTGTATTTATTGACTGTTGTTGTTTTCTGGACGAGATGCAAATAGTTTTGTAATAGGATGTTTGCAGTTTTCAGGCAAAGATTTTTATTTTTATTAAATTTAGTTTTAGTTTTTTGTTTTTCTATTAATTTTTACCAGCTCTAAAAGAGAAGAGATTATGTATGTTTAAAGGTTGAAAGGCAGACTAAATTGTTAGTTTTTTTATAAGTTAAATTTTGTTTATTTTCATATAGCTAGTTATACCTAACAAAGGAACCGCTTCGCTCGTCTTGGTAATAACATTACCGACCAACAAAGAGAAAACTGTTTGCGATAGTAGAATCGTAACACCTGAAATAGTTTTAGTTACAATATTTTTCAATCATTAAGTGAGTGTGTTTTATAATAAATCATCAATATATTGTATATATTTCATCATTTCTAATTCAATTTATTGGATATAAATTGTCATTTATCTGTTTAAACTAACAAATATCAAATGGAAAACCAGTAACAATTAGCAACCGCAATATATAATGAGATAAAAATATATATTTGCGGTGACTTGAGTATTAAAAATGATATTTTTCAGCTGAACCTTTTTTTATGTTACTCATTCGCAAATAAATAAATGTAATTTTGTTTTTTTCATTGGAAGTAATCATCGTACGATAATGACGAAAATTCAACGAAAAACCAATAAAAAATTGTGCTTATGAGATAGTAGTTTACTAAGCTTTAGTAAATAAATAAGTGACGTAAGGAGTGAGAATAGAATAGAATAGAATAGAATAGAATAGAATAGTAGAGAGAAGAAATTGATTGAAAGAAGAGAGTAGAATATAGATAATTAAATAAATTAAAATATAAGAAATTAATGATTGTATTATGTTTGTAAGTAGGTAGTAGAAAGTATGTTTGTAGTATATCCCTATAATATTCTTTACTTTACTAAGTATATTTAACAAGAAAAACCCATTGAGTTATGATTTGACAAAAAAAAAATAAAAATTAGAAATGAAGAGGAAATGATATTTTTTTTTTTTTTTTTGTTGATTCCATAAAGATTTGTAAATTTAGAAATTCTATAATAAATAATAAACCAATAGATTTGAAAGAGACCGACGTACGATTTTCATCAAATTTTGTTTTTTTTTGTTTTTGTTTTTTTTTTGTTTTTGTATTATACATTTGACTTTATGAAGACGACAAAAAAAAGGTTCGCTGTCAAAAAAAATATCATTTCAAAAAATGGGTCAAAATTTTGTTGAAAATTACATACCTACATATGTATGTATATACACGAGTATGTACATTTTTATATATGTATATGTATGCAATAGACAACCACAATAATAATAATAATAGAGCTATTTATACTTAGTAAGAACTAGTTATGATTTAAATGAAATGAGTTTCGGACATGACAGAATGACAGGATGGTTGACAGAATATTTTGTACTACTCAATGAACTGTCCTGCTTAATGGTGATAATAATAACAAACAAAAAATATATTATAAAAAAAAATACGAAAAAAAATAAAATTGTTAATACTTTAAATATATATATTCATATATCTATTGATTAAGTTCACTAGTATTTTCCCAAATCCACTTGTATTGAAATCTGTCTCATAAGTATCTTTTGTAATTTCTTGATTATTATTATTATTATTTCTTTTCGTTTGATTGTTTTGTTTTGTTTTGTTGTTGTAAATGAAATACAAATATTGATTTCTATTTGATTTGTGTTTGCTGTTTGTTGAAAAGGGATAAATTTATGAAAAAATATTTTGAAAAGGAGTAAAACAAATACAAAACAAACACTCAGAAAATTTATACATATGTACTCTTCTAATTCTAATTGCCATTACATACATACTTATGTATGTAAGTTAGGCCCGATTTATACGATGCGCCGTCACGCAGCATCGATGACGCGTTTGTAGCCAAGAATTGAGTAACTTTCATATTTTTGCATTTTTTCTTTAGAATTGTTTTCGCGCTTCTTTGCTACTTTTTAAAAATTATTAAAATTGTGATACATTATAAATAAATATATACATTTGTAATTAATAGTATTTCTTTCTATAGCCAAATGTTAAAATTGGAATTTTCTATAGCCATTTGTAAGCAAAGTAAAGAATTTCTAAGAATTTGATCCCAACATATTTTCAAATACATTCTTCTTAATCACATTAGTCTCAAATTATTGCAAGTATACTTCGAAAGAGAATCGACCGATAGGTAATATTTGGTTGTATCAGGTGACCAAAGCTCCTGAAAAGCCAAATGAAGTCATTTTAATTGAGTTCACTCCTATGTCGCTTCGAAATATCAAGCACAGAAAGGATGACAGACCAATACATATACAAGGATAGTACCAGACATAGCCGACCTTGATTTGCTGAAAGTAAATAGGTAGAACTACGGTTGATGACATTTTGAGATGCTCGACGATTCTGTTTATAAACATCGCTGGGATAAGTGTACCAAACTAAAATGTGTGTTGTGTTAGGAAGGGTACTTCTAAGACTAATTTGGTAATTTTTGAGTTCATCGCGTTAAGACAGACAGACAATCGCAGCAGGGACTTTGTTTTATAATATGTATAGAGATAACAGTTGTACAGATCTCAGGATAAAATTCTATATCAATATATTCACATATTTCTATAGTATAAATAGAACAAACTTTCTGACAAGAATCCCATGGAAAATCTTACATTTACAAAATGTTTTTGTTAAAAAATTAGGAACATCAAGGACGCGTCTGGTGACGCTTCGTATAAATAAGGCCTTAACTAAATTGAATAATTTTTTTTTTTTTTACAATTACAATATAGTAAATAACAAATTGTTAAAGATTTTGAAATAGTTGTAGAGATAGATGAAAGAGAAATATGTAGGTTTATAGATAACGATAGCATTTAAATTACGAATAGTAGGTAAATTTGTATGAAAGTTTCGGGTATGAGAGTTTCGGGAGGAGATCGATCTATATGCCATAGAAAATTAGAAAGGGGATTTCTGTTTCATATAAAATACTCTATGTTGCTTTTGGTTCCTTCCCATTTTGATAACTTTTATTTTGGGTTTTTTTTTTTTTTTTTAATATTTATTACTTGATAAATTATAATGAATATTGAAATTAAAATGTGTTTCTTCTTTTCATAATCATAAGTAAAATAAAATTAATTATTTAAAAAATAAACTGCATGGCTAAAAATAATAGAAACAAAAAAACAACACAATTATATTTTATAGTTTTTATGTAAATTAGAATAGCTTAGAGCAAGAGAAATAGAGAATAGAGATAGAGAAATAGATGTAGATTTAGTAGTTTAGATTTATTTAGCAATTTATTTAGTTAGTACGGCAATTAATTAGTTAATGAACGATTAATTTTAAATATTTAATTAGTGAATGAAAGTAAGAAAAACAAAATAACATTGAACGACTTTGGCACTTATGGTGGATTTAGACAAATACTGTTTTTCAATTTTTTGTTTTTTTTTTTTTTTTTTTAAGTTAAAAGTTTATCATTTATTAAGGTTAGGTTAGATTACGAACAGTTTAGCAATATATATGTATATATACGAGTATGTTTAGTAATTATTATGTATATAGATATATATATATAGAACAACAATAACAGCAATATATATGTAAATCATTTTTGAATTTTTTGTTTAAATTATTTTTTTTAAATTAATATTTAAATTTTTTTGTTTTTTTGTTTTTGCATATAAATTTGAATATAAATTTGCATTTGCTTTAAATGCAATCGCTACCTAACAAGGGGATTGCATCAGATACTTGGGGCAATGTCTCAGCTACAAGGTTGAGAAACACTGTGAGCGATAGAAGAATTGTAACTCCTGAAACAAAAGAATTTCGTTGAAATACACAATAATCAAGAAAATCAAAAAAGTTTTCAATTATTTCGAAAAATTATAATTTAATTAATTAATTAAGTATTAAAGTAAGTATACAAGAAATGATAGTAATTAGGTTATGTCAGTGTTTTAAACAGCGTTCTATGTAGTAGTATGTGTATTATTTCATTATTATATTTATAGTTTTTTTTTTTTTTTTTTTTTTTGAGGATAAGAAAATTCGTTCAAATTTATCATAGGTTTTTTTTTTGTTTTAATATTTTATTTTATTTTTTGTTTTCTTTTACTTTCACTCATTGGTTTGTATATGATACCTTTTAAACACAGTGTATGGTATTATTAGTTTTATCGTATCAACATCGGAGACTACATAATAAGGAAAATGTATCCATCCAAACTATTTAAAATGTTGGCATGACAGGAAACAGATGATTATTGTCACTAGTGTTTTGAGTGGTCATTGTAGACTCAGATTCTGCTGTAGTAATTCCCAAACAATGGTCCACAAGAGCCAAAATATGGTTCCCAAAAGATTCCAGACTTTGAATAAACGAGCTATTAATATTTATTAATTTTAGATTGTTACAGTATATTTTAACCAGGCATGAATAGCATGTTTCTTAATGAAATCAAATTGGTCCGTGGTCGAAAAAAGGTTGGGAACCTCTGTTCTACTGGAATTGGTTCAGATTTTAACAGCAGATTTTCCTTGGATAGCCATGAAACTTCACTTTTTAATATAACAGCCGACTGGATGTGAAATTCAGGTGCAGGTCACATAGAGGATCCTTAGAGGAAATATCCTTCTTAACAAGACCTGTTATGACGAAGTAAATAGTCATAGATTATATTATACAGCTGACATATGTATTTTACGATTGCATGATATTAATATCGCAATTATCGGACAACTACAACTTCTATATAAACGAAACTATTAAATATTAGTTTCTGGAACACATTTCCAGTATTTTTACATATGTGCAAAAAGGTATGTAAGCTTCGATTTAACCGAAGTTATTGTTCAGTTTTGTTTTAGTTTTTTGCTTTCATGCAACAACACGTATGTAGAAATTATACCTATGTATAGTAAGTAGTATCCTTTATCTTATATGTATTTAGTATATTTAGATGAAAGCAATTGATTTAATAATAACACTTAAAAACATTAAGTAAGATACATGATGAATAGAATACAAAAAATAAATAAAGGTGAATATCTTGTAAGTAGTATCTATTCAATGTACCATTATGCAGAATGTTGAATGTCCTTTCTTAGTTTCAATAATTTAAGGTGAATGTCATGATTGATTCACTTTATGTCATTGCAAAGCAAGACTAATTCTAACATTCTTTTTTTTTCTTTTTTTTATTTGTCAACTTTACACTTAGATAAAGTTTTAATTGATGATGATGCATCAAGAGAAGAGAAAGTCCAAGGCCCAAAATGTTCGTACATACGAATACATTAAAAGACCGCATAAAGCTAAAAAAAAAAAATCATGAAAATTTTGTAGAAAACTCAACACCCGCAATACGGCAAAGGTCAATTCTTGCAAGTTTTGACCAACCAACCAAAAAAGGCCAACAACGTGATGACTTACATAGAAGTAGTAGAAGATTTCATCATCATCATCATCATCATCATTAGGTAGTTACTATAAACCACAACTGTTGGCAATGGCAGAAATGGCAAATTTTCAAACTACTAAAAATAAAAATGCCAAAGAAAATGCAAGTTGAAACATTTGTACAACTTGCACCTTTAGAATACTTCTTACATTACATTAACTTCTGAACTTTTTTTTAACCATAAAAAGGCTTTGCAAGGCCATCCGGTTGTTTTTTCTTTTTCTGTTTTACCTGACCAGATTTTTGTACCTTTTGAAAACTTATTGAAGAAAATATTGTAAGCCACCTTTTTGGTAAAAACTTAGGAATCTTTTTAGAAATTATAGATTTATTCTTATTTCTTTTTTGTTTTAATGTTTCTATTATGATGAAGCTCTTAAAAGTGTCATTAAGATATATGTACGTATAAAAACCTTATGGTAGAATGAAAATACTTTTTGGTCATAACACGTGAGCGCATCTTAATGCTAGTTAGATTTTAGTGGCGGAAGCTTAAAAGCCACCTGTCAGAAATGTTATAAAGCTTTTGGTAATTTGGATATATTGTATACTGCAGTGCAGTACTAGCAAAAGCCAGAAAGTTATGGTAGTGTTGGGTATCAAAAAATTCTGTTTTTGTATACCATTTGGACAAATCAAATATGTATAGGTATAAAAATCTGAAAGGACAATTGATTGATTGAAGTCTACTAAGTAGTATCTTGAGCATCTTTATGATGTTCTGTACAATATGTTTATGTTTTAATATCATGTGATTTATTGTCATGTGATTTGATGGATCATTTTATGGAGAATTTTTGAGTAAAAACTTAAAAAAAGAAATAATTCTTCTCTGTGTGTCCATGTACCTACTATTGTATTTTGTTGATTTGAATGGGGGAACATGGGAGATTTAACACATTTTTCCATGTTATAAAGGAGTAGTAGTAGAATTATTAGTAGTAGTAATAGTAGGGGTAGTGGTAGTATTTGTGTGATATGACCATAATATGAAACGCATGATGATCGGAGACGACAACATCATGAACGATACGATATTATGTGGAGTTGCAACTCTACCATCTTATCATGATCTTTATAAATGCAAGTTTTATGGGCAACAACATTATACATTTAGTAGGTACTATTTAGTATATCTATCAATCAATCGAATGATGATATTTTTATATTAGATTTTTATTTATTTCAAGATTAGATTATCATTTAGCTACTACTAGTTTAGTTTTATTTATTGTTTGTATGTACACTTTAGTTTTATATATCCAATAAATAAATTGGCTTTTAAATCATTTCAGGAGTTTAATGCGCTTCAAGAGCGGTTTGTTTGTGTTTTTTTTTTGTTATTGTATTTTGATGCAATTTAAAAGATAAACAATTTAATATAAATGGCATTTAATAATGATGAAATATTAGAAAACTCAATATTTATCAATTAATTAATTTTAATTAATTATTATTATTATTATGCATTTATCTAAAGAGATTAAACAATGAATATAGTATCTATGCATATAAGTAGTATAAGTATATAGAGTTAGAGATAGTGGACAAAGTTGTTAGATGATACAATATTGTATGTGGGCATTTTTAATAATATTGTATTTTTGGTAGTGGTTATGGTAGTGTTGGAAAAGTGCAAGTTCATATTTATATTGTAAATAGTATTGGGTTTAGGTATGGGTATGGATATGGTTATTATTCACTTCCAAAATTCATCGTATAATGAAGGGTTATTGGAAATGATTTAGAAAAGTCTGTCATTATGTTAATAAAGTTGTATTAGTATTTGTGAAATCAGTGTTATTTCGTGGCCATGTATTTATAGTTATGGATTATATGGTGATTATAGTATATTATTGTAGTAATGCTTTTGTTTTATCGCATGCGATTTCAACCATTTTTGTTTAAATATTTTTTGTGGCGTCAATTGCTGTTTTCATTTGTTTTTTTTTTTTTTTGTATATTTTTTGTACTATGGTAGTTAAAAGATACTTACGGTTATTATAATTTTTGTTTTTTTTGAAAACTACATGAATTATACCTTCTATAAAACTGTTTGGTATAGGATGTGTTTCCCTTGTATTCAAATAAAAAAATTGTAGAATTCTACCCTAGTTTCTGGTTCCTCAAAAATACCAAGTATCAAACGACGAATTTGTATTGTTTTGCTTTTACTCAGTTTTTTTTTTTTTTTTGCATATGTATTTATTTGTATAATTGGGTCAATGTTTGATTTTTGAACTGGTAGCGAAATAAAGGGATGAAGATGGACTGTGTTATGATTATAGTATATACTTAGTAGAATATTAATTATGGTTTTATTAATATGCTTTTTTAATTACAATATTAATTAAAAGCGAATATTATTAAATGGTCAATGGGTTTTAGTTGTTTACTTTAATGACATGGATATATTTATTTACGTATTTAATATACAATTATTGTATATCATTATGTTAACAAAAAAGCTTATTTACATTTGTACTTAGTATATGAGTATAGTATTGATTCATTTTGGTTGTTTGATTGATTGATTTAGTTTTGTTTAGTTTTGGTATTTTTTAGATTTTTATTTTTTTTATTTTTATTTTTAGCTAATGAAATCAAAATAGTGTGAAACCCATTAGGAATCAAAAATAAATCACAAAATTATATAGTAAGTATAGTAATCAAACTGATTATGTTTCCTCTAAATAATAGACACATATGTAGTAGAAGAATTAACAATAAACATAATCAAAAATACAATAAAAAACAAAACAAAAATAAAATAAAATAAAAAATGTACAAACAATAAAAAGAAACCAATTGTTAAACGAATTAATAAAAACACAGAAAATTTGTCTAGATAAAACAAAATTCTGGCATATCAAAGATCCTTTTGCTTTTATGGTTTTTGTTTTTGTTTTTGTTTTTTCATACAAGTACAACAAATTAGAAAGAAAAACACAAATAGTATGTTAACGGTCACAGATATTTCAGATACGGCACAGTGTTCTAGATATATAAATATCTATATGTATACGAGTATATGTACTTTGATGGGTGTATGTATATGTATTGATGAAGGTGTATATGTGTAGTATGTGTGCCTTGTGAATTGGTTGCTTTCCTTGTGTTTATTTGTTGATGTTCCAAATACCAATTATCAATTAAAATATGAAAATATGTATGTAAGAGCAATAGTATCAATTTGTATTAATTAAATATTTCACAGAATGTTATAGTATTGTATTGTATGTAAGCTTCTGAGAATGTTGTATTCAAAATTATATTCACAATGAATTTTGCTCATGAGTTCATGAAACGAGGAAACATATTTGAATGAGTTTCTTATGTGGAAAATTCTAATAAAGACAATTCTATAAAAGGAAATATAATATTAACTTTGATTCTACCAAAGAAGATATCCTTTCACACAAGAATAGAGTCTAACAAGAAATTCTGAATTCAAATGGTTTGTTTGATTGATTACAATAACGTAAATTCTGTTCCACGTGTATAGGAAATTTATAACAATAAACTTCACTCTTAACATTTGGAAATGCAT
Source organism: Amiota mariae (assembly GCA_035041805.1). Taxonomy (NCBI): domain Eukaryota; kingdom Metazoa; phylum Arthropoda; class Insecta; order Diptera; family Drosophilidae; genus Amiota; species Amiota mariae. The sequence goes on along the minus strand of JAWNKV010000370.1, from coordinate 16,353,505 downwards.
TGCATATGCATATATTGAATATCATAATGCATTTGTCTAAGGACTTCAGCTATTTTAGCCAGTCTGTTTGTTAATCATCTATCCCCTACCTTAGAGTGCGTACGGTAAATAAATCATTTGATGATTGAAGATTTTCTCAATTTTTTGTTATCAATGTTTGGATTTCTAGACTAAAGATATGAGGAATTTCCCCTTAACAAAACTATAGAATCTTAGATTGCAGTTATGTGATTTCTTATATGCTATCCTGATGTTTACCTGTGAAAATTGTCATAGTTTTTCCTTAGAGCCTTAGTCTATTAATAAATTGTATTACTTGCTTCTTGGTCTATTGATTATCAACTCATTTTTACATTCAAAACTGAGGGAGGAGATATTTCTATAACTATCTATTATTTCACCAATTTTTTGTTTTGTTTTTAGGCGTGAGTTAGGACGGAATCTTCGTACTGTATTCAATAAACCTTCCGTTCTTTTCTGTGGACAATAGGAACTGTTTTCTGCATTACTTCGGCAACAAACCAAATATCAATCAATGTGTGAAAGGTATATTGAATGTAAGTATAAAAGAAATATTATAATAAAATATTATTTATATCAAAGAGAACTTATAGTATTTTCCATTCTTTGAATAGAATTAGAGATTTTAATAAAGAGAAAGGTGTTTTAAAGTAAAATTATATTATTACTGTAAGAAGTTTATTACATTCTCCATTCTAAGAATATCATTTATCATTTCTAAATATTGTAATTGGTATTTTGGTAAGAACAAAGTAAATTGGTTGTTTGGTTTTGTTGGTTTTGTTTGTTTTATTGGTTTGGTTTGGTTTGGTTGATGGTTTTGTTAGTTGTTTGATTTTTGGTGTTAATTGTAGTAAGTAGTGAGAGACAGAGATATATATAGAGAAAGAGTTAGTTCATCTTGAGTTCGACATTCATCATGTTGTTTTGTTTGTTTGATAAGAGTTTTTTTTTAAGGTAGTTTCTACTGCATTTAACTAATTCAACTAAAGAGCATTAATATGTTTATGCGTTAAATCATTCTTTTTGTTTTTGTTTTTTTTTTTTTTTGTATAAGTAATGTGTACCTATAAGAGGAACAGCATCCGACGTTGTCGGCATAGATTCGGCAACAAGATTTAAAAATACTGTTAATGAAAGAAGTATAGTTACGCCTGGAACAAGAGAGTAATTTCAAAAGTTTAAATAACAAAAATAAGTTGTACAATAAATTAAGAACATAAAGTATAAGTAAACAATTCATAACTAGTGTGTGTTGTTTTTAAAGAATTTAGATAATTTAAGATTAAGGTTTTTGTTAAAGGTTGTTTTTAGCATATTTTATATCTTTTCTTTTTTAGAGATTTTTTAAGTATTTTTTGTTTCTTTTTTTAAAATCTTTTTAATTCTTTTTTAAATTTAACTAAAACATGCAGAATTATTTGTACTTGTATTAGTAGCAGTAGAAAGACTAATTATGTTTTATTTAAAGAGAGAAGAAGGTTCTATTTAAATTTAGTATTTTTAGTTTATTTTATTTTTTTTTTTTTAAATAATCCAGCAAGTCCTCATTTCGCTACCCCACCTTATTGAATAATATTGTAAGTATATAGTAAAGTATAGTAATAGTAGTGTTCATTCGATACTTTTTTTTGAGGAAACTAAGTTTAAACTCACGATAGATACAACCTAATACAAAATAATATTATATTTATATTTCATTACCATTTCGAAAACTTTCCTGTAAAAACTTTAAACTTTTGTTTAAATATATTGAATATGATTAATTGTTCACTGACATAATCATTAACATTAACATTAACATTAAATTCAATTATAAAATATATGTTATGTTAATATGTAAGTAGTTTCCTTAAGTTATATTTATATCTCTTTCTGTGATTAACAGAGATATTAAAGAAATTTATATAATAATTTTGCAGGTTATTTTTGTAATAGTTAGACTTGATTTAATCTTTGATTAAAAAATGGAATTTTTATTACTTACCTAGAGTTAATTTTTCGCCTGAATCAGGCGGTAGTGTAAATCCTAATAGGGCCATCGATGATATCAAAACACACGGCACAATTAGATTGAAAAAGTAGTATAAAGTACGTCGTCTGATTTGTATCGTGAATGTTATATCCACATAGGGTTCAGGACAGCAAGCGTAGACAATTGTGTTCTTCTTACCAGGCATTGCTTTATTTTGCAATATGTATTTTGCAGTACAGTATGTATGTATTATAAAAGAATAGATATATTAGTATAAATATATTCAAAAATTTAAACATACATCATTTATCACATAGACACACACACACACACACATCTATATATACATGTATATATATATAAAATATATATATATATATATTTTTTTATATACAAAAAATATAAGTATAATAGTAGTATAGAATAATCTAAAGCTATTTTTTATAGTACAAAAGCGAAAAACATGCAAAAATTACGAATTAATTTTACACAGGAACATCGATTTGTAGAAAAAGTTTAATGAAGTTTACTAACCAAGCAAATACCACTCGCCATTTGTTATAAAATCGGAAAGATCCCCTCCATCTTCGGAATTCAAAACCAAATCCAACTGTTTTTTTTTTTCATTTTTTTTTTTTTATATATATTTTTATGTTCATTTTTTTGGTAGATTTAGGTAGAGTTTTTGAGGAAGGGTTTTTTGTTTTTGTTTTTGGAGAAATTATTATTTATTGTTTGTTGTTGGTTGAGAAAAGAGAAAGTTAAACCATTTTAGTTTATAATTATTTTGAATGGAAAATTGTTTGTTCATCATCATCATAAACATCATTATCATCGTAATCGTAATCAATAAAAGGCAAAAAGCAATAGTAGAATAAATAGTAATAAAATCATTATACAACATTTATGTACAGTACAGCGTGTATCGGATGTGTTTTGGCAGATATACAGATAATAATTATATTATCCTTTAGAGTTGTTAAGAGTTAATAGTGCAAAAATAAGCTATTTGTACGAGTAGAAGTAGTATTCATTTTTTTTTATTGAATAAAAATAAATAGGAAATATCTTTGAAACAAAAAAACTATTCATATTCAATTTAGGATTTGCTTTCATACACAATATTTCACAAAATACAATAAAATATTCTATTAAGATGAAATTGTATGAAACAAACAAATCTATTGTAAGTCTATGAATATCTTTCTGTCTGGTGGTGTACTATCTCATACTATTGGATTAAATTCGAAACAAATGACTTTTCCTTGCCAAATAGGCTTTTGTTTTGTTTGATTTTCATTAAGAGTCTTTACAAACGTCCAAATGTGCTTTATTGGTTTTTGGCCGTGGACTTTGTTATATATTCGCTGTCATGCAAAATAGTTGAAATTGATTCTTTTTTGCTATTCAAAAATAAACCTATTTCACACATGATTCCAATTATTCACATAGTATTATCTTTGGTTTTTGTTAGGGGTACGCAGTTTGTGGATTAATCCCTACTATGCAGTATAATAAGTGTAAATATAAATTTTTCAATTTGAAAATATCTTGAAAATTTTATTTTACACTTTTTTCACTTTGATTTGTGTTTTTTTTTTTTGTTTTTTTTTTTTGTTTTTTTTTTTTTTTTGATCCATGATCATTATTCATTATTTTTTAAATCTGGTTTTGCAATTCACAAAAACGCAAAGAATTTGATTATATCACAGAGAGAATTTATAAAGTAAAGGATGAAGCTAAAGGTATATAGAGAATCTTAGAGGGATTTATAGTAAGTAAGTAGTAGTAGATTGAAGAAGAGAGTGAGATAAAATTAAATGATAAAGTAGAATATTTAGGATCCATTAGAGAAGAAGTTTGCATTTAAAAGCGATAAAATTGTATGATGAAAAAGAGATTTAATGAAAATTATTGATTGAAAGCAAATATTTAGTAGGTTTTGATTCTAAATAATACAAAATTAGAGTGGGTCGGGGTGAAATTTGTGCTATCGCACCACCTTTCACCTCAAAGTGGTTTATTGCAAAATTATAGGTGCTTTAATTCTTTGCTCTGTCTTTCGATTTTTTGCTCTATTGGTCTGTAGGTTAGTTAGTCTTCTTTTGACTTTTAGTGTAGTAGTAGTAGTAGTAATAGTAGTGTAATAGTGGAAGTGTCTCTGAATTTTTGTGTCTTAAGCGTGTTGCATCTTTGATAGAATATCATTTAAGTGATTTCTATTGTAAGTAGTAGTAGTAAGTGTTGTTTGTGCCTTTATAAAGATTTTTCGATGTTAGCTTTATGTTTTTATTGTTGTTTGTTAATGATGGTTCTGAGTTGAGTTTAGTTATGTTGTGTTGTATTCTATTGTATTGTGTTGAGTTTAGGTGAGTTGAGAGGAGTTGAGTTTGAGTACCAGTGGGATTTACCTGATTTCCATCGTAAGTCCAACTACCGAATTTCATTTCGCAGTGTTGGTCATCAAATGGGAACCACGTGATGTCTATCTTGCATGTGCTTTTGAAGATGCCAGGGGGCACGTACAGACAACTGCCGTTATGTTTGACCACAATGTTGGTGTGATACGTGCCATCGAATCCCTCATCGGCGCTAAATTACAATTTAATACATAATTTTTCAATGTATAAATATGTTTCATTTCGTTTTCTTATTTGATTATTTCTTTGTTATTCATTTCTTTTAATTTTATTATTATATATATTATGATTATTATTTTTTATTATTATTTTATTTTACTTTTATTTGTTTTATTATTATTTATTAATTTGTTTTTTGTTTCTCTTAAGTTTTCTTGTTGTAATTTGCGCATTTTGTTTGAAGTGTTTTTTGCTTTTATTTTTGATCTATTATTTTTTTATTATTTGTTATACACTTTTCCATTAAGTGGATAAAATGTATATTGTCTGTATTTTTGTTTTTATAAGGCATTTGTATGGTATTCGTTATTTTTATACATTAACTAATTAAATACATAAGGGTGTTTTTGTGTAAGTGTGTGGGGGGGGGGAGTATCTAAAATAACTCTGTTCTTAAGAATTAACTAAGAAATTTTTACCACAAATACTATAATATGTGCGATAATTAATATAGAACACAGTATGATTGGTTAGATGATGGACATAATTCTGACATAATGAGCATAAATAAATCATGTTTAATACAATAAAAAGTTCAGCGTTTCCCTTTCTATTGTACAAAATTTATCTTCAGTTGGTTGCATAAATCATCATTTCATATTATTGTTTTGCTCCTATTACTCCTCTACAACTCAATGTTTTCTTTTCTACCAATTATAGAATCTCATAAATCCTTTATGCTTCCAACTTCCTCTTAATAAGCGCTCAATAAAAATGCAAATGTCGAATCAATCAATTAAAGCACAACCGAACGACCATTCGACCGACCTATGGGTTTGTTATTGGCAAGAATATTTACTGAACCTTGAGTAACTTTGTACACATAGACTCGCTCACACACTCACTCACTCACTCACTAATAGTGTGAGAAAACCTCAAACCGCATTCAAAACTGGGGGAAATAAATTACAATATTTCCTTAGTAACAACCTTCATTCCATTAAAGGTGCTTACAAAGAAAATCAGACAAGTTTTTATTATAATCTCTGGGTTCGGGTAAGCAAAAATATTTCAAAAATCTGTCTTAAACTTTACACGTTCTGTTGCTATAGAAGTAAATCTTGTTTGGCCCTGTACATTTCCCTAACCGCAATTAATCTGAAAGCTTTTCGTGTCTGATTTCAATTCTTTATGTTTTCTTTTCCATTCTTTTGTTTAAATTTTTTTTTTTTCATTTTCTCGTTGTTGCTGTTATTGTTGTTGCTTTAAAAAAAATATATATATATAAAAAGAAAACAGGAGAATAAACATGAAACAAGTAACAAGAAAAGAATAATAGGCATATATTTCGTGGTTAGTAGTATAACATTTCAATTAGAAAACAACACAGAATTTGGGTAAAAACTTCTTCAAAGGACTTCTTTAGTTTACATGTCACATTATAGTAATTATGGCGTTGATATGTTAAGATTTTTCATTGATATAGTAATATGATTGACCAAATACCTCTTTAATATGTAAAAGCCTAAATAATCTTAAATGGTAATATAAAGGGATTTTTCAATAAATTTATATGCACTTCATTTCACTCAAAACATGAGCAAATAATCCTAATTGATGTGACAAGACCCACTGACTGACAGAGCCACAGAACAATGAGTAAAATATAAAGAAAAAAATGAAAAGGATGTCAGAAGACCAAACAAAGAAAACAAGTTTTTCACTTTTTTTTTTTTTTTGTTGATATTGTTCACCAAACAATATAAAAAGATATTAATAGGAACTTCACACACACACACAAACACACAAACACATCTCTGTATGCTTATAGTCTTAAAGAAGTCTAAGTGACTTTGAGGGAAATCTTGTCGAGAGTATAAACATTGACAGCGGAAATTGTGCTGAAGAGATCTAGCCATAACAGCTTTCGACTTCATTAGCAAAACAAAATGGCCGCCAACATAGCCAGTTGAAGAACAAAATTAGGAGTCTGAAGTCATTTTGTTACAATATAGTATCATCTATTCCATTCCATTTCGCCTTTGATGACTAATCAATGGGCATTTTATGTTCTATAAGTTAAGTTAAATGCTTTTACAACGGAAGTTCCCCATCAGAATAAGCGAACATGTAGTAAGTATAACCGAGCAAGTGTGCGTGCGTGCGTGACGATGATTGTGACGTGAAGGCGTTGCATAAATTTAACTAATTTGGCAATAACGTAAATTAGCGCCGAATTAATGATTTTTTGCATTAGCAAAATGTTCATGAATGTGCATGAGATTCGAACATATCAGTACGTGCTCATTTCAATAATCAATGAGGCCTCGGTCTCTCATATTAAATCCTTTAAAGCATTTTGTATCTATTTACTATTACCTCTTTTATCTAATAATATGCAAGCAGCATCAACAACAAAAATAACACAACAAAAAAAAAGGAAAGTAATTTAAAATATTAAACAAATGTCCTCCTAATTCTATTTACCGTGAGCTCTTTCATAAAAAAAAAATACCAAAGAAAAAATAACCCATCCAACGATATGTTGGCGCACATGTGTGTTGGGCTTATGAAGAGTTTTATTCAAAGTGCCCCACTGAGAACGTTTTGTGGTATTTTAAGTTCAGGGCTTTTTTTGTGCTTATTTCCTATTTTTTGCCTGGAAATCGCAAGGCACTTTGTTTGGATACATAGTAATAGTCATAGTAGTGGTAGTTGCCCCATCTAAACACACACTCATGACTACAAACATAGTATCTACCTAGCATAGAGTTATATGGATATGGATACGGAGATGGAGATGGAGTAGTGTTAGTGTATAACCACCATATGGGGTAAAGTAGCTTTTAAGACAAAACTTTTGGGTATCACGGTATATTGTTTACACATCCTACATTTGGGATTTGTATTGTAGAATAGACAATAGTATACTACTATGTTGGTATGTAATATGTAAGTAAGTACTATATTATTGTATAAACTTAAGTTTACTTGGATTTACATGCAATATACCTACTACATTCATATTCATTGTACTATAAAAGTATTTCGATTGTAGTCAATGAACCAAACCAACAAAATTGGTTGGTTGGTTAACAAACTTCAGTGTATTTATGTCCTTTATCCAAACTCACACATTTAACATGATAACATTGTAGTCATTTTGATTAAATTTTAAATTATTTTGAACAAATAAACAATTTACACATATTCATTTATAGTATAGTATTATTAAATATATTTAAGATAAACACAATATACACTCAGTTAAATAAATATATGTAAGTACATAGAATATGTAAAACTGTAAAACTGAAAAACACAAAATCACATTGAAACAATGTACAACGCTTATGATTGGAGCGCGTTTCACACTTTGACCAGAACCGATCCGACTCGACCTGACCTGACAAATCACAAACTACTATTCTAAGTATATGTATTGTGAGGTCTGGCAGATTTTCATGTCCAATTCCAAGTCGGTCGTTCTTGAACAATCTAAGTGCTTGTCTGTGTTAGTGGCAATTAAGCAAACAAACATTGAAAACAATTAAAGGCTTTTTGACACTGAAACTAAGTAATTTAATTTAAAACGAATGTTGTCATACGTAAGTATAAAGTATGTAATTCTTGAATTCTTACACTTATGAATGACATACATACATAGACACTAAGTATTATATGGAATGGAAATACTTACATAATACATACATCAATAAAATGTATTTTTGATAATGAAATAATTATGATAAATAAATTGTATGTAAGTAAAATACTTATGTTTTATGTCAATTAAATCTAAGGACCTTCGATTACACGTTTTAATAAACCAAAAAATTAATTTTGATGTCTAACTGTTTGGTGTGTCTCACCTTGGCTGTTAGTTTACCTATTTGTTTGTAAACACTAATTACCAAATTATAGAGATAAAGCGTTAAAATTAAACATATATTTTGTTCGATCTAGATAATGTGTATTAGTTGGAGTTTAATAATTTATTGAAGGATATCAAAGTAAAGGTTAAAAATGGTAACCTTATTCATCCAAAAATTGAATTAAACAGACCAATAAATTAAAGATCATGACAATTTCCCATTACTAAAAGGACGACAACGGTGTCTATGAAAGCGGTCATCAAGAAGGAAGGGCTAAAAATAGGTACTCAGATTTTCAGGACAAAATCCATGCAATCCATGCATCCATTTCTGTATAAAAAAGAATTGAATGTGCTATTTTTAACAGACACGCTTCGACATCTAATCGAGTAGTTGAAGTTGCCAGGAAAGAAGCTGGAGAACATTTAATACTGCTCACTGTGTGGGCTTAATTTGGATCAGATGCCAATATTTAGATCAGTCTTAACTTAGTTTATATGTTTCTTAAATAATCTACAATAACAAGAGAATATTAAAACGTGTAAACGAGACTTTATTTAAATTTAATCACTGTTATTCTTTTTAAATATTAATTATGAAATACCAGCATATAATTTATGTAAATTTTCTTATAATGAATTGTGTGAATTGTGTAGGCAAATAAAAATTAAAAAAAAAATAAAAAACTATTACTTTAATTAAATATTATAGTATTTATGTGAGTAGATGAAGATTAAATTTTAGTTTATTTTATTTGCTCTTTTTTTAAATTTATTTTTGTTAAGATTGTTGATTCTAAGTTGTATTTGTTTTTAATATTTAATTCATTTACATTATTTAAGTTTTTAGTTATTTTATGTATTTAATTTGAGGGATTTGATTTTTCATGCACAACACTTGAAAATCTATTTTGCCATATAATTGTAAAAATTCTAATTATACTCATGGTTTAGTAAGTATTATTATGAGTAGTAATAGTAGCTGTAGTAGGTATGAGTCGATAGATATCGACATTTGGCCAAATAGTAATTCAAGTATTGATGTTTAACCAGATATATTACACCAGCGTATTGTTTCAAATTTTGTTAAATTCAAAATTTAATTAAGTACAAGTTATATACGACTGACTGACTGAACGAACGACTGAATGAATCTGAATCTGAATCTGAATGTCTACGAGCAATTTGACATCACATTGGAATAACTAAAACAACAACAATAATAATAACGATAATAAATATTAATCTAATGTCTATTATTTGGTTTCTTGTTTTATTATTTAATTCTCGGTTGGTTGCAATTAAAACAATAACTTGCATAATAATCTGGTTAAAGAAAATTGTTTATTTTTTGGATTTTATGCTATGATTTTATTTAATGTTTTGTCTTTTAAATTTTCTCTTAATTTGTATTTATTTATTTATTTATTTATATGTATTTATTTACTACATTTTGTGTTTATTTACCTTCAATTTAAGATTATGTTATTTTGTTTTCTTTTATTTTACTTTACTTTTTATGTATATTTATTTAATTGTTTTTGTTAAATCCAATTACAATGTAAGGCCCACATCAACGGCAAGCTGACAGTGTACACTCCACCTAGAAACCGCCACTTCGTGTAAAACTACTCTTATTGAAATAAACAAATATCATGATGTTTCAAATATTCACTTTTTAAAGCATTTGTTTCAAAGGTATTGTAGTAGTAAAAAGAACTCTTCATGTTCGAAAATTTATGTTGAAAGTTGTAGTAGTGTGTTGTTAAACTAAAAATTATAAGTATTTCCAAATTCAATACCCTTCATACATGGAGATAATCCAAGTAATTGAACAAAGTGAAATAACTTCGTAGGGTGTACAAAAAAAAAAAAAAAAAAAGTAACGATCTTGTATCACTTATTGGTGAAGTGTGTCTATCTTTCAGTTCAATGGCATGTAAAAAAAAGATTCGAAAAGTTTGCAAATAAAAAATTGAATGAAAGATTTATGATAATAATAATAATAAAGATCAACTTAAAATTTTAATATTAAAGAGCATAGTAGAACATTGTGGATCATAAGTATTTGTTTTTTTGAATTTCTTTAGTTTCTTTTTTTTTACACATTTGATTTAAATATTGTAAAATAGTAATAAGTTTTACACACAAACAACAGCGAGTGGATATGATGATTATATTGAGATTAAAGGAATGCATATACTTTAATATATCATGGAATAATTATATATTATATATATGTAGATGTATGTATATACATAAGGTATAATAAAATCATAAAAAGAAGAACAATCACATACAAATACTTTAACTGCAATATAGTGTATTGTATAATACTTAGTTAGATATGAATAAATGAACCAAATAAAAGAAAAATGGGGGAACCCAACACCATTTATTATAATAACCAAGTTTTACTTTTAAAGTAATTCTTTAGATTATATAATACAATATTATATAGTAAATAAATGGATTGGATTGGATTAAATAATCAACTTGCAACTACATATAAATTAATATCACTAGTACATACTAAGAATTTAAAAATTATGTAACTAGAAACAAACATAATAATAAGTTCACAAGCTAATAATATTCTCAAGATCACATGTCAATAAATTTAATTATTAATTGTGCAGTAATATAAACTGCACAATTTGTCATTGATAATTGACATTAATATGAGATATCATAGTTTTGTATTTGATTGATTCAATACTGCTTACCTTTTGAATATATTTTTTAATTAGATATATTAATTATTAGATTGATAAATTCATGTTTTATTTTGATTTATCATATATGTATTTAGAAATACCCTGTCAACCCATTTTGAGAGCATAGAGAATTGCTCAGTTTTATTGATTTGATATTGATTTGGTAGTAAGTATGTTAGTATTGTAATCAATGCGCATAATCACCATTGTTTTGTAGATTTAAATCGGATTAGAACTCTCTATGTGATCTGACTAGCAAACCAATTTAACCAACTGACCTGTTATACATGAGGACATCCGGTTTCCATAGTTTATTTGGTGTAATTCGCAAATCTTTGACACCGCCATATTCAGTTTCATTCCAACGTAGATTATAATCATTCCATTCCTGTTTAGTTGATGATCGTTATAATTTTGAAAAGAAATATATTTGGTTAATGGACATTTTTTTAACAAATCAATAATATAATTTAATTATTTTCATGAAGATGCCTTGAAAATTCTATGTAAATAATATAAAGATAAAAATCAAAATTATTGTATGGTATATAAATCTCTAGAACTATTCTTTTCAGTAAAATGTTTAAAAAATTGAAATGATTAAATGAAAAACTTAAAATGCAACTAGTAGTATGAATTCTATTAGGGTTTCAATGAAGAGCATTAAGAATTATAAAGTTTCGTTCAGATTCTAATTTAAATAAACAAAAGACAAAATTATAATATGCAATAAATATAAAAATATATATTATAAAAATCAAAATCAAAAATATGAATATAATTATAATAAAAATTATGAAGACATGCAACTGACAAAAACAAACAATTTCAGTATTAACATATGCAAGACAAATAGACGAATGTTGATAGAAATCCAAGAAGGTCACAATGCGCACACACATGCTTACATTACACAATCCATCAGATAAGTTTACTTAAAATTCAAAAGAAATTTACATATTCATTATTTTAATATTTTATATTTTCATATTAATATTTAATATATTTTTATTTAAAATTGGTTTTTGGCATATTTTATGATTTTTCGTATTAATACGTATAATAAAAAAATAATATGAATTAATTGTTTTGAGAGTGCAATAGAAAACTAAAAAATTATAAAAATCAAATCAAAAAAACGCTAAGAGAAAGAAAGACAATTTTATCTAGATTTATTAGAGAAATTGTATTTAATATGTAAATTTAAATAGTTTCTTTATTTAAAAACAATTTTAACACACACGAGCTCAATATCAATATATCGTAATCAATGCAAGCGGGTACTGTCAGTAAAATATGAAAAGAGAAAATTTTTAATTGAAAAGATATTCACACCAACTATCATTCTTAAAATCCTCTAACCATACATAGAGAAAAGCTATTCGCCGAATACGAATCATTCTTCATCACGACAATTCCAGGTTTCTCACGTCGGTTCACACAAAAGAGTTTTTCAGCTCAAAAAAATAATTATTGGGTTTACTGATAGTATATATTACTGATTTGGCGAAAAGGAATTGGGTAATATAGATCTTTAATCTAATGAAACTAATTCAGAAATTCGTGTCTGTTTCATCTGTTTCATCAACAAGGAAAGAGTACGTTTTTCACACTAAAACAATTAATTAAAATATAAAAAATGAATAGAAACATTGACAATATTTTGTCCACTTTAAAAGGTTTAAGAAGCCTATCAGCAACATGTGATTCAGATACTATTTCAATGCCCCTAATTACCTCAGTGACTAAATATTGTGTTTAACCAAACCTGGCCACTTCAGCCAAAACTCCTAAGCCTCCGCCAATATTTGGACACAATCACAGAACCAGATTCTTAAGAGAATACTTATGAAGTCCAGATACATTCATCTACCGTAATATATCTTTTTGATGAGCTTCATATTAATTACCATTCGTATTAACATACAGATGAAAAAGCTTACAAAATTATTATTCATGGAATTCACCCCAATTCATCAGGGGATATCATTAAAAATGAATTGTGCACAGTCTGAGTTCAACTATGGGTTGCTGCGTAACAAGTACGAAACAATGAAGAGTCGTGAAATTTTATCAGGTTTTGACTTTCTATCATGGGGCGTTCTTTTCAAATAATCAGCTCCATCTACACGTCAGATCACATTCTACTGAGACAACCATTCCATATAAACTTCTCCCTTCCCTCAGATTACACTAGCAAAACAAACATGTTTTTTTTTTCTTGTAATATTAATTGGAAAAAGTGAAGGTTTCAGATAAAGTGTTGAAGGTTGTTGAAAATTCAAAATATTGAATTTATCAGGATTCTAAAAATGTTGTTGTTTGTTATTTGCAAAACATTTGGCCCTGACATTTTCGACATAAACTTTAAAAACTTTTCACTAGCATCAGTTGGTTTCTTTCATTTGTTGGAGTTATGAAAAGAAAATACGCCGAATATTCTCTTGAAAAGTTTGAGCCACAATTGGAAGAAGAAATCTCAACCAAAGCACGTAAACATTTTTATAATTCTAAAAATTAATTAGTTAATTAAAAATAAAATAAGTAAAACAAAAAAAAAGTTTAGAACCCATTGCAAAATTTCTGTCATTTCAAAGATGCAAGGCTACAGGATTTATAAAAATGAAGTGAAATTTGATTTTAGGTATTGAAAGTAGTGTGAATATCCTTCTTATATGTACAAAAAAAACTAAAAACAAACTACTGAATTTAGTTAAATGATGAAAAAAATAGAATATTTTCATTTTAATCATTGAGTCTCATACTTGGTACACAATCATTTTAGATGTGTCAAAATATGTAGATATATTTTTATTGTAATTTTATTATTAAAGCAGGAAGAAAGTATGAAAAAATGTACATCATAGAAGATAAAAAGGGTTTCAATTATTATATTAGTCAAAGAATTTATTTAGCAGAAGATATAAGTAAAAAGCGGAGTTATCGTGTGTGTGTATAGTATTTCAACTACAATAGTAGGTTTTATTTGGTTTTTTTAAGCTTAGTAATTATTTATAATGAACTAATATGAAATTTAATAGATGGTTTTATTATGGTATTTATTTTAATTGTTATTATTATTAGTATTTTTGTTTAATTAATCAAACTTACCAACGAAAGCCATAGATTCGTTATAAGAAGTTGATTCTTCTCGTCCTACAAACGCAAAATTATTTTGCAACAACACAAAGTGGACACAAAACAATAACAAAAAAAGCACCAAAACATAACCAAAATAGACGAAAAAGAACAGATCATGATAATAATAATGAAATTTGATATTTCATAAAAATTTTGTATTTAAATTTGTGTTTTTAATAATTGTTTTTTTTTTTTTTTTTCTTTTTATATTTATACATACATAATTATTTAAAAAGTATTTGAGTTGATTGTTTTTTGTGTTTGTTGTTTGGTTTAAATGTTCATTAGTAGAATTTTACTATGTTCAAATTATTCCTGACCCGCATAAAATTTTTCCTATTTATGACCATTTTTTCTTTGTCATAAATACCTTTTTAGTATTTTAGAATAGTATTTTTAAATTCTCTAAGTTCATTCATTCATTCATTATGACAGAAGTATTTTATTTTTACATAAAGATTAGTCAAATGTCTTGGATTAAAATAAAATGCTGGTTGCTCAAAGGTTTTCCTTTTCTTGGTAAATACTTGTATTTATTAGTACTTTGAGATGATGACGAAGAAGAAGAAGAATTGTCATAAAACTTTATAAACTTTTATTGTATGCTGATGCTGATGCTGATGATGATAATGATAATGATTTAATTTTTTAAGTGCTTTTCACGCACTAAAGTACAATAATTCTGATATCTATCTCACTTCATTGTATAAGGATATTTGTGAAATAGAAGGGAATGTAGTAAAAGTTTTTCGATTTTAAATAGTTTAAGTTTTCATTACTTATTTGATCATTCTTTTGTTATGAATATACCAAGTCTAGTATACATATAATGGTATGTAGTTGCCATCGTAACCTTGTTTGACTCCATTTCATGTGGTTGGTTGGTTGTTATGCCATCCTTATTTTATGTGGCTGTGTGTTTGAATGTCATATTTCATTACGGGTATATTCTTTAGGAACAATCATCGCATCTGATCTCATCCCAATTTACCTCAGCTCATTTGGTTAGCAAAGGATGTGATAGGATATAGTATTAACACTGACGTATACTAATGACATTCGCTGCTGCCAAAACAAGTAAAAGTTTTTAAAGCGAGGCACCATCATTCCAAGAGCAAATGACATTTGCATTTCATGCCACCATTTATCCCCATCTCAAGAGCAACCAACTACTCGAAAACTTAATCACATACAAGACTGAGTACACATACATACATATGTATATACATAAGTAGGTGTATACATATGTGAGTGTACTTACGAGTATGTTAAATGCTTCTATCATTTATAACAAACAAAATATAATATAAAAGAAAAAGGGGCGAAGACTGTTGTACTTATGTCAGTGGAAGTACCATTGCCATTGCCAGCATCAGCATCAGCACGAACACCAATATCAGTAGCAGCTGGCATTTGGTATTAAAATTCGTTTTTGCTATAATTTATCAACCGGTAAATTGTTAACTTGAAATCCTGACAGACCCTCACTCGATCGCTACTTACGGTGTACACTCAATGTACATACTTGGTACATACAAATTTGGTAAATGGTTAAGCTATATAGATTTATTTTGCATTAACGTGCCAAATTGTTTTTAAATGAGATTCTAATGAGCCGTCGATTGGTCTCACTTTTCCTTTCACTTTCACTTTTTTTTGTGTTGACACTACACTCTGTTAATGGAATTTGATAAGCTATCATAAGTTTACATATTTGTATTTTATTTAAAAAAAAAACCAAAACAACATCAAGGTGACACTTAAACACTTTAAGTACATGCAAATTTAGGTCACTGAGATGTTAGTTTGTTAGTAATTTGTGTTAAAAGGTAAAGGGTAAAAACAGATTAGTACATTATTTTTTAATATTAGAAGTCAGAGATTTTAACATTTAAGGAACGTAATGTGTTTCTTTTTTAATGCTTTTTATCTTAGGTTTAATATAAAGGGTAAGTAATACAGTGAAGGAATCTTTGCATGTCCACTCAAGAATGTTATGTGTACTCTTAATTATCATGAAGTTCATATTTCAGCTTCCACACTAACTAAAAACCACATTTTTGTGACATCGAACTTATGTACATATATATTGTTACAATAAATCGTAGCGATTATCAAGTGCACTCAGGGTGCTGTTCAAGGAGCAGCAAAGAATGAGAAGAGAAGATGAGATTTGATCGAGAAAGAAGAAAGAGAAAATAATATGACTATTAAGAGAAAAAAAAAATGAATCCCACCGATGGAATCACAGCAAAAATTGAAAAAGAGGGAAATATTGAAAAAGATGAGGGTTAGTATATTATCCACTGTAATGTAAAACGCCAGTTGTGCCTCCAAGAACAAACAAAGAAAAATCAAAAAGATTGTAACAATAAAATCATCTATAATCTATATCTCTGTATAAACAAATTCGCAATAATATGTGCAAGCACGCAGTTCGACTTAGAAATTGGACATTGTTTTATTTTTTTGTTCAATGTTTGCTGTTACTAACATGATCAGTAAGCTCAACTCAAACTATCTTGTTGTAAGTTTGTCTGTCACACAATTTAAACAAAAGCAAATTGGAGTGAAAAGTCACTTATGACCCCATTTGGCCATATTTTTAGTGTTTACCAACCCAAGGCCAGTTATTTTTGATACTTATCATTCTACTGTAATGCAAGTCAGATTTTTTGAATAATATTTCTTTGATTCACTTTATATTTCATCTCATTTTAAATAAATTTTTTCTTGAACATTTAAACCAAAATTTAAGTTTAACATTTTATTTTAAATTGGTTGTTTTGTATTTTGTTTTTATTTTAATTTACAGTAGTGGACAAAACTATTTTCATGATACCATAATGCATTTTGCTAACTTACTAAATTGTTTTATAAAGAATTGAAAGTCTTTGATTTATAAAGAATAATTATTAAAAATTGAATTAAATCAATGTGGGTAAACATTTTTTCCACTACTGTAATGCCATTATGTTTAATATGCATATAATTTTAATAAAACACCGAAGCTAGCACAAAGTGAATTGTACTTTAATTATAAGTAATAATTATTTATATTAAATTCATGCAGTTTTTTTTTTATTGTTTTAGATAGTAATTTGTTGTAAGTTGTTGTTTAATTCTGTAAGACCGTTTTATTATGACATGTACCCACTAAAACATTTTTATAACTTGGCGACACACACATTTAATAGTAGTTGCAATTATAATAACAAAATCAAAATCAGAATCATAATAATTATATTGTTAAGTCAAGAAAAAACAAAAGAAAAAAAAACAAGAATTTTTAAATAAATAATAAAATAAAATTATAAAATTTTTATTTTATTTTAATAACATTTTTGTATTGAAATTTGCATTTTCTTTGCATGTTTGGTGTTCATTTGATTTGTATTAAATCAAAAATACTATACAGTAAGTACAAAAAATAAGATAAAAATTAAATATTTAAAAATATATATATTATATAAAGACATTTTGTTCAATTTACACAAATAGTACAACGACAGACAAACCTATACACAGTCACATACACAAGTATGCATAACATACAATATTAGTATATTTATTGTTTTGTTTTTGCTTTGATTTTTATTTTTTTTAAATTTTTTGTTATTTATTTTTTTTAGTGTTTGTAGTGGAATAGCGAAAACATTTTGTTGCATAAAGCAAAGTGCCAATCATTTTCGTTTTTATTTATTTATAAATTTATTTATTGAAATGTATTTGTTTATTTGCACATTTTGTGTTATATGTTTTTTGTTTTGTTTTTTTTTTATGTAAAAGGAAAAAGAAGCAAAAAGTAATTTTAAATGAAAACAAAGAAATATTTGAAATTCGTGGTCAACGCTATACAGTTTCATAACAAAATGAAACTGTCAAAATATCATTTTGTGGCATTAAAATCATAAAAACATATTTAAACAAAACAAAAAAGTATTTCTGTTTTTTGCTATAAGAACAATACATAGTAGAATTTGTTGTTGTGTTTTTAAGAAAAGATTTCTTTGTTGAATTAGAGATTTCTATGGAAAACAGTGAAATATATGGAAACAGATGCAGATACTTGTACATTTTGTTAGTTACCAATAGAGTTGGTTTTGATTTCGTGAGGAATGTTTTGAAATGTTTTTTCTATGACTTAACCACTTGATATTGTTGGGTTTGAATGGATTTGACATATGAGGTTGTTTTTTGTTTCGGAAAAATAAATGTGTAAACTAATACTTTTGCCTTATAGATAGAGTCGGATGAAGTCATGTCAAGTCTACTCATACTTAGTTAGGTAGATGCATTATGACCAATACCTTTTATATAAGAATACTGCTAAGTTCATTTTAAAAAATCTGAAAACGATTTCATTAAAATGAATGTATACGTTTATTCATTGATACGATTCAGGATGCAGCTCAAAAGACAGTTTGGTATTTTCGTTTTCTTTCTAGTTCTACAATAGTTGTCTTGACGCCAAAAATATACTTTAAAGCATTATATAATTGCTGCAGACCATAACCAAAAGCTTGTGACAACAAATGACTTTGACTTTCTTTTCTCACGGGTAGCAATACCCCTAGGTAACGCTGGCTACATTGCCTATACGGACAATCCACCGCACCTGCCTACAGATATCTATAAGAATATTAAGCTGAGCATAGTGTATTAAGATTTCCTTTCTTTTAAAAAATTGTGTATTATATTTTTCGTGTTGAAAAAGTATTATAACTTGAATTAGTTGTTATTATTATCATTTTTATTAGTTTAAAATCACATCAAAAACACTTATAATAAAAGTTAGCAAAAATGCTCAAAATTTCTTAAATAAATAAATATGAAAATAAAATTTAAATTAAAATTATTAATTTAAATAATATGATGAAAATTATTAAAGTCAGAAATCAAAATATATGATGATAATATCTCTATGCGATACAAATAAATTTAAGATTTAGGGTCGCTCTTCATTATTATAATTATATTATTTTTTTTTTTTTTTTGTTTGAATACCTTTTTATTACTAAACTTGATTCTTTCTTAATAGAATTAAAGCAAAAGTAAAATAATAATAATAATGATATATAAATCAAAAATAATACAAGTATAAATATAGTAAGTAGTAGTATGTATGAAGAGACGAGACGGGTACATGTCACTTACCAAATTTAACCACGCATTCGTGGTCAGAATCTGATTCTTTTCGTCCTATAAGAAATTCAGGTATTATTATTTTGTTATATTCAAAAGATTAGATAATAATAAGCGATTTTCCATAAATGTCACGTTTTTTTTTTTTTTTTTGCATCATTATTTTCGTATTGTGGTTTTATAGACCTTTTTCTTAAACTTATTATTTAAAATAGTTAAATTGTATGATCTACATAAGAGTAGCAGTAGTAGTTTGTTATTGAAATAAGACTTACCACATCAATGATTTGTTGTAATGTAAGTCCAAATTTAACTTCCAATGGTTCAGATTCATTCGCAACAGGACGTTCAAGGGTATTGTATGTGGATAACAGGTGATTAAGTAAACGTTTTTCGTGTGGTCCCTGGCAGCTGTCTATAAATAAAGTAATAAACATTTTTATTTAAATTTAATTTGATTTATGTTACAATTTATCCAAATGAACAATTACATACTATTCTTAAAACGAAAAACTCATTAAGGTCAAAAGTACTAAGTGGCAGAGGAAACATAAATTTGTCAAATTGGCAGAAAGGTCATTTAGAGCTCAAGTTCTTTCCTTTTCATTCTCTCAATACTACTTAGCATTGTTGGAAAGTAAAAATTTTAAAATTAGTTTGTGAAATATCAATAACAATGGATGTCAGTGTGTAATATGATCTATGCCACATACTTACAATACTTTTGCATTTACATTCATTGGGACTGAACTCATCAACTCAACTTATTTCACTTAAACTGAACTCAGCTCAACTAAACTAAACTAAACTAAACTGAACTAAACTGAACAAAAGTCAAGTCAAATATTTGACACAAGACAAATGAGTAACGAGAAACGTTTAAAATTGACAACTCCATTGAGAAAACTATTTGCACGCAATTAGTTGGAGTGATGACTTCAAGATAGAAAGGACAAATGGGACTCTATGCTATGTCAACGGACCATCACCAACACCAACATCCGATACTCCCGCTATATTTCGATGATAATGTAAAAGCACAAGGATACACAAAGTTCAGTTCAAACTTTGTGTACTATGAGGTGTAGTTTCAACAAAAAACTTAGAAAAAAGATATTACACCTTATAACAAAGTACACTACACTTAGTATATAGAATAAGTTATCATTTATAATTCATAACATATCTAATGCAATATAATATTTTTTGGTGAATAATTTTTAATTTTACAAAAAGGTATTAGGTAAGGACAAAACTTTTCAAATATGTTGCTTTACATTAATTTATAACAGCCCTAGGTCATTTACCTTTTATGAAATGTTGTTGGAATTCATTGTAAGTTTACTTAAAATGGAGTGCGATATGACCTTTTCAACAAGGCTACTCCCAAAGTTGTCATTACCTTTTTTTTTTTTTTTTGTTAACAGAGAAGGGTATAGAACAATATATTGCTATACATCTTAATATGGTTTCGTTGACGAAATTCATCCAAAAACTTGGTATGGTTAATTGTTGACTCGGCTCGACGTGGCCTGGCTCGGCATATTTCAACCAACGAAGAATAAAAAGGGAATGAAGTGGATGATATCGAGGGACCTTTTTTGAAGTAAGTGTAAATATTCGCAGACGAGCAGAAAAAAATAACTATGGACCTTGGTCACTCAGTGAGTGGCAATGGGATTTGAACTAAAGGCAGGCAAGTGATAGGGTAGCTAACAAGTTTGAGATGCTCATTACAATATGCATTAGGAAAAGTTGATGATTGCATAGTGTGAATGGATGGGCGGACGGATGGATGGATGGATGGATGAATGGCGTTATGAATAAAGGTTGCTCGACTTTGAATGATGTGCCAATTAAAGCAATGTGTCGTGTGTCAACATACTTGTCAGCATAGCACGGAATTGCGCAATATAGTAGACCGAGTGCCTTGACAGGATTGTGCATAAATTATACATTAATATTGTTATAACATTGACATAAACCTACTACAATATATACATACACATGACATTTAACTATGAATTTATGCAAGAATGCACACTGACCACAAATACATTACATACATAAATAGTAAACATATGCATATATACAAAATGGGTTAAGTTAGGAAAGGAATGGATAGAATGAAATGGAGTATGGCACAAATGTGACCCAAAAGACCACAACAATTATATTTATTACATGCGTCTACCTTACACAAACATAATCGTTTATATGCGAGGTGTATCCCAAAAACAATTGACTTGCATTCATAACTCCGCACTGAGATTATTATTATTATTATTTCCATTTCACACATATTTTAAAGATGATCTTTTTTGTTCATAAATAGGACATGCTTGCTATTTTCTAATGTTATTGTCATCGATGAATGGCCAAATCTCAGGTAAGGTCACTATTAAAAGATGGGCGGCCATTTTTGAAAGGCTTTCTGTATCATTTCAAAAGTTTCTACACAACTTTTGTCGATTTTAAAGCATCGTTAAAATTGGATAAAAAGCCCAGACCAAAACAAACAAGGTACTGACGGTCGGACAGGGGATAAGTTCGTTAGGAGTCACTGATAAGCCCGTTGCACAAAGACTTCTTCAAACATTCTGGGGCAAAACTATTAAGGTAGGACAAATACTTTTTGGGATACACCTCGTAAAGAGGATGGGATGGAACGGCATGGGATAGCATATAGAGACATCTCAACGAGATTGTCAAATATCATAACATTACAAACGTTTTTGGTACTGCAACAATGTATGAGAATGTAAATATGTGGTTCTGGTTGAAGGTTGCAATTGTTGTAATCACCTTTGCAACCTGCGCATTCTTGCAACTGCAATAGCTAAATGCTAAATGTGAAACAAGTGCTGTGCTCTGCTGTACTGTTCGGTGCTTTGCAGTAGTTGTCACTCATGGACTCAAAGTGTTGCTAAATTGCTAAATTTTGTATACAAGTGTGACCCAGAATCAGCATCACCATCACCATCCATGTTGACTTCGCTTATTGTCCTTGACACACCTTTCCTCAACAACAACAACAACAACAACACATACGCATACAAATACAGACTCTTACATATATGAATACATATGTATCCATGTATGTAAAAGTATGTGAGCACTGTGTCAAAATGTATCTTTAAACTTTACAGGACACCAACACGATGAAAAACATGAAAAACAATTCCCTTTGTCGTTGTTCGCTCGTTTCACTTTTCAATTGTATTTTACTGTGATTTTCCATTACCTTGCAAATACCCACTACTCCCACCCACCCCCTTGCCTATCATTCTTGTAGATACTTTTCCGCATACTGCGAACTCACATATTCCTATGTGATTTCGAGTCATTTAAAAATTCATTATAACCTTCCAAGCCATGGGCACAAGTAAACCCAATGCGCAGGACTGTCTATAAATTATTAATTAGGTTTTCGTATGAGTTTCCTAGTTAAATGCGATATCAACCAATAAATATTAAACTGGAAATTGGAGATGCTAGCGAACGAACGACCTTTTTGTCCTAGTTCATATTGTTCTTGTTGTTATTGTGTGATGGACGCTTAAGAGATTTGACAAGATATTGAAGGTTTACTTACTATTTTTATCCATCAAAAATTTAAATAAAATCTTGTCATAAAATTCAGAAGTCATTTAAGAATTCTAAAATGTATCTAAATCATAAAATTTAAAATGATTGTCACAATTGCTCAGCATCACAGTTGGACTTAGTTGTTTGTATCTTGAACATTCAGATTATTGCTTCGAAGAATTGTAGTATCTCGAAAGGTGAACAACAAAAAAAAACCGAAGTATATACACTAAGTAAGTATATAGGTACAATAGTAAGGTAAGCCACTCAAAAACACGTAGATGAGCACTCAAGCATAAGTTTAATGATATTTAAATAACGTTGATGTGAAAAACAAGACAAGAAACTTGTTCGCAATATAAAATTTACTTCCATTTACAAGAAGACATGTCAAGAAAGTTAAAAAGGTAAACATAGATACATACATGCTACCTACACATATCCTTATCCTAAACTTGTTTTTTTACAATTGTTCTTGGAACAAAGTTACATTTACTTGAATTTTACTAAAATTGAAATACATTTCACAAAAGCTAAGTAGTAGGATTTAAAGAAATCTTTTTTAAGGTTTAGTATCTAATCATTTCGAAGCAATTGTCTTTTATGTCTATCAAGACTTGTTTAGAGACTCTTAATGAATACCAGACTCAAAGAAGCAACTGTAAATATATCGAAGAGACTAGTTTCAGTCCTTTAATTTAATCTTCTCTAGGATATCTAATACGAGTAGCATTAGATACTATTTTTAATGAGTTTAATGTAAATATTTGGTCTAATTTTTTGCTTCATATTACATGAAAAGTATCTTATCATAGATCTTAAACTGACAGAATTTAATGCTGAAGAATCTTCCTATTCATATATTCTTACAAAAACTTTATTTAAAACTTATACATAAGAATTAGTATTTTAAATTATTCCTATGTTGTGCCATTCATTTGATTGCAATGAAATTTTGTAAATGTGTATGGTTGGTTTTCGGCTTGATCATAGGATAGTTTTGGTTCCGATATGTACCTCCGTTCCCGATATCTAGGATATTCAAACCCCAACCCCTAAAAGTATACTACAAAAAAATAATTAAAAAGGCACTTTCATTTTCTTATACTTAAAGTAGTGTGTTCTTTGTTGATACTCAAAGTGTAATAGAGATAATATAGTGATGCAACAACCCGCGCCAAGCAGGGACGGGTATGCTAGTTTACTACTATAAAATGTTGCATACTTTGGCGATAATCTTCCTTTAATTGTATAATATTAAAGATTATACATTTTTAAAAATGTATAGTAATTTAATAATAATTATAGTATAAAATATGAATCCATGCAAAATCTTAGTATGATTCAGAAAACAAGTCTATAAAAAATCGTCTGCTAGCTCTAATATTTCTCTCAACTCTTTACAAAAATTTCAATAAAAAAACTTAAAATTAATTTTAAATAAAAGATAACGATTAACTTAATTAAAAGGATTAAACGAATCGAGGGCAAAAACAAAAAATTGAATATATCTTTCATGGTCTTAATCAAAGTCGTATGTTATTATTAACATATGTACATCCATAAACAACCAGATATATACACACTCACACTCATTAAGATATTATGTATGTATGCATGTGTGTATGTAGTGTACATAAATATGAATGTGTACATATTTGCAAGGAAATCTTCCATTTTGTTTTAATGATATGCAAATATAACAAGAACAACAACAACAACAATTATAAAATAACATTAACACCATTTGTGCGCTACATGTCGCATGTCATTTATATACATAGAATATTATACTTGTAGTACATACATACTATATCCACCCCCAAAATTCTAGGGTTCTTTGATATGTTGTATTACTTGAAGCGACAACAAAGATGGCTTATTGAAGAAGAAAACTTCTTGGCATTCATGTAACATTTGTGTTTTGATGTTTCTCTCTATGTTAATATTTAATTAAATGTTGCTAATGAGCGAAATCCTTTATACGGTCACGTTAACATTCAGAAATCCATAAAGAATCTGTTTTCGTAGTAAGTATTTTAATATATAATGACAAATGACTGATTTAGTAACACCCTGACAAACAGACTGACTGACTGTCTGACTGACTGACATACCGAATGACACCGTGACTGACTTTAACTCGTCATGTCTTTCGCTTACAGAAAGAAAGTTTATTAGTATAATTTTTGTTGTGTTCATCATTTGATTGCAATTAGTAGTCAAGGAGGACTAAACCATAAGCTTACAAAGAAGAATTGTTTACTGTAAAGAGTAAAATATGAACTCACAGACAGATGGATGGATGGATGGATGGATGGGTGGATGGTTTGATGGAAGGACAAATGGTCGGACAAATAGTCAGCAAAAGGAAAAGGCTAACAAGAAGAGACAAGCGCCCAAAGCAGAGAAGAGCATCAAACAAACAAAATAATGGAACGTGTTTACGGCGTCTCATGCATAATGCATGCAATTTTAATTCACCTAAAGTCGAATGAACTGAGTGATATGTACAACACCGGATGGAGGGACGAAAGAAGGATAGTGGCAAAATGGAAGACAATAAATAGTAGGCAATGTTCCTTATAACAATATACAGATACATAGTCACTTACTATGCACATGTAAAAGTGTGAACTAACATTTACTCATATGAATGTATATACACACATAGATAAGTATAAGTTTACATATGCCCATGTGTGAGATATTTGTGTGTGTTTATGTCACATTCCACGTGCGAAGCAATTAAGTTGCAAATCTTTATTGTCCTTGCTGCCGTTGCTGTTGCTTCTTCTGTTGCTTTTTCCTTTCTTTTTAACATTTCTACATTACAAGAATAATACTAACAATATAACATCAGCAGAAGTAGCAGCAGCAAGAATGGCAACAAATGTTAGTTAGAAAGTAAGATTGAAAGAATGAAAGATTGAATGAAGCAAGCACGGGGAAGCTTTTAAGTGAAAGCCATAGACATTTCCTTCTTTTTAAGTGGTTGCCGACACTTGAGCGGATACTTGAGCTGAGTGCTCCTTGAAAACGCTAGATTATTTTATTTTATATTTCTCATTCTTTTCTTTTATACTAACTAGTATTGTACTTAAGCAGCCAGTCAGAGGCAAAGGTAATGGCAAAGGCTTTCATTTTAAAAGAACAAATCACTTTTAACCAAATCCAAGCAAATAAATAAACCCACTTAATTCAAAATAAACTAATTCTACTTCAAAAATTAAATATCATTTTAATTTGTCACAAACTGAAAACAAACAAACAAACAAATAATGAAATCACTTTGTTTAGCATCTTGACACTCAAAAATATTGGTATGACATCAATAAAAATATATAACATACAAATTGGAACACTTCATGTAGTACATACACTTATTGATTTTCTGGTGTATCCATAAAACCCTCTATGGACAACACAACTATGATTTTCATTTGCAGGTGTTGCACGAAGAAAAACAAAGCACTGACGATAAACTCACTTGATATTGCTGCTTTCACTTAGTATTTACTCTCACAATCAACATCTTGATTGAGTGTAAATTGTTGTTAATTAAGTTTTGAGATTACGAGTATAAGTTTTTTTACGCTAAACTCCAGAAGAAGTTAAAGAAGTTTTCCACATAAACAAAAAACTTGATTGGGAAGTTAAATCTGGTGAGGCAAGAACCATTTTAATATTCATTAAGCAAAATATGTAACCTTATTCTACACACACATACTCACACACTTAAGGTGTAAATATAAAATATATAATTAAAATAAAGTTGATAAGGGAGATAATGTGCATGGATACTTAGATAGGAAAAGGTAAAGTTTTGTGTTCTTTTTATCATAAAATAACATAACTTGTACTATCTTATGCACACATATTTCTTTTTCATGCAATTTTTATGACTTTTTGTAGACTAAAAATCTTGAGACTTTGTCCCCCAGATGATTCGGAAGTTATATGGGTCCAAAAGAACGACATAAAATGTCCAATAAATTTGGCAATTGTGCGGCATGTTGCCAACCAAAAGGGCCATAATTTCTTTCAAGCTCATACTCTCAAACGATTTGCTCTTGGAGCGCATTTAAGAAAATTAACAAGCATAAAATCGGCAATAATATTAAAACAAGTATACACGTATATTTATATATACATATATATATATATATATATATTACACTTGTACTTAAACCTAACTAACTACCTATAAAGGACCAACCAACAACCAACAACATCGCAAATATACGAGAATTCGCGTATAAGAGGCAACAATAATAAATGTTAAACAAGAAGAACATTTTTTATACACGCGAAACCCGTTGAGAAGAAGTCATAAAAGAAAAAGTGTTTGCAAATCTGTGGGCCACACTGAAGAACCTTAAATGAAATATATATGAGTACTTCTTTTTCGCAAGGATTATGTACAAGGAATATTCAAAATAGTACTACTACATGGTACACACGAAATATAATAAGGAATTCTTATAGCCTTCCATCACCCCACCACCCATCCAACAACCCATTTGTGTTGACAGCAAACGGGCAAAGAAGTAAGTAAGTGAATGAGCGAACAATGAGCCAACAACAAAAACTGCCAGCAACAGGAGAACAAAAGAACAACAATAAGGACAATAACTAAAAACAACAACTGTTGTTACAAGAAGAACAATAAAATCCAAAACAAAAACAAAAATAAAATATACAAAAAAGCGACACACTCGCTACGTGGCAAGTCGAAACGGCTCAATAAACAATTTCATGTTCATTCATGTTAATGCGGCTTTTCGTTGAATTGGATTGAATTGGATTCAGAACACACACACACAATATAGAAACAAAGAAAGAAAAACCCGTAAAGAAAATGAAAATAAATAAAAATATACAATAAAATAAACACACAAAAAACCACAAAAAAAAATTATTGTTAAATTTATACAATTGTCAACAGGAAATTTGAATGCATTTGACATATTTCCTGTGATGAGAAGAAAATCGTCACCGTCATCATCATCACCATCATCATCATCATCATACAATTGTCTAAACAAAATTGTTAAAAGAAAACCCAAACTCCAAATCTACTTTTCATTTATCCAAAAAATCACAGCATTTTTCTTTCTGTACTTGACAACAAATATGTCTAACTAAAGGAATCCTATAAAATATAAATCACAAATCCTTGAGCAACTAGCTTTAGTTTCTTTATTCTTTCCTTTATCTCTTTGCCGCCAACAATTCTGATTGACCTCATTTTGAATGTAGTTGAGATTGAGACTAAGAGTGGAAGGAATTGAATTGGCATCTCTAGTCATGAATAAAACGAGTATATTGCTTTGAGGTTGAGGTACCATATTTGTCTCTTGATCCACTACTCACTACTCTAAACAAACATCCTGCACATAGCAGTTACAACAATAAGGAAACGTGAGCAGCATTGCACTTTATTTTACTTTACTAAACATTTTAGTGTCGCTTGATATACAAAAAAAAAAAAAAAAATTCAGTAAAAAATAAAAAATAAAAAGATAAAAACACATATAAACACAAACATGTACATTAGTAGTAGTCCACATTCACACAGATATTTGTTGTAGGTTGAAAAACGAAAAATCTGTGAATGACACTTTGGTTGACCAAATTGAGTTTCAATTGCCGACAGATGGTTGTACGTGATGTTTTTTTATACTCATTCACACTAGAATGAATAGGTATTGTCATTTTAGTATAATGTTTGCAAAACAAGTAGTGCCTCGGAGACCCCATAGTATTATCACTTACTGGTGATGTTTGTAACACATTAACCGAGAGTTGGAGAACTCAATGAAGATAGAATATGTAAAAGATCAGTAAGCAGAATCGACTGCTGCTATGCAAGTGAAACTTTCAGTTGTTGAACTATAATACTGAAATTTGGTAGAATCGTAAATCGTGCATAGATAATATGACAAAGGCAAAGTTATCTATTAACTCGAGAAGAAAGTATTCACACAAAATTTACTTCTAAGTTGGAAACGTTGCTGTTTTATTTTGTATAGTAAGTATAATATTTTGTAAGGCATCGTGTACTTAAACACTTCTTACTCTCATTGTGTCTCAATACTTTGGTGGTTTAACTTATTCACATATGCTTAGGATAAGAGCTTAGTCAAAATTAAAAAATCATTTATTTATTTATTGTAGACTAGAACTTAATTCTAATTACAATAAAAAAAACCTGAAGCAACTAGGGCCTTGAGCTAAAAAAATACATTTATTCTTATAATTTCCATTTTATAGGATGGGTTAGACCAATATTTAATATAACTACCATATTATAGTACCTAAGAGTATTTATGAGTTTTGAAATAACGGTTCATAATGATTATTATCACATACAAAATATGCTAAAATTTGGAGTGAAAGATTTTCAAGATTCGGTGAATCGAAGGTAATATTCGGTACTGATTTACTTGTTTCAAAATTTGTATAATC
Source organism: Amiota mariae (assembly GCA_035041805.1). Classification (NCBI taxonomy): domain Eukaryota; kingdom Metazoa; phylum Arthropoda; class Insecta; order Diptera; family Drosophilidae; genus Amiota; species Amiota mariae. The sequence goes on along the minus strand of JAWNKV010000370.1, from coordinate 16,323,994 downwards.
ACTTGCCTCCGTCGACAGACAAAAAAAAGATAAATCAAAATAGATTTAATCAGAAAATTAAATCATTTAGATTCATTTTTATTATTTAAGGACTTTAATAGTTTTACTGACTATCTTAGTTTGTGTATCACTAGTTAAGGATAAATCTCACAAAGTTAGTTGAGTTTTCTCTTTTCCCATTTCTCATTTCACTTCCATTATAAATTGTGTTCGAATTCAGTTGTGGCAAGTGCCTATTTCGTGCCCCACAAATGAATGTTTGACTTTTCTTAATAAAAAAAAACAATAACCCAACTGTCACAATGCTTCTAAATACAATATTCATGACTCTGCAACATAAACACAAACATACATATGCACACATACATACGTCTGTAGTTCATACATACATACATTGGGTATCCATGTGTATCTGAGTATCTGTGTGATGCAATTAAGCGACGCGGAAGCAACTACTATGAATGTAAAAAGATAGGCACTGTTGCTTATGGCGCTTGTTGCCAACATTTTCTTTTTTTTATTATTACTTTTTATTTTTGTTTGGTTTGTTGTATTACAAGCATGTCTTCTAGCGGTCGAGGGGTGTACAATTTTATCGTATCCAAAAAAAGAAAAGAAAAAAATCGTAAAAAAAAAACATCATCTCGCCTTTTTGATTTTTTTCAAGCCAACTTCAGACAATGTCAACTCAGCATGAGTGAGTTTCCTCTACTTTTCGTATCTTTTTCGTTTTTGTGTTACAATTTTCATTACAGTTACAGATACACTTACTCTTGCATACGTATGCAGGGAAGTACATAAATACATTTGCAATATTTTCATTGTACTTCAATCTCCTGCATCTTGACTTGCTTTTGTTTTGTTACGTGCATTACTTCTTAAGTACTTCCACTAAGATTGGCTTGGCTTGGCTTGGCTTGGCTTCGTTTGACTTCTTCTCTAACCAATCTTTATCTATCTATCTATCTATCTTCGCTTTAAGATGATAAAGTGGGGAATAGAATAGTCATGTGTTTCTATTCTTTCGATTCAACATGTTTGAAAACAACAAGACAACAACAAGAAACAATAATCAACAAGAGCAGTATGAGTAACAGTAGCAGTAGCAGTAACTTTTTAACTTTTCTATTCAATTTCTATTTCTTCTAAGTACGCAGTACAATAGACAAAAGATAATTATATTTCGGTGAAGTGAGTTATTGTAGTTTTGGAACTTTGAACCAGATTTCATTCAATATCTTTGAAGATAATTTAAAAAAATCTTGTTTATCATTTTCAAGATAATAGTTTATCCCTTAATATATCTAGATATATCAAATATAGATAGTATGTGTGCTTAAATAGAATAGGAATCTTTATCTGGATCTTTTTAAAAGAAATGTTAGCAAGTTGTGGCTTTATCATTCATTGCAATTCTTTGACAGATGCGTAGAATCTCCCCTAGAGCTATTATTCTTTGTTGTTGCACTTTGTTGTGTAAACTACAAAGAGTTGAAAATGGTTAAGTAAAACAACGACATGAAATATTGAAAAGCTGAAGAAGATAGAACGTACTATATACGTATGTAGTGATGTTAACAAAGTTCTTATAACTATTCTTGCTTACTTTCTTCCTTTCATTCTTTCTTTCTTTTATTTTTTTTTTTTTTTTTTTTGCCTTACCCACATTCCATTTTGTTTAGTTGTTAGTTTGTTTGTTTGTTTTGTACAGTGAAGTGTTGAAGATACTTTTGTATTTCATAAGAGATTTCACGGAAAAATAAAGATTGCTTCTTTACCCAAACTTTGTGTTAACTTATCTTTTCTTTTCTTTGCTTATAAGATAAACACATATATATTCTTTTTGGCGGAGAAAAACTAACTGACGTCTTAACTATGGTTTGGTTTGTTCTGGTTTGGTGGTGGCAAAATATCTGGTCTTTTTCCTTTGCTTATAATTCAAAAGATTGACCGAGCAATAAACCGCAATTGCTCATTTTACTTAACCATATTTACTTCTATTTCTTCTTATTATTCTCTTCTGTTCTGCGTTTACTATGAAAACGTTTACCTTTCATTAAAAATGCCCATTGCAAACAAAGTTGTATTTCGTCGACGTCGTCCTCACGACTCTTTTGCTTTCATTATCCTGCCTACTTTGCTAAGGAGTACACCGTGCTGGGCTGTGTGTACAAAGCATATTTGCTAAACTTTCACTGAAAATCTTCATAAAGACACTTTCGTTCTTTGTCACAGGCTGTTTGTTGTTTGTATCTTTTGCCATAGACCCATGCCATTCATACAATATACCATACTTGCACTCGCAATCACACTCATACTGTTGATGTTGACGCTCATTCAATGCCTAGAAGCGTAGCGAGTTGTCACATTTTGAGGTCTTTTCAACTTTTCAACTGTTAAGTGGCAGCTTTGGCATGCAACAGCAGCAAATGCCCACTTTAAGAGGAAGTGTGTAAAGGAAAGGAATACGGATATAAAAAAAAAAAAACACATTTGCATTAATAAATACACACAGATACACATACATACATAGCCACACTTATATACATTGCAAAGTGTTTCAAATATCACAGATACAGACAAACACACACACATGTAGATACTAAAATATTTACATACAATTTCCGCACTTTCAGCAGACTCTTCATTTTGCATCCACTTATCATTTTTCATTTAAAGTTTTTTGTAGGAGTAACAGTTCAACGAGTCTCTATATACTATATATCTATCTATGATTTAAATGTATCTCATCATGATGGGGAGGCCGATGATGTTGCTGATGATGATGATGATGGGAAATAAAGAAAAAGATTGATTTCGTTGTTGTTGCTTTTCGAAAAATTGTAATTATAAGCTTTTGAATGGTGAAATTATTAAAAATTGAAAAGGAATAAACTTTCACTTTGGTTCTATAGAATATTACATACCTTTGACACAAGCATTCAGAAAAGTTCTTTACAGAAGAAATTATAGAAGTAATTCAATGACTATTATGGTGTTCTCTCAAATAAAGGTGGCCATTCAAGAGAACTACCACGTATTTTACGAACAGTGCAGATGTGCTTTCTCTTGTTTCAAGGCGTTCGTTCAATGTCTTTAGTTTCCTTTGTATAAATTATATTAATGTTTGGAATACCTTTTATATTTTTATAAAATATTCAAAATATTTATACTATATGATATGTACATCGCATTCCATCGGTCCATCTGTCTTTGAGAATTTTTATTCTAACTTTAATATTATGAAAACTGATTTTGTAACCATATTTTAGTATTTGGGTTTAAGGTATAGCAACTTAGTATTTCTAGTAAATGAAGTGTACAGACTGAAGCATAGAATGATAAGGAAATCCATTATGAAATCGTTGTTGAATGGACAAACAACAGCATAAAGTGATAATACCATTTTGCATTCTGTGTGAAAGGTATTTAAAAAAAAGTGGAGAAAAGACTATAGATTTATTATAAAGTAAATCCCTGGATCAATTCTCTATTTCGCATATATTATTATGCAGTGTCATGGAGGTGGTGGCATCAATGCAATTAAGTCCAACGAAATGAACAAACTTTTTACACACATATCCATATATGTATCTATCTACCTATGTAGTATGTACATAGGAATGAGTAACGATTGAGTGCTCCAACCTTCGTTTATGACCTCTATGGGAAAAAATATTATATTGGATCTACTTGTGTACTTTTCCCTTAAACCCCTTATCCATATTATATTGATAGTTTATACGAAATGTTATTCAAATAAAAACCATTCATTCACACCTGTACCACTTTTTCTACTACATTCAAAATACTATTGTAATACAATGACAGATACTTCACTATAGTCCCCCCTACACCGATCAAGTCCAATTCACCTTCAACATCGTACAGTAAAGCTCAATAGATTTTAATTTCGATTCAATTGATTTTCATCATTGCACTTGGAAATGTGAATATTCATTGGTGAAAAGCAATAAAATGTACAATATTTGATGAGCCTCTTAATTTTTTAATTCTAATAGCCTTGTTTTGGTATATTTTATAAATTGATGGTGTTGGCGTTGGTGCTGTTCATGATAATATGGATGAGGATATGATGATGATGATGTTTATAAATAAATAATAGATGGATCATTATTACTGGCAAAGTAATAAAAATGAATGGCATGGAATCTTTTATGTTTAATCATTCAAATTGTCCATCAATGTATCACAAAAAAAAAAAGAAAATAAAAGAGAAAATTGTAAACAGGATACTCGACAGGAAGAGAATGTTGTCATCATTTTATGTGAGTATAAAATGAAAAATAATTGAAAGTGAACAAGTGAAATCACTCTTCAGAACAACATACCCATGACATAGTATCTGGGAATACAATTAATGATGATGTCCGTGTGCTGAGCATTGCTGAGCTATGCCATGCCATGCCATGCCATACCGTATGCCGTGCCGTGCTGCATTCGTGCAACATGACGGGCAACGGCCCCTAGTGGTATGCTACATTTAATTCGTGTGCGCTTCTGTAGTACTTAGCTTTGTCTGTTACACACGGTATAAGGATGAATACAAATAGCTTCATACAAATTCGAACGAAGTAGTTCTACATTACCCAATGGAAAACTTCAATAGAATATACATACTATTTTTTTCTCTTCTTTTTATGCATTTATTTTTTCAATTTCTCTATTTTTCTATTTTTAACATGGTAGTTTGCACTTACTACTCATTTACTGAGTTTCAGTTAACAAGTTGTTTGGTTGGTTGGTTGGTTGGTTAGTCTAAACCTTAAATCATTTCCATTTCCATTACAATTTCAGTTTTTTTAGTACTTTGCGTCTCTCTCAATATAGCAAACTTTTTCACCTGAAGCGTGACAATATAAACTTTTTTATGTAAACTCATTTAATTACAATTTAAATGAAATTCAAGGTTAAAATGTTCAGAGACAATGTGATGGGATTTATGGAGATGGAGATGGGGATGGGGTATGGTCCTAAAAGAATATGGAACGTAGGTCGTCACTCAACTTATGTTCGGAGTTGGCAACAAAAAGTGACGTTGACGCGCTTAAAACATCAAATGTTAAGTGAATGTTCTTGAATGATTCTGTCATTTTCAGTTTGTTGCGTTCATAAAATTTGAAACTCTGAAGCTGTAGCAAGGACACATACGTTACTATACTGATATACTGAACCCTTGTAACATTTACGCCAAAACATTAACAGGCCATCAATGTCTATCAGCTTCTTACGGTACATTGTCTTCTAACTGCCAAAAACAATACAAATTGCCAATCTCGTTTACAAAAGAAATCAACTCATTTATGTTCTACTAATGTTATGACTACCACAAGAAATTTATATATGCATATATGTGTGTGTATGTCTGTATATATGTTTATCTATTTGTTTGTCTGTTTTTGTTTATTGTTTTGTACTGGTATATATTGTACATAGATACTCCAAACTATCTTATGCACATTCATTAACGCAAAATGCCTTCTGGCACGATACAAAAAAAAAATATGAGAAATTGTAGCAACTAGAACAGTAACTGAAATGCAACCAACAATAGAAAAAACCAAAGAAAAATGTTATAAGAAAGATAGAAAGAATGGTTGGTGGAAGGTGGATGGTTGGAAGAGGAGCTGCGAGAGGTTAACAAAAACAATAACAGAACAGAACAGAACACAACAAACACATCCTTAGCTCTTCTACTTATTCAAAAAGGAACTGAGCTGAACTGAACTGAACTGAACTGATGATGTCGAGTCATTTTCATCGTTACTATTGCTGTTACCACTGCCATCGCCATCGCCATTGCCATCATCATCCCCATCGCTAAGGCCAAGTTTGATACTGGGGAATGGGGTGCAAGTGTGGCGCACACTTTAAGTTCTCAAGTATCCCTGCTGGTCATAATTTCGTAAGCCATTATATTCTTTGTATGTTCTGGCTGCTGTTGCTACCGTTGCCATTGTGTTGCCTACTTTTTCTTGTTCTCTTGTTTTTCTTTTCATTTTCATTTTGCTTTTTTTGTTATTCTGTTGCATTGTGTTGTCTTCAGTTTTCAGTGATGATGATCTGCCTGCACCGACTTCCTGTCGTTGTCTTGTTGTTGGCATCATCCGCCGACGACGCCGTCGCCGCCAACATTAAAAGCCAACTACATGTGCCAAGCTTTTGTAGAATTTTCTTTTTGTTTTGCATATTTTTTACACCCAACAAAGTTTCTCATACAATTTTTATTAAATTTTACACTAAATGCGTCTAGTTGTTTTCGTTCTTTCTTTCTTTTCTTACTTTTATATTTATTTTTCTTTCCATCCATCCAATTTTTTTTCCTCTACTTTGTTTTCTTTTTGTTGTATTATTCACATGATTTTTCTTTATTTTATTTTTTTTTTTGTTTTGTTATTATCCCGAGAAGGTTACTTACTTTATTTAATAATTTCTCACATTTTACCAATGAAAAGTTCAAGGCGACTTTTTTGACTTCTTGACGAAACAATTAAAATTAAAATAAACAATTTACAACTTACAACTTTTACAAGGTCTTCTGCATAGTATTCTGCATACTTTTTCACACCCACAAACACATTTTATTGTTTTAATTACTTTATATTTCATATGTGAACCGACATGACTACAATAAGTATCCATATACTTACTATTATGGAAATATGAAAAGTAGGTTGAATTACAAGTTTGTGTGGATTTTTTAAACGATGGCAACTCGGAGATTTAGTTAGTAGTTAGTAGTGTGAATATGTACTTATCAATTTTCATGATGTTCGTGACCCTTGATGTGTGAAAAGTCAGAAACTTCAAAGAGTATAAATATATTGGCATGATAAATATCATGACAGGGATTTTGTTGTCCATTCATATATTTATTAGAATGTTGATCTGTTGCTCGATTAGATTTCGAGTTGAAATTTTGCCCGTAGACTTTATTTTACTTCACAAATTCACACCTGTTTGACGTTATGATTCTACCAATAGCAGACTCAATTACAATTTTAGTAGAACATTCAAATAGAAATAAGATCTACAGTTTTTGAAATAGTGCAATTTTTGTTTAATTAACAACTGATTCAAACAGATAACTCTGCCGCGGGAAGACAAAGGTATTATATAGAGAAGTTAAGTAATCAAATTCACATTTCTTAAGTTAGTATCTTGTGATAACTCTGTCACTGTCAAGCATAGCCACTACTCAGCCTTGTAGTTACTAAGGCGTCTATTAGAAAGTGAGCTTTCGCCGCAAGCATCGACTTCAGATCCACGTCCTTGCTTCCGAACAAAAATTTATTTTTATTGGGGTAACCCTTAGCAAATCTTACCATCCACCATACATTAAACCTAAGCTCACTTTGTAATAATTGATTCTAAATTGCTTTATGATGTGATAGACGATGAGACAGGAATCGATCCATACAATTCAGTCCAACAGTCATCATATATAAAAGTTAAGTGGTGAAACTCCTTCTTATTTTTTTGAAGATAATGACTCAAAATTACTTAAGAAATTGGTAGACTCCAGGTATTTTTAAAATTTTATACAAATGTCAAGCCATAAATTACCATATATGTACACATATAAATTTATGTAGAAACACTATGAAAACCCTATGAGCAAAACCAATTAAAATTATCTGTTTGATTACAGACAAATAAAAAATTATAAACCAGAAGTATAAGTAAAGTTTAGAGAGACTAATGTTTATGTTTTCTATTGTAATTTTAGGATTGTAAATTTGAGTACAAGAAATTTGAATTTACTGTAAAAACCGATACACAAACATGTTTTTGTGGGTAAAAACATTCATGCCTTCATAATAATGAATGTAATTCATATAAATGTACACATGTTGACACACATGTATTTACATAACAAACCAAAGTAAGTATCATCATCAAAGGTTCATCCGTACAAACATATGTATGTGTACCATTTTAATTTGCTTTGAAAATCATTTAAGATGTTTGACCAAAAATCCCATTGAATCTTGTCATACAATATTGCAATGCATCCTTTATCCTTTGTTATCATCGCCATCGGCCATCATGCACATGAACGAAACGAATGAAAGAATGAAATGCTAAGAGACCAAGAACCAACCATCAGCATTATGTATGCCTTTAAACATTTACATTTATTTGTTCATTGCAACAATCATTTTATGTATTTTAAGTTTTGGCCCTTACACCACCCTCTATCTTATGCCTTATTATGTGCTGGGTGTTCCCACAAAATGTTAGTTCGGCTTGGTGTTTTTTTGTTGACGAAAACTTTTGTATTGTGCAATGGAAACCAAGGCTTGTTTTACACAGCAAAAAGCAAGTTTACAAATTTAAGTTTATATTTCGTCTTTTCTTGAAAATGTTCAAATGTTCTATTGTACATAGTTTGTTTCTATACAGTATTTTTGTTGTTGGTTTTTTTTTTTTTTTTTTTTGTTTTTTGTTTTGTTGCAAGGCGTTACCACAGGAAGACACCAAACTTTCCAAGATGCAACTCTTTCTGATGTACACATGTTGTTTGTTTAAATTGTCAATATTTGACTTGGTTCTTCTTTTTATTTTTATTTTTATTGTTGTTAGTATGCTATGTGGTATTTCTTTTGTCATCTACAATACTTTTCTTGACTATGAATTGCAGTTCTTGATATTCATGATGTTTCTTGTTGATGTTGTTGCGGTTTTATTGGTTTACGACTTCGTTGCTCTCATGCTTCTATGCTTGCTTGCCATGCAAGCCTTTGTTGAGGTTCCTATTGTATGTATCAGAATATATTTCCTTTATCACATTAATTTAAAGTCGTCGTCGTCATTCTCATCGTCAGATAACATGAAGGGCGGAAACAAATAAAAGCACAAATGCCATACCAGGCTTTTCAACTTCAATAACAGAATCAGTATGGAAGTAGGGAAAAGTCATAAACCTTTTTGGTCATGAAGGTCTTTTAAAATTGAAAAAATGTATTTAGTACATAGAGCTTTCCAATTTTCTGAGCACAGTTTAAGAAACTCTACCTTATATTAAAAAAAAAGAAAAAAACAATCCTGGTATTTTTAAAATATTAAGAAAACTAATAAACTATCATATTTGTTCTTAAGTCTTCGTCACCATTCAAAATTACCGACTACTTGTAGATCTCGAATTCATCATCCACCTAGGAAAAGATATTTTTCCATTAAGAAGAGAAGACAATTAGTTACCTTCTCCGCTATCCAGCGCTTTCAAGAACATTTTAACACTACTTCTTTACAAAAGTTGACAACTTGAAAGAAATGGAAGTCAATTGCGTTATTGGATTAAGATGGCAGTAATTTGGTGTGATTCCCTAGTGATTGGGATACAGTGTCTTTAAGGCAATATAAGGGGTCCAATATGGCTTAAATAAGCTGGCCTGCCAGCTCGCTGAAGAATGCCCCTCACAATTACAAGACTCTGTTTGCTTGCAAAGGGCAACACAGTGTCACATTAAGAACTCAAAGGAGTCTTGCTTCCCCACGTTCTCGTCTTGTTATTCTGTTTATTTCAAGATGTTAACACATTGTCTCTTTTCTTTTCAAATCAACGGTACATCTATTTTGAGTATCCTATGACTTTTATGTATAAAACGATAACATCGATGGCAGTAGGCAACATGTGTATTGTCAATGTTATCGCTATTCACAGCCTTACATTCACATTTTTATGTTTTTCTTTAGATACACAAGTGCACATATATATATGTAATATATATGTATCGATTTATGTGATTGCCTTTGTAAAGGAAAAATGAACACCTTGTCAGCATTGACTGTGCCAAAAGAAAACTCAAAGAAGATACGAAAAAAAGAATGAAAAATGAAATAAAAATGAAAAAATATATACAAAATAAAAATAATGGAGAGAAGGTCGTTTGCCAAAAGAGCTCGCAGTTAAAAAGAATGGAAAAAAGAAAACCTAACGATGTTGTTCCCTTCAAAACATACAGATACTCACCATACACACGCATTTACTCGTATATTCATAGGTACATGTACATCTGTGTGAGTATGTAAATATGTAGATATTTCTTATATTATAAAAGGACATTCATGGATTTTTATACTTAACGCCTTTTGATTGTGCCTTTCTTTATATATATATATATATATAAGAGTGTATATCTGTAAATACATACATATGTAGTCTTTGATTCCTTGACTTTTACGCAGTTGATTATAAACTAAACATGTTTCGGAGCATAAAGACAGGCGTTTAACGTATCCGCGCTACAAAACAAACCCTTTTCAGTTTGTCTAACCTTTGGAACATCTTAAACTTGTTCATGTGTGTGACTGACTTACTCAATGTCTCTGTGCTGCTGTGCCTCTGTGGATCTATGAATTTCTCCTCCTTATAATTTGCTTGTATTACTCGTATGTATTATACTAGTTTTGTGAGTAGTAAGTCAAGTTTGCCTTTCTGATTTCATTTCTATTCCTTCTTTATTTGTTAAGCTTGAGCAAGCACAAAAATTCGACAACATAATCAAATTTTGCAACCGGATATCAAGTAGAAATTGATGGAATCTTTTGTGTTGCAACCAAAGAACGTTTTGTTTTTCCAATTTGAAGTTTTGTATTTCTTTGTGAACATAACGATTTCAAAAGACTTTGATGGGTTTTTTCCTTTTCTTTTCTATTCCCGTTTTGTCGTAACTTGTTTTCTTAAACTGAATAATCAATTTATACTGTTAAGACTAAATATGCTCATCTTTCTTGCAAAAAGGCTGGACAGCAACATCTTTATAAGGATGTAAAGTCAGAATGATGACTTAAACAGCAAAAGAGGCTTTCTTATGCCAAGCTGGCTTTACTAATTTCACGAAACAAAGACCCCCAAAGATAAAATAAGCGGCTTTTTGTTGAGAATTAGGTTAAGAAGCGGTTTGGCTTGACAATTGTTTCAGGCGCAATTGTCCTTGACAACTACGAAACTCAATGTAGTAAATGCACTTTTTATTCTCTTGTCTCTTTGGATTTTGTTGAATAAGAAAAAAAAAAACAAGCAAAAACCAAAAAGCACTAAAATTATTATATTTTTTCCTTGTTTTTACAATTTTCATGCATTTTAATTATGTTGGAATTATTCAGAGTCAGTTTATTCTTACTCAATGTGAACCACGAGAACATAAAGTTGAATGCCAGGGTTGTTGCCTTTTCACATTTTAATTTCATGCTTAATGGAGAATACTGAATTTATTTTATTTCATAGTAATTTTCATTTTTGCATTTATTCATTTTTAATTCTTGTAGATTTTTAATGCTACGCTTGAACCAAAAACAAATAAATAGTAATTAAATATAATATTTAAAGAGAAAAAGTGAAAAACATTAAATTCACACAATTTTCAGAAAAAAAAAATACATTTAATCTCCATAAAGTATGGTAACCATATGTAGCCTTATATTAAATTAGTCTTAAACCAACTATCATATGTTAAATGTTAATGTCAATATGGTAATTCATTATATTTTATATATAAATATTATATCTTTGACACATAAATTCGTGTGTTTTAAAATATATTATGAATTATTTTGTCTACACTGTTTAGTACTCAAAAATTATAAGTTTTCTATACATTCAATATAGTTATGAAATCATTATGGAACTCAGCTGAAGGACTTAACTCTGAAAATATACGACATAAAATAATTTGGTCTACAATGCAAGTGTGTCACATCTCAAAAATGTAAATGTTTGAGATTTATAATACGAATATATTCACTTATCAGTAAAACACTTTTGATTAAATGTGAAATTATTTTCATTTAAGTTATCTGAAAACCAAGAAGCTAGGGCTCTTAATAGTTCACGTATGTTAAGAATTTCATTGTTACCGTACTTCTTCAGATAAATAATAAATAAATTCTCTCATTTAAATTTCATTTCGAATTTAAATCATTGAACCATTTTCAATTAAAAAATCTCTATGTACAATCTCGGATAGAAAAGATGCGAGACATCATTTATGGTGATTGAATATGGCATTTACCATTTTTATTTACAAATGAAAAGTATATTGTGTTGAAGTTTTTAGTTTGATATACTAAATATGTATGGACTACATTTTCTAATCTGATTATATTTGAACATGAAACACGCAAGAACTTAAGTGGATTTGCATTCCTTTTCACTTTGACCTTTTTAAATAAATAATAGGAAAGAAAATATATATATACTATATGTACCTTATCATCTGAAATAAACTAAATTCTTGTATATACATATTTTATTTATTTAATCCCAAGAATTGGCTTTAAATTGCTGACTAAATGTTTATGTATTTAGCTTTCAACTGTAATATTATTATATAGTTAAAAGATTTGATTATCAAGGAAAGGAGTAAGAAAAACCTTAATATCTAAATTATTTATTGAAATTTTTTAATATAAAAAATGTGGTTTTCTTTGATATAATTTACAATATAATAGTTGTCGGAAACAAGACTTTTATCAAGCTTAGTCAGCACAAAATTCAAACTATCTTTGACGTTTTGGTTCTCTCGTCTTAGTACTTGACTTTGATGCTGGCATCTTAAGAGTTTGATTTTCGCTTTGGGAGTGTAAAACTCATAATGCTGCATAAGTTAGTTTTGAAATTTTACAAAAAGTTTAATTAATTCAATACTCATTTCCACTGGGTAGGGAAGTGGCAGATACACAATAGCATAGCATTGAACAGCGTTACCAAGAATAATAAACAGAAAAAGGCTTTGGCCACTTTGGCATCAATTCTGTGGTATCCTAAACATTTCGTAAAGATTAGTGATACCTTAAATATATATGAAGTAGAGTAAAAATAGGACCACTAGTTTTCTAGCTCATAGGAATAGTTGCTTCAGCCTTTTATTGTAATTAGAATTAAGTTCTAGTCTACAATAAATTAATAAATAAATAATAAGTTCGCATTGTAACCTATTGTGGAAATGAATTAAACAGATTGGCCTTGTGTTATTTAAATCGTATCGATTATAAATTTTATATAGAGAGTTTAATATGTTTTTGTTTTAGATCGACACAAAGAAAGACACAAAGGCAAGAAAAGCGAACTAACAAATCAATGGACAAAGAAACAGGAAGCAACAAGAGCGAAAACATAAGCATCAACGATAATAGTGTCCTCTTCGAAATAAAAGTTTTCTACTCAGTTTTCAAATATACTATTTAGAAGCTGATTATTCTCATGTTTTCTGACCATAATCAATAAGTACAACTATTGTAATTTTAATATACTAATTGTTCTATTTAAACATGTCTATCTTAAAAGCTTAGAAATCTTTATTTCAAAATTAATTTATTGTTTTGGACTACTATACTCGTGTATAGTGAATGATTTAGTAAACTGATTTTCTGATAAATATTTACCAAAAACAAAGTTCCTATGCGAAGATACAAGTAATGACTAGAGGTAGTAAAACAATAGTGGCCACTCATATGAAAGCAATTTTTTCTTAAATTCAATGTTCTCCTTTCAGTACGTAAATGGTTAATACAAATAGTAAAAACTACAAGAAATGAATGAAAAAAAAACCGAAAATATTTCACAAAATGTCTACAATTCTTGGATGCGAATGCTTGCCGTGAATAAAATCGTTTTTGTTAAGTTGAGTATCATGTAACTTGTTGCTGCACATTTCTATCCATGTAGTATCTTTTTTATTTTGTGAGGGTTTGCATGTAAGTATGTATATGTATTACACTAACACATAAAATAATGTATACACACTCACATACAGCAAAAACCTACATACCATAAATGAATATACAATACATAAATATAACATTATTTCATGAGCACAAAACACGACAATAAAAATCACACATGAAAACATAAAAAACATAAAAACAACAGAAAAAAAATATTGTTGTATACAAAGCCAAATGCCAGCTTAGCCTGGACCATGGTGGCGAATAACCAGCAAGGGAATGAGTGAGTAAGTTAGTGAATGAGTGAACAAAGAAAGGTCGTGTGTGTCTACAAGTGAATAACAAAAACCACAGCTACACGGGCCCCAGCCAAAGTTAGATCCACTGACTGACACGGACAACAAAATGCATGCAATAACAAAAATGTAATTACAACAAGGACTTTTCACCAACATCATTTACACGTTGCAACATGCAAAGCTTAGCAATAAATAAATGTGTTTTGTTTTATGTGAGTTGAGAAGTACATGTCTGTTCTGGGAGCCTAAAACAACACAGCAACACAACACAACACAACACAATGCAACACACAACAGTAACATAACTACAGGCAAACTTATACAGATATATATTTATGCATATGTATGCAGATAGAAAGTACTGTGTTAGTGAAATGCAACAAAGTGTTGCAGGCGAGCGAGCAAGCTTCATGCGTGCACCCATTGTCGAATCAGCAACAGCAGCACTCACCATATTCTGATACAATGAAACAAACGAAAGTGAAGGTTAGTCAAGTCGAATCGAGTCGAGTCGAGTCGAGTCGAGTTGAATTGAGTTGGGCTAAGGTTGATGATGCTGGGGCTCAGCTGACTTTGATATAGTTTACTTTAGTCTAATGCCAGCCTACATAGTAGTACGGTCTCTATAGGCAATGGTATGTGTAACTCTATGACCAAGCTATGTGCAACACTTGAGTCACATTGCATACATTAAGGGTCCAAGGTACCCTGTGATATGCAATGAATGAATGCAAGGATGTATGACTACTGACATGGTCAAAAGGCAACAGAAGAGAAGAAAAGGAAAGGAAAGGAAAATGCTTCATGTGAAATTCTATTCTTTTAATGGATATGAATACTTATTAGAATTAGTAAGAAATGTAAAGGGAGTTAAGAGCAGCGAGAACAATATCATGAATAAACAATGTAATGTACACAAACATTGTAAGCAGCTAATAAAGCAATTACTATAATAGATAAATTAAATAATCAAAGAATCTAATCGTATCTAATCATATTAAAAAAAAAGGAAATCCATTTTATCCATAATTGTCAGTCAATATTTAATATTTTTTTTTTTTTTTTAATATGAGAAAATAAGAGAAACCACTGAACGAATTGTTGAACGAACAAAGACGACGATGACGACTATCAATTACAAAAGTACACACTTGATGCTCTCACACATAAATATACACATACTCACTCACTAACTTACTTTCTGATATCGAGATATACATATATATGTAAGTGTCGTGCAGATACAACAATCTATTAAAGCTTCGATACCATTGCCGATTGTGATTCTGATTCAGATTCTGAGTGAAAGAGAATAGAGAGAACGGAGAAGTAATAAAGTAAATCTCATTGGAATTTGAGCACTTTCAACAGATGTTCTCATACACAGATACACTTACACACACACACACACACACACACACACACACACACACACAAACATAGATACATGGATATGATGCTCAACAAGATGCTGATACTGATGCTGTAAACAACAGCAACACATACATAAAAAATTTCAACAAAATTTAACAGTGAGTTAGATAAGCGAACGAACAAGCAAACGAGCGCACAGGAAAAGAGAACGAAACTACTATATATTGAAGTAACTTCGTGAGCAGGAATAAACATGCGCATCCCTAAAATATTCCTGAATTTCTTCTTGTATTTATATTCTATATATATTTTTTTCTACTTTTTTCTATTTTCTAAATGAAACATGAATGTAAACAACAAAAACATCTACAACTACAGATAAAATACAAACTTGAAGCTACAAAAATTCAATTAAATGCAATGAGATGAAATTCGTTTGAATAAAATATTGTACAAAAAAATCCAATAAAATCTATCTAATAACATTAAAGTGTAAAAGGCAAAAAGAAGTTTTAAATTGCTTAGGAAATTGCATAGTTTTGTACAAACACACGGGCACACAAGATAAGTTTACAAGTCAAGGAGTCAAAATCAAATGTTAAGAATATGAACAAACCTTTGGTCAAAGATATTCATGATAAATATTCTTGTAGTATTTTTTTTTCTATGCTGAGCTTATACTAGCATCATCATAAGTCCACCCTAAGGATTTGCTATTACCATCATCCTCTTATTACAATTGACTTCGATTTCACACAAAAAAAAAAAAAAAAAAAAAGAACCGAAAAAAAGGAAAACAAATTTAGATTAAACAAATATTTAGTTTTCATCATCATGAATGTGAAGCTCTTAGTATTCTACTATATGTACGTACACGCACGTATATTAAACTAGAATAGAGGACTTTGGACAAAAGCTCAAATGGTTCAAATGGTTCAAATGCTTCAAATGGCTCAAATGGCTCAAATGGCTCATTTGGTCCTCTAATAAAAGCATTACGAAAAAGACGACTATGAGTATGTCGTAGTACTACTTGTGACATAGACATTTCTAAAAAGACTGTAATAACTAAATAAGATTTTAATGTGAGCAAGTTCATCATTTTGGCCCATTTCACAGAAACTACTACTCGTAATACTCTATCATGTTCATGTGTACTATAATGTGGCATCGTAGTGCTTAGGCGTGACACAAACGCATCTGAGCGTGATGAAGTACGCACACACATACACAGATACATACACCTGTACATACTAGATACGTGTTAATGTTAATAAATATATAAGGAAAAAGCAAAGAGGGAATTATTGTTGTGGTAAGAAGCTAAAGATTGAAGGAAGAAGTATCACTACACATAAATATTTCTTCTTTAAGCTAAACTAAAAGATTAAAGTCAAATGTATCTGTATGTAGTATTTATATGAAGATGAAGAATGCCATGGTTTATGGATGATATAAGTACATACATATGTATGTTATGTGGGTGTTAGTTTAACTTTGATTTCTTATACAATAAATTTACAGGTTTTCCATTTCTTTTTTTCTTACAAATCACCTGCATTACTTGCAGTACCACCAACTGGTTAGGCATCTAGTGCTTTGCCTTGCCTCAATAAGTGTCCTTGACATTTACGCGCCGTTAGGAAAGAAAATTTTGTGAAACCAACATAGCGGAAAATGCGAAACTTATTGTTGCACATATATTGTACATATATGTATACAGTCTTGTATACCTGTGTCTGTGTGTGTGTGTGTGTGTGTGTGTGTGTTGCTAAAGATATCTAACTAAAAGTCGTACAAGAAGAAGGCATAAAATATCTGAACAAAAATTAAATTCAACCAAAACCAATTTTCAAATTTATTGCCTCTGTTCGCATTGTAAATCCGACAGGATTTATTTAATTTTAATTTTTAATGCTTGAACACCAAAATTCACGAACCAACAAAATAAGAAAAACTCAAAACACACAAGTGAAAGCGTGTCACCGCAATTCTTTTCTCATGAGTGCCAAGTACAGTAAAGTAGCCTACAATGATGATGATGATGTTGATGTTGATGTTGAAGACTAAATTGAAGGCGCAGACGAATGTTAAAAGAAATTCATCTTAAAGTGAAAAAATGACAACAACAAAATATTGCCAAAATAGGTAACTTTGGTTGCAACGAATATTTTATACTTTTCGCAAAGGAGTTTCGTTGAAATAAAGTTGTTTTTTATTAAGATATTTACATTTTTTTATGCAGCATCAGAATATATGAAAAATTTAAAAAAAAATTAAAAACTAAAATAAATAAGTATATGTAAACATTATTGATAGTGGAAACTTTTTATCAAAGAAAATTAATATAAATAATATAACAAATTTTTGAGTTTCGTAAAAATATCCTTTATAATAGAAAAGACGCTTTTTGCTCGATGAAAAATACTAGTAGATTCGTGCGTAACAATTGGAAGGACCCAAGAAGTAGGACAACTCTAAATCAAGTTTTTAAGTGCTCCTCTATCCGCATTCTTCATTTCCATTTTATGGTTATGTGCCGAACCGAATGTACTATATAACATTTGAGGTTAAACACATTTTCTATCTGCCTATCCTTGTTGCATATAGGGGCTATAATTTCTAGCAGTCCGAACCAATTAATTCTGACATGTGTAAAATTTCAAGATTCCCTAAATTTCCTTTTTGACTGTTACAAACTTTCCAAAAATACTAATATACACAATATCACATTGATGGAAAATACAATATAACAAAAAAAAACACAAATTCGAATTCGTATTCACGCATCTGTAAAAGCTGCTTCTTTATGCACCATTTACATACCTACATAGTATAAACACACATAAGTATATATTGTTGTACTTCCCTATATATATTTATATCTCTATATATAGTATATACATAAATCTACATAAGTATATTTGTATTGTAGATTTTGTATAGTATGAGATGACTCCTTGAAAAGGAAGAGCTACTTGCGGATTGGCATAAAATTTATATGTTTCACTTTTGCCATTGATGCTCGTTATGGAATATTCGATTATATGAACTAAGAAGAACAACCACACACAACCACGACAAAAGTGAAATGTGAAAATCAAAAAGATCTCACTGTGCTTTAGTGCTTATCCTTGTTGTAAGTTATTGGAGTTTACAAAGTTTTCTGTGTGCAAATCATGAAAATATATTGAAATTCATTTTCTTTGATTTTACAATATTTCTTTGGGCAGATTTTGTCGTAATGGCAAACACCATGTTTGTCACAGTTGAAGCACAAAATTTCCTTTTAATTCAATGGCACGTGAGTGAATATAAAATTGGTAAAATTAAACTTTAAATTACTTCAAAAGTTGCATAAATAGATATCACCAACTGTTGGTTCACACACATACCCATGTTCATTCTATATAACAATAAAAAAGTAAAACCCTTAGAAAGATGTCTCGATGGTTGGATGAACCCCCAAATGCGCAATCCAATGTTGCTCTCATGAGGAGGCCTAGTAAGCGAAGTATCTACAGATACTAACATTCTAAATGTATTTTAGTAAATGCGTACACGTGTGAATTTATTCATTAAGTTAAATTAAATGATATGAATTATTTTCTTTTATACACATTTTTTATGAAAAATAGAAAGTTGAACTTACCTTTTAATATCACAAGAAAGATCAACACAGCAAACAGTGTCCGCGACGAGTCCATGTCCTTGAATTGTTGTTGAGCTGAGCTAAGTTGAATTCAGTTTAGTAAAATGAGGGTGAAAAAGGAATAGAGAGTGAGATTGATATTAAGGGTAAGGGAAATGTAAGAACAGAGTTGAAGTAGCGAGTATACAGAGATTGTATCCAGTGAATGTCGGTCGTCACCGTTGTTGTCCCAAAGTATTGCCGTCTGTTTGTATTTGATGTAAATGAAAAAAAAATATGACGCCCACACAACGCTGCGTATGATTAACGTGAGCTACAACACGGTGGTAACAGTGTCCAATGCTAGAGGTTGGTTGCCTGGCTATGCTGGCGGTGTTACTTAGTTGATGATGCTGGGCTGATGATTCTAGTGAAACGCAATGTCAACAATGCCCGCCAGAAGAGGTGCTTGGCACACTGACTGACTAACTCACTGACTGACTGACTGACTGAAGACAATGACAACGACAACGGTAAGAACGACACTGTTATTCTCTATCTACAATAGGTGTTTGTCTGTCCATCTCTTTGTCTGCTACTTTAGTCTGCACAAGTGCGCCTTTGTATAACTCACTGGAGGTCAATTATGCACGCCGTTGCTGTTTCTCCTCTATTTGTTATATCCGACAACGACAATGTTGACGACGCTTTCAGATTTTTTTATGTTTTGTTTGCGAAAATTCTAATGTTTTTATTTTCCTCTATTTTGTTCCTTTTCTTTTTTTTTCTGTTTTGTTTTCTTTACTTTTTTTAGTACCAAAAAATTTGAATCACAAAACTTTCATCACTTTTCCCGTATCGTGAATACTTAATTTGCTTTTCTGACGAATGTCTCCTTCGTTACGCAAATTTGTATTTTGTATCTTTTGTTTTGTTTCGTTTTGTTTTTCCTTTTGCTATGGTACTACTGTAGATACATTATCATTTCGATTGAATATCTTTTTTCTCTGTAAATCTCTTCATCTCATAATGAAATCAGTGAGAAGTAGAAAGAGAGAGATTGTGAGATAAAACACAAGATACTATTTGAAGTTAAGAGTTTTATTTGGTTTTTGCTTTTGCTTCTGAATTTGCACTTTTATTTTGTCTAATGTAGAAACCTTGAGTATTTGCACAGTTATACGAGTAGTATAACGATGGTGGTGATGATGATAGTGATATAGTAGTAGGTTTTTTCGTGAATTAAATTCTGTAAGATAAAGAGAGAAATTGGAAAAAAAAATTAATCAGTAAAATGAAATGACTTTTTTTTTTTTTTTTTTTCTTTTTGAATAAGAAAAGATACGTTTTTTTTAGAAATTTTAGCTTAAAAAATAAACTCCTTGTGGCTTAGAAGAGCTTTTATTGTTATTAATTTCAAAGAAAAAAACTACCATTGATTGAAAACTGCAGGTGAAAAAATGGAAAAATAAACCATATGAAAGAGGAAATATCAATTACAACAGCTTCATCGAAGTTTACATACCTTTCATAGCAAATAGATATTTTCCACACACCATATTCACCATTAATTTGAACCCACATTTTTAATTCTTATGGTGGTACGTCTTACATTTACATAAAATATACTATAACAATCTGTCTATTTTGAATTAGATTTTGAAGGTTCTGCTTCTTTCACTTAGAGTTTTTCATATAAAAAGTTTATTTCTTTCTTAGATTTCTTTTGAAGTTACTTTGTCTATTGGTCAATTTTTTGATATTTTTACCCAAAAAGTTTAAGCTTGCTAACTAAAATATTTAGAAGCTATTTTATAAAAAATACTTGTTATAGTTTTTTTCTCTAAATGAAACAAATTATCTTCATGGAATAGAAAAACAGTTTTATAAAAAGTTTAAGTTCAATGAGGGGACTTAAACTAAATTGATGTATAAAGTATTTTTTAAAATCTCCCAAATTATTCCAACAAAAGTGATGAAACCATTCAAACTTTATATAAAGGGTATAACAATGCAATTACAAAGACTGCAGTTGTTCTATTATAAAGAACAAAGGATTGAATTCGAATACATTGATGTGGAAACAAAGCCAAATGTAGTTTCAGATTTTTACGGCACTCAAAACAGCCCAAAGCCATGTGCAAATATTGAAAATGTAAACGCATTCACATATTCATACATATGAATATACTATATATACACAGACACATAGACACATATAGATACTAGTACAGACATATGGATGACTTTATGTGCCACGCATTTAAAAGAACCATTGAATTGAGTTCTTCTGTCTAGTAGTGCAACAGCACACAATAAAATTCTATAAAAATTCATTTTCTTGATTAGATTTGACAATGGAAAAAGATTTGTGTGGCTATCAATAAATGTGTAAAGTTATGACTCAATCTATTATAATTAAATTATTCTAAGTAGTAAACTCTAAGAATATATAGTAATCATTATTATTTTATTTACTCGTATCTTGCATGAACTCAGATAAAATTATATAACAAAGTTAGAATGCTTTTCCTTTTTGATGAAACATATTAAGTAATTTTTCTACTTATTTCTTACTTAATTTGCAACCTTTTTTGTTATGAATTAATAAATAGTATAAAGTTAAAAATTCCAAAAAAAATAAAGTTACAAAATTAATTAAAACTTTTTCTAACAGCAAAAGAACATGCTTTTATCTTTTCCTTATTAATTTCTTAAGTATCAGTACTGAAGTTATATATCAGCACACAGTCACTTCATTTATAGACTGGGTGGGTTTGTCATGATTTGCTGATATTTTTTTTTTTTTTTTTTTTTAGCTATTATTAAATTTAATGTAAAATTCGCTAAAATTGTGTCAGAAACATCCAAGCTCTGTACAAAGTTGTCCACACTCTTTAACAGATGACAAGAAATCACTTTATGTCAATTATTTCATGGAGGCTAGAGGGAAATGATCAAAACTCCTGAAAATATTGTTATTGGAGATGAAACGTGGGATCCAGAAACTAGACACCAAAGTGTGGAATAGAAGTAATTTAGAATACATTGACTCTATAGGGTATACCACAAAAGGAGCTAAAATTCGCATTACAAGAAATATTGAATCGAAGCAAAAGTAGAGTAGAATTCTTTGACTATTAAATTTAAAAATTTCCAGATATTTTGTTTCACGTGTCACGTTTTGCCTGACCAGTACTGATACTTAATAGTATTTTTATCATATTATTTATATCCCATCCCCCTACATACTATTCTATTCTATTTTTTATTGGTCTATTTTTTCCCAATTGCCCATATTTTGGATGCTTTCTTTCTTTTTAAAACACTCAAATGGAGACTGGGAGACATATTTGGAGACATCAAACTATATTTATAACTTTTTTTTAATTTATGGATTCTTTTCATCAAGATATATAAAAATAAATCGATCATTATTTCATAATTGTCTAAGTGTCATATCGAAAATATTAAATTATTTTAATTAAATTAAATAATTATAATTAAATTAAATATTATTTCCATTCCTAAAACAGTTTTAATTTTTAAACTAATTACCTTATTTAATCAAGAAATACTATTTACTTATTAGTAACATTCGGACACCTTGTTCAGGATTTAATACAGAAAACAGTACTTCGTTACTAATCCCGTCTTTCATCCCAAAGATCTAACTAATTATTATGTTATAGAAACTGTAAATGTACTGTGAAATGTAAATATTCAAAACCAAAAAAAAAAAAATAATAAATTTACTTTCTTCCTTTGTCTATTATAAGACTCAACATTTTATTCAACTTCGTCGAATAAAATAATATTTTCATATTTTTCCGTATTTAGTTTAGCCTTTAGTACCGAAATGGACTACGCTTTGTACATATTTCGAAATGCATCTCCAAATGGCGAATGCTTGACAATGCAATTTCCTGCATAGTGCTCATATTATCTCGTCCGAAAAAATTATACATGACCAGTCAGATTCTGATCTATTTTTTTTATTTTTAGCGCTACATAAAACTTTTTTCTTCATTCACTTGATCAGAAGTCGCTTTTTTAGAGACTTCCTTGTCTTCTTACCAACCAATTAACTTATTTAGTCAATTGTCCAATGTTATAGAACCTGGTACTCTTCGTTATAGCCAACAATATTATGAAATAACATTATACTCGTATGTACGAACATATTATACGTAGACATTACCTATGTCTAGTAGTATGAATGAATTCGCAAACAAAAACTTACCTTAAAGATTGAAGAACGTTGTAGTTAGTTAGTAGTTAGTAGATGTTGTGTATATCCAGTTGAAGTAAGCCAGAGTGTTATTCTTGCTGGGGTTATTGAGGTTGTTGATTAGATAGCGTTATTGGTTGCTGAAATGAGGGCTTCAGCATTGTATTTGGTAAAGAATGGTACAAAACAGTTGTCGAGTGTTCCATAATAACCAATTAAAAGTGCTACTATTTTATTATTATTATTGTTATTACAATATTATTTTATTTTATTTATTATTGTTTTTTATCGCATTGTTATTATATCATTTTAGAGTTAGAAAATTTTAATTATTAACAATTTTTAATTATTAAGTTGCCTTGGGATTTAGTGACAGTGTTGTTGAGAGTTCGAAAGTGAAGTGCACAGTGAAATATGAAATATTTACGAATTATTTTCATGATTTAATTATATTTTCGGGTTTTATTTAACTTTGTTTAATTTCATTTGATTTATTTGAGTGAGCATATTTAGATATAATTTTTTTTTTTGGATTACATTGCTTTTAATATTCGTTTTTATTTAAAAATTATTTATTTATTTATTATACATATACTTATTATATATGTATATTTATATATATTTTAGTTTAGTTATTTATATAATATATTATTTTTAATACTAATGAACACTTGCGCTATGAATTTAAATATTCTGTTTATTGAATCTTCTTGTTGTATTTAGTATCATGAAGAGTAGAATATTATTGTAGAAATGCAAAATACTTATGATTTGATTTCGAATTGATTTGATTTTGCCTACATACTCTTGGTACTTTACTTGAAGTTGATAGATACTTTGAAAGAGTGTAGGAGAAGTACTTATTATAAATCGTGCTTAATATGGAATTTTGTTGACAGGACGCACTTAAGCCTTTTTCAAAATTCTGAAATAAAATAAGAGAAAATAAATTTAAATAAACAATTTTGTTGGTTTCATTTTGTTTTAACTTAAAATGCTTCAAAATATCTAATTAAAAAGTTATAATAAGAAAAAGAGGAAACAGTTTAATTTATGAAAATAAAGAATGTCCTAATATGAATCCATTTATATCGTTAAGAGATGATGTCTGTGATGAAGGTGATGGTGATGCTGATGCTGATGGTGATGCTGATGCTGATGCTTTTAAAGCTAATGAAACCAACCAACGAAATGCTCTCAAGACATTTCACTTTGCCTTTCAGATACTTATAACAACAACTGTAGTATATGTTTCTGCGTGTGTGTGTTTGTTTTGTTGTGAGTATCTATGTATAATGATGTTAAACTCTCTTGTTGATGTACATATATAATTATGTATGTATTTGTTTATATTTTGTTAGATGTACTTGTGTCTGTTTGTGTGTTATCTATTGTATATGATGTTGTTATATACTCGTCGTACTAATTTAGTTAATATTCTGACTTTTTCAGATGTTTTCAACTTTTGTTAGCAATTTATTTTTTGTGGGTTTTCCTTTTCTTTATATTATGAACTACAGTAACAGTATATTCTTTTTTTTTGTTTTGTTTTATTGTATTATAGACGTACATATTTGTGAGTCTGTGTGTGTTTGTGAGTATAAGGGTTTTTTCACAAGGCAAAGTTGCATTCTTGTTATCATCAATGAATTTATCTGTTGTGGCTTTCTTTATTTCCTTCTGAGTGAATGTTGTTCAACTTATTGTCTTGTGTAGTATGTAAGTATCTTGTGTATCTTCATAGCATTTGAGCATTAAATATGTTGAGCGAAATGTAAATGAATTTGAGTGAATTTTTAATATATTGGAAATTTATGTACTACATAATTTTTATATTCTTTTCTTGTTGTTATGCCAATTGTTGCAATTTGTATTTAGTTTTGTTTTTCATTTCGAAAAATAAATTTTAATAAGAAAAATGAAAATTAAATTTAAATTAGAATTTCAAATGCTTATTATTCATCATTAGGAGAATTGAAAGGAAAGGAAAAGTAAAGAAAGTATATGGACCGAACAAATTATACACAATTTCAAAATTGTGAAACTCATTATTTGTGTGCAATGAACACACAAATATAGTCACACACACACACACAAGTACACGCACAAATGGACAAAATGAAATGAAATGAAAGGACAAAGGACGCCACATAAATCATTATTAGCTTAAATTGCCGTTTAAACGTTTTATGACAACACGCGATTTTCCAAGAGAGCGAACGAAGCCTATGCAATTTTGTTTATTCTTGTGCGTGTCCTTTTTGCACCCATACACTCAAACACACACACACAAAAATTTTGTATAAACACCATCACACACTCACTCACACAATATAATTTCCACGTTTTGATTTTTCTACTCACTCACTTACTCACCAGCTCACTCACTCACTCACTCAGTCACCAACTCATCCACTCAAATCTCATTTGCTCCAATTCTCATGCGTATTTCTATCTACACAACTTTGAATGCTGTTAGGCAGCAATCAGTGGAGAGGACCAAACCAAACCAAACTGACAGACAATAGCACAACACAACCAGGCACTTCTGTCGCCAGTAAAGTAGACATACACATACACATACACCCACAAACACACAGATACTACCAACAATTTATGTATCTATGTGAATGAATGAATGAACGAAAAACAAGTTACTAAGCAGGTTCGTTCTGTCTATTTATTTCTTTTGCTTTCCTATCTTACTAACTGACTGTCTGTCACTCCATCCTTCTGTCTGTCTGTCCGTCTGCTTGTGTGTGTGTTTATATGTTTACCGGAATATTTATAACTGAAAAGCATTTTCAAAGTTAACTTGGCATGAACCAAATTTATTGGGCAAGGATTCATTCAATTGCTGTAATGCTTTTATCCATGAACATTGACATATCCTTTGATATTAAAATACAATAATAAAAATAACAAAAACAATGTTAATTATATTAAAACCAAAAGTAAAAAATTACAATATTTACAACATAAAATTTTTTATTGTAGAAAAGAAAAGGCCTCCAGGTTTTTATTAATCCAAAATTAATTAAATTCCTGTTATTTTTTTTTCATTTTTTTTTTTGTTTTGTTTTACACTTTGCATAAGGTAAGTAAATAAGTGAAATAAATTTTTTTCACTCTATTCTGATGTTTATAATGCAGAAAATCATTCATATGAGTTCTCCAAAAATTGGATTTATATCTGCAGCTAATTGTATAGAAGTCATACTTGTGTTAAGTGTACAAGTGTCTTATCTCTATATTTCTGTACTCTTACAGAATACAAAAATGTAAAATGTATAGCAATATGTCAACTATATTGAGAAAAGGATTGAGCATCCAGAAGGAAATAAAAAGATGAAATAATTAGAAAAATATGAAGTGTATCTGACCTTTGGTGAAACCAATGTTACCATTTTAAAATGTTTGAAATTAAAATTTATGATTTTTTAATTAATTAGATTCATTGTTCCATGTATCATTTTGAATTCAAATGTTTAAAATAGACACAAAATTAATTAAATTCTTTATTGTCTTTTCAAATTTATGAATATTTATTAATTGAGTTCAACAGAGGATTTTATACTTCTCACATTTGTTGTCGCTTTAGTAAAGTTTAGAGTTTCTAAATAATGAGTGTACAAAAAAATTACTCATACGTAGTTGGTAGCTACAGAGTATATTGGTTTGATTAGTGAATATTGAATTGATTTATTAAATTTTGTAACATAAAGAATAAAAAATACAAACATTTTTCATACATAAACTAATTTTCCTGTTCTTGGTTTATAAAAAGACTATCTGATACATTGAACTCTGATCGATGACTGAGAATTTTAAGACTCACAACAATGTTGATTATTTCTAGTTGAAAAATTATTCCTTTTATCTCTAGATTCACATATGTGTTGTTATAAATTTTTTGAGTAGTCAGAGAATTCAAGCCAATATCTAATATATAAAAATTAATGTTTTAAATTGTTCGTATGTTATGCGCTGCCATTCCTTTTTATCTGATTACATTGAAATTTTGTGAATGTTTATGGTTGGTTCCCGGATTGAACATGGTCCCGATATGTACCCATTCCCAAGATTTGGGATATTGAAACAACCCCAAACCCTAAAAGTATTCTACAAAAAAATCAACTAAAACAACATTTTAATTTTCTGATACTCAAACTGTGTTCCTTGTTGATATTCAAAGTGTAACAGAAAGAATATAGTGATTCTAAGAAAGGAAACAACCCGTGAGAAGCAGGGTCGGGTACACCAGATATACATATATTATATACAATATTAAATGCTTAGCTTAAATTGTAGTTGATTCTGTTCAAAATTTCTGCACTATTAATGAAACTTATCAAGAAATGAAAATTATTATATATAATTATGTATATATTTTTCCATCAAATTTTAAATGAAAAATTATATAAAAAAAATAATCCCAATATTTAATGGAAAAGTATCTACTTCATAATAAAATTAAGCATTTACTTTCTCAATCAAAAAGAGATTTTTCATTTTCTTTTGCTTTTCGGAAATTCAAATGCAACAAACTTTTTAACAGAGTCGAGACTCAAGACTCGAAAGTCGTAATCGTAAATTAAATCTGAAATCATGATAACTAAGTGTAGTAGGTGTTATTTTACACAAGACAAAAATGTTTAAAACAAGTAGATGAAGAACGAAAGTTAAGAAAAACAACAGAATAGAATAGAACACAAAAAAAACATTAAAACTTCAGCTACACAATTTTTGAGGGTTAAAGTCGAAACATATTGTGCGTACAGAGAACCAAAAAAAAAAACAGAAAAAACGAAAGAAAGATGTCGATGCTGTTGTCGAAGTATTTATGTATATACACCCAAACATACATACAAACACACACACACACATACATAATTCACATATTGCAGTATCTGTGTGCGTGTATCTCAGTATTCTTACTTTGCCAATGTGTTTGTGTGGATGTTAGATTGAAATGGATGGCTCCACTAACTTAGTAAACGAGTTTGTACGTGCGTACGTGTGTGTGGGTGTACTATATACGTTTGTATTTACTTTCAATTCGTGCTTTACATACATATATATATATGAATGCGAGTGTGTGTGATAAGGTATGTACTATGAATATATACGTATGTACATACATGTGAATATATTTTATTATGTCTATACTCAGTATATTTCTTATCAGTAACAGAAGCAGGAGGTTGATTTCCTTTTGCTTCCCAGCCTGTCTACCGCTTCTCCATAGACACAATTACAGACAACAAACAACTTAAGGTTCTTTTTTGGCCACAAAAATAAAAGAAAAGAGCGCCAATCACATGCTGATGGCCATAACATTCAGTTGATAAAATTAATGTCTTATAATTTAAACAAGCTGCTTTTTATTCTTTAGAGATCAGAACAATTGCAATATGGTGACACTTTCATTAACAGAATTTTTCTTTTCCTTTATTTTCCAATTTTGTATTGTCTCTCACAAAAAAAATGTTCCAAATTTATTGACCCCAACTTGGTGTCAATTCATTGACATATAACAAATTGAATTTTAACGACTCCTTCGCATGTTATTGAGATACTATACATTGTGTCAATGCATTAGATAAAACCATTAACAGAATCACATGGAACAAAAAAGTCAATATTGTTTTTCTGCATCATTTGTGAATTGTGAAATTGACATTCATCATTGCGTTACGCATTCACTTTGATAGAATCTCATATAAATTACAAGAAAAATACAAACACATTCAATCTTCAATTTAGTCTATCTGAGTTGAGGGAATATACATATAAAGTGGATACACAATAAAGCTGAAAAAAATATGAAAATAAAAGAAAATTAAGAAAAAAAAGACCACACTCACAGATGAGTTATTAACTTGAAGAAAGATATGGAAGAAAAAGTTACTACTCTATTAGTGAGTGAAAATGTGAGTGGGATTTGGGGAGTGAAAAATGAAAATGATAAGCGCAACAAATTTATCATCATCATCATCATCATCATCCATTCCATCATTCCAATCGAAGGATAATAAAATTTAATACATATTTTTATCATTTTTTTATTTTTATTTGAATGAAATGAACTGAACTGAGCAGTGCATAGGAACTATTGAAGTTCGAAGAGTAAAACTTTAATTATCCATCTATCTATCTATCTATCTACTATCTGTTGGTTACTTGGTTTCATTGTTTTTCTGTCAGTCAGCCAGTCAGTCAGTCAATTAGTTAGTACATATATCAGTCTGTCAATGAATCTGTTTCTTTGTCTTTCCGTTTGTATTGTGTAGTATTTCTTTGTCAAAATTGACTCAATTTTACTTGGTTTTTATTTTTTGTTACTTTTCCTACAATGAATGAAAGAAACTCTGAGCATTTCAATTATTTCATTGACACACAATACACACACACACACACACACTTACACACACACAGTTATAAATACATACAAATACACACACACACACACACACCCACACAAACAGTCAGACCAATATCTATATACAGGTTACAAAAAAGTAAATTAACATTTTTCGCATATTTCTCCATTTTCATTTGAAAAAGAAGTTTGCATTGCATTTGAGCCACTTGAATTTGTATATTTAAATTTTATTTCAAATTAAAAATTATTTTTCTTATTATTATGATTATTATAATTTGATAATTTACATTACATTTTCTTCTTATTGCCATGAAAAATGTGTTGCACACACTTTTGTTTTTCTTTATTTCAATGGTTGACGACACAAGTTAATTTGAATATTTCTTTTTTTTATTTTTATTTGTGGTTTTTTTGTTTTATGGTTTCTTTTTTTTTTTTTTTTTGCTTTCTCAAATATGCAAATTATTTTGTGAACGCGTTTAGGAATTTCGAAAAATTATTATATTCAATGGAAATTTAAAATCACACGGACACGATTGAGAGATGTCGATTGAAGCGCGAAAATTATAATTTTTGCTTTTCTTCTCTATTTTTTGATTTAATATTTCAAATTTTCATTTATTTTGTTTGGTTTTTTTTTTGTAATTTAACTAATTTAATTTTGCGCATTTATTATATTCTAATTTGGCTAATAATTGTATATGAACTTTTTAAATGTTGTTGTTGTTGCTTTAGTTGCTGTGGCTGTTGTGTTATATTAAATTATATACATTTATATCTTTGAAACGGAATGTGTCCTCACGAGCGCGTATCAACCGCTGCATTTCAAAAGTGCGTCCTTTCTCGTTGTACCCTCACGACTTAATGCGCTCAACGCAGCTTTTCACACGACCATGGACCTGAGCCCAACGCACAAAACTCTTCTTCCAATGCTATTACACTATTGCAAAAGTAAAACTAACGCTGAAGAGTCCTGTGTATCCTTCGGAGCAAAAACACACAGAGCCAACCTACCAACCAACCAGTTAGCTTAGTCCGTAAGCTGCTGCTGCTGCTGATGATGTTTTTGTTGTTGCTGCTTCTTGCTTACTTTACTTTGCTTGCTGCTTGCTTGCTTTGGATGCTTTGGTTGCCAGTCAGCTTCCTTCCTATGATTGAATTTGAATCAAAAGAGAGAGGATATTCCTAACGTGCGTGCGTGCGCCCGGAGCGAGCTGAGCTCGGAAAATTAGAGCTTTCATTCAAAAGCTTTTTCTGAGCAAGTGAACTTGTATTCACCTATGTATTCATGTGCTGCTAGTGTATGCTTGTGTGTATATGAATGAGTGTGGGTGCTGTTGCTGTATGTATTTGTGTCCTTGTCGACTGTTGCGCTCAAATATTTAAAATGCCAAACGGAAATTACCTTAACATGATGAAATGAAATGAAACACCATTAACGAATATCAAACTCAAGATATATAAAATAAGAATATACCTAAACAACCTCAAAATTCTTCTAATAAATTTTTATTAGTCTATCGAAAGATGAGAGTTGCTCATTTTGTTCATTTTTCCCGCCATTACAACAATGTATGTGTTCCATTCATTTAAACAGGTACAGATGATACGTACACATATGCACTCTTGGAGTACTTACATATCTGTGTAACTATGTGTGTGTTTGTGTGAGTGAGTACAAGTCTTAATATCCCCATTTTTGAGTACTAATTTCCCGCTGTGTAATGCTCTTTTCGAGAGTTTATCATTCAACCACACACATACAACCATCCATCCGTCCATCCATCCATTGTGGAGCCATCATCGTTAACTGGAAGAAAGCAACAATTTGACTGTTAACGTTAACAAACTGTTAACCGAGCTAACTGTATATGGAAGCCATAACAAAAATAAATGGGACTCCAACAAATTTAACATAACAGAATCGAACAGAAAGAATCTCAAAAAAAAGTTCAATTCAACGAAAACTGTATACACTTTTATCATCCTGAAACATAGCAGAAGGTGAATAAGTTTAAAACTTGTAATTTACACATCATAATTATAGTACATATAATGTAGATATATCATACAACAAAATATAAATCAGAAAATTGATTTAAATATTATGAGTCTAAAGAGCATTTCAACCAATTTGATCTTTGATGAAAGTATTTGATTAAAACTTTCCAGTTTTAATCTTTTGATTAGTTTTAGTACTTCAAGATGTTCTGAATTCTAATCGATTTATCAATCAAAAGGAATATTTATAGTTCTGTAAGTTCTATAAAATTAATTAGAAAATCTTCGTTCATTCATTTGATTGGAATTACTATTGTATTTAATTCAATTTAATTATACAATACATCAATTATTAATAATCTTTTGTTAGATTGCAATAGCTTTTCTTATGTTTTTGTTGTTTATTGTTATTATTATTAATTTAAATGGTTACATTCAACAACTTTATAAACTTAGGATAAGAGTTCCTCTTCCATTGACTACAACAATAAAATTAGTTCTTCCACTTGTTGTTTTCGTAATCCCACTTGGAGGTAAGACCAGTAACTGGATTGATTTCCAAATCAATCATACGCTTAAGTTGTGCCTTCTGGTGAGCATCATCGAAGGTGACTGGCAAATCATCGTACACTAAAAAAATATAAAATTTTGTCATACAATAATGATTGCGTTGATTTGACAATTAGTGAGTTATTAAACTTACCAAACAAATTCATGAGGATTGCAACCCAAATAGCTGCGCTGGTGAAAAGGAGACCAATTCCCAAATGCATTTTCCATTCACCAGTGCCGGCTTGAACTTCAGCCAATGTCTGACAGAAACTGGCACGGTAGAGAGCCTTGATTTCTTGGCTGCTCAATTTTTTCCAATCTTCCTTCTCCTTAGCACGGAGGGCATTGATTTCATTGTTAGCCTCACGGAAACGAATTGGTGGCATGGGGTAATCGGTACGATCGGCATAAGATGCGGTACCATTCCAGCCATAGCCAACAATTTCACGCTTACCAATCCTGTCCAGAGTGTGAATGGATGCAACACTGCCTACTTGGGATATGGTGCGTGGCAACTGCTGAGCCAGTTGGCGGCGCAAAGCGTGATTGATCAGATTAAGAGCCATTGATATCTGTGAAATAGAAATAAATAAATACAATCAGCTGCTCATAGGATAGGAGAGTTTTATTTTTTCAGGGCAGAAGACGCAAGTACGAGGTTATGTAATTTTACTACTTTAGTTCTTTCTCCTTGTTTTGCAAGGAAAAATTAAGTGAAATTTAAGACAATCACGTATTTCTATAACACAAAATTCCCGAACACACGTTAATTTCTATTTGTGATCATTGTTATGCAAAATATTTAATATTTTTAATCGATTTTTATTAACACCGCGAAACCAACATGGTTACACAACAAATCTAAGCTGTCGTTTTTACTCTTGCTTAAGATAAAATTGAAAATTGGCAATTTAATATTTCCTTATTTTGTTGATTTTTACAAATCTTAAGAAAAATCTTATTGTATATTTACATTTTCAGTCTTCTTTTAATATTTGCAAAAAAAAAACCAACTTACTTTATTTCCGAGTACCCAACAACACTTGACTACCGAACAACGAGTAAGTAACCAACACCATATGATTATTAAGGTAGTTTATGCACTGAAATATAGTAACGAGAATTCCACCCTCGGGTATGCAATTACTACAAGGTGTTTTCGTTGCATTCGTTATGATTGAAATATTCGTGAAGAAGAAGAATAGTTTACAAATTTCTTTGAGCAAACAAAAATTTAATTCAAATCTACTTTATTTAGTTTAAGCACTAATTAACTATAATGAGCAGTTTAAATATCCCAACAGATTTTGGGCCGGATTCCGGAGGACGTGTAAAGGGATTAACAATTGTAAAACCAATTGTATATGGAAATATAGCACGGTCCTTTGGCAGGAAACGCGAAGAAGATGGACACACACATCAATGGAAAGTCTATTTAAAACCATACAACAACGAGGACATGTCGGTTTATGTTAAAAAAGTGCATTTCAAATTGCATGAAAGCTATGCAAATCCAAATCGAATTGTTACCAAACCACCATATGAAATAACAGAAACCGGTTGGGGTGAATTTGAAGTGGTCATTAAAATTTATTTCCACGATCCCACAGAGCGTCCTGTGACATGCTATCACATACTAAAGCTTTTTCAATCGCCAGTTGTAGATGGTGAACTATCATCTGTCACAACAATGGATACGAAAAAAGGACTTGTCTCGGAGTCATATGAGGAAATTGTTTTTCAAGAACCCACTCAACTAATGCAACATTTTCTAATGGGTGCACAACCTATAACATCAGGTCCATGGACACATGATACAGATTGTAAGTGAAAATCATCTTTTATAACAAGAATTTAATAAACTGTTTTATTCATATTTCCTTATTTATTTTTAGTTGAAGACAAAAAGAAGAAAACACTGAACAATATACTTGAAGTCAAGCAAAAAGTCAAAGGAGAAATTGTTACTTTAAAGGATAAACTAAAACTTGCAAGGGAAACTATTGCAAAATTTAAAAACGAATTGGCCAAAGTTCAAAAAACGACAACCACTTAATCAGTGGCGATGAAAAATGTAGTGGTGATGATGGCTTAGTTATTATCCGAATAAAAGTAGTTTGAAGTTCTATTTTATATCTTTTTATTTCTTGTTTTTTAACTTAAAACAAATTTAATATTGTTTTTTTTTTTTTTTTTTACTACGTTCATCATACAATATGTATTCATATGTTATAGATATTTAAAATGAAATGCAACTTAAACATATCTCAAACAG
Organism: Amiota mariae; assembly: GCA_035041805.1. Lineage (NCBI taxonomy): Eukaryota > Metazoa > Arthropoda > Insecta > Diptera > Drosophilidae > Amiota > Amiota mariae. The sequence goes on along the minus strand of JAWNKV010000370.1, from coordinate 16,289,554 downwards.
TTTAAAAAATGGCATTAAAAAATTATGTTGTATTTGTCAATCAGTTTTATGATTTTTCAAAATAAATATTGTTATAAGAACGAAAACTCTGAAATCTTCTATTTCGTTTGTTTTTACACTTGATGTTGGTTTTTAATTTATATTTATACCTTTCACCAAGAAATTTGAATAGATTGCTGCAAAGAGATAGCCCTGCTTATATTTATGTATACAAATACATTAAGTTGGTCATAATTTCATAATGAAAATTAGAACATATTGCACCACAACTTCTGACTGAAAGTAGTCAGTTTTTCTTCACTGGAAGCATAGAAAAATAAATGCTTAAATAAAACTTCATAAGCAAAATTAGCAGTTGCTGAAATTCCGGGAAATGTTAGCATCTCAAAAGAGTACGTTCCAAATATTATAATATCTCATTGATTCGGTAGTTTTTGACTTTATCGCGTTCAGACAGACAGACAGACGTGGCGGGGAACTTTGTTTTATAATATACATATATATAGTATATGTAGATTATGGAAACTTTGATTGAAGGCACTCCATGTTCGATGTTTGTAATACATATGTTATTTTTATAATATTCACGCATTGAAAAATATTTTATAAGTTTGTCATGAAGTTTGTAACACACAGAAGGAGACATCGGAGGCCCCATAAAGTATATATATTCTTAATCTGCGCGACGAGACGATTTGATCTAGCCATGCCCGTCTGTCTGAATGTACGCAAACAAGTCCCTCAGTTTTTTAGCTAGATCATACACTATTCATACACTTTAAATTTCCGACTTACATCCACAATTCATCAAAATTTCAAGACAATCGGACCACTTTTTCTTATTAGAAAAACGTTTTTAGTTTTTGCACTATAAACTTGAAATTTGGACACTATAAGTGCCTGACCCATATCTACAGACCATATATTTCAAAATCCACGGGCCACTAGGAGGGGCGTGAAGAGTATTACAACTTCGGCATATCAAAAGTTCGACTATTTTTACTGGTTTATTTTATTACACTTTGAATGCTTATAGCTAAAATAAAGCTACAAAAGAGGATGTGGCCATGGCTGTTGCGGCCTTCGAACTGCATACTAGTAAACTCTCAGTCCTGATTTACCTAGTTAATTTAATCAATACTTCTATAAACATTGCTGCTTTATAAACTGCATGGGCCACATTTATTGAGTAAAGCCATTAAAATTAAAAAGTAAATTGATGAAATTAAAATGTACGGTTTAATAAAACTTGGATCTACCAGAGAACTCATCATTCGCATTGAAGTTTTATTATTTCATTTTTTTCTTGTGACTATTTCTGTGAAAAGTATTTGTAAACTTCGGAGAAACCAAAGTTTTAACATGTGTTTTGTCTTTGAAAAAAGCATAAAATACTCTTTAAATTTTATATATTTTTATTCTACTCGTAAACTGTCAACAATGCATTTAATTATAATTAGTTATATATATTTATTATTTTTTTGCAGCATTTTTTTTTTTTCATAATTAATAAAAATTAATATTTTTTGTATATGTTTTTATTTTTTTGTGGATTATTAAGTTTTATGTATCATTTTTCAAACTAGATTCATCATTTTCCTAAATTTCCATTTTCATTTTCGTTTGTGTTATGAATTGCTGCTACTTGTATTGAAATCATTACAAAAATTTATAATTCATACATCTTACTAGAATCGTTATATATTTTAATTATATATATTGATCTTAAACTCCTGCATATGAGAATGAATGAGTGATAGATATTTTTTTCTTTATATTTTATGTATATTTCTAACTGCATGCACCTTTTTCTATTGTTATTATTATTATATGTAATTATAATTTAGCTTAATTATATTAATGATTTCTTCATGTTCATGTTTATTATTATTATTCCTGATTACATGAATGGTTTATAAGCATTTTTCTTTTTTAATTTAAATATCTCTCTATATAATCAGCATATATTTATTTGATGGTGCTTATTTTATAATCTTGCACAATATTCCATTATTTAAATCAATATTAACATTTATGTATATATATTTATTTATTATTATTTTATATACACCATTTTTAATTACAATATTCTTTCATTCATTCTTTTCATAGTTTTTAATTTCTAACAATTCTTCTCCTAAAATTCTAACAAATTGATTAATATTTTTATAATTTATTTATTTATTTAATTATATTTTGTGTATATTCCTATTAAGTTTTAGTTTAGCTTCTTCTCATTTGAAATGATATCTTTATATATATATATATATTTAATTGATTAATCCAAAGTTAATCAATCTGGGGGGACTCTTTATATTGACTTAGTTAAATAAAAAAATAAACAATTAATAACAGACAAATATTTTTTATATACAAAGTAAAAGGTAAACAAAAAACAAAATAAACTAAATGAAATGGAATTCATATTCATATTTACAGCTTTTGCTATAAATATCTACTACTTATGTAAGGAAATTATGGTAAGGGAAAAAAAAGTTAAGGATTAAATGGTTTCATCTTCTAAAGCAAAATTGATCATCAAAAAACTGCATCTGGAAAAATTCTAGCCTTAATTTTTAACTACTCGAATTCAATATTCTCAATAACTTTATTCATTACTTTGATTATGGTTTGTAATTGCTTCTTCCTCTTCTATATTCTCCTCATCTTTGATCCTTGAATGTATCAAAGTGTAATACTATGATTTTTTTTTACACATCATACACATAGATTAAGGTTAATGATAATAATGGTCAACAGTCTTTCTGAGTTCTTAACATAATAATCTGTAATAATAAACCTACTAAAAGAGAATGGTAAAGTACAAAAAACATTTTAATTTAATTCTTTAAAAGAAAAACTAAACAAATAATCAAATAAAAAAAAAAAAAAAAAAATGCACTATTTTGTTATAAATTGTATATAGTATGTAAGTAAATATACAAGTATGTATCTAAACTATGATATTTTACTTAGAGCAGACTTGAAGTTTTTAACTTAAATTTAAAGGGCAGTTGCTTGTTATGTACGTGTTTCTTCTTCATTTCCTTTTTATACTTTTTCTTATGTGTTTCGTTTTAAATAGACAAAATGCAAAACAAACAAATTTCTTTTTTATTTTTGTTTTACAATTATAAAAATTGACTTCTTAACTATAGAACTCCTTTTTTTAAGAGTTTTCTTAAAGTTCCATTGAGATTTCTTTTGTTTAATTTGTGTAATTATCAAATGAGCCCAAATATTCCAAAGCAGCTCGATAACAAAAATGATATTGATCCTGTAAATAGAAAATGGAAAAAAAATATAATTAAAATCTATTAGATTTTGATTGTTTGGCAGCGGCAAGCTATTAGGTTTTTATACGATTTTTATTGTTTTATTTAATATAGTTAGGGTTTAACTGAACATTATGATTTTTTAAAAGCACTTACTGGTATTACCAAACAACCTTATATATTATATATAATAATAAATTACCTCGGTCTGAACCATTGCTGGTCTTTGGGAACGCAATATGCGTACAGTTTGGAAAACATCAAGCACACCTTCATATTGCATACGTTCCAGCACAATGCTTAAAGTTATAAATACCCCAGTACGACCAACACCAGCACTACAATGCACTGTGATTGGACCATCTTGACCGAATTGTTCTTTTGTTTTATGAACTTGTCCAATGAAATCAATAAAACCTTCACCAGACTTTGGTACACCTTGTTCTGGCCAATCAATGAATTGAAATTGGCGTACAGTTCGTGAAGAACCATCACGGGCATCCGTAACCTAATGAGTAATTAATCACATTAATTTGTATGAAGAGTTGATCATTGATTAATAACAATCTTACCTTGAATTCTCTTAGTTTATATTGCGGCATATTATACTCAGCTATGGGATCAACAACATAATATTGATAACGTACAGAACGCTCATGAGGCCAATATTGAAAGCATTTTTCCTATATAAATAAAAAAATTCATATATAATTTTCACTTTGTAATATTCATCATTCATTTGCTTACCCTTCCCATTTCCTTAAGCTTAGTCAACATAACAACAATTGTGGAATTATGTTCCCATAACATTCGCCAGAAATCTTCAGCTGTATCTTGCACTGGACCCTGAGCGGCTATATAAGCTGATCGATATCGATAGCCGTCAATAAAGCTAGCATTAATGTAATCACTGCCCTCGATGCCATGAATGGGTGTTAGAAATACACGACTCGATTCATATGGTAAAATGTGCACCAAACGATTTTTATGTTTATTACATGGCAAATTGGCCGTCACGAATTTGGAAGAATCCATTTTAACGTTCGTTAGTTTTTTGAACTCAACTTCCATACCGGTAATACTCTCCTCTGTGGCTAATAATTTCTGCAAATGCGTATGCAAGTTACGGGCTGGAACCTCGGTTACACCACAAATAATAGCCTCCAATATGGCATCATGTATAAAGATATATTGATCCTCAGTTTGAACCATGTAATTTCGTTGAGCTCTAAGGCAGGTAACATGACCGTAGATATCGATTATCTTTTCGTGTTTCATGCGTTCCAACATCGAATCAATAACAATATAACAACCTGTCCGACCAACACCAGCAGAGCAATGAACAACAACGGGACCTGATTCGGGTGGCGTTAGGGTACGACAGCGTCTTAAGAATTGTAAAAATGGAGCAGGATGATCAGGCACACCATGATCTGGCCAAGCGGTGAATTGCAGTTGCTTGATTTCACGACGTTCATTGAAACCTTGACGGCACAATTGGAACGTTCGAATACTATAAGTAGCGAGCTCTTGGGTCTCCGTAATCGTAACAAATATCTGACCATATGTTTCAGTTCCACGCGTTGGCCAATATTGATCGCACTTGATGCGTGTACGTTCCTCCAGACGTGTCATCATAACAATTGTTGCTGTTTTCAATTCCCAGCACATACGCCAGAAATCGGCAAAAGTTTCTTGCAAAGGTCCTTGTGTTGCAACATAAGCATTGTGCTTGCGATAACCATCACAGTAATTTGCATTGATGTAGTCCGAACCCACAACACCATCGTTTTGTGGCAACTGAACACGTGAATGATCATAAGCGGTGACATTTGCATAACGATTTTTCGATTTATTATAATCATAGTTTGAATTATCCCAGGTGAATTGTTGGCCGGGTTCTATACTTTCATATTCTTGGGAGAATTTCTGATTGTCATTCGTTTTAAGTCGTTCGATATGATTGGCGAATTCTGATATTGGTATGGGGGGATGCGACATCATGCCAGGAGTTTGGAAGTTCAAGCGACGCATATCAACTGGATCACTTGGTGTGGGACCAGCACCTAAATCAGCTGCCATCAATGGGCGTGTCACTGCTGCTTGGTCTGGTGTTTTACATGGTTGCGTGCGACGTCTTACAATGTAGAAAACAATAAAAGTCGTGGAAACAATGAAAGCCGCAATCAAGGGCAAGACAACCCACAAAATTTCTGGTTCATCTTTATTGCGATTCACAGAGACTTCTGGTTCTGAAGGCCAGTTCGGATCTGGGCGATGTGGTCGCTCACCAGGCGGTGCCTCACGCATATCCAATGAAAGGAATTCCGAAAATGGACTTGAGGTATAGAGATGCTTTTGTGGAGTATCCACAACGGCACGCACGAAAATCCGATAGCGCTTATCACGTTCGAGTTTGCGATTTGTAAAATTGTGATAATCATCACCCGAACCAAGGTGGAAGGTAAATGGTATGGATCTTTGAGGAAATTTCGCTGCTATATAAGGTGCGTTTGGTCTTTCTGGTTTATTGCGGCCAGGAAGTAGATCCTCTGTCAAAAACTGATCAGGATTTTTATGTAAATTCGATTTGTCCTCAGGTACGACAACTAAGAAATAGTGAGATATTGGTCCATATTCCTCAGACGCTTGCGGTAAGATAACCAATATTTCTTCGCCATTAACAACACCATAAAAGTCTGGCTTCACCATAGGTTGTGGTGCTGCCATTTGAGTGGTAACTGTGATTTTCGTTGGGGGACGGTATGAATAATCCGAGGGAATTGCACTAACATTAACACTATATGTTGTGAATGGGCTTAGTTCATTTATAGTGTGCGTTTTAACATAATGCTTAAGTATAATTTCCCGTTTAGGTACAGTTGCCGTTTGAGAGAATCCTTGAGAATCCACAAAAACTTTCATTGCATCAAAAGATATTTTATAATTTATGGGATTCAACCTGATTGGCGGCGACCAACTTAATGTCATTGAATGTGTACTGACATCATGAGCTCTTAAATTGAGAGGAACATCTTCAGGCTTGATCTTAACCGTGACTTTCTCACTCAAGCGTCCCAAACCATTCTTAAAACGGGCTGCTATCGCTATAGCGTATTGTGCAAACTTTTCCAAATTCACCAGATCAGCGGATTCAGTGAGACCAACTGTCTTTGTTTGCCAATCATCCAAGTCTTCTACAGCTGTCATTGTGTAAAAGATTTTATAGCCCAACAATTTACCACGAGATGGTACTGGTTCCCACCATATCTCTGCTGTCTGTTCAGACGTGGCTACCGCTTGAACTGACATCGGTGCACGTCCCATATCCCGCTCAGTCTCTATGAACAATTTTTCACTGAACGGACCAGCTCCTTGTTTTGTATAAGCTCTTACGCGAAATATGTATTCGGTGTTCTCTTCTAGGTTAGTAAACACAGCCTTACGAACGGTCATATTTCTCTCAGACCCAAGGCCATGATCAATTTTTTTATGAAATTGTACATCATAACGCGTTATCAAACCATTGCGATGTTCTCGTAGTGGTGCATCCCAAGTCACGCAGACCACATCGGGTGTCTGGAAGCGAATTGTTATATTTGATGGTGGTCCTCCCGGTGTACCTTCTGGTGTTTGAAAGATCTTAACAGTTTCTTGGCCAATACCAATATGATTACTTCCAGCGACACGAAATTCATATTCAACTCCTCTTTCCAGATCATTGAAACGCTTCTTTGTCACTTGTGGTCCTGACAGCATTTCCTCTTTCAAGATTTGATCTTTTACACCCCAACGCAAGCGATAACCACGTAATTCACCATACGTTTGTGCTGGCCTTTCCCATTCAAGTTCAATGGAAACAATAGGTTCACGTTCCATTATTTTCAAACTTACAGTTGGACGAACTGGAACACCACCAGGAGTTTTCACAATGACTGCTGCACTACGATCACCATCGCCTTTACGCGTCAATGCTGCAACCTGTAAGGAATACTTTGTGTCCGGTTGCAAACCACTCACATTATATTCAAGAGCATCGACTACATCAAACTTAAGAGGTTCATTAAGAAAACCTTTGCCCTAGAAGCGAATTTTAAGAATATAATCAGTATATAGTATTGTAAAAATTTATCCCATGATATAATAATGATTCTTTCGTATATTATTACCTCATCCCGGATCTCTTGAACATGTATGTGATATCCTCTAATAATGCCATTTCGATCCTTTTCTAAAGGCGGTTTCCAGGTTACATGAATTGAAGTTGAATTAAGAGGAGTCGCCTTTACATCTTGCGGATCTCCAGGCACTAAACACGGCGTAGAGAATAAAATAAGTGAGTATGACAACAAATATAAAGTGTATAAAATATCGAGATGACAAGAGACCTACAAACTTATGTATGTAATACTGAAGATGACTTAACTTAATACTTAGATAAGCAATCAATATATCATTCTTGATGTATAAGACTTAAGTCCTTAAGATTTCTTAATGCTAACTTAAAGAACAGAAAATGATCTGTTCCATTTTTTTTTTTTTTCTTTTTATACAATGGAATATTAGGAGGGAGGTACTTAGAATAAACATCACCACATCAAAAATATTGTTATTATGATTATAATTGTATATAATAATAATTATTTATTGATTTAAAAGGTGCTTTTAAAAAAGAAAACCAGGTGCAGTTGATATTCATTTTCTATATTATATATAATAAGTATTATGCAATTATTTGTTTGTACAAACAATTAAAAATAAAAGCAATAAAGATTATACAAACATCTTATTAAAAAAAGAGTTTTAAAATTAAAATATATTTATAGATATATTTTTTCTTAATTTATTTATTTTTTCCTTTTTAAATTTTTATCTTTTGCAAAAACAAACATGTAAGCATTCAAAATATAGAAATATTTTCAAATTTCATCTAAGGGGTTTCTTGTATTTATTATTGAAAAAAATTAAAAAATAGTCCTCTGTGTGTGAGCAGATTTTAGTATATTGTAAATTCAGATACAGAAAAAAGTCCAAAAAACAATCAGTATTTTTTTTATATAAGTAGAAAGATCTTAAAGTGAATACATATTTAATAAATAAATGAAGAATCTTCCTATTTATAAGAAAATTAAATACAAAATAAATTCCATCCAGTGACAAGTCAATATAGTTTTTTTATGAAATATTTATAAAAAATTTAGTTTAATTTTAAAATATATGTATATATGGATATGTATGTAAGTAGTATGTGTTGTATTTGTTGTGGTCAGAGTTTTAGGCAAAAAATTTAAAAAATAACATTCATTTTTACATTAAACTTTTTTTTTTTTTTTTTTTTTTCAATTTAACTCACTGAAATACTCACTCTTTCTTTCTAAAATGTTTCAAAAATTTGTAAAATTAACCATCATCCATAAATGTTGCGTTCAAAAATCAAATTTCGCATATATATGTTTTTTTTTTTTAAAAAGTTTTTTTTTTTTTTAGAAGATTATTCGAAAGATTTCACACATCAAAAACATCACAAAAATTTATTATTTATTATATTCATTCCATTTTTTTTTTTGTGTTGTTACAAAAATTTGTGCAATAAGTTCACGAAACAGAGATTAGAAGAGTAGTGCGAGTGGCCAAGCAAACGTTTTTATTTTATTTTTATTCATTATTTTCAAAAAATATATGTAAAAGAGACAAAAATATTTATATATATATTTAGTTGTTCTTAAGTCAATAAAAATTCATTAAAATTTCGACATAAGAAAAAGATGTACAAAAACCAAAAAGGAAATATAACAAATTTTATGTATTTGTTGGCACACCCGCTATTATTTTATATTGTAGTAACAAATACGAGTATATGTTAATATGAAGAATAAAAACTAAACGAAAATTAATTAATTTATTTCATTATTTACATGAAATCTAATTTTTTCATTTTCAGAATTTATCCTAAATAATAAAAATCCTATACTTTTGAATCACAGGCAATGATGATGAATAATTATCATCATTTGAAAAGTTTCAATATCACTCATTTTTAGATACTCTTACTTAACTTTTAATTCATCTACATGATTTCTCACTATATTTCAAGACATAAGAAAATTCTAAAATATTAATAATAAACCTTGCATTTAGAATTACAGGCAATAAATCATCAAATTCACCATTTGAATAGTATTTTAAATTATATATTTTTATTTAAACCACACCTTTACTTATATATTACCTTAAAATCTTATAAATAAAACTTGATTTATTATGGTTTTTATTTAGTTTATGTCTTATAAATCAGACAATTTGTATATACTTAAATATGTAATTAGTATATAACCTTTCGCACTTTTCATACCAGCTTTACCAACACTTTACCTGATTATTAGACCAATTGATGGATTATGCCAAAGACTTTTTATAAGCTTTAGTAGAGTAAAGTGAAGGATTTTCAAAGGTGCCAATTAAGTGATATTAATAAGGTGAGAGTTAGTTTTTTTGATGTGCAGATCGTCACAATACTATTTAAGCAGCAAGTGCATCGAGTGCTTTTGAGAAAAATTAGTGCATATTTTACCAATATATTATAATACTTGTCTGGTGCTTTTGTATTATGTATGCAAGCAGTTTACATGACTTTTATATTGATAAGTAAATATTTTATATACCTCGACAAATGCTAATCAAGCTCAATGTGCGTAAATAGATCGGTAGCCTTAAAACTTTCCAGCCTTAAATTAACAGTTAACTTATTTATTTATTATTTGTGATTTTATTAATAGCATGAAGCATTGACTAGCCACTACTCAGTTGTATACCTACTTAAAACAATTGAACTATTAGAGAACGCTTAGGGATCCAAAAATATCAGTGATGCTCGAAGTATTACACTTTCTCCTGTGAAGATTTGCTAGGAGTAACGCTGAGAAAATTCTTTAAATATTGAAAAAAAAATGAATAAGGACTGAGATGAGGATCCGAATTATTTGACTTTCAGTGAGCAAGCAATTAATGTATATTATATTAGTAATGTAATCAAAAAAGGATTGGAGGGTGAATAAGATCATGGCATGCGATCATGCGACCGTCTTGTCAGCAGTTGTTAAGCATATTAAGTCTGATAAAAAATAAGTTTCCTCACAAGCAAAGACATCGATCTGAAGTCAATGCTAGCGGTGAAAGCTAATTTTCTATATTTACCTATAAACGGGGATGCAGCAACAGCGTTATTATTTATTATTTCCATGTAAAAACTGTACCTTTATATACTCTGAGAACATAATTCAATAGCCGTTGAATAATATTTATGGATTTTTTTTAACATTGTCGATAACAGTTAAAATTTTTGGTAGACACAATAACGTTTGATTTCAGCTAATTAAAATGCCACTATGTGGCATATGATGCTTTGGAGTCCCCATAAAACATATCTATTATGTTTATATTTTATTCATCGCAACTAAATCACAACTAAATTTTCAATATTTTCTATTTTACAAAAAAAAAATTTAAGTGCCTGACACAAAAGACACTGCAACTCATAGAATTGCAAAAGTATTGTATTAGAAAAAGCCTTTACTAAACTTTAACAAGAAAGAAATATAAATTGACAATACTTGGCTAAAATAACTATTAAATAAGAAATCTTCAACTAATATAAAATAGTAAAAATTTTCAAGAATTTTTTTTTTTTTTTTTTTAATAATATGTACCTCCATACTTCAACTGAACTCTTTAGGCTGGAAACTTTTCAGACTACCTAAGTGTATTGTAAACAGACTCATAGGGATAAGATTCGAAGACATTATCCTATTGTTTTTTAATTTTTTAAGTACGTACATATAAACTACTTAATATTAAATATTTTCACCAAGAGTGCGAAGGACAACACAAATTGTGAAATTTTTATATTATTCGTGCTTAAGATACGAAAGTGCTTAAGGTGCATTTTAGAAATCTTATATAAATATCACAATTTCAACTACATTTCTTAATAATTAGTTATTTTCTTTTTTTAAACAGAAATTAATAATTTTATTGAAACAAAATAGTTGACGAAGAAAAACTTTTGAAAATGAAAGAAATTATTGACTGATGAACCAGTAAAATATGGAAAATGAATAAATAAAATTATCAGAATCAGAAAAACCAAAAATCATAATTGAAGAAGGGATGCTACTAACTAAGAGAATTCAAGAATATAGATTTTATGAATTCGTGAATTTACACTACAAAATCATTTGTGAATTCATTAAAATCTCAATCGATCCGAGAAAGTTTCGATTGTTCAAAAATAAAAATAAATATAAATTATATATTTGTACAATTTCTTATAATTAAGGAAATAAAATCAAATAATTTTATTATTGACAATCAAAACCATGCGGTTAAAAATAAATTCTTTCTTCAAAATAAAAATCTGCCAAATATCTGAAACTTCTTCTTTAAATTTTTTGAATATTGTTGAAGAAAGAAAATTCAATTTAAAAAAATTAAGATATTTTTTAATTAATATCTTATTCCATACAAATATAATATATTTATAAAATATCACAAAATTCAATGCGTATACAAAAATTTAATAAAAATTATTATTAATTGGTTTATTATTATTTTTTTTATGTGGTAATTTATCTAGGGCATTTACATAAGTAGATTGGATTAACCACATTAATTATTAAGTATAATATTAACTAATTTTGTCGTTTCTAAAAAATCTGACAAGTGCACAAAAAGATTATAAAAATTTGTGCCAAAAAATATGCAAAACAGTACTCAATTTTGTTTTTGTTATTGATAAAATTTTTGATTTATAATAAAATAAAAAAATATGATAAAAGAAAAGAATTATAAATACTTCGAAAAGAAAAGTCGGTGTGTGCCAACAGACAGAGAATTTGGTGCTGAAAACTCTTAAGAAAACAGATAATAATATAAAATCTCAAACTAAAAGAGAAAGATCAAATTATATGAAGAGATTTCTATATATTTTTATAATAAAAAGGAAGTAAAATTCAAAATATCAATGCATGATATAAAACTAATATTCCTTCTTTATAGGATTCTTTAATACAAAAAACAATTAAAATAATAATATAAATAGTACATATAGGTAATTTGCTTTTTCAATAAATCCATTAAGTTAAATGAAAATATTGTACAGTACACGCTCAGTATAGTGAACACTTTCATTGAGAAATCATTTTGGAATCTATCGATCATATTTGATTTTAAAGATTTTATTAAAAACTAAAAATTGCTTTTTATATAAATATATAATGTCTTTGCACTTTTTATTGTAGTTAAAAAAAAATATGTTTATTGCGAATTAATTGATTTTGCATCAAGAAGTGATGAACTCACTGTGACGGTGGATCGAAAAGTGAGCTTTAGTTAGTATGCAAAGACATTTGAGGTCAATATTATGCGACGAAAGATTACTTTTTGTCGGTAACAAAAAACGGAATCGGGAGATTGCGAGCCAATAAAATAAATTCATTAAACAAAATTAAATCCGACCCGGTCTACGCATCCTGATATCATACCGAAGCTTTATGAAGGATGATTCTGGTTTTTCAAAGCCCCTTAACTTAAATCATAATGATCAATGATTGACTACTATTCTATCATATTTATGTAAAGAACATATCCCGGCCTGAACATCGTGGAATACGCTTTAAGAGGTCCTTTAACTTAATTCATTAACAATAGTGAATGACAATTGTACTAATTTAAAAGTGGGACAAATGTACATAACCATAAATATATATAACGCCTTTCCAGTCTTGTATTTCGCTATATTTTCTGCTAAGATGCCTCAAAGTGCATTTTTTTTTTTTAATTAAGTGAGTATGACTGATTTTTTTAGAAAATTAAATTAGTCAAAAAGTCATGGGCTAATATCAAAAATGATGCAGAGTTGCTGGCACATCATATGAAAAATTGTTCGGAGTGCAAAGGATTCTATTTACATATACAAAACCCTTTATTATCCTGAACAAAGAAACTCAGATATTTAAGTGTTCACTATATATATGTTGCATGTATTGAATTAAAAGATGTAAAATTATAATAACTTCATATAAAAAAAAACTTTTTTGAGATAAAAATGAAACCGAAAAGGAAAATAAAGTGATGTATATAGAATAATTTATGTTAAATGTTGCCCAAAATGAGCGTTGACTTCAAAAATATTGTTGTCAGTCAACTCAATTTCCATGAGCAGCTATAAAAATATGAAATACATTAAAAATTTGTAGTATTTTCTTTTCTTCAAAACAAAAATAAAAGTGCGATATAGATCCGGTGCTGCCTTCATTTGGATGTTCTTGTTGTATATCAAAATTCAAAAAAATTTCATATACATGATTAGTATGGTAAATTTCATTAGATATAAATATCATTTTTTTTCTTTAAACAAAGAAAATGATATGCTTAACAAGAAATAAAAATTTATAAAAATAATGAAATAAAGTAACATAAATAAATTAATAGCAAATATAACTTAAAAATTAAATAAAAGCTTTTAATAAAAGAAAATGAACTACATCAAATAGATTGAGATAGAGAAAGAGAGCATACATACCATCCTCTTGTGTTCGTATTATAATTGGATGAGATCGAGGTCCATCACCTACAGAAGTACCAGCCAATGTCCAGATCTTATATTCAGTCCAACGTTTCAATTCATCTAGGACAATTCTCGTCTCATTTAATGTGGTTATGGTTGCTTCATTATCACTACGTCCGACTTCAACAAAATACACTTTATAGTATATAATGCGTCCATTCGAACGCTCAATAGGTGGTGGAAGCCAACTAACGGAAATTGTTGTGGAACTAGTAGCAATAGCGGTGATATTACGTGGAGGTGCACCTGGTACTATGTAATTAAATCGGAACGTATTGTTTTGTTTTTTTTTTTTGTTTGATGCATGTATTTTTATGCAAAATTTTGTGAAAATAAAATGATGATTTTATTTTTTAAAAGATTACGAGAGCCAAAAATTAATTATTTAATTTTATTATATTTTTGGCGATTGAAATTGATTGAATTACCGATCAAACCGAAAAATAAACAAATATATAAACAAAAAAAATATTAAATTGATTAAAAAATTAATAATTAATATAAAATTATAAAAACTTATACAATTTAAATATAATATAATTCAAGTCCAATGGTTTATGCAAATAATTGAAATTTTTGTTATTATATAATTAAAAATATATTTTTTATGCATATTTTTTGGGTGCATTTTAACTAATTAAAGATAGTATAATTGATTCCATTGAATTTAACATTAAAGGAAATTACATACAACATCAACATGGTAATAATAAAAAAAAAAAAAAATTCTTATAAAATGTATGCAAATTAAAATATGTAATTAGTAAACTTAATTAATTAATCAATCACATACACACACAGATTTCTAATAAATGTTGAAAAGTTTTAAGGAAATTGAAACTCCACAATTCAAAAAATAATGAAATACAAGTTTATAAACGAGATTTGTTTAAGCATATTTCTAGAAATAAATAATAATTTATTTAAAGTATAGCAAAAAATTTATTAAAATTATTTGCATAAACCATTTTTATATAAGGATAAACAAAATGATAATATTAAATTAAATTTATTTTTTTTATTTAAATTAATTCAAATACTTAATAAGGGTTATCTATAAGATTAAACATACATAATTCATACATTATATATTCATGTATGTATGTCTCTCAATAAGTTAAGATTATTTAAAGAAATTTTTTCAAAGATAAACATTTATTAAAGATTAAATTAATAAAAATAGTAAAATTGAGATCATCATAATCAGAATTCTAGCTAGCGGCATAAATTTGCAATTTAGTTTATAGTAAGATGCCAGAGAGAAGAATAAAAGTTAGTATAATAGTTTGTAATAAAGAAATGAATAATAATTTAAATAAATAATAAATACTTTTCTAAAACAAAGAAACTCATTCAATTTAATTGAAAAAGAAATGAAAATTATATTCAGAATATTAAAAATCATTCATCATTAGCAAAAGAACATAAGCAGAAGTTATAACATTAGATCTATGAGATATCGAGTAAAAATTTTAATATTTATTAAGTTATTTATATATTTAATTTTTTTTTTTTTTTTTTTTTTTTGATTTTTTTGTGTGCATTGTGCAGGTGCAGTGCAGTGCAATAATCATAAAAAACATAACAAGACAATTTACAACAGAATGAGTTCATGCATTTTATTTATATGTTTACAAATTATTTTTGCAATTAACTGCCTCAATTCGTCAAAGACGCACACATTTTCACAAATAGAAAATAATGAAAATAATAATAAATAAATTGTATTGTTTTTTATTTGTTTGTTTGTTGAAAATTAAAGAGTTTTCACATCATTGTACTATATATTGTCATATTGTTCTGTTGTATGTACATAGATGAATGAATGTGTGAATGAATATTTATAAGTTTATTTATTCATATTCTTTAGTGGCATATAGAGAATGATTAGTCAATATGTGGCAATGATGATGCTGATGATGATGATGATTGTACTAATATTTAATGGTGTAGATGTTGTTTACTCAAGTACAAGTCCTATAAAATATTGTATATATCGATAGAAAGGGAAAGAGTACCTATTGATTGTGCTGTAAGGTTTTGTGCTTAAATGTATTTAAGTATCATCTAAAAGTAACTAGAATGATGTTTGTTATTGTGTAACTCTATCTATGTAAGTAAATAGTATGATATGTTATGTATAAGTATATAGTATATAATTATGATATTTGTTTTTTGTATTTGTATTATGTGTGTTGTATGTTGTATGTAAATTATAAATAAGAAAAAGATATGAAAACAGACAATCACTCACGCAGAATAAAATGAATGAATTTAGTTTTACTGTATTTTTACCTTTAGTTCCGCGAGGCACAAGTAGACTCTTTCTGTTTATGTTCAAATTGTTTAAAATATAATCACACACATACACACACAAACACACATAGTTATATATAAGTATTACTAATGTATATCAAATTAAATGCTAACAACTACAATAAATATTGCAATAAATTGAAATATTTAATATTATGTACATGAACTCATTATTTTAAACAATTTAATTTGCTTTGTATAATTTTTTGGTTTTGTTTTTTTTTTTTACTTAAATTTATATATATTTATAATATATGTAGGCATGTAGTATATAAATATTATATGGAATATATGTAAGTATGTATTTATGTTGTTGTATATATATATTTATATATATATATATAAATCAGATTAATACAGTTCTTTCACTACTACAACTTATGTGTCTTTTTGTTTTTATTATTTTGTTATAAGATCTTAACGTAATAAGAATAATGATGAATAAAACCTATAGATAAACTAAAATGCATCTTACCATATTGTTTCGTACGGACGGGTATGGGTGGTGTTGTAGCACCTTCACCACGTTGCGAACGCGCTGCTAACCATATATAATATAATGTATCAGGATATAAACCATCTAGCGTATATGATTCCGAATTCGAAATACGCCTAAAAGAGAAACAAAACAAATCATGATTCAATCATTTGTTATTGTTTTTTCTATTGTGATTAATATTACACATTTTGTTATTGTTTTTGTTTTTGTTATTTTAACTTACTTGTGATGATGCTGATTTGCATATGTATCATTCCAGTAGAGTTCATAATGGACAATATTTTCACTGGAATGAGTTGGCTTTGACCATTGCAGTGTAACTGCTGTCTCGCCTATATCAGTAGCCCGGAAATTACTGGGCTGAGATGGGACACCTGTAATTTGCATTTGACATATTTCATTTTAAAATTATTATTTATTTGTTTATTTGTTTGGTTAAATGCCTGTGTAGATAAAGGTGTAGGTGTGTGCGAGTATACTACTACGCATCAATTGATTGTGATAAAAACATCAAAAGGAAATTAAAATTGTTGTAAATAAAATTGAAAATTATTACATTTTCATTATAACCATAGGCAAAATAAATAACCACACTGGTGATGATAATAAAAACTGTGAAACATGTCACATTACTAACCTTGTTGAGTTTTAACCTGTACTGGAGTGGACATTGGACCGGCACCCATTGAGGTATAAGCTTGAACACGGACAGTGTAAATGGCATGGGGTGTCAATTCTGATATTGTTGTCAATTCATTACTATCAACCATTTGTGAATTCCATGATGCTTCTGGCTGATTTGAGTTGGTTGTATAATAAACTTTGTAACCCTACAAAAAAATATAATAGAATTAATATTTATTTCGATAAGAATTAATTAATGAAAAAGCAAACATACGGTCACTTGTCCATTAGGTGTTTCTGGAGGATCCCAAGTAATAACCATTGTCGATGAACTTAGTGGTCGAACTTGTACATTACGCGGTGCACTTTCCATTTCTGAAAATTAGAATTTAATTATATAAATTATGTAATGTAAATAGTGAATCAGTTTAAGATTGTTTAAGATGATAGTAGAGTAAGTAAAGTAAGCGCATTATCAATCAAGACAATAATTGGACACTTTGCAATGCTTATATGCGTGGGTTTGTTGTATTTCCCCTTCCTGAATGAACCATCCTGAGCTTGCAACAAAGCGCATACCTCGTTGACCTATTCAATTGCATTGGCAGCAACTAGTTCACATCAATCACGTGCGATGTCTCTTGTCATTCGTTGCGCTGTATCATATTAATGTACAGGCAATATAACGAGTAACGATTTGTTAAAGAAATAAAAAAAAAAACTCAACTGGACGGCCAAAACGAGGTGCGTGGTTCTTTCAACTATGACACCTCTTCATGCACATCATATCGCGTATTGCTTTCGTAGCCCTTGAAAGTTGATTAAAAGTGAAAAAAAGGAGGTTTAGCAAGTGCTAATTTTTCTGAACGTTTTAATGATCTGCAAATTAACATAAATTAACTCGAACAAAAATATATATAAATATCCTCTTTCGAATGACTAAAAATATAATGCCAAATATGAAAAATATTGCACCATTTTTTTAGGTACAACTCGATTGTTTCTGAATCCTCTTTATCACTGTAGTTATGACGGAATTTATTCGAATAGAGTCTTAACCTTTACCCATGATTCAATTTGAGTCAATGTTTAGTAATTCGTCCTATCTAAGGTCTAATATGTAATTATCTACATAATTAGTCTGATATCATTTTTAGTAAGATATTGACTAAGTTTTGGTCATTGTTCGTAATCTGTAAGGCTGTTTAATTTTCGATCAACGGACTTATTAATCTGTTTATTCCTTATAATGTAGTCAATGATTGATAAAATTAAAATAAATTGTATCTTTATTGCTATACTATGTATAAGTTTCGGCACACTTTTCTTGGCATTCAGTACACTTGATCAATTGATTGTCTAATTGATAAATTGAAGATTTGACTTACTTGCTCCACCAAATGTAAAGTCGCCTAAGCATTCCAAATGTAGCAATTAATAGAAAAGTTATAAAAATATGTAACCGAATGTAATAACAACAATTTATTTAAAAAACAAAAACAAAAGCAACCAAAAACTTTTCTTTTAATGAAAACTAAATTTGATATAAAATTGGTTAAAAATCCTTTTAGGGCAGCAATGAGAATAGAATAATAATAGTTAGTATAAGAATTGTATATAGTTAAAAATGCATATTACTTACTTGTCTCACCGGTAGTACAAGTCGAAGGCACTGAAGGTGGGCCTCGACCGATATTATTCACAGCAATCACATAGAACTCGTATTCCGTATATGGACTAAGGGCACGCACCACATAAAACATTGTAATAATGCCACTGATTTCACTAAAAGCCTGATCAAGATTATCAAGAAGAGGAAGCTTTATAAAAATCAAACTGTCAAAGTCAATTTGGTGATTCTTAAAAAATATTTACCTGATTGGCATTTTTAGGCTTGTACTGTATCACGTAGTACTGTAAATCTTCTGGACCCTTGTAAGACCATTCTAAGCGTACCGATGTAGCAGTCACTTCAGAAATTTGTATGTCGGTGGGTGCAGTAGGTAAAGCTAAAATAAAATCATCATAATTTGTTAAAGATTTGTTTGTCTTGTTGCTTTAGTAATAAGTAAAAATGATCTTACATTGAACTTTAACTATAGATAGTGCTTCGATTTGTCCCAATGATGAGGCAGCTATACAAGTGAAATTCGCACTCTCTTGTATATTAGACAATTGTAGAATGTTACGTCCAATTGGTATATCATTTTCAGGTGTGAGATCGTGAACACCTGCAAATAACGGATAAAGAT
The DNA here is from genome assembly GCA_035041805.1 of Amiota mariae. Taxonomy (NCBI): domain Eukaryota; kingdom Metazoa; phylum Arthropoda; class Insecta; order Diptera; family Drosophilidae; genus Amiota; species Amiota mariae. The sequence goes on along the minus strand of JAWNKV010000370.1, from coordinate 16,269,964 downwards.
CGCATTCTTTTCTAAAAAATTTGTTGGCACTTACCTTTCATCCATTTGACATGTGGCATTGGTGAACCAACGGCAATACAGGATATATTTAAGTTTGCACCTAGCATTACTTCGCTAATGGCCTCTGGTGGACGTGAGAATGTAGGCGGTACACGACGCACTTTCACATACAAATTCGTGGCCTTTGAGTGTTCAGTACCAACTGAGTTTTCTGCTACACACTCATATTTACCCTGATCTTCTTCACGACTATTCTCGATTTGCAAGCCACCTAAATGAAAGGAAATGTATTTTTTATTGTATCATTAACAATAATCAATAGCAGACGATGACATGACACTCCTTCATTCAAGTGAAGGGTTATTTGGGGTAACTGGTATTAGTGCTAATCACTTTCTCTACCTGGAAAAATAGACACATACTCTTTTTTACGATGAAGAACAATAAAAGCAGGTAGCAAAGTAAACTCAACACAGCAGGTACCTATAATATAGTATTTCATTAATGACAAGGACTCCTATAAAAGAAGTGTTAAGCAGGGAAATCTTGCAGTTAGTAAAAGTATTTATTGAAGTGCAGTTCACAAAGTGAAGAACGTTAATTATAAACTACGACTTATTAAAAAAAACAAACAAACAAAAAAAATTATGTTGCTCTTAACTGTAACAATATTCTTTCTATGTTTATTTAACACAACAAAATCTACTAATTATGATGACACTATGCCAGATAGTGGCAATTATCAGTTTGAAATGTTGGATCTACTGGATTTAGGTGATCGACCTCAACGTATGAAACGGAGTCCAACATTAAGAAATTCAGCATCGAAATTTCTACTGGAAGTATACAATGAAATCAATGAAGATCAAGAACCCATGGAAGTTTTGCATCAAAGACACAAACGATCTGTTCAAGATGATATTTTGATTTCTACTGAAGTTCGTAACGAGATTGATAAATCGCACAGTATACTAACTTTCTCCAGTCGGGAAAAGATCTCACACGATAATAACGATGTATTTATTACATTTAATACAAACGATGTTCCTGCAGATTTAGTATTAATGAATTCTGTTCTAAGAATTTACAAACAATCATGTAAATCGAAGTTTCCAGACTTAAAACCCATTAACTTAAGTGTGTCTATTTATCGACGTATTTACAATCGAAAGTTGGAAGGTATTCAATATCGTATATTGCAATCAATGAACATCTCCAGTGACTACAAAGGTTGGCTGGAATTTAATATTGAACCGACTTTACGTAAGTGGCTACAGCATCGTTCCTGGCAACAGATTCAACATGGCAACGAGATACGCATATCCTTAACGACATTTCAGCACAAAGAGCTCAATGCCTTGGAGTATGGCATAGTGCCACCACATAGACATAATATGAAAAATTTGGAACCCTTCATTATTGGCTACTTCAATGGACCCGAGTTAATTGTAAAAGTATCTAAGCTTCGATTTAAACGCGATGTTCAGAGACGTAAGCAAATGACTGCAATGCTTCCAACGAGTTTTCAGAGAGATACCCCTTCCGACATTTATAAACCACCGCAGGCTTGTGAAAGATTAAACTTCACAGTCGATTTCAAAGAATTACAAATGCATAACTGGGTTATAGCACCGTCTAAATTCGAAGCCTACTTTTGTGGCGGTGGCTGTAATTTTCCACTCGGATCCAAAATGAACGCTACGAATCACGCAATTGTTCAAACTCTAATGCATTTGAAGCAACCGCATTTGCCAAAACCTTGTTGTGTACCTACTGCATTGGGAACCATAACAATAATGAGATACTTAAATGAGGATATAATAGACTTGACAAAATACCACAAAGCGGTCGCTAAAGGTTGTGGTTGCCATTAAGTTTAATCATATCAATATAAAACTAAGAAAAAAAAATCCATAAAATGGGTAAATAAAATTGTGAAAGTTAAAAATAAAAATAAACTTGATTTCTTTAACTAAAACAAAACAAAAACAATTTTTTTTTTTTATTGCTAAATGCATTTCCCTTGAGTTAGATATCATATAACCACAAAATAAAACTCCAATTTACTATTGTAGAGTAATATAATAAAACAAGAAACACTTGATCAAAGAAAACTTAAATGTAAAATTTTACCAAAATAAAAAATGTTGTCGACCTTCGTCGTTGATTGGCTTCTAAACCCAAGGGGGCGATTATTTGCCCAATGCAAAATTTGGTTGTTAACTTACTCAAAATCAACAAAACATCAACAAACAAAAAAAGGATAAAGAGTAATTACCTCTGTTGATATTTTTAGAAAAAACACTCATCGTTCTATTTTATGGAGAATGCATATGACGCCTTCATAAGACCCTTTAAGATGCCATTGCCGTTTTTAATTAGCAAACATCATTAAGGGTGTCTTAACCCACACCACACCACCCCAACTCACTCCACACAAATTATTTGACAAAAATTCGAAAAATAAAAATGCCATAAAACAGATGAAATTAATGAGCACAGTATGCAGGACAATAAACTTCTAATTGAATAATAAAGACATGACTGGCATTATTATTAAAAAAAATAATTCATATTTCTTTTTTACTTCAAACTGGAAATTAACTGAAGAAATTTACAATTTCCCTTTCTTTTCTTTCCTTTCCATTACTTTTTTCTTCGTTTTGTTAGAAATTGTCCTTTTCATTTAATTAGGTTAAGTCCCAAAAGATAAATTGTATTCTCTATAAAACTCATATAGACTTGAGTAGAATCGAAACTTTAAAAAAATTGTGAATTGAATAGACAATAAAGATGTAAAAAAAAAAAAATTGCAAAAGAAATACAATAAAATGAAATCATACAAAAACAAAATGTGAAATATTTTTTTTATTTTTTAAGAAAGTAAAAATTATTTTACCTTTGGGACACCAATTACAATTTTTGTTCTGATTGTTGTAACAGTTTTTAATTTCTAATACACGTTTTTGTTTGTTTCTCATGTCAGTCATCTCTTTAGTGTGACGATTCGTTTAAATATGCTCCACACGTTCGTCCTTTAGTGCTGAATACAACATTCTATTCTAGTAGGTCGCTTCGCTTGCTTGTTACTTTCACACGATGTTTGTTGGCTCACTTAACTTTTGTCATCCCAACCCCGTGATTGGATGAGGCCAGAACACCCCATTGTGAGCAACCATCTAACAACACTCCAAACTTGTCAACAGAATTCAATTCAATTGCAATTGAAAAGTGTATTTGCTTTTCCGCGGAGGACGATGTTATTATTAATATTGTTGACATTAGCTTAGCTTAGCTTGAGCTTGTCATAAGATCTCATGACCATTCATTCATTCATGGTTTTCTTAAGGTTTCTTTAGTACATTCTATTTACAACAATATTTATGTCAATATTTGTGCTATTAATGTCCATAAACAATATGTTTTACCTCTCAACAACATTATGACTTCCATGAACAGACTAACAGACACACAGATTAGATTGAATATTTCCTGCTGATGAACATTCATTTTATTATATGAGTATTGTAATATTCTTGATTTGTGTCAACCCTAATGATTATCAACTTTTATAATAATTTTGTTGCTAATTGAAGCTGTTATTGACAACTGACATTGACTGATGAATAGTTTAAATTCACAATCATAATAGTATTTATAAATCATTTACAGGCAACAAAGATTGCATTGTTTCGCTTACCTTCTTTAATGGAATAACGAGGATTGGCCATATCCACTTTTGTTTGATTCTTAATCCAATAAATTGTCGGTGTAGGCGCGCCAATTGCTTTACATTGCATTACCGCTGTATGACCAACTTCAATGACTCGTGTACTTGGTCCTTGAGTTATGACAGGAAAACCAGAAGGAGTCTTATCACCTATAAATATAAAAACTCAAGTGAATATATGCAGGTTAAATCTAATAACAAGAATTTAGATTTAAGACTCCTTAAGAGACTTACAACATTTAATTTTGATTTGTTTCCCAAAAGAAAATCAGGAAGGGGCAAAAATTAAATAAAAAATTCAACTCACGTCTCTTTAAAACTCAGATTGTCAAAAAAATGAAAAATTGTAAAATGTGACATTCTATTAAGACAAAAAAGACTCGCATACAAACACACTTACTCATACCTAATGTACGAATATATAGTATAACACGTATCCATACATAGATGACATACAAAAAAAAAAAAAAAAAAAAATAACATAAGATGCCCCTTTTGAAAAATGCCAACACTTACACACTCAATTGCGTAAATCTCGTTTAAATCTGGATTCAACTTTTCGTATTTTAATCTACTCTGTTATGTGAAACTGTTTAAGATTCGTCTACGTGTTCTGCCAAAAAAAAAAACTCTAACGACCATTTATCAAAAGATTCCACTTTCCATTTTACACCCACTCACTCAATAACAACAAGCACCCAATCACCTACTGATTATTTCCACCCTCATGAACTATGAGACAAACAAATAAGGCTATATTTAGGTTATTGTAATGCGATTTGGAAAATATGATGACATTTAATGAGTCTATTGATTCTTCGTTTGTAAGTACATAGTTAGTTTACCTTCATAGACAGTTAAAGTTGCATCGGCGGAAACAGCATCACCAACACCATTCTCAGCTACACATTCATAGGGCGCATCATCTCGACCAGCTCGCACTGGTTCAATGCGCAAAATGGATATTCCGCCAGGTTGCTCCAAAACCGTATAACGAGATTGAGTACCTATAATATTTTATTCAATATATATAAATAGAAAATGACATTATCATATCAACATAATTATTATTCGCAAAATGTCAATTCACCTGAGACTTTCTTGGCATTTTTACGCCAAACTATTGATGGTGGTGGATCACCGCGTGCCGCACAATAGAAACTCGCTACGCCTCCAACACGGACACCCTGATTTTGAGGCTTCCTTATTATTTCCGGGGGATCTATGAGTATTTTAAATGTTTATAATTGATTTTAGTAAGATTTAATAGTAGATCATCATGAGTTTCATTATTTGGGTATATTTAATATAAATATTTATATTTTTTAACATAAAACATATTTTGTAGTAAAGATACACATATTTGGTTTATAAAAATTTAACAGATTTTATATTACTATATTATATAAGTGCACTCGCTCACTTCAATTATTTGTTCTGTAAAGAAACAACTTACGTGTCAAATATTGAATATACGGAAAATCCGAAAAATTTGCATCTGCAACATCAGAGGTTTTTCAGCATTTGTTTTTGCACTCATTTTTATTTATGTTCATTTTATTATAATTATTATTATTTATTTTTAATTGCATTTATATTTATTTTTAATTTTTTTTTTTTTTTTTTTTGTTTTCGGCAAACACAATTTACATTTTAATTGGTATGAGTTAATTATATAAATATATATTATATATATATATATACATACATACTTATAAATTAAATAACTCAATAATAAACTTTATGAAATACTTAACTTAAATCTTATTGTTCTTTAATACATAATAAATTTATATTTATGAGAACTATTATTATTGTAAAATCAATAGATACTTTATAATAAATGTCTCTTTATATTGTATTTTCAATCTTTTGTTTCCTGTATCTGTTGCTTCTTATATTGTATTGTATTATATTGTATTATATTCTCCGAGTAGTATAAAGAATGTTTTTCGTATCTCATTTTAAAGTATAATTTTGCAACTCTGTTCAAAGATGAAACTTTATAGAAGCTTCGTTAAATCTGCTGCATTCGCAGATTGTTAAAAAAAAGAAACTCCTATAAATGGAAAGCAAAATAGTAAAGGAAGATGTTAAAAATATCTGAGAATATAAAATATGAGAAGAATAGAATAGGTGAAGGAAGAAGAAGGGTCCATTGGCTACTAACGTCAGTTTTATATTGTTCACTCGCGTTGCACAAAAACGCATCCGAGACAATGACAGTAGACTACAAAAACCAACTGCAACAGTAACAGCAACTAGAGAATTTTATTGTTACTTCAAAGTGCAATAAAAATGAAGTTGGAGGAAGTATTTTTATTTCAATTTTTTTTTTTTTTTTTTCAATTCAAAAACAAGAAAGTAGTTAAACTATATACAGCAGATTGAGTCAAACAACGGAGACAGCAAAACTCGAAAAACTATGAAAAATTTTTTAATTAAACTTTAAACTCTCCTGAAACATTACTCTATACTATAGTATTCTATCTTCTCCATTGGCATATAACCATTTTTACAAAATCATATACTTACTACTACTATACGTAAATAGTTACTCATACTTAGTATAAATATGAAGATTGAGTGGGATACACATTTATTACCAGATACAACAACAATATATGTTTCTTTTTTATTGTTTTGTTTTATTTTATTTTATATTATGTATTTCTTTTTTTCCTTTTCAACGCGTAAATCCTAAAATACTCATTATATCTCTTAGGATTACTAGGTAAACCGGTGGCTTAGTACAGCATGCACAATCTTTATGAATCACCCTCTAACCCTCAAAGCAATTTATGTTTGCGACAAGAACGACAACAACGAGACACTAACAAACTACGAGTAAATTGCATGCCAAAATGGTAAGTGCTCCTTCTTGCTACCTAAAGGTAAACGACGGAGCCTGACCAGCATACCAGAAAGAGATACACATCAGCCGACGCCGTCGCTGCGTGTATATTACTAACGTGAAACATAAAAACAACAACGACAAAAAAAAATATTGTCAATTTCATAAAGCTGCCAGATATTTGGCAACTTGCTAACCAGATACAAACGACAAAAAAAAAAACCGACAAAAAAAAAAGCGCAACTCTCCTTTTTATTTCACGCACGTAGACTCCTCCGGTCTCATTCCATAAATATTCTGTGATGTTTTATTGAGCCTGTCATAATATTTATCACAAACAGAAGGAACAATATCATATACTTATATGTACCTTCTTCCACCCTCAAAGATACATGTAACTACATACAACATTCATACATACATATGTAATATGTACGCACATAGATACATAGTTAGATGTCTGGATATATTTCAAAGTCAACATCAATTGAATGATGTAACAAAATCGAAACCGTTACCGAAACCGAAGCGATCTGTTTAACATTTACATTTCATACATCTCATCATCATCATCATCATCTAAAGTATGCCAACTTTTTCGACAAAGTGTAGTAAGTATTATCGATAAATGTCATTCAAACATTTACAAGGACCCACAAACTGACTGACCCACCAGCCAACCATGTTTCATTGAAGACAACTTTGGCAAATATATGTATATGTACATGAACTTAAGAAGTTCATCATAATCATCATCATCATCATCGTCGTCGTCGTCATCACCATCCATATTTTGCCTTAAATGAAAAACTTGAAGGAAAATCGAAGTAGAGAAATTTTTCAGAGAGAAGAAAAATAAAAGAACTTTTATTATTTTTTATAGATATTGACAGCCGCCACATTATTTTTTGTATTTGTTCGTATTTCATTCATTCACTTATGTATTATAAGATTTGACAGTAATTATGAGCAGTTAATGAGTATATGACATTTTCAGAAGATTTCAGAATATCTTCTTCTAACTACAATACTATAAAAAAAAAAAAAAAAAATATATCTGTATGAAATTAATAAATTCCATTGAATAACTTCATTGTCATTTAGTATGTACAAATCTCTGAAACAACAACAATTCACTTAAAATATGTGTCCCATATTTATTATGCCATAAACGTACACAGAAACAGAAGCAGAAACTAGTAGGATGCGGAAAACAAGAAGTGATGTTTGGATTAAAGTACATACTACAACATCTGAACTACTAGCATACATATATAAATAGTAGTATACATAGGTGTGTTGTTTTTCCATGACCTTTCTAAATGAATGTCTCATAAGTTATTGTAGATCCATCCATCCATCCATCCACCAAAATATTACACGTATTCTTCTCTAACATATTTTATTTTTATTAAAGTTATGTATTTATAATTTGATTAATGTATCTAGCGAATAATGAGAATTCCCTGCCGGGATTTGTTAGTTCCATGCTTATTTACTTCTTATTCTTTTGTTGAATAACTTAAATAAAGCAAGTTTTTTGAAATATTAACAACGCAACGCAACACAACACAACACAACAACAGCAGCAGCAAAAATTCATAGGCCATGAATGTGAATCCACAAGAGTCCACCAACAAAAAAAGAAGTTTGTATGTATGTGATTAATTCCAACAATTCCAACAAACATAAACACAACCAGAAGCAAGGCCTAGCCTATATAAACATCTACTTTCTTTACTAAGTTATAGTATACGTATGTTTGTTTCTACTATCCTCTCCTTCCTATAAAGAGAATGAGTATATGTTATGTCTGTTGTCACGCTTGCCTCGAAAGAAGTTACCACTAACAGCTTGTGACATAAATTGTCCAGACAGCAGCAATAGAGAAAAGTACCGTCCTTGCTACCATACCTACCTACCTAACTACAATAATATCTCTACCACATATTGTGAAGCGCCTCATGATTTTGGTGGTGTGGTGTGGTGTGGTGTGATGTGATGTGGTGTGGTGTGGTGTGAGATGAGTGAGTGAGTAAGTGAGTCACATAAAACTTAAGTAAGATAAGTGAGGTCGGTCGTCAATGGAAAGGGGTCACCACGTGTGTGACCTCTACAATAATGCTATACTACAGACTGCTAAAGGACATACATAAATGTGATTCTTATTTGAATTCAGTTAAGGAATTCTTCATGTATTTAGCAAGCAAAAGCTTCGTTTACAATTTCTAAGTTTTATTTATTATTTTCATTCCCATTTTTTTATTGGCACAAAAATTGGTTTTCAAAACTTTCTGACTGCCAGTAAAAGTAAAGTATGTATTATATATACACATTTGCCCATTTATGCTCTAGTAAAAACACACGGTGCAAAATCAACGCTAATATTATATAATATAAGAAAATACATAATATTTTGTGGTCCATGACCGACTAAATAAAAGAACCAAGATGAACGGACGGACAAGCCGAAGGACAGATGGAGATGGAGCAGGAGTTGGAGCTAGAAGGACCGTCTGCTGTTTTCGATTATCGTGTGGGCTGCAGTAAATTGTTATTGACAAACGAAAGTATCAGAGCGGCACAAATTGGACTCTCTCTAACTCTAAATGGTAGGGGGGCTGACTGACTATTCTTTGGTGTCGCCTTTTTGCTCATCTAGTTGTTATTGGTTGATTTAGTGGCCACAAATTGAATGAATTGTCTTTCTTTCATTTCATTTCATTTATTTTTTATTTGAACCTTTTATGAAAAATAAGAAATATAAGTTAAAATTTAATAATAAGTTATACTAAAAAGGGCGTCAGCAAATTTGATAAAGAAACTTTTATTGAACAATTTTTATAGAAAATAAACTTAAATTGTATTTACTTATTAATTGGTTTTGACTGATTTTTTTGTCCACCTTTTCTATCTCTGCAATATTTTTAACAAAAGTTTCCAAAATGGACCCCTTAGCAATCATAAGAAGACTTATAAAATTCTGCTGTTGCTGTTGTCTAAATTTTTCTCATACAATTTTCATATTATTGTCTTTAATGCCGAAATAGAACAACTACACACAATAATCTGAAAAACTTTTAGAAACTTTTCCAATAATAAAAAATTGTGGGATAAAGTCAATTATAGTCTAAGAAATAATAATGTTTTTTGAAGTTGAAGAATATTGGGGAAATTTAATAAACATTTCTATGATTCTTTTTTATGAGATAGAAGAACAGAGATATCTTCTTTATGTTTAGAGTATTTTCATTTTTATGGAAGATACAAAGATTTTTTTTAAAAATATGTCGAAATACAAAAGGAAAATAAAAATTAAGAAAGTAATAATAATAATAACAATAAAATGAAGTACTAAATAAAATTGTGTACGACGACGGATACGCAAGGTAAATTAGAATATTTAATTATGAAATAAACTTGGAACAACTTTATATATTGGCTGGGTTTATTTGGGTTGGGTTGAGTTGTCCATGTTTTTAAGTGTGACAACAACTGTCAAAACAAAACAACTGTGCATGATGATGATAATTATATTTGGGTATAAAATGTCACATATTCTACACATATAGAAAAAGATGTTCCCATGTCTTCATATCCTTCTTCTTCTCCGTTAAATTGTCTATGTCTGCCTATCTGGGTATTTGGGTATCTGCGTGTCTATCATCAGTTAGTATGACTGATAGAGTGATGGAATGATGGAAGAATTCCCTAAGATGAATTTTCACTTCGCGAGAAAACTCACACCACAATTTTCACAATGTGAAAGAAAGCTTTATTGCTTTCTTGTGATTCACTTGTGTGTCTTTCTTTGAATGTTTCATACACATAGTAAGTGTGCGGCTCCTGTTTGTGGTCGTGGTCGTGGTCTTGGTCGGTATCTCCTACCTTCTATCTTTCGACTCCTCCTCGACTTACAACTTCTATCACTTCTCTTACTTCTTTCATTTGAAGAAATGTTGGCAATGGAATAACACATTGTGTACATATTTCATTTGAATTTTAATTGCAAACTTTTGTTGTACAATGCTATAATTTTTTGTTGTGCAGATTTATTTCATGGTTTCTACAACTTTGCACTTCTCTTTCATGTCTTATGCGTGCGAGATACTTAGATACTTTGCCTGCGCCTTTGCACCAGCACGGCAATTTAATTAAAATAGCATTTTGTGGTGTTGTAGGCAACATTTCAAGTTACTCGTAATACTATTAGTATCAGACCACGTATGCTTTCTTGATGTCTTTAATTCAAAGATTAACCTTTTTATTGCACTTTCTTCTAACGAACGACAATGAGTATGAAAATTAGAAATATGTATGTATTTACAGATTGTAGTACATCAAATGTGTATCTAATTTTACTTTTACTAGCGTTTCTCATTCTTTCATCATTTCTTAAATTCATTAAAAAAAAAAAAAAAGAAAGAAAAGAAATCATGATCATCATTCTCGTTCTCATTTTTAAGGATACTTGAACTAATTAGATTGTTTAACGCAACTGAAACAAAGTTAAAACAAGCTGAAGAAGAAGAAAGAGACCTTATTGACTTTACACTCCATAAAATTTACTCTGATTTTCTTTTTTCCCCATTTTTTTTGTTTTTCTTTTTTTTTTATAGACATCACCCCCACTTTATTGCAGGTCTCTTTGTCTGTCTCTCTGTCTGGCTGTCAGTTTGTCCAACCGTTTTCTAACATTTTCAATTGGCAATGTCACGCAAAATTAGTATGCAATACACAATCCACATGAAACCATAATAAACCTTGTTGTCCTTTTTTTTTTCTTATTCTTCATCTACTTCCTTTTACTTCCAGCAGAAAAAAAAGAAGTTACTCTGACTGAATCCTGAGTCCGGTGTCTTTTGCGTTATTATTGTTGGTATCGGTGTTTGCGATTGCCATTGCTGCTTGTTCCTGAGTATAAAACGTTGATCCCTTGTCATTATACTGATGACTCACTTTCATCTACCTACTCCTTCCATTTTCACAAGATGACATAAGAAACAGCCAACAGTCAGCAACAAATATGCTTAGCATAATTTGAGCCTATTTTCTTAAAGAGGAGCAGCCATGCCAAAACTCAAATGAAAAGTGGGTAGAACACAAAATGAAACGTTTTTCAAATGTTTCCTTCTGTTTAAGTCTGCAAAACGTCTGCTTGTACGTATTTTCTCTTTTAAGGAAACAAACATTGATTTTATTTCTATTTCTATTTCTATTTTTCTTTTTCTGATTCTCATTTTCATTCTCAAATCTGATAGATCCTTTTTGCAGTCGTCGTCTGTCATTAATATTTAAAATGTGCTGATATGTACAATTAAAACAGACGGCAAACATGCATATATTTATATCCTTAGTATTCGGTCGGGTCATTGTAGCAAAGAAATTATTTCAAGCGTTAAATTAGATAAACCAAGACCACAAAATAATTAAGAATGCAAGCAAAAGTGCTACTTCTACTACTTCTACTGTACTATTGTATATGAGCATATCTTATTACGATTGTTATTTAGATCTCAGCAGTCGACAGCTGTGACAAATTCAAAGCAGTTTAAAGTGTTTTCCACACAACTTTAACTTTAATACACTCACTTTAACTGGATTCCTTTTTAAGATTCCTGCCCCTTTCAAAACAACAATCAAACAAATAGACAAAAACAGACAAATAGACAGATAGACAGATAGACAGATAGACAGATAGACAGATAGATAGATAGAAAGATAGATAGATAAATAGAAAGGCAAATAGCTAGATATGTAGATGTGTAGATAGAATAGTAACATAATGTCGCGATACCCATAGATGATATACCAGATAAACATTCTGATAGAATTTCTTCGTTTCTCATGTTAGTTGGTTGCTTGGTTGGTTGTTGGTTGTTGGTTTGGGGTTTTATCGTTAACTAACGACCCTTATTCAATTTTATAGAAAATCACATGTGTGTAGATTTTCAATGATGAAATGAAAGGCAAAGAAAGAAAGTTGGGTATGTTTTTGCCCTTTAACTGCTTTGATTTTTATTAGTGTGAAAAATACAAATGATATGTTGGCGTTGGAGTAGGCTGAACTAAACTGAACTGAACTGGTCTGGTCTGAGCTGGGCTGGGCAGGATGTACTCTTGGGTTGGCTTTACCATTGAAAACAACAAAAAACAATAGAGAGAATTGTCGAAATCAAGTAAGAAAATAAAAAACTAAAAGAAAATAGAATAAAAAAAAAAAAAGGTTTGCAAACTTTGCGGTTTTAAGGATGACATGTTGATGTGATATATGTGAATACCATATATGTATATCTGAGTGTGTATATGTTTTTATTGTTCTTGTTGTTGTGTTGGCAACTAATGCAGATGTGTCAGAAATTAGGGTTTCTTTCTTTCCAACAAACATAACCATAAACTTTTGACAAATTTTTACCAACAAAAGATAGATTTTTAGTGGCTCATTCTATGATTTTCTTAAAGTCATAAACAATCTAAAGAAATAGAAGTTTTGCTTTTATTATTTTCTTTATTCATTCATTCAATCATCATACGCATTGTAAGCCAATCTTAAATATTATATGTATATGGTGAAAAAGAGTTCATTTGTTCATCAACAAAAAGTAAGTAAAGTAAGCATAAAATTTGGTATTGTATCTTTTGTTTATACTAGTAAGTATATTTCCAAATTTAAATTGATTTTCTTCTTAAATTGAAATAGAAATCTAGACATTCTAATAATAAATGGATATATAGCGTTGTGGAGTGTTAAAATAATATTACACTTTATAGTATAACAAACGTTTTTAGAACACGAATATGTATAAATTTTTTTTTTTTTTTTTTTTTTGTGAATATTTTACAAGTATGTAGCACTTTTGCCATAACACCAACAGCAACAAGAACAACAAATCGCGCAGTTGATTGTTTTCTAAAAGCGGAAGAACACATGCATACATACGTACATATTTATATACTTATGTTTGCTATATGTTTGTAGATCTAAACAAGAATATATCTGCAGCAACAAAACTGCCGTAAAATATGCAATGAAACTTTGTTGTTAGAAACAAAATCAAAACCATCTAAACTCAAACCATTTGCTGCAATGCCAACAGCTCACTAACCAACTTATTTCTTTGCCTGAATCCTGGTGGCAAGCAATGACGACTATAGGAAACAAGTTCCGAGTTTCAAGCAAATAGGAAATCACTGTTTGCGAAAACAAGTAAAACAACAACAGCAATAACAGCAAACCCGACTATTTACTGCAAGTACAGAACGATAAACTGAATAGGAAGTGTAAGGCATACTCAAGCATATCCTACTTAGCGCCCCAACACTCCAGCACCATACCTGCTTATCACCTCTTCCATTCTCGCCTTTGTTTGTGACATGAAGTCAAAAGAAGAATTCTAACACTCAACTCACAACACTAACTCACTCACTTCATGCTAAGCTCAAATTTTAAAAGAAAATCAAAGTCTTCAAAATATGGAAATACCTATACTACCACCTCATCATATTTGAATGCGGTTTCAGTTGTAAAGTATTTTACGCATTTCCCTTTCTTTTTTATATGGTAATTTTCTTTCTAAACCATATTTATTTTATATTTACTACCTTAGTACAAAATATAATTACTCAAGAAACTTTCTTTACTACTTAAAGGGAATTTACTAAGCAGAACATCATGATTATCACCACTGTTTGTTATTGCATCTTCCAATGTTTTAGAGAAATTCTTATTAAACTACAACATCCTCGAAAGATTTAATGAATAAATCGACTTTCAAGTGATTTTTAATTAAAAACTTCGACGGGTTTCCTTGTTTTCTTGTACTTTTTTATCTTGTCAAAGTTGTTAGGAACTGAATTAGCGCATCAAACAGAGATCCACTAGCGATATCGTTTAGACTAATTGCTGGTTATACTAAACCAGAAGAACAAGAAGACAAGAGTTTTTTGTTTAATGAAAAAAAAAAAAAAAAAAAAACAATAATAAAATGGAGAGAAAACAGACTGAAAGAGAGCTAATTGTTTATTATTGTTCTTTTTATTCAAAGGAAAACAAAAGTCAATTATACTTAAAGTAGTTAGTAGTAGAACATAACATTCCTTGTACGCCATATCAATGTCATTTGCAGACATTGTGTTTTTATTTCAAATAAATTTTCTTAGCATAGTAGTTTAGTAAATTAAATGAAATTCAATTGAGTAGTAGTAATAGTAGTAGTTCTTCTATTACAGAATCATAAGAAGACATTTACTAAATATATAAACTTAAGAGAAATGAAAGATAGATAGATATATAAATAGATAGATAGACCGACTATCTTCCGTCACCACAAATACAATAAATAATAACATCAAGAAAGGAAGAAAGGAAACAAGAACGGAAGCAAGCAAGCAACAAAAACTTAAATGAGAATGTTAAGTAAAGCGGACTTAAAGTTTATACAACAAAATGTTTTCAAGTGCACTTGGTAAAGGTAAGCCGCTGGATGAAGAGCTCGACAATGCTTCTGGTACTGTTCCTGCTCCTGGAGCGATAGCAACTCAACAGAAGAAGATCCTGGTTTTGTCGACGCGCTCAATATAAAATGAAACAACAAAGAGTGTTGCTTCATGCTATTTACTTATTTTGTTTGCATTTACTTAAATCGGATGAAAGGATTTGCTTAGCGAGCAAATGAACGACCCAACGACAGACAGACAGACAAACAGACAGATCTACTACCAACTAAGACTGAGACTAACTGAGGGAACAAACGAATGATTGAATGAATGAATGAACTACGACAGAGTTAAGCGTTTGGAGATGATGATGGTAATGGCGTTGATAATGGTGATGACGGCGGTGGTGCTCTGATGATGATGATGACGATGATAATGCGGCAAGGACTCGCTATAAACAATGTTGTCAATGGAAACACAAAAGTGTGTATATGTTTAAAGAACAAAATAAAAAAAATCACCAAAATCCTTTTTCCCCCAAGTCGAAAGATTAATTTCTTTTCAGAGAAAATCAGCAACTTTAAGGTTCTTGATTTGAATTGTCACAAGAATGGACATAATAATTGGTTTAAATGACAGTGGAAAACAAAACAACAATTCGAAAATCTCATTTGAAAATCTCATTAAGAATGATTGTTGTTAGACTAACTAAATAAAGAAAAGCCTTAATTTAAAATGAAACAAAACCCAAAAATTGTGAATTTACTCTGTTGACACTTCATTTTAGTAAAGTAATTTGAATTAAAATAAATCGTTTTCAAACAGTTTCAAAAGCTTAACAAGAATATAAATAAAAATGAATATGTATATGTACATATATACAAAGGTATGTATTTCTTTGATAGAAAAATACAATAATATGAATAACTTTTGTATCCTTAAAAGCTTAATAAAAAGGAACCAAAGTTAATACAATAGAAAAATAACAAAAATAATATAAAAGGAAAAACAAGAGAGAGAATTGACATTAACAATATTTTCACCGATTCTAAAATACCTTTCGGGCAAATGGAAAACTTCAGAATATGCTACAATATCTAAATAAATTTATATCCTTATATCTAAATAAATGCATGTATATCGTTATAAGCTATATTAATTTTATTTATTTTAAGATTCTATATAATAAAAGTTTCATTGATAAGGGATGTCATATCAGATGAATTAAAAAACGTGCCCATATGTACATATACATATATGATATGTTGGGCCAATCAATTGGTTCATTTTTGAATATATTAATATATATTTTGTAATGCAAAAGTTTTCCAAATAAAAATTAATAAACTTGTTCTTCTAATACTGTTTTATATGAGGTATATGGGCTGATTGAAATATAGATTAATTACTTTAAAGATTATCATTTGTATTAATATGTATTTATTATCACTTCAAAATGTTATAGTCCTAGATTTCTTTAGATTCTTCCACTAAAATATTCTATATTATCAATTTAAAATGTAAGAAGTCTCTCAACTCAATGCGATAGCTCAATAAATGAGGGACTACTCGTACTTTTCATAGAATTGCACCGATTATCCATATAAACTTTATAGTATTTTCAATTCAAGTTTCCATGGATTACAAACGTCATGACAAATTAATAATATGCAAGAGATCATCATGTTTGAAAGGCATGAAGAAGATATGAAGTATCCAAATAAACACACACTACCTATAGAATTGAATTGTGTGAGTATGGAAAATAGAAGAATGTCCTTCTTTTTTTCTTATTGATATATACAAAATCAAGTGTGCTCTTTTGAGCTTTAATACAAAAGAAGTCCAACAATGTCAACGATTCTACGACAATATGACAAAGGGACTATAACAATAAACCATTATAGCATGATGCCATTGGATTGAGGATTGTTTGGACCTATTTGAAAGAAAGAAAGACGAACCGACCAACCGACCGACCGACCGAGAGACAAACAGATGGAAAACCCTATTGTATGCACTTTCCTTTTTTTTACAATAGTTTTTCTTTAGACCATCTTCAATCCTTTTCATACAATAAGATACAAGTTCACATTGTTCACTACTACTGCAGGATTTTTCTCATATGTATATACATCATCATAGTACCATACTATTGTACATTGATTAAAAATAGTTTTATCAAAGCCTTAAAGGCATTTTATACACATACTTTTCGTTGCTTTCTTTCTTTCACTCTATTTGTGCACTTATTCCAATGCTATCACAGAATCATTGAGCTACTTATTGTCTACTTTTTATTTACATATGTGAATTTATTTAGCAATATAACCAAGTAAGTATATTGTGTGTGTATCTTCTACTTCCTTTCAATATCAATACAACAATATGAATGAATGAAAATGGTTTACAGATCACTGGTTAAGAATGAAGACAAAGGATTTATTTATATTATGCTTAATATATGAACAAATTGCAAATTGTTCAAAGAATAAAATTTAGATTATTCAAAATTAGCTTGAAAAACGGATATACGCTAACAATTTATGACTAAACAATTTCTATAGATTTTTCTTTTCATTCTTTAGACGCAACTTAACTTTAGTTCTAAAAATATTTCCGCATAGCTAAGTTCATTTACTTGTTAAACTTTTACTCTCATCCTCTCTGTACATATGTATGTATCTCTTAGTATTTGCTTCCTATTTTCTCGTACTTTTATTTCTTTTTGACTTTGGTTTAGAGGCATGAAAATACTTTGGTAATATCTATCTATTTATCTATCTATACTCGTGGTATCTCATCGTGGTTGCAAACTCATTTAAACTGACATAACTCAACATACTTGTACGCAGTCATTGTACACTCATATTCATTGTACTCGTACACACGCTACTGACTCACACACCCATTGAAATATTGTATGTATCTGTGTATGTGTATGTGTGTGTGTGTGTTTGTATAGAACACATTGCAAAAAGGCTTACGAGCGAAACGGAACAAAACGAAATGAAACTTTTTCTATATGTTAATTATGGCGGTAAATTTATTTGAAGCTTAATATACCATGTTGTCGTTTTATATGAAGAGAATACAAGAGGCAAGACAAGGAGAGGCCGAGTATGTTAGTTAGTTCGTTCGTTCTACTTTTTTGATCAGCAGCAATGGTGGCGGCATCTAACCAAAACTTTTCAAATTATCCTAGAATCAACTTTCCACAAAAACGAAGTAAAAAACAAAACATTACATATTTCTATCTAAATACTTACATACTACACAGTTTATCATCATACTTACACATATGAATGAATGAACGAACAGTTGTTACAAATTAATTAAAACTTGTTATTTGATAAATAAGATTTATATTTACCAATAACAAAAACAACTATAACTTGTACATACGTAAATAGGCATGCTAGAATTGTTGTTCAATCTGATGGCATCCCTTTGAAATGTACATAATAATATACGATAGTTTGTATAGTCAGTAGATTCATGTGAACACTGTTAGTCTATTGAGAAGATTGTAAGTAAACTATAATAATAAGTTTGAAAAATATTGATATTCATTTTTTCCTAATTTATATTTCATCATCTTGAAATTTGTTCTAATGTTTTTGATTGTAAATTACAAAATGAAAGAAGCATCAATTGCAGTGCAGTCGAAGTACCCTAGAGACATGGTGTTCAAAGTTAATATTTCTATTTGATTTACTTTTTTTCATATTATTAAAAGTATTAGGTAATGAAAACGTAGATCCTTAAAACAATTTATAATCTTAAAATGGATGACATTCTAAGTTTTAATTACAATTGTTTACTACATCGATAAAATATGAAAATCATATGTACATAGTTTCATAGTTGTTCTTGAAATCATAGTTGTTCATTGAAATGTAAAATATTCTTCATTTTGATTGACAAGGAAATTTGTTATGTTCCTTTATATTAAATTTATAATGTAACTTGTCAAGTTTTACTATTAAATATGTTTAACTTTATAATGAACTTTGATTACAAACTATATGAATATATAAATGTAAATAAATTCTTAATGAAATTTGTTTTATAGTATTTTCTTGATTTTTATTTTAAAATATTTTTATGCAAAAAATTAAATACATAAGATTATATCTATAAGTCATATACATATATAGTTATAGTTAATAGTAATACCTAATTATTAATATATTAAATGTTATACTCACGGACTGCATCAATAATAGTGGGTGACCATGAGAGTAATAAAATGACGGTCGCTGCAACTGCATAACTGACTACTGCTGGCTGCCAAGCTGCCGCCATCTGCAGACCCATTATATTGTTAAAAGATGATACGACAACAACTAAGTAGATATAAATATAACACGATGCAACAATTGTATAAAATTTCAATGTGAACAATAAATATTTGTTATCTTCGCTTATTTTTTTTTTCTTTTGTTTTCTTTTGATAATCTTCAGATTTTAAGATCTTAAGATCGACGACGACAAACAACAAAATGATAGTGATAAAATTCTTTCTTCTTCCTATATTCTTTCTTATAAATCAGACTTATTCAATGGCTGATTGTTTATTCAAAACTCTTTTTATATTTCTCCTTGTTTCTTTCTTCCGCTCGCTCTCTCTCTCTCTTACACTTTTTGTATCTTTTTATTGCATTTCTATATGAGGAGCAAATGTAGGAGGATTAGTTTCATTCAAAATCGAAATGAATCCAATAGAAATTTATCGAAGAAAGAAGTTAGTGATAGTAGTGGTAGTAGTTAGATTTTGGCGAATATGGTAAAATTCAAAATAAGTGTAATATAGATACATCATCATCAACATCATCATTATAGATACAACATTTACATACATAGGACATCATATTGTGTGAGTACATATACAGGATATGTGTATATTATGTGTTTTTTTTTTTATAGTTTTATTATGTATGTATTATATTTATATTTTTTTTATTATTATTATGTGTTATAATAATAATAATAATATGCGTGAGGATTTATTTTTGTTTCACATTTTATAAGTATATCATCATCATGATTATAATGAGAATTATCATTATCATATTTATATTTATGATTCCATCATAAAATTCAATCGTTTATTAAATAGATTTTTGCAAGCCGAAAATCGTCGGATATAACAAGATGTGTTAGTAGATGCGATGTCATCATCATTATTATTGACATAATGATAGCAACAAATCAATTTGTTCAAATTTGTAGCATGTGTCACGCACGTAATTGTTGTTGTTGTTGTTGTTTGAGTTTCAGTTTCAGTTGTTGCAATATGATAGTTTCATTGTTGTTGTTGTTTGAATTTTGTTGTTGACAATTATAAGCAGTTGTTGTTGTTGTTGTTTTTGTTGTTGATATTATGAAAACAACATTAAAGGAAGAGCAAAACATTTTACAAAATAAACAACAAACAAATAAGTATATTTACAAGATACATTTATATAAGTTTAATTTGTTGTTTTTGTTGTTCGACGTTGTTGTTGTTGTTTTTGATGTTGTTGTTGTTGTTGTTGTGGAGTCAATTTCGTAGATATCGGAGGTAAACGCATGTGAAGAAGATTTCTTTATTATTAGAAAATTTACCTGGCTTTGGGGGGAGACTTTGAATACTTATGACTCTTTTTACTCTCTTTTTTTTGTATTATTACATAAAGCTACATAATAATAAGATATGTTAAGGAAAACTTAATGCTTAATACTCTAAATCAGTGATTGCCTTTGAATTTCATATTATTATATTATATACGAGTATATTATTATTTATTTATTTATTTATTTATTTATTTATTTTATTTGATTTTTGTTTTTTTGTTTGCTGAAAAGAAAATAATAATAAAAAAAAAAAATTGTTAAATTTACTTTTTCAATCTTTTAATCTGAACACAAGTGTTGATATATTGTGCAATCTTCTACTATTTAACTCTGATATTTTTCAACTTCCAGGACAAGCCAAGAAAACAATACATGGTAGATGAAGTAAAGAAAACCGCGTGCCAAGTATTTATTGTATTCCGTGTGTTTCGGGTAAAAATCAATTATTTCTTTTACATAAATTTTATTTTCTTCTTTTTTTTTCTTTTTTAATTTTTATTTTTATTAAGTGAAATTGCTTTTTCAATAAACCAATGTTTGTTGTATCTTTTCTTTTACCAATGAATATACACAGGAGTCTGTCCGTATGTATGTCTGTCTGTCTGGTTGAGGAAGTAAGTAGAGGATTCTTCTCAAGCTTATTTGTTTACCCTTCCCATACAACAACCCCAACTTCCCCCTTTCTCATCACCCCCACTCTTTTCCTTTCCTTTCCATTCCTTTTTTTTCTTTTATTATTTCATCCACTCATTCAAACAATGTTGTTTGTTGTGTTGTGTTGTTGTTGTTGCTTTTACAGTTGTCAAAAGTTTTAAAATAATTGGATTTTTACATACTGTCAAGCATATACATATGTACATACATAGAATTACTAAGAGACGACAACGATGAGATGATGATGACGAGGAGTATGTACTATGACGACCGGTTTATTCTATAAAAAATTAAAATATTTCTTTGTTGCACACTTTCCACATATCTGTGTGAATGAATGATAAATATATATATATATATATATATATATATATATATATAATCGTATATCGCATTTATATGTGAGAAAATAGTAAGAGAATCGTGTGTGTTTTTGATATAATGAAAGGTTGAATGCAAAAATTCTTAACGTGTTGCAAATTTTCCTCTTATTTTCTTTTCTTTTTTTTTTTTTGTCCTTGTTTTTCATGCTTTTGTTTTCTGATTTTCTGATTTCAGAAGTTTTCAACACCAATTGTAAACGTCAACAACAAATAAAACACTTTTACACAAAAGCTTCAAATAATGTTGTTGGGTACAATCAAACCAAATCCACACAAACACCTCAACTCATCCCATCCCATTCCATTCCAATTCAACTCATCCCATTCCATCTCAATTCAACTCTATCCAATTTGTACACCCCCTTCTGTTCTGGTTTTGGCCCTACACAATTGATTCCTTTTCTGATATAAGGCCAGAGGCAACAAGGGAGATTGAATGATGGAAGAAGAATGGGTTTAGCTTGTTTGTTGGCACTGATGTTGATTATTGCATGACAGCGAATGTTTAAGTTTGAGCACCACTCATCAACTGCAATAATGCAGAACAGAAAAAACTCTATTGAGTGGAGCACAGGCAACAAAAGGATCAAGGAAGTCAATGGGTAGACGATGACTACGACGACGTTTTCAGTTTAGTTAAGTTCGGTTCATTTTAGTTTGGTTTGGTTTGGTTTAGATTGCATGTGTACACTAGTACTAAAGTGTAGTGAAGAAGGAAAGTCAAGTTGTTGTTTTAGCAAAAAAAAAAACATTTTGAAATTGAAAAATTCACTCAATTGCTAAATAGAGAATGAACCAACCAACCAACCAACGAATGAACGAAGACTTTACTTAACAACTAACTGACAGCTTTGGTTCATTTATTCTTAAAATCAATTTAGGAAAGCAAAGCAAAAAAAAAATATAGCATAAAACTAGGCGCTACTATTCTTCTGAATATACTCGTACACCTTCTTTTTAAAATTGAACTTTTTTTCCAGATAATAATCATAAGGATTTTAGTTAACAGAATGGGAGTGGCGATTCACTCATAATCAAAAGTGTATAAGATTATAAAAATCTTGTACTAGTAGGTATGTACTATGTTTTTGGCACATTCAAATCAATACCAGCCAGACGATTTTAGAATGCCAAGTCATCATCATCATCATCATCAGCAGGTAGAACACAAAACAAACACATCCCATACGAAAGTTTAATTAAAACAATGTCAGTGATTTAACATCTAATTTACTACTAGTTTCTTCCGTTTGGTTTTTATATTGTTTCTTCATGTCTTTATACCATAGAAAATTATTGGTATAATTTATTTATAATAGAAGATTGCACAACACTTAATTAAGACGAATTACTATTAATGTTTGTTTACCATTTGTCGAATTGAATGAACTTGATTTAAGAACTTGTATTGTTGTAGTATAGTCGAGTCGTCGATGTATTTAAAAGGTAGTTAGTTGTTTAGTTATTTAGTTAGTAGTGTGTAACCACATTCTGTGACTTTGTTGGTTTAACACACAAAACACAAAAAAAACATAACATAAAATATAAGAAAAAAATTTAGGAAAATTGGAAAAAGAAAAGAAATAACAACAACCGGTTAAAACGAAAACACGATTACAGGCACGCACGAAACTCCTCCGAACCACCGCCGTAACCGAAAAGGAGGAGCCAGTGGCTATGGCTATAGCTATACAAATGTGGTCGGTCGGTTTAAAATTATTTCGTTTTCAACCGACCAGAAACGAACATTGTTCTTCTATACAGAAGAAGACTCTTCTTCTTTTGTTTGCTTGTACTATATTAAATGTGTAAATTGATTTTGAATGTAACCTTTTACACTTCTTCTTATTTTCTATATTCTTAATATTTTTTAGTTCACAATTCACAATTTTTTATAATCTTAAAATTATCTTTCTTTTTTTTTTTTTTTGTATTCTTGTTTATAAACTTCATTCACCATTAGGCTTTTACTTTTATTTATTTGTATGATGATTTGTTGTTTTTTCTTATATTTTTTGTGAAATTTCTTTACGTCCGTTTCCGTATATTTTTAATACATTCGTTACATCCTGGCGAAACCCGAAATTGTACTAAAATGTCCTTAAACTTTTACGATTGGCTGAGGCTAAGAGTATTAAAATCCGCACTGAAGTTCGTTCACAGGAAACAGAATATAGAGCAAATGACTCTGGTGCCTTGTGGTGAGTATCAAGTATGGTGAATAACTTTTATTTTAATGAAACTGAGAGTAATAATTCTTTATAGTAATACTAAGAGAATTGTTTGACTACAATGATTACTTTACATTAAGAGAATTTTCCACATATATTGTCATCTTATGAATTCTGTGCAGACAAAATTTTCATAGTAAACTATAGAAACTTCTAAACGCATGCGCTTCCTTTTCATTTAAGAGTAAGTAAAGCTTCTTGTGTGGTGAACATCATTTGATTTAGCTTCGCTTAAAAGTTCAAACTTGTATTATCTTTGAATATGACTATCAGTTCCGACTTAAAACGCTTGGTGTGCAAAACAAATGTTAACTTGGTAACGCATTCAGGCAAAAGTGAGAGAAAAGTCATTGAAGAATTTACGTGTTTTATAAAAATATTTACTTGTTGTGTTCTTTGGTGTTTGTATTAAGTTTTTATCAAAACATAAATCAAATTTATTGAAGTGATGACAAAATCAAACTTCGTTTTCATACAAAAGTGAAAGAATTGTAAGTGATATTTTTGCATAGTAAATTAATTAAAAAATAAAATATATAATTATATAAATATATAAAAAAAAAAAATATCTTATAAGAATATAGTTAAAATTCTTCCTTTCAATATTTATTTCAGATTTCTTTCAACACAACATTTTCTCTAAATATTGTATATTGACATAAGCAGACAAAATAGACTCATCCATCATAAAAGGTAAGTTATTAACTCAAAAAACAAACAAACCTAAAAGTCACAAAAATAGTTCATGAGTTGGTAACTAAATTAAGAGAAAAGTAATCCAATAGAAATGTAGAATTTTACTTGGTATAAAAAAAAAGTAAACATGATAATAACATTTTTAAATTTATGCATATCTTAGTTTGGGGTTATAGTATTTAATTTTATCAATAAAATATTTTAAAAGAATATAAGCAGAGAGTGAGTAAAAAAAAAAAAATACTACTTCTCAAAGTACTGAAATTATTAGAGTGTTTAGTATCTCAAATATTGTAAATCATTTAATCATACTAGTGATTTTTTTTACCACTTTGAAATAGACAACAAAATGTGATAAGAAATCTATATTAAATTATTTTAATTTAAGAATTAAAATTTTCCAAAATTTATCCATGATTTATTGGAGTGAAGTGATGTTTGTAAATATTTAAAGCAACTCATTAATAATTATAAACGTAATTCATTTTAGTTTTCACTCATTGTAAATTCATTTAAAAAATAAACCTTCAATAGAATCACAAAATTCATTGAAGAGATTACTGCCACAAAAACGTAAATTATAAGTTGTTTAGATAATAATTTGTCATACAAAAAAAAACAAAACACGATCCAATTGTTGCTTTGTCCAAGCATTTTAATGAAGTAATTCCTTAAATATACAATACATAAATTTTGTATGTAGCAAAGTAGACAAAAATTGACAATTTTCGTTTTTCAAAATTAAAAAAAAATCTCATGACAATTAATCCTGGCGTGCTCGAGTTTTGCGCCTAGGAACACATTTAGCCATTAATTTTTATTACGATTATTTATAATTTAAATAATATATCTTTTTTTTCTTCATTGATTGTACAATTTTATATCAATTTTCTGTTTGTAACGCGTGGCGTGGTGAACTCAAAAGGCGAATATAAACAAGTTCAATATCATTAGGGAAGTCCAAGTCCGCTGTATGTTTATGTCTATGCAAAATAGAACATAAGTGTTTCAAATGGAGTGTTAAAAATATACAATAAGAAGAGCCTATATTTTGCAATCCATTGTTTTAGTCAAGTGATTTCCTCACTGCCAACCATAACAAAAAAAAAAAATTTTTCATGAGCACTTTTTTAACATTTCTGAACTAAGAAAGTCCAAATATTACTCATATAAATTCATTACAGATTAAATTTTGGTTCAATCTAACTTGAGTCTTTCAAAATTTAAAAAAAAAAAAAAAAAGACAGCCAAATGTGAGTCGGACTCGCACACTGAGGGTTCCGTACCATCGTCCAAGTTTTTTTGAAGCTAAAATAATAATTAACTGCTTTAAGTTACAAATCATTGCTTAAAACATAAGCTATTTTAATTGTAATTAGTCATTTATTCAGATTTTGCGACTTCCGGCAGTTTTTGCAATTTTTTTTTATTATTTGTCGTTGTAGCGGCAATAGAAATACACACTCTAAAAATTTTAACTGTCCACCTATTAAGGTTTATGCGATAGAGTTCTGTAACGGACGGACATCGTAGGATTAGTAATAGGGTCCCGTTGGCTCCCTTTGGGTACGGAACCCTAAAAACACCTTTGGCATTTGGAAATTTGATTAGACCAACCATTTTTGTGAATCAAATTAATCATTATTAAAATTAAATATTTTTTTATTTGAGAAGTGAGAAGTTTTATTTCTTGATTATATTTATTGGAAAAAAATTGTATTAAAAATAATTCTTCATAAATCTTTCAAGAATGCAATATTTCACAAATTTATAACAGGTTGCTGGAGGCTTCAAAGATTTCTGTATATAATTTCTTAATTATAAACATGATGAAACGAAGCGAACTCCCTCTGTCAGTATGTCGTTTGCAGCTTAGGCAGTTTTTCAACTGTTGAGTGATGGATCCAATATAAACCACAGGAACAAGTTGAACACTTATCGAATTAGTTTAAATCGGACCAATAAGGCATATAGTTTCCATGAACATAATAATATTAAATTTTGGGTTCTCAAATGAAGAACTTGAGTATATTGAGTTAGAATGTTATTATTATTCACCATTTCAAAACATGTATTTCGACTAAAGAATTTTCTTAAAATATGACATAGAAACATAGTTAGTTAACTTAAAAATATGAAATACAATCAAACAGAAATCATTTTACAAAAATGTGCAGACATAGATTTTCGACATTGACTTGTTGACACAGATTGTTAAATCAATTCTTAATTCTTTACAAGTTGAACCAATTGGATATCCATAAAAATAATTCAATTTACAGGGTTACAATAAATATTCTACCTTTTTCACTTAAATCAAATTTTTCGTGAAACATATGAAATCACAAGTAAAATCAAACTTGACTTCATTTGTAAATGAAACAAATAATTTAATTTTGTTATACTTTATACTACAATATAAAATAGTCTAGAAACTAAGTAATACAAGGGCGTTATTTCATAGTCATAATTATTGTTGTTAGCATACATTCATGTAGATTTCATTAACATGACAAACTTTCTTTTAATTAGAATATTTCACATTATTATTATTATTATTATTATTAATTCATAAATAAGGCAATCACTAATTCAATTATGTAAGCTGCATTTTATCAACAACTTTTCAATTTGAAATTGATTTTTAATTATTCATTTGGAGTCAAAAGCATACAAAAGAATCATTATGAAAAAGTTTACTTACGTTTCTTATTAATACTATATGCTCATAACCTCAAGGGTAACAATAACTTTAACTTTCGTCTGGAAAAGAAAAAGAAAAGAAAACATTTCATTAGTATTAAATTTATTATAAAATAAATATTATTTTGTATTTTACTAAGAATATCTTATTTTTATATTATTCGCAGATAAACGTCTAAGTTCAAATGTTTGTCGGTCTTAAATCTGGTGGCTAGAAGATCTTAAGAAATTTCAAAATAACTCTTAATAATTGTAAAAAATTGTAAAAGTTTTATATAATATTTTAAATGAAAAAAAAAAAAATGAATAAAATTTATATATAAAAATAACCAGAGATTCTTTTATTTTATAAAAAGGGATATTTTGTTAATTCCAATTATATAGATATCCTTAATCTAAAAAATAACGTAAAGCACTTTGCACTAACTAAGCTTATGATTTTCAAAATCTATGATGATATTTTATTTGCCTTTCTTAAAGTTGTCATAAGACTACCAACTAAAATCAAAAGACGACACCAATCGGACAGAAAATCTTGGTATACAATTTTTTTACGCTAAATTGGTTTGTCGACTAGCTTTCGTGTTCTTTGGTTATGTTTCTTGTATTGGATGTAGTTTTATGAGTTGAAAAGCAATATTTTGCATGTTTGCATACAAAATATCATATTTGCTGAGATTGTTTCATTAAAAACGCAGGTGTTGTAGCATTTTACTTGGTATAAAATGTTGTTGTATGGATAAATACAAACACTTTGCATGGTAAGTGGTGCACAATAACAAAAGAAAGGATACAAGTAGGATACAAGTACACATAGTGTAGTAGTAGCAGTACGTGTTTAGGTTTTGCACCTAAGTACGCACATGCGTAAGTTATAAAAATAATATTAGCTTAAAAAGAAAGGATGGTGGGATTTTCGTTAGGAAATTGGTTTCAGTGAAATGGAAAAGTTTTAGAGCATCATCGGTTGCTAGTTGGTACATACATACATACATACATACATAGGTAACCCAAAATGCTATTGCCAAAAATATAAAATACTATAGTTCATGTTCTTTTTGTTTCCTTGCTTTTTTGTTTTTTGCGCTTTTTTATTTTTCATTTTACTTGAAATAAACTAGTTTTGTATTCAAAACAGGTGCTCGGCCCTTGCTTGTTACTTTCCTCTTCTTCTTCTTCTTCTTCTTCTTCTTATTTGTTGTTGGGATCATGAAGATAGAAAAGCATGAAAGTGTAAAGCTAAAGGTTAGTGAAGCGAAAACATACATACTATTAGGGGAAAATCAGATAAATAGGTTGATAACTTACTTCGAAATAGGTTTGTTGTATGTTTTAACAAAAGACTTAAATGTGCACAAGGAAACTCAGCAAATAAATATGTATGTACATATTTATTTAGACAAAATCATTTAAAAATGATCACCTTAAAGTGAAATTGATTTAAATGGATTAAAGACCGTTCGAATTTCCACGAATTTGATGATTTTGTGCATTTTTATACATTGGAGACCCCATAAAGTATATACTCTCGACCAGCGCGACGAGACGAGTTCTTCTAGCCATGTCCGTCTGTATGTTTGCCCTCGGGCCACTAGGAGAGGCGTGCAGATTGTTACAACTTCGGCACAGCCAAAGTTAGTCTTTTTTTCTATTTTTTTTTTTTTTTTTTGTGTATGTTTGGGATTTTAGTATTTTTTAAATATGTATTATTAAAAATAACTTTTTTCAATTGGTGTTTTATGCATTTTTTATTAATTATTATTTATCAAAATTATTAAATATAATCTTTTATTTAGTTCTTAATACATTATTCTAAGACTTCATTATACATATTTCCCTTTAATTCTCCCTTAGAGCTTAGGAAAAGAGACAAATGTAAAATTTAATGACATTGAAATTAATAAAAGGATTTAACATAATGAAAACAAACAGCTGAGACATTTTACAAATTACAAAGTATGTACAATTATTTTTATTATTATAAGATATATCATTCTCTTCACAAATCTATTCAACTTCTATGTATGACAAAATATAACTGTAATTTATAATTTTAAAATACAATTTACAATACATTTTCTAATTTTTTTTTATTTTACTGAGCAATTTTATTTGCCTTAAAAAAACAAAGGGATTTTATATATCCTTTCTCCTTCTTTTTTAGTGTGGCCCATATTTTTCATATTTTAACATTATTTCCCCTTTATAATTATGTAGAAATGTAGATATAAAAACTGGTTATTTATTTTATAACTTAAAATTATGTTTAAGGATTTTAACTTATGACAGTTGATATTTTTTATTATAGCAAAGAAACTTATAAGCTTGGAAAACTTTAAAATAACCATAATTTCATACACTGTTATAATAACTCATTTTAAGTTTTATACTTGCATTCTTTTATACTGTCATAAGTTTTATTACTGTTATAACATAAAACACTGTTCTATTTATAACCTTGTATAACTTTTATAAAAAGAATCAGTAATTTCTATTATAATTTGTTATACCAATTGATATAACAGAAAGCCAATCAACCAACATATCAGAGTATTCACTTGAACAAGGCATTCACTTCCGGTTGATATGCTCTTCTACTCCAAATGTCCATGTGAGTCCATGACCAAAGTGGTGCACCAGATAAAGTTGTTTTATAGCATGATATATTATAGCAATGCGATGTTTTTGATAATTTAGTAAGAGTGTTTTGTTTACTTTACCTTATTATGAAAATACTCATAATACACATAATCTAATAATGTCAGACCAGGATGTGATTACATACAATTCTTACTTATAAATAAACATTTAACACAGATATGATGCAATACAGTATTTTAATATTACTATTTATCAATCTTATATATGTATATATTTATCAATCTTATATATGTATATATTTAAAAATCTGATGACCTGTTATAGAGAAGTTGTTTGACTAGAAAATTGTTTATTTTTGACTTTTGATTAACCATTTCGACTGCTTTGTATTAATTTACTGTTAATAATAAGATTATTTAAGTTAACAAGTAGAAATACTTGTATGATTTTATTTATTTTATTGAATGAAATTTAAGATGATTCACAATTTACTCTCATATACAATTGGCAATTTAAAACCTTCTTCATCTAATTCATGAACATTGTTTCTATCCTTTAATTTCTTTCTTTTTTTTTTATATGACTTTATAATAGATTTACCCCAGATATGAAAACAGCTGATGTCTTCAAAAAAAGATCATTTTAGAGACTATAACAAGAATCTTGATGTGAAACAGGTGCCTATACAAAACAACCAAACAATAGGAATACACATTAATAAGATCAACATCACTAACATCATTCATAATTTTAGAGATTTTCGAATTCCATACAATATACTTAATGTGTTATTACAAATTACACAAACTAATCTATCCTTGTAAAAAGACACACCCGAACGAACTAAACAAAACTTCTCCTTATATCTATCTATATACAATAGTAAACTAGTAATGATATGCATTTTTATAAATATAAATAAATATAAGTATGTATGTAGTAGATTTTAAGTAGTATCACTTGTGTTGTATTTCTTTACATACCAGCTCAGTTCAGTTCAGTTCACAATATGATTTCTTAACGCGAGCTGCGCTGGAATTATTTGTTTGTCGTAACTGGCTTAAGCGCACTCAATTCCTCCGCCTACGCGCAGAGTTAAAAACTTGTCCCGTTCGTCCGTCGTCACAAGAAGAAGGCCAACGCACTTTTCATTTAACACATGTCCCAGAGTCTTTACAAGAAAAACAAATTCAAATGGAATTTCTTGCGAAACTTAATACAATTTCACAAATTACACACAAAAAAACTAAACACATTCTTTAAGTCAGTATAATTTAAGCATTTGTCAACATAAGAAACTTCACTCTTCAACAATGCGATAATGCATTGGCCAGTGACAGTGTTTAGTACCAGTGCCACAGTGCCAGTGGTTTAAGTTTGTAACACAAACATTAATAACAATCCGTGTGTGCGAATCGATTTTTTCCACGGGAAAAAAGGCCGACAGATTGGGGCCTTTCTTTTACGCTTTTGTATGTAGCACAAGTGGACACGGGGTTTCTTGCCATAACACTCTTTCTATGTTCACCATATTTTACATAATTTTTATTTATATTTTTAACAATTAAACAAGTTAAAATTGTTTCAAATTTAATACGCGCTCGCTCACACCGTGCCACCCTCTCTTCTTACATTCTGCTAGAGATGTTTCGATTCAAGTAACTACTAGATGGTACTAATTACTTTTCATTTAATACCAATTACTATTGTACTTCTTGGTGTATTGAATAAGAAGTAGTTGGTATCAAATAGTGTTACCAATGCAAGTTTTTTTTCTATAGTCCTATAATATAGCCAGAGTGGAGTAGATTCCTGATGTTGCCACATTTTTGTGCATATGCCATATGATTGTGGCAACAAAGCTTGTCCGTTAAAATCAAAAAATCGTTTTGTTAAATTAATTTATTTTTTTTTTTTTAATTGAAAACATGATTGTAGCAATAAAAATTAAGTGTGGTAATCAGCACTTTGTTGATAAGCAAATGAAAACTATGTCTTTGGTTATAGAAATGAAAAATAATTCTATTTACTTATGTTAAAATGTTAACTTAAAAAAAAATGTAGGTAGGTGAGAACAACTTTATTTTAATACACATATACATAAATACATATGTATATAATGTATGTAATTTTACACAGCTTCCTCCTACATTAGATATGAGGAATTTGCAGTTATATATAAATGGAACAGATATTATTGTTTCTTCTGGCGATGAATTATTGTGATTCTGTTTCTGTTAGTATTATGTTTTTATGGGTGGGCATTTTTTGTTGTGATGATCGTATGTAATCCTAATTGTCGATATTCAATGAAGATGGAACTATGGTGAGGCCTGCTTCATTCATGGTACCTTGTTTCATTATTTGATAGATGCTATCAATTGTTGGTATGACACAACTCGAGGTCTGACTATATTCTACTTCATGTGGTTTTTCAATTTTTAAATCAACTTGTTCACTGATTTTCTCTGCATTTTGATTTAACGTTAGTAACTTTGGCTTTTTACCAAATGCAAATCTCCCACTTTGTTTTGACACAATTGGTGATAAGTTTTTACTTTTGGAACTGTAAATAATAATATAAAAATTAAAAGTATTCAAATTGTCGCCTAAAAATATGTCTTACATTGCTTTAAGTGTATCCAGTTTTGGTATATTTGGTACATATGATTTTGCTCCGCCAGCTTCTTGAGCAGCTAACTCAGCTGGATGAGCTGTTTTCTTGTGCTTACGACAATTGGAACCATTGGCAAATGTACGATCACAAAAATCACATGCATACGGTTTTAGTCCGGTATGAAGTATTAAATGGGTCTTTAGAGCTTTGGAGCGCTTGAACTCACGACCACAATAATCACATTTGTGTTTCATTTTATCCGAATGAACTAATAAATGTCTGTTTAGCGTTGATCGGGAACTAAGTCTTTGACCGCATTCTGAGCATATATGTTTATTATCATCATGGATTTCTTGATGTCTGCGCAGGGCACTGTTGTCTTTAAAACATTTTTTACAGATTTCACACTCAAAAGGTGCATAATCTGTATGAGTCAACATGTGTTGTTTCAGATTTCCAGCTGAATATACGGCAATACCACATTGCTCACAAATAAATGGACGCTCTCTTGTGTGGATATTTTTGACATGTGATTGAAGCAACCATTTACTAGTGAATCGTTTGTCGCAAAAGGTACAGGGAATTCTCTTTTCCATCGGCAAATGGGTTTTCTTATGCCGTTCCATCATAACTTTTGTCTTATATTCTCGTTGACACAAAGGACATTGTACTGGAGCGTCGTCGATTACTTTCTTTTGGTGTATTTTCTTTAAGTGATGCCTATAGTGATCTAATCGTTTAAATTTCCGTGGACATTCACTGCACTCATATTGAAAGTGATTCTTTTTATTAGTATCTTCTTGCTGTTCAACATCTTTATCGTCACTCCAAGATTGTTCTAAAATTGTTGATGTTGATGATCGCATATCATCGTCATCAATTTCAGTTGAACACTCCTTCTTATCATTATCATCTTTATTGCAATTCTCAATAGGACCATCGTCAATAAAATCAGCAATAACTTCGCTCTTTATTCTTAGAGAATCGTTCGGTTCTAAAGGATTCTCAATTTCTGTGCCTTCTTCTTGTAAATTATTTACAAAATCGTCAATTTTAAGTTTCTCATCTAAGCAATACACCACCACTTCTTCTTCGAGAACAGTGTTCGGAGATATCGGCACTACATTTTTCTGATCTTCATCCACAAGGCCGCACTTAAATCGTAATTCATTAAAGCTTGTCTCATCAAAGACTTTACTCTGTAGAAGGCAAAACATATTTTGCACTTTCACTATTCTTTCGGAAAACTCGACAAGTTTTGTCAACAAAGCGAAACACTCTTCACAAATCACCTTGGGCATA
Source organism: Amiota mariae (assembly GCA_035041805.1). Lineage (NCBI taxonomy): Eukaryota > Metazoa > Arthropoda > Insecta > Diptera > Drosophilidae > Amiota > Amiota mariae. The sequence continues at coordinate 16,236,138 of JAWNKV010000370.1, read as the reverse complement.
TCATCAGACCTCGATATCTATAAGAATACCACATTTAATAAACGAAAGAGAATATAATATGTCTATAGAATCTCACATTCACCCAAAAGAACTTTCCAATAGCAGCAGAAAGACTCATCTCACCCGACCAGGAATCAAGCATCGATTGTCCATTGTTGCAGCTGAACACATTAATGTTATTTAGAACATTATCCTCTTTGGCGCATAATCTGCACCACTTTCGCCAGTCGTTCTCCATATTTGGGTTTGATAACAATATCTCTACATTTTCCTAAATAAATGACAAATAAATGGATTAATTTATTTATAGAACAACATAATGGATATCGCGTTATAAGTGACCACAGACCTGATGTTTCAATTCATTTGTAAATATCTGTGAATGGACAGAAAATGAAATATCCTTTATACAATTTATAAAACATTTATTTCAATTTGATTAGGTTATTGCACTAGATATTATTTACCTTATTTATTTATTTTTCTTCGTTTGTTGACATTTTCTTCTCATTTTCTGAGGGCTGGAAAAATATATAAACCTTTAAGGGGGCCTCACACTTTTGATTCCATTTTTGAACATTCAGTTTCACAGTTCATTCCAATGTAATTCGATTACATTATTTTAGAAAATAAACAGAATTTAATATTACCTATTTACTGATTTATTGATTTATTCCTTTCTATCTTTAATTTATAGAATTTGTTATTAAATCATTCCAAAAAGCATTAAAATCGAAGTTCATTCATTAATTGTTCATAAACCGAATTGTAAAACACAGGGTATTCCTTATTTTTACAGTGTATGACACTAATCTAAATAAGAATGAAAAATAAATTTTGTGTAAACAAATTTTTGAATAAAATCTTATTCCCTAGTTCAACAGATCAAAAAGGCAATTCTCCAAGTGACTATGAAGATAATACCAGTTCAATATGATTTTCGACCTGTGCTGGATTTTTTTTGTTTGTTATAACTGGCTGAGTGAGTTCGGGATTCTAAATATTGCAGCGGCATTCAAAAACATTTTTTTTTTTAATTTTTAACAATTAAACAAGTTAAATATTATTAACTGCTTCGATTAGTGCTACCAATGCCACTTTTATTTTGCAGTATTGCCAGCACAGAGCAAATTTCTTATGTTACCATTATTTTTTATTAGATGCCATTGAAGTGTTCCCACTTGGCAAAGCTTGTCCGTTAAATTGAAAAACTTTTAATTTGTTAAATTTATTTTTATATTATTTCTAATCAAGAATATGATTAAGGCAATTAAAATCAATAATACTTATATAAAAAATTACAAATAATTCTATTTATATAATAAGAGTTCAGAAGGCTACAACTTAAAGGTGCAACATACTTTCTGGACAACTTTATTTAAATACATATATATTTATTCATTTTTCACTTTTCTTGTCATTCATTTATTATATCTGCTTTTTGTTTTCTTCCTAATGTCTTTGGTTTTTTTACCAAATGCATTTCTTCCACATTGTTACGAGTCGATAGGCGATAAATTCTTACTTTTGGAACTATAAACAAAGACAATAAACATGAAAATACAAAGGTATTCAATTTGCTGCCTCAAAAAATGTATCTTACATTGCTTTAAGTGTATCCATTTTTGGTATATTCGGTACATTTGATTTCAACCCGCCAGCTTCTTGACCAGCTAACTCAGTTGGATGTGCTGTTTTCTTGTGCTTACGACAATTGGAACCATTGGCAAATGTACGATCACAAAAATCACATACATAAGGCTTTAGTCCTGAATGAAGTATTAAATGGGGTTTTAAAGCATTGGAACGATGGAACTCACGACCACAATAATCACATTTGTGTTTCACTTTATCCGAATGAATTGATAAATGTCTGTGTAGCGTTGATCGGGAACTAAGTCTTTGACCACATTCTGAGCATATTTGTTTTTATCATCGTGGATTTCTTGATGTCTGCGTAAGGCACTGTTATGTTTGAAACATTTTTTACAGATTTTACACTCAAAAGGTGCGTTATCTGTATGAGTTAACATGTGTTGTTTCAGATTTCCAGCTGAGTATACGGTAACACCACATTGTTCACATATAAATGGACGCTCTTTTGTGTGGATATTTTTGACATGTCTTTGAAGCAACCATTTACTAGAGAATTGTCTATCGCAAAAGGTACAAGGAATACTTCATTCCATTGACAAATGGGTTTTCTTTTTATTAGTATCTTTCTTCTGTTCAACATCTTTATTGTCACTCCAAGATTGTTCTGAAGTTGATGATACAGACCGCGTATCATCATCATCATAACCAGTTTCAGTTGAACAATCTTTGCTATTATTATCATCCGTACTGCAATTCTCAACAGAATCATCATTTTTTAAATCAGGAGTAACTTTGCTCCTTATTCTTAGAGAATCCTCCAGTTTTAAAGGATTTTCAATTTCTATGCGCTCTTCTTGTAGATTATCCACGTAATCGTCGATTTTATATTTCTCACCTAAGCAATACACCTCTATCTCCTTTTCGGGAACAGTTATTGGAGATTTCGGCACTACATTATTCTGATCTTCATCCACAAAGCCGCACTTTAACCGCACTTCATTAAAGTTTGTCTCATCAAAGACTTCAACTCAACAGAATCATCATTTTTTAAATCAGGAGTAACTTTGCTCCTTATTCTTAGAGAATCCTCCAGTTTTAAAGGATTTTCAATTTCTATGCGCTCTTCTTGTAGATTATCCACGTAATCGTCGATTTTATATTTCTCACCTAAGCAATACACCACCACTTCTTCTTCGAGAACAGTGTTCGGAGATATCGGCACTACATTATTCTGATCTTCATCCACAAAGCCGCACTTTAACCGCACTTCATTAAAGTTTGTCTCATCAAAGACTTCATTCTGTAGAAGACAAAACATCTTTTGCTCTTTCAATATTCTTTCGGAAAACTGAACAAGTTTTGACAACAAAACGAAACACTCTTCACAAATCACCTTTGGCATACCATCTGACCTCGATATCTTGTATAAGAAAATCACATTTAGTACACAATAGAGAATATAATATATATAATATGTCTATAGATTCTCACATTCACCCAATAGAACTTTCCAATAGCAGCAGGTAGACTCAACTCATTAGACCAGGATTTAAGCAACGAATGTCCATCAGTGTTGATGAAAACATTAACGCTATTTAAAACAATATCCTCTTTAGCGCATAATCTGCACTACTTTCGCCAGTCGTTCTCCATATTTGCGCTTAATGAGTGTAACTCGTTTGCATTTCCCTAAATAAATGACAAATGATTAAATGAATTATTTACTAAACCTAATTGACACTGAGTTTTAAGTGGACACAAACTTACCGCTTCCCTTATCTATTCATTTTTCTTTGATTGTTGACATTTTCACAAATATTCAGGGCTGCATAACTTGTATTTCTGTGACACTATCAGCAGGCCTCACATTTTTGGTTCCAATTTGGGAAATGCAGTTTCATAGTCCAGAACAATGCAATTATTTTATTTTATCTTTTTACAAGAGAATCAGAATTAATAATTTATTGAATCAAAGTTAATTTATTATTAAAACATTTTAATACCAAGAGCATTGGAGCGATGTTCACCTTTTGATATTTTGCTCACGAACTAAACAGGGTGGTCCATAATTTTTACAGTGATTGACACTTTTGTGAAGAAGAAGCAAAACTAAATTTTTAGTAAACAAATTTTATAAGACAGAAATAATATTTAAATAGTATAAAAAAATGGATGAAATCTTATTTCCTACTTCAACAAAACAGAAAAGCAACTCTCCAACGGACAATGATGACATGGATTTAAAATTTTTCAATATGGTTGCAGATAATCAAAAAGATAATACTGAATCTGAACCATCCGAGTCCAAGGAAGGTGATGACCAAGACAATGCAAAACAATCAAGTACATCTATCACGGATCCATCATCAGATGAAACTGACGAACAACGTCAACGTCAGAAACAAAAGACGAAAAAAGAATTAGAAGAAGAGGAACGTGAGAAAATGCAGTAAGTTTCAATGCAGTCAGTAATCATAGTTCAATTGTACTAGAGAAGATTATGTTTGATTTGCAGAGTCCTTGTATCAAATTTTACTGAAGAACAACTTGATCGATATGAAATGTATCGTCGATCTGCGTTTCCCAAGGCAGCAGTGAAGCGGCTTATGCAGACAATTACAGGATGTTCTGTTTCTCAAAACGTTGTTATCGCCATGTCTGGCATAGCTAAAGTTTTTGTTGGCGAAGTTGTTGAAGAAGGTAATTCGTAATTTATACATTTGTGAATTAAAATAAACACACTTTGTGTTTTTAATTAAGCTCTTGATGTAATGGAAGCTCAGGGAGAAACTGGCGGTCTACAGCCGAAATATTTACGTGAAGCAGTTCGTCGACTTCGGCAAAGGGGTCGCATGCCCATTGGAAAATTCCAAAAACCTTACTTTAGGCTTAATTAGAAAAAAGAAAAAATAAACTATTGAAATGTGAGTAAAATAGTATATTATTTTATAAGTTTGTCCCGTCAATCAAAAAAATTAATGTAAGCATAGCTTAGTCTTAATTCAATATAAAGTGTCTAAAATCAATGAATATGAAATGATACAATTAACAAATACTGCAAGTCTAAGGCTGAGAACATATCGGATCAGACAAAAAGTCTCTTTGCACACAGTTATTCATTTTCATGTTTGGATACGAAAAATATCAACATGTTTTCTTGCCTTATTAGTCAAAGATGTTTTTGTCTGATTCGGTGTGTTCTCAGCCAAAGAGTTTTTACATTGTTCAGTTATAGGTTGAAGATGCATGCGTCCCATCAATAATATGGGAAAGAGTTACAGGTGCTAATAGTAGATGATTTGCCGGTTGGTGGCCGGTATAGTTTAATGGAACAGTTGCTAGTGGTGCCGATGGCTCTGAGGGGAAATTTAGTTCCTGTGCCATGGGCACATCACGATCAATTACATCTTTTGCTAATAATGTATTTGTTTCTTGGTACTCCAACCCAGCTTCTGGTTTAGCTCCTAGTAACAGATTACCTTTCTGTACTCCCATGTATTGCGTTGCTTTTGCGTTGAGCGGCAACTGACCACAAGAATCTGCTTGAACTTTTCGGTGAGCTTGGAGATTAGAAATACATGTGAATCTTTTTCCGCAGCCATTACAAAGAAATCGTTTAATTCCTGTATGAACAGTCATGTGCGTTAAGAGACTCTCTCGGTAAGGATATGCCTTGGGACACAACTGAAATCATACACAAATAAATAGATCATAAAAGGAAAATTTAATTTTTATTGGATAACTTACATGACATTTGAATGGTTTAATGTCGGAATGGCGGGTTTTAATGTGAGATTTGTATTGTGCCTTAACCTTAAAGGTTTTGCCACATTTATCGCACTGGTAGGGCGTGTCGTCTTTGTGCAACAACATATGTGTCTTAAGAATTCCTGCTGTGGTTAAGTGTTTGCCGCAAACAGTACAAGGATACAGAGGTACACGACCACAATCTGATCTCACATGATCGGTTAAGGACGTGCGTCCGGCGAATTTCTTGCCACACTTGTCGCACACCAAATTACGTGGAAGATTACGTGGTTCTTTTTTGGAATGATGGTGATTTTTCATATGATTCTTAAGGCTATCATGACCGGTCATAAACTTGTCGCACATCTCACAATAAAGTAGATCTCGATGCTCTTTATGAGCGTGTTCCGTTGCTTCATCTTTACTGGCAAAGTAAAGATTACAGTAGCAAGGACACTTAAAAATGAGTGTCCCATCTGGTCCATGAAGCTTAATATGAGCTATTAGACGCTTTTCCATTAAGTAAATTTTATCGCAGATATTACATTTAAAAACATCACCATCCAGTTCATTGACAACACTTTCTTTCTGGAAAATATCCTTGATTTTATCTTCACCTAGCGAATGATCATGACGCAAATGCTTCTCATAAGGTTTGCGCATATGATATATCTTAATACAAAATTGGCATTTCCATGATTTTTCTTCTTTCTTAAGCATTTTCAAACGTTCCTTCAGCTCTTGCTGGGATATCTTTGCTACTCTTTTTGGTCCATCAGTGGTCGCTGGTAACTTGTTTCCTGCATCACGTTCACCTCGCTTCCGATATTTCCGTTTCGGTTTATTAAAATGCTTATTTTCAGACTTGTACACTGCTGGCAAGGATTTTGCATTGCGGGCAACCTTTATGCTTGGTTGACCTTTAAGCTTTGGATATCGAAGCGTAATATCTTCAAGTAAAACTTTACAATCGGACAGATCATTAAACGATAACTCTTGTACAGCTAATACATCTTCTTCCACAGATGCAGCAGTGTCATGTACCTTTATCAGTACTGATTCAGTCTCTTCGAGGATTGTAGCTTCATCATTTCCCACATGATTGTCCTCCATTTTAACAGTTTGAAATGGTTTAGTGTTAGTGGTTTGTGAAATGTCTCCTCCATTCATAATTAGTTCATCATCGTCGTCGTCCTTTAAAAGATTATCAAGCAATTTATCTTTTTCACTGAATATATTACTATCCTCTTCTTTAAGATCACAGCAAGGCTCCACAAAATTCTGTTCTGATTCAGGGCAACTCATAAACTCATTTTCAGACTCTACTCCATGTTCTTTTTTAACTGGTGCAGGTAATACAAAATCCTTATCAGCTTCACTATCATCACTATCAGCAGGATCAAAATCAGGATAATCAATATCAGAATCCGTCCAACTCCAGTTAATGTCCTTGACTTCCTTCTTCAATGGTGCATTGGTAGCATTAGCACTTTGTCGTGTTTGGCGGATCTTGGCCAATGGTTCATCATCACTACTAACTGATAAAGCATTACTTTCATTATTATCATTGCTCATGACATCATTATCACCATCAGATGATTCCAATTTTTCTTTTCTTTCTCGTCCTCCTTGTTTTTTTCTTCTGCCTCTCTTTCGAGGAGTTTTCTTTGTTTCTGATTGATCTACTATACTATTACTGGTTTTACTGGATGTTTTCAATTTTTTATCTTTTTCTAAATCATCTGGTTTGATGACTTTATTGAAATTACTGACTTTTATTTCTGATGTTGGATTTAGAGTCGCAGGAACTGAAATTTTAGAAAACGTTCTTATAGAATCCTTATTACATTTCATCATTCATTATTTCAATGTTAACTTACTGCGAGAGCGATAGATACGCTTACGATTTTTAGGCGGGTCATATTCTGGTAGTCCACAGGTATCAGGACGCGTTCGTCTGTGTTTAATAAGATTGGAATAACAAGAGAAACGCGAGTGACAGCACTTACATTCAACTAAGCGGACACCAGTGTGAAGGGATGAGTGTGTTACAATGCTTTCACGGTGAGCGAAACATTTACCACAAACCTGTGAAAACGAACACCATTCATCACTAATTCAAAGATCAATCTAATAAGTTTGTATAGAGATTTCTTATACTTACATCACATTTATAAGGTTTTTCTCCTGTATGAATGCGTTCGTGTTCCATGAGGCGACCCTTTTGTAAGAAATTCTTACCACAATAACTACAACAAAACTTACGTTCTCCATTGTGTGTCGCCTTGTGTTGTTTAAGATTATACTTTGTAACAAAGGACATGGAGCACTGATCGATATCGCATTTGAAGGGTTTCACCGAACCGCATTGTGTATCCATGTGACGTTTGTAAGGTTCAATAGTTTTATATTCTGCACCACAATCCTTACATTTGAACATCTCCCGATCTATACCATTGTGTGCGACACGAATGTGATCACGGTAATCATTCTCATTAGTAAATGTTGTACTATTTTTGCATATCCTGCAACAGATTGTTGTATGTACTTTATCCAAGTGCCGTTTGAGTTCCTCCTCGGAACAATACCGTGATTCACAGTAACGGCAACAGAAACCACCGGGTGGATCATGTTTTTTCACATGCTTCACATATCCAGCAAGCGATACCAGCGCCTTATTACACACCGGACAATGGAGTTTTGGTATTCCATCTGTGGTTATCTGCACCAACATTGCATCTTTCTTGCACTCGTTCTCATTCCTTTTCCCATTAGAAGTAGTTGCTGCAGTTTCATCTGTTTTCATATATTTCAATAAAAATGAAAAACAAAAAATTGTTTGTTTACTTTCAAAATGCTCAATTCCGTTTATCAGTGTAATATCAGTGTAAATGAAATTGTATGGAAAAAAGAAACAAACCCATTTTACTGTTTGTATTCATTCATCGGGTAGTTTTAAAAGTCCAAATTCTTCTTGAATTCAGAATGCAATACGAAAATTAAAATATTGAATAATAATAACGAATTTGTTGATAATTCATTTTTGATTTTTATATATAATAATTATAAATAAATCTACTAATAACATAAACAAACACTGTAAAAAATTAATAATACACTTGAAAAATTGACACGTCCAAAATGTGCAAAATCAAGATGGCTGTAGAGTTTTTTTTTGTGCATGAAGAGAGTAAGAATGATATGAGAGAGAATCGGCGCTGCCAGAATGATTTGTGAGCTCTATTCTTTAGGGTTGTTTAATTTGACTCATAGATGGCGCCACTCTTTCTTACATTTGCCACATAATTCAAATTTTCAAGGGTATATGCGCATACTTTTCAAGGGTACTCGCTACTTTACGAGAGGACATCATACTTTTCATTCAAAAAAAAAAAAAATCAACTAATTAATTATTAAAGTTGGTTTGTAATAAATACTTTGTATGGTTATAGTTATAAAAGTATGATAGAAAAATATGATAAGATAAAATGAGATATGATATGGCAGGAAAGGATAGGGCAGGAAAGGATAGGGTAGAATAGGATATGATATGTTTTAATTGGACTTAATCTCATAGGATATGATGTGATATAATAGAATCGAATAGAATAAGATAGGATAGAATAGAATAGAATAGAATAGAAAAGGATATGATAACAAAGGATAGGATAGATTGGAATAAAATAGTATAGAATATGATGAAAGAAGATAGAATAGAGTATTATGGAACAGTGTATTACAGTATAGAATAGGATAGGATAGAAAATATTAGAATATGGTGGAAGAGGATAGAATAGAATAGTATGTATAGCATAGAATAGAACAGATAGGCTGCTTTTCAAAAGGTGAGTGAATCCAGAAACCTTTCGGCCCTTTGTGTTGCATGGCTTGGACTGTTCTCAGCTTCAGTGATTTTCTTCGACCTTACCATCATTGGAGACCCTACCGTTAGCATTGCCTACCACCGGCATCGCTCTCAAGGTCTTGATGTTGGGAATCATATATGTATATGAATTATATTGTTTTCCTAAAAAATTGTGTTTGTCTTGCATTAAACTCACTAATCTCCTCCCAACCTTCCAAATTCGTTTACTTATTGTCTACATACTTGTGTAGTAACTATTTGATGTATTGGTCAGATAAGCTAATTATACTCTTCACACCACATAAAGTATATATATTTGTGATCAGCTCGATGAGACGAGGTGATTTAGCCATGTTCGTCTGTCCGTCTGTTCGCACTCCTATTCCTTCAGTTTTCGAGCTAGAGAGCTAAAATGTTGTACATCGGTTTCTTTTTACCAAACGCTGGTCAAGTTCGTAAATCAGCCGAATCGGACTACTAGGGGGGGTACCTCCCATACAAATCACCATTTAAATTAATGTTCTTATTAGAAAAAGGTTTTTTTTTTTTGACGTATCGAACTGAAATTTGGACACTATAAGTCTCTGACACATATCCACAAACCACGAAAATTTCAAGACCCTCGGACTACTAGGAGGGGTACCCCACATACAAACCGGGGTCCAAATGAGAGTTCTTATTTGAAAAACTTTTGTACTATCGACTTAAAATTTGGACACTATAAGTGTCTGACCCATAGCCACCAACCTTATAAAATTCAAGACCCTCGGACCACTCGCTGGGGCGTGAAGAGTATTACAATTTCGGCATAGCCAAAGTTAGTCTTTGTTTATATTTTTTTTTTTGTACATTTTTATTCTAATTAGAATCTTAAGATTTTTTTAGAAAATAATTAATAGCTGACCGGTAAACGTTTGTGCATTTGTTAGGAACGAACTTATGTATGTTCTACAGAACCTTATATTAGTTAAATTTAAAAAGTTTAGCAATTGTTAGTTAGGCGTATTTGTCAATGTTCGTAAATATGAATACTTCTGATGCCTTCGATTTTTTCTATGATAATCTGAATAATGGCAATAACTTTACCCCAGGCCATCTACCAGATCCAAATCAAAAATCTGATCACCAATTTTAAATCGATCATGACATATTATTATGTGAAATATAAACAAATATTATATAAAAGTATATATCAGCATTTTATTTACAAATTCACAAACCTTTAAGCTCTTATAGACTATTTTCTATAGTAAAATATAATATCACTGCTTGAGTTATTTTATATACAAATGGATAACACTTAAATGTTAAATGAATTTATCGTATTGTCATATAGTCAATTTATTATTATTAAAATCCAATTCATATTTTTGAATTTTATCTAATATTCTATCATTTATCACTTCTTTTACATTAACTGACCATAGGAAATCATAATGATTCCAATCATCATATGGTATACGATATAGTTCCGCACAAGGCAGTAATGTCGCTAAATATTCTACATCCTCCACTGCAGACATATAGTCATTATTGCTGTAGTACAAATGCACACAACTTCTAATATTTGATATTTTATATGAGGGCGGTTTTGCTTGTTGATAGATCTCAATATTTAGATCGGTACCATGATCATATTGTCGGAAGTCACCCGATGTATATAACTGAAGATAGTGAATGATTTGAGTGGTTGAAGCACCAGCGGGATGAGTCTCACATACATTAGTCAAAAGTGTCTGGAAAATAATTTTAATTATGAATTGATTTCATTAATATATTATTATTTTAATATCATTATACAAACTTACATGATTTAGATGTCTAGTACCCCAGCCGCCAATAAATTCTAATAAACCGGAACACAAAAATTTAAATCTTGATTCCACAGAGCAAACATATTCACATAACAGTCTTTGTGCACTTGTTATAGGTAATAGTTCCATACTGCCCAGAACCCAACTTAGGAACGATGGTGACCCAAGAAATATTCCTCCCAACTTGGATAGCAAAAATGAATGATAACGCATAAATGCAATCGGTGCTAACAGGTGTACGGAACGAACTTTCTCATTGTACCATGGCAGTGTTGACATCAACACAAAATATGTTGTAGTACCTTGCGAATGGGCGACAAAATGAAGGGAACTAACATTTGATTCTTTTAAAGAATAGTCCAGCATGGCTGCAAGATCATAGACGCCTATCTCATGCCAACTAAATTTCCAGAAATCCGATTTATCTGGATGTATGTGTTTATGTTGTCGTGAATATGTATTTCCACGTGCATTGCCCAACCAAACATCATAACCTGCATCTGCAAACATATACGCTAATGAAGTATCTGGCCCATTGATTATCCAATCATCTGAAGCACTAAGTATGCCATGCTGCAGGAATACAACCGGTTTATTCGTTAAATTACGTGTGCCTTCTACAGTGCCCAACTTCGGTGAGGTTGGAATACGGTAAATGGTTAAAATATAATCATCTGTTGTATGCACAACATGTTCTTCAACAGGATAATTATGGTTAGTTATAAGAGAAGCCTGTAAAATAACATAATAATAATAATAATAATAATAATAATAATAAAGAAAAGAATTAATTAAAAAAAAATTTAAAAAAATTATAAAAATAATTTCTTCTTTTCCCAAGTTGCAATTTGAATTTGAATAATGCGCATAAAAACAAATAAACGTAAACCACAAATAATAAAGCAAGAGAAAATGTTATGGCTTTATGGATTATATGGTGGCTAGGTATATCTGCTATCAAATCATCTGATTAAAGAAAAACAAAAGTCTTTTCAAAAAGTTTCCAGCACCTCTTATCTTGAAAATTAATGGTCATTCAATTCGTAGAAGGAGATACATGCGAGGGTAGACACAGAAGTACACGACCGTATAGGCAACGCTTATTATTTGAAAAGAATGACTATGGTAGAAAATACCAACCTTTTAAAGGTTAACTTGGAATTTTGATGATGATAACTTATTTAGTACAAAATTTGTTTCGGAAGCCATCAATAGTGGAAACTATCAGTGAATTTGCAAACATGGAAAAAATTGGTCATCGTTATTTGATACAATACTTTTATTTGAAAAGGAAGAGAATAGAGTGTTTCATCAAGACAATGCACCATTTAATAAATACTCGTAAGTAATTGTGATGACTCACTATAAACATGGTTTGAAAGCTACGAGTTAATGTTCAAATTACCCAATTTTAGATTCCTTGTATTATTTTCTATTTCCAAACATGAAGAAATAGCTTAGAGGTAAAAGATTTACCAACATTGAAGAGCGAGAATTTGCTGTTGGTGGTTATTTTAAAGGAGCTTAACAAATCTCACTATAACCAATGTAGCAAAGCTATTGAACATCACATAATCATATTATAATTATTAATATTTCAAAAATTTTTGGTGCTTCTTTGTTAAGTCGGATACTTTTAGGACAACCCTCTTATTTATGTGTATGTACTATATTCTCGGACATGCTAGATCCAATTCTCTTGCGATGCTGCGAATCACGCCACATATACTAAACTAAAGAAAGAAAGCTTTTTATTTATTTTTTCTTTTGTTTTGACCGATTAATAAATAAATGAATAATAAAACTAAGCACATATATACATACATAAGTAAGTATCATATACATAATATTGGTCAAAGTCCGCAACGTGCTCATAAACAATTATAGCTTATACTTGTTTCTATATCTACTACTCTACTATACATATCTACAATATAAATGTTACGTGTGTATAAGATACCGTGCAGCTTTGTTGTGTGCCGGGTGAAGTTAAAAAGTCCAATCAACTAAGTATTTTGGCAACTAGCAACCTGTTGTTGCTCTTGATGTTGTTACTTAATTTTTGTTTTTAAATTCTTGCAAAATTATTGTACGTGAATTTCTTACTAAATACAAATAAGTATTTCGAATATAAGCCACAAATTATTGAAAGTATACAGATATGTTTTATGTTTTTTACGCTTAATTGAAGAAGTGAATGGTTTGTTTATAGATTAATACGAGTATATTGTACTTATAAAGTTGGTTAAGAGTTACATATAATTAAGAAATATTGTCTTAAAAACTCACCGTTACTTTGTTGCTCTTAACATAGTCAATCTTTATACTGAATATTCCCAGGAAGCTCAATAATAATATATAAACAGATAATGTATCTGATTTTAAACGATGATCCAATGATTTAATTAGCATTTTTTATAATTTTCATTCAACTTTGTTCTATTGATCTTGGTTATACGTAGGTATATAAAATATAATATAGTATGTATGTAGTATAAATTGCCTTCTTTAGATTACGATTACACACCAAATTGATGAACTTCTTATAATAATAAACTTTGTTTCTTAATGTTCATTCGAGATTGTACTTGCATTATATACGTATTACGTATATACTTATGTACTTACTAAAAAGAGTATGAAATTGTATTTTGTTTTTTTTTTTTTTTTTGTTTAAGAAGAGCGAGTTACGATGCGCGCCAAACGCGTTCCAGCTGACGACTAAATGGACGAAATAACTGACACACTTGAAGCCTTCTTCAATGCAATAAGTACAAAGTATTGTATATAATATGAGTCAGGAGGGAGGGGATTGGCTCTCAATCACCCGACCTAGTATTACTTACATTTATTCATTCATACATCGAGCGATTATGATTTTTTGAATTTGTTTGTTTATAGAAATTCGATTACGTTATTTAGTTTTGTTTTTGCACAAATAATTTTTGCATTACATGGTTTAATTTTGATTTTTTTTTTTTTTTTCGTGTCGTCGTTGGAGATTATTCTATTGATTCATTGTGGATTTAGCCCATATACTACATATAATATGTATGTGTATATAAAATTAATAGATTTTGATTGTTCGAAAAGATTAAATAAGTCTTTGTTATTTTGCTAATCAAGCAGTTTTTACTTTTAATCAGTTATTTTCCTTCACATATTTTTTGTTTTTTTTTCTTGTCTACTTTTGATTTTGCTTTTGTTATTGCACTTATGTATTGTAGTTAATGTGAAGTGATTAAAATGTTCTTCATTCGTTGTTCGTTCTCTAGAAATTTCACATAAGATTTATAGTATTCTTGCCAGAGGGTTCATCATCACTAAATGATGTAAATTTACATTGCTTGATTTAAATATTTTTAAAAGAAAATAAATTTCCTTTTGACATCCTACTATTATTTAAAATATTAAATTTAATTTAAGAAATAAAATTTAAATTTTTTACTTTACATTTGCATGGAATTAAATTCTTTAAAATTGTTTGGTCACAGTCTGATTCAAATTGAATCATTCTAGTCTCCTTCAGATACTTTGTTATTATTATTATTTCAGATACTTTTTCATTATTTTTATTGTACGAGTATGTATAAATATTTTATCGAAATAATAATCTTAAGCAAGAGTTTGATTATTAAAAAATGTGAAGTAAAAATTAAATTTAAATTTAATTTCGAAAGAGTTGTTTTAACACAAATTGCTAAACTGAAACTAGCTTAACTTACTTGTAACTATAATTTGCTAAGTTTATTTCTGATCGGAGAAGCAGCGTCCAAAACACAGATCACATTTGTTAAAGCTTTTTTATTGTTGTTTTGATTTGTTTTTTGTTTTTGTTTTTGTTTTGCCTTATAACACGTAAAAGCTTTTGCTGTTATTATGATGTTGTCACTAAAGCGGCATTTACGGAAGTCTCGATGTCTGTGACATACATACTAAAGTATCTAACTATTCACACACTGTTATCTATACGTCACTGAAAAGGCGCGTCACTTGATAATTTTTTGCTGGACTTTTGCTTGCTTAGCTTACACATATAAAGCTTTTAATTGATGATTATTTAATAATTTTTTTTTTTTTTGTATTTTTTTTTCACTCTCCTCTTTTTGCATCACTCACACTATTTTAGTTGTTCTCTCTCTTTTAAAAAATTTGCAAAACTTGTTTTTGGTTTTTGCAAAGTATACAGCGGATGGTCAGCAGAAGTTTCTTACCGTTACCATGTCAAGTTCAAATTTCAAAACTTGTTTTCACTTTATTATCTTGAAAAAGACTTCCTTATATTATTTCATATATGTACTAATTAATCAGTTTGCAATATTTATTTATCTTTAATCAATGGTTATTTTATTACATATTGTATTTATATTTTATTGTATTTATTTATAAAATTTGTGTAAACAACTTGTGTCGGAGTTGTTTGTGCATGGCACTGTCTGTTATTCGATAGGTATCTCGGTCTGTTCTTACTAAAACTTTGCATTGTATTTATCATATGGCAACTGTTCAAGGGCAGATTACCATATATACTTAGAAAGTCGTTATAGTATGTACTAATCTTCCAAAAGTTTGTAATGCAGTTACAATTTCTCAGTTGATGCCTTCATTGAACCACCAATGTTGATTGATTTGTTCTTGACTGTTTCGTATGAATTTGAATAATTTTGAAGAAATTTATGATATGTGGTAATTGTGTAACGAGTATTGATATGAAATTCCTATGAAAGATATTATTTGAAAGCATAAAGTGTACTTACATACGTATGATTGCCAGAAATATTGTAATTTGGTTGCAATTCAAACGAATTTTATGCATTAACTATTTATGTTTTTTTGGGCAAAAACAGTAAATTTCCTCGAAAAACTGCTATTTTGCAGTATGAGGATTTCAATTATTTTTCGGAGTACATGTTTTCGATCAAAATACAAAAACTCTTCCATGAATAAAGCAATTTAAAAAAAAAAACATTATTTTTCGCTGTAATCCCTCATATGCCGATTTTATTTGATGAAAAAACAAGTGAAAATAATGAAAAACACTGATTGTCATTTAAAACATGAGGGCTTATTAATTGCTGCTGTATTATATATGTGTTAAATGTCGATTTTAAATGTAATGTTTTGGATTGGCTGGGAAAAGCTACAGTGATTGCATCTTAATGTTTTTTTTTTTTTTTTTGTTTATATATCTTATTTATCACCAGAAGCAAAGGTAAGGTAATTTTTATCGTAAACGGTAATAAACGGTAATATTGTTTGAAATTGTTTACAAAAAATATTACATTACCATTTTTCGTAAGATTAACGGTTTTCTATATAAAACGCAAAGAGTGGGTATGAAAAAAATACCAGGTATTCCTTAGATTATTTGCAAAAGATTCCCAAACACATTTTAACAAAAAATATAATAGGTGAGAAAATAAAAACAGTGCTCCCAGCATTTACTTATTATACACGTTGTGTTAAAAATGAGAAATTAATATTTTTTTTTTATTTCGGCCCAACATCCCATGGTTTTTACATCAATACAATTTTCCAGGCATATTATCTACCAGTTTGTAAGCATCGGTCCTGGGAACATTTTACAATTTGTGCTGCACTCTACCTCAAAGTAAATCTTCCATAGTGGGCGCTATTTCGGAATTTGGAAGCTTCCCATTCTCCAATAGCTCCAGATTTTCACACGAATTTAGATCGGGACTTTGGGCCCTCCTTCAACTGAAATGTTGACTCTGAGAGGTAATTCTGGATTTTACGCGGAATATGCTTTGGGTCATCATCTGGCTGGATGATCTTTTCATGCTTCGGATTCGGTAGGGCATCTACAAAGCCGTTAAAAAATGCCTAATTATTCCGCAGAAAAAACTTAATTCCCCTGGGCTAATTTTAAAAACTATAAAAATGCAGTGCAAATGGTAAAAAACGCAGTAATTTTAATTTATAATTAAATTAATTTTTCAAAAAAAAAAACAAATGAATGAAATCTATAAATTAACTTTTTCAAATTTCAAAAGTTGTTCGCGTGTTAAAAAAAATTTAAGAAAGTCGGATTTAGATCCACCAGATGGTTCAAGGAATTGCTTCTCGTTGTTCGTCGTTTTATATTCACTTCTTCTTTCTATCTCACACCACGTTCCCCTCCCAGATACCGCTGGGGTCCATTAAAAATAGAAAATGACTAGGTAAATACCACAAGTCATTTCGGTATTGAACTATAAACTTAGTAACTACATCACAGCTACAGACCTAACGTCATCAGCCAAGCATTCACTATATAAACCTAAAGTTAACTTAAACTTGTACGAATAAAATTCGTAAAGCAAATGAGATTAAGATAAATATTATAATCACATTTGCTTGACAACTAAATTCACTTACAAAAAAAAAAAAAAGAAATAAATAAATAAAAATATTTTTCTGGAATACAAACTCATAACTCAGCTTAGTTTCATAGCAATGAAGCTTATTATATAGAAACGCATTCGATACAAAAAGAAACATTCATTTGTACACACGTATATGCATACTCGTACATGTATGATTCATATCTATATGTATATTTATTGCTTGAATTGGTTTTTATGTTTTTATTTTTTTGTTTAAATAACTGATTGCTTGATTTAAGAACAAAGTTTATAACTGATAATTTTGAGGTGATGGCATTTCGTCTAAGAATTTTGTTATGAAGGTGCTTATATGTATTATATCTTGCAAAAATATATAGACGTACAGTTCACGCATAGCATTGATGCTTTCAACTGATTTTGTACGACCTTCGTCTGTGAGCGAAAGGCGGTCACGATTGAATGCTAAAAACTACCTATATTCTGTAGATTTCGATGTTGCTTCATCGCCAAACATTGAATTAAATTCATCGATGCACTCTTGTTGAAATTAATTAAGTCGAAATCTGTAAAAAATAATCGCAAATTATTTAAATGGGTCTTAATTTTAATGATGTCAATATAAAGAAAGAACAATTTTATTTTTGTTCATACACTTTTATAAATACATATGTACGAGTATATTTCAACACTAATTGCAATTGCATTAAATGTTGTTAACTAAAAATAGAAATTTTCTTTAAATTTCAGATTTTTTTTTTTTTTTTTTGTTTAGATTTTTTTTTTTCTATTTGTTCAAGAGAAGCAAAACTCACTTCATTGAATGTTGAATTCAACATTGAATGAAAATGCACACACAAATTTGAACCACAGAAATACAATAGTACAACAACCAACATGTTTATGCCACATATCCTCACATGTGTTTGTGTTTGATATATATTATGATGCATGTATGTAATGTTTAAGTATCTGTGTGGGTGGGTGGGTCCTTGAAGTTTGCGTCCTACATGTGTGAGTGTGTGAGTATGTGGCCTTTCAAATGCAGTCAATTCTATTTAGAAAAGTAAATAAATTTTGTGATTATTTAAAAAAAAAAATTCAAAACCAACGAGGAAAGCAAAAATAAATGGAAAATGAAATGAAAAATTGTGTGTTTTTGGTGTTGTTCTTGTAAGTACTACATACATACTATGCTATTTGGTGTTGCTGATAAAGATGAAATGAGTGAATGAGGTTGAGTGGAAATGAGGTGGAATTGTTGAGAAATGCTTTGGAATGCTGGGGTTTTTCACGCTGTTCTCGATTACTTACTTCTGTTTCGTGCGTCATTTGTTAAAAAGTTCAAGTTCGCTGGCGAAAATGTACAAGTAAAGGAAACCAAAAATAACAACAAAAACAACAATAGGAGAAGGAGCAGCAACAATAAAATTAAGAATGAAATTTTCCAATTTACAATTTTTTCCATTTCATTGTATAAATTATAAATAAAGTGAAGTGACAGGCGACTACGAGGGAGCATTTATAGGATTACTGATGGATGCACGTAACAATTTCACTTTCTTACCATCTCTCCCTCTCTATCTATGACTACTAAGTAGTATATCTTTCTCCTATCATTATACTTATCTTAATTTAGAATGTCACATGTACATATATTGTTATTATCATGTGGACATGTGTGTGTGGGAGAAGGGTGGACAACGAAAGAATAGAATTGAAGAAAGAAAGATGGTTGTTGCCTTAATTGGATGGAATATTTACGCGGGGCATTTGATTCGTGTATTCGTGTTCACAGTGAGGCTTAACATTGATTTTCACTTGACATCGTCAGCTAAGGAAAGCCATCATGCTCACAGACACAAATACACACACTCACTCACTCACTCACTTATACATGCATAGCTAACTAGTATAGCTATTTTTATACCTTTTATTCTTGCTTTGCGATGCTTTAAAAATGTTAACATATTTCTTTCTTTCATTTTTTTCTTTCTATCTTTTCTTTTCTTTTATTTGTTTTCTTTTTTTTTTCTTTATTTTTTCTTCTTATTGTTGTTGTTGTTGTTTTTTTTATGTATCATGTGCGTGTATCATTTTGTACGTGTGTATATTTTTGCCAACTCACACAGATAAATATACAGAAAAACACGTGCATATGTAAATGAACTTGTGTTTTAGTCTAAATGTAGTTGTGTGTGTGTGTGTGTGTGTGGATGTATTGCGTTTCCTTCACTTTCACTTGTCCTTACAAATTTGTCCTTTTTCTCAAAATGTGAAAAGGCGCATAAATGTCCTTTTACTTTAGCTTCGTGTATAGTATTTTGTTTTGTTGTTGCTACTGCTACTGCTGCTGCTGTCACTGTCATTACAAATACATACATATATAATATTGTATAAAGATCTCTCACTGGCATTGCCTACAGCATCTCTACTCTAAGGACAAACCCCAATACAATCTTCCAGTTCCCTTCGTTTCTCCCCTCCATTCCCTAGTCATTTGAACATTAACAATACACGCCTTATTCAATCCTCCTTCAGCTTCCTTCTACTTACATTTTTTTGCGCCTGCACATTATTTGCATTAGTAGCCACTTGAACTTGTTCTATGTGTATGTGTGTGTGTGAGTGTGTGTGCGTGTTTGTAAATATACTATATAAACATATACTTACGCAATTTCATTTATATTTGTTGTGAAAAACTACATATGTACATGTAAAGCAGCAGTCATATGTTGACAAGCTTTCAACTCAGCTCAGCTCAGCACAGCTCACTCATTCATTCACTTACAAACTCACCAACTCATACTTTTCGCTTCTCCCACCCCATCTACACCCCCAATCAGCCCCTCGCAATCACATTCCTTTCTTTTCCTTTCCTTTCCTTTCCATTCCTTTTGTTTTGTTGTTGTATTGTTTCTTATGTGTTGTTGTCGTTGTTGTTCTTGTTGTTGTTGTTGTGCACTTAAGTTAACTGATTGCGATATTTTACTTTTGTTGTTATGACTTTACACATGTTTGCATTAGTATTTGAGTATCTGTGTGAGAATAAGAGTGAGTGTGTATTTTATTATTATTTACCATATTTGTTTTTGTTATTCTTTGATGTTGTTGTTGTTTGTGTTTTAAATTTCATTGTTATTCTTTTCTTTTTTACTTTTTAATTGTAATAATAATAATAATAAAAAAATACATCAAAACTTGTCCGCCCATGTCAATTAAATATTTTCTGTTTATTTATTCAAATCTCGTTGCCTCAAATCGATTTTTTTTTTTGTTTTTTGCTTCCCATTTATTTTAATTTATTTCATTATGGTTTTGATTCCTTAATAACAAAAAAAAAAAAATAAATTTCCTATATATAAAAAATATATAAACATACATAGGTACATATACATATATTTATTATATTAACAATTAATTTTGTTGCTTCTCCAAATGTTTGATGATTTATTATTTACCCAAATAATTGAGTCATGCGTAAAATAAAACGATTTCTGTTGATTTGATTAATTTTCATATTATTCGCTTTATTTAATCTCTTCCGTTTCTATTTATTGCTTTTCCATTTGGATGGCAAAAGCCAATATATTATTTTACTTTTCTTTCTATATTTTGTCTTATGTTGACAGTAGAGTTTACGAAAGGAGAAAGGGTATGAGTATTATCGCTTTGATTGTAGCTATTAATGAAAGATTCTATTTATAGTTTTTGTTATATAGTAGATGGATGCACAAGAAGCAATGAAAACACTTTGTTGAAATCCATTTCACTTTCATACTTATAAGCAACAACAATTCACATTGAAAATTCTATTTTTCATTAACGGTATGATATATACATATATTTTAACAAAATATTTAATATAATATAATAAGAAAATGAAATCGTGGTAAACTTACAACATTTTTAAAATATCAAAATTAGTTCAGAATTATCAATGTTTAGCAAATTATCATAGCCCGTAATCCGTATAAAAGACCGTTGCAGTCTCATTGGAGTGAAATCAACTTGACTTTCTTACTCACAATTTGATTAAAAAAATTAATCTTTCAATCTAACTGACTGTGAATCTACATGTTGATTTAATTTACAAATATTTCCTTTCAATCTTCAAAGATCGTTGGTTTGCTTTTTTCCCTTATGATTATTTTAAAATGGCGCTTATCTATGGCAATCAAGCAAATCTTTCCAATCAACATCGGAAACTGTCATATACATTTAAGCTGATTTACAGAAAATTTGTAAATTTTATATCAGTCAACAAGTCAACAAATATGTAGCATGTAAAATTTTTTTATAAAATATATATTTACATTCAGTTAGAACATAACCTAACCACAAGTAAATTAAACAAGTACAACAAATGAACATTACAGTGAATGGTGGCAGATTACCTATCCTTCAGGAAACGTGTAAGGTATGTCCAGCGGGTGACTACTCTTGTGTCGGCCGGTGTTGTTAACAGTGACTAGCAGACCTGTGGCGTGATCGTTAGTGTGTTCTTCAAGACGGGATACATATTTTCTGGTAAATCTAATCATAATAATTGGTTAGAATTTCTGGAGTGTCTCAATTTTGGAGTGCAAAGCAGAGCCCCACAGATGTATTCCATATGCCCATACGGACTTCAGAACCCATGAATATTACAATCTTGTTTTTTCATTTTAATAAAATTAAAACTTTATTTAGAGATGTGAAATAGATAGGTAGATATTTTAGGAAAATAAATTAAATTTTTATTTAGGTTTGAGCTAAATTTGATATTTCTTTTGTAGCATTTCAACAAAAGTATTCTAAACCGTTCCAATATTAGAACTGCTTCCCCATAACACACCGCTTCATCAGCCAAACTGTTTTCTGTTGTACACGACGTTATTGATAGTTTGGTTATATGGTTAACACAATTCACTAATTTGATTTTGGAAAGGGAACTGATTGTCATATTTCAGGCAATATCCGCAAAGCCTTAATAAATTATACACCTATAACCTTTCTGATGAGTCACTTTGTCTATTGGCGGAAACCGTATGAAAATCCATTTGGTAGTTTTTGAGTTTATCGCTTTCAGACAAACAGATACGGCAAAGGGAGTTTGTTTTATAATATGTATAGATAAAGACCAATACTTGATGGAAGCTGATTACGAATTATGGATATTAAAACTTCCACTATTACTCTTGTGGATTAGATTGATATGAATAATGAGAATTGCACAACAATCATTCTTTCAAATGACGACATTTTTGAACTTTATCATTCAGAGCCAACTCCGAGTGACATGACGAAGCATATCTAAGAATGATGTAGCATATTCCTTAATAGTTTAAATTCATAGTAATACAACCGACAATCGCTATAAATAATAAAACAAATTTGAATCTCTTTTCAATGAAACTAAGAAAAATAATGTGAATGTTGAAACACAAATATCTGAATATTTTAGGAAACTATAACTAGAAAATGTGTGTAATTCAATAATTTTACTAAAATTCGTCAAAAATGCCTAGTTTTACGTAGAACTTTTTATTGAGCATTATGGTGATTGAAGTTATTGAAGTTTGACTGTGGCTTATATACTAATAAAATAATGTAGTCCTATTTTTTTTTTATAAATCTAAATATCTTACAGATTGAAAATTATACAATACTTAGCTTTCATATAAAACTAAAATGTAATTCAATTATGTCAAACTTTAATATTCATTAAGCTATGAACTTAATATGCAATACTTGAGTCTTACATTGTTTGAACTGTGTATGTTTATATTATACAATATATAATCCACATAGTATATGCCTTTTTGCATTATTTATACGAAAGATAGCGTCATAATAAATGTGTATATTTCTCAGGCTTGGACAAGTTTATAGATGACTTATTGTGTTTTACAAACGAAAAAAATTCAGTAAACCGATCTACTATATTTTAAAATCGAACTGTATAATTAGTAACTCCCAAAGTCCATAAATTCATTGTTTGTTTTAATATAAAACCAAATTTGTCATAAAATTTATAATTTCACAATCTTTATTGAATTTAAAAGATAAGGTAGATGTTTGCATTGAACTTTTTGTTATCGTTTATTGAACTAAACACAAAAAGATTTCGATTGAAAGGTACATTGAATTGATTGACCTTCACCCATATTTACATGTTTAATGGGTTTTAACATTTCAAATAACTTTTTTTGTTTCTTTTTTCTATTTCCGGTTATCAGTTTCATTGATTGGATTTCCTTTTTGTTTCCACTTCACTCATACAAATCTAAAGCCGGGCTAAAACCAAATCCTTTTATCCTTTGATAGCATAAAAAAATCAGAGTTTCGTTATAACTTCATTAGATTCATACTCCTTCTCTTATGGGCAATATTTTGTCTACTCTCTCTCTCTCTCTCTCTCTCTCTCTTAAAGCGAAAAGAATTGAAAAGCTAAACAATGCAATTTACTCAGAAAAAAAAACCTTTATAGAAATCGGATTAAAGCGAAAGAGAGAGAGAAAGATAAAGAGAGAGTATTAGTATTAATACATTTTAAGCGATTTTGTCTTTCTTTATTGGTATTGTACCGTTAATCCTTCTATTTGGATAAGAAAATACAATCCTCTCTCTCTCTCTCCACGCACACACACACTCTGTTTTTATTTTATTCTCTTTCTCTACTACTAGGACTAGGACTACTTTTACTACAAATCCAATAGTAAGTAGTATATTTTAATATTATCATTTGCTTTAACCCACACTTATACACATACAATATACTATTTTAAATGTGAGATAATTTTTGTGTGTGTGTGTGTATTTTATAGCAAAAAAGCTTTTATTTTTCTTTGCCGAAAAATGTTTGTCCTGCTTGATAGAAAGCACAATTTTTTGAACTGGCAAATCGTTTTCGTTCGTTGCGGAGACAACGTCCTCGCAGGATAATTTCTGCGGACGCGACGCAAATACAAAATATATTTTTTGCTTCAGTTTTTTGCTCTGCAGAATTTTTATATATTCAACTAAGGAAAAATGTGAAAATTATATAAAAGACGCGTGAAAATCTTTTCCGAAAAATATGTAAGCACACTAAACAATCATTTAATTTTTCATTGTTTAAATTAAAAATAAACATTTAAAAACTCCAAAAAGTTCCCAAATTAATTTTGCCAAAATTTCAGAAATGAAGTTTAGTTCAATTGAAAATTAACGAACGAACGAATGAACAAAAAAAAACACAAATGAAAAGCCAATTTTATATAATCAAGTAATAAAGCACACCAAAAAAAAAAAAAAACGAAACCACACACAAAATTAGGTGTGTGTGTGTGAGTGTGTACCACTGTGCATGTGTGTTTGTGTTTGAGTATTTGTAGAAAAAAAGGACATCAAGAAAATGTGTGTTAATTCATTTTTTTTTCTGGTTTTTGTGAAAAGAGGTCGGTCGGTCATAATGAGTAGTTAAATGGGACAATCAAAAGGAAAGAAATTAAAAAGCGGGTGTGGGTACCAAAACAAAGTAAAAAACCATATTAAAATTTGTATTATTTTCATTTAACCATGAAAATAAAAATTTAATGTTGACTAATATTTTTAAAAATTTTTAAAATTCAAAAATGAATAAAGTATTAAAGTAAATTTTTATTTTTAAACAAAAAAGAAAAAAAATTGTAGCATATCTTTAGGTGCTAATTTAACATCGAAAAAATTACTAAGAAATATTTGAAAAATGTCTATGATGGCAATTAATTTAACACTAATAATAATACAAAATAGAATTTTTGTCTTTCTTTTTAAAGAATATTTTTCTCAATAAAGCAAATGAAACAAAAATTCTTATAAATAGAACTGAGGTAACATAGAGTCCTATATCTGTCTATCTATCTATCTATCCATTCTTATGTTTGCATAGAATACATTAGAGATTTTTCATAAAAAAAAAAAAAGAAAAAAAAAATGAAAACAAAATTATAACAACGACAGAAAGCCACAAACAATGTACACTACACACACACACACACACACACACACACACATTAAATCAGATGGCAAAATTAAAGCAAAAAAAAAGAGAAAATAATATAGAAAACCAGAAGGAAAGTAGAAAAAGTCAACGTCAAAAAAAACAGCGTGAAAACCCTTCGTCAAAGATAAGCAGCAACGATAAGCACACAGTCAGGGCTAGCAAAATGCCGACGTACTACCAGCACAAGCACCAGCGGGAGCATGAGCAAGAGCAGTAGTAGCATTGGTAGAAGCAGGATTTTGGGGGATATAGAACTAAGCAAGTGTCATTAGATAGAGAAGCAAGGTGCACACAAATGTAACACGTTTTGTTGTCTAGAATAGTTGAAGAGAAAAAGCAGAAAAATAGAAAAATAAAATACGAATCCAAATTAAAGAAAAAATTATAACAAAACGAAGAGAAAATGAACAAACGAAATAAAGTACAAGGACTACTATAAAGAGGAGGAGAAAAAGTTGAAGGAAGCTACTCTTGAAAGGCATTCACAAATGACATACAAAAAAAAATTACTTTCTATATTTGCCATTTTGAGAGACAACAATACAATGATTTCCTATTCCTATTGCTATTGCCATTGTTATTGTTGTGGTTGTGGTTGTATTAGTATGTTTTATGTTGTATCTATGTGCATTGTATTGTTGTATGTTTTGATCAAATATTTTTCAATGTATTTATTTTACTTACAGCTGAGTCGAAGACTTACTCTGGAGTCAGTCAGCCAGCGAGTTAGCTAGGCAACCAGCAAGCCAGGCAGTTATCCTGTAAGTCAGCGTGGCAGCCAGCAAGCGTGTGAGCCTAACTAAGTCAAGTTACGTGTAAAAATGTAAACAAAAGTGACGCATGCGTGTGCTAAAGGCTCATTCTCTCCCTAATACTAGTTACTATCTTGACTTCTCTCAGGCTGTCTGTCTATCAGTCTTGCCTCTCTTATACTGCGTTCTTGTTCGCTCTCTTTGCACACTGACACACATATACGTACACTAGCCTCATTGAGTTATAAAAAGAGCTTTTCCAGCGTTCTCAAAGTTTCAATATCAAAGAAAAAAAAAAGAAAAGGAGAAAAGCCTTCTGTGTATGTCATCGCCAACTTCGTCATCGTCATCATCATAGTCGTGTCGTGTATTGTATTGTATTTTATAGTGTAGTTTGCTCTCTCTCTCATTTGCTATTGTGTGTGTGCTCTGCTATAAAATATATTTAATCTATTTTTTGGCGCTCGAACTTGGGCACGAAATTTTTTCTGCGACACAACGATTTGAGTGCGCCAACGGTGCAAACGCGACGTCCGGCAGCCACCAAACTAAACGAAAAGCGCGCTAAATTTGCTTGCTATCAAAATTCAGTCAAAGCAAAAACTTTCCATAAACATCCCCGAGCACAAAACTGTGAAAATTTCTGCATAAAAATCTACACACAAGTATACACGCACATACATGCAGGCGGACAAATACAACGACAACGATAACGACACAGTTTGTATGTGTCAATTTTAATGGACAACAAAATAAAGCAATTCTATTAAAAATTTCTTATAATTTCTATAAAAATTCTACGAAATTTCAAAGGAAAATGTGAAAGAAAAAATTTCGAATTAACGGTACAAAGAAAGAGCTAAAACAAAAGATAAAGACTTAAGACTTAAGAAAGCGAAACAAAGGCAACCCAATAACATTCGTTGTGCCATCAAATGGATTGAAGATTGAAAAAATGTAGCATACCTTTAGGTGCCGTCACACAAAAGTGTGTATTCAACGATCCGACGTTTTCTTTCCCACAGATTTAAATTTGTTTTCTTTATTTCTGAATAAATAAGAAAATTGGGAAAAGACAATTTCGAATTTCGCGTTTTATTTCGTCCGCGTTGCGTTTATCGTAAAAGTTTTTCGGTTACGCCTCGTGTTCCTTCGTTCTACATTCCCTTCGTACGCTCGTTTTGTTCGCTTTTCCCTTTCGTGTTTGCGTGCTGCATATAAACGAAGAGTGTGGGTGCGTGTGAGTGAGTGACTTTCCACGTTCCATGTCCATGTGTGCGTCCGTGCATGGATGTGTTCATACAAGGCGTATACGTGTTAAAAGTATGCTGTAGGAGCGGCGGTCAAAAGCAAATATACACAAAAAACACCAAATAAATGAAAATAATATATATAAAAATAAATCATAAAAACTCAAAGAAAAAAAATACAACTTCAAGATAAACGATGCTAACTGCCATTAAGGCCGCCGCATAATGTGATATATGTGAATGAGTTCTAAGAGAACAAAATCTCGATTTCTATCTTTTCACTATCAAACAACAACAACATCACAAGATCAAATGATGTTGAATGAAATCTTTTATCTTTATAGAAAAGTGTGATATCTTCAACAAAAAACAAAATAAAAATTTCAAAGAGAATAAAAAACAAAATCTAAATTCTAAAAGTAAAAAAACTAAATAAACTTAGATTAAATAACATAAATAAATAACCCATAAAGAACGAGAAACACAAACACACACCAGTGTTTTAATGTATTTAATAAATTAAGATTTTTTTAAAATTGGTAACAAATACTATATAAATTAATAATATATAAAAATTACAGTCTTCAGTCTTTTTAAATAAAAACTAAAAAAAAAAATCATATAATTTTACTTGCGAATACTCTAAATGAACTTTACTTCATAACAACAAATAACAAAAAAAAAAATTGATTAAAAACTAATAAATAAAATTGTAATTTGTGCTTCGTGCTGATTTTTATAGTAATTTCAACTACAATTAAATAAATTATTATTACATATATATTTAAACAACAACACTATATGGTCGCTTATAAAACAAGAAAAAAAAATAATAAAAAAAAACATTTAACTGCAATTAATTTTTAAATATTCTAAAGTGTTTAATCAATTAAAAAAGAAATCTTTTTAAAAAAAAAATGTACAACGATTGAAACGGTTTAATTACAACAACAAATTACAACAACAAATTACAACAAATAGCAACAAAAACAAAAATAAATAAATTTATGTAAATAAAATTAATTAAAGAAAATTATATAACAACATAATCATACACAAACAACAACAAAAAAAAAAAAAAAAACAGCGTATACTAAATACTTTTTGGGTCCAATGTTGTCACAAAATAAATGCATCGAACAACAACAACAGCAACAGCAAATAAATGAACACAAACAACAACAACAATTACAAAAACTAATTAATAATCAATTACCAAAATTTCCAACAATAATAACAACAATAATTCAACAACAAAATGTTGCTAGATCACAACAACAAGAACAACAACAACAACATAATAATAATAACGATGCTGCAAGGAGTCCAAAATATTATCATTCTATCAAATTTAATGCTAATAACACTTGGATAACATTAAAACTTGGAAGAACTAAAGAAGAAGAATGGCTAAATGAGAAATGGGAAAACAATGCAAACATAGTATTCCAGTTCCCAAATCTAATGGAACAACAAACGCTTCAAAACAACCTTATACCAATAAGAAGAACAACAATAGCATCACTTGCTGCTGAAATGGAAACTGAAAATAATTTAATAAAACAATTAATAATAGTTACATCGAAT
Source organism: Amiota mariae (assembly GCA_035041805.1). NCBI lineage: Eukaryota > Metazoa > Arthropoda > Insecta > Diptera > Drosophilidae > Amiota > Amiota mariae. The sequence continues at coordinate 16,207,175 of JAWNKV010000370.1, read as the reverse complement.
AATAATACAACAACAAAAATTGAAAAGAAAATTACTACTGACACTTCAAATAGTAAATTATTAATAATGGACAATTTCTGCTCCTATGTCTCAGCTTCCCCCTCCTTCTCCTTCTACAATTCAAATTCTTCAATGAAAATCAACAGCAACAACAGTAACAACAATATAAACAGCAATAACAACAAGAATAACAATAAAAATACATTATCATCAGTAGATTTAGAAATAAAATTAAAGGCAATAAACCATCAACCATATGATGATGATGATATCTTAACATCTCCAACAACATTAGATGAAAAATTCGAAACAGAAGGAGAATTACAAGAAGCAAAAGTGTCGTCCAATTATAGGATTTTTAATAAAACAAAAGATTTCAATAGTCGACGTCGTCGAGGTCGTCTAAGGTCCTTCAATGAAGTTTGCCAAATTGTGCCAGCAATGGATTATGTTGCTATGCGTTTACAGATTTTGTTATTGTTGTTGTTATCGTTTGTAGTAGAATATGTAAATATTATGAGACTCTTAGCATTAAAGGTAACCACAACCGCAACCAATACCAAAAAAATGACCATTCAATTCAAGTCCACTGATAAGAATTCAACAAAACCCAAACAAAGTGTTAAGAACAAATTGAAAATTGAAGACGACACATTGAATAATGAGGAGAATATTAATCAACGAAATAGTCGAAGTCATTTTTATCATAAAACAACAAAAGTCATACTACATAATAAGTCCTCGAAAATCCAACACATCCTATATGCCTTCGTATTTTGCATTCCATTGCTATTGCCTTGCAACAATTTACTAGCAGAAGCTGCAAAACCCAAATCAGCAACTCATTTGAAAAATCAACAACAATCGACACAACATGTCGGCTATAGTAATGATGTTGCTCTTGATATTGCTGGAGACAATGCTGGTGCTCCACCTACGTATCAAGTCATTGAGGATTCCGAATTTCTATTTCCTTTGCAATCCGAAGAACAAATGTTTGGACATGAAGTTTTGGATGAGAATGAGGTTCGAGTGGATGATGACAATATATCAAAACGTAAATTTGACAATGGTGAGTAGCACACATATTACATTATACAATCCACTTACTCGTACTAAATACAAACAAAATCTCTTACATCATGTCCATTTATAAATCTTCTACCACTGAGAGTTTTTACATAATTTCCATAGAGAAAATGCTACAAAAAATAGAACTTAAAATGCGAAACATGCATGTGAACTCATGTAGAAGCAAGTCAAAAAATAGATATATGTTGCCACATAAGTGAACAACAAATTATGCCAAAAGCAATGTTAGTTTATTCTCTGGAAATCGAATGTAGCAATTTGGAAGTGTATTTATGCCTATGGGGAATGCAGAATGCACCATGCAATATATTGTATTTGTGGTGTAAAGTGAAAATCAATGGAAGCCACTTATCAAAGAGGAATGCACACATTTCAAAATTGATATTATATGTAGTTTATTACAACATTTACTATATATAGATCAGAGAGGGTGAGAAAAGGTATGGTACTCAATTAAATTAAATTATTTTATGGGATTACAATTACATTTACTGTGAAATTTGAAATCTATACGCTTGGCATTCCCAAATTCTAAAATACCACAACAAAGTTACAATTCTCTAAACAAAATTTCTACATTGTTCTTTTTAATAATTTTATAGCAGATGAACTTGGTAGAACATGAACTAACCTAGCGATCTGTCAAGAAGAAATGCTTCAGTCTTCACTTGAAACTTCCAATTTGTTTTTAAATGAAGAGTCAAAAAAGAAAACAAATAAATGATATGGTGAACTGTCTTCATAAAAATGCAGTTAGGAATTCGAAGCTTACGAAACCGCTGTTGATAGTCAATTAAAGGCTTTTATCGCTGGTCACTGTATGGTTGACAAACATGCCATTAGATTTTTTTTTTTTTCAAATAGAGAAGCATTAGAGATGAAGAAGAAGAGGAGGTGATATTTTACCATCTCTGCTCGGGCCCAGAGCTGTCGTCGTTTCAAAAAATATAGTCCATATCTCATATCCATCTGTCAGGGTATTTATGTGATTTGTTAAAACAAATATTCGGGTTGTTGGAAACAGTGTTTCAGTGAAATCAGAATTTGACAAACCTAACTTAAGTTAGCAATCTTCATTTCCAGAAATCACTTCAATCTAGCTAGCTAAATGGCACTTTAGTCCAATACTAGTGGACAACATTGATAAATAAAGGTGTGATTTTTAGTTTTAAAATATTATATTATTTAGGTAATACAATTAAGGATTTGCTTCTTTTATTTATTAAAATTTTTCGCTCTTTAAAAATTGTTGTAATTTATAATAATTACATAAACGTTGCGCGTAAGGAGGTATCTAATTCTTTGTGGAAGATCGTTGGGCTGCAGCTTCTATAGAGTGTGTCATGTTGCACCTTGACCGAGCCGCTGCCACTATATTTTGATTCCTTTGAATCTGCTCTGTGTAACAGCTGCTGCTGTGTATATTGATTTTATCGAATACTGTAGACATCTTTAATTCTCTATGTGAAGTGGTGTTGCGCACAAATCAGGTAAATTCGTGTTCCATTTTAGTAGGTTATTTTAGTGAACTTTGTGTGCAGCAGTGATGACCCAAATTTCTAAGGCGTGGAGCCAAGTCTGAACCACTATTTGCCTGTAAATGATAAGAAAAGTTTACTAATTGGGGTAGTCTAATTTCCGCCACTTTTTGTACCAACATGTTGTGATGGAACTCACATATGCAGTCCAGGTTAGTCACTTGTCCAGGTTAACAACAAGGTACCGAACTTGGTCCGCCTTTGGAAAGATCTCTTAGTTATGTATGTGATATCTGGATTGCTGGAATTGCTGGCGATATTCCAGTGCTTGAGTCAAGCACTTAATAATTGTGAGAATTCCTTTAATTTGTGGCAATCTTTTATAATTTTTATTACAGTGATATGTAAAATTTTTCAGATCAGGAAAATATATAAATACATGTATGTATTGACTTACAGGTAAACAGTAATCGTTAACCATTTACAATAAGATACTCCTATACAAGCAGATTGTAAAACCTGTGTGACTTACGGTACTTAAATGCAACTTAAGCAATGCGCAGCAAATTCAAAGGTTTCAAAACAAAGTGCTGAGATGTGCTGTTGGTGCCCCTTGGTACATTTGCAGTTCTGATCTTGAACGTGATCTCGGAATTGATTCAGTTGCGGTCGCTATTAAAAAAATAGATAACTCCCACAAAGATAGACTGATCAACCATATAAATAATGAAGCCTCTACTCTCACGGACACGACCCAGTGGATGGAGAAGGCTTAAACACAATATCGTACTGTAACGTAACTAGTCGCAATGAGAAAAAAATAAGTGTTGGAAGAATTTTTCTAAGAACTCAACATTAACTTGGAACGACAATTAATGTCACTTTTTTTTACTTATATTTGCCAACACAAGTATAGTATGTGGATTGCTTACATAATTATAATAATGAACATACATATAACATTGTGGTATCAAGTACTGTAACCAATAATATTTTTATAAAACCCTAAAGAAAATCTGATCAAACAGGCACGAGTACACGAGTATGTGATTGGTGGTGCATTTACATATTTTGTAAATGCAACATTTGCCAAGTCAATTGTAAGGAAAAATGTAAAACGCTTACGTAATAGTAATGAGAACATTCATCTAAATGTGTGTTCTAGTGTAAATATAACAATACTACGCTGTTTCCATTGATTGCGGTGTCCTCAGTGTAATCTCATGAAATCATGTAGGGATTTGCATATCATAGGCTAAAGATAATTTAAATAGGGATGAAAAATATGAGTTAAAAATACTCTCGCAGTATATTGGAAAACAAAAATTGTGCAGCAGTATTAACTTAACCATCATAAAAGTCTTGATTTCTCTAGTCTGAATTTCTTTTTGTTATTTTTTCTCATTATTCTAATTGTTTTATTTCCTTTCCTTTTTTGTCTGAATTTTTTTATTCGCGACCCAATTTGTGATTAGAAACAAAAAACAACAACATAAAAACAAGAAGAAACAGAAAAAAAAAAAATTAAAATGAAAAACTTTTTATAATAACAAACAGACAATAACATCTCACTGCTTATGTATTTAGATATATACAAATAAAGATATATATATAATAATATACATATACAAGTATATAACCATTTACTTTCTAAATAGAAACACGCATATTTCTAACTCACAACAAACGCGAAAACAAAAGCTGTTAAAAGAAGGACTGTAAAAATGAGTGGGGGCGGCGTTAGCATAGTCAGAATAGTCGGGGGCCATGAAAATTTCTTTTTTTTTAGCACAGACCTCGACCCAAACAGCAAAACGGAAGGAAACACAACACAAAAAAAAAAAAAAATTCAAACAAAATGAAAAGAAAGAAAAATGTTAAAGGAAACCTAAAACAAACAAAAAAAAAGAATCACGGTGCTTTGGGATATCACAGGTGAATAAATGGAAAATGCTGAACGAAAAACGGAAAACCAAAATGAATGAGGAAGTGTGGTGGTACCTCCCACATTACCATCCCCCACTCACCCACCATCATTACAAAGAAAGCTTAAAGCTAAAGGGAAATAATATAAGCATGTTTATCTACATAGATATACTATATTTCTGAGATTGATCATTACATTTGAGAACCTTAACATTCATTAACTTTTGCAAAAATGGGTTAGTTAGTGGCTTTCCGTGTTACACACACTCACACACACACACACTCACACACACACACAACACCACCATCACCACCACTACCACTACCATCAACAACATAGTGGCAGCATACTCACACACAGATACTTACTATTGTATCTTACGATTTATAACGAAGGTATTCGCATGTCGGTGATTGTAACGATCAAAACTGTCAAACGACTCGCAGCTAAACACATACAAACTTATGTATGTTAGATGTATGTATGTATGTAAATACTATAATACTTTAACATTTGTATTTGTAGGGATTTTCAGGCGCACGTGCATAAAAGTTTTGCCGCACAACCTTCGTCCTTGCCTGAATTTTCTTTTCTTTTTGTTTCTTTGTTTTTTCTTGCTCGGTTTTTGTGAACGAATTTTAATCGATAAATCAAAACGCCAACGACAACCGCAACAACAAAAACAACAGTAATAGCAACAACAGTAATAGCAACAACAACAATAACAACAAATAGCAAAGGACTAACAAGAACAACCAAAGCAAGGACATGAATGAGTCTTGCATATTTGTTAAAAAAAACCGACGAATGAACAAAGAAATAAACGAAAAATAAGCAAAAAAAAAAAAAATAAATAAATGAAAACAAAGAAGAAAAATACTCAAATGGCGGAATTATTCGCTGTTTGTATTTCTACTTATGTTTATACTTATATACACATACATATGTTCATCTATGTGTGTGTGTGTGTGTGTGCATAGAACACAAATGAGAAAAAAAAAGAAAAATTAAAAAAACAACATCAAATTAATTAAATTGTTTGTGATTGATTTTTTTTTACAACAAAGTAAATTAAAACAATGAAAAATATTAACTTTAACTTTCATCGACGAATTTAAAGCTCTCATCAAAAATGATAAAGATCTCTCTCTGGGTGTTAAAAATATGAGATAACTTTGTTAATTTCCCGGCATTTTTGTACTAGATTAGATCGATTATTTTCTATTTGATGTAGATTAGATTAGATTATGCAAAAGGGCGCAAATTAAGTACACCTCATCAACGCGGCCACCAATGGACCTATTGTGAAAACCCTCATAATCACAGTTCCTCCGATATCATCGAGCATTTCAGAATTCTCCTCGGAGACATGCCTGCAATATCATTTTAATCCCAGGTAGCGGAGTCTGGTTCAGATTAGACTCTCACAGTGGCATAGAATATGCTCTGTTATTTCCTCCTCTTCATTGCACAGTGTACATAGATCATTGCGAATGTTTTAACACTCTCCAGTGGTCAGTTAGGAGGCCCGAAACTAACCGTATGTCTTTCCGTGTTAGTCCTAGTATTTCTCTTGTTTTCCATGAAGATTTTTGCTACTCTAATACTGATTCAATGAGCACGTTAACAGCTCCGTTTCTGCGAATTCCATTGCCTCTTCGTTCCCAATGTACCCATTATGCCTACACTATATGATATGTACATTTCGGTTAGTTACACTTATTTTAATTATGGTCAAAGTTATTCAGAAGTTGAAAGAAAATTTGGGTAGAGAAAATGCTTCGAAAAACCGACGTCTTTTAATCTGTGCACGCGAATCTTAGGAACGAATTAACCGATTTGAATGCGGTGAATAATGGTAAATTGTAGCAAGTTTAATATGTAGCGTCTATTTCATAAAAATAGACATACAAAAACAAAAGATAGTAATTTTTAATACATTTTTCATCCAAAGACAAATAAACCAAAGAATATTTTTCTTCGTTGTTTATGCTCTGAATTTTTTGTTGTTTTTATTATTGTTGTATTATTATTGTATTACTCTTATTTAATAATAACTGAGTACGCACAAGAGAAATGTGCTCTTCGTTTTTTTTTTTTTTATTTTTATTTTTGTGTAATCAGTATAAGATCAGAGATGCAAAATTTTTCATTGTTGTGGTTGTTGAATTGAAAATATTGCAGCTGTTGGCACAAGTGTTTGAAGATTTCAAATCATCGTCATTCACATCAATAATTTTGTTTAATATTTTACACAAAGATCTTCAAAACTTTGGTAAAAGCTTGACAGCCTGCCGAGCTAGCAGAAGAAGCCACTTCAACGACATTATTTTTCATTATTAACCGGAGCCAATTTCCAATAATATAAAATAAAGATTTCAATTTATGTCTTTTATTTAAAATTTAGAAATATATCTCAAGTTTGAACACTCTATATTAAGTATATAACTCTTAACATTTCAACAATTTATTATATGTATGCATGTCTGATCGGCTCAACTTTTATGGATAATCTGATTTCAAAAACAATCCATTAACGTATGACCAAAATTTAATTTAAATATAAAAATTTATTCAAATTTTGTCATTCAACTTTGCTTACTTACATATGTTACTTATATAGTTCATATAAGCTTCTATGTATGACAGCTATATGTTATGGGAAGATGTATGTTTATTCGAGTTTTTTGTATATAAAACATATTGTACTTTGGAGAAAAATATAGTATTCCTTGCTTAAGAAATATATTAAAAAATTTGTAAACCAATCGTCACTTTAATAAAAATCATTCATTCGTCATACTACAATAGATTTATATATCTGTAAACTAAAGACCCGTCTCTACTTTGTACGGGTGCATTATGTTATGTATGTGCTTCAATCCATCATGATAAAAGTTTAAATTTTCGAACAAGTTATACAAATACTACTATGTTTTTATTTTCACACTCTAACAGTGAGATACTGCAAAGAATCTAATCTATGCTTCTGTGTTTTTAAGCTTACCATTTTTCGAGATTTTCAGATGCTGATGATAATAGACTGAATCTATACATAAAATAAATTCGTAGACTGATAGTGTTTGTGCGTGCTTCACGTAAAAGCCACTTATTAAATTCAAAATAGGGTTGCTGAAAGATGACATGCTTTATTATGAGAAACATATAGCGTTTATTTCACCAAATTCGACCTACAGAATCGTTAGAAATTAGTGGATCAAATTATGCACATAAAATTTAAAGACATATTTTAAAATCAATCAAGTAGTCCTTGTCAAACAACTACTTATTTTTGAATTGTGAGTCATAAACAGAATGACATAAAAATCGTTCTTTCCATCATTCCCATGATGAAATTTTGCCATGGAGTAGTAAAGCGCGTCAGGGCAGCTTATAGATAATAAGATCGAAAATATGTAGTAACACTTAAGGTCTTTGGTCTCACCGTATGTCTAGTATTAGACATCCCCTAATTTAAGAGAAGTTACCTATTAATCTGTCATTTAAGTTACCTGAATTGTAGTTAATTATTCTAGTTATTATGCCAAAGCTTACTTAATTTACCTTATAGACTAAATCTCTTTATAATGTTTGTCCTCACCATGCATCATTAAGTAAAAATATGATGTGTCAACAAAATAAAATTAAAATTGTTCCAATTTAAAACACCAATTTTATTGTATTTTTGTTAAAATTGTCATTACACTTCTTTTGCTTTTGCTTATGCTTCTGCTTCTACATCTTCACACCACTTTCAATTTGTTGTTGGAATGCACGTTTTAGATTTAGTTTCTGGTACAATGCTTTTGATCGTCCTTCGAAACTCTAACACAAAAGTGTTGCAATATATGTATGTATGTAGATACTACATACTAATACTATATGCATGCATCATACATTTATCAGATACACCACCTTCATATAACACACAATACCTATATACTATATGTATGTGTGTATATATGATTTGTTCATTCAATGCTCTACGTGTATATGTATGTACTTATGTATGTACGTGTGTTTGGGTGGATGATTGTGTATGAGTTTGTGCTTAAGTGCTCCTTACGCTATGCTATAAAATTTTCATGTGCACAATTTTCACCTGCATTTGCTTGGTTTTCCTTTTTTTTTTTACATTTTTGTTCTTTCGTTTGGTCGCTTTTGGAAATTTGGGTTCGTGTATTCGACAATTGCAACCATTACTTTTTGTTCTCATAATTTTTTATTTTTATTTTATTTTTTCAGTATTGTAAATCGTGATTGTATAAATTTGTTGTTATTGTTAGTAGATGGTTGCTGTTGGGTTTAGTACAATGTGATTTGTCCTTTATTGTTTGTTTGTTGGTTTGTTTGAATTTCTGTTCATGTTTCTGTGTAAATTTAAATTGCTTGTGAAGCTAATCGATTTATTGTTGCCTATTTCACTTTATTTATGTTCCACGCTAGTTAATTATTTTTGTTTTTTTTTGTTTTGGCTCAGAATCAATTGCTGGATTTAGTATTTGTATTAACAAAAACAAAAAACAAATAGTTTAGAAGAGAAAAGAAAACTATATTCAATTTTCATTCTGTCACAAAATCTTTAAACCATAATTTTTCAAATTGTTTTCATATTGCTACTGCGATTGCTGCCAGCAATTAATACATAAAATGCTATTCAACCATGTTACAATTACGTCATGATTTTGGCTTAATTTGCATGATGATTTTGTTATTTGCTGTTGTTTTTTATTATTATTATTATATAGTTGGCAACAAATACAAAAGTTGTTAATTTTTTTTCGCTTTATTTAGAAAAAGTTTCGCATAATCAGAGAATCAGAATGTGGAATGAGTATGAGAAAATAAGAAAATAGAAAGGAAAGTGTCAGAGAGAAAAACATTAGTGAGCGGGCGTCGTCTTAAGAAGTTTGTTCCAAGGTTAAATCCTAATACTACTTAGTTGTTTCAAAGGGTACTTAGGAAAAATGGCAAACTCAGCTAACACACACACACACACACACACACACTCACAGAAATAAATATGTATACACACACTGACACAAATTCACACTGAGAAAATCTAAGGAATCTAAATTCACGAAAGCAATAAATTTCTGTCCAACACACAAAAGAAGAAAGGAAAACCCCACAGACCGACCGACAGCCGCATACAAAGTGAATCGAGTTCGAGCGAAAGTCGACCCAAAGTCTCGCGTTTGTCCAACTTCCGTTTTAGCTGCCATAACGAACTTCCGCCCGGGTACGTGTAATTTTTGTGCGTTTGTTTAAAATGACGCATCACTTTAAGGTTGCCCATTAGTTGGGGTGTTAATGTTTTCTATCTGAGCTCTATGTTTCAGTAGTCACAATGCGCATCCTAAGAAAAAGAAAGCATTAAGGAATCATTACAATTGTTTCTTTTATTTAGCTTTTTTTTATTATTTTTTTTTTATGTTTTAAACCCAAAAAATTCATTTCAATTTGTTTTAGTTTAACAAAAGAATAAAATTCCTTTTTATTTTGCTCAAATACTTTTTTAATGTTTAGAATTCTACATTTTAATGTCTTTTAGAAAAATACTTTTTGTTTTGATTTGGAAAATGTAAAAGTTTTTAATCTCTCTGTGATGATGATTATAATGATTTGTTAGTCAGCATTTAATAAGTGGAAGTGCCCTTCCTTAACGCTGATTCATGTTTTTTTGTTAATAGCAGTATGATGACGTTCCATATCCATGAAATTAACCACAACTGAACGCAGCTCTTTACTTCCTGCTCTTGGTAAACTCGTCATAATTGGTAAACTCGCATGCAAGTTTTTACTTGCCAACGGACGTATTGTCTCCGCTTCCAACTTCGGTTCTTTAGCAATGGGCGTTGGTGGTGGTGTTTTTGGTGTCACCACCTGCGTTCTCCACTCGTAAACTGCATTCGAGTCACTAGCAGATGATGATGACTTCGGTTTAAGTTCAATTTTTGCTGTGCTTTTATAGATTTTATTGGGTGCGGCGGCAACTACAGAGGCTGACATACTTTTTGATCTTGTTTCACTTGCGATAACAATTCACTTGAATTGACTACAATTCACTTCACTTGATTTGTGAATTCTCTGTTTGTTCTACAGTTCTATAGTATAATGTCGTTCCGTCGACGTTCGTAATACAACTGAGACTGCTTTTGTTTACTCCACTCTATCATTGTTACGCAGGCCTTGCCGGTTGCGAGTGCGACTGCGACTGCTGTGACTATGACGAGTTTCGTATGCAAATACCAGTATGTACAGTTCTGGTTTCTTTAGTATTCCAAACTTATCTCAGACTGCATACTAATAGCGTTCTCTGTGCTAAGCAAAATATAGAGCCCAGAAAGACCGAAGAGCGAGAGGCAAGTGACTTGAAACATAGTAAACTCGTTATACCAGCCTTCAGTTGTGCGTGATTAAAATTCTAGGCAACTCGCAATGTTGTATGATGATGCTACTGCCTACTCCCACACGTAATTCAACAATCGACAATCAAAACAACTTTATTTGAACTTTTACTATGTTCGAGTATGTAGTATAACCCACTCCTACTTATCATACTAGTCACCAAGTTTGGTAAAGTAGGGTATCAAATAGGTGGTCAGTTTTGACACTTCCATCTACCCATTGGTGCACCCACAATGCTCTTCAAATAAATGTGGTTTGTATTTCCAGGTGATTCATATAATTTTATTGCCTACAATTATTATTATAATGTTTTGTTTTTGAAAACGATTCTGTGTTGTTTTATGAACGCCAAAACATCAACAAAACATCAAAGCAAATGAGTCACACACTTTAGTGTCTGATGTCTGTGGTTTAGTCAAGTATATGAGAAATAATAATTAAGAAAAGCAAAGTGAGATAAATAAAAGCTATTGACTTAAGAGACTGAATGCTGATATAAAAAGAGAGTGAACAGAAGAGATTTGTGGTTTTATCGAAAATAAAATAAAATAAAATAAAGTACACTACCTTACAAGATAAGAAATAATTGTTATATTTTTGAGTAAAAAATCTGTTAAGGAAAAAATCAAAACTTATAGTCTTTTATATCATTCAAATTCATTAAATTTACTTATTAAAAGTAATTTTTTTAATTTATTAATTAAATAAGAAACTTTTTTTCAGTGGAAAAGTTTGTTTAGGGTCTTACGTCATATTGATTCAGTTATTACCCGAAGCTTAAGGAGGAGAGGAGGTCGCTTGAACGACTTTTCTTTTCATTTTAGACCGAAAGCAATGTACTTTAAATTCCAATAAAAATTAATAAAGATTTTACACAATTTATATCTTTTATTCAAAATTTATATTTGGACACACTTTATAAGGTGTTTCAATTCTCAGACTCAACTGAAATGGTAAAATTTTGTTATTCTTTATCTCTCAAGATAGTAGAGTGAATTAAATATGCCACAGTCTTTATAGAAATTAGCTTTATATAAATTTTCTTAAAGGAAACTTAAATTTTTCAGCAATCAAATAGAAGGGACACCTTTTCGAATAATTCATTTGCTGGTCTGAAGAAATTATCAAGTTGATTACATTTATCAGTTTTTGCAGTTAATTGTGCTTTCATTACAACTATTTATATTATTTTAATTTTTGACTCAAAATTTAAAATATTTATTGATTTGATCTGAAAATGGAAATGGTTTCTTGATAACCTCATCATCATCATTTTTTAATTAATTCTCTCGCAATTTTCATATAACAAAATAACTACTTAAGATCCCTTTGAGCACCAAATGCATTACGCTTAATGTCTTTTCTTCTTTATTACCAAAAATAATTCTTTTCCTTTAAATTTCAATGCAATAGCTGAAGAACTAAGATAGTTCGCAGGCCACATACGACCCAAGTCAAGTATGATTGCAGTCCTGCCGAGACGTTTTCTTTTTTCCTTACCATCACTTTAATTCGTTGTACCTGCATTCCAAAACACCACGTCTTCATCCAATGCACCCAGGGAACCAAAAAGGACATCCTAGCTTTAAGAAGAACAAAGTTATTCAAAAATCAAATTAGTGCAAATGAATAATAAATAAACTACGAATATAGCATAATATAGAGTTCTTCGAATTTCGAAGTAGTTAAATACCTTCAAATGAAATTTAGTTAATTAAAATTTAAATTGAAATGAGCAATTTTAGTTATAACTTACAAACTAATACAGTAATGAAAACCATGGTAGCCAGTGCTTTTAATACTTAGTTGCTTAATAGTTTTTTTTTTATCCTACTTCTTAATAACAATAATAATATAAAGAAAAACTAATATTATACTAGTGATTAAATATACTTGATTCAATGTCTTCTTTGTAATTTTACTCCATTATAAGTATCATGATGTTCCTAACATGATGACATAACTGATAAATACCATTCATCATTTGGTTTATAGGGTATTAATAAAACACAATATACAAATAGTGTAGAAGAGAACTTGAAGTCTTAATACAATAACTAAGAAAAGCTTCTTTCAGATGCCTGCAGGTTAAAGAGCTTTAAACAGATTCACACTTAAGATACTTACACTGTTTCAATATTTTAAACACCACTGTGGTTTTCAGTTTTGTTTGTTTTTTTTATTATTATTTTTATTATTTTTATATTGTTCTTTGAAGAGGGATTGACCAAGATGAGATGAGAATTGTGATTTGATGATGCAGTCAGTTATGCAGCATGTTTGACTAGAGGTTTTTCTTGCTACTTTACTAAGTATAAAGTATATTTGCGATAAGTGTGGCGCATATAAATATTATATAAATAAAATGTGCTTTTTAGACTATGACAATTTACGTATATTAATGGGAAGTGAATCAGGTTTTGTGGCTATGGTTATGATATTAAATTGTTCGTACATTGTCCCAATGGAGGCACCTTCTCTCCTGTAACAGTATAAAAAAAACAAAAAAATAAAAATATTAATGCATTCATTTTGCCTACGGCGAAATATAAAATATAAAATGTAATACCCAATAATAATGAAAATAATGACAATGAATGTATTATTCGTATAAATATGATATAAATAATGTAAATTGAAACGCGTGCCAATTCGATTGCTCATAAAAAAATATCGCTTACGAATTTTAATTGTTTTGATTTTAATGAATATACTATGCTATATTTTACTAACTAACAATAGATACAAAATAATTGTAAATGTATTTGTGGTGTTCGAAGGGAATGAAATAAGTGCAATTTGCCAATTATAGTAATTGAGCTCGATTAGTAAGTCAATAATTGTCAATAGTTGTTTGTTTTTGGTGTTGAGGGGTACAAATCACAACAATTACAACAAAATAAACACACAAATTCCAGCTGCCGGCAGTTAAAGACCGAAAACTGAATATTTTAACGCCGAACTTCGGAATATTGAATAAACCATTGTCATTGTCATTGGCACAGAGACTAAGTACAATAATCTCAAGGCATGTCAATGGCCTAAATATTTTGTGAACAATTCACACATGAATGTATCAATCTATGTATTTATGTGTGTAGTATCTATCTATCGAACTAACTAACTAACCATTCATATTGACTTAATCAATCGATTGACTATTTTGATTGACTGTCTGACATACATACTAGTTAATAGATGTTGACATAGTTAAACTAACTGAAACTTTCATTGTTTGTTTATTTCTTTGGCAGAAACTCATTACGAAAATGTAACAAAGACTCCACTCTTTCCCAAGGATTTATTCTCAAAGGAACAATTGGAGAATGGTGCTGTCGTCTTTCACATTATTGGCGTCATTTATATGTTTGTCGCCTTGGCAATTGTTTGCGATGAATTCTTCGTGCCTTCATTGGACGTAATCATTGAGAAGCTTGATATAACCGATGATGTTGCGGGTGCAACGTTTATGGCAGCCGGAGGCAGTGCGCCTGAGCTCTTTACGAGCGTGATTGGCGTCTTTGTGTCATTCGATGATGTCGGCATTGGTACGATTGTTGGCTCTGCTGTCTTCAATATACTCTTCGTGATTGGCATGTGTGCGTTATTCTCTAAGACGGTCCTAACGTTAACATGGTGGCCACTATTTCGTGATTGCTCCTTCTACAGTATCAGCCTGATGGTGCTCATCTACTTTTTTCGCGACAACCAAATCTTCTGGTGGGAGGCGCTGATACTCTTCTCGATTTATGTCGCCTATGTGGCCTTTATGAAGTGGAACGTCCAAGTGGAGAATTGCGTCAAAAATATGATAATAACAAGCAAGGTGACTCGCGTCAGAAGTACAGATCAACTAATGCCAGCAGTAAGTAGTTGGGAAGTTTTTTTGGAAGCTCAAGAAAAAAAATTCAATTGAACGTCACTGCGATGAATGTCGCTCTCTCCCATCCCAGGGAGAGGATTTTAAATACACATGAATGTTGCAGTGAATGTTCCGGAACCTAATTTGTTCCAATTGCAATTGTTATTGATTTTGTCAAATTTGAGTTTAGTAAAATTTCAATTTGAATTCTTTCCTTTCCTTTTAATTTTATTTTATTTAATTTTCCTTTCCTTTCCTTTTTTAATACTTAGTTTTTGTATCGAAATTCCATTTGATAATTTCCTTTGACTTTATAATTTTATTATGATTATTATCTAAAAAAAAAAGTATGCAGTACCTGATGATTATATAAAGCACCCAAACAACTGCATGTTTCACTTATTATCTATTCTTTTTTTCTAAATTTCTTTTCTTTTGTTATTCTTTTATTTTATCAATTTAAGTTGCTGCTATCTATGATAAACTCATTTCTAAGACACACATCACTCATACGCCACAATGCACCCGATATGGCATGCATTCAATGTATAGTGAAATCGATTTCATTTAAGTATCCTGTAGTCTAGTGGTTCATTTACATACGCTGACATGCAGTTAAATGTGCTTTTATTTAAAAAAAAAAATTGTTCTTCTCAATCATTCTTATCATGTCATGGACACAAAAGAAAAACTACTATGTATTTATGTAAGAAGACACAAATTGTGTCACTAAAAGCGTCTTCTCAATCAGATTTCGTAATACTATCGATTTTTATACTCATAAAAATTGCACCGAAAGTAATCGAAAAATCTTCTTTTGACATTTTCATTATTTAAATTGAACTGAGAAGCGAGTTTTCCTTAGGCAGATTAATGATGATTTTTCTCAGTTTTGACATTCGCTTTTGATTAATTTTAGATTTTAATCAATTCTTTTTTTTTTGTGACATTCATAAATTATCCATGTTTAACAAAATGTAGCACAGAATAAAAAAAAAATATTTGTAATTTCAATTTATGTGAATTTATTTAATACCTTTTTTATTTTTATTTGTTAACATAAACTTTAAAAATTGAAGAGAGTTTTTTACAATCTTTAAACAACTGTTCCCGAATTATATTTGGTAAAATGTTTTCCATTATAATAAACAATTTCTGCACTCGTGATATGTCTTTCCTCTCGATTATCCCATTCTTTTTCATAGTAAACCACAGGCTGAAGTTGCTTTAGTTCACATTGATCCGTTGGTTCTGCAACAAGTTTAGGTTGTTTCGCCTTACAGTTGAAGCAAGTCAAAATACACAAATGCAGGCAAATATAAATGAAGCACAGGAAAAGAGCAAATAATATTGCTAAATATATATTGTTCATCATATTTTCAGGTTTAAGCACAAACCACAACAGTGGAAATATAATAAACCAGAATAGACAAAAGAAAATGAACAAAATTCTATTTTGCCAAGTACAAAATGAAAGGCTTTGTGACATTTTTAATAAAAACAATTGTTTGTCTCAACTAAACGACACTCGTTTTTCAACTGAATTAAAATAATTTTGTATGTTAATAAATTATTATTTTTCATAATACATAAGTATTTCTAAATAACGATAAAGAAAATTTCTTGTTGCCCTTCAAAGAAATTTCAAATTTATTTCATGATAAAAAAAATTAAATTAAAATTCTTTAAGTCGTGGTCAGAGCAAACAAAATCCACATTATATTTTATCAGTAAAAATGTATGGAAACTAATTTTTTTTGGTTTCTTGTTGATTTTATACGAATCTTTCATATGCAAGAATAAAAATATGTAACCTAAATAAGACATATTAAACTTGTAGTTGGACTTGAACCAATAAATAATAAATATATTTTGTACATACAAAGGTATATTTAAATTAAATTATTACAGTTCAAAGAACTTTAATGTATAAAATATTTAAACAATTTTCCAGCTTCATTTAATTTCTAGTATTTCATTCTTGAATTTTGGATTATTAAATCTAATTTGTGGATTCTCTATACTTTTCACTGAATATCCAAACTAATTAAAAACTACGTATTGAGTCCTTATCTAGCAAATCCATTTCCGCATCAGAGTTTCTGTATGATCGAACGCTCAAGTCTAGTCACAGTTTGACCTCAATTTTAAAATATTTCAGAAAAGAATATTTTATCTATTACATCTCTTGTTTAAATCTTTTGATCAATTGAGAATTCAAAAATTAAGTAAAAATCTTTGTAACTTTTATAGAAAATTGTGCATTCTTTTTTTTAACAAATGACGAAATATGAAATTTTTGATCGAAAAGAATTTAGAATGTTTTCTATTGTTTCTTAGTTTTTTTTTTTTTTTTTTTTTTTTTGGCATAAATTTGAGCAAAGTTCATGAGCTAACTGACTAAATGCTGACACCAGTCAATAAATTATTTCAAAAATCGTTGAAATGTCAGATGGAGGTGGAGGTGTAAATGAGTCACAAACCTGTTTCTTGCAGAGATTCGAAATGCATCGATGACAAAATCAAATAGTACGAGCATCTTAAATTTCACATCTTTGTAACATATTTGCAAATGCACTCATGGGTTATAAGATATACCAAGGTCAACCTTTGGCCAATCTTTGCAAGTGAAAGTTCCGATTTCTAAATAAAAGTCCAAATCATTAATTTTTATTCGTCACATTTTATTAAATTTTTTTACATAAGATTAATTGCTCATACTTTAATAATAAGATGAGATTCTCATCATCATTTCTCTAATAAACTACAGTAGTACAAAAAAAAAAAAAATAAAATATTAAAAATAATCAATTATATAACATAAATAATGAAAAATCTATTATTTTATAATATTTTACTTTAAATTAATAAATATTTATCGTTTTTAATTATCGTTAATTCAATTGACAATTGTCATGGAATGAATATTTTAGTTACGTATTTTATATAAATCTTTAGTATACATTGTATACTTGCAAGTCTTTGGCTCCTAATAATACTCTGCTGGGGTCGCTCATGTGCTGTTCTGCTTCTGCTTCTGGTTCAGATTCTGGTTCTTCCTCTCTGGTCGCACTTCATCATCTAGTAATCAAGAATATGATTACGGAAGGAAGTGTTGTATGCCATGTTTGTGCCTCAGCTCAGTCTTAATGCCACCCACCACCACTACAAATGGAATAGAGTGTCCTTTTGATCCTTTAATTTCGTCTAACTGTTGGTGGTAATGGTGGCAATACAAACTGTTTACGTATGCCATAAGTGGGTGTATTTGGTGTCGCTTTGGGTGTTGCTGAATATTCCAATAAATCAGGACGTGGATTCATTATAACTTTATGTTGTGGAATTGGTGTCGGCGGTGGTGGCGCAGGTTTCCTTATGCAATATTCAGTTGTATGAGTATTCAAGGATGCCACCGTTTTGGTGATGGTACTATGAACAGCTGGTAAAGTATCCGATATATAGGCACTATTAGTTCTAGAAAGTTGCCGTTTTTGAGGTGTTGGGCTGCTTATGGGACCCAATATTTGTTGTTGCTTCTTACGCTTTGAAGACATATTCAATAAATGGGAACGCTTTGCAGCATCAACTTCATCCACTGTTGATAGAGCCTGATACATTTGATCCAAAGTATTAATCGATTTACTTGAATTCAATTCTTCTCGACTGACACCACTTTCCGGATCCTTACGCATTGTTTTAAGATTGTTAAACATCTTGATGTCAAATATTTTACATTTCATGTATATCCATAAAATTATACGATATAAGATGATGTAGATAACAATCATCACTAATATATAAATCGAACATCTACTGAAAATTTCACTGATACCCATTTCATAGTTAATCCATTTCTTTTCCTTTGCATAATCATAGGTATAGGGCACAAAGACCATCCAATATACCAAAAGAGTAAATATTTCGATTAATCGTTTTTGAAACATATTCACTTTAATTTATTATTTAGTTTATGTTTATTTAGTTGTTCTGTTTAACACAGCGATTTGTCAATAGTTTGTATCGTTTATTATTTTAGGCACGTACACTTTTCCGTTCTAAAACGCGGTGTCTTTCGTTGTTGACCTATCCAAGTACGGTAGTGTAATGTGCACTCTAAGCTGGGTTGACTATATTTAAATGGATAGAAAGCGTTCGCAATACAAGCACAATTATTAATCACAGATCTTAACATCACAATCGCGTCACAAGGCATAAATGTCTATCTCTCTGAGTCAAACGCTCAACCGCTACTAAAATCAAGACTCAGACTACGTCTTTCTTTAATATACTCACATATGTATGTACAATATAAATATAATACAATATAATAAACAGGCGATCGGTGATGTTTGGATGATCGGTCTGGTGTGAGTCTTTGAGTCTGAGGTTGCACATACATAATACAAGTATTCACAATTCATTCAATATTGTATATTGTAATAGTTCGATTTCGAATATTCGATTATTTACTCATACTCAACAAACTTTGTATCATGTTATCAATAATTCATTAGTTGTTATCACAGGTAAATTCATATGTCGTAGTATGTAAAATACGAAGAATTTGATATGAAATTCATGGAACTGGTTTATTGTATATTTTTTGATTGTTCCGAGATGAACGATTTCTCTCTCTCTCTGTCCCCATATTTGTTTTTGTTAGTAGAAAATCCCAAGGTGTTGAAAACTGCTATGTCATTTACAAAGAATTCATCCAATCAGCGTTGCAGGTGTATTGGAAAATCCATCCAGTTGAGTGATTGGAAGTGGCAATTTTGAGTTAAATTAAATAAACTGAGTTTCACTCAAATTGAATCGTTTAATGCAACGACACCTTGTTCGTGTCGACAAGACAGAAAAATTAACATTTCTTAGATCATTTTGACAATGTCAGAGTCA
The DNA here is from genome assembly GCA_035041805.1 of Amiota mariae. NCBI lineage: Eukaryota > Metazoa > Arthropoda > Insecta > Diptera > Drosophilidae > Amiota > Amiota mariae. Next base: position 16,187,506 of record JAWNKV010000370.1, on the reverse strand, counting down.
GAGACAACAACTCTCGACTTAACTCGACAGAACTCGACTTGGCCCATTCATTCACCTGCTGATGATGATGACGTACCTTATTATTGCAGCTAATATTATTATACATATCTCTTGTAATCGCACAAAAAAATATGTTTTTTTTTTGTATTGAAATTTAAGATTCGATTTTGAAACAGACCTGAACTGAACTGAGTTGAGCTGTGTTGAGTTGAGTTGTGCTAAGGATGATGAGTCAGACCGTTTAAATAATTTATTGTATAATCGAACGATTAGCAAAAGTTCGTCATGATGAATGTTCGATACCTTTCGTATTATTGTATTGTTTTGCATTGTAACAGCAAAAAATATCTAAGATGTGATTTCATCTTTGGTTTGGAAATTGAAATCGAAAACCCATCCATCTAATTATTAATTGTTGCATTTAGCAATTCTTGAAAGCAAGATACTTACTTAGGTTGAGCGCATGATGACTTTGAAAACTTGTGGTTTTTAACACACAATTAATTAATTATCATATATATGACGATATTCGTAGAACTTTTATGAGTATTTCAAAAACTTTCAAGAATACGAATAAAAAAACCTCCACTATAAGCCAACAATCTGGAAATAACCATATCAATGCATTTTATATGTGCACTATATGTATAATCGAATGTTTACATACATATATGGTTCTAGGCTACCGTTAAAATCTCACGTACCTCTACCATTTATTCTGCTGTGGCACGTGTCGAACTCTTGCCTTCTGCTTACCGAACAAATTGCTCGGTATAGTCATCACATCTTTGTGGTTTTTTATTTTTTTTTATAATTTTCTCACATTATTTTTTCCACCATATTGACTCAAGTAGTAGAAAAAAACCTGTTTGGCTTTTGGCTCGTGCCCCCTATTTGTGTTCGCTTGTTAACTTGTTTCAGATATTTAGAAGTGTCGTCGCACCTCTGAACAGGTGTATCAACTACTTTGCGTTGTTGTTATATTAAAAATTAATGAAATAAATAAATTGTTTATAACTAATGAAGTCAATAAAGGCGAAAAGAGATTTAATTTAATCTTGTTTATTAACTTTTAACCAAACTTGGTGAAACTTTGAATTTAAATCAAAATAAATACTGATTTATGATGATGATCATGATGATTAACACAAGTCAAAAATTATTAAACCATTTCATCATAGGAGAATTTTTAAAAATTTGTCAAAGTGTAAAAATTATGGAATTTTTCATAAAATGTTGAAACTTTTATAAAGAAATGTTCACTCAAATTTTTATCAAAAGAAGAAATTATGAAATTTTTCATAAAATGTTGAAATTTTTATAAAGAAATTCACCATTTCACTCAAATTTCAAAAAGTTTTAAATGAATTTCAACCATATTTAGCATTTTTACTCAAATTAAAAAAAATCTATAAATGAAATTCAACAACATTTACAATTTTCTCGACCATTCTGCTTATATCTTCTCTTACATTGATCTTACATTTTTTGTACTAATTCTATTGGTGCTGATGATGATGATGATGATGATGAGTGTCATCTACGTCAAGGGACATGAATGTTTGATTGTTCTTTGACTCATTGTGCCAAGTAAAATATTGTATTGTTACATGACTTTTCTACAAATGTCAGTCATTCATGCATATGAAATTTTTCCTTATTTTGAGAAATCGAAAAATACAATATCATGATTCTTTAGAAACACACTTTATACTTGCACAGTAATATTACGTGTTTTGTGTTTTGTGTTTGCCAAACACTAGGACTAGACCACCTACTAATAATCAAAAGAGTTCTTATTAAATTCCAAACCATTAAACTGGTAGAACACAATTCTTTGCGTCCTTTTTTTATTCTTTAGATTTCACACCTCATCTCTCAACTTACAAAACATACATAGAAGTGAAGATGAGAAGATAATGTTCAAAGAATTCCATGTAATGCTGAAGGAAAGTGCTTTTGAATAATAGAAAATCTTCAATTCAGAGAATTTCATAGGGTGTTGGAGGAACAAGGGCTCATCTTCAATAGAAATAAGTAAAAGCAAATTGGTTGCTTTTGTGCAGTTAGCAATGACAATAACAAGGACTAGCAAAAATTCCAAATTCAAAAGCTATTCATAAAAGATATGTATTATATATATTCTATACTCTCTAATGTGTATGTGTGGCTGTGGATGTATCTGCATATGTATCTACAATATATCTATATACGAGTATAGTATGTAACATAGAACCCACACACGCATGCACTTAAGTAAGCATTTCGTAAGCGTGAACTGAATTGTAGATGTTGATGTAGGCGACAATAACAACAGCAACAATAAAATAAATAATTTAATTATAATGCGTTGTATTATTGTGAAAATCGATTCGATTGTTTTGATGATGATGATGATGATGATGATGTTCCATTCCTCAATGAAATATCATTGGCGTTTGACAAATGATATCACATTTGCCTTTGTCTTTTATCTTATAAGATGGCACTTTGTACTGTCTGTTATGCGTTGCGTTCATTACTCATGCTTAATTGCATATATAGTATATATCTAGATATATATATATATATATATATATATATATAATATAGATGTTAAAAGCAAATATTTGTATGACGCATGATATTGTTGTGTTGTGTTGTGTTCTGTTGTATTGTATTGTGATGTTCTTAATGGTCCCTAAAAGTATGCTACATATATGACAATGCATTTTACTTTGTATTCACAACAAATGACAAATACTCCTCATCTCATAATAATTTAATATTTATTAAAACTTATTTAGAAACATTTAATAAATTAATTCTATATAAATCTTGAAAATTTTGCAATTATTCATTAATTTGTGTGTTTCTGTATTATATAGTACAATTCCTAATTGTCTTTTACAATTATAAATACAATTTAATGCACTTCTACACAAATTTCAACTTAACAATGAAAAGACTTTATGTGAACACACACAAATATACTACATACTAGCTACGAGCACACATTGCCAACTTTAGTGCCTTTGTATTGTATGTGTTTGGTTTCTTTATCAATTAAATTTTAATTATAAAACTAAAAACACATATTTAATTAATATTGTATATTATTGTTACACATATGTATTTTGTTTGTTGCTGAGAATGTAAGACACTATTTTTAAAACAGAATTTTTAAAGTAAAAATTTAATACAATAAATTGTTTTTGTATTTTTTAATCATAGATACTTATTAGTTATTAAATGAAGGTCGATCGTATGAGAGTTGATGATGCGAGGCAAGCGCCAATCCACTGCTGTTGCCATTCTCACAACATTCAAAACAACAACAACTACAACTAAATACTACTTGCTACTTACAAAATAGTTTATTATGTTTATCCTTGGCATTCTCTAAAGTAGACTTGGATGTAATGTGTAATGTGTTGATGTGTTGATGTGTTATACTTATTATTCCATGTAATATTCTCTTTATTTTTTAAAAATTGATTGATTGTTGTGGCATTCAAATTGCCATACACATAAGTATATAAACAGACATGCAAACAAATAAATACACATACATATACATACATGGATGCCTGCCTGTCATTTTCATGTCAAAATTAAGCAAGAAGAAGATTGTAGTAGAAGAATAAAAAACCTAATACTTATGTTTCGTTAGAATTATAGATGAATTTATCACTCTCACTCATACTTGCAAATCAATAGACAACACACATATCCAATCAAAGCAATTTTCAATAGCTACATAAAGTACTTATAGTGTCAGAAAAACAGACGACTTTATTGAATATTATTGAATTTAACTAATAAACACATCAATTACTACTACTCGTCGTACTAAGTTTACACACTCAAAACTATATACATACATACATACATAGTAACTAAATATTAGATTAGTTTTATTGATTGATCCTTTTGACACGCACTCTGCATTTTGCAGTTGCTGGGTTGCTCGTTATTAATGAATCATGTCATTTCAGATAGAAGTTAGATAGAAGTTGAAGTAGAAATAACTATATACTAACTTACTTATTTGTATCGTATATCATGAAGGAATATGTTGATTAAATTTGTAAAGCTAAGTAACTTGTACAAGATGCAATTATATTTAAATGATAGGATTTGTTACAGTTACAAATTAGAACAACATTTCATAAATTTGAATACAATTTCCAATTTCATCTACAAATCTCTCAACTTGTAACTTTACTATTCCATGTTTACATATACAACAAATAACATATAAGCAACCCAGTTGGACTTGACTATATGAAAGCAATAGTAAATATTTTAACATACCTACTTACATAATTTCTCAACTAAGAAGTGACACATGTTCTCAAAAGTTAGATGATGTCTTCATCTATTGTCGTTTATTGTAAAACTTTGGCTGTGTATAGAACTTTTTGTTATATTATGCTTTCAAAATGATATTGATTAGAGAAGGAGATTTGTCATTACATATCAATCTTGTGCTTTACAAATTACTTTTTACATAAAATCTCTTACTATCATTACTGGTCCGAACAAAAATGTTTTAAATGAAATACTATATGAAATTTTGTTAAAATTTATATTCAAATATTTCTTCTCTCTTTTCAAAAGAATTGTTAGCGTGGTTTAGCCTTCAAAGAAATTGTCGAAACATTGTGGGTGCTTAGTTTCTGGATGGTATTCAGTACACCATACAATTAATTTGAAGAAGTTTTCATCATTTCTGACAAATATTCGTAAAAAATGTGTCAAATTGTTTCTCTGCAAATATTCAAATCCTATTCCAGTGGCAGCTTAAATTCGTCTCCCCTTATCATCCTAGCGATACTTTTCTTTCCAAAAGAAAAATTGTATGGCACAGGAACATTTGTCCTTATTTATTCCATGATTTGATTTATACATAGAAATTTTTTGACTTATAAACAAACCGTCATAAAAATAACAAATGTCAGCTAATCGTAGTAAAATTTAAAATACGTCTCCCGTCTATTAATGTGATGTGTGACTGGTTATTGAGATATACATAATTTCAGTAATGATAATTTAATAATCATGTATTATTAATTCCTCTTAAAATTATTACAAAAACATGAATATATAATATTTCTTAAAATAGAAAAAATGTCTATAAACATTTTCCATATAAAATTATTAATAATACCACAGAGAGTTAAAGTATTTCGTCATTTTTCTTTAAATATAAGTATATGAAATAAATATTACATTCTTTGGATCAACATGATTAAGATAATGAGCTTAAGGTTTTTTTCTGGTACTTCTCCCCTGATTACACTTCTGCCGATCAAGTGGCCGATGAAAAGTGAGCTTTCATGACAGGGGTCGTCATTTGAAGTTTCTAAATAATTCACTTACGGTTCAGCACTCACTGGGACAATAAGTAAACCATATAATATAATACATATATCAAACACAAACACTTACATATGTTACAATACTATAGTATAACATTTCAGTTTAGGTTTACTTAATACAATTTTAGTAAGTTTGTTAGGCGTTTTATGAAATACTATTGAACATTTTTCTATTAAGTTGCGCTTCTTCTTCTCTTACTCTTGAACTTTTTATAAATTTTTTTTATTTTTTTTTTTTTTTTATTTATCAATTATCACAAGCCTTTATCATATTTACTTATGTTATAGTATTTATTCTTTAATTTTGTTTTATTATTCTTTTTTTTTAATATTTTTATAAATTATATTTTTATAATTTAAAAAATATTTTCAACATTATTATTTTTAATTTAATATTAAAAAAACAAAACAAATAATTTTCTTAAGTTTCTTTTTAGTTTTTATAATTTTATCTTAACTATAAAATGTTTTTGAAATAATTTTTTTAGTGAAGGCAAAAATGAAAAATACAACAAAACTTCCCACTGCGCTTTAACTAATAATACAATTTAAAACAAAATGTACAAAAATATAAAGACAAAATAATATTGTATGTATAAAAAATTAAATTTTCTACTACTATTTCTCTCTCCTCTCTCTATATATCTACTACTACTACTATATACATATATATATATATATATTTATATATACCTACTTATTTCTCTGTAAATTCTAAGAAAATTTGTATAAAGACAAATATTTGGTTGTTGTTCTTTTTGTTGTTATTCTTTTTTTAATTTATATTTAATTTTTTTTTTATTGTTTGTTTTTGTAGTTAATATTTTATATAATTTTATAGTTTGTTATTAATTTTCTTTTTTGTAATCAACTAATTTTTATACTATACTAAATAAAGAAATGAGACTCTCTGCGCTTTTTTATTTGTAATGCGGCTTCTTTTTTTCAGTCACAAAATATATTAATATATTCTTTTTTATAATCCTTTAAATTGCAATTAATCTATTGACATTGGCAATAAATTTGATTGAAAAGAAATTTATGTAAAAACAAAGAAAAAAAAAATCTAAAAATCAAATCAAATCTAAAAATATTCCAACACAACAAAAAAAATTAATTTCTTATAATTTTTACTCAAAGAAAAACAAAGAAAGCTGCCATTTATTTCACACAAAAATACAAAAATGATAATTTTGAATATACACTTAAAAAATTCTTACTGTGCTTAAAAATCAAATACAATACTTTTTATGTACATTTAATTGTTGTAATTAATTTCATTAAATTTTATTCATTTCAATTACAATTTTAATTATTAATATTTCATTATCTCTCAACTTTGGTTTGGAAGATTGCATTTTATCCTTTATCTCACACATTCACAGCAAAACTATTAAATCTATCAATCAAACAAAACACCTTCTAAATTGATTGATATCAATTGCTTTGTATAATACACAAATTATAATTATACATTAGTATATGTATAATAAATTGGTTGGCATATCTCATTACCCTTAAAACACTTTGAATGAAAGACAATTGGGTGAAGGATATTTCTATGCGCCATTTAAGCCAAAGTTCTTTTCTTTATTTTTTATCGTACTTCCTTCTGTTTGTAATATATTTTATTTTCTTTATTTTCAATTAATTTTAATTACTTTTCTATAATTAAATTGGAATAATATATAATCTTAATAATTATAAATATATAATGTACTAATTGTTAATGAAACATTAAAAGTAAATGTGATTACAGATATTGATGATGATAATAATAATGACGATGATAAGAATCATGCACAAGATGATTAAATGATTTTGCACATTTACAATAATGTTTCATTTTGTTAATTGTAAATTGTGATGCTTCTTTAGAGATATCTACTATATAATATTTACTTATATACATAGTTATTTACTTGCTTACTTACTACTATAACTAACTATGTTCTATAACTAAAATGATATATAATCAATCAAAGCTAATCGTTATTTTCTTCCGCTTTTTTTCTGTGCATTCGACAAATGAACAAACTATTGAACAACGTCATCATTCAACTTCTTCTCTTCTTGACTTCATATCTCTATATAACCATATATACAACATTTACCAACCAAATCCATCATCAATCATTGTTGCTTGGTTTTTTGACTATGTACTCTGATTGAATTGAATTGTTGTAATTGCCACCATTGCTGAAACAGGGCAATGCAGCAAATTCATCAGAGACATCGATGGCAACACAACCTGGTGGTTCGGTAACATCACGTGCAGCCTCTGAGACTCGCTCAGGACCTCAAGGATCTAGCAGTGCTGCAGGTAATAGCAGTGGTACACAGACTGGTGCAAAATTCCGTCATGGCCTATTGCAGCTTATGATACACACAATAGATCCTCTACATGATGGTGAGTCGTCAATTACATAATCATAGTGTTTTGCACCATCAAGACAAATCTTGCTTATCACCAATCAACCCAATATCTTTTCCTTGCCTTGCCTCAATATCCCAATCCATCACAATGCTTAAACCCAAATCAAAAACCTAATCATATTATATGCTTAGACTTGAGTCTTTCAGTCTTATTTGCATATCCTAAAACACTTCATTCAAATGAATATCAAAATATCCAATCAAAAAAAGAAAACCCAATATATAAAAATATTCAAAAAATATAAAAATATACAAAAATTACAAATTATTCAAAAGAACAAAATAATATTCTTTGATCGGTTTTGTGTTAATTGTTCGAATAATTATACTATATACTTACTTTGTTGTTACATAAATTGATTTTGAGGTTTGATATGCGCAAATTAATTTTAACAAATTCTTCTTTTTCATTTGGCTTTTTTTCTTATGTTTTTGCGAAAATAAACAAAAAAAAAATTTAATGCTTTTTTATAATAATTTAAACAAAATAAAAATAAAATATATAAAAAAATATTAAATGAATACATGAATAATTTTTACAAAACATTTCCAATTATTTACATTTCTATTCTACAAACATTTGTATATATACAATACAATATTTCTATAAAAGAGTAAGACCGAAGGAAAGTATTATATTTAGATTGATACATAGAATGAAAAACTATTAAAATTACAATAAATACTCAAAGAATTAAGAAACTAATTAATAGATATTTTTTCTTTTCAATATGATAGTAATAATGGTATCACTTTACAAAACCAATCATACAAATTTCAAGTCAAAGTGGATCGTCGAAAAAGTTTTGAGGCTCAACTTAAGTATGTAAAGTATTGCACCTACAATATATGACATTACTCGTTAATAAGATTGATAATACAAAAGAATGATGCAAATTTCATATACAATATTCAATATTAAAATTGATTAGTTTTTGGGACTCTTGACCCTGATTTCGTCAAGGTCAATACTTTCATAAAAATGAAAATAAAAATACTTTAGTAACTCCTTTTTCGGATTAGATTCATTCATTCCAGCCCATTTTTACCTGTTACAATTATGAATGAATATAAAAAATATGTGTCTTTCTTCCTAATACCGCAAACAAGTTCTTGTACTTGGGAATGAGAAATAACTTTCTGATTTATAAATCATGTCATTCAGTTGCCATCAAATAAAGAAATAAAGTTTAAAACTGAGCTGCTGCATAGTTTGTCGATAAACCTTAGTATGCACACAATTCGAATGGTTTAACAAGATCATCTGCCAGATAGACTAAAGATAACTGTGACGAACACAATAATTAAAAATTAAAATTATTAAAAAACTTTAAAAAACTCCCTTCGCAGGTACCAAATTTATTCATACTATAACTTAATCCTTCGTAAATATTCGCAGAAACCAAAACCTTAGCAGTGATTGTATCAAGTTCCGTAGGCACCTGAATACCTGAATACGTAGACCCAAACACAGCCTCTGTTCAGATTTGGTACACAAAGGTGCTACCAATTTCAAATCCAAACAATTGTTGGCTTCAGAAATAATAATTGAATGATTTAAAGGACTTGAATAAAATTTCTTAACCATACGCAGAAAACGCTCCGCAATGATAAGAGAAGATATAAAATAGCACATTAAAAGTACTCATTCTGAACTAAAGTGTTACCAACCTCACTCTGCTACCTGAATGAGTGAATAAAATAATTTCCTTAGAGCAAAAACCGACTTCTAAAGGCAAGAAATAATTTTTGGATTTACAAGAAAGATTAAGTTTAATACTAAAAGTCTTAAATCTTATGCCTCTGTTTAATTCTTAAATTGAAGGAGATTTCTCTGCAAGAATAGTATCATATTTAAATAAATATTACATTAAAGAAAACTATATGATAAGACTCACTTCTAACCAGAATGTTATTTCCAAAGTATTTGAAACTCTTATGCATTAGTGCAAGAAACAAGTAACGCCATCTTTATATTGACCCTCAAAACTTAGCAGACGTTCCACATACTAATAGTACTTATATCATATATTTTCCTCTGCAGAACTCTTTAATGCTTCTTAATCTAGAAATTATTCATAAAACAATAGTTTTCTGTTTGGAAATGTGGAATTTTTACTTCAACTTTCTTATTTACCATGTAAATATAAAATTCAACCAGTCTATCAATCTATCAATCGCTTAAAAAGATTAAATCAAAAAAAAAAAAACAACGCCATTTTGATTTCCTTTAATACTGTTTTGTTTTGTTAAAAAAAAAAAAAAAAAAAACATTTTGATTTTTATTAATTTTTGAATTCATTTTGTGCTCTGAAAAAGGAAAGAATTCCATTTGTGTAATTAACTTAACTTACTACTACTATACTCTTACTACTTATGTCTATGTATTTTGTGTTTATTTTCAATGTCAGTTTGGAGTTGTTAAATTCAATGTTCTCGTGTATCTACAATAACTAAAAAATTATAAAATATCTATCTATCGTATGTATATAGAAAAGAGTTATCAATGTTTGTAATTTCTTTTAAATAACGAAAAATTGTTATGCAGCTAAGAATTAATCAAATTTTATTCATATTATTATTCGATTCCGGTAGTTGCTGAGATACTATTTTTATATAATTTTATATAGATTTTAATGCTGGTAAAAAAAAATAATAATATATCTTTTAAGCTTCAAATGCAATACTATATCTGTAAATAAGAATATGATGTATTTAGGATGATCCCAACTGAATTGAATGAAAGAAAGAAAAACTTAAGTTTTTGATGATGTGGTGAAGAAATTTTAAAGCCCAAAAGGAATGAAACTTTCATTAGGTTCATGAAATATTCTACTAATTATTTGTGGATTACTTAACTCAACTTTGATGTCATTACCACAATAGTATATAGTGGAATACAATAGTATTATGTACTAAGTTGAATTCAAAAAAAGTTAAAGTTAAACATTTGCAAACTATAATACCATAAGCTTATAAATAAACGATGTACTCGTATGTATGTGAGTATGAATGTATATGTGTATGTGTATGTGAGAGCTCATGTAGATTGCCCAAAAGAGTGAGTCACTTCCGTTTCCGGTGTGCGCGCCCTGACGCCATTGTTAACATTTAAAAAGGCCAACTGAATCAAGGTTTCTGTTTGCAAGCCAAACACAACAAATTTAAAGAAAATGATAAAAGTAGAAATTGTAACTTAAATTTATTTTATAAAAACATATAAATTTCTTCTTGTGTATCTTTGTCCCCTTATCGTCTTAAACAAAAGTTAACAAATTTATTATATAACTCTCAGCATAGTAAAAACAGCTTGTCTTCTCATAAGTATTAAATAAGTAAAGAAGGCATAGTCATTATTTGCTTGATGCCTTAATGTCCTTCAGTTTCATCAACGAAAAATTTGTAGAGAAAAAAAAAAAGGAAAATCAAGAATCAGGACCAAGGAATGAATGCATAAATTTCTAGTAAATATATACACAAACAATACAAACATATGGCATGCCATTAGCTGTTAGTACATGGCATTCTTTGATGGTTGTAAGCATTTGAACTCTTTAAATTGTAAACGCCTTAAGGAGAATATAATGAGAAGATGATAAAGATGGAGATGGTTGGAGATACAGAAGAAAAAAAGGACATACATAAACCATAAAGTAAAACCAATAAAGACATTGTATGCTTCACGATCATATTTGGTTGGAAGCGTTCTTGGCTTTGTGCCATAAAAATGGACAACAACAGAGACACATACGAAGGAGACATACAACCACCACCACCACCACCACCACCACCACCACCACCACCACCACCAACGACAAACAAACAGACAGGACAAACAACAGAAAAAAGATAACAAAGAATGAATACAAAAAGAAGGAACAAATGAATCTCCAACATGGTATATTGTTGTTTGTTATTATTGTTGTTGTTGTTGTTGGTGTCCTTTTTATTATTGTTGTTGTTGTCATAAAAGAGGTCAGGTAACCACACATTGTACAGGACGAATAAAGTTACACATATGTATCTACATTATGCGCTTGAAAGTATCTTTATATAGATATATCTAAGTTCCTTTAGATAAATCTGTTGCCATTAGAAAATGACGGCATTTTCAAAAGTAAAAGCGCATAAATGAAATGCCTAAACAATAACACAAACAGCAAGAAGAATAAAAAATAGTATGTGTATCTTAGTACAATATTTTTTTCGCTATTAATTCTTTCATATTTTATTTTGCTTTCTTTATTTCACTTCTTTTCTCTTCTCTTGTGTCCTTCTATTCGGTCGGTCGGTTGGATGTTCCAACAACAACAAACAAACAAAGGCATTCCATCAATGTCACCAAACGCAACTGCACTTGACGTCTATTTAAATTTTCATTTTTATTGCGATGCAATGACAAGTACACACTCATACGCCACGCATACATACACACACATAAATACTGAGATACACTGAGTCACACACATGCTTACTGTTATTATGCATGTTTAAATGAACATTTTAAAAGTGAGAAGAACCAAAGACGACAGCTTGATACAACAAGAAGACAAGACACTGCACTACTCTACAAAACTGAAATAAATAAAGGAAGAATAGAAGAACAGAAGACAAGGGAACAGGAGAACAGGATGAGGGGGAACTGAGGCAAAAGTGTTCTATGATGAATGAGTTGTTTGTGTATCTTTTTCTATTTTTTCTTTATTATACACACACACACACACACACTTTTATTCTAAATATATACAAAGAAGTATACAGATATATATATTTGCACAAATGAACGAACAAAATGAAACGAAACGAAAGTCTCATACCAAGCCCAAATTTATTTCCTTTTCTTGGCTATTTCTGTGTCGGTTGTTTGGGCGGTCGGTATATGGGTCTGTGGGTCGGTTGGTGGGTGGGTCGATGGGTTTGTGGGTCGGTTGGTCGGATATTAGTTCGTTTTTTCTTTGCTTCATTCGATTCAGTTCCTCCCACTTGTGCTGCGTGAGCATTTTGACAAAAGTTTATTTTGAGGCGCCACATTGTCTGCTCTACTATGCTCTGTACTATGCTTTACTTTTATGTAGCAGCATTTACTATGATACTATACTTTACAGTGTTGTCTGAAATATTGTAATAGTGTGGACCTGGACCTCTATGGTGTTTATGTGTTTCGCCCTTCGTCATCTTCATCACCTCCTGCTGCTCTTAGTATGTTCAGAAGTGTGCGCGTGTAATTGCGATATGCTAACGTTTATTGCTTGTTGACGTTAAAAAACATAAACAACAATAGTAGAGAAGACAGAAGAAAGCAGCAAAATAACAAACGATGACAAAAAGTGTAAAAGTTGAATAAAAACAAAAAATAAAAAATAAAAACACATTTCTCACACTAATTCAGATGTTATACAGATATTACAAAAGAATATCCACTCTCACATACTTACATGCATATGCAGATTCACATAGATACATACATATATACATATATACATACATATACATGGACACTCTCAATCACATACTACAAAAACTAACAAAACCACAAACGCGCGCATGTGATATTTGCACGCCTGTGTGTATGCTTACGTATTTGCGTTTCTTGGTGACTTAGTTGAAATTTGTGCGTATGTGTGGTGTATCTCAATGTGTATCTGTGTGTGTGTGTGTGTGTGTGTGTGTGTGGTTCATTTTGTGTGCCAAGTTATTTGAGTTCCCCATTCAACGCTTCTCTACTCTGCTCTACTCTGCTCCGCTCTGCTCTTCTTGAGCTCAGCTCACACATTCATTAGTGTGAAAAGCGCTTGAATCAATTTTTCTTCTATTTCATGGCCATTTACAAGTTCGTACGTTCGTTCATTCGTTCATGTTTCTTATGCCCTACAAAAAATATATGAATCTTATGCAAATTGAATACTCTTTAAAACAGAAATTCATTTCAAGTGATAATTTTCTAAATCAGAGTTAGATTATGTGAAATGATAACACAAGCACAATAAGATGGTTGATTAAAGTGACGCCGCCTGAAATTAATTTAAAGTTCAATATTAGAATTTATATAATCCTTATTCTTTCTTCTTGTTGAAGATGCATTGCTTTCAATCACTGTTTAAAAGACATAGTGAGCCTAACATGTCTTGAGTTTTCCAATATCTTTAAGTAATGTGATATGTTAGCTTCTCAACTCTTCACAGTATTAGAGATTCTCATTATTTCTAATTTGGTATAATGGTTGCCAAATATTGGCACACTTAGATATATGGAAGGCCTATTGTGATACCACCAACTTATCACATTATACTTATTTTGCCATAATTACAAACTTTGTAGAGCATTAAGTCTTCGACATAGTAACAACTATCACTTATGACTGTTGGCTTTGTCATATATTTGTGTATTGTGAATGCTCACAATGACAATCACATATGTATGTATGTAATACACACGGACATATCGTATACATATACACACGCTGTGATAAACCAAGTTTATATTAAAAGTTCGCATACATAGCACAGGTTTTTCCAACCTGGGACGCCTTCTTTAAGCCCACTTAATGGATTTTAATTTGACATTTTGCAACAATAGACTCGTCGTAAGTTGACTTGACTAACTAACTAACTCGTAGTATGTACAAACATATATATGTATGTACTTACATCCATGTGTTGTATAGTACATAAATGTGTTTATATGTATGTTTGTATGTATTTACAATATGTAAGTAGTTCCTGTTGTAACAATGTGGAATTAACCCGAAACTAATTTCAATTAAATTGAATGTTAAACTGTAAAAACGTCATAAAGACTACGAAATGAGTGTTTTCACAAAACAATTAGATTAATTCGGTTAAGTCACATTTAATGTCCATTCAACGACAATACAAGTAGACGGATAGATGGATGGATGGATGGATGGATGAATGGATTTACTAAGTAAAAACACTAATGAAAATTCGTTAAACGACATTACGTTACGTTAGGTTTCTTTTTCGGTTGTTAGTTGTAACACAAAGTACCTACTAAATGTGTCCCTGAGTGCCAAGTAAAGTGCATTTTAATGAACTTCTTCCCTTTGACCTTTTCTGAAATATAATTTGCAAATGTTACAGCCAAGCTGATGCTGCGAATTTAAGCACGTCATGGCACGCATCCAAAAGAAAGGAATTCTTGTTCGTTTTGCAAACGTAAAACCAACATTTCCGGAAATAATATCAGAGGATGTACATGCAGAATACATTATACGTTACATACTACATACATACAGATATTTCAAGGCAGCCACTCAGTCAGAATCAGTTGTTGGAAGATAAGAAACACACAATTTCTTAGTAAAAAAAAAATAAAATAATATAGAATATAAATAAGACAGAATTTCAATTCGGTTTCACTGATATTTATATACCTTATACAATTGTGCAAAAATTTACAAAATAAAAAGTTGTTTATATAATTATGTATTTAAATTTAAATCATCCCTTCACATCAATATTAGTTTCAACAAAACCTGCGTTCATCTCACTTTTGTAAGAATAGTCAACGAAATAGGAATCTCTGTTAGTCTGAAGTATATATATATTATGATTCTTATGATTATTTCCAGTTTATTAGAAATTTCAAATCGATATCTCAATAACTAAAGGACCAGACTGCATAAAGGGTATTTATGGCCATATATTCTATTTGTAATGCTTATTATATCAATATTTTCTTTGTGGGATGTCCGATATATTGTACGTATATTTAATGCGTTACAAACATTTAGCCAAATTGATAGGATCATTTTATATGTGAAAGGTATAGAATAAGAGCATAATCAATTTTTATTCCATAACTTATAATAGTGACTACTGACTCATTAAAAATGTTTATAAAATTTATTTAGTTTTCTCAATGTAAATTTCAATTGAATTTTTTTCTCTTAGTTGTTCTCTTATTTTTATTAAAATGGATAACTCATATATTCTGTATATATGTACGTATGAACAACATTATATAGATAATCGAAATGATTTATATTGTTTAGGTTTTATGTGAAATGCTGAAAATTTTTAGTTTTATTCGTTAAATGCTTAATTCATTCATATTCTGTTAAAATATTTGAAAACAAATTTTTAATTAGTTCCATTTTTAAATATATTTTTATATAAAAAATTGCATAAGGATTTTCATTTCAATATACATTCGTTCTTTATTTAATAATAATGATAACAATATTCGTAATATATAGATAGATATTTATGGAAAAAAAAAAGTATAGGCTTCTCATAATTTTCTGTCAGGCACAACGCGCTTCCAAGAAAATACTTTGATTTCTTTTTTCGTCTCATCTAAAATTATGAATATATAAAAACTGGGTTATACCATTAGCCTATTCCCAATTTCCTTCATATACGATTAGCGTCAATAGTTTAATCTATCCCAAATGCAATAAAAATCCTGATAATGCAAAACACAATTTTTGACACCAAGTAGAAAATTGAAAATTTAAATGAAAGAAAATGAAATACAGCAACTATCAAAATCAGTTTTGGCCGTGGCGTGGTAAATATGAGTAGTGATTATTTTCTATTTAGAAATACTAGATAAAGCTTCTAGTTTGTCGTAGTTGTTTGTAGAATTTTAAAAGTTTAAATTGTAGTCTTCCGCATTCACAAATTGGCGGTCAATATAAATCAAAAACAAAAAAAATGTTAAAGCTGCATGATATATAAATAATAAGGTCTCTCTATTCTAAATCCTATGTTGCGCGTCCTTAATAATAATCTAAGTGCTTTCGCCTATACATTTTGGCTTGATCTCTATCTATCTATCTATCTTTGCTTATTTCAATATATCTCTCCCCTCTCTCTCTCTCTCGCTCTCTCTCTGAACATTGATATAAACTAACTATTTCTATTATTGTTCTATCATTACTAAGTAGTTCGTTTATGCTTAGTTACTAATTAGTTGTTTGATTTTTTATAGTTAAAATATGTAGTACTTTTTATAATATTTCTTATGCCCAATGACCTTTTTCTTGCCTTTTGCGGCTTTCTATCTCCATTCTGATTAGAAACAAACACAAAATTTTGCATCAAGTACTTAGTAATTTTGGAATAATGTAAAAAATATACAAAAATATAATACAAATGTGAATAGAGCGCATCATTATGTTGCCGAAATATTATACTAAAACATATTTTGTTTGTGAAATTGTGAGAAAAATTCGTAATTTTTCTTTTTCGATTTTTAATCGATGAAATTCTTTTCTTTTTCTTCTTTTTTTTATTGATTTGATCTCAAAATACTTGGATTTTCCGTTTCCAAATCAAACTCAAATCGAAACACAATTTGTTTCTGTAACAAAAACAAAAAAAAAAAAAAAACCACAAAAAATACAATTAAAAAAAAAAAATCAAAAAATAATATCAAAACTCACCTGTGATTGCAAAAAATAAAAATAAAAAATGACACACTCTGCATAATCAAAAAATGAACACCAAAAACACAATTACAATGACAAAGATGATGTTCCAGGCAAGGTGGACGAGAAGGCGACACAACTGCATGCGATTGCCTCACTTAAGGTCCTACTTGATGCTACGAAGCCACAACGCGGCGGTGCTACTACCTCGGCTGCCAATCATGTCAAGATCAATCTTAGGGAGACCACTCTAGCTGATCGACCCAATGGCAATATCGACGCTACGCTGGAATCGGTAAGTTTGAATATTTTTGGTCATCTTCTCCTCTGGGCGTCTTACATTTAGTTACAGTCATTTACTGATTGGTCGGATACAAATACGTATATACATATGCTCTCCCTCTTTTTAATAGTCTCCGAAGAAAAGAGCTTGGTATGCTGTTTAACCCAAATATGAAATGAAACACATTTCGTTATTTCAATATTCAATAAAGAAATAAATTATATTATCAAAGTCACACACTATCAGCTGCATTACAGCTTCTTTTCTTGTTTCTTTATATTTTTTGTTTTCCGAAATTCATAATTTCGATATCATTTCTGATCATCATCATATAGTGAGATATGGATTCCTGAGCAATTGGTGTTTTAAAATTTATATATTTTTTTTATTTTTTATCAGTTTTGTCATTTATCACTTCAAAAATATATTTTTATCTGTCGCTGTCTAACTCTCTCACTCTCTCTATATATATATCTCTATTTATCTCTATATAATTTTAATTATATATTATTCTTATTAAATTCTTCTCCTAATTATTGCCCGATATTATTTATGATAAGTTTATAAATGTATGTATTTTAACTACTACATTGGTGTGTCAGTCAGGCAAACGAATGACGTCTGTATGACTGTAAAGATATTTCCTTAATTATTTTTATATTTTGTGCATCAAAGAAAATCTAAAATAGAAATTGTTTACTATTACTATATAGTTCCACATTGGTGACATATGTATCTATCACAACTACAACAACACACACTTGAAGTTTGTCAATTTGTTTTTTCTTTTTCTTTGTTGTGAATATGTTTCAATAATTTATTGACGAAAAATTCACCAACTTATCATGTGCAGACAGTTAGACAGTTCCAATTTCATTTATGCAATACTACAATACTACTACTTACATACTTGTTTTGTTATGAACCTATTACAACTTACTACTATGGAAATGTGTCTGTGATAATTTACTAATTAAATTAAGTTTCATAATTCTGATTGTTCTATACACTGCTCTGTAAACTTGCATTGAGTTCATCATATCAATATCAAAAGTGTTTGCCATCATACTACTTATATCATCATAATGTTATAACTGTTGTGATTCTAAAAAAAAATATATATTAAAAATGCAACGATTATGTGTGACTATTATTGGAGCAACTAAAACTTAAACTAAAATTAACATATACTTACAACTATCTACCTATATTCAACTATATATTGATAATAATCCTTCTTTCAATCTATAAAAAACAAACTACTCCCTTCTTTATATGTTATGTATTATTGTCTATTTTTTCATCTATGTTAACCTCTCTCTTAACTGTAATCATACATAACAAACTTCTTTTCAATTTTCAGTATTTTCCGATATTATATCATCAAAAATTATAATTTCTTCCATTTATTAACAGACCTGATTCGGAATAACCTAAATTACTTTTTATTATTTATTTAATTCTATTTTATTTTGTGATTTTCTAGATTTAAATTTATCTGATGATTATAGAATTGAATTTGGACTCATTTGCTTTGTCTTTTAGTTAATTTTGCAGACCGAATTACTTACAATTTAAATATAAAAAGAAATTTAAAATATTTTAAAAATGTTGGTGGCATTTGTTTTCAATTAAATTGATTATGTAGATCATGAAATACTTATGTATAGTAGAAGAGCAAAATTCTTACAGAATTTAATTAATTGTGGCTTAAAATCACTAAAGTGGAAAAAAATAAAGTTCATCCATTTTCTTTTTTTCCAACAATTTCTCTTGTCTTTGTTTCACAAAATCTAGTAGTTCATCAAATCTCAACAATTTACACCTCGTACTACTCAACCGTATTTGCCGTATCAAATCAGAAAACTCAACAAACTCATTGCGTGCTCTGTAGCGTATCAATATTTTGTATACTTACAATATTTAAGTATTTCGAGCACATTTTGAGGAATTGCTTTTAATTCCTTTGATTTGCATATGCTACTTACTTACTTAATTACTTATGTATTTTAAGTGTTCGTTCATGTTTTAATTTTAATAGATTTTTATAACAAACAAAAAAAAAAACCAGACAAAACATTAAATTTGGTTTTGCCAAAGTTTACAAACCTTTCACACAATAGAAACCGTTAGAAAAAGCTACAATAAAAGAATAAACACTTTTGAAATTGAAATATTTAACTCACAGCAGACTAAGCTAGTCGCAGGCCCTCGGACTAAAGTTGGGGAATGGGGATCATTAATGTATCGACTGTATCTCTAGTAGAAATTGCACGATTAACCGAAAAGTACGATGAATTAATTGCAATTAATAACCGTTCGATTAATCTAATAACCGATAATTATATTTTCGCATCACTAATTTGTAGTAGAGTATTAGTACAAAGATAATTGGTGTTTTATTTCAAATTTGTTTGGAGTTTTACTATTACAATAAACGAAGCACTCCTATTGAAGCTTTTCTCCAAATATTATCTTAAAAATACATAAATGGACGGACAGACATACGGAGGGATATAATAAAAAAAAAAAATAAATAATAAAAACTTTATTCTTTATCATTAGAATTATACAATCCACAACACTTGTTTGTGTTGACACACATTCAGGAAAGTTCGTCCGTTATAGCTGAAGATATTTACCCAGACTAAGGTTTTTATGTCGGGTTATATGGCGTTTCATATTGTAATGTTTTGTTGCTCCCACTTAACAAATACTAGAGACCTACGTTTATCCTAGGTTCTGATTTGGTTACCATTTATAGTAATCGGGGAACTCTGACAAAAATATGAATGAATGTATTGATAGACAGATGGGCGGACAATAATAGTTGAAAAACTTTATTCATACTGCTGATTAATTGCATTGAAGTTTGCCTTATGTCCAATATCTCCTTCAATGAGTTACAAATATTACTAAAAGGTGTTAGTACTCATTTAAACCATGTGTGAAAGGTACAACATTATTGGCATTCTGTATAAAATTTAAAATTAATAAATTATGATAATATACTTATTTTAAAAAAGTTACAGTTGTTTTATAATGACAAAGCAAAACAAAATTGTTGCAGTTCTTTGATTTTTTTATAATTTATTTTTCTTTTATTTAAGCTTAAAATGAGCAATCTGCATAAACATATACCTAATAATTTCGGTCCGAGTTGGGCATAGATGTGATATTCTAATTATATGTTATAGTACCAATCAAGCAATCAACTACTACTAAATTATTATATTCAGTTTCTTTATAAATCCTTTTCTTTTTTGTTTAAAATTAAATATACCATTAACCCTGTGTGTGTGTGTATATATATTATATCCTTTCCAAAACCTACAAGTCAACCCCTTATAAAATTAATTATTACTGCTAAGTTCGCGCTTAACAACCAACAAGAATAGCCAAACCAGGCATAATACAATGTACTCGTTATTTCAATAATATTTATTAACATTTTTTTTTTATTTCTTATTCTTATGTTTCCAATGAAAAACAAATAAAAAAAAAAATTTCAGTGAATTAAATTTTAAATACATAAAATAAATACAGAACAAATAAAATAAAAAAAAATTTGTATTAAAAAATCTTTTAATCAATTTTCAAAATAAATTTAAAGCCATCGTTGAGTGGTCGTCGCCCTAGCTGGATTGAACAGAGGGTCAAAATTCAGACACGCAAATTTAGCATCAAAGTTAGTTTCACATTTAATTAACTAATTAATTTCTCTTACTAATTTTATATGCTCTTGAGTATAAAATACTTATACTTATACATACATACGTATCTCTCTCTTTCTCTATATACAATATAAGTAATACCCACAACCACTACTACTACTACTACTACTACTTACTATGTTATATATTATTACTATTGTACTTACTAGTATTCTTATTATTCATTTGTCAAAAAAAAAAAACCAAACAAAAAATTCAAATTAAATGCCTATACATACTACCTACTTATACATATAATAATAATAATATATATATATACTAGATACATACTACTATATACATACATACTACATTGAACGTTATGACGTCAATAATTATCCTTTTTTTTTTTTTTTTGCTTTTCAATTAGAACAAAAACAAAAGCCATTAATAATTTGCTTTAGATTAAAAACTATTAACAATTTAGTAAATAAATTCAGACAAATACATATAATAAATAAATTTATAACATTTAAAAAGAAGAAAGAATCTCTATCTTTGGTCTCACCAAAGCTTATATACACTTCACATAAGTCATCTTAAAATTTAAATCATGTCATTTCAAAGATATCTATCATATATGCGAGCTATGAGTTCTTGTATAAATATTTAACTCTTTGTTGGGTGAGAATATGCAGAATCTTTGAAAACGGCACGGTCTCCCAAAGATCAGTTTCCCAGACTGTCCAAGTCTTAAATAAAAGTTTACGTACGAAGAAGGTTTGTCTTCCAAAAAGTGGGGAGCTGTTGCATGGAAGTTTTTGGATATTGGATCTTTGTAGATGCGTCAGATGCAGGCTTGCCAACTTAGGGATATTTTCAAAAGAAAGAATCAGAAAAAACGGCATTATATATGAAATATTAAATAATTTATAAATAAAGAATATTACAAAACGTAATTTTTTTTCTAAATCTGAATTTTGAAAAAACCCCTAAGTTGGCAAGCCTGGTCAGATGTGCAGGTGAGGAACATGGAACTTGTTATGGAATCCTATCCGAATCTTGTTTTTCAATTTGTGCTTCGACTAACTTGGATGTTTGAATGATTGACGTTTGCTTTAATGATCATCAAAAAAGAAAACCATGTCGTAAATTTTATCATAAATTTTCACAAAAACTCAGAAACTGGTTATAATACGAGTATTTTAGATGCAGACACTCACTTAGAGATGCGATACTGTTCAAGATATTTTATGAGATGTATGTAATGGGTTCTATGAATTTGAAACTTGTGACTAAAATGATAGCACATTAGAAAATTAGAGTAGATTTGTATAGTGTGAAGTGTATGTATAAAAAAAATCAGTAAATTTATTAGAAAATTGCTTTTTGAATTTTTGCTTATGTTTCGTTTCCTTTTTTTGGGTTCAACAAATTCCTACAATATTTACCCAACTAAGCTACATTATAATGCTTCCATCTTCAGGTCACCTACAAATTTTTTTGTATTTTTATTTAATATTTGTTTTTGTTAATACTATTTTAAATATTGCCAAGGCACAAATATTATCACTTCATATTTTTATTGCATGCCATGTAAATATGTACATACAAAAAATCTTTTTTCTATATGTGTATGTCATGTTAATTAATATATTGTACTATACTGTAATCAGATGTTATCGCTTGTAGATGATATTGTATGTTATGTTCATTATATCATTCTTAAAGAATTTTTTAAGAAAAACATAAAAATATATTATTATTATATATGTTAAACTTTGACTTTATACCAAATCGGTGGCTTGGATATTGAATATACTTCTAGGAAATAATCAAATATTTGAATTCATCATTGGCATATTTCAAAGACTTTCCATGGGAAATTGCAAATTCAATGAAATTGACACTGATAGCCTTGTTAAATATAGATTGATTGATATTTCTTAGAAGAATGATAGACATAATAGTGGATTGGTATATTAACAAAGTTTCAGAAATCAAATTCATTTGAAATACAATACAATGGAAAAGTTCTCTATATAAATATCAAGTTTTCTATTCTGAGTTTATGTAGGTCATATCGTTATACTTATTAGTTGGAATGATTCAATGACAAAATGAAGGCCTTGTGCCAAATTTTAACTCTAGAATAGAAATCTTTTACTGTATAGTATTTTACTTGTTATCAAGCAAACATCACAACAAAATACAAGTATAATATTTTTGTCTGCATTTTAATTGTTGAAGTACCAAATATTTACAAAAGACTCACTCACTTATCCGATTGCGACGACGCATTGAGAATATATCAAAGATGACAATAGCCATCAATTAAAGAATAATATGTTTTATTTTATTTTTGTATTCTTCAATTTAATGCATCTCTTTACAAAAGAAAGATATGTATCTATCAATAGCTGGGGATAATAATAATAGGTGGATGGCAGTGACTTGCAATGAAATCAATTTTATGAAAAGAAAAAATTCTATGAAAGCTTTTTAAATATGCGAAATTCCATATCATTTCTTTTCTATGCTTTATACATAACATTTTCAGACTGCTTTCAATCTCTCTCTCTCTCTCTCTCTCTCGCTCTCTCTTTCTCTCTCTGTCTGTGAGTCTGTCTGTCTGGCTTTATGTCTACATATTTATCTGGCACTTCATTTAAAGTGTATTATGTCAATTATGTGTTATTATTAAAAGAAATGAGGAATGTATCTTGTTTTTCTTGAAATTCATCAAAAATTGTTAAACAAAAACAAGTGTGAAAAATCAAAATGTACATATTGCTTTCTATTTTAGTATTTGTGTTTTTCTTCTTCAATGCTATTATTATTTTTTTAATAATACTTCCTATGATATTTTTTTTTTTTAATTTTCTTTTAATCACTTCTTGAGCATTTGCACACATACCAAGCGATAAACTAAAAGTAATTCAATTTTAACTAAAAATAAAAATTTGAATTATTCTTTTTTGATAAAATGAAGCAGATTTATTTACATATCTCTATATTCTCCTATTAATTTACTAAATATATAAATAACAAAAACACAAATATCTAATTAAAAAATTTATTAAAAATTATATCAAAAATCTTTTAATAATAAAAAGTTAAAAGAGAAAGTATCCATCACACGCCAACAAAAACAAGCTCTAAACGCCTGCCTGTGAGTGCGAATATTATTTTTAATAATAGAAATACTTACTACTACAATAAAAACAAATGGCATTATTTTTTTTTTTTTTTATTTAACAACAACTACATTTATTTCAATTCGCTAAACATAATTCACTTGATTTTGATTACCAAAACTCACCAAACATAATTAATTAATTTATTCATTAATAAATAAAATTTAAATAAATATTTAATTTATTCATTCATATTTTTTGTAATTTAAAATATTTAATAATTTATTTTTGATTCACTTAAACATATATTAATCATATACAATATACTTACAATTCATAATTTCGTACTACTTACTCGTACATTAATACATAATTATACATTCATACACATGCATAAGTACAAACATACATACATACATACATAAATACATACATGTATTATTATATATTTCAAATGAACTTTGTAAAAATCGAACTAAAGTTTCCCCAATAATAATTATGTACCTAAGTACTACTTCTTACTACTTTGTAATTCTCAATTGTGACTTAAATCAATCATTTTTTGCAATAATAATTCTAATGATGTGACATCAAACACACACAATTTTTGTTTGTTTTGTTTTGTTTGATTGAATCAAAAAAAGGCTCCAACAGTCGAAGACGAGCCCGAACCTCTTAGTATGGCTTGGCCGGATACTGCCCGTAAGCGTTTTACCTATGTGCTGGTAGCACCTTTGCTAATTCCCATGTGGCTGACGTTGCCCGATACGCGGACTCCACGTGGTAAGCGTTTCTTTCCCATCACTTTCATTGGATCAATATTATGGATAGCAGCATTCTCCTATCTAATGGTATGGTGGGCTAATGTAGCTGGTGATACTGCACGTATACCTCCTGAGGTAAAAAAAAAACAACACATTCTACTTGTACTACATACATCTAATAATAATTGATTGTGTACTAATAAACATTACATTTTCTTTCATTCTCATACTTAGGTTATGGGCTTAACATTTTTGGCTGCCGGTACTTCGATACCTGATTTAATAACATCGGTCATTGTTGCCCGAAAAGGTTTTGGTGATATGGCTGTGTCCAGTTCTGTTGGTAGCAATATATTCGATGTTACTGTAGGGTAAGTAAATATGCAAATTTATTTTGGCACTCTACATTGATGGTATCCGAAACTCATGCAGAATAAAAAAAGGACAAACAGCTTGACAAATTAACATGACTAAAACAACTTCCCTTGGTATCATTGCTGATTATTGTTTGGGTTATGGTTCACTAATGCTAAGGGATTTGGCCCATTGCCATTGAGAGAAGTGAAGCTACAAGTTCCTCTGGGCGTTGTGTGGAAACCAATTAGAATTTCTGGGGAGCTTAGTAATTAGAATAAATAAAAAAATCAGAAATATTGCTTAGCAATGATCCATCAATCTAGTGAAGACTTTCTCTTTTAAAATCAGGACAGTGGTTTATTTTATTTAACACACCCGTTTATCTTATATAATCTCGGATTCATGGTTCTACTTATGAGTTACAAACAACAAACTAAAGTGATAATACAAAGTGCAGTGTATCTTATTAAATGAATTTGATTTCATGGGATATTTTGTTGTTCTCGATAAGAATAAAACAAATAATAATAATGTATCTATAGATACATACTCAAACCATATTAATGTGGATATATATTTTTATATTGTATATTTCTATACATACTTGTATGTGTATTAAACACATGCACACACACATGTTTGTATTTGTGTTAGTGCTGAGCTTTTATAAAGTTGAAAATATTTTCTCAATAAATTTCCTTATTTTCTCTTTGCTTTTTTTGCATTCTTGTGTTTGAGGATAAATTGGTTTTGCTTTTACTTTTTCTGTTGCAACTATTTAATCCATTGAAACCGATTGGAAATACCAAAGTGTTCGAAAAAGGAAGCAAAAGGAAAGCAAATGGATAACAAAGGAAGCTATTACACTTCAAGTACTTGTAGTATGTTCATAGTAATACTACAATGGGCTATACAAAGTTCCCTTTCACAACAATAGTGGCTCAGCCACCAAGGCATTTAAGCTGGGGGTCATAATACAACACAACACAACACAACACAACAAACTATTATACTAAACTAAACTTTTGATATTCCTTGGTGGTTCAATTGTGATATTGTTGGTTTTATTTTCATTAATTTCTTGAATAGAAAACTTTCCGATTCCCTTTAAGACAATTCATGGTTTAAAAAGATCATTTCTATACCTTCAGTATTTTATTTAATGGTAAAATATATAGACCAGTAGTTTTGCTTAAGTTTAAGAAATAATTAATATTTCTTTATGAAGGTGTTTTCTTGAGTACATAGACACTAAGCACACTAAGATTTCTATTAGATTCCACATGGTTTAACTGACCCAAATTGAATTCAATACACAAACATACGTGTATGTTTGTATGTGCTTGCTTATATGATGTGGCCATGCTCTTGCTCTTACTATAACACTTAAGGCGGTACTATGATTCCATAAGTAGATATAAGTGATACTTGAGCAATGCACAAATACAGTTTGTATTCAAATGCAGACAGTTACAGATACAGATTTTTTGTACATATACTATAGTATTTAAAAAGAAATGCATACTTTTTCTCATCTTCATCTAATGAATGCCGCATGCGTAAAGCGCAACGATTCACATGGAAAATGATGAAAAAAAAATGTAGTATGAATGGTGGCTAACACTTATGCCTGCCTGTATCTACTACTTCTTATATACACTTAACAAAATCAAGAGTTATTTTGTTAGAAATGTTACAATTAGCAACGCTTGTCTTTAGTATGTTCATACGATATGTGTAGATAGTCACATATTTATGCATATTTACCGACCGACAGACTAACTGACTGTCTGACGAGAAAATAAAAGAAATCACGTATACGCCATGACTATCTTATGTGCTCTTATAATTCTTTCTTCTACAATATATATATATACATATATATAAATTTGTTTTGTATTTCAGTTTACCAATACCTTGGTTGCTCTATGGCATACTTTATGATGCACCAGTCGAAGTGAATTCAGTGGGCATGGTTTGCTCTATAACGATATTATTCATGATGCTGTTATTTGTTGTCATGTCAATTGCATGCTTCCGTTGGCGTATGAATAAAGGACTCGGCTTCACAATGTTTCTGTTATATTTCGTCTTTGTCGCCGTTTCATTGATGTTTGAATACGACATCATTACTTGTCCAGTATAAAGTGTTTACAACAAGCGCATCTACAATATACTTAATAAATTGATACCTTCAACCAAAAAACAAAGGACAAAGAAATTAACAGCGAATTATGAATGAAAATGAAACACAAAAACAAACATTCAATAACCAATTTATTAAATATTTAACATTAAGCATAAAAGAACGATATAGAAAAAAAAAAATTCTAAAAACCCTTGAATAATTAGTAAATTTATATATAAAGAAATACAAAAACAGAAAAAATTAAGAAATTATTTATAATTATTAATTCTATAAAAACAAAAAAAATTAAAAAAAAAAACAAGACGAAAAATATATACATACATAATTAATAGGCAACAATTTAGATAAAGCGAAATGTTATACAAAATATTTAAAAACAAAAAAAAAAACAAATAAAAATAAAATAATTAATAAATACAAATACATTTTTTGTAAGATGCTAATGATGATTGATTATTCAAATATGAAAAATTTATATATTATATACAAGTATATGAAATGCCACAAATAAAATTCGATCTTTAATAAACACAAAATTACAATTAATTAATTAATTAAAGTTGGCCTAAGTAATTACTAACCAAAAGATGGCGCCCCAAATCATAAGTTCATTCCAATTGAATTGAATTGACCGATCGATTGGGCGTTTATTTCACGCACATAATAACACAATAATTAAAATATTATTATTATTATTATGAAAATTATATTCAATATTTATTTATTTATTATAATTTTTCTTTTTTCCTAACCTAAAACTAATTTGATTACAAAACAAAATTAAGAATAATAGCTTTATAGCATTTAATAAAATCCAAATCTTTGGCATTTAGATTAAGGTCCTAATGTTTCAGAACCCCACATTATTTGCTCTATTTAAAACTATAAACACTCACTTATAATCAAATATTTATTACAAAAAAAATATATATATATAAATTTCAAATGAAACAAAATAAAAACCTTGCTACTTATATTCTCTCCATTAAAATCAATCTTTCTCTCTCTATTGCTAAATTTATCTATCTATTTATTGATGATCATTAAGAGGATGATCATGATGATGATTAAAAGTTTTAAATTATCTTAAAATTACTTTGCAAAAATATAATAAATACCAAAAAGAAAATCTTATGCGGCAAATGATTGAAATTGCTCTTTATTTACGTTATACAAAACACAACAACATGTTTATACCTTACTTACTTACTTACTTACTTACTTATATTGTATTATCGTTATATACCTTCTTATATAAAGCAACAATGGTTATATATATATATATACTTTCTTACATAAATAAGTAAAACAGAAATACATAAATTAAATGATGAAAGAAATGAAATATTTGTACAAATTAAGTAAATGAGATGATAAATTCAAAAATAAATATAGTACATACATATATATATATATATATATATAAATATATGCATTGTATTTCTAAGATAAAAAGAAAATAAATACTTAAGCATATATGGCTTGGAACTTTATGTAAAAAGTCTTAAAGAAAGTACATAACGTGTGAACTCACGCAAGAGCCAAAATTCACGCTTGATTCAATTTTCGTACCATTTGTCCGATTGTTAAAAAAATAAATATATAAATATGGGATTCTAAAGCAATATTTTCAAAATAATGTATGTTTGACATGATCAGTTCTCAAAATTTCATAAATATTATAAGCGGAATAGTGATAAAATTTTTTAACATCTGTAAAGCGTTTGATAACAAAATTCAATAGCTCTATGTAAATGATCTTATTCATCTTGGCCGTCCTTCAACAAGTTGCTTAGCACAACACAATACATCGAAGCAACTCTGGAGAGTTTTGAAACAGAGTTAGGATCATAAATTCGAATTAAATATTTAAAAAATTTCCTCTTAAGATATTCTCATGTAAAAATTACAAAAAAAAAATTTGAATTACACAAGTTCAATTGATTCAATTGGACATATCCAAAAGGTATTTTCATACCCTTTAATTGACTTAAGGAACTGTATCCCATTTATTCATCATGGACACCAAAGAGACTTCATTAATTGGATGTTTCCCCAAATTATCGGCTGTCGCACTTCTTGCTTGAAATTAAAAACTTGCGTGAATTTCGGGGCATCCTTTATATATATAGTATATAAAAAAAGCAATAATTAAAATATATAAATTTAAAAAAAAAACTAAATTATACAACAACAAGAACACAAAATGAAAAATATATACCAAAAACATAAATAATAAAGAATTAAATTTAAAATCATACAAAAAAAAAAACAACAATTTATAAAAATAATATTATAATTATAAAATAAATGAAAGTTGAAGAGCCAAACTCAAAATATAAGTCATCTTTTTGATGATAAGCTTAGTAAAGAAAAAAAGAGTTTTTGCAAAACACATATATCAGATACCAGAAAGGTATCCATAGACCCATAGATCAAGGGTCTCTGAAGCTCTATCTTTCTTTCCCAACAAAAAGAAAAATATATACCAAATATAACAATTTATTTTGTTTATTTATTTTAAAAAAATTATTATTATTATTATTTCATTGTTTGAATAAAACTATTACGTAATCTTCCAAAACATATATATACATACTATATACACATACATACTACTACATACATACGAGTATATATAGTATATATTGTATATGTGCTTATACATATACATATTTACTCATTTATAGAACAAACAAACAAACTATAAATTCTAATCAAAATAATAATTAAAAAAAAACAATAATATAAAATATATACTACACAAACATAGATTCGCACTCATACACATACATCCATACATATAACACACAACACACACACACACACAGATACATAATACATAAATACATTAAAAACATATCCCTTTTTCCTCTATGAGAAATTTAAAATAAAATTAAATTTAAAGAAAAAAATCTACTAAAACGAAATGGTGAGAGAAAATTATGAAAAACATTTAAAAAAAATGGAAATGCTTTAAGTAGTAAATAAAAAATAATAAAACAAAAATTATTTAAAATAAAAAACAGTATAATAATGAAAAAAAGAGCAAAAAAAAATATATATATATTATTAAAAAACATACATGAAATTGTTATGGTTATAGCGTTTTAAAAGTTGAATAATTGCATAAAAAATTGTTGAAAAATTAGAAAAGTTCATATACTATATATAATAAAATAAAAAATATCAAAAAAAGACAAAAAAAAAAATATATTATAATATATATATATATATATACATATATACACATATTAAATTAACTTCAAATAAAATCAATAAATCATTTGTTTGAAATTAAAAACAAAAAAAAAAAAACAAAAAAAAAAAATCTCTGGAAAACTCTTTCATTTTGTGTCTGCTAATTTTTGTTTTAAAATTTTATACTCCGAAAAATTTTTTTTTTCAATTGAATTGGATCATACCTACCTAATATCCAGGAATATTTTGAGTTTAACATCCGCGAACTGAAATCAAATTGTCAAGTATCTTTAAAACAATTTAACCGTAGTCTTCCCATTAATACAATTAATTTTTCATTTTATTTGTCTTGTCGCTCCTCTAGTATCTGACACACTGTACATAGACTGTATGAACCCCGGAACAGACATATAAGTATTGCCTAGCTTAATACGAAAAACAACTTAAAAATCCTTCATACGGGTCAAAAATAAAAAACAATACGATTTCTATTCTAAATAGTCATTGCATAATAGGCGGACATACTCTATAGACAATAATAAATAAAATAATATTTTTTCCACTTTTGCTAGGCAAATGGAGACCTTGATACCTTGGTATATCATTTCTAAGCAATCTGTCTGATCTTTTATCGATTCTAATCAGTAGCTTTACTAAACATACTCTATAGACAATGAGAATAATTTTTTTTCCAATTTTGCTAGGCAAATGGAGACCTTGATACCTTGGTATACCATTTCTTAGCAATCTGTCTGATCTTTTATCGATGCTAATCAGTAGCTGTACTCAGTATCCAAGGGAATGAAAGAAAGAGTTAAAGACAAGAAAAAATTCTCTACATTAGAGTTCTTTTAGCTGGGCTCCCTGGAAAAGTAGGAACTTGTGTAAGAAACTCTGATCTACATCGGTAGACCTTCAATATTTATTTTAATTTCAAAATTTATTACTGATATATTTTTTATAATTTAAAACAAATTATAATCCCAATTTTTATTAAAGTTTATGATATTTACATTGCTTTTAAGTAAATCGGTTTCCATTCCTACTATAAGCCTACGGTTAATATTGAAAAGCAGAAATTCCTAAGCCCCATGTATGATCCAAATGGCAAAAGTAAGTAAAACATAATATTTTAAATTTATTAATTGGCGATAAAATTGAAATTCATTTGTAACATTTTCTTTTAAATTAGCAAACACAACACAAGTCGATCTACTCACAATATAATTTGAAGTAATAGATTGATCTTCATAGCACATACACACACCTGCATAATTACATATAGATATTTTTAGTTTAATTCAATATATAATTTATACTGCCATACAAAATTAAAATACTCTTAGAAAGCATAAAATGTTTAACGAATCGAACGAACAAACAAACGAACGACGAAATTAATATGGTAACCAAAACAATCCTCGACAGTAATATGAATCGAAAATATTGAAAATCATAATGCCAGCTTTAAGCAAACTACATATATAGATTACATACTACAATACATTTTACAATATAATGTAATTTTTAAAAAGATATAAAGAAAATCATTTTAGATATTTAAAATAATAAAAATATACTACATACATATTTATATTGAACGCTTAATTGATATGATTATTAAAGACGTTTATGAAAATTATGATATTGATCATGGTTACAATTACAATATTTAAAAATATTAAATAAAAAAGAAGTGTTAAGTTATATTAAATTATTAAAATTTTATAATGAAATATTTAAGATTGCGTCCGTTATAAAAGATACAATGCATACATAGTACATAATATGTATGTGGATGTATCTATGATAAATCATGTACTCATTCTGTTGCTTAGTAAGTATATTTTTAGATAAAATAAAAAAAATTAAAATTTTAAATTTTTTAATTATGTAATTAATTTCACAAATTTTAATTTGTTGTGTAACTTAAAACCGAATGCGATCGAAAGAATGAATACTTTAATAAGTAGTTTAAATTCGGTTTCTGGTTCTTCAAATGTTTTTTTTTTTTTTCTTAATATACTACTTACTCATAAATACACACAATTCATCATATATTATAAACATCATACACATTTTAAAAAATAATAAATTCCAGAAAAATAATAGTTAACATATTGGTAGACTTATTTAAAGTTTTATAGTGCGTTTTGAAGTTTATAAATCACATGTTGATTGTTTTGTATTTACATAAATAGAAAAATAATACAAAACAAAAATAATAATTATAATACATAATAATAAAATTTAAATACATTTAATTATTGTACAAACAGATAATAAATTATAAGAAGAATAAGCATTATGAATTATGTTACAGTAAAATGTATCTAGAATACATTCATTCATTTGGACATTACATAACATAATTTACAATACCATTTAAACATAGTACACGAAGAATATCATTTTAAATAGTCGAATGTGTTACAGATATACAAACATATATTCTCTTTTTTCATCAAATTATATTTAATTTTTTTTTTTTTTTTTTTTTTGGACAAAATTATTAAGAGAACTTGAAAACATAACAAAATCAATAACTTTGGTTTTATCAAAGATTCACTTACCTTTCACACAAATCTGAATTGTGTTGTTTTTTATAGTAGTAATCCGATCTCATTCTAATAAATTTGAGCTGAATGAATCTATAAATTTATAGGACAGATACACAATATAAATCGATCGATTGATTTGATTATTCCTGTTTTTTTTTTTTTTTATTTAAAGTTTAGAGAATTCATTTGCCGTTCATCTGATTGTATTAAAATTTTGTAAATGTATATGGTTTTGGTACCGATATGTGTCCTCGTTCCCGAGATCCGGGATTTTGAAATAACCCCTAAAAGTATACTACAACTAAATTAACAAAAACAGCATTAATTTTCTGATACTCAAACTGTATTCTTTGTTGATACTCAAACTGTATTCTTTGTTGATACTCAAACTATAACAGAGAGAAACCAGATCAGATACGCTAATGTTAAATACATAAAAGTCCACTTATATCCTTTCATAAATATTGTAATACTCTGATTAAAAACTTATTTTTCAGCCCTTCCAGTAATAAGTAGTAAGGGTCTTCACGATAACGCACAAACCTCAGAAAAGTATAAATTCAAGAAATTATAAGGTCGCTTTCGTGAACGAGCCGAATTTGGTTTGCACCTCATAAATCTCACAAACTGTGTATTTATGTGATTGCCAACTCTTTAAAAAAGTGAAATGATTTACCAATTTAATTTAAATAACAATTGATTTACGGAAAATAGAAGGACACAGTGTTGGTAACGCTCACATTTAAGAGAATTGTGTGTATCAAATAAGCTCACAAATTTATAAGAACGCAGATTTTTTTTTTGTATGGGGCAACTGTCAGTTATTTTATGAGCTCACAAATTGTAAAGGTTTGTGCATTCTCATGAAGACCCATAGTGTAAATCAGCATGAAGTACAAGATTTATTTGACATCATATAACAAAAATTTAAAAGTGACTTCATAATAAATATTTTAATTCAAACATTAATTTTTAACTCTAAGTTTATTCTATGGAGACTATCTTTTCCAGTAATCGGGTAACTCTGCATATAAAAACAAAAATAAATCTGATCAATATTTCTTGTCTTAAATCTATAAATAAATCCATTCGAGCACTTCAATAACCTTCCATATGTTACGAGATTTATGAGGACTCATATATTACAAAAAAGAACTTGATAACATAGAACTAAGTTTATGATAAATGTGTGAAAGGTTTTTATAAAAACAAAACAATTAAAGCAAAGTAAAGTAAACAGTCCCTTTTTGAAAACAAGAAAACACTTTTGATTTCCCACCAATTTTTTTGAAGTAAATGTTTTTTTTTCATATGTAAATGTTTTTTTAGTAGATAATAATTAAATTTGAATTTAAAATACAAAACTCAAAATGAAACAAATTCAAAATATAAAATTGAAAATGACAACAAAACAAAACAAAACAAAATAAGTTAAATAACGAAAAATTGTTAATTCTATTCAATTTATACTATTTTTAGGTAAATTATAATACAATGAAGAAAATTATTGTTATTATTATTATACAGACATAAAAAAAAAAGAATATTTAAGTATTTTTATAATAATAGAAATGTAATTTTTTAAAAATTAAAAATCCAAATAAACATACTTATGTATGTACCAACATATACTCTTATATATAATACTTATGATGTTGATGATACTCTAGTAAGTACTAATCTATACCAACAAACCAAAATAATAAAGTTTAATTAAGTTACGCTGATAATAGGGATATTCAGCAATAGTAGAACAAATCTCTCATCAAAACAGGCAATTACCTAGGGATCTTATCTATCTAACTATCTACCTATCTATATATATTTCTATCTTTATCTCTATCTCTATCGTATCAAATCCACATATACAATAAATATTGAATGATAATGATGATCATACTACTAGTATATGAATAAGGAATTTGGAATTTTTCAAAGCAATGAGAATGGTACCTAGTATTCTAATCATATACATAACATACTTAATCTATTCAAATCATATACATACTCGTACATACCTTAAGCAACACTCAATGCAATGCAAATCATTAAATTATTGATAGATAAATTTAAGATAATTAAAAATTTAATGAAAATTGAAATCATGAATTTCCATTAATGCATTTTATTTTTACAAAACTACTCAACTTAATTAAGACAGCGTTCTATGGAAACTCAATTTCAACATATATATATAAAAATAAAAATATATACTCGTACATAGTTAAAAATAAAAATATATACTATAGAATATACAAGACTATACACTCCATATGGATTTTTTTTAATTTTATTTCAATATAAATTACAATTTATTTATGTTCATATTATAATAATAAGTAATCAGACTCCTCAAAAATACTTTTATTGAAATATCAATTCAATTATGAAAGGTGGGAAACAGCATTGTCCAACTAAACTATATTATTGTATGTACTTATATCTATTTAGCAATCTCTACTTAGCATTTGATAGGTCAGATAACTTCTGCTTCATAGTTTTCATTATGAATAGAAAGGAAGATCAAAGAATGTGTCTCAAATTTTGAGCTACCAATGAAATGAATGCATTCAAATCATTTTAAACCGATGAAAACATAAATTAATACAAATATGGAGTTTAATAAAATCTAAAGAAAACGATAAATGGATAAGTATGATACATAAATATCTTACTTCGAATACTCTGAGGGAGTCATAAATGTGATCTAGCATATTCACCCAGAAGCCTTTCTGCCCAATGTGGTGTCTAAATTTGGAAGGGAGCGGGTAGGGGAGGTGACGGTAACACATCCTCTGACAGATTCAGACCTTACTCTCCACATATGGAGTCAACCCGAAGAATTAACGAACAGAACCAAGTGCCCAAATCATCGAAGAAAAGATTCCCAAGAAGACGGGTTTTTCCTCCACGAAGAAGAGCAGGGAAATTATTCACTTGTGGAACATGCATTCTTTCGAGCCATTTGCCCAACATTCATGGGCACTTTACTAGTTGGAAAATATCTTAATCTTTGATTGTATTGAAATATAAATATCTTTGTATTGTATCTTACTTATAAATTGAAAGTTACTATTTTATTTATTATTTAATTACAATAAGATTCAATCAATCTGTTGTCAGTATTGAAACTAACATATTTTTTACTCTTATGAACCCAACATAACATATAACTTTATATATTGATTAAAATAAAGTTAATCTCATATTGCAAATTGGAGACACTTAAAAAAAGAATTTTTTTTTCTTCTGTTATTGATTTTAAAAGGAGCTGCCCCGATCACTATGAGTTCTATAATTTCTGGATCAAATTCTTTTCATTTCTTTTCTTAAATTTAAAAGAACCTAAACACTCATACTACTATATATTAAAATACTTTAATCAAAATAATTAAACAGATTTCAATTCATAAATACAATAATCATAAAATATAATAAAAAATATTTAATAAAATGAGAAATGTAATAATGTTAACTAGATTTCTAGGACAATTCAACAAACATACATATTTCGAAACATTACAAATTCAAAAATACAATATTAATATACATATGTTACACGTATATACTCGTATTTGGATATCTGAAAACATGATTAGAAATTAGAAATTTATAATAAATTACTATAAATCCAATAATAATTAAAGATACACGCTATAATGACATACATAAACACATACAATATACATACAATAAATACATACATAGAAATATAAACACATAGATACATAACTATATAATTGCCTTAGCTAATTCCAAATCGTTAAAAACCGCATTAAGATATGTATAACTATACCTATAAAAATTATGAATAAAATTATAAAATTAAATGAATTATATATACAAAATACTTATAACAGCAAGAAATTTTGCAAGCAATTCAATAAATGATGAAACAATTTGTTAAAAAATAATATAAAATATATTAAAAAATAAACAAAGAGATAAATTAAAAATAATATACAATATAATATTAGACTGTACGAATGTTGATTTGTTATGACATAATTAAAAAAACAAAAAAAAAGCGAAGATGAAATGATGAAAGACAGTATCTGTAACTGTTAGTTAAAATTGTATGTAATGATTTATTTAAACAACAAACAAAACAACAAAAGCATAATTTCATTTCAATAAATTTCAGAAAATATGTTGAGATACTAAAGTTCTTACCTATTATATACATTATATATACATACATATAAATATTATTATTATTAAAAATTTATTATTAAATGAATTTTATTATTATGATAAAAAGAAAGAAAAAAAACAAAATGAAAAAACATATATTATTATTATATTTAATAATGTAACGATTCAAGTAAATTCATTGTTAACAATAAAAACAAAATAAAAACGATAATAATAAAATTATAAATCCAATTGCAAAAAGAATTTTTTTTATATATATATTTTATATATATTTTATATATATTTTATATATACATTTCTTTTTAATACAATTCAAAACTGGGGCATCACATAAATCTCCAGCATCTCCAGAATCCAGGCATGCAAGAGCAAGGCTCTCTGAAGAATCACGGATGTCCCGTGGTTTGTTAGAAGTTTATAATATTGTATTTAAAAGAAAGCTTATCATCTGGATTATCTTCAAAATTGTACGTCTATATACGTATATTTATCCCTATATGATCTGACATAATGTAGTGTAATAGAGTGTCTCCAGAACCAATTGAGCATTATTTCTATATCAAGAAGAATATTCAATACACTTGGGATCACCTTTCTTAGCAGGGATTCAGAAGATTCCCAACTTCTGGACCTCACTTTCAAGATTCCTGTGGTATGTGGAATATATGTAATATATACACATGAATGCTTCATTTGTCAAATCGATAAACTATAATTAAACAATGTAGACTGTATTCCTTGATATGTATCTATTATCTAAAGTATAATATGGAATACGAGGCTTTTTCAAAAAGTATTGCGATTTTTAAATTTCCGCGGGTTACGTATATTCGATTTGGATTTGTGGCGTTATGTTGGTACTCATGTTCCTCACTTATGCTGACAAGGTCGGCCGTTTTGAATGTTTAGTTAATTTTTGATAGATGTTTTGCTGCACGTGTTTTGGCTCGTCTTCGATTTTCGCCTAATTCAAAAAATGGATCAAAGAATCTGTATTAAATTTTGTGTGAAAAGCAAAATTAAGTGCGCGGATGCATTCCGAATGTTGACTGTGGCATATGGTAAAGCTACTTTGGACCGAAGCAACATTTATCGGTGGTATAAAATGTTATCAGAGGGCTGAGAAGATGTGAACGACGAAGACCGTGCCGGACGCCCGAGCACGTCAACAACAGACGAAAACATTGATGAAATGAAGAAAATAGTATTGGCCAATCGTCGAATCACCGTTAGAGAAGTTTCTGAGGATCTAAACACATCGAATGGCAGGAGACGGGTCGCCGCGAAATTCGTACCAAAATTGCTCAATTTCGACCAAAATCAGCATCGCATTAACATTGCTAACGATCTGTTGGACTCTGTCCGCGACTACCCAAATTTGCTCTAGAGGGTCATAACTGGTGACGAATCATGGGTTTATAGATATGATGTGGAAACCAAAGCCCAATTATCCCAATGGAAGCTGCCGCACGAGCCAAGACCGAAAAAAGTGCGGCAAGTTAGGTCGAATGTGAAGGTATTGCTTACAGTTTTCTTCGATAACAGGAGCGTGGTGCATCATAAGTTCTTGCCACAGGGTAGAACGGTAATAAGGAATATTACCTGCAAGTAACGCGCAAAATAAAAAAAAATGGCTTTTGCCCCTGCTCACACATCGTTGCCAGCTGCTTTTAGTTTAGTGGTTCCAACCCCCCAAATGTGAATAAAAATTGCAAGATATTTGAAGAGAAACTTCTTTAGCGGTGCAGGGCAAACATTTTGAGTGAAAAATAAAAATCGTCACGTTTTTTCGATTCTGTATCTCATGAACCGCACTAGGTAGAGACTTGATCACTAAACCCCGCCCCCACGAAAATTTGTTCTGCGTTCGCCCCTGTTTGAAAATACTCTTAAGTTGGCAAGACTGCATATAAAGTTTAGAAATATAATTTAAAATCAATCAAGTCGTCTTTGTCAAACATCTCTTTATAAATTTTATTTATAATTAGATACCCGGGCAGACATTGCCAGACGTTTTTATGCAATTTTACTTGGTACGAATTTCATCAGATTTACCAATCACAATTCAATAATTTTTTGAGAAAGAGCAGCAGATCAGCGTCTGCTCGGGTATCTATGTATAACATATGACAGGCTTAGTTCAAACAAATTGTTTAATTATAATTTTTTTTTTGTTTTCTACAAACATCAAACATCAACGTTTTTAATTTATATGATAATTTTAAGTACAATTAAATTACTAGTTTAATATTACTTCTTATAACTATTAAAATTACATTTAAAAAAAGGAACTTTTATTTTGTTGTTTTTTTTTTTTTTGTTCTGTCGAAAACTATTCTCCAAAGGCTGGTTCACTATTTAAAATTGTATTATAGATACATCTATAAAATAATTCGGATGATTCTTGTAAGCTTTCGATAGATCTTTATCATCAATCGATGATAAAATGATGATGATCCAATAGTGTAGTATATAGTTGTATGGTGTATAAATGTATAGTGTAATATTGTGTAGTACTATAAATGTAGTAATGCGTAGATGTCTTATTGATTTGATAACATATTAATTTCTGTTATACATCTCCCTTATTTATGTTTCCTATTGCAATATGTCGCCATTGGTAAATTTATATCTTGATATCTTTATTCATTTTCGTATTCTTCTCGTTTTGATAAAAATCTCAGAAATAGGATTTATTTCCTCTAATATTAGTTCTAATTGTTGGTGTATTGGGGAGGATGATGCATTCTTTGATTGTGTGTTATCTCAACAATAGAAATTCGCTTTAATGTTTTGTTGCATCAGATTTCGAAGTTAAATTGAAATAATTTTTACATATGGCGGTTAACGTTACAAGGTACAAATTTTGATAAATTATTAGTTCGTACCAAATTCCGAATGTTGTTTATAGACATACAATTTTTAATTTGTGTTGTCTTGCGAAGAGGCAATTGCTTTTGGCAAACTACATTGATTTTTTGTTTAATAATTTTTCCATTATTGATTGGAACAACTTTTATATTCGATGGTAAGTTTATAATATTGGAAGGCTTAACATTATTTTTACGTAGAATATATTTCTGATTGCCATTTGTGGGCATAAGTCTAAGGGTCGGTTGCCTTTGAACTAATGAAGCATTTGAGTTGTTGTTTCGATTTTCAACATTAACATTCCTTTTATTGTTGTCCCAATTATTTACAGCGATGCTAGACCCATTTATTGTTGGTAATTCTTTTAAAACTCTTAAGTTGGCTATATTTATGTTTTTCATTTGTATAGGGTTTCTATAAAATTTCTGGGTTGCTTCATTTGTAATTGTAGTTTTATTGATTGATACGTCTATTTCATTTGATTTGAGTAAAGGATTCGTAAGAAACACCACCGGCGACGATGAACAGGTCAAATCAATTCCATTTTTATGCCTTTGATGACTATCTATTGGCTTAAATTTTGTCTCAATGTTGTCCATACTTTCAATTGATTTATTTATGTTCTCTTTGTCAACTATATTTTCATTAGAGTAAGTAGGCTGATCTATAGATTCCAGAGCAGTGCGCTTGCGTTGTTGTAATTCATTACATTTCAATGAAAGCTGTTTAATATCTGAATCTAATTTACTCTGAATATTGTTGGTGGTTTCGGTAATTGGGTCTGATTTTACAAAAACCAATTCTCCGGCGGTCAATATCCACCTTTGATCATATGCAATCAATCCACAGCTTTTGGGACTTTCCTTCCAATGATTAACGAGCTCAATGTTAGTTGTAAATTCAGTACGACATATAGAACAGATATGCTTTCTTAAAGATACATGTTTGTTGCGCATATGCTGATTGAGTTCAATTCTATTGAGATGCACAGTTTCGCAGAGCTTTAAATCAATCAGTTATTGTATTACTAAAAAAATGTATAAACTTAATTTTTTGTTGTAACAACTTACACGGCATGCAAAGT
This sequence comes from Amiota mariae, assembly GCA_035041805.1. Lineage (NCBI taxonomy): Eukaryota > Metazoa > Arthropoda > Insecta > Diptera > Drosophilidae > Amiota > Amiota mariae. The sequence continues at coordinate 16,146,098 of JAWNKV010000370.1, read as the reverse complement.
GGTGTTTAGCATCTGTTGGATGATTCCGAAACTCATGATCTAGGCATAGATCTAAATAAGGAAAACATCTTCCACAACCGGTTTTACAGAAATACATATTGCGCTCGTGCAATCGTGTGTGCATGCCCAATTTGGATTGACAATCAAAAGTAAACGGACATACCTGGCATGAGAGCGGATCCTTCCAAAAAAATACACAGAAAATCAGATTTTTTTATTGTTAAATACAGAATGATATATTTTATACATACTTTGGCCTCAAAAATCTGAAATTTTAAATGTTCTTTTAGTTTTAATATTTAATCATTGTAAGATCAATTAAACTTACTTCGCTTAAATTTAAGTTCTCTAAAATGTTTCGGTCTTCTTCGGTATATAAGTCACTGACGGCGATAGTAATCATTTGGTCATTTTCTTCAATTATTTTCAATGTATTTTCTGCAATCATGATTTTTTACAAAAACAAAAAAAACAAAAATTATTCACAATGTCATATATTTTACAATACTAAAGATTTTCCGTATGGCCACATTGACGTCGGGAGATGACTTCCAAAAGTGCATTGCACATGGGTGCGACCTTTTCGGAGACGCAAGTTCATCATCAAGTGACTAAGTCAGGAAAGTTGATTGGAGGACATGTTGCATCCGGAAGCTGAAGCGGCATCCTTACGTTACCATTAAACTTCGATCGCATTTATATATAAACTGAAACTTATGTACAATAAAGTGTTGGACTCACCTTGATCATTATGAATGCTTTTATTTCCAAAAATAACATTTTTGAGTTTATATTTTGGGCCACTTTCACAATCATCTAGTTTTACACAAACTGCAGGATACATTTTCGTGCTTATACACCAAGGAATTTAGGTGAATAAATATCTTCTATAACAATTTTAATATGTTTTTGCTATATAGCACCTGAGTTCTTTCTGGTACTTTCTAGCAAACTTTTTAAACAGATTCGTGGTAATGCGTGTGGGGATAAGAATCGGTTAACGGATTTCTGCTAGCGACACGAATGACACGATCATATGCAGTCTCTTTTAATATCACAGATTACACTGAAATTGGTTTACCTTTCAAGACTTTTTTACTAATGTTTATGAATATGATTTTATTAAAATAAATTTTAATTGAACTGTTACAATATCTCTAAATTGATACATTGATAAATAATAAATAATTTTTTAAAGTTCAAATGATTTTTTAAAAATGTTATTCTCTGTTTGATTTTTATATTTAGTTCACAAAACTTCCGTAAATTGACTAAACAAAATTAGAATGATCCAAAAATGGTTGAATATATGCAACCCTGTCGCCGGAACGGAAAAAAAAACATTTATTGTAGGGTTGTAGCGATTCAACATTTTGTCGAAACAATACCGATTCCGATTATTGGAGTAAATTATCGGTGATGACGATACATCGGTATCGACGTGTATAGCTTATTAAATTATATAAATTTTAAAGAATTCGTGTCGCAACTTCTATTAAAGCTGTATATATTTGGATACCTTTGAAGACGCTGATTGTAACGACTGCACTTTTCATACTTTTATTTCAACAATAACTATAGGTAACTGGAGATCTCTATGGAGGATGGTGTTGCCATGATTTGTCTTAGATCCTTGCTTTGATAAGTTTTTACAAGGATTATTATGGATTCTGGAAAAATTCTGGCCTTATAGGAGAATTCAGCCAGCAAGCCGAAGATCATATTAAATAATTAATATAAAATATATTAATATATTATAATAAAAAATATTATTTGTCCTATTTAGTATATTTAATTATCGAAAACAGTTTTATGACAGCATGGCAATAAGTTAAGAAAATAGGCAGGCCCCCAAGTAGTTTTAGCCCAGAGCCCCACAAACTCACAGTCCGCCCCTGGACAAATCGACGACGCTCATTTACCGCTTTTTATTGTTTATTATGCATGTTTTGATCTTATTTTTTGCCTCTGGGTTTTTTTTTTCATATGATCTTGTTAATTTATACGTATAGAAGCAGAGAGACAGACAAGACGAACAGACATGAGTCAAACGATTCTCCTCATCACATTTACTTTTTCAATACATAATAATGATGGTGTCATATAATCCATGCCTCTTTAATAATCACAGAAAAGTGCTAATTCCAATTCATACTTACATACATAAGTATATGGTATATTAGATATGTAAAAGGTACAAAACAAAATAATTATTTTTTTTTTCAATTTTAATATCAAAATCCAAAAATGTATTTTATATTTATTGATAAACATAATAAAACAGAGGTTCCAAAAGGTTTTACTCCTTTTTTTCTTAATCACAAATTGTATCTAACAATAACTCAATTAATTAATCTATTCATTTTAGTTGCAAAGTATAGTTAAAAGAAACTATCTACTGTAAAAATAAGTATGTACAAAATATAATTTTACGTAAATAAAAAAAATGTGTCTATAAAACAGAATAGCAATTTATCAGTATTTCAAAAAATATATATATTTAAATATACAATATGTAAAACATATTGGCTATGCCAAAGTTGTAATACTCTTCACACATTTCTTATATCTTCTGATTATTGTTCTTAGTTCATGTTTTGTATGGAAGGTGGTCCGAGGGTCATGAATATGTATGGGAGGTACCCCTAGTGGTTCAATTCGGATAATGTATTACATATGGAGAAGAGAAAGCTTTTCAGCTCTCTAGCTCAAAAATTGAGGTACTAGTTTGCATATAATATATACAGACGGACAGACGGACATGACAAAATCTACTCATCTCGTTGCGCTGTGTTACAATGACATGACAACCTTATAATAAATACTATTTACTGCGTGTAGAGTATAATTATGTATAAATATGTGTAAATATATGTTAGCATATAAAAATAAATCAATTAGATATAGGTGGATTTTCACTACGTAAATATGGATTAACTTCTGGTTGCTGTTCAAAGATCACATTTCCCTTAACGACACGCACTCGGGGACCAATAGCACGTGGACTGAATTTAACACGACCACAGGTATCTGGTCGAACATCTCGATGAGTGCGTAAGCCACTAATGCAGGAGAATGTTTTCTCACAGCCATAACATTTGTAGCGTTTCATGCCTATGTGCCGTGATAAATGCGATATGAGTGTCTCTCGGTGCGTGAAACCCAGTGAACAAATCTTAATAAAATAAATAAATTTATAAAATAATTATAAAGGATGATAATGCAATTGATGTATATTGTATTGTATATATATATAGTACTTATAAGAGAAAAACGTACCTGACATGTAAATGGACGTTCGCCTGTATGCGTACGATGATGAACTGTTACCTGGCCACGAGTACGAAATCGTTTATCGCAATAATCACATTTATGTGGCAATTCACCAGTATGTATGGACATATGACAATTCAAAGTACCGGACGCCGCAAATCTTTTGTTACAAACGGTACACTCATACTTTCTGGGCCTACTACAAATTCCTTTTTGATGATTTTCTAGCAATTCCATTGTTGTAAAGTCTGAACGACACTTTTGACACACAAATTTGCCATTGATGGCCCGCTTTGTCTTATCAATTATTTTTGAATCTGAAGTTTTATCAGATTGTATAGAACTGCAAGTGGATTCATCCATATCCATAAATTGTTTTTCAGGCATTGATGATACATTTGTATTATTATTATCACAACTTGCTTCAACAGGTTGAAGTTGAGTTTGAGGTTCAACTGTTGTTTTAATTTTCACAATTTCAAGAGGATCGATTACTAAAAACAAATAAAAAGGTGTACAAAGGAACATAAAAAATTTAATTATATATGGAAGCGCTACATCACCACATTTAGTGATCACAATTCATCGCTTTAAGTCTACAGGAAGAAATGAGCAAAAGAAAAACAAATGAAATGAAATAAAATTCATTAGAGGCGACGATGCGTACATGAGTAAAGATTTATGCTAAATATGTTTTCTACAATGACAGGACAAATAATTAAATACTACATATTCAAAATAATTTTAAATTATTATGACTCACATTTAAATGGACGAACTTCCATTTTGACATAGTCTATCCGCTTAATTGGTATACAATGCATGGTCTGCAAATGTCCTCGAAATGCATATTTCAGTTCATATTGTCTTGGGCAATGAGGGCACATCCAAGAAAAACGATAATTTGGATGATCCTTGCGTATTCTCATTAGAAGTTTATCATCAGTCGCATTGTTAAGATTAAGGTATAATGAGGTTGGTGGTAGTAATGCTGTTTCTTTACCACTACTGGTGTCATTTTTACTTATTTCAGGTAAATTATCTATTGGTATTTCTTTAACCGATGTGGACTCGCCATTTGTTTGTACTTGTTCAATGCTTGCAATTTGTCTCTTCATATCCTCAATGATTTTTCTTGATTGTGGCAAATTGTCTATATAGTTCATAGTATCGTTTGTCAACGAAATAATGCGTCGATTCCTTGACTTTCTGATTATAAGCGCAGGATGACTAGTATTTAATATATTTTCGACAATTTTTTGGTTTGTTTGATTTTTGGATGTAGAAGGTTCTTCATTTAAAAATATTGTAGTAGCAGCGGCAGATGATGGTGATAATGATGATGATGTACTGGAGGGACTGGTGCCACCTCCTCCTCCTCTACTTTGAATGTGGGCAGTCTTAGTAATAGAAATTTGATTGGAAACAAATGGTCTGTTGTTTTGTGACGTGACATTTTTTATATTAATTGGAACAATTTTTGTATTTGGCGGCAAAGTTACAACATTTAAAGGTCTATTAATGTTATGCATTTGACCATTTTCATTTGTTACCAAATGTTGATTATTATTTGAGATCGATGGTTTCACATGAACCAATTTTATGGCATTATTATTCAGAGTTGTGCTATTGTTTCTATTAATCACATAACTTTTATTATTTTCACTATTAATGACAACGTTTCCATTTACTGTTTCTGTGAATTCCTTCAAAATTGTTAATTTTGGCATATTTGAGTTTATAGGAATTCTATCTAATTTCTTAACTTCTTCGGTGTTAGCTTTCTGGATTGAAGGCAAACGTAATCTATTTATATCAATCGATGTGAACATATGTTTATCTGGTGATAATGATGACGATGATGAAGATGGTGTGTTAAAATAGTTGTCTATATCAGCATTATCTATAGGCTCAGATTTGATCTCTAGCTTAATCTTTTTTACATTGTCTTCTATTAATTTATTTGAAATATCCATGTTCTCTTCATCAATTGGTTCATCTTTAATCTTAATGCCATTGAATGAAGTTGATGCAACTTCAATGTTCGACTGCTGTCTTGGCGGTATTGCAATACGTTTGAATGTAAATGTGTCCAATTCCGGATCGAGTTTTCTTTTATTATTATTATTATTGTTATTAATGGCAGTAATGGAGGTGGAGGTAGTCGCTTCGGTGATAAAATTAAAGTTAAAATTTTGTAAAACCAATTCTCCTGTGGAATTCACTACTTGTTTGTCAAATTTTATCAAACCACAAGAAGTGATCTTCCAATGAGCACTAAGCTCAAGACCACTCATGAATTCTGTACGACACAAAGAACAGACATGCCGTCTGACATATGAATGATGGGTATTCTTATGCTGAATAAGTTGATTGCTACTCGGCAACACAGCTTCACAAATCTATAAATCATTAAATCATAAAATAATTTATATATTTTTTTTGTTTTTTTATTATAACTTACCCAACATTTGAATTTAGATTGGAGATCCAAGGCATGATCCCTATACTCATGATCGCGGCATACATCTAATTTTCGAAAGTACTTTCCGCACCCAGTTTTACAGAAATGCATATTACGCTGATGCATTCGGGTGTGTTTGTCCAGCTTAGGTGGGCACTCAAATGTTAAAAAGCAAACTTTACAAGAGAACGGTTGCTTCCAGAAATATTGACAAAGACCATTCTGCTTATGATCGAGAAAGGAATTTTCATTGGTGAATACTTTATGGCAAAACACGCATACTTTGATGATGGAAGATTGATTTGTGTCGGCAAACATCTAAAATTTATTTATTTTCATTACATATTATTACGGTTTTTTTTTTTTTTTTTTATGAATAATTTTTTTTTTTTTATTTTTACTTACTTCTTTTAAATTGAAATTCTCTATAAAATTGCGTTCATCTTCTGAATATAATTCACCGACGCTAACAGTAATCATGTTATCACGTTCTTCAATTATGTTTAATGTATTATTCTCTTCTATCGTCATGATTTGATTATTACGAGATTTTAAGTATGTATATTGAATATATAAAAAAAAATAAAACGTACAATAGAGAAAAAAGAAACAGTAAATAAAAGCAACAACAACATCAACATTATAATTACAACAACAACAATAGTACGTATTTACGGTATGATAGAGTGAGTGCATGTGTGTGTGTGAGATTGTAAAATACCTTACCGTAAGATCTCGATTGCGGCGTCATAAAAAAATCTTTTGTGAGAGACTCACCTGGCTGTTCCTCTTTAAGGATTCTATCACCTTCTTCATACTCTAAATTAGTTGATTGATCATGATCTTCTGAATCCATATCACAATCATCGATATGAATTTCTTCTTTTATACAAATATCGTGATCCATTGTTTTGCGTGGTGGCTTTGTTCCTTTTTACCGCAAAAAATAAAGTGACTTGCCGCGATCAGCGTGATCGTGATTCTAACCATCACCGTTAACACTAGCAATAGTGCCACACTGTACAACACCCCTCAAGTTAAGGGTGCTGAAAACCTTTATCGATATTTGAATTTTTTTCTAATGAATTCTAAAATTAGTAAAGTATTTAAAGGCAGGAAACTAAAAAGAAAATGTTGTTTTTAAATTAAAAAAAAAAACATTAAGATTTTGTTTAATTCATGTTCTGTACTATAAATACCAGCGCCATCTACATTGAATTTAAAAAAAAAACCAAAATGATTGTTCTTTAATGAACACTGCAACTTTTGTTTAAAAGTTGGCAGCCCTCATCTCTGCTGATGAAGCTTACAACACTGCCGATATTGTGATGCATAAGTGTACAGACAAACAAACAAACAAACATTAAACAAATATTATTTGCTTAAAATTTTTATAATATTTATGTATTATTATTATTATTTTTGATAATAAAACCACCAACTATAACTACTTCATAAATATGAGCAATAGTGAGGATTCACAACAATATCTAAATGATTTTATTAAAAAGGAAGACCATGAAACATCTGGCGGTAAATTTACTACTTTATGTAGTAAGGCTAAATTGAATAATGCCAAAATATTTACATTTATTTATTGCATTTCAGATGAATCGGAAGATACCAAACAGGATAGACAAAACTACATGCTGCGCGAACAGGATCGTTTTTTACCCATTTGTAATATAATTAAAATCATGAAAGTGCCGGTACCAGAAAATGGCAAAATCGCAAAAGATGCACGTGAATGCATACAGGAATGTGTATCTGAATTTATATCCTTCATAAGTAGTGAAGCAATTGAGCGGAGCATAGCTGAAAATCGTAAAACAGTCAATGGTGATGATCTTTTAGTTGCATTTTCAAATTTAGGATTTGATAGTTATGTTGAACCACTTTCAGTGTATTTGCAAAAATATCGAGAGGTTAGTAATACAAAATACAGTAGAAATACTAAAATTGAACCAACCGCTTTGTTGGAACCCTGATATTTCGATAGAGTATCTACAGTGTTAGAATTTCACAAAAGCAAATGTTAGATATATAATAATTTAACGAGAAATTATATTCAGTGTGAATTCAGTGATTTGATTTTTCTAACTGCTGCTGATCGTGAAATGAGCTCTCGTTCAAAAGCAAGGACATTTAATTTCAATGTGGTAATATGACAAAAGCTGTCATTAGATCGGTGACAAAAATAGACGAAAAGTGCGAAGAGTGAACTAATAATTATGCGCGTAAAGACGCTGTATTTTTATTATTCTTTTATTTGTATATTGCAGTTCGAATTAAAAGTTTTTTTTTTTTATATTACGACTTGCTGTGGCCCAATCTACATGAAAAATTTAGTTTGTTTTTCCGAATCGCTAATTACTGTAATTATCTACATTTAAAAAAAGAAATATTAATTTTATTTTATTGTGACTCAGAATTCAAAGACTACTTGATTGATTTGAAAATATGTCTCTAAGCTTTATATGCAAATTTTGATCCACTAATTTTGAATGATTTTATAAGTCGATTTTGATGAAATAAACGCTATATGTTACAGGAAGCTTGCTACAATACACCAGTGGAAACCACTCGGTTGAAAATTACGGGCGCTAGAGGGAAACATACACTTTTTCAACTTTGTTTTATATATACATAATACATAGAGAGTAGATAGAGAGATACTTAACTGATTCTCAATGACAGAGAGGATCATTCGATTTCGCTTCTTTGAAGTCTGCATTCCATTATACAGCCACGAGACTGTATTTATTAATTACTGTTGACAGTGTTCGAGTTTCATGGGGAACTTAATTGCTATTATTGTACAATAATACCCATTGTGTTTGTGATGATAAATCATACAGTATTTTCGCCCAAAATTTTTTTAAAATTAATTTTTTGTAGTAATTCATCCGACACTCTAATATCAAAATATTTAATGCTCCTCAAATCTTGTTTATAAAGGAACTGAAAGATTCTAATTTTGGTGTGTTCTATTTTATGAGCTTCTACTGTACATTAAAAAAAATCATTTCATATAATGTTTCATTAAAATTTACTTCATTTTACAGTCAAATAAATCTGATCGAAATTTATATATGGAAGCCTACAACCAACTAGAAGATTCTTCAACAAATGATAGCCGGAAAAATTGACATTACATACATAAGTCACTCAATACTTATGTGTATTTTGCAAAGAGAACATTGTTTTTATATAAAGCATTTTATAGAGAAAATTGATAAAGAAAGAAAGAATTAAGTAATATAAGCTTTTATTCATTTTTGATATAGTTAAATTAACTATAACGAACAAAAAATATGTTAAATTCGGTTTTACCGAAAATTTTATACCTTTTATGAGTGACAGTGTTTTGATAGTATGTATATTCAAATCATTTAAAGTGAACAATTGTTTGTTTATATAGTACCTAATAATGAAATACAAAAGGTCTGATACATGAAGTGTATGAAGGCATATTAAATAGTAATTTATTTCAAAATCAAAACAATTTAAATACAAATTTGTAAAGTTTCAACATAGTAATAGTAAACAAATATAAAATTTACAACAAAAAAAAAAAAAATAAGATTATACTACATACAACAATTTGAATACATTAAGCCACAATACAAAGAGAATGGACATAATTTGTTCTGTTTGTTGATCATGACTCATATAAATTTTGTACAAACATTTAAACAAACTTAATATACCACTTAGTATGCAGACTTCGTGAAGGGTATAAGAATGTGATCTGTGTAGAATAATATAAAAATAATATTGTAAGTAGATTTTGAGCTCTGTATAAATAAATGAAAAAATTCTTTTTTAAAATTAAAATAACATTGTATCTCACTCAAATCCAAAAAAAAAAAAATAATTTTTATAAGAAGTGAGCAATAGTGAGGATTCACAACAATATCTAAATTATATTATTAAATTTATAGTTTTTTTTTGAATTTATTTATTTATTTTTATTTTTTTTTTTTTTTTTTTTTTTTTAATTTATCTGTGTACATAAGTACATACGATACAACATATACTACACATACAATAATGATGAATTTAAATTTATTGGTTAAATGTATTATATGTTATTCTAGTTTTAGTTTTACTTGAGTACTTAGATTAATTCAATAATATTTTTATTGTATTTAATAGAAAATACATGTATATAGTTTACTTATTCTAAATGAAAGTACATATGTATTATGTTATGATGGCGATGGCCCAGTTAGTTAATCTGGAATATTTCTTTTAAGTTTTTATTATTATTATCATGCATATTTTAATACTAGGCTTTAGTGCCATTTATGAGTTCCCGCCTAAAAGCAATTCACCATCTTCATCATCGTCATCATTATCTGAGGCATACCAAGAATGTGTTTGCCATATCTGGGTAGCACTCAATTCACCAAAGTCAATTCGTTCTTTCTTAACTAAGGATCTTAAACTTTGGGAATTATAAGTGCTACTACTTTCATTGAGAAAAACATTCTGATCATTGTGACCTAATTCCAAAGTTGGTACAGCCTCTGTGTGGAGTGTGCCGCCGTCTTCATTAATACAATATGGTTCGAAGTGTTTATTGCAAATGCAATAGTGTTGTTGCAAATGAAGTTTTGGAAGTTGTTCGATTTTTAAATTGTGGCACCATTTGGCACAGACATTACGATTCTCGGGAAAACGGAATAGTTGCCCTTTACCTTGACAATTCTGAACAATGCAATGCTTTTGGTAAAAATTTGGTAAAAGAAGAGATGGTACAGCTCCTGGTACCAAGTGACTATCATCATAACAATATGAAGGAAAATGAGCGCTACAGATTTTCGCTGATTGAAAGTTAATTCCTTCATTGACTCCTAGCACTGCACACCATTGCTTTAATACAATTTTATCTAAAAAAAGAGAAGGGAGATTGAAGATATTATATTATATACATAACTCAATCTAGTTGAATCAGAAATTCACCTGTTGGGAAATTAAACATCTGCATTTTTAAGCCTCTAAAACGTTGACAATTCCATACGACACACTGCTGTGAAGATATTTCGAATGATGGCAGTAAATGCTTTGCTTCTGCTTCATGTCCCAAATTTAGTGTAGGAATGGCCCAACTATTTAGTTTGCGATTTGTCACAAAGCATCGTGTCTCAAAGTGAGCATTACAGATATTGAAACCATCTTCTTCAATGGTTATATTATCAATATTAATATTTATATTTTCACACCATTTCTCCATAATATTCGCATCTCGTAAGAATAAATTGAATAAAGTAACATCGGGCTGATCGTTAGAACGATTACAACCAGGAACATTACAAACAATGGTATGTGGTATATTATTATATTGATCATTAAGTGGCATTTGTGTTTTATTATCGGCTGATAAATTTAGTGTGGGTATTGATCCTCTTGCCAATCGAGTTGCTCCAATTAATTCTGGTTTAAAATGACGGCTACAAACCAAATTGATATTACGATCATTTATATCAAACTTCATGGATAGATTCTTTTCCCATTTCGCTCTGAGTACTGGATCCATTGGTACACGAAATAGTTTTAGATTACCCTTTCGCGCAACACCACAATGGGGTACACAGCAATGATGTTGTTTGTAAGTCATATTTTTGGTTGGCGAACGCATGTCAGAGATTTTAGGCCAATCGTTAAGTTTTTGTGACTTCGCTTCTTCATAACCATTTGATGATGATTTAGCAACTACCATTTGCTCATAATCATCCGAAAGATTATCTTTTGTATTACACTCAGGCTCCATCATCATGGCTGGTGTTTCTGTTTGTACAATTCTGGAATCATAGTTATCCTCTACATATGCATCGTCACGATCATTATCGTCGTCATCATTGAATTCTCCTTCGATAAATGTATTGCGGTGCAAATTTATTGGTGCACTTGAACCCAAGTTCAATGTTGGTACTGCATTTTTTGATAGACGTCTGATGCCAATGAGAGTCGACGGGAAATGTGTACTACAAATTAATTTTGTATTGCGCTGAGATTCATTGAAAGCGATGCCTGTGTTATGTTCCCATTTCTTAATTAAAGCCACACTCGTTGGCAGTCGAAATAGTTTAATGCCATCACCTCGAGGTTTTCGGCAGTGAGGTAAGCAACAAATTTTTGTTTTATAGTTGAAACATTGTTTCAATGGTCCTTTATATAAATTATTAACCATCATACTGTCTCTATTTCTGATATTTTGAACCATTGACGATGATGACGACGACACAGGTTCATTATAGTCGCTGTCGCTGTTATCATCTGAAGAACTCTCATTTTCAAGGCCTAGATGTTTGCTTTCTTCATTTGTATATAAAATTTCGGGCACATTATAGCCCAAATTAAGTGTAGGCACTGCCCATCTATAAAGTTTTCGTTTGCTAACGCAATATTTCTCAAAATGGTCACCGCATATTAAATATTTCCATGGACGTTCAGGATCATAACGAATGCGTAAATTGTGAGTCCACATTTCTTGTTGTTGTTGAGACTTTGGAAATTTATAGATTTTTACACCATGTTGAGATTTTTGTTTCTGACAATGGAAAAGTGAACACTTTCCATATCCCGATTTGATTTCATTGTAAATGATGTTGGAATCGTTAATAATCCCAGGAACTGCAATGTGGTGCTCATTGGTGTTATTTGAATACTGTTGATAGCTTTGAATATTAAGTGTTGGTATTACACCCGGTTTCAAGTAACGTTTTCCCGGTGGTCCCATGTAACAATATTTCTCAAAATGCCGACTGCATATGCGTATTGAATAAACATTATTTTGATATTGAATTGCTTCATCAAGTTTGCAAATTTTTAACCATTTTTTCTTTGCTTGATCATCTTGTGGCAATCGATGTAATGAGACGCCATCTTGTCCTGAGGCACGACCACAATCCGGCATGGAACAACGCAATTTAGTGAAAATGGATCCACCACCACCACCACCAAATGAATTATCCATTTTGACAATTGGAGCCTCTTGTACTGCTGAATTTTCTGATTCGATGCGTCGGAATACTTCATCATTTCTATATATGAAATTTGGAGTATTTGGTCCTAAGCGTAACGTTGGTACACATCCATAAATGATTCTCGGACCACGGAAGCAAGCGCGTTCGAAATGTAAACAACAAACACGATAGCGCCAACGACAACTTAAATCAACATTAACTTGTGTATTATGAAGCCATTTCTTTAAATGATCCGGAGGAATGGGATATTTGTGTAATGTAATACCTGGATCTGCCTTATTCCTATCACAGCCTGGTATGCAACATTTGCCCATGAAAGCTTTTGTAAAGTTTTGTTCAGAACGATATAAATTGTCATGAACATTACCGTAGTCATCGTTACTTTGGTCATCATCTTCATTGAATTGTAGTTGTATTTCTGGTTCTATTGTCATTGATACATCGTATTCATCATTGTCGTAGTTATCATCAACATCATCATCATTGTCAACATTGTCAATGTCTTCGCCTTCATACTTATCGTTGTAGTCACATATTGAGTTTGCTACCGCAGGCGGCTGATTTTGTTTTTGTCCTTTAAATACCTCAAACTCATTATCATAGACTTCCCGAGGCGCATTTGGTCCCAATTTTAGAGTTGGTACACTTCCAAATAATAGACGAGAATTTGATAGACATTGTGGATGAAAGTGTTCACAGCAAATCCGGAAGCGCCATGGAAAATTTCTGTCTACGGGTATTTGTGTATTATGCTGCCATTTTTTCCATAATCGTGTAAGTTGGGGAAATTTGTGTAAGGTTATGCCATCTGTATGCAAATGATTGAGGCATCCTTTGATTTGACAATACTTTCCCGACTTATTTGTAACAACAAAATCTTCATCATGTACAGCATCGGTATTTAATTCAAAATCTTCGGTATCACTGACAATTTCCTCATGCGGCTCATGTAGCTCATGCGGCTCATGAATTTCATTGTGAATTAAATTTTTTTTGCTTTGGAATTCATTTTCATATATCTGATCCGGACATTTTGGTCCCAAGTTCAATGTTGGCATTGTACCGGCTCGAAATCGATGACCATTGAAACACTCTTTTTCAAAATGCAGACTGCATATACGATAGCGCCAAGGCCATTTTGGATCAACTAGTGTCTGAGAATTATGCATCCACTTTTTAATAACTTGTTTCGATTGTGGAAACTTGTGCAACTTAATGCCAACATCGGTATTGCGAACATTGCAACCACTGATGCAACATCGGCGAGCATTTGCATTTTGCTCACCCACACTAGTGGTGGAGTAATATGATTGCTCACTTAAATTAGTCATTGGCTGGGCATAACCAGAATCATAAACCGAATGGCTTTCGATATGTGCAACTTCCAATGTAACCTCCAAAGCCATTTCTTCTGCATTTGTGCTATTATCTTGAACGGTGAAAGAAGAGTTCATAGTTGAATTCTCATTGTCATAAATATTACTATTATCATCATAAGTTAACTCCGAATGTAAAGTCTGTTCTTCATTCTCATCCACATTCTCGTATGAATCATCCAATCTTTCCATTTTAACGAATGGTTGAAAATCAGAACTACTTTCCATAGTATCTGTATTCCAAAAACTCATTCGGCTTTCTTCACTTTCATTTGAATCTAATGCTTTAATTTGTGTTAATCGTCTTTGGCAGGGATTCTTATAAATATCAGTTAAATTATGTCCAAGATCTAAAGTTGGAATTGCCCATGTACGTAAACGTCTTTTTCCGAAACAATATTTTTCAAAATGAAGTGCACAGACACGTGTTCCAAAGACATTTCGTGTCTTTTGTTGGGTATTGTATGTCCATTTCTTTAGTATGTCTGCCTCAAGTGGAAACGTATATAGGGAAGTTGTGATATCGGCATTTTCTCCAGAATTTTTACATGTTGGAATGCAACATTTATTGATGGGTTTCTCTAAATCTTCGTTCGTCGGATTCTCATAAAGAACTTCACCATTGCAAAGATCTGGAATGTTTAAGGTTGGTACTGCCCAACTTTTAAGTCGCTTTGATATATCATTAATGCAACGCGTTTCAAAATGCAAAGAACATACTCTTCTTGAAAAATTTCGAAGATAATCGATCCCAATCTGCATATTATGTAACCATTTTCCAAGGATTTCCTGGTTGCAAGGCAATGGATATAACCTATAGTAATCTCTTGCCAGCAAAGTCAAACAATTTGGTATCATACAAGTAATTTTAACCATTACAGGATTATGTCTTGCTATTTGATAGGTTTTTTCAATTTCTGATATGTTATTGCTATTGTCTCCTTTTTCGTCTTCTAATTGAAGAGTTTTCAAATCGTCAATTGTCGCTTCATAATTGATAATGTAATGAAGAGGACAAACTTTTAACTCCATATCGAGTGGATCACAGGACATCAATTCACACCATTTTTTTCGTATAATTGAATTGGTGGTTGGTACATCAAATATTTGCTTTAATTTCCCATTATCAAACTCTTTGCAATCGGGAAAACAACATTTTAAGTCGCTCACTGGCACTGAATTTGGAGTGTTCAAAAGCATCGGAAGGATTGATCTCTTTTTCTTGCCCAAGGTAAGCTCATTTGTATAATGAATATCTGTTTTGTCGTTATGACCCAAGTGCAAAGTAGGCATGGCACCATATTTCGTTTTACCATTCTCAAAACAAAAGGGTTCAAAATGTAGGCTGCATACTCTTCCACTTTGCCAAAGATGATTACTTGCTGAAATCTTAAAATTATGTGCCCATTGCGCAAAAAACTTGCGACTACGAGGAAACTTTGTAAATTTAATTCCATCATCTTCCTTTGTCTTGGTGCACTGAGGTACACAACATCGAATTATCTCTTCAACTCGTTCAAAACTTGAAGGGTTTTCAGTAACAATATCTGGTTCATTATGACCCAAATGTAGTGTTGGAAGAGCTCCTTTATGAAGGCACAGTTGTTCGGTAAAGCAGTGTTGCTCAAAATGCAATTGACATAAGAATTCGCTTTGGTATTTCCTTTTAACCGACAAATTTAAATTCTTGCACCAAAGGACAAACGTACTATATGATTTTGGAAACCGGAAAAATCGTTTGTCTTCACTGTTTTCTGATTCACATTCATGTGCAGAGCATTTTAAACGCAACGGACACTTACGTTTCGCTTCTACCCATTGACTTTGCAATATGGTTTGTCCTTCAGGAATTCCAAGATTTATAGTAGGCACAGCTCCAATTCGCAATTGTTTGTCTGCTTCGAAACAATCATCAGCAAAATGATCCTGGCAAATTTTGAAACAATATTTGTTTGCTGCAAAAGATCGATGTTTGCAGTTAGAGGCCCATTTCCGTATAAGTGTCATATCGGTGGGATACTGATAAAGTCTGACAGTCTCACTCTCTTTCTGGAAGCAACTAAGTATGGCACAATAATTTCTACGAATATATTTCATATCTTCACTCTCATGCTCTTCACTATGAAAGTTTCCTAGATGTTTGGCATTTTGTATAATCATATCACTGTGATTTAAGCTAAGAGTAGGCAAAGCCCAGGGTCTCAGCTCTTGCCTACAAATGGCATCCGGTTCAAAGTGTTTTTCACAAACGTAGAAGCTATCAGCTTTGGCTATTGGCTTTTGGGTATTGACACACCATTTCTGTAGCAGAACATCGGAGGAAGGAAA
The DNA here is from genome assembly GCA_035041805.1 of Amiota mariae. Taxonomy (NCBI): domain Eukaryota; kingdom Metazoa; phylum Arthropoda; class Insecta; order Diptera; family Drosophilidae; genus Amiota; species Amiota mariae. The sequence continues at coordinate 16,129,665 of JAWNKV010000370.1, read as the reverse complement.
TTTGAATAGACGCTTTTGAATTTGAGTTTCATTATTACATCTTTCTATACAACACATACGTGGAACACGTTTTGGCGATGGTGTTTTCACTTTTTCAACTTTAAGACCACCTGGGCCGGTTTCTGTTTTGACTGATGATGATCGCTGTGGTGTTGATGAAGTTGTTATTGATTGTCCATCACTGTTATTTATATATATATCATCATTATGATTAAGATTAAGGGTAGGCACAACCCACAACTTTGGTCTTGCCATGACAAGGTACTGTCTCTCAAAATGCTTCAAGCAAATGCGATAAATATAACGTCGTTTTTCATTGTAGATGATTTTAGTATTAAAGAGCCACTTGTTGCACAGTTCATCATTTGTTGGCAATTTTGTTAATCGAATATCGTCTGTGCACATTGTATGACAACCAGGAACACTGCATATGTTCTTTATGATTATAGCAGACTTCTTAATATGCTCGTATTTCGACTGTATTTGATTTCTATCATCAACACTCAGTTGACTTGGAAGAATATAATTTTCATAGAGTTTCACAAAATGGAATCCGCAGATATATGATTTTTTTTTAATTCTATACTCTTTCACATCGAAATGGTTATACCAAATGCGACACAAATCCTTTGACCTTGGCATTGCATGTAATTTGTTTCCTTGCACGTAAATACTTAAGCAATTTGGAACGAAACATTTTGACCCAACACTGTTTTTTTGTAATATTTTTGGATTTTTGTATATAGAACAATTTGAATGTCCCAAATTAAGTGTTGGCAAAGATCCTTCCAAAAGAATTGTTCTCTTGAAACAATATTCTTCAAAGTGGTCAGCGCATACTTTATATTTGGAAACCAATTTGGTAGACGGCATCTTTAATTGAAGGTTATGTTGCCACTTAAGGCAATCAATGCGTCTTTTTGGAAATCGATAAAGTCGAATGCTGTCTTCATTAAACTTTTGTTGGCAACCTTTGACACTACAATATTTGGAAAGAAGATTCATTTTATATAGTTTCTCCTGTATGTCGCTTGGCGCTACTGTTTTCACTTTTTCAACTTGAAGACCAACTGTTCCGGTTTCTACTTTGACTGATGATGATGGCTGTGGTGTTGATGATGTCCCTATTGATTGTCCATCACTGTTATTTATATATATATCATCATTATGATTAAGATTAAGGGTAGGCACAACCCACAACTTTGGTCTTGCCTTGACAATGTATTGTCTCTCAAAATGCTTCAAGCAAATGCGATAAATATAACGTCGTTTTTCATTGTAGATGATTTTAGTATTAAAGAGCCACTTGTTGCACAGTTCATCATTTGTTGGCAATTTTGTTAAACGAATATCGTCTGTGCACATTGTATAGCAGCCAGGAACACTGCATATGTTCCTTATGATTAAAGTAGACTTCTTAATACGCTCGTATTTCGACTGTATTTGGTTTCTATTATCAACACTCAGTTGACTTGGAAGAATATAATTTTCATAGAGTTTCACAAAATGGAATCCGCAAATATATGATTTTTTTTTAATTCTATACTCTTTCACATTGAAATGGTTATACCAAATGCGACACAAATCCTTTGACGTTGGCATTGCATGTAATTTGTTTCCTTGCACGTAAATACTTAAGCAATTTGGAATGAAACATTTTGATACAATATTGTTTTTTTGTAATTTTTTGGCATTTTTATATATAGAACAATTTGAATGTCCCAAATTAAGTGTTGGTATAGATCCTTCCAAAAGAATTATTCTCTTGAAACAATATTCTTCAAAGTGGGTTGCGCATACTTTATATTTGGAAATCATTTTGGAGGACGGCATCTTTAATTGAAGGTTATGTTGCCACTTAAGGCAATCAATGCGTCTTTTTGGAAATCGATAAAGCCGAACGCTATCATTATTATACTTTTGTTGGCAACCTTTGACACAACAATATTTAGAAGGAGGATCCATCTTATAAAGTTGCTCTTGAATGTCGCTTTCATTACTATTCGATGACTCTGACGATTTCCTTTTTCTGCTGTGTTTTAGGCTACGAAGCCGAAAAACCGAATGATTTAATCTGTCGACAGAGTGATGATCTAAATTGATACTGCCTTCCTCACTATCACTGTTGAGTACGGGAATTTCGATTCCATAGTTGGTGTAGCGGAGTGGCTCATTGTGGCCTACATTAATTGTTGGTACAGCGCCTTGCTTTAGTTTTCTACTGCCCAAGACTTCAGGATCGAAGTGCTCAACGCAAACGCGACCAATACAATCTGCTGGATTTAGCTTTAGATTATTACACCACTTTAAGAGTAGATCTCGGTTTTTCGGAAACCCAAATGTACTGAGATGATGATGTGGTGTTTTCTCTTTACGACAATGTTGAAGGCAACATATCGGTGAAACATTATTAGCTGGTTTCTCCTTTCGAAATGATGATGTAGCCAATGCCACATCTGGAACACTTTCTTCTTGTTCTATATTTTCATCAACAGTTTCAACAAACTTCAATGGATCATAAAACTCGTCTTCGTCTGGGGGTTCGTTATTCTCTTCTTCATCAGAATTAGGAATCATATCTCGATCGTCTTCATACATTGATGTGTTGTCTACTTGCATTTCATTGAAGTCACGCTGCTTTTCAGAAATTTCTTTTATGGAATTATTATCATAAGGCAAGGGATAGTCATCATGACCCAAATTTAAAGTTGGCACAGCTCCTGTTTTTAATTTAAGTTTTCCCCTAACTTCTGGTTCAAAATGTTCAGCACAAATGCGACCGCGACAATTATCTGGCTGCAACTTAAGATTGGCACACCATTTCTCTAATAGAAAACCTTTTGGGAATTGATATGTCCGCAAATCATTCTCAATTGTGCGCCGTTTACGGCAATGATTAAGTGCACAGATGGGAAGAAAAAACCCTGGTATGTTCTTTGGATTATCATAGATGGGTAAAGAATGACCCAAATTTATAGTTGGCACTGCCCATGAGCGTAATTCCCTACCATCTATGCAACGCTTATGGAAATGTAATTCGCAGATCATTGAATGTTTATTTATAGTTAATGATGTTTGTTGTACATTGTGACGCCACTTTTTCAATTGAATCGAACCACTGGGGAAGTTATATAAACGAACGCCATGTTGTAGTCTACTTTTGCGACAACTCTGCACACAACATTTCACTGTGTTTAGAGGCTTTTTAATTTTCACTTGTGAGAAATCAGATAAATCTTCAGTATCAACTTCATCGTCGGAGTCATGATCTAAAATACTGTGAGGTAATTCTGGTTCGGGAATGATCACCTCTTCATTATCACTTTCGATTTTGTCATCGTCATGCTGTTGCTGTGGTTGTTGTTGCTCTTCTTCTTCTTCATCAGCTTCACTATCCTCACTTGTAGTTGCCGATTCAAGTATAGGTCGATTTTTACCAAATAAATTACATTGTATCTTGTCTGGATCGACACGGTATATATCCTCAGTATATACGTGACCAAGATTAATTGTTGGCACCGCACCAATATTCAATCGTGTCTTGCCAATGCAAATATCTTCAAAGTGATCATTGCAGATTTTATATTTCTCACGTTCTTTGAATTCCAAATACTCCAATTTCAGATTATATTTCCAACGACGAAATTGTTTCGGATCTTTAGGAAAACTGTTCATTTGAACTTCATCGAATTTCCTTGTCTTGCCACAAGTTGGCACACAACACTTGTATAGAACGTCACCGCGGCGATCCTCTATTTTGGGATTTAACATCAGTTCTAATTCCGTGTCATCATGACCCAAAGCTATTGTTGGTACAGCCCATTTGTATAGATGCTTCGGTCCAATACAATCAAGAACGAAATGTTTATTGCATATTCGAACACCATGACAATCAATTGGGTTCATTTTAAGATTGTTACACCATTTCCATAAATTATCTTCATCATCAGTAGGGAAACGAAATAGTCGCACATCGGGCATATCCTTAACCGAATCACATCCTGGAACAGTACATTGTTCATCGATAAAAGATTGTACTTCATTGGGATAAATATCATTGTCATCATGGCCCAAATTTAGTGTGGGTATGGCACCACTGCTCAATCGTTTTCCATTGAACGAATGCGAAGCAAAGTGGGAGGAACATATTCTATATTGAGAACGCATTGAACCCTTTGGTCGCTGCTTGATATTGTGTAGCCATTTTGTTAGCATTGCAATGTTATGGGGGAAGCGGAATAGGTGGACACCTTCAGAACGTTTCTTTCGACAACTTTCAACAATACAAATACGCTGCAAACACAATTTGGATGTCTTTAGTTTCGCTGGATTCTGATAAATTTTGTAATTTGGCGGTGTGTTTAAATCCAATGTTGGCACCGAGTGTGGAACTGGACATTTTTTACTTAATACTTCAGGGATGAAGTGAGCTGAGCATACGCGTCGCTGGGCACTGCCCACAAGAGATACTTGAAGATTGTGGCACCATTTAGCAAGCATTGCACGATTGGTACTTGGAAATCGATAAAGTTGCACATTATGCACAGCGCGTATCTTTCGGCAATGAGGCAAACAGCAACGTGGTACCCAAGTTGGCTTAAGAGTAGTCTCTCTATGAAATTTAAAGGGTTTTTCTTTTTTGATGGGAACTGATCTTTCTGGATTTTCAAATAAGTTCTCGATGTTTGAGCCTAGGTTGAGGGTTGGTATTGCCCATGAATGCAAACGTTTGCCAATACAATGGGATTCGAAATGTAAATTGCATATGCGCAAAATCGTTAAATCTTCACAATCGATTTGTAAGTTATGAGCCCATTTTGCTAGCAAGTCTGGATCCTCGGGAGTTCGATAAAGTTTTATATCATCAACTTGTGGATTTCGTCTACATGATTCTATACAACATTCGCCCTCCTCATCGCCATTATTTGGTGCACTGGGTTTCGCATAAAGTTCGGCGACTTCGATTTCGCTTGGTAATATGTGAACCAAATTATTATGGCCCAAATTAAGTGTAGGAATTGACCATTTCTCCAAGCGTTTGTTACGAAGGCAACGTTCCTCAAAATGTACTTCACAAATAGCATCATTGAAGAGTCTTGAGCCATCCGGAACAGGTTTATGAAGATTTTCACACCATTTTTCCAACATTATAGGATTTGAAGGGAATCGATGTAAGTTGGCATGATCTCTTTCACGGTTTCGCTTGCAGATCTGTACACAACAAGTCTCGCGTATATTAAGTTTCTTTATGACATCTGGATTTCTGTAAATGTTTTCATCATCATGTCCAAGCTTAAGCGTTGGTACTGCAAAGGGTCGCATGCAGCCACCAATACAGAATGGTTCGAAATGTAGACTGCATATACGAAGTCCTTTGTGCATTTTCTCTTCCTCCATTTTCAAATTGTGGCACCATTTTTGCATTTGCTCGGGACGCCGAGGAATTGTATGGAATGTTACGTCGCTATCATTACGCTTACTATCACAACCGGGCACACAGCAGACATCCATGGACTCGGTGACATTAGGCGTAGAACTTGCACATGTGACACTGGAAAATGGTGATGTTTCATCCATTGGGAAATACATTGATGAGTTAATACTGTTTGCTGATGTTGATATTGTGGACATCGCCATATGGTTGCCATGTCGATAATGTTGTTTCTGTTGCGGGGGTGGTAGCGGCGGTGGCGTTGGTTGAGAATAGAGTTCATTTTCATACACATTAAATGTATCATTATGTCCCAAATTCAAGGTTGGTACAGCTCCTGAAATTGAATGAATAACATATAATATAAACATTGTCGAAATAAAAGCAATGGATATCGGTCAACATACCTGGAGAAAGTTTTCTCAAGCCAAGTGCTTCTTTAATGAAATGTGCACTACAGATTTTATGATTTTTACCACGATAAACTGAAGGATCCAATCTCAAATTGTAGCACCAACGTTGCAGCAATACTTCATCTCTTGGAAAGCGATACAATGACATATTAAAATCAGAAGATCGACTTCGACGACAAAATGGCAGACAACATCGTTTCTCTTCGACATACAAGTTCTGCGGATTGTCATGAATCTTATCATATGGGGTACCCAAATTCAAAGTTGGTACTGCCCATGGCTTTAGTCGAAACTTTCCAATACATCGATCCTCAAAGTGACGTCCGCAAAAGTGACGCGGCTCTTTAGATTGCACTGGCAATCGGGCATTTTGACACCATTTAATCAAACTTTTTATATCCTTCGGGAAGTTATAAAATTTCACATTACTTTCACCACGTTGACTCTTACAATTGGGCATACTACAACGAGCCACTTCGCCTGATGTAAATGTATTCGTGAGTTCACGATTTTGATACAAATTTGCAACGTCGTCGTGACCCAAATTAAATGTGGGCACGGCCCAATAGCACAATGAATAACGATTTATGCAACGCTTCGGAAAATGCAGACTGCATATTCGATAATTATGATAAGTAGCTGCTGGCACATGGAGCATCTTTAAATTACTGAGCCATTGATGTAAATATTTGTCATCTTTGGGAAATGTGAAGAACTGCAGAGTAGGACTAGTACTTTTCCGTACGCCACAACGTGGTACACAGCACACAGCATCCTCAGAATCATCAAGTGATGATGCATTCACTGATTGTGTTTGCAGAGCATTAAGTGATGAATTCCCAGATTCATTGTAATCATTTGCAAAACTCGAAGAGTTGTGTGAACTTGAGAAGGAATCATTTGTGTAATCACTGTAGTTTTGAGACATTAGCTGAAGTTGTTGTTGTTGCTGCTGTTGCTGTTGTTGTTGGCAATCCGTGGTCTTTGCATAGAAATCTGGTTCTACCTTTATTTCTGTCTTAACTGGTGGTGCAGGAAAAAAGTTATTACTATTGTAATACGATTGTTGTTGTTGTTGTTGTTGTTGAAGATGATGTTGATGTTGTTGCTGTTGCTGTTGCGAATAAGTAAGACGTTGATTCATAAAGGAATTCGAAGGTGTTGCATTGGTTGGAGTGGCTCCAGGTGAATGAAATTGATTTGGTGGAACTACAAAGAAACAAGAAATTTTAGCTAATATTATTGTAGTTGTGTAAATAGTAAAAGCAAACAGAAAAATGTTATATGGTGTAAATAGCTACGAGTAATGACCGATAGGAAGCAGAACAGCACCTTTAACTGCAACATAACTTAATAAAGGTTTTTCGCAAAAAAAAAAATTAAATATATAAGTCAACGTCAACACATCTATAGAAGTTATGTGTCCGAAAGTGCTGCATACTTCAAGATAACTCTATCCTAGGCTATACCTAGGCTTACTTACATCTTCAAATAATAAGAATAAACCTCGCTATGTATATAATTGCAACATATATACATAAAGAACTTCCTTTGGTCAGAGAAGAAGGTGTTGTGGTACCGAAGAACCATTTAGCAAAACTGAAAAATCATGAAAATGAAGTAGCAACATACTAAGCTTCTTAAATGATACTATCAGGGGATTAAAAAGAGTTCACATGCTAATCTTACTAACTAGATTTTAATCAGTTTAATTTATATTTGTAAATAAATTGTGTTGCTCAGAAATATTGATTAATCGTTTAATAGTTGAGCTAATCATTTCCTTTTTATAAAGAACTAGATGAATTTTCTTCACAAAAAAATCAGTGGATACTGATTGGTTGACCTGATCAGATATTTAACAAAGGCGACTTGATTGATTCTAAAATATTTCTTTAAGATTTATATGCATCCCACTTGCACACCACACTCTTTTTAAATTTTTTTTTTAATATTTTTCGGCTGTCCCTTTGGGATTTTTTTTTTTTAATTTTCTTTTTCCCAAACCGTCCTTATGACCCACACCGTCCATTGGTGAAAACAGTATGAAAAGCTGTTCGGTAGTGTTTAGAGTTTATAGCGTTCAAACAGGCAGATAGACAGACTGAAAGCAGCGGCGGGGGACTTTGTTTTATAATATTTTTTTATAGATAAAGTTAGATATAACTTCTACACAATTAGCTTCATGTCTATGAGACAGCAATAAATATTTAAACAATGCTCTGATCAAATATCTTGGATATACATATATACTTATTATATGCTATTTCAATATTCATTTGACACTAGACAATTTTATTTGGAATTACGTATTTTCATCTGGTTATCGCCTTACTTTCTATATTTCAATTCATGATTCATTCATTTGATTCTAGTTAATTTTATTTTGATTATTGAATATCTTGTATACAATTCACATATGGCAGTTCTATGTTAATTGATTGATTCCAGGTAATTTTATTTTGAATTAAATTGAATGCATGTGCTTATCTCACTTTGGACCTTTGTGGACTAATTGCTCTAATTATTAAGCACATTTTAAGTATTTATCAAAGCTTTATATGCATCTCACTTGCACACCACACTATTTTCATTTTTTTTTTTTTTCTTTTTATTTTTGGTTTCTGGAACCTTCCTCATAACTCAGTCCATTCATATGTGAAAACTGTATGAAAATCTGTTCGGTAGTTTTTGAGTTTATCGTGTTCAGACATACAGAATTTCTTTTATATTTATAAATAAATAAATTTAGATTCTACACAATCACCTCCTTCATATCTATGAGGCAGCAATAAATATTTAAAAAATGATATGATCAAATATAGATATTGGATATTTGTATTTCCAATATGCCATTTCTATATTCATTCGATACTAGACAATTTTCTTTTGAATTGAGTGTTTTCAACTGGTTATCGTATTACTTTTCATATGTCAATTCATGATTCATTCATTTAATTCTAGTTAAATTGATTCTGAATTATTAAATAAATATTTTGTATAAGATTCACATATGGCATTTCTGTATTAAATGATTGATTCCGTTAATTTTAATTTGAATTAAATTCATGTGCTTATCTTACTTTTGTCATTTATGGTCTGATTACTCTAATTATTGTATGATATTTAATTTTAAAATAGTCTAATAATTTTTGCAATAATTTGCATGTTCTAATTTAAAAGAAATGTTATAGAATCATTAATTTATATGAGAATTTTTAATATAGAAGCTAAGTCAGTCATGAAATTATCCCGATTAAAACGTTTGATTGACTTAAAACAGAAAAAGGAAGATTCTGTGAATAATTTCAATGCTCCACTTCGAAAACAGGCCCATTAATATGTATGTATATACGTGATCTGTGTTTGATCACGATGTCTGTGACAAATGATCTAATGATCTTTATGCGAATAAAATATATGAGCATACACAGAATTTCATTTCAAAATCTCAATTATTTGGGACCCTAGAGTGTATTTTAGATGAAGAAATGGACAAAGGGAATCACTGATTTTGTCAATGTTTATTTTATATATTCTCTCCTAAGTATTCCAATGGTAAAATTATTCTACACTAGGTCTTTAAAAATGTATATTGTTTTTCATAATTACCTTCTATGGTACCCATATGACAGTCTTGAAGTTTGTAACCATCATGTGTTGTTGGCATTTCTGATTTCAACATCATAGGATTGTGATAATTTGTACGATTAATATTACTTGGTGCCGGTGACGTTGTCGCTGATGTCATATAATATTTGCCGCAAAAATATGGTGCTCCAATCCTGTGCTCATGCAGTTCAAGTGGTGTTTGAAACCACAAGCGACAGACGGAGCAATCGAAACGCTGTTGAAATTTATGAACTGGCAAGTGTGCATAGAGCATCTCTCGTGTTGGAAAGGTGCCGGAACAAATCTGTAATTGTTCAAAAGAAGAATCAATTATTTTGTTCTGTTCATTGATTGTTTTGCATGACGAATATTTACATTACAAACAAATGTCTTGTATTCATGTTGCATGTACTCATGTTTTTCACAATCCTCTATTGTATTATAAAACTTGCCGCAGAATTTGTGACAAAAGAATTTGTTCTCTCGATGCAATTGTTTGTGTTTCGCCAGTTCCTCCATAGATGTAAATGACATGGGGCATATGCTACACTTGAAGTCATATTCGACAATGTCACATGTGCTTTCGGCAACATGGCTGGCATAGACATGTTTCTTGAAAAACACTTGCTTACATCTTTGACAAATTGGCAGAGTCTCGGAACGTTCTGTTTGCAATTTACGACGTGGAAAATTCATTGCCTGAGATAAGAGAATACTTGTTTATAATTAGACACATCTATAATACTCTCTCATTTTAGAGAAGAAAGAAAAAAAACCTTTCTTCAATTAAAGATCATAAATCTTGTATAACACAATAAATGTAAATGGTTTTTTTAATCATCTTTCAACACATTGTTAGGAGAATCGTGTTTTCATTTTTGAACTGGAAAAATCAATAAATGCAAAAGAAAATAAAAATTAAAATGCACAAGTTTAAGGAGAATTGAATGCGTCAGCGATTAGACATCGTGTGTGCACCAATTATCATCGTTGTTCGTATACCTTTTGTTGCAGCATATCTGACGTATTTTCCTCTTTAACATTTAACTCCACTGCTGCGGGATTCAACAATACTTCATCGACAAAATCCACAAATGGTTCTCTATCATCAATAAATGGCGTTTTGTAATTATGTTCATCTGGAGGTTCAGCTATAAATACATAATAACAATATAAAATAAAAAAAAAAAAAAAAAAAATATATATTAAAAACAATATATTATTATTATTATTATAACAACAAATAAAGCATTTTCTTTTATTATTAATAATAGATACACACACAAAATGTATTTGAAAATTATTAACCTGATGAAGAGAGACCGAGAAACTGCAAATCAATGTTTCCTATAGGACAACTAAATGCCTTTTGCTCATAAATGCCGAAACGATGTATAGATTTTGCTACGAAATCATATCGACAAACAGTAAGCACTCAGGCAATAAAGTGGAGTAAAGCGGAGCGTTGCTTTGCTTTGCGATAGTATAGATAGATGGCACATTACATAAGGTTGTTATGGAAGGTTTTCAACGTATAGAGACACAAAAACCACTCACTAACTACAAATGCAAACCGAGCGCACAGCACACAAACACATTTATAGAACCGAACCGAACTGAAACAACACTAAATACAGCAGAGACATACATAGATACATAAAACCAACCGAACATTGGAGAGCCAACAAACCCAACAACCAACCAACCAGCCAGAGCAAACCAAGCAAGTACTACAGATGATTGTCGAATAAGATAAAAAAGCTTGATTTATAGAATGAATAAATATCTGTACTTAGTTTAGGGAAGAATTGTTGAATAGTTGAATCGGTTTAGTCGGATTACTTATATTACATTACTTTACTTTATTTTACAAAATGGAAAACTTTGTCGTCGTCTAAAATTTTAAACATAAAAGTAGAAGAAACTGGAAGCTTCATCTATGCAACTAACTACAAGTACAAAGATACATCGATAGATAGATAGATAGATATTATATATATGTACGTACATATATGCATATACTTATATTATTTTCGATTTGTTTGTATGTATGTATGTATTGTGTTCTGTGCGTAGTATATATAAAGTTATGTGATTGATGGGATTATTCATACAGTCGTCTGTAATGGGTTGATTGGGGTTAAGGAGTTCGTTATTATAATAAATTGAAAGAAGAAAAAAAAAGTCTACAAAACACTAGACCACATAATTTCTACAAGAGGAATGGAAACCTAATAAATTTTCTCTCTATATGATATTGGATACCCTCATACATTATATTTCGTGCTCTACTGTACTAATTTTCATATATTTTGACCCTTATCTACTCAAATAAAATTTCATCCCCAATTCAAGTATTTTATCAGTTGATTTTTTGTTATCTAAACTAAAATAATAATAATCACAAATTTTTAGGATATAATTAAATAGAAAATACATAAATATCTAAAGAAAATAAGTTTAAAGGGAAAAAGAAAATGTGTATATTTAAACTTACATTTGATAGTAAGTTCCCCAGTTTCAATGGGTGGTTGACGGCACATTGGATTTTGTAGTTGTTGTTGTTGATGATGATGCTGATGTTGTTGTTGGTAATGATGCGTTTGTTGTTGTTGATGCTGTTGTTGTTGTTGCTGTAAACCAATATCTTTACGAGTAGGCATCATATTACTGTATTCATTACGATTCATTGCTGAATGATGATGATGTCTCGGTATTTGCATGTTGCTCTGTTGTTGATGGTATTGTAGCAGCTGATTGTGAGCATAAGCGACAGAATTGGTGTCGCAGCGCATTTCAAGGTCATACATACATCCGCTGCCGCCAACACTACCGATGCCACCAACAACACCCATTCCCGCGCCAATAGCACAACTACTACTTGAATTCAATCCCATCCCCAACCCCAACCCACCACAACTTGAGCCGTAGCCGCCGTAACTGTTATCATACATGTGCATTTCATTGTTATGTCTTCCCAAAGACACACTCGCATGCGACGGAACAACAGTGGCGGGGGAAGAAGCAACATGTGCGTGATTTTGCTGTAGTTGTTGTTGTTGTTGGTGTTGTGACATCGCAAACAAAAATACAAACAAAAGTAAACAATCACCGGCGCAAAGGAAGCTCGCTTGCTCGCTTTCGTCGGTAGTTTTATACAAAACACACACGCACACACACTAACGCAAACATATAAGCACAGACGCAAACACACTCCCACCACTGCTGCAGTTCCTTATATATCTTGTCTCTTCGTTTTTTGTTTTTTTTTTTTTTGCTTATATGTATCCAAGAAACATTTTCAATTAAAAAACATTGATCATTTTAAAAAGTTTGTTTTCAAGTTTCCATCCAATAGCTGATAACATTTATTATTGTAAACGGATTTTCCATCAGTTAGTTAATTAAACATATATCTTTTTTTTTAATCCACTACCGAATCAGACGGTATAACAAGGTTTTGCTTTGAAACTTTGAAATGCTTTTACGCTTTTACGCAAATTTTAGGGGCAAAACATCATTGGATTGGGCTGCCAACTTGTGGTTTTTGATTTGCAGAAAAATGACAGAGTAAAACGCGTTTTAAATGGAAAAGCACTAACCAACAAAGAGCACAAAGCAGTTTGTTTTGTAGTTGTTGTTATTATTATTTAAATGTTTCGAGAGACTAGCTGTAATCGTACATTCGTGAACGTAAATTGTTTGAAAAAGGCAAAGAAGAGATGTCGGAAGCGTCCAATATTTTACATATGAGATATACACTCCCGATTTACCAATTGTTGATGGGAAAAACATCTTCATTTTTACTTATGCCGTCGATAAAGAATTCAAAAATGGAGTTTCCACCATCTTATAAAATCAACTTAACCGATTGAAATTTTGAATATTGAAAAAGATTTTAATTTATGCAGACATCAACAATATTTAAGGTTTTTCGAAGACTACACAAATAAAGTAATTAATTTTCAATTCAGAAAAGACATATATAATTTATGTAATTATGTATTTTATTAACAATTTAAATTAAAATAATAAATTAACAGTTATGTCACTCTGGGCCCTCTTTCGGACACTCTTTGTTGTAAAGTTTCTTTAAGTACCTGACTATCAACGACTTGTGTGCGCTCCGCTATCTCATCGAGACTTGTTCGTAATTCCTGCTTTACTTGTGGAATTCGAGTTAAGTTTTTCGCTGATATAGTTAAAATACGTTCAAAATTAATAAGACGCTCAGGACGCAATTCAGAAGGACATTTCTCCAGACCGCTTTCAAGATTCTTAAGTGTTGGCTTAACTTTATCGAAAATGTCCTTTGCACCATCTTTGTCCATTTTGTTTAATAGTAGAACACATGGTTTTTCTAAGAGGGTTGGGTCATAAAGCTCTAGTTCTTTATTCAAAGCGTAGATATTCTCAATGCAATCACGCTGTTTATGTTGGGCACTTAATTGAAAGCCAAATATATCGACCATAAAGAGAAGGAGGCGTGTCCGTTCAATATGCTTTAGGAATTTATGTCCCATACCAAAGTTGGCATGAGCTCCCTCTATAAGCCCTGGTAAATCTGCTACTGTTATTGACCGGAGATCTGGATACTCTATCGTTCCGATTTGTGGCCGAATTGTTGTAACTAAAGTGATTGAAGGAAAGTATTATTATGTGTGTATTATGTGATTACTATATCACTTACAGGGATAAGCAGCAATCTTGGGTTTGGCATTGGAAATTGCTTTAAGAAATGTACTTTTGCCAGCATTCGGAAAACCGACTAAGCCCACATCAGCAATAAGTTTTAAATCCAAGCCAATAGTTCGCTGTTCTCCAGGGCGACCAATAAAACTTGTTCCACTACATCCACCTACACCACCACCAGCTGCTATGCAAGTGGCATTTTCGTGGTTTAAGTCTGCAATCACTTTGCCAATTTCATCCACTACCTGAACTCCAACCGGCACTTCAATGCGTTCATCTACTCCCCGTCGGCCTAAAATACAAGTTTTGCTGCTGTCCTCTCCAGATGATGCACTGATTCGTTTGTCTTTGATTTTCTGTGATATTTTTCTTAGTGTTACACCTTCTGTAGCGACAAAATACACACATCCGCCTTGACCACCGATTCCACCATATTTTGGTAAGCCATTGCCCCCGTGACCGCCTCGTACTGTTAACCGTAAAGAATCTAGAAATGTTGCTTTGAAGTGTGCACGTGCTGGCTACCAAAATGATTTTTTAATTATCGATTCTCTTCATTTTACAACCAATTTATTTTAAATACCTTATTAACAGATTTCAATAAATATTTAAATAATTGCACCATTTCGACCGCATCAAGAATAACAACACAGAAAACAGCTGATTGGAAGAAGAAGAAGAAAACAGCAGTCACAAAGAGATACAAAAAGTTTAGGGGCTGCAAAGCATTTCAATAATTTTATGAACCAGTTCATAAAATCTATATAAATTATTTCGGAATATTATTTAATATGTAAATACATATCCATATCTCATAATAAAAGAGTATTTAGTCTAATTACAATATGTACAATAAGTTTAATTTCACCTTTTTGCAAGTTTTTAGCGTTTGATACAAAGTGTTCAGTCGCTCATGTAAAGTTCCGCACTGTTTCGTAGCCCTGTGCTGTTACCCACGTGCATATACTTATAAATAAAAACTGCAATTGAAAATGGAACCTGGTATTTGTTACATCCGACCGGAGTTTGTTATTCCCGACATCAAAGAAGATCGTTTAAAGGATGTGCCAAATGAAGTAAACAAAAGAAAAATTGATGGAGGTGACGACAGAGAAACGAAAATATCTAAAAGGGAGCGAAAGCGTGGACAGAACAAGGTAAATCAACAAACATGAAAGTGATAGTATTGAATGAAGTCTCTCCTATTCTAGAATCGTCCAGTTTACAAGGAGGATCGTACGCTTCACCTTTGCCTTTCATTAGTGCAAGGACCGGGTGGAGAGCCTTGTACTTATACCAACTGCAAATATGTGCATGACCTGCCTCAATATCTAGAATCCAAGGGCGATGATATTGGTCCAGAGTGTCCAATTTTTACTGAGCATGGTTTCTGCCCACGCGGTGTATGCTGTCGTTATGCCAAATCGCATATAGACAGTAATGGGAAAAATATGAAATCTCCAAAATTTAATGAAAATGCACCACCGTCAATGGTCAATGGTATTACATCAGGCAAGTTTTTCAACATATTGTATTAGCATAAAATGAAAATTTATTTTCTTTACAATAGAACTTCAAATTCGTTTGCGTAAGCGAGAATATGATTTTACCAAGAGTAAAGAACTCATAATTCAGTTTGAGAAAATACGTGAGGCTAGAAAAAATGCTTTAACTCAAGACCAAGAATCCACATCGGAAAAGCCAATAGGAAGTGTAATTGATAATGAAACTCCCGGTCGAGATGTAAGCCAAAAACCACCTGTTGATTTTTCGCACAAACTTGTATTGTCTCCATTGACAACAGTTGGAAATCTACCATTTCGTCGTATATGCAAAGAATTCGGAGCAGATATAACTTGTGGTGAAATGGCTTGTGCGGTGCCAATAGTTAAAGGTTTAACTCAGGAATGGGCCTTAACAAAGCGTCACAAGTCTGAAGATATTTTCGGTGTACAATTGTGTGGTAGTAATCCTACAATAATAGCACAAGCGTCGCAATTGCTACAGGAAACCGCTAAGGTGGACTATATTGATTTGAATATTGGTTGTCCTATAGACTTGATATATCAGCAAGGTGGTGGTAGTGCACTCATGAGGCGAACAAATATATTGGAATTGGCAGTTCGCAGTTGCTCATCATTGTCTGCAAATGTACCATTTACAGTGAAAATGCGCACCGGCATCTATGCTGACAAGAGTGTGGCACATGAATTGTTACCAATGGTAGAAGAATGGGGAGCTGCAGCTGTTACTCTGCATGGTAGATCTCGCGAACAACGCTATACAAAAGGCGCAAATTGGGCATATATTGAGGAGTGTGCAGCCAAATCCAAAAATATTCCTGTCATAGGAAATGGTGATATTTTCAGTTTTGAAGATTACAATGAGAAATGTGTAAGTTACAGTTGATGGAATTCTGTATAAAAATCTAGTTTTTTTTTATATATATAAATTTGATATATTTTCTATTAGCAAATGGCACCACATGTTTCATCGGTTATGATCGGAAGAGGTGCCCTAATAAAGCCATGGATTTTCAAGGAAATCAAAGAACAAAAAGTCTGGAAACCATCATCAAATGAACGTTTCGAAATGTTGCGGAAATACTGTAATTATGGTTTAGAACATTGGGGTTCCGATACAAAAGGTGTTGAAAACACTCGTCGATTTCTGCTGGAATGGCAATCATTCTTGTATAGATATATTCCACCAGATTTGCTATTAACGCCACCCCAGAAAATAAACGAAAGACCACAAAACTACCGAGGACGTGATGAAATGGAGACCCTGATGAGTTCAGGAAATTCATCAGATTGGGTTAAGTTAAGCGAAATGCTTTTAGGTTCTGTACCTGAAGGATTTAGTTTTGTGCCAAAGCACAAAGCAAATTCATATTAGTTAAGAAAGGACACAAAACACTAAACTAGATGTACAAAAGATATACAAAATAAAAAAAAAAATCATAGTTTTTATTTCTTCATATTTTGGTTATTAATTATAACTATTTCTTTTGAACATACGAAAGAAGCTCCTCGACATCCAATTTTGATCCTAGGAAAATTGCACTGCGTTCATGTATCTTTTGGGGTACAATGTCAAGAATGTTAATTTTTCCATCGGTAGCCAAGCCTCCAGCCTCAACAACGAGAAATGACATTGGATTGCATTCATAAAGTAAACGCAGTTTTCCATTGGGAGCAGATTTAGTCGCTGGATAAAGGAAGATGCCACCATATTTAATAGTACGATGAACGTCAGATACCATAGAGCCAACATATCGGGCACCATACCGGCTTCCTTTAGCGGGATCTTTTTTGGCAGCAATATAATTGAAAAGACCTTCTTCCCAATCGGCAGCATAGGCTTCGTTGATCGAATAGATTTTTCCCTTTTCAGGAATCCGAATATTTGGTTCAGTTAAGATGAATTCACCAATCGCTGGATCATAGGTAAAGCCATTAACACCGGATCCAGAGCCCAAAGCAATCACCATAGCTGTGGCTGAACCATAAAGAGCATAACCAGCTGCCACAATCTTGTTGCCAGGCTGTAAAGCATCCTGTACTGTTGGCTTGTCGGAGTCAGATAATTTGCGGTAAATGGCAAAAATGGAACCAATTGAGACAAGGCATTCAATATTCGATGAGCCATCAAGTGGATCAAAACAAACTACATATTTTCCCTAAAATTTAAGACAATATTGTCATCTCTGGCAATACAATAACTATTTTACCTTCGACTTACTTGTCTTTCTGTTTCCACTTCAATCACATGTTCGTTTTCCTCAGATACTAGTAGACATGTTGTATAAGAGGACTTCAACATATTTATAAACAGTTCATTGGATAGAACGTCCAGTTTCTTGACTACTTCACCTTGCACATTAATATTACCAGCGATGCCATGAAGTTTAGCAATGCCTGCCTTACGTACTGCAGAAGCTGTGGCCTTAATTGCTGTCTGTATACAATCCAAAAGCTGCGAAAGATCACCGGTTGCATTCTTGAATTTGCGCTGTTCCTGCAGCACAAACCTAGTGAGTGTCATCGCATTGGAATCGAAGACCTGACCTTGTTGTGACATTGTGGCTACAAAACAAGTTTCTCATAAATATCATTTACATACATATCTCAATTATATACTAAACGGATATGTGGATAAAGGAGAATTTAAATTTTTCTTGAGGTTTCTGACATCACACACATTCTTATTAAAGGTAAAAGGGATTTGGTTACATGAAATGCTTCACTTACAAGAACCTTTAGGTGCAGCCATTGGCATTGCAATGTTTCTTCTTGTGTTTCTTCTGAAGAAATATCTAAACTTAAGCAAATTTGGATTTATGAAGATCATATTGAAAAAGAATGTATGTAATAATAATATTTTTTTTTAAATGTATTGTAAGTTCCATAGTTCAATATAAATCCGGGACATTTACGTCAATCTTCTCTTCTCTGTTGTTGCTACATATATTGATAGACAATGAATGCGGCGACACAAAATATATAGATTTGATCTTAATGTGTCTTTTACTGATAACCTGTTTTCGAACTCATAATATTCATTAATGTATGTGAAATATTATTTTTTATCTATTATCTATTCTATTTTCTCCTATCATTGATTTTGTGTATAGAAAATTCTAACTTTACGATTCAAAAAAGTATTTAAATATAAAGTTTTTCCAGAAATTTTATCTTTTGCCATAAGATACACTATTTATTATTATTACTTACAATTTTCTTTTATGTATAAACACTTGTTTTGGATGTAAAACTACCCTAACTCAATGAATAAGGTGATATGATAAATAAATGTTTGTACTTTTATTTTAACCCATTTACTGGCGACTTCTGCCGGCAACGAATGATTTGAGACTAAAAGCCACACAGGCAAATACGTTGCATATATTTATGTATCTGCGAGTATAAGAATATAAAAAAGCTATGAATAAATACGAAATATATGTGAGTAAACAAAAAATGGAAAAAAACCAAATTTAAGCTACATGTCTGATATCTCCGATTGTATAATACCCTGCGTAACCAAAGATTCGTTATATATTATAAGATATATTTTGGTTATAAATAATATATGTAACGTACTAACAAATATTGTATATGATTCTTGGACGGTCCAAACTCATGGGAGGAGGCCCGGAGTAGTTTAATTATTCAAGGTCTCAATATGTTCAGAAATTTCTGAATTTTGATGCTCTGAACTAAAATGAAATCGAAATAAGAAAATGTTTTTATAATTTTTATTTTGAATTTGTAATTAATTTTCCTTCAAAAGGACGAGCAACATTTATTGAGTCGGTGAGTGCACCTAGAAGCAGAATATGGGTCAGATGAAGGGGCCTCTTCATACAAATTTCTTGGACCCTCAACCAACATTCTCCAGACGCCAGTGATATGATTTACTTATTGTTCTTAGAGTACCTAAGTACTTTCTTTAAAAAAAAAAATACATACAAATGAAACCATATTAATAATTTAAAGGAAGAGTATAATTCGAAACTTTAAATCGGATGAAGTAATGTACTATGTACTTATGTACATACATATAGTATACATGTATTGCAGATAAGCAAAAAGTAAAACCAAATGACCGCTTCAGTTGATAGTGCATGTGATGAGTGTGTGTTTGAGGCCTATGAGTTATTGATACACAAATACAAACATAATATACTACATATCTGTTTTGATATGTAAAAGAGAAAAAAACTGGTTTCCCGCTATATAAAATTGTAGAGTTGTTGTCTGTTAAGGTTTTTGTTATCAAATTTGGGTTCTCTTGGAGGCTCGCCTTCTTGATAACACAACAAACCACAATAACCTCTATGTTATCTTCGTGAATTTTTTCGAATGATAGGGTGTGGTTTCTTTTCAGAGTCAAATTCTAGCTTTTTAAATGGAATTATTTTTGGTTGGTTATTTCTTTTTTTAAACGTATCTTTCAATTGTCATTAAGATGACCTTAGGATCAAAGAAAACACTAACTATGCTTTATACTTAAATTTGAAAATATAGATCACATATACAATCTATATTCTCTATCTATACATATAATAAAATCGTAGACTTTGTCTTTTTATTTGTGCGCGCATCACGTAAAAGCCACTCATTGGACTCAAAAATGAATTACTGAAAGATAAAAGGCTTTATTGTTAGTAACATATAGCATTTATTTAATCAAAATCAACCTACAGAATCGGTAGAAATTGGTGGATCGAATTCTACATATACAGTTTTGAGACATATTTTAAAATCAATCAATTAGTCTTCTATTTTCATATATTTTTGATTTGTGAGTCATCAACCAAATAAAATAAAAATCGTTCTTTCTGTTATTCCCGTGCAAAGCTAGGTGCGCTAGTTATTTTATATGTTTTTTGTCATGACCTCTATATAGAGTCATTAAAGTCATTTCATCTCCGTATAGAAAATTCGAGTTTTTTAATAAAAATATTACCATTTTTGGGGTTGACTCTTGTTCATTAGATTAAATCAATTTTTAATTGTAATAAACTGAGACTCATTATCCAACTTCTTAGAGTCTTTAGCTTCTGGTCTTCCAGTAATCGGATTAAATTTATGGTAAAATAAAGTCATATTACACCATTTTGTTTCGTATCGATGTACTTAATGTGTAGGTTATAGAGAAATTAAAGAAAGCAAAATTTCAGAATCGGTATTGTGTTGTATCTTGTATAAGGCCAACCTCTTCTAATAATCGGGGAACTATGCTTCCGACAAATCATTTGAGTAGGACAGTACGACGTATCTGTACTAATCTCTTAGAACATAAACGAGATATTAGATTTATTTATTATTTTATTTATTTATTAAAATTAATTATAATTCATTTACAAATAATATTACTATAACTATTATATAATTTAGAGCACTAGCTGCTAGGGCCTTCGACTCCACATTTATTTATCTTGTACTATATTGAATTGATTTTCCTCTGATAACAAAACATTTACAAAGTCAATTAAATATGTGTGTTAATCAAATCAAAGGGAAGAATGTCCTTTAATTACACATTTATTGATGATAACAAAAAATTTAAAAATCCATTGAATTCTTCAATAGTAAGCATTTTAATAATAGACCACTCAAACATGGACCAATAAATGGTCTTTTGTATGTGCAGTAAGGGGTGTTCGCTGTGACAATCTGCTACAAAGTGTTCAAATAATTGGACAAATAGAACCCACAATTACAAATGTATTGTTTGCAGATTTTCCGACTCGGTTTGAGTGCGTCGACGTTAGTTTAACTAGCGAAGGGTTACCAACGCAACCCCAATGAAGCTACTAACCTTGTTTGTGATTTTTTTTCGTTTTTTTGAGAGGCACCAACGAATGCATTTCAAATTTATAGATTTGATTTTGTGGGCGTACTTTTTTGAAAATAGAAAATGTTACGCCTCTTCATTTTCTTAGACACTTTTTGAGTTTGAATATAAGTGGATATATAGGAAAGTTTACACCATGTTAACAGGAAAATTAAGTAAAGTGCTTGTAAGTAGACTTGGTATTTCGACAATTTCAGATTTTTTATATCTTTCTTACTAGTGAGAATAGAGAACAGTAAATCGTATATCCTATGAAGTATACATATATGGAAATTATATGGAAAATATTGGGGAATTAGTAAAGCCATGTCCTTACGTTCATCTGCTCCTATGCATAATATACTCTCAGTTTTTGTGTTATTGATATATCGTTCATAGTATGCCAAAACAAGAATTTTCTGATTATTGGAAGAAGTATAGTAGTTCAACTATTAATATAGTAATGTTATTGTTCTGGTTTGTTTTTCAATCGTCTCAATAAAAAATATATATAATTTATATTTTGAAACTTTTAAAATCAATAAGTCTAAGGTCAACAAATCTATTCCATTTAGTTGTCGGTAGTCTATCAATATGTACATATATATATAAATGGAACTATGTGTATGTCAGTAGGCATGTATGCTTCTTATGGATTCCGAAACCGCTTTACCGATTTTGATGAAATTTTCAGGGAAACTCTATTATAGTCTACAGTGTGTTTGTATGAAGTTTGATGCGGATCGGACTACCGGAAAAGTAAGGAAATATTCGATCAAATTTGGAGACATATTCTCAAATCAATCAAGTAGTCAAATAATTATGTCAATATTATTAAAAATCTCTTTTTGAATTGTGAGTCGCAAGAAAATAAAAGAAATATGATTCTTTCTATCATTCCCGTACACCGATTTTGATGAAACTTTGCCGGGAGTAGCAATGCGCGCTGGGATTGCTAGTTTTTTTTTTTTTTTTGTAAAGAAATATATTTAGTTTATTTTATCAAAAGTGGAAGCCAATTAAATATTTTTATAATAAAAACCGAACTTACAATATCATAATTTTTTGCATTAATAAGAAAAAAAATATTTCTTAAAATGTCATCTTATCTCCTTGTCCTTCTGTAAAACCCAGAAATACTCATTTTGAATTTATCTTTACAATTCTTATACATTTTATTTATTTTATTTTCACATTAAATCAGTTACACTTCTCTGACTAGAACTTAATCGACTAAATTTGAATTGGAAGTTCATTAATTTGAGTTATTATAAATCACTACTTAGTTGAAAGAGATTCATTCAATCCATCAAATATTGCAGATTGGTAGATATTTACAATTTTGCGTTTCGAGGAGAGTATTAGGTTAATTGATATAGTTTTGCATCACCTATGATATCTACATCACTGCAGTCATCATCCACATCACTTTCGGCATCTAAATCTGAATAATCGTCCGTAGAGTAGTCATGTTGCAAGAAACCCACATCCGCAGACATACTTCGTAACATTTGAAGATGCTGTTGGGATCCATTTCGATGTTGTTGTTGTTGAACTGCTGCTGCTGCCGCCGTCGCAGCATCTGCAAAAGACATTTTCTCATTTCCGATATTATCAGTGTCTCCCGTCGCTGATGAAGCATTATTATTTTGACTATGACTTCCTCCAGCACCGCCGGTATTTTTACCCAAGTCTGTACGTGAAAAGTCAACTGGTTCTGAGAAATAGTTTGTTTAATTGAAGAAAATTGAATTCATTTCTTTTGTCTTCTGTATTGTAGTATTACTAATAATTCTTAGATAAAAGTTTTTTAATTCAATTTGCTTTGTCTTGGTCTACATGGTGGTCAAATGTCGATGAAGACAAATTTCAAGAAAATTACTTTCTTGCATATTTCTTTAAGTGGTGCATCAGCATGCCTTCCCTCAATTCTATGATAAGTTTCTTGTGGTTTCTTAGAAAGTTTTCAGCAAAAGTTTTCTTATAAATTCTCCCATACATACTATAGTCGCTACTGAGCCAAACCATGTGCCTAAGAAAAGCAATATTACTTTGAAGTAAAGAAGTACTTACCATTTGTATTTTCCCTACGCCTCAATTGCTTTTTGTGTTTCATGCGACGATTTTGAAACCACGTTTTCACTTGTGTCTCACTCAAACCCAATGCTGTGGCCAATTCTACTCGTTCCGGGGTAGAGAGATAGCGTTGCGCTTCGAAACGTTTCTCCAGACCCGACAATTGGGGGTCACTGAAAACTGTGCGTGCCTTACGCCGTCTACAGTGACGCAAAGCATTCACACCCATACCAAGACCCAAAGCCAATTCGGGCACACAACCAGGCGCACCAAAAAGATGTCCACCACCAAAGAGTCCTGCTAAAGTTGAAAGGGGTTGAAATTCGGGATAGAGTAGGGCCGATTTGTTTTGGGTACATAATTTAGTTTTTGGTTAGTTTTCCACTTGCTCAATAATTTGATTAGATGGTCAATATAAGTAATTTGGTTGGGAACATTTGGGTTGATTTTTTGCAAAACTTTGGTGTTTCAAATTACATGTTGATTGGTCACACTTACCTTGTGACAAAAAGTAGGGGTCCACAGACTTATAGGCGCCGGACGATGGAGACAAATAGCCCAGTGTCATTTGTAGAAAACCATTTTCACTATATGCCGCCGCTCCAGGATACAGAACAGTATTTGGCGGCGGCGGTGGCAGACTATTACTTGGCAATTGCATACCAATTTGGTTGGGAGGTGGGGGAGGAGGATGACCAGTTGCCGTGGGAGCACTACCATAGTTTGATGATGAATTTGTTATGCTGTTGTTATTATTAAATTTTGTTTTCACTAATTTTCTATTCAAATGTTGAATGAATTTCTTATTCCTACCGATGATTGTGTATAAGTTTCTGGTAATCCTCATCCTGACGTCGCTGTTGTTGCGTTGGCAATGCGGAAATTCCAGTTCCCAGTTGATGTGGATGTTGCTGTTGATGATGTTGGTGGTGTTGGTCTTGTGGATTTGTGGGCTGTGTTACAGTCTTTGACTTATCATTATCACTAACAACGTTTTTCTGTTGTGATTTTATGGATATTTTAGTATTATTTTTATTTTGTTGATTTTGATTTGTAGCACTATTATTATTATTATTATTATTGTTCAGATTTTGGCAGAGTATATGTTCTATAGAGAATGGAGTTTTCGAAGCAATCATTGCATTCGATTGTTGTTGTTGTTTTTGCTGATTTGATTTATTATTTAAAGATTCAGTTACTGTTTGCTTATTACTATTATTGTTAGATTCTTTTATTTGAAGCGACATATTATTCTAATAAGTTATTTATGTATATATATATATATATGTATATAAATATACGTTTGTATATGTACGTAACGATTTGCGCGTTATTGCTGTTAAACGTTACGTTGTTTACTCGTTGACGGTCGCGTTGAGTTTGTTCAATCACCACATCAACCGTAAATGATTCTAAATCATTTCTCAACGTCATCGTCGTCCCATCCCATCCCATTCCATTCCTTTCTCATCATATTAACCATCCTCACATCCTCCTTTTAGTTTAATGCTAAAACTACAGTATTACTATACAACAGTATAACAACCCTTATTTATAACATGAAAACATTAAACCTTACGTCTGGGTCCTTTGCATCCTTCCTGTATCTCTTAGCCTTTCACTATGACTATGAAAAACACACCCATATTTTGCAACATATAGTTGTCACTTTTACTCTTTTGCTAAACAGGCAAATCATTTCATAATATACATATATTCATACATACACATATAATTTGCCATCTGCATTTCCTTGCCATAATGCTGGAATTTCGTCGTTCGTTTGTTCGTTCACTTAACTGGGTTATATTGTCTTGTCCTTTACTTATACAATATGTATGTATCATACATATATGTATATTTATATGTATGTTGACTGAATAACATCAATAATAATGATAATGAAATGATAATTACACTTTAATGTTCTAATAAATATTATACATATATAGTATTATCCTTGTGGTTGTCAATTCTTCTATTAAAATGAAATATTTCAAATATTTTAATTATTAATTAAAGGACATTTTAATTTATCTTAAGAAGATTTCTTAATAAAATTTCTGATTATATCACTTTACTCTCTCTCCCTAACTATTATGTGCATTTGTAATTATTAGATTAATAGAGTAGTATTTATGTGTAATCAGTTAGTAGATAATTGTTGTCAGCCATTTTGTCTGAAAGCATCCAGCAGTGCCGCCATTTTGTGTCGATTTTACCGTAATTAACGTTTCTGCTGCTTCTGCCAAATGACTCCTGTTGTTGTTTTGTCTTCTTTTGTCATTGTCAATGTTGTCAATAGGCGTGCATTAAATTCGTTAAATGCCACAATTATTATAATTAATTTATTGATTGATACATTTACGTCTGCAGGTGGCGCTCAGATGTAAGGACACGCACGTATATGTGTGCGTACGCTATATCTATGTACGTCAATGCAATGTTAATTAAAATTGAAATTGAGTTTTCTTTTCAGTTGATAGTCATTTTCCTCTTTTCCTCTTTTGCTCCAATTCCTTTGGTGTCGTCACTTACATATTTTTCCTTTAAAGGTACTTAAGTATAATAGAGTTAACTAATTGATGATGCAATGAGTCATAAGGACATTAGATACACCTAAGATTTAGGTATGTAAGAGGAGTAGATGGAGTTTAATATTTGCTTAATCCCAAAAATGTATTTCCTTTAACTAAAAATGATATAAATTTAATATATTGAAAATCATTTCGTTGGTTCACATTTGTGGTCAATGACGCAGTAATGAGTGACCGCAGTTTCGGGATTCACTTGCATTAAAATGTGTAAAAATGCAAATGTTTTATTTTGAAACAGTTGACTTTGGTTGCCTGATTGATTAAATATTTTTAAATAGTTTGCGGTTGTGATTTTGTGGGGTATACAATATAAATTATTTAATATTTAAATTTATTTATTTTATTTATCCATTTCAAAAACATTGTTAACCACATTACCCATACGCCACATTGACTGGCCGACCAACAACGAACAAACAAAGGATTTAATTAGCATTGGGAAATTTCGAAAATCCGATTACAACCGAGAAAAATTTAAAAAGAAGTTTGATGTACAAATAATAAAAAACAAATCAAAATCAAAATCACAAACAACAAAATGTGGCTCATTAAGACTTTTGGTGCAAAAAAATTACATGTTCAGAATAACAACACCAGCGTGGCATGACACACAACGGAATGGTATGGCAAAGGATCACAAGCACACACACACGCATACAAATAAATTGGGAGCCAAATAACGAACGTAATTTGGCAAATACTTGGCTGTAATTCAATTTCATGTGGTGCTGTGCTGTATATGAATGGTTGGATAAAGTATTGTGATTTAGCACAGCACCACATTGAAATGGGCAATGAGGAACCCAAAGCAAACAATTGATGGGTGGCCTAAAATTCATGGCTGGAGTTGCTATAGCAAAAACAGAAAGTTCTTAATAAAAAAAAAACCCTTGGGTCAACAAGCTGCCACCGCTACTACTACTACTACTACTCCTGATGTATGAGTAAGCAGATAACTCTTGGTTTTTTCGTTATTGCCTCGAAGGGTGACATAGAAGGACATAAATGGTGCTACAATAGCAGGGGGTGTGTTATACTGTTGATGGCATCGACCAATCACATCATGCTACCCGGGTAACTTTAATATACTAGCCAGCTATCTCTTTTGCTCTTCTCTTATGTATCTATGAGATAGCAATTGTTGTATAGGATTTAGATAGATTCTCCTTGAGAATGTCAACAAGAAAAAAAATAAAAAAAAAATCTTGTAGGCAGTAGAGTGATTGGGGGTTGGGGAATGATGATGTGTATGCAGTGTGGTTGGAACATACACATACAGATGCTGTCTAGCAGCAAAGACAATTTGCTCGTTTAATAAATAAAATAAGTCAAAAGTAAGTCGTCTAACATCGTTATTAGGTTAAAACCCTAAAGCAGTCGCATTATTAGACATTTGACGAGTTTGCTCTTGTCTACACTTAAAAAAAAGAAGTCTTAAATAATATTCAAGTAATTGTTGTCTATAATCTGATGTTTTTTTTATAATACATTTTTTTCTACATATAGGATTTTCAAATTTCTTTTAAAAGTTCTGTCAAAGATTATGAATTTATATAGACTGGACGTAATATCACGTTCTCATTTTTCTCTTGACATTTTGAGTGAAACAACAACATTAGGAGCGAACACAATTTCGAATTCGAATTCGAATAAATAATATTCTTTGGTTTTATGTTCATTAGTTAAGTTAAGATTATATAAAAATTCTTGTACAGAACATGATTGTGATGTTAAGAACAAAATCTTATTGTTATAATAACAAATGGTATAAAAATGGTAATAGATCATTAAATATCTGAATAATAAATACTAAAATCCTTAAATACTTAAATAAGAAGAAAACATTTTGGAATTACTCTTTAATAAGTAGTGTTGAGTTGCTCATGAGCTCATGAGTGAATGAACAAAAAAGGAGTTGCTCTCTAAACTTAGCAAGGGAACATGTTACTTCCCTAATGTTCTATTCTGTTCATCTGTTCTTTTTGCTCAGTTGTTCTTTTGCTCAATCTTGTGAAAATATAACGAAATTTGATCGTTACTGGGCAATGTGAGCGAGTTAACTCACTTAAAAAAAAGGGTCAAGTGAACATGTTCACCATAGTGAGCAGTGCTTACCCAACACTACTCTTTAATGCTTTAAATTTATTTTATTTCCGGTAAAAGAAGGATACGACCGAGTAATAAATTTATTGACTTTCTTTGTTTATCATTTCTGGTCTATTGGGCCGCTTAAGCTTTAAGAAAGGGTTGGCTCAAAAAAATAAAATATTCATTAAGCGTAGCCATGTTGATCATGTCGAATAATTATATAAGATAATTTAGATCAGAAAAGACATCATTTAAATTTAAATAAAAACTTGATACCAGGAATTTTATAACCTTTGAAAGTATTATCTCTGATCTGTGATCCCCTTCATAATTAATTTTATTAACTGATCTTAATGTTAATTTAAAATTAATCTAATCTTTAGCCTACTTTCTTTGGAAGATATATAGTCAGTATAGTGAATTTCAATTAAAAGTTTTGCAGATATAAAAAAATAAAATTGTTTTTATTTCATTAAAAAAAAAAAAATACTATTATAAGGAAACAATGTATTATACATATATTCTAAGACCCTATTTTTTAATTCAGTAAATATTTTTATTTAATGGATTTCTTTCTATCATTTTTGTTCGTTCAAAAAAGTTAAAAGATTTTTTTTTTTTTTTTTAAAGGTAAGATTTAAAATAACAAATAATATATATGAAAATAGTTAAAAGTTTATAAAGAATTTCTTTCAATGTACAATATTTTTTATATTTTGGTTATGGTCTTCTGTAAACTTACGAGTTCAATTTGAATTTATTCTTCATAAAGTTCATATTGGATATACTTACTCATATTTGTTGATACATACATATTTTTACTTAATCTATTTCTGTTTTATTTATACAATATTTTTGGATTATTTTATTAAATCATGTGGTTACTTTTAGACCATTGACATTCATGTGTATCTGTGTATATACATATGTATTGTATTTACACATACAACATTTCTTAGTATCATCATCACGAATATGCTATATATATACATATGTTCAATTTGTAAAAGAAAGGAAGTCCTGTATCAGGTTGACGTGTCATTCATTCTTCGGGGATTTATGAGATTTTTCTATTCCTTTGGTTTGGTTTTTGGCTTATTGTTTTAAGTGTACAAGTATGTATTGTTATGACAATGGGTATGTCCTTTGTACTAATACATTACATTGGTGTACGGTGAATCTTTTAAAGTACATTCCACTTTAGCTTTATGGTCGCTTTTTCATTGTCTACCTTTGACATGAACGTGCGGAAGAGCTGTAAATTTTATAATGACTTTTATGATGTACATTTCTCTCTAAAGGTGTGGGTAAAGATAGAGTGCTTATACTAAATAGAATTCACCCCAAACTTAGTGCCTTTTCATTTTTTTTTTTTTTAATTTGGAATCATATTAAATCATCAGTTATGTTGACCCGAAGCATGGTGACGCTTCGGTATTCTGAAAATAAATTTAGCACTTGTTTAAACAGTTTTTTGAACCCAATGATTGCTTATCGTTTTAAGTCGATTATCGACAGCTTTACTAGTATATAAGGCAATCATTGAGTTACTGGAGTAGATTATTACAGGTTTCAATACTAAACATTAAACTCCATCATGAAGGCTATCTTTATTGTTTGTTCCTTAGTTCTTCTTGTGGAAATTTGTACAACTAAAGAGAATTTTAGGACGTGTAAGTATAATCAGAACATTTTATAAGTATAATACAAGACTAATTGATATTTGTGTTTTTGAATTTCAGGTCCTTTAAAGTGTTTGCCTAATGAAATATTCGCTAAGGGCCATAATCCAACTTGCGGTTGCTATACAACGACAGAACCCTGTAAGGTCTCAAACTGGTGGTGTAGGCAACATTGTGTCTGCAAAAAAGGAATGTGTTTGAATAACAATGGAAAATGTATTTCACTTAAGAAAGTTCTAAAAAAAACCAAGAATACTCGTTGTCCTTGTCAGAGCCACTAAATATTCATCTTTATCATTAATGGATTGAGTAGAGCATACAAATGTTGTTGATTAATCTTAAAAATTATAAATTAAACTGTTTTTTTATTGCATAACAAATTGAAGTCTTTTTTACTATAATTAAGTTTAGAGTTTGTTGGTTTACTCAATGACAAAAGAGCAACACGTGCACCATCACCCATGATGATGGGCGGCCGCCATATGTCAGTCAAACAAGCTAAGCCTAATTTTTTTAATAAGGAAAATGTTGCGCCTCTGCAGCAAACCATGAATGCATGCATCATCATGCAACTTGAGACACCAGTAGCAAAACTTTATATTTGTTTGTGGTTTTAGTTCAGTTCTGTTCTGAACTCTTGCGTCCTTAAATGATCCTGATTGAAGCACTTTGTGTCAATTTTCTGACAAAATCCTCTCAAGCGCCCATATAACATAAAAATAAGACTAAGTGGCAACAGTTTTTTATGCTCATTTGACATAATTTGCCGAATTCATAAACGGAAGCGACGCTGAAGAGCGTGTCAACGATCAGGTTACACCAGTTGCGGCCTGCCCTCTGATCTTGGATGCTTGGATTTTGTGTACTTACATCCGTAGGATTGCAGGCGTACGTGCGTGCGAATCAAGCTCATTTGTGTTTTGATTCTCTGGAAATTAACTTTTATTATGTGCGGCTTTTCTTATTGTTTCTATTGTTGAAGTGGTTGAACTAAGTATGAACTGCTTTAAGTATTCATATCCTTTACTTTAAAGTCTTGTTTGGTTTCTTCGTTTTAAAGTAAACTTCCTTTGTCATTGTTATGTTGCGATTCAAAGTAAGTAGTGCCGCTCAGAGTTTGGTGTCACTTATAACAAGGGATGAATTAAAGGGGGGGAAATACTGCGTTCATTATTGATCTTTTGTAATTGATAATTTATATCCCAAAGAATGTTTTGATAGTCTTAGGAGATTCAGAATTTTATTGGGAGTTGGTCGAGGTTAGTCCTAGATAGAGTCGTGTATTTATCTAGTGGAGTAAAGTAAAATTTCGTTGTTCTTAACCACAACGAAATAATTTTTATAGAAGCAATAGAGGCGCGCACTAAGTTCATTGAAATCACATGGTGATCAAAAATAAAATATTGTATATAAGTTTGTTTTGGCAAATCTGATTATGAGATGCTAACATAGATACATTCGCTGGTAGCACCATTGTTCATTGATTTTGGCTCTTTTATTATTAAGAATTTTGAAATTTAAAACTTGATTAATAATAAAAATATACAATTTGGATTTTTAGAAGTGTTCGAGGACCTCTCTTGCTTATAATCCCGTGCACTTTCCTTGGATGTTCATAGAAAAACGTGCTTATGATCTTAGATGCTTATTTCTGTTGCGTGCTGTGGCGTCGCTGTGTAAAAGAATATGTTCTGTGTGTTCTATGACTCTCTACTTAATTACAAAAACTGCAGGTTCTTGTTAAGGATAGTCCAAAATTCCTGAGACTCTTAGCCCACAGTGACATGTGCAACTGAGCTAACAGTACATTTATGTTATTTTTGCTGAGTTGTATGACAATGAGTTATAAACCCAATCTAGAACAACCTCTCTAAATTTTGGGATTGTAATCCAGGAGTTTCCCTCTTGTCTTTGTTTCTCCCTAATAGTGTGATCACTATGATTGTTGTCACTTGTTCAATGTAAACTCTTTTATTGCAGATAATTGAGTACAAAAGCTTATCAAAATTATATAGACATACATCCACCATTTAGTAGGCATTTCCTACCACTTAACTAACGTTCAATTTATGAGTTTCACTCTTTCATCCCCTTCAAATTAAAGAAATTTTGCTAAAATTAAGTGATATAAAATTAAATTATAAGGCAGGGAATTAAACAAAAATATCAAATTCACATTTAGCTACAATTGAATATAAACGCACAGGATATGAAAGGATGTTCTATGTACTATATCCCTTCTGCATGATGAGATTAAATCAAAATACCAGTAAATTACAAACTGCAAATGCCAATAACAAATCTGATTAATAGAGAGGGCAACTAGAGGACATAGAAATCTTTTTGACTTTCCATATAAACAAAGAATAGTATAGTGTCCTTTTATGATTTTGTACCATGTAATTTAATATGTGGCACACGTTTCAATTGCCGCGTTTTCTTGTTACAGTTGATTTTTACTAAGTATAAAAATAAAAACTACTATTTAGTTTCAAATGCCAAATTGTAAGCAGAATTTATGAGAGCATTTTAGAAAATATTATTCAAAAGGATTTTAAACAAATAATCATCATCATCATCATCATAGTATGGCACTTAGCTTTAAAGCAAAAAGAGTCACTTGATTATGTGAACGAAAAATATTTACGTCAAAATAATTGCTAACACGTGCCCTATCAGTGATAATCAAGAAATCTACCGCCTCTGACGCTAAAAAACGCAGAGTACCTATGAATAATAAAGACTTACCCACCCGTATATCAGTGGGGGTTGATTGCGCTTCTACATATGTATAGTGAATATATCAAGAAAAATGGTGATGACAATGTCCTGTTCTGTTCTGTTCTGTTCTCTCCTGTCGCCTGTCTCCTCACTTGCATATTGTAACTGTTAAGTAGCCGTGTTAACAACTGATTAAGCGATATCAACTCAAAATTTGTCTGTGTGACTTTTTATATTCAATAATAAACTGGATAAGAGTGTGAAATACTCATAAGTAAAACTACAATAAAAAGACACAATACAATATTGACAGATACACAGCGTGAGATCCAATGTTCCTGCTGTGTTTCTGTGGCAATATAATCAAATTAATATGCTCACGTGACTTTGATGTTTGTCAGTTTCATTGTGTTGTGTATACTTACGGCAGGTTAAACGAAGGACGGTGATTTTTTAATATTTGTTATTTTATGACACTTTTAAATCAGTTTCCTGCTGAGTTTAATTGTCTAAGTGAAAACAGAAGGAAAAGGGCTGATGAAAAAAAAAAAAGGTTAATTAATTTAAGTGTTTATTATTACATCTTATTTAACTTAATGCAGCCTTTGATTTGAAATTAAATCGACAAAGGAAACATTAGCGCCATCTAAAGTCAATTGTCTAGTGCGTAGTTGCGTCATCTAGTGTTTGCCGGTTCGAAGTAGAGGGCGCTTCCTCTAAATCAAATTTTCAAGGGTACTCGCTACTTTTCAAGGGTACTCGCTGCCAGCACTGTTACCACCTAACTGATTTTTTATGTTTAAATAAATAATATTAAATTCTTGTATATTATAGATTTTTTTCTTTATTTAATTTCGACCGAAATATTAAAGTTAAAGAAGTAAATTTCATTTAGTTTTGTTATTTAAAGTTTAAATAATATTTTTCGTTTGTCGATTTTTTATCATTTGACTAAATTCCATAATAATGCAATATATAGTATAGTAGAAGAATACAAGATTTGGAAAGCGTATTCTTTCATATATGTATGTAGTATTAATGTATGTATATAAGTATATCATTGATTATTGTTCATTCTGAGTTATTTAGCATTAGCTTCATCTTTTCTCTTTATTGTATTTTGTTGTTATCAAACGTACAAAAATTGTGTAAATTTCTTTAATATTTAAAGCTTTTTCTTTTCATGTTTATCTAAGTTTTTTGAATAAATTTATATTTAATTAATATTTTCTTTTTTAAATTTTTATTTATTTAGTAAATCAAAAAAGGCTTTGGCAACGCTTTAGTAAAAAATGCTATAAATGCAGCTAATTTCGTTTTATATACTTTTGATTCAAAAATAAAATCATAAATGATCTGAAATAATAATTTCATCTAACTTCATAAGTAAAGTTTAGAATTTTAAAAGGAACTGGCAAAAGCAGAGTATTTAATTTGTTTTTTTCTTCTTCTTTTTGTTTAATGTTTCTAGTTGTATTTATTTATATAAAAAAAATCATTTATCATCATTTTATGCCAAGCTTTTTTGTTTATAAGATTTGAATACAATTTTTTTTATTTAAGATTTGATTCCCAAAAGTTTTATCAATACTAAATATATATTTATTATATCTCAACCTTTCTTTTAACTTTTATATATTGTAATAGTCTAAAAAATACCTTCATAAGTGTGATACACAACTCTTCGCTAGTATATTCAGTTTATAGTTTTGATTGTATTCGTCGTTTGGCCTATTTTACTTTAATAATTTCCGATCCAATAAAATATTTTTATTCATTAAAAACAAATTACATATATGTAAATTAATTCATGTGAATTGTGAAACATACGTTTATTTATTATGTATTTGTGTGTGTATTTCTTCTGTTGTTTGTTTGTTTGTTTAATATTCTTAAAAACATAAATCATACAAATCAATAAAAAATAATTCATTAAAATTATTAATCATTAAATAAAATTGAACAAAAAAAATCTCTCCTTATAAAAGAACATAATTATAAATCAATTTTATTTTAATTTATATATTTTTCTTTTTTTTTAATGAAGTAAATTCAAAAATAAATTTTTATAACAAAATTATTATGTATAACAAAAATGTGTTTTTTTCTCATCTTTCTTTTTTATTTTTGTTGCATTAAAAACTAGTTTAGTTTTAATAATAAAAATAATAATCTCCTTCCTTCACTCATCTACCATTCATTCATAAAAAAGCTTAAATCAATAATTGTTAAACAATTAAAAATATAAGACAAAAACAAAAAAAAAAAAAATATATATTAAAATTTAACCTACTAAACTCTAAGACACACAAAAACTTCTTTTTTCAAATAAGAATTTTTGTATCTTTTGTTTGTTTAATTTATAAAGAAATTTAGTTAATGCAAATTAAATCAATCAAATTTTAATGTTTTTATTTCAATATTTTGTTTCATTTCATCTTTGGATCTAAATCTGTTGTTGCTTATAATCTTTCTATCTTCATTTAAACTATACACAAAAACAAAACTGTTCATTTTATAGATCGTAGCATAGTTACATACGCATCATATTCGTCTTTACTATTATTATAATATAAATATGTTTGTATATGTTTGTTGTATGTAAAATAAATCTATTGTTGTTAGTTTATGAAACATCATCGCGTTCTCTTAGATAACACGATAGGATGAATGCAAGTATTATGTGTGTGTATTGTTATGAACTTAATATTTGTTAAATAGAAATTATTATTGTTGATTTTGTGAACGAGATTCAAACATTGCGGTCATGTCGCGTATAGAAAATTGTGGTGAGATCTTTTCTCGTCTGAAATTCAAATTGAAAAATAATCATTATTATTAAAAACGAATATTGATTTAAGATAATAAAGAATTATGACTTACGTTGAAGCTGCACTACTATTACGATTATTGGTA
This sequence comes from Amiota mariae, assembly GCA_035041805.1. Lineage (NCBI taxonomy): Eukaryota > Metazoa > Arthropoda > Insecta > Diptera > Drosophilidae > Amiota > Amiota mariae. Next base: position 16,094,093 of record JAWNKV010000370.1, on the reverse strand, counting down.
GTGTTAAGCAAAGTACCATTGGCAGCATAAATGCCACTAGTATCACGGTTTCTTTCCCGTGTTACATTGTTGCCACCATTTGCGAAATCAAGAGTTTTTCTTTCGAATTTTTGCACTGTTGCACGTGCTGAGAACTCCTCGTATTCAGGTAGGCATGATGATGATGTCTTCTTTGGGGAATCATTCGATGTTGTTCCAGTCGTTATTATTGTTGAGGCCTTTATATTGTGCGTATTTGAGTTTTTACTCTTTGGAGGTGGAATCATGGAATTGGAAGTGACAGTGACAGTGGAAGTGGAGGAGGAGCTTGTATTTGAGGGTATATCACAATTTTGGTTTTTTTCATCCGAAATGCTACGTACACGTGTCGTACTATAGTTAAGTGTACTCTCAGAACCGGCATGCAAACAACTGCCAGACGAACGTCCAAATGGTCTCGCATTGTCCATATCCTTTTGTAGTGAATTCATGTCACCGCGAGACTTTGATTTGACTCGCATTGATTCGGCATGAAACTTTTTGTCATCATCTTTGGAAGCTGAATTAAGATCGGTTTTTGAACGAGATTTTAATGATTCCGAATGATATTTTTGCGTAAGTTGTTGACGTCGCTCTTCCTTAATTCTATCAATACGTTCACGATCAAGTTTTACACCAGAAAGGACACCTTTGATGTTTACATTTGAATTGTTTAAATCAGCTCCAGCAGCTGCTGAAGCATTGTTTCCGGATACAGAAACATTGTTTTGTATTAAGGAAATACGATTTTCTGTTGTAGGCGTAATCCTGATTGGGACACCTTCGAATTCTTCAATTTCTTTGCGACTTTGACAAATTTCTTCAGTGATGGGCATTCCTGGTAGACGTTTTGGAGGATTGAGTGTTTTTGGCCGCGTGAAATCAAAACTCTTCCGACGATTATTAACTTCTGCCAATTCAGGCAATTGCTGTGAGCTTCGAGTGCTCAAGTCTAATAATTGCTTAGTACCAAATTCACGTACAAAAGCATTTTCGTCCAAGGAACGAGTTATTTGTTGAGATTTGTTGAGTTTCTGCTTAACATCGTTTGCATTAACAGTAAGCAATGGCGATGGTGGCTCACTTGGCTTGGCCTCATAGGTAGAAAGTAATTTTTTCATCGATCCGCGTTGACCAAAGTCAAAAGCAGGCAATTGCTCAACAGGCGAGCTTTCAAATTTCGTTGCCAGTTCCTTGACACTGAAATTCGATGGAGATTTGCGGTGTACATATTGAACAGGATCCGACATTTTATCAGTAAATGAGGATTTTATGCTATCTAAACTATCTAAATCGATTTTATCATTAAGTTTCTCCGAATCGTTTTCACTGTCAACTAAACTGACTTTCATTTCTTCGCCAAGTAGATTCTCATAAACACTCTTCGGCTTACGTAGTTCGACATTTTCATACAGTAATTTCTCTTCATCGGAAGGACCACCATCATCATCAAAATCATTTGCATTTTCAAAATTATTATCATTATTCAAATTCACATTTCCGGTTGTTAGTTGTAGCAGTTCATTAGTCATGACAGCCGCTTTTGTGACACTTTGATCTTCCATTTCCCTTTCATATTCTTCTTCATTAAGATCCTCCAGAGCCACAAGACTCTTACGATTCTCATTGAGTAATTCATTTACTTCTGTAACTGAATTTCTAAATAGTTTCACTTGCTCATAAACTGTGTTCTCATCGAAACTGGTCTCAAGTAAAGCTTTTGGTCTACTTTTGCCAGATGTGGGTGATGACTCTTTGCTGGGCGATTTCAAGTTATATGTGATGCTTATTGTTGATTTGCGGGGACTACCACCTTTAGGTCCTTCGCCTGACATTGGCGAAACGGCATTACTTGGTGTGGTCCCATAATCTTCATATGCAGTTAAATTCTCTTCGGTTTCGATAAGTGAATGCATACTTAATGGTCTCTGCAAATTTTGATAGCCAAATTCGCTGGGTGTAACAGATTGACTAGTGTTGTCTGTGAAAATTGAGTTATTTGGTGATGGTAACATATGTTGTTGTTGTTGTTGTTGTTTACTTGGTAGTGTTGCAGCTCGTTTAACAACACCATCGGTATGATCATTTGACATTTTCGAACTGATTGGTTCCAAATCCAATGAAAGTTCACGTTTTAAAGCATGCATATCCCGTTTATCCACAGCATTCATTGAACTTGAGGTAAGCTAAATGAAATGAAAGAGATACTCTTAGTTCTGCTAGCATTTTGTTAATCACCATAGTAATACTTACATTAGTTCCAATACTTTCGTGTGATGTACCCAAATAACTGTGTCCATCTATTCCTAATAGAAGTTGCTGTTGCTGATTTGAAGATGTGCCCGAAATGGCCGAAAGACCAGACATAGCTGAAGCCATCATAAGTGGATCTAAATCATATTGTGGGGTAACAGCTGCTGAACTGTTCTCAGAGCTTGTATCACCTACAAGCAATGAATATCCTGGGCTTCGTACTGGTGAAGAAGGTGTAATAGAGAGTTTCATGCGTTCCATGGGTGCTTCGTTGCCTCCCTTAAGCTGCTCACTGGATCCATCAATTAAAATATCTTGGTTAACACCACCACCACCACCACCACCACAATAACTATTACGATTCTTGGCACATTTGAGATCCGCACTTGGCTTTGCATGATGCGACAAAGTCTTGACAGGAGTCTGCTGTTGAGGGCCACCAAATGAAACAGTTCTGCACAAAAGTTTAAAATTAATTTCTCATAATTTTAATAAAAATATATTTAAATTTACCGTGTATGTGGGGCAGTGAATATAATTTCACTTTCCTGTTCAGAAAAGGATTTTGTTGGTGCATTTCGGGAGGAGGAGGAGGAGGAAGAACCCGGGTAGCTAAAACGTTCTTTCAATGAATTATTAATGCCATCTTGCTCTTTACGTTTTGATCCTAGTTGAACTGATGGATAGCTGTAACGAACACCTGATGTTGCCGCTGCCGAGCCATTTGATTTTATCATTTCCTTTGTGCCACGCTCATTGGAACTAAATCCCATGTTAGATGACTTCGCTGCTGGAAGTGGTGGTGCATGAACTTGAGCACTAGCATAGAGTAGCGATTGTGGATTGACATTTCCATGCTCTGGTGTACTGCAATCGATATATTGTATATCAGAGAGTTGATCTTCCAATTTATAGCGTTTGCAGCAACTTTCGTCACTAGAGTGATGCTTGTGCTCTTCACAGACTTCGGCACTTTCTGTTGCTGCCTGGGGCCAGTTGGGTAGTGTACTAGCAGCAGCCGAACTGGGTGAAAGCAATAAGTTAAGACGTGGTTGCTTCTTGGGACTTGGATTAACACTGTTTGTTTGACTGGAGAACTCTTCAGGTCGTGCACGCATTATGCGTCTCGATGCTTGTCCAGAAGAAGGCGGTATATTCTCTTTGCCAACTCGTGGTGAGCTAACCAATGATTCAGTTTCCGAAAAAATGCGCATTTCTGGTTCTTCGCGATCAAAATTGATTCCCAATTCAGAAAGTTCTCTGCAAAAAAAATATGACTTAGAAGCTAAAAAAATATTTGAATCAAATTCCTTCATTACTACTAACCTTGAGGGACAAGTGGTCATGTGGCCACGCTGTGGTGACTGTAATAAATCAAAATATGAATCATGTGAGACCGAGCGTGAGTGGCCCGCTGTACGTAAGCTATCAATTGAATTAGAACGTACGCACATATCCATTGGCTTGTTGATAACTTCACGTGTGGTTTCAAATAATTCAATTGATTTCGGTTTCTCTTGCTTCAAGAGTCCTTTGCCCATTTTTCCGGCACTAATTATTATCGCATCCGCTTCGGCAAATGTAACTTGTGTAGCCTCTTTGTGATGTGTTAGTTCAGACTCTTCGGCATGGGAGTTGCAAGTTTTAAGATCATGAGCACCTCCACTGCTAACAGGGCGTTGATTGCGTGAAAATAAGGATTTCCACGAGTGCGTCTTCCGTTTCTGCCAACTGCGAGGCACCGACAACACTGTGTGATATTTATCTGGTAAACTAGAAGGACCTCCACCTACTTCAATATAAGAACCGATATTCGCTGTGTTGCTAGAGACCATGCTGATTGGCATCGATTGTTTAATATCAAAACCATCGACTTTCGAGTGTCTTTCTTGTGCCTCTTCAAGGCTAATCAGCTTTGCACCGCCAGCACTTAAACTTTTCGGTCTTTCGACAATCGTAATTGCTTGATCATGCTCTCGTTGCTCCACCAAAAGGCTTTCACAGTCAGTTAAAGAATCCATGCGCACCTCTGTAGCTGGGTGAGCTGCACCGGCTGTCGCAATGTAGCTCAAACGTGCATTTGGATCTTCCAGGGCATCGAAAATATTGTGACAGTTGCGTATCAGGTACTCAGTGACAACAGCTTGAACACCAACGCCACGCAAAGCGGCCACACCGCCGGACTCAAGTGCTGGTGAACGCAAAAGATTTGGTGCCCATACAATGGCCAAATTCTTATCTGTCATGCCAGTGCGTCCATGATGCTGTGATATTTTGTTTAAATGCTCAGAAAGATATTTAAGAGTGCTGTGGACAAACATGGAAATGAATTCAAGATTTTGAAACTATGTACGTGTACAGAACTTACCGATAATGTGGTGGTGGCAGTTTTAAGACGGTTTCTTTCATAAGACGTAAGCGATCCTGGGATTCGCTTTTAACTTGTATGGCCTCCACAAAGTTATCGTACAACTGATAAGTGCACAGAGGATTTGGTAATTCACGGAAGTACATTTTAAGCAATGAGCTGACGGCATGAATGTCTTGCTTCATTTCAGGATTGCCCAAGTCTGGCACTCGTTCTTCATCGAAAGCACGTCGCAAGCGCTGTATGTTCGATGTAATACCAGACAATCTGTAGATGCCATCAATAATACCATAATTTTCAATGAATTCGGCACAGGACTTAAGCACCATTGGGATCTCTTGTCCACTGTTAAGCAAATGCTCAGACAAATCGCATGAGAAAACTCGTTCACGATAAATGCCGCTCTGCTTGAGACGCCTACGCGAAGGCCGGGACAATATAAACGATCTGAAGAAAGCAATCAGTTTGCCATGCTTGCGTAGCACCGGTTTTGTTGGTGACACATCCAATTGGCCCACCAATGGCGCAGGCATTGGAAAATTACGAGGCACTTTGTCGCCAATGGTGGCCACGCATGATTGCGGAAAGAAGCCCACTTCATAATGGGATTTCTGCAAGTGCGATTTCTTGCCACGCCACCAAATTGACTCAGCTGGACTTGGCATATCTATTACGGATATCATATCGCCAACTTCAATGGATATTTCGTCTGACGCCTGTGCCTGATAGCGACGCACACCATAAGCTGCACCGACTGCAGGTGTATTTATTGTTCGTTGTGTTTCGCCATCGGCCAGAGGCAGACGACGTCCCTTATTGTCCAGCTGCAGCCAGGTGAGAATCGTGCCACAAGTCAGCGAGTCCGATGCAATCTTCGAAAACCGTTCCAAATATTTAGCTACTGCATACTCTACATCCTCTTCACTCTTAAACTCCAACTCCTCAAGATCGCGTAAACCACTGATCTTCCGATCATAAACACAACGATGCAGCATCTCGTCAAACATTTGCATATTCCCAAACGAACGCTTCACCAAAAATGGTTCACAACGATGTGGGAAGACTTTAATGATGAACCAACAATTGCTAGGCGAAAACGAACGCAATGATGCTGGTCCAGTGCCACTTACAGCACTGTTTTGTGTTTGTGCTATATCTCCACCGATAGATTGTGAAGCTATGCTGTTGGTCAAATGCTCGGACTTATCGTCTACAAGCTGCACAGACAGTGGTCCAAGTTGTACACGTTCATAGTGGAAATGAGCGCATTCTTCAAGCTTCGGAAAACGACACGATTTCTGAAAATTATCGAAACACATAAGTATTTCAATAAAATTTTGATACTAAATAAAAAGTGCTTAAAATTTATGATTATCTTTTAAATTTCCACTCCTATGAGGGGGGTTAAATGGTGCTGCAAAGTTTGCATAAAGTCATTTTTTAAAATCGAGTCTTTCTTGACAAACATCTCTCTTTAATTTCTTGTATTACATATATCTTTCCTTTAATATTTGTGCATCCATTGGGACTACTTTTTAAGAAACATACTTATTACAAAACGCCGCAGTAGATTTAAAAATGCTAGTCAAAGAAACACACAAGTTAACAGATTTAATCGGCCGAAAAAAAGTGATATCTTACTGATATGTATATCAGAATTTCTAAAATAGACGAGCAACGGGAAGTAGGACTGAAAAATTAAGAACGAAACACCAGAAATGTATAAGAAAATGTCCAGTTGTCTTGTTGAGAAGGAAATTTTTTACAAAAAGTACACATATAACGTGTATTTTGCTTGACTGACCCAATTCATATTCAGTTGAGTTAAGTTCTTGTCAGGATTTTTGCTGAGGGTATGTCTTTCCCTACTATGGCTGTCATTTTTCTGTCAGATAATATGAAGCGCAACAATTTCTTATAACATGGAAAAACTATGACGCCTTTGAAATAAAAAGAAACACAAAAAAAAAAAAAAAAAATACATACTGAAAAGAAAAACAAATGATGGAAAAGAACAATAAGAATGGCAACAACAATAACGGTGATGATATGAACAGACAATAAGATAGAAATACGAAAAGTACAAGTATCTAAAGGGCGTTGTCAGGACAAGACAAAATAGAAAAGGAAGTAAAATGGCACATAAACGTATAAAAACCATTGACGTACTAGTCAGTCAGTCAGTCAGTCTGTCTCTTTATTTGAGGAGTGGTGTTTAGTACCGACGATGAGTAAGGAATGTGGGTTAAATATAAAAAGCCAGCAGCAACAGTTGCTGACGACTGACTACCAAGAGAAGAAAAAAATCAATGAAATGCAAAAACAACAACAAAAAGAAAAGAAAAGCGTAAAAGAAAAGTTCATTACAAAATAATAACCCATAAGTGAAAGAAAGGCGCTTAGTTGGCAAATATGCTGCTGCAATATGAACACCAACAAATACCCCATAGATATTAGATGATGTGTACTATGAACAATATACAAACAACCCAATATGACCCACATTGATTTCGTTGACGCCAGCAAGTCGTCTTCATTTGATAATAAAAAATGAACAATGCGATATTTTGTTTTCAATTATGTTTCAATCCAAACACAAGCATATAAACTCGATACGAGTATATAACTACATATAAAGAGATACAAGTATGTCATCAGGCAGTGTCCCTTCCTTTGATAAATCACAAGGATTAAAATAAAGCAATAAATAAAATATAATAATAAATATAATAGATATAAACACAACCCACATTATAAAAGCAATGACAACTTACTTAACTCAATAAACATTTTAAAATAAGACAAATTTTTAAATTTATTACTTTAAATAGAGCCAAAGGTCATAGTAGCCAGTGCTCCCCCTTAGTTAATTTAAATAAATTTCTTTAAATAAGATTCGAGCTTTTTATAATGAGTAGATTTTTTGGCGCCTTCATACACGATTTATGTACTCGTATATATTTCTGCAATTTCACTTTACTGGTGTTCCATTCTATGTGTTCCAATATTGTTTCTCATTGCTCGTCTATTTTAGACGAACTGATTTGAGCATAAACCCCTCCCGACTTATGAAAAATTCACATAAAAAACTGCCTCCATGATTTATATAGAAGCTTTGATCCTTTTAGAAATGGAATGAATATATTAGCCATTATCTACATCTGAATATGAATTCGCTATCAAAATTTTAGCATTTTATGTCGAGCAGTTTGGTCTTGAGTTTTGATTATACCCACAGACACAAACATTCATCATCATTATAATAGAAAAAATTAGTAAGTCTACTTAGTATTATCACATTAAGAAATTTCTGAATCATAGGGGAGTCAAATGCTATTAGTAATCCAATTCTTCTCAAAAGTTCTATTTGACAAACAAAAGTATGAAGCTTATTATGGATTGTATATAAGCTCTTCTTGATTTGATATAATTTTAACTTTATTTATAATCAAAGTTATGGATTCAAATTACTTATCACCGTATTGAATAAGTGAAACAAACACTATACGGAAACCTGGTTTTTTACCATAGTCGAAATTTTATTAGAAAGAATTGTTTTGATTATTGATTGAAAATAGAAAATTCTCACAAAAAGAAACAAATACATAAATTCTCAAAATAAAATGTCTAAGTGTTATTTTATTTATTATGAATAAAATATGCGGCACTGTATGCAATTGTTTAACCGTTTTTATTATATGAATATATGAATGAATTTTTACCGGAATATTCACTTATTCAATTCAACGTCATTTAGTTAACCAACCAACCAAACCAAGCTGAGTACGGAAAAGAACTAAAAACTGATTTGTTTTAAAAAATAATGTTGCTGCAGCATAACCAAGCAAAGAAGTCAGTCACTCAACGAATATATGGACTAATAGACATACGAGTACAAAAACAAATAACGACCGATCGACCGACCAATCGACTGACTGACTGACTAAGAATTAGGAAGCAACAACAGAAAATATGGAGGTAAAAGCATTATTTTTGGTATGAAAAACATTCAACATTTGCTTTAATCACTGTTTGTCTGTCCATGTCCACGTCCATGTATTCTAAGTTGCAAGTGATTTTTTGTAGAGCAACCAACATGTCCGGGTATCGGTGTATTGGAAAAATGGCATGAGTCACGCATGCAACTACCTTCTTATCTTAAGGTAAGTAGTATATGCTGATGATGATGATGATGATGATGGTGGAGAACTGGAACTTTGGAAATGAAACATAACACATTCGACGATGACGACGTCGATGATGATGATGATGATTTTATGCCGTGTGTAGCTTAAGCGAAGCATAAATGTGATTTTCTGCTCGAATGCCCTTTTTCTCGAGTTTTTCTTTTTGTTTTTTTCATACTTTTTATTCTTTTACTGTTTTCTGTTTTGTGTTTTGCATTTTCATTGTTAAACAATAGCAAATGCGCTAATTCTCTAGGGAAAAACAACTTCAAGTAGTTGGAGCTACACAACACAATTGTTTTAGCATGAGGGCGGCTTGGTTTGGCTCGGTGTGGCTTGTTTACCCTACACAAATCGGCCCGGCCGGCTTTTGCCGGTGTCTGAAACTTAAGTTTGATTTCTGAACAACAATTTTTTATTATACATTTTCAATGGTGTTTCGTTTTGTATCGTAGGCAAAGCTATTGTTCTATGGCTCTGCCGGTCATTTGCATATTTATCTTTTAGGCCTGAGAGGGCAGTCGGTCGGTCGGTTTACAAAAGAGTTTAGTTTAACAAGCGCGGAAGCAGGGGACAATGTATATTGTATATCTATTATATACAATATATTTACAATATGTATATATTATATATTGTATATTTATTAGTTATGGTTGCTTTGTTATAATGTGGTTTTACTATATTCTTTTACATTTCTTTATTTTTCTTGGCAATTGGCCAAGTGCGCGTGCCATGATGGTTGTATTAGATATTTTCTTTTTTATTTATAAGTTTGTATATGGAACATTTGAAAATAAAACACACATTCGACGGCCAAGTTTTAATTCGAGATAATTATCCGGCAAATGAATTCGTCAAGCAATTGGGGTGATTTTCTGAAATCCTTTTACATACATCAAGTTTGTGATGAAACTGGACGCATTTTAATTTTATTGAAAACGAACATTTATCATATTTTTAATCTCTATAAATCCGTGACGTAAATGAATGCAGTCAAACGCCCTTAAATATGCAGCAATACTTAATTAAAGTCTTGAAAGAGCTTTGAACATGTACGAGTATTACTGCGCTATTACACCCCATGATTGGAGCAAGGAGGCACAAGTGTTGATGATATCACTGATAGCCTCATAAATTTAATCGCTTAAAAGGATACAAAGACCACAGTTAAAGTCAAACACACCCCATTTAATAATAGTATCCGTATAGACTTGTTATTATCTGTCTTTATTTAACGAAGGAAAGGCGAATCGAAATAGAAACTCATTAATTTCTTAAAGTCATATTTACATTACCCATTGAAGACTGAAAGAGCAGAGTGAGTGTATGTTTGCTTATCTAATCCATTGCACTTTGCAGATGAAGAAAACAAAAAAAAAGATAATACATAAGAGGATTTTTGAAAGAATGATTCTAAAGAAACACATGAACACACACGTTTGAGGGGGGAAGGATGTACAGGATGGATATCTCAATATGATAAATTGCTTATGTAAATTCGTATTTCCCATTTTCATCGCAATGGAAACAAGTAATAATGTCATAGCGAGGGTGTCATCTAAAAAAGGCTAAAGATACAAAATATGCATTGCTAAAATCGTTGTCACGTTCACGACCAAATCTATAGCTTTTTTTTTACCAGAGATGATGAGGAACGTTGAAAACGAAGTCACGTATTCACATACAACAATTTGTCTCTTTTCTCTATAAATGTTGCATTTCCGTTGGTTTTAATGCTACCAAATTTCAAAAAACGCCAACACTCACCCTCTCATAACGCACTTAACACACACACACACACACACGACTCACGGGCTCAGAGACTAGATCTGTCCGAACAGGTTTGGGGACATGACAACAGCCCCTGAGAATTTACATTTAAATACAATTCTGTAAAATAGAAAAACCAAATACATATAACATTTCCCAATAGAACAAGGTACTACTGACTGCTGTTGTGACGTCATGGCATTAATTTAAATGTTAAACACGAAAATAAATGGCGACATTAAAGTGTTGTAAATACGTGTGTGATACATTTGCATCCGACAAAATTTGGGGTTGTTTATTTGCTTACTCTAGCTAGCCAGCTATTGCAATGCATTATAGAACATGTTAATGTCTAAAATTACAATGTAACTTTGCCAGCAGACAGTCAGTCAGGAATGCCACACTGTGGCATAAAAGCTTCTAATGACGACCTGGCAAATACCCAAGCAGGAAACGCACTGAAGCTTAAAGCGAAGAAAATAACCAAAATAGAGTAAGAGTGAAATTGACACTTGCCGTACAGTTGAGTCGTCGCGGTGTCTAGCTGCGCGATATGTTGTTACAAATGTATGTAATGATTCACGAGACCTTTGGAGTTCATGCACATGCACATGCACACACACACACACTCACCACTCAACATCAGCACAAATGCTGTTGTCGCCATCAGTGAAGAACTCCAAGAGAAAAAAGCTTGTCAAAACCGAATTGAAGTGAGTTGATTTTGAACTTGCAACAAAAACGCAGTCCTCATATTACAACGAAGTAACAGTTGAAACATACACAACTTTAAGTGGTTGTTATACAATTTGGGGGTTGCTTTGAAATATTGGAATGGGGTATTGATGACAACGGTAAGGGATGAATATTATACTATATACTATAGACTTCTGAACAGGTAATGAATGAATGAATGAATGATAGAATGGATAGAACCAGTTAAATTCAATTTATAAGGAAGCTTTACAAAATACTGCTACAGAATTCATTACTTATATATTGTATGTAGATGACAGATATTCAATTACTTACTCCTGCAACAGATTGTGCAGCCAAATGTTTGCCATTGCTACTACTGGTTGTCTTGGTCAAAACAGCAGCAGTGGGAGCACCTGGACATTGTGACAACAGCTGCATACCGGTTGAATCATTGGATGTTGTTGTGGATATCTGTGATGTGTTCATCATAATCGAATTAAGATCACCCATGCCAATGCCGCCAGTACTATCGATGGGCACCAGTTGAAAGTTTAATTGCGCCGTAATTGTGCCAGCGGCAGTCGATGATGAAGGAAAGTCTGTCGTTGAATCGGAATCACTGCCACCGAGGATGACTGCATGAGGAGAGGTCAGAGCAGCCGCCTCACAACCAATTGGGGACAGTGACTGTACATGGCTGCTACCGCTAAACGTACTCGATATCAAAGTGGGTGCACCGATGAGTGTTGTACCAGACACAGCCGTAGGCGTGCCTGTTGCTGTCAACGTATGCAAGTTTCCAGTTGTTAGGTTTAATGAGCGCACTTTTTCAGACATTGCGGCTTCGGCTACTGCTACGTTTTGCGTATATGTTCGTTCAATCTTAAGTGGTTTAAAGATTTGAAGAAGATTTAAAGTTGCAACTTCTCCTTTAGCAGCTTGTAGTAGTTGTCTGTGGCGTTGGCTAACTCTGCAGCCAATCGTTGACTTTCATTAATGCGCCGGCTCTCAACAGTTTGTAGTGTGGTGTGGTGTAGTGTGGTTTATTGAAGTAAACTAATGAAATTCACATGTATGCCTTTAATGGAAGACGTCCAGATTGTTGTTGGTTGGTCGTAGTTGTGGATTTATTGAGGATGTCGTCCTTTTTGTAGAATTTTCGTCGGTCAGTAAGTAAGTCAGTCTAGTATTTGTCAAACGGTCCGTGTCTTTAAGGCATTTTAATGCTTTATCCAATAGTTGAACATCTGAAATTAAAGAAAGTAGACTTTAAAATAATATTACAGACACAGAATAGACAAAGTTGAGAATAGAACAAAACAATAGATCCAATTTCAAAGACTATTTAGCATAACAAAACTAAGAAGAAACTGATGCCATGCCATCATATACTTAGTAGAAACTTAAGAAACTTTTACTGATAAATGAGATTCAATTCAATGTCAACGTCAACGTCAAAGAAAGAACAGAAATCCAAAACTTTTTATGTGACTCTTTTTTTTTTAATGAATTATCTCATACTATAAGATGATGATGACAATGATGATGAATCGTTGTTGAATGAAAATGCGCGTGTTATTTTCAAGAATACAACGATTAGGCTTAACAATTTTTAACATCATTTCATTGTATTGTATTGTATAATAAATATGGTTTCCGTCAATATCTATGAGTCTATAAAGTCTGACAACTGCGAATGTCTTTCAAGCTAAAAGATAAAAGATTCAAATTTTCGTGTTAAAACGGGAGTGCACGCTCGTCATCATCATCATCAAGAGTCAGAGAAGAACAAAAAGAAATCCGTTTATTTTATAGATAACAGTTATGTAAAAAACAATATTACAGATTAAACAACAATATGTGAACAATACAATCTATTAAAAATTTTAAATAATAAATTCAATTCCATACAAAAATTGGTCTGGTTTTTTTATTTTTTTTTTGTACCTTGAACCCATGAGTTTAGGGTCAACAATGAAAGTTGAATGGATTTAACAAATTAACAAATCAATTTCAGAAACAAAAGCAAAATTGAAATTAATTTATTGCATTAAAACAAAAAAACACGAAAAAAAAACAAAATTTGAAAACAAAATAACAATAAGTAAGAGTAATTTAAGGTGAATTCAATGAAATTGGTACTGCCTCATTTAAGTTGTAAGTGTATCTGTATCTGTGTGTCTTAATTTCAATTTATTTTTAGTAATTCAAAGAAAAAACTTGTTACATTTTTGGCAATTAACTTAGAAAATTGAACCAAATTGTTATTATTTTGTATTAACATATTTGAGAGCTTGTAGTTAAGTGTAAGAGATACATAGATATTTATAACAAATTAACTAATTTTAGTTGGCTCAATTCAGTAGAGCAACGACATTCCCTTTCTTCATTTCAACACACTATATAATGAGCAAAGCTACTAACAATTGTAACGAGTTTATAGATATTTCTTTCTTTCTTTTTGTCTAAACCCAACGTTCAACGCTCCCCAAAAAAAAAAAAAAAAAAGTTACTTTAACTTCCTCTGTGGTGGTAAGCGGCGGATTCACTCAGAAGCATGGCGTAGCCAAACACGTTTTCACTTGGAAAATAAAAAAGAAGTGGTGTATATAACTACATTTATCGCATTGACTGTCTGTCTACTGTATTTGCCTCCTCCTTCTATCTACGCTATCGCGGTCTCCACTCCACTCCACACCGCACTATCTATGTTGTATATAATATGTAGGCATGAATCTATGTATCTAAAAAAGATACGTGCCCACAGAAATGACTTTGAAATAGTAGAAGAGAGAGATATAACAACAACACATACATTGTTAGTTCCGGTCAATAACTTTCGATTTGCTTTTGTTACTTTTGTTGGTGCAGCAACAGTCTTTCATGCATTAAAGTCGTTGTCTTTTGGAGTTTTCTGTTTTTCAGTTTTTTTTCTTCTATATTTTGGTGACTGCAACAATTCACTAGTTTAGCCAGACATCGCTTTGTCTGTCAGTCAGTCTGTCTTTCCGTTTATTTCCCCAATTGAAAAATTATTTCGCGCTCATTTCCATTTCAATCAAATAAAAATATTTTAACTTTTCTCTTTTACTAATGTGAAACTTAGCCAACAACAACAACAACCAAGTTTCCTTTCGATAATCAAAGCGGAAATTCAAAATTTGAAGAAAAAAAATCTATGTTGAACGCAATTTCCTTTGATAAGAAAAAAAAAATGATTTTTCAATGAGGAGACAAAGTAATTTTCAAAAATTTCCTGACTACATTGTAATTCAATTAGTAAAACCACCAAAAATTATAACTTAATATTATTTCTGTAAACATAAATTAGAAATACTTATGTTTCATTATCTTTTCTTTTTGATATTCAAAGATACAAAATTGCATCATGACAACAGTGGATTATATCTCATTGTGAGTCTGCACCACACATGTGTCAATAACAACATAAGCGTATCAAAGGGGGTTGCCTTCCTCAGACAACAAACTAAGTAAGTACTACATTTTAAAAGATGAATTAGTTATATAACAAATTTTTCAGATTTGCCTCATGCAAATATTTCCCCTCTAGGCCAAAATTACTGGATACGCCCATGTGTGTCATCTTCATATCATAATATGATATTAAGCAAAAATTATGTCATTTTTTTATGCTCCTCTTATTTTTTAATTAAAAAAAAATTATTTATGAGGCAATTAACTTGGAACAATAACCACAAAAAATGAGAGTTAATTTGATATTTATAATACCACATATCATTTTTTTTTTTTTTTTTGTTGTTGTTCCAAATTCACTACTTAAGTTGTCTCAATGAGGAGCATTTAACCCGCCTTGTTCAAACAATTGAATTGAATTGTATTGAGGTGAAAGTACCATCAAATTTCGTATTCAAAAGGCATTTATTGTTGTGCTAATTGATAGTGAAATTTTCATAGCAGCAGCAAATTGAGTTTAAATTTTGTTAAAAATAATCAGAAAGAAATGAATAACAAAAACATTCAGAGCATAACCACACAAGCAAATAAGACTCATCACAATATGTTGTCATTTGTGTTCATCATTTCAAATATTTTAAATATTTGTTTTTTTTTTTTTGGCATGAAATATGCTTCTATACAAGTGGTGTGAGATATTTTACATGATACTTATAGCGTAGGTGGCTGCCGGCCGGCCACAGACTTACCTCGGCCTAATGAATTCTTAAAAATCAAATACTAATTTCAGTTTAATTTTTTATGATCCACGGAAAAGATAAAAAATCATAATAAATTTTTCTTTTTTTTTTTTTACTTACATAGTTATTAGTTTTGTTTTTAACAATAACAACAATAGATAAATAATAAACAAATAAAAGTTGTTTTTTGGTTTGGGGGCTGAGTTGGGATGTTTACAAAACAAAGATACATATAAACAAAAGATTTCTATGAGATTGACACTGACCTCTTTTGATTTGACTACGTAACTTAAAAATGTTATGAGTTTTGAAAGAAATAAGATTGATATGAAAGTCTATTTCGTTAAGGGACCGACACACTGAAATCATTTAATCTAAATATATTAAGGTTATTTAATATTGTATATAGATAGTCCCATACATAGTATGTCATCACAAAAAGTCACAATATGAGTAACCCAAACAGAATGTGTTCTCTGCTACTTAGTACTTGGATATATTATACATACTTTGTATATGTGACTGAATGACTGAAGTATGAAATGAAATGCTCCCCTCTCATGAATACAATGAAATTTTAATAAATTGTAGAAAAAAAAGCAAACATCAGCAACAACAACATTAAAACATTTAATATTGACAAAAACAAAAAAAAAAATATGACAGTAGAAAATATTCTCATCGTATAACTGACTGGTCCAAACAGACTTTTTATTAAATGTAACTCTACTTGTTAAAATTCACAACGCGTACAAATGAATAAATTCTAGTAATCAAGAGACATGTGGAGCTGCTGGTTGTAGTAGTTGTGAAAAAATGTACAGAGAGAATGCGAAAAATTGGAACGCAAAATATTGTATTGTATATTGTATATACTCTTGGAATAAACAAAAATAAATATCATTGAAACAGTCACATCATGATGAGTTGCTCTGATGATTTCAGATCACACAATTTATGTTTTTATTATTTATTTTCATATGGGTTAAAGGGTTTAATAAGTTTGTCAATATGTGCGCAATGTGTCATCAAAAGGGAGAGGGATAAGATCCCACCAAAGTTTGAGCAGCATATGATCAATAAATTGACAATGTCCATATCTGTCAATCTGTTTGTCTGAATTCTTAGTTCTCAAAACAATAGGATCTTGAAATTATATTCTATTGGTTTCGTGTTGCTATAATAGTTGTCAAGTTATAAATGAACTATTAAGTGAAGCTACAAATGCGAAAACCCGCTTTTCTTTGAAATTGATATTTCTATATCAACTTAGTAGCGACACCTCCTGGCCTCTAATAGCAAAAACTGAACAAATTTTGCTGCGTTGCACTTATGTATATCTTATAATTTCAAAAAGAAATGGTAAAGTTGTAAAGGTTCATAACATCCAAAGTTTTGGAGATATGCTTTTAAAATTTTATATTTTTCTTTACCCTTCTTTTAGCTCTGAAAATATCAATTTAGTAGCGACACCTTATGACTTCTAATAGCAAAAATTCAAAATAAGGTAATAATATCTCTAAAATTATAAGTGTTAAGTTCGTCGCGCTGATCAAGAATATATATATAAACTTTATGAGGTCTCCGATGCCCGCGTGAGTACAAAAATATTGTTGTGAGGTACAGAATATCTAATATTACTTTATTTCTTATTATGGACTGATTGTAGAAAAGCAAGACTTGGATGATTGTGTATTTTTTTTTTGTTAAAAAAATTGACGCAAATAACACATCTGTTAGTTGAATATATGAAATGTTAAAAAATTGTCGACACATTTCAATTGTAAAATGATAAAAAGTTTTCTAATAAAAAGAAATATCTTCAATAAAAAACAAAGAAGACAATCATTAAGAAGTGAAAAAGAAATTGTCCACACTATAAGAAATTATAATAGTAATAAATAATAAAAATTATAATAATAATTTAATTGTTATGAATAATAAAAACAAAAATTATATCTAATAACTTCCTCTTCAACTATAAGAAGACTGTTAAAGAAATGAAAGAGAAAACTGTATGAATAAAGTTTTTTATGTCTTCGCAGCATACTTCACTTTACTATACTTTTGATTTCAAAACATAAAAAAACGAAGAAATCTTTAGTAAACATTATCATAAGATACTCAATCTTGTTGTGTGTGTGCTAACATCAATCATCATAAAAATCATAATATTGTTTGAATTGATACATAAGTAAAGATGTTATAACAAAATTGTATGTTATCTTGTACGACGACCACGCATTTTTATAACTTTTTTGCGTATCTTCTACACTCATGTGTGTATCTCAATCTTTCATGTAATTTGCATTTTTCATACGCCGTTTGGTATTTTGCGTATTTTCCTTTCTTTTTTTTTTTTTTTTTTTTTTTGCAAATGATCAGAGTGGACTGAACATATTTCAAAATAAACTATTTGAATATGATTTGTGTTGGTTTTGTTGTTTTATGTTGTTTACTTTTCTGCATTTTTGAATTTATATTTAGGACAACTTTCGCTTATCTTGAGACGTGTTGGCCAATCATAAATTCCTTAAGTTTTCAATTTCTTTTATTATTGCTTAAATATAAACAATTGTTCAGCCGAAAGCCCTAGTAGCTATGGTTGTTCCTTCCCTATAGCTTAAGTTTAATTATATGCATACATTGTAAATAAATAAATAAATAAAAAAGCAATTGTTATATGATTATATTACAAATAGAATGTAAAAAGAATATATCTTAACATACTTTCGCTGAAGCTATGAAGGTTTTTTTTTTTTCATAAAAAAATGCTTGAATAACTTTTTGTTAATCATAATCCCAAGTCACAGAAACAATAGAACAATAAATTTATTATATTTTTAGCAAATCTCATAATTCTTGTTCATTCTCAAATTAACACATTTGTGTCATTTTATTAAATACAAAGGTATGTTGAAAATGTTGTGCGACTGTGTGTGTGTGTGTGTATGTGTGTGTGGTGTGTCTGTATCTTTAAACACTTTAAAGTACTTGACAGCCACTTGAACCAACTTAACCGATTGTGGCCCTGGCCTCACTCTCACTCTATGTAGTGTGGCTAATGCATGGTGTGTGTTTCTATAATAACTAAACAATAAAAATCATGGGCGTAGATACGAGGGATTTGTAATAATATTAAGGAATTTTTATGCAAATAGTAATGTTGAAATATTATTAATCATAATCATTATTAAGTTAAAACTTGGCAGTTTATTGCTATCATTTGCTCTAATGAATTGTTCAAATTTAAGCTTTTATATTGTATTATATAAAAAAAAAACTTGAGCATATTTTTCCAGTTCCTACAGTTTTATCAGTGGAACAGTGGATCATCTTTAATGTCTTCTAGGTAGTCTTAAAACGATTAAAACTACTCTAAAAACACCACAAACTTGAATCATTGTCATGTACTTTATTTAAATAAATTATAAATTTTAGATGTCCTGCCTCTCCTCCCCAAAAAATTTTGAATGAGATGTTTCACAATTTGATTTTAAATTATGTCGCTAAGCTTTATATGCACTTCACTATTTTCCAATTTCCGTTTAGTTTTTTTCGATGTTCTTTTAAGGTTTTTCAAAATTTGCTTTATTTTTAAGCCTTCCATGTAAATCGCTTCTTCCATTGTTGAAAACTATATGAAAATCTGGTAGATAGTTTTTAGATTTATCACGTTCAGACAAACAACAGATGCGGCAAGGACTTTGTTTTATAATATGTATAGATAGAATTTTATCGATTGTTGGATGTTATCAAGTATCAAGGATATTACTAAATTGCCTTGTCCTTTCTTTCCATGATTTAATAAAATTTATACTAACTTTTGATTATAGTGATTCCCTTTTCGCCAGCCATGCTAATATTTTATATATACATAAGTATATTAATATTTTCTATTCTGTTTCTTATTCTTCTTCTTTAAGATAATAATCTTGTGTATCTGTTTATTGTTTTGCTTTTACTAATGCGGTGTTGATTTCTTAATTGTTTACAAATTTATATTTTTCTATTAAAAACTTTATTCTAACAAATGATAATATAAGATATAGTGTCAACGACCATCAATGAAAGCAAATGAACATGGATAAACTACTTAACTCATTATATGAACACATTTGTGTAGTATATGAATATCTATTTATACACATATATGTATATCTATATACATATGTATGCATGTATATAAGTATGTAGTATACTAATGAATTATTGCTCAATTGATTCCACCTTCAGTGTCAATTTGCTTGCTTTTCTAATAAATGAAGCGCATAAAAATGTTCAGAAATTCCGAAAAGAAGAATGTATAAATTTGTTCATATTTAGCTTTGGCATGCAATAATAATATTCTAGAGCGAATTGCTGCAGTTTATACAAGTATCTACATACTATAAAAGTCAAGTGTTTTTATAAATTTACATTAACTGCGCACATATTTGTTGAATCACAACCTACATACGTAGACGGTATAATTTTTAGTTGATTTCATTGAAAAGCTGCTTTAGAGCGTCATTAGATTAAATCAACAACGAGATAAGTATATTAAAAAAAAAAAAAAAAAAATTGCAATTGTTTTGTTCAATTTTTCTTAACTAAAATATGCCAATTTTACTAATTGAATGCCATCATCAACATCGTCGTCATCATCATAATAATCAAAAGGCTGCGGCTGCAAAAATCGCCCATAATTTAAAGCATGACATAAGCAGATTTATCTATAGGAATCTATAATATTAGAGGAATATATAGTACATAGATACAAAAGTATCTACATATATATTATGTACATATATGCTATATATAATTACTAAAAGAGAAGACGCGCAAAATCCAGTCTTTCAACAAATAATTCTGTTGATGTACGATGTTTTGTTGTTATTTTGCCCCTGTTTTCTCTGCCATCACTTGAAAGAAACACTTTCAACACTCTTTGGGGTTGGGATTAGGTTTGGGCTAAACTAAATAATCGAAAACGAATACATATTTCCCAATTGCGGCAGAAACAATGACGACAACGACTACGACGACGCTGCTGCCGGCAATTCATTAAAAAAAGCCAATTCTTTTGTTTAAAACATAAAACTCATTTGGCAAACTGTTGCTTGATTGTGCCTTTCTACAGAAAAAGAGAAAATCCAGTAAAAAAAAAAAAAAAAATGTTAAATTAGACTTTAAGTTACACCGAAGAAAATATACCTTCCACTCAAATAAAAATTGTGGTTACAAAATGAAAACTCAATTTTTAAGACGATTTACATGGTAGCAGAATGGTAAAAGATCCAATTCAGAGGAGAGTTTTCAGCTAGTTGAGGACATAATATTAAGTAAATAATTATAATTGTCACGTTGGATACTTTTAAGAATCAACGTATCTGGAAATGAAACACTACTCGCTGATGACCATATTCGGAGCTTTTATTAAAATCATATAGACGTATTTATATGCCATCACTTCATCACATCATTCATTCAATGCATTACAAACCAAATGACAAAATCATAATATCTGTTCATATTACTTGTATCTACTATAAGAGAGCATAATACAATAAAAAGCTGCCATGCTAAAGACGAGACGATGAGAATTGAAAAATCGTTTTTACATTGTTTTAAATTTTAATTGAAAATAAATTGTAAATCGAAACTCATCAGTAGCAGCAAAATAGCGAGATGAGGTGATAAATAGGCGCTCAATGGAATTTCATTCATTCTATAGCAACAAGAATTGATTCAGAGCATAGCGACAATGAAAATAAAAGGCATCCTTCCTTCTTTTCATTTAACTATACATGTATGTCCATACAATCCATTCATGCTGGAGTAAGTTTGTATATTTATAGAAAAAAAAAAAAAAGAAATACCAATGTGGTCTATTATGCGAGTTAGTAGTGACTATAGTAGTTGAAACTTTATCTAGTAAACCACTTGAACCTATTGAAAGTGTATGTCTCACACATATAGTACATACATACATATGAAAAAGATGCAACTGATAAAAATACAAGTAAATTGTGTTTTCCTTAATATAAAAACAAAACTTGCCCTTAGAACAGGTTACTGGAGACAATTGAGAGGTGATAAAATTAATGAGTTTTGTTAGGAAACTACTTTGTCTTATAAAAGTACTAGGGATGTACTGTAGTGTATAGTATGTTTTGAGTTCTTGGTTTAGTAATTTATTGTGTCTCGTCGGTGGGGTTTCGTAAATATTTACTATAAACCTTGCTTGGTTGCTCTCTCTATAAATCCAAACTAATTACTTAACTCATTATAAGCAACAAACTGAATGCTTAAACTCACTTAGGTTGCCCATTCTCGCTTTCTGACTGCTTGGTCGTCGTCATCGTCGACATCATTGGCAGGAAGTGTTAAAGCCAACTTTCTTGCTATTGCCAATTTACGAACAAGCAACCAAAACAACCATTTAAGGCGTGACTTCCTTGCTTCGCAAACTACTTAGTCTTTAATGTTGGCCATCACCAACAATAAGTCAGGAGGAGCGCTTCTATGATTGGGGTTTTTGGATTGTATGGCAAAAGTAATGAAAAAAAGATGTCGTGTACCTGTCGTGCCAATAAGATAATGTTGATCATGCGCTCTGTGTCTTGTATGTCATGCAACATGTTCAACTATTTTTGTCTATTTGTCATTGAGGCAGCAGCCAGGCAGGCAGGCAGCCAGCCACATAAAACTCATTCATCTATGTCATCTTTGGAGTCATGGAACCGCAATCAACTAGTTAGTTGCTTGTGGCAACTGTCAACCCACTCTGGCCTGGTCTCGACCAGACCAACCAACAACGAAACCATAATAAGTGCATGTAAGGCGAGTGAGTGATCAAGGAAATCACAACAGAAACGAACAAAAGTTACAGGAAGTCAGTCAATAGAGGAAGGAGAATCTTAAAGACATAAATCTGGTTATTTGCAGCATGCAACCAAAGGTGGCCCCTTCTTCAATGGTTACAATTAAATGAGACCAAAACCTGGTTGGGGATTCTTAGTCTTGGGGTACTTTAATTGGAACCATCTAACTGACTTTAACTGCTTGGCTAAGCAAAACATCAAGCAGACAAAGACTAAAGTCAGACTCAAACTCATTGAGCTTTGACTCAAAACAAATTTGAGAATGAATGAAAAAAGTCTATAAAACAGAAGAATAATAGGCCGAAAAGAAATTCAATGGAATCATTAAGAAAGAAATAAAGAAAGTCAAAGAAAGTAATTACAAGAAAACTATGAAACCAAAAAAAAAAAAGTATTATAAAAGAGAAACCAAAACACAAAAACCAGTTACAATAAATCAAAAAGATAAGACTCAAGTAAAGCGAAATAAAGTAAAGTTAATCAACATTCATTTGAAACATTAAACAGAAAATTATATTAAAGAAATAAAAGAAATAAAAAAAAACAAAAAACACATCAGATCATCATCATCAGATACTACAGATATATCAAGTGTATATACTCGTAGCAAGCAGTAACAGTAGCAGATAAGATAGAAAGAAAAGTGGTGTGAAGAGCAAAAGTCATGGTTGCAACAATTAAACTCATCTAAAGTTAAATATCACAAAAAAAAAACAAAAAAAAGATATTGAGAAAAGTGTGTCGAATGCAAAGAAAGGAAGAAATGAAGAAAACTTTCAATTTCTTTGCTACTGAGCGATGATCTACAAAAAACCAAATAAAAAGTCTTTAATCAAATTAATAATGAAACAATGAAACATGTGACGCACATATCCCACTTAATTTTTATTATTAAATATACTAAAGTTGATCCAGTTTCTTATGGCAAAGAATGAAAAATACGTACGACACATGCAACACAACCAACTGAGATCTGTTGCAGATACTTACTTGTACTGCGACAATGGATGGTTAAACAACAATATACTGAGTGAATAATTGAAAGAGTGACTGAGTGACAGGCTTGCATAGCAGACTGAGAGTTAGTGAGCAGCAACTTAGAATGCAATACGCACGCAAAGTGAGTTAACTCTACTTGCCACGCAACAGAGATCACAAATAAAACAAACATCCTTTAGAAACACACGAGCACACGTTCATTGAATTGTTTATTATTATTTCACTAGTTGTTATCTCCATTTGGTCTGCAGTTGGACAGATAAACAGAATATACAGCCATCTGATATGGTACTCATTCGTATAAGACTTGGGTATTAAAGAGAGGAGAGGAGACGAGACGAGACCAACACTTGTTTTGTAAACCGCTGCACATTGCGCTTATGTTCGTAATGAGGTCATGGTAGAATTATTTTATTACATTCGGATATCAACACACATTTTGTAAGTATATAGTATTTATCTATGTTAACAAAATGACAATGATGGTAAAGAATATGAAAATGAATAAAATTCCAGTTTAGAAATTGGGTTAAAGAAGATGTCAATCAGTTGTTCTATATAGAAGAAATATTGGTGATCCAAATTGGTTTAACAACTACAATTCAAAAAAAAAAAAATAACAAAATCAAGTTTCACATGCTAAATGTCAACTTACCGAAATATGTTAAATCATTTTGTTTATGTTCGTGATTTAATTGTTGCGGTTGTTGAAGTTTATCTGAAAAAAATAGAAAAGATAAAATGTTAATTCAAAAATAGATATGCCAATTAAATAGATTGAATGTAACTAATGCAAAGGTTTACATACGAAAATGCGAATGACTAATGGAAATAATACTATACAACAAATAGAAAAGCTAGAAACATTTAATTTCAGTTTTACTGAACAATTGAATACCCTCCAAATAGAATCCAATCGCTCATTTGAATGTTTCCATAAGCAATTAATTATTTTTCTTAGACCAAAAGGCAACATCCAAAGTAGAAAGCATACATGTCATACATTTTGTTAATAAAGGACCCGAAATTCAAGATAGTCGAATAGAAACTTTCAACTATTTGTTTCGGGCTTCGGGACCGGAATACAAAGAAACAATGTGCTGGAATTTACTGAATCCTATATCTGACCTAAAGTTTATGGCTATTTTATAAAAATATTGAGTTCAAAATTAGTTTTCTAGAATTTTATTATAAAATTGATTATCGCAAGGAAGGAACAATTTTTAACATAAGTATAACAATATGTTTTTAGCCGTAAAGTTTATATGATGAGGTTTATATTTGCTTGTAATATGAAGAGCATTTGAGTGAAATATGTTATTTGCTTGACATAAAAAGAAGACTCAGTCTTAATTAAAGATTAGATTAGATTAGATTAGATAAGATTAGACAGACAGATGAAGGTGGTTAGTTTTACTAAGTTTGTCATCTACATTTGATGTTAATTAAAAACTTTATTACAAAGTTATAATACCATAACACTATAATAAATTGCACCCATCACCATGGGAATATTCATTGAGTCATACATTGACACAACATGAAAAATGTAGCATACATTGAGGCGCCTAAACTTGTATGGCCAACAAGTTTTTGTCATCACATTTCTAGGAAATGAAAACAAATTAGAAAGGGGAAATTCCTATGACTAAGACAATTCAATAAAGGTTAATGCCACCACATTTGTAATTACATTTATAAGTATCTTAGACGAAATTGTATACTAGTGATGAGTAATTCTGATTAAATTGTATAAAAATAACACTAACAACAATTTATAATATGCTGAGGAATTTGAAGTTTTCTGCTTAGTTTATATTCACAACAGAAATTCAAGATTATGTTAAATTTTTATTATAATTTTGCAAAATCAAATTCAAAATATAAATTTAAAAAAAAATATGTTGGTTTGTTGTATCGGCGTGCCTCCTTTTTAATCTGTTCGAACTTTCAGTTTTGATTACTGTTGTTATTGTTGACATAAAATGCTAAAAAAAAAAACGTAAACACAAAAAATTTTGAAAGCATAACAAAAAAGGCACGCAAACAAAGCAATGACCTGGAGGGCGGTGGTTGCTCATGACACTTATTAGTAGACGAGAAGAAGACGAGACGTTCAAGTAATGTAAACTAAAAAGCTGACACGCGCACTTTGCGAGCTCTTACAATGTCAAGTACATTGTACATGGTCGTCGTCTACCTATCAACCGAATTACCTAAGTCAGAGGTGAGATGAGGTGTGAAGCAAAGCTCTTTTATGCTTTACACAAAGAATCAACAAAAAATATCTTGACACTGCAAATTGACGGTGACGACGAAAGTGATAAACGAACAAACGAGGTTCATTCAATAATTCAGGAGACAATGAAGATATGTAGAAAAAAAAACTATAAGGCAACATTCAACATTATCACCATTAACAACAGTAGACAGGCCCCAAAGATAAAATACATATGTATTTGTGTTATATCTAATGCAAACCTGTCTTCAACTTGCTGTTTGAGGGATTTGAATTTGATCCCACGGAATTCGTCAAGTAATTGAAAATCACAAGGCGTATTTATGGACTGATGATGAGTTAATATGTCCCAGCCCAACATAACAATGTCTACTAAGCAACACAATTTCTTTGCAATATATTTTTTTTATATTTGTTCATGCCAAAGTAGTAGGCATTATTTATTGTATTATACCTTGGCACCTCGGGCAAATTGTTTGTTCTTTGTATTAATTTTTTTAATTTCAATTATTTTTGAACTAATCTCCCAACTTATAAAAGCTTGCACAGCTCATATAAGTAAAATCAATAAAGAAAAGATTTCAGACATTTTTTCACTTTCAGAAAGCAAACTACTAACCTAAAACTTACGATTCCAATTTTGTATAACAATTTATATCATAAATGACCCTCGCCTGAACAAATAAATGGATGAATGGACAAAATGTATTTACTCTAAAGCAGCAAATTCAATAATAACAAGTTGCACTTGAATTTCTTTAGAAATTGATGGAAGAAAACAAGCATTTTCAAGTTGAATGTTAAGGCAAAATAAACACAAAAGAAAGAAAAGTATTTTTCACACGCTTTAATCAATGAATTCTTGTCGAAAACATTTTCTTCAATAAGGCCATCATTAACCATTCATCAAGTGCAACAACATTACCTACTTCAACTTCAATATGAAAGACTACGTACAGAAAATGCGAAAATAAATATATGTCTATGTATATCATATTATCTACACTTATAATACTTTGCCGTTCCTGTAAATCTTTATGATTTCTATTGAATTTAAAAATTAATGTTCATGTGGTGCAGGAAAGCAACTACAAATAATAAGAAGAGCCAAAAGCAAAAAAAGATAGAATGAATGTGTTAACTGGAAGATACATAAATATAAATTTTTGGTGCCTAGCGGTGTATTTCCAGCATTCATATTTCATGTAATCATGTTTACTTCAGATTTCAACTCGTTTCGATTCAAGATGGTTTTCGGGGGATTTCATAAATTAAGCGACACATTTTATGCTTTGCCTCAATTGCATTTCCAGCTAGACAGATTGAAATTGCAAACAGGTTTCCTTACTACAAACAACTTGAAATTGTAAAGAAACCAAAAAGAATTTTAAATAAAAGCATTGCAAAGAAAATAAGCCATTTACATGAGATGCAATATAACGGTCGAAAACTAGATATAAGATACTTTTTTGTGTATGCGCAAGTCACATGTGGTCAATAATACTTTCAATTCAAACCAATGGCAATGCAAATCTTATGTTTAATATTTAATTTATTTACATTTTAACAAGAGTTCAACACTTTATTGACAACATAAGAGAAGTGCTTAGCTGTGTATCTATGACTAAAACATATACATACAGAAATATATAGTAAAGATACAGATAGTCAGAGTGTCAACTTAAGCTTATAACTTATGTAGTATGTCTAGTCCAGTTTGGACAGTCAACAACATTTGAAAATATCAATAAAATATACTAAAGCTTCTGAAAATGCTCTTAGGGCCATGATTTTTGCAATGATATATAGTAATGCATGCAATGAACCGGAACCAATGGACAACTAAACCAGTAAACAACTTAGCAAGAGAGCAAAAAGCAAACCAACTGCAGTCCACCAAAACTAAATAAATTCTAAAATTTAATGGGAACATTGCCTTTGGCTCTTGGACTCTTGGACTCTTGTAACTACTGTAAGACAGAAAGTGGAATGAAGTTGAGTTGATTGTGTATCTTTTTCCATGATACATAGGGAATAAAGAAAGACCAACAACAACTAAAGATATTTAACCAAACATTGTAAAAGTAAGGTTAAGTAGCTTACATAACAAGCTCAATTCATTAAGCCCTCAAAAACATTGTTGTAAGCTTCGTTGCCTCGCTCCTCTTTGTTGTATGTATCTGCTGCTGCTGCTGCTATTACATATTATGTATATTACTTACAAATAAATAACTGAATGAACACAAAAACAAAAGCGAAATAATAAAGTTTTGTTTGTTGCACACCCAAGGTTTGTATTGTATCTTTATTCATACCTTTCACGCGTAACAGATACTCCTCACTCACATCATATGAAGTAATAACAAGCAAACACAAAGTAAACACAATACAATCAATCTATGCCATAATAAGCGCGAAGCAAGATGCAAAGATATGCAGATACATTCTTGTCGTAACACGCAGTGAGTTTTCTAAGAAAAAAAAAAATAGAAAAAAAAAACAGAAAAAAAGTGCGTTCATTCGTTTTGGTTTGTTAATTAGGTCAGATTGAATGGACTCAACTTTAACTGAGTTTCTCATGTAATAATACAATGTAATGTAATACAGGGTGTTTCAACTAATACTTTAATAAAGCAGTTCTTAAACTTATGTAGTTAGAGGAACAACATTTTTCATGGAATTGATTTAAAATTCATTTTTGGATCAATAATCTATCTAGGGTCTATTCAGACCAATTCTTTTTAGGGAATCAGTTTATTGCTCTGTGAATTCCAAGGAGTTTAAGAACCGCTGCCTGAATAAATTGGCTACTAGTTAAAAAAGGCCAAACCAAGTTGTTTAAAATCATATAAAAAAATTACAGTTTACGTCATCAATAAAAAATCAATGAACCGAAAACTTTGTTCCAAATTTGCACAAAAAAACAAACCCACAAACAGAAGCATTTAAGCCGCTGGTCCCACTTCTTCTCCTTCTCCTCATTCTCCTATCCCCCAATAAATTAAATTTAAACAGTGTATTACTCAGATACAAACATCAGAGACAAACACCACCATCATCATCAACAAGATCATTATTTTTTTTTTCTTTTACTGTGCTTAAGTTTCATGTGATTAGTCAGTCATTTGACTGGCGTATGCTGCCAGGTTGTCTGAACATGATACTACTATGTACTATGTATTACTTATTAATGTGACACCAAAAGCACGTCCATCATGATGGAATTAGAACACCGAAAAATGAGTCAAAAACAAGGGTGAGGTGTGGTTATATACAATACATACTACAATAATGAGAGTTTACTGCCCTCGTTAGGTTTAAATCTTTTTCAGATGGGTTAACAATTGTTGACATTTCATTTAATGAAAAAAGAAAAAAAAAAAAATATAAAAAATATCCGAAACTTGTTAACCACCCAACATCTCTTCTTATAAGTGAAACTGGTAACGATCAAATTGTGGTATATAAATATAGATTGTATATATGTATAAACAACATCAACAGATCAGCACCGCATGGTCGTCTTTACTTTTTATGGGTATGTGGGTCATCATAATCATCATCATCATCATCAGCAGCATAAACAACATCAACATAGTAGTCGTATGTAGTACATGAGTATGTTGTAGTGAGAAATCTTGGCTTAGAATGGCCATCAAATATATTGAGTCCAAAGATGTTTACATTGAGTCACGTTGAATAAGACGCATGTACATATGCAACAATTAGATGAGTTAAATAGAACGCCAGAGTGATTTGTTGTAGATCCGTTCCTGTTTTAGATTCTTGCATTCGAAAATGGTTCAAATAAATTGGGAGACATCATTTAGACGAATACAACTTATGTGACTTGAATATCATAATCAATTAATGCCATAAAAAGAATAATGATGATGTTGTCGGTGCTAGTGCTGGTGATGTGCAATGAATTTTAAAAAAGCAGTTTAGGTCAAAAGGTTTCTCAACACTCAATGACTTGCAAAATCATCACATCATATGAAATTTACTTACAAGTGAAAATTTTCTTCACATTTCTGCACATTTTACTTACTATATCAAGATTGTAAGTTATGTATGTTGAAAGGAAAGGAAAGGCAAAGAAAGAAACCTATGCATTACCCGACAAAGACTAACTACCTCTAAGTATTTTACAAAGCTACGAAGGAAGAGGAGGTTGGCAAGAAATAGTGGCAACTAGGAGAAGAGAAAAGAACATGTCAATTTCACTGGTTAAAAGCGTTCATTAGTCGCAGTAGTTGTTAGTCGTTTGAGAAAATCATGTGCAAGTGAAAAACGAAAAAAATTAACGACTCTAAATGAACTGAAAGAGAAATTACTTGGCAAATGGGCAAAAGAGTGAAATGTCCCGCAAAATAAAAACTGCATACATTCACTTTAGAATGAGTGTGTGTGGATGTGTATGTGAGTGAGTGAAAAAATGCAATTTTCACTATAAAGAAAAAAAAAAAAATGCTTTAAAAATTATATTTTTCATTACAATGCAGCAAGAGATACAATAATATTGTGTGATGAACATAGAAGTAACTCGTAAGTAGTATAAAATGCGTACAAAGAAGCAAAGCTTATGATTAAATGCTGTCAGGTCGTTTTAGTTAAGACCAATTTACCCATAGAATGTATGAAGTAGAAGGCATCAAAAGAATTGTGTCAAGTAGGGGAGCAAGCAAGAAGATAGAGAAGACTACGCCATAAGGGAAAGTCAGATAAATATCTTTAGCAATTATCAGCAAGTATTAAAGTGATGGAATTAAAGGATATAACGAAGAATAATTTTATGAACTTAGAATTGTAATGAATAAATTTTCTATATAAAAAAATCTTTATATTTTTTAGTATATGTTAACAGAGTCAAGAAGACCAAGAAGTCTTAATTAACACATTTCATAAAGGAAACTCATTAGAGAATCGTCAACAATTATTCATTTATAATCAAACGTCATAGAATAAAGGCAGACTAACTTTTTAAAATCTTACATTTTTAATGAATATAAGTATTTTATTTGGTAACGAATTGAAGGAGATGAATATAATAATTAACATGAATGTGCCTGCTAATCAAGTCTAAGTTTAATTTTTAAGTAATAAAGTTTAAGTTTAAAAAATCTAAAAATCAAGAATAGAATAATAAAATGTCCCAAATCATCACTTGAATCGCAGAATCTTCTCTATTAATCATTATAATAATTATTATAATAATTCGCTTAATACTTTGCTGGTATCTATTTATGTATTTCATACATATGAAGGTTTATGTCCGTACGCCTAAAATAGACTAGCAACGGAAGGCAAAACTTGAAATTAAACAATGAAACCATAGAAGTTTATTGCGCGGGTGGTATAGTAAAATTTCCGTGGAACCGCAGGGCAAGCAAATGCTAGTTTTTCTTTTTATTAAACTAATGAGATCTTTTTACAGAAATTTCATGTTTTTATTAGTTTTCGTATTAAAGTAATTTAATATTTGTCATCATCATTTTATAAAAGCTAACAAAACGTTACAATTAGAACATCAGTGTATGATATCATGTTATGCAAATAATATATGTTTTTAGAGAATATAGAGAACGAACGCCTATTAAGTAAAATGAACATTCAACAAAACACAAAAGGGCTTGGTAGTACTTACCATACACCATCCACTCTCAAGGGAGGTTTTATTTATATTAAACTAAACTAAATAGTAGAAGCTTAAAATATAAACGAAAATAGATTTAAATAAGCTTTACAGGGTGCGTCGCGAAGGCTTCAAACTTAAGTCTCGTTACTTAATATACTAGTACATGTGGACGATTCGAGAGTGCATTGAGTTGCATGTGCCACGGTCATGGGGTTTAACAGTACAGAACAATGCGACGACACACAATAAACATGCATCATTAATTAAGAGGGTTGATTTTGGCGTCATCTTCTTACATGGAGGTCTAGAGTCTAGTAGTTTAGTTGTGTTTCTTAATGAAATATAGGAAAGTCCAACTTTTCAATTCATTCGTTGCTCGCTTAGTTGCTTTTTAAAGATTTCATTGTACTAAGCGAATCGTCATTTAAGTTCATAGCCAAGTGACACTGGTTTTTTGAGGCTCTCTTCAACTTCTCAAAATGACAGGCAGTCGAGTAGAGAAAGAGGAGTTGCCATAGAACATCCTATGGCAACACTTGGCAGCACTGAGTACTTTTTGAGATAAATAAGCATAGATAGCAGGGTAGAGCAGTTTCCCTGGTTCCCTGTGTGTGTACATAAAATAAAGTAGTACGCCTCCGAACATAAATTTGCAATGACTCTAAGAGCGTGTGGCACAAGAGTAGTGTCAGTGGCAGTAGTGTATATATGTATATAGTGAAGGGCCCGTAACATTGCGGAAGAAATGTTGTAAAAATAGCCTCATTGTGTCATAGCAGCGATAGCAGCGACCCAATGCTAGATAGTCCGTCAGTCACTGAGTCAGTCAGGCAGTTAGTTAGGCAGATAGACAGGCAGGCAAGCAGACAGTTTCTCTTTGTCAGATAGATAGATGTACGCATTCACTGGTCTGATGTAGCTGTGTTCCCTTATATGTATGTTTATGATGTGACGACGGTGCAGTGCCTCCCTCTTCCCGAATTCGCTTTGGCCCTTTATATGTATGAGTTGGCCTCAGTTTTAGTTTGTGATCGTTTGACAAAGAACTTATTGTTATTTGTATTCACACGCGTTTCAATCAATCTGCATAAATAATCAGAATGAGCGCTAAAAATCTATACTCGTACACAGTAGTTGTTGGACTCAACTGCAATTTGCAGTTCAAAATTCTTGTGTTGAATAAACAACCATAAAACAATTGCATGCAACTTTCTCTCAGTTAAAGTAAAGTAAAATCAAAAACAAATAATAATAAAAAAAATGACGTAAAAAATTCATTTATTGCATATCAAAGTTTAAAAAAGAAAAGCCCAAAAAAAATTGTTACAAAAAAGAAAAGTGCTTGGCTTACCAAGTCCTCCCCGGGGCCCCGTTTGCTTTAACAAATACAAATAGTAACTGCAAAATTATGTATACAACAAAGACCAAAACCCAAAGCCAAAGGCAGACAAACGAGCAAATAGTTGGACAGACAAATAGATAGACAACTGCCGGGGCACATGCCTCAGCATTGTGAAGGCGCATAACCGGCGAAATGGCGCATTTTAATGTCAAAATGTGACAAATGCATTGAAAAAAATAAAAATGGAAAAAAATTGAAATAAAATTTAAATTTTGTTGAATTCGAAAAACCATGCAAGAAAAAAAAATAGTAAAGGCGGTTTTGACAGTTCGAAGAGCAAACAAAATGAATCAACAATTTGAAAAATGATTTCAAATGAAGTCAATGGACAACAAATATAAAAACAAACAAAAGCATAGCAAAGGTGTCTGTCTCCTCTTGGAGAAATGAAAAGCATTTAAATGAAAACAATTTAAGAGTTTGAGGGGCAAAAACCAGTTGACACTAATTGCAAACGATTTGCCACATATCATAATAATATCTATCTTTACACGCACTCTCTCATCACATCAAATCACATCACAGGCACGCTACGCATTTTGTTCATTTTGTTTAAAAAAGATTAGTTGAAAATGTTTTTTAGATGATGATTTTTCATTTTCAACACAAATAACAAAAAAACAAAAAAAAAAATGGTAAAAGTAATAAAGCAAAGTTAAATGAAAAAATATGTTTTAAGAAGGTGAAGGAGGATGGATAGTGATGATGTATGAGAGTCAAATAAACAAAGGAGCTAAACGAAACCTAATGTCGTTCATCGACTCACTCATTCACTCACTCATTCACTCAGATACACTCAGTTACACACACATACACTTACACAAACAAACTGCTGCAGTGAAAGTGAAAGTTTTTACAACGATGCAACGATATTTGTTTATATATCCATCCGCCTGACTCTTTGTCTGTCTGTCTGTCTATCTGTCCTTCCTGGCACCATTCGCTTGTTCGTTGTCTGGCAGGATGACAAGCCAAACGAAGCCACCACATGTATTAAAAAAGAAAAAAAATATACAAAAACATAAAAAAAAAAACCAAAAGCACCCGCTGTCAACAAATATTTGCAAACGCGAAGTTTACTCTTTAAGGCCTGAAAAGTAAGCATTATTAATAATCTGAACTCTTTTTTGTAGATTCCCTTTCTCTCCTTAACTCGTCTACTCCTTCTATGCATTTAACTGTATTTTATCCCCAAAATATCAAACAGATTTTAATAAAAAGTTTATTGCGCACATTAACAATTAAAAATCTATCGAATGAGATACTTTTTTTTTATCAAAAATCGAATAGATAATTTAGACGTATAAATAGATGACAAAAGAAGTGTTCATGTTATTATAATGATATTATTATTTTTAATTCAAAGAAAAATGATAAACATTAAAAGTATCTTTAGTCACTTTTTCCTTGTGTTTTTATAAACTAGAAGCCATCAACAATTTATGAAATTTTAAACTATAGAACACAGCTGTGCTTGATAGAATATTTATCTTACAGATAGATATTATACATGTGTAACTCAATATAATCAATGTGAATCATATATTTCTACGCGTTTCATTTCATTTATTCGTCAGATGCATGTCAGTCTCAATTTAACTCAATTGAGTTTAATTATTTTATTAAAAAAAAAAAAAAAAAAAAAAAAAAACCGTAATGAAATGAAAGCGATTGGGTTGCCATCATCAGACATTCAAACGAAACCAAACCAAACTAATCCAAAGTCTGGTTTGTATTTCTCATTGCGTGTTTACTTACTTACTACTCCAAACACAGATATTGTATCTTTCAGTCAGTGTGTATTAAATGCTTTGTCTACTGTACAGAGATTAAGACACAATATCTCTCAATACTCAACCCAACCCATATGGTGTTATATAATGTTGTAATGGAAGTAGTAACATTTTACTTTAACCAAAAATACAAAATTTTATTTAATTTAATCACTTTTCTTTTCTTTACTTCACTTTTACATCTGTCGAATTGTCAAATGTAATTTATTAAAAAATATAAAAATGCATTTATTGCTAAATGCAATTAACTTGGACTTAAACACTTTTCCGAAACAACAACTGTCAGACCGAAACATAGTCGGACAAATGGACTGAAAGACAGTCAGCGAGCAGTTTAACCAGATTGTAATAATCACTAAAATGGATTGCATTTAAATTTTTTTATATTTTTATGTTTTACTATTTTTGTAATTTTCATTTACAATTTCAAATAGACAGACAATAGGGGCATCATGCATATATAGAGGAACAACAATAATAACAATTATATAATAATATAATTATTAACATTACTTCAAACAAAAAGAAAAAAAAAAGAAATGATTTTCTTGTAAGAAAATGCAAAATGTTTTGTTTATGTAATTTCTCATTATTCTTCAACAACAAGGAGTCATTACATCAATTTTTATTTTATGTTACTTTTTTATGACGCCTTGTGGCACATCCCCATCGCAATTTTACAATAGCAATTAAAATTATCTTTACTGGATCTCAAGGCAATGACTCTCAATGCAAAACATATTGTGCATTTAACCCAAGGTGGTTTTGAGGAGAAGCCCTTAAGGATAATTAAAAGAAAATATGTAGTAGAATTTGATTTAAAAACATAAATACTTTTTTAATAATTATTTTTACTTGAAAAATAACTTTATGTAAAAGTTTCCCAAATTTGAAATCTCTAAATCAGCACTGAATTACACAATCATTTGATGTTTAATTAAGCTTCATTATGGAAATTTATGGGTTATTTATTTTATGCTTTTTAATGTAATATCTTTCATTCCATCACGGTATATTGCTAAAAACGTAAAATTAAACTAGCTACTAAGCACAATCAGTAAACTTTCTTTATCAAAAATATGACTAATTTATAGGCAAATAGTGACTTACTGGGATCTACGCTATACAACAGGATTGACTAAACAAGGATTTATAAAAAAATTATAGAAGGCACATATCAAGTAAAGTCTAGTAAAATAACTTTACACATCATATAGTAATATCAATAACCAGAATGAATTAGATAATTCAAAAATTATTTTATTTTTAACCTTCAATATTAAGAACATACGAGGGCTGTTATTTATATTTCTGGCCTTGGCAACAGTAAGTGTTGGTAGGCGATCGCTGACGTTTACAGACGATAATTTGATATTTTAAATCATAACTTCTTTAAACATTTTTTTCATTTCAGCCTAATTTGTGTGGTTTACAGTAAATTTAAAAATTCACCTTGGTCAAAAAATAGAATTGACTCGTGAATATTTTCGTGCGATTATTTTTTATAACTTTTGACGTGAATTATCAAGACAAGAATGAACTTGATTATTGATACAGGGATAAAGCACCATTCTACAGCACTGTAAAAAACTGGTATAACGAATTCAATCATGGTCGAATTCCGTGAAGTGATTGCTTGCGATCAATTCAGAATGGTACACGCCCATTTGTTTGTCAGAAGTTATCGGAGAAATCAGAATCAAAAAAGCAGAAGAACAGGCAAATCATTGTCCACTACGACAATCAAACCGATCAAAACATTAAATGAATTTTTTTTTTTTTATTTCCACACATCAAAAATAAATAACGTGCTCTACGATTTCCGACATCCGAAGAAGCGTTTGTTGCATTTAAAACGCATGTTTTGGAGTTACCTCAATCGGAAAAATTGTAACATAATGAAATAAAACCTTAAATTTTTTAAATAAAATTTGCCTTAAACATACTTTGTCAATTTCTAAAATTTTAGTTGACTGACGGCTGATCGTATTAGTATAAAGTATATCAACTAATAAATATGTTTTAATTAAAAATGAAATGGTTTACAACATAATAGGGTTTAAGGATAGTAACACCCATTATACAAACTCAAAATCATATGTGAAAAAGAAAAATAAAATAAATAAAATAAAAAATAATGAAAATTTGAATAATTCAGATACTATATCTCACATATCACTTATCACTTTCTGATAGTCCCGATGACTCAAAGATATTATGACATATTTAAAGATATGTAATTAATAAACTTGTTTATTATCTAACCAGAGAACCGCGGTGATATTTAAAGAGAGTATTAAGAGGTTAATTTGTAAGCAACACAATCTTTTACATTCATCCTTCCATTGCAAAGCAGGGCAACATTCGCAGATAAAATATTCTGTATTTATTCATATAAACATTTTGCAAAAAATTCTCTAAGTGACACTGAAAACTGTAACACAAACTGTCGCATGGTTTAGAAGAAGTAAGCGGAGATACAGACGCGGATGTTGACTTTCTTTGATTTTTATTTCAAGGATACAATTTTTTTTGTTTGGGTCAATGATGTGTTATATAGAAATTTAATGTAATTAGTTTCAGTAATCAATAACACAATCATCATCACCACCCATTTCCTACCATGATATTTTTTCCAATGAAATCAAGTTCAAAGAGGCAATTGCGCAAATGTTGCATATTATACATACACATAATAATAATAATAATATGACTAGGGTGGCCCATAATTTTCTGATATGGTGCAATATGTTTGACGACTGAACGAGCATAACCACAACTCGAAATACTTGCTTAGTAACCAATTTCAAAACAAAAGATACTTTTGTATCTGTACAATATGTCAGTGTTCAGGTGCAAAACATACTTTATTTCACTCTCTTCACTTGACTTTAAAAAAACAAAACAAAAGCAATAACAATAACAATAAGAAAATTTGAAACGTTCGTTTGTTTTACTATATTTTCTTATTATGTATCTTGTTCGTTCAGTTCAGTTGCAACTTGAAAAAAAAAGGTAAACACGACAAAGCATGTTGATATTGTATATAACATTTTACCACAAAACAGATGTTGCTGCAGTTAAATTACCCACAAACTCGGCCAAGTGCGGCGATTCGGATATTAAGGGGAGCATGGTAGCTAGTGGGGGTGATGGCATCTGATGTGGATATAAAGTTATTTGATGCCTCGTTTGTGTACGCTTCGTTGGCATGTGTTATTATTACAGTTGTTGTTGTTTTTGCTGTGATATTCAGTAGCCAAATCGCAAAGTATGTAACTCAAGCTCAACACATATGCATATAGTACTTATAAACATAAGACTTGACTTTTGTATCTTGTAAGATACTTTTGTACGAGACGCGCCTTTGGCAATCACCTACTTGGTTGGTTAATAACTGCCAAAGACACAAACGACACCAGCAACAACAATAATAACCACGACAACAGCAACAACATAAAGAAAACACGCCTTGAACTATGAACTTTATGACGGCTCAGATACAGATACAAATACACAGGTGCAGGATGTAGCACTTAAGTAGCGTCAAAGCGTGATGTTTGAAAGTATCTTTATGACACGTTTCTTTTTGTGTTTCTTTCGTTTTTTTTTTTTTTGTTTTTTTTTGTGAAATTGTAGAAAGCCAAAGTCTCAGTTCACTGCGCAACGCGAAAACACATCCGCTCGGTTCGGTTCAGTCGGTCGTCTGCTCATTCGCTTATGGGAGCATCATGCATAATGCATTTCAACAAGTATCTTAAAATGTATCTCGAAAGATGATACGCCGCCAATTTCTAGTGCATGACAGCAGTTTGCTTATGTTAGCGTAGGAGAGAATGTGTACTGCAAAGGTATGAGATACTTACAAGTATGAATTCACTTATGAATCTAATGCCCACAACATCTTAATTGCAACATCTAAGATACACATTCTTCAAATGACAAATCTGTCGTTGGAAGTCTTTGGAACTAATTAGGTAAGTGTTTATTATTTCAAAATCGAAACGAAAAAATGTCTGGGACAACACACCTGTCAATTGTTAATCAATATGAGTGACTGAGTGAGTGAGTAAAGGTGTTGCGCATACAATTTGTGTTTAGAATATTTAAATTCATATACTGTTGATAGATACATTTTGTGTTAGATACATTTTTCGATATTTGAAACTTTGAATTTAAATAATACAAAATAAAAAAATTGGTAGATATGACTCTTTATTTTGCAATGCAATAAAATTTCATTTGCACTGTGTTTATTCCAGAAAAAAGTATCGGACAGGAAGATTTTCTCAATGGGGTGGAACTACTTAAAAGAAATGAAAAAAAAAATATAAAAATCTCAAAGTGGTGGCTGATAAATACCTAAGCACACAATAAGGAAGAATAACTGAATGAATGAAGCCTAAGGAAGTAAATAAAAGTACAAAACAAAAAACCAAACTGACAGCGTAAATGAACATGAGAAGAAGAAAAGGGTGAAAACCAAACCAAGCCAAACCGACCAACCGAGTCAAAAAGGAAGTAGTTTGTCTTATGAGGAACAACTGAAACAACACAACACAACAAAAAAAAAAAAAATATCTTTATACTTATGTATGAATAAGAACAATAAAAGTTGAAATGTCTAAAAAGCATTGAAAATAACATTGTGAGAATGTGAATTTATGAAATGCTAAAATGTAAAAATAATAAAAATAAAAGACTTGTACAGTTTTGGGAAATGAATCCCTGTTGTATTCAGGAATTTTTCATTGTTCTCTTAAGTCCCGTCATCCCATTGATAGCCACTTAAATATATTCTCTGCATAAAAAGGAGAATAGAATGAACTAAGTATTTGAATTTTTTAATAAATTTGTATAGGAAAAGAAATATAAAACTAGCATATTAAATCTCATTCTAAAAGAAAAAGTGTGTGTATCTTAAGACATATATTGATGTTCAGTTTAAAATGCAAATTTTATTTTTATTTTCAAAAGATTCAATAGAACGCAATATGAAACATTTTTAGTGTAAGATACTCGCAAAAGTCCCAATTTTGTTGATCAACTATCATCAGTACCCCATTATATCTTTCTATACATACTATAAAACAACGTCCACCGCTGCGTCTGTCTGTTTGTTAGCGATAAACTCAAAAACTACCGCACAGATTTTCATACGGTATTCATCAATGGACGGAGTGATTCATGAAGAAGGTTTAGGAAAAAATAAAATTCGAAAAACCCCAAAAGAACAGCCGATAAATAGAAGAAAATCAAAAGTGTGAGATGCATATAAAGCTTAGAGACATATTTTAAAATCAATCAGGTCTTTTCTTTTTCAAACATTTAACTTATCAGGTTAACCAATTAGTATCCACTAATTTGTTGAAAAGGAAAATTAGAAAAACGTCTGCCTGGGTATCTAGTTGAGTATATTCTGCATAAAAGAGTTACGAGTACCATTATAAAAGAGAAGTACTTTCCTAACTAAAGATTAAAAGCAAAATCGATGGAGTCGAAATAATTTATCGGAGAAAATAGATTTCGAGTCGCCTTCTTTATACTGGACATTAGCTGTTCCCAACCAAAGCTGTGAACCAGAGTCTAGTAATGTGCGATATGGTACTAGCGCTCCAAAATGATCTGGGATAGCAAAAGAGTTAGATGGAGAAGAAGGAAAAAGCAACCAATGTGTTGGGT
This sequence comes from Amiota mariae, assembly GCA_035041805.1. Taxonomy (NCBI): domain Eukaryota; kingdom Metazoa; phylum Arthropoda; class Insecta; order Diptera; family Drosophilidae; genus Amiota; species Amiota mariae. The sequence continues at coordinate 16,054,004 of JAWNKV010000370.1, read as the reverse complement.
GGAGGAGCTATAGTCCACATTTCACCAAGTAACGCGGTTTCTTTTAGTTTAGAAATGTCATTAACAGTTTTTTCTTGCATCTGAAAAATTACCTAAATTTCATTTAGAGTTGACTCCTTTTTCCAAGAAGTTTTTGTTTGACTTCTCCTTTTACTTCTACGCTAAGGATTGTATTCTCAAACTTACATAAACATTTCGCTGAGTGATTTTCTTAACATGTTTCTGTATACATTTTATTCTGTTGATTTTAGTACATATTTACTTTTCAGAGATTTAGTGTTGATTATAAGTGAATAGACAATTTTTAAAATGGCACAAATCAAAAATTTAAAATTTTCAATGATCATTTAACGGTCAAAAAAGGTAAGTGGTGATTTTTTCTTATCAATGAGAACTTATTGTCAATCGAACTACAATATAATGATTTTTTTTTTTAATTTTCCGTAAAGTTCCCTTTACGAAATTGAAAAATATTTCTGGGTTTGAATGATAATAATAACAAAATGCCAACCTTTTTGTGATGATAATGTAATGTCACACAAATATCCTATGTAGCCTGAATAAAGTGAAGATTAAGATAAAATCCAAGATAATTTCTTTCTTTTTAAAATCATTTATTTTTCAATAATCTTTTAAGTCATTTGGTATGAAGATTGTCTAGTTATATTTTTTGAAGTTTAACTCTAGAGCTGATGACATCCAATTGTAAACCTGATCAATAAACTTGTGATTACTCTGAGTTAAAACCCCTTTTATTGAAATATGATATCATACAAAGTATTGTTGTATCAATACTTTTGTCCTGTCTCATATACTTAGATTCAACTTTAAAATGGATACAAAAACTATTATAACAAAATATTATTCTGCCAAAATAATAACAGTATCTCGTAACTGTCTACAATATAGGTATATGTATTTATGGAGTTTTGGAGTATAAAATACAATTCCCGTTAATAGAAAGATTGCTTCGCTGCTGCACAGCATGTTGCCTTTTCCTTTCTTTGTCGACAACTCACAGCAAGTTAATAATAGTAAACCACCATCAACAGCACCCAGGAGAAGAAGATGATGGTCCAAGGAGGATTGAAGCAAGCAAATGGTTTTTATATTTTTTGTTTTTTTGTATTTTTGCTTTCTTAAATATTGAAGATGCATTTCGCTCGTAAATAAACAAAGTATCACGATTTTCAATAGAGTGTGTGTTTTTCTTATTCGTATATTTCTTCTTTTATTTCTATTTTTTTTTTTTTATTATTGTTGATAATATTTTATACCAATGATTGTTTCTTCTTCTTCTTTTTGTTTCATTTTCAATAATATTTTTATTATATTTATTTTTTGTCTGCGAAAAAAAAAAAGAAAGTGTAAAAGTACGAGGTGATAGACACGTTCAGACAAAGTAAAGTAAAGTAAAGAGAAGAGAAGAGAAGACAAGCCAAGACAAGTAGTTGAAAAAAGATTGTTGCAACGAAAGAGGGCAGATATCTCCGATATGCCAAATATATGTATATATACACACACACATACACACAAAACTGTACCTAGTATTTATAGATACGACGACGATGATGACAAGTTACAAAATATCAAACAACTACTACTAGATACAATAATAACAACAACAACAACAACAAACAACAATTGTTGACACGACAATAATAACAATCATGACGTCGATCATAATAAAATAAAGTTAGCCAAAGTAGATTTCAATTTCAGTTTCAGCACTGATGAAGGAGGAGAAGAAAAGAATCCACAAAAGCCTAAACATTGGTGTTTCTACACTCGTATAGGGAAAAGGTCCACCACTTATTCAGTGGAGACTGAAAGCGGTGGCGGCGACAAGTCGTGAGCTAGTCAATCGATGACGAGTGGTAATGGTGAATGTATGTAGTATCTTGTATCTGCGCATGTATGTGGCGGTGGCGGCTTTTGCTAAAAATAAACTACACAAAACAACAAACAAGCAAACAAGGCAAAAATTTCATTTTGAGAAGCATAGAAAAGAAAGAAGGAGATACTGAGAGTAAAATAAGCTAAATATCTTTAGCTGATGATGGTGCATAGAAACTATTGTTGTTGTTGGTGTTGTTATTGTTAGAAAAACATTTGTAAGTTTTATTCAAAAAAAAAAAAAAAAAACTAAAAGAAAAAACCCCAAGAAAATATAATAACTTACAAGAAAATAAGAAGAACAAAAAGAAAAACCATACTAAATCGAATCAATGAGTAAATAGCTGAATGAATGCATAGATACATAATATGTAAATACATTGAAGGGCGAATAATGTTGTAAGAAGGAGGAGGGTGGTGTTAAGGATAAAGAAAACTATAAGCAACGAAATGAAATAAAGAAATGTCGCACTGTGCACGCTTTCAACATTTAAATGTTGCTCATGCTGCTGCTGCAAAACGCAGAGTAGTTAATGCTGCAGGCAACAAAGATTTATGTAGCAAAGATATTCGAAAGTCAGACAAGTTTCGAAGCATTTAAAAGCAATAAATTATAATATTATAGCTCAGGCAACAGTCAATGTATGTATGCATGTATAGAAGTGGAGAAAAAGGGAACTTTACATTCACCAAAACGAATGAAGGGGCGAAGAAAAAAGTTCAATGTCAGAAAATGTATATGTAAATCTGTGAATATGTGATGATGCCGGGCAACATAAGATACAGGAAATGTCAAAGAATATACTATAAGAGAAGAGATGAAAATAAAATGATATTACAGATCAAAACAATTGACAATTTCAACTGATAAGAGTCTTTGAAGTGTGGGTGTTGTTTTTTTCTACATATGTACAATGATGATGTTGAGATGATGTACTTCCGGTATAAAGACAAAATGAGACATGTTAACAGCCAATTAGTAATTGTAGTTAATTTGATTTGAGGAAAATATATTAAATTAACTGAAACTTAAAAGCAAATTTAACCAAAAAGTTCTATACACACACAACTATCGGATACCACGTCATTCTGTTGAAGCTTAAAAAATGATAATGATTCAGCAAAAGAGAGTGGACTGTAAGAGACATATTCCCTTCAACATAATCCCCATTAGACACTATTGATCCGAGTTTCTTAGACTTTTTTTTTTTTTTGTAATGAGGCAGTTTTAAAATTTGAAAAACTTCAATTTTATTTCGCAGCTATGAATAACAGTTTTCCGCAGTTTAAGTAGCTCTTCTATAAACTTATGCTAGTGGTATATGGGGAACAAATTGGACCAGAGTCATTCTGCGGGCTGCCTTGGAATTCTACAAAAGCTAACTAATTTTAATGAACAAAATCGTGATTCTTGTAAATAGGGACAGTTGTATAAAAACTGGCAGTTTGATTGAAACTGAACTGACTACTGATACGACCCTTCATGACACCTAACAATAGATTAAAATCTTAATAATATAGTCAACAATATACCGATTACTTATCAGACAGATTCAAAATTACAACAACTTATCGAAAATCGTGCTAATTGGACAAATACAATCCGTGAAATTGCAAAAAAAGACCCCCCCAATACTTTTATTTATCACACCTTGTATGCCGAAAATTTCAAATTAAAATCTCTAACAATTTATAAGTCGCGGAACTTTTATTAGGGTATCTAATCTTATCGAACCAATCACAGGATTTAGCATCAAACAACGCCGCATTGGAATTAAATACGCAGGCACCATTTTTGATACTTTATACATGTTTCATTATACAATTTTCTTCTTGATCTGGATTTGAGGACTAATTTAAACCTCTGTCATTCGATGGGATCACAGTAAACAGTTGTATTTCAGATCGAATTAGAAACACTACCTGCATCTCAGTAGATGATTAGACAAGAGGGATATCTGAATAGAAACTTTTTTGTATTCATTTCTATACTTTCTTTCTAGTAGTAGTTTCGAGAAATAGGCATCTTGCGGGAAAATGGTTTGGTAGGAATGCAAATGAAGAGTTTCTCACAATGCATAACACAGATATACCTTGCTTGGCTATAGGGTATACAAAAGTAGATGATTATTTAATGCATTCAATGTTTGACTTTCACAGATTCATTAAAAACGAGCCTAGCTTATGATTTGATTACTGAGTTCCCCCTCTGGCAGTTGTCAGTCAATCAAATGTGACTCGTTGTTGTTGTCGTTATTGCTGTTGCTGTTGCTGTGGGACACATGAACGCTTAAATGCAGCTTAAAAATCAACAACAACAGTAAATATTATATAATACCAACTACATATGTACATATGTATGTATGAATATATCTCTGATGAGAGTGGATCATTCACATATTTTTTAATCAATTTCATAACATCATAAATACGTCCGTATAATAAAAATCTCATATTTCAGGTTTAAATTGATCCCCAGACTTGGCAGCAAATTGTCAATTATATGCCTAAATGATTGTGGTTCTTTTGTAAGTAGTATGACCACACCTCCTCCTTTATAAATATACTTATATACATATGGATACGTGTCGTGGTATAAAATTATCCACCAGGAATGGTCAATGTCTCTTTATGTTTATATAAGAGAAAATATATTCAAAAATATGTAAAGTAAAAAAGGAAAATCACTGACGGTGACAACAAAAGTAAATATGTATGTGAGTATGTAAATAAAATGATAATTCAAGTGAAGAGTGTGTGAACAATAAGCGGGGGCGGTTTGGGTTGCTTTGGTTTGGTTTGGTTAGTTGATAAACATATGCCGCCATCGCCAAAGTAGTTGGGTATTTTTCCAGTTGTTGTTATTATGTATTATTATTAGAGGCGTCGCGTTGCTTCGTTTGTACAGTTCAATTCAGGTGGCATTTGCATATTATGAAATGAGGGTGGTTGTTATCATGTTGTGTACGCACCTTCTTTTTACATTTGTTATGCCGGAAAACAATTGAAGTAGCACGTCCACTTTCACTTATAAGAAAAATGATGTTTTTCACTACTCACTTATTGGATGTCCTTTCTTTATTATTATACATAAGAAGTAATGTTCTAATAATCACAACAGCATCCACCGACCAGCAACCAAATGAAAAACGGCAACGACGGGCATTTAATAGAATTTTTGACCCCCAACTAGGGCGTTGCAGTAGTAGCGACTTAGATTTGGATGGATAATTCGTGTTTGTTTGTTTGTTTGTTTGTTTCTTGTTTTTTATATCAAATATAAATATAAACAAAATACAAAAATAATCACTGTTTTTTGTTTATTTAATTTAATTCACATTTATTTTATTATATTATTTTATTTTCTTTTTTCTCCATTCCACTCCATTCTCCACTTTTCTTAACTTTTATTCTTTTCTCACACAAAACCAAGCATCTTTGCTATAAACAGAAAATTTACTCCTCTTCTCTCTTTTTCTGATTATTCTTCGGCTTCTATACAACCTTTTTCTATGCTATTTTGTTTTACACTTGAAATTCTTGTGTTTATTTTAAACGCCGCCGCGTGTAATTAATATCAATTTATTAAATTAATGATGCACATTTGAATGCTTTTAAAACACTTTTCAATTCAATTTATTGAATCAGAAGAAAAAGCTTCTTTTCAATAAATTTCCCCTTTGTCAAATTACAAATTGGAATCCGTCCGGTCGCAACAGAAACACCGACGACGTTGCTGGGAAATTTTTATTTATATTTTTTTTAATTTTAACATTTAGAAAAATAAGATTATTTATATTTCATTTATTTTTTTAAAGAACTTTAGTTCCAACTACTTTTATTTTTATAATAATTTTTATTTATGCCGTATGCCGCGCTCACATCCTACTCTCTTCTATCAACAACAACAAATAATAATACAAATGAAATCCATAGATACAATCGAAGCACAAAAGCAGTTCATGCACTACATGTAATTTTTAGGGTAGACCGATTGCTTCAACAGAAAACAGTATTGGTGATTGGTGAAAATGAAATCCATAGATACAATTGTATCTGCAATCGAAACACAAAAGCAGTTCATGCACTACATGTAATTTTTACGGTAGACCGATTGCTTCAACAGAAAACAGTATTGGTGATTGGTGAAAATGAAATCCATAGATACAAGAAGCAAAATATCAACTTGAAAAGAAAACAGTATTGGTGAATGGAAAAAGAAAAAAACAAAACTTCTTGGTCGCGTGGTGAATGACAATAAACAATAAACTGATTTCTAATTTCTAACGTTAAATTCCATTTTCCATTTCAATTTATTACATGATAATAAAACTACATACTTCCTCTTTTTAATAATACAGTTTTCGCTGTTTTGTTTGTTTACTGAAGTCAATAAGGTTGAAATCAACAACAACAAATGAGATATGTGATAGATATCGAATAAATTTATTAAGTAAATACGAGCACGTATCGATAGTTTTGGTTCAGCTTACCGATATTTATGAGCGATATTAAATATTTCGATATTTCGATATATCGATATAAAATTCCAACTATCGGAAAGGTATAATAAAAATATGATATTTTATCAGAAAGATAAAATAATGTACAAAATTAGAAATTTATACGAATTTTATTTATTTAGTTAAGCTTAATCCTCACTTTTCCCGTTTCCATTATATTTTGTGCAAATATAATAATAAAATATATATAAAATATAATATAAGTACATAATATTCATCAACAATAAAATTTTAATTATACTTATTTCAATTTTCAATTTTAATTCATTTAATGATAATTACAAAAAACAAATTTAATGATCATTACAATATAATTGAATTATCATAAAATTCTTAAATTCCAGGAACCAGGAACAGGTGACAGTAAGGGTTTCAGATAAGAAAATGTTCACTTAATTCTAAATTCTTCTTCCATTCCATTGTTCTCCAAATCATTTTGTCTCGTTCTGGCTTCAAACAGCTTACAGCACTCACCAAAATTCAGGGTAGGGATGTCAAAAAAATATCGATATACGAGATTTTGATATTTTCATTTCAATATACCGATATTGATGAGCGATATTAAACATTTCGATATATTCAAGGTTTCAGTAGTTTCAGGGCTGCTCTGGAAGAGAAGCTGCCAAGCTTTCGGTCATTCTCAACATTAAACAGCTGATCATTGGTCCATTTCCTGCTTACAAAATTTCTGTCCATCCAAACCAATTTCAAAGTAGATAACATAATTATGTTATGAGACATATTGTACTATTAGGTTGGCACTGCTAAATAACAGCTAATATATTTTTATTAAATGAAAAATTAATTACAAATTAACAATTGATGTAATTTATTAGTATTTTATATTTCATTATTTATTTAATTGAACTTGATGCGATGCATAACTACCGGTGTGAAATTTTTCATTTCCGAGTATCGATTCATCCATACCATTGGCCATTATGGCCAACTATATCAATTTTTCGAGGGTATGTGGTTGCTCATTTTATTTTCTCAATCAATAATTCAAATCAGAAATACGAACGACAATGTGCGACGACAAAAAACAGCAAATAGGATTTATCGAGGATGAAGAACCTAATCAACGGTTAATTTCCAAGCAAAGTAGAAAAAAGAATAGTGACTGTTTTACTGCAATCAACAAAATCAGAAAACGCATAGCGATAGTTGATTATTTTCCCTTACCGGAAGTGAACATTTCAAGCTTAATAATGATTTATTTACAATTGATAAAAATTGAATAACAATTTAAACCAATTTATATATGATTAAAAGTTTTAATAATAAATTTATTAGATTTGCAAACGGGCTGAGAAAACACTTAGCTTCCGGTAGAGTTGCTTCGATATTTGTTATCGTTTAGGATTATCGATAATCGAAGAAATAAGTTGCCTTGATGCATTTCAAATTATTGCAAATTTATGAAAAATTCCATCAATAAAAATGATATAATAAAGAAAAATGTACAAAATATTTGAATGAAATTTGTCAAATTTATTTACAACATGAATGATTGAAAATAAAAACAATTAAATTGAATTTAATTCATAATTCAGTAACAAAGTGTTACAACAAAATTACAAGCAACGAATTGTTGCACAAAAATACAATATTTTGTATATGAAAATAAATAAATTAATTAAATTAAATACTCCTTCTTAATAATTTTTGGGGTAACATAATGTTACAAAAAAGAAAAATATGAAAATTACATTAAATTACCTGAAGCTTCAGTTTCTTCTACAACTTAAGATTTTTAAATTTATAATAAATAAATTAATAAAGCGCGCGCTTTGTCTACTAACATGCTAAACTACAATAATTTTTAAGGCTATAAAAACTAAACAACAAACTAAGCAATTAATTTAAATAATTATTGTAAATATATTGAAACAAAGATGTTTCGAAGAAGAGAAGAGAGAAAAACTAATTAATTAATTAATGAATTAAAGACAGACTGCGCGCAGTAGATACAAAAGAAAGAAAATGTTTAAGTACTCAAAGCTAGAAGAGCTTTTTAGAGAGTAGCATTAATATGGTATTCCATTTTTGGATGATAAATCCATCAGCTTATGAACATGCCAGCAGTTCGCTGATATTTGGCGGTGACGGTGGCGGCAGAGTGAGGACTGCGAAAAACCACAAAGGCACCAAAAACAATGTAAATTGTCGAAAGCAACATGAGCATGGGGAAGGAGAAGACGATGCGTGCCATAAGAACTTTGGGTTTCACCGAATCCACTGTAGGTGAAGGAACATACATTTCTATAAGAAATTAATATTTCCAATTTGATTAATCGGTAATTAATAATATTGTAGATGATGACTTACCATTTAAACTTTTCGATTCACAACGTTCACCAATATAACCATCAGCACATTCACACGAGAAGAAACTATGATTGGCCACCGGATAACGAAAACAACGACCGCCATTCAAACAGAAATCTGTCAGATATTGACCACTGCACTCCAAAGACAATACATCACGCATTATGGTATAATAGATATCCGAAATATTGAATTTGCCTGCCATATTATTAGGATTATCCATGGATTTTGGTGTACTGGAATCCCGTAAAGTCGTAACTGTTTCATTATCATTGGACATCGATGGTGGTGGTGATGATGATGATGGCGGCTGTAGTATCTGGGTCGGTGTTGGTGGTTCTGGTGGTGGCTTCTCTAAGTCCGGTTGTGGTGTTGTTGCTGCTTCTAGAGGTGTCTCAAAGGGTTGCATCAGAGCAACACCTGGTGTCTCTATACCCGTATATATCTCTTGTGTATAGGTTTTATTGAATTCCATTTGTGTGACCAAATTCGCGACATGTTGCTCGATTTGTTGTTGTAATTCATGAGCATGCTCATGTAAATGATTATGAAAATTGTGTTGGACAATTTTCAATGTATGCTCACGCAATAGTAAAATCCGGCTAGAACAACAATCTATTCCATTCCATGTCATCATTGATCATCCATGCATCCGTGTCATGTGTCATCATCGATGATCGATCAACGATCAATAAATTAAATGAGATTATTAAAGTATTTGAGATGGGAATGAGATTCTATGTGTGTGTGTGTGTGTGTTGGGGGGGGTGACTCACCTGTAACTACGACAATTGTTGACAGCACGAAAATTACCATACAAAGATGCTTCGAAAATTCTGTTCTATTATTGTGCATCATCTATAGTAAATCAATTGATTTGAAGGAAGAAGGAGTAATCATTGAAAGCTTCAGTAGTATTAGATGCTGCTATTGTTGTTGTTGCAGTGGAAAGGAATCCTGTTCTCGACGTCGATTGACTGTAGTTTCTAGTTGTATGGACAGCAAAATGCAATTTTTGTTTGTATGGGCGACGCCGCCGTTGTGGCGTGAGAAAGAATACAAAAGTGTAGAGGAAAGAAAATAAAGAAAAACATTGAAACATTGAAATAAATGAGATTTTAAACACAAAAATAGAATTATTACTTTTTCTTTATGAACGATGTGGAGGACGTGGTAGAAGCGAGGACGCGGTGAAGACGGCGGCGTCTACGACTGTTGTGGACAACGATGAAATGGCGCACATTTTTGTCAAGTCGGGGGAAAATTGTTTCGTGATTTTGTGCTTTATATAGATTTTCACGATGCCCACTTTTCTATCTATCTCACATCAGCATAACAAGAACAATTCACTCGCTTTTCATTTGAATTTTCCTACTATGCTTCTTCTTCACACACTACACAATACACTTTTACTCAGCCCGCCAGTTCAAGAGAGATACAAAAAAGAACAAGAGCGCGATATATGCAATATGAATGAATGATGATTATTGGTTTGTTTCCTCCTATTTGCCGATTGGACCGATTATTTTCTACTGATACTGAACAAAACTTGATAAACTTGATTATCTATCAGACAGAATAGATAAGTTGATAGTCAAATATATTGGGTTTTTGTCTATACAATAGTGGGTGATAAAAATGGGCATGTGCTTAGTAGTTTGATCAAATTATATCAAGCGCCATCTGTAAGGGTAGTTTAGAGGAAATGCAGTGAATACACAGTGAATATCAAACTGCAGAATTGTGGGTGGGGAGATTTGTGTGCAACAAAATGTTGCATTGATATCCATCCTAAGGAGGCATGCAATTACATACTTCGAAAGTAGTGTGTATCCATGAAATATTGAGTTAGTTGGCCACAGTGGCAGCGAGAACCCTCAATAGATAATAGAAACCCAGTACGAAATGTTGCAATATGCATGCGCCATCTAAAGTGGCATGCACTTAATAAGCAGTGAATATAAAACTATAGCAACTACCAGCAGAATTAGTAACAAACTGCGGTACCACAATAGCAATTGCAGTCGAACCTCCATAGCTCGAACTTTCAGAATTTAAATTTTCTAGAACTTAAAATGAAAAATTTGTATCTGCATTCATCAATCAAATTTAATTTGAGAAAACGTAGGTTCTAAAGAATATTTTCCTTGTAGAGGCATGAGAATTACATTTAAAAATGCTGGATTTATTCAATATGAGATACATATTAAAAAGAATAAAAATAAGTTTTATGCTTTAATTTTCTTATGGTGATTACGGAATAATTTATTCTTTGAGTTCTCATAGAAAAATGAAAGCAAAGAAAGATATTAAAATTGCATTCAGCGGAGTGGTAAGATACAATTTATATGAAACTCGAAGTCTTCATAAGTCAATTATATATGTACATATATATTACAGTAAGTAATTTGAACAATGTGAATTCCACTGAGTGTACATATATTACAATAAATTTCAAAATAATAGGAAACGTTGCATCCACATTGAATATGTTGCATGTAATATGCATTTTATGCATGGTGGTGCACTGAATATCAAACTGTCATACCAACATACAATGAACATCAAACTCAATATGAAATGTTGCATCAAACTTAAATATGTTGCTTGTTGTCTGCATGTACATATTCCATGTTTTATCTCAAATCAAATTTAATATGGTAATCGTGTCAATGTCTATGAAATGCAATTTTAATAATATTGAAGTATGAATCGTCGGATTTTGATGATCGATCAATACAACATCAAACCATTGCGTCAAACAAGCAACCGCGAGTCGTGAGGATTTTTGTTCAGATTTAAAGGTTCGCAGTAGTTAACAGTTAACATCAAACTGTGCGAGAGTAAAAGTCATTGCCTCTTAAACATAACACATGTAAAGTGTGCTGCTGGTAACATACCCACAACGAGTGGTTGCCAACTCAACACAACCAATTCAGCGGCACAAGCAGATACAATTGTATCTATAAAGTTTGTTTGAATCATTTCGTACTGGCTATGGGTATGTTCGATCACACATGCAACTTGTTTCACGTTGTTTAAAACAAACCTTTCGCTCAAATTGTTCAATGTTGGACAGTTTGATGTTAACTACTGAATCGAAGGCAAACAGTTTGATGTAAACATTGTCAGAAAACAAAACTGTTTGATAAATTGAGAGAATTGACATAACTATATTTCTATCTCACCAACTAATTTTCTCATTTTAGACAATATCCAAGTATGATAGAAATATAGTTAAGATTTTGTTTTGTTTTTTGTTCTTTTATGCAACCCTTGACTTAAACCAAAGATTCAAGACCGAAACCTTTTCACCGATTTTGTTGTTGTTGTACACAGTTTGATGTTGACTATCTATTGGATTTTCGCAAAGGAAACAAAACTGTAAGATTGTACTTATGTGTGAGATACGTTTGTACTATTGTATCTGTGAGAAAGTTTTGTACTTTTGTATCTGAGAGATATGAGAGATACTCAGATATTCTTCGTTTTGTTGTTCGGTTGTTTCGGTCGCGGATTTGTTGTATGTTTGTCTTTGCATTTGGTCGCCGCGCGTTGCGTTTTCATATAGAATTGTGTTTTTTTCGTAAATTTGTGCAACGAGATTATTGACTTTTTCGATAAAATAAAAAAAATTAAAATAAAATAAAATAAAAAGAAGTAACATAAAAAGTTTCTAAAATTCTCGTGCAATTTGCAAAATAAAATCTTCGACTTCTACTTCTTCTCTACATTTTTATTATTATTGTTGTTGTTGTTCTTGCTTATGCATTCTTGTGTGTTCGCCGGCTACTACTCACTGTAGAAGTGGAAGAAGAAGAATATATTCAATTAATTTTTTTATTTCTTGTGTTTTTGTGTGCGAAAATAGTGTAAAAGAAAATAAATAAAAGCGGAAACGTGAATTTTTGCAAGTGTGCGAAGCTAAGCAAAGCAAAAGGAAATAAATGAAAATATGTAATAATAATGATGATGAATTAAATAAATAAATAAGAAAATTGAAGTAAAATATAAAGTTATTTGCCAAATTGCAGTGCAGTGCAGTCAGTTTGTTAAGTGAGTAGACCCAGCTGCTCGTCCGCCTGCTTCTGTCAGCACTTCACCTCCCTGGAGCGTTGTCGTCAGCCGCTACAGCTGCTTGCTCCCTCTACAGCCGCAGCCTCAGTCACAGTCGCTGCCGCAGTTGCAGCCGATACCGGCAGATTGGAAGTGCAGTAAGTTTGCGCTGCAAGTTTTATTGTTTCTATGCAGAAAAAGAATTCAAAAGACACTCCGGTTTTGCTCGGTTAAAAGTTTCATTTCATCTCAATTAAATCGATTTAAACAAAAAAAAAAAAAAAAAAAAAACAGGAAGAAAAGAGTTGAAACTTAAACAAGTTTTTCTTATTTTTGTTTTTTGAATGTTTTTTTTTCCTAGGTTAAGTTAAAAAAAGACATAAATTTGCACTTATTGGGCCCTTTGCTGTTGTCCAAAGTTAATTACTTGATGTGCTGAAACCAGTTTCTTGTTCGAGTCTGTGCGTCGTCCGGTCATTCATTCACCAGTCAGTCATAATTGTTTGTATTTCCAGCTTGCTACACATTGCATGCACAATTACAAGTCCAAGTCCAAGTTAAGTGAAGTCATGTCATTACCAGTGATGCACCAGTCATCCCTGAAGTTTGTTTATTGTTTCAGCTACACAAGCGTATTAGGAGTGAGGCGGAGGAGATGGTGATACATCAGATTCCAACCATCTTTGGTGTTTGTCCATTAACTCAGCCTGACTGAGCCTCCGGATAAGGTTTCCAGCTCAGAGGGGTCTCCAAATCTTAAGAATCACAACCTAAAAAAAAGAAAAAAAAAAATTAACAATCTTCCTGCTAAAGGGCGCAACCATTGACTTAAGAACTGCCGTCTTGCTGGAAAATGATATACAAATTTAAATGAAGAAGCTTCTCTATCTTTAAATCACATATGCACCTTGATAATCCGTAATGAGCTAGGCCCCGGAAAATAATATACAAATTTAAAACAAAAAGATTTCTCATCTTAAAATTACAGTGGAACCTCGATTATACGTAATGCTCGGAACTCATTCCATGAAATACATTTATTTAAAACAATAGTGTAAAGTAGTCTGCCTTTTCTCTTTAGCCTTTGATTGTTCTTCAACTATACATACACGTATGAGTTTGCATGCGATACATTTAAAGTTTCTCTGGCTCAGAAATACCTGGAAAATTCTAGTTTTCTAAGAAATTAACAGAACAACAGAAAGCTAGCCTCTATTGACTGAACCTTTGACGGCAACATTATCAAAAACTAGGTATGGATCAATCAAATTTAATAAGCAGCTCATTACAGTAAAATAAGAAAGGGGGGATCCCCGAGTTTGAATACATAGATATGTGTACATACATGTCACTGATAAAAAAAAGGTAAATCACGGTAAATAGAGAAATAAAATCAATCGAAGTTCAACTATAGTTTAAGTTTCTGAGCATACTGGGGCCTCATTTGGTCTTGCCGCCCCGGGCTTTCGATGAGTTTTGTCCACCAGTGCTTAACTTTCATAATTTGACATCTCCAGCATTAGTAGTTAACAATTTTTTCCCCATTTCTCACCTTTTAGAATTTTTATTGTTGTCACATATTTTTGTTAACCCTTCGCCTTGAGGGTAATTTACGTACGGTATCGACATTCCATTCCGGCAATTGTCACTTTGGCATGCAGGTTAAATTCAAAATGTGGTGATTTTTTTTATGAACCTTTCCTGTTGTATGTTGTTGTTGTTGTTTTTGTTGTTCACAGTATTCACAATACACACATCCTGATGATTTGTGGTCCACACACCATTTACTATTCATCGTAATTCACAATAGTTGTTCAGCGAACCTTTATCGATTGCTTTATGTCACCCTATAATGCAGGCAGGTAGTGAGAGATTATATTGTATTATAGTACGTAAAGCAGAGTAGGTAGGAGGCTCCACTAAAAAAGCCCTACTAAACCAAATAAAATATTGTAGCATGTGCGCCCTTCTGTAAAGAATCATTGGATGGTTGGCTTGGTTGATTGGTTGGAGTTTCTATAAGGGCATTGTGGGTGCGCTGCTGCTGTTGCGTCTGCTCAAATCAATTTTTATTACTGCTTTCCTGCCTGTCTGCCTGCCTGCACAGTGATATGAAGTATTGTAAATGAAAGAATATTGAAATCTAGATAAATTTCATTATGTTAATACTTGTTCGCAGACCAGTGTGCGCACGCTCGTTCTCCATAATCAGCTGCCAGTGCCAATCCTCTCGTTCCTTTGCACCGCCTCAGGAACCTTCTAGTACTGTCGCTGCTGCTACTGCTGCTGCGGCTGCTGCTGTTACTGACGCTGCAAAGGTTATTTTATTGGAAACCGGCGAAACATGTGCTTGGAATGAATTTATTGGCTTTGCAGCGTTAACGTCAACGAACAGCCGTGCGGTGGCCAGCCATGCGCTCATCAGCTGCGTCCTTGTTGGCTCAACAATAGCCTCAACCCCCCGCTGTACCTAGCAACAGCTGCATAGCATGCCTAGCATCCTACGCAAATTTCATATTTGACGTTAGCAATCAGGTGCTTTTTACTTTATGCAGACCCAAACTGTTATGAAGAAGCAGCTGTTGAACCATTGCGCATACTCCGGAATATCCTAACACTACTTTTATGCCTGCTGCCTTCTGTTATTTAACAGTATTATGCAGAATACCGTTCTGCTCTGTTCGGTTCTACAATTCTGTTCTGTTAAGTTCTGCTCTGTGCTCTATGAAAATTGCAGTGCATTTTTGGATAAACCGAGCCTTCATTTTCAATAGTGTAAAGTCCGTGCTGTCATTAGCTTCCAAGTTTGCGAAGCGTGCGGTCGTGTGCAGAGAGACAGATAGGCTCAAGGCCCAGAGACATATACCATAGAGCCGAAACCTGAAATCGTTTCAAACGATTTCAACAGAGCAAAACAGAATAGTATAGAACAGACCTGAACGAATCGGAACGGAAACCATCAAACAGAACAGAACGGTGAACACTCAATTCCTCCGATAGCAGTAGAAGAATCACAATCAGAACTAACGTAGTGATTGGTAATAGTTGCCAATGAGAAGCGGTGCCAGTAGGACACAAAATTCAATTTTGTCATCATTTTCTATTTTCGTGCTAAAATACTTTCTCAACTCAACGAATTGCGTAAAGTTCTCGTCCTGAAGACAATGTAGAAGTGAAGTAATCATAATTTTGGAAGCAGAAAACGAAATCAAAGGTTTGCATTGACAACAAGTAAAAATTAAAAAAAAATATACTACAATAATATTCTCGTAATAATAAAAAAATCAAAGACAATTTTAATTCAAAATGCGGTAATTCCAATAGTTTATCTTTAAATGTATCTATGTGATGTGTGTGTTGTGAGAAATTTTATTAAGATTTTTGTTAATTTTGTTGTGTTGTTTGTTGCCTTGTCAAAGTTTTACACCAAACCGGCTTTCAATTTGTCGCTGATGCCTGACTGCCTGCTTTTCTGACTGCCTTCCTTCTTTCTTGCCTTCTCCCATGCATCCATCCATCTTTCTGGTCTTTGGTCTTTCGTTTTATTTTTTCTGTTGTCTCTATATATTTTTTTTTTTTTACTTTTTTTTATTTCTTTGGTCGTTTGGTTAGTCTAGGGGCCTCAGCCTCAGCAGCAGCTCAGTACCTCAGCTTAGCCTCGACTAAAAAGAAGTTGTCTTACCGCTTTTTCTATTGGCTTAAATATTTTGCTTTTAAAGTGATTTTTTTCTTAGTTTTTGAAGTGTTTTTTTTTTTCTTTTCTTTGTTGGTTACTTAGTTTTGTGTGGGTTTCATTATTATTGGATTTCATCACTAATATATTTTTTTTTAAATTTTATTTTTGTACCTTTAATGAATTTAATGTGAATGGTGTTTTTAGTTTGCCATAGTGTTTGTAACATAAGTAGTATTAAGGGAAAATATTTAACTTTAAAACATATTTTAGTACAAAAAATAAGGGAATTGAATTTCAACATTAATATAACCATGCGTTCAGTTCGATAGACTTCAGAAAATCAAGTTATATTATTGGAGCTTCATTATTACTAAGTACTTATAGTATTCCCAAGGTTAAAAATTGGGTAAATCATTATTTACAAATTCATGAAATCAGTTCAGATAATTTATAACCTTTCTACATATAAACTAAATCAAAATCTTGAAGTTCCCTACAGAGAAATTGTTTTCTAACTTAATTAGACGAAACTTTGTTAACAGACATTTTTTATAATTTAAAAGATTTTAGACCAATTTATCATATAAATCCATATAAATTTGAATTGAAGCAAAGTATTTTTAAGCAGATTTCACTAAATTCTAAGAAAATTTTATCAAAATATTTTAAAAGTGACCATATCTGTGTCAACAAGTCAAAGTAGCTTATGTATATAAAAATTGTGTAAATTGTTATTATTATTCACCAAATATGTATTTCGACTAAAGAATTTTCTAAAAATATGGCATAGAATCATAGTTATATATAATACCCTGACTTCTATTAATTCGTACACCTACGATTTTTTCATAAATTCAATTTTCAAAATCTTTTAAACAATTATTGATATAAATAAACTAAATAAAATGTATGTATGTATTGTATATAGAACTAAGATTATAATTACATATGAGCAATAGCGACAAAGGCCTTTAAGCTTACGAAGAGAGGAGTTCAGAAAAATTGGAGCCGGAATCGAACTGACTCTAGGATGTCAGCTTGGAGCACTAATCAATGAGCCAAAGAGCCAGTCAAAAAATACTTACATAAAGCTTTAATTTTTTATAATTTTTTGTTGTGTAAAAACTTAAAAATATGAAATAAAACCAATCAGATATCATTTTACGCAAATTATGCAAAATCTCAAAACATAGATTTTCGACATAAGTTACTTTGACTGTGTTAACACAGATATAAACTAAAGCTAAAGTTTGAATTTTCCTACGGCTTTTCTATAATTTAAGAGATTTTAGAACAATAAATAAATTTGAATTGAAAAAAAGTATTTTTTTTTTAAGCAGAAACTTAATATGACCATACAAATATATTATAAATAGAGAATACTCTATTAATAAAATATTAAACGATTGAACTAATAAATCGCTTAGATCCCATAAAATGTTCCAAGGCAAACATTTAGTTTTTGTGTGTCAAAGTCATTTCATTTTAGAGTTACTCAATCGAAACTTAATGAAATAATATTAAATACATCACATATTGATACGATTTATCCAATATGCTATAAGTATAGTTTCTATACAAATCTTAAGCTGAAAAACAAAATTTGAAGTAAGACAATAAATATTTTATTAAAAAATAACAATAAAAATGTTCTTTTGATTTTTTTTTTTAAAACTATTTTAATATATGAACGATTAAATGAATGAAGCATAATAGTATAAGTCGTTACTGCAAAGTAATGTTTAAATCTTAGGGTTTCTTTAGAATAACATTTGCTATCTGATATTTCATTTGTAACTATGAAAAGTATTTAATGTTCTGTTAAACCGAAGATTAAAGTTACAAACAAAACTTTTATCAACACACAACTTAACTCAACTTGACGGAAATTTATTTTTAATATCAATTTTAATTATTTATATTAATCCATAGGAAATTTGTCTTTTTTTAAGTCAATGTGAATTATGTTTGATAAAAAAATACTTCCTTTTTAAAAAAATCATATTAAATGTATACATTAATGTTTTCTTATATTTTCTTTCTTTGCAGTTTTTCATATACGAAACTCATTTAATAAAATAAACTAAATATTCTTCAATGTTCGTATAAATGTAATTAGACAAAACAAAAAAAAAAAAAAAAAAAAAAAAATCCTAATTGTAAAATAATCGCTTTTGATGGAACAATTTGAATAATCAACATAAAACTATTGTAAAATCGCTTTTAAAGTAGTTTAAAACTCTTTCTACAACAAAAACAAAAACCGTCAATATTCGTGTGCTGTGCGTTTTTAAATAATATTTCAATTTATAATTAAATAATAAATCATAAAATTAAATATATTAAAATAATAATACAAATATAATAATAATAATATCTATATAGTATTTACTATAATAATAAATGATATAAAAATTATTATACACAAATTAAAATAAATTAGAATCATAATAAACTCAAAATGTTGTGTGTAGTGTAAATTGTATAAAATATAATAATCATCATAACCAAAATTTATTCGAAAAAAAATATAATAAAGAAAATATAAATATACAAAATTTAATAAAACCAAATGAATGAAATATAAAATTTCTTTCCTAATTACTTGTGTACAAAATTTCTCAATTAACGCATTTCATCTAACTAAAAATTAATAGCAACATCAACTACAAAAAAAAAAGTACCAGCTGCATTTTTCTCCACCCCAAAAAACAAAGGTGAGTTTCAAGTTTCACATTATGTGGAATTATAAAATTGAAATTTCATTTTATTTTTTTATTCTTTCCAATTATCAGAATACATATTCAGTAGAAATACAAATTACATTACAATATTATGTATTAATAAAAAAAATATTTGAAATAAATAAAAATAATTGGTTTTAATTATACGTTGAAATGTATGAATTAGGTTTGTTTACAAATTATCTCAATTTTACAAATTTTACAATTTTTAATTAAAAATACAAAGATTCACATGATCTTTTTAAATTTTTTTTTTTGTTTTTTTTTTGTTTTTGATAATTTATTTCTATTATTTAAATAGAAATATATATTTTTTTCTACTTATCTCATTAGCATGAATATGTATGAACTATTAATTTTTCGTTACTCATGGAAACGTAATTTGGAGACCCCATAACTTATATAATCAGAGTGTCAAGAAGAATCATAAGGGTCCAAGTTTGTTTGTTTTTTTGTCCGTTTCAAAGTCATTTTTATTTTGTCTTTGGACATGAAATTCGTAATAGGCACAACTTATTGTCATAAACAGATAATAAGTATATCGGACTCATAGATCTCCGATTTCTGAAAGAGCAAGTTTTCATATCTTTCAGCATTATTCTTGCACATGATATTACTCTATGGCTTAAGGTAGAAAAACGAATCAGTAAGATTATTTGAAATGGAAATTTACACAATATATACCTCCAAAATTGTTGTTAAGGCATAAAATTAACATAAACTCTATATAAACCTGTAAATATTAAGAAGTTTTCATATACTCGTAGAAAAATCTACGCAACATATTTAAAAATTGGAGCAATCAGAAAATCATTTTGATATATACAAACTATTGACTATACAAACTGCTCTATGGTGTGAAAGGCGTTTAACTAAAGGTTTTTTTAAAATGTCTTTTGAGTGAAGTTTGGTCAAACTCATTAATCCTCATTCAGATTTTTTAAAACTTTGTTCGGACAAGACTCACTCTATATTATTGTAGTTCATTCTTTTTGTGGGCTTGCATTTCGATACAATATTTGATAAAATTTCAACACAACTAACAGAATATTAAATAAATTACTATTTTCTAAAGTGTTAAGTGGAAATTGGTACCGTTTTTATAAACATATTACTTTTCTATTAAAATAAATTATTATAATGAGAGATAAATAATAATAATTTTGGTTATAACTATATACAAATAAAATAAATAAAAATTATAAATAAAATAGAAATAGCAAATTTGTCATATGAGTATTAAAAATATATAAATATTATATATTGTCTTTAGGATCATTTACTTTATGTAGTAACAGTACGATATTACAAATGTCTAA
Source organism: Amiota mariae (assembly GCA_035041805.1). Lineage (NCBI taxonomy): Eukaryota > Metazoa > Arthropoda > Insecta > Diptera > Drosophilidae > Amiota > Amiota mariae. Next base: position 16,033,459 of record JAWNKV010000370.1, on the reverse strand, counting down.
ATAAAATTTTAATGAAAGGTTTCCATTTCAAAAGAAACTTCCGTCAATTCAAGTTTTGGTTTATAGTTTGTCATTTTTGAAGTTTCGACAAAAAATGAAAGAGATTATTTCTATAAGCAAATATTCAGTTTTCATTCTTATCTGAGATGTAAATTGTGATATTTCTAAGAAATTTAAAAACTAAAGATGTTGCCTATACTAATCCATATATGCATTTTTATAATACCAAAATTCACTTCGTTCAGTTCTAAGATGGATTGTAGTAGTTAAGTGTTCAATGTTAGTAGCCATTTTTGATTACCATTCTGACAAAATAAAAGAGTTTCCTATACAACATCATCCTTAACTTTTAGTAAACAATATTCGAAGGTTCTATATTCAAAAAGTGAAAAAAAAAACTCTTACTAAAACACATTAAATTAATTGAAAAAAGGAATAGTAGCAAATATCATAAATTTTTCTTGCTAATTACATATGCCTGCCTAATGCTTGAAACCTTCATTCTCTTTTATCCTTCGGTTAAACTATTATATGAGGCATTTCTATAATTTCCTACACATATATGGTTAAACATGAAAAATATATAAATTATCGTGTGACTAATAAATTGCAAAACTTTTTCGAAGGCTGTTAACTCTATTGTTTTTGATATTGTTGCTGTTGCTGTTGTTATTGTCAACACGCGAAACATGTGTGAAAAGTCGACATGAATGGAGTAGACAGAGCGGGACTTCAACTTATTTGAAACTAATTTATACTACATACAACAATAATTAGCGAAACTCATAATTAACAATATGATGATGTGATGTAGCATGTAGATTCCCTAGAGTAGAAATAAATGATGCCGATACCAGAAACTTTAACTCAACACCTTACGCTTTACTTACTTACTCACTCATTTATTCAATCATTCAGTCAGTCATTCATCCATCCATTCACTCACTCACTCACTCACTCACTCACTCACTCACTCACTGATATAAACCTACATACATATACTTAATAACTAATTTACTGAGTCAGTCGGGTAACCTTCTTATTTTGCTTACTTTTTTTTTAATTTTTGCCTATGATTATGTAACTGACACACAAAAAGGCAAGTGCTGCTACTATTTATATAAAAGCTAATAACAATAAAAATAATTTGAATGTTCACAAAAGAGTTCACATAATTAATTATTTCACTAAGAAAAAAAAAAAAAATGTATATAGGCGCAAACTATGTCGAACATGCAACAATGCGAGTATACGACGATATTCCTTTCAAAAGACAAACGACTTGACTTGAGATGAAACATAAGCAAGTGAGTGAATTGCAAATGCATTTTTAGATAGATGGATGAACGTATGTATGTCTTTCCCCTATTGCTAATTCACAAGCTTTTGCTTAAAATATTGCTAATGAAGATGGTGATCATCATTATCATCTGTTGATATTTAGCATGGTGAGCAGGCAATGGCATTACCTTCATTTTGATTTGATCACGACTACAGAGACAACTATAATGATGTCGGCAAAGTTGCTTTGAATTTTAGTCGATTGCCGTCGTCAATACTTTGTTTAGCCAATAATATATGATAAGCTGTAAACTATTACAGTGTGTGATATAAAATCAATTAATTAATTTCTAATATTGTAATTAACATTTGTTAATAATATTGACTTGTCTCTTGACCAAGTTGTCTTTTATTAATACATACTCATACTATTCAAAATTACTATGTCCGTCGGCAAACTTTACATCACCATTGTTGGAAAGCATAGCCTGATGATTGAGTCTTTGTCTAGTTTTCTTCTAAATTTTTACATAATAAAGCTAATAATTTATATGAATTTCAACATATGGAGCCCCATATAAACTTTGTTTCCCAAAATTAAGATTTTTGTCCATCCTTCCCTTATACGAGTATATATTATTAAGCGCAGTTGAGCTGCATGACACATTGATGCAAATTTAGAAAACAAAATTTAATACAATTTAATATAAAATTGATTAGATCAGACGAATACGATAATACTGTGTTAGATAGAAACCCTTAGCTTAGGTAAATGTTAAGATATAAGAGCTTGTGGCACGTGCAAACACTACACTTCTGTGATCTAATGAAATGTTGAAGTAATTAAGCTTTAAACAAATTTAATGCAAAATAAAATAATTTCACAAGTTCTAAAGAAACTTAAATTATTCTATTTTATGTTGTGTCTCTGTTATAAAGAATAAAAAGAAAAAACAAAAATTTAATTGTTATTAAATAAAATAATATTAAAATTGTAATAAATTAAATGGCAATCATAAATTCATTATAAAAATTCATAAAAAAAATTGTATATAGAGATATAGATTTAAAGGGAAATAAAATTTAAAAAAAAAAAAAAATATCTATTGTAATCGAAATGAAGAAAAAAAAAAATCAAATAAATGCAAAAAATGCAATAAATAATTAATCAGCAATAAAGTATGACAAATGCAGATAATAAAATATTCATGGTAAACCGCTTAGTCAACTCTTTACATCTCTTTGTGCCTAAAAGACTTCCCAACACAATTTACCTCTAACCACTTTTCATATTACTCAATAAGTTTTCTTTTTTATTTATTTATTTCCTTTTTTATATAATAATTCATTTCAAATGGGAATAGATTTTATCACTTTTGTTGTAATGTTTGTAACTCATTAAAGGAGAAATTTTAGATCTCATTAAGTTTTTAATTTACCGGAATGAAAAGGAGCATCTATTGTATATACTCAGTTCATATATGCTTTCATATGCAATTGATTCACATAAATGCTTTATGTCACCGTACGCTATTCACTCAAAATTTCCCGATTACTGAAGAAAGTCTTGTAGGTTTCATAGAAAACCATAAAAATCTAGGGCTAGAAAATATGTTTTATTATGATGACTTCATCATTTTGTAGTTGAGCTTTTAAAAATTTAGATCAGATTAAGCCAATATGCCATATAAACCAATAATTTAATCACCAGTTATTGAATTTTGAAACAGAACTAAAATCTAATATGTCAAAAGTTATTTCTTCAAGACCAATATTTCATCTATATATCATATTTGTATAGTAGAAAATGATTTTTTGTAAGGAAAAAGTTTGTTAATGTAAAAGAAATATGAATTTTCCAAAAGCATCCTCACAAATCAACTATAACAAAAGAAACCTTCAAGTTAAAAATAGCATATCATGTGGCTTAGTGCCATTAATGTATATATATAAAACTAGTATATGTTAAAAACTAGCTGTTCCGGTGTACTTTTCTACGCCCCGACAAAATTTTATCAAAATTGATTTTTCACGGAGTTGATAGAAAGAATGATATTTTGTTGTGATTCACAATTCAAAAATAAATGTTTGACAAAGACTACTTGATTGATTTGAAAATATGTCTCTAAACTTTGTATGCAAAATTTGATGCACTAAATTCGACTGATTTTGTAGATCGATTTTGATAAAATGAAGGCTATACGAGTATGTTAAAGAAAGCTTTCTACAATACACCTGTGTAAACAATGCATTTATCATGGATAAGACGTTTTTGAGATTAGCGTGCACAGACTACTAAAAGACGTTTATGATTTTATATATGTATAGTAGAATACTTTTACATGGCAAAATTCTTCATTTAGGAATTCCAAACTTAACTTAAACTTATAACAAGAAGTTGGGTATAAATGCAATATTTACTTAAATTGGAATAATCCGATTGCTAGAACTTATAACGAATTCTAATATAAGTATAAGAAACTTTGCCCAAAGTAACTTTTTGATAATGTCTTGTGTACTTTGAAAAAGGTATTTAAATTTCAATGCAACCTAATTTTTATAGTTTTATATAATTTTTTCATTTTCTTTTTTTTTTTTGCAAAAATTGTCGATTGCACACAACTCCTAAATTGAATTTTGACTACAGGATTGAAGGGGTTAGTTAGTGAGTTAGTTATTGTTCCTAAAAAACATAATTGAATGCTTTGAAGGCCTTTAAACAATAGTAGTTTATGGTTCTCTGGTCATTTATTAACAGAAGAACGTTGCATGATTTAAGTCGTTTTAGCGTTTTTTTTTATTACAATATTTTATTTAAATTGGGTTTTTGGAGTTAACTTCTGCTGCTTTAAGACCAAACGAACTATTAACTTTTTGTATAAAAAAATGAAAAAAAGAGTGAGTATGAAAAAATCTCCGAAACCGAAAAAACAAAGAGACCGTAATACTTTTTTTTATATTCTTAGTGTTCTCATTTTATTTATCGTCGCCGCCACTGTAACGGCGTTTTAATTGCTTTCCATATTGAACATGTTCATGCAATTGAGTTCATGTTGGTATTTTCGACTATAAATTACACTGTTACACAATAAACATCACACAGATGCATGCAGATAGATAGACACACATACTTATTCATGAACAGATGTAAATACACACATGCAGAAACAGAATAGAATCTCAACGAAAAATGGAGAAGTATTGTATCTTCAAAGCAAGACACAGTCAGACGTTGTTAAACATCGGACGACTGACTGCCCAACATACTGTATACATTTTATTTTATTTTTTACGAGCTTTAACATAATAATTCTTGTTTTTTTTTTTATAAGATTTTTCATTTTTGCAACTTTTTTGTATTCTGTTGTTCATACCTTCGTTCTGTGGTTCGTTTGTTCGTTTGTTTGCTTGCTTGTGAGTTTATAAAAGGCATTAGTCATAAAGTAATTCACACAGAAAGAATGAACAGACAGACAGTCAAATCGACAGACCTCCAGAAAGACAGAAAGACAAAAGATACTTAGATATATAGATAGATAGTCGGATTGAAAGACTAATAGACAGACAGAAAAAACACTTGTGGCCCAGCAGAACTTTGTTTCTAACTGAAAACCCAACTGAGGCAGCGAGCCAGCAAGTAAGCGAGTTAGTGAGTGACTGACTGACTGACTGACTATCCCACTGTTTAAAGCACACAGCTCAGCCTTCAAAACTGATTTCAAGCTTTTAGAATCTTATAGATACACACACACACACACACACACTGAGATATGTACTTAGATACACACACACATGTTTAGGTTATAAAATGTCTATATGTACAATAAATACAATATAATATGCGTGTGAGAAGTAACGTTGAGCAAGGTCACCAAACTTAAGTTTTTGATGGACTGCTCTTGATAATGGGTGTATTGTTCTTTTAACGCTTTTTAGGAACTTCATCATCATCATCACCAACATCATTGTTCTAGCTTTTGTTTTTCATGCGGCTCTCCGAACACAACCGAACACAATCAGTATTAAATTAAATAATTTAATTTTAACCCATTTCGAACTTTTTGGTAATGAATATCATCCATCGGCACCATGTGGCAATCGAAACTTCTATGACAATCATTAAAATATTGTACTACTGCTGTATATTTCGTAGATGTAAAACGAAATCTTATGAATTTAAATTAAATTTTATCTTTAAATATATTAGTTTTGTTTTTGTTTTTGTTTTTGGTTTTGGTTTTGTTTTTGTTTTGTGTTGTGTTGTATTCTTTCTGTATTTCTTTTAAATAAATAATTTATTTTGACTTGAAAAATTATTATCAAAATATCAAATGTTAAGAAAGATAACAACACAGAAAGAAGAACATTCTTTTCGGTTACATCGAATACTAATATACCTTTATTATAAATAGAGACTACAAAAGATAAAAGCTACTCATAAAAAATCGAATGATTCGTTAAAGTTTATTGTAATCTGAAATATTTTATTGTATTTATATTTTAGTTTGGAGATATTTTGAAATGAATGAAACCTTTTAACGAAATTTTTATTGTAGATACTATGTATTATAGATACATACATATATCATTTATATATCAGTTAGTCTGATTAGTGAAAACTGTTGCCTCATAAAAATGTTTTTTTTTATTAAATCAGAATACAAAAATTTTCATTATAAAATCCTTATTTTTTGTTGTTAAATTAAGTTGAAGGTCTATGTGATATAAAACATTTCAAAAATATAAAAAAACACTAACTTTGGCTATGCCGAAGTTGTAATACTCTTCACGCCCTTCAAGTAGTCCGTGAGTCTTGAAATTTAGAAAGTTGGTGGATAAAGATCAGGCACTTATTATGCCCAAGTTGTAAGTCTAAAGTACAAAAAACAAAAAAGTTTTTCTAATAAGAACTTTAATTTGGATCCCGGTTTTTATGGGTGGTCCGATTCAGCTGATTCCGACAAATGTATTGCGTGTGGTAAAAAGAAAGCTTCATGCAAAATTTCAGCTGTCTAGCTCAAAAACTGAAGGTCTAGTTTGCACACATACAGACAGACAGACAGACGGACAGACGGAGATGGCTAAATCAACTCGTCTCGTCGCGCTAATCAACAATGTATATACTTTATGTGATCTCCGATGTCTACTTCTGTGTGTTACAAACTTCATGATAAACTTATAATACCATTCACTGCGTGAAGAGTATAATTAAAACATATCGAATTGCTTGCCAGAATCTCCATTCAATAATCAGGAAATTTCAAATCTATTCATGTAAGAGATACTTTATAACTTTTCATATAATACAAACATGATGACAAAATAATAGTATCCATTCTCACAATATTTGCATGGTATAAAAAGGAAAATAAATGCCTACAGAAGTCTGTCTGCATTTGTTTCTAGATACAAACATTCATGCACATCCATATGCACATGCATATATCCATCTTTATCTTTAGTTTACCTTCTCTTTTGCACTCTCATTTATACAATTGTAAATATTTTACAATATGAAAAATATTAATTTGTATTTTTGGTATTTTTGCAATAAAAATATTTTTGAATTCATTTATTTAGAAAATTTTACAATTTTTCATTTGATTGCGGCTTTTGTTTCTTCTTTCTTTCTTCTCTGACATTGATTAAACTTTATAAAAATTTCTCAATCCACAATAACAACAAATAATACTATTAAGTATGAAATACGACAAATGAACAAAATTAAAATTTATTTATGCAAAAGAAAAATATTTATAAAATAAGAAAAATACTCACATTGGTTTTATTGAAGATTTTATACCTTTTACAGACAAATACCAAAAATTTTTATATAGAAATAATATTTTAAATTGGAAAAGGGGGTAATTTATAAAACTTATATTGTTTAATAAGTTTAGATTTCATAAATAATATACAATACATCAATCAGTTAAATTTCTTATGTATGTTCTGCCGGATTATAAGTCTGATTAAATTCAAAATTTGATCTTAAAACAAAAGAATTGACTTTGAATAAGATGAAAGTCAATTTTAAGAATCCATTTAAATATTTTGAATTGTTAAATGCGTTTCTCTAAATTTATTGGCCATTATCATTACTCCGAGATCTTATCATTACTATTCAAGAATACATTGTTATGTATCTGATAGCCCAACATTAATTAATAAATAAATAATAAATTAATAAAGTTTTTTTTTTTTTTAAATTGAAAAACAAAAACACTCACCATTAAGAAATTCTTAATTAAAACAATAAAAACTTAAAGTCGGTTTCAGATTATGATTCTTAGTGCAATAGTATTAAATTTATTTTCAGTATTTATTTGTTTTGCACTTGTTAATCGGATACAGATCCAATGAATTCATTTAATGAATATGTTACAAGCTTCTGTCAGCGACTTTGTACACTACCGATCGGTTGGAAAATGAAATTTCGGCAATGTTACTTCTTCACCCGCGCATCACAGATGTTTCATTTTTATTTTCCAGTCCTTCTTTCCTTTGCTCATTTTTTTTTTGATGCAGTGGCAGCTAACCTAACCTGAAGTGGAAAAGATGTTTGACAAAGGTAACTTGATTGATTTTAAAAACGGAATTTTGTAAAAAACTATCTAAATCATAGTGAAAATCTAATCAAAATCCGTTGCTGGGTTTAGAAGAAGTAAAGGGAGAAACAGACGTGGATAGCGACTTTACGATTATGTATTTAATATTAAAAAATAATCATTTATTATATCGATTCATTACTATAATCTTGAACTAAAGAGGATTATTTTAAGATTTATTCAGGTGATGTTAATTAAAGGTTTTTGGATATTGGCTTTCTAGAGAAAGAATTGTTTTGCATTGGTTTTGGTTTTCAATTATTCAATTTTTTTTCATTCAATATCAATTTTTAGCATGCACAAGAATAAATTATACAAATTACCGAAAGCAAAGCAAAGCAAAGTAAAAAAAAAAGAAGAAAATAAATGAGAAGAAATAGAAAATATAAAACTGACAACCAAAAATATTTTCAATTTATTTCAACAAGCATTTTTGACAAGTGTGCCAAATATTTTCATTTTTATTCTTTTTCATATACTATTTACGCTTTGTCATGGGACCCCGCTAGCCTCCCCCCTTCGACAATGCAAAGTTCCTTTGACAGTTGAGAAATTGTTAATTATTTTGTAGCCGTTTAAATTTGTGTAAATCGTCGTGTTCTATAAACTCAATCCAAAAATTGTTCTTTATTTTGGATTTTGTTTGATAATATTTTTGAATTCGATCTCGTTGGAATCTGTTTGGATACAAATAATACAATATTTCAGAACACGAGCACCACATTGCGTATTTCATTTTTTAATCTTAAGAATTTTGTTGCTAAGGGCACAAATGGAACTTAAAGCTGTTGCTACAGATATCTACTTCAAAAGAAATAAATTATTATTATAATAAATTTATTGTATTGTGACTACAACCGATTTAATGTACATATCTGAAATATATACAAAGATACTTTACACATAATTCGATTGTAAGAGTTGTGCCTTTTGGGTTGGCAATCTAAAATTTGTTGCTCTTTATGTTTTCATTTTGGCCCATGTTTCTGTCTATCGTCCGTCCATCAGTTTTGCTGACGTGGTTCTTTTACTGTTACCCTGATGTTGTTCTTTTTCTTATTGTTGTTGTTAGTCTCATCGTCATAGTTGACAGCTGACATTTGACAGTTGACAGGTTTTTAATATGGACAACAAGCGTTCGGGCAAATATTCATAGATTGTAGTATATAAAAGAACTAAAAATATAAACCCAAAACTAAAACAAAAAATCCACAAAAAAAGCACTCAAAGTGTGCAGAGAAGGTAATACCACTTCCTCATTGATTAGAGAGAGAGGGAGAGGGATAATTTCACTGTCCTCTTGATAGAAATTTGTATATTTTAAAATTTTATAACATTTTACATGGGTTCAAGGTACGTTAAGTATTGGTTTTGGATAGAATAAATTAAGCTATTCATGTTCGAAATCAAAGTCTAAAACATTTAAATTGGCTGATAGAGTTTCAAAGTTATGTTCATCATACCAAAACTATAGTAAAAATGGATTATTTTGTAATGTGCACTGTATAGTACATTAAAATTTATAAATATTTTTTAAACTATGTGTACTGTTCCTTTTGCGGTCTGCCTCTCTACAGTTTGGTTACAATCATCAGTGAACTACTTACAGATTGCTAATTATATTATCAATGTTTCTTTATCCGATTGTAGAGGTGCCATCAGTGCTTATCTTAGCAACTTCATCTGCATGCCTTACTTACTTCAATATATCTATATACCGCAACCCATTTGAGATTTGTGTATATTGAATTGCTATTATAATAGTATCTCTTCGAAAAGTTTGACACTTATTAATGTTCTAGAAAAATGTTTAAAATTTTTTTATTTTAATATGGTTATTAATTATTTTAAATATTTGAAATCTTTTAGGTATGTTAAGGCTATAACATAAGATAGAAAAGAAACTTACTGATATAATCCATTGAAATTTCAAAATCCACTCCATCTGGATACTTTGGATGTCATGATAAATAAATACTATGTATGTATGTATTTCATTTTGTCTTTACACTTTTCTACTTCGACTTTTATTCGAATTGCTCATATTTTACATGTCATCATAGGAACTTAGCATCATTTTATATCAAAGAACTATAGCAGAAGAAGACGTCTTTACCAACCAACAGCAGAAGCAGGAACAACTACAATTACTAGGAGTAAAACGACAAACGACGGAGAGACGACTAACGACGACAACAACGACGACAATAACAACTTCTTGAGCTATAAAACAGCATTTTATTTCTCTTCAACTGCTTTTAATGAATTACAATCATAAATTACTCAAGAATCTGTCAAAAACTTGTGCCAAAAATGATGACATGCAAAACATTAAATAAGAGCAAACTTTTGCTCAAGTATGCAAGCAGGAGTCAGTCAGCTGCCTCAACCATACTTCCTCCCTTCCTTCCCTACTCGATCTCCATTGAATTGAGATTTCAACTGAACACAACTTGACTCACCTCACTGCATCTCCAATACTAACGCTTCTGCTTCTTCATTTGCCTGTGCCTCTGCTCCAGTGCCACTGTCATTGGTTTGGCTTATAACTCGGGCTGGCTAAGTTGAGTCTAAGGCCCTGTCGCATTGCCAACTACCAACTGCTCCATGCTGATACTTTATTCGTAAAGCTGTGTAGACCAAACCAAAAAATTATGAAATGAACAAAAAAAAAAAACACCAAGTTTTTTCTTGTCGCATTCTCCTTTTTCTGCATTTCTATGTGTGTTTCCTTCTTTTTTTTTTTTGTTTTAGCAACAACGGTTTGGGGTCTAGAAAACTGTCAACGACATCTACAAACTGACCAAGAGCAAATGAAGAAGCGACAAATAACTTTAAAATAAGATGCAAGCCACTTTTTCCATGTGACACGCTCGAGTTCTAAGTTGAGTTGAGTTAGTTTGACGTTCGTTCCGTCAGTTGGTTCGTCGGTCGATCGGTTTGTCTGTTTGTCTGTTGGTTTGTTATTTGGTAGGTCAGTCTTTTGGTAAGTTGTGTGTTTTCTGATAGTAGAAATTTCAATGGCGCCGGCTATAGCTAGTAGTAAGTACAGCTATTTGGCCCGAAACGCTTCTATAATATGTATATATTGAATTGAAGTCAGTTCAGTTCAGCAGCGTTAACTTGGTTTCCAAAACGAAGAAAAAAAAGATGAGTACGACTGGTTGCTATTTGCTTGAAACTTTTATAAAAGTTTACAATTTTTCTTTGCCTGCAACTTTTCTTGATCTCACACTTAACGAACTATCTACCAAACTACCTTAGTTCCCCTCTGGTCGGTCTTCTACTTTAGTTACTACTGCTACTACTTATTACGAAGCTCTCTAATGTAAGTCATAAGAAAAATATATAGATTGTCTGTCTGTCCTTCTTTTTATCTATATATAGAACATTAGATTTTTTTCTCTCTATGAGTTTCCCAGTTTCTTCAGAACGAGTTCAGTTCAGTTGAGTTCTGTTTTGTTCAAGCTCGATTCGGTTCGTTTCAGTTTGGTTTAGTTTAGTTTAGTTTAGTTTGGGTTTGCTTGGCGTTGGCGCTGTTGCTGCCACTTTTATAAAGTATTTTGCATAAAATTGCTCAAAACAGCTGCTGCCCAACAGCGGATGTTTCTTTTTCAACTTTAGTTGAGTTCACCAGTAGTAGAGGAGGTTTACTATATTTTTTTCTCTTCATTTTTCCCCATTTTTCTTTTTCTTTTTCTATTGTTTTTATATAGCAACCTATTATCTCTGCTCTATGCATATTCTTTGTCTTGCTGTTGACACGCTAAGTTAGAAAAAAATTGTTACCCATCTACCACTAGTGTAGTGAGCCCGAGACCAAGCCCTGACTCTGGTCAAACCTGAGTTAAATGAAATATTGTAGTAAAGCGTTTCGACAATGCAAACTTGGCCTAAGTAAGAAAGACTCGGCATTGGTTTTAAAACCATAACAAAGTCTTGTCTGAGAAGAAGACCCAGCGATAGCGGCGACAACAACAACAACAACAAAAACAAAAACGACCAAGTTAAAGTTATAGTTAAACGTCAACATATTTTTTGTTGTTGTTGTTGCTGTTATTATTGTTATTTTTATTATAGAAGGAAAAGAAGCAACTGAAATGAAAAAAGTAAGTATACAGTATAAGAAAAAAAGAAATATCTCTAAACTTGTTTCCTCTACTCTAATGTAGTATTACGTTGGCGTTTTGCTTTATTCAAGCCTCATCATCATCATCATCATCATCCGCATCTTCATCATTATTGTCTGCTAGTTTAGTTTTAGTCACTAAGTGCAACGTTTGAGCTTGTCGGCCTCTTATTGTCTTTATGCCTTTTGCACTCTCTATAGAAAAGATCTCACTCTTCCTTAAACTTTTTCTTGTTTATTTCCCTAGGGACAAGTTGAGCTTTTTATATATAATATATTTAACAGTTATAAGTAAGTGTTAGTAAGTTTCACTGATCCAAGCAAATCCCAATAGAGAGAAAATTGTACATTGTACTTTGTAGCAATTGTGAAGAGTATTACTCTTGTCACCTAAGTCACGCCTGACTGCTGCAGGTGATAGTTTTTCTTAAGGTATTTTTTATTTATATTCTTTTTCAAAGTTATTAACGCTAACACTTTTACACAGTATTTCATTTTAATTTTTTTTTATGTAATTTTTTTTTTATGTTATTTTCACAACTCTGAAAACACGTTCATCAGCTTCCTGAGTTTGTACTTGGCAACTCTATTTATTTTCTTCTTGATTTTGAGTTGTTTTTTTTTTTTTTTTTGCTTATTCCTTTCATGTTTATCATTTCTCTCACACTTTCTCTTCCCTCTACCCTCTCGCCTTCCTGCTTTTCTATCTCTCTATCATTCTTTATAAGTTTCGCGTGTTTTTCTGAAGACATTTCAAGTTTTGCGTAGTTGACGCCTTGCAAATTAATATTTTATATGCAACAGCAGCATCAGAAGTAGCTTTTAGTACAAATAGATTTTTTCTCCACAACAAACAGCAACAACAACAACAACAACAACAATAATAATAATAATAACAACAACACGAAATGAAAAACAAAAAGCGAAAGAAAATAATGAATTGAATGAAGGAAAGCAAAAGACGTGGCTATGAATCGCATTTACTACCTGAAATATTTAATTTTAATTTAATGTTTGCGCCAAATGCATTAATATTCTTTCGATTTGATATGTATTTCATATACCTTACACAGATACACAGTGTGAATCGGTATTATTACTTTTTTCTTAATATTTGTAACGCATCAAAAGCGTTGGAATCAGAGATTCAATTGGAATAATGAAAAATATTCGACATAATTAAATCTTATATATTTTAGTTATTTTAATTGAATTTAATTTAATTTAATTTTATTTACTTTATTTTATTTTATTTTAACATAATTAAATCTTTATATAATACTAAACTTAATACTAAAACGAGTGACTAGCAGCTGGGGCCTTCGACTCGCGATTTAATAAAATTGGTGGTCTACATTTTTATATTTGATTTCTTTATGTAGGTTAGAAATTTAAGGGTGAGGGATTATAATGGTATGGGACTTGAAAAGCATGAGGCTCTCCAAGTGTTGGGAGGAGTCCAGAAGATGGTCTGCATTGAGGTCACCCGCGCAAAGATGACATGGTGGACAAACTGAACCTTTGAGGAGGTGTTGATATGTGATCTGAGTATGTAGAGGGAGTTAAGATGGGTGATGTGTCTTGCCTAAATTTTATACCAGATATATATATATATCCCGATTTTTGCCACATGTTTCTTTTGGTGGATTTTTTCTTATATAAAATCGTAGGATACTATTTTATAATTTTATTACCAAGCTAATGTTGATGGTGATGTTGGTGATGCCTTTTTGTATATGAGTATAATAGAAAATCTTGAATACCTTTACGTATGACACTTTTATTGCTATTTAACTTGTTCTCATGTTTCCACAACTCACACAGGAATATTTTTTTCCTATATCTTTTTATAGTTATATTTGCTTGACTCATTTTGTTTTGTTTTTATTTCTGCAAAGTCTTCGGCGTCCCGCCCTATTAAATATGCTAAGGTCTTCTTAACACTTTGCTTATCGTTGTTCTTTTCTTAGCGCAGGCAATTCGGCAGTCATTCAGTTTAGTCAGTCATACAGTTTTTGAATACTTATGTATTTGTCGGTCGGAATGTCAGTTTGAATGTCTGTTTGTTGTTACCAACTAACATACTCGCAACTCTTCTTCAGTCTGTCAGTTTTTGCTCTTTTAACAAGTTTATTGCCGCCGTCTATTAAAAAACTTATGCATTTAGTATTTTTCGTTAGTTCGCTCGTCGTTTTCGACTTCAAGTTCACCTTTTGCCTACTGTTGCCTGCCATTCTTCCATCCACCCATCATGTGGCCACATTGAATGGTGATGGTGCTGTTGGAGATGCAGCATTCAAGCCCTGTCCTTCTTTTTATGCCACACATTCGTCGTCCACAGTTCATTTTTGTTACCCAGCATCATCATCGTCATCATCATCATTGCTATTCTTTACTTTATTGCTTTGGTTATCTTATTGTTTGCTGCTTTGCCTCAAAGCTGGTATCCTGTCTTGTCTGTCTGTCTGTTTGCCCCTCATTTTGTCTGTAGGTCTGATCATCTCAAAAGTTGCATTTTAACGTTGTCGCTGTTTGCTTTTGCCATTTCTTGTGTGCTTCTGCTTATGTCTTTCAGCACTTTTATAGGTTCCTTTCCATGTTTTCTCATTTTGGGTTCGGAGTCATAAAGTTTGTTGTGTCTTTCCTTTTGTCTGCTTTGTACACTTCTTGTTATTTTTTTTTGTCTTTTATTTTCTTATTTTTGTTTTCTTTTTTTTTACAAAATATTTAATTACAAAAATCCTTTTTGTGTGATGACTTAAGGTTCTTTTCTTCTTTCTTTAAAATTAGGCAGTCATAAATTGTAAGGCGGATCACAAAAAATCACAAAATTCCCACCTCCTTTTTTGTTTTAAAGAAAATTAAATTAAAGTGTCGAAAGAAGTTCAGGTCCAAAGTTTTCTTATTATTGCATTGTATATTTCTTTTTTCTTTTAATAAATCAGCAAACTTAAAACTTTTGGCAAACCAACAAAAGTTAGTTTTTGTATTTTTCTCAAATCGTCGTCAATGTCTTTGTTGAAGTGTTAAACTATTTCTGATGGTTTTCCTTAAGTGACCATAAGAGGAATCTTTAAGGACACCACTTGAGAAATTGTAATTTGCCTTTATTCTGTTTCAGTTTCCCCATTGCTTTGTTTTGATTTCATTCAAATAAATCTAGGAAAAACATAAAAATAGATGAATTTTCAAAGACTTACAAATCCGTCGTACTTGATGGAATGAGCAAATTGCGCAAATAAGCGTCCACTCAAGCTTTGGACAAAGTTAGGGTTCGACAAGCGAAGTGCCCACAGAATCAGTTAAAACGAACGAATTCAGCTCAAGTTGAACTGAGTATAAATAAGTACAAAATACGAGGAAAAGAAATAGATTTCCTCCTTAACAAAAAAAAAAAAAATTAAAAAATTGTTGGAGCGCTCTTGAGAAACACGTTGTGGTTGGCTGGCTGGCGAATACGACCGACTTTAACTAGGCAGTACAATATTTCTATCTAAAAAATCTTGTTGCTGTTGACGAGGGCAAGTGAAGCTGATGGTGGAATTGATGGTGGCTTCACTGACTGGCGTGTGCCTGGATGAGGCTGGTCTCGCTGGATGAGTGGTTGCTGGCTGCTGGTTATGTGTAATTTGTAATTTGTACATTTCACTCAAAATGACTATGACGACGACTATGATGATGAAGATGGCGAGTACATAAAGGAAAAAAAAGGTACACAAATTGTGAAGTTCTTCTTTCATTCAAAATAAAAGAATATTAGTACTAAATCATTATCATGATCATCATTGTGGACAGAAACAACAACCAGTCTCAGTACCAGCATCCGATGTACAGTGACCCAAGTAAATCATTTGCAATTTTATGCTTGAAAAAAATATGAAAAAAAAAAAAAATAAAATAATAGAACGAAATAGATAACTTAAAATGAAAAAGGCTTTGGTTCTGATTGAGTCTAAGAAAGAGTGACTAGAAAAGTTTTCCAGCTGTTGCCTTTGCAATGTCTTCGTTCGTTCATTCGTTCGTTGTAATCATCGTCATTCTCATCATCATCTTCATCGTTGTAGTCATCTTGGCCAAAAGCAGCAGCAGCAGCAGCAGCCGCACCCACCCAAAATGCATTCAACTGTACCGAAAATGTTTAAATCAGCATTATGCTTAACGTCATTCAGTCGGCCACTAAGTTTGTCAGTCAGTCCATTTTGTAGTATTTCATACTAAATTTACTGTGTCGTCGTCTATCCTATCCTTTTACAGTTGCTCCAGCATCACCTCAACATCCTCTTTCGTTCTTTCCATTTTGGCTCATTGATGAGGATGAAGGAGACTATTATGTTGTTCAGACCATTGGTTTTTCATTGGTTTCTTTTCGGACAACATCTTCTCATCTACTTGGTTGGTTTATTCTTTCGTTCGTTCATTTGTCCGTCATCCATTTGACCATTGGTCGACTGACTGTCTATCTGTCGGTTTGTCTGCACTGCCTGCCTCTCTATTAGTTCTGGTGGTGCTGATGATGGTGTTAGTTGTTCTTCTTTCGTTGTAATGTTGTTGTCCTTCAATCGGTCGTTCGGTAATCTACTTGACTATTTCTCATATACAATATACGAAAATGTATACTTCACTTGAATCGGTTCATCTTCTCCTTCAACTTCTTTGTTACCACTCAATGCAATGCAATGTGTCTACTAGATACATATAGTAGTAGTGTATATTGTAGTATAAACATGTGTGTAAGTGGCCAATGAAATGCAAACAAAAACTATGCAATAAAAACAAACTGATACTTAAACTAAAACAAATAAAAATTGAGTTATGCGTCGTTGTCGTCATCATCATCATCATCATCATCATTATTGTCATCATCGTCATCATCATTACTAACTCATTGGCTTTTCAATATCTCTTTCTAGGATGCATTCTGGTTCCAATGCACCCGGACTTGGGTGCCGCCAATCTTTTCTCCTTTGCATTTAATGCTTCTCTACTCTGTTGTAGTACTACGATTCAGTTTTTATGATACTCGTACTAAGATTGTGTTCCACTTCAAATTAGGAATTCCAATCACAAACGCATAAAAATCTTTTTATAAAATTTTTATTTACCACGCATATTAAAATCATTTCGTACACCTCTATCACATGTCCTCCTCCTTACCATCACCCTTTATATTTCTGTTTCTGATTCAATTTCAATCCATTTGTTTGTTTTTATACTTTATTCATATACAAGTATGTAGTATGTACTACGACTACTATTATATTACATGGTATAGTGTGTATACTTTATCATTTTGTTTTCCGATAATGATTTTGCAATTGGAGTTCGTTGCTTGCATCTTTTTATCGCTGACTGAGTTTATCACATTTAAATAAATTTGCTTTGTTAAGAGTAGAAAAAAGATGTATAAACTTAATGAAACAACATACAGATAACAGAGAGTAGTTTGGTAAGTTCTCGAGTTGCACTATTACACTTACATATGAATGAACTTTCGAATAAGGAACTTTAATTAACGCAATTTATTCGAATTAAGAAAAATGTCCGCGATTTTATTTTTTTTAATTTATTAAGGTGAACTTTAGGTACTTTTAGATCGCAAAATGCTCAAATATCATATGTTATTTGAAGATATGAATACCTCTATGTAAAAACACTGACAAACTTTTTATAAATGAAAAAACTTTGAGTAATCTTATTTTAAATACATACGTGTGTATCTTATTCCAATATTTCCATATTTTGGATTACAAAATGTTTAAGTTCAAAGGGATTTGAATATTTTGAATCAACTACATCAATATTATAAATTTCTTTAAATTAATTACAATTCAATTAAAAAATTCATTAATATAATCTCCAAAAACCTAAATAATAAAATTATTTTTTATATTATGAATAAAAAATTTGAACATTAAATTAGATTTGAAAATTTTTTGCATTTTTTCTTTTACAATATCCATTTTTCAACTAATTTTTTTTTTTTACATATTTCAATTTCTCTTGTATTCGCTTTACTATTTTTTTTTATTGTTGGGATCAATTCAGTAAATGGAATATATAGTAATTTTTAAATATATGCAAATATAATTTTCGTTCCGAATATATTGAATAATTTTTTTCCCCTACTCAATTGCTGATTGAGATCCATAAATAAAATTATTATCATAGAAATGAATAAAATTCATTTTTTTTATACACATAAAAAGATATATAAATAAATAAACAAATAAAATAAAAAGTGTTATTTTTTCTTGATTTTGGTATGCATTGGACATATCAACAAAAATAAATAAATAAAAAAATAAATAAATTCATATAAATAAATCTCGGTATTGTGAAAAATATTCTATGTATATTTGAAAAAAAGTCCTGCACGCTTTTGTTGTCCGACGTTGATAGCCAACGAACATCTGCAGGCAACGAATGAGTTTTAATGATGAATATGTTGGAAAAAGTATATTCAAAATTAAATAAGTTCTAATTCATCGAAAATTAAATACCTTTCTGTTGCAATTTAAATTGAGGTTAGTTTTTCATTATAATTTGATTTTTGAATATTAAATGTTTACAATATCATTATCATTTAGTAAACACGTAGTCCCAAGTTAAATATAGTTGAGAAAAGTTCTAAGAATTGATTTTAAGATTATTGTTAAAAGGTATAGTGAGAAAAAAGAAAATAAAAAGACTAATAAGATGGAATCTACAAATAAATTTCAAGAACTTGTCATCTTTAACCTTAGCGAACTCTAATATAAGCATACCTAAATTAAGTTGTAGAAATTTAGAAAAACAACCCATACAAATCTCATGTGTTCTTAAAGACTTATACGTGTAGGAGTTGTATTAATTCAATCAATTGAATTTAATTTTCACATATTGTTGAGTTAAAATTTTTCATAAAACACCTACCTTTTGCTTATGTCATTTTATAAAAGTTAGCCTTTCTACTTTTGACTTCCATTGATATTTTGAAAAATGATATTAATTTGCATTCATTAATTGGATATTATTTTCTTGAATGTAGTGTATAAGGGTCTTCAATGTTACTCCGTTGCTGTATAACAAACATAATATCAACATAATAATTCCATTCTCACTGCTATGTGAATGAAATGTATAAAAATAATAAATATCAAGAGGACAAAAAACAAATTGTTTAAGAGAAAAAAAAATTATAGAGCGAATATTATTTACGATATTTGCGTTATTTATTATTGATTCATATAGTCGTATTTGTATTTGAAAAAAATAATAAAATAATAAAAGAAAATAAAGCAATAAAAATAATTTATTTTTGTTATACACAGAAGAGAGACGTGCTCATTTGATACTAAAAAACACCTAAACTAAAGGCAGGCAACCAAAGGCAAAATTGGCGTTGGCGTTGGCGTTGACGTTAATTTCTCTGTCGCCATTGGCATGATTTTGCTTATGTTAAGTGTGGTTATGGTCGATGTGGCGTATGTGTAATTTATGCTTATACACATGTGTGTATCACAACATACTCGTACTACTTCGAATATGTATGTTAGTGAGTGGATGAGGTATTATAAATGTCATATTCTACTTGTGGTGGTGTTGCTCGAGGTGGTGATGTTGATAACATTGATGACTGAACAAACGCATAAGGCCAAGGACGAGCGGGGTGCCAGGTGAAGAGACAAAAAAGCTTAAAAAATAAACACATCAATTTCATTTTAGCGCCGTCAAATGGATTTGTTTGCCTATGGCCTGCCTTATTCTCATCAACAACAACAACAACATAATCATCAACATCATCATCATCATATGCATTTCTTTAGTTTTTGCTTTCATTTTGATTTTTATTTTGGGTTTATTTTGTATTTTTGGTTTTCGCTTTTCTCAAACAATTTTTATTTATATTTTCTTTTGCCAATATTGACTCTCAATCGTATTTTGGGTGTGAAAAATTTGGTGTTTTCTAAATATATTATTGATAGTATGTGCGTGTTTGCATTGTAAAAGTAAAGCTTTTTAATTTTTTTTTTCTTTCCTTTTGGGGCATATTTACAATCCCAAAATGTTGCCAATTTTTGTTAATATCAATTTTTTTTCCTTTGTATTGTAAATGTGAACAAACAAATTTGATGCCCCAAAATGTTTCCACCTTTTTTTGAATAAAAATATATAAAAAAAGGTTGCTTTAAGTTTATGCCCAAAATGATATTGATTGACTGCTTACAAAATGGCATCAAAGGCTACAACAGTAACAGAAACAACAACAGTAAAAATAAAAATAAAATGAATAAAATATTAATAAAAGAAACATGGCGTATACATGTTTATTTAACAATATAATACATATTCTTTTTTCTCTTTATATATGTATATGTATTGTACATTTTAATGCTTTTCTTTCCTTCATTTTTCCTTTGAAAAGAACAAAATTTTTACTCTAAAATAAGCCATTGTTGTCAAATCAAAAATTGTGTCCCCAAGGTTACAACAATGTTTGTGTAGGCAAAATATCGAGGAAGAAAAATATAAAAATTGAAATTGATATTATATTTTGTGTATTTTTTTTTCTTTAAAAAAGAGGAGTAGAAATGGAAATGTAATAAAAGTAAAGAAAAGAAAACAAGACAAAGTAAATATTGACAAACCGTTGGTCACCAAAGTTGTGGTTTCTTTCTATAGAATACAATAAACAATAGTATCTTTGTAATTCAAATAAATATGAAGTCTTACTTTTAAGATACTTGCATTAAAGTGCTAAGCGCTTAGGGTTGTCTTTAAGTATTAGTATGCATCCTTTTTACTTTTACCGACATTCTCAGGAATTCAAGAACAACAAATAGAACAGATAATCATTTTGATGATTGTGTTGTGTGATGATGATGATGATTATGACGAGCACCGCCAAGTATGTGACTTCAGGCGAAGGCAATGCATGTGTTTGGTGTCCTTGGTGGATGGAATGTTGTGTAGTATCTACTACATATTCGTATAAATATTTTTATTTCTTGTATGGGGTCGTCATAGTCGTTGCAATTACAAAACTTTCCAACAATGTTAAATATTTCATAAGCTTTATTTTTGTTGTTGTTGTTTTCTTATTTAGTTTTTTGAGTTAAAGTGACGCCAGTCACTCCATTCTGCCCATACGTCTGTTAGTCTCACATTGTCACCATAGTAAGAGCTGCGTGTTGGCATATGAAAGGTCGTAATTAATCACAAAATGGGCGACGAACAAAAAAAAAAAAAAAAAAAAAAAAAAAACAAAAAAAAATAACATTAATGAGAGAATGTGAAGGAGAAAAAAAAAAAGAATTATAAAAGAATGCGCAAATGTTTATGTCAATTGTACTTTCGTCCTTCCGTTGCGATTGTGTGCGGCCTTTGGTATGTTGACTCTAACCAACTCTACTTGACTGAATGAGTGACTGCCTCCCTGACTGCCTATTTGCCGGACGTGCCTGTCACTTTTGAGTGCATGCTAAATATTTCATCATTCTTAAATTTAGTTTAGTTCAGTTTAGCTAACTTAAGACACAATTCCCAATTGTTGTTGTTATCTTATATAGTAAATGCTTTGAGATCTATCAATTTCATATAGTCACATCTACTCTGTCACATATACATATACATAAGTATTTATTATACATAAAATTTAACAGAGAATAACCTTTGAACTGTGCGTCTTGCATAATCTGAAAATGTCATCATCAGAAGAAGTGTAGCTTTGCTTCCCCTTTGTCCTTTCCTGAGGGGAAAAACTGCTGGGATAGCACACAGTTTTTTTGTTAGCTTATCTCTCCTCCATCTCATCTTTCTTTGGGTTTTTCCTTCTTACGTTTTTTACTTTCTCATCAAATATTTGCTTAAGTTGTTGTTGCTGACACTGATGTTGATGTTGAAATTATTTGCTGCTGCCTTTGCTGATTTTGCCTTGCGTTGCTCATCAATCATTCTCAATTGGTTTTCATTCCTATTATTTATTTTCTTTCTTTTTCTTTTTTTTTTTTTGTGGTAAAATAAGAAAACAAAAATCAAAACAGGAAAATAAAGCAAAAAATGTGCAAACAAAATAAAAAGAAAAAAGACTAGAATAAGAAAATAAAATATTATAATAATTAGAACAAAAAAAAAAAAAAAAAACAAAAAAAACAAAATACAAATCTCTCTTTAGCTTTTAACTTTATTTATGTTAATGATATTTTTGGGAATTAATTTTATTTTTTCAATAGTCCAAACAGTGCTTGGCACACCCATTATAGCGAAATGGAATGTAGTGCGGTGTGGGGTAGTTTAATTATCATTACCCATTACCCACGAACTTGGTTCGAGCGACACCTTAATTATCTTTGATTGTCAGATTTACGCGATTTGTATCATAAAATAATCAAGTAAATTATGCCATAAAAAGTCTAATTACTTTGAGAGCGATTTTAACATTGTCGTCGTGTGTCGATAGGTCGGTCGGTTTGATGTGAATGGCTATGTATGAATGAGTGTGTGTGCGTCATCTCTTAGACCCCCCAAGTTCCTCCTAAAAGAGGTGACAATCAACAACAACCATAATGCCAAACTGTCTGCCGCATCAACATTTACCACAAAGCAAGTGAAAAAAAATTAAAACGAACGTCAGTGGATCTGACATTTTATCATAGATATACACAACTACATGTGTAATAGTATGTTCGAGGGTCATTCAATAATAATACAAAATGGGTTCGTTTCAATGTAGTTATAGTTCCCATTAATATTTTTGTATATGTGTACTTATATCAACGATGAATCATTTGTTGTTTTGAGTTGCTATTCCAAAAAGAAATCATTGAGTACCCGAATTTTTTCCATACAGTGTCTCCTGGCGTGAACCATACCAATGAAAATCAGAGAGAGCCAATTTTAGACTATAAGAAGGTTGATTTGCAGTCTCCCAAATCAGTTTTTTTTATTGATTTCTTGGTTTAGCTTAGTAGTTTGAATGTAATCATAAATTGGATAACTTATTCAAACTTTTAACCGGTGAAAATCAAAGTTTGTGTTTATTTTAATGAAATTTTGAAAACACAAAACGGAAAACTTGTTTATCCGACAACTGCTCTGAATAGAAGCTATCCCAATCTGTATTCATTAAAGTACCAATTTCATCTATTCTACATAAATTCTATTTTTCTTTTGAATGATTCTCGGATATAACATCCGTCGTATGTGGCATGTCATCTGACAATCGATAAACACAAAGGGAGGAAGGGCAGCGTTTGTGCGGTAGATAGAAAAGAACATCAAATGAAAAACGAAATGGCAAACAAAAGGAACAAATAAATAGACAAACGAATGTATGAACTAACGAAGGAATGAACGGAAGAACGGAGGAACGGACAGAGGCAACCATTTGAGAACAAAGCAAAGAAAAAAAAAAAAAAAAAAATGCCAAACCAAATTCACCACACTAATTCGTCATTTTAGTTCTGTTTGCGTATTTTATGGTTTTTTGTTGTTGAATTTTATATTATTTACACGCGATATTATTATCTTAAATATAATGTATTGCTTTCAATGCCGATGATGACTATGATGATGATGATGACGGTGGCGGTGATGATAATGATGCTTTATTTTGGGTTTGTGTTAATTTTATACTTTATTTTTGACTCCTTATTGTTGCTACTTCTGATACTTGCTACTGCTTATGATAATGGTGATGTTAATAATGATTCTCTGCCTTATCCCCACCTGCTCCCTGTGTTGTCTTTTGTCCCATTGAATGTGAATGTTTCGCGTAATTTCCGTTCAAATTTAAGTTTGTCTGTTGTGTCAGATGATCGTTTGTTCATTCAGTCGCTCAGTCAGTCTGTCGGTTGTTTGGTTAGGCAAGTCAATGACGAAAACAACTTTAGATATTATACACATATAAAAATGTATGTAAGGTATCTGTACGTTGTATATGGGGTAAAAACGTGCCGCTTGCGAATGCGAAAAAAAGAACACACAAAGAATTTTGTTATTTTGACCTTGGCATTGAAATTCGTTCATTCGTTCTACCGAAAAGCGAATTAAATAATAAGGAAAGATAGGGAAAGGAAAGGAGAATCAACTCTGTGAGTAGTCATCGTCATCGGCGTCGTTAT
Organism: Amiota mariae; assembly: GCA_035041805.1. Classification (NCBI taxonomy): domain Eukaryota; kingdom Metazoa; phylum Arthropoda; class Insecta; order Diptera; family Drosophilidae; genus Amiota; species Amiota mariae. The sequence goes on along the minus strand of JAWNKV010000370.1, from coordinate 16,009,340 downwards.
TGTGGTTGTGTTCTGTTGCCTTTGTTGCTACTAAGTATCTCGAATTAAGTGGCGTCGCATTTTGATATCTTTTTTTTTCTATCGTTTTTTTTTTGTATGCATTTTTCTTTGTTGATTTTTGCTACTGTATTATTTTTTATATATTTAAAGACAAGGATTTTTGTGTTCTTACAAGTTCTTAGAATTAAAGAAAAAACAAAAAAAAAAAAAAATCCCAAATTCATTTGGCTAAAACCAAATAAGCAAAAATTTGAGCCTTTTTCTGTTGTTTGTCATTGCGGTTTTACTAATTCAAAAGTAATTTTCTTTTCAGAAAAACAAAAAGAAGAAGTCAACCACGAAATTAATTCCTTTCATATTTTAGCATTTTACTTATGACTTTCATTTGTTTCTTTTCATTGCAGGTAAGCAACAACAACAAAAAAAAAAAGTACATAAAATAAAAGAAGAAATACAATAACTCAACTCAAAACACCCACAATAAAGGAGAGAAGAGTAAGTAAGGCCACAAAATGAAATTATCATTAACACACGCTTAAAGTAACGAAAAAAAAGAACCATAAGACCAACATAACATCAAGATAATTATCTAAAAATTGTTGTTGTGTGTGAGTTTAAGCAAATTAGAAAACATACATACATATATTCTATATCTGTATATACACATGTCTATCAATCTATGTATGTATATACTGGGTGCACAACCTTGTCATTGCCACATTTTAAACTTAATAACTTGTCATATCGCAATGATATCATTCAACATATCAACATAGGAAGAGAAAAATATTAGCTTAATACTTATTTTTAGGGTTCCGTACCCAAAGGTGCCAACGGGACCCTATTACTAAGTCTACGCTGTTCGTCCGTCCGTCCGTCTGTCTGTCTGTCTGTCTGTCACAGAGCTCTATCTCATGAACCGTAATGGGTAGACAGTGCGTGAGAGTGTGTATTTCTATTGCCGCTATAACGACAAATAATATAATTTATGGATAACACTTGGTTGATTTTTTTTTATCATTTTAAACTTAAATTTCTTTTGAAATACCCCTTTATAACGAAAGACATTCGTTAAAGTTTATTTCTTTCAAACAAGTGATTTCTCGACAATTTGCCAACTCTGCTTAATGAACAACTTCCAAAATTTTGACTATTCTGTCAGAAATAACACTTAATAATGACGATGATTATTCTAATATATAAAAAATAGTCTTTTGTTTGTTTGTACATCTGATTGGAGTGAAATTTTGTTGTACATGTATGGTTAGTTCCCGTCTTGAACATAAGATAGTTTTGGTCCCAATATGTGTTCCTGTTCCCGAGATATTCACATGACCCCTAAAAGTTTACTACAATAAATTAATAAAAATAGCACTTTAATTTTCTGATATTCAAACTATAGTGACATATTTTATATTTGGCATTTGTCAAGGTTCCCAAGATCCGGCCCAGGTACGAAAAAAAAAAAACTGATGCAGCCCGTGCGAAGCTGGGTACGCTACTGCTTTATAAAACAAAGCCAATTGGTTAGGAAGCAGTTGATGATACCGCCACTGACAATGACATAGTTGGTCCTTTCAGGTCAACAACAACATTAAGTATGGCGCACTACCATCGTTAATTATTTATAGATGTTGCCTTAAAGTTGATGATGATGATGATCACAATACCGACTGTATGGACGATATGACTTATTGAACAAAATACTTCACTCGATTGAAAACTGGAACTTGGAAAATAAATTTCTCTCAAAAAGTTTTTAGCTTTTATTTTACAATCAGAATTATATATCGAAAGAAATGCAATCAAAAATTGTAAGAAGAAGCAAAATTGTAAGAAATAAACAAAACAATTTAACTTCCTTCGTTCCAATTGAAAAATATTTAAAAACAATGCTAATTGATTTCTGGCGATCAGTTGTTCATTATTTATATTAGCCAGTACGTTTCATAACCAAACAACTTCCTTATATTGATAAGAGTTCATAAGCTTTTTGGTCGGAATACTTTTAAAGCAAAAGAATGTGTTGAAACTTGTTGAAAGACCGATCACAGATAATCGTCAATTTCCCTCAACTTCTCATAAAAATACCCTTTCGTATCTTCGTATCGCACATATCGGGGATATGATTTCCCTCTGAATGCTTCGGTGAATACAATACTACAATATACAAGAGTATTTTCTATAATATATTGGTAATGTAATCTGTTTATATTGAGATGTATTGGTTCAACAACATACCTAGAAAAAACCCTGAAGCCTAGTATTGCCATGATCTACATTTATATCATATGCATAGATAGATAAATTCTGTAACAGAATGTTTTGGTCCGACACCACGAAAAGTATGTACAAAACTTAATATTGCCATAAATTCTAATTAATAACTATATACAAAAGTGTTAGTTTTTAATTCATGCAATAGCTCTAAACATTTTTATCTTTCTTGAAATTACAATTAACTCAATAAGAAACTGTGCCTGAATTAACAAAAAAAAAAAAAAAAAAAATTGTCTAAAATATTTTGTCTTTAAATTTTTATAGTAAGTATATTGTATTTGTGCTTAGACAAAAGCAATGTTTTCTCACTTAAATCAATAATATCTGTGTTTTGAGAGCCGCTTTAATGTAATCATGTCAAACTCTCCGCAACCATTAATGGCTTGCGATTCATTCATGCCTTCATGTTAAGTAATTAATTGTCTGCCAAATAAACTTGATTGCCATAATTTGCTTTTTGTGTTTTTTTTTTAACTTACATGGAAAATGTTTTTATTTTTAATTTAAAAGCAACAACTACAATGACAATGAGATGAAAGAATAACAACTGCATTACGTATACGCCACTTGGGCGCAGCTCAGTTCATCCATGCAAGTTGGGGCACAGAGCAAGCAAGCAAGCAAGCGAGTTATATGCATCAGAAACTATATTTAACTCAACTTAACTTGATGCAACTGAACTCGTCTTATTTCATCTCATCTCAACTGATTTCATCTCATTTCATTTCATTTCAGTTTGGATTGGTTGGGTTTGGATTGGATGGGTTTGGATGGGTTGGGTTGGGTTGGGTTGGGTAGTGTTCAATTCACCATTTCATGGGGTTTTGTTCGTTTCATGACACCAACGACAACAAAAGCAGTAACAGGAACAACAATATGATTTTCGCAATAGCAATTTCGCACTTTACAATTTACAATTTGGGTTATAAATCAATGAGCAATAAATTTGCAATGTCGACGTCATCGTCTGCTTGTTGCCAGCCCTCCTTCATCTTCTCATCCATTTATCTCAGTTATTGGTTGGTTAGTTGGTCTTGTCCTGCTGCTGCTGCTGCTGTTACTACTGCTGTTGTTTGCCACTGATCCTGCCGTCCGCCTGCCTGCTTTCATTGGTTTTAATGTGTGTTCAAAGTTGTCTTTCTGCGTTAACAATTTTTCCAGCACATCACAAGCCAAACCAAACCGAACCAAACCAAACCAGACCAGCATAGTACAGCATCGACCAGAGCAGAGCAAAATAGACCTGCCTAGACCAGACCAGACCATCATGGCCATCTAGTAAGATTGCTGCAATGCAATCGTTGTCGTTGTTGTTAACATTATTGCTGGTTGCATGCCTTTGGTTGATGCTGTTGAGGCAGCTGCTGACGCTGCTTGTGCTGCTACTTCTGTTGTTGCTAGTGTTGTTACTGGTGATATTGCAGTTGCTGACCTGTCCTTTCTGGCTTTCTGGTCTCAACTGCAAAAATTCATCGGGTTTGCAAATTTTTCTACCTACATTTGCTTTTTGGGGCTTCCTTTCTTCGTCTTTAACTACTCGTACCCCGGCGGCTTGTCTACGATGATGACAACGACGACAATGACGTTTTAAATTTTTATTTTTATTTTTATATTTGTTGTTGTTGTTGAGTATCTGAGTAACTGAGGCGTCTTTACTTATTTTGTTGTAGTTGTTTTTGTATCAGCTGTTGTTGTTGTTGTTAGCGTGTTTTTTTTTGTTCGTTTGTGGTGGCTACAATGTTGCAGCGCATGTTACAACATTTTAAATAGAAAATCCGGTTTTTTTTCGCTTGTATGCATCTGTCGCACAAAATTACAACACAAAAGTATAAAAAAGAAAACAAAAACCCAAAAAAAATCGGAAAGACACAGAAAAAAGAAATAAAAGAATTGTACAATGCAAGCATATTCCATATTGAGAATACCCTATAAAACTGCAAGGTTTATTGCTATATGATTCTGAGAAACCTTTAGATACATCTATCAAAAATTTAAATCGCAAAAACTATAGAAACGATATTTTAGATTTAAAACCAGTAACATTTCGAAGAATGAGAATAATATAATGAGGTTACATGATAAATTAAGTTCAATTCGTTTAGTGGATTATGCGCCATAATCATTGAGTTATAAGCAAGGTTTATATTCTTTTGATAGATAAGATTGCAGAGCAATAAATAATTCTGAGAGACCTTCAATATTGGACTTGATTAGGTCAATTTATCAAATAATCTATTGCAAATAGTGTTGATTCTGTTAGAAAAAGAAATTGAAGTTTCAAAAGCCATAGGAAAGGTTTATTATTTCTACTCAGATCGTTTGTGCGCGCATCATTCAAAATTGAATTAATGAAAGATAAGAACCTTTATTGTAAGTAACATATAGCGTTTATTTTATTAAAATCGACTTACAGAATCAGTTGAAATTGGTGGATCAAATTTTGCATATAAAGCTTAGAGACATATTTTAAAATCAATCAAGTCCAACATCTATTTTTGAATTTCTTTCTACCATTTCTACCGTGCAAAGGGATAGTGTACATTGTATATCCTTTTGGGTTAAGGTGAATAGAAATTCTTTTTTTTTCCTGAAGAGAACTTGTACGTTGTTTTATCAAGATTCCAAAATAAGATTTTAAGAATCTTTTTACATGCATCTATCTACATCTATTTAGTTTTAAAAAGTATGTAGGGTATACAAGCAAAACAAATATTGTATGAAATACAAAAACTAATACATAAGAGGATAGGCACGAGTCATTTTCGTTGCTGTTTAGGTTGAATTACCAAATAGTAAAAGCGTTACTCCACTCTACTCTACTATGTTGCTGAGTGCTTTTTGGTCTCTTTGTATTTGTGTGCATAAGTATGTGTGTGTTTATCTATGTGCATTATGGCCAAAACTAAGCGAGCTTAACGCATTTTTTGCACTTTGAAATTTAAATTTGAAGTTTGTTTTGCATTTAAATTGGGCAGGTTTTGCATCATTTAAGATTCAGTTCGGTTCAGTTGAGTTTAGCAAAATTTGGTTCTAGTATCTCTTGTATGTCTCCATCATTCATTCAGTAAGCTTTAGAGGACAATTTAACAAAAATGCAGGAGTGTCTGTCTATGTGTATATGTAGGTGTGTGTGGGTGAATTGTAAACGATATCACAATAATGTCCTCAGGCTTAAGCACTTGAAAAATGTTTTTGCGCTAATTTAAAGTCAACATTAATGGCGTCCCAAACTGAAACCGTGTACGACGAGTATGTCAGACAAAATTTAACATTTCGTTAAGCTTCGCCATGTGTTTTTCTAGATTATAATTTTTTTTTTCAGCTTTTCCGAAAAAAAACCAAGTCACTTAAACCCGTTACAAAGTATTTATGTATCCTTGTCGTTGTCGTAGCTCAGCAGCATACACAAATACTTACATACACTTGCTCTGTCTTGTTTGCTTCTACATAACTCTCTCTATATATGTATATACTATACTTACGAGTATAGTAAAGCCCATGGGTGTTATTAGGACACATACACAAAATGTACTATGTAGATGAAGATGTTAGAGGGTAAGGCAAATAGTATTGCAGCAAAGATTAAGGCCGACTGCTAACTGGTTGGTTGCCTTCTTTAGATGCCAACGAAAAAGTGTACAATGCTCGTATAATGTAAACGGATATTTAGAAGTACCATGTCTGGTCTCACCTGGCTTTACTATGCCGACAGTAGCAGCAGCAGCATTTTCCTACCGCTTGTTTTAGTCATCAAGTAAAGAATCACTAGAAAAAAACCTACATAATCTTGATTGATTTTCGGATGTTGGTGAAATGAGGCGGTGGAACGCCGGAACCAAACCCACCAAATCGGTTACTTCTATAATCTAAAGATAAAAGTACTAAGAGCAGAGAAATGCTTGTTAAAATTAAGCTCAAGCGACCATCAGAATTTTTCATGATATTCAAGTGGTTTCAAATTTACATAAGTCCGCGGACAATTTTTTTCGCAACCCCATCTGCGTCTCTCTAAATAGATCGGGGATGACAAATTCATATTGATCTACGAGCCCCCATTTTCTTCATCTATTTGAGACCAAAAATTATTCGTTTGAATTTATATTTTGGATTTTCTATTTTGCAATAGATTTTTTTCACAACTTCAAGATTTGTTGGCGGCTTCGGTTACTTTTCTTAAACGGATAAGTAGAATTAAACTCTTTTTTTTCTTACATTTGTATTTAAAATTGGTAAAATCAATAAAAAAAATTGATATAAATTCAAAAAAAAAAAAAATGTGATCCAAGGACCCTTAACAGTTTAAGAACCGCTGCGCTCTATTTTTAGGCATGTATTAGTATTTTTATCACAAAGGCAACACTTAAGTATCGCTGAGAGAGAAGTTTTACCATTTGTATCTCGTAAGTAATTTCGAAAAGCGATTTTAAAATCTTAAAATAAATGACGTAACACGCAATAAATTCTAAACTAGTTAAAGTTAAGGAAGAAAAATAAAGAAAAGCAGAAACATCAGAGGAAAAAAAATAATGATATAAGTAGCAACTATCGTTTGGTCTATCGTCGTCATCGTCTCAAGGAAGGGTTGCCCTTTTGGTTGGTTGGTTGACTTGCCACTTTAACTTTACTACTATTGTGGTTAGAAAAATTTTTTTTTTTTTGCTATTTTGTTTTGTTTGCTTGCTGCTGCTTCCTGTCTTTGTCAATTTCAGTGAATCCTTTTTGTGCGCCTGCTTAACGTGCCTGACGTTGATGCTGTTGATATTGTCAGTCGACATGACCACCATCATCATCGTCATTGCCATTGCCACCACCATCATCATCAGTAAAGAGCAAGATTTGTCGTTAAAAATAAAAGTAAACTGAAGTAATGGCGTCCATATCCTGGTTGGTTCGTTCTAATACTTGTGTTCTGTACTGTTCTATAGTTGTCCTGTTGGTTAAGAGCTACCTACAGTTACATTCAAGTGATGCACTCGTGCAATAATTTCATTTGTTTCTACTTATTACTGATGCGATGAAGCTCATTCTCTGCTCATTCTTTGCTATTTTCTTTTTCTGTGCACCCATTTCTCCCTTTTTTTTTTGCAAGAATTGAAGCAACGGCGCGGAAAATAAAGTCAACAAGCAATTATCGCACTTTTCTATTTGTTCCGAGTGCGACGTTAGTGTATAGAAGAAGATATATAGAGAAATGACAATGGAAAATGATAAAAAAAAGAAAAATGACAGTAAAGTAAAAACAAAGAAATGCAGCCTGAAACATTAAAAATGAAAAAGAAAAATAAATAAAATACAATAAAATAAAAAAGTTTTGCAAAGCAACAAAATAAAGAAAAAGAAGTTTATATAGTTAAAAACTCGAAGTCGCTGGCAAAGAAAAGAAAAGCAAAACAAAAAACTATACAGAGAAGAAAAAATAAGTAAAACACGTGAAACGTGGCTAAGTAAAAAGGACAACAGCAGGACATGCCGTATCCTGTGTACTTACTTGAAGTTGAGAAGTCCTCCTTGCCTTCCTGCCTGGCCTATCTTATCTCAATGGCTAACGAGTATTTGTATCTGTCGTTCTGTCTATCTGTTGGTTTGTTTTGTTGCGGATTTGTTCTTATTGCCATGCTTTTCTTCTCTTTTATTATTTATTTAACTTATTTCTTAAGTCGTCAAGCTTTTAGTTTTGTTTTTATTTCGTTAAGAAAATAAACAGGATGTGCGAAAATGGAACTAGGAACTCTTAGGATACACAAAGTTTGTGCAAAGGTGTATACATCTATACATCCGTATGTATATATTGTACAAAGCTGGGTCATGTGATTGATTAATCATCAGAGTATCAGGTCTTTTGATCAACTATAATAACAAAAAGAAGTTAAGTGTTAACTTGACGTTTGTCAAAGACAAGTAGTTTCGTCCATTCAGCCTGCGATGATGACTTTAAGATAGGCCAGCCAAAGACCAGTGGAAGCCAAATTAAATGAAAATCAGATTTTCTAACTTATTTCCTTCATTTTCCTCTTGCCAAGATTATTACTTCCTAGTAGTTTTTGTGCGAAAGTATGCTATATGTAATACGTGTATAACTAGAATAAAGGTGACAAAGGCGTTTCTATCTATCAAATCGCTGTGGATTTGATATTGAGCTCATTCATTCATTCGTTCATTTACTCATTCATTCGCTGTCTGATTTACTTTGGGGAATAATTCAATTCTCGTTAATTTCTCATTAAAACTAAGAACCCGCTTGGCTTCATTATATTGTATGTAGTACCTCAACACTCAGTGAATTAGTAACGAGCTAAAAAATCATTTTTATTAAAACAGAAAAGGAAAACTTAACTTTTTTCCAAATAAATAAAATTGAAGTCTGTTAAGCGTCTTCATTTTTATACAATTTCAACATTATCATCATCATCATCATCATCATTTTCATCATAATTGCAATCATCACTGTCATCAAGAATAAAAACACTTGGGCAATAGATCTGAAGAATACTTGAATTTTCTTGCTAAAAACTCAAATCATTTTAACTTTGATGAGAAAACTAATTTGTGGCAACCTTTGCATTTTTTTTTTTTTTTTTTTATAATTTTTAAATCATTTGAGATACAATTTTTGTTTTGTTCTTGCTAATTGTATTTGCAATTGTATTTAAATCGTAATTTAATGAAGTAATTTTGTTTTACTCTTTTTACCTTATTCTTATTCCATTCTAATAAGTATAATAATTTATTGTTCGAATATTAAACTTGAAAGTAGGAAACAAGTTTAGGGTTAATCAATTCTACAAGTCATGTGTTATGTTTACTCGAACTAAGAAGTCAATATGTTACAACATGTAGAACTAATTATCAGTATCAGTTTATACAAGAAAAAAAAAAAAAAAAAAAATTTATTTCAATTTATTATATTGTAGAAGTGCGCAGTAAACATGAAAAAATACACAATTAAAAATGAGAGTATCTAATCTAATAGATATAAAACTAAGTAATGAGATCGATGAAACTACTTATCGACTATGATTGTTCAAAGAAAATATATTTTATTAAAAAAAAAAAAAAAAAACCTATACATATGTCAAACTCATGATTTTTATGTAACATATATTCCGTCGAGAAGGTCACATAATAATAAACGATTCAAAATGAAAGTATCTAATAGTAGAAGATAAAATATAACATATGTGAAATACTATATTTGATAAAGTTTCCTTATTTCTTATTCTTTTTTTTTTTTTATTTATTAGTGTTAGTCATTTGTGGTTTTGATTGATTGATTAATATTTAGCCCTAGATTTCTGTGCTTAGACAGGTTACATGAAAAACAGGAATATACATATGTGATTTAATGATTTATTGATTATTGTTAACAATAACAAATATACAACAGCAACAACAACAACAACGACAATGACAACAATAACAATCACAACAGTTGTTTGATTTGCTCGTTATCAGATTTGATTTGCAGCTGAACATACAAATATATACAAGTATATCTACTATGTATATATAGTATTAGATTGTATATCTAGTTAAGTTGCCGCAGGCCTCTTTTTACGCCTCGTCGACTAGCTAAGCTTTTTAAGTTGAGCCCCTCAAAATGCCTCCTGCTCTGCTGTGCTCTGCATTCTCTTTCTCTGCATTCTCTTTCTCTGCATTCTCTTTCTCTGCATTCTCTTTCTCTTCATTTCCTCCTATTTTCCAACGAATTAACACGTTACCATATATAAATGCCGCCAACGTTGTCAACACTCTTGTTTTACTGTATCTGCCTCATTCTTTGGGTCGCAAATGCTTTGAGCAACAAAAGTATAATGCTGTTTGTTGTAAATACATTGAATGAATGGTGTGTGGTATAGATACATACTAGTTATATTGTATCTGCTTTGAATTTCATTAATGTTGCAAGCAAGTTAAGTGCTTCTTTTCTTTTTTTCTCTCTTTTTTTATTGTATTTCATTTATTTTTCTTTTTTTTTTTTTTAACAGCATAAAAATTTTGTTGTTTGTTGTGTTAGTGTTTTTGTTATGTGCAACGTTTTCAATTTCTTTGCAATAAGTTTTCTCCTTCAACATTCTCGTTCGTTTCAATTTCTTTGATTTGCTTTACTCTCCTTCCCTCTCCTGTTCTTTCGACCCTCAATGAATGAATGAATGAATGCCTTCAACATTCAAAATTTGCAATTCTATTAGAATTTTAAATGCAGACATTTTTGCTGCTGCTGCTTCTACTGTGCTTTCTTTTCCTTCATTTGATGTTGCTTCTGCTACTGTTGCAACAGTTTAAATAAAAAAAAGAAAAAAAAAAAGTATGGAAAAAAAAAAGAAAATTGCTGAAAACGCATTTTTCGCTTTGGTTCACTGACATTTCTTCTTCATTTCCTTTACAAATCGCTAAAGATACCCGCCGAATTGACGATGATGGTAAGTCATCATCATAGTAGTAACACTGAATCCCTTCGACGACGGCGACGACTACTACTGACTTTTGCGAAAATTCCTGACTGACTGACTGACTGACTATCTGTATGTCTGTCTGTCCATTTGTCTGTTTTATCCATTCACGTATGTACAAGTATAAGGGTGTCAACGACGACAATAAAGACGACGATGTAGATGATGATGATGATGATGATGATGATACTAGGGACGACGTAATCAACAAAACAATGGCAACAGCAGCAGAATTCACGTCAAATGAGAAAATATCTAGATATCCCCAACTGTAGGAGTAGGTATAACATGATATATACATATGTATAAGTTTGTATGTTGGCGTTGATTTTTGTTACTGAAGAAAAGGGAAAATGTTGATGGAAGGAAGAGAAAACGCATAAAAATGATTGAAGTCAGAGTCAGTCTCAGTTGATGTGTGTTATGTTCTGCTTTCGGTTGCGATTTGGGATTTAATGTGGCGCAAAAGTGTAGTTGTTGGATGTTGCTGTTGCCAGACTTACTAAGAACTTAAGAGAAAGGAGGAGAAGGATGAGTGTGTGTGTGTGTGTGTGTGTGTGTATGGATGAGAGCGTGCATTAAGCATGACGCAAATGGTGAAAGTGTTAGGATGATGGTTAGTGTTCTTCATTCTTAGATACTTACAACATTCTCATACATTGTTTGTGAAAGGATTTTTGTGCAGCCTTAAGTAAATTGGATCATGACGATGTTTTTTATTTTAAGCTCCCTAGTAACAAGCAGCTGCAGCAGTGATGTTATTTTCTCCCTATAAGACACCTGTGCTGTCTTCGCTTATTCTTTAGATTTCAGCTTTAAGATGAATTTAGCTTGATTAGTTCTTGCTTAGTTGTTGCTAACCAGTTGTGCTTATCATACTCTAAAGTTACAGAATACAGAATAGAAAAGTTGTGCAAAGTTAAAAATAGCAAAATGTTGTCTGTTAGATCTGCTGAGTTCTAAGAGAATCGCACGCATCGTTGCCCAGCAATGACGACTCGTGATGATGAATAGCTACAAAAGTAGTAAATCTATAGATAATTTTCATTTTTCAACTTTGTGTGCAAATGTGTAACTCGTACAATTTGTTGCAAGTTATCGTCATCGTCATCATCATTATTATTATTATCTTTGTGATGACTTCTGAGTTGCTTTGAATCTAACATTGGTTGAATACGCTAGCGGCGGCATCTTGTTTATTGCATGCAACATGCCAAAGTGCAAATGATTTGTTGACACTCGACAATATTATTTGCTATTCTATTCCATTCCATTCTATTCACACCCTTCCTATTCCTTTTCATCATCATCATTTCCCATTCTGAGTGTTACTTTTCCAACAGTTTTTTATTATCAATGCAGCTGTTGTTATTGCCTTAAGCGTTTCTTGGTTTTCTTCTCTCCTCCATCAAAAATATTACTCGTTTTTTTTTTCACTCAACGCAACTCAAGTTAATTTGTTCTTTAACTTATCTGAATTTACTTGTTTTCATTTCTAAAAATAGAAAGACGAATAAAGATGGGGTACAAAATACAATAAAGAAAAAAAAAAAAAAAAAAACTACGACTATTTAACTTTTCAAATTTGATTTGCTGCTTGACTGCTTGTCTCTCTTTCATTTATTCAGTCACTCACTTCACTCCCTCTATCCCTTCGTCATTCTATCAATATCTTTCTGTCAGTCAGTCAGTTTGCTTTAGTCTAGTCTACTTGTATGTAGCGCCTCTTTTTCATTTCGCGTTTTACCTTTTTCTCTCTCCCAATTTAACTCAGTATATCTCCTTTTGCATGAGTCCCTCGGCCTAAGAATTCTACTCCAATAATATTTGTTTGTCAGTCAGTCAGTCAGTCAGTCATTTAGTCAGTCAAGTCGACACCATTGGTTCATTTGTACGTTCGTTGGTTGGTTGGTTTGGTTTGGTTTTTGTTGCACGTGTTATTTAGTTTTGAAATTGGATTTTCATTTACTTTCGACGCTGGCGTTACGCAAATCTCGTCTATACGAAAAATGTCCTTTTTTTGGTAACCAAAAACTCTGGGTACCGCCTGCCGCCAATAATATCGCTGTCGCTTTGGCTATCATGCCATCCCCATGCCACCTATGTTGACTGCCTCTCTGCCTGCCAGCCTGCCTATCTCCTTGCGTCCTTTGAGAACTTTTAGCACCAAACGGGAAATTGTCTACCGTGGCTCGAAATGATGTAATTTCGCGTGTTCGCGCAATTCAATTTCCTGCAAACGGAAATGCTCTGCGAAAATTTTGCGCGCTTGTCAGTGAAAAGCAGCAATAGCAGCAACAGCAGCAACATTTGGGTCTATATAAAGTGAGGAAAGTGAGCAAAAAGAAAAAATGAAGTAGAGACCAACTTTTTGTACTAACAAACACCCGCCACCCACCATCAACCGAACCACCAGCTCACCGACCAACCGAACTGTTTTAAGTTGACTTAAAATTTAGCTATGCTAGAAAAGTTTGACTAAGCGCTATCGACCAACCCTAGATCCCACTCAGCTTTCCTTCCTTCCTTGAGTTGCTCATATGACCTGTTAAGCTGCTGTGCCGTACTGGGTCTATCGCGCACAAACTCGATACCAAGTTTTTCGGTTCTATTTAGAATACGCGATACACGCAAAGTTATTTTAATTGAGTCCATGTCGACAAGCCGCCTTTTGATGAACATTTTTCGGGCGCACTTCGATCTTGAATAGCTCGCTCGGTCAAGAGGACGAGTAGGCGGTGTGGTAGAATTCTGTTATAATGCTTCTCGAACACGATTTGATAGGAGAAAACAAACAACCAAAAATAAAATGACGCATATGTGTGAATGTGAATGTATTTGGTTCGAATAGAGTTATCAGCTTAAGCTTTGTTTGTCTTTGCTGCGTTGAACGCCGCAAATACCCCTCCGATTGTCGTTGCCATATTCAACATTGCAAACAAAATCACCATTTCGAATGGCTTTTTTAAGAGTCACACTTGAGTTTAGAATGAATGCGATTTTTATTGCGCTATTTTATTTTTCAATTAAGCTGTCAATTTAATTTTATGCCCGAAATGTTCAATTTTAAGCAAACAATTTTCATGTATTTTTACACCCTGTAAATGAACAGTGCTAATAAAGGTTTGTAATAAACAGAAGAGGAGGAGTATGTAGTAGAAAATGATTCGCATGATAAGAAGAATTGATTCAGCTATGCTCACCTGTAAGACCTTTCGAAAGACTGTCTTGTATATTGTAAGAGTTAGAAAGCTCATTTTTTATATGTAGTGTCCGCTTTAGACCAAGTTTAAGTATTTGGAGGATAAAGCCAAGAACTCAAAAACTGTATAACATAAAAGCTTGAGAAAACTATTTATTCTCCCTTAGTTTTTGTAAATAGACTATTTTCATTCGTCTGTTAAATGCTTTAGGTATTTGGCAGTCGAACTCCAATGTTTTTTTCCATTTTTATCTCTGTTTTAATTTACATTTTATGCCTATTTTTTTTCTGACATTCTGCTCTTGCAACATAAAATGAGCGTCCTTGAGCACAAAAGAATCAAGTTTTTGCTGGCTGTTGTTGCTGGTATATCTCTATCTTCGCTTAGATTAATCAACATCGCTAATCGGCAACCTTGACCGTGAATAAAAAGATTGGCGTTAAACACGCAAAACTAAAAAAAAGAACCTTACTCGAAAATAAGATAAAATGGTTTTCAAATGAGGGAAATAAACTGAATAAAAATGAATTTAAGAAAAAATGAAATAAATTTGTCAGATAGATAGAAAGATACTTTACTTAGCAACGTAAACTAAGCAATTGGCCATTTGTGCGCTTCGTCAGTCGGTTGGTCTCTGATGTGGCCCGTAGCAAATGTGCAAAATTCAATTTCTTTTTGATCTTTTGCCGACCGACCTTCCTTTGACCATATCCCCCCTTCCTAACCTATCAACGTCCCTTGACTTGAGGCAAGAATAAAATTTAAATAAATAAAAGTTGTCATAATTTTTCAAAAGCAAATATGTACAAACAACATGCAGCAACCTTGCTCTGTCATATTTGATAGAATTATTTCTTATAGATCGTTTACGACACCATTCACACCCATGCAACCCATTCAGCTGTCTGTCTATCTGTCTGTTCCCATTTTGGTAGTAACAAACATTTTGTTGTATGTATAAAATAATCATAGTATACATTTTGGCGTATTGCCAGATATTGGGACTTATTGTGTGTCTGTCCTTTCGGCCGGTTGGTCATCGATGGAATTTTTTTTTTCGGACGGTCGGTCGGTCGGCAAACCGAAAACGTTTTTGGCAAACGTTTTACAACCATTGTCGGTACTCTTCTTCTCTCCCATAGGACTTTCTCATATGTGCGTAGCACATTTTCGACCACACACATACATGTGTATGTATGTATGTATGTATGTTTGTACAAGTGACTACATATTAAAATGGTCTTTGTCCGCTGTTTGGTCTGTTGTCGTTGAGTGGCTTCGAAATATTGTTTGCAACGCCTGCTGTCAGACGTTATTTGGGCAGCCGTCACTCAATTGCTGGACTAAGGAAAAGGACTAGACAGAAGCATACACATCCTTAACGAGGCGTTGCACGATGCTCCTAATAATATGCCACATGTTGTGTAAAGTTAATCGTGGTCATTGCTTTTTCGGTATATTGTCTGCCTTTATTCATTGTCAATGGGTTTAGTTGCTTGGTTGGGTTGGCTTATGGTTCTGTGTGCGCCACATGCGCGCTCTACAGGAATCTCACCGATGGAAGTCAGTACACAAAGCCTAAAAGTGTCTGTACCGCATGTGTTTGTTGCGGTTAGTTATGCTGTTCTGTACCCTTCTCCTCGCCATTTATTCTCTGTATGTCGATTCCACATCTAAAAAATGGCTATGATTTTACTTTTGATTATATTTAAAAATAATAACAAAAACAACAACAACAACAACTACAAAAAGAATTGTGTAAAAATTGCAGGAAATCAAAGCGCTTAAAAAATAATTGACAACATTTGCAGAGGCCAAAAGGAAAAGCCGCTTAAAAGTTCAAGAGAAAAATTAGAGGAGTCTATTATGAAAGTAAAACGAACCACTACTAGTACAAAAGGAAGGAAAGTACTAAAGCATGTGGTGAATAGGGGAATGGTATTACAAGAGGAGAATGTGTTGCAGCATCCTATACACACGATTCAGAGTAACAACAACAATATCAACAACAGCAATAATAATAATAACAAGAAACATTTAAAAATTAAGTTAGCTACCAGTCAAGGAAAAGCCAAAGTGGCGATGATAAAGGAAGAGAAGATGGCAAGGCAAAGAACCATAGAAAAGAAAAAAATTGAAGACAAGTCGAGACAAGCACAAGCCCAGTCAATCCATGGAATGAATGTCTTACCGCTACTTCCTCGCTGGCTTGCCATGCTTTTGCCTATCATGTCTTGTCTTAGTTTGACTTGGTTTGGCTTTACTTTGCTTGGCTTGCATTCGTTCGTTCTGGAGTTCTAATATTGTAAGCAGCTCTAAGCCGATTAAGTAAAAGCCAAATTAAATGTTACAGCAATTCCTAGAAAGTCGCTGTTGAAATTGTAAATCGGTAGAGCATAGAGATACATAAATATGTATTATGTACATACAACAGTTGAATGCTATAGAGTTTAAGAATGGAGCAATGGCAGAATGCATAAAATAAAGTAATTAAGTTAAGACTGAATTTTAAAGTCTACTAGGATCTTTTCTTCACTTGGTTGCAGTTTACAATGTCAAAACAAATTAAAGTTACGATCACCTTGATGAAGATATCGATGGATAACTAAATATTATGATAATGGTCCCTGCGGCACACTAAAACCTTCGATAATCTATAGAATTAAAACTAAAGAACTAAATGGGACAGAATATTTTTAGATTTGGAAGTTTTCTGAACATATTTTGCTGTTGTATTACAAAGGACACTCCCACATATGGGGTTCCGTGGAGACTGCCATCCCTACCTTAGTTCGTTAAGGATAAGAGAATGGATGGGGGTTGCAACATGGCATGAGATGTGCGTAGTAGTTAAAAAATAAAATAGTATTTAAACAGGTGCCCTTTGCGTAGTCATTTTGCCAACTTAATTTCTTGCTTGACCAGGCCAATGAAATTGATTTGACTATTTAATGTAATTTTTATATAAATTAAAATGTTTATTTCCTTTTTTTATATCCTTTTAAAAATATTTTCTTTTTTTTTTGCATTTAATCATTTTTTAGTCTTGTGTCTTGTTGCTGTTTGGAAGTTTTATCTTCTTATTTGGTTGTTGCTTTTTCACGCGCCATTTTAGTGTTGCAAATTAATTTGCACAATGTAATGACGAAGATGACAGCAAGGATGTGAAAGATGATGATGGTGATGATGATGATCACAAAGATGTCGACAACATTGCATTCGCTTGTAGCACTTCACCTTCATGGTACGACAACGGCGATTGCTTTGTCTGTTTGCCAAAGAGTTTCGTGAGGTTGAAAGGACTAAAAAGAAAAACAAAAGCAAAAATAGAAACAGAAACAGAAAAAAAAAGTAAAATAGAAGAAAAGCTCCAAACAAAAGCCAAAACAGTCAGCAA
Source organism: Amiota mariae (assembly GCA_035041805.1). Taxonomy (NCBI): domain Eukaryota; kingdom Metazoa; phylum Arthropoda; class Insecta; order Diptera; family Drosophilidae; genus Amiota; species Amiota mariae. Next base: position 15,992,010 of record JAWNKV010000370.1, on the reverse strand, counting down.
AGCCCAAACTGAGCTCTAACTCGAGCCAAGTCGAGCCAAGTCAAGTCAAGCCAAGTCGAGTTAAGCCAGCTGCTGCAGGAAAAGCAAAAGCTTAATTAGAAAAATTGTAGACTTTAGAATTTCAGTAGCTGTGAGTGCTGGGAGTGTGTATGTGTATTCGTGAACCTGGTACATGTTTTAATAAAAAGCATAGCATAACCCAAGGCGCTACTCCACATTTTTACACTAATTAATTTTGAAGTGCGCCAAAAAATAACATGAGCAAAAATAAAAAAAATACAAATAAAGAAAATAAGAAACTGGCATCAATTTCCATAAAAAAACACAAGAAAAAGAATATACATATGAATGAATGAACGAATGAAGGAGTTAAGAAAAAACCAACGCTCATATTAAAATATATTGCAGACATGTTAATTTGCCACTAACATTGGCCAACATTTCCTATTGCGTGTCTTGACCAAAACGATCAACCAAAGAATGAAAGATTGAATGAATAAATGAATGAAGAAATAAAGTAACCAAGCAAACTGTGCAATTATGTTATTAAGACAATTTCAATTTGAAGAAACATTGAAAAATGAATTTAGTCAAAGCCAAAGGCATCAGGCAGTCAGGCAAGTTGCACTAACCGGAAGCATTCAAAACCCGCGGCCAGAGGACAGAGGATGGAAAAATCAAAGCATCGACAGTGTTTTAACTACTTTTTAGTTTTAGATTTTCTTTAGTTCGCTTTATTTCAGTAAGTAAATGCAGTTAGTTTTGACCGTAATAATTGCTGAGCTTCTGCTTCTCCTTCTGTGTATTTTCTTTATTTTGCGAAGCTAATAAGAGGGACCTGAAGTAACAAGATATACATATGTATGTATAATATACTCATAGTTAAGTAACTAAACTGCCAATTAAGTTTAAACTTGAGTTGATTCACAAATAGTATCAGTGTATGCTCTTTAATTTGCTTAGCGCCATAGATGCTTTTGTAGATTGAATGAATGACTGAATAACTGACTGACTGATTGATTGTCTAAGTGACTACATACTATATCTAGTACTAGAGAGAGGCTCGTTTGATCGGTCGGTTTACTACTTAGCTGTTGGCTCATTGACTTTAGCTTCAATTTACAATTTCCGTTGTTGCACACAGCGTAACTAACTGTTTTTAGTTGTTGCTGCTCTTAGTCGTTGTTGTTGTTATTATTATTCTTGTTTGTTGTTATCGTTATTCTGTTTATTTTCCTCAAGTTTTCCTCTTCAGTTTTGTTCACTACAGGAAAAACTTTTGTCTGTAATTAAAAAACAGTGAACGCGGCGATTATTATTCAAAAGCTTTGCAAACATTTAATAAGAGAAAATGATGCAATGGATTTGTTTATTTTTATTATCGTTTGTTATAATTAATTTATATAAATATATATATGAGTAGTATTATATATAATTATATAATTACTATTTTTTCTATTTTTATGTAATAAACACAAATGAGAAATCATTAGATTTATAAAAGAATTTAATTTTAAAGTAGCAATAAATTTGTTATAATTTTAACTTCTTCTTTCATTACATAATTTTTTCAATAGTTAAATAAAAAATCAAAAAATTAATTAATGCATAATCACAACAGTGAGATAAATGTGGCATTAAAATTTATCAGGTCACAATTAAATTAAATAAAGATTACCCAATCATTTTTAGAAGACAAAAATATGCACAAATTTTGTAATATCAATGACCAAATGACCACATTTATTAAGAAAGTTTTCATATTTCAAAACAGCTCATATCGTTGTAACCAAAGCACGAAATTAGCTGATTTTAATGCCAGCAATTCTTACAACGCTAGTAAGAGATTTAATTCGGGGTATGAATAACTTCCTCCCAGGACCAACAAAGAAGTTTTCACAACTTGATGTAAATTCAAATATGTTGTAACTAGCAACTGCATGATATCCAATTAACGCTTGATCACACAAAAAAATACAACTGAAATCTTAAAGTGCACATTGTAGAATCGCATAGAAATTGGGAAATTTTCTTAATTTTTATGGAAATTCAAACTGAGTAAATGTCTATACAAAGAATTGGCTCATGAGTGGTTCAAGCAGCCACCAAACACGAAAAAAGTGGACAACTATTGGAAAATCTAAAGGCACCGCTGGTGAAATTATCGTTCCTGTCTACTGAAAGAAGCGACGCATAAAACTCTTTGAGGCAACTCTTAATTGCTCGTAATGTCCTAGACATTGTTGTGGAGCATAGAGTGCTGGCCAAAGATTTGTTGGCATTTGAACGTGTTATATATCGCAAATGAACTGTTACTACCACGACTATGCGAAAATCATTGGGGAATCGGACAGAAAATACAAATTGCTTGGCCTTAGCTTGCTGTACTTGCTGTCGGGTAACCGTGTCTCTGATTTCCATACCGAATTAGGAACTGTTGTCAGTTAATGTCTTTCAGCATGTCAAATAAATTTGACCGATTTGGGACCTGGATCAGTACATCATGGAGGGTCGTTATAATAAGATGTTTCAAGCAAAATCATCGATGCCAGCAGAGACTTACAACTACTTTATGGATTTGTTGGTGGAAATAGTTCGCGATGAAATTGGTGCCTGTATATGTTAATTAGATATTCATCAACAACACTGAATTCACTAAAGGGTCTTTCAGATGGCCATATCAGTCATTTCTCGCTAAATTCGACAACAAAATTGTGATCCTTGGACAAAGCGACAGTTTATACGTACTTTCTGCCAGATTTAAAAAAAAAATGACTTGATCCAATGGTACGCACTTGCTAACACGTAAGAATGCTAAGAATTGAAATGAAACAAATAGGTCTATCGATCCCGTCAGTTGTGAGTTTCAGTCTACATTTCAGTTTTTCTTTCAGTGTTTACATTTTACACGTAGGAAAAACTGGCTGTTGGACTGACACTGAAACTGATCTGATGAATGATATAACCGTCGAAGAGGCCCATAAGATATATTTTTCATTATTCGGTATAAATCTTATCTTTTAACTTTTTTTATTCTATCGAATTAAATTCATAATTTAAAGAAAAGTAAACAAAAGTATGTGACGAATTATTTTTTCCCATGTGTCATTTTAACATTGAACAAATAAATAAATAACGATAAAATCACACATATAATAATAATATTTTTAAAACTTCCCATTGACCTTGACCGAGTCCAAAGTCAAGTCGAAATTGTGAATTTAGATAACTAAAATAAATGTAAATACATAAAACAAAACAAAATAAAACAAAACAAACCAAAACGAAAAAAAGTCACTTCATTTTCTTGTTGTTTGTGATGATGTGTTGCTAATGTTTACCAGATTTTAACAGAAAAAATAACAACAACAACAACAACAAAATTTGTATCTTGTATCTTTGTTTACTTTGTAGGTGGCGCCAAGTCTCGCATGAAGCGTGGCTTTTTGTTGGGGTTGTTGGATGTGTCGGTAAAACTGAAATTATCTTTTGAAGATTTCATTTGGTGACTTTTTTCTGTTTTGTTTTTTGTTGTGTTTTATTTGGATTTATTATTTACATTTGCTTTGTGTTTGTTGTTCCGTTTTGTTTATTTATATTATAAAAAACAACAATACAAATGAGTAAATGTGTTTTATGAGCTTTTTATCCATAAATTCTTAAATAAATTTCATGAATTCTTGGGTGACCTTTTTCATTAAACAACCATAATAACAATAACAGATACATTTTTATATATTTATTGTATATGAACAAAGTTCAAAATTATTGTTTATATCTTTGATTAAGACTCAGTAGCCTAGTGGATAAATAAAATTTAATTAGAGCACGAATTCAAGTGAAAGAATTAAATGAAATCTTTTGATTTTAAAGGAGAAGAGACGCTGTTCTCTTTTAGGGTAAAAACATAAATCGCTTAATATTGCTTATTAAATTTAATAGCTTCGACACGAATTATTAATCAATTGAACCAAAAAAAAAAAAAAAATCAAATAAGTTCAAGTCAAGTAGGAGACACAGTTGAATGAATATTTTTTTTTTTTTTTTAATTTTTGGTTTGAATAAAAATCAAAATGATTCTCAACACGTTTTCACAATAGCATCAGTTTGCAAATAGGAACGTGATGAATGCATAAATGTTAAGCATTTGTGAAGTATCTAGATGCGAATACTGGCTGCCATTCTATGATTCAAACTCTGTGTGCTGTGGTCATGCTGAGTTTAATGAGCCTTTGTTTGGGCTTCGGGTCTTTAAAATTTTCAAAAATATAAATAAAAAACAAGATGTTCATAGTTGACTTGACCTTTCTCCACTTGAATTGAGTTCAAGACTCAATTTTCTTCAAACCAAAAAAAAAAAAAAAAAAACAACAAAATTCTTTAATACACAAAATTGCCTAATCAATGCACACCACGACTCACACACACTGTCCCTACTACTTCACTGATTATTTAGACCAGAGTTTCTTAAACATTTTTAGTCACAGAGTGAAGAATTAAATTTTATCTTACTGATGGATTTTGTTGTTAGAAGATAGATCCATTCTACATTTTCGTTGACTTAAGAAACTCTGATGCATACTAACTAGATTCATTTAGGACAATGGACTGTGGTTCGCAGACCCCCAAGGGTGTCATTAATGGGAATCTACGACACAATAGTCTCTTTAACTTTATGCGAGTGTCGTTTAAAGGCTTAGGATTGGAATGGGAACCTCAGGGACAACTTTTGGTTTATAAGAGGTGGTGCGTAGACTGAATAAGTTTAAGAACCACTGGCTTGAATTTGAAATGCCAGTCGGTCTGCCTGTTTGCCACCATATTATTTTACCAACCATTTCTCGCGGCACGCACAACAGGAATTTTGCTGCATATTGACATTGCTTAATTTGGCTTAGGATCGAAGTTTTATTCTTGGTATTAGTTTCGTTTCTTTCTTCATCTACTAAGTATTTACATATTTTTGTTGCTCTAAAGCGACAATAGTAGAAGAAAAACAAAAATCAAAAATACCCAGAATTGTGTATTATTGGTAGGATGAGTGTAAAATATGCAAAGCTGAAGTGACTTTCTTTGAAATTTTCTCCTTTCTTTTATGAAGAAGGAGTCTCCTTTATTGAAACACTTTGCATACTTTTAGGCGCTTTAATGTATTAAGTTGTGTTACGTTGGGGCATCAGTGTAAGCGTCATTTTTATGCTGGTTCTCTGCGTTTAATTTGAGTCGGAATTGAATTTTTTCCTTATTGCTGTTGCTGTTGTTTTCTTTTTCATCAATCTTTGTTGGTTTTTTCTTTATTTTTTTTTTTTGATATTTTTCCCGTCAATTTTGCTTTGTTTCGTGATTTTGTTTTTCCTTTTCTTTCTTTTATTTCATTCATTTCACTTTGTGTCTGTGACTATGGGTGGGTGAGTGTGTGTGTGGTGAGTGTTGTTAGGTAATAATTTACACAAGCTGCGCACAAAAGTGTGCTTCAACATTTTTTCCAAAAAATATATAGAAAGCAGAAGCACAGAAGGGATAGAATAGCAGTGAACCTAATGGGGGACAGAAGTTCTACTAGATGGGGAACTAAGTATGGGAAAGAAGGGCGCGTTTTTTGGAAAAATACTAAAATTAATTGCCCGCTCGCGTCAGCAAAAAGAAAATGTTTTTTATGGGGCCGATTTCTTTTTTCCATTCTCTTTCTGTTCTTATTTACTTTTGTTTGCTGTTGTTTTTAAGCAAATTCTCTTTTTTTCTGCATTTTATTATTATATTTTCCACTTGCATTTCTTTTTATTATCAATATTATTTGTTTGTGTTTTGTTTTTAAGTTTTGTAATAAAATTGAGTTTTTTAACACGGTAATTGTTAAAATAAAATAAACAAAAAACTATTAAGCTTATTTCACAATCTCATCTAACATTTTCCTCTCACAGATACGCAATTTGAATTTTTATCTATGGTTTTTTGCAGTTTGCGAAAAATTTCCATTTTTATTTTGTGTTTCATGAAATTTTTAATTTAAAAACAAAATGGCTGATTCATCTGATAAATAAAAAAAAAAGGAACAATGAATTTTTTAATTGACACAAAAAAAGGCAAATAAAATTTAAATTTGATTAAAAAGTCATTTATATGAAATGACAGAGAGATGGATGCATCGTTTAGATAGAATACTTTGTAATCATTTGATCATGAAACATCACAAATTGGCCTGGACTAAGTCATGTCGAGGCAATGCAAGGCCAGCGGCTTATACTATATACCATTAGGCAGGTAGTTCAATGGAACTTGCTCAAATCATTGATATATGGAATATGTTTATTTAACCCTGAATAACTATTTCTCATTACAAAAAGAATATTTTCTTAACTGTTTTCATATAAAACTTATCAAAATGATTACCTTACGTCACCAATTAAGTTTCTTTTTGTGTTAAGTTAAATTTGAGAAATTCATATTTTTTTCTAGTATTCAAACTTAACGCCTGCTAAACGTCGTTTAACGCATTGGATGTTTTTCAGGCATTCAAGAGAAAATTTGAATTGTACTGATTCGTATGAAGTAATGCAACTATGAACTTTCAAAGAAAGAAACTATTTTGTGAATCGAAAAAAAGGGTTCTTTGCATCGAAAACAACTGTTTGATTTTTTAGTGAATGACAAAGAGCTGTGAATTGTTTTCGTGAATGGTTGATGTTTTAGGGAATGGCAAATAAGTATTTCTATTTACTAACCGATGTTCCAAAGTAGTTTATGTTCTTTGACTTGACATACTCGTCTAACACAAGAAATTCGTTGAAAACTTACGTCGTTTATATACTTAATTAGTTTCACTTTAAAGGAGAATTCTAATCATTATGGAAGAAACAATCGATGAAAAGGGTACAGACAAGAGTAGTTGAGACTTCCCTAAGCGACACTTGCCTCCTAAAGCAGTTGCCTACATTGTCTTAATGAATTATATGGGCTCGATCAAAAGAAGAACATTCAATGGATGTTCTTACAACTAGTTCTTACAATCAATTACTCACTTGCACCCACACTTCTTACCCTTCATCTGTGCCCTTCATTTGCACTAATAAGTAGTGTTGTAAAATGAAATGTCTTAATTATCATTAAACAACTTCCGGTTTTATTATTGTTGTTACACCTTCGCCTTCATCTATCTTCTATCTTCTTTGCTTCTTTGTTTCATTTATTTTATTCTTTGTATTGCTCTTGTTTTGAATTCCTCCTCCTTCACCACCTTTACCCCTTTCTCTATCTTCCCTTTGGTTATATTAGTTTTCAAAAAGACTACTTACTTCCAACTTGCAACTTCACCTTTGCTGGCTTCTTATTGTATATTTTGCTTTGTTGTTCATTTCATTTCCTGCCCTTCGCTACCAACGCCATCTTATTTTTTTTTTGTGTTCTTTTTTACAGTAGTACTACGTTACTGTAAAACAGCCTGCGGTAAAAATTTATAATGAAGCTCGTGCTTGTTAAATTTCATGCGCTAATGGACACGCTCCTCTACTGATAAGAAGGTGTTAAAAGAGCACAAGCACCAGCAGGTAGCCATCCCGTTCTCTCTGTGTGCTCGGTGCCCTTGTTCATGGGAAAGTGAGCGTGTTAAGTTATTGGATTGGATGGATGGATAGAGCTGGATGGAGATGACTAGTGATGAGTGGGGGATTGAAGAACAGTTCGGACTAATGAGCACAAATGAAAGCATGTGGCAATAAAATCGAGGCATTTAATTGAAAGTCAGTTAAGCGGAATTCCCTTTTGGTCGTTACAACTCTCTTCTTTTTACTGCTACTGCTGCTGTTGGCTATTTTTTCCTTTCCTTTTTTAGGTTTCTCTATTAAAATTTAAGATTTTCCATTTACCATGAAATCTGTTTCATGAAATATCCCACATTTATTACATGATCACGAGTTATAATCTTCTCATCTTCCATTCTACGTTTCATGTCGCTCCAGTCTGGCCTTTGTGGTGTACTATCTGAAGTTCAGTTCGAATCAGTTTTGAAATTTGGGGAGTTGTTTCTTCTCTTCAATTAAGATTGCTAAGGCAAAACTTATTATTTTGCGTTTGTTAACTGGACTTTTATTTAGCCCTCTTTATTTTCTTTTCTAATTAGTGAACGATGATGCCATTGAAGGTACCATTAATGAACAAGTCTGACAGCCTACCACTTTCAGTAATAAATGCTCAACTAACCACAGAATTTTTTCATGTTTTCATTTTTGTCAAATTTTTGCTGCTATCCTGAGTACAAAAGCCGACGACGAATGACTAATGAAAATGAATAAATCGTTGTTTTTCATCTGCAATACTATTTATTTTTTTTTGGTTAAGTATACTCCAGAAGGGAGAGTGTGATGAAATGACCTTTGACCTTTCATAATTCACTGGTAGTATACTAACTAATTCAGAAAAATTGTTAAATTGTTGTCCGCATTTGGGGAATTTGTTCTAATTTTTGTCGTACTTTTGAAGGGTGTCCCCCTCTTCATAAATTGTACAATTATAATTAAAATAAAGTATATTGGGTTTAAATTTCTAATAAGATTCCGTATATGACAGTGGTGATTTACATAACTCATGCGCCACGTGTCGCTAAAGTTTACATTGTTGCCAACATAATAATTGGCTTCTGTCAACGTAGCAATTTGCTTATCTTAAGAAGAGAATTTTCTAAAGAAAAACAAAAATCTCACTAGTCAAATACATAGTAGTAGAAGTAGTAGCAGTACAGCGGCGACATGTGAAATGAAATGTGAAAGGAATGTAAAAGAAACGACAAGATAGAAGAAATAAATTTGCTGCCAAAAAAATAAATCTTAATGAAAGCATACACGACTTAATAAATTACCTTAATAAAATATTGACGATGCTTGCCAAGTGCTAAGCTAAGAATATATAAAAACACACAAATTCATATACAGATGTGGAATGGTACAGATACACATACTTTGTTGTTGGAGGAAACGCCAAAAATCAAAATCAAAAAGATAAAAATGGTATTCAGCAAAAAATGAGATCGCGCACTCACTACACAAAGTTGCTGCAATTGTTTTGTCTTGAAATTTTATTATTTTGCTCTTTGCTAAAGGATTTTCATAAGGGTGCCGTGGCTCATGGCACCACTGTCACTGCCGATGCTATTGACTTATTTATTTTAATATTTTATTTTTCTGTCATTTGCAACAAATACAAAACTTTTGACTTTTCTTATGAAATTTATTGTTTTTATAACTCGTTTTTTTTTCTTTCTTTATTTATTATAGTGAGTGCTCATGAAGTGAATGGTACATTAAATTTGTGATAAAATTTGTTACAGAATGAGAGATAAAAATGATTTTGTTGTTAATTGATTGGATGAGTTGAGATTGATAAGACAATATATATCAATTTATTTATAATAATTCAATAATAAAAAAATTATGTTGATGATGATGAGATCTTAAATTGTTTATAAATATTTTTATTTGTATTATTTTAAGTCCAATTTCTGATCAAATGTATCAGTGAATGATTGTTCTTTGTATGTGAGTAATTTCCACCTCCATAAGGACCTTACAGTGCCATTTGTTAGGGATGAAATAAAAAAAGGTTTAGTTAATAAAAATTTGCACAACTATAACAATAATTTAGCAATAGATCAGGATGATAGATACCTTCAAAGATGCCGGGTGTTAGATCTTCCCCATAGGTTATAGGTTAGGATAGATTAGATTTTAATTTATTTGTCTAGTTTTTTATTGATTGTCCACGCTGGTGTCTCACCGATTCTTTTCCGGTTTTTTGGTATTAACTTTTGACTAACCGTAGTCTGAAAGAAAATAGACTGAAGAAGTTGTATTGCAATATCTCCGGGTCCAATGGACATCACCATTTCAAGTCACCAAATTCTTCCATAAATAAATTGTTAATTTCGATAGAAGTTTGGAACGTATCTTTATTCTTTTGGAGTGACCTCATATTATTACTGATATTGATTCTTAGCGAAACTAATCGGTCATCATGAACTGATAACATTCTTCATTAAAATCAACGAACTGCCAGCAGTTTTTCTCGAAATTGTAAGGTCCAATTATTCTGAACTGTAACTGCAAATGTATTTGTATCTAACAAAAAATAAGAGCAAAACACTTTTTTGATGATCTTGTATAAACATTAAAGGTATACGCATTTCGATGAAACCTTAATTATTTATTTAAGATAAGGCAAAAAGCTGCCAGTTTTGTTTTTCCTGTTGTTAGTATAACCGTTCATTCGTTTGGCCCTTCGTAGCCTTTAGTGTTGATTTATATATTGAAAGCGACAAAAATTTATCATTATTCGACATTTGTGGTTGCTACAAAATTAAAAAAAAATAAAAAAAAAAAAACATCATGTACATATTTATAAACGAATTTTCCGTAATTCTTTTCTGTTCAGCTCAAGTCAACCTTGAACGTTGTACTACGATAGAGAAATTGTTGTTTTTAAACAATATTTATTGTCTTTCATATTATTTGGTATTATTTTGTTTTTTTTTTTTTTTTGCTGTTCAAATATACAGATACATATATTGTATTAATGTACTATACCATATACCACAACCCTAACCCTTTTATGGAATATTAATATTGAATGTTGGGTGTCTACTGTTAATAGCAATGGCGACGACTTCATCCATTAAACTGACAATATATTGTATGGTATGGTTTTGTATTCTTCGTGACTCACTCATGTGACAGCAATGAAAAGTAATTTCCTGACATAAAATATAAACACACATATACTTATTTATATACATTAATATTTAAATGTTTGTATAAATTTATTGATGACACTCACGCTCGGTGTGCGTTGCAATTACACCCTTTTTACTATCACTGAATCATATGTGAAACCACAACTGATTTGAACAAACTATCTTAGTCGTTCTGTCAGTTGGTTGGTTTATCTGTTTATTTATATATACCAACACACACACACACACACACACACATGGACACATGGACACATTTACATTGAATATTCTCACTCAACTTTATTTTTCTCGATATATTTCGAGCATTTTTTTCATTATTTTTTTTTTTAAATATTTTTTTTTCTTTTCTGCAGATTTAATTGATATTTTAACTGTTGTGGCGTAAAATTTGCAATTCGTGTTTTTCAACAACATCAACAACAATAACAACAACTACACATACAACAAGAGTAACCAACAACCAGTCAACAGATACAATAAAAAAAACAAAAAATAGTGACCACTTGGACATCACCAACTGCTGCACGCTTCTGCGGTAAGTTTTTAAAGTTCCTTTCGTTTGATTTTTGATTTTTGTTTTTTGGTTTTTTGTATTCTCGTTATTTCATATGTAACCATTTTTAAAATTATTACTATTATTGAAGTACATACATATGTATCTTTTGGTATGTCACATAGGGTGTGCAACTGATTGTGATTGTGTGCTTTAGTATTCAATGATGACATTTATGCTTATATTCTTTTTTTGTTTATTGTAATATTTGTTGGATTAAAATGAAAACGTGTTGCCTTTTTGCGTTAATTAAAAATGAAAATATTTGTAGTAAGTTTGGTTTTTCGCCTTTTAATTTATTGGCATAGCCATGCCTTGCTGTGTCGGTTTGACGCTGGCCTCAGGTGCTGATTCCCTGCATGTCATGATTAATGGCTTTTATCATTTTGCACCATTTATGAAATGATTTTTTTCCCTTATCCCCATATAAAGTACTACAAGTATGAGTAGTAATTACAATCCTTAATAGTTCAATGCATCATCATTATTATTCATATTATCATCATCAATATCATTATAGTCAAAAAAAAAAAAAAAAAAAAAAAAATTGGGAGGAATTACAAATTGAAAATACATAAAAGTGAGCAAACACTTTTGATAAGGATTCCCAAAAAGTAGTTGGGGTAACTTTCATAATATGTATTTCATATTCCCATTTTATTGCATACTACACTACAGTACAATACACTACAGCAGCATACACTTGAACAATATATAGTGCAAACATCATGAGTGTGTTAAGTGGTAACAGTAATAGTAGCATATGCCACTTGACTTGTCAAGCACAGATATAGGAATATAGTACGTACGTAAGTATACACAGATATTACTATGAGTATATTGCTGACTTTGAGTTATTGATTTCAATCAAGCGTTCAAAGTCTTACTGGCTGACTGACTGACTGCCGCTTGCCTACTCTTCTTCCTGTTGCCTGACTTCCGTACTTGACTAATTAACAACTTTGTAGTTATTTCACAACAGTGTAGTAGTTCTTTTTCTCATATGTAAGCATATGCGTTCGAGTATGTTGTTTTTTATTTTTTTTGTGTACTTTGTATTTTTGATTAAATGTATCTCATGCCTGACTACACGAACATGATAATGATGACGATGAAGATGATGATGATAATGAATTAATGCTATTATACAAATCACTTAATTAAGTTTCATTAAAAATTGTATCTACAAATGTATCTATTTTATATAGAAACAAACATTCATTTAACTTAAATTTTCTTTAAAACTAAAACATTGACAATCTAATACTTTTACAAAGATACAAAGATACTCTTAACTTTGTTGAAATTCTTTTATTTTATTATTTTGATTTTAAAAATTGTTTCTTCTTTTCCAGATTTTTTTTTTTATGAAAATATTTTCTATTTTTTGAAATTGTATTTTTGTAAATTGCAAAACTTTAAATGTTTTTATTTAATTTTTTTTTTTGTTTGGTCGGAAAAACAAAGCATAGCCACGTACTGCAGTTGAATATTTTCAAATTGGAAAATGTATGATTTTCATTTTATGTATGTCTTTCACCATCTACTAAAAATAACAAAACCGAAGGACTAAAATTTGAAATGAAGCAATTCAAACCACAAACTATTTTCAAAATCGGCTTATGTGTGGCAATGATACCCATGGATACATACAAACAATACTCGTAGATACATAGATAGATATAGTACATACTCACTTCTTGCATATGAGAATTATTTTTAAAATTTTGTATTGTGTGTATTTTTTGTATTTGTATTTGTTGTTCAGTGGGTGTTGGATAAAATATTTTAAAATTTTTATAATTACAAACGAAAACTTTAGACTTAGTAGTAGACAAAAATAAGCATATAAACATGCTACAATAACAAAAATAATATAACATAGCTATAAAGATGGTACTTAAGCATTAAGTTTCCTCTTAAGATGAACTAAAGTTTTTCCTGCTCTTCTCTTCAATTTTTTTTGTTTTTTGTTTTTTGTTTTTGTTTTGTAAGTTGCACCATTGCACATTCAACTTAACTTAAGTTAACTTAACTCAGCCTCAATCTCAAAACTGAGATCAACTTGACTCGACTCGACTCAACTGAACTGAACTCATTTTGGTTTGGTTTCATTTGGCTTGTGTTGAGTTGGTTGCCTTGGTTTGTTTCATTTGTTAACTTGACTAAGATTTGTTTAGTTGAGATTTTAATTTGGTTTTGTTATTATATTTGTTTGTTTTCTTTAAAATTTTCGACTTATCTTCCTTCACTTTAGTTTTTGTGACTCCCTTATGTTGTTGTTAAATTTTTAATACTTTTGTGAATTTAAGTTTTAGCAAAAGTTTGTAACAAAATGAAGGAGGCTTAGGAGTTCAAAAATACTGCACAGTATATTGTAACATTTTGTATGAGAATAATGATGATAACATTAAGTAATCTAATCAGTTGTTTTCATACTATAAAATGTTTGAGTATCTTATTATCAGTTAACTTTACACTCAGACGTATCATCCATGTAAACCAAGCTCGAGTTCTTTTTTTCAAAGACTTGAAATATTTCCCATCTATCTATCTCTTTGATCTTCCATCATATTGTGCAACTCTGCTTCATCAATCGAGTAGATCCAAGAAATAATCAGTATTGATCACATATCAGTTTCCCGTACAGTCACAGGGCTTTATATTTTTGAGCCTTTAAAAAAGCGCCCATTATCTGGTGATACAAATATAACTATTACAATATATAAAAGTATCTATAACATGTAGACTATATAAATTAGAATTTTAATATGAAAATCATCTGTGATATGAGATAAACCGCCCCATCTGTCTGTGAGTCTGTCTATCTGAATGCGATGAACTCAAAAACTACCCAACGGATTTTTATATGGTTATCACTAATAAACGCAGTAATTCATAAGGAAGGCTTAAGAAGAAAGAAAAAACCCCAAAGGAACAGCCGAAATATCGAAAAGATTAAAGTCACCTTTTACAAACATCTAATTAGCTCTGCTATTCAGTATCCATTAATTTTTAAGGAAGGAGAGGCAGGAGAACGTCCGCCCGGGTATTTCCGTATTATAACAAAAATTAAAGTTCTTTCATAAAAAAACTTTTAACTTTATGAATACTAATAATAGATAGTTTCATGGCTACACATACATATTTTGTATTCAATATTCGTTGAAAACGTTGATGATATTTGATATCAAAACTTCATCTTTTTAAGTCCTTTTGACATTTGTTGATTATTGTTGTTGATAGTGAAATTGCACAATAGGTTCGTTCATAGCAAACGAAACACTTCTAAGCGACAAAGTTATTGTAAAGTATCAAAAAAGTTTGTTTTCTATGTTGCATCGTGTTGAGCTTCATGTAAAATGAATATTGTTTAAAACTGGGTAGAATAAATTGGTGGGAATTCCTGACCTGAAGGCCTTTGTCGCTATTGCACATAAAATAACTAAGTTATAATTTTTAATTATTAACTACGTTTTTTTAAATAAATAAATAAATAAATTATATTCTTATGATGCAAAACAATAAAAATATCAAGAGATGAAAGAAAGAGTTGTCAATTTAAAATTTTATTTAATTATAGCATTTTTGTATGCCTACTTATATAATTATTTTGAAGGATATTTTCTGTGATTGAAAGGTGTAAATTTCTTTCAAAGTTTTTTTTTCTTAAATTGTGCAAATTTTCGGTTTTAACTTTTTGAAGGTTTCTTTTTAATTATAATGGAAAATAGTTTAATTGCAACATGGCATTGCAGCCATAAAAGTTCATAAATTATTTTGCAACAACTTCAACATAAAAGAAAAAACAATAAGAATAGCTACGACAACTTAAAACAAACAAAAAAAAAAAAAAAGAAAATAAAAGAAAAACAAGAAAAACTTGTAGTAGTGAAAAGTTTTGTGAAAATTATTACTAAAGAGAGAAAAGAACGTGCAACTGTGATTTATAAATGCAAATGACTGACAGACAGACACATGGACATATGGACAGACAAGTAATAGAAGAAGCAAATACATGCCACATACTATATACATTTACAATCTCCTACGTTCTTCTCCCCCTGCCTTTGTTTTCTGTTTCTCACTTTTAGTCTGTCGGTTTGTCGGTTTGTCTGTGTGTCGGTTTGTCTTTTTGAATGTATAATAAATATGAAATTACCGTTATATTCTAATTAGCCACATTGCATAAGGAGAAGAAGAACAACAAAATGAAAAAGAAAATGCACATAAACATACATAAAATAAAGAACCCACAAAAACACAAATATGTAGAAAAACAACAACAATACAAAAAAAACTAAAACAGCAACAAAATCAAGATAAGTTTCGCACTGAAAGTTGAAGTTATACATGATAGAAAAAAAAACGAAACAGAAGCAGAAAACATTAAATAAATAAAAATAAAATATAAAACAAAAAATTGAAAGAAGGAAAGAAAAAAAGAAAGGGATACGAGATGAGTACCAAATATATCCAATTCGCGTTCATAACACCGCACTAGACTGATGGAGCTACCTCTGTGTGGTAAACAGTAACTTCTTACCAAAGTAACTGATCGAAACTAGAAAGTGATTTTGGAATTTATAAAACTTGTACTTTGGAAATTCTAACCGAGAATTAAGGAATGGCGAAAAATGTATTCCAAAATTGGTGGCAGATGAGCAGAAGAAACTTTGCTTGGACATCATCTTTGCTAATGATGAAGATGCACTGCGTAGCATTCTGCGATTGTTGTTTGTTTTCAAAATTGGAAAGTTCAAGTCACAGTCATGACAATTGAAAAGAATTTGAATGTACTAAAAGTTTAAATGGAGCATTTTGTTCAATTGAACGATGAGATGATAGGAAGCGAAATAAAAAATAATGCCAGCCTAGAGTTATTTGTATACTTTTTGGATGCACCTCGTAAAGTTCCTACAGATTGTAGTTTCATGATGCATGCAACACTCTACAGCATGTACTGAATGAGTATCTAAGTGAGGCCAAGTGAAGCTGGTTGCGGTTTATTTTACTTGTTTTCTGTGAGCTTCTTTTCTGGGCTTTTTAATTTTTGAGTTGTTATTTTTTTTTTGTTTTTGTTGGGTTCTTCTTTTGTTGAAAATTGTTGTCGTTGTTTTTCACTATTGTTTTATAATTTGTGGCACGTTCGAAATAATTAAAAAATCATGCAACTGTGTGCTGCAACTTCGTTTGGTATAGTCAAATTTGCAAAATTAAGAATGGACTTGAGTTCAGTTCAGTTCAGCTGTGTTGAGTTAAGTTTGGTTGAGGTGTCTCTGTCTGATGCAGTTCTCTCAATGCTGTTATTATTATTATTGTATTATTAGAGTTGTCATTGCGACGACCTCTTCTGTTGAAGTCTCTGTGGCAATTAGATACAATAAGAAGAACAATAAAATGACAATAGCGACAACAAAGCAATAACAACACTAACAGAAAAATTACAATGTAAAATGCTGCAGGCAATGCCAACGAATTAGGTACTACTAGTAAAACAGACAGCTGACGTTCGTTTCACTTGCTGCAGATACAAATATATTGTACAATAGTAGAAAAGAATAACAAAGAGAACTACATATTAAGCAAGAGAGGATAGGTAGGCAAGCAGGTTGACTAAGATTCCGAGGCAGACAATGAACGAAATTATTATTAAAGTTATTACCTTGAACGTGTCTTTCGTTTAATAAAGGTCATTGCTGTTACTATGGCGCCGCCACAGTCTCTGACAGTTGTTGCAATCATCATCATCATTGCCATCATCATTAAGGCAGCATAATACGCTTACACCAACTTACTCACTCTATTTTCAGAACACAACCAACAATGAAGTATAAAAGAAAATTGTTGTATTGTATATAGAAGAATTCTAACTAAGGAAATGAAATTCAAAGTAGCTTTGAAGAAAAGTACTACCCATTTTTGTTGTTGTTGTTATTGTTATGATTGCCAGTTATTTTTTGTTGTTGTTGCTGCTGCAACAAAACTTTTCCGAAAGGCATTTTACTTCTTTCATATTCCCGTTTTATACAGTTTCCGTTTATTCTTTCGTTCGTTTGTGACTGCTTAGTTGCAATTGTTAACATTAAGTGAGGCAATTGTACTTAGCAGCAGCAGCAGCAGCAACCACAGCAACAATAGTTTTCTGGCCAACAGCTATGGCCATTTTCATTGTCGACATCATTTGATAAAAGTTCTTTTTTAACTAATTTCTACACACATTTCACACAAGTTTATTATGATTTTGTATCAACACTTTGCTGTCATGTCTGTGATGTAACTTTAGGGACACATTTGAGATTCTATGAGGTACTAGGTTAATAGAATAAGTTCCTAAGTCTCAGGGCATTGATGCCACTTAAGCCACTATTTTGGTCCATTGTAATGCCACTAAGCGGAGTTGAGTGGCTATTCATTGTTCCCTGCATGATTCAATCATTCTGAGCTTATAACGAATTTCACGAGATTGTTGATCCTTTCTTTGAAAATACTTATCAAATCCTTATGGTGGTAGATTAATTCTTGCTGCTTTGCATAATTTCCAATAAAACATTAATGGTTCGTATCGGAGATCTTTTCTGTAGTCTTCTAAAATTTTCGGATAACATTTTTAGTAAGATATTGACTGATTGCTGATGATATATAGCTGATTGATGATGAAATGATTCCAAAAATTATGAAAAGAAATAATCAGATCACGATCGTTTCATTATACATTTCGTATTTCCATCTATGTGTATCATGTGTCCATGTTCATGAAACGCATTCTTTTCATATATGTTTCATTTAATTGACGGCGCCACACTTAGTTACCATCAATGTTTCAATAACTTTAAACCAGATACCATATACAAGTATCTGCAGTATATGAATTCAGTCAGATCTCCGCCTACTTGATTAGTAGCGACCACATTTCAAGACGCCCACACGCATGCGTCAATGTAATCTGAGACTAATCGTACTCATACTACTACTATAAGACAATGACTTCATGTACACCCAGTCGCCCCTGTTTCAACCGCAAAAACCTCTAAAGTTTAAGATTTTATGTATCTTTCAAGGCGATCAAATGCCGACGGCAAATGTTTGTAGTAACCCAGAACTGCCTAGAAGAATTAATATCATACAATAAAACTTTGATCTGTTGAATGCTAAGACATGACTTGTCGTTCGTTCGTTCGCTCATATATTGAATAGGCATTACTTACTAGGTGCTGGAGAGAAAGAGTCGATGGAGGAGGAAGGGCAACATAGATCGCCTCAATTGTACACGCGACATCGTTACTGATATCAATGATCTACTTTACTTGATATGTAGTTGTCTTGGGTGGTTGCGGGTGCAGGTGCTGGTGGCATTTGGTAGCTGGCGTCTGTTCGCGAGTTTGTTGTCGTTGTTGTCTTGCTGTCGAATCATGTCTCTTGTTCATAAAAATGTCAGCTGCCCGTGTGGGTGCCCCAAACAGACATATAGACAGACAGACTACTACTATAATTTATCAATTTCAATTTAAAAGTCATTTTAGCTCATTCAATTTGCAGTTTTTTTCCCTGTTTTTTTGCTAGCAACCATAATGTCGCTCACTTCTAATCAATTTTACTTAAGATTTTTATATAAGAAAAGTTATAAAAAAAAAAAAATGTGTAAAAAACTTGCCTCATGACGTTGCAGTTTTCTTGCATTGCGTTTTTGCAGTTGTTCGTTGGCTTTGTATTAATTTTTCCAGTTTGGCGCCTCTTTTCGCCTTCTTCTTTCTTCTTTTCAACTGTCATTTTGGCAGTAAATTGTTTTTTGTTGTTGTTGTTGTAGTTGCGCTTAACACACAAACTTAATTAGCGATCAGCAGCCCAGCATGACTGTGCAGTTATTCATTTAAACTGCGCAATATATTGTTACGATAAACTTATTGATGTTGATATGATTGTGATGTTGATGATGATGATTTTGATTTATTCAAGGAAATCAGGAAATTATTCGAATAATAGCACCTGATTGAACTTCAAATGAATGCTTTTAAATATGAATTTATAAAATAATAATCGTCTTTGTTGTTGTTGCCAAAATGTGACCTAGTACAACTGAGATACAAACTACTTTTTATTGTATCAAGAATTGGAGCTAAATTTTTTTCCGGCTCTTTGGTTTTTTACTTGATTACTTTGGTTATTGTTGACCAAGATTTCAACATTTTAACTAAGCACAACTCAACTAAACTCAATTGAATTTGACTTGAGTTGGATACAATACTGCAACGCCGCCGCTGACGCCTACGTTTGGCAACGATTGCCTTCAATCCGCTGAATGGAAATACTCACTACGTTTTAGCTCCAATAACTTCCTAAGACTTGATTTTGGTGGCAACAACAGCAAACTGCAGCCAACTTTGTGTAATGATTGAGCTCAGGGCCAAGTTGTTGTTTACTTACTGCGCTACTTACTTATTTCTGTATACGAATTTTGCCAGCCCACAATTTAAGCTAAATCAATGCTAAAGATATTATTTTGTCTAATTTTCTATTTTTAATACTCTGCACCAATAGATAGAAGGGTACATTGGTCTTTTAGAAATATGTGTAACAACAATCTCAAACAATGTGAAGAAAGACTCTAATCCTATCGAATCTAAGAACTCATGGTATTTTATATCAGTATTTCGTAAATTAAGCTCCGCGGAATAGTTTTCTGGAAGTATGATATATTCAAAATCGAAAAGAAATTAAACGCTGTGAGTTAAACTTAAATAATCTCCGTTTAAATTTGAATTATCAAAAATGTCTATGATGATTTAAGAAACTACATGAATAAATCAAGAAGGTTTTGAAAGTTTAATATTGTCTCAATAATCTAACCAAAGCAAAGAAAAGAAAAGTATAATGTTTCCTCAAAGGTTTGTAAAAGTATTTTAATTTTTTAAGAAATATCATTTTAAAAATTGACAACTATTTATATGGAGGTATCGGTCTGAAATATTCATCACTTCATACCACCGTGCCTGCTTGTCTGTGCGCGATGAACTCAAAAACTACCAGAAGGATTTTCATACAGTTTACGCCAATGTACGGATTGATTCATAAGGAAGGTTTAGAAAAAAAGAAAATTCGGAAAACCACAAGGGAACAAACAAAGAATGAGAGATCTTAGAGAAATATGTCTCTCAATCAATGAAGTCATCTTTGTCAAACATTTCATCAGGTCAACCAATCAGTATACACTAATTTTGAAGGAAGGGGTGACAGGAAAGCATCTGCCCGGTTATGTAATTATATATTAATGTGTATAGATTCTTTCATTTGAATATATTAAAATGAGGTAAGGGAGAAGAGTATCCCATAGTCAGGCTGTTCCGACTACAGCCTGTTCATTAGTCTCTATTTCTTCTTGTGCTCAAAACAAATTGGCAATGACAACAACAATGAAAACAAGATAAATTAAGCAGCTGGGAACGTGCCTTAAATCAACTTAACTGAAATGGTCTTTAATATAACCAGCCACGCCTATTTTTGGTTCAGATCAGTTGGGCTTAATTTGGTTTTGTGTAGATACTTAGATAGTATCTATCAATCGGTTTGTCTATCTATCCGTCTGTGTGTTTGTCTGCTTGCCTTCAAATGTTTTAGCTTTTACAATTTTTTCCAACAATTTTAATTAATTTGTAAAAGCTGAAGCAATCACACATAGTAGTAGGTACAATAGTATCTAAGACCAAAAATAAAAGCGAGTTCATTGTGCTTTCTCAGTTGTTTGGTCATTTTTATACTTCAAGATGAAATTTGATATGTGATTTGTCTTCATTCACTTGGACAATAGAGAATGGTGTATAATTAATTAAAGAAATGTCATGGAAAAAGATATTGAATCATTAAGAAAAGATGCGCGCACACGCACACGTACACTTAAACTTGAACTTTTAAATACAAAAACAAAAAACAAAAAAGATACAAATAAGTGAACCATTAAGAAAAAGAACAGCAATTAATAATTTCAATTGCAAATTGTTTCAAAAATCGTTGTTTAAAATATTTATTATACAAATAGATACAATAATTCAATCGGTTTGGTGGTACTGCTAAAGTAACTAAGCTAAGCGTGTTTAAGTCATTTGTTGTTGAGCGTGGGAATCGCATGCCAAACACACTCTGTGTGTTCCATCTTCAATGTTTATACATATCTAGATACAAGTAAGCAAGCGAGCGAGCGAACGAACGAATTAAAAGCCACATTTTGGTATAATTTCTCGACTCTTGAACAACAACAACAACAACAACAACAACAACAACATCGTTGTCGACGTTGTTATAGTCAGGGGTATGAGAGAGTTGAACATTTGCATAAATTGTCGTGCGCTGATGGCATCCATTTGAAGGCATTATCCATTATAGAGAAGCGTATTATGTGAGATACCAACAATTTATTATCAACAATGACTATGATGATGAGTATGGTTATGATGATGGTAAAGATGATGATGATGATGACTAAAACAGCAGTCAAAGCTGCGTGGGCGTGGCGGCGTGTGGCAACAAAAGCTTAAAGTAGGCGTTCGGTCTTAAATGTATCATGAATCTTGCCGCGCCGCCTCGCGTCTTGTCTCTCCAGTTCTCATTGCGTATCTGTGTTGAGTGTCGTTTGCTTACATTTTGGCGAGGATTTGCATATAAAATCAATTTTCCCGATGAATGAAAAGGCGAAAGTGTTTTAATATTTATGAAGTTAAGTAGCTATCTAGTCTAGCAAGCTATTGTGCTGTGTATCTATATATCTATATAATTTTGTATCTGTATGGCAAATAGCTGAGCTGTATTTGTATTTGTATTTGTATATGTATATGCTTATTATTATTTTTATTGATGCTTGTTATAGTCAAGAATGTGTTAAGTTTTACATTTTAACTACAAAATAGTATATGGGGATTAGTAAGATTAAATTATAAGTACAACGAAATACTGTGATTTCATGGAATCCGAATTCTCCATCTTCACTAAACAAATTATTCACAATTTTCTTTTATTGTTTGTATTAATGATTTGAGTCTTGGGGTTGTGTTTGAGCTTTAGTAAATATGAATAGGTGTCAAATTGTGTTGCTTAAGGAAGTAAATTGTGCGGGGTATTTATTATTCCAAGAGTTTAATAAGATTTAATTAGTTTGCTAAAAAAAATATAAATTGTGATATTATTTTCTAAGCATTGAAATGCTCTTAAAATTCACTTATAAGAAATACAATAATATAATAAGATGTGAGTATTATCAAGTGATTGATTGAGATACTGCAAGATTGAATAACTGACTGTCTGACTGACTGATTTGACTGACTGATGAAGTGAAGTGGAATTAATCATATGATTGAAGTTGACAATTTTTATATTTTTTTGTTTTCTTTTTTATTATTGATTGATACTTGAAATACAATAATAGTAATGATGATAAAATCATATAAAATACAATACACAATTCGTTTCAATTCAATTTGATTCGTGCACCTCATCCCCATCTTTTTTGTTGTCAATGTCATTGTCATGATGTCACTTGATCTTGAACAATACAATATAGTAAAATGACAAACAGATACAAATGAGATATATATATATAATACATACTATGTAGATTTAAATATTTCATATAATCAATAAATAAAAGAACGTTAATTATAGTGTACATAATTTTTTTCATTTTTACGAATCATTCATTCATTCATTCATTTATCCTTTTATTGATTCATTTATGCAACGAACAATATTTCATGCAACAAAAATCATTATTTTCTTTTTAAAATCGTATTGCCTTGAT
Organism: Amiota mariae; assembly: GCA_035041805.1. Taxonomy (NCBI): domain Eukaryota; kingdom Metazoa; phylum Arthropoda; class Insecta; order Diptera; family Drosophilidae; genus Amiota; species Amiota mariae. The sequence goes on along the minus strand of JAWNKV010000370.1, from coordinate 15,968,934 downwards.
TACATGTTATCTGTCTGTCGGTGAGGTGTCTCCACCCTTCTGAAATGTGAATTAAATAATGGCAATGAGTCGACTTCATTTCTGTATGCCATGTCATGTTATGATGATGTTTTTTGGGATGAAGCAGGAATAAAAATTCCATTAAAGTATAAAGATTTAATATACTTTATTTTTTGTTTTGTTTCTTTTGTATTTTTTCATTCTTTTGTATTTCAATGACAATTTGCAATTGTGTTTCTTTGGTTTGTGTTGTTGGTTTTTTATTGCGATTGTTGTTGATATTGAAGGCAATCGAAACGTAGACAGACCTTCATTGTTATAACATTTTATTGATAAAATGTGTATAATTCTTTTTCTCTTTTATTTTTATCAAGTGGACTTAAATCAGAATTCATTTGGATGAAAGCCACAGTTTAATTTAGGGTTAGGTGCATATTAAGCCGATGGGATATGTATTTATGGTATACTTTGAATATTGTAGCATGTATTGTTTGGAATTCAAAAGCATTAAAGATCATAATTAAAAAATTGCATTTTAAAGCATTTTTTAAATGATGGTATATAGCAAATAATTTCTTGGCTCTTGTATAAATTTGATAGATTCAATAAAGCAAGCACATAGTTAAAATATTAATAGCTTTTTATAATTATATTTTTGCACTTTTACAATAAGCTTTTATATCTTTATAAACTTAGAAATTCCACCAGACGTAAGAACTTAAAATTTTGGCAGCTTATTCCTATAAAAGAAGACACAGAAAACATCAGCAACAATTTGTTTTTAAATATTTTGTATTATCATATAGCAGATCCTAAAGGTATTAATAATTCTAGATTTGTTCAACACTTTGTTGGTATATCCGTGTTTTATACATATAAAGGTATATACTCAAAGCTCCTTGATTAAAATATGCGAGTAACTGAAAGCAAGTTCTGAAAACCTATGATGATAATGAAAGATCAGAAAAGTATTATACTTTGCGTATATTGAAATTGCCAGAATAACATTCTTCACACTACGTTTGCTATGATAAATAATAAATCAACTTATAATCTTTACTATTGGTTCCAATATGTGTTCCCTTTACGGGGATTTCGGATATTCAAACAACCCTTAAAAGTTTACAACAAAAAACAACTAAAATAGGATTTTAATAACAATAACTACATACATAAAGATTTCACATATTCGTTTCAAGAACAGTAATTTACAGAAACAGTAAACACAATGTGAAGCATTAACATTAAAACAATTTCGGTTGGATGAAATCCGTGCGAAGTCGGTTCGGGTACTCTAGTCATGTATAAAAACTTCAGCGTAAAACATTTTAGCATTCTTTTTTCTTTTCTTTTTTTCATTTTCAATAAAACCAGAATTCCATTTTTGTTTTAAATTTCAATTGTTGTTATAAGCAAAAAAAGGTGTAGCACTTAAAAAATAAAATAAAATAAAATAATAGATGGACTGAGGGTTATGGTAATTGCATGCTAAGCGCATTGAAATATTTTTGTAATTGAATTTTGAAATAATGCGAATAAGTAAAAAATCAATAAGTGAAATATTCAGAAATACATACTGGGAGTTTAATAATAACAATAGAAATAGGTTTATGAAAATATTTTGAATACATCAATCTCATTCCCATATTTTCACTTATTTTTTTGTTTTGTTTTGTTTTGTTGTCTGTAATTTCTGAAGTTTTTTTCATGACTTCTAAGTATTTGTATACATAATACATGTTACTTGTCAAGTACACAAAACCACATTTTAAGTGGTTACTTAATAATGATAATTACAACAATCGTAATCGTGATGATAATGCTTATGTCATGATATAATATCTAATGATACCTCAAATATGTATGTGTAATATTAATAATGTTAATGACATTGGTATTTCTAAGTGTAAAATTATTTTAATTTGCGGTCAATCTCTTACATTTTCCCTTTCTTTATTCAAATTTCTGTTAAACTAAACTTTGCTAAGGCAAAATCAAACAAAACTTCAAAAGTGAAAAACTTCATTGTTCCTGGTAATGTTTAGGAAACTTGTGCCAAATAAAATAAATAAATTTTCTGGGTGATTATGTGTTTTGCTTTGTCAGATTCAAGTGATTTTTAGTGAAATCTATGTTTATGTTAATGGTCCGATTCAGATTATTTTCAGAAATATCCTATCTTCAGTAAATGAAAGACTCTAAGCAACATTTCTGTTTACAATCTTAAAAAATTATGAACTTGATAGCTTAAGCATAAATGACATGACTTCCCTTACAATGCTAAATACTTAAAATTTTCAAATAAATTAAATCAATAATTAAAATGTAATAAATATAAAAATGGAAAAATAAATGAATAAATGAATTTCTCTTCAAAATTTTTGTATACTGTATGTTGCAAAGCGTTTGGAAGCCGATAGAATGGAATCTGACAAATGTACAAAAATTAGCGCTTTTTTTTTAAAACGGAAAAGTTTACGATTTGACTTTTTAGACAATTGATTGATGATTGTAAGTAAAATATGCATGCATAAAAGGATGCTGCTGCTGCTGATGATGATGATGATGATAAAGATGAAGAGGATGATGATGATGGTGGAAAGTGTTATGTGGTAGGTAAACCTCATTTATAGGTTTACTACAACTTTTCAAAGTTTTACAGTGAAGTGCATTAGTGAACAGCAGACTAAAGTACTATAACATGTGTATGTTTGTACGGAGTATTTTCTCTAAATGTTGATTTGTTCCAAGTTTTGCCACAACTTGTGCTGTTCGTTCATTTATTTATTACACCTATCTCGCCCCCTATATTCATTTATAAAGTCAGCAACCATAAACCGTGAGGCAGACAGACAGACAGACATACAGATATACAGTGAAATTTTTGGTAAAATCATTCAAATCACGTAGGCAAAGCTCACGCGTAACATTTTGCGTTCACGTTGAACGAACGAACGAATGAACGAAAATTCAAAACTTTTCCTCGTATTGAATTTTCACATGTCAGAAATGCAAAAGCGCACATACTACGAACGCAGACACAGATACATTGGCATTGCAAACAAAGTTATTCAAATAGCTTGGTTTTATGCGTTTCGCTATCGTCATCATCGTCGCCGTTGTTGGTTTACGACGACGATTTTTGTGTGTGTCATTTTTGGAAACGAAACCAAAAACGAAACTTTTCTATTGCTGCACATACAGAAATTTCTTTAGACTCCACACACCCCATAATCTATACCTGCATATGAACCCTCATCCATACCCTTATATTATAACCAACCATTCTCACTTTGTCATGGAAAAAGTAGTGGTACATAGTAGTGTATTTGATATTTGGTTATTGCAGAATGTTTCAGCACCACCTTAACTGAAAACTGACGTGTTCATTTATAGTTGTAGCCAACTATACACCCATCCAAAATCAACCTACTAACCAACCAACAAACCGCTCATCATCATCTCCTACATACTGATTGAAGTTCTTCTTTTCTTCAGTTGAAAATCGTTGAATATGAATGCGATTTGTGTGTACTATATGTGTGTGTTTATATATGTATATACATACAAATATTGTAGATACTTTTTTGTCGTCATTCGCAATTTTTGGCGTTGATTTGACTCGAATCGGCTTTGGCTTGGCTTGGTTTAGCTTAGCTTGGCTTATAGTTTTTGGAAACGCCCTTTACTCTCGCATTCTCGGATTGCATTTAGTTGGGTTTTTCATTGTTTCTTCTTCTTCTCCATCTTCATCATCATCGTCATCATCTTCTGGTTTAGTTATTTATGCAACTCACGCAACATAATTGTGCAAAATTTCGAAACACTTACTCTTGAATTGTACACGTCGCAACAAATATATTACATTTTGCCTTTTGTGGTGTTGAAATTTCACGAAACATAGCGTAAGATACCGAAAACAACAACAACAACAACAAGAACAACAACAACGATAACGATAACAACAACGCCAACAACAAAGCAGCAACAGCAATAACAATGATAACAATAGCGACTTTTGATGATTGCAGCATGGGTGTTGTGGGAATATTCACATTGATTGAATTGTGTTGTTATTTTTGTTTGAAGCGTCGCGTCGTTTAAAAGCATCATAAACGCAACTAATTTTGTGTACACCACACTGACTTTTTATATCTATTGTGAAAAAAGAATTAAATATGTATATAATATAAGAAAATGGCAATTCAAATGAAAAAAAAAGAAGAGATTACGTTATTTATTACGTTACAAAAATCAACTACTTAGAGTAGAGGTGAGTTTATTATACTCTTCACACTCAGATCAGATTAAATAACCGATTTAATCCAGACACTTAGCAGCCCATTATGATACCTGATATGCCTGATATCTAAATAATTGTCCTTTGGATGTTAGGAATTTTTTTTAAACAGATTGTAGCCACCAACTTAATAGGAATCAACACTTAATTTGCCAACACATACACAAATACATCAAAATTATTCAACTATTTATCATCAATTAGGTCTGTCATCCAGAACCAATGATTTGTACTTATAAATATATAGTATACTAGCGAAACCCGGTGCGCGTTTTTACGCCCCGGCATTTATTGGATCTACGATGAAAACGTTCAATCTACTTATTATACACGAAAAAAAAAAAAATCTCATATATTGTAGATGTGAAATTGAATTGTTTTGTCTCTAATTAAATAGATACATAGATATTTTAGGAAGATAGATACATTTTTTCTTTAAGTTTGAGCTAATGATTTCTAAACCGCTTCAATATTAGAACTGCTTCACCACATCACACTGCGCTATCAGCCTCATGCCACGTTATCGACACTTTGGTTATGTGTTCAGTTCATTGCTTTGAGATTGGAATGTGATGGAAATGATCATCATATTTCAGCTAATATCCGGAAAACATTAATAAATTATATACCTATAACCTTCCTTATGAATCACTCTATCCGTTGGTGAAAACCGTATGAAAATCCATTCTGTAGTTTTTGAGTTTATCGCGTTCGGACAGATACACACGGCAAATTGGCTTTGTCTTATATTTAATATGTGTAGATAAATAATTGTTTTAAATGAATATTTATTACAGCTGCAGTTCCCCAAATAATGGAAAAACTATTCCTCCACATAAATAAAATCTAGAAAAGAATGAGTTTTTGTATAAAATGTTTTCAATAATTTAAACGTTAAATTTCAACAGGAAAAAAAAAACAATGATCCATGGCATATTATATAAACAAATTGGGGTGGATTGTTTTAATATAGTTATTTATAAATATCACAATATAAAATTTAATCTAGCTGACAAATCCATTCCCTTCATAAGGAATTCCAAATTTTATGTACATCTATTTTTATAAAAGTGCAATCAAATTTGACTACAATCGAATTTCATATATATATTTTATTTTGATTTCTCTTCTTATGATTATTTTTATTTACTGTATATTGATCCGCGTTGAAGCATGAAAAATGTTAGACAAATATTTCAATTAAATTTCAACTACAATGCAAGAAAAAATACCTTGAAATATCGTACAGGCGACAAAACTAAAACCAACCTCAACATCAATATCAACACCATAACCACCTACTGTTGCAACAACAGCAACAACAACAACAACAACTACTACAATCTAATAAATATTTATCCTTTTGCCATAGAATGAATGAACGAATAAACGAATAAATATATTTTATATTGTATGAACAAATGAATAAACGTATAAACGCGGGTAATAAATCATGGGTTTGTATCTTAATCGCGCCTAAATAACTGTCATAAAAATTTTGATTTATTTCGCTCATATTCATATTCCAATTCCAATTCGAATTCAACAACGATGGCATAGCAATGACTACAATGACGATGACAACAACGATGCCATTTATTACGGGGTTGAGGTAGGCCAAGTTAGTCAGTCCATCAGTCACTCAATCAGTCAACCAGTCTGTCAGTTTGTCAATTCTATATGAGAGAATAAGTATTACGTTAGTGTCAAAGCAAAACTACTACTGTTGGCAATAAAAATTGTTAAGTTGCGTAATAAATAATTTTTTTTATTTAATATTTATGAGAAAAAATAGAAAACAAAACAATAATACAATCCCCTCCTCACTCACATTGTTTTAATAATAAAATAGAAAAATGATAATAATTTTGCATTGTGAAAATGATAAGGAAAATTCATTCATTCATTTATTCATTCTTTCGTTTGTTCAACTCAATATTAATAAAAAAAAAGCGTACTTTTGCGACAAGACAAAGACAAAGAAAAAAAAAAAAAAAATGATAGAGAAAAGATAAAAATATAATAATAGAATTATTGTATACTAGAAAATACTATATGTAAATAACATACTCGAAAAGTGTGAGTGAATGTGTGAATAGTAAGCGGGAAATACGCTTTTGAATGCAATAAATTCTTTGACTTGTGAACGTGTTCGACAGCCAAACTGTTATGATCTACGTCATATAGTACATACATATCCAACGACCATAAAAACAACAATCCCACATGTAATAAAATTAAATTAAATTTATTTTATTTTAATTTTTTATTTATTGTATATTTTTTTTGTTTTTTTTTTTGTTTTACTAAATGATGACGATGGCGTTAGGCTATTACGGGTGTTGAACAAGTGAATGTAAACAACAGAACTAAGAATGAATAAATAATTATCAAAAATTATATTATGTTTTGTTTATGTCAAATGTTTTTACATCCACTTCACAGAATCTGCAGGTTTCAGATTTTGATATATCTTTTTTTCCTCTTAACATAGACGTCACATAGACCTGTTGAGTATTAAGTTAAAATTCTAAGATCATCACGGAATATTTGTTATTATGCTTTTAGATCAATAAGGGACTATTAAGCTCCATTCAATAGTCAGATATTCTTCTCTTTTCTTACCCTCATGAAATACATGCCCTGGTATCCTCTTGAGTTTTAGCACTTGATCTAGTTCTAGTTCATTGAGAAGATCCAAGCGATTTCCTATGTACGATACTGTTTGATATGGTTATGAAAAAACAGTTATCGCTAAAATGTTTACTGTTTTTGTTTTTATTATTAATAAATGTATAAAAAAAATCTATTGTATATCGAATGATTTACCATCAATTTTTATTCAGTAAAAATGGCAACCACAAAATGAAATTTAAATAAAGTAAAATAAAAACAGAGGAATATTTTACCTTATTTCTTTCTATGAATTTTGGGTTTTCAATATTTTTTTTTGTTTGTTGGTAATAAATCAAGATGAGCTTGGACGAAGGAAGGAATTGGCTTCTTTATGAATTTCCAATTATTTTTACTATTTTTGGTTTTCACAATATTTTTATAGTTTCATACTACATATTTTTATTTTTATTTTTTTTTTTTTTTTATTATAATATTTTATTGTATATTATTTTCTTTTTTCTACGTTGTTGCATTTCCTTTATTATTTTTGTTTTTTTTACTTTTATTATATGTGTGTATATAAATACGTGTTGGTTTGTGAGAATGTGAATATATACAATATATTTGTATCGTCGTAAATCTGTCTCTGCTTTCCTGGCATTTCCACCATCTCCACCAACTCGACGATCTCCATGACTAACGACAAACAGCCCTTGACCCGCAAATAGTTTATCTTTGTCAGGCACATTTACAATATAATATTTATATTTATAAATATAGAAATATTATTTGTTATTGTTGTTGTTATTCATATATTTTATTACGATAAAAAAATGCATTTAATAAACAATTCACAATGAAATCATCATCATTTTATTATTTCTTTTTTATATACTACCACAATATAAAATGCTACACACTACTTATAAACGCCATTATTATTATCATCTATTTATTGCTTTATTTTATTTTGTTTTCTCTTTTTCGTTTGATTCTACAAAAATATACTAAATACATACAAATATAAATATAAATGTGATTAAATTGATTTATATTTAAAAGGGACAATATTGATAATAAGAAATGATAAAATATATCATAGTCATGTATATTTATTTAAAAGATACAACATACATACATATCTACAAAATTATTAAAAATGTATGTTAATGTTTGTTATTTGTTATTTGATAAGAAGACTTAGTAATGTTAGAAAAGGCAAATGAATCAGCATTTGATAAAGTATTTTTGAGTAAAAGATTCATGTCAAATTTAAATTTCTCTTTATTATTTAAATGTTATTTTGAGTTATTTATTTTTGTTTACTATTCCGCCCCCGCAGCACATATTTTGTTTCTTGTTTTTTTTTTTTTTTAGTTATCCATTCATGCTTCCCATTGCTCGCCGCTTTTCATTATATGTATGCAATACTGTCATATCAGTAAAGTATTTGGCAGAAAGATAAGTATTATCAGCTATCTCTGCTTATATTGTTTGATAATGTTGATTTAATTTTTTGTAACTTTTTGATTTAATTAAAACTCAATTTATAAAAATTAAATTGCGTATACGTCATGTGGGAAATGATGTGTGTATAATATTTTTTATCTATAAAATTGAGTAATAAAAATCGATCAATTTTATATATTTCATTTACTTCTGTATCTATGACAACTGCAACTAGTACGATAGCCTTATGTACAAACTACATGCTACTTGCATACCTATCGACTGACTTACCTTTGTATGTACTCCTGTGCCATAGTTCCCAAAGAATGCTATTGTCATAGTTGCCCCCTAAAGTTACCGTCATCATCCATTCACTCAGTTGTTCATATGCTATCAGGGAAAATGTATTGCCATGTGTCTGTCAATCAGCACTCAGTTTGATTGACTAACGCTGCAGGGGCATACATATACAATATATGTATGTATGTATGTATATATCATATGCCTGTCTGTGTGGGCTTTGTAGCGGTTGGAAAATTTGGGATGTGTTTCAAATGTGTTTGGGTCATTTGGAGGGTGTGCATAACAATGGTCATCATTTGCAAAGAGCAGAAAAAGTATGGAGTTCGTTTAACTCGATGAATGAATGAACGAATGGATAGTTAGTTTTTTGAATGCAGAAAATGGTTCTCTGCATTCAGAGATCGACTGACTGACCTATGAATATACGTATCTACCCTATTACATACTACATACAATATATGGTCATTCATGCATGGGCACAGTTCGTGTTTAACGCGTTTTAAATTGAGAGTGTCGTTCGTTCTTGATGTTGCAGTTGCAGTTTCTGCTGTTTCTGTTGTTGAGTGTGAATTTTTCACGAATAAACAAATAAAATGAAAACGAAAAAAAAAAAAAACACAAAAAATGTCATTTTGCAAAATGTCATTGACAAATACAGCAGGAAATCAACCAGTGTAAGTTAAGAGGAGATCCAGCAGTGAGTAAAAGTGGGAAAAAGGATTGCGTAGTCGAATCTCTGTTAGGTGGATTCCTCAGCAGGAAACTGCACAACAGAACAGAACAAAACGAGTCAGAGTAACACCCTGACTCAGACTCAGAGTTTGGAAGAAACAAAGCAATAATAAAGTGAGATGAAATGAAGAACATGTGAAAGAAATGTCAAAATTGTGTTGATGCGTCATTGCTATGCTGTTGATATCCTTACTGTGCTTTATATACTTAAGTATATACATATGCATCTATGGTACATGGTAGAAGAAACATTTTCACCAACGACAACTCTCCTTGCTTCTCTCTCATAGCTGATTGCACAAAGCATGGCTTTGACAGTTTCAGACGCATAATTTTTCTTTCATTCTCATTTTTCACTATTTTCTTGCATTCCTTTCCTTTCTGTTGTTCTTTCTCTACAACTGTTGGTTGTTGTAGTTGTTTGTTTGTTAAGTTTTTTTTTTTTGTTGTCAGCAACAAGGCAACTGTGTAACTGTGCAACTGATAAGACTCAATTTCTTATTGTTCTTTTGTTATTTTTTAATGATTTCAAAGGAAAAACATCTTATGACATGATTTAATTTCATAAAGGTTTACCAATTATTTTTATTATTCCTTCGAAAAGGATAATAATATTTCTGGGTAAAAGATACAATTTGTAATTATATTTACTTACAACTTCACATAATTCAGATATATTCCATTATCAAATCTTTCATTACGGACAACTTCCATGACCAGAAAACTTTAAAAATACCTCTACGGTGAGTGTCCGGTTATAGAAACTTTTACTATAATTGAAACACTGGCATAAGCATCAGTGTAATATTCGATTGAACTACATATTATAATTATTATCATGAAACATACACCTCCATCCTTTGATCAAATATACTTTAATTTTAAGTATTGTAACTCAGGTTTTGATATATTGTAGTTAATATGATTCCATTTCTTTCTGTTTATATGATTTCAAAAAAAAAAAACAGTTAAATAAATATTACTAATAATTCCTTTTACATGTGCATTTTTTCAATTATTCACAAATGTGAATCTGGGTGAAAAGAAGTATTACATCGATTTAAAAAAAAATTATCTCAAGCAAATACATTTTATTGAATTTTCTATCTATATACTTTTTTTTATTTGTTTTTTATTATAGATGTTTTTATTATCATCATCTCTCTTTATTATGTTTTATTTATTTTTGTTTGGAAAATCGAATTTTATGAACAGAAACCATAAAATAGATAAATTATGAACTTTTGAACTTGAGTCGTTAGAATCGCTAAACGCGTCCGAACTAAAGCTAAACTACTAAAAGCCAAAGACAGAAACAAACAGACAAACAAACATTTGAGCCAATAAAATTGCCTACTAATCGATAAATTTGATTAAGTGCTAAAACTTTCATGCACACACACACACACACACACACATGTAGATATACATATATCCATAGATACTATTGTAGATACATAGTTAGTTAGTTAGTTAGTTATATGTTGTGGTTGGCTTGGTCGTTTGTTCTTCGTTATTCGTTCGCGTTGAAGTTGAAGTTTATGGCTTCGGACAATTTTTTATGTAATAATTTTTTATTGTCGTAAATAAATGACAATTTTATGCTTCAATGATTTTCTGACCCCTTCGTTCTTTGTTGAAAAAGAGTTTACACAATTGTAAGTTTATCTTCATGGAGTATGATGATAATAAAATTGATAATAATAATAATAATAATGATGATGATTTTGATCAATAAATATTTCTCATTTCTTTCATGGAAAGAATAAAATTCATTAAGTTCTAATTTTGTGGAAAAGTTAAATTTAAAATTTCTTTTGTATTTTAATTTGCGTTTAATTAATATAAATTTTCTTTCTTGTTTTCTTTGCAGCACTGCACACTCAATCTCAAATCCCTGGAATATTTGAATGTAAGTATACAAGGTTGATAAAACCGCAAAAACCTGAAATTCGTGTTTTCAAATTTAGCAGTTAATTTACCAGTTAATTTACCATTTTTGTTGCCAGGAGCTGGTGCAATAGAAAAGTGACTGTATATTGAAGTATAGTATAGTATTTGGTTCTCATCTTGAAAACTTTGGCTTCGTCTGTGGTGGTTGTTTGTGAGAATTGCCGTTTGTCGCTGTTATTATTGTTGCAACAATTCTGTTGCCAGTCAAAAGTTGTTGAGTGACATTTACAAGTGGCAACAAACCTCGAATATTGTCTCATGGCACTGTCATTGCTGCTGATGAAAATATCTGTTGTACTACGTTATGTATAAAAGTAGGCTTATACTTACATAATGTAACCTCCTAACCTGTCTGATTCTATGTCTGTCTGTCTGTCTGTCTGTCTATCTGTCAGTGTATCTGTATGTTTGTTTAGCTGTCTGTACACAGGAAGTGGCCTGACACCTCGAGTACTTTCTGGTCGCCCGTCATTTTGCCATAGAGAATAGAGGAAAAACTGAGGCCTACCGCCTTCTACCACAGCGTTATTATTCGTTCATTTTTACTATAGATACTATGTTGTCTGACTGTTGTCAAATATGTGGAAGCTCATTTAAAGCTTTATACGTACATACATGCACTCTCACACATGTTGATCACACCTTTGCGTCGTCATTGTCATCGTCATCGTCGTCGTCGGCATATTCTAAAAGTGTCAGTACTTTCAAAATTGGGTTCATTTCCGTGTAGTGTTGTATAAGTCTGTCTTTGCTCCATGCTGTCATCATATTCATCAACAACATACACTCATCATCAGAATCATGAGTATCAAAAGATGAGTAAGAGCAATAGTATCAGCAACATCAACTCGAACTGTACAAGTGACAAGAGCAGCAGTATCCTCATCATCATCATCATCACCATCACCATCATTATCATGATTACCAAGAACAGTGCACAGGCAAAAAGATATCTTTCTATCTACTAGTATCTACTACAATATAGTATATCTTCTCTCATTCATTTATCCATTCATTCAAACTCGCTCATATCGCATATTGGGCTCATCAGGCATACAGTTGTATGACACTTCACTCAGGACAGCTCGAACGACTGATGATGAACCCGACAACATGTCTGTAGGAGGTGTTATACCTCTATATACGTACATATAAGTATGGATAGGATACGTAGATGGATAGATAGATAGATGGATGGATGTGTGGATGTGTGGATAGATGGTAGGATGGTTGGTTACTTTGTTGTATAGATGTTTGTTGGGTGGATTGATGGTTGTACACCTTTTGCAGCTTAACACCATTTTTGTATAAATCATTGTTGTACATACGCAGTGTATCTGCCTACAAGATGTATCTGTATGTATCCATATATCGGTGTATATACATATATCTATGTGCCACTTGAAAGTATAGCACATTGTGCTATCAACATTTGGCGTTGTCCTGTGGTCGCCTTTTTCGATGTACATAGCCGCCCGTCTCTTGTCTGTCGAATTGGGTGCTGGCGTTGCATTTATTTGACAAACTCATTGTCACCGAAAAATTTAATTAAGCGTAGGTGTATCCTGGTTCCCTGTGTGTCCATGTTCCTCTCAATCCTTCGTCGATAGTTGTCGAAACCGAATCGAATTGAATTCATGTGGATGGCAGTGATTCGTTTCTTTTATTTATTGTGGCGTGTAACTTTAATTTATTTAATTTAATGAAGTTTTGGCAGAATGCAATACTAACGACTCCTCTTTTGTATTGACTCTGTTGAACAAGTGACCGATTGGTTGTCAATGTCCTCATTGTTTGTTGGAACATGTGATTTTGTTTTAATTAAAAATTACAGCCGAAAAGAATGTTCTGTATTTCATTGTTTTGCAATATTTCATGTTCATTTGTATCAGCATGAATAGACAGTCAGAAATTGATATCCTCTTTTAGTTTTAAATGGATAAACTCGATATTATTTATTTAAAGGTTTGAAGGTTATTTTAGCAGTGTCTCTTCTCTTTCGACGTCCTATGAGAATGAGTTGCTTTCAGTTGATGATCATCATTCAAGTTCTTTATTCTTCATCCTATTGCATGTGGCATGACGTTGCTTTGTCGTTACTACTGACAGTTATGATGAAAGAGTAGCAGCAGCATACAAACAGCAGCTGCAGGAATCCAAATTCATAGAGATATGTATGTTGGGGTGTTAGGGACCAGCATCAGCTTTAGCATCGCGCTTATCAACTTAGTAAGAGAAATGAATGAAAGAAAGATTTTTATTAAATCGAGAAAGAAGAACGAGTGTCGACACACCTTCATTGATCCCCTTCCATTGGTTCACAATGTTGCCGCAAAATAAATTGTCGAAAAAGAAACCTTCGTAATGTTGACGACGTAACTTATACGATGAAGACGATGAAAATGAAGATGATGACGATGACGATGACTGAGGATTCTACTATGAAGATGACAATGAGTAGGAGGATGTTGATGTTGATGCTGATGATGCTGGTGATGATGAAGCTGAGTGGCAGCGTTGTCTGTAAAGAACAACATGATGTAGCGGACAGACAGACAGACAGGCAGACAGATAGACAGACTCAGCAGCAAGTATCTTCTACAATATATGTATATTGTTGCATTGCATCGGATGGGATTTTTATAACATGATATGTTTTATCCTTGTGATGTTTTTGTCTGTCATTTATTCTTCGTCAGCTTTCTAGCAACAATGTTCAAACGTGTAAACCTGCAACTCACTCACTCCTAATTGGTCTGGTTGACTGGTTGGTTGCCAGTCAGTTTTCCTCAGTATTTTCAGCTGACTGACTGGCTGACTAGCTGAGAATACTATCCCAACTCCAAGTCCAGTTGAGTGTGAGAGAGCTGGGATTGCTGCTAGACTGCATTCTTACATTTATCTACTTATCCTTTTAAATACAAAAAAAAAAAAAAAAAAAATACAAAAAATAAATGAAACCAAATAAAAAACAAGATGACTTTCTGCTTTCTGCACCTACCATCATGTTCCATCAATTGATGCTTTAACTAATCCTACCTGTCAAACGAATTGTTTCACTGTTGTGCTGAAAAACCCTTGTTCATTTGTTTTTAATGATCGCCCTACCTTCCATACTATCCAACTTTGTATGTATGTACATATATTCATGTGTTTTGTGGATCCTAGCATCATCATCATGTGTAGAAAATTTCTTTGACTCTCTACTTTCTACAACATACTCGTATATCCCTAGATCCTTTGTTTGGCGCAGAGCTTTTGAGTCATTTCGTCGCGTGTTTAATCGATTACATATTTTCTTTGATAAATCGATTGTATCATGTCTATTATATTGTATGTGACTGACTTTCTATGAGCATCATGTGTAAGTGTTTCATTATCGTAGCAAATTTTAATTTTTTACCTTTTGTTTTTGGAATCGTGTCTCGCCTGTAGTGCCCGCGTTAACCTTTGTTGATTTGGATTGGGTTGGGTTGGGTTGGGTTGGGTTTTCCTCCTTTTGGAATCCATTGAAGTATTTTAAATTTTCTGTGTGTCTGTTTTTCTACATAATTAGTGATTTAATTTCATTGATAGCTCTCGGCCATCATCATCATCGTCAACGACAACGAATGAGTGACACTACAACCACAACGAGTGTGAGAATAATTCAAGTGTGACGTTGATTTCAGCATCATCTGAGAGGTTTTGGTGGTTCAGAGGTCTTTAATTTTGTTAGGTTTATATAATAGTTTGATACTTATTACGCTTTAAGGTTGAATGCTTTAGTGAAAGTTAAACTGATTCATTTGAAAGTCTTTCAGTCTTTCTTGAAGCGTCGTTTTAAAAATAAATCGTTGCAATTTTTTAAAGTCGTTAATTCAAATGTGCGGAAAAAGAAATTTCAAAATGAAAAACTCATAAATATTTATTTTACTTGCGATGAGATTTCATTATGCTGTCTCTACATTTGCTTTGTGCAAATAATCTCAATGATTTGCTTGTAGCTTAATGCGATTGAATTTGGCATATAAAAAAGAGAGAGAAAAAAAAAAATTAAAATGAAATTTGCAAATTATCTTCTTTGCAGATAGATAAATAAATAGATATGTATCTGTGAGGCGAAACACGAATTTGTATCTGTTTCTATAATATGAACATATGTGAATATCTCATGACTTCTTTCTCTTAGTTTTAAAGTGTTTAATTGCTGAGTTATTGCGTAGCAAATTTTATTCATTTCTTGTTTCTTGAAGCGATCGTGCTTCATTTGTGTTCATTTGTATTTTAAAACAGTATCTCACGCTCTATCTTGTATCTGTTATGCTCATTTGTTGTGCAATTTAATTTTATTTTCAACTACAGTTACATAAAATATAAAATCACTTTTATAAAATATGACTGGAGGTAGTAGAAACATTGAAAAATCTACAATATCCTTGGTATTTATGCTTCTTCATGTTCAGCATATTTGAACTATCATCAGTGACTAAATATGGCCTAAGTGTGCTGGCATTTATCTTTATGGTAACAACTACCGAACCCATCAGTTCCGAAAGATGCCAGAGGCCTAAAGAGTGGAGCTAAAAAGGCTTTCAAAATTCACTACAAATATCCCCAATGTCTATTTAGAATCAACATTAACATTTATATCAAACTGCTATCATTAAAGACGAGGAATTGATCGATGTGGAACTATTAAAGTCAACCTGTTTAACTTAACCTCTACTTATTATATTTCTAAAGCATTTTAATCGTCATTACTAAGTATCAATTTGTTCGAAATTTCAGTTGCAGTTTCAGTTTCATTTTGTTTTTTTTTTTTAATTTAATTTCCCCACTAATTGCAATATCAATTGCAAAGTTTTGTTGTACTAATTAAATTTTAAAATTTTTTAATTAATTGCATTTTGTTGAAGTGTATAAATTTATGTGTATAAATGGTAATTTATGTCGCACCACAAATACAGACAGCAACAACAAAAACCATCAATCGAACAAACTCTAAAAATATAGTAATGACAACAATCGAAAACAAATTAAATTAAACCTCAAAATGTATAGAGATATTTTGGCCACCATTAGTTACGTTTCGTACGTACTCAACTATAAGTATCTATATACAATATTTTGTGCCATTGGTGCTTATCATCAAAAACCACTTTCAGGTGAATCCGCTTAAATACTTTTCCAATTTATTTTGTGTTTTTCTCTGATTGAACTGAACACAACTAAACATTAAACTGAACTCTCTGTCTGTCTGACTGTCAGTCAGTAGATATTCGATGTTTCATCATCATCATCATTATCATTATTATCATCATCATCATCATCATCATCATCAACATTATTATTGTTTACTGAATGAAAGGGAGTTCAGTTAGTCATCCTACCTATGAGTTGGGAAGTGAATTTTGTACGCGTGTAATTAATTAATTTTTAATGTACAAAATTTAGAATTTGAAGAAGATTCATTGATATTTTTAGAATCATGATGATAGTAAATTGAGAATGGAAATTATTTTTGGTTTTTAATAAAAGGCAATTATAAATGCTATTTTTGTTATTGTTACTATGTATCTGAGTAAATCGACTTATTGTTTGGTTGTGATATTTTGATTTGACTTTTAATTGAGGACAAAATTTCTATTGAAATTGAAAATGTAAATAAATTTTTGTTGTAATTTAAGTATTTAAATACTTAAAAGGATCAAAAAGAGCAAAATTCTAAAAAAAAATATGAAGACCTCAGATTTATATTGAATTTAACAAAGACTTTTATTGAAATTACAAACCAATGATGATGATGATGATATTGTTTTAGATGACAATATAAAATTAAAAAAAAAAAAAAAAAAGAGAAAAGGGAAAAGAAAATAAATTTGTAATAATAAAGTGTCATTTTACAAAAGAAGAACTGAAGACTGGCTGACTGAATTCAGTGAAGCCGAAACGACAGCAATGGCAACAATGAAAATGAAAACGAACAATTGAATAAATGAACAAATGAATAAATGAAAAGTCGTGAGGGAGTCAATTTCATGTACGCGAATCATTTCAATTTATAAATTTTATTTTTTCCATTCGCATTCAACATCAACTTTTAGTAACAATAGCAATGAAAGTGCAACAAAAGGCCAACAGACACAACGTCAAATCAATTGGACACGTTTTTTGAATGAAAATGCGCATATCTCTGCATTACAAAATCTAAACTTAAAAGGCGATGAAAAAAAAAAAAAAACTACCAAAACCATCAGTAAATAAAAGACCAAAACCAAAACCAAGACGAAGACGAAGACCAAGTGAACATAAAAATGCAGAGGAGAATCAACAAAAGCAATGGAATGGAATTGTATTTGTTATTTGATTGTTGTTTTTGTAGTTGCTAAGGAAGCAAAATTCAATTTAAACAAATGCAGTAAAATCACTTAAAATAAAAGAAGAATGACAATAGACAATAAGATATATAGCATAGAGAGGCGAAAGAAGGAGACCCTGGGGGAGTTGACTTCAAGTTGAGATTTGCTGCATAAGGAAACTAAAAATAAAATAAAAAGAAACACATATTCTTTGTCATGAATCACGCAATCTAATCAGTTGTCTTACGATGCACTACACATACGTAGATATGCATACTGCATATCTAAAGATACAAAGATATATGAGTATTTGCAACAAAAGCCCATCACCATGGCAACAATAACAAAAACACTTTATTATTGTCTTCTCAATGATGCATAAATCGCGACGACGACGACTTTTTTATTTGTTGACATAAAATGAAGAGTGCAATCAGTCAATTGAATCTGAATCCATCAAGCAACAAAGATATCTGTTTATTTAAGGATTTATTTATTTATTTTAAGCATAGCTGAATCTCAATTTTATCAACAAATTGCTATCTGTCACCCATGAGATGATTCTATGAGTGTCTGCAATTACAATATAAAATTTAAAATTCTTTCATTTCGTTCATTGTTCAAGCGAAAATTACATTAAATATTTATATTGTATTGTATATTGTATGATGATGTATCCATCATGCATAGATACAATTGCATCTATCTATTCATTTATAGCACTCGTATGTATGTACACATATAATTTGATTATTTTAGTTTTACGCTTTCAAAAATAAGAAGCAACGAACGAACGTCATTTGCTAAATTCAACAATTGAATTTATTGCATTTCTGGTATCTGGTATCTATTTGTTATTTCTTGTTTTCTATATTAAAAGCTTTTTATGGGTGCTCTGTCTGTCGTTTGGTCTTCAGTCATTGTCACTCTTATGACGTCAGCTTTTCGTACTCGCACATATTCGTATTAAATATTTTTAACGAGCAATTAAAATCGATTTAAATTTTTAGCTTTGTAAGATTTAAACTGTTTAATGCTTTTATTTATTTATTTTAAAATTATCGAAAGAAAAATTAAATAAATCGTTTGTTCTTTCAAGAATAAAATCTATTATTTTTACTATATTTCTTTAACAATTTTGATTGTAACATTGTGTATACACAAAGAACAGAAAATTAAAGTGCTATTTTAGTTAATATCTTGTAGTATACTTTGAGATGTTGAGGTTGTTTGAATATCTTAAATTTCGGGAACTGGGACACAAATTGAGACTATAACTATCCTTTGTTCAAGCCGGGAATCAGCCATACACATCCCCAAAATTTCAATACAATCAAATGAACGGCATGGCAGCGCATAAGATACGAACAATTCAAAACACTAAAATTTATACATAAAATGTGAGAAGAATAGTCTCCTAAAGCTACTAGGTAAAATACAAATTTACTTCATTTTAATTTGAACTCCTTTGATTTTGAAATATGTAGTTTTTCTTCTCAATAGCAAAATGTTTGTTATGGAAGGAGGGGGGAAGGGGTTTGTGTGGGAGAGGGGATTATGAAAATCATATGGTCTCCCTCAGCCTCTAAAACCAACCTGAAGAATCTGCGAATAAAGTCAGGTTTCCTAGTGACAATTTTACGAAACTGCCCAGATAATCAAAAAAACGATTTCCCAAGAAGACGGTTACGTCCTACAAGAAGAGCAGGGCAGTCACAAAGATGGTGTTGAATAATGTAGGTGACTGCTAAACAAAAAAAAAAATGTTTCCTTTTTAGAATAAAATCAGTTCTCTTTGACAAACATCTTTCTTTCTTTCTTTCTTTATGGTTATAATTTACAAAAATATGAAAGAAATATTTTAAGTTACTGATAAATTGACGAATAATGGGAATCGAGTTTAGAAAATCCAAAGAACGGGTATTAAGTCTGGAAATTATACATCTGTACCATCTATTGGATGCTAAGATATTTGTAAACAAATTAATCTAACGTAATCAACTAAGCTCTCACGTGTCCTCTAAAAGTGATTATTTTCCAATCTTCATATTCTTCTAGAAAATTATATAAGTTGTGTCAGAGAACTGTTATAGTCGTATTACGTAGTTTTTATATATACGTAAGTCATTTGACTTTAAGATTCAATAATTTATTTTTAAAGGTATAAAATCTACATGAATTTTTAATTTTACTACATTTACGGATATTCCATGTTTATGGTAAAGTAACCACAACTTGTTAACATTTGGTTTGGTTACATTATATATTTTATATATAAAATTAAAAATATATTTTTACTTGTCTCAAATAGCAGTGAGTTCGGGAATAACGAAATGCTTATACTCTTTTAAATAAATTACCAAGAATAAATTTATATAAAAAATCTCATCTAAATCGATTCTGCACGGGAATGATAGAAATAATGATATTTGTTTTATTTTGTTGGGCCTCACAATTCCAAAAAGAGATGTTTGACAAAGACTACTTGATTTTTTTGTAAAATATGTCTCTCAGCTTTATTTGTAAAATTTGATCCACCAATTTCAAACAAAGTCTTCGATTTTATTATATGTAAAGATTTATTCACTATCAGCATATAACAAAGTTTTAATCAAAATGAATATGGTGAGTATTTATTTTTCTTGGATAGGAGGGTACAAAATTTATGTGAGTGTAAACTAAATAGTAAAATCCGTTTGACTAAGTATTAGATGGACGTAAAGAAGAAGTAAAAGGAATGAAATGTGAGTTCAACCGCAATAAAATTGAACATGCATCATACGCATCGTTGTACCCACAGATCTACACAGATACACACTACAAATGAATTACTTATATACTACATGGCTACAATACTTATGTATGTTCATAGTTTGCTTGTTTCTGCTTTGTTGCGTTTTGTGGTCATTTAAACTTACAAAGATACACACACATAAATATACACGTAATTGTACATATAGAGTCACCCACATATGTACATGTGTATACTCATTACAAATGTAGATATATGCTCATATATATTTACTATAAATGCCCTTGGATCCTTTTCATTTTCTTCTCAATTAATGGTTTATGAAGGTTTTATATTTATTTTTTCCTTTTGGTTTTATTATTACAACTAAGTAACAATTTCATGTTTAACTTTTAACGTTGACTAAGCAAAGAAGGTTCTCTACTAATTACTGGGACTCCATTTTCCAGTTGGTTTCAGTTGTACACCCACATGAGTGGTACTGATGAAGAAGTGTGTTTCGTATATTTGTTGAGAAACGGAGAGTGTGTTGAGTGTGAGTTTGAGTTAAAGGGAATGAACCAAAAAGCTTACTGACTAAATAACTAACTGACTATTTGACTGAATGAATGCGAAATAAAGGAGTGAATAACTGACTGAGTAACTAACCGAGTGAGGAGTCTGTTATTGCTAATTATGCCTATTTTGATGTGTTGTGCACTCAGTTGTTTCAATTTGTAGTTCGTTTGCTTCGGGTTTTGTTCCATTTTAGGTAATTTTCAGCATTTAAAAACCTCAATGATTTCAAACTTTCTTCAACAAATTTGGACATGGGTTGAGTATTCAATAGATGAGTTATTAATTTGTCACTAATTATGAACATATATTGTATTGCATTATTTATTGGTGTGTATCAACCCAAATCAGTTTCTGTTTCTTTTATTAGGAGGCAATTTGTTCGGCATGACTTGCATCATAAAATCTGTTGCATGCGACAAAAAAGGTAAAACCACCATCGTTGGTAAATTAACCAAAAATGGTTGCACACTTGCAATGTGTATGTGCGATGTGCGTATCTTTGATGGCTCTGTGATTTTTTATGCAATAACCTCAGATGGATAGAGCTATAGATCTTGATGTCTGACTGTTCATTTGTCCATTTGTGCATCAGTCAGTCACTCTGTTGTCACTCTGAAATAATGCTATGCCCAAGGTCGTTTGTCACATTGAATAAGTGGAATTCCATTTGCTTGTGGTTGTTGACTTCTTTTAGCAAGTAATGAATTTTTAATTAAGCTGCATCTTGAGTTCAGTCTAAGTTGGTTGACAATTGTGTAATTTATGTGAGAAGTGTCCAAATTGATGTTGGCTTTGAATGCGCTTTTGTCATGACAACTTAATGACAAAATAAATACCCCGTAAAAGTATTCAGGTAAAGGTTAACTTTGTACTTATATATCATACTACTACCAAAATATTTTCAATTTACTGACAGGTGCAAACAATAATTAAAGAACATGTAGCCATTCTACAATATTAGTAGTGAATGGCACATGGAATGAGTATAGATGCTAACAGCAATTAATGTTGATGATCTTTCTTGCGGCTCAGTTGATCGAATATAACAAAACATAACGAAACGAAACGAAATGAAATGAAGAAAATGCTCATGTGGCATGCAACTTTTGCATTATGCATAATAGTGGCAACGACAACAATTATAATCAAGACATGATTCTGCATACACTTCTTTTGATTATGAGCTGAGCATTTCACACAATCACAATGCTGCTGGTGCTGCAATACTATTTTGATGTAGCACAACAAACTACAATACAAAAAAATATAGGGAAAAATGAGTATGAAGTGAGAAAAAGACAATCATGTTGCATGCAAGACTCAACTCAACTCAGCACAGCACAGCTCAGTTCAACTCGCAGCTCAATTTTCCAACTGTCTGTGATTTTTAATTTTTAATTTCTTGGTGGTTTTTCCCCCTCTTTTGAGTGTTGTTTTTTACTTTCATGCCGCATGCGAAATATTTTTCATGCCTCCTTCATTTTCAGTCATTCAAATTGTTCAAATTATTGTTGCACCAAAATATCTCGTGCGGCAGGCATTCATTGTTCGTTCTAAGATTGTTGGCTACCGTGTTTTCTTAATGCACACGAATTTGTTGGTATTGCAACAACAGCTGCCACTCGACACATGAAATACATATATATAAAAACAATATGTACAATAAGAAAAATACGAGTAAGTAATCCAAAAATGAAAAAAAGCGTGAACAATGACTTCGCGCGCTAACAGTAATTGAAATCTAAGCATTTTAATTTATTTTTTCCTTTTCTGATTTTTTTTTTTTCGGTAAACAATAGATGCACGAGTGGCACAGACTTGTGACAAGAGGCGATAGTGTGGCAAGTGCAACGGAGGTTGCCCTAGCTGAAGTTGTTCTTGCATTAAAACATCAGGCATCAGGCAACAGAAATAGTTGCAACAACATCAGGCAGGCAGGCAGTGAGTAGCAGCAGCAGCAGCAGCAGCACGAAAAAGTCATGTAAGAGTTTGTGGCACATAAACGAGTGTGTAGCATGTTGCTTTTGCCGTTGACGTTGCCGTTGTTCTTGTTACTGTTACTGTTTCAGTTACTGTATCTATGTCACGTGATATTATGAGAGCAGTTTATTTCTAAGTTTCGTCAAACCTTTGCTGCTACTGCATTTGATGTAGTTGGTGCTGTTATTGTCGCTGTCGCTGTCGCTGCTACTTTGTTTGCAACATGTTGCCTGTCTTGCTCAATATTTGACTGCCTCATTCGCTTGTTGCCACTGCCACTGCCATTCTGTATGCTGCATACTGTCACGCTCCGTCTGAAATCTATGATATGTGCCTACCTATCTACCTATATTTCTGTATGCAGTAGACTCTCGAAAATGTGAACTAATGTATAAACCATCGAATAATGCATATTTTGTTTTGTAATCTATTCTATTTCTATTTATCATGAATAGTTCCAAGAACTTTCATTAAATAACTTGAAAGGTTGATCTAGCAATCCTTTTTTTTTTTGCTTCTATAATTTTGTGTAGCAAGTTCTACAGAACTTTTTTTTTATGGCCAATACTCGATACATACGAATTCCCATTCAAAGCTTTTCAAATATATTTAAACAGCTGCTGCAACATCTATTTATAAAAGTATTTATCTTCATCTATAGGCTGATCATAAGAAATTCTATAACTCATCATCATTATCATAAATTATTGAATGTTCACCGTACAGTGAGTCTACTGTTATACTCTGATGCTTGTTGCTCTGTTGATTGTGAGTTGTTTCCATTGCATTCCATGAGTTTTTGACTCGATCCAGTTGAGAGTTCAGTTATACTGAGTTAAGCTGGAATAGAATGTGGTCTGTGTGTGCAATGGAGTGTTGTTTGCATGTTTGAGCTGTAAACAGCGTTAAACGTGTACAAATTTATCGCGATAAAAATGTTTGCAAAAAAACATTAGATGAAGAAGGCAACAACTACGAGTACAATATTTTTTGATGAAATAAACATTTTTACACATTCCTTATTTTATTTTTTAAATTTTTTTATTCTCTGTGGCACAATTTTTTGAAATAATTTGTATAACTTGTAAACATGTCTGGGTAAAAGTGTATATTAAGTTTGCACATACTCGTTTACGTATGTATGCATATTTATAGGTAAAAACAAGCCAAACGAAAGGAGTAGAGTGTGACTCCATTACCAAGGTATAGTCATCAGTATGACAAAAAAAAAAAATTGATTTGGTTTAGAATAAACTTATAAACAGAATGTATAAACAAATCTAAGCTATGAACCACTACAATATCTTATTGGAACTCTTTCTCAGAGACTCTTATTAAAAAAACAAATGCCATTTACCACAGTTTTAGTGAGACATATTAATATTTTTAATACATAACACATACACTGAAAACTTCATATAACATCACTCATGGGACTGCGCATTTTGCGACATGATAAACAGAGAGAAAAAAATCATTGTAGGGATAACAAGGTAAATCAACCAAAGTCAAGTAATTTCGATGGAGTTTTCACTGTATTTACATATTTTTCTTAACCCTCTTTTATTCAAAAGACTTCCAAACTTACACAATCTTAATTAAATAATTTAGATGCTTTACACTGCAAGTACCTTCCACTTATTTAAAGAAATTGATTGAGCTGATTAGTTCATTTCATGTTTTATTGTTATACTACTATATTGTATTAGTTGCTATGAAATATTGTCTTAAAATAATGTTTGATCGATTTTCTGAAATTTATGTTTTTAAGATTAATTGATTTTTTTTTTTATTATCTTTCTTTATTCTATTTTTGCTTTACATTCGCAATGCTCTTAAATGTTGCGAACGCAGCGCAGCGTCTCTTTGATCATAAAATGATTTCTTAAGATTTATTGTGATTTAAATTAAAGAATGTTAGTCTTTCTCTTTAGTTCTAGTTAATTCCATTTAATAAGCAACAAGTATGACTTGTTAAAGATCATTGGTAGCTACTACTTTTCTTTGTGATGAATTTCTTTTAACTCAATCGCATTGCTACAAGTCTTATTATTTCACTAATCTTAAAGGCTGAGTGAGTGAATGAATGAATGAATGAATGAGTATTGACTCATATATTGTACAAGGCAAGGGAGCAAACTGTAGCATGCTGGCTTCATGGTCAGAATTATGTTTTATTGTGTTTTCTCGTCTTGATAATTCTTGTTTTTCCTTGTTCTGATCTTATATCTTTTTGCCACATTTTGAATTGCCTTGGGTTAGTTTTCCTTTTCATGGTTTTTTATTGTGGTTTTTATGTTGCTGCTCGTCTAACACGCTTTCGTCGTTTGCAGCTATGCTCATTGACTAAACCGCAAATTCCTTAAACTTTTTGAACGCGTTTCATTTATTTGTTTTCTACTGTTTTTGTTGTTGTTGCTGGTGTATCTATTGTTTTTGTTGTTGTTGTTGTTGTTGTTGAATATAACTGCATCCATCTGCGTGGCATTCAGTCCGTTTCCGCATTTTACGCAAAAGAACTCTAAACTTTTGCCACAGCAACACGTAATAAACACGCAAAACAGAGAAATATAGTACAACAAAAGAAAGAAAATAAAGAAGAAATGGAATCGGCGATGGGATGGTATGGGATGTGAGTAAGGAGGAGCAGGAGGCAAGAAAGTAGTAAAGAACTTAATGGAAGAAACTTTTGTGAAATAACTTTATTTTCATTATTTTATTTTCTTTTTGGGTGAAATGTTGTATATAGTTTTTAGTATTCTCCTTTAACTTGAATGTTTTTATTTAGTTTCATTTTCTTTTGCATGTGTAGAAAGATATTCAACGAAGAAAGGATGAAAGGATGTCTCCATATTTGTTTGTTTCTTTGGTATTTCCCTTGTACTATACTCGTACTGTTGTTAGTCGTTGTCCGTTCGATTTTAGTCAGCAATGCCTTTTTCATATTCAAACGAATGCGAAAGAAGTTACATCCTGCTTAGCATACAAAAAATCCAAAGAAATGTCTTTAATGCACGCACAATTTTCCTCACACAGATACATAAAGATAAAAAGATTAAGATATATAGATTTGCACATGTATATTTTACTTATGGGTGTGGGTATGTGTGTACATGTGGCATCAATGATTCTCGTTTTTTATTGTATTAAGTGTATCGACACAAACCAAGTTTACCAAAGTTTTTGCTACTATACATTTATTCAGCTTTTTATACAGTTCACAATACGAAGTGTGTAGATTTTATTCCGATGTTTATAGAGGATACAATCGTGCTTAGGATCTATGAAAATATATATTGAAAATAAAAGGAAAATCGCAATGACCATGTTCGCCCATAAATTTATATCACCGGTTTTTCAGTCTCATGGGTTTTAAAATTCTGAGATGAATTTTTGTATAAAGTCTTCTAGAAGATTAACTTGAAAAGATTTGAATAGATTCGTAAGTAAACAAAATTTTGGGTGTTTAAAGCGAAGCCTCTATCAAGGAACCATATAATCTTTAGAAAGTAAGAATTTAAACAGTTAATTATTATAAAATTTGAGTTTGTGGATGACTTATAATTCTTCTCCTCCTAAACGGCCGGAATTCATTTTTTTTTGTTATATTTATGGGATAACTTGGCTGGGTCTTAGCTTCAGTTGGATCTGGTAAGAGGTGCTATTGTCGAGATTCAGCCTTTTTTTAAATTTTTTTTTAATTTTTCTATTTCAATAATATTTTTTTTTTATTTTAACAATAAATGAATGCTAATCTATCAAGTTGCCTTTGTGAAACAGAACAGAACTACGTCTGCCGCCCGGGCATCTAGTTATAAATAATTACAATAAATAATATTATTAAATTAAATGTTTTAATTATAAAGTATTCTTGCGGTTGTTGAGATTAGGAGCTAAAATTATTATTATTATTATTATTATTAAATGCAGATATTTTACAATTTTCTTTGTTTTAAAGTTGCTGATACACGATCATAAAAATATGACCTATTGTCATATGAAATCTGATCGAATATCATATATGAAAATTAACTAAATTAAAATAATTGCTTCCCTAGAGCTGCACTATGTGCATTTAAAAATTAGGAGTTACTATTATCGAAATTAGTTTTGTCAGCGCTATGTGCTTTTATGAGTCTCAAAGCAAGACGTAGTTAGTCCTTGTCATTTTTCAATATAAACTTTCTTATCTCATGAAATCAAAATCAATCGAACACGTATGAAGTTCGATAAGGGGTCATGAAGAGCAGCTGCTCATTGATTACTAAAACCGTATGCCGCTACATCCGTCAACCTATGGAAGGCGTTAATGCCCTACATCAATTTGTTTTAATATTAACTTGTATATTTGATAGTAAGGAAAATACTTCATCATAGAAATGATATATAAATATGTTATATTTTTTGTTTGTACAAAAATTTGTTGTAGGGATGCGCAACAACAAACAAGCAACAATGTAATTTTTTATATTACATAAAATTAAAATCATATTTTTCGTCACAGTTCTCAAAAATAATAAGATACAAATTATATTATATATCTTATTTTTCTATGATCGTGTGACATAATAATTTGCCTATTAAATTCATGATCTAATAATTTTCAACCACTCTTTGATGTGTTTAAACTTGATTATTTAAAACTTAATATCATTGAAATTGTAATGCTATCGAAGCAACATGAAAATATCTAAAGAATAATAATTTATTATTTTTGTATGTATTATACTATAAAAATATTAATTTTAAATATTTGAAATGATTGAAATATTTTATAAAAAAATGGATTAATATATATTAATCTTTTCTTAATTGCTTATCTTCAGGGTATTTAGTTTTAAATGAAAAACAAATTAATATATAATTTTTTTTTTTTTTTTTATATTATTTTATCATTATTTAATAAACATAAAAAAAAAACGTGCAGAAATGTTTGTTAACCACAAACTAATAGCAAAAATATATAATAATAAATAAAAGGTTTTAAAATATGTTAAAATATAAAAATAGTAACGCTTTAGTAAACTTATCACGCCGCAACGAAACGTTGACCTGCAATGATGTTGGCAATAATTCAATTCCGCATGGACAATCGGATAAACAGACGGACAATCTGACAGACAACAAAAGCTTGAGCCAGAGTGTTGCTATTGATACAAGTTAAAATTGTATGGTAATTAACAGATGGCACCAATGGCAAGCAAAATGAATTGCTCTTTTATTATATTAATTTCATATTATTATTTTTATCATATTATTGCAAAACAAAAACTTTCATAGAAAATTTATTGAAAATTATATTAAAAAAACGAGAAAAAATATTGTATATAAAATAAAAATTGTTCCGCGGCAACTTGATTGCTGTAAATTAGCGCTTAATTTAATAATTTCATGACTATGATAAAGTGTGCGCAGTTTTTATGTTGCTTGCTGCTTCTGCTGCTTGTGGCATTTTGCTGTTGCTGTCATCGTTGTTCATTTTGTCTTTATATCTTTTTCTCTATAGTATTGTGTGTGTGTGTGTGTGTGTGTGTGTGTGTTTAAGTATCTGTGTGTATTCGTTGCACATTTCAGTTTCGCGTTTTCGCTGATTTCGTAAACTGGTCACGTAACGAAGCAAGAGCATTTATCGCTCAAATGCGTAACGTTAGAGAAAAAAAAAAAAAACAATAAAAAAAAAATCAAAAATCTTTCAAAAGCAACGAAACAGTAGCAACAAAAAGTATGCGGCACGTTTATGGTTTAACATGAAAATATGTTTTCCTCTTCTATTTTTGTTGTTTGATTTGCAGCAAATGAGTGAAATTGCTTTGATGACGCATTGTTTGCTGAATCACACGGGGTTTGCCTATTTAAAAAAAAAATTAGATAGAAAAAAATTCAGACTCAAATCCAAATCTATAATTTTATTTTTGTGAGCTCAGTGAAAACTTTCAAAGTATTTTTTATATTTTCTAGAATTTAATCAAAATTGAAAACAAATTTCAAAAATTGTTAAGAATATTTTATTTCTTAATTTATATTTCCTTACTCAATCGATCCGATGGATAGTGATGACTCTGGCGCTGACGGTGCTGCAAAAGCCACAGTGGCTTGTGAAAAATATAAAAATAGTTTTAGCACACCACATTGGTTGCTAGAAATCTTCGTGAATTGGACTTTGAAATCACCGGTCAAACTACGCAATGCCGAGAAATTCATACTCTCGCATTTACGCAATGGCTACCGTGGGTTCTTTATAGACATTGGCTCACTGGTGGGGCCTGCCGATCAAATTTGGACAATTGGTTGTAATATGGAGTCCAAAGAATTGCCACTTGTGGTCTTACATGGCTTGGGATCTGGTCTAGCCTTATGGGTGCTTAATTTAGATGAACTGGCGAAGGAGCGTCCTGTGTATGCTATTGATTTACTTGGTTTTGGTCGAAGTTCACGACCACACTTTTCAACTAAACCCATAGAATGTGAAGAGCAGCTGGCAGATTCGTTTGAAGAATGGCGTCGCGAGATGAAATTGTCTGAATTCATATTATTGGGTCACTCGTTTGGCAGCTATGTGGCATGCAATTATGCTTTGCGGCATCCAAATTATCTCAGACATCTTATCCTGGTCGATCCATGGGGTTTTATAGAGCGGCCACAAACACCAACAAATCATGTGCCACTTTGGGTGCGCATAATTGGACGCATTTCACTATGTTTGAATCCTTATTGGATTATGCGTGCTGTTGGACCCTTTGGAGCTTGTATGCTGCGTGCTGCCACCGAGGAAGTATTCAAAGCTTTCGAACCCGTTTTTGGTAAAAATATTGATATGCTAACTCAATACATGCATCAGTGCAATGCAAGCAAACCGAGTGGGGAGTCTGCTTTCCACACACTTTCCGAGTATTTTGCTTTCGCTAAGCGTCCCATGGTTTACCGTATGACGGAGTTATGTCCACGTTTGGGTCTTTCATTTATATTTGGCTCGCATTCGTGGGTGGATGCGCGGTTGGGCAGACGCGTCAAGGCGATACGCCAGAAATCCATTGTCGATGTAAATGTTATTGATCAGGCAGGTCATCAAGTGATGTTGGATCAGCCAGAAAAATTCAATAATATTGTGATAAAGATATGTGAACGATATGACGGCAGCCGTGAGGAATTGTCATCTGACGGCGGTCAGAAAGAGCCATGCAACACTGAAACAATGGCTAAGCTAATGATACTTGAAGGTGCATAGATAGCAGATTTGTAATATGATTATGGAATTAAAGTTTTTTCTTTTCTTTATATTTTACATAATTACTTTTTTCATAAATATTTAAAATCAGAGTGAAGAAAAATTGAAACTATGTTGCGCCTCTGAGAGAAAACATTACTCATACGCCACATGTGGCATGCATTTGATGTGCCAAGTTTTGGTTACGCAAAGTCATATTTTGGTAACAATTGTGTAAAGGACTCAGCATGGAACGCTGCGCGACAATCTTGCGTTGATTGAATTAAATGTTGATTGTCGCGCCCTGGAACAAATTGTTGGCAACATTTGTGCCTAGCATTGCAGTCATGTTGCGTTGCCAACTGTCAGAAATCATAAATCTGTGTTGGACTTGGCGAGCCAAATCATTGTCAATTGTTTTAGAGGAAATTCTTTAAAGAAAAATTCAAACAAATTTAAGTTTTCATCTTCATTCTCCTCTAAAGTAATACATAGTAAAAATTTGTCAACTTGAACGATAAATTTCTTAACAAAATGGCGAATAAAATATTGTGAAATTACAAGTTTCTAAAAAGAAATTGCAATGGAGGAGAGTAGAAAGCTAAAAATAAAATTGACAATAAAAAAGAAAATTTAGAAAAGTTGCAAAAGTAGGAAAACGAAATTCAATCGTAAGTGCCAGGATCACAAATCACGGAATTGCTTTTCCACACGTGTCCTCCTCCATTGCCAGCTACCTTTACTTGTTCGTTGTTCGTTGTTCCTAGTTCTATTTTCTTCATTGCTTCTATTCAAACTTGCTTTCATTCCTTCACACGGAAACTGTAAGCTCAACTAACACTTGTGACGACATCAAACACTTCACATGTCAACTAAGTGTGTGTGGTGTGGTGTTGGATGAGGATTGGTTGTGGGTGTGTATATCGTAGGCGTCATTCAGTGAGATTTAGATTGAAGTACGCAGAGCAATACAAAAGACAATCAACAATGCATAGATGTCTGTCGTTGTGTTGGTCTGTCGTTTTGTCGTTCTATGTGATGGAGTAAAGTAAAGTAAAGTTATAGAATAAAAAGAAATTGAAAATGGATATTGTATGTATGTATGTATGAATGCGGAGTGTAGGATAAACTCTGAGCTGAGCTCATGTGGAAACTGTCAGTCATTGCAATTCAATGCAGTTGAGATGTAAGTGTGACAATGGATGTTTCTTTAGCGGCACATGCCTTCATTTCCAAGTCGATTCCACGAACTTGACACAATGAGTGTTCCTGTCTTCACATATCGTCGTCCAACCGACCGACCAATCTCATCTGCCTCCCACTATATACGCTTACTCAATGACAATCGCTTGACAATTGCAATACGACGATATTGTATGTATAAAAAAGAATATGTTGTGTTGTGTAGTGCATAAGCCCCCTTAGATGCATTGGCTTATGTTCGTTCGTTTCGTTTCGTTTCGTTTGTTGTTGTACATGGTGAAATACAATAAAAATGAGAGAATGTATAGAAAAGAAAAGAATTGGCGAAATTACAAAATACTAAAGCAAAGAAAAACTTGCACACGATGAGTGAAAATTGAATATTTCCTTCTTTGACATGAGGCAATCAAAAAAATGACTCCTCTCTGCTACTCTCCATCCACTTTCTCAATCTTTCTCTTTCTCTCTTTCTATCTCTCCCTCTCTCTCTCCATCTCTGTATTGAGAATACTGTACACACTTTGACGTTGTTCTTCGCATCACTGACTTTGCCGTTGCTTTTGCTGTTGCTATTGACGAACCACTTAAATCCAACAGCCAACAATAAGTTTGGATACCCATTGTTGTGTTTTGGCAACCAAACCAAAGCAATCCCAATCACTACTCCAACCTCAAAACCAATTCCAATCCCATCCCGACACAACCAAACTAGACTAAACTTAACCGTGCGAGCCGCCTTCGCACGTGCCCAACAAAC
This sequence comes from Amiota mariae, assembly GCA_035041805.1. Taxonomy (NCBI): domain Eukaryota; kingdom Metazoa; phylum Arthropoda; class Insecta; order Diptera; family Drosophilidae; genus Amiota; species Amiota mariae. Next base: position 15,936,786 of record JAWNKV010000370.1, on the reverse strand, counting down.
TCATTCAAATTGATGTTTTTTTGTTGCTATTATTATTGTTGGTGTTTGCTTGCCGTGAAAAAAAAAAAAAATGGAAACATGAAAAATGTTTTAAAACTTTGACAATTCCTTTTCACCATTACAAAACAACCAACAAAACACAAAATAAAACAAACAAACAAATAAACTACAATAGGAAAGGAATCACGGATCCAGAAAAAATGTAAAAGAAATGCAAAAAAGGAAATGCATATCTACTACAATAAAAAAATATAGAAATGCAGAAATTCAATGGTGGTGTCGTCTCTTTGTGTATATTTCGTGTTACATCTTAGTTTCTTCTTTCAATGTTGGTGTTGGTATTGTCCAGTGTCGCCAAGACAAAACCAAACCAAACCAAACCAAACAAGACTTGACTGAATAGAATAGAATAGAATAGAATAGGATAAGATGAAGTGAGATGAGGTGGGACTTGGGTGGATTGCGTTGAGTTGAGCTGATTTGAGTTGACTTGACTTGACAAAAGGTGTTTGTGTCGAGACACTCGGCTCATACAGCTTGGAAGGACTTATTGTTGCGGCTAAGACTAATCAGGGATTTGTTTAAAGTTTTTCACTTTGGAAATTGGCTGTCAGACTTTACACACTTTTTAGCCTCAGGGATGAAGGATGATACTATAGATGAATGAATGGATGGTTAGACAGATGGCTGGTTGTTTGGTAGTTTGGTAGTTTGTTGTGCATTTGCTGAACTGTGTAGTATGAATAACTTTGACCTCTAGTTTTTCTTATCAGTTTTTTATGCAATACATTATAAACAATCCATTGCAAAAATACTTTTTCTATATCTTTAGTTATTTATATTGCTCATATGCAATATTCTATAAAACATACATAGGTTGAATAAATTACAATACCGTTGGAGAATAAACATGACAGTGGAATAATTTTTATATTATTATTTCCGCGCTCAATCTGACAAGTATAATAGATAATATAAGTTAATCAGCAAGATTAGTTAACGATGCAAAAATTTGAATAAATAGTTCAAGAATATTTAGCAAATACTTTAGTAGCCTTTGATAAAATTTGAAAGAAAATATGTTCTCATCCACTCTATTGTACTTCTCTATTGATTATCCATTTGTCTTAATGTGTCTACTAAGTTGGAATAATATGATAAACAAAATCTATCTCTACATATAATAAAATCAAGACTCCGATTTGTTTCTGTTTGTTTGTTTACAAGCGCATCACGTAAAAGTCACTCATTGGATTTGAAATCGAATTATTAAAAGATAAGAAAATTTATTGTGATTTATATATAGCGTTTATTTAATGAAAATCGATCTTCAGAATTGGTCGAAATCGGCGGATCAAATTTTGCATATAAAGCTTAAAGACACATTTTAAAATCAATCAAGTAATCTATGTTAAACATTTATTTTTGAATTGTGAGTCACAACAGAATAAAATATCATTTTTTCTATCATTTCCGTGCAAGCCGATTTTGATGAAATTTGTTGGAACAGCTACTTTTTTCATATTTTAGAGCATTCAAAGACGCTGTTTATGCTTCCATGTTATATACAGTTTTATGTTTTCATTTAGATGTGTTATGTGTAAATCATAAATCCTTTCACTTAGAATTTTTAAACCATTATCAACTAATCCTAACTTAAAAATGCATCATCCACTTTATGACCATGTTTTATAAAACACTTTTGTGTTGTGGATTTGAGTTTATTTTGTCAATGTGTTTTGAATCAGTTGGTCTTTCATCTGCGCTACTATCATATCTGTTTTTTTTTTTGCCAACAGCCAAAAAGTTGTCACAAATGGTTTCTAAAGCTTAACTATGGCGGCATCACCAAATGAATCTTCTCTAAAACATACTCTACCTATACCTAACTGCTCTCCTTCCCTCCCTTTGTTTATCTTATGCTATTTTCCAGTGAAAAAAAAAAAACAAAAATTGAAAATAGATGGAAACAGAAAATCCCTCGTAAAAGGAAATTATTTTTAACGCTTCAAGCGCCGAAAAAAGGAACGCATTTAGTAGTAATAACACTGATTGTGGATGAAGGGGGAAATGGGAATGGTGATTGGCGGTGTATCTGCATATGTAGTTAAGAAAAACCCAACGAACGAGGATTACGAAATGTGTTTTGCATACAATTCGCTGGTTCAACGGTGCTGTAGAATGCTGCAGGTGCGTTATACTGTTTCAACATGCTGTGCATGCAAAACACATCACGCATCCGCGATGGTGTACAGTAAAATAAAGATAGCATGCCATGCACACACACACACACACACACATCTCCATATTTGCTATGTTTCCATTTAGTATGGAACTATCAACTGAGTAGTTGAAAACAAATAAGAAGAAAGAAAAAAAAAAAACAAAAAACTGTAACCAAACGACATTCATCGTTGTTGTTGACTTTAGTGAAGAATGGACAGCGCAGTGATGCATGATGATCGTTGATTAAAAATGGTGCTGCTTCTCTAGAAAATACATAATGTGGTCGAGAGGCAAGGGAATGATGCAAAATTTTACATTTGATGACTGTTAAGTGGTGGTTTTAAAGATTTTAAGGCGGTGGCTTTTCAACTGCCTTTTAAGAATTTCTTTTTTTTTCTTTTTTGAGATCGAACTCGAATTCTAATTTTATATCGCATGGAAAAAGTACTTCGAAATGTTGCTTTCACGTTTATCATTGCCTACTTCTAGGGGTTGAGCTTATTGCTTTGCATCTTTGCCCTGCTTGCATTCAATCGCTTTATCCTCCTTTTTCATTGGCAGTAAAAAGAATTTATGTCGTACGCCTTTTTTGCGTCACAATGATTAATACGCAGAGTTCTGAAAATTGTTCTCTGTAGAGTGGATAGTTGCTTTCGTATCCTTGCTTTTAGTGTAACGCACATACACGTACACACACAGACACAGAAAGATTAGTAGGCAGACAGACAGTCAGGCAGTTAGACAAGTGTGCAGAAGTAAAATGTTTGTATTTGTAAATCCTTCTCAGCAGCAACATCATCCATTTGGTAGCATTATTGACCTGCACTGCTGTTGTCAAGCAAATAGATAAACTAACATACTTTCTATCTCTATGTGTTGACCACAACAAGATTCTTTTGCTTTGTCGTCCTTACTATTGCCTGCCTGCTTGCCTGCCTGTCTGCCTTTCTGTCGGTCGCTCTGACAGGACATTCGTTCATTGAATGACTTGACTGTCGCTATGTGGTTCATGGAACTGATGGAATACCATGGCACTTTGGCATTTTATGTGTGTTTTGTTATTTTCAAATAAATTTCTTTGCTCTTTGGTCTGTTGGGCGGATAACGAAAGGCAAAGGAATAAGCTAAACTGAACTAAACGAAAGGAAGAATTCGGAGTCAAAGTCTGTTACACACATTAAGGTTTGTACTATGTAGTATTGAATGTGCCATTGGACTTTGCTTAATTGTTCTACAAATTTGATTTTAGTTATCCCTAGGATGCTGAGGCACTCGTTTTCGATGTCCTTCCCTCTCTCTCTCTACTTCTATTCTATTCTTGTTCGTTTGTTTATTCAGTTTGTACTAAGTGTATACTCAGGTGGTGTCCATGGTCACAGAAGTTGCTCATTTGTTGTTGTTGACATTTCGTGCACTTTTTCGTTCATTCGTTCGTTTGTTTGTTCATTTACTTTTTTTTTTTCATGTTCCAAGCCACAAAATTTTGCTCCACCTCATGCATATTTATTGCATTTTCCACTTATCGGCGCGCATGTACTATATTGTATATCTCGGGTTTGGCCTGGCCAATTCATTCATTGCAGCAATAGCAGCAGCATTCGAACAAGATATTTTATCCCTGACACACACCAGTACTTCAATATATGTATGTACTACTATACTGAATCTTTCAAATGAGGCAGCAACATTTCTAAGCATTATAAATGGAAAATGCTTTTATGGTTTGCTGTTTACCTGTTTTTCATAGATGGAAATGGATCAAGTGATGGAGAGAGAATTTTTGTACTTACTAAGTATATCTGGGGAAACAAGCAAATATATATGTGAAAGCGTATGACTATCATACGTAGTAGTAATAGCATTGAAGCTTAGTTCAATTGAGTTTTTCATCACAAAAAGCAACATAAATTTTAATTGGGTTTTAAGCAGGTTTGCCCTTTAGCGTATTCGCATAAAACATCCACAATAAGTAGAAGTAAGAATAATGTCAATGAAGCAAATAATCTGCATTTTGTAAAAGTTTCTGCATAAAAGCTACTTAAAACTGTCGTTCATTTCCATTGAAATAGAAAATTTTTGCTTTTCTATTTACAGAAAATTATCTAAAATTATTCTATTCCATAGAAATCAAATCACAAAGATACTTTTTTTTTGTGTTCACATATAAAATCAGGACAAATATGTATTAAGTTAAACCTTTGCTGCTTTTAAATTTTGTCTCCATATTCTTCTTTATTTTTATTTTTATTATTACTTTTTGCTGCTACTTTTAACCAAATCTATTTCATATTACAACATATCTAAGATAAATACATATTTATAAACCGCAGATAAAAAGACTCACACAGATATACAAATATAGAGATATAAATATAAATATAAATACAAATCTTTGAAATGTAACATGTATTTTCAATTTATTCCACAAGAATAACAATTCTACGCAAATGCTTTGCCACTTTTTATCATTTGCCATTTACTCTTCGTTACCAAGGGCCCCTTGTGATAGCTTAAACTGTTTGAAAGATGTAGATACTGAAGAGATGATGTATGTATGTGTCAGCTAAAAGATGAAATAGTAGATGGTTTCTGGTACTTATTTTAATACAATCTACGTTTTATTGTTAGTAGTACGAGTAGTTGTTTTCGAGATACTCGAATCTCTTTCCCTCAGCACACTGATATACTCAGATTCAGATAAACTGAATGACTGACTGACAGACAAATGGCAATTTCAACTTGAAATCAATTCAATTTCAAATACAAACAAAAACTTATTCAATTTTCAATTTATTTGTTATTTTTACGATTGAACTTCAAAATAAGTACAACCAACGAATGGTGATGAAAACAAAAACAACAATTGCAATAATTTTACAACCCAGTGCTTCATAGAGAGAGAGAGAGAGAGTATGATAACAGTAAAATATATATAAAAAATAAGGGATCAAAATCATATAAAAAACTTTTCCATTATGAGCTTTTAATATTAAATCCATAACAGATTATCAATAATTTGTCTTTGCTGCTCTATTTGTACTCTAACAGGGCATATTTAGTTTAAGAGATAAATCGATCTAATATAAAAATGTTCCCAAGTACTTAGATAAAAAGTGTTTTTGTTGACTTAATTTTTCATTCAATTTTTAACCAACAAAACGATTCTTTTCATCATATTGATCTATTAAATTAAGTAAATTGGTGTGAAAATATAATTCATATCAGAATATATAATATTTAATTGAATGTTGTTTAAAATAAAGTCTCCTTACATTCATATTGTCAGACCACAAAATTCGACAAATAACATTAGTTTTATTTAATTTGGTAAGTACAAACAATTTTGATAAAACTCTCGTCACCTAATCAATCAATCAATCAATTTGGCATGGCAGGATGATGTCGATTGTAAATATAATAGAATCCACTAAGGCGCACCGTCGTCGGATTTAGATTTTCATTGTAGATTCCATCTTGCTGTATGTGTATCGTTTGTGGTGTCATGTTGAGTGTTCGATAGAAGAAAGCTGTCAAGAAGGAGGCACTTACAACGAAAGCCACAAAGAAGCCCAAACAAAAGACACAATCCTTATTCACTTGTAAACATAAACATAGCGCAGTAGCAAAATCACCAATTGCACCGCCACATCGTGTCATCCAGGTGGGATTATGGTTAGGGTTATTGCGTGGCGGACGTACTGGTGAATTAGAACTGATGGTAATTGTATGAAAGGTACGTTCACATGGTGGTCGTAAAGCTTGCTTAGAAAGTGAATATTTTACCATTTCTGGCTGTTTGATTACGACATTGGGGGTTGTGGTTGAATTACCAACTGCTGAAGTTGGCCCTAAGTTCGTTGTGAGATCCACAAGGTACGAAGGTGCTTGCATGTATGTATAATTTGGATAAGTCTCACCATGTTCGTGCATTGCATTATTGTAGGAAGATCGTGATGCGAATGGCGGAAACGTTTGTGGACACTGCTGATTTAATGGCAGTTGCGGTAATTGAAACAGTTGGGTAATACGTAACTCGGAACTGCAAGAACTTTGACGACGTGAACTTCGTGAGCTGCGTGAACTTCGTTTCTCATGATGTCCTTTCTCGTGGTGGATCTCATAATGTGTCTTGTGTACTTGTACCAGATCGTCCTTGCTTGACGACGATTTTTTTGCAGGCACTTTAGTGCTTTCACTCTGATTGTCGGTGGTCAAGTTATCCTCAATGATTTCTAGATTTTTTGTCAAACGGTCGTAGAGGCTGAGAATGTGTTGAATGCGTAAATCAGTCGATTGGGTTGGATGCTCAGTGTGTGACATCGGGTAATCGGGTTCACTATGTGACAACACCGATTCAAGCTCTTGTTCAACCACAGAATGTTCATGCTGGATCACAATTGCTGGTGCTGATGCCGATGTTCTTACTTTTATTATTCCTTTACTTTGGGATAATGGGACTGTGGATATGGTCGATGAAGAATTGCTATCTTTGAAGCTGACATGTTTTGACTCTTTAACCTCAATAATGGGAGTCGTTTCATATTCAATAATACCTTCCGTATCGGTGGCACCCAAGTGTGTTCCTTTAAGGGTAATTACAACAGTCTTATCTGAATCAGTTATCCTGGGATTGTCTTCTTCATGATTGTTTACCTCCTCCTTTTCCTCCTTCTTGTCCTCATTTACATCCTCATTTTGCTGTTGCTGTTCGTCTGCCTTTTTGCTATTGTGATTTTTATCTTTTGAAAAATCCATTACGAGTATTACTTTCTACAAAAATTTATGCAAAATTTACTTGAACCGAGTTCATTTTTGAAATGTTTTCCAAATTCGATGTGACTTTTATGAAAAACAAAAAATAATTAAATTCCTTTAAATATCATCAGTTTATATGGCATTTGAAAGTCGATTTTTTTTCAAAATTTTTCAAAGTATATTTCTTGGTTGGGGACCGCTATGTCCACAGAAGCGGAAAGTTTAACGGAAATTCGAGATTTTGTAGATTCGATTGTCAATAATTTGATATTGGGACTTGAATTAATAGATATAGAAAAGGACAATGCTCCTGCACCCCATCAAACGTCATCAAGCTGCCGAAAGTTTTTAGATATTTTCTGTTGCAGTTCCGAAAAGCATAATGACGAAGATTCATGTGTTCAGAAAGTCAAATTTTATGCAGTCCATAGACCACGTAAGATAAGTTGTTGGCTTGAAGAGATTTTGGAAGCGAATTCGGATGAAGATATTGTGATCTTTGATCGTTGGCCGAAATTATATACGACTAACAAAATTAAGAAGCGCAAGGGTTGTCAAACTGATCCGATTAAAGTAAAGCTTAAACGTTTAACGATCGAAGAGACCCAGCAATTGGCGCTACGAAACTCTTCCTGTGCACCCTGTGAGCAGACTAAGCAGACTGTTGTTATCGAGGCACTTTCTTATCCTACACCTGTTGTACTAAGACGTCCTCCTCTCATGGATCGCTTCTGCTATATGCTAACTGATTTTGCCTCAGCACTCTATCTTGGAGTTGCTTTGATGTGTTGTTGTACAATAAACATGTTAGTTCAAGAATAAAAGACATGATTTTAACTAGTGATAATAATAACAATTGTACTTATAGAAAATATTATAAATCAAAGATGGTTAAATTTTAGAATTTCATTAGGCTTGTCGTCCAACTTGATAGTATTTTAAATTGGGTATCTTGGCGAGGATTCCAAAGATTACATAAAGAAACCAACCGAAAAATATAAAAAACAGTATAAAGGAGAAATTCTCATTAATGAGAGAGCACGCCTTGAAGAATATGCCCTTCACAAATGAAACAGAACCTTGTAAGACTCGGCACGATGGTTTTGGTTGCTCTAGAGTCGAATGGCTCTCCAGCCTAATTTCTTCTGCAATGTCCTCCACGCTTTTGACAACATTTTGTTTCCGAAAACTTAAGAGTGGATGGTTTAACTCGACTCTCTGAAAACTGTTCGTACTGCAGCTTGCCGTTAATGATGTCATTTCCAATGTGTTTGATGCCTCGTTTGTTATATCAGCTATGGAATCATTATCGACAAAATCTAAAACGTCCGAAAGACACTGGGTGATTTGCTGGCGAGAGTTACGAACATAAGGCAAGGTTGTTCTACAATTTGAATTTATGAATTTTGGTTTGATTATGCGTTTCCCATCTTGTAGTCTTAGATTTGTAGGTATTTCTAACCAGGGCTTATTCTCTAATATGAGGGATATCGCAGCTGAACGCGGTTGAATACAATTGGAAGGACCCTTAGCGGTCAGTTTGCTATCAAGATGCATTTTAACATGCTTAAATAGATTACTTAAAGTAGGCATGACACCAGCTGGTGATATTTTTGGTGATTCCACAGCTTCCTGGACCTGTGCCTTTGGTTCTATCTGTTCTTCGATATTAATCGAAATTTCATCCGTTTCTGTTGGTTCGAACTGTTCGCAAATAGACTCACGCATATTGGCCGGATAACTCCAATCTCTTGGAAAGATAACATTTGCATTAACTTTAACAACTTTATTAACTGATGACCGTAACTGTTGGTCAATAGGCTGGTCAATTGATATTTCTTTATTGACTTCATCTTCTCCACTGACAGACCCTTTATTCACTTCCTGTTCTTGTGGTTTTGATGAAGTTTCAAAGTTTGGTTCAATTTCTATATTGACAGTCCCTTTATTTGCTTCCTGTTTTGGTAGTGGCAATGTGTTTTCTATATTGACAGTCACTTTATTCGTTTCCCGTTCTTTTGGTTTTGGCGAAGTTTGTTCGTTGGGCTCAACATCTATATTGACAGTCCCTTTATTTGCTTCAGTAGACGTCTTCACAAATTCTATTGTTTGCCCAACAAGAATTACTTCTTTAAAATGTTTTTCTTCCAATACATTTTTTTTCTCCATTTCAATATAGTGGAACTTGGAAGAGAAATAAAAAAAATTATATTGAACTTGTGTTTCTGATGTATGTATTTTGAAAGTATTATACGAAATATTTTAAACTATTGTAGAATAGTTTACTATGTTCAGTAAAAAATAATCCCATAATTGAATTGTGCCCTCGATGGAACACAAAAATGTGAAAATTATGCACAGAATTTTGGTTGAATTCATTTCTGAAGGAGGGAAAACCTTTGGAAACGCAACTATACATCACAATCTTCTGGAATCACTGTTGCTCATTTTATGCAAATTTCGTAGAATTTCAGGGGGCTTTCTTTGCCCCTGTCCTTCCCTAGCTCAATAATAATATGCATGTGTGTGCGTGCGTGCGTGTCAGTAATTGAGATGTGTGTGTGTGTGCGTGGTAAGGCAAATAAGCAGAAGAAAATTTGAAGGCAAAAATAATATAAAAGGGCAAAAAATGTATACAAATTTGTTTTGCGTGCAATTTTTATGTGGCACACGTGAGACCAGATAAAGCAAAGGAGCAAAAGTATCAGAAGGATGAATAGTAGGAACCTAACACAAATTGTTGTTGTTTATATAAGAAGATTTACGAAATGACACTGTTGAGGACTAACATAGAAGTAGTGAAGGGAAAAGGGGTACTTGCTCGTTTGTAGAAAGAATATTTTTCGTAAACATATTCTGCGCGGATTTTTTCCAATTTTTTGTATTTCTCGCTTATTTTGTTTTCGTTGGTTCTTTTTTTGTTTTGTTTTTTTTTTTTTGATAAAATGCGAAATGGCAGTAAATTTTTTATAGATGCGCAAACACACACACACACACACACAGACACACAAAGCACATTGGCAACAACAAATATTTGGTATCAAATCTCATGTGACATTTATGTGACACACGCAAGAGAAATCAACTTTAAGTAGAGAGATGAAGTTGAAGATGATGAAGCAGAACCAACATTTTGTGGTACAAAACAGAACCAAACCGAAAGCATGAGCATGAATGCGGGAGCAGCATAAACTTGCGAAAAGTAGAAGGAAGTTGTGAACGATATACTAGTACGGCTGTGTTAGATAAGCTACATAGAACAAATGCAATCGGTGTGAGATAGACAAAAAGTGAAAGAAAGATAGTAAGGGAGCCAAACTCACTCGCTCACTCAAAAGGCGAATTTCCAATAAATTTTCATTAAATTTTAAATAAGCTTAATTTAAGTCACTCAAAGTTAAGCAAGTGACAGTTTTCCAGTATTTTTTTCCACTTTTTTTTTCCTTGTTTCCTTACATTTTTCTACTTCCTTTTTTGTTGAGTTTTTCTCAATGTAGTAAAAAAAGAAACCATCCGGAAATATTTTTCTTTATTTTATATTTTTATATTGTCTCTTCATGTTTCATATGTTTGGTATTATGATTTTATCGTTTTGTTTGATATACATTATAGATATTAAATAAGATTCCATTATCTCACTCCAAATCTAACTTAAAATTGTAATCACATTAACTTTTATGGAATGGAGTAGTGTTAAATTCAAGTCATGATTAGTAGTTAGTCTACTAGAAAGAGAGATCAGAGATCAGAGACTAGAAAACTGAAAGAAGAACATTTTCCTTATAAATATCAAAATCAAAACAATAAGATTCCATTCAATATGAACACATAGAAATCAAACAAAATTATATCTGCTTCTTAATAGTCTGTGAAGAGAAGGGTTTTAGGAGATCAGAGAAACTGAATGTGTTATGCTGTATTTATTTCATTATTTGGTGGAATGTTCGTCATTTTTCTTTATCTACTTGAGAGTGCTTTAATGGTATTTTATTTATTTATGCAGAATTTGTAAGTGTTTGATTTGTGTTTGTTTGCGATTTGGGAATACAAAAAAATATTTTTTTATTTCCTTTTTATTTATCTTTGAAATAAACTTTTAAAAATATAAATATTTTAAAGGGATTTTTCTTTTTGGTTTCTTTTTTCCTATTTGCAGCTGCTTTGTCTTGGTAGTCAATAATAACAGAAAGGACTCGTTACTACGTTTCAAGAGAAAAGGTGGAGGGACGCTTCATATACTAAATTGGATACGCAGCATTGTAAGGTAAAAAAGAATATAAAAATCAACCACATGAGGAATGAATTTTAAACTCCATGAATTCTACTTGTACTAGTATTTACTTTAGATGGAAGTTTATTGTATTATTATTATTATTATTTTTTTTTTTTTTCATAAAACAAGATGAGTTTCAGTTTGTCCTTTAGCCTCTCCGTTTTTAGTCTTTTACAAACCTGCAATTTTGCTTTGTCAGATATAAACTTATTAATATTTTATATTTCTCTATATATTATATACAATAGTATAACTGAATGAGTGTGTACGCATATGTAATTTTTATGCACTAACAAGAGAATTGAAAAATTCTAGAAAGCGTAGGAGGGATGAAGAAGTAGTATTACTGGAGCGGCTGGGTTCGGAGGCTTTTATTTGTTCGTTTTGAAGCTGCACATTTTTTGCGCTAAATTAAGCAATTTTAACAATGCAGAACTGCAGGGATAAGAAAGCAATTTTCTCGTTTTCTCTAGCATAGATGAGATACTAGGTAGGAATATTGAATAGTATATAGAGGCAGAGGAAAATCATCAACAGAGGGCAGCATAACAAAATTGCCACTGAATATGAAATGCCAAAAGGAATGAAGAGTTTAAACATCAGCAGTAGCAGCATCAAAACTCTTTAGAATTTTTTAGAATTGAAACTGAACTCAAAATATGCTCGTTCTTAGAATAAGGCAGCGGTTCTTAAAACATATTCTGTGAAACCACTAAAATTCTCAGTTCATTAAAAGTTTAAATATTAGAAATAAATTGATCGAATTGACATTTTTGACCCCAATAAACGGGTTTGTTGAAGAAATGAGATTCATAGATCAATTTTATCCTTTGAGATTATAATCTTATATGATATACTCGTATATTTCGTTTTAAAAATAGTGTTAAACAAAAATACATTTTATTCAAGACTATATAAGTTTAAATTTCAAAACTTGTAGATCAATTTAGAACTTTGATATTGTTTCATTTGAAGAATATTGTAAAATACAAAACAATGTTTTGCAAAAGTCATCTACAGTTTACATATGCTTAAGAACCGCTGAACTAAGTATTTATACTGTAAAATGTCAGTGGTAGAGAAAGTCGAGGAGATGAATGTACAATACGTAGGAGAATGGTATGAATATGATGATGGTTGTGTTGTAGCTTGTTACTAACTGATGTTACTGCTTCTCTTGTTGTGTTTAAATTTCCCTTTCCTTGATCCCTTGCTCTAGTTCTTGTTGTTGTTGTTGCTGTTACTGATGTTGCTTGAGTTACTTTTGTATCTAATATGACAATAATAACGGTCTGCTGCACTAATGTTATTTATTTTGCATAAATGCATTTTGAGCACGAATGGCACGAATATGAGCGAGCGAGCGACAAACCAAACGAACGAACATATGAAACTGAATGAACAAACGAACGAAGGAACAAGAATGGACATGGACTAACAGATATACACAGGGATAAACAGACAATAGCGGATACTTGGACAAAGCAATATGAACGAGTGTAATGGTGTATGTATGCGTGTGTGTGTGTGTGTGTGTGTGTGTGTGTGGGTGTGTATTAGCATATGTTTACTCTCTTAGTATTGTAATAGTTTCTCCACCGAAAGAAAGCAACAAGAGTCAAAGCAGCTGACCTAAGCTTATTTGTGAGCTGTCAACAACAGCACATTATTATTATTATTATTTTTACATCTATGTACAATACATAAATACTACATAGTACATATAGTAAATGCATACATTCATATGTGGCACGTATATAATATTCCTCTTTATGATGAAAATATTTCTTTGAAATTATTTGCAAATGTAACCTTTAGCGAAATTAAATAAAATGAAAAGAATAATAAAAATCTTATAAGAACTCCTAAGGTAACAGACGACGATGTATGGATACAACTTTACGACAAGACTAAAGTTTAGGTTTTCTTATGTAAAATTTACATTGTACATTCTACGAGTCAAATCCGATTACCGATTTTTACAATATTTTATCATCATTGAAAATTAAAATTGAAAATCATTTACGTTTCATCCACGAATACTAATAAATTTGAATTATACATATGTGAGTTTGTGGTTAATAAGATTTGAAATATATATATTTGGGGCCATTCACATATTCATGTCACACGTTATGGGGTGTGGATCAAGGAAGTGTGACCACCTGGGGCGTTCATAAGCTTTGTGACATCACATGTCAAAATCTGAAATATTAAAAATGTTTCAACGAAAAATTTTACCAACTCTATCTATAGGCTTTTTGACCTATATAAAGCCCTAATAAAAATCCTACGAGACAAACATTTAAAGATAAGAGAAATTAATAACCACTCATATTCACACCAATTTATGATCGGTTAACATTTAATCTTCCGAAATGTGAGAGCTACTCTTCATTGTAGTAAATTTGTTTTTATATAAATGAATAATTTATAGACTTATATTTTCTAGTAAATTGATCTCTAAAACTGGAATTTCTTTAAAGTAGTCAAAAGAAAAGGATGCTTAGACATTACTGGATCGATTCATTTCTCCACTCTACTCCTCTATTGAATTTATACCGTACAAGCTATACATGATTCTGAATACTCCTCCATTTTCTTTTGTGTCACCACCCACCTACACTCACACGCAGTATTCAGCGAAGCGACAATTGTCATTAAGTCGTCGTCATTGTCGTTGCTCTTTCATTTTTATTTTTGACAATTCTTTTTATCTAAATTTCTTTCTTTCTATTTGCTTCATTTTTTTCAATGGTCTAACATTTTCAGATCTTTTTTTTTTCTTTTTTTAAAAGTATCTTTCTCTTCTTTCTACATCCTACTATCAATGGATGTCTTTGGCATTACACTCGTTCACTTACTGATATTTTTTTTTTTATTTTCTTTCGGTTTTCATTATTGTTCTCTATGCGTAAATCATGGAAGCGTGAAATTGTTATTTCGAAAATTTCTTTCATTTTGTTGTTGAAAAGAAATTGTTGCGCTTTGAAAATTGACGTAAATGTGAAAAGTTAATGCATTCAAATTACACTTTGTGCCAAACTAAAAGAGAATACAAAGTTTTCCAAAAAGAAGAACATGTATAGATAAAGGACTTAAAAGCTAACTATGTACCAATATTTGAAATAAATTTAAAAAAAAAAATCTATTTTATTCCCATGAGTTACTTTAATATTAAAGTTTTTATTTTTTGTCAATTAGTATGACTTATAACTTAAAGGCCACTATTTCATAAGGAGCTCATCCTTACCTGTGGTATCCAACATTTGTAGCTCTGTCTCTCTCTGTCTCTTTCTCTATCTCGTAGTAGATACAATGATGAGGGATCCAAGTCAAGTACCTCATTTACTTGAGTTTCTTTTTACTGGATTCTCTTATTTTGCTTCACTCAGCAACGAGCAACTCTTTACTTTTTGCTGCCATTTGTTGGCATCTTAGCTACGCTTAAAAAATATATCACAAGTTTACTTGTATCTTCACATCTGCCGCATCCGGGTTTATTTTAAATGCATTCTAACATTTTGTAGCTGTCATCGTTTCATGCAAGTGAACGATAAAATCAGTCACCATAGTAATGAAACCTTTATGACATCCTAGTAGATTTTACCTTAATAAAAAAGGGAAACGAAAGAAAATACAATATAACATTCTGCATACTCTTTTTCCAATGAAATATTTAGATAGTCGTTCCCCACATAGTACAAGGAAAAATATATATTTTACACTAGAGTGAACAAGTCCTACACTACGGCTTGATGATTGTATCGTAAAGAATCGTGAGTCGAAGATCACTTAAAAATGAACACTGGTACTAGATATGTCAGTACGTGGTTGGTATGTTAGAATTTAAGTTCCCGATTACTTGAAGAAGTAGTAATACTCATACCAAATTCACATAAGAACCATGCAACAATTAAAATCCTTTCTTTTCGAATTAGGTTGAACTGTATGTAAGGTTCGTTGAACTAAAGTAAATATACTTTCTTACTTTAAAATCAAATTTAAAAGATCTTGTTATGTGAGTTCCATTTTCTTCTAATGACATCTTTTATAACTGTTTACTCAAGTTTTAAATGTTGTTTTTTACTTCTTTGAAAAGTGGTTACATTATATAGTAAGAAATTTTATAGAATAATGGAAAAGTTTTCCTTTCTTGAATGCTAAACTTTTCAGCAAATGCAAAAATGATTGCTCTTAATATGATATAAGAATTACTTCTTCTCTATGCTCTAGTGAAATTTTGAGAGACTCTTCACTATATAAAAAAAAAATATAAATATCTTTAAGTGTTTATTGCGTTACAAACCTCATGAAGCAATAATGATACCATTTCATTAAGAATTTTTAGAAGTAACAACCCTCTTCTATAGAAATTTGCTTTTCTTTATTTCTGATTGTTCCTTCATGCATTTCATGCCTTAATTATGCCGCCTAATTTGATGCTAATAAACTATTTATTTATGCAGTGACATGCAGTCAAACGAACATTTCTACTTGTCTTCCTTCGTCCGTCCATCTGTCTGTTGTGTTTTTCTTCTTCTGCTATTCAGGTTCCTTCCTTTCGTATTATGCATAACATTTCTTTATCGTCATTCTGCCGTTTTCTACTGAGATCTTGGGTACGTACTACTTCAGCTATGTACTTTAACTGAAGCGACTTCATTACGAAACTAAATTACTGCGGAACGTCTCTTTTTTGTCACCTCTCCACTCGTCGCTGTCCACTTGGCCTTTATTTGATACTCCCATCAGTCGTTCGTCGGTTATTCACACAGTTGTACGAGGAAATCTGCTGAAACCCAAGTAAATTATGCTGAGTGACGTCCCTGGCGAACGCCTCATTTATGAGTCATTCCATTGACACTCACTCACTCACTTACTTCTCTTATTCACCGAATCAGTCTATCCCTTCTTTTTTTTATATGGTTATTGCCTTGGAATCTGCTTATTAACTTTAATGAATGAAGCGTGCGAGTATTCTCTATCCTTATCCAATACTCCACGTCTCTCGTTCTCGTCTTTTCCTATGAACTCACTAACTAAACATCCAACTATCCATTCGACAAAACGAATTCAAAGTCTTTTCATAGTCAAATGTCATACTTAAATGTTGTCCTGTATTCTGTATTATATCTGTATATCCCATCCAAACCCTCTTCCCTACTTGAGCATTTATAGGGAGTAGTATGAAAGTAAAAAAACAGATTTTGTTCTCAAAAACACTGCGGCTGCCGTGGCTTTCGTTGTTATTTTCCTGCCCTTCACACTGCTAGTACCACCATCATTTGATGTGACATCTGCGCATGGATTTCTCCTGTGTTTTGTATAATGAGCTTTGTGTGTTGAAATCATGATTAGGCCTCCTTCTACTATACTTCATAATCGTCATCATCATCCTCATCATCATCACCACCACCACTGAATTGAAGTTAACTTTCAATGTGCAATTGCTGCTTTGATTGCTGGCTGCTCAGCTGCCATTCATTTGGCTCTTTGCTTTGCTTTTTAAAATATCCTTTTCTATTTAATTGGATCGTTTTTTTTTTCCTTTGGTTGAATGTGTTAAATTTCGGACTCGATAGAGTTGGAGTTGTCGACGCTTTTCATGGTTTCCCTTTTGAATAAGCCGCTTTTATGTATGTAGAGATTTGATTTGAAGTATTTTGTATTTATTTGCACCATTTACTTCGAATTTGGACAGTTTGTAATCAACAGGAATGATCAAGAGAGGAGCGACAAATGTTTCAAGAAAATTGAAGATTGTAGTCCTTATGAAGAATATAAGGAAAAACGTTGGTTTCTAAAAGCACAAATGCAAGGACTAGTTTTAATCGATTGCTCTTACATTGCTGATCATTTATGTATATACGAGTATGAATGTATATAAACATCATACTGGAGTGATACAACTTTTCATAATATTTTGTGAAGTGTAAAATTAGTATTTGCCATAGAAGAAACTCGATATCTAATGATACAATAATGTCGGATGGTATAGTTCTTATACGAATTAAAATGCAACATTGACCCTCATTAGGCAAGCAGAACCCTCATTAGTGACAGTGAAATAGCACTATGGCTGATCACATTGATAAAGTTATGTTGGGTTGGGTTGGGTTCGGTTTTTTAGGGCACCAAATGTGATACGATACTGTGTACGAAAACATGCCACAAGACCCACAATGCAACAGACAAAAGAAACATCAAGAAACGAATGGGGATACTTATAGAGAATGAAATATTGAAGAGAAATGCAAACAAAGAAACCAAATGAAATGCGAAACTTGCGCTTGTGAATCGCGGCTCTTAATTGTGGTATGGAGAAGAGCAGAGAGTCGCGGTTGTGTTTGGTGTTAAATGTGGAGCAAAACCTCAACTAAAGAAAAAATGAACAGTAAACGAACTGTTATACAGGCAGACAAACTGTCTGACAGACAAACAGACTGAGGTACAGTCAGACAGACAAACAGAAAAACAGGCTGACCGGTAGACGAAAGAAATAAAAAACAGAAAGCCAAACATGTGCCGCCACCATCACCGATGCCTCGGCCATTCGGCAAATAGATGAAGAAGAATATAAACAAGTAATAACGGTAGCAAGTGATTTAAATAAGTTTTGTTGTTATTATTGTTGTTGCACACACATGTATGTACATACATATGAGACTTGGGGCTTCAATTTTATTATGTTTGCTTCTGCTGGTGCTGGTTGGTCTTTCATGCTATGCTAAGGGTTAAGGTTAATTTGTTGTAACCGCAAGCGAACCGAACCAGACACGCGGCAGTGGCACCACCGTCGCCGCTACCATCAGCAACACCATTAGCATATCCAGCTCCAGTTCCGCACCATCACCCTGATCAACATTAGTTCCACCACCGGCAACTGATTACGAAAGCGACGTGGCAGACAGCGTGGCGCGTTCAATGGCTTAACGAATGTTGATGATGATGATGATGATGATGATGATTATGATGTTGAGTGTGTGGAAGTGGGGAATGTGATCTTGGGTGACAGAATTAAAAACAAAAAGAAAACAAAACAAACAAAACTACAGTTAAACGAGGAAGGCAAAAATGCAAATAAGTCGCTTATTGTTTTAGATTTGAATGTAAAATTAAGTAAAGTAAAGTTTACTTTAGTGGACAAACTAAAGCAGAAACAAAAAGAAAGTGGGGAAAATATTAAGTGTAAGGCAAAAAGTGTGAGTAATTTTTGTTATCGATTTATAATCACTCAGTGTCACAATGATTTTTTTCTTCCTTTTATTCTTTTTGCATGAAAGTAAAATTAAAAAAGGTAAAATGTTGGAGTATTAACTTTGGTGTTGTGTTTGACAAAGCTTAAATACACATTACATAAATGGAATTTTTATTTATTTAAATATGAAGAAATAATATGATTTTAAAATGCTTATGTTTTTATCACTCTGCAGTTTTAAAAACATGTGTGTATATTCATTGATTTTTACATAAATTTGCATAATCGGTTTATGTGATGAGAATTTGAACTTTTTTTTTTTTTTTTTTTTTAATCTTATCAACAGTGTGTGAATGTGATGTGCCAAATTACAGTTGAATATCTGTAGAACTAAGTGATTATTTTGTATCAGAAATAACAAAGTAAAATAAAAGTTCATTCACATTAGGTTTGAAGAGATTTAAAATTATTTCTTATGTAGTTAAAAGTCCAGGAGATATTCCCACTATATATGTATGTATGTATTTCTAAAAACCTTTATAAAAAACCCCTTACGCTGGCAACTCTGAATTTGTATTTCTTCAATCCCGTTTCATTCTTTTTATCTACTCACTTGCTTAAACACTTTTTCACTCTCACATTGCCTGCATCAGTCATCAGTTTAGTTTCTCTCGTGAGTTGATTGTGATCACTTGAACACTGCGTCGTTGATTGCGTTGGTGTATGCAATTTATGAATTTGTGATAAAGTTGTTTTTAAAAATTAATAACATGTGCATCATTTAAAAATATTCAAATCCAAATTTACAAAATTAAAAAAATTATAATAATAATAAAAAAAAAAGTTATAATTCGTAGAATAAAAATTGTATTTGTTTAATGTGGTTGTGTTAAATTGGTTTTTGTTTTGATGTTGTAGTTGGTGAGTAATTTGATGTATGATAACACTGGTCTACAAGGGAAAGTATCCAAAATAATTTTAACTAATTTCTGCTCATGAGTAGAGTCATGTTGAATACGAGTTGATAAGTAAAATTCATTTATTAGTTTGAGTTTTCATGATATCTGATATCTTCCGAATTTAACGAAACTACCATCAATCAACTTAAACACTTATTGTGTTTTAGTCAGTGATTGAAATTGCTTGACTATTTTCTATGCAAATCTCGTTTTTCTGCAGTTATCTGGCCCCCTTAGAAAGTGCGTGGGGCGATTGATAAACTACGCGCATTATAGAATGTGAAATTTGCACAAGTTTTCCACTTAAAATCTCAAGGATCCAAAAGAAAAGATAAGATTAAGTGAAGCTAAGATTAAAGATGTTTTCATAATTTTGTTTTCTAAGAATTGGACATTTTAACATTTTAAAATTTTGAATGACCACTTGATCTATACATTGAATTACAGTACAATTCGGTGTGATCTATATTTTATTGTAGAGTTTTTATATTTCATTGCACTCCAAATGTTCTTATTGAAATTCAGATTTGTTGGATGAGCACTTGTTCCTCTTATCATCAATATAGACTTGTCAGTCTCACATCGAATGAAATCTAGGTTAATAAAGATATAAAATCAATCACTCAGCATCCCGGTTGATGAATAATCGAGCTTCAACATATCAACAAAAAATCTTATTGCGTGTAGGGTATAAAATAAATCTCATAATGATTATTTTGATATTTAAGTTTTAGGAATTTCAACAGCTTCTGATTGTTGCATGCATGTAGTAAAAAATTGTATGAAGTTTGTGCTGATGTTGAAGTTGTTGATTGTTGGTGATGCCCGCATTTAAGGCCTCTTAAAAATACACAGCAGTGACAACAATAACAATAGTCGCTGATGTTGCCATAACACCAACAGTTACAATACAAATAACAAAAACAGAAGCATCAGAAATAATAATAATAACATCAAGCACAATAAATAAGCTACAGACTCATGCTGATAAGCACGTTTTTCAGCATTGTGTAAATATTTTTTTAAAGAAAAAAATAGAAAAAAAAAAATACTTTTTAAACTGAACTGGCCAAACTTTAACATAAATCCTTTCTTTTTTTTTTGGGTCTTAATAATTTTTTTTTTTCCTGTTAAGTATTATTATTTTTAAAAAATTATGTTTTTGGTGATGTCGCCCATAGTTGTTGTCCTGCATATATGAGACTATAATGTAGTAATGTGGGTTCTTAAGTATTCATATGTAAATGTGGGCGTTTGTGTGGATGTGCATATTTATCATGTACATTCACATAAATACATCTTTACATCTTCTTCATCGTCAGACATACACACACTATCACACACTTATACTACTAGCATTAAAAGTACTTAAGCGCATATAATGCTACCGTTTCATAAATTCTGTGTGTGTATCTTTGTGTGAGTGTGAGTGTGTTTGAGTATGTGTATGTGTGTGTGTATGTTCGCTTTCAAATGCAAAGTAGTCCGGTAATGTATTCTTTATGAGCGAGGGCAGTCAGCCACATTTTAAGAGCAAGTAAACGAACCAACGACAACGAATGATGAAGAAACATACTACACAAGCAAATGAAAATAAAGATAGATGAGAGTGAGTGAAGTGGCAGACAACAACAAACTATACAATTGAATGCTGTTTGTCAAAGAAAGAGAGACAGGAAAGGAGTTCAGATGCGATGTGATGTGATGTGTTGTGATGAGAAATGAAATGAGTTGAGTGCAAGAGTAAAAATGATGCTGAAAAGAAGTCAAATATGCTTAAATTTATAGTCTCTCACATAATTGTTGGCAAAAAGGAAACGGTTACGTTTTCCTTTAGTATGTTAAAGAGACTTTCAATGTGTTCCAAATGTAATGAATAGGGAGTCTCAGCAATAACTTGTACTCCATTGTCGCATTGTAGATGTGTATTTCGGGTTCTTGTCATGCAAAAACACTCAACGAAGCAAAATACTCCACACTGCGTATGAGCAATATTTTGGACTCCAATACGAAAAGAATGATTAGAAAAAATTCCTTTACTACATTTACAGAAGATTTTGGTGTCTCTTGCATTGAATGCCTATTAGAGCATTTTGTGGAAAACATTATTCATTTTGCGATTAAATTTGCAATAAGATTTTGTTAAAAATTATTTGTTATATGCAATGCCAAAGACCATTAAACATTTAATAGTCTTTCTATTAAACATTTAGAAGAAAGAAACCTTTTCCAAAGTTTCTTTGCTTCCTAATTTAAAACTTTTTAAATCATTTTCAAACATTTTGCAAACATTTATGTGGCAGAATTTTCAACCACGTGAATTGTATGTGCATGTGTGCTAAGTTAAGCTAACATGTATGTGTGTGTGGTGTGTGTGTGTGTATGTGTGTATTTTTATATAGAAGTGTTTCTGTTTTCATGTCACCCTCTTTTGTGTAGCATTTATAATCTTACGGAAAGCAACACCAACAAAAAGGAGAATAAAAAGCTATGGAAAAAAGAAATATACACATAAATAGGCGCGCTTAGCAACAACTCACGGATCTAAGGTAACTTGCTTGCATTTACACATTGTCAACCCTTCTTTGCCAAATAAAAAAAAAAAAATATAAATAAAATAGTGCTTTAACTTTTGTTGTTGCAGTCACAGGAGCAAGCGGCCCTTGGGCTTTTGTTGGATAGTACGTACTACTTCTCAGGCTTACTTTTTTTTGTATGTACTATGTAGCTTTATGAACGCCTCCAGAGTGTCCATATACCATTTATATATATACATAAAGTCCAATATTTTAAATTGAATTTTATATTTCTTTTCTTTTCTTTTCTTGTTGAAAGGAGCCTAAAATTGGTTACTACAGAAAAGTTTTAAATGCACTGAATATTTATGCAATGAATGAACGCATGGTTTTCTGTGTTCCTAAGGGTAAAATAATCAAGCAACCCTAAAAATTACAAGGCAAAATTTTAATTTAAGTCTTACCAATGCTTAATCACACTTTATTTTTCATTGAATTCCTAACTAAGTATTTTATTCACCTAATCCCGAAGTACTTTGGAGTTTCTTATGATCAGGGATCAGTTAAATATAATACTAGGGAAACGAACATATAATAGGCCAAAACTATACTTCCTTATTTTGAAATCCATCTTATGATTACATTAATATCTTTTGGTTCTGTAAGTCAGTTTTGATGAAATAAACGCTATATGTTACTCACAATAAAGATTCTCATTTTTTAGTATTTCGATTTTGAATGCAATGAATGGCTTTAAAGTGATGTGCGCACAAACAATCATAGTCTAAGAATTTATTATATGTATAGATTGTATGGTTTGATCGATTCAACACTTTCTAAAGAGTATTTGAAAAAACTTTTGTTAGAATCTTATGATGGATATAAATATCTGAGAGTATTCCGATAGTCCGAATAAAGTACAAACAAAACTTTGTGTACAAATTTCAGTCCGTGTTAAGAAATAAATTTATCGTTTCTCCTCGTGATGCATGTGCGTTGCAAACAACAGAATAGTGTGAATTATATAAAAAAAAAACAACCCCGAAGCGCATATAATTAAAAATACTAAGATTTTGAAGGTCACTTGGCTCGATTTTCATTGCCAAATAGTATTCACAACCCTGTTTTTATCAAATTTTTATAACTTTTACTTTTATTATAAAAATAAAATGCTTTGTTGCCATGCGCTCGACGTGTAACAAATTGGCAGATGCAACATGATTTTGCAAATTAAACTCGAAATCTCATAATTCTTTGAATAATTTACATTAAATTTATTTAAAGTCAAAGATTTACTTACCTACAAGGGACAATACTTTGAAATGCTTTTACTTTGCTTTAAATGTGGCAAATTCATTCATAGTAAGAAGACACACACACATGTGAGTTCTGAGGTCTTGTCTATCGTCTATCGAGTTTGTCTTTTAGGCCGAGTTGGACTGTTGTCATTGTCTTGACTCTTAGTAGCGCGTGCACTCTATTATCATGCTTTATTTCCGTTTTTTGTTTTTGTCTGTCTGTGGATCGTTCGGTCTTTCTGTCTTTTAGTCCATCCGCTTGCCTATGTTCTGTTCGTTAAGCCGCCATTCTGTTGTTACTTTGCAACTTGCTTTCATAAAATTATCTCTCATCATGCTTCACTTCCTTGCAAAAATGCAAAACTAAACGGAGTCAAGTCAGTTTTTAGACTTGGGAACCGACTCGACCTCCTAGTCTTCCTTTGAGCTTGTCTTCAACTTTTTTTTTTGTCATTCGTTTCGTTCGTTCGTTCATTTTTTCATGCCCACTTTGTGCTTTGACACTCAACTTCCTTGTGCGCACGACCGCATCATATCCCTTGTTCTCCATTACATCCTCTCATCTGCTCCTAGTACTCCCTCTATTACTACTACTACTACTACCACTATTACTACTACTACTGGTAGTGAGTAGCCTGTTTCATTGCTACTTGACTTGACTTGTATGCATCACAACGGTAACAAAAGTCTCCCCTTCGCCATCATCTTCTTCTTTCTATTCTTGTGACCACACACACAACTACACATTATTAAAAAAAAAGAAAAATAAAAAATATAGAAACTTCCAAGTTGGCGTTGGCGGCTTTTTTTCATTTTATGTGACAAGAATGACTTCACTTGCTTGCTGCTCGTTCATTGCCTGCCATTTTGGTTGGTCATCCCCTTAAACCAAATCCTCTCACCATCAATATCTATTTTCATTCATTTTGTTGTTGTGTTGCTGTTGTTGTTGTTGTTGTTTTTGCCTTAGCTTTGAAGTGCGCTTTTATTACGCTTGCTAGAATCGTGCGCCTTGTGTGTGCAGCCGGTGCAAAAAACTTATCTACTTTTCGGTTGTAACTTCCTTGTAACTTACTTTTGTTATTTTCTTTCTTTCTTTCTTTCGTTTCCCTTCGCCATAGTGATGACGATGATGATGATGGTGGGGATGCTTGTTGTTGTTATTGTTGGTGTTGTTCTTATTTGTTTTGTCGAGTTGTGTTGTTGCTGTGCAAAAATGGGGGTCAACAACTTTGCTATTGTGGCACAAATGCTTGGCAACACTTGTGCGTTCAAACATGTCAAAAGGAATTTTCATTCAACTCAACTCAACTCGACTTGACTCGATTTAAATGGCAGTAGTAGCAACAATAAGAATAAAAAGAAGAAGAATGATGACTTTGATGAACATTTTTAGGAGCCCAAACACCAAATAAACCGAAAATGAAAAAAGGAATGAAAAGGAAAATTTAACCAAACTCACGAATTTTATATGAATTTCTTTGGCAGTCCATTCATATCGTTTCTCTTTCTTTTTTTCTTTGTATTTTCAGTCACGTGTATGCGTTTCGTAAGTGAAAACCTTAAGGTTTCAAAGAATATATGATAAGATTCTGTCGACTCTACCATTCCACCACCAGTAATATTTGCTGGGACAGACTGCTTCACGCACCGCAACGCATATCCTGATGCATGCCGCAACACAAATCCTGCTGGTAAGTTATTTTCAGACCTTTAACTTTACTACTACTACCATATAGCTTTGTTTTCCTTCGTTTTCTTTATACTATTATACTATAATATATTTTTGGCATTATTTTATTTATTTTTTTTTTTTTTTTGGTTCAACTTTCACATATACAAACGCATATGTGTATGTGCTTAGATATATATTATGTGTGTGTGTGTGTGTGTGTGTGTGTGTGTTGACAAAGACTGATGCTGCATCATTTTGTAGCAGCGCAGCGCAGCATCAGTTTAAGCTCGCAAAGATTTATATTTGTCCACTAAACACATTCTCAAAATCTCCTGCCAGCAACGAATAAGATAAACGTACAATTTATTGATTTTCTTTTGTACTATGTAACTGATTCCCCTCTTTGCCTACCCAGGACCACCAGCACCATCTCCACCTTCACTTCCCTCCTTGTACCGCTTACTGATGCTTGCTTTCATGCCACATATTTGCAACGCCTGCGCCGCATATAGAACGATACTCGCCTGCCTGCTACTGCATTCATTCAGTAGCTTACTTAACTTGGTTTCACTTGTCTCCTTCCTTACTCAGCTTGGCCGTTATTCCTTGTTGCTTTGCCTTGTATTAGATTGCCGGGCTTGGTTGGCATTTCTCCCTTTTGTATAGAAGCGTTCAAGCAAAACAGCTGATGTTGCTGGAATTCGTTGCGCTGCGCGCTCCCCTACACATTCCACACACATATTTGTCCATCAACCCACAACGAATGTATAATTCTTTTGCATGAGTTGTTACTACAGCAACAACAACAAAATACAATATTATTGTTGTTGATGGCATATTACTTGGGTATTTCTTTTTTAAGATTTTACTATTTTTGCTTTTATTTGTGCCTGCCGCTTGGTTGTGTTCTCACTCCCAATCACATCCACATCCCCATTCCCATTTTGAAGCTCATCTTTATTGTGTTTATTCTCGTCCACATGCACATCGCACAGTTTCTATCTTTATACTATGTCCTCTATTTCTTTTATGCTTCCTTTTTTCATATAAAGGGTTGAACAACACAGAACAGAACAGAACAGAACAGAACAGAACAGAGTAGAACAGAACACACATTTTGTTGTATTTTTAGCATTTTTAGCCAAACTAAAACCCGGCCAGGCCAAGCCAGGGTAGGCCAGCTTAGTAGACTCTTTTGGTCGGTTTACTTTCTATCTCCTTTGGTCTCTTTCTACCAACATTAAGTGTTGTGCCTCCAGCATTTTGTACATATCATTTAGTGTTGTCTATTTGTGGTTTATAGTTTGATTTATTCTTTTGCTCAAAACACATTCACACACAAAAATAGAAGAAATGAAAACTGCTGCCATTGCAATCGTTCTTCACTTGCAGTGGGTGATGCAAATGAATGGTATTCATGGTTTTGAACAAAAGTTGGTTACAAAATAAAGAATATGTATATGTATGTATTTTCGTTTCTAAAGACAAGTTTCATTTCTAAGGCAATGTGAGTATTTCTGAATCCTCAGTGACTTTCATATTGATAACAAACAACACCAATTTTTTTTTTTTTTTTTTTTTTTGAAAATATATAAGATCACTTTGACATATAAAATGATCATTCAAATAAATGAAAATTTTTAAAACTTTTCCAAAGATGTTGGAGGAAATTATATACTCTGTAATATGGGTTAAAGTTAAATTAGAAATTGACTACTTATACAATTTTTTATTATAAAATCTTTAGTAAAATGAAATATACTAATTGTTCAATTGTTTATAAAAAACTTTAGTACAATTTCTCTCGATTCTCTTAACAGGTATTTTATTGAAGCAATATATTATTTTAATTGACTAAAAACTTAGTTTTTAACAAAATATTTTTTGAATAAATTTTAACCAAAACCAAAATTATTTACTACAATATTTTTGTAGGTATTAAATACTTATTACTTTTGAAAATATGAGAAGGAGAACTCAGTCATTTATTTAATAAAATTTTAATAAACCAACTTAACCAAACAAAACTTTTATTATTACGCAAATGCATTTTAATTATTTTACATTCTCAATGAAAATCATGTATGTAAGAGAGATAGAGAGAGAGAGAGAGAGATAGAGGGACAAAGGGAGGATGAAAAGAGAAAGGTATCAGTTAGTTGTTACTCTGCATTCAAACTTCATTAAAACAAATAGGGTGAGAGAGAAAGAGAGAGGGAGATTTAAAATTCAAATAGTAAAAACACATTTGCATAATATTTTGGATTTGAAAACAACAATATGTACAGACAAACATTTCCATACATTTTATTTTATTTTATTTTTATCATGATGCTTCATATGAATGAACATGTTTCGAAATGATGTATGTATTTGTTTTGTTTTGTTTAGTTTTTGATGGATGTACAAATGAATGAGTGAATGATTGAATGAAAACCTAACAAGTTTTCATTTTGAAATATAATTTAACAAATAAAGCAACAAATTATGTGCTGCTGGAAATAGTTTAAAAAAATAAGCAAATGAATATGACTCCCAAAAGTATGCAACATGAAAACATGGAACAATTTTTTTTTGCTTATAAACGTTAAAACAGAAAATTCAAAAATATTACAAAATATAAGAGAAGATGCATCCTTCTTTAAGTTCCATTCATCCAATCGAAGCTTTAGTGTATTTCATATAAAAAGATATTTCATGAATAGGTGCATCATCATCCTATTACGAAGATTTACTCTTTTACTCCATAGTACAATTGTGCTTGATGCAATGCGCTTTTCCCTTTGTGATTTTAATGTGATTGTTGTTCTTTGTTTCCTTCAAAAGTACAAAAGTCATTTATTACCTGTATGAATGAATTTCTATCTTTTGGTTTGTTTCATATTGAATGTGTCATTGTTGAAATCGTGTGTCTGTCATTTGTATAAAGTACAAACAGATACTTTCATATACGTACTTGTAGATAGAGTATCTATTCTTTTGTTCTCATTACCACATTATCCAGCATTACGAACAAATGTGGTGTCATCATCAGCATCAATGGCGGTGCACTTTTGAGGTTCTACTAATTCAATTAATTACTGCATTCATTCACTTCTTCTCACTGTCAGACTGAGCTCCTGCTTCACTAAACTACTTCACTCAAATGAAACTGTATGAATATGTTCTATTGTTTTACCAACTTAAATGCATTAGTGAGTGTGTATGTGTGTGTGTGTGTGTGTTTGAGTATCTGTGTGTGTATCTTAGATGTGTAGATGCTCTTTGATTTCCGCTCAGCATATGTGTTTGTAAGTATTGTATTTGTTCAAGTTGCTAATGCTGCTGCTACTGCTCCTGTTACTATTGTTATTCTTGTAAATTTAATTAAGTCTTTGAATAAAATGGCTTTTGTTGATACGCAACAACGATTTAACGATTTGAGCGAAACAAAACAAAAAAAAAAAATAGAAAGTGAGTTAACCTTTTTATTAGATTTTAATTAAAATTTTACAAAATGTTTAACCTTTGAGCAAAATAAGAAATATAGCAATTATATGAACAATTGGTTCTTGGAATATTTATATTCACAATTCTAACAAATAAAGGAAAAAATCATTTTATACAAGCGCAGAAAATAGAAAAAAAATTTCTTACATAAAATATCATAGTGTGATGCTTAAATTACAATATGTTCTATAAATCCATGGAAATTGGGGAAATTTTACTTTATAAATTCAAAGCCATGCATAACTTTTCTCTGAGATAAATGATTTGAATCTTTATTATATGGTGTTCATTTTTATTTGATCAAGATTATTCTATGGTGTCCCTTAGAACTCCAAGAAACTTATTATTTAATAATATCTTGAATGAAAAACCATCCAATATTTGGGATAACAGAGTCCAATATGCAACAGAGCTTTCGGAAAAGATATGCGGATATACTAAGTTTAATTCGAACAGCTATGAATAGAGTCTAAAATTTCTTAATTGAACAATATATGGCTAAGAATTTGAATAACACACTTTCAAATCATTGATGGGGTGTATTTTTAATCGCTTAGCGTAAAATACACAAGTTATCACTCTCTCTGAATCATCGGGAATATAAAATTGAAGCAAAGTAATGTAATGGAAATAATTTGTACAAATTGACTCAGACCACGGAAATAAAAAATCATGCATTCATTGGTGAAGTTTGTTGTTGAATGCCAAAAGACTTTTAAGGAAGTGAGAATGGAACAAGATAAATAACAACTAACTAAAATGTTTCACCAGAAATAACGCAAAAGTTCATATATACATACACACATACGAGTACGTAAGTGTTTGTTTTGGTCTTGTTGCATTTGTCGAAAATAAATTTATTACATGTAGTATAAGAAGGAGTTAACTCATAGTGTATGGTGTGAAATATCTTTAGTTCTGTTAAGTCTAGTGTGGTTTAGTAGCGTAGGACGTAAGTCAGTCACTAGTAACATCATGTAACTGTGTAAATATGTTAGTCGACATTTCATGTGCGAGAAAAGTCTGTTAATGCAAAGAGGAGAGTGTGTGTGTGAATGGTATAAAAACTTTTTATCGAAATACATACGCATGCTTACGCCCAATGAAAATGCATCCAAGCAAATGCTCAGCAACAAATATCAACCGAAAGTTGTTTCAACTTCAACTTTTGTATTTCTTCTGCTCGCTTACTGCAGTATTCAAGTGCATATGGACTGAGTTCTTGAGTTTTATAGGATTTGTATATGTAAAGGGTGTCAAATTGTCGGTGTGTATACTAGTGAGTTTTAAGTTTTAAGTTTGTATATCAGTTCACATTGACTTCCGGTTTGCCAACATAAACTCATGCAATCATAGAGAGATAAAAGAGAGACAGAAAGACTTTCTGTAACTATGTAGTACATGGTAATTTTTTATCATTCTTTCTATATGAAGGACTTTCTCCTTTCTCTTCTTCTTCTTTTTTTTTTTTTTTTTTTTTTGTTATTGCTTATGTTTTGCAAATGTCAATGTATTAATGTAATGAATTAATGCAATGACACTTTCCTTTAGCAATGTTTCACTCGAATGTATGCTATACATTTTTATATATTTTTTTCACTCTGCTAACAAACAAATGAACAAGGACACTTGAACATATTTCCTCACAAGTTAAATGTTTCTGTTTTTGTTAATAAAATTTTCTTTAATTTTGTTTGTATTTATAAGCATTTTAAATAAATTACTCGTACAATTGATGTTTTATTGAGTAAATAAAAAACTAAGAATACTCGTACATGACGTTTGATGAATGAAAATACTTTATACACACACACACACACACACACACATTCAGCAATCCATTGAAAAGCACGCAAATGTTCTCGTTTATACTATATTTTTGTTAGTAAACTTTCTAACTCTGATATTTCTATGTTTATTTTTTAATTAAATTTTTTAGCTTGTCATTGCAAAGTTGTTCATATTTTTCTTTTCATACCCTTCACTTTTAGTTTGAATGGTGTGAAATCACAATAAAAGATATACAAAATTTCAGTTGCAGTTCTCTAATTAATGAAAACAAAAAATAGTTTTCTTAAGGTAGGGTTATCTTTGATCTATACTGATACTACTTATCTATTAAAAACCAGACATTGATTTCTTCACGAACTTAGCAATGTAACTGGTGAAACCTCAGAAAGATTGTAGTACTTTATAAAGACAGCGAATGAGGTTCTTTTCCATCATAAAAATATCGACAGTAATAGTTTTAAGTGAGGTAAAACCTTTGGAAAAATCTGCCTAAGATCCAATGATCTGTCAGAATTGAAACGAGAAGATGGAGAACCATTGCAGTGAAACAAATTCGGTTTTCAAAATTCTATAAAACATCATTAAATTGTATTTGAGTATTGAGTATTTAAGTTGTGTTGATATCACACCATTTGAATAGCAAAATTAAATATTTTCGTGATAATAAAAAAAAATTTTATTCAAATTCCAGGCACAAAGTGCTCAAAATATGAATTTTTAATAAAAAAATAAGGATATCGAAATGTACAACATTTATTCAAAAAGTTGTTTACATACTCACTTTAATGGAATAGATATTTTGATAATTAAAGAATTTGATTTTCTTGCCCTCGACGTGATGTTAGTGGTATTAGTCAGCGTTTCGATGGTAATTCATTAGTTCCTTTTCTTATTATCTAGTGAATTCATGAGTCGTACGTAGTCTACGCAGAGGCGAACCAGTTAGTGCGCGTTTCTATATTAAGTCAGTAGCTCCTTTTCGCATTACTGGTGGGTAGTGAATTTACTAGTCAAAAGTAATGCAAATGCTAGCCAGTATGCGGTGGCAACAACTGGTGGCAATTGACCCCTTTCAATGGTGTCAAAGGGACTAGGCACGAACCATTTTTGGACCAGTGATTCATACTGCAGGGTATATTTATTTAATTTTCTGATATGATGAATAATTAAGTTTCGTTGAAATTAAATTGAGTTTATATTTATTTTTTTTTTGTCATTTATTTTTAGTAAAATGATAAATTATGACTAAATTTACTTTAAGACTCACAGAAATTGAATTTAATATATAATTGTTGTTGTTTTCTTTTATTTCTTATTCATTTCTCTATATTTATTTATGTTGTGTATTTATTTACTTTCTCTCATGTACATAAACACATCTGTTGTTCATTAGTTAAAG
Source organism: Amiota mariae (assembly GCA_035041805.1). Lineage (NCBI taxonomy): Eukaryota > Metazoa > Arthropoda > Insecta > Diptera > Drosophilidae > Amiota > Amiota mariae. Next base: position 15,905,204 of record JAWNKV010000370.1, on the reverse strand, counting down.
TGTTGTGCTTATATGTTGTTGTTGTTGTATCTGTGTCTATATTTGCTTATGTTTTTGCATATATTTATCTTGTTTTCACATTTTTGTTTATTAATATTTTGTTTTTAGTAAAAAATATTTTATATTTTATTGTTTTTCTTCTTATTGTGTGTGTTGTTTGTGTTTCTATTTAAATATGCAGAGAAAACAAAAATTTGCGTGTTTATAAATTAATTGATTTTATTAAAATGTCTAAAGCATAGAAAACACAACTTTTTTTGGGGAAACAATATACAATTTAATTTGATTTGATTTGCTTGTACTACGAGTAGTTGTGTGTACTCAAAATAATTGAATTAAAAAAGACTTCAAATTTATTGCTCTGCATTCTTTTATAGAACACACTAAACGCACAGGAAATAATAGACAAAAAGAAAAAAAAAAAGAAAGAGAACGAGAAAGAGAGAGAGAAATCTCGAAAAGGAAATAAGCAAAATGCCAAAGATAACTCAAAAGGACATGCTTTGCTATCCTAGCATAGTTTAGCTTCTTGTGCACTGGCAACGATTTGGTAATTTTTTGTTTTTTTTTGTTTTCTTGTTCATCTCTCTATCCTGGCAGCAGGCAGGATGGCTGCCTTTACTTAGCCTTTCTTTGCATTCAATTTTGCGAATACAGCAAATTTATGCGCGTATTAGTTACACACATTCACAGATACACACACTTACACTCACACTCACACAAGCGGCCATTGCTGCAAGGACGATAAAACGTAATTGGAAATATTTTTTGCCATTACACATGATTTTGCTTTGTTTAGCCAAGGAGAAGAAGAGTATGTGGCAGGATCACACACTCACTCAATGAGTTGACCATTTATTCATTCAATCGTTTCATCAGTTATTCATTCATTCATTCATTCATTCATTCATTTGCTCATACATTCATTCATTTGTTCATACATTCATTTATTCCTTTTCAAATGATGCTTCCATATTACAATACATGAAGAGAAAGAGCACAATCTATTATCAGCGAAAGTAAGCACAATGAAGCACAGACAAAAGGTGTTACCATTAAAAAAAAAAAATAAAACAACAGAAAAAGGAAGCATGGAAAACTAAAGTAAAAATCTTAACTCAATGGATATATGTACACACATACTGTGAATGTATTGTAGTATGGATGGACTTTGGGGTTATGGGCAGCAGCTACCATTTTTCGACATATTGAAATTAGGGTCAAAAGGCTATATGCTTTCATTCTTTTCCATTGTATCCTTTTGCTTGTTCCTTTTTAGTTTATTTTCTTAATGTTAGGCGACAACAACATTAGCATTGTTGGCATTATTTGTTATTGCTCTCTGTTTTTGTAATCAGCATTATTTGTTGGTTCCTTGGTTGTCCTTTCTTTCTCTATATTATACTATACTTTCTTCCTCCTTCTATCTAATGTTCATATTTGTTTTCTTTACTTATGTGTGTCTGAGCGTGTATGTGTGCGTGTCTTCTTTTTCTTTATATTTTGTGTCGAAATTTAATTGAATTGCATGAGAAAATGAATTGATTTACATAATAATTTATGTGTTTGTATGAGGTTCTTCTACTACTTATACTACCATGCTCTCTATCAGAATAAATTGAAGGACACAAACACACACACACACACACACACACACACACACATAGACACAGGAATGAATGAAGAGATGGTGGTAGATAGAATGTTACCAAAAAATATGCTGCCGTTGGCATTGATACGTTGACTGACTTTCTTTTCTATTGGTTTTGCTTAGTTTCTTTGGCACTCACACATGCTTTGCTTACTGAATTCACCATAGACATACATACATACATATGTAGATACAATAAAGACATACTCATACAAATACACTAGTACTATATGTATAGTGTATGTTGTTGTCCATTTTATTCATAAAAAGTGCTTAGAATGTGACATTACTTTGGCATAAAAAGCAAATATCTTAAGTTTTTATACGTCAATTGTGTCTTTTCTTTTCTTTTCTTTTCTTTTCTTTTCTTTTCTTTTCTTTTCTTTTCTTTTCTTTTCTTTTGCTTATTTGATTGTTTTTTGTCTTGTGTCGTTGCGCCGATTTGTTCAGGCACACATTGCCGACTCACGCCGCGTAGCATGCCAAATAAAAATGGAGTCATTGCTTTTATTGCCTGCCACAATCAGTTGTACTCGTACAAAGTAAAATACTAGAAGTCCCTTTTTATGTGTCGAGTCCTTACACGCGTTTTCTTGAGTTCCTTCTCATATGTGTGTAGAGTCAAAGTGAGTGTGTGTATTTATATATTTGTGTGCGTTTTATTTGTAATTTGGCTAATTGTATTTTGTATCCAACTAATGAAAGTGGCAGTTAAATTAATGAGTGTGACAGACAATTTAAAGCATTAAACGCGCATTAGGACTAAGGATGTTGTCATAAAAGGCGACAAAGTCTTGGCACTTGTCTTTTTTTTTTTTCTTTTGCATGATACGATGATTTTTGTGCTAAAGGACTACGTACACTGTCCTTTGCCAAGTCACGCTTTCATATAAAAATAGCGATATATTCAGTATTTTGTTTCCTTTCTTTTATTTCCCTTTTCTTTCTACTCCTTGTCGCATTAATTTTTCACGCATTAGTTTATGTATGTTGTATGTCTTTATTGAATGTCATAGACTTTTGTGGTTAAAAATAATTATAATACCCCTAAGTGTAGGCAACAATAAGGAAATCATTTATCATAATTTTTTCACTTTTTACCTTCATTATTATTATTTTTATTTTTATTATCTTCAACTGAATATCGAAGTCCCATTTTGTATTCTCCATTATCAATTATTTGCTTTACTTATCCTTAAAAGAAAAAAATACGAAAATAAATTTTAAAAAAATAAATAAATAAAAATTGTAGAATTTTCCTCACAAAAAAAAAAAAAAATTGCTTTTATTTAATTTATTTTCTCATTGAAAATTTACAGAAAAAAAAATTCGCAGCCTACTTGCAGACTCAAGATACTCATCTGATATCAGCAAATGACTAACAAACGTGTATATGACTATTAATGACCAAAAAACGAGAACCAACTCACAAAAAGTTACCAAATATTTTTTTAGTCAATTAAATTAAAAAACAACGAACGCAATCTAACGAATAAAATTCAATGAAAATGAAAAATTACCGTCATATTTCTGTCCAAATGAACGAAAGAACCCACAAACATTCCAATTAACTGACATAGATACAAAATCACAAAGAGGCATTGAAACATCATGTGAATTTTAAAAACTTTTAATTAGCAAAATTTGTAACCTTAAGCAAAAACCCAACGAACATACACTACCCATTCTCAATCTCATCTCATCTCAATCTCCAAACTCTTGCTCTTTTCATGCAAACTAAAGTATATTCAATTCAGTTCAAATGAGTTCAGTTTAGTTTGATATGGTTTGTTCTAATTTGGTATGGTTTGGTTTGGTTTGGTTTGGTTTGGTTGGGTTTGGTTAGATTGGGATAGGTTAGGTTAGGTTGGTTGGTTGTTTAGTTCTGGGATAGGTTACATTTGTCAGTCGGTGTCCTCCTCATTCGCTTTTCATGTAGTCTAAAGTCTATAGTATAGGACGTGAACATGTCTAACTTTTCTTGTTTGGATTATTTTTATCCGACATATGAAGCGCCATCTGCTTGATTGGTTTGGACAATTTTAGTTGGTTCAGTAGTCTCTGTCTCGTATGGTTGTTTGGATAAATTCTGTTTTTTTTTACTGATTTTACATCCTGTCTGCCATCAGATTTAGAAAGTGGTAGATGAACTGACAGTTGAAGTGTACAAAAGTGTTGTTCTTCTTTCAATGAATATCTGTTTCAATTAGTTCCTTTGTTTGTGTTTTTTTTTAATTTTTTTTTTTAACTTTTTTTTTTATTGAAAAAGAGATAAAGTTGATGATGATGAATTGAAGAAATAAACTTATTTTGTTAATTAAAAAGCGTGTAAAATGTCAAAGTTGAAAGTCAAGTTAATTAAAACACTTTTAATATACAAACATACAAAATTTAGTTTCAATGATGATGATTTGTAATTTTTCTATTTGTTTAATTTCGATTTATTGGCTATTAATTGCTAATCACTAATTGCTCACTACTATTACTGTTGTGTAGTTAAGTACACGGGAAAATGAAAATAATCAATATTTGTTAGTATTAAAATCGGGTTTGACATTTCCTTATTTAATGATCTCGCTCTTGTTTTATAGCCAACACAACACGATGGTGGTGGTGTTGAATTGTGTGAAACGTGCTTGAGTTTTTGTAGACCATAATTGCTCTTTTCCATGGATAAATTCATGTGAGATTGAGGGTAAAGTTGTAGAAGGAGTTCAAGTAAAACTTTCATTACGTTTGCCATTTACTTGTAGTTAAACTAAAGAAAAGAAATTTCAGAGAGTCCAGTTCAAAAGGAACAGAGGATATACAGCAGAGGGACTGAGTAACGAAAACACACGGATCCAATGAACGAGTGAATGGAAAAAGAAATAAAGAAAGCCGCTTAAATGTGACCGACATCGAATGCGAATTCATAAATTATTGAAAATGGCAATTTGCTGTGCACAACAGACACAGACACAATCACAAACTGAAACAGAAACAGAAACAAATGCATGGGAAGCATGTGGCATGGTATGTGGCATGTGGTACAAGTGACTCTTAAAGGAAACGGAAATTTGAGTTTGACGTTCCAACGAATGAAGGAGGAACAAATGAACAAACGAAGAGACGAACGATTGAACGAACATACAAAGGAAGCACAACGAACGGAAGTTACTTTATGACAGCAGGGGCCACTGAGGTCGGTGCTGCTGTGGTTGGCCATTTGTATATATTGTACATATGGTGAAATGGTAAGGCACATTTCCTACAAGTTGGTCTGCGTCTTCTCCTTCCTGCTGTTGTTATTATTACTACTGTCAGAGACAAGCAGAGGGAAATAATATAAGTGCCTTGTAGTTTGTTCGCCAGCATGTCCTTTAATGTTGTAAATAAATTTTGCAGCAAACGATTTGCTATTAAAAAGGTTCTTTCATTCTTGTCCACACACACACACACACCTCATCACAGCTATCGTAGGGTAACCTATAGTCGAAATACCTCCCACAATAATTTTGCTCATTCATTTTTCTCCTTCCCTTCCCTTCCCTTCTCTTTATTTCTCTTCTTGTCTATAATATTTTTTCTTATTTTTACATAAAAATACTACTTACAATGAAAGGCAACGGCAAACGACAACCTGTGACGACTCCAGTTCTGCCAACTCAAAGAGCGAAGAAGAAGGCAAAGTTATAAATTATTAAAATTGCATTTTAAATGCTTCAAAGTTTTTTGTTCATTGTATGAGAAGTGAAAAAGTATATATGCGTGTATATGCGTGCATGTATTAAGGAGTCAGCCAGAACAGCTTGTCCTGTTGCCAGTTCTCCTCCTGCTGCTGCTTTTTTGCATTAGTTGTTGTAATTAAACGCGCAATGCGCCACCATTCTGTTATTGTAGTGAGCATGGCACTGGACAGGATAATGGTTCTGGGGACGCCAGGATAATGAAATGTAGGCTGTACTCTAGACTTTGTTAAAAAGTTTGCATAGTAGTCCGGTCGAGTCTGTAATTAAATAAAACGAACTACCAAGAAGTAAGTAATATGAGAATTAGTAGAGAGAAAGTTGCTGCATAATTTCTATTCGCTTAACAGAGCCAACATATTTAGATATTTGCTCTCTCAGCAATGACCAGCGATAGGCAAGAACAAAGTCTGCCAAGCATCGAAGCGTAACAACAAATTGAGCTACTCTATTTCAACTATAATAGTAGAACTGAGTGCGGGTGTTAGATGAGATGAAACCGACCGGGTCACGAATTGAAAGTTTTACAAAAGTAAATTTTCTATAATTTATTTCCTTTTATTTTTGTATTAATTAATGATGAAAATGATGATAGTGAAAATGATGTGGGCGAAAATAGAGATTAAAGTCCTAAATGATATTTAGGTTACTGTTTATTTTATTTTATTTGCTTATATTTTTCTTGTGTTACGTAATCATATTTAATGACGTTTAATAAACGCCCTCAAATCAATTGTGAATACTAATGGAGGGATGTCATTGCGTATGCGTGATGTGTACGTAACTCAGAAACAATTGCAACAAATCAAACACTAAAGTAGCTGAGGAATGCTTACACTGCTGGCACACTTGTTAGTAATTTGTGACGCTTCACAATACCATTAATAACACTAGAGTGCAACAAAAACAAAAACAACAAGAACAAAAATAATGTGAGCGTGTCTTATGTCAGCATCAAAGTAATAAAAAGTACCATGTAGGAAGAGAACCTGTAAAGAAATTGAATAAAAATACTACAAGTCGAAAGAGCAGCAAAGGCAACAGCAGCAATATCAGCAGCATTGTCATCATCCTTAAACTAAAGAAGTACTGATACTAAGGAAGGATAGAGAAGGATAAGAATTGCTAGAAGGTAGCAGGTAACAACGTGAGAGCAACATTAGCACGCTTAAAGGACATCAAGCGCAAGGATTATGCATTGTCAGTACAGTGTGTTTGTCTACAGGACTTTGAGTAAGAATGCTACGTTGATGTTGGTTACTTGGTCCTGCTACTATGACGATGATACTAAAATTGAAATACCAACACTGACGAGTGAGCTTACAAATGACGGACAGACAAACGAATGAACGAACTAACGGACGGACAGGCAGATGGACAGACAATTGCCTGGACAACAATATAAAAGAATGAATATAAAAGATACTGAATAGACGGATGGATGGGATGGATGGGTGCCTGGCTGACTGAATGGATGGATGAATGGTTGGATGAACGTTTGTTTGGATGCGAAATGGACTTTTGCATGGTGCTGACGTTGAATAGAGTTTGAGATCAAACATCGTGTTTGTTCATTCGTTGTCGATGTTGATGTTGTTGTTTTCTGTTTATTATTATTGTGTGTAGGAGCGCATACCAAGCACAATTGCAAAATTTAACATGCCCAAGGAATGTACTACATTCTATCTATATACGTACGAGTACAAATAGTGAGGCCAGTCAGTAAGTTTTAGAGTGAATATAAACTTTGCTAAGGGTTATACTATACTTACTTCTTCTTTTTCTCCTTCTTTTTACTTTTCTTTCTTGTGAGCAGCTTCCTTTGTCTAATGTTGCTTTGTCATGTGTCTTCGTCTTCGTTTTCGTCTTGGTTACTTCATTGAAACGAACGAAAAGGAAAGAAAGGAAGTAGAAGTGGAAGTGGAAGTAGAAGTAGAAGTAGAAGTAGAAGTAGAAGTAGAAGTAGAAGTAGAAGTAAAAGTAGAAGTAGAATCAAAGGAAGTGGCATTGAAGACGATTTCAACTTGAATGTCTTGCTTTAGTGTCTTGTCCCTGTAATGGATTTTCATTCGTTCTTTAGAGTTCTCGTACTCTCACATACATATGATGATGATGATGATGATGATGATGGTTACTTGTGTAAGTCCTTCCTTATGCGTGTATCCTTTTCTAATGGTATCCAATATAACGTGTAATTGCTTGTATAATAAGTTTTTGTTGTTGCTCGTGTATTGACTTTAAGCAGTAAAAAGGAATAAGTTTCAAACGAATAAACAGTGAACAAAATAGTCAAGTCTAAAATACAAATACACTACTACACTACTCTATCCTACGCTACCCTTCACTATTCTTCCTTACCCTATACTATATAATACAAGGATATTTATAGTTTCGCACTATTTTCGTTTGTTTATTTGTTACAGCAACAAATATAGTAAAATTTGTTGTTGCCTTTGAATACTTCTTACAACTTCAGAGTCATGGGTTTTTCCCCAAAGTCCTTGTTGTTGCTTCATCCACATGCTTTCTAAGTTCCATGCTTATTTACCATTTTGGCTATGGTTGGTCGCTCGGTCGATCGTCGTTGGAAGTTTTGTTCACATACAATATACACTATAGTTTTGACTGAGAGCTCTCTATGGGTTCGTTATACAAGAATAGAGAATCGTCGTTCCGTTTCAGGCAAAATGATGCAGTGTGTGCGAGCAAAGTAATAACAATAAAAGCCATAATTTAAAATTTTTGCACATTTACATTGGTTTTTCATCGTTTTACTTACTCATACTCAGAGTAGCATAGAATGAAGTAAGGAAGAAAGGAAGAAAGAAAGAAAGGAAATATTCTATTCTAGCGGAGTTTGCATTCCTTGCCCAGCTATTTTACTTTTGTAGGTTTTTCTTTTTTTCGCTTTTTTGCAAAAAAATTAAAATTTTATAGAGAACTAAGCCCCCTGCCACTTCTTTGGATTTAAACTCAATGTTGTGTAAGTGCACTTAAGTGCTAATGAAATAAGTAATTTAGATTGTTAGCGAGCGATGTGCATAAGCAATTACTCATTACCCAAAGCCAAGCAGATACATTTACTTAAAACAACAGAAGCATTACTGGATTTATAGTATATTTTGTCTTGGGACTGCTAATGGAATCATGTTGGCCAATTTCAAAGTAAATCAAGTGTCAATAAATAATTTTTAAATATTTCTCTTACTTCTTTTCTACAAATAGAGTGGGTACTACAAAGTTAGAAAGTGTTTAATGTGTTTCTGGTATTCTTGCAATTGTACCATTTTGATTACTTTGAAAAAAAAAAAAAAAAAAAATCAAATAAATACGCGACGTGATAGTTTTTTACTAAGTTGTACGAGTTTATTTCCTGGATGCATCTCATAAGTGTATTTAACTGGCGAATTTATGCACGTGCAAATGCCAAAGTGCCGCCATCGACTACAAGTGCATGAATGTATCTTACTTCCGTCGTCCTGTCTGTTTGAATGCTGCCTTTCTGCGCGTATCCTTTCTTAGTGAATAATTTTACATTTGTGTGAGTGTGAATGTGAGTGTGCAAATGCCTCAGTTTCTTCTCTGTCCTTGGACAACGACGCATGTTGAGCGTGTTTTAGATGCTCTTAAAATTTTTTCTATTCTCCCACCGACTAGAATAAGCCATCGTCGTGGTCGTCGTGGTCGTCGGTGTCGTCGTTGTCGTCGTTGTCGTGTGCATAAAGTTTTCATGTTTCCGTGGCTGCACATGTGTCATGAATGTACTCTACTCTCGCTCTTCTTTCTTGTGAAATCCTTGTAGGCAAGTGTTAAACAGCAAATGCCAGCGACAGCGTGTTATTTACTTTTACTTAACTTACTGTGCATCTTTTCTTCTGCATTTGCCACCATCCACATTCACATCATCATCATCATCATCGTCATCTTTATCACCATCACGATTCTCTGGTATTTGCTATACAAGTTAAGCGTGTCCTTGGCCAATGGGAATTTTTTTCTTCATGGAACTTTTTGAATTATGACTTTATTAATAATTTAAAATATTTGAAATATTGTACCATGGTATTTCTTGGAAATAAAAACATTCCTGGCAACAGAAAAATATTGTATAATTTATATCTGTTTTTCTTTATTATTGTTTTTGTTATTGCTGATGTTGTCATTGACTTAAATTTAGTGCAAAAATATTGTGGTAGTACAATTCTTGGCAACAAACAAAAGAACGACAAACAAACAAAGATATTAATTTTTATGCCTTACAGATCCGGTAGATCCGACAGGTACGGACTACTACAATAACAAAACCAAGATCGAAATCAATATACAGAGGAAGTTGTGTACTAGTATTGTTATAATATCGTTCACATTCACACACACACACGCAGATATTCAAACCCTGTAAGGATAGCGCACGCGAAAGAATTGACATAACATATTTTATGTTATTTCTGTTTTTAAGTAGATTTTTTTTTTTTTTTTCAAGTATGTTTCCGTTATTTTAGAACTTCATATCTCGCGTGCAAGTTTCTCACTAATATTTTTTTTGGTGATATAAAAATATAAATATGTACTAAAATAAATTGAAAACCGCCAAAGTCAGACTAGTAACCAACAAAAAAAGACTTTGAAAATAAAAAATATTATAAAACAAAATAAAAAAAAATGAAGCGATTAATTAAATATAATAAAAACATAACACCTAATAGTACCTATATATAATATCTATGTCTATGCATAGTTTAAAAGAAAGATGAAATTCTTGTCTCTTCTGATACGCACAACTTCTACACCATTGAGCGGATTTTGATACGGTTTTCACTGTCATTTAAGTCTTTGTATATTGAATAAAAGATGTTTTAGAGAAATTTTTTAAAATTTATCAAGTCGTCTTTATTGAACATCTCCTTTTGTAGTAAAGCAGGAACGGATCTCCAGTAAGATGATATAAGAATTTGGAGGGCATCTCTTTTATAAAATCAACAAGGTTCGAGAAGTTGTAGCAAGCAAAAGACATTCTGGCGATGCATAGTAGAAGCCGCTTAAAGAAATAATATGAATAAATAAAGATATTTCGCTAGAAATCGGAATGTTTTGAATACTTTATTCATCTGTTTTAGTCATATAACCCGATCGAAGTAAATAGTCGATAGTAATTTCTATGGTTTATTTAAAAGTTTTCTTTCTACATTATTAAAATATGATGATACTCCAAATAATTATTTAAGATCTTGAAATAACAGAAAATAATTGACCTAAATAATATGAATTGGACACTGATTTCTATACAGACGAAGAAGACAATGCCGATTTTAGTTCAAACTTTTATACTGTTTCTTTCTATCTCGTATTTTCATTTTTTCCCATGAAAAACTACTTCTAATATCAATGCAATGTGAGCAGGCTATGAATAAAAATATCAAAAAACAAAAAACAAAATATTGAATTGTACTAAAATATGTCCAATATGTACTAATATCTGATGGAAAAATGCTTTAGAAATCTTCTTGGCAATTTTTCGTATTATAATTTTTTTTTTTATGTGAAACTCCATTACTGTCTGTGCAGCATGAAGGTCATATTGAGACCACAAATTAGTAGAAAATATGTCAGAGAATACGTACTGATGTAAAAACACAAGGCATTTTGGAATACAAAATAAAAGTAATAAATAAATTGTTCTTGTTGAACAATATTTGCTTAATTGACTAATGCAATTATCCCTGGTTTTTCATTTTTAACTATCTCACCAACTTCATTTTTCACTAAAATTATTTTGGGGACGTTTTTCTAATGATCTAAGGAATACCTGATATTTTTTTAATAATTTTCTATTCAGCCGTTTTCCTCCTACAGACTAAAATGTGTAAAAGTAACCATTTTAACCATTTACCTATTTTGCTTCCCACTCTTCGCGCTCTATCTCAAGAATGGGTCACTGTATAAAAACTTGGCAAAAACAAATTTGTAGAGAACTGCATGACCTATAATATAAACTCAAATATGATTTCGATAAAACTTACTGTTAAAAAAAAAAAGTGAAAACGTCGATCTTTTTGTCTGTTCATATTTAGCATTTTTGGGCTTAGAGAACTTTCGAATTTTAAATTTATATTTATTTATTTATATTGATAAAAAGAATCTATTTTACATGAAATGAGAATTGATCTCATCATTTTACTTTTCTACCTCGTATTTTCTTTTCATTCATAAAAAAAACTGTGTCAGACCAATAATAATTTTGACATGATTATATGATAATTACATATACAAATTAATTCTCATTTATTGAATGTCGTTTACATATCCACAAGACTTTTTATTCTATTTAATGAAAGAAATCTTTCTAAATACTATTTAAGTATCTATTATATACATCTTACATTTTCGTAATCCTGTTGGATATTTTAATATGTTTCACTTAATCACTTGATGTGCTTGACCTACTTCCTCATAAGCACATATTTTGTGCTCATTACATTCAGACATGTCCGCCATGCTCGACTTAATGTCCTTGCTGCTATAGTCGTCGTCATAGTCATCGTCGTCATTGTCGGCAATATTTAATTACCCCATAAGAGTGAGTCGTCTATATAATCGGGGAGGAGTGATGAAGCAAATGTGGACAGCATAAGAAAAAAACTTACTGACTGATAGACACTGGTAGACAGACTAAGAGTAGGAGATAAACAAAGATTGCGTGAATGTGTCTAGAGGCAATAAAAAACATAAATCGAAAACTTTATTACATTTCAACTGTGGGACATTAGAATTTTGTGGCACTAATTACTTGCGAAGCACGAAAACGCCTTTGCTAACGTTCGTCGCCGTCGTCGTCATCGTCATTACTGACTGACGCCTGACGATGAATAAAGTGTAACACCACCTTCAATTAGGAGGACAGACATTGTCGATTTTGGAGGTAGCGGTGGTGGTGATTGAATGTTTCAAATGTATTGTAGAATTGAATTTCGTGTTATTTGCGTCTTTTTCAAATTCAAATCATCAATCCATTGGATGCATTGGATGAATGCATTCAGACACGGCGGCGTTAGTGCCCCAAAAACCACGAAAATAAAATTCAATTCAATCGTTTATTCATTTAGTAAAATGATAAATGAAAATAACAAAATGAAACAAAATTCCATACAAATAGTATTGTAGATTGATTCGTTTACAGCATTTTTTATATTCTACCCTCTATACACAGATACAAAGATATCTCAGCTGAGTTAGTCAGGCAGTCGTCAGTCTGTCAGTCTGTCAGTCAGTCAATCGATTGATGGTTTTGGGCACGAACGCGAACGTGCGTTTTTCATAGTAAAAAAAAACAAAAAAAAAAATTGTTTAGATTTTCAGTTTTCTATTTTCCTGTTTTTATATTTTCAATTTTCAGCACGCATCGTTGGTTATTGGACATGCAGGCACAATGAACTCATTCGTCTCCATACCGATCCCTCCGATTCCTACATTCATTCATCCATATATTAGTGATTTGTTTACGTTTAGATGCGAGGCCATGCAAGGCGAGCCGACCCCTTTACACTACCTCACCCACCCTAGACACATACTTCTATCATGATAGCAAAAAATAAAAACTAAAATAAATGAAATTTTAGTATCGTACTGGCCTAGGTCAGGTACAAATGGGGACTGAGACAAGAGCATAGAAGTAGAGTGTGGGGCACTAAAGTCAGACACTCCCAAACGTTTCCATGCATACACAATATTTTTTATGTTGTTTACGCTCTAAACTGATTTTTCCCGATATTTTTTTGTATTATTTTTAATTTTTGTTTATCTCGCGTTGTTATGCTTAGCTGCATTTTAAAACATTGAAAATTGTTCAAACGAAATTTCTAATACAATACATTTGTTGTTCATGTCATGACATGACATGATTCTTTACTATTTTGTTGGCTTAACTTACTTATTTGGTCTTAATAATGGTGCAGAGTACCTACAAACAAATAACATGATTCACTTTGCTCTAACAAACTAATCTTGAATCAAACATAACCTAACTCCCTCAAAACCTTAGACCGGTTTTTTCTAAGTTCTGTAATCAGCGACATGACTATTTAAAAGGCATGGAAAGCGATTAAAAAATATGCGTTTTCGACACGCGACAACCTCAGGACAACATTCCTCGAACTCTCGTTAAATAACATGAACTATTGTAGCAAGAAAACTTGTACCAATTTATTAATCGAGTTTATTGTTTAAGAAACGCCTGAAAGTCTGTGATAAAAACGCGATTAAAGCATAGAAACCAAACCAAACCAAACTGTTGTCGTCGCCCTAACAACATTGTGCCCATAGGCGCAGTTCACCTAGGGGCAAGTTTAGGTAAATGTCCATGGCCTCGTACATAAGGGGGCCAAACACATTCCACAAAGCATCACTTATGATGATTGAACAGCGGGTTCTAGGTGTTCCCAAAATTCTATTTTTTCCACTTCTGAACCCAGTCAAAAGACGCCACTGCTTGCGCCCTACCGACCTTTTGATATCATTGGTCGTCGTCAGTCTACTTGTGACTTGTTTATGATTACCAAGAGGCTAAAGCCAAAACCAAAACCAAAACCAAAAATAGTCGCCAACTTACGGCTCAATGCACGAATTCAATGACTTTCACTATACTTTAGTATTATTCTTTTGACTTTTGGATCTACTGCTACTGCTGCTGCTGCTTCTGCTGCTGCTGTTGCTACTTCTGGTATTGCTGCTGTTGCTTTATGATAGTCTATAGTGCGAACGTAAACCAACTGTGTGCAACCACGCAATGTAGTATAGTAGTATAGAGAATTCCTCGGGTCTCGGTTCGACGGAACTTTTACTACAGTACAAACAATAAGTTTGGTGGTAGGCGTCATCGCTAAATGTGTGAAAATTACAAGCACAAACCGCGACAAAGACGCCATGTTGGCTATGCGAGATAAAGGATAAAAGACAAAAACCGTCATTCTCGTTGCTTCCAATGTTAAATATAGTTCAAGGATGGATGAAGGAGAAGACGTTCCGCACTAAGCTAAGCGCGAAACAAAACAGAAAGTGTGAAGAAAAAAAAATCGCTCTAATGGCGTTTTTAATAGTTCTTGACAGGCTTTACTAGTTGACGCTCCTCCACTCCACTCCACTCCACTCCATTCTATTTCACTCTATTCGACTATACTTTCCGTGACGTGCCTTGTCGTCATGGTGTTGTGATATTCTATTTTATTCTCTTATTGTGTTGGGTGTTGTTGTAAAGCCTGTAAGCAGGCATCATAAAAATGCTTAAGCGTTCGTTAACAAAAAAAAAAAATAAAAGGATACAACATTAGATGGTGGTTAATACTAGTAGCAGCAGAGGATAGCAGGATGAAATGTTGGCAATAAAATTATCGTTAAAGATAAAATGTATGCAAAGAAATTGAATTTTCTATGCTCGAGTAGACAACAACACATTTTTCTGAATAAATTCCTATTTAATGGCCAATAATAATGATGATAATGATGATGGTAATGATTATGATGACAATCCCAAGAATTGAAGATTAGTTGCTATAGATTTGCTTGAAATCATTACATTACAAGCAATATAACTAAAGAAGGAAAAATACATTAATACGTAAAACCCATCATCAAACTTAGTTCCACATGATAACTAGATTTGATTACATATTTACATAATGTTGAGCTATGTACTATCTAAAGTCAATTGTGAATCCCCTTAAAGGTCTTTTGAATAAGTAAGAAATCTTACTTATCAAGTTATTTGAACTTTTTATGCATCAGAACTGCACATTTCGTTAGCAGGTGAAGTGATCACTTATTAAAATGGTAAGTGTGTGACAATCGACTTAAAATGTCAGTTAGAATTTTCATCTTATTTCAAAATTTATGTCCCAGTATTAAAAACTGCGATACATGTTAACTATTAACTTACTATTTACCAAAGTAAGGAAGAAGGCACTCACTCTATTCATACGTTTGTATGCCTTTAGCTGGTTTATTACATTTGTGGGTGTTTGTTGTTTGTTCAATCCGTGCAACATTTGACAGCAAAACCAGCTGTTGTTTCCCCAATGTCCCGGGGCCATACAACAGTTATTAAATACAATGAATTGTGTGCATGGTTGCAACAAGTTCGCTTTGCTTCGGTGTAGTTTAGTAACTAGTAAAATGCTATAAGGCAAAATGCAAACAATTACCTTCAATTGAATAGTGTGGGATAATGGGAAATGGTGCATGTCTATCAAGTCTATAAGGACTCTATTGATGATAGTAGTCGCGTTAAATTAAAATTGCATATCAACTCAATTTCAAAATTACAGTAATTTTATTGTACGAGTAGTTTAATATGGTAAGTTTACTCTATTTGAAATGACGTCGATGCCGACGACATCAATGAATGCAATTACCATCGACAAGGATATGGAAAACAAAAGAAAAACTATATATAGTCGACTTCATTGAAATGAAGAAGAATCAAAAGTTATAATTTCCTGATATTAGGATGAATATTTTCCATATGTTGTCATTGCTATATGAATTTTAAATATCCTAAAACAAAAAGCAAAAAAATGAAAAAAAAAATAATACTAATAAAGCAAATATAGGATGGGAACTTACCAGACGTGAATCTTTTCTTTATTTACTGACTATAAAATGGTCAATTGAATATTTAAATTATGACTCAAAGTAGGAAAAGAAAATTACTCTTTGACAGGTCAAATAAACTTAACAATAAATATGGTGGACATTATTTGAAGACAGAGTACGAGTACTTATATGTTAGAAAGACGTCTTATGATATAATATGATAATAACTATAATAAGCTCAAATGTTAGTGTTACTGTTTGAATTTTAGATATTGTTTGTGGATGACATGTTTTGTCAGAGTTATTGCCACTCAAAGGACATTTAAATTAACAAATTGTATTCTTTGACTCAATGATTCCTGGTATTAATATTCCGGTGCTTCCGGAAAGTTTTCTCTCTTCCTTCGCTGCTGTTTTTCTCTGCTCTACTCTGTTTATGGTTTAGTTCAACAATTTTTAATAAAAATATCTCAAGTGATTTATTCTAGTTTAGTTTTTTTTTTTTTTTATTACTTCCGGCGGCGTTTCTTTTTGTTTTTTTTTTTTATTTTTCTATACACTTTTGTCCACTTCTCCTCTGTAAATATTTCATTTTTATTCGTTAGTAAGAAAATATTTTGCTCACTCGCAGCTCAATTCAAATCAAAGTCCCAAATGAAAAAAGTGGTTAGGTGGAGGGTGGTAGCCATCATCAGCATCATCATCATCCCGTGGAATGGCATTTATAATAGAACATCGGACTAACAGTAGTAGCATGAAGAGCCATGTCAGTGATAGAAGTCAAACAAATTGAAGGACAGCATTTGTAGCGCACTTTATTTCGCTTTTAATAAACTTTACTATAAAATAAAAAAGAGCAAAAGGAGGCGGCAGCGGTAAATTCTTCTTCAACAAATCTATTTGGATTTTTATTGCAAAATTTTTGCTCCTCCATGAAGAGAACATCCTCTCAGCTGACCCCTTGATATGGCATACTACCATAATAGCGTTGTTTATTTTACTTTGAGTTTTGTATTCATTCAGTATCATTTCTTTACAGTTTTGCCTTCCTCCATTTCGTTTTTCTTTTTATTTCTATTCTATTTTATTCTATTTTATTTATATTTCATTTGATTTTATAGCTATGCTCGTCTAAGCCCAATCTTGTGATCTCGCGGGAGTGAAATTCACAAATTTTTAATTTACTCGCAACGCACGTCGACCTTTTGAAGCAGAAGTTTTCTGATATCCCAACAGCAGTGCAACAATATCTTAGCTACTTGTATTGCTACTGACTGCCTGTCTATTCTATTCAAAGAAAGATAGACAGACAGTCAGTCAGAATGACCGCTCTCTTCTTCTCTGGTCTTTCTCTATGTTCTATGTTCTTCGTTCTGGGTTTTGTACTTCAAATGTGTTTGGTTGATTTTATATTTTTATTTTGAATAGATGAAACTGTTCATGTTGCGAATCCCACTAGCAACTTATCTCCCACATTGATTTGATCAAAGTAGAGTTTTGGGTTTTCATTTTATAGATTTTATTTGAGTTATGGTATGAGCACTTTGTTATGATATTTGTAACATAGCATAACATAGCATTATGAGAGGCCACATTGAGATATTATTATAATAGAGTAAAAAAGATGAATGGTAAATTGTCTTTTATACTAGAAATATTTAGAAAAATAGCTCAAAATTTTCTATTTGAATATATTCCATTTTTGTGCAAATATATGTAAAATCATTACTGTTTTGTAGTTTAGATTTTAATAAGCTTAAGCCTGTTGCTCAAATAGCTTCTGTGTGACCTGGTTCTTTGTTGTGTCTTTACATTTCCTTTCCCTTCACATGAAAACTTTCATTTAAACAGTCTTGGAACTCTCGTTTTGTTAAGAAATCAGCAAAAATTTCATTGGGTTCTCAAAACATGATCTACTATTTATTTGTTGAATATGATTTATTGACCCAAAAACTATTCTGTTTTAATTTTAAATTAAATTAAATATAAAGTTTTTAATTGAAATAATTGACTTATTTATTTAAATTTAAGAAATTTCTAATCAAATGCTTTGAAGGGTATTCAATTTATATGCAAACCTAAAGTAAAGAATTTCTTTTATTTTATATTTGAAATAATTGAAAATTCGTTTTTGCTTTTAAGTGCGATTGTGTTTCAACTACGACGAGCATTTTGCGCTCTTTTACTTGAATTAATTAAAAATCGAACTAAAATGCGAATAAAATTTGCAATTGGTTCTTGGTGGCGATGGTGATGGAGATGTTATGGTCCTAAACTCACTTAAATTTGCTTATATACTCACTATTTAATTGTATGAGTGTGTGTGTGTGTGTATGTCATTGTCAGTTCCGGTTTTTGTGGTTATTTTCTCCACGGCTTATAAATAAAGAATTTACACTAAAATGGCATCGTTGTCCTTTTGCGCATATTTTGCATTCAATTGAGAAAAAAAGAAAAGAATCGTAAAAATATAAAGAACTAAGCACTTTACTAATTAAATAATTTATACATTGCTACTCTCACACTCAATTCAAACTCTATATAGTATTTATATTTATATTTGTATATGTATCTGTATCCTTTTCTTTAATTTCTTTTATTTTAGACTTGGAAGCTACGCTGAACTCTCCTAAGCAAAAAAAAGGACATTCTCACTTGGTAAGTTGCATATTTTTTTGTTATATTTTTTCTTCAAGTTCACTTACTTACTTCCTTGTTTTTACATTCTCCCTCATTCTTTGTTCTTTTAGTAATTTTTAACACTTTTTTACGACTTTGACTTTTACTGCATTGCACTCATTTGCACATGATGTAATGATACTTACTCCAACTCCCTTTTCCTTTCTCTTCCTCTTCTTGCATACCAACTCTCTTCATTTTTTTTGTTTGTTTTTTTTTTTTTTGTTTTTTCATGAAGTTCGTTAAAAGTTCTATAAACTTAATTAATTACATTATTGAATAGTTGTAAAAAACGAGTTACGTCTTCACTTCAAGACTTTAGAGACAACTACAGAAGCAAAAAACAAGAAAAAAAAACTTTGCATAGTTTTCAATCGTTTTAATAACTACAAAACTGAGCACAAAACTCAGCACAAAACTGAGCACAAAACTTAAATAGTTATATAATATTTTTAGATCATCCATCTTGGATCTTTGATGCATTTTATAGAATATTTTATATAGAAAAATAAATAAATTTTCCTGTTTTATAAATTTTGTTATTGAAGCGCTCAACTGAACTAAACTGAGTCAAATATCTTTGATGCTTTTGCTCAACAAAGTGTTAAAATAATTAGTAGTGGTGGCTTTAGAGAAGTTAATAAAATAGACGAGCGTTTAATTACTACTAACAACTTTTCTTTAACCATCGACACAAAGCTTTATTACAAGGGGCCATTGAAGTTCTTTGCAAATTATAAGTGTCAGTTCTGTCTTTGAGAATATAACGTATAATACCAACAAGTAGTAATCAACTATGGCTCAGAATATCTTAAAGGTATGATGATGATGATATTGATGATGATCTACTTACCCTTTCTGAATGGAAAATTAATTAATTAGTGAATTTTAACTTTGTGCCAAAGTCAATATTAACATTATTTAATGAAGAATACAGCATTATTAAATTTCATTAATCGTTATCGTTGCCTCAAAAGCTTCTTAAGATACAATAGTAAGGTACATAGTTTGTGTGGTTTTATCTGATAATAAATGACATTGATGTTGATCATTTAATATGAAGTCGGTCTCAGGTACATGTATGGTATCCCTGCTCACATGTGTTTAATACTTTAGTTTCTATTAAATCCCCAAATAACAAATCCAATAAACCATACTCAATGTCAATCTAGAGATAAAGAATACGAGTACGTCGTCATGATGATAAAGGATTCTATCGTAGTATTGCATGATGAGAGAAAATTACAATTTTAAGTGAAACAAGAAAAAAAATTGATATTAAGTTTTCAAAACTTTATGAAATTCGCGTTATGTGTTCTGTGTTTGTGGGGAAAATCACAATGGGAAATCCAACAATAATAATAATAACAATAATAAAAGTATAGAAAAATGTTATAAAGTCAATGGTTGAACCATAAATCAGTGGTAAACTATGCCCAGTACGCTCAGTACCGCGATGTCCTTTAGCGTTAGTTTCTTTCCTTGCAGCAGCAGTAGCAGCAGCATTTCAGACATTTCCGTTGCAACGAGTGCAATCTATTTTTCTTTTTTACTTCTACATCTACTTGTGATTCTATTCCCTCGTCACTTTCTTCGTTGGCAAATGAAAAGCTGTTTAGTTCTTTCTTTTGTTTGGGCGTGAAAGTAGAAATTCTTATATAACTACAATTTCTTCTAGTATCTTTTGTTTTGCTGCTACTCCTGCTCATTCCTGTTTCATTTTTGTATATCCGAATTTTTGTGGTTTTATTTTTACTTTTTTGTGTTTTTTTTTTTGTTTTATTTTATTTGTTTTTGTCTTTGGCAACTTCAATTTGAAGTTTGTTTCATAAATATTTTTGTGTCCCAAGCGTGCGTGCGAGCGAGCGAAACGAACGTAACAAAACGTAAAAAGTGTTGCACCCAACTAAACCCTGGATCCGAACTGATCCGCCCAACTGTTTCCTTGCCTGCCATACCAATGTCATATCTTTTGCCTTACCGTCGCCATGTTTGTTTTTTTTTTTTTTTTTTTTTAAGAAAATGGCGACGGCATCGCACTCAAGGTTTTGCGTTTTGACAATGATGATGCGCTCTGGCAACACTGTGTAATAGAGTTGGGGGTTAATAGTTCTAGAAGACAAAATTAGAAAAGTTTGTGGCATGAAATGAGATAGTTACTTTGGCTGTCATTGGCAGGCAGGCAGACAGAAAGGCAAACAGACAAATAGATAGACAACCAGTGAGGCAGTTGTGTAAAGCGACTCCTGTGGTTGGTTTATTGGAGCGTGTTTTGTTAATATTTATACCCTACTACATATTCATTCTACCTATTTTTCTGTTGAGTCTCTTTAGAAAGAAGATATACGCACTTGACAAAGGCCCCCACAAAAGTTGAAGGAACCGTAAAGCTTTCGTCTTTTAAAGAAACACCCTGTGGCGTTTACAAAAGCGGCCGTTGACGATGATAACGTGCAAGTGGAAAATGCGGCAACATGAGAAACAGAAGCTCAGCAGAAATGTGTCCAAATGACAGCGCGCGTTGGCATAACTCATGCCATATCATGGATGTTGTCGCTACTGCAAATGACAGTGATCGCATTTGGTAAGCATGGTGGGTCTTCTTCTCCACCATTCTTGGTGTATCCTGCTGCCATGTTGTCTGCTCAAACGCAATGCAACGCAACTCAGCTCAACTCAACTCAAGTTGACTCAACGTTTGTTGCACTGCGTCACTTGAGTTTCGAGTTTTGCTTAAGCGCGCACGCCGGAAAGTATGCAAAGATTTATGCATTGCATACAACGACGTGTTTCGTTCATATCACATGGTTGTCTTCCTGCCTGTCCCACCGTCAGTGGCACCCTTCGTTGCTCTTTGCAGCAGTCGTGCATAAAATTTTGCGATTAATTTGTAGTGACAATATTTTCTGAGTATGTGTGCATGCGTGTATCTGGAGGAAGTGTTGGAACTCTTAGTATTACTGTTACCGTTTTTGTTGTCGTTGTTATTGTCACTACAGCTGCAACAAATTGTCATCAAAAGCGAGTACTTCTTTTTCTGTTGTTGGCAATTGCTAATGTTGTTGTTGTTGTTGTTGCTGCCGCTGCCTTCGCTGCAGTTAAGTGCAATGACAACCGACAAGTTGCACATTTTTGCTACGGCATTATGAATTATTCTCGTATTCATATTTGTTTCTTCAAATGAGTACATTTTACTTTGTACCCGCTCCGCTTTTCTGCCATTTTGCTTTTAAAAACTTAATCCATTTTTCATCATCATTCATTGCAAATAAGCAAACAATTTTCGCTTTCAATGCAAACACAAAATATTTAGTATGAAAAACATTAAACATTATCTTCAAAACTTGAGAAAAGAAATGCAATTATAAAAGACAAATCGTGAGTGAATGTTAAAATTTACCCCAGTAAAATATGCATTCATTGTAAATATAACAAGTTTGTGTATTGAATTTTCATTAGATTCATTTGATTTTGTTTTGAAATTGTCCCTTTAAAGTGAGTAAAAAATAATTTTGACAATTGGAAGAATACAAAATGGAACACAAAACTAATCCAGTATAGAGCATCTTTAAATACTCTAAATCTTTTAAGTAAAACTTACACAAATAAATTAATATAAAACACGACAAAACACAGTAGAAACCGCTTAGGAATACTCGTACAATAAGAAACATAAAAATAATTTTTTATTAGTACTAGGAGATGGTTGTCATAGTTCGACAGGTGCCAGAGTTTAGCTATTGCGATTTGGCTATCTGATTCTAATGAAAGATATGAGCCAAAGACAGATCTATGCCGAACCATGACAACCTTCCCCTACAATACTTTCGATATCATCAACAAAATCATCGAAAATTATTGCACCCAAAACTGAGTAAGTTTAAGAAATAAAAATAAAACATTTCTAAGTCAAATGGATTTATTTCTATAAAGAAACATAATAACGTTGCAGACAATAAAAAAAAAAGAAAAAAAAAATAATTAGGTTGGTACCAAGTATCAGGTACCAATCATCACACCACTTACCTCATAAATGTAGAACATTGATCAGACTAAAATAAAGTCGTGGGGCTAATATGAGCGGCTGGCTGTAGATAACAGAAATTCGACTCAACCCATTTTAAAAAATGGGATCATCGTAGCCATGATTGAATTATATTCCATAAACAAAATGATAGTAGTCACTGAATCTAATTATTTTTATTTTAGACAATGATTTTTAAATACTTAAAAGAGACCCCCTTCCACAAGTACTGATAAATGGAAATGAACAAATTTGATTAGCATGTCCATGTAGTTGGTTATTAGAATTATAAGACATTTTTTTTAGGTAATAAAGAGAGAAAGGTATTAACCCTTAAACGAACACTATGGTCTGGCCAGTCCTTTTTTTTACTTTCAGCTGATATTAAAAGTACAAAGTTAAGCACCTGTGAGTTTCAGTTTTTAACAAGCGCATTTCTTTTCTGACAGTATTAAGTGGTGATTTTTTTTAAATTTTTATCTCCGTAGGTGTGCAGCTTTCCAAATTACTCTTTGCACCGTTGGTAAGCTCGCTTTAACACCAGTTTTTTCCTTGATTTTGGAGGTCGAGTCGAGCGAATTTGTTGCTTCCCTCAGTATAGATCTCCTGTTTGCTTGGGAAACCACTCGATTATTACCGCCCTTGAAGTTTTTCCAATAGTTTTCCTTATTTCGAAGAAAACTGGCAATTGTTTTATGTGTCTGCCTGTTTTTTCAACAATTTTATGTATTGATAGTCCAGACTCAAAGTATGCTTCAATTTTTGATTTGTCTTCCAAAGATAAAACTGTTACTCTTCCCAAGAAATTTGATATTTTAAGCGGCAAAAAAATGTGATGACCGTAATTGCCAAATTTAGGGAAATAACTGAAATTTTCGTAACATTTTTTATATACTTTTGCTTAAAAATTTATTAAAATATTATCTTGAATGTTACAGCAGCTATTGCTATTTTATTTTAAAGAGAATTGGTAAGAGTTCAATGAAAAAAAATTGCAAGACTACACGTATAGTTCAAATGGTTTAGATAATATTGAACATGAAAGAAGAATGTTCAAGGGGGGCGCTAATCTGATGATGCGCAGTGTATTTTTCAATAAGTGTCTAATAATAAAGATAAAGCTGATAAAAGACAAAAATGCGAACATCCCAACCATGGCTAACGGTACTTTTCCCATGCTGAATTAAGAAAAGAAATCGTACGGATTATTATTAAAAAGAATCTTCCGGTTTTTTTTTTTCAATTTTTCAAAATATTTACGTTTCAGATTTGGAGAGGGTTGGAAATTAAGTTTTCGAAGAGTCTTATATCATTCGAATTGATAATTACTCAACTATCGTTTTGTTTTTCATTTGTTATAAATTAACCAGGCTAAGATTAGAATCTCTGCAGTATTTCATATGCCCATGCAGTTAATTTCTTTATTGTCTTATAAGAAGCTTCTTTAGCAGAGGAAGTCTTTTCTTGTTTTAAAAATAAGTTTCTGAATCTTGTGCTGTGAGGTTCGCAGGTCAGTTTTCTTTCCAGGGTTAGGTATTTATTTTGCTTTAACTTAACACATGTGAATCCATAAATATTATTTGCTTTTTATCAACATTTTATACAATGTAAAGAAAACTATAGGTAAGTTTCTACTGTGTAATAACAACAATAAATATATGACAATGTACATAATGTTGAAAACTAGGAACAGAAAGAGAGGGAGAGGGAGTGGGAGTGGGAGAGAGAGAGAGAGAGAGAGAGTGAGTGAGATGGAGAACGAATGAAAGTGTATGTACTATAAAGAAGAGAAATAATAGCATCCTTTTGACGTCAAGAGAGCAAGAACATTGAATACTTCGTACACTCCAATGGGTTGTTGGCAAACGTTTCTCATGATGATGTGTGCATTTGTCTGTCTGACTGTTACTTACTGTTTATATTATGTAGGTGTCTGAATGCTATTTTACAATAACACTTTCATGTTTATTTGTTTGTATGTCTATCTATTAGTCGTTCAGTCTGTTGGCTGTTTGATATATCCAACATTTTGGTCTTGTTCCCCATATCAATGGCTGCTGCCGCCTGGTTTCGTTCATAGAAGTGTTTGTAATAAAAATCGATTGATTTTGATTGCTCTACACATTCTCACTCTCCTTCCCTCCTATTTTTATTTTGTTGATCATCTCATTCGTTAACTTTACAAGGGCATCAGATAGATAGATATATAGATGCACAGAATTGAAGCTTAACCTAAAGCATTGAAATTCCATCTTTTATTTTTTAACATAATAACGTTATTGGTATTTGTGGCAAGTGATTCTCCATGGAAGCTGCTGCCGCCAACAATATTCGCTCGACATTCAATAGACATAGACTAAGATTTGCCAATGCGGTTGGCTGTTGTGTGTAGAGTTGCTGCTTGAGGTTAGTCAATGTGTATATGGCGCGAGTCCTTTTGCTTACATATGACTTAAGAAGAGAAAATGATGATGACGACATCAGCAACGTAGACGACGACAACGATGTCGCCATGTCGTGTTGTTTTGAGGTGACTTTAGTTGGGTTTTCTTGACGATGCAACGCATTATCCTCGTAGTGAGTTTGTGTGTATTTTTAGGTATTTGTAGATGCATCGAAGTGTGGTAACAATTCGACTGCTGTCTCTAAGGACTGGTAAACCTCACTCCCTGCATATAGTATGTGTGGTTTTCTATTCTATTTGAGTATACATATAGTATATGAGTGTAGATAGATTATTTGCAGATTTGGGGTTTTGGGCGTGAAATTGACAAATTGCGACAACTAAATGTTTGTATAAGTGCATTTCTTTTTTTTTTTTGACACTTTGCTCTTCCCTTGAGGAAATTATAAAAATAAATATTACGAAAATGTAACAGATAAATTAAAATTAATTCACTATTTACTGATTTCTTATAAAAAGAAATTCATTTTCTTCTAACAACACTTTCTAATAGCAAAAATGAAAAGCGATTTCCATTACTTTTCTTTTAGATTTATTTTCAAACAAATGAAGTCGCATGCAGAGTAGAACTAAAAGTTTTCCCTGTTTTTCCATCTCTTTTTTCTTCACACTCTGTCCTCTGTATTAATACTATAAGTGCCAAGAAGAAGGAAGGACTTGTAATTGTAGTAGTGCTTGTGTTATGCCAAAGGGAAGGCAAAGGCAAGTGGCCGCCATATTTATTTATGAGGTGATTTTAATTATGCGTCGGAGCACATAAATTTTGCAATGCAGTTGCAATTGTTGATTTTTTATTATACTGCTACTGTCTTTTCTCTTCTCTTCTCTCCTTTTTCTGTTCTTCCATTGTTTAACTATTCCATTTGTTGTTTGTTTTGTCCTCTACTATTTATATTGTTGCAATTGTATTGTCTTTGGTGTTGTTGCTAACCTTGTAACAGTTGGTTGATTGTGTGACCAATAGCTGCGAATGAGCAAAATTCAAAGGACAACAACACAATAACAACAACATCAAAACAACAAACAGAATAACTGAAATGTGAAAATTAGTGTTGTTCTTTCTTTTTCTTTATTCTTCTCCTTTGTTTTCATTAAATGTGAATGTGGTGATTATGAAAAATGGAAGGAAGAAAAAAATGTAGGGACTTGCAAACGAATCGCGCATTTTGCCAGTTGTGTTTCCTTTCTACTTTTTTTCCCTAGTCTTCATAACACTGAATTTATTCAATTCTTTGTTTGTTTGCTTAATTTTATATTTTACTGTTTGTATGAATATATGTGTGTGTATGTCTAATTACATTTGTATATGTGTGAGTATCGCATAATAAATAATATTTATTGAGCAACATTTTTGCAACTACTATTGTCATTTGTTGTTATTGTCCTCTGCTGTTTTCTCTTACTATTCCAACAACAGGTTTTTTTTTTTTAACTATACATGGTTCTTGTCCCCTTTCCTTGACACCACAATATTCACTCAGTTTTATTTACATAACTTTCTTGCATTGCATACTAGTTGACTAATAGTAGTATCACTTTGTCGTGAAATTTGTAACATATTAAAGAGACATCGAAGTAAACTACTAAACACTTCTATATCTATATATTATTTATATTTATATATATTATAATATTATAAGTTAATGTATGTATGAAACCACATTATCGATTTTGATGAAATGAAGAAAACTGTAGCATAGTCTGGGAAATGTTTCAGTAAAATTTGGTGTGAATCAGACCACCAGAAAAGGAAGAAATTGATAGATCAAATTTTGCAAACTTAGTGACATATTGTCAAATCAATCAAACATCTCAGATAATTATTTCAACATTATTAAAAATCTATTTTCGAATTGTAAGTCACTGGCAAATAAATTAAATATTATTCCGTACAAAGCCGATTTTGATAAAATTTTGCATTGGGTGACTTGGTTGGAGATGTTCAGAGGTTTTGTTGAATGAATCAATTAAAATTAGCTTTAACTTAATACTCTACTAAATACTGAATATTCAGCCGATTGATCAAGTCTTAAATTGACAATATAATTATACATTTTATGTGAACAACTTCTATATTTCTTCAAATGTTCTCTTCATTAATTTGCATTTTTTTTTTTTTGTGCCCTTTTTATTTAAATATTTTATTTTCCATACTTTCTTCTTCTTTGCTCACTTTTCCTTCATTGCTTAACTACTTTTCTGTTAGTGGTTGGTTGTTCATTGCATCATTGTTTGGCGCTGGCAATGCTTTTCAGTTGGCATTTGGGGTCATTGCCGTAATTACCTAAACGCGTTTTGCATTTTTAAAATCATGACGACAAATCCGGCTAAGAAAGGCATAAACGAAATAAAATTGGTCTTTCTAAAGTGCATCATGGCTGGCTTGGTTCTGACCCCCAGAAAATGGGCAAATTCCTTTTTTAATTAGCAATTCAAGCTTTTCTGTCTTCAGCATACAAATGTTGTTTGTTTTTAATTGCAATAACAATTAAGCAATAAAAATAAAAACGACAAAGAAGTAAGTTATTGCCATGATACACAATGTAATAAATGACAAATGATTGTAATGAAAAACAATATTATTGATGGATAGATTGCGTTGCTTAAATTTATAGATAATAAAATGCTGACATTTAACTCTTTATGTACTATAATTGTAAGAAGTGCCAATGTTTTTGTATGCGACGAATTTACTTGACACCTTTAATGATTAACCAAAATTAAATCATATCAGGTGTCATTGACTTCAAGTTGTTTCAACTTTAAATCTTCACTACTACGCTTTTTTTGAATAGAATAGAATGTGTCCTACTGCACTTTCTAGTATACTAAAACGAGGGACTTATGACTTTTTAATAAAGTGTTGCCAAGCGGAAGCAATTTGATGGATTCTTTTTATATATATTTTTTTATTTTTTTATTTTTTTATTTTTTTATTTTTTTATTTTTTTATTTTTTTTTTTGTATTCATGGCTCCCACTTGCTATTCTATTTTTTGTCCATTTTTAAGTTCTTTTAACCAAACAAAATACACGTAGGACTCCCCCTGCGTTAAATAAACCCAACACAAGACAACACAACAAAATATCAAATAGAAACAGACAAACTCATTTTGTTTGCTTGCATTTGGTGGGTCCCTAGTTTTATTGTATTGTAGGATGGCGTGGCGTAGTATAGTATAGTATGGTAAGGCATGGCATGGCAACTCTGGCGTGTTAGAATCTTATGGAATTTTCAAACATGACTGCGCTGAATGAACAAAATGAAAAACGGACAAAAAGAAAACTCCCTGGTGAATCAAGCATAGATTTTGTTAAGCTTTCCTAAAGACAACAACAAAATAACAACAATTTAAACAACAAAGACTACTGACAGTTTGTGTTGCAAATGTTTGCACAGCATGCCAAGTAAGTAAGTAAGTAAAGCAGGACAGTAACGAGCAACGGGAAGCAAAACGAAACGAAAAGTAAAGTTGTTTTGGGTGTGCATTGCATACTTTAGGGCGAGTTAAGCAACTCGACAAGTGAACTTCCAACTTGCATACTCATTCAGAATATGTGTGCGTGCGTGTATCTATGTATACTCGTGTGTGAGTGTGTATGTGAATTTATGTGTGTGACCGGAAGCAGTTAATAAGCTTAGCTGCCTAAACGCTACGAAAATAAACAGTGAACACGACGAGCGAACGAACTCTTTGCTCAAAAATGAGCAGAAAATTTTTTACAAACATCAGTTTGTTGTTTTTATTGTAATTGACGGTATTATTGTTATTGTTGTTGTTGGTGTGCATCAAGGCACGGAAATAGTTTTGCGGTAGTATTAAGGTCATGCACCCAAAAGTTATGCACGTGCATGATGAGTATGAAGTACAAACTATTATGTGAAGAGGAGTAGAGTGGATGGCAGTTGCAGTAGCAGTGGCAGTGGCAGGGAAGGAAAAGTAGGATAACATAGCTTGCTCGTTATTCTAATGCGAGAGGTTAGACTTTTGCGGTAGAAACTGTTTAAAGTTGCAAGTAGTTGTAATAGTAAGTTCAGGCAACATAACCTCAAAAGTAGGCTATAACATTTTCACATGCGCATTGCATGCTAATTTTCCAACAAAAGAAAACAAAACATTAAACATTCTATTATATTCAAGAAAACAGAAACCAAAAAATCTAGAGAAATGCATAAATATTTGTAAGCATTTGCAACATTTTGTTGCATGAAACAACAATAAATTGGCGAAAGTTCAGAGGCGAAAAGTATGAAATTGAACTTTAGTTTTAAACTAAAAGACAAAGATCAACTTTGATGACAATCCGTGATTGATTCACTTGCACATTAACTTTTTCTTCTTGCCCTCATCATCATCATCATCAGCATTATCTCTTCTTCTTTTGTGGAACCAATAAAAACAGCAACATAACGATGAAAGAAATAAGTTTGCCGCGTTGCTGCGTTGCCTAATTTTCCATTTACTACTTTTTCAATTAAAAGTCAAAAGTGCTTGCAGCTTGCTATTTACCACTTAAGGATTTAGTAGTAGCCGCCTCAATCAACCACTCTAAAACTATCTCAAGCATCTCAAGACCAACCCGAAACAAAAACAAAAACAACCAGAATAAAAGTATAAAGCCAGCGTTAACAATTCTTCCTTGTTGCCAAAATAGACAACAATACTCAGTCTCTTGTCCATTGAATGTCCGTTCGTTGTTTCTTCATTCCTTTCTTTATCCATTCTTTATCCATCCGACCCTTGATTCTTCTTTAGTTGTCCGAATGGTGCTGCCGGCCACATAAACTACTCGAAAACTTTTAATGAAATGCTTACGAAATCGAAACTTGACTTACACTCTCTTTTCTTCTAACTTCAATAGTGTGGAATGGAAAAGTCTCTGGCAATGGCATGGCCCAGAATACAATCATCCATGAGAAGTGTTTTCTTTAATGATTGAATCATTAATCATTCAATGCGAAGCAAAGCTAAAAGACTAAAAATAAAAACAATAATATGTACTAAGATGAAGGAGAATGTCAAGTGAAGTGTAAAGAAAAATGCAAAAAAAAAAAAAAAAAATGTAAAAATCACTCATTGAGAATTTTCGAATAGGATAAGTTCCTCCTTAAATGAGTGAAACTATTGACAACTATTGTTTAGAATCTTATAGTTTAAAGTATTATATGTTTCATTTGAATTATTTGCATAAATTTCTTTATTTCATCATCATCATCATTTGACTAATAAAGTATCCTATTAAACCATGGTTCTGCTTCATATATTGAATTTAACTTAGAATTTTGCAATTAAACTTGCGCAACTAATTTCAGTCTTACTTCCAATTGCTCGTTTTTTTTTTTTTTTGGGTGAGCAGGTTAGAGCACAAACCTTTTTATGTTTGAGCGAAGTATCGCTTATTGATAGAAAAATAATCCCAGTGCTTCGCCACATAGAACACTATTTCACCTTGTACCTCTCTGACAATGTCTTTAGTGTCATTGCTACTCCCGTGAATTGATGTCAGTGCGTAATTTTTTTTGTCATTGTTCCTATCATAATTGTATTGTATCGATTTTTTGGTCATGTGGTTAACACAGTTCACTGCTTTTATTTAATTAATTATGGCAATGATTTAAATTTACCGATCCGCACCAAATTTCACTTAAACACTCTCTAGACTATGCTAGAGTTTTCCTGAATCGATCCAGTGGTTTCGGAGTCCATAAGGAACAGACATACGAACACACAAACATAGTTCCTTTGTAATATGTATATAGAATAATCGTATTTAAGCTTCCATATAAAGGATCTTTAAACACGTTCCTCATAAATTTCAACATTTTTCACATTAAATCTTTATTTAAATTTATACAAAATATCAAGAAAAATTTTTGTTGAATCAAAATATATGAAGAAAACGAAGAACATGATTTTGTTAATTGTGACTTCTTTTAATGTTTTTAATAATTTTATGTTACCATTTTGCTTCAAACTGCTAATTACTTTGCTGGCAAGCAATTTATTATAAGAAAAATTATGGTAAAATAAGGAAAAACTTTTTTGCAATTTTTAAACTTACTTTTTCTTTAACAATGGCGGGTGGTCATCTTTCAAAAAGATTTAAGATTCAAATGGCGACACAAAGTCGTCATCATTGAACATTTTGATTTACGTTTTATTTTCAATGTCTTGTGTTCTTTAGTATTTTCATTTTTGTTACTTTAAGTTGCTTTGCCACAAAAAGGATTCAGGGTCATAACATAATTTAATACTTTGTCTGTAGTCCTAATGGTGTCTGCTTGTCTTATGAAATATATGTAAACAAGTATAAGTTGATCCCATAAAACGCGAGACCTCATTGGCCCATTAATCTGCTTAGAATAATTTCGAACAGATTTTTAAGTTAGAATGTGAGTAAGTAAGAAAATATCTGTGAGTGTTTGTATTTTGAATGCCATAACTTAGCATAACAACTTAAAATTCAAACCGCATAACTGTATTTCATTAACCTAAGACACACACATAGAGAAACATAAATCCAAGCATAAGCACATAGAAGCTCATACACAGACACACACAAAGAAATACACAGAAGCGCGAAGTTCTGAGGTCTTTTGAACTTAACACTAATGCTACCTTACTCTTCTTTTCCATTATCTTTTTCTCTCTATAATTCTATCGCTCCCTATCTCTTCTCATTTTCCTAGCTCTTTCGCTATATTTTTATATCACACTTTGGTCTTTGCTTTGCTTTTGGTTTTTGTTTTGCGATGAGGTACACTACCCATTGTTCATGTAAGCTTCCTTCCATTTTAAAGAAAATGCATATAAATAAATACGAATATCTCACTTAGTTACATAAACAGGAAGAGATGATTTTAAATTAATTGCCACTTATTGTTTTTGCATTTTAACTTGAACCCAAAGGAAGAGTAAGTACAATATAAACCATCGGTGATCCCAGCTCCATTTCTCTAATGCCAACAAAACCATTGCTTTACTTAACTATATTTGTTAGAGAGGGGCTTATGTGGGTGTGTATATTGTGGTATATTAGTCATAAGTCTTACACTAGCCAGAGATGCTTGTGGCATAGTAAAGATAAAATGAGGAACTGAAATAATTTTCATAGAACAAATGTTGTTCTCGTGTTGGTATTCATTTCATACTTCAATATTTAGTACAAATTACTATACTCTTATATTTGCAACGCATTCAAGGGAACAATGTAAATTATACATGTAATATAATATACTCTATAATAGAAGGAATAGGTTTCCTTAAACATTAGAAATAGAGATTTTTATTGGAGTGTTCCTGATTTTCGTATAACTTTCTGGGCTATAAGTTCTGATTACAATATCATTTAGTTATTGATAGTTTTAAAACTAATTCACAAAAAATTTTAGGGTCTTAGAAGAGTCTTTTGATATTATTATTAGTAATCCTGACATGTATGCCTTTTAGACTAAACTAAGAATATAATAAGGATCCTCACGATATCGCACAAACCTCACAAACTCAAAAACTCAACAAATTAAAATGTCGCTTTCGTGAATAACCCGAAATTATAATATTTTGCACCTTATAAATCACACAAATCAGTGAGGGCTGCCAACACTGTGTATTTATTGTGGTTGCCAACTCTTCCCAAAAGTGAAGTGATTTACCAATTTAATTCAATGATTTACAGCAAATAGAAGGTCGAAAAGTAAATTATTTAATGCACTTTGTGTATTTATTTCAATAAATTCATATTTTTTAGCATTTTAAATTGTTTGTTTAAATCCAACTATCAGTTCTGTATACGAGAAAAGCCAATTACAAATAAATGCACAGTGTTGGTAACATTCACTTTTATGAGGTAGGCTCACACATTTATAATAACGCTAAATTTTTTTTTTTTTTTTTTTTTATAGACCAACTGTCAGTTACTTTATGAGCTCCCAAATTGTTGAGGTTTGTGTGTTATCGTGAGGATACACAATAAAATTTCATTAAAATTTACTACTTATTTTGTGATGCTGTGTCGACTCATATCACCAAATAGAACCATTAAGATATTTGGATTTGGTCGGCCAAGACTTCTTTTGAGGGACTACTTGTAATCCAATGGGAAGAACTAATTTATAAAAAATAAAATTTTAAAAAAATGTTTAAAGTTCTTTGTATTCTGATTTATTTTCTTTTTGTACTCAAAATTCTTAATATAAAAGTAAAAGCTTTCTGCATACAGCAACCCACATTTATATAGATACTCTACACTAATTTCTTCTTATTATCACCTGCCACAGGTGCTAAGATAAATGTAAAGGGAATCTTGAATGATGTACATGTTTAATGAAATTGTTTACTTTTTGAACAATTGATGAAGTTAAATTGGAATGAATGATTTTGCATGAGTTTTTCTTTTGTTTTCCTTTAATTATATTATTTTTGTTTTGTTTTGTTGTTGATAATCAAAGTAAAATAAAGTTTTCGACTGCGGTTGACAAACATAATTAAACTTTTTTCTACTTTTACTTTAAAGAAGCACAACAATACTTACTTAATATCTATTAAGATAGAAATAGGGGATCTCAGAGAGAAAAGAAAGAAACTTACTCGTAAATCGAAAAATGATTTCAGTAAGAAAACAAGTTTTCATGCCACTAAAAGATTCACCTTTCAATGATGAAGTTTGATATTTTGTGGCAAATGGTAGATATAAATTAATACGCTTCATATGAAATATGAAATGTAGGATATGTAATGTTATCGCCTACAGTTTTTGGCATTGTTTTATTGTATCTTGTACACGTTTGAGAATGTGTTTTTTTGTGTATATGTGTGTTTGTGTGTGTGTGTTAATATGAGTTTGTATTTGTTTAAGTAAGTTTGTGTTGAGTTTTATGTTTGTGTCTAAACTATTTTACAGAATTTTTGTAATTAAGATGTTTATCATAAAAATGTAACATGTGCACGTGGCATTGTTTGTTGTTTCAAACAATTACAACAATTACAACAACTACTCCAACAACACTAATAACAACAACAACTATAAGTTACCATAAAACACACATACACACACACAAAATGGCGTTAAATATCGCCAAAAGGGTTGCCAGGTCACCACCATTACAAAATACATACTACTCTGTGAGTGTGAGAGTGAATGTGTGTGTGTGTGTGTGTGTGTGTGTGTGTTCTGGTGTTATTCTTCTTATTGTATTTTATTTAATTTTTATTTCCAATGAACCTAGAAACTTTTTACTAACATAATGAGCAAGTGAACGATCATTGAGAGCGTATGTGAAAGAAATTCAATATAAGTCAATGGCAAAAGAACTGATGGGTGAGTGGAGTCCTTTGTCTCTCTCACTCTCTGCATCGTTCTTATCTGTCGCAATGAGCCTTGTATTTTGTAATCTGAGACTCATTCGTATGCGTTCGCTTTCATTATAAAATTGTAATTAAAAGTTTTGCTATTGAAAAGTTTTCACTTGCTTCATCGTCGGTCGTTCCTTCCTTTATTCTTCCATTCATTCGTTGGTTCCTTCATTTTCTCCGGATGGTCTTGTTGTTGTTCTTCTTCTATTGCGTTTGTTGGTATTGTTATTTTTCTATATGTGAAAGTTTTGTTCAGTGGCTCAGCTCTGCTGAGTGATTAAAGTGATAAGCGCTGATTTATGCTAAGTGGGTGTGTGTGGGTGTATGAGAGTTTTATTTTCTTCTTTTTTTTTTTTTTTTTTGAAAATTTTTGTTACTTCAGATTATGCCAGACAACAGACTGAGGAAAGGACAGAGGAAGGAAGTTTAACTTGGCTTTCAATGTTCGAGACGCTGATGGCATCAATTGTTGGCCAACAATTTTTGGTGTTTTCTTGCAGCAGCAAAGTCATTAAATAAAGAGCTCAAGAAGAAGAAGCAGAAGGTCCTCATTTTAATTTGTTGGATCTTTTAAAGTCACAAATTATTTAAATCTGTTATGTGAATGCTTATTTTTGGTGTCATGATAATGATGATGATAAAGATGATTACTTAAAACTCATTACGCATACGCCAAGTGAAACGCCTTCATACATGTATGAGTACAATAAATAATTAAACACATATGCTGCACTGACTGTGACTGCGACTTGCGATTGCCACTGTGACTATGACTGTGAGTGTGAGAAAAATAACCCATAATGAAAGCGAAATTAAGCGCCACAATGAAAACCAAAAATGCATTAAATTATGTGCAACCAACTGCTGTTGCTACCGCATTGAACATTACTAACTCTTACCAATCCTCCACCTTGCATCCACCCTGTATCCACTTTCTCATCCATGTATCCATTGATGTTGGCATTCACCGCCCTCGTAATGCTGCTGATGCACTTAACAAGGAGCATTGCTTTGCCAAAAAGAAATAAGTGGATGAAATAAATATTGTTTGTAGTGGAAAAATCTGTAGCGCAGAAACCTTCTTCACACGAATCACAATAATGATAATCATGATGATGATGATGTTGCTGATGATGCTGATGATGCTGATAATGATGATCATGATGATGATTGTGTGCAGTTTGCTAGGGCTGGCGTCATCAGTTGCAATTGCTGGTGTTTTAGCATCAAACAACCAAGCAAGTAAACGAACGAACGCGTGCACGTTTTTTTGGCTTTGACTTGGGTTTTGTTTGGTTTGGTTTTTGGGTTGGTTTTAATTTTTTGGTTTTTCGTAAATTGAAAATTATTGCATTGTACGCCATCTGTCATGAGGCTTTGACAGGCAACTAAGAAAGGCAGCAGGCAGCTACGCCACGCTATGCAATGCAATCCTATGCTTATTGCCAAGCCTAAAAAAGTCGCCACGCGGTTGTCATCGTCGTCATCATCACCATTATAATCATCATGATCATCATTGTGAAATAAGATTTATGAAGGGTCTTGGCCAATGTTGCCAAAATCATCACAAGAAATAAAGTAAAAAAAAAAAAATAGAGAAAAGAAAACTTGTTTGTGCTGCATCATGCGAAGAATGAATTGAGGGTGAAAATTAAGAAAATTAATTTTATTATGACAATTTATGCATTTAAAAGTCACTTTTGCACACAAATTGGCAAACGAATTGCGCTGTGAGCCTTTGATGTGGAACTGATGATGATGATGACCGACCGCCAACACGCTGAGAGACCCATCGAGCATCTTTGTAGTACAATGATGATTTTATAATAAGAATAATATTAGTCGCATAGCCTTGACTTTTGGATGCCCTGTAGATTTATAAAATTTATTTGTTTAATATCTTTAAAGCAAATTAATAGAACCTATATAAAGGTTTCTACTTTAAAGTTGATAATAAATTAGGAATGATGTAAGAACTCATAAATCTACAATATGCAATATGTGAATATTGGTGGGTATAAAGTCTCTTGATAGTAATAGGGCTCATAGTCACCAGCAAATAGTGTTTCACCTTCAGAAAATGTATGTACTTATATCCATATATGTATATATATATAAATGGTACTATGTCTGTGTGTCTGTTTCTTATGGACTCTAAAACCGCTTTAGCGATTTTGATTAAGTTTTTAGGAAAGGTCTAGCACAGTCTGGATAGTGCTTAAGTAAAGTTTGAATGGTAAATTTCCATAATTTTCCAAAATCAAGCAGTGATTTGTGTTAACCACATGACCAAATTTGAACCATATGAACAAAGATACAATAAAAAACATTTGAATTTCATAGCTCTAAATACATTATTATATTTAACTAATCAAAAAGCGATCCTTTTATATATTTACGGTTGAATGAAAGACAGAAGAATGTGAAAATTTCAATATGACATCTCAAAAATTGGGATTTCTAATTTTATCGCTTAGGAAGTGGTATTTTATAAGTTGGAGGAATTCTATCTAATTTAAAAAAAGCTAAATTATGCTGACCATCATATTCGAATACTTTTATATTTTATATTATTTTGCTTTGAAGAAAAAAGAGATACCTTTATAGGAAATTACAAACTCAATTAAGAGATTTTCAGCATTTTTTTATCTCTCATCATCATATAGCTAATCAAAAAATATTCTCTCAAATTGTTAATGTAGACATGTGCACTAACTAAATGTACCATTCATTTACTGGGTGCAGAGTGTGAAAACTAAAAAAATATTTAAGAGCCAAAATAAGTAAATGCAATAAAAATTTCATTTCGTTCTTCTATTTCCTTTCCTTCATCTTTAAAACGTGTTTCCCTTACTATTTGTATGCTATTTTGTCTTTTTTATTTTTATTCAACGATTTCCTTGTCTTATTTTCTCGAATTATATTCTATTTGAGAAATTGTTTTTCTCGTGCCGTCGTTCATCATCTTCCGTTTGCTGCCATTCTCTCTCGTTCCTTTGCTTGCTTCATAC
This sequence comes from Amiota mariae, assembly GCA_035041805.1. Classification (NCBI taxonomy): domain Eukaryota; kingdom Metazoa; phylum Arthropoda; class Insecta; order Diptera; family Drosophilidae; genus Amiota; species Amiota mariae. Next base: position 15,867,711 of record JAWNKV010000370.1, on the reverse strand, counting down.
TCTTGTCATACTTTTCATTCTTTTTGCTTTTTATTTTCCTCTTAGTTTTCTTCTTTTGCACCGGTTGCGTGATTAAGTTGACAAAATGAAAAGTGTTATAAATTTTACTTCTATATGTATGTAGTATGTGCATCTTCCCCCTTCTACTTTTTGCATTATACTTTCGGTCTCCTCTTCTCTACCTTCACATACTTTTGCATTCACTTTGATGTTGATGTTGTTGTTGTTGTCGTTGTTGGTGCATTTACTGTATCTACTACTTGTGAGTTACTGAACTGTGTTAGGATGATGCTGATGGAGGAAAGGAAGGAAGGAAGAAAGGATGGATGGCGGAATAAAACGAAATTCACTGACACAGACAATGAACATGTTAAATGACGTAAACGCGACTATGATGGCGAAGGTTCCACGACTACTTCCATATCCTTCTTCTAACTAAGTATTTGGATTTGACTAAGCGCGTGGGTTCTATTCATTTTGGGTATGATGGAGATGATAATGGGTTTTAGAGGGGACTTTGCTTTTGCTTTAACTTGCCGCTTGTTACTTGCAACGATGATAAATGAAAGCTTTGATCTAATTCATTTTGTTTTTCTTCCACTGCAACTTATTATTTTATGCGAAATTTTTACATAATTTTTTTCATCATCTCTTTTCTACTCTTTTACTTTTTTATATCTTTATCGTTCCTTCATTGTTTTTTTTCCTACATTTTTTGCTGAATTGTTACGCGAAATAGTTGAGCGTTGTAAACTATTTTTATATTTATTAAGTCTTCATGTCTTAGAAGATGATGATGATGATATTGCTGAGATGCCTGGGGTCCATCACCATGATGTAATGACGATGATGATAATAATGAGGGCAACAAAGTTAACAAATTTACTTTGTATTTAGAAGCTTAAATCTTTGAAAATGGAAAATCTGAAATGATAATGATACAATATGTTGGATGGCTGGCTGTCTAAAAGTATGCAACACAATACTTTTAAACATTCGTTTCACATACTAAAAGCCTCTAAATTGTTTGTCTTTGACTTTTTGTTACAATAAGCGAAAAGTAGTTGCAAAAGAGATCATCTTCCCCTTTCATCGTTTAAGCAAAGCCCTTTACTTACCTTTGACTTTGACTAAAAGAAACTATCGTACGAGTAAAAGTAAGACCCAATTAAAAAAGACAAATGCAAAAAGATTGATTATGGAAAAAAAATCCAGTTTAAGTACCTTAGATTGGATTAAAAAAGAGTATAAAGTAGTCATATTGTAACTGCAGCCTCAACTGGACCTCTGAAACATACTTTATAAATACATCTACTTCGATAGTTTGTTGTTTACCTAGACACCGAATATATAGATGCTTCATCATCCTGAAATGTCTAGTTAAATTAGTGTCTCTTAAATTATTTTAAAAGAGCCTAGTGGCATGAAACTGTTCCCAATGTTTCATTATAAGGTTGGTGTAACTTCAAAGCTGCTAATAGAAAGGTTCTGGTTTAGTAAAGACACAGTCACACTCTCTTTTCTTGCAAGTTAATTCGCTTTTGTGTTCCAAATATGATATAGTGAACATCTTTCGACCTAAAGTAATATGAACTTTGGTGTTTGTTGCAAGTTTTGCTTGGAGTACAACTCCAAACTTTTGGAGTTTCGACTTCAGTTACAAAACTCTGTCATTCCTTTTTGAGCCATGAAACTTTAACTGTATGAACTTTGTTCTTTTTTTCCGAGTTTGTCCTATAAATGTAATCAGTAGCTCATGCAATTATTTTATTATGTGGTATGGAGTTTGAGTTTCAATTCGAACAGTTTCGATTATTTTCCTAAGGATGATGCATATCATTAATCCATAACATACTGTATTTTCTTCTTTACTTTTTTTAATCCATAGAACACGCACACAAGATGCAAAAGTCAATCATTTGTTAATGCAAATAATACTGCAGTTGAAGTTCAGTTTTCAATATGCTTCAATTCAATTGTGTAACCCTAAAGATACAGATAACATACTGATACAAATTCAGTTACACATACGTACAATACAAACACAAGCCCTTTACCATGTAATATAAATGTGTGGATGGAAACACAGTTGGCTATTTGCATTGCAGTCTGTCCATATGTGTATGGCAGAATGAATATTAGAAAATTTTCCATATGAGAATTGAATATGAAACTAATGAATGCGTATGGATTTCATTTTACTAACCGGAAGCAAGGAAATATGAGTGTGTATCTGTTGATTTTTATAGAAAATTGTAAAAATATGTTGCATTTTCTTTCCAAGTATTTCAATATACATACATTTATATATAAAATGGTATCCACAGCAACAAAAATTTATTCATTAAATTATTATTGGAAATGCGTGCAGCCTGGCGTATACGTAATTTTGCTTGCATTGCATGTAATTTCAATATCTTTATTGAAGAGAAAAATATTTAAAAAAAAAAGTATAGAATATACATAAATTGTAAATGGCAGAATCTACACTTCCCCCTTTCCTTCATCATGTGTCATGCTGTCGTAAACAGCTTATCATAAATAAACTTTTCCTATTTTATTTGGGCCCCAGAACGGAAGCAACGCTATTAACTTGCGACCAAACTAAGTCCTTTTATTTTTATTCTTTTAATAAAAACAAAAAATGAAAAACTTGGAAAAATCTAAAACAAAAAAAAAAAATAGGAAAATACAAGAAACAAAATGAAAAATGTTACTACACAAAAACCGAAAAAGAAAAATGCAATAGAATGACAAACAATATATTTTAGTCTGGTGGTGATGGCGATGGTGGTGGTGGTGGTGGTAGTCGTCAGCATTTCGGTAGTAGAGATGTGCCCTTACTTTTCCCTGTGCCATTGCAGCCACATTCAATAATTCCCCGGACTAAAATTTTAACGTGGTAATAATTTTTGCACGGATTTACTCAGCAGTGCATCGAATCGAGTATAACAAATGAAGTAAGAGTTAAAAATAGAGTTAAAAGTAGAGTAGCAGAGTGTGCTAGTAGTTGTATTGATTCCACAAGCGAAATCCGCGCATTTATTAAAAAGTACAAAAAATAAAAAATAAAAAAATAAATAAGAAAAACAGAAAAATCAATTTCCGGTACTACACACACACACACACACACACACACACAGTTTGTATAAAGACAGACATATGCATTTATGTTCCAATAGCTCGACAAAAGATCAACTGTAGCAGAAGGAATGAAAGACTTACGACCCAACGGGGACTGATATGTGAAACTTATAAAAATATTGCAAAAAAATGCACACGAAAAATAATACAGCATCCAAAAAGAACAAAATAAATAAATGTGAAAAAAAAAGGAAAAGAAAAAAGAAAGAAAAATGCTGAAGAATAAGAAAAATAACAATAAAATGCCAGCGTGCGCGCGCCATCTAGTGGTGTGTTGTGTTTTGCCTTTTCATTTTTATTTTTGTACTGTACAGGATTCTAGTACTATATGACTATATGAGAGTGCATTGCAAAGGAAATAACAACAACAATGCACATTGAGCGCCATTTCCTGTGCCACGTCGATGAGGATGTCGATGGTTCCTCATTCGGGGTTTTTTTTTTTCAAACTCTGTTTGCTTTTACGCTGCGAATCAATGCATTTCCGATTGGATCGGCGGCGGATTGGATCGGCTTGAATTCTTTTGATATTGTTGCCATTATATTGTATATGAGTTGGGTTGCAACTGAGTGCTGTACTAAACAATTTTTCATTTTCATATCCTGCGCCAAACAAACACTTTTTCCTTACTCCTACACCCTTCGTCGGTCTTTGTGTTCTGTGTGTAGTGTGTTTCTTGGAAACGAATGCAAATTAAAGGCGCATGAAATGTCAATTTTTCGCTTTACTCTTCCTTGCCATGCTTGCGATGCTTTAGTGTGTCCCATTGCACTTATCAACCACGCCCCATATTGCTATACAAAGTAATTGCCTCGATTATAGGCAACCGAAGCCACAACTAACCAACCAACCAAGCAGCCAGTCAGCCAGTCAGCCAACCATCCAACCAGTCAACCAACAAGTATAAATAGCAGCAGAACAGCAGACTATGCTCACAGCTGAGTTTTATTATCCTTTTTCGGCATTTTTCGTACTGTTGCCAGCCGCAGGCAATGAGTTTGTGTGCAATGAAACCAATTCATAGTGAAAGGGGCAAGAATAGCTTCCGACGTCAGTAAGCTGAGATTACTTTCAACTTTATAGCGTGCCGGATTTACCGGATCCTCTATGACCCCTTACAGGGCCACCTCATTCTTACTAGTACTATGTTTGTTCGAGTATATGGCAATTTACGCTGCTCAAAAGATAATATTAGTGTCTATGCAATGGCCTCCTTGCGTCTTTTCAAGACGTGGGACCTATGGATGACTACACTTTAACTTGCACTATGCTACTGTTATTCCTGCTGTTGCTGTTTCTAACAGCATCAGCTTGAGTTAATGGTATGAGGTGGATGAGTTCCAATGAGTGCAAAGTGTCGTAAAAATAATCTATAGTTTGTGTTGCGGATTATAAACTTGAATTACGATAGATAGATAGATAGAATGTATTTAGTAAAAAAGTAAGTCAAGAAAAAATTTAAAATAAAGAAGAAGAAATTAAAGTTCTCTTGCAACCTTTTGTATTTTCACTACGCATAAATGTGGTTTTTCTGAAAATTGATAAAAAGAAAATATCATCCAACCAACCTCTTTATCATGTCATCTCTTCTGTAAGTAAGATTTTGACCATCGGAATAGGTACTCATTCATTACACTACATTCACTATCTTTCCTTAGTCACTTCACATCATCTTCTGTTCTGTGTTATGATATGACACAATAATTTCACATCAAAATATTGCATTTGTGGCGCCATCTGTTTGAGTTTTTTGCAACATTATATGATGACCATTTGCTGATGAAGCGAACGCAATTCCTTCTCAAAAACGCATACTAAATAAATACATAATTCAATAGTTTTGCGCAAACTTTTTGTGCAGCAGAGATAGCAACAAGAAAAATAAGTAAGAACCAATATGTGCCACAATCAGTATCTCGCACCATCATAGCAAACCGACTTGAACCGAACCATGCTCGTATGGTTTAGATAGAAGTAATATTATAGATACATGTGCCTCGCACATTTCCGCCATATTAAGTATAGAATAGTAGAAGAGTAAAAGCACGAGATTGAGTTGAGTTGAAGGAAGGAGTAATGCTGTGCAGTGCATTGCATTTGAACTTATCAAACTAAAAGGATCACATCAATTTCCGTTTTTAACGTTATTTGTTGATGGCAAACACAAACACATGGAAGTCGAAGTCGTTTCAATGCTGAAGTCGAGTTGTTGTGACACTTGGTGTGGGCGCCAAACGCAAAAAGATGTCGATGATGCCGCCAAGCATGAGAAATAGTAAAAAGAAGTCGTTGTCGTCGTCTTCGGAGCGCCGTTTGTGTCAGTGTCAACGACAATGTTACGTTACGTATACGTGATATCGTTCAAGTTGTCTATATAGACGTGCACGCGTGTCTATCTTAATGTGTGAGCACACACACATCTATATATAATAAATATATACTATATAGATAGATATAGCGGAAGTTTCTGGTGGATTTTTTTTTTTTTTTTTTTGCTTTCATTTTTTGCTCGCAGCTCCAAGTTTTGCTTTAAAGTTTTAATTTGTGCGCACGAAAAGCGTTCAGGATGTGGGTGCGTATGTGTGCGTACATAATATATATATATGTGTGTGTATCTGTGTGAGTAAGACCACAGCGTGCACACTCTCGAAGCGCATATTGACGGAAACGGAAATGTAATTATTGTCATTGTCAGTTACAAAAGTTTTTAGCAAAATTGATAAGCAAGAGTTGTTGCTACTGTTACAGCTTGTGCTTTTTTACTTCTTCTTCTTCTTCTTCTTCTTCTCCTTGTTCCTCATGTTTAGTGCAGTTTTCTTGTATTTTTTTTTTTTTTTTTTGTTACTTAGTTAAAATAAATATACAGCGCATTGTTCAAGAAGCTAAAGAAGAAACGAAACTAAGTTGAATGAGGCATCATAAAGATAAAGTTATTTTTGTTGCTTCGTTACTTTTATTGACTGCATGCATACCATGCATAGTACACACATTATCACATGCGTGTATCGAACAACATATTCTCTTGGCAAATATGGTTTTGTTTTTTATTATACTTATGTATAGATATTTCTTTATCCGCTTTTTGTACGTTCGGAACTCCTGTCGCGCTTGCACTATCAACTTCCGTTTTCCGCTTGCTATGAAATCAACTTCCGGTGCGATGCTCTCAATTGCTAACAACAACAGAAGCACAACATAGAATCAAAAATCATAAATTTCCAATAGTTTCTATTTAATTGTCTATAGTAATAGTATGTTGCTCTAAAGTTTATTATTGCAACACAAACGGAAGTGAGAGTTGCAAGTTACATAATTCGAGAACAAGGCACCACCCTGAACTCATTGAATAAGTATAACAAATTGAATGCTTTTGAGAGAATCATACTTATAACACTACTAGAAAATACACCAGTCTATAATACTTATGATGAAAATATGGAATTGTATTGAAATGATAAGTAAGTGCTTTCACAATTCAATGGTGATTGCAACAAAGCTGCTTCAAAAATATCACAATTGCTTCGAATATTTTCTTTCTTTCTCCCATCATTATCATCATCATCATTGTCTAATCAGCTTTTGTCACACTTGAAGCAAAATACAATTTTATAGAAAACAGAAATTCTCCCTACAACATCATCGTCAACATCTTCCTCATCAGAGTTATTATTATTCTTAGTTTTGTTGTTTTTCTCTGCTCAATAACAATACTTTATAGCAAAACAATAATACTACCAACCATCGATAGAAGCAATTGCACAAAATGCGAAAGAGAAAAAAAAAAAAATCATAGAAAAACCATTGGAAAAAAATAAATCGCTTTTAAATAAAATATAAAAAAAAAATATCTATATTGTGAAATTGAATAATAATGTCGAAAACTATCAGCAGCAACAATATCACTAAATACGCGCATTTACAATAAAAAATCACTGAAGCACTTAGTTTATTGTATTGAAGACAACAAATGCAGTAGGAGCAAGAATATCAGGAGCAGGAGCATCAGCAATAAAAACAACAACAAAAACAAACAACTAATAACAACAAAACACAAGCTACGAAGCAACCAACCAACCAAACAACCAACCGACCAACAAAAGCAATGACGATGACAACAAAACACATTCACATTGAGAGTGGAAGCCAAGCCAAACCAAGCAAAAGCGAGTCCTTGCGGCAGTCAGGACTCGACTGTATTCGACTTGATTTGGTAGGTTTGGCTTGGTTTCTATACCCTTCACTTTGATTTAAAAATGTTCGGGTAGTTTAAAATGCTTCCAAGAAATGATTTCAATTATACTGCACAGTTTTTTGGGGAAGTGTCAGATTGCTGGATAGTACAACTTCCAATCTTTCAACAGAAATTGTAAGATTAACGCAAGATAGGCGACAAGAGAATAGCAAGAAATTGAATAAAAAGAGTTGATAAGTTGATGGTCATATAAACCGATTTGCCTGATTATCCGTTTAGCTTATTGATGATACCCTTAACTTATAGCTTATCGAATGATCTATAACTTATCCGTATTCACATTGGAACAATTATATAGTCTGTTGTAGATACTATGGAGATAATATTCAAATAAGATATATATATGCATTTACTTTCAAATATGAAAAGTGCATCATATTTTTCATGAAACCGAATATAATATTGTATTTTTTCATGTATATTTTTATTTTCTTTTACAATTCTTCATTTGGAACGAATTTGAAATTTCGAAAAACCACGCACAGAGTTTTTCTTTTTCTTCTTTTAATTTTACTACTTCTGTTGTCTGTCTTCATTTCCCATCTTTTGGGTTATTTCAATCTTCATTCGTTTAGACCCTTCTATTGGTGTTCGCTCGCTTACTATCGAAATTACTTTCAATGACTTCAAGTTTATTTTGCAATTTTTCTTTAAATCAACTACAAATAAAAACTATAAAAATGAAATAATCGAAAGACGACAAGAAGAAAGCAAGTGAATGAGAATTCTATAATCGAACTAATTTGACTATTTGATTCCCTGTAAGCCCACAACATATGAGAGGAATAATAATAATAAGTGGAAAAAATATATATAAATGGAACTGTCTGTGTGTCTGTATGTCTGTTCCTTATGGACTCCGAAACCGCTGGACTGATCTTAATAAAATTTTCAGGGAAAGTCTTTCAGTGGAGTTTGGTGCAAATCGAACCAAAAGTTTCTATCATTTCCATAATCAAAGCAGTTAACATGACCAAATGTTAACCACATGATCATGTTTAACTACATAACCAATGTCTCGACACAATATAATATATAATGACAGGAATAATGACTACAAGAAATACACACTACATGACGTCGGGAGTGTAGCATCAAGCGCCAAGTGCGTGAGTACTTACATATAATGAAATTCAAACTGATATCTCCGTCCTATAAAGGAATGCTTTGGCGGTGCAGTAGGGATTAAACAGAATTTTAGGTGATAGGGGTTTTTTAGTCGGTTGGCTAATAAATCCGACAATACTTGTTTTACGAGCCATAAGTGTCTTTGGAAGATTTTATATTTCCGAAATTGTAAAGGTTAGTGATGATTATCTCTTGTTGGACTCTGAAGGAAATGTTTAATCAAACATTATGCACCAAGGAATCTATGAATGAGCCCTTGAATTTTTCAAGAAATAAACAATTTTTGTTTTATGGAATATTTACCTTCTTATTTATTTATGTACTTTTTAACTTCAACTTGATGCTCCCAACTTTTGTAAAAACGTAATTTTATAGTATCTATTAGTGTAGGGTATAAAGAGATCTAAAGACCACAACTAAAACCATATTTTCATTATATCAAAGTTCATCAAATAATATATTTTAATTAATTGTCTAATACTTTAATTCTGGCACATATTTTTTTTTATCATTTTTTGTTTCTAAATAAAACGTGAAATTGGAAAATGATGTCAATATAAATGAAAATATTGAATGTAATCGTTTCTATGCATAAACATTTTTTTTCGAATTTTTTCTGCACAAAAAAAAAAAATACTAAAAATTTAGTAATAAAAACTCATTTTTAATTTCCTTTGTTTTCATAAATTTTTATTTATTTCACGTATATCACGTATGTACATTTGTGTGTGTATGGGTTCAAATAAATAAATTTATAATTTTTTTGAATATAAATGACAACGAATAGTCAGTCAGTTAGTCAGTCAATTCATAATTTGATTATCGATTCACATTGAGGGCATCAGTTGAATTTCAATTGAAATAAGAATTGAAAAAAAAAGAAAAAAATCGCATTATATTCAAATTCAATTTTCACGCCAATGGCGATGGCGGCGGCGGCTCAACGAATCCATTTGAAATTGAAATCGATGTCAATTCAGTGGATTAGGGCGACATCCAGCCAAACAACCCACTAACCAGTGAGTGGCAATTTAGATTTCGCTAAACGAAACGAAGCTAAAACATACCAAATCAAACCGAATTGATTGCAATCAGAATTCAACATAAGTCAAATCTATTTCGATTGCCTTTGGTATATAGTAAAGAAAAAAAGATCAAAAGTCCAATTCAGATTGACTTCAGTGACTAAGTCAGTCACTTGGTCGGCAGAATACAATTCAAGTTAACTTGACTCGCCAATTCGACTTGACTTGATTTAACTTGACTTGACTGTCTATCACTCATTCACTCGTTCACTCAATGTCTGTTGATGACTGACTATAGCTGCCGTCTATACTATATATAGAAGTATGTTTGTCTATCTATAATTTAAGTTCGTCTTGCGTCTAATAAACGTGTCCGTCAGTTGTCTGTTATCATTCAAATCTAGTGACGCTAGCAAAGCGTGGCATGTGGTTGTATTTCCCGACCGTCTGCCTGCCTACCAGTCAATTCTCGCGGTTAGAACCACCAGTGTCAATGTACGCCTACCTTTCCATCTGTTATATGTGCTTGTCTGCCGACCCAAACTAACTGATTACTTCACTAACTGCCTGACTGACTGACTGATTCACTAACTGGCCAACTGACTAACTGCCTCACTGATTCTTTGATGTACTTCAAAACAAAAAACAAAACTACGCTTGAATCAAACGATTCAAATTGAAATCCAGCTCGTTTTAACCACTTCAACCAATTGTTGGGCCCCAAAGAAACTTTTAGCATTTGCCGTTTGTTGTTTTAAAATACAAAATACAAATGCTGTTGGCCAGCGACCGTTTGTAGCATTTACTGCTGCTTTGATTGTTTTGTATTTTAAGTGAATATCACTCAGATTATGATTAGGTATTATCACTTCGTTATTATGTTTGTGACGCTGAAAAGAGGACATTAAGTATGAGATATTATCATAAACAACTATTCGTAAAAGAAGTTAATCTAACCTATGAAGTCTAATTAAATGGGAAATAGTCATCTAGTTTTTGATTTATCGAGTTTAAAATTTTCCAAAGAGTCTTCTGCGGATTCAATGGTTCCAATTAAAGTTCCTCAATCAGTAAAAGTGAGCGCCACCACCACTGAAATCTAAAGCTTTAAAAAGTATTTTGTTATGATAACTTCTACAATTCATTTATTCAAGTTGAAGTGCTGGAACATATTCCATTTCTCATAATTCATTCAATTCAATTCTCCTTAAGCAATGTAAATGACAACATAAAACTTTATTACTTGGACAAATAAGCAGAGGCTTAACACAATATGTAGTATATATAAAAAAAAATCTGAATAATTCTATAATTATATTTTTTACTTGCATTAAAGGTATAAAACCTTCGGTGAAACTAAAGTTATTGTTCTACCTTGATTTGTTGGTACTTGAAATAAAATTTTTATTTAATTCCCTTCTTTCGTCTGTCGGTCTCTGTGTATTGCTTAATGGTCTTCAAGGTGAAGCAGCTGTTCACAATTCAAGTGTTGAATTGCTTGAGGCATAATTTATTTTGTTTATTATTAAAGTTTATTTAAAGTTTATTGAAAGCAAAAAAGGTAGAAAATAAATACTAATAAATAAAAATCAAAATAAGCATTTCATATATTAAATTTCTATATTTTTGCGGAATTTTTGCAATAAATTTTAAAATGAAATAAGAACGGAGAACAAAAGAAAACAATCAATCTTTTAATTGATTTATTTAATTTTTTTTTTTTTTTAATTTTGTTTTGCACTAAAACTGGTATTTTTTTCATTCAAGCCACAGTTCAGTGACTTTAACATGGTTTAATGTCTATTGTGTCTCGTGTTGACTTAAAACTGGTTTTTTTGTGGAGTGAATTTCCTATGATGGACTGACTTTTATATTTATATAAATTATATTTTTTTTTTTTGGTTTATATTATTTTTGAATAAAATTTTTAATTATTTTACTTTTTAACTTTTACAGCATGTGACGTCATAAACTGTAATTATTAAAACGCACATGGTGAGTAGTTGAATTTATTTTATATTCTATCCTTTCTTTCTTTACTTAGTAGTGAGTTGTTTCTATATAAATTGTGCTAAAATGGCAGGTTCTTTTTATTCTGTTAAGTCATAGTGATGATTTCTTTCCCGTATGAAATCACCGAAGTCACTTTAACTTACAACTTTTTCTGCTTTTTGTTTTTTCCGCCACGGAAAATACTTAAGACAAACAACAACATGCTCTCGCAATGTTTACACGAAGCGAACACATTCCATGATTCCCTAAGACAACTAACTCAGTAAAAGAAGAAAAAGAACAAACAAAACTCATCATAGCCTCCCACCATTATTCGCTATAAAAAAGTATTATATGTGATGGGTTGTGCGAATTTCATCATAGCCACCCACAATTCACTAAAAGAAAGTATATGTGAGTACTGTGCACATTTCTTGTTAGAAGAAGTTTTATAGACTTCATTGAAAGAGGAAGAAGAGGGAGGGGTATTTCTATTCTATATAACAGGAACGCACTGGCATTAGACATTTGTTAAGGGATCACAAAATACCATAGTATGGCATGAGTGTGGGCTGGAAAGGGATAAGGTAAGACAAGACAACATCTCAGCTGTGCAACTACTAAGTAAGTATGTAAGTAAGCATAAAGAAAGATAGAACGAAGTCAGCCTGAAGTGCTCTATAAATAGTAAAACAATGCGAATGCATTTTCGGAATTTAAAACAAAAGAAATCGAAAGAGCAATAACACTAACAATATCAAGAACAACATACAAAAGAAATAAAAAAAAGGAGTTTAAACAAAAGAAAATAAAAATAAAGTTTCGAGTAGCAAAGGCAACTCTACTCCGACGATATATTTGAAAGATGGGGAAATGAAGAACAAAAAAAAAATTAAGGAAGTAATGAAAACATTTGGTACTTGCTTAGGACATTTTCTAATTGGACTAGGTTGGAGCTTATTCTATTCTTTGTAGACACTAACTACTGTTGTGTATTTTTAAAGTTCCCTATGTACTAAGTACAAGTATGTTTATTTGTCGAAATGTTGGAGTATGATGCCAATTTTCATTTAAAAAAGAAGAGTGACAGAGAGAACGGTATAAATCTCTTTTATTTGATTTCAAAACGCATGAAAACACACCATAAGCTAAACTGGGAGTCAAGAAAATACGAAAAACTAATTAATTTAGCTGTCAACGACACGGCACGCACAATAGCAAACACAAAAGCCTGTTAAGCCATGAAATCAACTCAACTTAACTCAACTCAACTGAACTGAACTAAATTGAACTAAAATGGAAGATGAAAGGCTATGGACTATCAAGTCTAGGGAACTTACCTGGCTAAGGTCAGGACATGGCTGTTTGGTTAAACTAACTAAAGGACAAAGGACAACAGTGACAGGAACAAAGACCACAAATTTTCAATACAGCTAAGTCCTTTGAGTTCCAAGTGACACCAGTTACATTAAATTGCCTCTGCTCTCCGAATAAGAAATCAAAATTTGAAATTTTCTTTCTCGCACACTCCCCGCATGCACATGATTGATCAGAAATCAAGAATCAATGGAATGAATGGAAGTTTAAAAACCTCAAACCGCTTCTAAATTTCAAGTTAACATTAACACCTGTCAATGAAAAGCGACTATTACGCGAAATGTCATTAGCACAACAAGTTAGATTGGCTACATTTGACAAGGATTTACACAACCAACCAACCAACCAAAACCATAATGCATAATATTGTAGCATAGCCCAAGTATTTTATTACAGTAACAAATCTCAAAATAAGTGAATTTCAAATTTATATACGTGTAATCAGAAGAAGAGAAAACTTAATTGTCATTGGTATAAACGGAAAAGGATTAGGATTACCTAAAGCGAGTGAACTAAACAAAAAACTATACACAAAAAAGAAAAATTAAAAATAGAACATATTGCATACTTTCGGGTGTCTTCACTAAAAAAAACAATGATCACAACAAGGTATGCAACAACACACTTGAGTGAACTCAAATTCTCGTTCGTTCACAGCAATAATCACAGTTGATTGTGCACTCTGTTGCCTCGTGGTAACAGGAACCTCTTACAGCAGTACAGGATATTCCATTTTTTTGTTTTGTTGTTCAGGCTTACCATGCTCGAGATACAAGATAGAAAAGATAGGTTAGTTAGTTAGTTAGTTGCTTGGCTTTTGGTTTTTTTCTAAATGGGCATCTGTTCACATGAAGTGAAGTAGGTACTCTTCTCGTGATACTCAATTTATCCTTCCTTCTTTTTTTTGGGCATTCAGTTGTTTTCCTATTTTTTTTTTTATCTTTGTTTTTCATTTTTTCTCCAATTTAACACTTAAAAATAAAAACCTTAATACGCCTTAACTGTTAGTTCTCTGATTGGGATTTTCTTTTCATTGATTTCAATCTTGTTTTCTTATGGAGATTTGGTTATTTGTTGCTAAGGCAACTAATAAAAGAGGTTGGAGGTTGGTGGCTGTTGGTGCTTCCTTCATGTTTAAATCATCATTCACATCTTACTCAATGATTTGAGTACAGGTGGATAATTTTAGATTTTTCTTCCTGTAAATCTCTTAAATATTTGTGATATATTAAAAATTGCATAACCAATAGAGAATTTTATTTTTCTTGACTGCCTGTCTACATGTTTACCTGTCTGACTGTCTGCATGTCTACCATTTCGCTTGTATCCTTCCTTCAGGGTCCTTGAAATGAAATTGATTTATGTTTTTGTTAGAGAAAATGCTCTTCGTATGACAAAACAAATAAGTAATTTTCACCTGAAATTGAATTGACTCAACTGGTCGTCAAGACCAACAATGGCAACAACAAAAACGGCTCTTGAGTCGGCAGTATTTAACTTGCTATAACTTGGTAGAAACGTTGTCAGCATAAAAATATCAAACATTGTCATTGCCACTTAACTTGTGGCGCTTCTTTGGCTACATTTTTATTTTTTTACTTTTCCTACTTTGACTGCTTGTCAATAACAACAGAAGAAATTGTATGGCAGCAGAAAGGTATAGTTGGTTGGAATACCCTCTTCTGTAACATTATTCGTAGCACTTAGTATGCTCGCGAGTATATTTAGTTGATATTATGTTTTTCTTTGCATTGACATTGATGGTGAAGCTAAAGTATTTGGAGCAGTTGAAGCAGGAACAAGAGAAGCATAACCGCAAGAGCTCAGGTTGAGTGGCGTCATCATAATCGTTACTATTGCCGCGTGGTTAGTCAGTGAGTGAGTAAGTGAGAAGTGTCCTTGTGTATGTACTGCCATTTGACATTTAATGGCATTTGACACTCTTATAAACAGTTAGAAGGATAGACAGACTTACAGGCAGACATACCAACCGACCGACAGACAGTCAAAGAAAGAAACAAACAAGGGTACAATGAAAACAAGATGAAATGTCATAATGACAGCCAGCAAATAGAATGAAAATATATAGAAAAATGTATGAAATATAACTAAACGCAATCATTTCATATCGAAGAAATAACAAAATGAAATAAATATTTCACAAAAAAAAAAAAACTAATAGAACAAATTTTATAAAACAAAAGGAAGCAAGAAGACACTGAAAAAAAAATATATAGAGCGAAGAAATCAAAGAAAAAAAAAACGAAGGAATATTTCCTTAGTGAAGTTGTCTCCCTTTTTATTATTTTTTGATATTTACTTATGTCCATTCCCCATTCTGACTGAGCTAACAGAAAGGCGTAGGGACACATACACATATTATAAAATATTTGCACACATACAAACACTCACGCACGCAACACAAAAAAGGACATCAATGCGCTTAATGCTGTTGTTTACTTAACTTTATTTGTTATTTTGTTGATTTCGTTGTTTCAACTGTTTCTCCTGTTTTTTTTTTTTTTTTGTTTTTTTTTTTTGGTTCGTGCTTTCTTCTACTACTGTGTTGACATCATTGTTCGCAAACAAACACATAAGCAAGCAAACAAAGAAAGGCACACACAAAGAGAACAGTGTTGACCACATACACATACCAGCGCCCCCCATCAACTTTGGTTGGTTGATAGAGTTCGTCCAACATCATATGCTGTTCACTTGATAAAAATCTTCCAGGTCTCCTCCCTAACAAACGTTAATGCATTAAGTTGGACTTAAGAAAATATTTTTATACGCTTATAGCATCTTTCGATAGAATAGAATAGACTGGACTGGACAGAATTGTACTACATCCTTCATTCTTCCCCACCCTTTACAAAGGATGACGAAGACTTCTTAGGCTAAGCGTTAAGTTCTTGAGTAAATATTTAAACATGTTTTAGTTAAACGTCAGTTTCAAAAATCTTTGGGTATGGGAAACTTATTTAAACTTCTGATTTAGTTTTCATAGGCCATTATCGTCTTTACTGTGGAAACCATTAAACTGGGTATAATACAATATAACCTTGGTTATGCTTTAAATCATTAAAGTTCCATTGCATCAATTTGTGGCAACAGCTAAAGAAACAGAAACCTTTCCCGAACCACTCACTCAATGATTTTTTATTACATTTTGTTGTAGTTGCTGTTGCTGATGCTGTTGCTTGGTATTCATTTAATTAAAAGGGTTCGGCGTTAGTTGTTGGTTGTGTTGTTTGTGTTGTTTGTGTCTCCTTGACTTGACTTGTTAAATTATTGTATCTAAAAAAGAAGAGAATGCTCTAAGGGCCAGACGCATACAAGCATATGTCAGTCATAAAGTTAACTCAAGCGATCCAAATAAACTAAACCAAACACCCGCTCATCAGCCCGCCCTCTGATGCTTCTCACAAGCATTTCAAATTGTGCTCAATTTAAAGAAAAATTTCATTTGCTGTGAAATTTTACAATTTTTGTCTTATTTTTTATTTTTTTTTTTTCATTTTGTTTGGTTCTTTTTTATTGTTTTTGGTTCTTTTCAACCATCGTAAAATTTTATGTTTCTGCTTTTGGTTTTTGTATATTAAATTACATTATTTGCTATGTTACTTCCCTTTTTTCTTTTCTGTGTATGTGCTTCATTCACCACATTAAAATATGGCAAACAACCGACAAAATAATAAAAAAAAAATATTTATATAGAAGAATTGAGAAAAGTACAGGATATTTTATGACGGGGGAGGACGCCATAGCCAACTAAATACTAAAGGAACAATTTTTCTGCTGATGCGTTGTGCTTATGAAATTACGCATATGACATGTGTTCCGTGATGCCCCACTGTGTTGCTGCAAATCTGTTCAACACGAGTCAGCACTACTTCGAGCACTTGCTGTTGCTGCCACATGCAACATAAAAAATAAGCTTAGCATTGCTATATAGCATAGTAGTATGTACAGCATAATACAACTGTATCATATTCAATTTGTGTAACTGTCAAATGACTTGACTTGTCTTGCGTATATACTCATGTACTCGTATGTATGTGCAACCAAAATTATAGAAATAGACAGAAAAAAAAAAAAAATATATAAAAGAAAATAATCAAGAACCCAAATCAACTTGTCGCATTGAGTTTAGTAGTATGAATCAAGTTCAGTTCAGTTCAGTTGAATTGAATTTAACGGAATGGAGCGGAACTAAGTTAAGTTCTTGCCCTGCAACTGTGGAAATTCCTTTGGGTCCTTTCTTACTCTTTTCACTTGATTTCGTTACATTTATTAAATTTTTATTCATTTAATGACATTTTACACTATGCAGCAAAAGTAAGTAGTAAAGTAAATTTGCCTTTGGTTTGGTTTGGTTTGATTTTTTTTTTTTTTTTTTGCTTTTATGATTAAAACTATAATTTTTTACATTCTGTCATTTTACTCACAATTTGTCTGCAATCATTAAAATAATATGTACTCGTATATCTACTTAATTTGAATATTACCAAAATAAATTACTTTTGTCTCTTCCACATAAAAAGAAAACATTAAAAAAATGTACCCAAGTATTTAATGATATATTCGTATATCAGAGTTTTCAGTTTTAATTGTAATTGATTAATTCAATATTAAGAAATAGTCTTGGAAACAAATCTCACTAAACTATGAAAGGAAATTGACTTAATACAATAGAACTTTGACAAGTTTTAGGCAAGTTAACAAGGGACAAGGGGTATTTTGAAATACTATTATGTCTAAAAGTTATTTGACATTTACACACTTTTCACTTTAAGACTTGTAGCCATAACTCATTAGAATATAAATCCATTGGATATATCTCTCGAGATACAATATGTGCTGGGTACAACTTTGTCTCAAGCAGACATCTCTTGTATTTTAGAAACTCCATTTGCCATAAAGGTACTCCATGTACTAGAATGAGAAGTAAACTAGTTTCAAACCACTCTTAACCTTCATCATGAACAACAAGATTCCTTCATAATTATGGAAGTAGCACATTTTAACTTCAACAAGAGCGTACCTTATCCTTTAATCTGAATATTTAACCTGAAATCCATTATAAACATTTAGTAATAAGAACATATTGTAAAAAATTTCATCTTAATATCTTCAAAAGTAAAGGGGAAGAACATATGAAATCAATATATAAATATTTATTTGATACTAGCGTACCCGACCGTGCTTCGCAGGGTTGTGTTCTTTCTTAGTATCAGTATATTCTTTATAATACACTTTGAGTATCAGAAAATTAAAGTGCCATTTTAGTTGTTTGAATATCTCAAATTTTGAGTACGGGGACAACACAGATTGGAACCAAAACTATCCTATGTTCAAGCTGGGAAACAACCATACTTATTCACAAAATTTCAAATCAATCAGATGAACGATATGACAGCACATAACATACGAACAATTTAAAACACTCATTTTTATGTGAATAAGTATTTTAAAAATTTATTTTTGGTATTTGAAAAGCTAAGGAACTGGTGGTCTACCTAAGTAAATTTCCATTGAACCTCTTATGTTTACCATGGATATAACAATTGATGGGGTATCTACATGACAACCAACTGAAGAAGCTTGGTTTAATGCTTAAATTTGACAATTAATCTTACCAAAACTTTATACTTAGTAGTGTTTCATTGTTGTATTTAATAAGTATGTTTTATAATTTTTTTAACCCTTGGTTGTATAATGTCATTCTTATTTTTCATTGTCTTTCTGACATCATTCACTATTTAAATTTGGTAACAATGAGAAATGGATTGGAGTTGAAGGAGTCTTGTGCTTGTTTGTGCTTGTTTGTACTGTCATGATGCGACTTTGTTACTACTTTCTGGCAGTTATTGTTTTGCATTTAAGGTACTTTTTGATACTTATGCCGACGTAGGAAAATCTCTTCTCTTCTCATTTTCACCCACTCACGCAATCACCATCACCATTAACAACATCAACTTGTATATTGTACTTAGTAATAGTCATGTTACCAACAGCTGCCTTATTCTCCTATTTTTTGTGCTCCTCTCCTCTCCTATTCCCAAGCACCTCATTCAATGTTTGTGTCATAAATAAGCAAATTGCATGCTACTTATTTCTTGTTTTAGTACTTTTTTGCAACTATTACTGCCAACAAGACTTCATCGTCATCGTCATTGTCGACTGGAAGACTCCCACAAACTATTTTCATTTTTTTTTTTTTTTTTTTTTTTTTGTGAGTACTGTAATGTCGTAATGTAAAGTAACGTAACATAACTTAACGTAACTGTAACAAAGTAAGTTCATTTAGTCGTCGAGTCGAGTTGAGTTAAATAGTTTGAAGTGTAAAATTTTGTAATTACAAAAGTTTTTTGGTGAAAATGTTGCGTATATGAAAAATTGCTGTTAAAATTAAAAGTGTTCTTCATGATTCTTCTTGTTGTTGTTGTTGTTGTTGTTGTTAGTGTTATTTATGTGCAAAAGTTAGGTATTGCTGCACAATTGTTCTATAATAGTCAAGAAAAAGATACAGATACATTTCCAAAGTGATAGAGAAATGGAGTGGGTGGAGAGAGAGGTGGGAAGGTAGTAAAAAGTCAGTCGCCTGACTGAGTAATTGCTATTGTTGTTGTTGTTAAAGGAAAGCAACAGTCCTTAAGTAATTTAAATGGCTGCGATAAACTCGAAAAGAAACTTCGAAAATGCTTTGTTGTTCAAAATACTTAGTACGAGTATTTTTGACAAACGTCGGATTCTTCTTCTCTACTACAACTAATAAGTACTATTGCTATGCTGAATAAAAGTTTATGTAATTGCGACGACGATGACAACAACGATGACTTAAATGCAAAATAAATTTCCCAAAAACTTTGTATTCATGCAAAGAAAATCTAATTTTCCCAACATAAAATACAAAAAATTTAGTTGCGTATTCATTTAAGGCTGAAAGGAGACAATAATTGAATTTCGCCTGTGGCAGGACATCCGCTATGTTCATTTTGACAGCACATCGTGCTCAATTGCATGTCTCAATTGTTATGTGTTAACATCAACAGTAAAATAAAAATAATAATAATAAAATAAGAAAATATGATTTCATTTTTATTTGGGATTTTATGATGATAGATAGAATTTTTTATATCGCAATGACCCTTTAGAGTAAACGGAACAATTAAAAAGAAGCTAATTTTATAAATAAAATTTGTATCAAAATTTCTTCAAATATTTGTCCAATTTTCTTTTATTGGAATTTATACAGAAAGTGTTCTGTTTCATAAAACGAAGCAGATCTTATCAAGAGTTTCAGTATGATATCTCTAAAACAAAGTCTCTGGGCTATGAATTTTATTAAACTCTTAAGCACCGCAATCAATTGGATATGTTATGCTAATCTTTGGTTTACTTTTCTATATTTTTGTTGCTTTTATTTATGAGCTTTTATTAATTTTCATAGTCTATTGAGGTTTGGAGATCAAATCGCAATTTGAAAACATTTTTTCTTTTCAATGCATGGCAACCACAAAAAATGCGCAGCGACATTTCCAGCCCTTGATTCTCTTCGCTGTAGACACCTGAGGAGTAGATTTCTATTGTTTTGAGATGCTTAGATACTTTTTAGATTCTCTTTGGTAATAAGAAAAAAGATTTCTCAGTTTTGGATCAAGAACCGATTTGCTTAGCGTTGTTCTATGCAGTTGATAGTCCATTGCTTGTTAAGTCGATGGTTTCCTTTTTTCCTTATATATTATTGTCCGAGTTCCATGGATAATCTAAAATTTTGTTCAAGGCCTGTCAGTGGACGCATAGCACCGTTTTGTTACTTAGTCTTTATGGCCTTTGTGATCATTGTATATTCAATGCAATTCAAAAGTATTACATCTTTACAGTATGTTAAGAATAATTTGGGTAAGCGATATAATTTTCCGCCAAATAAGAGACTACTTACAAATTAATATTTGATAAATATTATTATCTTTCAATTGTCTTAAGAAATAAAAGAAGAAAAATATCTAAAACTTAAACTTATGTTGTTAAGATGTTAATACCATAAATGTTTTATATAATTTATAGTATATTTCTTCCTTGGTTTGCCTGCCTTTGCACAGGAAATTGTCATGCAAATTATATTGAGTGGTGCCTGCTTCTGTGTTCTACTATATGTGTAGCCTTGTGGTCGAGCTGATGTCCTGTTGACGGCACGTATTGGTTCCTGCAACAGCAACGACAGCAGCCAATTTCCTACACAATTTTAACAGCAACAAAAAAAAAAAAAAATACACAAAATGCGACGCAAATTTCAATTTACCAACGACATTTTCAACATTTATTTCCTGACAAGTAAACAATTTAAATTAAATTTAATTCTTTTATAGAACACAAAAAAAAAAAACACAATATGAACGAATAACTACAAAAAGTTAGGTAGATAGATAGATAGATAAATGAAGTAACCTATTTGCATATCCTAGAGCTATACTTTTATACTAAGTCCAAAAGTTATTTCTTTTTATCATTATCAGTTGTCGCACTTCATTTGTTCGGACATGAATACAAGGCCATGATGTTAAGCTTTATGTCCAGCAGTCAGGTGCTACACGAATATTGTCTTTATAAAAAAAATTTAATCACTTGCACAACTTGAACATTTAAATGCAAATTTCATTGCTTGTAATCTCAAGGCTCATGCCAAAATCAACATTGTGCTAATCTAATCTTGTCTTGTCCTGTCCTGTCTTGTTCTGTCTTGTCTTGAAGAGTCTTGTTTAGTTCTAGGTTGGTTATAGATTGTTTGGTTTGACTTGGTTCCGCACGCATTTAACTAATCAGATTAGAAACACAAGGCGTTGGTATTGTGGCATCATCTTCACCATCGCATTCTCCTTTCCTCCATTTAACTGCTAAGAACCAACATTCATTACGAATAATTATTATAAATAGCACAAACACAAATGCTTTGAATAACTTAACTCAAATAAATCTATTTCATTAGCAAGTTTAGAAATTCCAGTTAATTTTCATATTTGACGAAATTTTCTTTTCATTTTCATTTTTGTCGTCGTCATCGTCGCTGTCATCCTTTAAAACTAACGAAACCGGCTCCTCTCATTGCTTTAGAAGAGAAAAATACTTGTCGTTCTTTATTCCTATTTTTTTTTTTATTTTTTTTTTTTGGATTCGCTTAAATGGAAATAGTTTTGATATTTTACTGTTGCTGCGTGCACATTTCAATGAAAAACATTTTACAAACTTAGTACTTGTAGTAGTGGGTGGTGCTCTTAAGTTGTTGCCATTTCTTAGCTTCATCTGCTGAAATTGTCAAAAAGAAACAGTCGTCACAGCCAACCAAACTGACTCATCTAGGGGAGCTTATGTATTTTCTACAATATTTGTGCTCCTTTAGTATATTCTATGAGCCCTCAGAGTACTTAGTTGTAGTGGTAATAGCTTTTCAAATATGAATATCTTTTGGGATTTTCCTAATTAAACATTTTGATAGTAAGTACTACATACTTTGTGGTAAGAGAATGCTTTTCAGTTTCATGACATTTCAAAAGCATTTTGTAGAAAATTGGGATATGATTTTGACTTTACTATGTTCTTTGTTTATAATTTACATTTAATGTGCATTTATAGCAACCTTAGAAGCCTCAGCTAGTGTAATATATATAAACACTACAAATGATACGAAATATAAAATATTAAATAAATTATTTTATCCGGTTTCATTGATAATCAAGTATCCTTTACGTAGAAAGATTTACACATATATGATATCGTAAATAATATTTTTTAAGCTAAGCAAAGCGTTACAATTATGTAATAATTTCGATTTTAGTATGGTTTGCGATCTTTAATTGCCTCATCATCCTGATTGATTTTGTGAGTGGTTTTCTTACTTATGTTTTTTATTATGTAATTTTGTAAAGGTTAAGGTCTTTTATTCTAGAAATAAAGAAAGTTTCCATATCAAAACTCTAATTATCGGTATAACTTTAAAATATTGTTACGAATTTGTGATTTTCGATTATGGATTTCTATATTGCTAAAATATTTTTGATTTGATTTGATTTTGCAGCATAGCTAATACACAAGAACACACGAAATCACTTATTTATTAATCAAACAAGCATCAGACGCATTAGAGTGCGGGATACTTTTCTTCAACCATCCATCTTTTTTAACTCTCTCCATGTTAATTTCTTTTTCTTCTGTCCCAATACAACGTTGTCTTCCTCTTTTCTGATCTTTAGCTGATCTTTGGAACACGAGCTTCTTATCTATCAGCACCTTGGTGGGACTATTTGGATTACTCGGATTTGTCCTAACAAAATTTAGTTTTTGGACCTCTTTTGAAGTCATAATTTTGTAACATAACTATAAAACTAATTATATTTCATTTCGATATCTCTAAAATTAAGGTATTAGAGTGTTACAAACATAAGTATAGATTTAATGCAACCATTTTATTCTATACGATCAAAAAAATGAAAAAGCAAACATATAAAGAGAAGGTTAAAATAATTCAAAGCGAACATTGTTCTTACCACTATATGAGTTAATTCAAGCATACACAAAATTTTGTTTTTCTCTTCTCTTTATTAACAAAAATAATCCTTAAAACTTGAACTGGTTTTATATAGCATAAGATTCTGTTTGAGAGAGACCCTTTACCAACCAACTATTGCACTTAAAACTACTACTACACGTTAAGCTAAAATGCTAAATATACTTTTGCGTACAGTCCATTAAAAGGCAACCAATTAAAACCTTCAATCTTCAATCTTCATTCTTTTCTATGCTTTATTCCTCATCTTCATCTTCGTCTCTATATCCATCCTCCATTCCTTCATTTATTCATTCATTCGTCTATAAAATTTCATCATTTAGTGCTTTATTACTACACACTAACAATAAAAATCTGTATTTCTGCAAAAGAAAAGAATATTATTTGCCTTGAAGCTGCTTAAAAAAGGAAAATCGAAAAACCAAAAATGAAATGAAATGCAGAAAAAGTAAGAATAAAAGAAATAAATAAAAGAAAATAGAAGAAGAAAATAAAACGAAGTATTCATTTCAACATTTTGGATTTCGACACATAAAATCCATGAATCACTCAAAGTTGTGCTAAAAGCAATTTATGTGCTGCTTCTACGAATGACTACCATTTACTTCAATAGTTCTCTATATATATTGTTCTTATACTATGTAGTATATGGATGAATTTAGTTTCATTCATTCCCTCGATTCTCTTCTTAAGTATACAAATACTTCATATGAATGATTTTATATAGAATTGTCGATTTATGGATGCTTAACATAGAAATGTGTTTAGGCTTCTCTTAAAATAACAATATATACTAGAAGAGAGAGAATATGAAAAGCTAACAATAACAGTTAAAAGTCAAAGGCTTTAGAAAGAAAGAATATACAATATAAAAGTAGAGCTCACTTTAGAATCAAAATCCTCAAGTATCTTATGTGAGAGTTTTGTCGTTCTTCTTTTAACGTTCAAATAAAGTAAAAGAAAATAAAATTTATATGCGCTTAAATTCAAGTTAATGGCACATAAAATATTACACAATAATACACATGTTACAAC
Source organism: Amiota mariae (assembly GCA_035041805.1). Classification (NCBI taxonomy): domain Eukaryota; kingdom Metazoa; phylum Arthropoda; class Insecta; order Diptera; family Drosophilidae; genus Amiota; species Amiota mariae. The sequence goes on along the minus strand of JAWNKV010000370.1, from coordinate 15,843,193 downwards.
AACATCAGTAACAACAACAGCAGCACTAACAATCCCAACAATTTACACACATTCTCACATACTCGGCGTATCTATGCATATGATGAAGATGAAAGATGCCGAAAAGTTATATACTACTAAGTGTATGTGTGGATGTATGCATGTGTGCTGCTGCTTGAGTTGTAAAAATGTCATAAAATGGAAGAAAAAAAAAAAAAGAAAAGAAATGAAATGAATGAAACTTGGGAAAAATGCCGCCAACAACAAGGACAACAAACACAACGTTAACGTTAACGTTAACAAATTCTAACAAAAACAACAGTTACAATAACAGTAACAGCCTAGTCAAGTCGAGTCAAGTCGAGTGAGTAGAGATTCCGCTATTGACGATTGCTTTCACTTCTTTATTCGCTTCGCAGTCCCGTTTACATGAAGCCTTTGTTGCAAGACTTTGACAAAACGTTTTTACTCCTCTGATATCAAGTGTTGGCATAGGTGTAGACTCCATGTATACCAGTGTGTTTGCTGAACTAATACACAAAAGGTTCGCTTGAGTTATTCTGGTTCTGGGTATATCCTGTTGACTTCATTGCCGCCGTCGTTGTTATTGCTGCGTATGAATGCGTTAAGTTTATATATCCTTTGGGTTATGTTTGTGTTTGTGCTTGAGTGTGAAAGCCATTAAAAAGGGAGCCCAACACTGACATAGCACACACGGACACACACACACACAAACACCCTCTTCTGCCTCTCTGTTTTCTTTGTTTCATTCTTATCTACTATTGCTACTACTACTTTCTTAAGCTTCTGCTGACGTTAACAATCAGTTTTGCTGTTTGCCGCGTGGGTGTTATACGATGACTGAGACTGTGTTTACTGAGCTGGAAGCATAACAAGAGAGAAGCTTTTGTAACAGACTAAGAATAATAAAATAAATTAAAAAAGGGGAACTAAGTCTAAGATATGAGAGGCTTTAAATATTTTCTCACATATAAATACTTATTCAGGCACTTAAATACATACAAGCATACATACATACATACATATTGTATATGCTGGATACTACTAATTAAACTTTCCATTTGAATCATAACTAAAGCTTCAAGAGCTTAGGTTTGTTAGAAAATCTCTATAAAACAAAGAATGACGAATGATATAGAAAAAATAAATTTTACAAAATAAAGAAACTTTAAATAGAAATGATGCCTCAATTCATAAGAGATTGGGGTAGTCTCATTTTCAAAAAAAAAAAAAAAATAAATAAATAAATTAAACACATATCTATCTGGTGATTTCAAAATCAAAAGTCTACAAAATAATATAACATAAAATATTTTTGGTGCGTGACAAAATGTTTAAGTATCCTACAATTTTTCAGCAGACGGCATAAAACTGCGCAGTTTTTTTTTTTTGTTTTCAATAATAAATTTGAATAATATTTTTAATCATGTGAATAATAGAATAAAATTCTATACCCCACATGGGTGATCTATGAGTTTTTAATTTTGAAAAGCCGAGATATCTTTAGAATTTTTTTTCTATTATTCTTTTAATTTTTACGATAAATTATGAAAGTCAATAGATCAGATTAGCATCAAATGGATACAAAATTATTGTATTGTAATTAATGGAACTATTAATATAGTCTTATAATTACTCAGAATAACTACGATTTATAAAATTATATTGTTCATGGCCATACTAACGTATAAGTTAAAAAAAGAAATAGGGAAAAGTAAATATATGCAAGCGACACGCAAGTGATCACTTGAAGTGGTTGTTAACGACTAAAAAAAACCAATGCTATAGGAAGACTAAGCAAGCTTAGAAAATCAATCAATCAAACATGTTTAACAGCGTTCGATTAGCGTTACAGTTGTTGCTAGCTAAAGCTGTCCCTTTACCGTACCATTCTGTCGTTAATGCCTTCCTACAGTATTGGGAAAAATTATTCTAATTTTATCAATTATGTTAAATTGTATGTTGAGGCTTTTAATGAATTCAATCGCACTGTTGGCTATCTTTATATATATTCATAAATGACAGGACATTCCCAAAAAATGTGTATTGGTGTTTTAATTGTACATTCTGTTCAAAATCAGCAGTTCTTAGAATTATTATAAGTTATTTTTTTTCGTGAATCTCTTCTGAGTTTCAGCCACCGTCGTGGCTTTGTGTGTGGTGTATCTACGAAACTTCTTTTTTCTTTGCCTGGGCAATATACTCCTCAATTAATTCCTCTTAGACGACAGTCATATATTCATTTACATCTAGGTTTTTTACATAAACATAGACTCGTCTTCTCCCGCAAAGCTTGGTTCAGCATTGTTTTGCCATCACTTCTTCGTCTTAGCATGCAATTATTTGCTTGCATCGTTGTGGGCAGTCATATTCGGCGAAACTCTTTTAAGAAAAATAGCGAGAGCCTGAAATAGCTAAGTGTAAAGTCAAAGTAAATATAAAAAATATAGTTATAAGTTATAGTATTAATTTTTTTAAATGTATTATAATTAATTTTAATAAATAAATAAAATAATTTTTTTATACTACTGAATTTTTATTCTTTAAAATGTTCAGACATTACATTGACCCTTGTGTTTTTATGGTGTCTTTCACAACAATTTATCACATTGTATTTTTCAAATACTTTGTTCCTATCCATTTATTTCTTCTAACCACGTGTTATTGAAAACGTGTGTTTAAACAATTTAAATTTCTTATTTTATTTTAAATGAACAATTTTCATTTCGATCAATTGGTATTTTATTTTTCTATACATATTTCAATGCGCATTTTGCTTGTGGTTTATTTTATTATTTTTATCGCGTATACGCAGCGTGTGCACTATTGAATTGAGCATTTTGGCATTGTCATCGTCGCTGTCGGTTTACCAACATCGTCATGTGCCCATCAATGCGAATTATTTATAAACCATTGAATGAAGATCTTTTAAGTCAGTAGTAGCTAATACAGAAATTGAATTTTATTCAAATTTTTATTCAAATTTTTTAAATATTTTTGAGAAATTTCAATTTAAATATTTTTATAATTAATTTTTAATTTCATTCTAAATGATCAAGTTATGCTTGTTTAAATATTAGTAAATACTATTTTATGTTGGTAGAGTGTGTGCGTATTCATGGTTATTTGTTTATGTATGCCATTGTGTGTATCTGTGTGTGTGTGTGTATGTGAGTGTGTATATGTGTTTGTTTAAAAAACCGCACAATAAGCCAAAATCCATTAGAGTTTTGTAATGTTACATGAAAATGATTTTAATACCGACCGACGAAAAGGCACATAAATTTTAGTCGCAAAAGTGCCACATGTGTTAGCAACATACGTTGCATGAAATATGTATAAATACATGTGCGACAATAAAAACAACAAAACCAACAACAACAATGAACACAAATATTGAGCAGTTGTAGTAATAGTAAGCATAGGCAACTATAACGACTGACACTAGCAGAGTTGAGTTGAGTTGAGTTGAGTTGAGTTGAGTTAAGCTGACTTGACTGTGTAGAGAATCCTAACTGAGCACGCCATATTATTGCTTCAAATTGTGTGTGTGTGTGTGTGTATGTGAGTGTGTATCTATGTATGTGAATGTCAATTTAGTGATTAAGAAAATTTAACACATAGAATACTTCAACATTTTATAAAGGCATAGAGAGTGAGAAAGTGAACTGAACATATAATATTTGCAAGGGCTATTCATGCTCTATCCCTTGGACACTCTATCTGCTTGCCTCTCTGCTTTGAACTGCTCTATATCTCTGATATGTTAACAGCCATAATAAATATTTTAATTCCAAGTTGACGCTCTTGGGTATACGTATATGCATATGTATGTATGCATGTCTCTATGCATGATTGTGTTCTGGCAAACGTCTTACAGCTCAGCTTTGTCACCTCGTGCTCTGTGTCGCGCACAAACACACACAGAAACCAAACCAAACCAAATCAAATCGAAGTATCTGTGTGAAGGAATATAGTAATATTATATGTATCTAGTTTAAGCATGTGTGAGTGTCGCTTAGTGTTCGACAAAGTAAGCAACAACATTGCTAGCTTTGGTTTTGTTCGCCATAACAAGTGTGGCAACTGGGATTTCCAATGACTGACTGACTGACTGCACGCATACTCTTCCGTATATACACATACACAGAGATACTTTTGCTTACCGCTTGCTTGCCTCTTGGGCCTTAATGTTTTATAATTTAATGGTTTTAATTGCAAAAGTCAGTAACAGCAGAAGTAGTAGCTGAACACAATGTTGTCGTATATAATATAAACTAAGGTTTGAACGCTGATTTATTGCTGCATGTTCATTTGGGACCAATTTGTGGCATATTTAGAATTATACTTGCTTATGTCGATCGATCGAAGGACTAACAGACAGACAGACAAACAGACAGACCAACCGACCAACATTTTATTCCTCTACCCAGTTTAACATGGTCGATAAAGTAAGAACTTTCTTCTCAATTATCTCTATTATTCTGGTCAACAAAAGAACTTAAAAAACTCCTCTCTTACTACAGAATGTGGTTGTTGTTTTTTTTTTTTGTTTATTTTTCGATTATATTTTCTCAATTACATAAATCAAAATTAAACTAAATGAAGAAACATTTATAAATCGTTTCCGTTGGTTAGTTTGCTGCTGCTGTTTCTGCTTCTGCTTCTGCTTCTGCTTCTGCTCCACGGGCTGTGAATTGCATAAATAACCTTTTTTGAAAACTGAAACGTTTCCGTTGCCAGTAAGTCACGCCTGTGTTTAGAACGTGTGCCCCCGAAAATATGCAATTAAAATGTCACCTCATAAAAATTGCACATGATTCTCGGTCGTTGTCGTTTATATTAGTCTTGATGTCGTTGCATTCTTAGTCCTACACCACAAATCATATATGGGGTGTTTCATGTTTTAATGAAATATTTCACGCAATTTTTCAAAAACAAATCCATTTCTGGTGGTTACATTTTATACATACCATTGTTGTTTATACTCGTAGAATAGAAATTTGCATGTAATCAGAAAATAAGCTCTGGTAGATTGTTGCGTGCATTACATGCATATCCTGCGGCATATAAGATGTTGTATAAATGCAGTGTAAATTGTATGAATGTCAGCAGCAGGATATGTGCAAGTGCACACGCTGCGTATGATTAATTCCGGATAAATGGAAAAAATTTCATTCAATTATATCTCGCCTCACCACCATGAAGTCAACTCAAGTTAAATCAAGTTGAATCAAGTTTTGCACGCAATTTTTATTCAAAGTTATTATTTTTAGATTTTTAATTTTAATTTTTTTAGTTTTTATTTTTTCTTTAAATTATAGACCTTTTATATTTTTCTAATTTTATGAACTTCTTTGCGTGCCATCTTAGAAGAAGTAGTAGATTAAAAAGAAAAGAAGAGCTTTGAGACACGCACTAAATGTATTTTGATATTTTAATCCCAAAATAAAATACTTTTATATGCAAAGAATGTAAATGCAAGTTAAGATTAACCTTATCCTTTTAGTTTCATGCAATTATCATTATCTGCAAATATGCAAAATGCAAAAAATGTTGCATATTTTGAAGCGTTGATTATACTGCTGTATGCAAATGAATTTGCAAATGCTTTTACCAAATTCCATAATATATAATTACATATAAATATTTCTTACACCATCACAATACATACACAATACTTTTTGCTTATCCTTAGTAGAGTTTTGATGAGTAGAATAATAATGATGGTGATGATGATGATGTCCATCATATTGGAATTGCAGTACTTTTATACCTAAAAAAAAAAAATGAAATGGAATGAAATGAAATATTGTAAAATTAAAATTTACTAACATTGCATATTTTCGACTTAATTAAATCGCATTGAAAATAAAATTCTCACTGCCACGCATCACGCATTCATTGCAGATACGCTTCAGTTGGCTTTATTACATGCATATGGATGTCAGCTTCATATGAAGGATTTTTGAGTATGTATTATGTGTATCGAATACAGTAATGAATTGAAGAAGGAAGACCAAAGAAGTAATAAATGATGCAGAGGTTGCAGACATGAGAAAGATATTTATGAGAAAAGAGTGCTTAAAGTTGAGAATTCTTTTGATGCTGTTGTTGAATACCGCAAATTTCTTATGAGTAACAATATTTTTATTTGACTGAATGACAGACTGATTGAAAGATTGGGTGAGTGACTGAATAACAGACTGATTGTGTGTGATTGAGTGAGGGAATGAGTGACTGACTGATTTCGGATTCTCCTTTGAGCAATTTTACCAAGAATTTCTTAGTATTGCATTGCAGTGGATTTTTCGTAAGGTTGTTTTATTTTTAATTGATAAAAGAAAATAAACTGGCAGACACATATTAATAATTATTTTCAGTTCTTTTGAATCAACTCCTCAACAACGCACCTACTTCCCAATATACTCTTGGGTCTGAACATGTTTGTATATGTGTATATACTTTGACTCCTCCATAATCATCATCATCATCATAACCATCATGATCATCATAGTCGTATTAATACTTTTATTTACTGTTTTGTCGGTATACTTATACCTTTGCTTATCCCATCGACCCACGGACCAACCAACCGACCTGAGTTGTTGGCTCTGAGGGCATGTTGTCTGCATTTTTAATTAATTGTGTATGCACTGCTACTGCCACAAGAATAACAAAGATAAAAAAGTAATAAGAACAACATCAGCAGTAGTAACAAGAACAATACGAGGTGTGCTGCAAAAGTTCCCATAACTCCGCAGGAAGAATATTACAGTGTCTTCACGAACTCACTTTCAGTAAAGCAGAAACAGCATCGCTTTGAAGTTCCTCAGGAAAACTAAGAAATGATCGCTTTTCTCATAATGTGCTGTGACTTTTTGATGCTCTTTAATTGTAAAATTTGTCTTAAAAATATCAAGGCATAAAGGCCATCGATGGCATAAAGGCCATTGAAAAGAGTTTAACCATTCCACCAACCCATTTTCAGAACTGTTTCTTCAGGATGTAGAAACATGGATGCAAGCATGTTGTTCTTTCAGTTGTTGATTACTTTGAAAAATGACTCTATCCAAATAAACATTGAGGTGGATACATTTGTTAAACACCTCGTAAGAATGAACAATGGAAAAAAGCTATCCCATGTTTTAAACACCCACATGGTACAGCTGGTGTTGCATGCAAACAGACAATATGCAACAACCTTGTATCACTCATCCACTCATTCACTCATCTACTCGCTTACCATTCTTCGTTTGTATATATGTATGTTTGTATATACATATCATAATATTCAACTCTCGTCTCTTTTTATTGTTATTAACAACAATTGTAAAAATTTGTAATATCATTTGTTTAACTTTGTTCGTTTTTCATTTTTAAATTTTTTTTTTTATTTTGTTGCAATATTTTTTCATGTCAATTAAACCGCAGCATTTTGCAAGCATGTCTACCATGCCAACAACTTCACTCTGCGTTATGTTTTCTCCATGTCATTTTCTTGTTTACTCCTCACTCTTCTCACAACTCATTCTTCCGATTTACTCATACGTATGTGTATGTTTATATGAAAAGTATATGTGTCCGTTGGTTGTGTTTGGGTTTTGTTGGTTTCTATGATTATTTTAATAAAGCTTAATTAAATTGCATTTTTATGTTAAATGCTCTTTGCCAACTTTCTCAACTTCAAATGTAATGCGAGCGATGGTTTTTAATTATAGTAGTGTAAGCCTTGAGGGCTCAAGGTACTACAAAAAATTTAAAAAAAAAAAAAATGTTGTTACAGCTTTTCATTTATCATTCAAAAAAAGAATATTTTATAAATAATCTGCATGACAGAATAAATTGTAATTTTTTTTTACAATAAAAAAAAAAAATTAATTCAGGGAAAATATCTGTGAAAATGAGTGATAAACAAAAGAAATCAAAGGAGGAGAACAACAACTCTACAACTCTTTCCCAGGATGAAAAAGAAATGGATGCCGAAAGGAAATTTTTCCAAAAAGCGATGCGTAAAGTTGAGAATAAAATAGAGAAAATGCACCAAGAACTCTTTGAGATCTCTAAGTTTGTTATGGAACTGAGAATAGCTGCTGGGTTTCAGTTTGATGATGATGATGATTAAGAAATCTCCAATGAAACAAAGCAAAAATATTTTGAAGTCCAATATAATAAATTCGTCAAAAAAGAAAAGGATTCAACAATATTAAAGTTCCACTCAAGACGGTAAGAAAAAATAAAGAAAAGAAATATATAGAGTAGAAAGTATGGTAAATATTATTAAAGTTATTGGACACCCTTGCACCCATTTCATCTCACAGACCAATTGCACAAGAACTATCGTAACATCAATTTGGTTTAACATTTACCCGACATTTACCACCGTCTGTAGTTTTTTTTTGCTCTTTTTTATTCAACTTTATGACTCAATCAGCGGGAAACTTTTTGTCATAATAGCGATATTATTTTCATTGGTTTCTTCTATTCAATCCAATTCAATTCCAGAGAGACAGTGCACATCGATCAGCACCTTGGCGGCAACATTCGATCGCTATGAAATCATATATTATTTAATTGTTATGAAAAATTGCTCACTTCATTTTTAGAATTGAAATCGCAAAGCATTTTAATTTAGATTATTTGTTTGCTGTTTTGAACGGTCAAACTCGTTTTGATATTAGTAAATTAAGCCAAAATCGTGTGGGCGTGTGCCACACACTTTCACCAATAGAATCAAAATGATGACAACACTATCGAAATAATATTGTATATTAAAGGGTTCTATAGATGTAGTTTTCTATCATTGATATCTGATAGAGAACGCTTTGCTTTTCACTAGCGAAATTTCATCAAAATCTCATTTGCATGGAAATGATAGTAAAAATGATACTTATTTTATTTTATTGTGACGCATATTTCAAAATCCACCAATTTCGACCGATTCTGTTGATCGATTTTGATGAAGTAAACGCTATATATTACATAAAATAAAAATTCTTATGTTTCGGTAAATTGATTTTCAATCCACTGAGTGGCTTTTACGTGATGCGCGCACAAACAGATAAAATCTACGATTATATTATACTTATGTATAGATAGATTGCATATTTCTCATTTCTTAAGTATATGCAAATAAACTTCTATAAAATAACATCAACTGACATATTGATGTACTACTTATTATATTTATACATATAAAAGTGGATCTATGTTTGTGTATCTGTATACCTGTGTTTCTGTATGTCTGTTCCTTATGGACCCGAAACCCGATTACCGATTTACCGACTTCGATATATTTTTTAAGAAAACGCAATCATAGTCTGAAGAGAGTTTGTGTAAAGTTTGGTGCTGTTCTGACGAAATATTTTCGTTTTCATAACCCAGTTTTTGGTCATTCGCGACATATTTTGGTCATTTCGATTATCTGATCAGTGCACAAAACAATTGAAAGCAAATCCCAAACATTTCTAAATGCACAAATAGTAATACACAAAAATCATTTTCCTATTTTTATATTTCATAAAATATGAGTATCATTTGACAAATCTCACTTACTTAGTATTTTATTTTTAACTCAGAAAGCTATGAATTTTCATTAACATCAAAATCGATTCATTTTTATTAGAATCCTGGTAATATCATAAAGATTTTGGACTAATAAATTTGGTTTGTATAAAATAAAAAAAATATTTCGGATACGATAAACAATATTACAAAAGGATAGAAAGGGAGTTAATATGCCAGAGACAATTTTTAAGAAACGTGAGAATCCCGACAGAAAAAGAAGACGCTTAATACGTGATGGAACAAATCAAAGACACACACCCACCGCCACCAGGAACACGAATAATACCAACAATATCGACAATAATAGTACCATGGAAGACCGTCCTCGTCTCTTAAGGGATGCAACAGATTTTACTTCAGCCCAACAACAAAGATTGACAGTTGGCCAAATGCAAATGGCAAGAATGAAATTGAGTATGCGCAAACTAAATACAGAAATGACTGAAGTCAATGAAATGATAGATGAATTGTGTTCGATTGTTAGAATCGATAAAAATAAACTAGCATAGCAAGAAATTGGATAAATGAGACAAATTAAGAAAATGGCCATTCAAATGAGGTGGGGGGGGGGGTCAATCTAATCTAATCTAACGATGGATCGTCCTATCTGACTGGGGAATTGCAATTGAAGAACGGACCTTAATAAGTTGACATTATTTATATGTAAAAATTCTTAGTTAAAATTCTTTACAAATAAATTGTCTGTTATTATGTGTATTCAACACTAAAAAAAAAAAAAATTAGTCTTTCACTATATTTTTCTTTAAAACATTCTTTTCTCTTACAGTCCTGTTCTACTAACATCATCATCATCATCATCATCTTTGTGCTCTCTCTCAGTAACAATCATTGATCGTATGTTTTAAAAACAACATAGAGAAATGGAATTTTTAACCAAGTTGAACCAAGTGGCATCGCTAACAATTAAAATAGCAGAAATAATAGTAAAAACGAATTCAACAAAAATACAAAACTCGTCAAACCAACACAAACAATATCCACGTTAATTGCATTCACAGAAACACACACACAGACACATAGATACACAGATACACGTACAAGTTCATACTCATCCTTAACTACCCGCATCAACCACACTGCAACAAGCAGCAACAGTTTAATAAGTGGAAAAGATAAAAAGAGGGGATTAGGGAGAGACAGAGAGTACAACGAAACATAAATAAAATTACACAAAAATTAAAATAAAAAATTATATAAAAAGAATAGAAGGAAGGAAACAGGAAAAATAGGAAGTAAGGTAAGTTATACACAATTAATAATTTTACATAGCTTTCCCTCGTTCTCTCATAACATGATTGTAGTTTATATAAATACATGTGCGTGATGCATGATGAGAGGATTATAAATGCTTAGTTTATATTAAAAAATGATTGCATACTTTTTAGTGCATTTTTTGTATAAATTAAAATTATCTACGCACACTATTAAATGTATGATGGAGTGCGTGTGATGAAGCTTGTAAAAAAGTAAAACTCTTCGCTTAGTGAGTTTAACGTGAATTCTTTTCTTGTTCAACATCATCATGACGTCAGATCCAGCAAACAACTATTTATTATATAAATCTCGTGCATACGAGTGTACTTTTGTGTATTATTCAGGTGCATACTTTGTAATATGAATTCAGAGAAATCAAAGAAATTGAAATCAAAAGCATACTACATGGGGGGTGTTTGATATGTTTTTGCTCTAACTTCCTTCATATTTTATATTACTTTAACATTGCCACATTGATAGTAGTTGGTTGTTGCAATACTATGGCATCATCATACAATACACAATAGTCATCTGTCAATGATTTCATTTAACTTATTTCCTTTTCAAAGTTATGCTTTTGTTTAAACATATTCAGTAGATTTCCACTGAACAGAAATTTTTGAAATTAATATATAGAAACCAAACAAAAACACAATTTTATTGGACATTTTTCATTCAATTTTGTTTCTTTGAAAACATATCCCGCATCTATCATATTTTGTTGTGCATCATGTAAAGTTTTTTTTTAATGGCTTTTTCTAGTTTGAAGCAAAAAAATGATTTCCTTTTTTGTGGAAAAATAATCAAATATCGAAATAAGAATAATCAAAATTAATCCCAGCAGGATAAAAATGTTGTCAAAGTTAAACTCAGCGTGGTAAAAATATCATGTCATGTTCTATGGTTCCATATTTCTGGAAAACAGAGTTCTTTTTTTTTTTTTGTGTATGTTTATCAAATAGTAAACACAATACAAAGTAAAAGGGAAATTTCATTGATTAAAATCAGCTAAAAATAAATAAAATATTACATTTAAATGAAACTTTAGGAAAATGGAAAACAATCCGTTTTCTGTGGTTATCAAACCTTTTAGAAAAAATTGGCATAAATAAATTAAAAAACTAATCATTTTTCATATTAAATTTTATATTTGATATGATAAAATTAATTTTATCAAATTTGGGTTTAATTTTGAAATATTTACTGTTTAGTATTCTTGTACTTGATGACTTTAAATAGTCATTACCACAACATTTCATACATGGCAACTAGAGTAGAATTCGATTATAATGATACCAAAGGAACCGAGAAATTTCTTCTTTGTATCTAGGTGTCATTATAAGCGATCCATTTATTCATGATGTGAAGTTTTGTGACAATTTTTCTTCAAAATATTTTCATTGAATACATTGATTGCAAACATTTTTACTCTTCAAAATTGTGAATATCGTTAAATGTGATACATTGAACTCTTTAGTAATTGTTTTTATTCGATCTACCATTTTCTAGTCAGACAACTGTAACTGCTTCTTCATCAATTATGAAGGTTTTCCTATAAATACTGATATTGCTGCAACGGAATTTTGCAAAGATTACCGCAACAATTTAAACACATTTTTTTTGTCAAACATGTTATCGGATGAACCAATCAGTATTCACCAATTTTTTGAGAAGGAGCGGCAAGAACTTGTCTGCCGGGTATCTAGTAAAAGATGGACTAGATCTAGACTAACGCACTAAAATTGATTTTTATACATAGAAAGAAGAAAGAAGAAGAAACAAAAAATTGTAGGTGTATCTATTATTTTTATCATCTACTGGACAAATCCGACCACGGCTTCGCACGGTTTGTTTGCTTTCTTAGCATCACTATATTCTCTATATTACAGTTATTCAAAGAAACAAATCTCACGATATCGTTTTGCTATTAGTGAACGTATACATAAAGAAAAGAACAAAGAGCGCAATACTCTTGTGCGTACTCAGCTATCATAGGAATCTCTAATTTTTTGAAAATAACTCGCTGTCACTCGCTGATTATATAGTTTTCTATAGGTGAAGGAATTTTTAAAATCAGTTAAGAACTTTTTGAAGAACATCATTATTTTTTTTTTTTGAAGTTCTAATTGTTCAAATAAAATCTATTTTTGAAGTTCTTGATTATACCTTCCTCTGACTGATACAATATACAATTCTCGAAAACAAAAAGTGTCAAATGTCAGAGGGACTCATTTCATCTGCACTTTGTTTCCTTTATGGTTTATTACAAACATTATGCCAAAATATTAATACTTTCATGAAATTTACTTCTTATTTTTATTCTAAATGGCAAACAATTTATTTATTTTACAACAAAATATGTCTGCATAAATTTATTAAAAATAATTTCGCAAATCGACAATGACCACAAAATTCCATAAATCTAAAACAAACAAAAATTATTATTATCATTATTGTAAAAACTAAATGGAAATTTTTAACATAAAAAACACAAAAACATACACACGCACACGCACACACACACACAGATACTCCGTGAAACACAAACAAACAAACAAATAAATAAACAACAAAATGCAAATGAATAATTATTCAATTAAATTTATGCAAACAACAAACAAACGAACAAATGTCGGACCCTCACAGTGAAATTATGGAAAAAAAAGAGAAATTTGTAATAAAAATGAAGCAGAAAGAGAATGAGAGAGAGAGAGAGAGAGAGAAAGATGTGGAGAAAGCAGATTTTATACATCAAAAATGTTGACTCTACTTGTGCCACTACACAATAGTAGGAGATTTAGTTAGATGGCCAAAAAGGGATCCATTCTATAGATGAAAATAATAGAGAGAGACGCAATAAAAAACGCAGCACGCACGCACGCTATACTGTGCTGTGTGGCACAGCATATTATAATGACATCAATTTTATTATTTGCATACTTTGACATACAAACAAACATATACATCCACATAGATTCAAACAAACAATCATACATACGGACGAATGTTTGCTCTCAAAAATAGGCAACGAAAATATTTTCAACATAATTAATGCTGTCGCTGATGTAGCTTTCTCCACATTCTTGTCATTCATATTGTCATCCCATCCCATCCCATCACTTCTGTTCTCTTCTCTTATTTGTCCTTCACTAACTCTACTCTGATTCACTCAATTGTGGCTAAATTTATCTATTTGCCAATTTTGTCCGCCATTTAATAACAACATTTTAATGTGGATTTGGTGTTCTGTTGATGTTGCGACTTCAACTGCTGTTGATGATAGGCGACTTGCATTTGTCATTTTAAGTCAGTTCAACAATTCATGAGTCTCAATGTATGGTATATGTGTATTGTATTTGTGTTTGTGTGTGTGTGACATCGTCGTTATGTTTATGTTAGTTTATTGGCATTTGATGGTTTTGTGAGTAAATAATTATGTTTTATGCACAAATTTCGCATTTAATCTGCGGTCTATTTTATTTTAATATTTTTGTTTTGTCTAATCCATGACTAACTCTTGCTCCCCATAGGCCGATTATGCTGATTGATGCTTGAAATATTAACAATAATTATATCTCTCTGTTATATAATATTGTACAACATGCAGACATAAATGAAATGAGTAAAAATAAAACATGGCATATTAGTGGGCTTAGTCAATTTATGTGTTGCAGTTGCCGTTTTGGGATTTTCATAATTAATGGTTGCCCAAAAGAAAACATGGTGCATGGTGTTACCGATGGTCGATTTGTTGTGTCTATCAAATGTAAATATAAATTTCTTGGTGCTGTAAGCATTAAAAAAATAAAGTAAATCCCATCAGCACTGAGGTATTTTCTATCAAATTTATCTCTGCTAACGAAGTTCATAAAATGCATAGTTGACCATAAAATTGGTTGAAAATAACATGTTCCTCGTTAATTTAATTTGTGTTTTTTTTTTTTTTTTTTTGTAGCATTGCATGTTTCTTATATATTTTTGGCTAATTTTTAATAGCCCCATAGCTCCTCTCCATTTCTCTAGCCTTGTCCATATAGCATTTAAAATGCAGGTAACTTAAGCTAACTTAAGGATGTGACATGGCGTGGTATCGCCGTAATTATATTTTATTAAGATGCGAATGCACTAAGTGAGGCGATTATAAAATTTTATTCTTGTTATTTATTTAAAAACTTATATAAAATTCATTAAGTTAGTTGAAATTTACTGGCCAAGCGAGCAAGCAATGTTTTGTAATAAACGTTGATTGCACTAAGCAATTTAAAATGCTATAATTGCTGTAATTTTACAAAAATTATTTATTTATTGGCAATTACTTTTCTTGGTTTGAAAAGTAGAGGAAATTTTTCAAGACAATAAAAACATTCTTTATTGCTACAATCAAGGCTCACAATCTAATATGTACTTCTTATAAACACATGAATTTAATAGGATCCATTTCCATTTAACCCTTGTTCAACTAGTTTGGTTAATAAAATATAAAAGTTGTTTGGATCAACATATAATTAAAATGGTGATATTATTGCAGTTCTAAAACTTGTGAAAATGGTTTAAATAAACACTCGACTTATGCCTCTTGAATGGACAAATTTTATGTATCACACGTAATATCAATTATATAAAAAAAAAAAATTAATGAAAAATGCCTGTAAGTGAAATTGAGTAGTTTTAATTAGTGTGTATTTTATTTACAAATTGCATAGAACTTTATTTTCTTTTAGTAGATTTTTTTATTCAAACTTGATAGAGTATTATACCAATTAGATAGTTTTTATTCAGATTTTGTAGAATTCAATAGAAATTTAATATTGTTACGACAATTAACATTGTAGTGATGGGCAAATGATGGCAAGATGCTGAAGGAGAAATAAAAAGTAAGTGAGAGTCTGACAAGCACGAAAAGATGGAACTCTTCTTTTATTTATTTAATATTATATACTTTTTTTTTTTTTGTTTTACTTAACAGTATTTTGACTGATATATTAATCTAAATAGGTAGATTTGGTTAGTTAGACATTTATATGTATTGCCATTATTTAAATCGAGCAAATACAAAACGCATTTTAAACTATTTTTTTGTTTTCATTGATTAAATCTTATTACATTGTTTAGCACAGTGAATAGCATAACACACTTTGATGATTTTAAAGAAAACTGAGAATTTTAAGAATGCTGTTAAAACCTTCTTAGAGGGAGATCATGTGGGTGTAGTCTTTTCAGTCTACTCCTTCTTGAGCGGCGAAGTGAGGGTAAACGACAGTGGATTGGAATGCGTTTGAAACTTTGTGAATTAATGACTGCTGGATACTTTATTCTATTTTTACTATTTATTTTATTGTTATAGTGTCAATAGAAATTTATACTCTGTGAACATTTTAATTGCCTACCTATTATGATTCATGAGAAATATCCGCAGTGGTATCTTTGGGTACGGCACCCTAAAAACAAAACAAAAACAGATGCAAATCAAGGAATTTTTGCTGATAGCTGAAATTTGATTTTTGGCAAAGAATAATAATTGAAGTTGAGCCCCTAAAGAAAGATGGGGATGTTAAAGAAAAAATTGAAAGAGACCTGGTACGTCTTCTGCATATTTGTGATTCTTTATCAAGTGATCAAGTGCATTGTTTGGTATATTCAGTATGCGTTACGCCAGTCGTCGCTTGTGATCAACTTCTGATAATAAAAAAAATTAATTAAGAAATACAAAAAATCGCAACAATATCATTTGCCTTTACACAGTCATACATTTATAAATGTTTGTATGTATTTTGCAATTACATTACATTATATCTAAAAGTATTTGTTAGAATTGTGGGTTGCTAGGTGTCTACTTACCATTGTTTGTCTGATTCAAATCAGAATGAGCTTAAATAGTGCGTACACGAAAAGATTCATCCTTATTGGCTAATGATGTGAGATTTATTTTCGTCATTCAATTATTTTAACATTTTCGAATTCAAAGACTAAAGTGTTTCCGGTCATGAAATACAATAATCCTTTATGAGGGTTAAATCCTTCAATTTCGTAATATGAAAAATAATAATAAATACAAATATAAATAAATGATGTGCTAATCATTGTTCTTTCAGAGGAAAATAACAAGAAATCTATTTAAAAGTAATCATATAGAAAATGAAAAAGGCAAATGGGCAAAAGTAAATTCAAAAATAATTACAAAATGTTTTATGCATGTATGTGTGAATTATTATTGCTATAGTCATATAAAAAAACATGTGTATATGCATCTAGATAGAAAACAAGTGTGCTGAATCACTGACATAAGCATATAAGGCCATTTTGTTTGTTTCATTTATTTGCTTGTCTTCATCTCTGTTTATTTGTTTGTTTGTTTTTGTTTATTTGTAAGAAATGACATTTGAAGTGTCAAAAATGACAAATGCAAAGCAAACAATACATGCATAATTAACAAAATGCAACGAAGAGGGGCATAACAATAGTATAGTTAGTATCAAGAGCAGAAGAGCATAATTGTACAACACAGTCAAAGAAGGAGCGCAAAGAGGAGGAATGCTGTAGTTGATGTTTATAATACATATTATGCGACAAGAATCTAAGTCAAAACGCTTAAAATGTCAAAACATTAAAACTGCCACACCCATTTCATCATACATATTTGCCTGGGAAGTAACGAATATATAGCGGAAATGTTATGCATAGTAAAACTGTATTCTAGGGTCATACATACTCTTACATTGTAATTTGTTGTAGTAGTAGTAGGTGGATGGGTGAGTGCATAGCGGAAAAATGGTAATGGCAGCTTAAACAAATAAAAAATTATATTTTTCAATTTTTCATTTCCTGCAACACAAGTTGAATACAAAAGTTATATAAAATGCAACAAAAAAGGAATAAGAAAAAGGGCAAAGTTGAAAAATAGACCCATAGTGAACTAAAATACGAAGTGTGTCGCAAAAATATGCGACTTGCATGGCGCCACTGTAATGAAATACTCAGTGAGGTTACGCTCGCACCCTAAAGAGGTCGCTCCAACATTCTGCAGATGAGTTAAAACTAAAGTCACATAAAATTGGTACACACCTCGTATGTAATAACCACCAACCAAGGGACCGACCAACCGACCTTTACTCAACCCAACTGAATTGTACTCAAATGTGTTCCTCCTTCGGTCCAAGTGCGACAAAGGACAAATTGCTGTGTCATTTATTTGCATTACTGTTAGTGCAACGGTTATTTGTTGTTTATATTTTCTGTTGTTTTTGTTTTGTTGTATATTGCATGGTCGCATTAGGCTACGCTTGGAACATGCGAAACGCGAGAAAAACAAATTACAAGAATTTACAAGAAAATAATGTGTAATTTCACCACCGAACAACACCATGTACGACATTCATATAATTGTATGTGTATTTGGAGGTGCAAAAAACCAATGCATATTTTTTGGACGAACACAAAACAGTTTGACACCTTTAACTTTTTGCACACATTCACATACCATAAAAGAAAGATACTACAAACCGAGAGATAGGAGGAGGTGGACTGAAAAGCTCAGTTAAACCCAAATTACTTAACGTCATCGTCAACTTCGTTGTTCGTTGTCGCTTCTGGCTGCAGTCATAATTTGAAGCTCTCAGTCATCCTTCTTACACACCCCCTCAGAATGCCTTTGCCTTCATTTTATATAGTTTTTGCATACGCGGTAATTACGGTAACAAACGAACAACAACAGCAAAAATGCTGCTCTCAAAATTCCTTTATTCACTCGAAGTCGAGTCGTATAGCGTTGAGCCTGAGAGTCGTGTGTACTTTATAGTTCATGGTGTAACTACTATTACTGGTACGTTACTGATGTATGCGGGAGCCAGAGCAGACCTTGGTAACTCTAGTGTCTGCGCATTGTTGCATCAAATGACAGTAATCAGTGTTGCACAATGCAAAGAACTTTGCATCTATCCCCGTTGATCCCCCTTGATCCCTTATACCCTGTCTTTAAACAATCTCTGTTTGCCTTTAACTATGCCTGCCTGCTTGGCTGCCATTCTGACTGCCACATGCGCCATGTAATTAACATTAAGTTGCGGTCCTTTTTATGGCACTTTTGGCGCTTATCCTTCGGTTGCCTGAACTACCACTACTACTACTACTACTACCACTACTACTTGTATATATGAACAAGTGAGTATACAGATATTATTTCCCTGCGGGCAATATTAAGCGTGCCTCAAGATTGCACTTTGTTCAACAGTAAAAATTACTTTTTCAAAAATAAAACAAGAGAATATTATTTTTCATTTGTGATTTTAAATTTTCTCTTGAAAAATAAATCCTTGAAAGCAAGCCTACACCCACACTAATCGTTCTATCATTATATTTTTAGTTTGTTACTTGATTCAACCTTTTGTGAATGTATTTTTTCAAAAAAAAAAAAAAAAAAAAATTATAATTGAACTTTAATGATCTGAAAATCTTACCAATTAGTATTGTAGTATAAGGCAAATACGAGTATAATGAGCTTAACTCTATTTTCAATAGATACAATATACTTATATATATTTGTGCGTGCAGGTTTTCATCCTTATTTTCCTCAGTTATTATTACTATTATTGAACGCCTTCTTTAACTTAAGAAAGGAAAGATGAATGTATAGGCATCCCTTGATTCCTTGTAATGTTTCAAATATTGTCATTGTCATGCATGCATGGGCGGGTGAATAAATCATTATTTGCATTTACAATAAACTCATCAACTTTGTCAACTTGCGTTAAGATGACAATGCTCATATAGATTTATTATACAATACACAATAGTACATAAGTATGTATATGGTAAACTTGTAACAACTTTACAAAGTTTATACATATAATGAGAAGACATAGTAGGCGTTGCAGGTTGCTCTCATGATGAAGACAAGAAATGAAGATTGACATTGCATGATTAGTGACTAAACATTATACCCACGAACAAAAAGAAGTCCGTTTGTCATTCAGAGTATGTAGTGGGAAGAGGGAATGAATGAGTGAATGATTGAATGCTTTGCTACCTCGCTAAAAACTGTAATCATTTTAAAAGAAGCAAAACTTATACAGACTTTGTTTTGAAACCATCCAACTCACTCAGTCACCCCGGTTACCAATCTTTGATGAAACTAACTGAACTGATTTGCAACTGCAATCAAAGATGGCGCTCATTTGCGTAATTGAAAAGGAATTAAATGATTCAAGTCTTTTGTGATGCGCATCGTCTTCAACAATATAATCATTTTCATCATCTTCATTATAATCATCATCATCATTGTCATTGTCATCAGTTGACAATTGTCTGTCTTGTCGAATGCTTCTTGAGAAGAAGGAAGCGAAAAATAGAATTGCTTATGGATGCGCCGAACGGAAACGGAAGTTACTTAAAAAAAAAAGAAATGGCGAAAAAATTATGAAAAATTCTTAAGAAATTGTTGACAACGAAAAGAAAAAAAATTGAATATTCAAAAGAAAAAAAAATATGAACCCAACAAAGTTTTTCTCTTACCCTCAATCAATTGGTTTTTCTTCTTCGAGATACTTACTGTCAAGTTAAATAGTTCAAGGAAATAAATGCTTACAATAAATAAAAGAACTCAATTGTGTTACTTGGAAGTGGATAAAATCAGTCATAATTGTTGAAAACAGCGGTTTTTTAAACTGTGTGTTTCGATGGGAAAAATAATATTATTTAAAGGTCTTATTCAAAAATACTAATACTAAAGAAAAATTTCAATAGTTTCTCTAGAGTCTGACTGATGATATTATTGGTGAATTACGAGAATTAAGATTGGAATTCCACGCTAAAAATATTGTTCTACGAACTACATATGTTTAAGACCCACTGATTTCTAATAAAGTAAGTGAATGTAATGTTTGAAAATATATTAAATATTTAATATGATTATCTTTAGTGGAAAATATTCACATATTGTACACTTTTTTATGATTACATAATAGACTATCAAATAGAGAGTGGGAGAGAGAGAGAGAGAGTATATTTAAATTAAATACTAACACTTTAACCCTTTGCCCCATACTTTTCTCCAGTGGCATACTTGATCACACTTAAAAGGCGAACGCCAAGAGCAATTAGAGTGTTGGGCCCAAGTGTCCAAGTGAAGAAGTGAAGAAGTTGTGAAAGGACAATACCAAAGAATGGCAACAGAACTTTTTGCCACAGTCATTTGCCACTTTGCAATAATTGCATGTTGCAATTACAATAAAATGTCAGTAGATACACTTACATGTACCGACATGCACCCACATGCCCACATACACAGTTAGTCAAGTAAGCAATTGTTGTATGCAACTTGAACTATACATATAGTACTTCTTCTACAGTTCCCCAACTCTCGACTGTTGAATTGTTCCAAGTTCCAACAGCTGGACAACTAACTACTGCTAACGTCATACGCGCTGACTGTCATGATGCAAGAGACGCAATAATTGTTTGAACTTCATTCTGTACGCGTTCCTAAGAGTTTTGTTTAAAGAGCCACGTCCTCCCTGGTCTCTTGTCTTGGTTCAGTTACCTACTCACTCATTCTGCCTTAGGTTACCACCCTGGGTTACATGGGCACTGGTCTTGTGGGCGTTTGTTGTCAATGATTGTGTGTGTGTATCTCGTACTAGAATAAGAGTCAAGACAAATCCTGTTGAAATGAAGCTAGATTTTCTTTATTGTATTTTTTTTTTTTTTTTTTTTACTTTTAGTATTTCTCTTGGTTTTTGTTTGTTTCTTCATGCTTTGGTTTACTTGACTACTACAATTTTCACAAAATGGCACTAGGAAAGTAAAGAGAGGAGAGGAGAATAACAGCATTTGGTAGTAACAGGAAACTTGCAATTTACCACTTCAACAGTGTTGTAATTTCATACGTGTGTGTATGTGTGTGTGTGTAGTATGAGTGTGTGTATCTGTGTGTCGTTTGCACACTTTTGCACCATTGCAATATACTACTTTCCCTTACGTAAGCGATGACAATTTGTGCTGCATTTCACAAATAATGAAATTTTTAATTAAAAATTTTACAAAACACAAAAAAAAAATTACATATCTCTAAAAAAAATCTCAACATTTTAGCAAATGGTGGTTCAAATGACATTTCCGTTAATTAAATATAAAATGACAGCAGCAAAAAAGTGACCTTCTCTCTTCCCTCCCCCCACCACAATACATATATTCCAATTTTATGCATTTTACTACTCTAATTAGACATAAAAATATTTAACATTTTTTATTTTGTAATAAAATATTTTTATTTGAATTTCACACTTTTATTTTTATTTTTTTTTTTTTTTAATTAACATGCCAATGACGTGACATTTGTGCATGGCATAAATATTGTACATATCCTGTCATCCTTTTATTTTACATATGTATGAGTATGCAGGATACTGATGATGATGATGATGGTCAAGTAATCAAGTGCACTTAATAAATGTCAAATTGACACATACACACAAAACTACATTCACTCGTATTCTGAATCATGAACATGATGTGTCCATAGAAGACCAATTAAAAGTAAATCGAATTGTGAATTTAATAAAATTTTATTATTGAACATATTTGCATATCAAATATGCGTATGTATGTATTTCATCATCATCGACACTGAACAAATGTACAATTTTTCCATTAACCCTTTGACGCTGCTCTACGGTGCTGGTATCAAATTTATTTAAAGAAATAACGTGTTTTTCATTAACCATTCATTCAGCGAAGATCTGTGATTATGTTATGTTAGGTCTCTTTTTTTATATCAGAAATATATTGTTTTATTAACCCTTTGATGCTGCCCTATGATGATATTAAATAGTTCCAAAAATTATTATTCTATGATGATGATAAATGATTTCAAATATGGTCTATTTATAGAGAGAAATACATTTAACCTTTTAATGTTGATCTGCGATAATGTTCAATGTTTCCAGCGTAAAGAAATTTCGTGTACTCCATTAACCATTTTTGCGATGATGTTCAACGGTTCCTGTATTTAAATAAAAGAATATCTTACGTCTCTTAACCGAATAAGTAGAACTTGATACGAAATTTAAATCGGGAACATATTTTGGAAGAAGATCGGCATTAATTTGATAACCTTTTATATAGTAGTCTATGTTCTAAAATAAAATAACACATTGATTTAAATATTTTACTGTATAAATAAAGAAAACTTACTTTGCGAAATGGACATTTAAGGGGAAGATTTGAAATACGAAGCAATTCATTTAATATCATTCTCAGCAAATGATTGTCATGTAGTTGTCCTAGAGCTTTACATGCATCTATGTTAGCTGATATATAGTTATCCAAATTCTTTCCACGCTTTACACTAAATTTGAAAAATATTGTTAAATTCTCAATATCACGCGATAATCTAAAGTGGGTGAACATTGCAAGTGATCCATTGACAGCAGAAGGACGCAGTACACAAGAATAATTCACAATCAAATCGGGAGCATAGCTTTCACATTCCAGTTTTGTAAAATAAGCTCGAATTTCCTATAAAAATTCAATGTATGTATCTTCTTGTTTTACAATATAAAGGATTTTATGATAATTTACTTACTGCAGAATCAACTGCATGGAATATCCAGAATAAAATCAATATTTGAAGCTCTCTTGACATATTGTGGGTGTAATGTATTTAAATTGTGTAGTGATCAGAAAAAGTTAGTGATATTTATAAGATTCGAATTTAACACACATTAGTAGTATATTTTAATTAAACTTCTTTACTTAGTCGTTAACTAAATAATTATAAGCAATTAAAAATCTATTTAAAAAAACAAACAATTATTAAATCAATCATTAAAAATCATTTATTATGTAAATGTTTGATCATATTTTTAATTTTTTTAATTTTTTTTTTTTTTTTTTGTTGATACTGTGTCATTTGTTAAATATGGTTAAGTCAATAAATTCTTCCAACAGCTATGACAAAGAATAGTTTTACATGTACCTATAGTTTTGAACAGTGGCTCTAAAACTGTGATCTATTACCATGCGACCACGAAGCAATTTCTGACATTCATAGCGTATTTCGACAGAACCTGCATCACTAGCATTTCCACATCCTGAACAGCTATTTTTTATTTATGTTAAACATACAAATCGTGATGAGAAAATCAAATGCAAATTTTGTGAAAAATACATAATAATTCAAAGTGTATGTAAACAAGTCTTGCAGCTCCCTTTCCAATTCCCTCTACTTATTTTATTAAAATTTTAACAACAATACCAAAAAGTTGGTAACAATGGTAACAATTTCCCAACACTGCTGCAGAGTGACCATTCTCACATTGCCTTGGTTGTTGAATCAACCCATATACACGTATACAAAAGCCATCGGACATTTAGTAATTTTCCATGTTGTTGTTGGTGAACTGAATGTGCATCCATGCTACATCTGAGGTAGATGCAGCATCCACTCTGTCCAAAATACTCTATAACATTACACGTAAGTCTTTTAATGCTTAGGGCTGGAATGAAGTCCGCGTATCAAAATATTGTTCAACCCTTGAACTCTCTATGGACAACGTAACTTTAAGAATCACTGCTTGATATGGCAACAAAGCATTACCACTTGTCAAATAGACTCTCATGACATACCTGACATTCTAAAGAAACAAAAAAAATATACTATTGTAAGATCTCAATTAAATTTTATTATTAAAACTTCTGTTGTGTTATAAAACAGATTTAACCCAGCAAACAACGGGCCCAAAAAATGAAATGATTTACGATTCTTAACCCAGTGAGTAAAAGCTACAATGAAATTCAAATCGGATATATATTGTATTTGGGAAGAAGATTTTCATTGATTTGATAAACTTTCAACTTTTGCATTTGCAAAACATTTTAAGTAAATCATTGATAACAACATTCCAATTGAATGATTCACAATCAGATCGGGATTATAGTTTTCACATTCCAGTTTTATGAAATAATCTCAAATCTATTATGAAATGGAATTGTAATGTCATCATTAAGAATTATATATCCATATTCTCACTCTAGCTACTCCAGAGAATGTCCAGAACAAAAACAATATTTCAATGTCTCTTGACATCTTGAGCGACTACTGTACCCATAAAAGTTAATAAAATTTATTAAATCTGCATTAATACAATATAGTTTTTTATTTTTTAAGTATCTAACTCATTAAATTAATCATTAATTAAATACATAAATAAAAGCAATTATAAATCAATTTTTGAAAACCAAATTATTTTTACAATAAATTATTTTCTATAAATAGTAAGTTGTTTGTTTATACGAGTATATGATGTGATATTGCTACAATAGGAGTCGAATGCTTTTACAATATAAAAGGTTTTGGTTTTCCAGTAGTTTTAGCTTGATACAATCTTCCGTTGGTAATGCAAGAAAATAGTTTTATATCTTTAGTATAAAAGATTGCTACAGTTGAAAAATTCATGTCCGGAATGTACGACAACATATTATTGCCAGTTATCATAAACTTTCTCATAAGGTACCAGCTATTCTAAATGATCAAAAAATTAAAGAGCAACAAAATAATAGGAAATTGTTATTTTAAATGACATTTTTATGGGAAAAAAAAACCAATAAAAATTCCTGTTTTATAACTAATTTTGTATGTTTGTATGTTTTCCACTGAAAACAACATTAAAACATTAATATAGACAAATAGAAGATTGACTAGACAAAATCGATTCTCCTGTTCTATACTTTATAGAATTTCCTATCCACAGTTCTATGCATAACAAATACCAAGTGAAAGGCATAAAAATCAGTTTAAATTATATCAAAATCTATGCTTACCTTCTTAATAGGACATTTTAAGGGAATATTAACTGAGCGTCTGAATTCAGTTATAATCACATTAATTAATTTCGTATCGGTTATTGTATTAAAAGCTTTGCAAGCATCCAAGTGAACTGAGAATGCATGTCCTTGTTTTACACTTTCTATATCTCCAAATTGATAATGTAATGTGAGATTATTTATATCACGTGTAAGTCGAATATTTCCATAGAGACTCATCAGACCAGGCCTCGATGTTGGCCGAATCTCACAGCTAAGGTTATCAATTATATTGGGTGCAAAATTTTTACATTCCATAAAAGTAAATTGAGTCACTTTCTCTGTCTATTTATGAAGAATATTTGTGTTGAAATTAAGACTTAAGGTAAAGACAGAATTACTTACTACTTACCAATATTGTAGTTGCCTTTAGTAGGAATACTGCTCCTAAATAATAGTACAAACTTTCCATTCTAACAGACATGTCTTTATGATTTGTATTATAATAATATTCTGTTATTATTCTGAGCTAAGTAATTGAGGCTTATTTGAGCTCACTGAAGCTCAACGTTTATCTCATTTTTGATAAATCATTTAATCATTTCAATTGTTAAATTTCAACTAATTTTCTATAGATTCATTTAAATATAACCTCGAGACCAAAATTATAATTGGACTTTAATTGATTACAAAAAAAAAAATCAATACGCTTGTTTCTATTGTTTCTGAGAATTTATTGATTTTAAGAAATTTACAACTGAACGAATTCTTCCATTAATATGAATAAGTGAAATTTGCTTGCCTCTGAATTGAATATCACAAACCACATAAAATTTGCACTCTGGCCAATATGGTAGTAGTATATCTACATCCAGATAAGCTTTAGTAATTTTATAAGTGAAATTCTGTTAATCAAAAGAGAAAGAAAGAAATTTTAATTTTATAAGAAATTTTACAAAATCCATAAACCTTACTGCTTTTATAGGACATTCCATCTTTTCATTGGCATGCGCATTGAAAGTGTCTACAATTGATTTCACAATCTTATTATTATTGGAATTTTCCAAGATTGTGCACCAATCAAGTTGAGTGTTCAAGATACGTTTACGCATTTGACCCGGTACTTGTATATGCGCTAAAACTTTTAAATTTATTGCTGAGATTCTCTCCTTTAGTCGTAAATTTATATTGAAATAGCTGCGATTATATTCTTGCCATAGATCAACGTCTGATATTTCAATTACTTCAGGATCTTTAATTTGAGCATCGAACTTATCAATCAGAATAATATAATTGCGCTATTAAATAAATAATATGAGACTATTAAATATTTCAACAAAATTATTATTTACCTCTGATCTTGCAATTGTTAAAAGAATGCAAAGTATAATTAGAGATTTAAGCATCCTTAGAATTTTGTAATGATGTTCTACCAGCTATTTGTCTTATTGAAACTTTTCAAATGGAGTTGTGCGTTCGTTGTTCGTTTTCATTCAAACAATTTTATTCAATTATTTTAAAATACATAATTACCATAAAATAAATAGAGGCGATATCAGATTCATTCACTCGTAACTGAAAGTATTTAATTTTAACTATCATAATATCAATTGTTAAATATGAATAGATCTTTTGAGTTCCTAAATTTGCAGAAAATTTATTTTGACTGTGAATTTTTTACCATTCATTCTATTAGAAAGAACTTCAAGAAAAAACTATCTCTGGTCTTTTATTATTTAAATATATTTTACTATTTAAATTCATCAACTTTATTGGAACTGTGTGTGTTCATTGTTCTATGCCTAAATGAATCTTAAGTTTGATTCGACTCGACGCAGCTTAAATGCGATTCATTATAATTCAAAAATACTTTATCAATATTTAAATAGTCAATCATAGCATAATAATAACCACTTAATGGAGCTCATTAATTATTTAACATATTTAACCACGGAATGTTGGCCAGAGATTTTGCATATTTGATATTTAATCGTGGAAATGGCGCAATGCGATTCAATTTATTTGGAACACAAAAAAAAATAAAAAGAAAAATTAACCGAAAACAATCAACCAACATTGAAAATGTAATCCAAAAGTAATTAGTCCATCAAATAGTATAAAACTAAATGAATGAATGAATGAACGAACGAATGGAGGAAAGAATACAATTTAACATGAATGAGCACTTTTCTCTTTGCATCTCCCCTACATTTGTCGTTTAGTCAAGCAGTCAAGCAGTCAAGCAGTCATTCAGTCAGTTAGTTAGACTCTTAGAGTGTGTTGGGCATGTTACATACATTTAAAAAGTCATACAAATCTAATTTATATTCATTAGCCAAAACCGTCATTCGTTCATTCATTTATTCATTTGTTCATACATTTCATGCCATTGCTTGCTTGCTTGCTTTGCTTTCTAGAATCCTTTTTTCCATCGCCCCTTTCCTTTTCCGGTGCTAACCACCCTCTTTTTGTACACAGGCATTGCGCCATCTTGCGGCCATTGCTATATACTATAACAGTAACAACAACAAGAACAATAAGAGTATATAGCTATTTTTGCATTTCATGTCATAAACTTTATTGCGGTTCTCGTTGCAGTCCGTTTGGCATTTTCAAATGGACTGCAAAACATGGCAATTCTCGGTACAATACAAATGAATGAGAGACAGAAAGACAGACAAACTGATAGACAGACAGAGACTGGCAAAAAGTATGTGTGGACCGCGCTTCAACTTCAAACTACACTTTTTTTTGGTTGGTTTTACCAATTTTTTATTTGCTGTGCTTTTGCGGAATTTCCGCACATTCAAAATCCGAGATGCATAAAATGAAACAAAGAAATAAATGCCCGACGCTTGTTGGACAATAAAAAAAAAATAGTATTCAGCAACAACGGTGACGATGCAAAGGATCAGCAGACCACCACCCCAGCCCAAAACCAACCCATGTTTTTGAGAGTGAGAGCAGTTGTAATGGAGTTGGTGATGGTGGAGCGTGGGTACAATGGGTACAGTTTTTGCCGTATGCGGAATGTTTGAAACTTTGGTATTTCATGCACGTGTTTCATTTTTCCGAGTTGACATTGTTTTCAACAATGATTGGTCGCTGGTAGTGGACTCTGACTATTGAGATGACAAAAAAAATGGCAAAAGGCAATGCATAACGCAATATCCCAAAATAAGAAATAACAAAATAGGAAGTAAACAAGAAAATACACTTACTTTGGTCTCACCATGAACTTCAATACACTTCACAATGGGTTTATAACTTAACTAACATTACCCCATTACCCTACATATGTCACATCACCGAACCTAAAACACTTTATACACAATAATCTATATATGAATCGGGAAAGGCTCTTGGTGATACGAACCATCTAGAAGATCTCCAGTTATCATCATCATTGGAGCTACAACTCTTTGTGAGCTTTAGCCTTCTGGACATGGGACCTCTATATTTTATCTTCAACTTTTTCATATCATCCTCTATTTCGTCAATCCATCTTGATCTTTGTACATCCACAATTTTCTTCTGAAGTGTCTATTCTCTTTACGTTGCCTACCCTATTCTTATTCGTTGTGCCTTGATGAAACGTATCATTTTCGCCTTTTATGAGTTGTTCTAGTTCGTCGTTCCATCTACATATTTCCAAAATTAAAGAATCATTTTGCAATTGAATGAAAAGAGAAGTGACTAGAACGATTCCCCTCGAGAATCATAAATGTTACGAACATCACATTTAAGTGACAATACATACACTTCTCCCAAGAGTGAAGTGTACTGTATAACTACCAAAAAAAAAAATCATATGTCGCATTTAAAACGAACCATGTATGTAGAAAAGTTTTTCTTTTGGTAGTACAGAACAAATGGTTGGAAAATATGGAAGTTGGGTATGAAGTCAGTAGTAGTTGGTATTTTGAAATTCATTGGCCATTGGTCATCATGTTTTTTGATCAAAAAATAAAGAAAAAGATAATAGTGAATACTTCTACTATACAGCGGAAAAGTAGAAATGCCGCTGGCTTTTTGAGACTTTGATCGTGGTGTAGAGTACTTAAGGATGCAATAAGTTCTGTTAACTAGGAGAAGAGAAGAGTGTGCGATGAACAGTTTTAGTGAAAGTCCCACACACGAAACCAATGTGCAACAGTAGCTTCACAAACTAAAGCAAGCAGTATCGTCGTCATCATCATCGTCATCGTCATTTGCAATCAAAGTCAAAACTCATAAAATGCGAAAAATGATTTACAAAAGAATCTTTCAATCTCTCATACATACAAATATTCACACACAGTTGCACAAGGCACCAACATATGTGTAGAGAAGAAAGATATTTGATTTGTAGCGCTTAAAAAATGCTTTGACATTTATGAAGTTTATTTTTGGGAAAATGCATGCAAAAAAAGGCAAAAAAAAAAATAAATGAAGGATACCGAGCAAAACATTTATAATGAAATGAAATAAGAATGAAGTGATTCGTGGCAATAACTGAAAAGATATGATATGAAATGAAATGAGTTGAGTTGATTTGAGATAAGATAAGATAAGAGATGGGAGATGATTCTGTGTGAAAGTAGTAAAAACCAAATTCAAACTGTCACACATTGACACAAAATTTAAGTCCATTCTGTATACATACTCATGAAAGGAATAAGTGAATGAATGCACGAATGGGACATATGAAAAGTTGGTGAGATGGATAAATAGACAAACAGACAAAGAGTCATAACCACTCCATATGTGGAGGATGTGCAAAAACTCTTATTACGCCATTCATAAAGCAAATGTAGATGATCATAATGATGATAGTGGTGTTGTTGATACTAATGATGATGACGATGATTATGATGTGTTTGAGTGTTTGGATATAACTTGCTGCAAACGACAATTTGTTGAAAATGAAGATGTTAGGAAATGGAAATATGAATATCAGTATGAGAACACACATAGAAAGCAATATAAAAGAGTTTGGAAGATATCATAGTAGAAGATGCAATAGTCATCAAAGTTGTTATCGTTGTTGCTCGAGAGTTGAGTCGACTCGACTCGAGTTGAGTTGAGTTGAGTTGAGTTGATGATGATGAGTGCACAAACAGACTCAAAGTAAAAGTGATGTGGACGCTAAGCTCACACACATGTCTAACTCTTTTTTTATATTTGTAAACATACTACGAGTATAAAGGCAACAAAAAATGGAAAGAAAATATCACCCAAAACATCTTACTACTAGAGGAAAAAGTACATAGATACACATATGTTGAAAATTGAGTTGCACACATGCATGTTTGTAAACATGTTAGAGAGAAGAAGGTAAGAGATACACACCCACATATGTGACAGCGTTCATTCGTTTGTTCCTTCAGCGCTCAAAAGGATGTCAACAAAAAATTTTAATATCGCCGCATAGGGGTTTTTCTTTTTTGTTTGCCATATGCTACTTTTGGTGGCATCACACAGACGGAAAGGCAAGCAAGTAGACAGACAGACACCATAGTCAGTCAGTTTGTGGCCTGTGCTCTTTAAGTTTACATTGCTCCTGCTGCCTTTGCACTGAGTCAAGTGTGCATTTCTCACACCATCAAACAAGCAAAATGGCAACCGAACTGAACCAAACCAAACCGAAATAAGCACACATGTGTGAGTTGGTAAAAGGAAATATTGTACACAAACAATGGTGAGGAGGAATGATGTATCAAAAAACCTACGAAAAACCAAAGGCAGTGAGCTACGCTTGTGTAAGAATATTTATTTATTTTTTTTTTTTTGTTTTTTTGATGCAGCATCATGCTAAGTAACTTAACGTAAAAGAAAATGAAGAAGGCTCCCGCTTGAGAGCAGTTCAAATATCACACCTACTTTGTTTGACACAACATCAGTGACACACGCACACACATACATATCCATGGACCAAACAACAAACACTGAAAGAAAGAAATTCAGTTTAGTTCAGTTCTGGGTGGATCTTTTTTTTCCTTTCATCGTCCTTCATGGAAAAATGCGGTGCGGTCTAAATTATGCAAACATTTTTCTTTGTATATGCAATGATGCTTGAAGAGAAAATATCTTATGTGTCTGGTAAATATATGCATACATCTTTATAAAGCCGAACGGGGCAGCAGCTAAACCAATCTTACTGGCTGCCTGCCTACATCCTTGTTCGCATGCCAACCTTTGTCTATATGAAGGATGAAAAGATCTTTAAGTGCTTTTGTTGTTTCTCCTTTAAATTTTAATAAACATAAAGTTTTAATCATATTCTTACTACATTTATGTGATAACTATATGCAATTCAATTGAAATCGATTTGACTCTAGAATAATCTATTCCTGTTGTTTATGATTTACTACCTACTTTTATTTGGTGGCTAAATCAGATTTAACAGAATTCTCTTTGACTGAGAACACTTTTTTTCAGACTCTATCAAATATGAGATGGCTAAAGTGAAGTAAACTTTTAATCAGTTTTAGTTTCGAGCACTTTTAGTCCCTACTGTTAGGTGAAATTTTACTGAAATAAGTTTGACTTATGATGGTTTATATGATATACTAGCGATACTGTTCCTGTCATAATTGAATGCCAAAACAACATTAAATCGGTTATTTCTCTTGAATAAGTGAAACACATCAGTTTTTGATGCTGATGCTCTGTTTCGATTTTTATTTTTTAGGTCGAGATTCTCTTTTCAACTGCTTTATTTTCACTTGTTTGATGATTTTTTTTTTTTTTTTTTGTCAATAACTTTGCTTTTTTTAATATAATTGAACGATCAATTAGACTTCAATTTACTGATTTTAGCCAGCATGTTTACCTTGCTGTTATCAAGAAACTTGGATCGCATAAAAAGATTCGATTCTTCTATAGTGTTTTTGCTTGTTATTACACTTAGAAACAGTTCGAGAGCCAATATTTTCACATTCCTTTTCTGCTAAGTTTCTATGTGAATGAGTGCGGAGATATTCTTCAAAGTATCAATTTAAATAGTAAACTTCTCACCTCTTATACTTTCCTCAAACACTCTCCTCTCTATGCTAGAGGTTCCGTGAAAATTTCATCAAATTTGGTCCAGCGGTTTCGGAGTCCATAAGGAACAAACACACAAACATAGTTCCATTTATTTTGTATATATAGACTACACTAATATTATAGCAAAATCAATCACCGTCCCATTGTTTAAATCATTTTAATGTAATCGCTGAGCTGTAAATGTTATTATGATTATTGTTTATGATTTTTTCATAAACATATTTTAATGATAAAAAATACATGAATTCTAATGTCATTTTGACTACTCCAAAAAGTCTTAGTATACTATTAATGCAGTGGGATCCACTTATTTATGATTAGACTGCGAACTGTGGTTGTCAGGAAGTTTTTATAATTTATTTTTCTTTTTTTCTTTTTTATGTTGTTTTTTTATCTTCTATTTTTGTTTTATTAAATCTGCAAAATAAAGCAATGACCTGTCAACATTTTATCCTTCTTGTTTGAGCTTTAGCCAGGCTCAACTGTAACTCAACTCAACTCAACTCAGATCAGTTTTGTTTCTCTGGTGCCATATACCGAACGACCGACTAACTGGGCTGTGAGTGAGCGTGTGAGTGAGTGTCTATCTACTATAGTAGTTAGCTATATAGATGACTACCTAAACGTGAGTTTGAATGATTCTAGACTCACATGCATAAAGATGTGTATACACAAACATTAACAGAAAGCCCAAAACCCTTTATCGGCACGAAACCGGAATTATTGCGCACAGCAAAATCATTTGCCTGAGACAATTTCACTTGCAAAACTTTGTAAGTATTATACTTTCAGGCAATGCTTTTGTTTGTCTGTCTGTCTGTCTGTCTATCTGTCTGTGTATCTGTATTCCTATTGTACTACTATACTCGAAAGGCAAGTGAGGGAAGTAGGTTGGCAGCAAAACAAGTAAGTAACACGCAGCTAACTGAAAACATTTTCAATTTTTAAGCATGACTCATGTCTGTGATACTTTGCTTTACTCAAAAAAAAAAAAAAAAAAAAAAAAAATACAAGAAAAAGAAAACAGAATTGAAAGAGATCCTAAGGATTTGTTCGGATAAGGAGATTGAGGAAAAAGGAGAGTGTATGACGTACGCGATTGTTATGCACATTTTCACGTAAAACGAAGCACGTTTGTTTATGTTTGTGGCATTTGTACTCATCATTCTGCTTCCTAATGCTTGTTGTTCTCTGTACTATTTGCGCAATATGCAATGAAGTTCGTGTATTCGTTTACAACGCCTAAAAGTATGCAACAACCAAACATTTTGTGCCGTTTGTCGCTAACATTTGCTTTGTTCGCACGCTTGTTTGCTATATCTATTGTTCCCTATCCTATCCTATTCATATTCTCTCATCCAAGCAAGGTTAACCGTGCGACCATCTTCTAATCATCTGTCTTGCAGCAGTCTGTCGGTTGGTCTGTCTGTCTGTCTGTCTATGTGTTTGCTTTTGGCTTTATTTATTTATATCATTCGTACGTCCATTTATGCCTGCCTTTCATTACAGTTTCCTTTCTTGTACGGTTTGAGCCCATGGTATCATATGATATTTGCTCATCACTAAGGGTGTATGTACTTTGTACTATTGTTGTGTTGTATTGTGTTGTGTTGTGTTGTTGGATAATTTCTGCAGCTTGAGTCAATGTTAATGACAACGTATCACATGTCTATTGTGTTGTACTGTACTGTACTGTATTGAGATGTGATGTGGCATGACGTGCCTTGCCGTGCTGTCCGTTTCATTTCCATCAATAATAATGACCCCGATGATGTTTATGATTTTCTTATTTATCATCGTCATTATGATCATATTTGTCATCGTGTGTGGGTGGGTTGTATGGAAATGAATGCTATTTTCGTCCATTTTCTATACCAAAATGCACTTCATTTTGTTGCTGCTTGTATTGTGCACCAACATCAACATCTTCAAATTGTTGTTCGAGTCCAGTCCAAAGACATTCTGCTCCGATTTATGTCCAAGTATATAAAATCCTGATTCGTTTGCATTTTCATTTTCAATTTAAGTCTACTTCTTCTGGGTTGAATAAATGAATGAATGAATGAATGATGGATGATGGATGAATGGATGAATTGTGCAATGTATTTAATGAATGAAAGAATATATGACATTTGCTTGTTGTCGTGCAACATTGAGATATGTTACCCACACTATTCATAGTAGTATACTATACTACACTATACTCTACTCTACTAGTTCAGTTCATAGTCTACTTTAATACAATTTTGCATTTTCGCCTGAAACATTTGTCCATTTGTCCGTCATTCGTTGGTAATCATGGTTGGGTCTTTGGATTGTGCTGCGTATGAGTGATTTATGCAAATTTCTGCAATTTTCATTTTGTATTCATGCACTTACACAATCTCACACACTTGGCAATCAGGCGAGCTTAATTAGCTTTTATATATATTTATGTGTGCTAGTGTATGTGTGCTAGTGTATCTATATATGTATCTTAAATATGCAAATTGCAGTCTATTGGTTTCATATTACATTGCGTATACGTAATTAATAATTCAATGAAGATTAATATCAATCATATGCACGACGAGCCAAAGTCGTCATGACCAACCTAAATTATTTAACTTATTAACTTGAAAAAATATTAAACTCTTCAACTATCTACTATAATAGTATCAATCTACTATCTATGATATACGAGTATGTGATCTATGTATCTAAATATCTTTAATGGAAGTTAGTTTTGTATTTTTTATTGAACAAAGTAAAAAGTTTTCTAATTACGTCATTTAATAAGCTTAAATTGTCAAAACCAATGCAACCTGAAGCACATTTACGTATATACTACTTTTCTATATAAAGATTTTCTACTTTTGAAGTGATGGTTGTTGCTGCTGTTGTTATTGGTATCTGTCGACTCAATTGTCAATGAAATTGTCAACCGCATACATAAAGAGAATAGTAAAGTATTAAATGCGATTAATTAGCTGCAGCTGCCACTGTTTCTGGCACTGCCACTGTCATCAGAGCATCCTCTCATTCTCATTATTGTCGACTATTCATGAAAGCCGCTCAAACGATACAAAGTAGTAAAGTAGAGCTTAGTAGGCGTGCATGTCTGTCTGCATGGTTTTCTATAGATACAAATATAGAGACATGTATATGTGTAGGAGTAGTAGTAGTAGTAGTATTATTAGAAGGAGGTGTGACAGAAAAAGCAACAAAAATGCAACTAACAACTTTACACAAAGCCTCAAAGCCAATTTTACTGTCAATTCTTTTGATAAAATGGCAGTAACAAGCGCAATTGCAATAGAAGGCACACGATTTTAGGCCAACGGGAGAGTGAGGCCAATTGAAAGAGAAATTCTCTGTCGCTCCATGTATCATCTACAGTGTGTGTGAATGTGTGTGTGAGTTAGTAAATGTGTATCTATGTTTATATACTTTTGTGTGACAACTGACAATGTCGCTGCAAAAAAACGCCAATCAACTTTGCTGACATTTTATTGAATCAAATTTCAACGAAATTTTGTATGCCTTGTTGCAACAGGCACGGGGGCGTGGACATGGTATGGGTAGCCTACATATATATATACATGTACATAACTAGATCTGGCATTTCAATGTATGTATTTGTAAACATTATTCACACATAGACACATAATGACTAACCCACAGTAACGTACATGCTTCGTTACTCTTTCATTCAATTCAGAATTGTCATTTTTGATGCAATGTGATACGTCAACGTTGTTGGGCGTTGGTCGATGGGCGGATGGTGGATGGTAGATGGTTCACACTTTAAGGGCAGGTAGCAAAATTGACGACAACAACAATGACAACAACAATGACAACATTTGCATAAAATTTTTGGTATTTGCTTCGAAAGTCAATCAATTTGAACAGAGTTTCAACAAATTTAGTTTTGTTTTTTGTTTTTTTTTCCTTTTTTTGATCTTGTTTTTGTTGTTGATGGTTGTGATGATGATGATGATGGTGGTGGTGTAATTCCACAAACCACTTGCAAAGGTTTTTAGAACATAGATAGATAGATAGATAGATAGACAGATATGTAGATACATAACGTACAGAATAGCAACAGTTGAAACTGTGTGCTATGCAACAACTAAGAAAAGCGACAATTGCAGAATTTCATTTTGAAGTGCTTTACTTTGTTTTGCTTTGGATAAAAGAAATGTTAATTAAACTCTTGTAGACTCTCTTACAGCCAATTAAACCAACACATTCACTTACTGATACAAACACACGCACACACACACACACACACACACACACACACACACACACACACACACACACACAATGGAGGAGGTAGTTTAAAAGCCTACACACTCTTGTGAAATTCTCGTGACGGGGCGAGTGTGAGCCGCCCACATAATAAGTTCTCCAAAACCCAAAAGTGCGCCTGGTCTCAGATTGGGCGGATTTTTGGTCTGTAGCTGAACCTGATAGGTCGGCAGCAGTAAATGCCTGATGGCAGTCCTAAACCCAAGAGCGTCTGTTCCCACATTGGGCGGCTTCTTGGTCTGCGTCTGTACCTGATAGGTCGGCAGTAGTATATGCCTGGCGGTAGGCCTAAAACGCGGTGAAGACCGTTCCCCGCCACGTCGCGCTGGGAGTCCCCGGAACCACTGTTAGTTATTCCGCTAACGATGGTGAAGGGGTGATGTGAGCCTGCTCTACCGAGGCGGCAGGCGTGGCGTGGATCAGTGACCAGCCACTTCGGACCCTGGTCAGGGAGTGTGCATTGGACGCAGTGCCAGTAGACTGCGTTGCCCCGGGCGAGCGCCAGTCCGTCCGAGAATCCCGGGACTGGTAAAGCGTAGGTCAGGCCCCAGGGAACTGGGGTAGGGACTATGTCCCAAGGGTATACCCGTTCCTGACTATTACGGCCCGCCCCCCTGCACACGATGCGCTGGCAAACAATCAAAAACATGTTGAACTCCGGAAAACCCCTTAAACCCCTTATCCTAACACGGCGACGGCCAACTTGGTTGCCGTGGAGAGGAGTATAGACTCAAGTTTGGAAACAAAAGGTGATGTGGCTTTTAGGAAGAGCACTAAGGTGGCCCGCTCTCCCCACTGACAAGCGGCAAGATCTCTCGATCACCTACACGCAAGGAGGAGGTGGTGAGCCCTGGCAAGGACTACACCCCTTTTCACAAGCTTGGTGAAAAAATAAGAACTCTTGTCGATATGCTGGAAGAGAAAGGAGTGGATGGAAAGCCAAGACGATCCATACACCAGGCGATGAGGGATACGATCGATAGCATTAAAGCCCTTTATGAACTTTCCGCTATCGATCAGAAGGACCATGAAGCCAAAAGGGTTATAAGGACCAACAACTCGTCCCAAACGTCGCCCTGGCTGAAACAACCTAGCAGCAAACGAGGCCTTGAGGGACACCTAGAAACGCCCCCAACCAAGCGGTACCCACCAGCAGTGGCAAAGAAACCATTAGCCAATCCTAAGGTGGATAAACTGGTGGGTGCAGCTAGCACGGCAAATGTTGGCTCCCCCAAGACAACAAAAAAGGTGAGCGGGGAAAAAGCAAAGGAGTGGACTAAAGTGGGGGATAAGAAGCACCGAGGGAATGCTCTTAAGTCCAAACCGGATGCTCTCATCATCTCGGCTGCGGAAAGCTCCTTGTATGCGGATATCCTCCGGAAGATTCGCACCGACCCTGGCTTGCAGAAAGTGGGTGTAAACGTGAAGAACGTAAGACGCACCACAAAAAATGAACTGCTGCTGGAACTCAAACGTGATTCCGACCAAAGCACTGTGGAGTGCCAGGCTGTCATCAAGGAGAACCTAGAGATGGCCAAGGTCGTGGCAAAAACGCAGGTTGTCACTATCCAACTGAGGGACTTGGATGAGATAACAACCTCTGGGGAAGTGTGTGACGCCCTTCACGCACAGTGCGACATCCACCGCCCAGATGAGTCTTCAGTACGCAATATTGGGAGAGTACGGCGTGGCACGCAGACTGCGTACATCTCACTGCCAGTTGCTGATGCAAGAAAGGTGCTAAGGTGCCAACGAGTCCGTATCGGTTGGACATCCTGCAGGATACGGGACTGCGAGGCGCCAACAAGATGCTTCAAGTGCTGGGGCTACAACCACACAGCGCAAAACTGCAAAGAAAAAGTGGATCGCAGTAACCTGTGCAGGAGGTGTGGGCAAGAAGGGCATCATGCGGCACAATGCAAGAATGATGCAAAATGTGCACTATGTGGAGGGGACCATGCAGCTGGCAGTGCCCGCTGCGCGGAACATCAAAAGGCGGTTAAGGCTAAGAAAGAAGGCGGGCGATGAAATCGCCCAACTAAATCTTAACCACTGTGTGGCAGCGCAAGACTTGCTGCACCAAACCGTTTTCGAGCAACATCTCGACCTTGTCCTCTTATGCGAACAATACCGCAACATGAGGGGGCATGAGTGGATCTCAGATGCATCGTCCAAATCTGCCATCTGGGTCACTGGCGGAAAGATGCCCCAAAGCAGATCCTCAACGCCTCGACCTGGTTTTACATGGGTTAAAGTAAATGGCATTTATTTTTTCTCATGCTACGCACCTCCAAGCCTGGAGCTGAACCAATTTGAGGAACTTGTAACGGACTTAGTATCGGAGGCCAGGACAAAGACGCCGACGATCATAGCAGGCGACTTCAATGCTTGGTCCACCATGTGGGGCAGCAGGCTCACAAACCGGCGTGGCAGAGTACTGATGGAGTGCCTTGCCACACTGAACATCGAACTCCTAAACGAGGGGCAGCACACTTTTGAGGCTGGTGATAGGCGATCAGCCATAGATCTTACCTTTGCGCATTGTTCAATTGCGCGCAACACAACATGGAGCATTGGTAATTTCTTTACTAATAGTGATCACCGAGCCATCGTAATTGAGATTGCGCTGCAACCGAAAGTCGGTGGACGGCTGTCCTTATCAAAGACCGAAGGTTGGAGACAACACTTGTTCGACAAGGATATCTTCCTACAAATTTGGGAGGATGGCACGACATACATAGATAGAGCGAATGGTATGGCAGTAGCCATAACAAAGCGGATCTCAACTGCTTGTGATGCCTCAATGCCAAGGAAAACTCGGATGCCTGCAAGAAGGGCGGCTTATTGGTGGACTGCCGAGATCGCCGATCTTAGGAGTCGCTGCAACCGAGCGCGTAGGTTGGCGCAGCGTGCTAGAACGTTCCCCAATTGGGAGCGATTGCAGTGCGATTATAAGTTGCTCAGACGCCTCCTTCAGAGGGCAATAAGGTCGAGCAAAGATTCCTGCTTCAGAGAGCTTCGAGACAGTGCCGATATTGATCCGTGGGGTAAGGCCTATAAAGTAGTGATGAGCGCGGTGAAGGGACCTCAACCCCCACAGCCATCAGACCCAGTACTCATGGACAACGTGGTCAAAACACTCTTCCCTACTTGTGATACAGCCGAGCTTCATGCTCCTTTTGAAGTCTCTGCTGAAGTCCCAGAGGTCACCCCCGATGAGATACTTCAAGCACTTGGAAGGCTGGGGGACAAGAAAGCTCCAGGGCCTGATGCTATCCCCAATGTATCGCTAAAGGCCGCCGTTCGAGCAGATGTGGGCATCTTTGCAAAAATGTACTCCGCGTGCCTCTCCGAGGGAGTTTTTCCAACCATATGGAAAAGGCAGAGGTTGGTCCTGTTGCTTAAACCCAAAAAGCAACCGGACCACCCATCTGCGTACCGGCCACTCTGTATGCTTGATTCACTGGGGAAGATGCTAGAGAGTATCATAGTCGGCCGCCTACAGGAAACTTTAGATAGACCGAACGCTTTATCCAATGCCCAGTTTGGTTTTCGTCGTGGCAAATCCACGGTGGATGCAATCCAAGCGGTAATGGATATTGCGCGTAGGGCAACGAGTGGTACTCGATGGAAGGGAGGCGACAAGGAGTACTGCGCTGTTGTGACCCTGGACGTGAAGAATGCCTTCAACATGGCGAGCTGGCCGCGGATCATGCAAGCACTCCGCATGCTTGATACACCAGGGTACCTGATGCGGGTAATAGGAAATTACTTTGCAGACAGGGTACTCTTGTATGATACAGAAGACGGTCAGAAGGAGTATACGGTCACAAGAGGTGTACCACAAGGCTCTGTCCTGGGCCCCACTTTGTGGAATGTAATGTACGACGGCATTCTCAGGATGAGTCTCCCCCACGGGCTCAACCTTGATCGGCTATGCTGACGACATAGCTTTGGTGGTCGTAGGCAAGACGATTGAACGAATACAAGCTGTGTGCAGTGCAGCTACGATCAGTGTCATGAGTTGGCTTAGGCGCGCACACCTGGAATTGGCAGTCGAGAAAACAGAAGCGGTTCTCCTGTCCACTAGAAAAGTGCGCGAGACATTCACTTTCCGGGTTGGTGATTGCCTCATAACCTCTCAGCCATTCATAAAGTATCTTTGAGTACTGATCGACTCCCGGCTGTCCTTTAAGGATCACTTAGCCACCGTGAGTGATAAAGCCATTAAAGTCAATGGAGCTCTATCGCGCATGATGGCAAACACAGGTGGACCGCGAGCAAGTAAGCGGAAGCTACTAGCCAGGGTTGTGAGCTCCATTATCCTTTATGCGGCTCCGGTATGGGCTGATGCGACATCAATGCGCACGTACACAGCGGGTATTCGCTCAACCTATCGTCTAAGCGCGCTAAGAGTTGCGAGTGGCTTTCGCACAGTGTCTGATGCTGCAATTGAAGTCATTGCCTCTATGCCACCAATTGACATATTGGCACAAGAATTCAAACGCAGCTACGACACAGGTGTTTCCAAAGAGACTGCGAGGCGATGCAGCATACAGGAGTGGCAAAGGAGATGGGAAACGTCCGAAAAAGGGCGATGGACGTTCTCCCTGATCCCTAGCCTGGACATATGGATAACGCGGAAACATGGTGAAGTGGATTTCCATATGACACAGATGCTCAGTGGACACGGTTGTTTTAAGTCTTACCTACACCGTTTCAAACACGAGGAGGACCCCTTCTGTCCTGTATGTGACGGCATCACTGAAGATGCGCACCACGTCCTGTTCCATTGCCCCCGTTTTAATGTGGAGAGGCAGCGAATGGAGGGATGTCTTAGTGAGCCAATCAGTGTGGAGAACCTTGTGCCGCGAATGTGTGAGTCAGCTGAAGTCTGGGAAGCTGTGAAAACAGCTACGGCCACAATAATGTGCTCTCTCAGGATGAGTGAACGCAGAAGAGCAGCTGAACGGTTACTAACTATCCGTTCAGCTCTTGCACCGGACGGGGATCGTTGATCATAGATAGTAGACTGACGCGTAGTCATTGACGTACGAAAACAAACCAACTAGGTGACCTACTAAACTAGGACCGACCGACTTTTGAGCAGCAATGCTCACTCCTTCCTCCCGACGTATTATCTAATGACAGTTCCGGGAGGACGGTCGGGAGGACGAGGCGAAGTGCCGTTAGCTGGTTAAGACCCGGTGGCCGTCGATGGCTTCGATGATTAATAAAAAAAAAAAAAAAAAAAAACACACACACACACACACACACACACACACACACACACACACACACACACACACACACACACACACACAAACAGCAGAAATCCATGCGCTTCCTACTTGTGATCAAAACCACCTCCGTCTTCTGATCAAAATTGTCCCTGGCAGAGCAGAAGACGGAGGTGGTTTTGATCACAAGTAGGAAGCGCATGGATTTCTGCTCCGTTCGAGTTGGAGACCACGTGGTGAGGTCAAAAAAAGCTATACGGTACCTAGGAGTAATGCTGGACAGCAGGCTATCGTATAAGGAGCATCTGCTGTACGTGAGGGATAAAGCTGCAAAGGTACAGAATGCCTTATCCTGGATGCTCCCAAACACCGGGGGTCCTAAGGCGGACAAGCGCCGGCTCTTGGCAAGGGTGGTAACATCCATTATGCTGTACGCTGCCCCTGTTTGGGCAGAATCGCTCAGAGCTAGCACGTACGCAAAGATCCTTTCGGCCACCTATAGGCTTGCTGCGCTGAGAACGGTTTCGGGATATCGTACTATCTCGGATGATGCGGCATTGGTGCTAGCGGGGATGATTCCCATCGACTTACTGGCTGATGAAATGCGCAGACTTTACGAGACGTGTCATGGGCGTCCGGATAACGATGCAAGAAGACGGGAACGGCAAACCACGGTAATGCTTTGGCAGCAGAGATGGCTAAGGGCTGTAAATGGTAGATGGACCTTCAGGCTCATACCGGACATTGCCAACTGGTTGAGCAGGAAGAATGGTGAAACAAATTATCATCTAACCCAGTTCTTGTCTGGACATGGCGGCTATAGATGGTATCTATACAGGTTTGGGCATGACAACTCACCGAGGTGCCCTCTGTGTGATGAATCGGAGGACGCCGAGCATGTAATTTTTCAGTGTGCTCGGTTTCCTGTTCCAGAAGGCTACCCACATGAACCAGAAAGCATGTTGCAGTTCATGCTAGCGTCTCCGTCCAACTGGGACCGGATTTGTGAGCGCGTGACAGTTGTACAGCTAGAGTTACGCCGTATAGAGAGGGCTAGACGAAATCCGCAGACGTCGTAGTTTTGTCAAAAGTTGATGCCATACTTATTGGGGGATAGTTGAATACTGACGAGTAGTCACGACCCACGTACGGCAACGATACTATAGGTGTCCATTAAATGGACTGACAAAAAGTGTAGTCTTCTCTCTTCTTTTTGAGCAGCAATGCTCCAACCTTTCTCCCGACGTAATATCTAACGACATTTCCGGGGGACATTAGGACATGGGGCGGGAGTTTTTAGCGAGGTTAAAGTCCCGCACTTCGGCTTTCGATGCTTTTCTTCCGAACAAAAAAAAAAAAAAAAAAACACAAACATATGTGCAAACACATATTCGTACAGAGAAATGAAATGTTTTATGGAAATACTTACGTTTGTATCAGATTTTGTACTTGTGTTTACCATATTTGGTATTGTGGACTTTTACCATTTACTATGAAGACCATTTTGTACAGGGTATATGGTAACTAAAAAATAGAGAATCCACTATGTGAAAAAACTAGTGAATTAGTGATTTCATAAAGCACAAATACTAATTCTTCTCTCCTTAAGACTTTCTTTAGTTTACTTGGAGTGATTGTTGTTCCTTAATTATTATGAATTCATGATAAAAATTATTCCCAAAAATCTTTTATTAAAATATATGAAATTAATATTATAATACAAATAATTATTAATTCATTAATTTTAATTTATTAATTTAATTTAATTATAATACATTTGAAAATATGTAATAATATAATTATTATATAACTTAAATACTAGCTACAAGTGTCTTCGAACCATTCTAAAAAAATTGTTAAATACATATATTAAATCTATGAGGTTACAATTTTGTAGGAAGCAGAATATCTTATCTATATTAGGTTTAGAAAGCGAAGTAAGTAATTATGACTATTTGGTACGGTAATTGAGTGCAACTGTTCAAAATATGTACTGTTGACACATCTTCTTGGCAGAAAGGACGTCTTTTCCCAGAAGAAGACTAAAAACTTTATACTTATATTCAAAAACCAGCCAGTATTCATGTTGCCGAGATTACAGAATATCTATGATATAATCGTATTGTTGAGAGGCTGATAGTGCGGCTGAAAAGACCAAACAGTATGCTGGGAGCCATCATGCTATAAAAAGTGAACCATCTTGGTGAACACAAGCGAAGGCTGTTACATGTTTAGATTTTGTTCCATTCGTGTACAAACATATAAAATTATTTAACTTTAACCTGGTTACCACTTCGGTAAAATGTTTCCGATTGACTTTATCACTAGTAACATTTTTCTGAAATTCCCATAGAGTCCTGATTATTTAGCAAAGATTTAAAGATTATAATATGAGAATTCATGACTTCACGTATGCCGATATTGGAAGTAATATGTATGTAAGCTTCTAAACGAAA
The DNA here is from genome assembly GCA_035041805.1 of Amiota mariae. Classification (NCBI taxonomy): domain Eukaryota; kingdom Metazoa; phylum Arthropoda; class Insecta; order Diptera; family Drosophilidae; genus Amiota; species Amiota mariae. Next base: position 15,798,537 of record JAWNKV010000370.1, on the reverse strand, counting down.
TATAAGAAGCAACTACTTATGTTCAGTTCACTTGGATCTATGATTAATGACTTCTAAACTATGAAAGTTACAGTATCAGTTTTATAAGATTTTTATAGAATACCAACTGAGTGTCTAAGGTGTTGGACAGTAGTTGGCCAGTCATTGGTTTTACTATAGCTCAAGTTTGATCTAACTGAGTAACTAAACTAAAGGAATCTTGATTTTTATTTGCTATTATTATTATTTTTTTTTTATTTGTTTTTTTGTTGAAAGAATAAATTTAAAAGCAATTAAAATATTCATTTTTCCATCAAAACAAACAATAATTTATGTAAATTGGCTTTCATTTTTTTTCTTTTCCATTCTCTTCTAACCACTCTTTTTACTCTGTTTCACTTCTTTATTTTTTTTTTTTGTTTTTTTATTTTGTACAATATGTTTTCATAAACTCACTTAAATTCAGTCCCTAATGGTGTTGCCACACCATAGCACTTTGCTGCTACTGTGGCAATTATACGCAATTGCGCTTTCACTCAAAACTGCAAAAATCTAAATGCAACAAATTTCCACCCACACAACCCAATCCAAAACTACTTAGAGCACAAAAAATTAAAATAAAAATAACAATAAAAAGAAAAAGAAAAAGAAAAGCGCAAAAGCACAAAAGAGTAAAACTGTCAACATGCATTCAACTCAAAAGCGAAACGAGTTGCAATAGACTCATGACGACAGTCTAAAGTGTTTGACATGAGTTAAGGCAAGGCATGGAAAGGGAAGGCAGACACTTGAAGTTCCATGACAAAGTTATGTACTTCTTCAATGATATGTGAAGTCATGGACGTAGGTATGACAGTGGGTGTGTACATCACAGGTGGATCGCCTGCGGTTTTTAAGTTACCATTAAAGACATACGGGCAAAAGTCTTAAGCGAAATTTTACGCGCATTATGAGGTAGCAGACTCAAGACCCAAGAAAAAATAAAAACCAAACACGCAACAAAAATAAAATAGAGAATAAATTGACAAAATGTTGCTTCCTCCATTCATAAAGTGTGTGTGGCACATACTAGAAATATTATACAATAAAACTTTTGAAAAAGCCGCTTTCAACACGAAAACTTGCGACAATAATATGATTTACAATATTAAAATTTGGCTTTCTGTATGAGAGAGAGAGAGAGAGAGAGAGAGAGAGGAGAGAAATGTTTGCCATGTTTCATTATAAGGTTTTCTTTATGACGTCTTCACTGTAATAATGGTTTCACATTTGCATTTTAATTAAGAATTTTATAATTTTTCCACATTTTTCACCTTCTCCCATGATTGTTGAATCAAAAACTCAGTTTCAGTTGTGTGCAGTCCAATGTATTGTGCGTTCATGTGTTTGCTTTTGTTCAATCAATAAATTTTACAGTTGAACACACAGGTGTACACATAACCTCCTCCCATATATGCATATATACATAGTATAAGCTGCACATGGTCTATGATAAAACCAAAATGGACGTTGGTTAACTTTATGGCTTTGTTGCTTGCAACCAAAGTTACTGACTGACTGCCTGACTGGCGGCTGGACTGTGTATGCTTGCTTCCTGAGACTGAAGCCACAATATTCGATCAGCACTTTCATCATCATCTGTACCATCAACATCATCATCACCATCATCATTATCAACAGCATCACCATCAGCACATTCTGTGCGTAAACATATAGAAAGTGCATAAATGAAGAGTATTTCTGCGTATGACTTTCTTAGAGTGAAAAGGGAGGTAGGTTTTACGAGGTGTATCCCAAAAGAATCAGAATTGAGTCTGCATTGGCATATTTCCTTTTGAAGTAAAATTCTTATTATTTTATGAAAAGCCAGAAACAGCAGTAAGCATAGCCAAACATTTTCATCATCATCACTAGTGAAGTTGTCTTGAACGCCTTTTAGGCGAAGTAATCACAAACTATTGGTTTGAAATTCATTACTCTTGTACTCCACAGTAGTCACCACAATATTCTGGTGCAGAATTCTAAATTCAAGTTGGATACTTTTGCAACTCACCTCGTGGGTGAATGCGTTGGGAAACTCAATGTTGTAAGCTGAATTAACGCTTTTGTAAGCTTCATAGGCATACAAATGACGGAGCAGTAACCAACAGCGAAAGCTGCTTTATTAAGTTGGCCAATTGTACACACATACACACGTATCCATTCAAAGAAAACACATTTCACATTTTCCCAGTACCATAACACCATATTTTGCTATTATTCTTCTTCTACCTTCCTTTATAAAAAATATTAAATTTATGTTTAAGATTTTCATTTAATACAATTTTTATTTACTTTCTTTCCAGGTGCATCCAGAACTATACACGAAAATCACATTGTCCTCATCGATAAAGTGGTAAGTGTCAATATACAATACTATTATATAAACTTCTGTAGCATATTTACAGACGTCAGTTTTCATTAACTTTGAAAATATTTGATTTTATTATTTTTTTTTCTTTAAATACAAAGAATGAAAAGCAACAACCAACAAACAAACAAAACTAAACTGAACAATTTATGAACATGTTTATGTTTTAGTTGAACAAATTTTTTGTTGACAAGCTGAAGTAAGTTAGTTTTCAATATGAGTACTAAAAACAACAACATGACAACCAGTCACCATTTGATAAGAACAAAACTAAAAATCAAAACAACAAACAAAATCAACATAAACAAACAAAAAGAAAAACATATTTCAAGTGTTTAAATATTTTTTACATGTTGGTTTTTCCTTTATATTTACATTACTTTCATTTATTTACTTATTTTCATTTCGAAATACAATACAATAAGTCAAACTTATAACTTGTAACAAAATCAACTCACGCGATTTTACAATACAAACGTTCATATAAGAAAGGAGAAAGGAAGAAATGTGTAGGATGGTGAAGGACAAGTGAGTAAAACACATATCAAAAACAACTTTTATTTTTTTTATTTTTGTAAAGAGAAAATTACGCCCTTTTAAGTGGAGATTGTTTGTTTTATTCAGAAGTCAAAGAAGCCAAAGTAATTAAATATTCCTTACATGCCTGACTGCTTGACTGACTGTTTGCCTTAAGGTATAACAGGGCGTATACACGATAAGAAAAACCAACATTGTTCGAAATTCAAAAAGTAAGTTGCATTCAATCAATCAACAAACATGGAAAAATCAAGCTAATGTAAAGTAAAGATTAGATTGTGATGAGGCAAAACACAAGCAAAGATATGTTTGGTTTCATTTAAAATTTGCTAAATTTTGTACTAAGAACTAAATCAAAATGTTTATTTCTCGAACTACACACAATAATAGTACAAAGTACAACTACAAGTTGACCAAGTTAGAGCACAGAAATTGTCCAGAAATTCTTTGCTTTGCATTGAAATACATACATATTGTACTTTTTTCAGTATAAACTGCAACAATTCGATTCAATTCGATTGGATGCATCGATTGCGTATTCTACATATTTATGTATATGTAAATCGCCTGCCTTCTTTGGACCTTTGTGGTCTTTTCCTTACTTTACTACTTGAATGCTGTTCATGTTTGTCTCATCTCTGTCTGAATCTCTGGTATGCAAATTTTGTGTCCTTTACATACAAAGAGATAAAGAGAAAAAAATTGAGACATACTTGTCGATTCAGACTTGTTGGAATATGACAACTCCTTTTAGTACTTTATAATTTGTAGTTTTACTATTTGTCTGTTAGTCCAATTGTCGTTTTGGGGTTTGTTCCATTCTTTTTTCTATTATCTCTTTATTTGCCATTTACTATTCTTTTTTATCTACTCGTATTTTTGTTCATGTTTTTTTTTTTTTTTTTTTGTTTGGCTTTTTTGCAACTGTCACTTCCATTTTTGCTTTCGGGCATAAAATTCATAATTTGCTTTCAATTGCAATGACTTTTGTGTCAAAACAAATATATTTCTCATTCAATGGAATTCAGTAGAAGAAGAAAGAGGATACTCGTATTTCCTCTCTATTGAATTGTATTTAGTTATTTTTTTATTTTATTTTAGCATTTTAGATAAATGAAAATTGTTGTATTTGAAAATTTATTATTAATTTTTATATATCTAAGGATTTAAGAAATAATTTACAATATATATTTTCCCATAAATATAAAACTTTAAGTTTACGGTCATCTATTGTTATGGTTATGGGTTTTGTTGTCTGGATTAGTATTATTAACATGTAGTTGTAGGCTAAGGGAAATAGGCAAACAGATACAAACAGATATTTAGTATAGAGAAACAGACAGAACAACATGTAAATAGACAAAGATGTATGTATTTTAGTGCAGTTTCGATTGCATTTAGCCAAAGGGTTTGTATCCTCAATTCATCGACTGACTGACTGACTAAATGACTGACCAACAGACACTTTATTGTCTATAAATACATTTTCAAATTCACAGATACACACATCCACTGTAACATACATACGTGCATTTTGTATATTTGCTTTTTTGCTTTCGCACGTTTACATGGAGATAAAGACATTTTCATGTAATCATGGATGAGTAATTGGATTTCGAAACAGCTTCCAGCACAGCACGCACCAAGCATAAGAATCAAGAGACTGTGAGGTAAAGGGAGAGAGAGAGAGAGAGAGAAAGTGAGAGGGATAGTGGGCGAAAAGGAGAGTATAAAAGAGATGGAAAAATATCCTTGGGTGAATGAAGTTTCAGGTGCATTTGGATATTTGACCAAGGTCTATAAAGAAATTCTTCAATTTGGAATGCAGTCCACACACACAGAAATGCACTCCTCATATATGCATTTATCTACTCTATCATATTGTAGTATTTTCCTATATATTTTGGCCATCGAACATTATTTCATTATTTGTTTCACATTTGTATAACTGACGTTGCCTGCTGCTGACATCCATATAAATACAGATAAAGAAACTTTTCAATTCCTATTTTGTATACCTTTTACACTAGTGAATAACGAATGGATATGGTCACTTTAGTGTAATGTTTCTAAAGCTTAGAAATGTACATCAAAGACCCCATGAAATAATCAGAATGACAAAGAGAATCATTCATATTCCTGCTTTCTATGTATGCTCTCAGTTTAAGAGAAATTTGGTGTCGTACACACATAATACAATCAAAAATAATGAAAGTTCTCCGATCACTGGAAGACGTAGTTCCTATACAAAATATTCTTTATACTCAGATTGAAATCATTTGTTTTTGAAATGAATTTAAGTACCTTTGTGATGACACAAAATATCAAAAACTTGACCTAACCTGATCAATATTTGATATACCATAATTGCCACATGTCTTCGGTAATTATGAATGAAATGTGAAAGGTATTTAAGCTTCGATGAAATGAATTTGATGTTCTGTCTGGTAATACATATATATATTTTTTTCGACTGTTGTAACAACAAGTATAATAATATTTGTATTTGTCTTTGACATTGTATTTGTATTTTCAACCAAAATCTATTCGTGCATAAATATTGAAAATACTTTATGCCTCCTCATTCTTCACTCCTCTTTTCATTTTGCTTTATTTTATATGATGATGTTGATGATGACGATGATAGAATGAGGAATTCAAAAGGAGGTGGAATTGTATTAAAAAAAAGAAAAGGTAGCGGAAATTGTTTCCAACTGTATTTCGGATGTGTGCAGTAACCAATACATATACACGCACAACCCCCCCCCCCCCCACATACACACACACACATCAACGCAAACATATTCATATTTCTACATGTAAAATGAAAAATGAATCCTGTTTTTGCTTCTCATCTGTGCTTAATGTGTATGTTTGTGTCAATTATACAGAAACATACGATTATCGAATTTACTCATTGATATCATTTTCATGTTTTAACAACCGAGATTCTTTGTGCATATATACATGCATGTATGGATCTGTTTGTATCTGTATGTGCATCTGAATGAGTGAGTAATGTCCATGTCATAGAGTAGAGAGTTGTTGCTATGTTGTGTTTTTAAATGAGCATTGCTAGAAGTGCTTGAGGCAACCAAACTCTCATAAAATACGAATGTATACGCATACGCGATGCTTTCAACATGTTGCAAGTAACAGAATCAGAATCAGTAGCAACAACAACAACAACAACAAAACAACTCAAACTACAACAAAACCAAATGAAATACAATTTTAAGCTTTTAATTGAGTTTTTCTCTTGCGTCCGTTTCGTTTTTCAACATCCTTCTACAATATAGAAAATGCCCAATGGTGGCTGTTGATACGTAGGTGAGTGATGATAGGTAGTACTGTAGTAGGGTTGATGGAGCTAAAGTATCAGGCAGACAGGCAGGCGTAGGCATGTTGCTTTCTGATGGAGACATGTTTACTGTTCCCTGCGTTTCTGTTTCTGGTTGTTCTTCACCATCATCTTTCTCGTTGTCGTCGTTCTTTTTGCTTATGTCTTACTTAAAAAGCATGTTAAAAATTAACACATAATTCAATTAATATGACATTTAATTGAAATTCAACCACACTCTGTTCAGTACTCATATACTTATACATACATACACCGAAACACACATGCCAAGAAGAAAGTCTACTGATCCTGATATTGGGCTTTATGCATAGTCAAGTGAACATGTCTCTCAACTTTCAATTTGGTCACTTCATCTTGTCTTCTTTTTACATATATTGAACATTTTCAAGTTTTTCATTTCTGTTTTTTTATACACTTCAACAAGACTAGTGTGACAAGTGCATTAACACTTTAGCATATTGTTAGACCTCATGAAGAGTGATCAAAATTGCAAGAGAAATCATTTTGAAAAATAACAAATTATGCTTTTCATTCCTCTAGGTGTTTCATAGAAACCAATTTCCCAGTTTTTAGTTAATTCTAAATGGTTATCACAGTCATCAATACTAGTATTGTAGTAATTTTAGTGCAAAGTTTATGAAGTCCTTATAGAGTTTGTAAACATTGCGAAATGAATCGATTTATAATGTAATAAATTATGCTATCCATACATCAACAAATTCTTCAGATTTTGAAGATTTTTAGATGAAACTTTGAACATGGCATTCATTTTACCAATCAATATATGAACCAAACCAAGCATTGCATATTAGATGCATAATTTAAGAAAAGAAAAGATTTGAAATTATGAAGAGTCTTTTCTGTTTGAATCTATTAAGAAAAATGCGTAAATAAAGCGTATTCAAATTTCTGATGGACCCAAAATATTAATGTCTTGTCTTTTTACTTTGGCTTTGGTCTGCTGTGTTGTGAGTGTTCATTCGGTCATACTGGTCATGCTAAGGAAATTTGATTTCAAATCAATGTCCCATGTTCAGAGAATTTTCTTTTTTTTTTTCTTTTTATATGTAGTTTTCTTCTTGGGCTTGAGAAATCTGTACATGTGACAGAGAATCTTAAATTCAATTAAATAGCACAAGATTCATTTTCTTTTGATTTGGTTATTCTCTGGAAGGTTTAGTCTGCACCCATCTTTCATTCTACAATTTATTGTATAAACCTTGAACTAAGTAGAGTATGTGGAAAGGAATCAACCACACCTGTGCCTTTGAGATTTCAAATTGAAATTTATTTATTTCTACATATGAAAATGAATTTATATAATAGATATAAATGCATGGTATTATAATTGGGATGCATCTTTAACTTGAATTTTCTTTTTTTTTAAAATGAATCCATGTAAAGATGTCACTCACATGAGTTCCGATTAAATAAATTCTCTTGAAATAAGTTTAATGTTTGTGCTTAACTATAAATTTATAAAGTCATTTAAAGGCCAAAATGCTCGTTGCATGCATGCAAAATGCTTAAAAATTATTAGTCCAATAAATAGGAAGGAAGTAACAATGACAATGTCCATTGTCCATGGAGGTAAACCCAAATTCATGATTATAATCACCTCTGATGCGAGTAACAGCAGCAGCAGTAGTAGTAGTAAGGATAGTATTATAGTATCCACTGTCTATCAGTATTATCTGGCTTTTGAGTAAAAACATTTTCATATTCACCTTTCTCTATACGTGTGAGTATCCAGAGTAACCACAGTTTGTCCCTTCTATCTAGCTATCTGTAAGTATGTCTGTCTGTCTCTCTGTGAATGGCAATGCTCTGTGTGCTGCTATCGAAGTCATTAAAATGAACAAAGCCATTATTTCTCTTAGTCATTTTGTCGCTTTGTATTTGTTTCTGTATCTGTATATGTGTGTATGTATACGAAAATAGTATATTTGTGTATGTTGCACCTTTTGTCTTTTGAAATCTCTTATTTTAAAGGAAAAAGTGCCATGAAGACCATTTTTGAAAAACAAATTTGCACTTAAATGCTCACCACAGTCGTAAAAACAAATGTTTATTACTTTAGGAGCACAAACCTAAATAAAGAAAAAGTTAAAAACATATCAACAAGGAGAGAAGAAAGAAGACGACAATTTGCTGATATTATAGCAGGAAAAATCTTTGAAAATCATTCTTTAGTTGGATTATAATACAATATTTTGGGTGCGTTTCAGTTTTGTTTATTATAATAGACTTTTTACAATGATCAACAAAAGCAGATCAACCTCATTGCTTGCTTCGGTCATCATCTTCATCAATCACAAAAATACTCACATTTCAATAACATAATACGCTGTATTAGCATTAAAAAAAAAATATTTTCTAAATTTTTCAAATGGCATTCGAATCGTGATCCATTCTAAAAGAGCAGGGATTCTTAAATTTATGTAACATTTTTCTGATGAATTCCATTTCAACTTTAGTCATTTTATTTCTGTTTGAATAATCTTAAGGCCAAAACTGGAATGGCATACCCATCTTGAGTTCCATTTTCCTTTTTCCAATTTCAATAATTGATGACAAAAAAGTAAAAGTATGGAACTATGTCTGTGGGTCTGTGTGTCTGTTCCTTATGGACTGCGAAACCGCTTTACAGATTTTAATAAAATTTTCATGAAAACTCTAGCATTGTCTAGAGAGTATTTAAGTAAAGCTTGCTGTGGATCGGTGTAAAGCTTTTCATAATTTTCCAATATCAAAGCATTGGACTGTGTTAACCATATGACCAAATGTTAACTACATGACCAAATATTAACCACATGACCAAAGTTAACTTCATGATGAATGTATCTCTTTGAAACGAGGACGTAGCAACCAGCGCCGGGACAACTAATATGTGATAAATATTGGTAAAAATAACGAACTTCGATAGAATATAAAAATATTTGGAATGTAAATTATTGTAGACTCTGGGCTGTTTAAGAATCGCTGTTAGTAAGTACATACTACTTTAATAAAAAGTGATTCTTTGCTGTTTCATCCACTCATTTCTCACTGCTTGTCACTGAATGTGAATAGAATCTCATAAACAAATTGAATGCATAAACCAGTGAATCGGTGAACCATGGAATGAACACACTACCATAAGCATCAATGAACAAATAATCCGGCAAGGGACAGAGAGAGAGAGAGAGAGAGAGAGAGAAAATTGTGGGACCAAGAATAGCAAGCGTACACATAATTAGGTTTCCAAAATTATATTTATTTTGCACATGTTCGAGAAAAGTTTTCTTCTCATTTTGCATACACATAACATCATCATCATTCACATCACCATCATCAACACATTGGTTGGTTGGGTCCAATGGGTGATTCGGTGAGCCAGTGAGTAGGCAAATTGCATTCATTCAATGGCGTTGAAAATTCAGAAAGCGCAGCAAAATGCATTTAAGCAGACAAACAACAAGAATAACACGAATACGAACTACAGTATATACATACATAGAAGCATCATCATCAAAAACAACACTAAATTGAGTCTAGGGTGTTGGTTACATTGGATATGTATGATTTTAGGAAGTTTAGAATTTTGGGGGTTTTATTTTTGAGGGTGTTGTTCAATGTACCGACGACGACGCTCTTATTCGGCATGGCTTGGCTTGGCTTCATTTGACTTAAACTAAGTTTGGATGGGTTGAGTTAGAATGGGTTGTGTTGTACTATTCTCTGGTATGTTTATGTAATGACATTGTGTGGCATAATAATTTGCAGCTTAACTCAATTTGTGTAGCATTGCATTGTAGCACCGCCTGATATTTTGCCTGTGTTTTGTTTCTATGTATTGTACAATATACATACTTCCTGCATAACCGGCGACGCAAGTCTCCGCTGCCATACCTTACAAAATTACCCATTCTCTAAACAGCCTCTCCTACTCTTTCATTTTTGAGGTATATGTATATGTGTGTGTGTGTATTTATTTAAGTAAGCAATTTAAATTTTAATAAAGGTATCTCAACTCGAAAACACATCTCTAAGGGATTTCCTTAACTTTATGTTGATGTTCTTGTATATTACTTAGTAATATTAAACATATCTCTCTCTCTCTCTTTATATATAAATATACACTTACAGACAGATAGACAGACAGACAGACAGAGTATAGTATGATGTTGTACTTAGTAAATATTATACAAAATATTATAAATTTTTTTTTTGTTCTTGCATGTTTTCTCATCTCATTTATGCCTCATTCATTTATCACTCTTCATGTTTATTTAACTGTATCATGAATTCATATCATGTTGTTTTGCTTAAAACCCAAAATTATTGACTAATTGACTTGATACACTACACTACACTACACTATATTACTTAGTGCCTTTTGTGTTTCACTAATGAGCAGCATTTCACTATACAAAATTTTTGGTTTTAATTTCAATGCATGGATGATGGCGATAGTGATGATGATGCTGATGTTGATGTAGATGATGTGTTCAAAATGAACTTCCATTCAAAAATGCTACATGCCATAGAGAAGAAGCTAATGATCTCATTTACTTCTCTTATTGGAAAATACTGATGCTTTTGTTGTCCGTTTTATACATGATTTCATGATATCACGTCTATATCTTTAAGTTGTTTTTAAATTCATATTAAATGGTATCAATAAAATTTTTAACTGCAAAACTGTTATCCAGTTTATTTAGTTTTCGTGGTTTTCTCTTTATTTCATTTTGATGTGTTTTATGGGTTTTTAACTCACCTTTAAATGTGCTAAAAATTGATGTTGAAAATGTTATAAATTTCATGTTATTTCGTTTTTATAGTACATTTATTTTCTTGTCAGATGATAGTCGTAGGTATTGTACCCTACACATTTTGTGTGCAGGATATAACAAGATCATATTGTTTAACATTGTTTATGAAGTATAATTTTAAAAAATTCGCACAATCTTCTAATTATTCTAAGTAATAAAAAATTTGGAATTGATCACTATAATAAAAAGCTTATTAATAAATGCACAATAAATCAAATAAGTTAAGATATATGAAAAAGTAAAATTTATTATGCAATGCCACGTAGGCTACTGAAAAAAATTGCGTCATTGATATATTTCAATATATCTATCAAACAATGATAGAGCACTTAAAATTAGTACATCAACTAAAATTTATTATATGGTTTATTAGCATGTTAAAGCATTTGTAGTAAACCACAATTTGGCATTGATTCGATTACTCTAATTTATAGCATTAATATATTAAGTATTTTAGTAGCTTTTAGTTTTGTACAACTGAAATTGAATTGAGAATTTTATGCATTTTATTGTAAGCGTAATTAAAATTTATATTTTATATTGTCAACAAATATATAAATTGCAAACAAAACAACAAAGTATCATTATCCTCCAAATACTAATACTCATTAAATATGATTTTTCAATATTGGTTTATTTATACGGTAATCATAAAACCAGTGAAGACTAACCGAATCCAACTTTGAGACACGGCTGTCGAGTTAAATGTTGAAATCTTACAAATGTTTCTGTCTATATTCCTTCAGGCTTGTCAAAGCCCCTTATTATGTTATGTGAAACTGAACATTACATCAAGATCTCCTCATTCCAACAGTGAAAGAAGAAATCGTCTGAATAACCATAACAATTTACTAGCTATAAATCTATTAGATAACAGCTGATACACGACAAAAAGACTGAAACACTATCACCCTTTAGTCTTGTCTTTAACAATATTGTATAATAATAACACACAATACAATAAACTTATTCAATGTTTAATTTGTATTTAACTAGATACCCGGGTAGACGTTGTCCTGCCTCTCCTTCCAAAAAAATTTGTGGATACTGATTGGTTGATCTGATGAGCTATTTGACAAAGACGACTTGATTTTGCAATTCATTTTACTTGCACACTACACTTTTTTTGTTTTTCTTAGACTTATCGTCTGTTCTTTTATTTTTTCAAATTTTCTTTCTCCTAAACCTTCCTCATGAACCACTGCGACTATTGGTAAAAACCATATGAAAATCAGTTCGGAAGTTTTTGAGTTTATCGCGTTCACACAGACAAACATAACGGGAGACTGTTTTATAATATGTATAGATCTTCTTGGTACTGGGTCTTTGGGATATTATATAGCTCTCTTAGTTATGTGCCTCCTAGATGAAAGATTAAATTTCAAGAAGAATTCATGGGATTCCAAAGACTTAAAACACGGAAACACAGTTTCGGCATCATTTGGTCTGCTGAATAGGAAAATAATAATATTTTTGTTGAATTGATTCTACTCTTTGAGAGAGAATTTTGTATCAGTTCATACCTTTTACATTTACAGCACAAAAGTAGCAATCATCAAGGTGCTTACCATATCATCTGTATTCCAAAAGGAAGCCCTTTCCTCCGCCTTACCTACAATATCGAAGTGATTCCATACAAGTCTTACAAACTTTATGTGGGGCCCAACATTGGTCCTGTTGTCCAAGTTGTTTTCCAAATTACATATGCCCGATAACATTGTTTTACAAAATCATTTAGATTTCTTCGTTGCTTTTTTTTTTGACAAAATTTACCACATATGTAGAATAAATGGTCGGGATTATAAACACAAGACTTGAGACTAATACTTTTTGTAATAACCAGAGTCAATGCAAATAAAATAATCATAATCATATGTATCTAAATTGAATATATAAACTCAAGCCGCAGAGAAAAAATACTTTTGTTCCTCTCTATAAAGGTTAAAGTTTATTTTTTCCTCTTCACTGTTTAATTATGTGCTGATAGACTTTCTACAGAATCATCATTTGACAACTAAACTATCAACTAAATATCCAATTAATCAACTCAAAATCGAACACGTTGCATGTGTATAAATTTCTCTTTATAATAGTACTACAGCTCATCATGGACATCCGGGAAAAAGAAGAAGTTACCTTACATGAAGCAAAAAACCTGCATTGTGGTGTCCAATGAGGCAATAATCATTTGAATTCAGATTTATAATGCATTTTTCATGTTTTATAATTTTCATTTTGTCTGTCTTTGTCATTTTCCTATTATTTGCCTGACTGCCTATGAACACTGAATAACATAATACACTGGATTGTTTTGCATTCTAGTAAAAAATAACAAGGTTTTTTCATGACTCATTTTATTGATAATCCATCTAACAGTGAATAACAATTATTGCATACCATTAAAAATTTGTATCAACTTAAATCCAATCGAATAAATGAATGAACATTACTGCTCTCCAAAGTCAAGTTCTAAGTTGTTTTCTACTTTTATTTACCGCAAGAAAATATTGCAAAAGTTTTTTCTTCAAAAAAAAAAGAATTGTAATAATTTTAACAAATTTGCTTTCACTAAGTTTAAATCAAAAAAAAAAAAAACAAGTGAATAGTTTATCATAAACTAACAAAAGAATATTTGGCGCCAAAAATTAAGGCGCCAAAATGAAATCAGAAATTCACCGCAAATCATATAAACTGATTAACATAAATTAAACATTAAGAACATTTCCAAAGAATGGAACATAACAAATACAATATTTAAAATTCAATATGGCGACAATTTGTGAATTCAAATTCCTTTTCCTTCTCCTCCTCATGGTCCCCACTCTGAGGAAAAGAAAAAAGAAATCCCAGCATACAAATTTTTACGCTAATTTGGCGCATTTTATTTTGAAGCCAAACAAAAAATAAAAAATTATGAAAATCCTCAAGACAACAGCAACGAAGGCATTAAACTAAAAATATGATGAAAAAAAAATAAGAGAAAACTAACGCATATCTGGGAATCTTTCAAACAAAATGCACATAAAAATCAAAATGGCAGCGGTAAATTTAAAAGAACTAAATGAAGATGAAGCAATAGGAGAAAATGAAAAAGAATAAGAAACCCAAGTGAACTAATGTGAAGGCGAAATAAAGCCGTCAAATGAATTCAACGCGCAATGAAAACGTTTAACTCAATAGTTCTGAGTATTATATGTCAGTTTCAAGTGAATGGAACCACTTTGGGTGGTGGAGTTAACCATGCTTCTGGAAAGATATGTGTGTTTGTAGTGCAACATTTTTGGGTTGCACAGAAAAACTAAATGAAATGAAATTTAAGTGACGATGTCTGTCGATTTTTGGTTGGTCGAGTGTACGACAAAACGTAACGTAACGAACATAACGTAAACTGCTGAGCGAGTGTCTGAAAACTCTCGTTAAAAATCACTTAAAATTCCATCATCATAAATTTGTCAAAAAATTTTTACTCTTTACTACCCAACCAACTACCACCTACTACTCCTTCTATACATGTACATAATACTACTCTGACTATCTGTTCTATTTGTGTTGCTGGTGGTGTTGCCGACGTTGCAGCTTTTTGGTTATGATGACGTCAAAAGAAAAATGAAATCATGGTTAGAAACGAAATCTTTTTGTTAGTTATGCTTTACTTTTGCAATGGATTATGTTTTTTTTCAGCCGACAACCAACGCGTTTCGCATAGTTCTTTGAGTAGAATTGTAAAAATGTTGAGTGGCGTTGAAATTCGCATAAATTCATCATCAGCACAATAAAAAAAAAGAAAAACAAAATTTTTTAAAAATTTGAAAAAACAACTATGTTTAAACATCTTGAATTTACTTGAAATTCAATAAATGAAGAAGAGATCTTCTTAATCCATTTCCATCTTCTTCTTTTGTAAATTGCAAATTGAATTCTCTCTACATAGTACACTGCGTATGTGTAACATTTTGTATACAAAAGAGATTGATAATTGGCCATCTTAACCTCCACTAATAGCAACAAATTAAGCCTAATAAGCTTTGCATGCTTTTCAAATTACATTTTAATGAGTCAATGAATAGCCCTACACGAATTCATTATAAACTTTATTGAAAGCATACCAAACCAAACCATCAAAACCAAAACCAAAAGCAAAAGCAGAGTACATACAATAAATACACAAAGAGCAAAACATTCTATTGTGTCATGATGGCAATAGCATAGAGAGATACATAGATTCACAGAACGATTATAAATTATACATAGATAAATTGTGGTAATTGAAGTCTGACATAATAGTAACAGTTGCAAGAAATGGAATGGAATGAATTGAATGGAAGATAATTCGTAATGAGTAGCAAGACTACTGTTAAGCCTGTTGATGTTGACGTTGATGATGACCATTCATTTGATTTTATATTACTTATAATATTTAATGATTCATAAGTGATGAGCCCTTTGAATTGATTATTATTGTTGTTGTTGTTGTTAGTTTTTCATCCACAAAGTCATATTTTTCTGCACAAAAATATAATTTCGTGGAAATTTGTAAATGCAATATAATTTCTGAAATAATTTTAATTTTTTTTTTTAATGATATTCTTTTATGTTTAATGCAGTAAACTGCATAACACATATTTTTAATATAAAAGATTGTAGATGATTATTGTAGGCGAGATCGTGGGGTTTCGCCTTTTCAGTCGGCGGAAAAGTGTAAATGCCATTGGGTTGGGATGCGTCTGTACCTTTGAGAAATAGTAACTGCTGAACATTTTGATCACCTCCATTACCATTCTTCTTCAATATTCGCCCGTCAATCTTCGGAGAGGCTTTTTCTAACATGCCTGTAATTTGGTGCCCCATATCTGCCAATTCTTATTCTTGTTAAAAATAATAATATGTGGTATTGATATATGATTTCAACGAACCCTAAAAAGGTATAAAGATGGTCTTCACAACATACATATAATTTGGAAGACGCTAAAGCACTTGAATGTTCATTAAAGTGTTTGTTTGCATAAACTCACAAATAAATCAATTTATACACGTAATGAATCTGGTATCAAATGAGGTTCTGAAAATTGATAAAGGTGACGAAAAGAAGAATTTTTCAATAAAATAAAATATTATTTCAGACCATCAAACACAAATGAAATAAATCGATGAATTAGTCTAGGGAGTGTGACATTCGGTAAAAAAAATTATCTCTTTGAAAGCGATATGCCTCTAGTATGCTTAAACGTATGATACTTATGATATAATTACATATTTTAGTTTTGTCTAAAAACCTTTGAATTCTTTAACACAAAGTCGCAGAGTTTCCATGCTTATGCAAACATTATTAAGCTGAACCATTTCCAATTTACATACATTCAAAATTGATCTACCTTATATATAAAAATTTGTGTTTTAAATTGTTCGTGTGTTATGCGATGCTATACCGTTCATCTGATTATATTGAAATTTTCTGAAGATGTATGGTTGGTTCCCAGGTAACCAACCCATACATATGAATTCTATGATTTGGAAAGATTTATTGAACTATTTTTCTTGCACAGAGTCACAGCACCCATGGCCACCTCCTCTCTTGAAGGCTTTAGTTTATCTCTAAGCATGCAAGGCATAATAAATAAATAAAATAAATAAAAAATGCTACGAGTAAATACCAAAAATCATATCTAAAATATGTGGGATTTTGCTTTCTTACTAAATATGCTTTGACAAACTTTTAAACAAATCTAAGTAATACTTACTATACTCGTACTCATTCATTTTGAAAACTGATTAATATGGCTTTTCTCTACTATGATGAAGTGCTTACATGAGATTTCACTTGGAAAACTTTAATTTTGAAAATAAGTCATGAACAACAGTTCAAAGGAAAAAAAAGAATGCATTTAAAATAGGCAACAACTAATTGTGTGCAATCCAAAGGTACAATGACGAAGAACAACAAATGACGTTGCTGTTGAAAAGTTTTGAAATGAAAACATTTTCTAGTTGTTGTGGAAATGTTTTGCAAAAGTCAAAGAATTGGAGTTGAAATTGAGTCGAAACGTCCGTGTCCGTGTCCGTGTCGGTGTCGAGTCGAATCGAATCCAATCGAGTAGAGTGACTACTACTAAACTCAGACAGACACAGGATTTGAAAATATTTCCAATAAGAATGTGGTTTAATAGATTGGAATTAAAAGAATTGTAGAGAAGAATAAATGCCCTTGGCAACATTGGTTCGATTGATGCTTGCTTACTTGATCATGTTGTGGTTGTTATTGTGCAATACTTATTTTTGTTGTTTGTTTGTCTGTTATTTTGACCAAGTTAGGAATGTTGTTTACTTGTCTTGAGCATACTTTTGAGTAAATAAGTTTCTCTGTGTGTCTATGAGGAACTTTTAGTTAGAAAAATAGTTTTCTAAGCAATTGAAAATTGTTGTCTTTTATTTAAAAAAAAAAAATATAAAAATAAAATATTTAAAACTCTTAATTAAACTTTTTTCAATGATGCTTGCTGCGTCATCAAAGACAAATAGGTAGAAAATATATAATGTTTTAACATCACATTGCAATAATTATAGAACTAAAAACAAGTTGAAACGATTTAACAACTATCCATCCAAGTGTCAATTCATTCAATCATTCATTTGTATAAAATGTCTTTCTGACTATCTGACGTTAGTCTCTCCGTCTGTTGGTCTGTGTGTCTTTATGTCTTTACTTGACTTCATTAAACCCAATTAGCACACAGAGCACGACTTGCGGCTGTAATGCGATGCTATAATTTGCATATGGAAACAAAAAAACAGAAAAAAGTCAACACAGTAAATCATGAAAATAAAGAACATTAAATTAACAGCAACAACAACAATTTGCGCATATACAATAATGAACAAATGACGCTCATTAAACTTTGTTAGTTTTTCAAGTTTTTTTCTTTCTGTTTTCATTTCTTCTTGTTTTTATTATAATTTAATTCTATACCAGTACAACGAATATTTTTTTTATGACTTCACATACTTAATATAAATATGTATGTACTCTATATCTAATAAAAAGACCCCACATCTGATCATAATTACAATAAGGAATGGTGATGGGGACTGGAAGGGAAGAGGAGAAGAGAGAAAAAAATTAAATACGCATACCCACACACCTTTGTTTACACCTTAATTATGGTAGTTGCTGCCGAACTAAAGAAAGATATTAACAATAATTTTACTTCAGTTCCATCGAAATGTATATGCCTTTCATACCATTGTGTTCTAGGTTTTTTGTAGCAATTTTATTTCAATACTCGTATTTAGTAAAGAGTTAAATTTTTGTTTTCGTTTTTTGTAAATAAAACATTATTTCAAAATAGCATAAAATGCTTCTATGATTGTAATGAATATTGGCTAAGGGGCGATGTTACTGCGGTGCACGTTTATTTTTATGGTAATCTTCTACTTAAAAGGTCATTAGGGTGGAATCTCTTCAGTCGGCGTCACCAGGCACAGCCTTCATGGCCGTCGCCAGAGTGTTTGGCTGAGTTTGCAGCCTCTGTTGATGACGAATGCAGCTTTGAAGTATTTTGTCTTATTATTAATAAATTAATTAATTTTTGAATATGTTGTAATATTTTTCAGTTTTGTTATGTCTAACTAAGAAATTTCCTTTGTATTATTGTATTTACGAAATGCAAAGGTTTTTCATAGAAAAATGTATTTCTTTAAAAATTACTATGTTTATACGACAACTAAATCAGAATTCACTGATGCAGAGGTAACAAACATCACGGCAAAGTGACTATGCATTTTTATAATATGCATTGTATGAATAATCATTTACCTTGGTTTTACCAAATATAACATTCCTTTCATAAAAGTAAAATTAATCAGTAGTAAAATTAAGTACTAATTTCTAACTGACTCATTGCGGAAGTTTGTTGATCAAATTTATTACATTGGCACTTGGTTGGAGTTAACATCATAGATTAGGTTTAAGCAATCATTGGTCATCCGAAGCTTGTCATACGACCTCGTCGGTCAATACTATTTACCTACCCTGATCGCATAGTAAAATATAATTGGTACTTAATATTATTATTATTATTTTTTTTTTTTATATCAATAAATAATTTATATTATTAGCACTTTAATTCAAGTACTGAGAAAAATGAAGCGACTTTAATGAAGTCGGAATAATAATATAAAATCAAGATCTTTATGTTTAGCCGCATGAGAGTTTTATCTACATCGAAGCGATTACAAATTTTACTGAGATACTCCGATGTTTTAGTTTATAACTCTAGGACAATGTTTTATCCTTAAAAACATTCTCAGAAAACCCCATCCAAATGGAATCATTGGTTTTATGTGAAAATTGCGAATATACTCGTAAATACATACATACATACGGATCAAACAGATGACCTTACATTTTTGAAGTCGGTTGAAAAAACAGATAACCATAACTGATTTTATTGAAACTCTATTCAATGCTTTACAAACAAGATAAGAGAAACTTAATATATGAAATCCATGAAGGGTACACAAAAGATAATTTGGGAAATAAAACTCGTGGGGACAAAGAGTGCCGCCCATTTGCGCTCGTGCCATAAATAATATTAAGAAGGCTGTGTTTATACTATGTACATATAGTATATTTCACAAAAAGCATATTACAAATACCAAAGAAAGAAACCAAGCAGCCAACAAATGACAACAAATACTACAAACTAGTAGAGCACGTTTTTATTTATTTATTTTTATTATTATAATTATTATTAAATAATGTTATTATTTATCATTATTGGCAATTATTTTATTTTATTTTTTTGTCTATTTTAAGCACGACACACCCAACTATTTGACTATTTAGATTTTCATAATAACGTGGTTTATTTCAGTTTTTATTTTTATAATTTTTTTTGTTCAATATTTTTTTTTTCTCTTTACTAATCTGGTTAGAGAATATGTATGTACAATATGTATATATATTTATAATTTTTAATAATATTTATAGCATGACAAACAAATTAACACAATGCTTAGTACTCGTACTAGTAGTAGAATATTTTTAAAATTTTTCCATGTAGGCTAAAAGGGGCGTATGATTAATGACAAAGTATAAAAATTGCAAATTTAAAGCCGCTTGACATGGCAACTAATCAAGAAAGTAAAAAATTAAAATGCATCTACGTCATTTACTATAAGTAGATACAATCATTTACTTTATGCAAATCATAGAACAGACGCAATATTATATTGTAATATTTTGTTGTAGTAGAAACACTTCATTTCACTTCACTTCTTACTGTTTCGTTCAAATTGCATTCATTGGTTCATTCGACAATACAATTTAGTTTCTCTTCAAAATGTTTACCTTTGCTCAATTAAGAAATTTCTTATTCATCAAGTGCCTTTAAGGACCATCAATTCCGGCACAAGTAATTTATAAATTGTTTATCGAATGCCAGTCGATGCCGTTATTGGTTAAATGGCTTCAAATTAAATTCACTTGCACTTTACTAGAAATAACTTTCAACTTTAAAGTTGCCGTTTGTTGCTTTCTTTTCATTTCCCTTTCTTTTTTTTCTTTTCTTTTTTTTTTTTTTGTTATCCACCCATGCTCTATGGTGCGCCCAATCATCTTCTAAAATGCAAAAAAAAAAATATGAACTGTGAAACTTTAAACATCGATTTTCTTTTACATAGAATCAAAGCAAGGACAAGAACAACAGCAACAACAACTACAATGTTCAACGCGGCGTTGAAAGCCAAACAAAATGTGAAGCTGCCAACTAACAAAAGCAAAAATAAAATAAAGAAAAATAAAAATAGAAATGAAAAACGAAAGAAATATCATAAAGATAGAGAGAGAGAGAAAAGAAGTAATGGCGAAAACTACAACGAATCAACTTTTATTTACTTTTCGTTAACTTTTTGGCACAAGAAGCATAACTTTTTTGCGTATCAGCACCAGGACCACGACCTACTCTCAACCAACGAACCAACCTTTCCACATCAAGCCCTACAAAATATCCTCCCTTCCATCTAACTATTATGTCTTGCGTCCTGCATTTTGTATCCTTCAACCAGCCAAAATGTTCAAGACGATTGTCCCTTGTAGCACTTTTACTTTAACTTTGATGATGAAACACAGTAATACAGTACAAAAAAAAAAAAAAATAGATAAATAAAAGAAAATAAGCGAGAAAATTTCGCTTTAAAATTTTCTGCTGATGCAGTCAGCTTTCTTTCAACGCATGCGGGCGGACGTGGGTTTCTGAAATAGTACAGTGGAACAAGGCACATGAAACTTTGCAACAATCAGTTAAAAAAAATTGAAATAAAAGACGAAAGACATGATGAAATAAAAACAAGATTTCAAAAACTATTGTACATACAAGAATATTTTATAAAGAAAACAAAAATGGAAAACCTTTAGATAAATTGTAGAGAAGAGAAAAATATATAGCACGATTTTGAAAGAAGAAATATAGTAAGTAGAAACAAAAAGGCAACAAAAAGAAATCACAAAACATAACAAAACATGAAATAAGGAAGGCTTTCAAGAGCAAAGGGAGAGAGGGGAGTCTTTGAAGGCATTTGTATCAATGAAAGCAAATAGAATGAAAAGAAAGCAAGAAAATAAAGCAAATAGAATAGTAGAACATAACAACAGAAGCAATAACAACAATATTACTATCAAAACCATTCATCATGTTGTTGCATGCAATAAATTTTGGAACTGAAAACTCCTGCAGCCGAGTTAGCAACAACTACTATACTCTGGGAAAGAAGGAAGGAACAACTCAAGAGAATTGAAGTTGGAGAATTCAATGTAAGATTCTTTGCATGAAGAGATAGAATGGGATGGAACTGTATGGAGTAGTAGTATGTGCAAATTTAAAGCGAAAAATCTCAGTTCATGCTGTCTTTCTTCTTAGTTCCTTCCTTCCTGCTCCGCTTCCGCTGGTGAATTCAACACTCGCGTAGACAACGTCCGACACGCCTATTCACTGCCATATACGCCCTTACGCCCCTATGCATGCCATCACTAATATTGTTGCTATTGCAACTATTGCAACTGCTGTTCTTGTTATTGTTATTGTTATTATTATTTTATGTTGATGGAAGGAAAATCTGGGAGGAGAAGAAGGAGGGTGGGTGGATGAATGGATGAATAGATGGATGGGGAAAGTAGTAAAAAAGTGCTGCAGTAATAATTTTGCAAAGCTGTAAATTTAAACATTACTTAAGCTTTCATCAATTTCGCATTAAAACTTTCTTGCGCCACTTTCACACAAACACAAATACACTCAAAAACACACACAGATACATACCAGCACCACAACTACTAGTATCAGAAAATAAAGTTAAGAATAGTGCAAAAAAAAAAAAAAACAACAAAAACACTTGCAACACACACACTTTGACTACTAGAGAAGAGAGGAACAAGCGAAGACAAGAGCAATTGGGGTAAAGTAGCAAAGTTGAAAGTTGAAGTCTCTCGAAATAAAGAATTTTTGTAATTTGCAAAGTGTCTGCTTAGTTTGGCAGTAAATAGATTTATGCTTGATCATACGATACAGCGCTCTTAATGCCACACCAAACAGATAGATAGATAGGTTAGGTAGGGTGAGGAGAGGAGAGGAGTAGAAGGGATAATGCATAATAGTGAAAAGAAAAACTCATGCTAATATTATGAATTCCGAATTTTTGAATATTGGATTTACATAAAAAGTTTAAAGTTCATTTTAATGTGATTTACCATATTGCATTCTAAATATCTAAAAACTAAAGAGGATAAAAAAATATTCAAATCATTTTAAATCGAAAATGACGAAATACAATTTCAGTTTAAGCATCATTAGTTGCAAAATTGTCTCTGTTAAATTATAGTTTATGCTAAATAAATAAGCATATCAACTCGTTCTGAAAAATTTGAAAATAAACTTGCTGCTGAGTAATAGGTTCCAATAATCAAACCAATATGGACAAATACGAGTGGTATGGGTACAGCAGCTAACTCTAACATAGAAATAACCCAACAATTTCAAATCAAAGCTACTGAGAAGAATAGTGTGTGCCGCTTACTATGTACGAAATTCGGTGCTGCACAGAGACACTGATCAATAAATTAATGCGACCTTAGAGCAAGTTACACACGACCAGACTGGAGAATGACCCCAACTCGGTAGATTTGGTCCTGCTCCTCAAGAGCTTTCAAACCAGAAGGCTGCGACACGAGCATTCGCTCAACACCCCTTTTGTTTCTTTTTCAACTAATCTGTAAGCTCATCTCTGACTGTCACTCATGTTCAAATCTTTATCATGTTGGTTCATGTTATTTGCAATTTTAAATTTAAATAAAATTTATTTATTTGAAAGTTAGAATCTCAGTCTCGAAATCATCACTCACACTTTCAGAAACATCCTCTTTATTATTTTTGGCTTAGCTTTTCTAGCTAGAATTTCCTCATACGTCTGAGTCCCATAACAAACAAACTTTTTTTTTTTTTATTTGTTTTATTTGCGATCTATCGTAAACGACATTAAGCAAATTGATTGTACAACCTTATGACTTTTGTATTAGTTTAATTTAAATAGGAACTCTGAACGGCAAATCCAGTGGGTGCAGCCGATTCAATCTTCGGGTGTGCTGGCTGTTGTCAAGCAGGTTGACTGCAAGGTGATTGTCATGACTTTCCAATCTGGAGATATTTTTGTTGCTGATTCTTGCAATCTCCTCACGGATCGTGGGTGTCTGTAGATCTCAAGTCTACGCAGTAGTTTTGACTGAAACCTTTGAAGAATCTCAATGTTTGAGTTGGAGGCAGTGCCCCAGAGCTGTATTCCATAAGTCCACACCAGTTTAAGTATGGATTTATAGAGTAACAGCTTGTTTTTCAGGTTTAGCTGCGAGCCTGATCTTAAGAGCCAGGACATTTTTATTAGTTTTAGGTCAAGGTGTTTTCTTTTCAATTTTATGTGAGGCTGCCAAGTTAGCCTCCTATCGAGAGTTAGCCCAAGGTATTTTGCTGATGTGCTTTCCGGAATCGTGTCTCCATTAAGAATTATAGGAGGGCAGCTCTTGCGATTCATGGTAAAGGTTATATGAATTGACTTCTCTGTGTTCACGGCATTGTTCCATCTTTTGAGCCACGGTTCCAGAATATTTATCTGGTTCTGCAAAATGGTTGAAGCTGTCCCAGGATCGCTATCAGTAGCCAAAAAAGCAGTGTCATCTGACAAACAAACTTGGAATCCAATTTAATCAACAGATTACGCAGCTAAAGAATTTTTTTCCTTAAAAAACAAATAACTTTACATGCAATACGAGGCACATAAGCTAAACATTAAACTATCCGAAAGCTACTAAAATGAAATATTCTATACAAAATTGCGATTTTTTGCCAGCTGCCATATATTTAATGCAATTATTTTAACATTATACTGTAGTACCTATGTATATAAGTTATTCAATCTCAATAAGCTCTAAGCAAATAATTCTTAAATTTTTTATAGAACCATGTTATTTAATTCAAAATTAAAGAATTTCCGGTATGTTTACAAAATGTTCATTAAAGCATTCCAATAGTTTTAACAAAAAAAAAAATTTTTGTATCCGAATGCATGTGGTTTTTTTATAATTGAATTTTGTATGTTGTTCAAAACGTCATTTCATTTATTCAATAGATTGTCTATATTTATTTCTATATATTCGTGACATGAATGTTTAATTAATGCATTCATTTTGTTTGTTGACACTAAACCTAAAAAAACTCTATCAATGGTAGAACGTTTGCTTCTGAAGAACTCATCAAACAGCATATTGACAAGTTTGATGGGAAGTTTTACATATGAATGCGGTTTAAGAAATAGCAGAAGGTCATTGAATAAAACGCCCAATGCATCATTGATTAAATAAGCGCACCTTAAAATGACCACAACCCAATCGATAGTTCGTGACTAAATTTTATCTTGTTTAGATTAAAGTATGCATGCATATTCCATTCCATGTATAATAAAGATAACCTTACTGATCCAAAATATTTTTATAATCTAATGTAACTAATCAGTTAAGATTAGCACTGACTTATTTTTTTTTTTTGCTTACAAAAGTTACATTATTTTTAAGACCAAACACAGAAATTTTTTTATTGGGATTAGATTCATTTATCACCAAAGTTATGCTTTATACACAGTTTATTAATTGGATATTAATATTTGTGTGAGGAATGTGCTTTATTCTAGGGAGGGTTGTCAGTCGATCCCGAAGCATTTGTGCGATCTCTTGGGCGTTGTTTATTGTGCCGTGACTTATTTGCTAGGTTGTTGTCTCCAAACCTGATCTCTCCACTTTTTTCGTTGTGTTCTTATCCATTTTGTTACATTCTCGGCCTTACAAATTTCTTCATGGGATCGTCTGTCAAAATATATAGTAGCCTAAAAGCCTCGGAGAAAATTTTTGATTTAGTTTTTAAATTCTAATTAAACATTTACTGGAAGGTGTACTATGGTGTGGTCTCATTGCTTATCACTTTTTCTAATTAAAATTTTAGAAAAAGGGATCTTATTTAGATAAAATAAGATACTAGACAATTGTCTATACAACATAAATAATATTAATTCTCAGTACAAGGTTTTTTTTTGCATTGCATTAAAATCAATCATCAAATTTCTGCTTCAGCTTCAGTGTAGATTATTCTAGTTTCAAATTAAATTTTTATGTGGAATTTCTACAAATTCTCTGAATAAAATATACGCACATTTTTCGCTCTAAAAATATATATATTTCAAAAAATACGAAACCTTAGCAAATGAATACCAAAAGAATGTGTCATTTGATTATAAAGAAAAAATTAAAAAAAAAAACACAAAAAAAAAACCGAATAAATCAATATTTGTTATGCGAACTTTGTTTTGATATTTGCGCTACCAAAAGCGTTAAAATAATAATAAAAAAAAAATAAATAATAATAACAATAAACATAATCATAAATAAATGAATACAAAAAGAAAAACAAAAAATCAGCAAAAATATATGTAGAAATCATAAAAATTAAAATTATTCAAGTTCACATTGAATTTTCGTCATTTTTTGTTCAAATTTTGCCTCATTTAAAATGCAAGTAACGTTGAAAAGTATTTTAGCGTTTAATTTTGATTATGTCTTTGAAACAACAAAAAAATTCCTTATAAGGCCTAAATAAGTTTTTATTTTAAGTGATTTTCTATGTCACCTCAGATACCTTAGTTTAAGTGATGATGATTCATTGTTAACTCATTTTTATGCTGGCTGATTTCTTATTACTAATCATAATGAAATAATCACTTGAGCCCGACCGACTGATTTTTCAAACAAACAAAAATCTTCTTTCATAAATATTTATCAATGTCATCAGCAGCAGAAACAAAAATATTTGATATCAATTTAATAAAAGCTTAAAATTCCAGTGAAAATACAATGCATAGTAGGATAAATATAAAGTTAGAAAGATACAGAGATATAAAGATACAAATATTCAGAGACAGAATGAATAGAATGTTAAATGAATTCTAAAAATCATTCAAGCTTAACACATTTAAATGGATTTTATTTGTCAGATCAGATACAGTTTGCGTTTGTGTTTGTGTATATGAAAGATGATAGATACAACAATGTAATTAACTTTTGATGTGAAATTTTTATTGTAATAAATATTCTTGTTGTTTTATTATTGCAACTATAATTATCACATTTGTTCTGGGCATAACAAGATATGATATGATGTATCCATTACTACTACTATTCAGTAATACAATATAATTGTTATACTTAGTTGTTTAATGCCTTCAACTCTGTTGAGTTAAGATGAGTTGAGTTGAGTGAGTTGAGTTCAGAGTTTAGTTCAATTAAGTTTGCAATTCACAAATGAACATGTTTGTTGAATATTTTAATTAGGTGTGCCATAAATAATAATAATAATAACAACAACATTAGCATCAAAAGCGACAGCAACATCAGCAGCAGCATCATTATCAGATAAAACCAAACGAAAGGTAAACATACACATAAAGAGAGAGAGAGAGAGAGAGAGTGAGAAATTTGATACAAAGCTTCATAATGAAGATACATATCTGCTATTTACATACATGCATACTTTATGCTGCAAATTGCAAATTGTAAAAGGGAGTCATTGGGTTTTAAAACTTGTGGTAATATGTACGTAAAAGCATTTCAAGATTTATATAGCAGAAATTCCTATGTTATTATTATTATTATCAACTTAATTATAAATCATTTTAATCATAAAGATGTTGCATCATCATCATCATCATCTTAAGAACTATGCACATACACACCCACACAGCATGAGATGGTACATAGTAATATTGTGACGTTTGTTAAATTGTAACCGCACGCCTACAAAATATCTAATACTCCTCCTCCTCCTACTAGTCCACTCTCAACTTATCTGATCTATGTGAATTTGATTTGACCCAGGCTAACCACATCATCAAGAAATGCAAAACCGCAAATACCGCATAAGATGCTTATTGCAAATGCTTAAACCGACAACAATAACATCAACATCAATGACAAAGACAACGACAACATCCTTGCAATATACAAGTGTCTACTACTACTACTACTACTACATGGATTCATACATATGTATTTATTTTGTCTAATGTATCTAGATAAACGTACAACAATTTCAATTGTTTGCCTTGCCTAAAAACCAAATGACATTTTCTTCTATTCGTTTCTAGATGCATTTTCCATCGTTGTCTTTCTATCTCTCTTTCTCTTTGTCTATCTCTTTATCTGCCTGCCACTACTTTTAATAGCTTTGCTATTGTCCTTGATTGTTGTTGTTGTTATTCCATTTTTCCATCTCCATCACTATCTTCATCTTCTTATTGCATACTTAAAACCTTAGATTGATGTCTCCAAAACATAATAATAAAGTAAAAAAAGAAAAACTAAAAGTACAAGTACAAGTACAAGTAGTAGAAGATTTGAAAGAGAAGCTATACTAGTAGTTATACGAAACATTAAGACGATTCAAAAGACAATTTTAAGTTTGTTTAGGATGATAGCATGGAGCGAACCGCATGAAATGGCGCGACGGACATTTTGAAGATGTCGTCTTAACTAAAACAATACATTTAGCTTAGAAGGTAGCAGGACCCGAGAAAATAACCTAAAGGGATGTAAGCAGGTGGGTGTGGGTGTGAGTGGAAGTGGTGAAGAAGTTGTCGTCTTAACTATTGCAGAACATCAGCATTTTAGGCAATTGAAAAATTGTAAACTTGTGGTGGTGTTATACTTACAGTACTTACAGTTCTGTGGTAGCATCACATCGCATCGGATCGGATGACATAGCTTAGCACAGCATAGTATTGTAAGAGTTGACCTGACTTTGTCCGTCAGTCAGTCATTTATTCAGTTGGTTGGTCTGTCGGTCGTTCGTTCGGTTGAAAATACTAGTTTAAATATCATTTAAATGGAAAAGATTCTTAGTATAACAGGATGAGAAGTTTATGTGTTAAAGTTTTATACTATCAAATTGTTCTTTTGATATATCAGCATCAACAGCAACATCAACATCAGCATCAGTTCAGTTGTGTAAGGGAATTGAAGTGAATAAATGAGGTACAGAAGTAATATCTGTGTACATGAGTTTGTAAAATACTTTCCAACGAATTACATTTAATAAGTATTTAAAATTTATTACTCCAACATTAAATGCAAATTTTAACAAACAACACCTACACAAACTTATATACTTAAGTAGTATGTGCATAGTAGTGCTTTGTCCTCCTTTCTGTGCAATGTTTGCAATAGTGGAAAATTCAATGTTGCATAGAAAATTGTAAAATTATTACTTTAGAAGTTAAGCTTTTGATATATGACGCAAGACAATAACAACAACACAACAACAACAATTCATATATCTGCATGTCTCTCGTTTATATAAATCTACAATAGTACAATAACAGTATATACAAATATGTATTCAACAAGAAAGTATCAAATTCTTGCCTTAGGCAACTTATTCAGTCAGTCAGGTATTTCGTATTTCTATTTGAAAGTTGAGTGAAATCTTAATTATACTCGTATAAACAAGAAGAAGACTTGAAAATTTTCGCAAATTTAATACAAATTATTGATTTTAATACTTAAAACCCTCCTAATATCAATTTCATATTATTAAAAGATACTTTAATGAGATACAAATCTACTCAGATTTATGATTCAATTTAAAAGAAATTTACTTTGAAAATACTTAGCCAATATAAAATAATATTGTTTCCAAAACTCAATCGCACCTTTAAGCGTTGGTCCTTAAATATCACCCCCTCCTCTCTTTTGTCGTTAAATATTCACTTTATTTTTATATACAGTTATATGTATCTATGTAAAATCGAGATACTTTAATATTCATAAAACGCACAAAGCAAAATGCGTCACGACAGCAGCAACGAACGAGCTAAGTATTAAAGTGTTAGACATCACAGACACTGCGATGGGACTGAATCAATATTTACGAAAGGCCCTCCCTGTGCAACACTTGTTCACTTACCGCCCACCTACCTGCTACCTATTGCTCATTTCCCAGAATTCAACCAACAAACAAAACTGATTTTATACCCTATAGAGTTTCTTTCAATTTAAAAAAAAAAAAGTATACTAAGTATAAGAACATTTTCTCTCTTAAAGTCATGACTTGATTGAACTGATTTACGTTTATGTATATTGATCAGTCATGATATGCTAATTGGTTAAGGAATGTTTAAGTAATAAAGAACCTAACTTAATATTTTTAAAATTGTCCCTAAATCTCTTCAAGAGATGAAAACAAAACTAATGAAATTTAATATTTTATGTACTCAGTAGGGGTCTAACATATCAGCATATGCAAACCAGTTTTTCTTTTGTTTGGAAGGCAGACAATTAATTTTTGATCAATAAATCAAATAAGATTCCCTTGAAAAGTCTGATCAGTTATACGAGTTTTTGTAAAGATACCTATTGCTTCCAAATTTCACTAAAATTAGTATGATAAATACATAAACATACTTTTGCAAATATAGCTCAATGAGAAAATTGAACAATTTGATGCATTTTGCCGAAAAATCCAGATATTTTTTTTATTTCAATTGCTTTTAACTTTGTTGTGATCCCTAAAAACTACATGCATGAGAATACCACGAAGGGATTTAACTACTTCTTTGGGAAAGATCGTTTGTGTGCAGACATTTTTTGTGGGAGGTGCTACCAGTATAGTCTTTCAACCTCCTTATGTAATGGCTGCTGTATATATTGATTTCATCGAGTACTGTAGGCATCTTTAGATCTCAATGTAGGCTAGTGTTGTGAAAACAAGCGGGGCCCGTGATCTTTCTTACGTCCTTGCTTTGGCAAGACTCTACTTTTCTTATGAGGCAGTGCATGCTTTAAATTTGTATAGCTTAGGCTTTGATTTGCCTGTGAATGAGTCTTTAATTATAGATGGATGTAGTGCTTCATCATCAGAAATGTTGATTCATTCATTTATCAGCAGACCGGGAGCCTAGAATATACAAATACATATTTTAACAATTGTGTTATTTTAAAAAATGTGTAAATTATTAAGTTCGGAATCCCTGAATTCTACTTTGCCCAAAGCCACAACTAGTCAAAACGCGAGACTGATACGATGACTGTAATAATTCACATATAACAAAAATTGAAATTTGATATTTTGTTATTATAGAAAGACAGAGTTATATGTACGAGTTATATATCCACAGTTTTTTACCAATAAATTATTGTTCCGTAAGTTTTTGAATTTGTAAAGGTGATACATTTTTTATTATTATTTATAAGATATCACGATGAAAACACATATTTTTCAAAAAAGTGTTTTAACCGTCAATACACACAAAATGACCCCCATTAGTTTACTCAACTCAACGCACGACCACAATTCATCAACAGCATTCACGCATTCATTCATTCCTTCAATTTACCTCTACTGTTCTCTCCAAGCACAATGCTTTTGTGTATGTTCGTACGTAGTTCTTTGTTTGTATTAATGGTGCGTGATTAATATAGAGATAGAGAGGGAAACGATAAATGAACTAGACAAAAAAAAAAGCATATGGTTTTGAGTGAGTATGAAGCGGTTAGAGAGTGATTAAGTGAATAAATGACTGTTATGAGTACTAAGTACAAGTGCACTTAATCCAAACTTCTTATTCTCCCCAGCTGACAAATAATACTACAATACAGTACAACACAACACGACACAAAATTAAGATAACGCAACAAGAAGATGTGTGTGTTTAATATGTGCCCAAGACCTCGTCACACCACGCCACACTATGCCTTACAGCTTCACCTCCTCCCCTCCCGCAACGATAACATTAACACCGTTAGGTACTTTTTGTATTTGCGCGAGTGACGAATACAATTATCGCGGGTACTCACTCAGCCAGCAATGGTAGACGCAACGGCAGCAGCAGCTCACCTAAAACGAGCAATGGCAAAGGTGCGGTTGGTGATATGCGTCGTCTGTGTGTTTTTATGTGAGGGAGAGAATAAGCTTTGCAAAAAGGTGATACGATGGTCGTCATCGTCGTCAACACCGTCATCATCATCATCATCACCAGTTCGTTACTTCATTCGGTCGGTCGTTTATTCGTTCGATTGTTGTGTTGTGTTGTGTTGTATGTGTGAATATGCTTTGATAACGTATGTAAAAGTTAAGCGGCGGCATTGCATATGATGGCAATTTTTAATTTATTCAAAACACACGCACACACATGCTCACGTATAAGCCACACTAACTTAACTCTCAATCAACGCACTCACCTCGTTCATGTTCTACTCAATGCGGTAACGTTGTTGTTTGAGTATCAGTTTTTTTTCTTTTCTCTTTAAACAAAAAAAAAACCAGCATTTTTTAAACATTTCTTGTTTCATTGTTGCTGTTGTTGTTATTGTATTCATTATGTTCTCTAATCTGCGCTCGCACCTTTTGTTATGCTCTCTCTTATTTAATTCATACTCTCTCTATCTCTCTCTTGGTTACAGCTCACTACGTTTTCACTGACTTGGGTTGACACCGGATTGCATTGTAGTGAAGCCGTTAGTACGTTCGTTAGTACGATTTTCGATTTTGGCTGGCATATTGTATTGTGACTGTGACGCGTGAGCATTTACATCGTTCGTTAGCGGCGAAGACGTCTGCCGCGTGCAACAAAACGCGTCGAGCAAATAGCAAAAGAAATAACAAAACTGAAAGAAACGGCATTTGATCTAGCTACCGTCCGTCCGTCCGTGAAGAAATGGCAGATTCATTAAAATTGGCAGAAATGCAACGCACAAGCATCGAATTTGAGCGTCAACGTCATTTGGCCAATTGGCTTATCAAAAGCAGTCCACACATGGCCACACCACCACAAACTGCATCATCATCGTCCACAGCATCATCCTCAGCAGCAGCGGCAATAGCAACGGGAGGAATAGCAGCATCAGCAGCAGCAGGTGGGTCTACTACACAATCGGGTGCAGTGTCATCAGCAGTTGTAGGAGCGACAACAACAACAAACGCACAACATGCAGGTACTACAACTACAGCAACAACACCAGCAATAATAACACCAACAGTGTGCAATGGTAAGTAAAGTAAGATTTTGTGTGTGTAACGTGTGTTAGTGAATATGTGTGTGTTCCAGAGAAGCGCAAAAAAACAACAATAAAGGTTTTAAGCGGGTCTTCTCTCAATTACATTGAATTGAGTTCTTGTTCAGTGATAACATTTTTTTTTAAACTGTATTCTTTGTTTGAAACTATCCCCAAGGGAAGAATCAGCGGTGTTTTTGAGTGATAACGTAAAATTGCATGAATTTTCGAACTTTGCACTGAGAAACGACGTCATAGGAATTACTGTGTTACGTACCTCTCCCTCTCTCTTTGCTCTTAGAGAGTTTCATGCTCTTTCATTAGTTCAGTCATTCCCTTGTCTGTGTCTCTCTGTTGATGCAATGAGATTAGATTTTGTTGAAATTCCCCTTCTTTTTTTTATTGTTGTCAAGTGCATTTCGTTTTGATTGTTGTTGTTCTTGCTTGCTGCTTCTATTTTATTTATTTCATGATTTTCTTTCTTTTATGCGTTCCTTAAATTCTCACAAAACGTGACATGCTCACTTTTTATTATTGTTGTTGTTGTCGCTGTTGACGTCGTCGTCGTTGTCGATGATGTTTCACAAAAGATAAGCGCAATTTTGAAATTCTACAATTACAATAACAGCAACAACAGCAACAATGCGAATTCACTTCAATTATTTTCTTCACTTTTGTTGTAATTGCTATTGCAATTGGCATTGTATTATTATTATTGTTGTTGTTGTTTTCGAATGAGTAACACCACTGAAAATCGAACAAAAGCAAGCAAGCAAGCAAGCGCTTAGCAACAGCTTCTTCAATCACATTGCAATTTTGAACATAACGTTACTCTTCGTCATCGTCATTGTCAATTTCTAACGAAATTTAAAATATATTTAAAAAAAAAAACAATAATAATACATCAGGGGTTCTTAAAATAATATAGTCTGCGGATTCCCTTTTGTTTTTGTTTTATCTCAACTGAATCTTTTTCAATCCCAAACATTTTACATTATTCTTAAAACTGTATGTCATCACAAGATAGAGATAGCGAATTCATATTGATCTACGTTTCTCGTATACTCTCGTACTAAACTAAATTGTTTTGTCAATGTATCCATGGACCACAGTTTAAGAATCACTGAAATACATACATATTTCATTTTTCTAACAAATACAATCATGAGTAATAGAGGGCGCATGTGAACAGTTTTTGTTTTTTACTTTTCGATACCGAGACAGAGGCGACGTTGCCATTATTGTGTCAAAGCAACGAAAGTAAACACTTTTCCAACAATATTCAATTTACTCAGACTTTTGCTTTTGTAATATTCCATTGCACTTTTATTTAATTAATTTTCTTCATTCTTCATTGACAAAACTCGTGTTTATCACAAAAATGTTAACTCAGGTAATGGTCTTGATGATGACCAATAAAAACTCATACCAAAAATAAACTATCTCCATTATTATTTACACAAAAAACATCGAATGAAAACAAAAAAGCACTCAATGAACGCATATTGTATGCCTAACTGTATAATCGGCTGTGATTCAGAAGCTGCTTCTTCATCTTCCATTATTGTCACACCGCACAACGCTAGCAAGCAGAAGCCTCCGAGCAGACGCAACGCAGCCACGAGTGGTAAAGTGACTCGAAAATTAAAATACTTACATAACTACAATAACTACCGATGTCAATCAGTCTGTCAAGTATTACAAAATGTTTTATTTATGCAAATTACAGGCACAAGTGGATTGGGTCATCTTGGTCATGGCGTGGAGGCTCGTAAACCGAAGCTGCGCCGCTTCAATTCGCATGACACCAGTTCTAACATGTTCTCGGTAGCTGATTTCGAGAATGCACGATTGGCTCGCCGCAATGAAATCGAATTGAAGCAACGTATGGCACGGCGGCAACGCAACAGTGCCAACGGTAACTTTGGCATGGGCAGTGCAGGTTATAGCAATGGTGGCGGCGGCGGTAATGGAGCCAATGGTTTCGGTAACTTGGGTGGTGGTTATGGTGGTGGCGGCGATTACTCTACAGGTGACAGTAAGACCTCAAAGTATAGTAATGAGGTGAGTTAATATTGTTTTATATAATAATAAAAATTTGAATAATTTTGTATACAAAATATTTTCAGTCGCAACATGAACCTTTGCCTGCGGAACTTTTTCTGGATCGTTATCCATTACCTCGTGTCGTGCGTATCTCATATAAGACCAAATTCTCTGATGAAACACTGCAATCTTCATCATCGAATGGTTCTTCGACTGTAACTTCAAGTTCATCGGCAAGTGTGGGTACACATCCCATGATTGGTTCCAACAATGGTCATACATCAACCTCTGGTACAGCTACCTCTTCGTCAACAGCTTCTTCGAGTGGTGGCGGCCTACATCAACAGAGTGTTGTCAACACCAATGGCAATGGCAGTAGTGATTGTGGCACAAATGGAAGCAGCGGCTTATCCTCAAAGCAACAACAGACTACAGTGGCAAGCACAAGCTCGAATTTTGATCATCAGAATCATGGTGAATTATTCTTGTTGTATCGATTAATCCGTCAGCGTCATATCTATCATGGCCATAATGCAAAGAATGCAACGAACAACCGTAAGAAGGGTGTCCTAATACCGCAAGAATTTCCAGGTGAGTAAAAAATATACAATTGTTGATTTATCAGTCTTTAGGGATTCATAAATGTATGTAATTTGGTTATCATGTTTCCAATTTACTATTGACAAATTATTGCTGCATGTGTTAGATACTGTTAGAGTACAAAAATATTAGTTTTGCCCTTCCCAAATTTGACTATTCCTTCACATGTGTGTTGCTGTATGCTTCATTCTCGGACATTTTATTACAAATATTCATGTCTATACACAATTTGCCAAAAAACATAACACCGACACTAACAACCTTAACAAATAAATAAATAAAATTTTTACTTATTTTTTTGTGTGTCTGCCGCTGTCAACGACTCGACAAACATCGACGACATCAACGTTGGTATCGTCATAGTAGTCATCATAAAAATAATGTAACATAACGTTCCGTTATATCGTTAAAAATGCAATTTAAAATGAAGTGAAGAGGAAGAGATAACTCATCCACACTATTGTGATGGGGGTTTGTGCACTGCCTTTTTCTAAGTGTAAGCGCGGCTTACCAGTGCTGCCAAGTGACTAACTAACTGACTGACAAACAGACTTTCGGGGAGTGATCGCTTTCGCATATTCAAATTTGTTAGAAATATTGAGTTGTTCAACGCATGTTAATAAAAAAAAAAAAAAAAAAAAAAATATAAGAAAATATTGTTAATAAAAAAAATCAACATTAGTAGCATGTAGAGAATTGTGTGAAATATTCGCTTTTGGCACACAACTTCGATGTGTTTTGACAATGTGCCAGAGTTGCCAACTACTGTGTGAAATATTTGTCAGTATATAAATGGTTATATATATAAATACTTACATATATACATATATATTTTTTTGTGAATTGATGTCGCCAGTTTGCATCATTAACATTTATTGACTGTCGTTAGAGTTAAGCACCAGCAGCAGTAGCATAACCACTCACTATACATGTCTCTCATACGCTCTTCAGTCCCTCGTCCATTTACATATAAACATAAGTATCCATATTGAACTCGTAGTGCTAAAGTTTAGCTTACTCTAGTCTCTGGACATGCGATATTTTTTGTTTTTCATAACAAAATGCAACCAGTTAAATTCCCATGCCATGCCAAGTGCTGCATCTAAGTTGGCGACCACACCAGTAACTCCCTGTTACGCCTCTCCAGTCTTCCAGTGTATATTTGTATGTATATATTATGATGGGGCACACGATTATTGTTATTACGCTTAACAATAATAAAATTATACTCAATGTTTTTCTTCAATGCTTATTGTTTTTAATAATAGCTAAACACGAATAAACGAGGAGCCAAGCCTCTTCTCCTACTACTAGTACTTAGTATATCGTCCTTTTAAAATGAATAAACTAAAGTGAGTTGGCGGTTTGCCCTTAGCAGCTCCCCAGAAAAAATAGAAGTAGAAAAGATTAGATAGAAAGATAACAATAAAAATTAATGAAACGTGCTGATATTTTTGTGTACACGATAATGACAATACACACTAAAGTCTACTGATGACTGTATCGCTGAATCCGTTACTGTAACCTCTCGCGTGATGCCAAATAAGTCGGAATTTATTGATGTGTTGTTGTCTGTCTGGCGATAATTGGTTTAAAGATATGCAAATTGTTGAAGATGTTTCCTATTTCTTATTTACAACAGGGCACAGGTTAATGTTTCACCTGATTGTCCATTCTTCTTTATGTCATGCTCACTTATCGCCGTCATTTTTATTATAATATAAAGGTATACAATACATAACAACAAATGGCTACCTTTAATGTCTTCTGTCTGTACGACTTCATTATGCTACAAGTGTTTATGGTATTGTGGCATATCCTTTTACTTGTGAAATAAAAAGTATATTCCTTTACCTTTGCATTCCTATTTATGGTATTAATTATTATTATATAAAAAGGAAAGGAAATGAAGATTATTATGAGGACATTAAACACCACATGCACGTGGGCATATTGCTTCCATTAAAAATATCACCAAAATGAGGTTTAAAATTGGAAATTATTTTATTATTATCGATGCAGTCATTGTCTTGCCTTTCCTTACAAAAAAAAAAAAAAAAAAATTGTCGATACTGATTGTTTGACCCGATCAGATGTTTGACAAAGACGGCTTGATTAATTTTACAATATGACTCTAAGCTTTGTATGCATCTTACTTAATTTGTTTAGATTTTTCGCCTGCTCCTTTGGGGTTTTCCGAATTTTCATTTTTCCTAAACTTTCCTCATGAATCAATCCGTCCATTGTTGAAAATCGTATGAAAATCATTTCGGTAGTTTTTAAGTTAATCGTGTACATACAAATAGACTAAGGGTGGGTACTTTGTTTTATAATATTTAGTGATAAAAATGCAACAAATTTTTAATAAATAAAAGTATGAAATTATGAATCGTTTCCCCTTTCTCATGGTCCTTATTTTTATAAGTAGTGAAGTAAAACCTTAAAAAAAAAAGATTAAAAAAAAAAAAAAAAAAAAAAATCCTATTGAAAGGAAGAATACTATTATGTGCAATATTTTCATACAGTCCTCATTGTCCAACTGGGCAATAGTATTTAAAAAATATTCATGCATCCTTGAATGCACAAATTTTGTGCATGTATCGAATAAAAGAACCCCAAGCTTCTTTTATCATTACAATTTTTATTTATTTTTTTTTTTTTTTTAATAAAAAAATTTAATTTGCTTTATAAAAAGCCAACAAATATCTGTCAGTCTAAAAGCATCAACATACAACAAACCATAATAATTTTATTTTCCCCTTTTTTTTTTCTTTATATTTTTGCAAATGAACAAAAATTTAATTTATTATGGGGTCCGAGACGCACACACACACATACACATTCTCCTATATTTCCCTTTAGTTCAAACTTTATGCAAATCTTTCAAAAAGAGACAGACGCTTATGTTGGGCATTATAAGGTTAGGCCAGGGAAGAAGACTGAAGAGTCAGGATATGGTAACAAAACGACATGAATATGAATTCATAACTACTGACTACTATAACAAGAGAAGAAGATAGAAAATGTATCTACTATGAGTATGTGTATGTCAGTGCATAAAGGGACAAGTATATAGGAATATTTTGTCTGACATTTTATGACAGTTGGCAGCTAACATCACTAGCTGCTGGTATCTGGTAGCAGTAGCAACACTACTAGTAGTAGCAGTTATTACTGTTGTTGTTGTTGTTGTGACTGTTGTCAGTGTCGTTAAACATTGCAAGTGTCATGCCAAGTTGACTTAATTTTGAATTATGATGCTGTTGACTTTTTAGCAACAAATAAAATGTGCAAAAATAAAAGAAAATGTAATGGAATGGAATTGGAAAACATACGCAAAAAACCAAAAACTATGCGAAAAATATGAAAACCCAAATCAAAAATTTTAGAATATTTAAAAATCTGGAAAAATAAAACTTAAAGAACAATCATGTACCATATACATATTCCTATTATTTTTGTGTATATCAGCATATTTTTATTCACAATTTGGCAACATTTACCATTACATAATATAAAAACAACAAAAAGAACAACTACTAGTATAGCAAATAACAGTTAAATAAAATTGTAGAAATTTTACATTTTGATTTATAAAAAAAAAAAAATATAAAAGAAAATAATTACATAAAGAAAGAAAAGCAAAATGAAATAAGCTTAAATAAAATAAAATAAAATAATGCAAACAACTTTATAACTTATCCGATGAACAAAATTCTCTTCCTGCCTCCCACTCACCTACTACTCATCTGCATCAGTTTTGAAATCAACCAACGAAAGATACACATCGAGAAAACTACTTGTACTACTACAGTAAAAATCGCATGTGAATTTTTTACCAAAACAATTCAGAATAAAAAACCAAACAACAAAAAAAACTGGGAATAAAAGCGAACAATAGCGGTTAACTATATGAATGTATGAATGAATGAATATATCTGTGTGTGTATATGTAAATGTATGCTTGTGTATTTTTATGCAAATATTATGTTGTGTATTATGCAATTGTCTCTGGCTTTTGTGTAATATTCAACTCTCTCCATACCAAACCGACCTTATCCTAGGCATGGCTCCCCACTGTGTGCTTCAACCAGCATTAAGCAAATTCAAAATAGCTTCATTGCTCGAATTAAGCAAGCTTTTGTTGTCGAGTATTAAAAGCGTTTAAAATAATTTTCAATGACAATTGACAGTACCCGCCGAAGGCCTTTAGGCGGCTTGGTATGTATAACTTCCTCTGTTAGTCTTCCAGGTTTGGGTTCACCTTGACTGACAACGATGAATAAAATAAAATAAAATATTTAAAAAGAATTAAAAAAAATTGATGCATACATTTTGGCGGACAATAATATCAATACATACGAGTATATACATATATGCAATGAATATGCAAGTTATTACGTACATTACATGTATAGTAAAGAATGTGAAGAAACAAAAAAGTCTAAAGGGTCATAAAGTAAGACTAATGGAACATCATCTGTTTGCATCCGCACATCCATCAGCAAAACTGCATCAGCAGGAATGAATGAATGAATGACAAGCAAGAAGCGAATGGAACTACAACAAGTATAAGAATTGCT
Source organism: Amiota mariae (assembly GCA_035041805.1). Classification (NCBI taxonomy): domain Eukaryota; kingdom Metazoa; phylum Arthropoda; class Insecta; order Diptera; family Drosophilidae; genus Amiota; species Amiota mariae. The sequence goes on along the minus strand of JAWNKV010000370.1, from coordinate 15,758,579 downwards.
TTACTACACGCTTACACAGAGATACATACTTCAAGACTCTAACAACTGTAAACGAATTTTCCGTTGAAAATAAAATTATTTTTTTTTTATTTTTTTCGTTAATCTGGTAACGCTGGCCACTGAGACACAACAACAAGAGAAGAAACATTATATTTTATTATTTTATTTACTCTTTCATTCTTTCTCTGGGTTCTCCTTTTTTCGTATACAATGCAACAATTTTCAGAGTATCCACTCACCCACTAACCAAATTAAGAGCTCCAGGAAGAGGGGGGAATTACTTACTCACTCTAGACTGTACGGTTAAGTTTGTTAAAGTGCTTTTGTGGCGGTAATTCAAATTAAATAATTTATTTCTTCCATTTTGTCCTATTTGTTTTATCAGAATTTTCTCTTCTTTTCTCTTTGTCTGTCGTCTATCGTTTAGAAAGTACAATTTATTTGCTTTTATTGAATTCAACCATTCTCCTCTTATATATAGTTTTAGGTAAACTCTTTTAAATATCAACTTGCTGCCATCACAAAGCATGCAATTTAATATTGTTGTATATACAAACATATTTCTCATCATTACCATCATCATCATCATCACATGACATCACATCATCCTTATTGCCATTGTCTGTTGCAAATAAAAACTTTGTATGATTTTAATGCAAAACTATGTTTAAATAGTTGTTCTTTTGCATAAAGTTTTTCAAGCAGCTATAATAAATGTGACTAAGAATTCTTAAAACAAATATGAGTTTATATTATACGTATTTATAACAATGATGAAACTAACCACAAACAACTGAGCACTCCGACGCACTTAAAAGTACATACAATGAAATATTTCAATAATTTAATTTAACAAGTTTTTGGTCAATTTCCAACAAAGTGAAGATGGAGAAGAAGTCAGTCCAAGTGAACAAAAAAAGGAATATTAAATAACAAAAGGAAAAGAGTTTTATGTTTCCATCAAACAAATATAACAAATTATTTATTTTTCAAACAATTTCTACAATTTTATATAATACATTTTATAAAACATAGAAAGACAGTTATGTTTTATGAAGTTCGTCTTTGGCTTATATTACTCGTATGAAAATTTCAATAATCTTCTGTTTAAATCACATATTGTCCAAATTAGAATCCTTAATTTCCTGGTATATATAATTAGTTCTCATATTTCTGTAAACTTCTCTATTGATACTAACAGAACGTGACCATGGAGATTCAATCATCCAATGACAGATGACTATATACTATACTTTGCTATTCTCAAAATTTATGATTTTCTCATAAAGTTTTGTCATTGTAACATTGTTTATCCAATCAATAGAAAATGCTTTTACTTATGCGATACACCATAATCAACGTACATGGACTTTCCAAGAATTTAGAACAACAAACGGATGTATCACATGTCGCTTATTGTGATGTTTGCCAAGAATCCAATTTTCTTACTAATGATGTAGTAAATTGGGACTTTTCTTGTTTAATTAAGAATTCATCCAACTAAAAATTGGATGATTTTTCAATAAAACGATTTGTTTCCAATTCAAAGAATTTGCGACATGTGTCATTTAACTAATGAAATGAAAATTTCCATGAAATAGTACTACAAGGCCAACTTGTGATGAGAAATTTACAGGTGACATTTACATACTTACATACATTTTGCATTACAATGTCGATTTTAATAATTTCTAAGAACTTTTCGCTTCAAACGCACATTCAGTCGACTCTTTTTTCTGATTATTAAACTTTGAAAAGAATTCTCAGAAGTTTGATTAACTATGATTTGAATATAGTGCACAATAAGTTGATCGAACAGACTTGTTATTTTTTTAAAATCAGTTGTGGTTAGTCCTTTCATGGAAAATTATGTAGAATATTGTATTCAGTAATGAAAAATCGAAAATTTAATGTTGTAGCTTAGTTTGGAAGCATATATCTTATGCTTCTTTATTGTATTGTACATACAATTTCAATTCTGTATACCACTTTCACGCCTGAGCCAAGCACTGGAATATAATAATCAAATCTACCAAATCAAGTAACTGCACTTTCTCCCTAAGAAAATGCGTTTGTGTATGGCAATAACATACAATGGCAGCATCATTCCACAGATGGAGCAAATCCATTATCTTGGTCTGATCTTGGATAAACACGAGAAGATGATTGCGGCTCGCTGCTATCAAAATGTTAGAAAACTTACCCTCCGCCCTTTCAATAAACTATCGTTATCAAACAAAAGATTAATATAATTTCATGTGGTGTCACCAACTTGACGCTATACCATTTAAATATGGGAAACTCCAGCTGCCTATAGCATTACTAAACTGCAACCGTTCCACAGAACAAGGCACTCCGTAGAATCACGGGGATCCTTTGGTTCGTTTGAAATTCCACGCTGCATAGAGGATGTGATTAATTCATACATCAGTCGCTATCACACAAGGCTTCTGCCTATCTCAACCCCGACTCGCCGCTCTACAAGGCGTAGACTAAAAATGTGTAGCCCGCACAATATCCTCGTAAGAAAGAAGTAAAAGTATTTTTCAGCATTGCAATCTTAATCCCTGCCAAAGACCACCTCACAATTCTTAGAACTATAAAAATGTGTTAAGCAGTTTTCTGCGATAAACGTTAAAAATAAAATTAAATTAAAAAAAAATCTGTATACCACAAATAATGCAGACTTCTCTGCTTAATGAAAATGCTGTTCTTTTTAAAAGAAAAATAAGCTATATATTTTAAAAAAAATATGTTCATTTTATTATAATTTTTAACAAACCCATAAAGTTGTATGATGTTTTTTTTAGAATTCTTATTTGCTACAAAAGTTATATATTTTACTTTCATAAAGCACATGAGTTCCTAGCAATCATCATCTCCTTTGAGTGTGCAGACCTTTGTCAATTTGAATATTTTTTTTTCAAAATAATGAAAGTAAAAATGATAGCAGGAGGCATATTTCGGTTCCTGTGGTGAAATGATTCACTATGAAACTCTAAAGTGATCATAAAACTTTTTAATTTTTCTTCCTTTTAAATTCGACGAAAAATACATTTAAAAATGAATATAAAAGATATAAAATGTAAAAAAAATTTATTTCAAAAAAAGAAAATATGTTTGGCAAAATATTTTATGACTTGAAACTTTTATTTTTTTTGCAAATATTTCCATAAATTTTCAACAATATTTTTATCATGAAATTGTAAACAAATCTTTTGATAAATATGACGACAAAGAGATAAAAATTGAAAATAAAATTATATAATGGCAAAAAAATAAGTCAAAAACTTCAAATTTATCATTGACTGGAAATTTATGGAAATTTCGTTTGTCAATGAATAAATTCAAAAGATACACTACACTGCACTAAGTGTCGTGACAGTTATTGATAAAGTTAGTTTTTTTTTCGCGGGAAAAATGTTAAAGCATCTAAAAACTTATTAAGGCCAAATGATAAACTCAGCACTAAAACAAAAAAAAAAGAAAAAATATTCAATCCTTGCAGCATTTTACATTTGAAGCAAAATAAGAGAAAGCAAGGCAAGTAAAGGAAAAGAAAAGAAAATAATGACGTTGATTAAACTCGAAATGGCATTTCCCATTCATTTAACATTAATTTTAACTAAGCATGAAAGTGACAACCCCATCAATGTCCTGACTATGCTATGCTTTCTTCCCTGCAGAGAGAAGTGCTCTGCCTCATCCTTACACATGATACTAAAGAAATACGAAACAAAATAAAATAAATAAATAAACTTCACAAGAGAAAAATCTGTTGAAGCAAAAATAACAAACAAATTGAGCAAGAAAATGCAACTATACTGGAATATGGAAGAGACGAAGAGGTGGAGAAGGCGATAAATTTGAGAAAAACAAGTTTGTGTCGCCCAGAAGGATTGAAGAACTTGAGTAATATTGACGCGAATATACTTTTTATATAATATTCTACTACTATAGGAATGGACGAAGACACTGAGAAGAGAATGCAAGTGATTGAATGAAAATGAGGGAGAAGGAGAAAAAGTATGTATGTGTATGTGAATGTGTTGTGTTGTGCTCATGTATGCGTGCATGTCACCAAAGCTAAAACAATTAAATCCCTGTAATTAATTGATGCTCATGCATTGCAAGATTCAAACACATACACACATACTACATTCAAACCCACCAACCACATCCAATCCAATCCCATCCCAACCCAACCCAACCCAATTCACTCTGTCACAGCCGCCTTCCCCATGTAGACCCATCTATCTATTACTCCTATACTGGTTTCTCTGCTCTTCCAATTAGTTGAGTTTCATAGTAAACAACAGCAGCAACAAATTTAATACAATTTGGCAACGCTCTCAATGTAAACGAACGGATGCGAATTCCGGTTCGTTTTGGTCTTTGATGCTACTACTGGATTTTGGTTTACCTACGCTCGCTCGCTACTATTGCTTGCTTGCTTCGTTGATTTGTCTCTGTGGCAGTTGTTGTGAAGCCAACAAAAGCAACAGTCAGTCGTCGACATCAACAGTCATAGTCGCAGTCATGGCAGTCAGCATTAATGTTGGCTTATATACATATTTGTGCCTCATTAAACATTTTCATTTTACGTGCTAATTGCAAATTACTTAATGTTGTAGCAACAACCAGTCCAACAGCCAACTAAAATTCGCATTGCTCTCCTTACACTGCTTACCCTACCTCCTGTGTGGCATGGATCGATTGGTTTGGGTTCTAAACCACCACCACCAGGAAAAAGCGTATTCATTTTGCATGACTTGCTACTTAAAAGTTAACATGATGTTAGGATTTAATAGAATTGTAAAAGGAATGAGTGGTAGCAGGATGGAGGGAGGGTGGTTATGTGAATATCCTCTCTGTATGAGGAGAGACTATTTTGAATCGTAATCCTACTTATAATTTGAAATAAATCGCATTAATATGTTTTTTTTTTTTCTTTTTTTAGGTTACTTTTCGACTCTGAATGAAAAGGGTCTACCCACAGCAACGCTGTACACCTCGCTCATTCAACTAGTGCGCGAGCGTGTTTACAAGTTCGTCTCTGTAGACAATATGCCCGCCTTCACTGAATCCCAACCGAACACGAATAGTCCACCAAACGAGGGTTGCCTGCCAATATATACGGCACAACCACCACCGAATAGCAACAGGCCTCACTACATTAAGACTTCAGCACGTGGCGGTCAAGTATTTCGATTGCTGGCAGTCTTCGAAGATGGCAAGCAAGATCATAATGCCATCTCTGGACAACCGAACAATGGTAATGGCGGCATCATAGGCAGTGGTAATAGCAGCAAATCAAGTTCTCATGGTCGCGAAAAGGAAAAAGGACGCTATGCGCAATTGTTAAATGAAAATCGTCAAGTGCTCTATGTCTCGCTTTCGACCAAAGGCAAGTTTTATGAGATTGAACCCGGTATTCCACAGATTCTTCAAAAATTGGGTGGCCTGCAGAACGATGCCAATAAGAAAATCAATCCAGAATGCGTGCATCGCATCACAGCTTTAGTAACACCCAACAAAGAGTTGCCGCTCACTTTGCGCTATATATCGGGGCCAAGTGGCTGCGCCAACGCCATACCCGAGAACATTTGTATTACGAAAATTACAACAGAGAATGTAGTGATTGCTTGTCCAATAGAGGATGTGGAAGTGCAGAGCCCTCTGCATCTACGCAAGTTGCATCTTACCAAAGAGATGAATCTAATCAAAAGCTACCTGGGCTTTGAAAGCGAACAACGGATGCTGGCCAATCCGAATGTGCAGAATATTTTGAAGTACTGTCAATTCAATTGTGATCAGTTTCTTAAACTGGTCGAGATTGAGGTGCTGAATCGCTCAGATCGCTCAGGCTCAAAGAGTCGTGTAGATGGGTTGAAGATATTGAAGCCTCTGCATCTACCAAAGTTATTAAGACGAGAGAAGACCACTATACCAGCGCACGAGAAGGAGGACTCAATAATATTCCTTAGCAAATCCGATCTGGCTAATCTCGAGGCAAAGGAAACTGCAGCTGCAGCCTCGAATGCTGCTGTTTTGGCTGATCAACATCAGAATGGTAGCAACCGTATCACTGAGAAAATGAAGGTATTCCAGTCTACAAAGAAGAAATGGTTTAAGAAACAAGACAAGCAGTCGGGAAACTCTCTGACATCTCTCGAAATGGATGTACAGGCAAAGCGTATGAGCATGGAACGCTATACAGATATGTCGAAATTGCTACAAGAGCGTTTCGGGGATAATCCCAATAATACAACGCTTGAGCAGGAGTCGATTTCTGAGCCGAGTGGTGCATCGGATATTGGTTGTTCTGACACAGAGACCACTACTCTGGCCACCATCGAACCATCGAAGATACCAAAATCAAATAAATCACTCGACATGCTATTGCAAAAGTCTATGTCACTCCAGGATATTGAACTGATGTCTGGACAACGCAAACCCGATCTAGTGGTCACACACACAACCACAGCGGACACAATCTCTGAGGCGGGCACTGAACTGGATGATCTGGAAAATCAAGAGCCACCACAATCTTTTATCACTGAGAAACTATACAATGAGTTCCATGTGAAAACACGTCAATATAGCAAATCATCTTCGAGTCTCCACCAATTGCTCAACTTCTCATTGCCCCAGAAGCTGCAGTTACATGAGCGTGACCGTGACAAGCGCTCTTTGGCTCAATTGAAGCAACCAACCAAGCAGCAGCAGCAAAGTAATGGAAAACGCGCAGATTATGATGGTGAACCAATAACTGGTCGACGAGCAGCCGGTGGTTTGTCTCTATTATCAGCTGGATTTCAACAACAAGCACTTACGCAACTGACACCCACCAGTCTGATTGAGGATGATCTACCTTACTCAAGTGTACGTGATTCATTGGTTCTATCGAATGATGACTCACCCCAAAGGGAAAATGGAGGCAGCGTTTGTCAAGCCCATAGTTTGATCGATTATACGAAGGAGAATATTTATGCTGAGATTTGTCATGAGACAAGTGTCACTACTGGCATACCGAACTCAACAACACGTGACACTATTGCCGACACACATTCCACATTGATCAGCAATGGTCCAACCATCTGTAGTGGTGGTGATGATTATGGTGATTATGCTTCATTGTGCTATCCTGCTTCAAATGGTGCTGGTGGAGGGGGTGGTGGTGGTGGTGGTTCAAGCAATGGATATACTGGAAATGCTGTCAGCCGTGTGCACATCAACTGCTCGCCAAGTCCCATTAGTTATCACACCGTTTACTTTGGCGATGAACCTTTGGGTGAACGACATGAGTCGCAACGTCGTAGTGCTAGGCTCCGAGATCGTGATCGCTCACATGTCACTACTGTGGAATTGGCGGGCGGCACTGATGGCGCTGCTATTGCCACCGCCGCCAATAATAATGATGACTTCGGATCGGTCGATAACATTTACAATACGCTCAAATGATGATTAATGTGATTTAGTTGCAAACTGGGCGCTTCGGTGCTAAGTGTTGTGAGCAGTGGTGGCAAGGGTTTGTTCTAGTGGATGTGGTGGTGATGATGATGATGATATATTGATTTTGATAGATGTTAATGAAGATGAAGATGATGTTGAAAATGTTTCAAAATGGTTAGAGGGAACAGAAAATACAAACAAACAAACAAATAAAACTTTAGTTTCTTTGAGGTTTCGCTTTAAACTTCCTCATATGACCTCATAACGATGGTTTTTTTTTTCCAATAACAACAACAACTGCAACTATATAGCTAACTATAACTACAAATTACAAATCCTAAAAACAATCCTTTGGCTCTTATGATATATAAACAAAATTTTTATATTATTAATAAATTAATTTAAGAGAAAGTTTATCTTCAAATACTACTATATTGACCATAACTAACCACACACCTACACAACACAACACAACACACCACATGAACTTGATCCTAACCACCATGCTCTCAACACAAGGATCTACTAATGAACCATGAACACACACATACCTGACATGAGTACGATGATAATGTCAGTGGCGCCCAGTTGAGGCAACTACAGCAACAAAAATTACACATAAGAATAACTAAGAAATATGATATAATAATAGAAAATACGTATTCATTAATTCATGTATTAATTAATTATATTAATTTTGTTTTTAGATCTTAAAATGATAATGAAAATTTATGTATTAAATGAAGAAGAAATGGAAGCAGAAGAAATTTCTAAGTGGAAGTGAAGTGATGATGAGTAGAGAACAGAAGAGTAGAACAGGAGAGAAACATTTAACAAAACTTATGACAATGATGAATTTCAATAAGCAACAACACAACAAATCGAATGAGAAAAAATTAAGAAAAATAAAAGCCAATAATAATAAAGTGAAAATTAAAAGAATGCAATTGAAAGGAAGAAAAGGTTGCAAAATCTAAAAATTAAGAAAAGAAAAGCAAAAAATTATTTTTTTACAAAAAAGAAACAAAAAGTATTTTTTACACAAAACACACAAAACAAATAATTGTATATAAGAACAAATATTAATAATTATAATAATAATGAGATATATATTTATATATAAATGTATTTGTTAATTAATCAATTTAATTGTAAAATACAAAATTAGCAAGAAATACCAATATAAATTTTCTTTTAGCAACTCTGAAAAATAAATTTTATTTTGGAACGAATTGATTTCGATAAAAAAATTAAATTATTTTGAAAAAAAAATTGATAAACAAAAAACAAATGATGGAATATTGTAGATGAAATTATAATTTTGTAAATTACGTCCAAAAGCCGACGAAAAAAGTAGAAACGACAACTCAAATTGTGTAATATTACAATTTAAGGCAACAAAACATTCAACTTGATGTGATAACGATCAAGTTGAAGATGTAGATGAAGAAAAATTAATACTAAGAGTAAATAATTTGTATATATAAAGAAAGAAAGATCATTATAGCAAACCTTCAAATTAGAATTAAACAAAACAAAAAAAAAAACAGTCATCAAAGCAAACAAAAATTGCAATAAATGATAATAAGAATAATAAAATTTATTGGCTTTTGTAATATAGAAAAATAAAAAAGAAAAATTAAATTTAAATATATTGTGTATGTAAAATATTTCAAACAATAGATTGATAATGAATCATAATATATCACGATCATGATCAAGGCACAACTAAGGTATTATTAGATTCTAGGCATATAAAACAAAAAGAAGTCAAATATTATGGGGCTACTGAAAAATCTTTTCAACTTAACAATTTTTTACTCAATTTCCATTGAAGAAAAGTCAGAAAATGTTTTTGTTTTTTTTTCAGCAGCCCTGTATTTTGTAAATTCATAATATACATAAAATATTTATAAGCTTCCTGGAGTGGTTCAAGTTCATTTATGATGATGAATGACTTTTGAAAATTCTGTAAACAAAACCAATTCTCGATCTCTTAAAGTAACTTAAAAAAAATAAAATAAAATGTAAAAATATAAAATCAACTCCAGTGGCAAATTATAAAACAAACCCCCCTCAAAATACATACATTATTTTTTGATTTATTTTAAAGAAAGCAACTCAGCTTTGCTGAATTGGAAATCAATAAAAATTAGCCAAAATTCTGGACAAATTTTATTGGTTTTCAATTCAGCAGCAAAAAGAGAGAAGAATATCCAAATCTCTATGAGCAAAGAATGAAGTATCGTAAGACAAATGATTGTTTGAATTGTTACAATAATTGAAACATTCTGTGGGTTCTTGAATCTTTCTTTAAATTAAATAAAAAATTAAAATACATTCTTTTTTTCTTTTTTATGTATATGAAAACAAAATTTAATTTTATTTTTATTTTAATTTCTTATTTTATGTGAACATTAAAAATTATAGAAAAAAAAAAAACAATGAATTTTATTAATTTTATGCTTAATTTTATAAGAATTATATAATTGTGTGTAGTCATGTAGCGATCGATTTACAAAAAATAAACACAAAGAACAAACAGAAATTCTAATTAAATTTTAACAAATTTTCATTTCATTTGAAATTTGTTGCAAAAAATAATTATTGTTTTTTTCTTTCATTTATTCTTCTTTATTTTATTTATATCCTTTCACAAGACAAACATACACACATCAATTGTTAGTCACTTAGATATTTTTCATTCTCAATTTACATATTTATATAAAATAAAATTACATATTCATTGTAAAAATATCAGAAAAAAAAACACACAACTTATGTTTAATAAGGTTTCCTTTCTGTAAAAAGATACATTACAAACTAACCAAACCACTAAGATAAATTACTAAAATCAAAACAAAAAAAAAACAAAATCAAAAGTTAAAAGAAAAATTCAGAAAATTCTACATAAACATAGTACATACATTGAAACATAGTTGTAATTACAACAAAAAAGCAAGGTTTAAAAAGCAATAGAAGATTTCCGGATGTGGCAAAATCCCTAGGACTATGAAGATTATTGGTCATTTAATGGCATTCCTCTGATAATGATGGTGATGATGGCATTGGTGTATGAGTGGTAAGTAAATAAAAGTTGGTGATGAAAGAGCGCTTTCACGAAATGATTTCTTACATTTGACCAAAGGATTCCATATAGTGTTTTTATGATTGACTAGTACCGCCAACCTAATCCTTTTTGAAGACTTTTTCTTTTTCTATTTAGTACAATAAATCTTAACCTTAGCCATTTATTATTTGTTGATACCCTTGAGAACTAATCTTTCGTGAAAGTTATCGAAAAATTTATTCGTCCTTTTTAACTCTTAAAAACAACTTAAAATTTAATATTAACATTTGAATCCCCTTCCAGTACTCACTCAATCCTTTGGCAATACAATTTGGAATCTCATAATGGACTTCGATTGGAGAGTATTTGGTACATACCACACCGGAATATCATCATATCACATTATCAATAATAAGTCACAATTACTCAAAATTATTTAAGAATTAATGTTAAAGTAAAAAAAATTTAAAATAATATTTTATAAAACAAAAACAAAAAATTGTAGTGGTATTTATATTTACATAAGAAAAAAAAAACAAATAAAACTAAATCCAAAAACCAAAGCAAATAAATTTTAAATGTCAATCACAAAACAAACCAAAGTAAAACAAAAAAAAATTATATTTTAGAATCCAATACAATAAATAACAAAATCAAAACATTCATAATATAATCATCATATAAAACATAGTAGAACCAACAACCAATGATTTCGTAAATTAGCAATGCATTGAGCATCATTCACAGCATCAGCAATACAATATAAGTATAGTAAATATATGTACTATGTATATTATAATTATTGTGTATGCTTAATAATGAAAGAAAATCAAAAAAATGCCTATTTTGAATTAAGAATTTAATACTATTCAAGCACAAAACTTACTTCATTTTCAATAGATTTGATTGACTGATTTGCTTATATGATCTTAATTTAAGAAGATATTTTATTTTAAAGTTCCTTTCGCTCATTCAATTATTCATTATACTTATATAAAAGTAAGAAAAATCACTATCCCAATTATTAGAGAACTTTTTCAATTATATACTTAAGGATCTCTTATTTATCTTGATATTCTTTTCTTAATTTGACAAAAAATATAAAAAAAAGTTTGATATTTTTATGATTTCCTTCTAATTTTCAAAGAAATTCATATTAGAATATAGAAAATTAACTTCGGTCTGACTGAAGTTTTAAAATACCCTTCACACTAATAGAAGAAAAAACAACAAAAAAAAAAAATATATAGTAATCAACTACTATGATATTTTGTTATCATCATAAAAATGTTTGATATCAGATTTGTATACATAATAAGTCCCTTGGACGAACTGACTAAACTGTATAGAAATGCCCACACTAACATATGACAAGTTATAAGTTAAAACTAAACTGATATTTCGAGTTTTCTTATTTACTATTTTTGAAATGTTGCTCTTCTGAAAGTAATCTATATAAAAAATTGGCTTATAGGGAGGTAATGGGACATGGAGGGAAACATCTTAAGTACATTTCACTTAAGTACTTGAAGTTTCAAGAAATACAAGTACATTATAAAATACCATAACCTATGACATTTTTTTAGATGTTAAGACAAAGATTGTGAGAACATTAACTGTCAATTGTCAGTTAATAGATTTGGAATACTTCTAGGGCTATTACAAACAAACAGGTTCTTATGGTACTTTATAAAAGACTTTTATCTATTTGAAGTACATCCATTTTGTCCATTTTTGTTCGATCTCCTTCTGCCATTACTCGGCTAATACCATTATTCCATTAATGAAAAGGGGTTCCTTATCAAAAAACCTGCAACAAGTAATTTTCACATACAAGTTAATTTTACGCCACAAGCTAAATGTTGTTGAATCGTAGAGTACATATACCGAATTTTTCACTTATTTTGTCTTTGTAATAACTTTTTATAGAGCGAACCAATCTCAATAAATAATCAACTGATTCGTCAGCAGTTTAAAACTTATGACAATTCAAAGTCAAGTGAACAGAAAAAGAAAACCATCCAAGTCAGTACATTGCTTTTTGCGTGAATACTAGTTTAATTGTAAATGATTTCTGATTTTTATCTATTAATTTGACTTATGTGGTATGTAAAATGAAATGAAATGGATTCAAAGTTGCAAGTTTTTTTCTTTTTGCAATATAATGATATTTCGATTTACTACAATATAAATTTCTCAAAGGCTTATAACTTTTCAGGACTGTATCTCTTAAACTAAAAAAAAAAACATTTTCTTTTCCATATTTTGAGTTAACTGCAATAAATAAAAGAGAATAATTATGATGATGTGAGAAGGAAAAGTGTGAAGGGTAATTATAATTACATTTATATACTAAGATACATTTGTACATATTTGCAATATATGCAAGCAAGGATTATACTACATTGATTAATAGACATTAAGACAACCAGATATACATATAAAAAAATGAAAACCAATTGTATAAATATGATGGAATACTCACAAAATAGCTATGATATTAGTATATAAAGTATATAAAATTCAAAGAATGAAAATATATATATACATATAAAAGGGGCGGCTAAAAAAGCACATTTTAATAATAATAACAATAATAATGAAATTAATAATAATTATTAATGCCCTAAAATAAAACAATAAAAATATTAATGTAAAATAATAAAACCTTAAACATAAAAATTGAATCCTTTAAGTTGACTTACTTAAGTGTTTATGAATTTTTAATGCATTCAAATGTCGGCAACAAAATTTTAATGCACCAAACTGAACTGATATTGAAATGTATCGGGGAAAGAAAGGTGTCATTGAATTTGGATTTGCCAACATAATCTCTTCTAATAATGAATGTGATAGTAGAAAAGTCTAAAAACAAAACTTGCATAAACAAACAAATTTCAGCAAAGGAAACCAAGATAAATGATCCAACAGAATCAGTAAAAGTTTATAGGAAATGATGACTGAAAATGATCTAAAAAACGAACTGATGACGACTAAATTTGAAGTGAACTGAACTGATCTGAACTGAAGTGAACAGAAACAAAGTGAACTGAACTGAAAGTGGAATGTTTTATGCAAATTGTAAAATGAAAGACTTTTAATAAATTGTAAAATAGAAACACTTTTTTCGAACTCAGTAGTGATTCTTCATGTTTTTTGTTGAAATTTATTCAAAATTATATACAATATATAACCAGAAAAATATAGTTAATCACATATAATATACACATATAAATATATATATATATATATATTTTCTTCTTCTTGATGTGAGTGTTTTTTATAAATGGATAAACTAAAAAATAAACTAAAATAAATATAAATGTCTAATTTATGATAGAAAATATTAAGTAAATGTGCAAAAAACAAAAACAAAACAAAACCTAAACTGATAATAATTAATTAAATATTTAATATTTAATAACCTATAAAAACTATATACAATATACTATATCTGAATGTACTTACAGTGACATTATATTGTAATTGTAATTTGTATTTGAATGTAATTTTATGATTAATAATAAACAAAAATACTAATAACATAAATATATTGTGTGAGTAGATATTTAAATTGAATATATACAAAAAAATAAAAAATTAAAAGAAATTTCTCATAATTAAACACATACATAATAATAATAAAAATATTCATCATACTAATATTGATATATGTATGATTAATCAAACACACAAAGGCTTCACTGTAGCGAAATGGTGATAAAAAAAACACAAAAAAGAAAGTTAAAAAATAATTTAAAAAACATTTGAATATTTGTTGTATTTTCTTTGGTTTTTTCACATGTCCATCCACAACTTCTCTACAATCTACTAGTACTAAACTGTAGGGTGGTTGTTGCATGTGAAAATACATTGTGAACAGAGCAAATGACTAAAGAACAACAAAACAAAACATAATAATAAAAACAAAAAAAAAACAAGAAAAAAACAAAGAGATCGTGTAAAGGAAAAGGAATTTCCTGCGACTCCTATAAGTAGGCAGCAATTTTTTTGTATGAAATTGTAATGTATTAAAAAATATACCAAAAAATATTATTAATAAAATATATAAATAAATGTAAAAAAAAAAAATATTTTAGTAAATGTGATATGAGAATAAATTAATAAAAATAAAAAAAAAAAAAAGAAATTAAGAAAATATAATATAATAAAGAGAAGAAAACAAAAGAAAAGAATCATAAATAATTGATGTGAAAATACTTTAAAATAATAAATAAAATAAAACACAAATATAAATAGAAAAATATAATAAATTAATAGATATTTGAACAAATTGTATGTTAATTAATAAACAATAAATAAACAAATAAATGAAGAAAATTAAAATATGTTATTGCTAAAGAAAATAATAAATGAAATGAAAATGAAAATGAGAATGAGAAAGACGACATGAGATTAGATGAGACAAAGCAAACAAACCTCCCCGCCAGTATATAAAATGGTGTGATAAACAATTTTTTAATAATAATAATAAAAATATTCTATAATATAATAATAAATAAAAAATTAAATTCGGTTTCACCGATCTACAAATATCCTTCACACAAAAGCAAATAGAATTTAAAAATGCCATAAGGTTCTAGAAAACTTGAAATATTCTGTAAATTATTAAATTATTATAAAATGATTTGGAAAACGCAGAGAAGCTTATTGAAAGTCATACTATATCAAGAATAGTGTGATAATGGTCCATATTATCATTCATTCTAGGCCACATGATTGTCATAAAGTAGATTATTTAGTCAGTTATTAATGTGAGAGTGACAATTGTCAATGGACCTATTGAATGTTTCAATGAATTAATGGCAGGGAACCCCTAACTTGTATCGCTAGGAGGATCAGATCTGAGTGTGAGCTAGCAAAGGCCAATAGTATTATAAATCAGAAATGCAACTCTCTCTCTCTCTCTCTCTCTCTCTAATCATTATGAGTATTGGATTTAATTCATTTTTTTGTAATTAAGAATTATTCCATACATTTATATAACAATAAAGAAATCATGCATAAAGTTACAATACATTGATTTGAAATTTTTATACTATATTGTGCTTAAACTAATATGACGTCTGATTCCTGAAGTATTGACTGTTTTACTATACTACTAACTTAAATCTATATTTACTATAAGTGTATGATGACTGACTGCTCTGTTATGATATGAGAAATTAGAATAAATTCTATTTAGAATTCAAATGTCCAAACGTAAAGGAATAATTAGCCGCATCAGTCACACATTTGATTATATAATAATAACAGACCAGATAATATCCATATTCAGTTTGATAGTAGTGTGAAGGATAAATTGAAAACAAAAATCTATAAATTAAAATAATAAGAATATACAAAAAAGACAAAAAATCATAAAGTCATGACAGACATTCAATGTCTTGAAGTCAACAAACAAATGAATTTTAATACAAAAAATGAATACTTTTTTTTTTTTTGGAAAACCAAAAAAAAATTTTTTCATTTGCAATCATTAATTAAATAAAAAGAATAATAATAAGAAGATTAAAGAGAAATTTTAAAATAGTTTTCCAATTTTCATTTTTTTTTTTTATTCAAATCATAAATAAAGAAATATTGAAATATCTGAAAACTTATTACCAAATTTACTTACTATAATAAAAGAAGATTTAACAAATGAACGAACAAAAAGCAACACGAACTATTACAAAACAACAACAAAATCTTTTATACTTTTATATATTTTAGTAAGAGAAAATATACATTGAACAAATAAACACAAACTTAAATAAATAAAATTGAAGATGATACAAAAGAAAATAAAGAAAAATCTGGAAAGAATTTCCAAGAATAACAAGAAGAGCAACAATAACAACAACAACAAAAACATGAACATTAACTAAAAATGCATAATGAAAATAATTTTTATCAGGGATTTAAATAAATGAAAAATAAATAAAAATAAAAAAATTAATGAAATTTAAAAAAAAAAATGCCAAGCAGATTCGGTTATACCGAATATTTGATAAATATCCTTTACATGAACAGATTCTTTACATAATAATAAGTAGAACTAGAAATGAAAAGAAAAGGATCAATATACAAATTGTTTATATATTGAAAGTAAGGTTCCAAAACTGGAGCGAGATCTGCTAAAGCTAAGCATAGATGGCCTACATTTATATCAAATTATTCTTTATTTGAAAGGTAATTTGATGTCTGGTGATGGCGTTGCTGTGACCTTTAGGAATTTGACATAAGCAAAACAATAATCTACCAAACTTTATTCCAAAATTCAGCAAGATATCTGTAAGAAAGAAAATTCTGAAATAAAATCGGTCCATGTGTTAGTATGTGACCACTTGATTGAATCTTGAACTCATCTTTCGTACATGTAACAAACAAAACAATTAATTAAGCAAAATTTGATTAAAAAACGGTAAAGTAAGAACAGAACAATTACTTAAAAGAAAGGATATTATTAATTCTATAAATTTTCTTAATTTATATATTTAAAGAAAAAACAAATCTTTTGGCTGATCTTTACTCCCCATATACCCTATAATTTTATTAATTTTAGTTGATGATTATTGCTATAGAGAAATTTAAAATTTAAAATTAAAAAAAAAATAAAAACAAAAACAGCGCTAAAAGCCGCCCATAGGCCTTCGATTTAAAATTAAACAATTTAAGAAAAACAAAAAATGAAACTATTTAAAGAATTGTTAAGGACAAACACTCTCTCTCACACACACATACACATATATACTCATATACACACACATAAAAAAAAATATATTTAATAAATAAAATTATAATTATAAACAAAAAAGAAAAATTAAAAAATTTAATTCAATGTGTAGTAAAACAAAAAATTAAAAGAAAATGCAATTTTTTTCTAAATAAAAAATAAGAATTAAAAATTCAATGCAAATTAAAAATAATTAACAAAAATGAAGGAAATGTATAAGAAAAAATAAATGTATTAAATTAAATTAAATTAAATTAAATTAAATGGTATATTAAATTATTAATTACAATAAATTAAACAATCAATTTTTGGTGTCTATGTTATTCACTGTAAAATTTTAATTACACAAAATAAACAAATTATAAGAAGAAAATTATAAAAGAATAAAATAAATTATAAATAAAAGAAAAGAAAAAGATAATACTTATTAAAAACAAAAACGTAAACAAACGTTGAAAAAACAAAATAAATGTTAAAAATACAGAAGAAGCTAAAGAAAAGATAAAAAATAATTAAAATTAAATTACTAAACAAATTTTAAGTAAATAAAACAAATTATAATACATTTTATTTCTAAAAACTTTAATAATCATCAAAATGATCCCAAAATGATCCAGAACTACTACAACATACCAATTACAATATATATTACACATACAAAACAATAAAATACAATAAATTATTTCTCAGTGTGTCGCAAAATATAAGAAACAAAATTATTTAAAAATAGCAACGCTTTCAGTATTCAAACAAAAAACAAACAAAAAAGCAAAAAGATAAACCCAAAACAAAATACTAAATAGAAATTCATAGAAAAACAAAAAGCAATCAATAAAAATTCATAGATTAAAATGAAAATTAAATACTACATAAAACTATAAATTACAATCAATTACAATTACATCATAGAGGAGGCAAAGGTTTATGATACTAACGACAATAGATTAGATGAGACTCAAATGTGGGTAGTTTGATAAGTTATTGGCTTCAATATGAGATTTGTTAGACTTCAAACTATTTAATATAATAATATGTCACTTTCTTTCTAATACTAAACAATCTAAACTTCGACAATCTTTACATTATTTTAAAAATCCTATTTTAATCATTTGAATTTCGCCTTTTTGAGGATGTTATATGCTTTGATATATTCTATATGAGATCTGCTATTCACTGAAGTTGGAGAATATGGTGCAATTATCTGTAGAATCCGAATGTTGTATCTATGGTGAAGCAATAATTCTGAATATAAACAGTGGGAGAAGTGGGTCAGATGATGTGTCCCCAATAACATTGATTTTTTTTTAATTTTATTTGTTAATTTCTTTAATTATTAAATTCAAAATTATTTAACAGAATTTATGGGAATTTTATTCTATAGCCAGGCTTTTTACTTATCAATCTACCTTCTTTGTTTGCAAAAATCTTAACTAAACAAACGCATTTTCAAGTTTACAAAAGATTAAATATTTCAAAAGTTTAAAATAGAAAAAGGAAATTCATTTAAATGAAGAAATTCTTCTTAGAATAAAGTGACAGTTCAGGCCACAAGAAAACATAACTAATTGTGTTATTTAGGTAGACAAATGAAGACATAAAAAAATTTGAAAAGTTGAACTTGAAAATGTTTGCAATATTCTAAAAAAAAAAAAAAAAAAACTCAAATTCTAATCGTAAAAAATTGAAAACATTTAAAAATAAATATATTGAAAAAAAAATTGAATAAAACAATAAATTTTCTTTAAAACATTTCACTTTTCTTTCTTTGCTTTTGTTAGTATGAAATAACAATAATAAAATAGCTTTAATTAAAGAAAAAAGTATGAAAAATTTCAAATAAAAACTACATGATCCTAAAATGATTTAAGTTGAAAAAGAAACTGGTGAAGGATATTCTAAATCCCAAATCTGAAACTCATCGCATGACTGAAGGCATTTTAAAAAGTGTTTGGCTTAATTGTTGATTAAAAAATTTGAAATTTTACAAAAAATGGAAAAAATTATAAATTTAAAAAAGAAAATGTAATAAGTATGTATTTATGATGATGATGTATGTAATTTGTATAAACTTTTGGAAAGACTGAAATGATGAAATGACGAAATTATGATAAATGTTAGTAAGAGATGAAGATGAAGTCTTCAAAGAAAAAAAAAATTAAAACGAGTTGCGAGATAGTTGGGTGTATAAGAAAAAAAAACAGCTAATTATTTAATTACAAAATTAAATTAATTTATGCCCCCAAACAACCAAAGAAACAAATTTACTTTTCTATCTTTTTTTGTAATCATTTTTGTTAATGTTTCTTTTAAACGAAAATCTTTGAGAATCTATTGAAAAGGTTTCGTCTTATTTGCATATCAAAGAAAATATAAAAGAAAAAAAAATATTAAGAAAATATATAAAAAAAAAAACAAAATATATTTAAAAAATAATTAAAACAAAAGAAATGAAAACAATACAAATATTAATTACACTTCAGCAAGAGCAGATAATTTAAAATAAAAACAAAAATAAAATGAAGTAAATAAAGAAAAAAGAAAATAAATAAAAATATACGAAAAAAAAAAAGAAATACATGATAATTAAAATTATTAAAGCAACAACACGAAATATATAAAAAAAGAAAAGTACTTGAAAATTATTTAAAAACAAAAAAGCAAAAACCAAATATATAAATAAATTAATAAAATAAAACAATAAATAAAATAAATAGCAATTGAAACATTTTTCTCTCTTTTATGTGTGTGCGTAGTAGTTTATAGTTTAAAAAAAAAAATAAATAAATAAAATGAAAAACCCACAACTAATAATTAATTAATACAAAATAAAAAAAATTACAAAAATGAAAAAAATATAAAGAAAGTAATGGTAATAAATAGAAAATAAAAAAGAGAAGTAATAGCCAATCACCATCTTATTTCGCCATTCACCTTTGCTGACATCAACAACAAAAAATAATGAAAATAATGAAAATGAAATGAGAACATTTTTGAATGAAGGAAAGAAATCCCACATATTTTACTTATTAACAACAAATCATACTGAGCAATATTTTTAATTAAACTAAAACTTTAGATTTTAAATTACTTTAAATATTATACTTGATACTGTCTTATATATGTATTTATTATATGATTATAATTGCTCTCTAACTCTCTCTAAACCCTTTGATTTGTTTTTATGAAAAAATAACTAAAAAAAAAACTCTTTCTTTCTTTCTTCACTCAATTTGTTCAATTTTTAAATGTGTCACTTTATGTTAAAATTATTTTAGTATTTAATCTTGCATAAATTCTTAGTTCTTCTATTTATTAATAAATTTTTTAAATATTCTTTCTTATTTATGCAAAAAACACATGATAAACACATGAAACAAAATGAAAAAAAAAAAAACAATATGAATAAATAACTACGAATAAATAAATAAAAATATATAAATTTATTGCAAAACAAAAACGAAATGATTTTTTTATTAATTTTATATTTACAGTTTTTTTTTTTTAATATCATTTATTAGGAATATTAATCCGCTATAGGCTAAAGAATATTGTTGTGAGGAATATGGAAATTTACAGGTTCACAAAAAAGAAGGAGAAAATTTAAAGTTTATGTGTTTGTAAGTGATTTAGGCGCCTTTTGAATCACATTCCTGGTTACTGATTATATGAGCGGATTTGGAGTGAAGGCTGTTGTTGCTGTAAACAATTATTTCCTGAAGAACTCTAGTATGGTCGTTGTTTAAAGTCAAGTTCATGAGTAACCAAGGTGCGTTGGAGATTGTGCTGGGGGCTATTTTTTCTTGCGATTTGAGAGGCGTGATGTATTTCATAATTGCATACCATAATTCCAGGAAGGAGACACAATTCATTTGTATAATAAAAGCTTATTTTCCAAGCTGAGTTTGCTTCTTTTGCTCAGGAGTCAGTTCAGTCTTTCCATTTTATGGGAAAAGGTTTGAGCAATGGTTGTGATATGATTTTTCCATGATAGACGCTTATCACAGTGAATGCCTCAGACATCACCAATCCACCATATATCGCTCCTCCTGAGAATGAATGAATACAGTTGTGATTTACATGAGTTCACTTGATGTTCCGCCTTGTCAACTAGATTTCTAAACGATTTTTATAAGACTGCAGGTTTGAAGCGGCTTCTGTTGACGATTTATCGAAACAGAAAACCGCAGTTAGTATGCATCTGCTTTTAATGCACATTGCATTTAGTGAATTGCTTATACTCTGATTGTATAAAGAACTTGTATGGGTGGTAAAGACTCGGTTTGGTTTGTACAAAAAGTATCTCTTGAGTTCTAACTAATAATGTCTTATTTTTACTGTTAAGATTATCCACAACATTCTTTTTTTCTAAATGAATATGAAAGTATGAAAAATTTGTAAGTATTTAATTAAAGTTATTATGGAGACATTATAACTTTGCTTATCATTAAATAATCTACTTTGAAATGAGATATTAACTCAACTGGTTTTCGAAAAGATTTCAAACACCGATAAAACGTACATTGAATTTGAATTGAATTTTTATTCATTTGTTTCTTTATTTATTTTCCTTATACATAAAATTTAAATGCTAACAATGTATAGCTTTACAGCTGAGATATTCGTATATACTTAAATTAGAGCATTAGATAAACAAATATAATAATTGTATGGAAAATTGGGAACTGAAAAAACCTTAGATGAAAATTTAGCGAAACCTTACTCAATATTACTAGACTAACTAGACTATTTGTAGCTTAATAATGCGTAAAATGCGTAACTTTGCACAGCCGCCATATAGATAGAAAGAAAAATTGACTTTTATATAATTATTTCATTATGAATCGACTAGCAGACTTTCGGTTGATGAAAGGATAAAGAATGCAAATTGTTTTCTTTACCTTCTTAACTGTTTTGGTTATATGAATATTGAAAGTTAACTTGGGAGGCTATGGTGTTAACTACATGGCTAGAGCTTGGTAGGTAGCAAGGCTTGCGCTTCGTAGTAAAGAATATAAGTTAACAAAAGAATAATTTTTCCCAATACTGTAGGAAGATAATGCCTACCTTATGTAGAAAAGGAGACGTAACGGCAAAACGGTCACAAAAATAAATATTAAGTAAATGGAAAAATACAACAGAACCAACTCGGTATAAGGACGGCGGCAGCAAACAACAACTGTACCACTAATCAAACTTAAAAGATCTTCGCTGCGCATCTAAGCTCCTTTAGTTTCCCTAATATAATTGTTCACCCAGTACCAGAGACAGCATGTTAATCTATGTAAATGTAGTCTCTCATGTTTGATTTTTTAACTACCAGTAATAAGAATAATAAACTAGAATTCTCTTCTTAGAAAATTGAATTAAAAAAAAAAAGAAATGGAAACAGATTTTATGTGAATGTGAAGCATTTTAATTAAATTTAAGATCATTAAGAAGTGAAGTTATATATGAGGACTTAATATCATTGCTAGTGTTAATGTCGAAAAAATACTTCTGTATGAATAACCAAGATTGCTGGCAAGCCTTTGGATATTCTAGCGAAAGAATTTGGAAAATTTTAAAGCAAGTATCCAAGCTTTCAATGAATGAGTTGAATTTAATCAGTTGCTTGTTAAAATAAATAAAAAAGCCTGTAATGTTTGTGTCGGATATTCCTTTCACAATGATGAACGGTTGAACAGTCAATCCCGCTGAGTAGAATTTGTTAATTGTTTCATCTACTTTTTTGTCAAAATCATTAAGGGTCGTCAGCCTTAGCACCATACTTTTTTGTGAATCCATTATTGTTGCTTTTTTATATTTTTTTCCAGATTCGTCATTGAATCGCACTGCTGATGGTAAAACAGCATTTAACAATATGGCTAAAATGTAATCCTGTGTATCTGTAAAAGAAAATATGTACATAATTAGAAAATGGAATTCTTTAAATTTATGGTTCATTATTCAAAAAACAAAATATGTATTTACCTAGAGATGGTGCCGAATTAATGAAAGCAAGAAGCTCCTTGGAATATTCATGGCTAATGTTCCTTTCATAAAAAGGATGTATTTTGCTTTTAAATAAATTCCATTTCTCTAAGAGCAACTTCTCTTTATTGGGATGAAGAATGTTGAAATCAATATTAATCTGTAATTAAAAAAAAAGGTAAATTATCTATATGCAATAGTAAAAATTGAATTTATTCAGTTATGAATCATACCAAATCGACAACTTTTGGATGGGAAAATTTGTTCCATTGCTGAAAGAATTCTAAGCTGTTCAATTGCTTTAAGTCTTTTTGGCGGAGCTGAAATGTTTTTTCCCAGTTTTCGCATACTTGTGTCCAATCTTCGCAATCTTTATTCAAAGTACTTTTCGCAGCTTCTGCCAACTCTTCATCAAATTCAGCAACGCATAAATTCGGAGAAGAATGTTCATTTTGACTGTTGACGCTACATGAGCTTAATTTAATTTTTTTATTTCGCTTGTTCTTATACCTTGAATAAAGCTTTCCGCTTGCATTGCAGCGCTCTCCCCGTTCAATAAAATAAAAATCCTGAAATTAAAATTTAATTAATGTCCTTCTACTTTGAAAATTCGAAATGTCTCAAAAGTAATCTTCTGTTAGTTGTCTTGAAACACATTTCCATATAAATAAAATGAATATGCAAACTCACCTGCATTTTTGTTTCACATGGAAATAGAAAACAAATTTCGGCCAGTATGTCCCGAAAGTCCCTTGGTTTTAAAGCAATATTGTTAACGAACGCTTCATCCACAATTATTGTGATAATATCCTCTCTTAACTCGTTTGTTAAATTTTTATTTTCCTCCTCATATGCCAGAATATGCCTACCTTTACTTGTTTCTTTTAGTAAAGAATACAAACTCTGAAAAACAGACAGAAAACTACATTACGATGTCGTTTAGTACATAACATATAAACATTTCGGTCAAGCCTTGTAGGTTCAAAATTCAAACTAATTTTTATGTCGTGTCAAAAACAAATTTATACCTTGATCAGGACAAGCCTTCCTTGGTACATTGAGTCCTCTGTTGTGTCTAACCAATTGGACACTTTTGATGGTAGAGACATGGTGTCATCCTCTCTTCCAAACTGAAATAAAATATGTTAATGTTATCTTCTTAAAATCAATAAAATAGGTAAAGTTACCTCTCTTTTTTTCCATTCAAAAAATTTTTCTCTGAACTCCATTCTGAGTCCAAGAGGAGGTATAGCCTCCTTTAGATCCTCATGCTTCATATATTTGAGACTGTGGTATGTCACACTTGCACCTAAAATAGAATATGATAAAACAGACAAACTTTTATAATTTATACTACATATTTAGATTTTTTCTCTTTACAGCCGGTTGATTCTGTATTTTATACAATGTGAGAAAATTTTACTTGAAATGACAACATTCGTGCTTGACAGGCTTATAACCCCAAATGGTGTCGATTTAAGTGCAACGTTCTCATTTTTGAGTGAAGAAATAATGTTGGCTTTGGTAAACAAACACAAATATACGTAAGTACTCTAACATACTAATGTATTTATTTGCTTAGGTTTTAGTAATCCAATTAAATAAAAACAGTTCATATGAATTTGCGGCATCCAAAAACCCAAACCTCGACGTTGCTTTCACAAACACAACTTTCACACAATCACAAATAAAATGTTGTACGTACTTACTTTTCAAATATGGAAGCACTAATTCCATATTAAATTCTTTCAATAATTTTTTTAATTGGAAATCATCTTCCTCGGAAAACCACTCATCAGGTTCTACTTTTATCATGTTTTTTTTTTTAATTTTTTCACTTTTTATTATGCACAATGTTTTTTGTTTATAAAATTGTATACAAAATTTTTAGAACAAAAGCGGGAGGATGAGAGCAAATTTGAGAGAGTGCGTACCAAATCTCTCAATTTTTGTATATTTTGTTGACAATTCAAGTTTGTTCTCTATCTTTTATACTCATGAACAAACTGTTCTTCTAATGACATTTTTCGTTCTTGATTCAAGTTTAGTTGGTCTCGGATTTGGAATTAAATACAAATTTTACTGATTTGAAGAGCATTTGGACCAATTACAAATCAATTTGGTGTGTTCTTGAGATAAGTACAATCGAAGCTGTTTTCCGTCTAGCACAAAAGCGTATTTCACGACACAAAACACATTTGATTAAATGAAATGCACTAGAAACACACACGAAATATGCGTACCAGATACAATATACTGAGATACTAAGATACTCATAAGAGCGCGAACACATTTTAGTTCGGTGTTCCGCCTTATGCGAGATCTCCTCCAACAGCATTAACAGCAACCACCAGCGCAGCACCCATCAGCAATTGACCGTCTGCTTGACATCCATGAATGGATGTTGCCAAAATAGCCGACATGCACCTGTCGCCCGCATTGAATTATCTTAAAATTCCATGAACCAGGAACAGGTGACAGGCAGGTGACGGTTAGAGATAAGAAAATATTATCTGTCTTCTTCCATTCCATTGGTGTCTACAAATCATTTTGTCTCGCTCTGGCTGAGAGTGAGAGTAAAAACGAAAAAATGAGAAGGAGAGAGAAAGATTCATATGAATATTCTGTCTCGTTCTGGCCCCCCGTTTACAATAACAATAATAAAAACAGCGCCCTCTTGCGGAAATTTTTAGAAGAATGCCAACATGTTGTAAACCTTCTTGTAGATTTCGACTAGCATTTGTTATCGATATACATATGTTTTTAGCCGAGATTCAGTCATTTGGTCGTGTACCTTATGTTTGTATATAGTTTTAAGTAACTTAGATTAAATTTATACATGAGGAAAATTAGTTTTGAAAAGAATCAGAGAAAAGCTCACTCTTTCGTTAAATTATTATTAAAAAAATAACTCAATAGATGGCTACACAAACAACAAATTAAACCCACCAGAGGTCGCTAAATGTTCAAGAAAAATACTCAATAGAGCTTGATAAAAATACATACTAGTATGCATATGTAAAGTACAATTTTTATTTTATTCAATAAATTAGCAATGTTTGTTTCTGAAAGAAAAAAAGGAAAAGGGAAAGGTGAAGGTGAAGGGTTACGTTGCTTTTTATCCATCACAAAAGAAAACCATTTAGAATTCCTGCCAATTTTGATGTTTATTCTCTCAAAGGCAACCAGCAAGAAGTGACATGGATATGCTCATTGTAGGGAAACTTTCTTAAGATGACTAGAATGTTTAATTTGAGTGTTTAAAGTTCTCAACAATTATTTATTTATTTATTTTTTGAATATTCTCTTCCCTCTTAAAGATCCACAATAGAAAATTAAATAGAGTCATATTGATTTTGCGAAGGTTGGCTTTTATATTTTGTTGATAGTTCACATTTGACATTGTGAAGTTTGTCATTTTACAGCTTAAAAATATTTAAAACGTTTTGGCGTAAGATACCCATTTGTTTTGTTTGTAGCCACTTGAAATATTTATCACGGTCAAAAAATAACTATCAAAAGGCAGCGTTATATCCAAAAGTCATTAGTGTCCCCAAATATTTTAATATATCTCTTGGCTAAAAGTTGCAACACCAATAGTATAAATAATCTGAAGGTAAAAGTGGGCACGTTGCCTGTTAGTGCGGTAATGGTAAAATGCTGTTCGTTTTTATATAATTTTTATATTATTATTAAAGCAGTTCATTATTTTCGAATCAATAAAAACATTTGGATTTGACTGATTAATTGGTTTTCGGTAATGGTTGTCAAAATATTGGAGTAGGGTCCAAATGTCCTGTTATTGCGTCTTCATTACATAGTCTACATTGATCGTTGAGAATTATTCGCATATTATGTAAGTTTTTCATAGCTCTGTTTTTTGAGTTAGAATTGGATGGATGGATGTTGAAGTTAGTTTTTCCTTTTTTTAACGTGAAAACGTTTTTAAAGAGGGTGCGATAGTGTAAAAATGTAACCCAGCGTTACATCCAAAAGACTTTGGCATAGCCAATACTTCTAATAAATCTTGTGGCTCAAAAGTCTTAACGCCAAGTAATTTAATTATTTTAAAAATTGAGGAATGTACGTTGCCTGTAAGATCAATGGGGAGGGACGACTTCACCAATTTGGCTGATTGATTATTTTTCAAAGTCATCTTTATTCAACGAAAAGCATCCAAGGCAGATGATGCTGGAAATAAAAAATTGGTCAATTTTATAATGAAGCAACAATCTATCTTATAGTATTGTTTTATAAGAGATTACAACAGCATCAGCAGTAAGAATAAGAATTGTTTTAATGATTGATGCCTAATGGTTTGAGATATGTGATGCCTTTTGTTCTTCTACTACGATCACATTCTGCTGCAACAGTTTAATCTTTATGCAAAAGTATGTATCGATATGAGTGCCAAAAATTATAGCTGTTGCAATGGTCCCGGAATACTAAGTTGCTGGTATTCAGACAAAATTTCATTCATTTTTTGACAACAGTCACCTAGTACTATAACAGTCGAATCGATAAGCCGCAAATAAAAATTTCATGCATAATAATTTTAAATAGAAACTCACAAAAAAAAGAGAGGTTTTATTCAAATGTGACTCTGTGTCAGTCAGTGGGTTCTGTTTCACATACGCCCACAGTGACTCCCAACTCTGTCTGACTTTTGTTGGAAATAACCACAATTTATGTTCGTTTTGTGGCCATTTGTATGCGAATCCTTTGATGATGATGATGATGATATCCTCGTTTTGGTGGTCGCTTGATTTCATGCTCAATAATAGAGCCACTTACACAGTGAAAATCTCTTTTAGATTAAAAAAAGTACTGGTGTCAATGAATTTTTATGTTCCCATTCTACTATTGGCGACAACTTTTCCTGTTTAAGTTGAGCTGGTAAGGTTAAGGGTGGGTTAGGATTTGTGTGGGGATTATATTTGTTTTTGATATTTGTTTCGATTTTCCAATGATATTTTAATTGATTTATTTATGTTTTATTCTCTCTATAATATGAATGAAAGGAATGAGGTTAAAAAATTGGTTGGTTGTGCAGTTATACGGGGAGGAGGAGTATGACAAAAGATTTCATTCCTTTTACTTTCGTTATGACGATGGATGTGTAAACAACATCAGCTGGTTTTGTTGTTACTGGGAAAATTGTTTGCGGAAAAAATAAAAGGAAAACCATAAAAACAAATGCGGAAAATATGCAAAATATTGCGGTGTTTATAGAAAATCAGAAAGGAGGAGAGGCACGCGAAATGATTTTCTCTAAACTGAAAATTTCCGTCCTTTTTTTTGCACAACTTGCAATTTTTTTTTTTTGGCGCAACATCCGCGCTCACAAGACGTGTAAGTCTGGAGGAGTTGGGCTGGGTACAGGGACAACGTGCAGGGAATAACAACAAAACCAAGATGTGCCTGATAATTCTACAACCTGGTAAGAAGAGTATTGGATATGCTTAGCATTTTATCACGATGCTTTACATTTTCCCTTTTCTTTTATTTTTGTATTTTTATATTTTGCATTGGTACACAAAAGAAGTCTGATGCAAGTGTGGCGGTGTACACATAAAGTTTTTTTTTTAGCAATAAAATTGTTAGAAAGTTGAAAGAAAAGGCATCAGCATTGAACCTAAATACACACATAATCTAAGATATTTTTTTTGTTATTATAAGTAATTTAATATTATTTAAGGGTTTAAGGTAAGTTCAGATATTCCAATCGATGATGGTTTGGGTTGATAAGCATTGATTGAGAAGGATTGAATATTGGTTGATAATAACATGAATGAAAAGAAAAGAAATCTGTGAAGTCTCCCATAACCGAACTGGTGTTTTTGTCCGGTTTCGGGGGATGGTTTATAAAACATTTATTATTTATTTTGTTTATTAAATTGGCCGAACACTTTAAATAGTCTTACATAAGTGGATTGTGGTGAATCGAGAAGATATTAAATATTCAATTTGTCAAAAGTAGTTTTTAATAGTTGTTGCTTTATGGTAAATGGTATTGGCTTATGGAAGATGTTTGATAAGATATTTCTTAATATGTAGCATATTTATTAGAGGAATGTATTTTATACAGAAAGTTTTGTGAAAAGTTTGTTTCTAAGAAATTTTACCAGTTGTGGTAAGTGTACCTAGTGTCTGTAAGTGTCTCTGTATACCTGAGTTTTTTTTATACGGTAATTCTTTCATATAAGTATTGCCACCAATGGAAAAAAAGAAATTGATACACTTATTTTACCACATGAGGGCATTTTTATCAAATATAATTTGTCAAGAAAATTTTTCCTAAAAACCACGGTGATGATGTCCTACTAAATGGAACTTAGTATTTGTATTTATCGCCAAGTTACTTATTTTTCTTTCTTAGTTTTTCCTTTTTGTTTTGTTTATTGTTTATATTTAAAATAATGAAAGTGAAATGCCTTCTCAATTTATTTATTTATCACTCACATTATAAGCATCCGCAACGTCATCTATGGGTAACTTTTGTACAAAGCTTTATTTTTTTTTTTTCTATATTTGCCGCTCAAAATAAATTGTTTCTTTATCAGTTTAGTTTCACTCAAAAAATATACGTATATTTGATGTGTAAATAAATAATAAATAGCGCCTGTTGGTATCTCAATTTTATGAGTCAAAAGCTAATGAATCTTGTTTTCCACTCAAAACACATGACCATGCAAGGATTTATTCAAAATATTAGAAAGAGATGTAGTTGTAAAGTTCTAATTTTCCACTCAAACTTGACTATTAATATTGCATTTTATAACTGCATAAGGATATTGACATCACGAGATTTTATCAATTTTTGCTTTTATGTTTAATCGTTTCACTACAGCAACCTGTTACCGTAAACTGCGGAAGCTGGACTGGCTCATACTGCCCTGGGGCAGCGTAAATAACAAAATAACCATCTATGTATAAGTCTATAGTGGAACCGCCTCTGGACATTTGGTATTCCTCTCTGCTGCTAGTCCAATGCATTTCTGTCAGATAATAAACGTCCCTTGATACTTGGCGTAATGATCTCACTTCTCGGGATTTGCGAGTCCTATCGGTTCGTGAGAAGATCAACCGTCACACAATCCTTTATAATGACCGGCTAATGACTCATGTCTGCTCTCTGGCTACAAATATATCCAGTAGGAGGCTTACATGTAATGATTTTTGGTTACACAGACGCCAAAGAGGACGGAGTCATTTTTTCTGAATATATTCAACGAATTTTCATTAATCATTCATCATTTCCCAACCTAACACATTGCGTTCATTCTGAAAGCTTAGCAAACCGAAAGCTTCGTTGACTTAAAAGCACTCAAATTTTTGTTGTTTGAGTCGCTTTCCTGCAATGGACAAAATGTCATTTTCGCCTACTTTTCGTCTACTACATTTGATTGGTTAACCTGAGTATTTTTGTTTTTGTACAACACACAAGCTGTTTTTTTCATATTGTTGTTGGGAGCGATTTAAACTTTGCGAGAGAGTAAAGTGATTGCTGATTTTCATGAGTTCGCAGTTTTATGTTTTTACTTTCTTTTGGTTTTTCACAAAGAATACAAAACTGTAAGATTGTGAAACTGAAAGATACGAGACACTGAGATAATTTTGTTGCCTGTTTTGTTGTTTTGTTCTTGTTTTCGACGGGTTCGGTTATTGGTAAGAAGTACCGTTAGTTTTACGGTTTTATGTATTTCACTTTCGTTCGCACAAACAAAATACGTAAACAAGTAACTAAATATAGTAAAATAATAAAAATAAATGAAAATATTGAAAAAATAATAATAATGAAAATTAATAATAAAATAGTAATATTAATAAAATATATCGAAATTCATAAGAATTGAAATTGAAATTCACTTTGCATTTTGCTTTATTGTTTTTGATTTAATGTAACAAACAACAACAGAAAGGCGGCAGTCGAAAACCTGAAAACCTCAGAGAATCGCGCGTTAATTTGTTTTGTTATATGCAACAATGCTGCTGCCTTTGTTTGTGTGTGTGTGTGCGTGTGTAAGTGTTAATGTCTTTCTATGAGTTTGTGTGTGTGTGTGTGTGTGTGGGGAGTGTGTGAGTTTGTGTAAAATTCTATAAAATGATTTACTCTCCACCGGTGCTGAGGATAGGATGACTATCAACGCGCCTTTTGCTCGTTGTAATTAAGTTTTAATTGGAATATGTGGCAAGCGATTACATGGAATAATAGATTAAAAGGATTATGCAGCCATGTCGCCGTGTTTTGGGATTACATATGATTTTCGAAAATCGGCATCATGATTTTATTCGGGATAAACAAAATAAAGGTAAGAGTCGACAGACAACATGAATTCTTAATGAAAAAGATTTTTCAAAATTTTATGACGATTCCGGATTACATTTTTGTAAATAAAATCAATTTGAAAAGAAGACACATTCTGAAATGCCGGTAAAGCAAAACATCTGAGGAAATAAGTAGACAATTTTGTAGATTGTTTGTGTGCGAATCCTTCCTTCTTCCTTCCACATGTGACACAAACAATTTTATATTCAATTTCATATTTTCACGCAACATTTTCCTTGTTTTAAGGTTGCCAGTTTTCTTATTTCTATTTTCTTATACTTATTATGAGTAAAGTATGAGAAAAAAAAGTGAAAGCCAAAAGAAATGAAATTGAATTCTTGTAGACATTGACATAGAAGAGAGACAACATGGGGTATATCTACAATACTATTTAGTATGATGAGTAGTAGTAGTAGGTAGGCGCATCACGTGCCACAAAGATGAAGTAATCTATGTGTAGTAATACAAACGTAGCATCCTCCCTTTACATCCTTTTCATTCATCTCTAAACATGAGCTGAAGCTGAAACCTTTTACTTGCCTGTCTTGTGTTGCTTAACAATTTCAGTCAGTCGACTATAAAAATATTTACGAGTAAATATTATACGAGGTGAGGTCTCAGCCACTAGAAAAAAAAGGTGTTTGTTGACTTCTTTGGCAGGCAGCTCACGTTGTTGCCGCTGCCGTGTCAGATGGGAAAAAGTTGCTTGGTTGCCTTTAAAGAGTTTTCAAAGCGCGGCTAAAACATATGTTCCATTCATCCAGCAACCTAAAACAATCCTGAGGCAGCCAGTATCCACATTACTGGATGAATCATATGTGCCTTTTATTTATGAGTTTTTCTTTGCCAGTTAGGGAATGTCAAAATTTCTCTCTTGTATGATTCATGTCGACCGACAGCATCGTCGCTCTGTTGTAATTTGATATTGGTTAAGTTCCAATGCTTTGTCCCCAGCCTCCCGTTTGTCTCATCCAACACAATCCAAATAACAGCAGCAGCAGCAGCAGCACCACCATCGATATACGACGAGGATGATGCACTTGGCATAATAATGAAATAATAATGTCGCTTTTGTTTCTGCCCCTGCCCTTCCTCCTCCTGCCTCTTGATTCCTTGTGGTGTGCATGGTGTTGAGAAGCATAGGTGGGTGTGGGGGAGTGCGAGTGAGATAGGCGTGAGGTGTCGCTTTTAAGGGGAGTAATAAATTAATGGATGCACATAAAAAGAAGCACCCTACAGTTTGATTATGTTCAACACTGTGCTACTTTTATTTTATTCTCTCATTTTTTTTATTCATTTTAACCATGAAATGGTAATGGTAATGGAGTTGGTTGGGGGTCAGAAAGAAAAGTTAGTGTCAAATGACTTGAACTGGTAGCAATGGTGACGAGGATATGTGCTACTTGTTTCATTTCGATTGTTTCACTACGAGTATAAAGTCCTGGCTATGCTTTTAGGGTGTTTGCCGGAAGCTGATGGGTGGTAAATTATATTAGCGACAATCGCTGTGTGAGTCCTTGTTAAGTGAACTTGACTTAGGCAAATAAGTGAGTGCGAGTACACATAAATATTTCGCTAGTTGTATGCACATTGCTCTAACAAGAAATGGAGATGGAAATGTAGATGTAGATGTAGATGATATCCTTAAGGCATAAACTAAGGATCAGTAGAAGGTTGAGTGCGTGCGTTGTCGTCATCATTGGATGCCAGCTGTCAGTGACACAAAAACTTCACTTCATTTTCCTTGAGATTAGCATAAATATGTTTTCACTAGATTAAACCGTGCAGCAAGTTGGAAAATTCCAACCATTCACACTTTTAACCTACAACAATAAAGAAGAGGACGAAAGAAAGTAAAACTTAGTTTTCATGAAGATGATGTTCCATTTCGGTGTCTGTCTATCTGTCTGTCTGTCTGTGGGTCTTGACTATTGTAAAGAAAATTATAAAATTCATAAAAAACATGACCCAAGTTTTCTCAAGTAGAACTGATAAAATGCTAATCATAACTATGATGGGCATGTTGGGCGGCTGGCTAACTGACTAAAAACATTACAATGAAATGAAATGAAACAAGATGGAAGTAGTAGAAAGTACACGTATATTTAACATAAAGTTAGCAACAAACCCATCCAACTAAACCCAACGACCAATCTACCCATGATGATGGTTCATACCATTTACCTTGCCACATGCCTTGGGCATTTGATGCTGTTAGTTGCTTGTTCTTTGTTGGGGGTTGTTGCTTTGCAGATTTCTTTTTGACTCTACTACAGTAGTAGTCAAAATCAAAATAGGAAAATCCACACGCGGCAAAAGTTTTTCTTGTAACTTTTTACATTTTGATTAGCTGAGTTTGGCCTTTTTTTTTATATTTTACTTGCGTTAGAGATTTCTATCATCCCCTCAGAAGTACAAGTAATAGCGACAAAAATGAGAAAGTACTTAATTTCAGAGTCTCTTTGTGGTAGGCAACGCACGAGCAATGTCGCTTTAATTGTGTTTACATTTAGAACTTTAAACAAAAAACAACATGAGATGAGCTTCAAATTAAAGGCGCGTAACTGACAAGTGTCCCCAACCAACCAACCACCAACCCACTCTGCCACTTACTAACTTGTATCTGATTCAAATGATTTCTAGATGAGAGTGTGGCTCTTAAGCGGCTTAATTCTGATATAGTAAATTTCTGTGTGATTTGTTCCTGATGATTCTTCTGATGCGGATGCTGATGTTGTTGTTGATGATAATGTCGTTGATGACATTGATGTTGTTGCTGATCCTAATGCTGTTTTTGATAGGCAACTACCATGTAGCTTATCCTTGTTAATTTGTTTGTTACAACCTTATTTAGGCTTTCATCATAAATCATAATGAATTTTTCATTTAGTTTTTCTTTCCTAATAGTAAAACCGTCTAACAAAATGACCATATAAACATAACATATTCATCATCATCATCATCAGTAGCAGGAGCAGGAGCAGGAGCAGCAGCAGAAGCATCAGCATTGAAGTATTGTATGTACACGCCCTCTTAAGTATCTTATTTGGTTTCTAAATGATGATATTTCATACATAAATAGATACTTCAACCTACTACTTGTACTGCCCCTCCATTGTCTACTATGTTATGTTGTTCATTGGATAAAAAAAGCCTGGTTTGGCCAAATGTCATATACATAAAAATTTGTCATCTATTTTCAGTTCAGGATTCAGGATTTCATTATTCATTATAAACATGACTGACTTTTGTGTGTTTTGTCCTCTAATATTAACTGAAAGTACGCCTGTCTATGGATGGATGGATGGAAGTATTGTAGAATATTTTTAGTTGGTTGAGTGTGTGGGTGTGTGTGTGTGTGTGTACATAAGCGTGTGTTTTGATTCTAAATGGGTTTGGATATCTGTTTGTCTTCGTTTGGCTTTCAATGCTGTTGGTTGATGCTTATTGGTTTTTTTCTTCTTCTTCCTATCCTGACCTTTTCAAAGCAAAATGAAGCAAAATTTTAAAGGTTTTTCTTTTCGATTTTTAGATTTTGATTTTGTTGTTGGCAAACAATTTACTTTTAGCAGTTGAGTTGCCATGAGTTGAGTCAGCGATGAGCATTGAAAGCCCAAAAACAAATCGCCCATGGTATTTGCTAAATGAACTGTACTATTTGATTCTGTTACCAGACAACTAACACAGACCCACAGACAAACAGAGAGACAGACACACAGACAGACACACAAGTAAGCAGGATATAGTCACAGCCAGGACACTTCAATTACTTCAAATAACAAAAACAACAAATTCTGAACTGATAAAACACATAAACCTTGTAACAAACTAAAATTAAGACTAAGCAAAACCCACGCCAATTGCCTCTTGCCCCTTGACCATTTTGTTAGCTGTCGATTCATGTTCATATCTGTTTGCCTGTTTGTCTGTCTGGGTATTGCTCAAATCACATTACATTTACTCATTATATTTCAGCTGGTCAATTTGTTAAATTGAAAAAAAAAAAAAAAAATATTACAAAAATCAACAATAATAACACAAAAGAATATCAAGTTTTCCTTTCACTGCACACTCTCTTTTTCTTTTCATGGTAAATGATGAAGAAAGGCAATGACAACATCCCCAGTTTGAGTTCTGTCACTTTGCCACCCTCTCGCAATGGTATCATTTTGCAATTTGCACTCTGCAAATAAAGGAGTAATTTGGATTTGAATGATTTTGGGGGAAGCACAGTGATAATATACTCTTATTTATTTTTTTTTTCTTTATTCGAACTAATTCTTCATTCCCAGTTCGTTGTCACACAGAGCAAAAGCAAGTGGATCAGATCACAATTCTATTGTTCAAGTCACATCTACCCGCCGCTCATACTGCAGACTCATGCAGTTGTTCGTCCACACATCACACATGTAGAGCAGTGACGAGGCTAAAAATTGTTGAACAAGTGTTGCCCTATGCTCCCCTTCTTCAATATCTTCTATGGAGCAACGCATTTAACATTGTTAAATAAATTATCGCCTGCGTAGCCCATCAAGCTATGAAGACCTTTTGTCTACTCTTCCTCCTTCACCACTTCGATGCTCGTCGTTTGAGTATCGAATTTTTCATCCTTTTGAACAATGTCCTGCTCGTTCGATGGTTCAATTCATTCGTTCATGCATGTGCAGCATCATAGATACACACGCAGATTCATGCACATATAGTACTATTGTAGTAGTATAAGTAAACAAACGAACGAACAAACGAACGATTGTCATGTGTGCTGGGCATGTTAGGCGTCAGTTGGTGCGTGCATCATTACCCTCGGGGCGTGACAAAGGTGCCACCATTGATTGGGAACTTTGGAATGTGGGGAATAAGCCCCACTCACCATTCTCAGTTGAAGGGTGGTGGATGAGGTTATTGTGGTTGGATCGACATGACATGACATGGCATGTTTTGTTTTGAAGTATCGCTCACTTTTGAATAAGAATCCAACACAAATCAGCTGATTGTCCTTGCATCCTTCCTCCTATCTCTGTTGGTTGGTTGGTTTATCAACTCAAAGCAATATCAACATCAGTTTTCTTTCATTTTGTAGTTTCATTTCATTTCACTTCATGATTTATGACTTACTACTAAATTTGACTTTTTGCGTGCGTGGTCCACGTGTCGTAAAGAAATTGTTTCTCCTTCCAAGACAAAGAATCAAGTCGAGTCAAGTCAAGTCAGTTTGTTTTAATTTAGTAATTTTTAAAAGGGGTTCAACTTCAAAGTTGATTAAAAATATTTACCACAAATACAAAGATTATCATGCTTCAACACGTCTGAAGTCAAATAGAAACCTAAACCTAAACGCGACTTATCAATAAATCTTATATCTTAATTTCTTGCTGTTAGTATTAACCAAAGGAGAGTGAAAGGAGAAGAAAAGGCAACAAAACCAAGACAAGACAAGATAAGAAAGGAAAGGAAATAAAAAGAAAAAGAAAAGGAAAAGTGCGTACTGATTGCTTATCTCAAGCACAAATTAGCTCGTTTTCCGTTTGAATAGACTCACGTGCTTGTTCTATTCTACTCGTTAGCAGGAGGAGGTGGAGGAGGAGGAAAGGGCAAAAGGAGAACAGCTCAAGCAGAAGAGAGGACATGACTTGACTCCTTGGCAACTACTAGCTTAAGATACTATGTAGTATGTAGTATGTTACTGTCGCTTCTCATCACTGGTGGTCATTGACACTGTGTTAAGGAGGCAGCAGCATCTGCTGCTGCCTGGTATCGTCTTTGTACTTAGTGTATAGTAACAGACGCCTGGTGATAAGTTGTGAACAACGAAGGACTTTAAGTTGCTTTGATGTCTATTTTCGCTAAAGTTTTGTCAGATAAATTGCGTGTCTGATATGCTGGATAACATTGGTGGTCCTTTTGCTTATTCTTAGCCATTTGTTTGAGACAGGACCATGGTGGGTCGGTCAAGTCAGTTCAGTCAGTTGAGTCACGTACGAAATAGTGCACATATTTGCCTCGACTCGAAAGGCACCAACCGCCCTCTAAATGATATGACTGATTGCCTTAAATTGTTTTTTGCCATTTTTTCTGCACATTTACTTAAACTTATATGTTCGGTTACGATGCCACCCAATAACAATTGTTTTAGTAAATCGTCTTTGAGTAAGGAGGCAATGGGAGGAGGGGGGATTTGTGTTTAATAAGAAATTAGTATTGGAAAAAAGTTTAAGCCAAAATATAATATAAGGACTTTGTCCACACATCTGCATCATCGTCATGGAAACTTAGTTTAGTTGTTGTTGTTGTTGCTGTTGTTGATTAGTTGAATCTGCTATTAAGCTTTGTTACGCATCAAAGAACTTTATTTTTCCTTTCTTCAGGGTTTTATTTGCTTGCATGACAATCCATCTAAAGACGTGCGTGGCAGCCGTTGTCATTGACTCCTCGGCATGTTATCCATTTCTTCTATGTTGACTGCTGTATCATTTTCCAAAGGGAATTAGTTATCAAAGTCAATGTCGTCGCATAAATCCATTTAGATTGCTGAAACGATTTACTTATATATTTTCTTTGTTGTAAATAATTTATGCACTCAAAACATAGAAAACACATTTCCATCTACGTAGATCGGCGTCTTTTTGCAACAAGTTTTCAATGCAAATTATATTATATTTACAATTTCTGTCTGGCGGTGACCTTATTTTAATGCAGTACAAGTATCTACTCGTATTGTACCAAAGTTGCCTAAAATCATTACCACTTGAAATGACATTCGTTTTCTGTATCTAAATAATGGGTAGAGTATTTTTGATTCATTTGGGAAACACGCGCCATTGTCATGTTTTCTTATGCAAATTTTCATTTGCGTAATAAAATTATTTCCGCCATTGTTTTCTTTTCTTTTCCTTTCATTTTCTTTCAATTCATGGGCGACCATAAAATAAGAAAATCAAATCAAAAATTTTCACTTGACTTGAACACGAAATTTGCCGATGAAATCATTTCATTTATTTTTTGGCACGCGACTTGTTCTTAGAATTGATTTTATTGTATCATAAGAATTATTGGAAATATCCTGTCTTC
Organism: Amiota mariae; assembly: GCA_035041805.1. Classification (NCBI taxonomy): domain Eukaryota; kingdom Metazoa; phylum Arthropoda; class Insecta; order Diptera; family Drosophilidae; genus Amiota; species Amiota mariae. Next base: position 15,719,948 of record JAWNKV010000370.1, on the reverse strand, counting down.
AAATTCGAAGTGAAGGCAAGCCAAGTCGCGTAGTATTCCATTGATTTATTTTTAAAATATTGAAAATTGCATTGGATTTTTTTTTTTTGAAGATTTATTACAGAATAAAGGGAAATTCAATAATTATTTTCTTTCACTTTGATATTGAATTTAAAAAAGTTCTAAAAAAAAAATGGCAAATAAGAAAGAAGAAAGAAGATGTATGGGAATGTTTGAATGTCTATTGCCAACTGTTGAAATTCATAGATACTCGTACAAGAAAGACATAAAAAACAAAGTCACGCATTCCATATGTCCTCGTCAACTTCAACTTCAATTTCATATACATCTATACAATAGAAAGAACTTGAAGCAATTGCTCCTGTAATGGTTTCTAACCCTGTTTGGCCTGCATTTGGCGCGCATTTTTGATTTGGTTTAAGGTCCTTGCTCTGATAGCAACCACCCTATCTAAATTTAGAATATATTATATATATGAATGCTGATAGTAGTAGTAGTACTAAGGATCTGAGGGTGGTTTCTGTTTCCTTTAAAATTCTACAATTTTGCAAAACAAAACAAAAAAAAAAAAAAAAAAAAAGACCGATTGATGGACAGAATGGCAGACAGACATACAGACCAAACTGTCTAAGTGAAATAGAGGCAGAACTTTTGGCTCTTCCCTTAGATCCTTCCTTTCACAGTATTGTTGGCGTTCTCTGTCTGTCTCTGGCCAAAAAGGTTGCCAAGTTTGTTTTTGTCCTGTGTTCTCTGGTTCCGGACCTGGATTTGATTTGTTCTCTTCTTTTCTTTGGCGCTTCTAGTGTTTTGTCGACATGTTGTATCTTTGTCGTTTTCTGCATACCTGCAGATAAATACAATAGTACTAAACCATGTACTAGTATATGCAACTTGTGTTCTTTGGTTAATTTTACACACAAACGAAACCCATAGGCAACCGAAAGACGAACAGACAGACTAACAGACCAACAGACACATAGACAGACAGACAGACAGACAGACAGACAGACAGACAAACATGAACATGACTTGATTCTGTTCTGTTTTCTGGTTTTGTTTTTGGTTCGATCCGATGCGGGCAGACTTTTGAGCACTTCTGTTGTTTGCGCATTGTTAATTTTTTATTAGTTTGAAGACTCGCTCTCTTTTTCCTGATAAAATTAGCAGACGTTGGTTGCTTCGCATAATTTAATGCCTTATAAAGCACAATCAACTTGATTCAGTTAAGATCCTGAAAATTGTATAAAATTCTCTGTCTAAAGAAAAGTCAATTTTACTTTATGTTTTTCTTTTGATTAAAAAAAAAAAAAAAAAAAAGAGTACAGAAGAAAATACAATTGGACTCGGACTTTTTGTTATTGTATGTTGTGCATTTTATTTTTATGAAGCACTTAACTCCACTTGAATTGTGTTCATTCGTTATGCCTTTCAATAGTTTCATGTCAACAGGGGAATGCAATTTTCTACTGATTTCAAACAAGACAAAAAGTTAACTTTCGTCTCACCAAAGATTACATACACTTCACATGCATAAATCAATAAAAACCATACTCATCTTTTGAATTGAACGTAGTAAACACATAACACACTACATCAATGTGAATGGAAGAAATAGTAACAATCATGATTTTCAATTGATTTTTAGAATGGTGTTTATGTCCCCTAGTTGTCACTTTATGATGGTTACGACAAATGATATTTGTACAGATGAAAGTAGAATCAATAATAGATACTAACAATGGAGTGGTCACAAATGATGGTGAACATTTTAGGAACTCTAAGGCTCGCAAGTTCAAGTGACATGTTTAGAGTAGAAGTGAACTCAATTCTAAGATTTTGTAAGGGTTTTCATGGCACCTTTATTAGCTAGATACAAAATACAATAGGGCAGCAAAAACCTTCATGCCATCTAAATCTTGCAAAAACACACAAGAAATTCTAGGTATAACATGGAAAGTTATTCGTGTAGTCTCAGGTAGACTACATAATATGCAGATTAATCGGGATTACTAATGCAGGATATGTATTGATGGAGGAGCAGATAGCAGCGTTTTTTCTTTTTCGGAGGAACTGTAATTTTATCTAATCTAAGGGTTTTCATATTTATTCTTTCTTCAATTCAACATAATCTGACCTCGATAACATTAGACCAGCTGATCATGTCAATTTATAAATTGTAAAATATATATTATTTGAGGTCTCATGTGGTTATTTTTAAGCATTTCGAACATCAGACCAAAGTATTAATACAATCTACACTCTAAAGCTGTGAAGTGTACAAAAAAATACCCACAAAAAAAAAGTACAATGGCAGGAAAATAGTAGCACAAACAAACTTATACTCTCAAGTTCAAGTGCTTGTTACCCCAAAGGTATGCAATGTAAACATAAATCGAAATTTCTGAAGCATACTTCTTTACGCTTTTTCCTTTTCCTTTCCCTTTCCCTTTCTCTTTTCCTTTTCTGTTCTTTTCTTTTCATGTCGTTTTTTCTTATTTTTGGTTTTGAATTGAAGTGTTAAAGTGTCGGTTATCCTACTATGTAACATTTTTGATAAAATTTTCCAATTGAGAGATAAATTAGAGAAGGCGCTAAAACAAAAACCATGCTTAGCACTTGCGACAACAACGACAACAATGCATGGTTAGACATGGGGAGGGGGGTGCCAAGAAATGTTGACAAAAATCGCTTAGCCCCATCTTAAGGTTTAGTTAAGTTTGTCTTTTGATATCTTTCACATACATAGTACTCACACTCATTCTTACATTTAGAGTTACAGTGTAAAATCGAAATGTCTTAAGTCCTTGTAGAGTTTCTTCTTTGTTCGTTCGCTCGCTTGCTAAACGCTCAATGTATTTTACGCATTTTGCGGCCTGAAAATATGCTAAGCGTAAAAGGAATTTCTTCGTTGTTTTGTGGTTTCGCAGCTTTCAGTTGTCTTCCGTGTGTTAGCTTTTGTTGTTGGACGTACAATATGTTTGTTGTTTTGTCTTTATTTTGTTCTTATTTTTTATTGCTGATTGTTTCACTTGTTTTCAGGATAACAATAAATTTTTATTGTTGAAGCATAAAACGAACGTTCCACTCATTCTTTTGTTTGTTTTTGTTTTTATTCTCATTTATCGTTGCTCTTCTTGCCTCTCCTCTCCTCGCCTTGCCACGCCTCTCCACACTGTGTTTAGGCTTATCAAATGTCCTCAATCATTGATTTTGTTTCCTTTTTTTTTCAAACTTTCCTTTGCTGACATTCCTTTGTTTTCTTATTTTGGGTAATTTTTTGGATGGTTGTCCTTGTTCCTGTTGTTGTCTTGTCTCTCTGTTTGTCTGTTTTTGTAAATTTCTAATTAGATTGCGGCTCATAACTTCAAACTTAATTTTCAAGTTTAAATGCTTTAAGGCAAATGAAACGAAGGAAATAAGCATCTGTCGCCGCATAAAGTTATCCTGGTTGGTTTCTGCACTTCAAAGTTATTCTCATCTCAGAGCTTAACATGCAACATAATCATCATTCACACTCAGAAAAAATAGCGAACGAGCGTGTTAAGCCGGCAAAAATGAGTATGGAACCATGGAATGGATGACTGTTGGATGAATGAATGGATGGATGAATAGCAGCATCAGTATCAAGCAAGGCAAGTGTTGCATGCAAATGCGAAGATTCTAGTTGTGTCCTTCGTACTCACTTGTCTTGTGTTGGGTCTTGTATAATCATAACAATGCTAAAGTTAATGTTGTTGAACACAAGTTTATTATGCAGACAACGACGATGACGACGACATTGTCAATGAAGCGTCAGCAAGGATACTGAGACTCCAGAATGATGATGAATTTTTACATCTCTGCTTATTCTGTCTGCATGCATTGGCTTATGACAAATAGCATGGGAATATTGAAGTCTGCTATCTTTTTCTTATTTCCCTTCGTTTCCCAAACTGAAACTGCCAGCCAAGTTGCAATCTCTAGGAACTTAATTAGCCCTAGGATCTTTTTCTAACCTGCGTCACTTTGACTTTAACTATAAAATATGCAAAGAAAAAGTTTTTCATTTCCATTTACTTGATTTACTTCTCTCGCAAAAGTATCTACTATATTTATAATATTTTCCACAAACTTTCCATTACTTTCAGTTGGTTTTGCATATCTTGAAGTTTAGTTAGTTCAAAATGAAAATAAACAAAATGCTAAATTTATTTGCTTAATTATATTTTAACCAAGTGGAAAAACTGAGAGAGTCGTCTCTTTATTCTCCCCTTTCTTTTATGTTTTTTTTTGTTTTTTTTGTTTTTGTTTTTGTTTTTAATTTTAACTTTTCATTTGTTTTTCTACTGTTTAGCTTTTATTCATTCATGATGGTGCCATGCCAGTGTCCTTTTTCTGTTGTCCTTTGCTTTTTTTATAACTTTATAATTTGCTCTTTCTTGAACTTTAATCAGGTTAGTCGCCTCCAAGCATAACTCCTACTTGAAGTTGTCAAATGCTCCTCCTTTGCTCCAATTAAAATTATGTTTGACTGTTTGTCTGTCTGTCTGTTTGTCTGTCTGTCTGTCTATCGGTATGTCCTTTCGATATTTGTACATTTCAATTGCGCCCGGCGGCAAGTCAGTCGGCTTAAATCGAGTTATTAATGTGTGTTGCAATCAAAAGGAATTGAATTGCAAAATTTCAATTTCAATTTCAAATGCAAGTGAGCTTAAGGATTAATACACTTTAGGCAGCTTAATTTGATTAAAATCTCAGAATTGCCGCTCAATAACTCAATTATTAAACAATTTAAACCATTTTGAATTTGCACGGCGATTAAAATAAATCTCTTTCCTTCTTATTTTTGAGTCGTCCCTCCTATCTTCAATATTGTGAATACATACACCTTCGAATGTTTATGTATTCTGTGTATGTAAGTGTGATTTGTGCACATTTTATTGCTTTGATTATGGCACCATGGTGATTTGAAATTAACATGTCCTTTTATGTATTTCCACACTTCCACACACACTCTTCATTTCAGTTTCAAGTATTGTATCCTGTGTCGGCGCCAAAAGAGTCCCTAATAAATTTTATATGTGTATATTTGTTTTTCTTCTCATCTCAGACCATTGAGTAAACTCACTTGGCCAGGATATTTTTATGAAAATGTTTAGCAGTTTGTGGTTCGTTTAATGTGTGGAAAATTGTGCCAAAGGAGCACAACGGGTCATCGTATGTGATTATGTTTTGCCATTGAAGGAAGGCGCCATAATATATACTTCGTTGGTCACAAAAGGATAAAAAGTGAATTGTTTGTTTGTTTGTTTGTTCGTTTAATTAGAAAAATGCTTTTTAGGAAAAGGATCTGTGAAAAGCATTCAAAATCAAGCAAAGCTTAATCTTGGCAATGACTATAAAATCTTGAAAAGTGCTCCATTTATTCTGGTTAAAGTGTAAAGTGTAAAGTTTTTGAAATGACTTTAAAACAACACCATATGTCCTCAATATGCTGTGCTATGCCATGCCATGCTATGCTAAGCTTCCCTGGCAATCTCCAGGAAATCACTCAAAGTTCATGTGCTTTTAGTGGTGCCAAAGTTCAGTAATTTTACGATAATATCCCGTGGTGAAGTAGTGTTCTAGTAGTTATTGGTTGTAATGTTGGTTGTAAAATCGAAACATAAAATTTAATAAAAATTCACTAAAGCGATTCGACATGATTCGAATTGCCCTTCAGTGGTCGAAATTATTGCCAGCTGGCAACCCCAAATACAAATACAAATACAAAAACAATGTATTAACCCAATATTGATTTTGTTGCCAAGTGAAATGCAAATATTTCCCATTTAAATGCAGAAGACCACGTTAAGCAGCAAAACTTACTACTTACACGTAGACATAAATACATAAAGAGAAACAAAAGTCAATTAGCTCATTATTCAGTTGAGTAAACTGGCCTAGTTCCTATGAGAATAATAAGACTCAAGTCTAAGGAAATAGATATCCTTATCTCTTTAGCCATAAATGCTAATGAGTATCACAGGATATCAAGTAAGGAATTCAAGAAAACAAATATGTAGTAGTGTAGTATTTATGTATGCGGTGAATGCTGAGTCAAGATTGAATTAACCGAACTATGAATAGCCAAACCAAGCATCTGGCATTACAACATGCCATTTGAATAATGACAATTCAATGAATTGAAACAAAATAAAACTTAAACATATTGATAGAAACATACTTCATTCAAGTCAGTTTTGTTGCACATGACTGAAAAGAAATGAAAGAATTGTTGATATCATGAAATAATTAATGAAAGGTTTTTGTATGCAATAAACGCAAACGACGAAGCAATTAGAAGGAGTTTTAGTGATGAATTACCAAGTCAAACGTCACCTTTTGCATACCAAAACAGAGTCTAAAGTCAGCTGGGATAACATATACATACAGTACTTGTAGTATGGTACGTAAATCCTTAGTAATAATATAAGGATGAAAAGTCCTCATCATCATTCTTAAATTCTCTGTGTATATTTAGTCAAATCACGTAGTATAAAGTTAACGAATTTTCCTTTTTTTTTTTTTTTTTGTTATGTTTTGTTTTGATTTCACTCCTCCCTAATATAATGCAAAAGTATCAACTTTGAGACTTTGCGACAGAGATGCGAATATATACATTAGATAGACAGACTTTTGTCATAGTTATAGTTGAAAAAAGAAAACCAAAATAATGTAAAAAGTTTTTTTTTTTTTTTTTTTATAAATCCATTGTAATATTACTAATACGCATTTCCCACTCTTTTTTTTTTTTCTTTACAGCGCTTTACAAAGGATTTAAGGAAAATATGAATAATAAAGAAATAGGCCAAACCATTCATAAAGGACACTTAAATTAACCCAAATGCATCATAAATTGACATATCTTGCTACGCATCATCGTCATTACCATCACCATCGCCATAGTCATCACCATAATCATAATCATCAACATCAATGTTATCATTATCGTCATCTTGATCATCATCATCATCATCATCGACAACATTGTCCTAAACATCACTATGACAAACACTATATAGTAGTAGACAACCCTCGTTTGTATCATTAATCCAAAACAAATCTATTGTAACACAAACAACTCACTCCCAATTCCCAACTCCAAACTGCCAACTCCAAACTACAATAACTTCATTTGCCTAGTTGGCCCAAACACGTGTTAACAAACATTATCTCTGAGTCTTATCAAGACAATAAGGAGCTGAACAAAATGCCGAACCTCTACCATGTTGACTACAACCGGAAATATACCGCCCAGGAAACAATACAGGTAAGTGGTGATTGTCATGTTTTATTGTAATTTGTTCTAAACAAACCAAGTAATAGTTGGTTGGTTGGTTGCTTGATGGAATCGTACGTTGAATTTTCTTAGGTTTAAGTTATGATCCTTAATGGTTTTGTTGTTGGTGTCATCGCCATTAATGACAGCAACATTATTATTATAAATTCAACTTAAGTGCGATAATTAAAAATAAGACGTAAATTTACGAGAAGTAGTAGCATTGTTTTGGTCCGTCGTCTGAAATTGTTTGACATGGTAAGCTAAGGTTTGACAGGCGAGTGCGAGTGTGAGTGGCACGCGACCACAGGATATAAAGTGACTTAAAGGGGAGCAAGCGCACGCTGGTATAGATGAGAGAGGGGGTTGGAAGAAAATTTGTTGGTTGAAAATTTTCACACAATTTGGAGTTTTAATTTAGGTTGACTTGGTTTGGTTTGGTTTGGTTTGGTTTGGTTGATATTTGCTTTGCTTTGCTTGTCTTGTCTTAACTTTGATTGATATTAAAAGCACCAAAAGGGACATCTTTAAGTTTTAATTTTATTGCTTGGAGTGCATGCTAAGCCACCTTCCCCAGTCCCTCTCTTTCTCTCTAAAGGGACTCTCTAACATGTTGAGTTGGTGCTAATTGCTTCAATAAATTCTGGGGATGCCTTTTTTAACAAGTAAACATATATTTTTATGTGTTTTTGCCAAGGCTGCGCTTTTTCTTATCGTGTGAAAAAATATAATTTCTTTTTTTTTTGAACAAATTTCATATGCTTTTAGTGTACACTACTCAACAAGTGATGGGGTTTGTGTAAGTGCTTCAAAATGTATGTATTTCTATTCCTTCACTGCAGGGTATCTTATAGTCGCACAATTGTATTGTCTGCCTTTTGTTTTGTGTGTGTGTGTGCTTTCATTTGTTTTAACACAAACAAAACGAAAGAATACTCGCGTTCTGGACAGATAAACAGATGAGTAGAGTGGAGTAGCGTAGAGTGGAGTAAAGTAAAGTAGACATGAGGACGGACATGGTTTTCCCACATGGTTGGCGTGCAAATGTGTTAAGTCTGTTGAAGAATGAGCAGAGTTTTCAGTATACTTTGTTGCATACAAAACGGCGCTTTTTTTGCCTTGTTGTTGTCAGCTTTGCTGTGCTGTGCAGTGTTGTGTCTTTGTCTCTATGAGAGTAAAACTTGATTAAGTAGTTTCCGCGTGTTTTTATTTGCACAATAAAAACATAAAAGTAAATAAGGCGAAAAGGAAAGACAAAAAAGAAAATTGTTGGAGGAAAATTGAGAAGAATGTTGCAACAGCATTTTATGGCATATTTCCCTACTCCACTACACCACTACACCACTATTACTCTATTATATTTCAGTGTTGTCTGAGCTACAATAAAGTGTAAAGACCACGTTCCGGGTTTGCATTGTTCCCATGATATTTTTGCCATCATAAAGAGTGGCAGGAATTGTGACGTCAATGGAATTTCTGTTTTCCCAAATGAACTCTCATCATTTCAACACTTACAATTTGAGAAATTCTCCGGTTTTTTTTTTGTTTTTTTTTAATTTGTTATCATAATTAATTTCTATGTCAAAGTTCAATATGGCGATAATGAGATTAATGACTAATGACTGACCATAATTCAAATGCCCGGCGAACAGCTCCGAACACTAGACGACGACCATCATTAAAAATTACAATATTACAAAATTCCATCAGAATATGATAATGATGTTGTTGTTGATGTTGTTGTTGTTGATGTCGTCGAGCCTTGCCGGCTCACTCTCAAATTGTAATTTCACTTTTTACAAGGCAATGCCAAAAAAGCTTACAACAACAACATTTCAACATTCAAGAACACAACTTGCTCCTGCCTTCGAATATAAACAACAACATAAATATGGATTTCTCATTAAAAACCTAAGCACTTCTTTTTTGCCGGTACCCAGAACGCAGGCGCATATAGAACTGAGAACAAGGAAAGCTTTGCCTACGTTAAATATTTCAATGTCATTTACTCTCTATACTATTCTCCTATTCTCTTGCACTCAATGGTATGAAACTTTAGATGAAACCGAAGCGCAGTCACGTGCTGTCATTGAAGGAATTTCATAGCCTCATTCAGCATTCAGTTTGCTTGGAGTTGATAGTAAAAAAAAAGAAAGAAAAAAAAGAAAAAGAAACTCTTGTTATGAGGAGCCAAAGATGTTGTGGGGAAGTTAAGATATTGGTTTGGTCTTGATGGGTTGGGTAGGAGGATGACGCTCAGTAAAACCAAACTCGACAATGTTGAACGAACATTTGTCATGAGTCGGATTTCCGGTATTGTTTTGCGCTAAAGACAGCCAACCGATGTCTTTGTAACTTTTATATTCGCAACTTACGTTACTTACTACCTTCTACTACTTACTTACTTGCAAAAAAACATAAAGCATTTCTTCCTTCTAACAGGAGTTTCTGCCTTTTCTTTGTCCTATGTCCTATGTCCTTTTTCCTTTCTCATACTTTTGATTTGTTTTTGTTTTTTTTGTTGTGTTTTTTGTGTTTTTTGCTCTTGGGTGCCTATGACACTCTTGACTTTACGCAGCACATAATATCGTTGTAGCCCATTGTGCCTGATGCCTTCGTTGCTTTCAACTTCTTGAATTTTTTATAACAAAAGCCTTGAGGGCAACAACTGTGTTTTAAGTCATGCCACCTACGTGCCCCTGATTTCTTATTCCCTTTTGAGTTTCAACATTTGACTATCGTGATAATTCTAGTCAACTTCGTTGTGACAGTCGTTTAAAAAATGTTCTTCGCTTGTGGCTGGAAATTCATACAAAATCGCGGCACAAAGTGGCTATTTAGCATTTTAGAACAGCAGGCAGCGGTTTCAAGAATGATACAAACATACATTCATACATACATACAACATACATAGGTGGGGGGTATTTATGCGTGCTTGTCTATTCCCACTGATGGTTTCTTGATGTCTTCTGTCTTCTGTTTTTTTGTTTTTTTGTTTTTTTTTTTTTTTTTTTTTTGTTTGTATGGGGAAGTAAACAAATGTTGAAGACATTGCAACTGCCCACGAAGGCTTGCGGCATATTGACATTGAATGTTCTGTTTTTCTTGTTTAAGGTAACATTGCGTTCAACATGAATTTTTGATTAATTTCATTAAAAATGGATCTATGCATATTAAGGACTCCTTATTATATAGAAAACCCTCTAAATTTCCTATGAAATAATACAATTAATTTGTTAAATTATGGGATTGTTATCACCATCACCATCATCATCATCATCATCATTTGTATATTCTTTGCCTTAGTCTTCAATAAAATATTTTAAGCTTAGTAAAGGAGGCGTTTATCGTTTACCGCATTAGAAAAATTAAACTTCTCTAAAGAGTTAAGCTCCCATTTCATGTAAAACTCAACCCTTTGTCAAAAACGAGACATCCTAGTCCTTTCCAAAAAAAAAATGGGGAGACAAGATTGGAATTCAAATGCTGTCATTTGTTGAAATAGGCATGAGGATGCCCCCCGGACCGCCACCACAAAAACTTGCTACAAAAACCAAAAATTACTACCACAATTTATGTTTATATTCGTTTGTCTGTCCAGCAGTTTCTCTTTCTGTCTGTGTAAGTTGCTCACAAAAGTTTTTCTGTTTATTTGTAGAAAAAACAAACATTTTTATAGTTCACTGTCAAGTGAACTACTACTAAGTTTGTTCGACATAAAGAGCTTGGAACTCGAGTTTGTAAAGGAATCCTTTGAGCAGACAAACTTCCAAAAAAAAAAAAAAAAAAAAATTAAACTAAAGAAAAAAAAATAAAGAAAACGAACAAAAAACAAAAAAAAAAAAAAAAGTACTATAGGTGAAAGTTTTTCGCCTGATCCATGCGATGCATGTAAATTTACTACTTTTCTAGTTTTCCACTTGAGCCTTTTTATGGGATTTACTAAGCTAATTTTATGGGCATCGAGTCAACTTAAAAGGGGATAACTTTAGAGATTTGTTTGTTTCCTTCTTCCAAATTTTCTCGTGACTGTCATTGATCTGCTCATGCGAAACGGTCAACGTTGAGCGACGACTACTTAGGAAAAATTGATAAGGATGAGGAATAATCATGCCACCGGACAGTCATTCCAAAGTATTGTATGTTCAACCAGGTAGCGTGTAGCGTAAATCCAATTTGAGTTTTTGTTTTCTTTTGAAAGATTTTATTCGTTGGCAGCAAAACCAATTTAGTTCAAACTCAAAACGCATATTTCATTTTTAAAGCTACTTTATCAAAACATATTGCTGCCTACTTTTAGGTTATGTGAAAACGGATCTCTTCTGCTCTGCTCTGCTCTGATTCTGGTTTTATATGCAAAGCATGCGTTGCGCCTAATTTATGCGTAATTTATGCATGGATACATCGATGGAGATTCGCTTTTTTATATGTTTCCTTTAGTATGGAAATCCACAAAGGACAAATAAAGATAAAAGACACAAACAAAACAAAACAAAACGAAAACGAAAAGAAATACCGTCCAAGATATACGAAATATACAATAAAAATAAGGAAATATAAGATAAAAGTAATTCAATTAAAATTGAGAAATGTCATTTTGATTGCGTTGGTTCAATTCTCAATGGGATTTAGTGGTGAGACACTTTTGTTCTACTACATTTCCCACAAATCTTCTCATTCCTGAAAATACAGTAGTAACTTACTTGACTTAACTTAACTTTGACTTTGACTTTGTCAGCAACTGACCTCAGCCATGACTCGTTAATGTTTCATTTGTTTACTTCTTTCATTTTCCAATTTTCATACAATTTCCTTGCACTGGGCGTAAAAGCAATTTAAAAGGTACCAAAAAATATGCAAAAGAAGGAAGGAAACAAATGGAAATGGGCAAAAGCTGAGAACTGAAAATTCAATTTGCCTTGCAAAGAAATTGTTGGAAACATTTAGTTTGTTAGTTTTTCATTGCGACAATCCAAAAAACTAAGCCCTGACCCTTCGACTTTATCATGGTAAGTTGGTCTATTGCAATTCACTTGGAAAATTGAATGATTAATTGTTTGTTGCCAAATGCAGCCACTTGACTTAGGAGTATTTCATTCATGCTTCTTGCTACAATGGAATTTCGTTTTCTTTTCTTTTTTTTGCACAACTGTCGCAATTTATTGATTTACTTAGTTCTTTTGCAAACTCAACTCAACACAACACAACTCAAGCAAAGCAAAGCCAAGCCAAGTCAAGTCATCATCATCACCATCACCATCACTATCTGGAGAGAAGAATGAGTAGTAGAGCGTTTTATTGACAGTTGTAAATTTGTCTAGCTAGTAGATTTTCGGGGATTTTTATTTGACATGAGGGCGTCACATTTTGTTGAATGACATCGCTTTGTGATGACTGACTCGGTTTGGTTACAAATTGTTGTGCTTAAAGTCACAAATGTTGTTACTAAGTTAGAGAAAGAGACTCGAGAAATAGACTCTTTGATTTACTCTTTCCTATGCGAATGCATATAAATAGAAGAAGCATGTGTAAAGAAATTTATCTTACTCACTTTTTAGAATGGAAAACAATGACAATGTTTAGGCAAGCGTTAAACTATTTCTAAAGCCTTTGTTTGGTTTTTATAAAATAGAACAAAAAGGTTGCTCGCCACAGGGAACAGTTCACCTAATATAAAAGGCTGCCGACCCATTTTGATATCTAAGTTGTTACAATTAACCAAAAAACAAAAATAGAAAAATATTTTATGTTTACTGTTGAAAATCAAGAATCATTATTAGTAAATTGATTTACAACTTTTATTTCCTTTTTTTTGAATATTTTTTTTGCTTTACTTCTTTCATATTAATATTTTATCAGTTTGCTGTAAATAACAGAATGTCCTCTTAACATCAAAGACTATGAAAATGTTAATATTAATGGTCTTTGCTAACATCGAATATGGTTCGAGGTTTCACTTATTTTTACTGTACAGTTTTCGTACAATATTTAGCATAGACACAATTGAATTTTCATTTATGAAAATTACTACGTACAGCAACCATTTCGAATATCAGAAAATTTCCCATTTTATATATGCGAATAAGGACAATTGGTATTTCGAAAAATTTCCCACTTTTATTTGCGAACACTCCGAAAAAATCCTTTCGAAAGTTGCTTATAAGTTAGAATAGTGTTTTCGAATATAAGATTTTAATTTAGTGTGGTCATGAACCAAAGAAAAAAAGTAATGTGCCTCCAGAAATATTGATAACAGGATATTTTTGAAATTCGAAGTAAATTGGATGAATGATGAACTTATTGCCAAGAAAAGAAAACTGATGCTGGTATTTCAGGTGGCCACCACTAAATGAGTTGGATATTCCCTCAGATTTTAGTTATAGTGATATTGATGAAACATAATCTTTACCTGGTAACAGAGTATAAACCACTAATGCGAAAGAGGTTTAGATATTTAAGAAAGTACATTCTGAGCGCAAGTAGAATCTTCATTTGGATTGTTACAAAATATTTATAATAAATCTGCATTTTCAAAAAAAAAAAAGACCAAACACGCCACCACTCCAAAATCTGCACACACAGTGACCCAAGCTGGATGCTTTGATTTCTGTACGTCGACGTGTGGATTTTCCTTCCCCAAATTCTGCAATTTTGTTTGCTTACGTAGCTGCCGAGATGAAAATGAGCTTTGTCAGAAAGATGATTTTTCTTGCAAAATCTGGGTCATCATTGAACTCATTCAAAGGTCATTCGGTTCCAATTTCTGAACGAGTTGGACTTTGTATGAAAACATACCGAGGTCTTTGTGCAAAATTCTCCTCAGAGTGGTTCGTAAAATGCCCACTTGTCGAATCGATGTTCTGGGGTTTTGACGAACACTTTCTGCAACAGCAGCGATTGCATCAGCTGTTCGCACAGGACTTTATGCACCAATTTTCGAATTGCATAATCGGTGGGCGCTTCATTTCTGTACACATTTTGTACGCAATTTTCGTAATGTTTTGGCCATGAAAAACCCACATTAATAACAAGTTTTCAGTATTTTAAAACGTTGATTCAATGAGAAGCGATCCATATTCATTCAGCGGAATGTTAGAATTAAACTACTGTCAACAATTAACAACAGGGAATTCACAATCGGACCAATAATTGGCTCACACTGTACAATCTGTTACATTTACAATATGACGGTGATCTGTGGGATATAAAGTTTTGAACGCTTCATAAGCTTATACATAGTTGGGTTAATAGATTCTCTTAAGCTCTCAAATCAGCTTAGCTTTTGTATCCTCAATCGTTTTAATAGAAATTTAGTTTCTTTAGCCTTGAACAGATGTATAACTAAATATGCCCAACATGAACTTTTCAGAGTTTTATGCGCTTCTTATAATAAGTTCTATCACGTTCTCGCTTCTGAGATCTAAACCTCTGTGCTTAATATCATCATCCTTTGCTGCCTTTCGGAATCAGATCACACTGCATATCGCTTATTGATTCTCCTATCCTGTTTGCCTTTTTGTTTTCTTTTCATACTAGTTAAAAATTAAAATAAAATAAATTAAACTAATTAAGTAAATTAATTTAGTTTTAAGTTTAATTTTAAATATTATAATTTTATTAAAAAAATTCCTACTTTTAATTTATTATTAAGAAGTTTTTAGTTGAAAGCAATTTGTCTTAAATAAATAAATAAATAACAATAGACGTCCTAGGTGAAAGTATGATGCAATTTACTCCTTTCTATGAACATAAATGCCATGATTAAATAGATTGGACTACAGTCCTCTTGAAAATACTAAAACATACAGATCATTTCATTTGTTATCCCTGGAGATATGAGTAAATATAACAAAATATATTTGGTCCTAAGAAATTGGTTTACTCTTAATTTGTTTAAAGTAAATGTAATTTACTTTCCATTTGTTATAAATTTTTTTTTGTTTTTTCTGATTCAGTATCTTTTCAGTCTGATAGGGTTTCATTTTCTTTCTTAAACTTTGCTTTGTTCATAGTATCTGCACTCAATCTATTGTATCGTAAATAACAAACAAGATACCTAAACTTTTATAAAATATTTCTATTGTTTTAATTGCGACAATCATTTTTGTGTATATCTTCCCGTTTTGCATAAATTCTCACTTTATTTTTTATCAGAAAAGCACAGAGAAAACCCAGACGGACATAGTTGTAGTCCAAAGGACACTCCACTCTCAGACTGGGTTGGGTATTCTGTATTTATATGTTAAAGTTTTTTGTTGCCTTAATTTTCCCTTTTTTTGGCGTGTGTTTTGCATATGCGCTGAGATTCCTCGATTGAGATAGTGTATTGTGTTGTCCGTCGCCAACGACGACGATGACTGCGACGATGTTTTAATCCCTTTCCTCGTTCAATGAATTGAGTTACCCTTTACAGAGCAGACTATTGGATGGACGGACGGGAGACGCAAGTAAATAGTGCAACAAGCGCGATTGTGACAAGGACTCCTTCCAAAATTAGTGGTCCGTGATGGTGGGTGACTAGAATGACTAAAGTGACTAGAGGTCAGCATTGGAGTGTCGGTGTATTATTGTCGCGAACAGTTTATAGTTATTGCCGAAATTCCCTAGATGATTTTAACAATTTTTGTGCTATTTTTGACATTTGTTTTTGTTTTTTGTATGGAAATTGCTTTGCTATTGTTTTATGGTCGCAGAGCGTCGTTTGGAATATTGACTTCAAAATAAGGGAGTTTTGAAAAAAAAAAAGCAAAGAAAACAAAACAAATGAAAAAAATACAAAATATTTCCCTTCAGGGGTAAAAATTGTCTTTCAGGTAAAATTCCCCTGTGTCTGTGTGTATTCATGACGTCACAGATCAACCTGTTAAACGTTGGTTTATACAAAATCAAAATAAACACGACGACAAACATGTGAATCGACTTCCAATGAAAAGAGGGGAAAGAAGTCCTTTTTGAAAAAGTACAACGACCCTCGTACCGGCAAAACGAAGGCTAAGGTCAATTGAATGTTCATGCTCATGTTTGGAAAAGCCTTCACATTCCAGTTTGGTACTTTTCTAATTGGAATCAATGAGAAAATATCCTTTTTTTTGGCTTCTGCTAAGGATTTTTACAAGAAACCGGTTGTTGGTTGACATTACAATTTCAGTTTTCAGTTGTTGTTTGGCAGTGGTAGCGCAAGGATAGCAACGAGTCCTTGCTGTGGCTTTATTAAGCGAGCAATGCGAATGAAGTGCGCGCGTAAATATTTAAACGAAAATCATCAAACGATAGTTTCAACGAATTGCAAAGGACATTCTTTAACACTTTTGGATTATAATGAAGAATGTCCTTAAAAAAAAAATAAAAAAATTTAAAAAAAATTAAATAAAATAAAATGAAAATAACAAACAAATGATGTGAATTTTATTATCAATATTTAAATATTGGAAATTCATTAAACCTATGAAATCAAATCAAAATATTAAATATTATTTTTGTATCTTCATAAAAATGTGTATTCCATAAAAATTTACGTAAAAATCAAATACTCCTCCCTGAGGTCCTTATGACAAGTGTTTGTGTGAATCATAATAATAATGCAAAGGAGTTAAAACAAAGAAAAAAATAAAAAAAGAAACAAAAACAGAAATCCTGACAAAGTAACACTTTATGCATAGAAAATTAGCAGCAACAACTCGCAAAGCACCTAAAAGTATGCGACATGAAAACAAATAATGTGCAAAGTGTGAAAGAACACAAAAAGTGGTAACCAAATAACACAACACAACACAACATAATAGAAAAGAATAGAACAGAACAGAACTGAACACATGAGCTCAGTTCACCATAACGTAATAATCATAACCGCGTGGTTTGTCTCTTTCCATGTGCTCGAACATAATATAAAATGTCTATTCTGAATGCCGCCACACATGCACCACTTCCGTTTCCGCTATAGCTTTACGGTTGCCTGACTGCCTGACTGCCTGCCTGACTGCTGCCTGCCTGCTGCCTTCTGGTTCCTTGTAAGGCGACATTTGTTTGTCTTTGCCAGTCAGCCATCCAGTCAGGGAGCCATCCAGTAAAGGAAACAACTTGCTTAATGCCAATGCTAAAGACACTGACACATAGCCAGTGTCGGTCGTCTGTCGGTAGGAGGCAATACAAATTCTGAATTTTTGGTTTCTGAGTTGCTACATAAGTCGAGAGTAATGTGCTTGCTTACGACAGTAGGTGCAGGGCATTGAGTGACGAAATGATGGGTAGTTGGGGGAGACCAATGATGTTTATGACCGAAAGCAACCAAAGCAGACAAAGTGTTTCGACTACGACTTGTTATCAAAGTCGTTTGACGTCGTCGTCGTCGTCGTTGGAATTGTCGGCGGCAGCCAGAAGTCGTACAAAAATAACAACGGAAAACCGAAAAACAAAAAATAATAGATAATAAAAAATAATGTGTCGTCTTAGGCTTAGGAGTTCTAGTAGGATACTAACAGACATACATACACGTAGTATATGGTAAACTCTGAAGCTGTTTATATAATTTTCCGGCGTTGTGCTTTTCCGGGCTCCGCCTCATGTGTGTTGTATGTCGATTATTAGGTTTTCAACGCGAGTAATAAAAATCAGCCTTAAATCCCCCAACATAATATTTATGCTAAACAAAAGAACATAAAGATATTGGTTACGCATCTCTGGTTTTCTTTTCTTTTTTTGGATGGAGTAGGGTTTCTAAATTAGATTAAAAGATGTGCCATAATGAAGTTGTGTGTTACTGTGTTACTTATTTGTCCCGCTACATTTATTTTCTATTTAATTCTTATTTTCCATGTTGCATACTTCAAGGCACATAAGCTCTTACTACACATACACACACACACACACACCCACACCCACACCCACACACACACCCACACCCACACACACCTCATCTATTGTACATGCATATGTGTGAAAGAGGATAACTGCCCAAAAGTAACTGTTCCCAAAACTGTCAGACCAAATAATAACAAATATAGATGAAGCCTAAAACGTGTACACCGAACAAAGTTGTCTAATTTTAGGCGCTGCATGCTTTGTTAAATCTGATAGAAGAAGAAAAAAAAAACGAAGTCTTAGACACAAAAAAAACTTTTCTCATGTTGAAAACGTGATCGGCTTACTTAATTATAGTATAAGTAGGATTCTTTAAATAATTTTATAAATAATAAAATACATAGTATAGTCGGCTTATAGGCGTCAGTATAAAGTATTTTGCTTTTAAAGCACTAAAAAAAAGTATCTTTTCAAAAATTTACCAAAACATGTATCTACAAAATTGGTAACATGGTTTTATTTTGTTTTCTTTATTGAAAGAAAAGAAAGATGTTTTGTTCTGAAATGCTACTACAATTCAATTTGCCACTCGTAACAATTATGCTCAAAGATAAAGCATGAATTGTCATACTCACGCATACATACATTGGCAAACAAATACACATACGCATTTCCGGAGCTTCCGTTTTTGTAAAGGAAGTACTCAAGTAAAAAGAAAGCAAAAAAAAAAAGAAAGGAACTGAACAGAATAGAGTAGAACAGAGTAGAATAGAACAGAATAAAAAGGGCAAACAAATCCAAAATAAACAAACAGACAAACAAACAAACAAACAAGCAAATATTTCGTGCACTCGTATGTTGTAGTATGTTGTTGACTGAAACGCCCAAAGCCCCTAAAAGCGTGTTACAAGCAAGCAAAAGCTGTGAAAAAATGCTTACAAAGCGGAAATTAAGACTCACTCCTCCACTCGATTTCAGTGCAAAGATCGTAAACACAAGCACATGCTTCTTCTGCCAGCTGCTTTTCTACACTACTAACACTCACTCTAACTGTCTATATATCAGAAAGTATCTGTATATACAATATGAGTAGATGTGTGTCTATCTGTTTATCTCTCTATGTGTGTGTCTGTGTGTGTAAACAAGTACAAACATATCACATTTTAATCCGATGTAGTGGAAAATTGCACAAGAAAAAAAAAAAAAGAAAGAAACTTCTCAAAACAAAACAAAACAAAACAAAACAGAACAAAACAAAACAAGCTTGAATTATTTTGTTATATCTCTCTCCCTCTCTTGTCGTCTAATGTCTCCTTCGAACTTTACTTTAGTATCCAGTGGCAGATTTTCAAGGAATGTGACATTGGATTGATTACATTACATTTTTTAACGCATAAAAATGGATTAGAAGCTTGTAATAAGTTTAAAAATGGGACAGGTTGGAGCGTACAAAGGTGGATGAAGGCATCTTCTTTTGAAAACTGAGTAATTAAGGATTACTGTGATATCCTTATGTTATTTGACTGACTTTTATAAATGCAACTTGTCTTAAGGTTATTTTTCTTTAGTAAATTTGTATATACTCGTACATATATATTCTCTTCTAAGAAGTATATAGTATTTATTGTTGACTAGCAAATCCCTCAAAAAAAAAAAAAAAAAAAAAATTTGGCAACATTAAATTTAATAGTCCTTGTGCTTAAGGTTGAAAATTTCACACTAACTGGAAAATTATGACTTTAAATCGTGACCATATGCATTGCTTAGTATATACTTATTATATATTCAGTCTAGGAACGATAATATTGGCTAAGAAGAAAATGTTACTTGCTTTCTTACCAAAGGACAACAATAACATTTTGTAGGATCGTGCACAAGTTAATGGCCAGTAAATTGCTTTTCTGTTGCTTCCTTGCTAGGGTCCTGTTGTGTTGTCCTGGGCATAATTTTCATATGCAACTGTAAATTAGTGTAATGAATGTCGCTATCAACACGCCCAACAAATAGACATCATGTCGCCCAATGCCCAATACATTTTATTAATGAAAAAACCATCACTTCACAATATTTTTGTATCTCATTCTCTTCCCACGTTTGTTGTTACTTGAGTGCTTCCAACGATTTGCCCGTTTGCGCGTAAATATTGCTTGTCATACTTTTAGGCATTTAATATATTTTATGACTAAGACTCGGGTTGGGAGCAGGTAGGGAGTTTGGGTGGCTATAGTCCTCTACTATATATAATTTTCTATTTTGTTTTTTGCTGTTGCACAGATTTCTTTTTTATTTGTATTTTTTTTTTTGTGTTTTGCTTCTTTAATTTTTTTTTTTTTTTTTAATAACATTCGTCGTTTGAATCGCCTTGGGCTATACAAAGATGGTACTACCAACATTATATCCTGTCTTGCCTGCCTGCCAGCCAGGGACTCTTCATGTTGTCCTAAGTAGTATCGCATCACATCGTTTGCCTTGTGAAATTGCAAATATACATACATAGGTATTTACTTGGCATTTATTCAGTTTTTTGTTGTTGTTGTTGTTGTTGTTTTTTGTTACTGTAGCTCGTATCTATCGCTTCTTAACTCATTTTTGTATTGCGCGCCACTTTTTTGCTTGTTGGGCTTGATTCGTTTGTGCGCCCCAAAGTATGCAACAATCTTTTATATGAGTTTATTATGTATGCTTTTGCTTAAAACATACAATTTCCTCAAGCGATTTCCGTTTGCACTGATGAGTCTTATTAAATTGGGGGCGGCATTGGTTGTCTCATGGAAGCACTGCGTCTTTAGTCCCCATACTACAATAGTATCGTTTGGGCGTTGCCAAGACAGCTGCCATAAGCACCATGATAATATAATAGTTCGTTCATGAATTTCACTTGCTTGTAAAATCGGGAAAATTATGACGCAGCATGAGTCCCATGTCTCTTTTTTTTCTCTTTTCGATTCTGTCGTGTGTCGACGACGGGCATTTGCAAATTGTGCTTTAATTGAATTTTGCAACGTTCTAGATACTTTAAGATTTGTTCCTTTATCATTTCCATTTCCATTTTTGTTTTTTGGGTATTATTTTTCGAAAAAGTTTTTGACAAATTCCCAAAAAAAGGAACCGTTTTATACTAGATACAACAAACTTGAGAACGCATAAAACTTTAGCCGCCAGTAGCCTCTACGAATTGAGTTGAAGTTTCATTTAAACGATTGCTTAAAAGTGTTTGAAGTTGTCATACGCACGCGTTACTACCAACAAAAAACGATCCATTCTTCTTCTTGACTGTGAATTTGCCAAAAAGCTTTACTCTTCAGTTTATTTTAAAGGACGAAGATTTACCACAACTTCAAGTTGTTCAAGTTTAATGCCGCGTTTTACCAATATGAATGGAAAACGGGGTGACTGGATGACAGGGAGTAGGTACAAGTAGTGCCAACTGAGATTGAGTGTAAATAAAATGATGCCATGAAAAAGTATG
Source organism: Amiota mariae (assembly GCA_035041805.1). Lineage (NCBI taxonomy): Eukaryota > Metazoa > Arthropoda > Insecta > Diptera > Drosophilidae > Amiota > Amiota mariae. The sequence continues at coordinate 15,698,382 of JAWNKV010000370.1, read as the reverse complement.
CAACACGCTTTCTATGTTCTTGCCACTGTTGTCACTGGTACTTTCAACTTGTGAGGAAGTGAGTGAGTGAGTAAGTGAGTGAGTGAATGAGTTCTATCTGTAGCGAATGCAAGGAAGATAGTAAGTCCATCATTGTATTTGGCATTGTTTGTGCTTTTTGAACTCTTTAGTTTTGATTTTTACTCTTGAACTCCTTCAATGATAGCAACAACAAGAACTGAGGACAAAGAAAAAAGATGCTGAAAAAAGAAAACTAAAGAACTTTTACTATTAAAACCACAGTTCCATCATAAGAGAACGATGACAACAACAAATGCCACAACCAAGTCTTTTCGCTATTTGAACTAGTTTTCGTCTTTTTTCTTCTGCCATTGATGCTCCTCCATTCTCTCTCTCTCTCTCTTTAGTGACAGGATGATATTGACGATGACGACGACAAGTATTTTGTCAACTTTCGAGCTTCATTTGTTTGTATTTCGAGTTATTTAAGATACACTTGAGAAAACGAGTAAACGAACAATAGACTAAGTTTTATTTTTGTCATTGTGCTTAGTGTTTTTTTTTTTTTTTTTTGTATTCAGAAGCAACTGAGTGAGAATTACAATCTCTAAAGAAAGAAAGACTTTATTCGCGAGTTCATTGACATACTCAAATCCAAAAAAGTATTCAATGGATTTGGATGCAGGTGGTAAGCATTAGTAGTAGGTAGTACACTCACTGCCTTAGGAGAGAGTTTTGAGTTTTTCATTAAACTTATGCATATGCTTTGCTCCCTGCAAATAAGTTTCTATCTTTATATAGTCCCACAATAGTTTTTATCTTGGAATATACTTTCATAGAATAAACTCAAAGCTAATTACCATTATCTGTATTATTGCTGGTGCTGCACGCCAAAAAGTATGCCAACTTTAATTGTTCATCTCGTTGTTTCGTTTGGAATTCGTCGTCATCATCGTCGTTTCTTCCTTTGGGTATTGTCGGCTGTGCGCTTGCAGTATTCAATTAAAAATTAACATTTTAATTGCAAATTACTTTATTCTTTACGGCTTCAGAGAGCCAAGAGGCGCCACCGAACAAAATTATACACCTTGGCTGTGGCACAGTAATGAAATTTTTCTCCAAGCAGGAAGGTATCCCTTCTGCTTCCTTTCATGTTCTCCTTGGCCATTTGCGAGTAGCTCATTTTATGCCATTTAATTTTATCATGCGCCAACAATTATGCAACTTGTTGGTTGAAACTCGCTCGGCAGCTGCTCCTTGCCTTGTTAGCAATTTCAATTTGTTAGCAATATAACTTTTTCCATTTCCGGTCTCACTAAAAAGGAAGAAAGACAAAAGTAGTGCACTAAATTAAAATGTTATTTATTTATTTTGGTTCTCAGGATTACTGGAGATGCAATAGTTGCTTGTAATACATTTTCTTTAACTTGCAATTAGTTGTGGTTAAGATTTTACTTCTACTGTTCATTTCAATAAGTGTTTTACTTATTTTGGTTTGCTAAAATATATTTTGTATGCCATTATTTGAATGTCAAAAGCATTTGCAAGGCAAACATGTTCAAGGATATATATAATATATATATTTTTGCAAAGAATAAAAAATCTATTATGGAAGCATTTCAAAAACAGCGAAAACCGCGATGACTCAACTAAAACCATTCGTAAAGCTCTCGTCCTTGGAGTCCAGCCATAGCCTAGCGCAGACATTTTTAATTTAACTTTGACATGCAGCAGCTCAGAAAACCAATTACAAAACAAATGTTGCTTGATCCTTTTCCATGCAATACAAACATACACAGAGTCACACTCACTCCTTTTAATTCCATTAACTCATCTACTACTCCGCAATGAGTCTAAAAGAGTAGTAGATGGCTTTGGCCATAAAAATGAAGATTTATGAAACCATTATTACAATATTATTTTCTTTCATCAAAAAGTTAAAATGCGTGGTGTTTGGACATGTGGCTTTCAGTAACCGAAAACTAACAGAAAAAGAATATGAAATCATAACAAAAAAAAAAAAAAAAAAATGTAATTTACAAGTGCAAAAAATAAAAAATAAGAAGAATGTTGTGTGAAAGAAACAAAGTGAAAATTAATAAAGAATATTCAGAATAAAACAACAAAGAATAAGTCTAACAAACTGCCACAAAAATTAATTTCATTTTGAGAATTTATACTCCAAAGAAGGACTAAAATAAAAACGAAGTGAATATCTACAAACTCAATTTCAAATGATGAAGTTGTTCACACATTCAAATTCGCTTTTGAAGAACCAACAGCTCAAAGTATAAAAGTAACAAAAACATAAACAAATACTGCAATAATAAAAAAACAATAGCAAACAATTTAAAATTGTTGAACTTCTCCCATTTATGGACAAAGTACAATGGGCGATTTTACTCAATAATAACCACAACAACTCGATTATGAAGTACAAGTAGCAACAACTTCACTGCTGACAGTCAATAATGACAATGGCCAATAACAACAATAACAACTGGAGGGCACTACTTACTTGGACAATCTGCAGGTAAACAATAACAAACAACTGAGGAACTTTACACGGTTCACGACCAGACAACAAAATGTCAGGACAGTTGCATCAGCAGCAGGAACACCACAACAAAGAAAAGCCCCACAAATTGCGTTTGAGTAAGTCAGATCGAAATGCCAACTCAACACTTGGAAGTGCAGATGTGGGTGATACTGCCACCGCCAACGAAGTAGAAGAGCGAGACCGTGCTGTCAGTACATCGACTATGCATGGTACCAAACCAAAAAGCAACATTAAAGTGCTACAGCCAAAGTCTGAGAACATCAATAATACTCCACGTAAGAGATCAAAGCAAAATGTCGGGCCAGCGGGTTACTCAAACTACATGGAGTTGGAATTTTGTGAACAGAATCAATCTTTCCCTACAGCAGCAACCACAGAAGGTACACAATTTACGGAACACTTTTGTGACTTTCCAGTTAGTTATGCAGTTACAAATGTTGTGACTGGAACAAATCACTATGGGATAAATAAACCTCCATCACCGTACCAAGATCCAGCACCGCCAACACCACCACCGCTCTCGCAAATACCATCACGGGAATCAAGACTTTTGTTACAAAGTGTTGCTGCTGCTGCTGCTGCAGGTGTCTCTGTGTCAGCACCCAATACTCCTTCGCGTGGTAAAGTTGTATTGAGCAAGAAAGAACGCAAGGAGTTGGGGAAGCAACTCAGTAAGCAACAGCAACAAAATGGTGCAGAACTTTTCGGGACTTTGGTCTCGGCACAGAATGTTAGTGTTAGTGCACAATCGAGTCCTTATCGTGGGCGTGTGACAGAACTAAAGAACTGTATAGCAAAAATAAATTCCCGTGGCCTTTTCGCCTCCCTTCATCGAAATTCACAGAAATCATTGCAGACAGTAGCACCGGTGTCAGATGAAACAACACCATCTTCGAATGAAGTATCACCACCGCCACCAGCTCCGGAAAGTGTACCAACACTGGGTGCAACTCATACCATAATTCCTTCCAACAATAATGACAATGATACTGCCGACTACAGCGAAAAGCTTAAGAATTTGCCTGTGCGTCAACGTAAGGCAGCCACTTCGCACATGGACAACTATTGTCTGTTTGACCCAGTGGATTTTATAAATGAGAAAGCCATGCGCTATCGTAATCAAGGTGGAACAATGCTTACCACTTCAGCGCAAGTGCATGGTCTTCGTGATCCCTTATTTAGTTCGAGTCAACACCTTGTTTTCGATGAAGAGGAAATGGTGCCCGAAGTAATTTATGATGAGCACGAAAGCGAGGAGGAGGAAGAAACCATTATAATTGAAACATCTGAAGCGCCTGAAGTGGAGACAGAAGCCACGGCTAGTTTTGATCATCATAATTACTTTATTATTGATCCAGATGAATTCGAAGAAGAACCAATGCTAGACATTGGCATACCTAATCCCTTTACAAATGAACAAGTCATCAATGCTAATCTAGCAATCACTATAGCCACCAATGATAGCCAACTACTGCATGCATCTGCTAGTCTAGAAAAATTACTAAAAGCTTTCGAAACAGCACCAAGCATGTCAAATAGCCAAGAATCAAAGGACACTAATACCACAAACTCAACCACCGAAACTACTTCAACTGCCCTAGTTGAGAGTTCTACATCAACGAATTCCACCAGTTCACAAAGTTCCTCACAAGCAACGAAGTCTAGTACACAAAATACGCTACAACGAACAAAGAAAAAACTAACATTTCTGAATCTTTCACCCTTTCGTTCACCCAAACATAATGAGCCGAAATCGGAACGATTGTGTAATAATAAAGCAAGTGATCGAGCCATGTCAGAGCTCGTAAGTGAAGATCACTTGTTGCATCTACAAAGTATGTTAATGGATGCCAGTAATCGAGACAAGGATATGCGTGCACGTACTGTGCCCATTGAATCGAATTATGTACTTTTTAATCCTGGTCCAGTGCCGAGTCGTAATGTACAATACAAAATACGAAAACCCCGACCACTTTCCACACACAGCGATGCAGACAGTGGGTTTCTGAGTCCCTGTTCACCGGATGATCAGCGGTCTAATCCTGCTATTTTGGTCTTGCAACAGTGCGATAGCGTGCAAGGATACATTGAGGTGAGTTCAAAGTTCACAGGGAGTACATTATATTCACTACATTGAATTTTGCATAATCCCCCCCCCAAAAAAAACCCCCGAAATGAAAACGATTCTGTGGCTTGTTGCCTGGTTTTGAGAGATCAACCAACCCCAGTTGCCACTTAGCACTCACTCATTTCTGGTTGACTTATCTTAATGATTTTCAAAATTCCACATAAGCGTCTTAACAACAAAAATTATGACGACGACACAACGATAACTTTAAGAAAGCTTATAATAAAACTGGATCGAATGGGAAACGATGTACGATAGAAGAAAGCTACCCCTTACCATACTTGAAGGTCTTGTAAATTATCAGCACCCACGAAAATGCAGTTTAGCTTAAGTTGATGTGAGTTCGTGCAAGTGCTCACAAGATATCGTATCACCCTCTTCATCCACCCCAAAGTAAAACACCGCATAATATTCCTAGTTCTATAGAAATTATGTCGCCAATCATCAAGGGACTTTTCCCAATGACTTCAACGCTACTTTTCAAATGAAAAACACTTGATTTTTCCTCTTGTTGTTTTCTTTGAGTGCGTTTTTTGTTTTTACATGGAGAAGGGATGTTGATTGCATAACTTGCCATTAGCTTATGTATTGTTGTAGTTGTTATATGTTGGTGCAAATGCTGCAACAATAGAAAAACACAGTCTAAGTGCGATTGCTGCCAAAAATGTTCCATCACCCATTTGCTGCTACTGCTGCTGCTCCTTTTTGCCTCCAGGGAGCAATCAATCGTCACTCGACTCATGCCAAGCCTTAGTGTTTTCTATTTCTATTTTTTTTTTTACTTTTACTTTTTCTGACTCTGGAACAGAGATGCTCGCTTCATTAGTTTGTTGACTGCAAAGAGACTTTTGTCCTCGAAGATGTTGCGCCATCGTCATCATCACCATAACCATTGAAGTAACATTAGTTTGATTGTTGTTCTTGCACGTATGCGTTTTCAAATATTCAACGACAATGATGACTTTTTTCCTGGTGTAAAGAAGAAAAGAAGAAACTCTGCGAAAGAAGAAGTGTTAAAAATTACAACATTCACTTAGTTGAATTTTCTGCACAGATGTGTCCTTGTTACCGTTGCCTCTTCCTTGTCATTTTATCAGCATCTTTCAACAGTGTTAAATTAAAATTGTTTTGCTATTGTCGTTGCCATTTTTAACAACCTCACTCACTCACTTTTATTTCTCAATATTCTATCTACTACTACTTCTACTACTATTCCGATTCATAGACCTGTTCTCCGAATGTCTGAGTGAGAATTGCTTCTACTTTTTTTTATGTTGTTTGGGGGAAGAAATTATGCCCAAAGCATTTTGCATCATTTGTAAATTGGAATTCACAGCAAATTTTCGCTTTGAGCGTTTTAAAAATCCTTGTATCATTTTGTTGGTGGTTGTTGGTTGCTCTTTCGCCCCATGTTGAGTCTTCTGTCGTTTCGTTCGTTTGTTCGTTCGTTTGTTTGTTTCATTGTCAGCATAATTGAGCCTGAAGTGTTGCCCACTCGAGGTAAATGTTCGTCGTTTGTAACAAGTGTCAAGTGCAGACAGTCAGTCTTTGGTATTCATAATCAAATATAAAATAGCACTCAATGAACGAATGAATAAGAGAAGCATGTTAATTTTGGAAAAAAAAAAACAGGAAAAATAAATTCCAATCACAAAACTGGTGATGTTTTATTTTTTAACAGGTTCACTCATGCCCTCTATAATAAACTAAAATACTATTTGGGTGCGTGCAGCCGCCTACACACCGCAATATGACACTGACATGTTTCTCTTATCTGCTCTTGACTTACTTCTAATGGAAGTTACCATGACTCCCCTTGTCTCTCCTATCGATGCTTTAAATACATTAAAAAGTCTCAATTGCAAATTACAAAGCAGCTCAAGCGTGCAATTTCCAAATAAAACTTTTCCTCCCTCAACAAACAAACTCAGACTACATACAACTAAATGCGCCCACGAAATGACTTTGCTTTGTGACTGCAACACATTGCAATAAAACTTCGTTTAACCCACCCACCCATAACTCGAAGGCGCTAAGCTGTCAACTGTCAGATGATACCATATGACAAAAGGGTGTGTTTCCCGATAAAGACAGACAGACAGACAAACAGATAGAGAAACATATATAAATATACAAGTTTATGTCTTGACACTCATAGTACAAAATGGGATCTCAATAGTTTGGATCAGATTGTAGTCAGTTATAATTCCTTGTCCATGAAAACAATCCCTTTAAATGGGAAATCAACGATTTTTGTTGCAAATAACATCCGGCGACATTCGATGACTGACTGACTAAATGAGTGAGTGAGTAGTGAGTGGGTAACCCTTAACATTTCATATTGCAATTCATGCGTATTTGAGTCGCGTGTGCGACTGTGGGCTACTTTATTATAGTCGCGTGCTGTGACACACACTACACGCCTTGTGAGTCCCCCACCCCTGCCACAATGTTATGCACTCAATCCACTTGTGCAGTAGCAAAATATTTCTGATTAGTCCAATAAGTTGTAAAAAGTGTATTTTTCTTTCGTATTTCCACTCAGTTGGATTCCTATTCCACACACTCTGTTTCTTCTATCTTAGTAAGAATTCTGACATACGTTAATGCGGTGGATTATCATTGTACGAGTTTTTGATTTATGACCGCAATAAAAGTTATTTTGTTCTTTATTTTTTGTAATTACATATTTGAATTCATATTGTATCTTGGTGAAGGGTAACTTCTTGTCTTTATGGGATTTAAGTTATGAAAACTATCAATCAAATAAATGAAGATTTCATAGAATTGTCACAATCCTTTCGTGATCTGTGAAAATAAAATATTATATTTAATCAACTAAATGGTGAAGCGTTTTTCAATCTTAAATTTATTTATACAATCTGATTTAGTAAAACTGGCATGTCAATGTCAGTTGAAATAAATGTCTATAATTATTAATGGCACTGCAATGTATTGACGCACTAACAAAAAAAAAAAAAAAAAAAAAAAAAAAAAAACAAGATTTTTAGACTTAAAATTTCATCCATTTTCAGTTTTATGTGCTAATAACCATAGGCGCAACTGAAAAGTCATTTTAAGGGGGTTTAAGAGTAGAAATTAATATTTGTTATTTATTTTGGATTCGTCGATCTTTGATTTCAAAAGAAGCAACTTCAAAATAATTCCAACTTCTGGTGCAATTGGAAGGTCATCATTTTATTCTACAGTTTTGTCTTTGTCTTCTCATTTATGTGTTCAAGTCAGATTGTCATAACTTAATGAGTTGATTAAAGGAAAAGATAAATAATAATGTTGTGGCTATATCTTCTGTTCATAGGATAATTGTAGTTGTAGATAAAAATGATCCACGCTGAAAAAGTATTGAAGACCAAGGATTGTAAGCTTTTCCGCAAAAAGTCACAGTCTGATAAAAATGACTAGATCGATTTTCCTTAATACAAAATACAACAAATAAAACTGGTTCGTGGCTAGTCCTTTTGGAACCAATATTAGTTTCTACTCTATCCTCTATTCAACTGGTGAATTTAACATGGCGCTGTCACATGCGCCTGCCTCACCTTTCAACAGTTGTTTCATCGGTTATCTCTCAATTGTTCTCACTTACTGGTTCGCTTCTGGATTACGTACGAATACTGAATTCACAAGCCATCAGTAATACGAAAATGGGCTTAAGATTTTGTATCGAAATGGGGAATATTACCACCGAGGATACTGCAGACTTTCATAATCACATCTATATATTAATGTGTATATATATTTATATTGAATACATCATTTGAAGAATGAAGTTTGCATTTGAGTGAAACGTCTCCTCATTTGGTGGTGCCACTGCTGGCTCGCTCAACACAACAAATTTGCTATAAAAGTAATTCAGACAAATGCATTTCATTGAGTAAATTAATAGGCAGTGTGTGCAATACTCCTTGCATTAAGCTCTGTAATTTATAATGAAATATTTGTTAAACAAAAAATTATGGACATTTTTTTTTTTTTTTTTCAAATTGATCTGAATCATTTATGAAATCCGCTACCGATTACGGTATTTTTATTTTCATTTTTAATACTCATACTTATGTATGTATGAAAGAATATTATAAAACCGAGTATGTGTTAATTTTATTGCCAACTGAACTGGATACTGGACACAGGACACAGAATTCCGAGCATTACAGGCTCGCCAGCTGCACAGATACATAACTGAACACCATTACTGGATACAACAACATATATATATATCTTATATAGCAGTTATTAAGGGAGAGATGTTTTGCACTATGTCTCCAAGTATCTATGTGTATATACACAGAGTATAAGTTTGTGTGGTTTCTGGATATTTATCAGAAGAAGTAACGCCATATTGCTAGCGCATTTTTAATGGTTGCGCGTTATTAATGCTGCGTCCAGAGCATATGTGTCAGCAACTACTGCATATCTCATGGTTGAATAAAACAGAACAAAAAGTGTAGCAATTTAATCAGCTTTAACCTCATACTAACGACGTATACTCACCAAACTTTGCTTGAGTTTGAAAATTGTAAAATATTCAGTTTGCCATAATTTAAGTTGCTGCAGGACTTGAAACCATATTACATGATGATGGTCCTCCGACTTAAGGCTGTTGCTCTTGGTTGGTTGTGATTCTTTTGCTAACTTTAAATTGAATCTGCTGCTTGCAGTAATACTTTAGCAAATGCTTTAAGAATAAGGGTGTGGGTTTTCAACTCATTCAACACAATGATAGCATCAGACATGGTCCACTTTTGCTGCTCACATCAACAGTATTTACACTTTTTTTTTTTTGTTTTTTTCTTCTGTGCTGGCAAGAACTTCTTCTCTTTATACTGGCAACTTGGAAGCGCTTAGTGCCACTTCTCACTTTAAATGTTATGCAACGAAGCTCTCTTCTGACAGCTAAATGCAACGCACTTAAACTCAAAACATGACAGATGAACAGGCAGACAGACAGACAGACAGACAGACAGACAGATAGACACAAAGACATACATACAGAGAGAAATACTGAAAGACAGACCGACAGAGAGACAGACGTTTTCATCTCAACTACCAACTTAGGTATGGTCTTGCTGATGAGTTTGGAAAAAAGGGTGCTGTATACTTTTTGGGGGCAAGATTTTCTTTTTTCATTGTAGCATAAAAAATTATAACGTAATCTTTACGCTTCGTTGGACTTTCATTTACTCATTTTCTTTCGTCTTAGTTGTTTTATTTTTTTTTGTTGTTACTAAGTGAAAAATTATGATAAAATTTCAATAGCAAAGAAGCTAAATATCATAGTTAACCAAGGACTTCCATCTCTCCCTGGTGAAGCAAAGTTTTATTTAGCTTTTGGCTGCTATTATCATATTGAGTATATTTGTTATTACCATTATATATAAGAGTAGTTATGCGCTGGGTTAATATTGCAAATTAATTATAAAAGTTTATTGGATTTTCCCCACTTGCTTGAAATGTTTATACTACAAAAGTATTTGAATTTTTTGGTGAGTTGCTCGTTAAAATAACTTGGGCAATATTTTGCAATAATATTATACTTGGCACAAGTTCTTTTAAGAATAAATGGATTCCACTTAAATAAGAAAAGAATAATACGATGCGATGACGATGAAGAAGAACATGAGAATAATACGCATCTACCGCCTGAAAGTATGCTGCTGTGAGTAGCATAAATAATTGCTTTGTTGCATTGTTGCGTTGCATTGTTAACGTTGCTTTACTATACATACTATGTACTTACTATACATCTATAAAGACTTCTGGGACTGCAAATAGCACCTGCAATTATTTACATTTCTTTTTGCATAACAACAATGACTACAAGGCGATGTCTTTAGTGGACGATGAGTATTTCTTGGTTTGGAGATCGAGAAAATATTGTTGTTACTTTGCTTCTGTTGTGTTGCCTGCAATGCCACAAAAACTTTGTGCTTGGCTTTGTGCATTTGAATGGCAACTGAATAAATATCAAAGACAGAAAGTAATGCAAAGAAAGTACAAATAAATGAATGAAGTAAATAAAAACACAGGAGTGAGGATGAAAATGACAAAAAAAAAAAAAAAATATACAAATAAATCAAAAGAAGTAGTAGCAGTAGATAAAATTGTTGAGAAAAATAGCATTGCAGATTATAAATGTGTAGAAAATATTATTTGCATAACTTAAGGCGACTTTACTACTTTTACAATAAAAATGCCTTGGTAGCCACAAAAACTTAAGTTGGTTTCAATTCAAAAAGTCTAAGTTATGTAAATTCAGTTTCGGATTTTTGAAAATTACTATTACTTTGGAAAAGAAAAATATTTGCAATGTTGTCAACATTAAATGTGGAAATATTTTACTAAGAAACAAAAATACAGATGAGTGAGTACCTACTTCAAGGACCTCGATTAACTAAATATATTTACACAAGACACAATAAGAAAACAAGAAAAAGAAATAAAAACAAAAATAAAATAAAGTAAAACAACAGCGAAAAAGGTATAAGAAGGCATGATAAATAGTTGTAAAAATGTCTGGGGAACCTTTTATGTGGCAATATTTATGATTCTCCACATTTGTACAACTGTAACTTCAGTACATAGAAAATGCTAGTGGCAATTCTCGAAGCTATCAATAACTTTAGATGCACCGAAAAAAGGCTAAAAACCAAGGGGCTGAGAAGGTAAAAAAAAAAAAATAATAATGGTCCTGTCGAAATCATTACGAAAAGGATGATGTTTGGCAGCTGAAAAAAAAAGAAAAAGAAAAAAAAAAATAGAAGTGTCACACTACCGCTTACATGGATTTATATATGTAGTATATATGTTTGTATTGTGTGTGAGCTTAGGGGATGAGATACCCAAAATAAAAACAACAAAAGAAAAGAACGAAACAAAAAATCAAACATTGTGAAATTAATAACCTGGATTTTCTTATGCTACTGACCCCAGTTGGGTAAAAGGCAGCTAGTTGCCTTCCTCTAAGTTGCCAGGATTTATTTACCGGATATAAATATTAGCTATACTCAAATACACTTAGCTCAGTTCAGTTCAATTCAATGAAATGTACGAACCGAAACCATTCTCCATCCTTGGTAGAGGAGGAGGACATTTTTAGTTTTACAGGACTTAACAGGGTTTAGTGATTGCTTTACACGCACGTACAAACATGAAAAAGTGAGCCCAGTGGATGAAACTTCAGTTCGACTTGAGGCTCATCGATGGCCAACAAAGTCACATACGCACAAATTCCCATAATTGATTTTGTATTGGAGACAAAGATAGATGTACAAACTACATAAGTAAATGCATAAATTCGTGGTATATTTTATGGTTTTTTCCTTAAAGAGTAGGGAGGGAGTAGTAAGGTTTGTTGATGTTGTATGAAGAAAAGGAAACGAAAACCTTTGTTTAATGGATATAAATAAAATCAACAAACAAAAATAGCATGAATATTTTTGCAAAGGAAATAAAATCTAGAAAAATGTATAAAAATAAACATAGAAAATTAAATTAAAATACACAAATGAAAAATTCCATCAGCAAAGCAAATAACCAAAGAGCAATAAACTGAAATAGAGAGAGAGAGTGAGAGAGAGAGAGGGAGGACTAAGGAGAAACTATCAAATTTACTTAGTAAAATATTTCACCTGTGAGGTAAATTACTTTATTCGAAAAATGTTTACATATTTTGATTAGAGTTTCAATAATGAAAATATGAACAAGAAGAATTCATTTCCTCTTTTTATATGTTCCAGAATTTCTATATATTTATTTTTTAACTACAATATTATTTCCTTAACATATTTGCCCATTTTGAATTGCGATTTGTGACATATAAATTAAGTAATAATTATTTGTTCCGATACACACATAATACTTGGGGAAACATTGTATTGGTACTATGCAAACTATTTGTTTTAAAGGTATTTTGTATTGCGAGAAGGGTGTCAGTCACCCTTTTGCCTATGAAAGTAAAGCAAATATTTATTCTTTGAGCTGTTATATTAGAATTTACTTTCTTGCACCCAAAAATATTTCAGACAAAGGCGTTTTTGATATGCGTGCGAATGTTTCTGGCTTGTTTTGTTTGCATTTGATGTGGGTGGTATTAGTGCTATGTAGTTTTGATAGAGGGTGGTATCATCTTCATGCAGATGAAGATGATAAGGGTGCGTGTGATGCACGTGAAAGGTGTCAGAAGGAAATTATTGGTAATTTTGGGTTTTATAGGAATTACTATAATATGCCTGTTATTGAATGGTATCCATACACTTCTCATCTCTTCACTATGAGTAGCTTTTAAAGCTTGGTAGATTTGTAGTTATTTGTTAAATTGAAATACCCAGCAGCTCCCGCATCATTTGCACATACTACTACGACTACTATTCTCAATAGATTTTCTGCTAAATGTGCAATTTACCCAAGCAATTTTCCCCCCAAATTGTGAGGGTGAAAGGGAATGTTGTAAAAACGTGTTTGTTTGTCTTTAACATGTTGATGCTGCTGGCCCATCTCATACGTTTCTGCTTGCCTAACTGTCCGTCTGTCAGATAGTCCGGCACGGGTATTTCATGCAAATTTCTAAACGACACGTGGTTGGGTCGCTTAAAATATGCAAACAAATCTACCCGTTAGAGAAAAGCAATGCAACATCCTCTGTTTTTCCACCCACCTTTCATTGTGCAACCTTTAACTGTTCACCCAACCACCATCAACATCACCCTCACTCTCACTCAATCATACACTCGCCCACCAACAAACCGAGTAACCAACCAGGATGTTTAGCATAGGATAAGGATATTTGTTGTTTGTTATGTACGAGCATTAAATGACGTTTTCAAAATTACATTATTAGAAATTGATGGCTCACAAAAAACACACACACACACACACACACACACACACACACACTCACACTCAGACTCAGACTCACACACATATACACAATCCAAATGTAAGTCCTTTGGACTTTTGTCGGTCTGTGAATGAGAAGAGTCTCATTCCATTAGATTTAGATTGAATTTGTTTAACAGGGGAGGAGAGTTGATTTTCATCTCTTTTTATTTTATTTTATTTTATTTTATTTAAGTCGTTAAAAAATATCATGTTTACTCTGTTGAAAGATATCTAAAAATTGTTTGCTTAGCAACACTAATGAACAAAAGCATTTCCCTGCTACATAGAATATGGGTCTCTATCATATTGGGGTGCATATTCCTATTGGAAGAAGAAACCATCTAAAATGTGCCATTTTCATTCTACACGTGTAAGTAGTATAGTAAACTTTTTAGAACATCAAGAACTTGTCAGCCATGTCGTCGTCATAGTTACTTTTAATGACATTTTACAAAAAAACAAACCGCCAAACAACATCAACAACTCATACTCACATGCACTCACTTAGCGTTAAATGGAGTATCGGAGAAATGGAGAATGGGGCCTTTGAGAGTGCAAAAAGAATTTTTAATAAAATAAACCACATTTCAACTACGCAAGTAAGTTGGTTTTTTTTGCTAGGATTTCACTCAACTCAAGTTGAGTCGAGTTGAGTTGAGTTGCATTGAGTTGAGTTGGTCCCATTTACGACTTTTTTAAAAAACCACAATGTACAACAAACGAATAAACGAACAAGCAAACGAATGAAGGAACGAACAAAAAAACAAGGTAAAAAAGAGAAGTAAGTAATACAAAAAACCTGAACGTGGCTTAAAATGCACTTTAAACTCTAATACAACTTGGCTAAAATCAAATGTTGTCGTTGTAGTTGGCAAAGCTTTCAACTTCTATGAATCATAGTAGTAGTTGCTGAGGTTTATGCACCTAAAAAGTCATTTCAGGTTCGCTTTATTCCCATTCCAATTTTTTTGTAATGTTTTTTCCACCGATAAGTGTGAATTCAGTAAAGCAAAGTGAAACCATTTCGAGAAGCGACCTAAAACGATGAAAGAGACCAATGCGATAGTTTCTGTAAGAGTTTTTCCCCAACGATAAAGGATAATGTGCAACACTATTGGCATAGATTTGCATAGAAATATGCCATGACTAGTGAACTAATAGTAGTAGCGAGGGATGGAGGGAGGAGTCCCATCCTCCATATTCGAATGAAAAAGTAGTAATCGTTGGGAAAAAATGCTTGTTCAGCGTCAGATTGGGCGAAAGAGCAGAAAAAAATTGTATCACATGTACTAATCTGCATAGCAGTAACAGCCATCTAACCAAAAGTATAAACTATAAAGACAGGCATATTGTATACCGAAGAGAACATATTGAATCGATCCAATTCAGTTTGATTCGACCGTTGTACGAGGAAGGTTTGATATGATTCTTAAATGACCACATACACTTGTTTACTGTCAGAGTTTAAGCCAAGTCATTCCTTTACTTTAGTCACTTAAAGAATCAATATTTTACAAATTATTTGATAGAAGCAGTTCCTAGTGCTACGAAGAAAGCAAATGAAAGGAGACTGGTTTGGTTTGAATGAAAGAACAAATCAAGAAATATTTCTTCTATGAATTCATTGAATCAAATCACACAGAAAAAATCCAATGACTTGGCTGTAAATTGCATTATTATTTACCTTATTCTCTCGATTTAGCATTCTGTGACTAATATCTGTTAAAAAACATGTAGAAATTGTTCGGTGTTAATAGGCTTACAACAAATTATAAAGTTGAATAGGAATTGAGGCCTATTTGGGAGACTTCAAGGAAGATTATAATATAATTGGAAAATCGTTGGACTAAATGTAAAGACCTAAAAAGGGACTAAGGAAATTTAGTTAGTAAAGAAACTTATCAGATCTCCCTCGTATGGAGCACAATAGTCTGTGTGTCTAGAATATCTTTTAATGGTTTGATGATAGATGGCAATATGTAAAAAATGCCCAATATTGACAATTTTTTGTAACGACTTTCCTCTGCTTTTTATTCAGATTGAATTTTTGTTATTTGTATAGATACTTTTAGCACGAGAAAAGGAAGTAGAAAGTTTGTTGTATCTTTTTTTTTTTTTTTGTCAGGAAGTAGGATTTCATGCATCGGTTGCAATTGCTTTGAGTTAACTGAGGTAAAAGAAATATACCATAGTATAATGTAAGGATCAGGTGTAGAGTGCAGCTTTAATTGTTTGATTTTCATTTGTCTGGCAGAAACACAAAATAAGGATGTCTTCAAGCAACAAGACCCAAAAGAGATACAATTAATCAAGTTGATTGGGTTCACTGGCTCACTTGATGAAAGTTATTCTCCCTGGGGAAGAAAGCAGTGGCATTTGTGTAGTGAATTAATGAATTTCTATGAATTTCATTTCATTTTAAAGAAGAAAGAGCGACGGCGACACATGCAAATGGTTGCGAAGACAAAAGACTCTTCTGTATGAAATAAGATAGTAGCAATGAAAGACACGTGTGGCAAGTAGTTAAATGAGCTGACAACTTGACAAACGTGCATCAACACGCGAATGAGAAATGACACAAATCATGAATATTTTAAAATATTATAGAAGTTCAACATTAAACAAATATCTCTTTAAAGACTCGTAATGCTGAATTGTGGCAGCACATAATTAATAATTTTCCATTTTGGCTTTGGGTAAACGCAATCTAAAAACGCTGCCAGTCACTTAGAGTCAGTTGCATTTCCTTGAAAATGTTAATAACAACAAACAAACAAACAACAATAACAACGTGAAAGTAGCCTCTGAATCCTTGTCATGAAAAGTGCAACGCAAAAACTTCATTAATCTTATTCTATGTCCGTCGCGCCACAACATCAACTTTCAGTCTCTCGTTGTTGGCTTTGAGTGAGTATCAACAGCAAAAATCCTCGTATTTTAATAACAAGGAGGAAGCTTAGTTGTTCAGTGTTTAGTTCCTGAATACCGGAAGGAGTAGTAAAACTTCCGGAGCCAAAGTCAAAGTGCGCAAATACAGAGGCGTCATTTACACGCTCACCACAATTAAATTGAATTAAGTTTAGAACATAAACAAAAAGTCAACGTTTATTTAAGCACCTGTGTACTTTGTACTGTTGGTCCCATAGGATTACGTCGGACTGTATTCAATCCATCCATCCAACCAACAAAGCTTAGTGTACTGCCATGTTCCATTATACAATATTTCTTGACCGTGGATAGTAAGAAGTAGCAGCGCTTGTCAAATTGATATTTGATTCATGACTTAAGCATTTGTCGAGTCATTCATCTTTTTCACTCAGTTTTCTTTTCTTCCAAGATTCCCCTTCCATCAATTTACTCACTCACTCCCCGAAGACTTTGGTTGGGGGAATTTGAACATTGGATGGTTGGCAGGTGGTTGGTTGACTATGTAGGAGTAAGAATTATGTCTTAACTCAGCTTCAGCCTCGTGTGTCTGTGATGAATGATGCATGAAAGGCACCCTTTTGCAGTCATTCGTGCGTCCAATTCAAGTTGAGATTTTGTATTTTATTCTCCGTGTTCTTATAAATGACCGTATTTAGGTTGATTTCACTTAAGTGTAACCCCTAAACATATTAGGCTTTGGCATCTTGGGAGCCTTTTGCACTGCTGCTACTGCTTATGCATCATCATCATCATCATGGTAGCGGTGGTGGCCTCCTTTCGACGTTGTCGTTGACTTGCTCCTCTGGTACAAAGTTTATTCGTGATTCCTTTCGTTTATGCACGATTTGTCAAGTCAGCGTAAATCATGCAATCCTAAGGCAAGGCATTCCGTCAGTTTGTTTTCGCTTCAGCCCAGCTCAACTTTGCTTGGCATGAATCTCTCACTCATCGTTTTATGTCCTTTCGTGTTGTACTATAGTTGAGACTCACGAAATAAATTGAAAACTTAGTTTGCGTGGCAAGTACAACAAACTTTGTAGCTTTAGTTGCAACAACTGGATTTGCTCCGACATATCATGCGAGTCAGCATCGGCATCGTTGAACATTCGTATAAAAAAGTCATAAATACGTTGATACATTAAGGCAAGTTTTTGGTTAAGTTGGCTAAGTTTTGATTTGTAGTACCAAACAACGTGAGTTTTGATAAATGATCAACATTAATATATTGTATATTTATAAGAAATGTATAAAGGTTAGATATAATTTGCTTTTGTGCGTTTAAGGTTTTGACAGCAACTGGGAAAATAAACAAACTAAACTGTCTTAAATTTATTTTATTTATTTAAACTTATAATCACCAACTTCGAGCCAAAAGCGACAAATTATAAGAACAAAGAGAGTCTCTTATTTTTGTGTCATATCAAATAAAGTTGAAAGTTGGAGCTAATTTACTGATTCCCTCCTTCAAATCTACATTACTTTGTTGACAAAGTAGGAGTGAGTAAACATTTACTAAATATTAAACAAACTACTCATTCCATTCACCATTTCTTTTTAAAGCTTCTTAAATGCTACCAAAGTAAATCAAAGCAGAACAACAAGACAAAAAAAAAAAAAAAAAAAAAAATTAGGAATAAATAAATGAGATGAAAATGAGGACAAAAGTTTTCACTTCTATTTTTGTTTTATTCATTTATGTCCTGTTATCGTCGTCATTATTGTTGGTCTGGAAGAACTTCTTGTTCTTATGCGTGTTAAAAAATAATTTCCCAGGATAATTTGGAGCCACGCCATTCATGATTATAACAAGTTTTTCTTTCCCAAAAAGTTTTGGTTGCCAACTTTAAGGAGCAAATGTTTCTTTTTTTTTATTTGATTTTCATTTCACTGAATCACTTGCCGAAAGTTTTACTTTTTTATTGTTTATTTATTTTATTAGAGTATTTACTTTTCCGCAGTTCCCATTTCTCCAATTCAGGAGCCTCTGTGTCGGAGTAGTATTTAATTGAGTCAAATTTGTTAATAGGCTATAAACTTAATTGACCAAGTTTAGTTGGGCAATTGGCATAGGCATTATTCATTTCAATACTTATAAATTGTTATTGAAATTTATTATCTTCTTTCTTTTGTATTCGAAATATTTTAAATAGACCCTGCTTTGCCCGGGAATGTTAGAAAAAATTATATATTTTTTGTTTTATTTCTCTTATGACTCAGAATTCAAAGACTACTTATTGATATGTAAATAAGTCTCAAAGCTTTATATGCAAAATTTAATCCAGTGGTACACACCAAACTTCATAGGGACAGTCTCCAGACTATGACAGAGTTTTCCTGAAATTTGGATCAAAATCGGTACAGCGGTTTCGGGGTCCATAGGGGACAGACATACATACATAGATTAAATTTTATATATATAGATAGATATTCATATATGTATCTTATGGGGTTTGGTTATTACTACTCTTTCTCTATAAAACGTTATATGGATATGCGATACACATACCCATTTTCCTGAGAAGAGTTCTGAAAGATTTTGGCCTGGTAAGGTTCTTAGATTGTATTTGCTGAGTTGCTAACAGTGAGATGCTTATTTTGAGTTATTGTCCTTCTTTGAGTTTTGGAAGTGTTTACTAATAGATTGATCTACTGAATTGTTCCTCTACGAATTTAGATTTTATCTCGTGGGAATCGAGAGTCTCTGTAATTTCCTTTATTCTGCTACAAACTTCCGGGTAAACTTAATATACATTTCACGTTTGTGAAAAGCATAAAAAATCATAAGCTCATAAAAGTATGCAACATCAAAATCGTTTGACTTCATAAAAGCACTCAATTTCCATTTGTCAGCCAAAGTGTAGAAGGATGAGGACTGTATTAATTTAACATTTTGCGGCATTAATTTTTGCGATTTTCAATCGAGTGGGAAAAATAATCAAAACAAAGAAAAAAAGTATCATTTAAATTGTTTATTCAGCATGTTGTATTTCGCGCATCACATCGCATCCTGGTTCCTGGACTCGCCTCAATTCATTGGCTTCAATTCTACATTCTCTGGCATTTGTTGGTCTGTCTGTTGGTCTGTTTGTTTTTCATAGGCTTAAGCCCCAAAACGTGACCCACGTGCCGGGTCTTGTTTATATTTGTATTCCTGTTCTGCTGTTATTATAATGCTTTTTCAATATTTTTTTACGATTCTCCTAGTATGTGGATGTCTGGCTGTGTGCGTGTGTGTGTGTGTGTTATGAGAAACATTTTCTGTTGTCAAACAAAAAATCATCTATTAGAAAAGCTTTTGTATTTTCATGATTTTTTTTTTTTTTTTTTTACTGTACAAACTTTTTTCTTTCTTTTCCTTGTGTATAGAAGTGAAAGTGATTTATGTTTACAGAGTATTATTTTTTTTTTGTGTTTTTATATATTTTTTATTTTAAAAAGTTGACTGAAGCGTATGATTACTTTTGAGTGCTGGGATTTGTTGTTAGTATTGTACATACTTCCACAACTCTTAGCGTATACTTTATAATATTTCTATTAAAACCTTGAAAAAAAAACAACTGCCATTTCCATAAGGCATCATGCTAATAAGATGAAACTCTTTCATATCATTTATATGGATGACATTTTTTAATCCCCAAATTAATTTAACACCACATATACCATGTGAGTCGTGAGGACTCAGCTGAGCCACTAAGTTTAGCCCAAACATTCATCTACATAGTCCAGAATGACTGCAGGCTCCATTGCTTTGACGAATTTTATACACCGCCAACATAATAATAAAATTAATCTCCGTTTTAAGTGCACAAGTACTTCGTTAAGCCTCCCAAAAAAAGGGAGCTCCAAGGCACTAGTACACCCCCATTTTATTACCGCTTCAAAAAATAACCCAAAAGCTACTCAGCCAAAAAGTGGCAATTATTCATTTTATGAGCTCAACACAACACAAAACTTGAACATGTGAACCATAAAAATTAAAAATTAGCGTCAGTTATACATACACTCACAGACACACTCACACTCATATACACATACACATACACGTATACATACTTTACATACTTTACATACATACATACATACATATGTATGTATGTAGAGTTTGCAAAAAGGGGATTAAGATACACGCATAGGCGGCTCTTGTGGTGTTATGACATTATACTACTATAGTAATAGAAAGGAGTATGACTGCATGAATGACTGACTGGTGGTAGCAGCATTTTAAGCCAAAGGGTCGCCACACAGTATGAAGAATGAATGGTTACGATGACGACAACTAGTAGTCCTACGTATGCTGGGTGGAAAAGTCAAGAAAATGAATATTTATGCTTTGTTGGCGACACTTCATTCCAATTCCACCTCCTCCTATAATATGTTTACATAACTCCTTTCGGGCAAGAGCGTCCACAAATGTCAGTCGGGAGTTAACTACTTACTATGAGTATATGAGCGCACATGTCAAAATTTTCATAACTTCCAATACAGGAAAAACATCAAAAGGAAAACTCAAAACAAACAGTAGCAGGCAGCAGCACCAACAACCCTTAAACCAGGACCTTTTCTAGTGGCCTGCCAACTTGGCCTTTCACTCACAGATCTGTCAAATGTCAAACATTTGGGACCTGAGTTTAGGTATTTAAGTTTGTGGTTAAATGGGGACAACATTCCATCTTCCATCGAGACAAAAAATAATTGAAGAATTATTAGCAACAGATTAAATCCATTGTTTCCATTGTCTTAGTCTCTCCAACTTTTATATTGTACATTGGTATTCAAACTTTAAATCCATTTATCAATTTAAGACCAACCATGCATGCTTCGACTATATAGACTTAAATATTTGCTTAAAATGATGAAACTTTATGGAAGATAACAAGTAAATCTGAACTATTGAATATTGTAGCATAGTAGAATATCGAGAAATTGAAAGTGGCTGCGAACGAACGAACGAGTGATGCTCATGAGTGAAACCTCAAAGACTCTTGTTAACATGTGTAACATAACTGAAAAACCTCAGACAAACAAGCTATCAGAAGTACCAGAAACAACAAACATTAAAGTACAACCACTACAATAACATGAAGAGAAGGTTCCACAAACCAAACCAAACCAAACCAAACCAAAAATACCAAAGGAGAAAGTAAAAAAGTTTCATCTTAATGAGAAACTTTTGTTTACTGAACAATATTTAATCCCCTTTTGTTAAAAGCTTCGAAAAGTGATTTTCCATCATCATCATCGTCATCACCAATCATCATTACTACTTAACTATTTCAATCTTTGATGCGCTTGCTTGTAAGTATTAACAATGCATGACGTTTTCCTTTTGAATTGCAGAGTGATTATAATTTCAAATTTTGAACTTAAGGTGTTAAAATGGTTAAGTGAAGCGTACAAATAAAAGGGTTTCATATTATATTTTGCTTACGAAAATTAAATGAAGAAAGATATGTATTCTTTCAGAAATATCATGGTGCCTAAATAAGAAACATTATATGACTAAAAGCCTAAAAGCATGCTACATTAAATGTTTCGTTTAACAACAAATTTTTATGCTGACCTCGATGAACCTTTCGTTCGGTTGGGGGCCAACATGTGAAAATAATATATATTTTTGGAATTTGAATAGCTTGGAAAAAGAATAGAGAAAAATGGGAAATATTAGCATAAGTTTTGTAGCGACAGATACCAAGAAGGACAACTATACTTCAACACTTCTGTGCAGAATGTTGCTGTTGTTGTTGTTTAGTCAAACAGGTTAAAAATCCGAGAAATGTAAATAAAATCAACAGCGGAAGTTTAAGTTTGTCCTTTCTCATCACATTCAACCTATTCAACCTACTTCTTCTGCTCTGCTATATTCTCAATCTCAAGTCCTGAAGAAACTTTGATGTGAGGCAGCCGGCTAACAGGAAAAATATCATTCTAAAACGTTGACAGCCACTTACACATGTCAAATGCAAGGATAACGAGTAAAACGGATATTAGAGTATTAGCAAGGACAACGTTGCTGCTGTTTCTAAAGTGTCCATCTGCAGCCCATCTACAATATATAAATGTATATATATAAAAGGAAAAAAATAGCAAACAAAAAAGGAGGATGACACAGAACAAGAATTCCAGACTAAACGTTAAAAATTAGAAAAGAAAAGAAAAATAAAAGTAACCTTTTTCTTATATGTACTCCTTCTTCAAGGCGCCGCCTTCTATTTCCGTTTCTGCTGCCATTGCCAATGTTATTTATATAAAATGAACTCAGATGTAACAGGATAAAAAAGAAAATAAGCAAGGATATTATAGAAGGATGACAGAAACTGTGCATATTAACTACACTTTGATAGTGAAGCGTAAAATGAAGCTGAATTGTGGGTAGTAGTAGTAGTAGTAGTAGTAGCAATAGGCAAGCCAGTATTCCAATTCCTTATTATGCCAATTCCTTGTTCTTATTCAGTGGCAAAAGATTTGTGAAAATTTAAGGAATTTTGTTAATATTTGTAAAGTGGTTTGCCAACAATCTTTGGCCAACTTACAGAAAATAGTCATAGACATAGTAGCAACAGTCCTTGTGCGAGTCCTTCTGCCTTTAAATACTTACATTTGTATTAAGTAAAAGCAAGAAGATGTAACAAGATGCTGCTACCAGTTAAGAGATTTACTTTTGTTGTTGCCAAACAATTTTGTGGCTAATTAGCTTAGCTTAACTTTACTTTGATTTGCTTGGGTTGCTTAGGCAACATCATTCCTTAGTAAAACTAATCTATTTATATTTAGTTTAATAGGATTGACTTAAAGTTAATTCTCTAACGCTTATCACTTATTTATTTTAATGAGATTTCTTATTTGTTTCTCTTTGCAGGTAAGCTAAAAATATAATAATAATAATCTTCATAATAAGTATGCTGTCACAGTTGCTTGGACTTGTATTTAGTGGATCTCAGAAAAGAAGATAAGTCATTGACTATAGTATTATTATATTACTTATTAACTTTACTGTGTCATCGTTCATTGATGCTCATATTAATTAAATTTATATTCATCTAATTGGCTTTATGACAATACACACACACACACACACACACACGGCTACTCTAAGTACTATCTGTGTACATATGTAATTTTCCCATAAAGGGATATGAATAATGAAGCTGACATGACCTCGCAGAAAAGAGTCCCGGACTACGACGACGAAGACGACGAGTATGATGAAGTATCGTTAAATTTATAATTATGTAAAATGCAAAGAATATAAAAAGAAAAAAGGAAAACCGTCTGTCATCGACACGTTGCAGCACGAAACAACAAAATAAAAAATAAAAATAAAAAATAACAATGTTGTAGAGAGAAAATGAAGGGAAACAAATTATAAAAAATAATATGAGGAAAATGTGTAAATTATGCGCTTCCGTATGTGATCAGTAAAAGTGTTATTTATTTAATGCACAACTTGTTGTTGGTTTAGTAAAACCATACACACACGCACACACACACACACCCTTCCCTAGGTAGGGAGTGTGTTACATAGTAGAAGGAAGCGCCTCTCGTTGGTAATTAATTATGACACAGGGTGACATGTTGTTGCTGCTCACGCGTCACTCTTACTCCGGATGCTCGCACTAAAGACACCACCACGCTTTGGTGGAGTTCACCCATGAAGTGTGCCTTGTTACATACTATATAGTTGTCTGTTCCTCTCTTTATCTCAGTTCCATACTATCATCTCGTTTGTATTCTCAATTATTTATTTTTAGTTTGTCTGACGGATTTGAACTTGACGCAATTTATTTTCATATTTACATCTCATACACACATAAAAAGTGCTAGAAGAGCAGAGGGAGCAGAGCCCAAAAAAACACAAACAGAAAATGTCGCACATGTTTTTGTGCTTATTTGATGTTGTTTTTGTTTTTTGTTTTATGTAAAAATAACTTCACACATAAAGAAAATAAATATCCCTTTTGGGAATCCCCGCGTTGAACTGCTAATTTTGTCAGCGCCAGTAAAACTTCTAATTTCCTCTTTCACAACACCATTATTTCTCATCTCTCTTATCTTCATGTTATAATTTATGTTTGCCAAATATAAAGAAATTTAAAGAGAGAAAGTGTAAGAAAAATAATCTACTAATGACAAAAACAAAATTCTAAATATTTTACATATTTACATTTAAAATAAAGTATCAAAAGACTTGCACGGTTTGCTCACAAAATGTTGTTTGATTTTTAAAGTGTTACCAAAAATAACTTTACTATAATGATGACGGCACTCACTGATCTCTTATCCATGCCTTCACATCATTTCACTTCATTTCATTTCATTTGGTTTCTTCTTTTGTATTTTGTGTTAATTAACATGAGTAGTTTTTCAATTAAGCGTGAATTTGTATTTAAATATAAAATAAGGGGGAGAAACCATATCCCCTCTACATTGAAATAATTTGTGTTTATTTAAAGAAGATAAAGTGTGAAAAATGTCTAAAATAAATCTACATACATTTATCATCTCGCATATCTTATTCATCCCGAATCATTTTTGATTATGTTCAACCTTTACTTGATCGATTTATTAACCTGCGACGCTTTCACGCTACATTAAGTTCAATTAGTGTCTTAATCAAATATGACTAACTCAACCAGTAACAGTAGTAGCCAATATACATAGCTTATTTCTATAGTCATCTACCCTTCCAGTTAGGAAATTTCAATGTCCATGCTGCTCTTGTTATAGTCAATACAGTGCAGTGTCATCCTTATGCCATTTACCACACTTTCGCGTTTGACTATGAACTCAACTCAACTCAACTCGTTCGGCACTTGCCAATGCGAGTCATTGTCATTGTCACTGTCAGATGTCAACTTTAGAACGAATATAGTAAAAACGTCACGTTGTCTATTTCAATGTTGTTGCTGTTGTTTGTTTGTTTGTTTGTTTGTTCTTTGTAAAAATAGCGCAATAAATTTGCAACATTGAACTGAGGTAGCCTCTTCCAGACTAGAACGATAAGAGTATAAAGACTGATGTATACAGTTTTATATCTTTGACAGTAGTTTTTCCTTACCTGACCGAAGCTAAACAGATGCGTAGTTAAAGGAAAATATTAAAAATTGTACAAATAAATATAAACTAAAAAAACTATTATAATTAAATTGAATGGGATAAAGGACACTTAACAGTCAACTGATTGTCAATTGGTCATTGAGTTGCGTAATTTAAGCCCCTTTTGTCGCATGCACTGTAATTTACACTACAGTTGAGATCTTCATAGGACACATTAGTGAAGATGATGATGATGATGATGATGTTGATTTAAAATACCCTTCACAGGGTAAAAAGTGTCTAGAGTGAATGTAGTATATTTGTTTAAACAGACATATTGATTTAGTCTTCCTTCCGATTACATAACGAAGATAAAAGAGATCTTCGGTTATTGGAAGGTTAAAAACCATTCATATACATAAATTCATGGCTTAGAGACAAGTTTATTTTACAAAAAACTTTTAGTTTATTATATTTATCTAAATAAACATTTTAAAATGATGGGCCAAATGTGACAATATGTAGAATGTACTTATGTTTATATGAGGCATAAAACTTATACATAATTTTATAAATAATTCATTGATAATTGGAAAGTTTTTGAACCTTTAAGATAAGTTTTTTTTTTTTTTGTGTGGAAAACTACCAGAGCATCATCATCTAGATAAACATTTCAAAATTAAAGTTTCATTTAAAGTATTTATTGTAACAAAATATATAAGTTAAAGTTTCTATCTAAACAGATCCTTGAATTTTTTGTAAAAACTTTCTAAGCCATTTCCCTATGGACATCATTCTTCTTGTGCAAAGGGTATTTAATCTTTGATGAAACTACAGTTTGAGTTTCTGTTTTTTGCATGTTTTTTTTTTAATGTTTACTGCTAGTCCTTGTTGTCCTGCGACTTGTCGCTTGTTTATTTATTCACCATTTATAGTTTGCCACAGGATAGTGCTAATTTAGCAGCGGCTTCTCAAATGACTGCGCACGGTGTGTTTAGCTCCAGTCAACTTACTGTACAACAAAAGATACACAAACTTACTTACATATAAGTAAAGTCCCTATTTTTTATAGTCCTTAGTGTTGTAGTGTGGTTATTATTTGAAAGCTTTAATGGTGATGGTGACTTTATTAAAATGCAAATAATACTCAAATATCATTGTCTATCTATCTATCTGTCATGTGCTTATTTCAAGCAATCATGGTTGGGATATCCATGCTTCTTTCAATACTTCAATACAGTTTTACAAATAAATGGAAATTTATTTATTTTTCTTCGAATTTCTTTCATAAAACTTCAGAGAGTAAGGTTGGAAAACACGAAAAATTGAATTCATTTGTTTATTTTCTCCAATGCGCTGACGATGTAAAAACATTTTTCTTATATTTTTTTTTTTTTTTTTTGTTTGCAGATTTGAAACTTTAAACTTGTCTTGATGTTGGTTGCTATTGCTATTGTTGTTGTTGTTGTTGTTTTGGGAATATCTTAATTTTGTTGTTTCTGTTGTTGTTGTTTTTGTAACATATTGTATTTCCATTTTCTATTTTGTTGCAGGAGTTGTAACTCTTAAGTTTTCCAGCAGCAGCAGCAGCATCATCAGCAAATCTACCATTGCCATTTGCTTTGTTGTACTTTTATACAATCTTCACACTCATCCCCTAATTGACATCCCCACATGTTCAGCAAACAGCACACGTTCTTTACATAACTATTGTTAAAATGTTAATGCTTTCATCCATCCATTCATTCATTCACTTATTTATACTTTCTTTCTTGATTCGAGTTCTGTTCTTGGCGTCTGTTTTCATCCATTTGAATTGAATATGTATTACGAACTCTTCCTTCTACTGTTTCCATCTTGCCTGCGTCTTTTATTTCAATTCTAATTGTTTATTTTGTAATTTAAATATTTTTCATTCAAATAGTCGTCGAAATGTGGTTCAATGTTCTCCCAAACAAGGCCAACAAAAAATTTTAGGTTTTTGTATGGTTTAAACATGAGTAAACAACAAGAATTTTGATGGCATGAGTAATTGAAAAATTATTGTAGACAAAGTTGTAGAAAAAAAAAAAATAAATAATAATGAAATGACAAGAGAAGCTAGCAGTGATGGCGATAGTAATGAAGACCAAAAGAAAATTGTCTTTATTTCATAATTTATTTCACTAGAAGTCAGGCAGTCAGTCAGCAGTACGCTTCCTCCTCCTTCTCCTCCTTCTGTGTGACTTTGAAATGCAATTAATCTCAAATGAGTAAAACACCCACAAAAACGAATAAAAATGTCACTTCCGCCAAAGTGCGAACAACCTTAAACATAAAAGAAAAAAGATTAAATGAAGACACCCATGCAGAAGAAGATTCTTTGTGTAAGAATAAAAATGAAGAAAAGAAATGACAAATTCTCTTGGTATTTTTTAACAAAAAAAAAAATAATAATAAAATAAAATAAAAAACAAACTATTTTGTAAGTAGGGACACTTTAGTCAAGTAGGTGTGACTATTAGTTGCCCTGTACCAACCCCCAAAGTTTAATATCTATATACCAAATTTCATCTAATAGTTTTCTAACATTTATGTTATATATTTCTATAAGAAAAAAACAGTCAAATATTATAATATTATGCAATATATGCTAATTTTTGTTGCTTCCAAACATAATTCTCGTGTCTTTAGTAGTGAAACTCAAACATTTGTAATCAGATTGAGAGAATACTGCGTGCTATGAAACTCACTTACTGACCATTGAGGTGTGCATTGGTTAAGACTCCCAACAACTTTTGTCCGACATCTTCTTGACAGGAAAAGTTGTTAGAAAAACTCCAAAAAAACTAACAGAAGCCATTCTCCTTTTTCCTTACACCTCCATATGCACTCATATATTGTCCATGGTTCAACTTGTATGGTGCATTCTTATCAACCAGCAGTTTTGGCCACCTCACTTGTTATGCGTTAGTAATCTATCTATCAAACACGTTTTGAATGATTGCAGAAAATGCCAGTAGATGATAGAACGCAAATCGTCTAGTTTCCACCTTCATTAACCCCACTCCATCCCTCGATAACATTTATGATCCCATTAATCTAATAAAAATATTATAGTCAAAATTTCATTATTATGTATGGTTTCTGTGTCATTTTTTTCATAGAGTTTCATATAATACAAATTGTTATCACCTAAAACTTATTGAAATTTATTAAACACCCTTCTTGGATGCAGTGTATAAAAACATAAATCTATAGAACTCAACTGGAGAGCAACAATTCACTTGAAAGATTTTTAAAAAATCTTTTCAACATATTTTTCAAATATTTTCTTATTTTTTGCTCTCACTTAATTTACAATTTCTCTGTACGACAACCAACAACATATAAGAATCCCCAAGTTGACAACATCTTCATTTCTCTTTTACACAGAGAACACATTTCGAGAATTTCTGGTATTTTACAAAAATAAAATTGAGTTACATGAAGCTATCCAATTGTACTACTACTGTACTCTAGTAGCAATACTATGTGCTTTACTGTTTGTTCATTAAGAGAAAGAGAGGAGTTTTCCCCAAACCCAAAAGCAAAAACAAACAGAAAATTATTGTATTGAGTTGAAAAAGCATCTTTATTTTGTTGAAACTCGCTCAGTTTGTTACTGATCGTGATCGCGTACGCTTGGAAAATAAATAGAATGGGAAAAGTTTTGACTTTAAAAATATTTTAAAAACCAAAAATAGAAAGAAAACAGAATCAAATACTAAAACAAATGAAAAGAAAAGCGTGCTTAATTGAATTTCGGTTTTTGTTTTTCTGTTTCTGTTTCTGTTTTTGTTTGATGTTTGTGTTTATGTTTGTGTGTGTTTGTGTTTATTTGAAAATAAATTTCTAACAACAACAACAACAAATGAGTACAACAAAAAGTATTTGTTGTGCGTGTGTCCAATTGTGTGTAATTTTGATCGAATTCAAAATGAGCGAGGAACTAGCGGCCGCGGGATTGTTGTGTGGTTCATTGAAATGCGTTCATTGCGCTTTAATTAATTAATTGCTTTTGGGGTAGCCAAACCAGGAAAATTCATTTCGTTCTATTCAAAAGATTTTCAATATCCATATGTGTGTGTGTGTGAGTGTAGCAGCTGAAAAAATGCATTTTCTATTGTGAAGTAAAGTATAATAGTAGCATTTGAACTCATGTTCCTCATCTTTGGTCATAAACATTTGTTTCGCTATTAAATAATAAATTTTCCTCAATTTTCTCTCTCATCTCATTCATCTTCAGTCAATTGAAAATGGGTTAATCAAGTGGAATTTATGTGGTTACAAAATGAAGTTAATTAACTGTAAATAAATAAAAAATAATAGTGGAAAATTAAATTTTACAATACAATACAATAATGTAAAGTGAAATGAAGTGGACCCAAGTGAAATGAATTATTAATAAGAAAAAAAAAAAGAATAAATATAATATTTAATAAACAAAACACAATAAAAATCAGACATAAATCATTTTCTTTGAGTATGCAATGTGTAATTATTGTATATAATAATTGAAATTAATTATTAAAAACCATAATAATAAAGAGAGTGAAATATATTTCATTAAATTCCAAATCCATTTTCCCCCATTTCCATTTTTCTTTTTTTGATTTTTCTCTGGTGCCTTAAATTCCAACACTTTAATGAAATGAAATTCTTTCCTTTTAGATTGCAAAATATGTACATATTTTCAGTTGGTGGGTGATTTTGATTTTTCATAGTACGAGTATATACTTTGAAGCTATGAAAATCTGTGTTTCTTCATGGTAATTGAATCACGTGTAATGAAATGGCGTGAAGCTGTGGATCCTAGACAAAAGGGTTAATTTAGTTTCTTCTCCTTGTCATAGCTAAGAACACCTTTCTTTCCTTTGAGATTCTCATCATTTGCCATCAACTGTTGTTGTTTCTATACTTTTACTTCCTTTTAAGCAGTCGCCATATTCTGTATGTTGTAGGCTTGTTAAAACAAATCATGACCTCAAGGCGTGCGTGCGTCAATTGCAGGTGACTTACTCACACATAAAACAGAATAACAGTTTACATAATAGCAAAAGAAAAAAGAAAAAAAAAAGGTAAAATGAAAGTGGTGTGGGGGTAGAGAGTAAACAAAGTTATAAAACAAACGACGACAAACACGTAAAATAAAAGAATAAGGAGAATGAGAAGAATGAGAAAAATAAGGAGGAGAATCATAACAAAAACCAAAGCATTAACAGCTGTTATCGCTTTCTCCTCATAAACAACTTTTAGCCACATTGAATTTGTTTCAGCGTTTCGTCTCACAGTTGTGATTATTGTTATTGTCCTTGTTGTTGTTATCCTTGTTGTAGTTGTTGTTGTTGTTGCTGGCGCCTTTTAGCGGTAATTAAATTAACGTTTAGCCTGATCAAAGTCTCAGACATTGTGAGTTGCTTTCTTTTGTTATCCTTTTTCATATATTTTTTCTTATTTCATTTTTTAAGGGAAGCACAAAAAAAGGACGTTGAAGTTTTCGTCTTGAGCTTTGTTGCCTACTTTTTGGCGTGGCATAGTTAATGGAAAACATAATTAAAAATTTCAGTGCCAAATGCTTTTGATGGTTTTCTTGGTGTTTCTTTATGACACCTAAAAAATTCTTGAAAAGTTTAAAAGAAAAAAGGTCAAATGTTGATTCAATTTTTCCCATGTATTTATGTTTCTTGGCATATTTTTTAATTTAATTGCTTTTCAGTATTTGCCTTGCAAAATTTCCTAATTTCCGCTGTTTGTGTCAATTTTCCAATTAGGGGTTGGAAGAAGAAGATTCTATTCGTATACATATTTACAAACAAACACATACATATGAATTGATGGAGTATTGACAGAGTATTTTGCACCCTACGGATGTTGCAAAAGTCAATGAAATTCAATTTAATGTCAAACGCTTTTCTTTCGTTTCCTTGTTAGTTCAATAGAAAGCATCCCCAACCCATGCCTAAGACTCGGATTACTGTCCCTTTTTTTTTTTAGTCTCTTCTCTTTTTTTTTTTTTTTTTTTTTGGTGTCTTTTGAGCATTGTGAATGTTTATCGAAAGCAAACGATTTCGATCGATTTCTTTTGTGCAAAAAATCTACAATCCAAATTGTGTTTAGCTGAGACTGAACATCCCAAACAGCCTTTTTCGGCTACAATTTCCAGCTACAAGTGGTGACACACATCTGGTGGACTTACATTTGTAATACAGAATAGAATAGACCAAAACGAAACGAGGCGGACCGGAGATTATTAGAACCACTATACAAGCTGTTTATTGGTCGATCGATTGTGTATAGTATTTGTAATTGATGTTATTTTTGTTATTGTCAGTTTAGTAGTAGGTTATTGTAATATTTTATTGTATATGCGACAACAGCTGCGCTCAATTGCGCGTAATGATTGACTAACTGTGTGCATATTATGGCCATTGACATCCTGTCATGCTCTCTAGTGGTTTCCGGTTCGCTTAGCATGTAAATGCGTCGATTTTATGCAAAATTAGTAACAAATGATTATGGTACTTGATTTGTTAAGCTGTTTCTCTTCTATTTAACCATTGAATTCTACAATTGATTATATTATTGCAAGGTGAAATATATAAAATTTCTTTGTAGTAGTACAGTTGCTATAGTTACTCCACATTTCTTTCATTCATCATTATCTATATTATTATGTTCAATGAATTATTCTGTTTGTTCTTTTATGCCATCTTCGATTACATTAAAAGCATAGTTAAATAAATATGACAAGGCATCAACTATGTGTTCTCCATCTTTCTGTTTGCTGTGTGTTATCTGCTACCCAACAACATCGAAGATGCCAAACAAAAGAACTTCAAACAATCCTCAATGGACTATCAAATTGCACTAAAATGCTAAAGGCACAACACCAACTACGCTATCAGTTTTCTTTCAATTTCTTTTTTTTCGTACAGATACATTTTCGTTTCTTTTTATCCAGTGAGAAATATTTCTTCCTTATACCCTGCCCTCATGATTTTTTATATATAGTACTGGTATATTAAATTTGACAATTAGTTAGTTTTTGTAAGGACTTTGTTACATCATAACATTGTTCTGATATGGAAGCTTAAAGAAGAAATATGTTGGAGATATTTGTTATGAAACCCTTAGATTGTGTGTACCATCTTAGTATTGAT
The DNA here is from genome assembly GCA_035041805.1 of Amiota mariae. Classification (NCBI taxonomy): domain Eukaryota; kingdom Metazoa; phylum Arthropoda; class Insecta; order Diptera; family Drosophilidae; genus Amiota; species Amiota mariae. The sequence continues at coordinate 15,665,654 of JAWNKV010000370.1, read as the reverse complement.
TTTTTGATCTAATTATTGTGACTATTTTCATATTTTTCCAATCATTCATCACTTCAATTGCAAATCTTTCTACTATTTTATGGTTTAGGGTGACTGTTTGTCGAGTCAACCTTACTTGAATTCTCCAATTTATCTGTGTTTTTTTTTTTTTTTGGGGGAAATGAGCTCAAAGAAAAAAGGAAAAATAAGACAAAAAGTATATATTTTTTTGTTGTTGTTGTCATCATTAGGAAATGAGTAAATGTCGAAAGTCTTCTTTCTTATGGCCGCAAGTGGGTCATATACATTTTTGATGAGCTGTCATTATTAAATGATGCCGCCAAAGGAATCATACTGAACTGAAGGAAACAAAATCCAAACCAAAAGAAAGCAACAAATTCATCATAGTTGATGAGGCAATGATATTTTATTTATTTGACAGTTGACAGTAGATATTTTCTTACATTTTACTCAATACACGTATTTTTATTTCATTGGTTTTTATTTTGATTAAATTTTTACATTTTAAATTTGAAAGATACCACCAAATGTTTTGCTTCAACACTTTAATTGGATCTAAATTTAATTTAGTGTGTTTAGATGTTTTTCTAATAAAAGACACACCTACGCTTCTTGAAGAATTGCCACATGATTGGGTGACCTCGTTGATACTCAAATTATGTCACATTTTATTGGCTGTCAAAATCAAGAATAGATATTTTGTAGAATGAGTTGATGAGTTGATGACATTGTTTCACATAAGTGGCCTGTCATCTTACAAGAAATTGGAAAAATGCTTTTGCTTTTTGCTAATGAACTCTTGTTGATTTCATTGATAATAGAAATCACATTCTGTCACTCCTCATTCTTGTTCTATCTATTTCACATTCATTTTAACTTTGAGCCAAGAACAGAATGACATTCACATGACAACCTATCAACAACTTTGAGTTTTACCTTGTCTTACCTTACTTTAGTTCACAAATCACAAGTTATCAACGATAAAGACTACCCTAACTCCCAAGCACAAGGACATAATGACATCAAAGATAGCAATTCTCATTCATACTATTCTATTCTACTCAACTTTCGGCAGGACCTCTTTCGCATCCTTTGGATATGTCACAATTCTATGGAAAAATGTGCAAAGCAAAAATTGTTTTGACATTACTTTCAAATGTCAATTGACTATGATTTTCCTTTTACCTTTCCATAATAACAACAATATTCATTTCGTTTCCTTGACAATCACTCACGCACTTGTTTCTTTCTGTCTTTCTTTAACTGAACGAATCGTGGGGTCGTTGTTCGTTTGAAGGCGTTTGTGCTGCAAATTGAATTTGTCTTGAATGGTCAAATGCGATAAAGTTGATAATTCAATAAAATTTAATGAGGTTATTCGTTGAGCCGAAACTAAAAGCTTTGACAAAATCGAATCGAACACGGGCGCGTTCAGATCACCCAAGAGATTAAAGCATGTGCTTCATTCAAGCTAAGGGTCGTTTATCGATTGACATTCAACTGAATTATAACATAAATTTTACTCCTCAGTGTTTGCTAATTTATCTTAAAGCCTTGTAAATCCTTTAAAATTATTTCCATGTATATATAAACAGATAAGAGAAACGCATATCGTTTCCGGTTCCGCTACAGTTGACTTCAAAATGACTTAGTCTCGTCGCACTCATGCTTATAATCATCATCATCATCATTACCTCCCAACAACCGACATTATTTTGGCGTGTGCATATTTAACGAGTCTCGTGACTCATGTTCGATTTAACATAAATTTAGCACAAATAGTCATATCAAGAAATTTCTATATATATCTATATTTAGATAAATATATATTTAAATATCTGTATGAATGAGTAAATGTGGCAACCTGTCGCAATTCAGCACCAAAATGCAAATTCCAATAAACTAAAGTACTTCTTTGCTCATTCACTTTATAGGTGGATGGTACTACTCATCAACTGACTGACTAAGTCCTGACTCTTGCCTTACGATATACACGATACGAACGCGACACGACACGACACACGACATGTAATGCACGAAACCAAGAACAGTTCTTCTGTTTTTTCCTGTATCGAAATAAATCCACAAAATGAAAATAAAAATAAAACGAAAAAGAAAAAGAAAATACATACTCCTTGTATGAATGAAAACTCTGATAAAAGTATAACAGCCCCCGCAGGCACTCTTTCGGTGCCATTCTGACATGCCATAAAAATTTTATCAGTGCTATTCCCCCTCCCCCTCTCCGTACTTTGACATTTACTGACATTTCAAAGTAATGCAAAAGTGCTACTTCGGTGATGGTGATGGTGACGGTGACGGCGGCGACCCAAAAGTTGAAAAAATAAACGAAAATCCCCATACTTTAACCTTTATTCCCCGCACTCATACTTTTATTCGAATTCTTATTTTGCAAATAAACTGTTTCCGTTATTGTCAGCAAATTTTCAACGTATGAAAAATTTTCATTTAGAAAATTGTCTTTCTTTTTGTTTTTTTTTTTTTGTTTCCAGTTTGGCGCCCCCAAAGTTTTGGGTGACCTTTTTCATGTTACGCAAATAGCTGATAGATAGATACTTTTTGCCTTGCATATCCCAAAACACTTGGTGGGTCTCCCCAATTTGTAAATAACACAAAAATCTAAATTGATTTCCGTTGCGATTTGTCATTTGCTAATCAACCCTTCGCCAACTTCCCTTCAACTTCTGAGACAACATAACACAAGACAAGACAAGCACTTTAATTTATAAATCAGCACAAATTGTATTCTCCAATCTATCTACCTTTTGGCATTGGAGCCGCAGTGATAACAGAATCTGACTATTGCTGTCCAGCATGATGAGGGTGAGCCCAACAATTATGCAGACAGGAAGTTTCCAACTAACAGGAAGCAACCAACTAACCAATCAACCTGTTGTACTAAATTCTTTCAGGCTTCAGGTTGAGGTTGAAAATCCAAGTAGGCGTGTGACTTTCAACGCCTGAAAGTATACAAGCAAAACATGAAATGGGTTGAATAAATGACACAAAGTGAGTGAAAAGGGTGCAATGGAAAGTGTTCTGCTGTTAGAAAAACACCCTCTGCAAAGGCGTTATTACTAGGAAGGCATACTACGACTATTTTATATTCAATGTTATTATTATTATTGTATGTATGTATTTCATTCTTTATGGCATACAAAGTCTGAAAAGCTTTCACTCTCTTGATAACAGTTAATGGCTTCAAATGTTGCCATTAAAATTCATCATAATTGACACTTAAAATGGTTAAAGACGTAAAAATATATATTATACATACTATAACTTGGTAATAATTTAATTTTTATTGACCATATCAGTGAGAAAAACTATGAAACAGAAATTGTGTTGTAACATTTAGTCCTTTGGACTTATGAGTTATAAAAGAAAGTTAAATTAAATAACTTAAGTGAAAAGAAAGTGTCAAAATGTTAGGACGCTGTGTTAGTTATCAAGGCTCTTGCGATAATATCAATGGCATGCTAACCGAGGACTATGCAAAGGTTTGTATATAATAATTAATTAAATGTAAATATAATTTAATGAATTTTTTTCTCTTTATGGTAAATTATATCCTTCATTCTCGTGGTCTTTTGCCTATCGCTTCGTTCAGCTCCAAGCGAGTCAAATCTGAAAGAGAACATACACATATTGATGGTCTTACTTTATGGTTATCCTACTGTTTATCCATTCTGACAATTTTTCGTTGCCATAAGTCCTACCATAAGTCAACACATTGAGCACATCTCTTTGTTATAAGCTATATGCTATAGACAATGTTTGTGTCTTTTACGGGAGACTATGGAGGACGATGTCTCATACTAATCAGAACTACAGAAGGACTTGCAACATATTTGTGCGTCACTATCAGCAACAGCCACGAGTGGTATTCAAACAAACAAACAAACAAAGAAACATCCATAGATACAAACAGCTGCAGCTACAGCACACATTGGATTCTTTTTAATGGTGTTGAGCGGAGCATAGGATACCAAAACGATGGCTACAGTTCATTGTTGCTTGTTGGCTTTTCTTCTTGCCATTTGACAGAGATTCACTCGACTCGACTCGCCTCGCCTCGACAGCAGTTAGAGACAAACAATGTTTTCATTCTAAATTCCTATAGAGACTCAGATTCATTTAAAGCTATTTTGGCCTTCAAGCATTTACTACAAAGTCATCTTAAATCTAAACGAAGCGTGGGATGAAGTTAGATGGATAGATAGATAGATGATAATAAAGATGGGGAAAAAATATAACAAGTTTAGTTTTGCGCTACAATAAAGTTTTCCTTTTTGCGAACAATAAGTTCAGGCAGCCGTAATCCCGAGTTGTGTCAACTGCAGCCAACTTTGTCTGAACTTGGACAGTTATTTGCCAGTTGCCAGTTGCCTTTGAGGAACATCCACATCGAGCACCAAATGCTAAGTGCAAGTGCATGTGCATAGAGATAAAGCCTATTGTTGGGCGACTCTTTGCATACTTTCAAGATCATTGTTTCCGAAGTAATATTTGAGGTCGACAGAGACTATGCACTGAGGAAGCCAATGCAACAAAATGGGGAAAAAATCGGCCAACGAACCGTGTCACTTCTTTTTGTTTGTTTGTATTTTGCAATTGACAAGAATGAAATTGTAATTTGCAATTGGATACCATTGTTTCATGATGGCCATAATCTTTTATAAGCCAGCATCGGATCCAAGTCATGTTTATCCCTTTGAAAGCAATCGACAAAAGACATACAGAACAAGGTGCAAGTTATCTTGTGCCAATATATTGTACAATAGTGCACAAAAGAATACATAACATTCTTGATTCATATAGAATAATAAAACTAAGATTTTGCCAAATTTTTTTTGGCTATAAATATCTCAAGTCTTGAATGTAATTATTATGAGAAAAATTCTATTTGCACAGATTTTCTTAACGACGACGTTACTTAGCATCCTTCATTAAGAAGTTTGTGCTTGGCATATTCCTTCTTAATTTCATTCTTCGTTCTTATAATGTTGCATACTCGTATGTTGAAATACATACTGGAAATGTGCCGACCAGAAGCATTTATGTTGGTTGTTGTTACTTGCTAATGATTTCCTGATAAGACTCACTCACTCACAAACAAGAAAACTGACTGACTTGACTGTCTGTATGTTTGTCTATCTATTTGTTTGTCTGTGTTTCTATCCATGTTTCTGGAGTTTGCCTCTTGTGTTTGTGGCTCTTTTTTGTGTATAGAGAAATGAAAATTGTGCAACATGTTCATCTGGCCAGAACTTACAAGTTCTATTGTGATATTCTTAGCTTAGTGTTGGACACTTGTGTTCCATCTTAATTACTTTTGTTGTCTAATGGGAATTATGTTGTCATTTGATAGTTTTAAATAATTTTGAAACAATTCTTGTTGTCGACTCTCATTGATATTAAGTTAGCAAAATAATTATTATGTTGAGTACTTAAGATATTAAACTGTTTATAATTTGTTTTTGTTTATTGTGTCTTTTGCAGATCTACACCGATTGGGCCAACTATTATTTGGAGAGAGCCAAGTCAAAGAAGAAAGTAACAGACTTGAGTGCAGATTGTCGTGATGGTTTACTCTTGGCTGATGTCATAGAAGCGGTTACAAGTTTTAAAGTACCCGATCTTGTCAAGAAACCAAAGAGTCAACAACATATGGTGAGTACTTTACATTTGTCTGATCTTGAATATAAATTCGTGAAATTGTAAATAATGTAAAGCTTAAAGTGTGAGTGCTTTGATTTTACCCAGGCGTATGAGTCATTTTTCTATGAAAATTCGTTAATTGTTTTTCCTTTTTTTTCTAACAACACGCAGGGAAAACTCATAGGCCCAAACGTGCAAATATTTCTTTTCATCCACCCTTGTTTTTCCTTTTTTTAAGCTTTTCTTATTATGTGGTTTTTCATGCATTGGAAAAATACATCATCATGCTGTCAGTCCAACAAAATGACTTCACTGACTGACTAACTGACTGACTAACTGAGTGAGTAACTTTAGCGAACATTTGCTCATCAGGCACACAACGCGATTCTACTGTTTGTCTCCAACTAGCGTGCGGAGTTCTTTTTGAACCATTTTTTCTTCTTTCTTTTCGTAAGCTATTCACTGCTACCACTACTACCTTTGCACAACTCTAGAATGACGATGAAGAAGTGTAAATAAAAAGCGCAGCCATATTTGCATGGGGGAATTTTTTTTGCGTCACAGGACAACATGGCGTATGACAAACATTCTTTTTATTTTGTCTGTCATCGCAAACAGATGAGGCTAGAAGAGCATGAAGCATAGGAAAATTACTTCCGCTTTAGCGAAGCATGTGAAGAGCTGCCTCTCAAGCAGAGATTTTCACTACCCAAACCCCAAAACATGTGTTTATGTTCATAGGATTTGGGATAGGCACTACCTCATTGTTATGCTGTGGCTTTACTTGCAATCGACTTCAACTCATTTATGAAATTAAAATTAAGAAATTCCAAAAAAACAACGAAGAAATGAATAAAGGAAAATGCAAAGCAATGCGCCAAAAACTCTTCTCACCATGTCTGTCTGCCTGTCTGCTTGTCGACTGACTACTGACTACGTTTACTTTTGTAAAATTAACGAAAAAATGTTCCTGTGTTTTGTGTCTGCTACGTGCGCAGATTGTGCAAGAAGTCCTTGCCTCCTTCCTTCTACTCTTTTGGTTGTTTCTTCTAGTATAATATAAGATCGAGTTGAGGCGAGCACGTCGCATGTGCAACCCAAGGCGAAATTCAACTAAATTCAAGTCTACTGAACTAGAAAGCAGCACAAATATGCCACACTCGTAATGAAAATTGAAGAAAAATGAAAACCATTGCAGATTTTCTAAGTTTTGGATGCAGCTGTAAGGATCCCCATTATCAACATCATCATCATCATCACACAGACCCTTGACTCAGAGATAAGCGACAGCGGTCAATGTTGAATAAGTGCAAATAGAACAAAGGAAAGCTGCTCAACGACATTGGCATATTTTTGTGGCGCTTGACTGTGGCAAGTTTTAGTGGCACAAGTTCATTGTCGAAATAAATAGGCGACCGATGAACAAACATTTTTTGCCGCAGGATAAACACAAATACAAAGAAATAGATAAAGTCCTTCGCGGTTGCATGAAGTCTATGGAATAAAAATTTATTTCAACTTTGTCAGTGAGTTGACGTTTTGCATATTAAATAAGCTAGAAAGACATATGGAGACGCAAACACACACACACACAATGACATACGAAAAGAAATGTATCTAGATAGAAAGGAAAATATCTAACACTAATAAGTGGGTGTGCTGAAGGCGTTGAAGTGGGTGTGTCAGCCAATGCAGCAAATTGCAGAAAAATGCAACAAGAAACTTGACTCGTCTTCAACTCGGAGAAAATGATAAGCTCAGCTAAACGTGCCACTGGCAAAGAAAGAAACGTGCTACGCCCCAACTGACAAATTGTTGCAAGTAAAGGAAAAATATTTTATACTATATACTTGTAGATATGTTGCTTGATGTTATTATAAAAACATATCGAATGAGGCGTGGTAGTTAGTTAATGGCATGAGGCGTTGACGCATATGACAGAACTAACGAATTCACTGTATTTTTTTTTCCAGATAAATTTCTTGTCGACAAAATATTTGCTAAAAAAATGTAAAATAAAAAGTCCGAAAAAAAAAACAAAAAATTGCATGCATTCAAACAATGTTTGCTATTTGAATTGTATTTGATAACATTTTCCACTCATTTCGACCGGTAGTTTCAAACAACACCACATCAGGAACAACAATAATAATAACAACAACAACAACAAGAACAACAACGATAACAATATGAATGGGGGACAAACTGAAATAGAAATGGCGGCTTCCGTTTCCACTTGAATGAAATCGAACAAAGGCGCGTGCTTAGAGCAGTCAGGCGACGACAGGATGAGAATAAAACATTGTTTTTGCATTTCATTTGTTTTCGTTTTCCTTTTGTACCTTACACACTAATATGAACAGGCATTATCCCTTTGTCCTTGATGTTTGTAATGCATAGAATTGATCATAGGAAAATATAAATGGAAAAGATCAATGTGAAAAGGTGCATTGGTTGTTCCTATTCCATCTGTTGCTATGAATTCAAGTTTATTGACACAGGCAAATTGTTAAAAGTTAGTTATCAATTGTACCAATAAATTTCTGATAATGCTACCATATAGTAATTTTAAATGCATAAATTTAACATGTCTTCAGACTTCACAAATTGATTCAAATTGTATAAAATATTCCAAAATTCCAAAAAGTGTGAAAGGTATCCAAACTTCTGTGAACCAAAATTATTGCTCTGCCTTGTTTTTAACAATTTTCTATGTTTTTCTTTATTTTTGCCACCATTTATTCGTAGTACTATATGTTCATATTTACGCTGCCAAATGGAAAATCAACGCCATAGAAATGCACGCAAAAATAGTAATGAAAATATACAAATAAAAAACAAAAAAGAAAAGAATAATAGCAAAGCAAAGCAAAATAAAACAAACAAAATCATAAAAGAATAGAAAAATAAAAATAATAGGAAAAATAGGGAAAATATAATAAGAAATATAAAAAAAAATCAAAAAAATCAAAAAAAAAAAAGAAAATATATAGGAAAACCCTGGCAATGCGACGACCGACGACACATTTAAATAAATTCAATAGAGGCAACAGTAAGCGCCAAAGAAAGCGAATTAAACTTTTAAATCAAATAGAAAACTTTATTGTAGGTTGTTGCCATTTCCCTATTCCTATTCCTATCCATTTTCATTTTATTTTCTTATTTCTCATACTTTATACTATTGTATCATCATCATCATCTTCATCCTATGCCCACACGAAAAAAAAGAGAAACTTTTTAATAAAGTTTTTCTTTGCTTGTGTAAACTTTATTGTAACTTTTTCTTATTATTTTTTTTTTTTTTTTGTGCACTGCTTTGGGAGTAAATTCTCACAAATGTAAGTTTTTTTCTAATGAGTAACTACCAACTACTAACCAACCAAACCATCGAACCAAGTGGAGTTCTTTGGAGAAATGTAAGGATTTGGAAGCAAGGACATTGACAAATATTTGCGGCAAAGAAGCGAGTAAATCAAAAGCATTAAAAAGTATGCACTAAGAAACAGAACAGAACAAAACAGAAAACGCATTAAAAAAAATTTTGTAAAGCGAGAAAAACTGGTAAAGATTCAGCGAAATGTAAAAGTGTTCAAAGTCAACTTTTGAAAGGACTTTTGCTGTGAAGTTATTGAAGTGGCTTCAAGTTTTGCATAGCAAAGGATACACCCACAAATGATGATGCTCTCATATGTGTAGCAGGTAGCATGTGTCGAAGTTATTTTTTATGAAATGTGGTCTCTGTTTGGGTGAAAATAAAAACTAAAACAACACGAAGTCACAGAGAGGAATTTTTGAATTAGTCTTTAAAAATTTCTTTTTTTCTTCTTCTGCATGCAGTTCAGTTCAGAGATGACGTTCTAATGTCCAAACAACAAACAAAGAAACTGAGCAAAGGCAATTTTAAAATGATTTTTCCTCAGCACTAATTTGATTTTATGTTCATGTTCTTGTTCTTGTTCAACCCACTTTCATTGTCTCCTTTGAATGTATGCAAAATTTCTAGTTCTGAGAACAACAAAGCAACTTCACTTCAAAGCACAAATTGGCCTAAAGTCCTTTAACTTTGTGTATTCATTGTTCAGAGGAATTTGAAGCAAATTGCTTTCCTACTAGATGCTCTGCTAGATGCAAGTTTGCCTGACCTGGTAAAAAGGCAACATTTTCTAATCAAATATGTAAATATTAAGTTTCTTTTAAAAAAGGAAATTAAATCAAAATATTATACTATACTCGTATATAGTATAGTATAGTAAACAGATTGCTCTTTTTAACGAAAGATTTCCATTAGATGTTTCTTGTTTGTTTGCATTCAACTATTATTAAACTTGATCTACTTGAATTTAATCGATTATTATGCAATTAAACATAAAACAATGCGAATCAAAATGGAAAATCATGTTGTATGTAAACTTACTACATATCCACATATGCATGCATACTCGTATATTAAAAGTAAATATAGTTTATAAACAAATTGAATATTTTATGCTTTCATTTGATTTGCTTTTGATTCAACAAGTTTAATTGGCTTCATTTGTTTGCATTTACACAAAATGGAGAGAAATTCTGTGAAAATTTTATATTCATATTAATGTTTTCTTTCTTTTGATGAATTACACAAGAAATATTTACATGATATTCATTCATTTATTCACTATTCTTTGAATAAAGACATAGGGATATTTTCATAATATTGTACATAGTATTATTTTCTATTGTGTGTGTTCTTCTGTTGAAGGTGTTTCAATATGCAACTATATAATGAAATATTTATTCATAAAAGGCACAGCTGGCAAGAGAATTGTTTATTATTTTAATTATTTTTTAAAAAATCTAAATTTAGTTTAAAGTTGCACAATGAAAAGTATAAATTCATTGTTTTTGTTGGTAATAAAATTTGAAAAAACAAAAAAGCAAAAATTAGTTGAATTTCTACGAATAATTTTATTGGTAAAATTCAATGATTTGGTAAGCAGAAGAATGAACGGAAGGAAATCATAAAACAAATGAGAAATGTTTGAACTTAAGCAAATAATCTTCTTATAAAAGCTTCATCAGCAGAAGCAACAGTCCACACTATCATAATGGATGCAGAAAAGGAGTTTCACAATTTCGAGATTATTGATCTTAAAAGTTATTAAAAGCCAGAAACTACTAATAAGTTACTTTGGAAAAAACAAAAATTTGTTGAACAAACTTACTGTGGCAAAGAAGAATTTATGCAATGTAAATAGATTGCAGATGGAGTAGTGTAAGGACAATAAATATCTAAATCAGGCCCACAAATTAAGAGGTGCCAGTTTGAGTGAGACGTGCAACCTACACGTAATGTAATGCAACTCAATTCCATGAAGCAACAGCGATTTAGCGCGTTTGCACGTGAGGCTGAAATAAATCAACGCTTTCACATTTTAAACACATTTCTAGTTCCTCGATCCCTCGACCGATTTTACTCGACGAGGCAACGAGTGATGCATGTATACCAATCAATTCTAACTAATGCCAACTAAGTGAGTGAGTGAAGACGAGGCGCAAGTAATCAGGGATGGTAGCGAGTGCAGTTCAGACAAGGAAAACTGGCAAAGGGGGAGGAAGGGAGGAAGGCAGGCAGGCAGGCAGGCAAACAGGCAGGAAGACACTTGTGCACACAGCAAGGACATTTTACTGCATAAATTAAGGACTTTAAGTGTGAGATGGAAAATGGAAAATGGGCTCGATGGCCACAATGGGAATGAGTTAGCAAATGCACTTGAATGCATTACACAGGTGCATTCACCTCTCATGGCTTCACTGTATATTAAAGAGAGAACAAGTTCAAAACCTGCCTTATCTTACTTTAGGATATTCCTTGCTTGTATTGCTGCTTTCTGGTCTGTAAAATTTGTTGCTTACAATTTTTAATTCAATTATAACTTGACACTTTATTGACACTTTAAGATCAACTGAAAATTGAAATGAAAATATTGAATCTGTTGAAAATACACTAAACAAAAAATGACTTAAGTTTGTCGTTGTACTACATAACATAAATGAAATGAAGTTCAGTCATATAAAGTTTGTTAATCATACGCAACGTTGCATGTCCAACCCACAAAGTAAGAAGAGAAAATAATAGCAAATAAACAAAATAATTTTCTCTATGAGTTTATTATTATTTTCATCAACTCCTCCATGTCCATGTCCACCTCCATCCTTCTTCCGCCCATTTGAGTAAAAGTTTGCAAAGCATTCTAATTACTAATGTAAATCCCCACGAAACGTGTGTCAGACAGGACAAAAGTTTTGTTACAGTAACAGTAACAGTAATACTACCATAGAATACGAGTAAAGGACACATAATGTGAGAATTATTTGTATTTTGGTATATACTCGATTGCATGGCACAATAACTGGACAGAGTTGAGTGTCCGAAACGGAAGTGTTTGGGACGCGCATAGAATAGGAAAGGACAACAATAAGGATTTCGAAATAATTCTGTTTTGTTTTCTTTTTATTTATACAATATTATGATGCTTTTAGTTGGATGGAGTTGTTGTTATTATTTTTGTTGTTAGATTTATAATAATATAATGAAAACAGAACTTAATACCTTTTTGCCACTCCTCAAATATATGAAAGAGAAGTTGTGTGTTCGATTATTTGTAGATTCATTTCATTTTTTTCACTTCACATATAATTTCAAATTGTATAGATACTTGTAAATTGAATGAATTTCACTTATACTCCAACATTTTTAATTGAAATTTTTGATTTAAAGTGTCATAGAACAAATATTCATTTTATCCTTAAATTGTAAAATAATCTATTTTAAGTAATTCTAATTAGTAGTGAAAACTCAAAAATCATAGTAATCATAATCATTATGGTAAATATATAAACATGTGCTTTTGTTATGATTTGAAGTTAATAATAAAATGAAAGATGTTGTCTAACCAATTTTGAGGAGACCTCAATAGCTATGATGAGGATAGCAAATGCTGAAAATAATAATTGAGGAAATAAAACATTGAGAATGATTCTATTTAGATAGAATATACCCTTCACATCAGTTGGCCTCATTTCAGATATTCAAAACCAATAACATTCTGCAAGAGACTTTGAAGTCATTCAAAATATAGAATATCTTCAAATTTTTAAAGATTATTGATATTTTAAAAAGGAGGAATTTTCTGGAATTTGAATTGCTGATTTATTTAAATGGTTTAGATTTCAGACCTAGGATCATAGGTAGCTTTTTAAAATCAAAGAACTGCATAGAAACAATGAAAGTCTGAGGGTAAAGTTTCAAATTGATATCTGTACAACTGAAGGAATCTTTTCTTTACATTGCTTCAATGCCTTTTAAAAGGCATAACATTTAAACAAAATTTTAAAGGGTATACAAATTTTATAAAGAAACAACACATTAATATGAAAAATCTGTTTGGAAATGCGTTAGCCAGAATATGCATGTGCGTGCGCCATTTATTTTTAGATTATTGCGACCAACAGCAATCTTAGAAATCTCATCGCATCTAAACTAAAGGTGCTTGTAGTAGCACAGGTTGCCTAACATACAAAAAAAAAAAAAAAAAAGATCTAAACTGATCTAATTTTGTATTTTGTTCTTGTACAGTTAGAAAAAGCAACATGCAGACAGTTAGCCAGACTAATTTCCGCCTACAAATAAACAAAAAAAAAAAAATAAATAAAAATGAAAAAGAAAAACTGTTTTGATTTTCACAATTTTCATTTTCTCGTTCATCATTATATGGGGGAAAATCCCATTTAATGTTGACGTGTTGAGCGAACTTTGGGGAAATCAAGTGATCAAAAGAATCTTTTAGTTAAATTTATTAGATGAGGTGAGTTTATTGACATTTATAGAAAATATAGTGAAAGCATTTGTTTCAAGAAAATTTATTGAAAAAGCAATCAGTGTTTGTGGACATTTTCTTTAAGATCATTTAAGATTTAAGAGTTACTTTTGTAACACCAAACATAATCTTATGATGCTTTAATGAAATATAATAATTGAACCTTAAAGATCATTTAGAAATATTTTTTTAATTTTTTTTTTGAACTGTTTTGTTTTTTTTTTTTTGTGACAAGCATGAAAAATCTATTTTTGAAGACCAGTTTAAGATGTTGATTCAATTTTATATACGTTTATGTACTCGTACTATAACAATGTAGTCCAAGTTCCAATACAATTTGAAATTTTTGCGACAAGAAAATCGACTAAAATAAGGTATGATTGTGAAATTTGTTTTGTTGTTATTTTAACTTTAAACTTTTCCCCCAACAAAAAGATCGTGATCACGTTTGGGATTGGTTTGCAGCAAGATTACCATAGCAAATCGAATCTAGTATGAACAACATTTATAGATGAAAGACAAAATCAATGTCCGTCCGACTTTAAAGAGAAACCTTTGCTGAGATGAAAGGCAAAATATCATTATATCTTAATTGACATTTATCGGTTCTTAGTCTCTCAACAAGTCAATCTTGATTTGAGAAGACGAACGCCGTTCTCCTACAAAATTGTTTATTTATGTGCCAATTTAACCTACTTTCATGACAAAAACAAATCACTATCATCAATCGTGATAAAGAAATGGGGAAGAAGAAAAAGAAATCACAGATACTTAAATTTACTTCCACACGTTTTCGCAATTAAAATTTATGAATCTATTGAACTCGACACAATCAATGTAAAGTTAATTAAAGAACAAAAAAAAAAAAATCAAAAAATGATGAAAAATTGCAAGGAAAAATAAAAGTTTTTTTTCATGAATGAAAATTTATATGTAAATCACTTGAGTAGAAAATATACAATCATTCATTCAAAAGAGAGAGAAAATTTTTCTTGATGTCTTTGAAGATGATGACGATGACGATGATGATAATGTCTGATGATGACTTATTGAAAATTCCATTTAAAATTTGTTTACTCATTGAAGAATTGCCTCCAAAAATTATTCCCAGTGATTGCCGGTTGCTTTGCCTTATTTAATTTCGCACATCGTGGAGCCAACGACCGCTTTCTTGCTCATCTGTTCATCAGACATTTAGAGATCGTGTATATATACGATACATATGTACTTAGTATTTGTTTTTGTGAAAGAAAACAACAACAAGTACAAAAAAACAAAAATAAAAAAATAAAACATTCATTGTTGCAATTTTAGTATCTGTTTACGTTGTTGGACTCATAAAAAAAGCCCAATATTTTGCTCATATCTTTTTTTTTTTTTGCTTAATTTGAATTGTGTATGAAGTCTTGTGGTGTTCTACTTGGTCTTACAATATAAGTACGTATTTGGCGGGAACATCTGTTCACATGAGAGAGGAAACCAAGACAAGACAACTCATACACCACATGCGTATTTTGTTTGTTTACTTTTTTCCTGCTTGATCATATGTTACCAATATTGAGAACAACAACAACAACAACAAGTTATAACCACAAGCAACAACAAAAACAAAAACAATAGTGATGAGGGCCAAAAGTAGTATTGCAACAGACAGTCGTGCCCAAAAACAACAGACAGACAGACAAACACACAAGACAAATAAAGAGAAACAAAGAAATAACAGAACAAATATGAATATCGATCGGTTAAAGACAGAAGACAGAGAACGAATGCTGTTATAGTGAGTGGGGCAAACAAAAAGCAGGTAATGCCGCCGGGACCACAGTAGACCGACCACAAAGAGTCGACAAACAGAGAGTAGAGTTTCACAACGATCAATAGATCGAACCGAACCGAAGCGAAGCGAACCCAGTCAGCCAACAATTGAGCCAACAAACAAACGTTCGTCGTTCATTCTTTTTCATCGCTTATCTTTATGTTTAGCCGATCCGATCAGTCAGTCAGTCAGTCAGCCCCCGATGATCACACGAAGTTCGTTTTGCTAGTTCATTTCAATGGTCGTTAAATTTCTTCTTCTTCAGTTCACAACCAACTGTTGAACATGAAGCATGTGTGTGCTACATAGGTGGATATTATACTCTCCTAAAAAGTGACGATCTTAAAGTGATACAAAAAATATTATATGATGTTTTTATAAAAACAGATAAAAATAATAATAACACTTAATTGATAAATTACTTGAGAAGAAGAAAAAAAATAAAAAGATAAATTTCTAAAAAGTAATAAGTTTAAATTGTTTAATTAAGCGAAAGCATTCGCAATGCTCGATGAGTTCATGCAAATTTATTTTACAAAGGAGTCTAGATACTACTTACACATGTTTCCATTGTCTGTTGATGATTTTTATTACTTAAAAAATGTGCATTAAAAAATATGTGTATAAAAAATACTTAAAAATACTTTAATTAACTATTATTATATTTCAACTGTTTCTGACTTTTAAGTGTTTTAAAATTGTGCATTTTTTTTTTGTAATTTATTGCTTAACTAAATAAGTAGAGTGTTGTGTTTTCATTTTTTAAATGCTTGGAATTTGAAACTCAAGTATTTAATTGAGAGTCTCTTGAGTGGTTTTGACTGTTTTAGAACCAAGTGAAGTGGATTGTTCAAGTGCCATAAGCTCAAATGTATTTGGCTGATTTAGTCAAAAAAAGGTAAATATGATAAAAAAAAAAACATATAAACAATACAACCATTGGACATTTATAGGTCTTCAATGTTTCCCAACATATTTACAACAGGAAAACGGAAGTCCACTCAACTTGGCTAATAACTGTCTACTTAACCAAGAGTTTTGATCTTTATCAGAAAATTTCTTTTTCTCCAAAATAAAATAGATAAAAAATTAACATGAAATTCATATAAACAAAAGACCGGAGAATAATGAAAAATTGTCAACAGTTTTGTTTTGGGTGTCATGTCATGTATGTCCTCTGTCCTTTTGATAGAAAAATTAACCCTAATCAGAAACGCAGCTAATTAACATGACACAAGCAACACACACACACACACACACACACACACACACATACAGGCACTCACATAACTGTCATGCATTGCTGTTGGCACACCTTAAACACGGACACATGCTACACGGACCCATCATACCCAAAAAAAACTAAACACGATACTCGCCTACCGCGCCTTTGTTACTATTGTAGTATATAGTATACTCGTATATTATTATTGTCTGATATATTTATTCAGAATTGAGCCTTTGTCCTTTCTCCTACTCTATTCATTCATTTAAATGATTATCATCAAAATTATTTTTATGAGTTTCACTGCTGTTTACCAAAATGAATGTGGCTAATACTATGCAATGATGATGATGATGATGATGGTGGTGGTCACAAATATCCCTAGTTTTATTGTCATTCAAAGTTCCTTTCTCTTCTGTCAATTATATTGAAGTTGTTATCTTTCCTTCTTTTATTTCTGTCTTTATAATAATTGCATAATAGATTTCATTTATTTTTTTCATTAGATTATTTATCATTTTCTTTGCCCATTGTATTCCATTCTATTGTATACCAAATATTGTAGTATTTTATAGACTTGACTATATGATTTGACACTTTATTTGACAGCTGTCATTTTTAGCCATAAAGAAGATTTGATGTCTGTGTGTGGGCCATTTTGATGGGGGGGCTTGAGTGTTGAGCTCACTTAAATTCAACACTTCTAGCTCTCTACTGGAGCTCACTGATTTGAGTTTGTACTATCTGTGTGTGAAAGCGCTGGGTGTCGAGACCAAAAGTCAATGTCGGCAATCACTCAATGAACAAGCTATTTTAAGTATCTTTCATTAATTCTTGAAGAACATGCCATAAATTTCCATAAACAATTTAATTTACTTGCGGCGCTTAAGCTTCATTTTGACTTCTTATTTTGCCAGCAAAAACCTCAACTGAGTCCGGTCCAAGAGAAGTCGAGTTAATGATTTTTTAGTTTTCTTATTTTTTTATCAATGACAAACAACTCATAATCAATCATTACAAATACATGTAGACAACTATCGTGTTTAGTTGTTTAGCTAATGTATAAACTTAGCTTTAATCCGATGTTACATGTGATGTTTGTAACTATTAAGTCAAAAACTATTAGTAAATCCAACAAAAACTTTTGCACATAAAAAATTGTTCTGTTCGTTCACCTTATTCGGTGGCAAATGAATCTTGAAATTATGAGACAGACAGACCAAACAACTGTCAGAAATTAAGCGTTTATTAATTTAAGAAAATATAGTAGGGGAATTGTATTGAGGGGTAAAACTGGGAACCACGCTTAACGCAACATTAAATTTAATTTCATTGTAATTGGTTAAAATATTGTAGAACTTAGTAATGATTGCTTTGCCAATTGACTTTTAAAGGCAAATGAAAAAAAAAAAAAAAATTGAGAATAGGCCAAGTAAGTACGTGTAGTGTATAGTGTTTTGGTGGAGCTTACAGAATGAGGTCGTGGTCGTCACTGGTTGACTTGACACATGACTTGCTGCTGCTGTTAGTAACATTAGTAATAGCGGTTTCTGGGTGTCAGCTGGCTGACAATTTGAACAGTTTTTTATAGACCAGATAAATGTGACGTTGTCGCCGCCAGTATTATTCTCGTGCGCTTTTGTTCATGTGAACATGTGGTACTACAATATACCATATACTATACATAAAGCATCTTGAGGCAGCATGAGTCATGTGGCAACAGAGTATACATTGAATTCTGATTCACCTAATGGTCTGGTCTGGTTTCGTCTATAGACAATCATATCTGTAATAGCATGCATTAGCAATATGCTCATTCAATTCTTTGATTGGAGACCATAAATTTCACTATAAACGTGATATACCTAACTAGACCCATCGACCTGTTTATATATGCTTCAATGACCAATGTCCATAAGAAAGTTTATAATTGAAATTATAAAACTTTATATGTTCTGATGTCTGTTATCTACTGCTTTTCATATAGTACTTCAATACCTTTTTGGTTTCACTTATTGGGGACAAATCAAAGTGAAAATGTGAAAATTCATTTAAATTTCAAGAAATTGGCAAAGTAAACGTTTAATTGAATTGATTGCTTACTAAGGAAAGGAAAGAAAAGAAAACTGGGATTATACTTATAATCATCAATTTATTGTTTAAATTTTACAACTTTAAGAAAGATCCCACAACAATTTTTGTATATTCTGACACTCACATAATTTAAGCTTTAACAGCAGCAACTTTAGATTAAAATCTCATTAATAACTCTCAACGTTCTTTAATAAACAAAAGTCCTTGGACCACACAGGCAAACCACACCAGTATTTATGCAGATACTCAGTCAGTCAGTCAGTCAGTCTGCTTTAATAAACCACAAATTTATTTACTCTCAACCGCAAAACTGATTTGTTTAAAGAACTACAAAATGCTATAAACTGTTTTTTTTTTCGTTTTTTTTTTCAACATTTCAAACTTAAATCAATATCAATTTTGTTTATTTCTGAAAGCCGTTAACCACATACAATAAAAAGCAGAACGAAAAGTTTGAGACTGAATTGCATGAAATGAATGAAATGAAATTACTACTGAAGTCTGGTTTTGAGAGACTTTAACCACAAAAACCATAATTCACATACATAGTATGTATTTTTTTGAATGGCACTCGGATCGGTAAATGAATGGTCTATCAGGAGGGTCCACCCCTTAAGTAAGGGGATAAGTGATTGCTGGTTTTGTTAGCGGTGCTTTAGTGGATCAGTTGAATTCCGACGCGCTAATTTGTAGCACCCATTTCCGTTCTGCAATAATAGCGTTTGTTTGTTTGTGTTCTTGCTGTGCGGTCTGTCCCTTTTTTTGTTTATGCCATAACACCTTTTTCAATGTTTCCCTTTTTATGAAGTTATTTTTTTATTGATTCCCAAAATCAATTGACACCAAAAATTATTTCTTTGGCTTGGTAAAATAAACAAATTACATATAATTTTCTCACCATAAGTTTTTAAAAAAGAAGTATCTTTAACTCTTAACTAACAAAACAGACCTTGACTTGTTACATGCAACTTTAGTCTTTCATATTTCTCATATTTTAACAACAATTGTTCATTATTGTGGCCTGAGATCACTGTAAGAGTGGCCAAAATGCATCAAGTAACTAACTACTCCAGTATACATTTCAAGCACAGGTTTCATTCTTATTGTGTCGGTTATTTTCAAAAATCATAAACATGAGATACATTAAAAGCTACAAGGAGCATTGAGAATGAGCAAAATGTAAAGAGAATGAAATGAAGAATTACGACCACAAAAAATGAGTCATTGGGTTTGCTTGTTTGTTACCTTTTAAAGCAAACTGGTTTGGTTGGATATCAGATTTTGTTTTTTTTTTTTTTTGGAATTTTGGTTTGCATCTTCATTTTCATTTTCTGTTACCCAAATGTAGCTTGAATATTCGATCTTATTGCATCCTGTGTTATGTACTTACCGACATTCATGAAAATACATATTCATGTACATAAGTACAAACATAGAAATTCTGTATTGATTTTGTTTCAAAATCCCTGTTTAATATCCTTGGGAACGATGTGCTAAAATTATTATTTATGCTTTGAAAAGCATTACATGGATTAAATCTGTTTGTATCTAGTACGTTTGCATTCTCTTTGAATGAAGATAAATACTAACAACATTGAAAACACGCAAAATTCAATTAACAATTGTCATCATCATCATCATCATCATCATCACCATCAACATTGTTGTTATTGTTGGTTTTGAGCTGATGACAATAGATATGAACAACAACAACAACAACAACAAGAACAACTACCACATCATGAACAAAATGAAAGCTAAACAAGCGCATTGGCATTAGGTTAGCTTAACTCTCTATTCACTTGTCCATCACCAAACCATTGTAGGTATTCTGATCTGCCCTAGCAAACTTTACTTTTTGTTGCCCCTTGGCATCCAAAGTTCATAGGTTGGTTGGGCGGTCGGCATATTTATACCTGTCATGCGTGCAAAGTGTTTGTAATTGTTGTTGTTGTTGCAACTTGCAATGGAAATTGCCCTGCAAACTATTTAAGTGCATTATTTGTTGGCGCTTCTCGTCATTCAAATACTTACTAACGTCCAAGCATAACCGTTCATCTAACCAACTCTCTCAAAATAATTTACCTGCCACACAGTCTTCTTTCTCTCTCCCCTCTCTCTCTCCTCTCTCTCTCTCTCTCTCTCTCTCTCTCTCTTGCTCTGTACTACTATTAATACATAATTTTGCCAAACTATTTGAGGTTTAACTTGCTGCCGACATTATCATCATCATCATCGTTTGCTGGTTGTAGTTTATAGTATTTTGAGATGAGTTTAACTTCGAATAGAAGAGCACCTAGTACATTTCCATTTACTTCTGACACCCTTTAGCATACCGAACCTAGCCAATTTATTTGTCATGTCAATATTAACATCATCGTCAAACTGACAGCACAGATTCATTCGCTTACTTCCACTTGCTGCTGTTGCTAACATGCATCATCATCATCATCATCATCATCATCACCTTCATCTCTTCCATGAACACATGAATTTATTGATCATGTTTCGTGGTTTTTGATTGCAAATTTTTGGAATAAACTTGCAAATATTTGCCAAATAAGGCAGAAATTGTGCGGTTTTCTGGTTATTCAACATGTCGTCTCCCTAACTTCCCTTCAAATTTTCTTTGCACACAGTATGAGTCGACAGTCAGCACACAAAGAATGCCTACTAATGCTAATCAATGATTCGAATTTAATTAGAACTCGTCAACATTTTCAAATTTCTAACATTTGACGACTACTTACAAAATTTTAATTGAATGCAGCAACAATTTCTTTCCCAAAAATAATTTAATAATATATAGTAGGCCACAGTCAGTTTATTGACTATGCGGTATACTATGGCAGAATCTTCAATTAGGCTCCACCAGACTGACGTTCTGCCGCTTGTTATAATTTCATTTCAATTTTTGATTGTCCCTCCTCCCTCAGTCAATTTTAAATTGTGTCAGCTGTCAGTTTTAATTAATGAGATCACATGGGTTTCTATCAAGAATCATTTCTATATTGTGTGCAATACAATAATTTATCATGAAATCAGTTTTAAACAAGAAAATTATTATTGACTGCAATCAAGTTGATCCTAACTCACTATGCTAATGAAGAATCATTTTTCAACAAGTAACAATGTCTGTGTATGACGACAATAAATAATTGACTCCTGCGCAACAAATTGTTGCAGAAACAAATTGCTGACACGCCTCAAGAGGAAAAACCTTCCTTTATTTATTGTACTCGTACTATTTAGTTATTCATACATTCTTAGTAGTATGTGGCGCCTTCTGTTGGAACTTAAAGTGTTGTTGTAAGCACGCACAACAACAATTGTAAGTGTATACTTGTAGTACTATAAAACAGCAATAAAATCACTCAACTAACTCATGTGACATTACATTACAAAAATTTGTTGTTGCATGTTTTTTGGTGTGCACGCGTGCGCAGCATTAAATGAGCAAAGCACTCGCACTACTCGATCACTGCAGTTTTGAATTGTTGCCCCAGGTCGACGTATCGAATCGTTTTTCATTATTTCATTTTCAACGCCTTTTAGTATTTGAGCATATGTGGTGCTGGTGGATATGATGAAGATTATGGTGACTGAGTGAGACTATAAAAATATGCAACTCTTGTTGCAAATAAGCCAGATTTATGAGTGCAAAACACAACAGTTTTAGGCGGAGGCGATGTACTTCTTCGTACTACGCTTGGTTCAACTGAAGTCTGTTCAAAATTAATGAGCAAAGTGCGAGGAGCGTCATGCACGCGTTTCGAATTATACTTAAAACGAAAGTAAATGCATAAAATAAGAAAGAAATATAGTTTCGGTTTCACATATGATTAAGTTCCATACTAAACAAATAGAAACTTGAAGAAAAAGTAAAACAATAAAAGTATTCCAAATCCTTTATATGTAATATTTCATTTTTCATCTCTAGATTTGTTTGTATACAGCAGGGAATAGCAAACATTTTTGAACATAAAAGTTGTGTTGCTCAGTGAAGCAACAGCTTTGTATTCGCTAATTGAGATGAGATGGTTTAGATCAATGCCCAAGTTTATTTGGGGCCCAAGTGACAAAGACAGAAAAGAAAAGAAGACTAAAAAGGGTGGACACCCTTAGTGTAGATGATACATTTGAATTCACATTTACTTATATAAAAATTTTTCCCATGGAAATGTAAGTTTCAAACTCTTCTACTATAGTTTCTGATTCTTACAGCCGCTGTACTCATCCCATTAAATTAGTAGTTTCGCACAGCGGATTACAAGTAAGTCAAGGACCAGTTTTCGCTCACAGTCCAACATTTTGGCAACCCTTCAAATAAAGAGTAACAAGAAATTTGTCAAAAATTGATACCCTAAGTTAGCATATAAACTAAAAGATATGTCGATTTTCATTTTTCTTGCAATGCGTTACAAACATCATGACAACATGTTAATACTTAAGATCTTCATGCAATGTATGTGTAAAATATAAAAAAAAAAATAACAATTCGAATGCTTGCAGATTGGTTGGTTGCTGCTTGGCAATTTGTAAAGTGGGTCTTTGGTTTGGTCTGTTGTTGTCTTCCTTGTTCAATTCTTTAGAATTCTTGAAAAGGAGACTTGTTTGACAGTGTCACGCGTGTTGAATGCGCGCCTTCAATATTTTGATTGTGGCAATTTATTTGTGGTTGGAAAACATTGCATGGCTGCAATGCTGCTTAATGAAGTGTATTAATCTACAAAACGGCAACATTTTCTTGAAATGGTTGAGCATTTGTTATCCACAGCTAAAATTTCAACACTTGTTGACTCTTATAAAGAACTCGAGATTATTTTAAAATACAATCCAAGTAACCAACCAAATTCAAATTTTATGCAATGCTTATTTCAAGTGCTTATTTCGATTTCCCAACTTTACTTCTTTTTTTGTTATAATTTAAATCCTGGGGTCGTTTGCTTTTGGGACTCCTCATTATTGTTGTTCTCTCTCTCTCTCTATCTCTCTGTACATTTACTATAATTTTTTATGAGCATTTTTATTTTCATTACGTCATTGTCATCTTTCTTTTATTTCTCTTATCGTTAACGATTTTAAGTGTTGCTTCTGCTGCTGCTGTTGCTGCTGCTGGATGCATTCATTCATTAAATTGTTCCACAATGACAACAGATTCGATGGTTTATTCTCAGCTTTCCTTAATAATAATGATGATGATGCTGATGATGATAATAATAATCATCATGAAGAGCAGTAGCAATCTCAGTTGTTTATGCGCGTTCATGCATTTTTGGCAATCCCCAACAAAAATAAATCTTGCCAGATAACGAACGAACTTAAAGGGAGTGGTCCCTTCTTACTTGACTCCATATGAATTGTGAGTGTTTATTGTGATGGAGATTTGCAGACATGGCAATAACACTCAAAATGTAATGGTAAAGATGTGCAAAATAAGGGACGACTGGCCACAAGTTTCCATTATCTTAAACATCTCGCATGTCATTTTCTCATTTTTATTGTTTGCCACTTTATTTTTCACTTGAAACTCTCTTGCTACAAACATCTTGGGTTGCATTTGCAGGAAATACCATTCAGTACTAAGTATAATTGAGAAATGGTGGAGACAACTACTATTCTTTATTTTTAGTTAAATAGAAATCACTTGAATCTCAAATCGTATAACATGAGATAGATTCAAATCTGCATTCAACCACCCACATAGATGAATGACCCCATGCAGCTGTGCTCTTAGTTTTGCCAAGTTTTGCATAAATTTTCATTTCAAAATCTTACTACAAGCAATGAGTTGATGATGATGACAATGATGATGATGATGATCAAGAGGAATATGATAGACAAGAGTTGGTAGAGTAGAGTGTGTAACTTTGCCTACACCTACGCAATTGGCACAGTTTCGAATGCAAAATATGAAACATTTTAATTCTTGGAAATTGACTTAAAGTCTACAGTTGATTGCAATTGAAACCTTATAATGGATTATGGAACAATATGAGTCAGGATGAGACTGTAATACGCTGAATTGACTTAATTACTGCGATAGTATAATTACTGTTGATTTATAAGAATTCTGTTCTGTTGTCTCTGTTCATGTTACTTGGCAGGCGCCAAGGTGTGTCTTATAGTAGATATACTATATGCCTATGGATAAAAGCATATATCAATAAATGGGATCGTCTCACCAAAATGTTATTGTTGTGCGTTGGAGATACAAATTTAAATAAAAACGAAATACAATCAAAATGATGCTAATAATTTTCTATATCAATTTTCAATTTGGCGTCATATGACTGGAAATGATTTTAATTTGATTTTTTGTTTTATTTAATGTGGGTGGCATAAGTAACTCACTCACTCAGTCACTCACTCACTCACTCACTCACTCACTCACTCTCTCACAGATCACAATCATTTATATATGAGTATTTATTTGTATTATAGTCAGAGGATATGAAATTAAACATGAAAATTATTTTGCATCATTTAATCATGGACTTCATTAAAAACTCAACACAAATAAAGTGTTGCAACATCACCATCATTATCATTATCATCATCATAATCATGATGATGCGTGTTTTCAAATCAAATTTTCAAAAATTAACTTTCGCGTGCAATTAATATGTTGATTCAACAAATTTATATACTCAGAGTAACTGAGTATGGAATCGAATGCACATGCAAACATGATGTAACATTTTCAATTTATTTAATGAAATTTCCATAATTTAAATGGCAAATAAAAATAATAAATCAGAGTGCAACTTCATAATAATAATAAATAAAATGAGATAAATAAAAGGAGTGAAAAATGATGCAAATAAATTCATTTATTTTAATGTAATAAAAAGAAAATAAATGAAATGAAATGAACTAACAACATCATCAACAACAGTAAAAACAATAGTGACAATTATATTTCATGGCAGAAACATGAAGTTTGTACTATTATTTTTTGTGTGTTGCTTCTGTTTTTGATATCACTCAATTTGTTGCTACTGTTGCAAAAATGTCAAATGATCGTAAAAAAAAAAAAAAAAAAAAAAAAAATTAAAATAAAGATATAAAAGTAACTAGAGAAGATACACACCCACATTACTATAGTATAGTATAGTATTCATCCATGGTTACAACAGACAACTTCAGTTGGATTGACGAAATGTGCAAAAAAAAAAAAAAAAACGGTGGCAACTTACAAAATTAAAATATTTTTCAAGTGCCAAGTAAGTGTCAGTCAGTGAGGTTCGTTTCACGCAACTCAACTCAGCTCTGCTCAATTCAGTGTCGTTCAGGACTCAGAACTCATTCATTCATTTACACATGACACTGACAACAAAAACAGTGGCAAGAACAACGAAAATTCCATGAAAAACGACGACATTACAAGCTGCGCAGACGCGTTCAGAATGTGAAAACCACGTTGAGAATGATGAGTGTTCCAAATGCGAGTCGACTTGACTCCTTTGCCCATCGTTACACTCTTTGTCATTGCAAGTTAGTCAGTCAGTCAGTCAATGACGCCTCGCGAGTATAAAAACAACAATGGTAGAGTCAAGCAAAGTGTCAAGTCAATATGCAAAATGTTGACAACTGAGAAATGTTTATAAGCGAAGAAGAACATTTAAGGATCGTTCTAGCCATGTCCATGTCGCATGCACTCGTCATCGTCACTTGCACCCAATGAATGCATTTGAAGCATTGAGGCGTGGTACTTAAGTGCAACAACAATAACAACAACAACAACCAACAGGATATGTCAAATAGAGACAGAAACAGACACAGTAGAAGTCGCGTGAGTTTAATCATCAGTTCAACAATCAGTCAATCAAACAAATGAAGTTAATCAAGGGACTTTTCTGTCTCACCCTCGAATTTTTAGGAATTTCATTTGGCTAAAGACAGTCAATTAAGGTCTAATTTCACTAAACTCATTTTAAAATGCCAATAAGCATTTAGGGCCAAATTTGGTTCTCACATACGTGTAATTTAGTATGGTGGCAGACAACAAACCAACTTAGGTCAAGTTCAATAAGGGAAATATTATGAAAGTTATTAAGACCACACTGACCAAATTAAAAGAAATACTTGCACATCTATCGATATCATTAAAAATTCAAAATAAAATAAAAAATAAAAGTAAAAACAAAAAAAAAAACAAACAAAAAAAAAAACAAACCAACAAACGAACACCTGTAGAAGTGATTTCTATTTGTTAATTGAAAATTGAAACTAAACAAACATAGAACAGACAAAATGAATGTGTCGACAGACAGATAGACAGAAACACAACAGAACAGAACAGAACAGAACAGAACAGAACACACATCATATTCCCTCCTCTATAGACACAGATACTGACTGATACTGACAGAAACAACAAAGTCATGGTGGCTAAATGAAATGCAAATAGCAACTGATGTCGTCAATCGCCATGTATCCATGCAGCGTCGTCATTCGTCAACTTGAATCGAAGCGTAGCCGAACCGTTGACACCTGCGGCCTTTCAATAATTTACAATGTTTTTTTCGTTCTACCTTTGAACACTTCATTCACACTATTGTGGAATTTTAGTAACTTCAGAATGATGTTTGTAACCATTCACACATCTACGTATGTTTATCCAAACTAGTCTCTTCATTGTTCACATATCGAGCGAAAATTTCACAAAATTTCAAAATTTTATTGAGATATGAATTGAATTCCAATTTTTCTGATTGAATTTCAAAAAAAAAAAAAGAACTAATATAATAATTGTTACATCTTCAACATATGAAGAATATAAATTAGAATGTATTGTACAAACGTAATAAGACTAAAACTTATAATTCTTATACAAACATTTTATTCAAAATTTAATTTTTGAATGGAAAGCTTCGTTTTTATTTGATTGATGTATAAGGTGTTAAAAACTCCATGAAACCGAATTTAATATTCTTCATTGTATCTTTATTGATTTAGGTGAAAAAATTATTAAAAACAAAACAAAAAAAATATCATATTGTAGTCACTTTGTATATTTTTTTGTTTGATTGAGCGTTCAGAACATGAGAATGAATGCCAAAACTTTATAGTGTAGTAGTAAATATGTGAATGCAATACGCTTCGTTGATTTTCTGTTGTGTCTGTTTTGAAAAAAAAAACAATAGTGAAATCAGAACGGAAATATTTCAATTTATACTACAAAACAATTGAGAAGCTATTAGGTTGTCCCATGTCTTCTTTTAAAAAGAATTAATGCTGCATGCCACCGCACAATTAAAAGTCAATAAGCGCAAATACAATATAAAGCGAAGCACGTTTGCAGCTTTTTTCGTGGAATTATAATATATCTTAAAAATCATTTTTCAATTTTTTATTTTATTAGATATTGTATTTGCTTCTTTGTTTATGTATAATTATTTTTTTTTGGTAGCACAAAGTCCAAACCGCAATGAGGTGTGTTTGGTTAACTGACGCAAAATCAGTTGTTTTGTCGTTGGAAATTATTTCATTCACGTTTCATTCAATTTTTTGTGGTTTTCATTTTATGAGCTTCATAAATTCTTAACAAATTAGATACATTAAATTAAAATTTTAAGTAGAGTTACATTTGTGTCACTTAAGTTAGTTGATTGGAACGTGTAATATAACACAAATTTAATTTAGATATATAAATATAATAACAAATTAATTAACAATAAATTCAAATAAATTTTCAATTTATTGTGTTTTTAGAAAAATATGAGAAAATACTTGTAAATTGAAATCAAAATTCAATTTGTAAAGCATTGAACTGATGGATCATTTCAAAAGTCTAAATCAATGCATCTAAAATGAATTTATTTCATTGTATGTTCATACGAGTATAACTAAATCCATAGACAATAGTCAAAATTCAATATACTTGTAAAATAATAAACAAAAATCATTGAAAAAATTAATAAAATAAAAATACACACAATAAAAAAATTAAAAATATAACAAACGAAGTTAGCAAACAATAAACTTGGCCTAAATGGTCGTTGGAGTCGTTCTCGTATGCAGTGGGTGTTCTGCATATGCATCGCCATAAAATATCAATTTCGTGTTAGTTAAACCATAAACCAACCAAACAGATGCAGATGCAAGTGAACAGGAAAAACTCATCAAATTGGTTTTTGCATAAAAAATAAGAAAAAAAAAACTCAAATGGAAAAAATAATAGTAATAACAATAACAATAATAAATAAATAAAAATCCATGGAAAATTCATAAAATAATAAATGAAAATTGCAAAATATTGTTGAATGATAGCAATAAAATATTATAGAAAAAAAAAAAAACTCATCAAATTTATAGATTTGTTTCATCGAATATACAATATCCTTTTTCCAAAGAAAATTTCTCTCAGTAATAAATTCTGAAGCTCATAAAATCGATTGATAAAAGGTTTTTCTTATATAAATTTAGTATATAGAGAATTTATCTCAATTATTTTAAATTTAAATGAACTGAGTACTATGAACAGAGATTAAAAATCATTGAATGGGTCAATTTTTCAACTAAATGAACTATTTCTCAATATGAAAACTTATTTTGTCAGTTAAAGAACTCGCATGATGCAATTTGCTTCACCAATATTTGTCAGTCGAAGCGGCATAGGGAATCCACTTCAAAGATTCTTTTATACGTGTTCATCTCAAAAGTTTCACTTGAACGAGCTAATGAAAATTACACATTTGATATTGCTAAGTACTTGATAATTATGTAGGACTCCGGCAATCACTGAAACCTTATCTAATATAACTGCCAACAGTTGGTAGAAGATCTATGTACGTGTATAGTTTAAGTCAAAAATTACAAATCTAAACTGCTAATAATTCACTCATACAAAATTTTGAACTTTAAAGCTCAAATATCTATACATCTATACTTATTATAAAACAAAATTCTCCACCGTATCTGTCTGTCTGAATGCAATGAACTCAAAAACTAATTCATGGATTTTCATATGGTTTCTACCAATGGACTGAGTGATACATGAGAAGGGTTTAGGATTAAATTCAGAAAACCACAAGGGCACAGCCGAAAAATCTAAAAAAATCGAAAAGAGTGAAAAAATCATTCAAATCACCTTTCACAAACATCTCATCAGGTCAGCCCATAAGTAATAATAATTAATAATTTTTTTTTGGGAAGGAGAGGCAGGACAACGGCTCCTCATATTTAGTTATATGTACAATATAATACATTCTATCTTCCAACCATGAATTATGGATACTTTATAACTTTTTGAAGTACAAAAAGACCAATATTTTGATCGATTTATATCTCATTTCCAATCATTATTTATATAGATATAGATTTTCCAATGTTTTGCAAATATTGCAACAAAATCAATGATACCATTTACTTTGATTTAAATGAAGGGTATTTATGAAAAAGATATGAAAATATTTGATTATAAAATATGAGGACAATATTTCATTGTTTCACTGTTCCTCCTCTTCATGATCATTTCTGTTGTACTTTTTATGTGTTTAAAAACATATCAAAATACTATTGCATGTGAATAAAAATCATGACTGAAAAAAAAAATATATGAAAAATAAATATTTATTTATGAGTATCACAAAATATGTATTAATGCATATTGTTTAAAATTAAAAAAAAAAATTATTATAGCTTGAAAATTTAATTTATTATTATTACTATTATTTCCACTTGCAATCACCATTTACTCACACTAACTTTTTGTATTTTTCTCTCTTTTTCATTGCAGGTGAGTTTCATGATTAATTACGTTCGACTTGGGTGAAGTATCTTTTCCTTGCAGTTTTTCATTTTATAATAGTAAAAAATGTTTAATCAATGGTCATTTTGCTTTATGCATTTTGCACTAATTAATATTGAATTTCTTTCATTTTCAAGATTAAATTTTCATTCAGTTAAAATCAATGGAAAAATAATGAATTCAATAGAAGGAAATCTCTCTCTCTGTGCGTGTGTTGTTTTTTTTTAAGAAATTATATACTGAGAACTATATTCTGTTAATTGGTTGGTTGTTCTATCATTTTGTCGATTTTACAAAATCAATAACTACACACTTTTTGAAACAAAAAGCTATAAGCTCAAATGCTATTAATTATCTAAAATATGCATAAGTCCAGATATAAAACCACAACTGATTAAATATCTGATTACTCAACCAATTAGCAAAATTTCATATTGTGAACAACACGAAATACATACAAATTTGCATAGCACAATAGAGACATAAATACATATTGTATAACTTAATACACGTTGCATTGAAATTGCATGCACTAATTATTTTTCACATAATTTTAGATTTTCCCCGTTGAGTTTCGCTGTTAAAATGTGAAATGTTTGCTCATGCAAAGCATATTATTAATTCCGCAGTATTATAGTACATAGAAACCTGAACACAGGATTTCATATCCTCATTGTTATAGTGGTCTTTTGTTATGAGCAAATGGTGCTTAAGGTAATTGAGTAAATTATACTTAGAATTTAAAAACAAAAATCAGTTCCAATTAGTTGTATTCGAGAATCAATAACCATGATTTCATATTAATGTAGCAAGAAATAATAAAAATCACTCTGATTCTCTTCTATGGGAAAAGAAGATGCCAATCTTAATGGCAATTTTTCTATTATCCAACAAGATTATTTTTCCTTTTTCTTTCAAATTGGCTTATTGTAGTATTTTGTAGATAACTGCAGCTTGCCTGCCTGCCTGTCTGCTTGCCTGCTGCCTTGAATTGAAGAAATATTGATGCAACATGCACTTTATTCTAATCTAAATACTTGTACATCCTTGTTTCTGCCAGAGCGTTAAAGTTATTTGCTGCTGATGCTGCTGCTACATGAAAATAATAAAAGACAACATCTTTAGAGAAAAAAAGAGGGAGTGAAAGATACCAAAGATACTACTTGCACACGAATAAATAAGCCCAATAGCACCCGCTCTCATCTTATACGCACTCAATTTGCATGCAGTTGGTTGTACTGTAAACCAGAATGCGGCATGGGGCATTCCATTGCCTATGGAATTGTCAGCACCGTTGCCATTGCCATATGCGGCACCACTTAGAAATCCCAATAGCGCATGCTAGCAACTTGAGGCGGTGAAAAGCTTTAACAAAATTTTTCAATGCACTGCAAATAAAGCACATTTAGTAGAAGACATGCAAGTCTCATGTTAAGTGAGATAAACTTGGCAATTGTGTTTATTTCATAAATTTCGATCAGTGTACTTTCAGTTAAACCATTTGCTGCTGCTGCTGCTGCGTATCTTTTAGGCTAATCTTCGACGTGCTTTGCTATTTTTCTCTTCATTTTGCTTGCTTTCTTTACGAATTTTTCTTTAGAAATTATAGTTATTTCGCACGTAGCTCCCTGACTGAAGTCACTTCACTTCATTCAGTAAAACGGATGAAAACAAAATCTTGCAGTTAATAATAATATTTAAATTTGCCATTGTACTCATCGCTGTTTCATTCTGCATTCAGGAGTATGACGCCCATTTGACTGAGACTTGCTTCCATTTCCTGTGTTGCCTGCTGCCATTGATATCTATCTGCACCTCCATTCAATTCTCATATTTTTATTCAAATTCTCATAGTATTTTCTATTCATGTGAATAATAGAAAAATCTCTTTCATTGCATTCAGTTCCCCTTTTTTTATTTTCTATCAATTTCCTTTAATTTTCATAAAGATTTTTGCTTCAAATTCAATGTCTTTGCCAATGCACAGTTTTGCTATAGAAATACTATAACTTTATATTGTATAAAGACAGGAAGACGTTGGCGCCAAATACATAAAAATGGTTCATTGGTGACTATTCCCTATCACCCTTGGGGATTATGCTAACCCTCTTCCATCAGCATTAAATGGACGAATAATAGAACAATTTCAAATGCACTCAATATGTTTGCCCTCTAATAAACGATAAAGTTTTATTGAAATGAATTCAAGCGTTTGTTCGTTTAGTTGAAGGTCGATGGCTAAGAGAAAGTTTAAGTTAAAGCTAAAGTAAAAGTAGAGGAAAAGTTTAAGTGTTCCAAGTTTTTCTTTTAAGCTTATCAAACAAATTAAAAGCGGTTGAATGAAGAGAAAGATTGTGCAATACTATTGCAAGGGGACAAACATCATCTTAATGGCATTGTGTTGCAATGCTTCAATTACATTTCACTGCAAATTCCTTTGGCCATTTACCATCATCATCATCATCATCATCACTATCGCCCATCGTCCATTGTCCATACCTTCATTGTCCTCTGAGTCGCTAAAGTATTTTTCGGTTAAGTCCAGTGCATTCCAATCTTGTGATGCCGACCCAAATGCACTCATTCGTAAATTGAATTTGCAGTTATTGCGTGCAGGCGGCTGCCTGCCAGGCAGTCAGTCAGTCAGGCTTCCTTCTCCTAAGAAGTGAATCAAAGTCTTCAGTAGCATGTCCTTGCTGTTCTAATGATTGTTGTTTCTTTACAGTTTATCTCTTGAGCTTTTTCTTATTCTACATCATCATTTTCTTGTTGCTGCTACTGCAATCCTACTTTTTCAAATTCTTATCGAATTTCGAGCGCTACAGGACTTTTTTCCTTCAAACGAATTGTTTTCTCTAATAATTTCGTCTGCAATCTTTCCAGTTGCTCCTTATGGCCTCCTTACTTCTTACTCTCCTGGGGGTGTGCACTTCAAATTATTGAAATTGTTTTGTTATTTCATTTTGGTGACATCATGCCACCACTGAGTTGTTCTGTGGTCAAACAAATATCTTCTAGATTGTCTCTAGTATTTTTAGTCAACTCCTCCTCCCTACCATGATTACCGTTTTGGTATTTTCTCATTTTGAGTGTTGAAATCACATGGCTTTTTGATGAAGAATTTGTGGATTTTTGATATTGATTTTGTAGCCAAATTGGAATTCTCAATTTAATTATTTGGTTGCTTTGTTTGGGGATTGGAGATTTTTGAAATTAATTAGTAACTTATTTTGTTAGTCATAAGAAGAAATTGAATGCAAATGAACTTACTTTAATTTAAGTCAAATTGAATTTTAAATTAAGAATTGTTTTTAATATATTCTCTCTTTTACATTTTATCTTCTACCGTCATATGAATTTATTATTTTTATCATGTTTGCTTTGAATGAAAGTTAAATAACAAAGATATATTTTGTCAATTTTTTTAAAATATATATATTTTTTAAGTTAATTAAAAAGCAGTGAAACCAAAGAGAATTTTTATTTTCATATTAATTTTTTTTCTTTTTTTGCTAAAAGGATAAACTCAGAAAAACGTTGAATGAAAAATAAATAAAGCAATTTATTCTTTTCAAATAGTATTGTCGTGCATGCAACATGCAATGTGACAGACGCTTTTGGCACATTATCAGAGCAACTCCAATAACAACAACAAGTTGACAATAATAATAAAGTCCCAGCGTGAACACAATAGGATTTTCCGCTTCGCGTTTTCTTTTTATTGGATGCAATTCAATTCGATTCGATTCAAAATGTTTCACTCACTTGTCTTGACCACACTTAATCTTTTTTGTAGTGAACAAGAATGAGAATCGTCGAGCAATGAATTTTCGATTGTGCAATAGTCAAACGCCCTCACACAACCATAGATACTTTTATACATACATAGAAACATAACCATTCACGATAAATCTTTCACACATTAAATACACACATACTCTCACATATATATGTATGATGCAATGACTGACCACCATTTAAACGTGAAATTCCAATAGAACGAACACGCTAACAAACAAACAAACAAACAATCAGAAAAGTAGATAGATGTGTATATAATAGAAAACGAACGAACGAACGATAGAACCATGGAAAGAAAGCAACTCCTTCGCATAAGAATGCCAATATAAAACCCGCAGCAGTTGTAGCTACTCTTTGCAGTCTTCTTCATCATCATCCTTCTCCTTATACTTATACTCATTGTTCTGCTGCATGCATGAAAATAATCGAATGAATTGACCAAAGACCAACCACAAATCGCCTTCTCCGTTCCACCCGACCGATCACAATCGAGTGACATTTTGCTATGACAACAGCGGTTGCATTATGCAATATAATGAAGCTGACAATGATGATGATGTTTTCCAGTTTAATTTCCTTCTTCATCGCGTTGTCAATAAATGCCACTTGACGTCTTCATTTCATTTGGCTAAGATAAACCAAGTCAAGCACACAGGAAGCGAAGTATCTCACCAATAAACGAATAAACGAGCACTTCGTTTGACTCATTCATTCAGTCATTCATTCATTCATTCATTTAAACCAATACCACAGTATGAGAAACAGCTTAACAAAGCATGCAATCCATCGGTGGTATTATCCATTCTTCTTCTTCAGTACTATGAGTCAAAGATACTATGCAATAAGATACGATGCTATATTGTTTTTCTCAAGGAAGCCGCCTGCATTTGGCTTTCTTTTTTGTGTGTTTTTGTTGCGCTGATAAGAATTATTGCAATTGGCATATATGACAAGAAAAGTATACAATATAAAATATACAACAGCAACAAGAAAGAAAAAAAAAAAAAACATTGACAATAAACGAAGACATAGCATCATGGCATCCAAAGTATCTTCTAATGGACCAAAATAGCAAATGCATTACCAAATGTGTAACATGGATACTTCTGAAATTGCAATCACGTGCAGCAGCTGAATCTTCTAGTAGACCAACCCAGTTTTACTTGTTTAAACAAATGTTTTGGTTATTTCTTATTTTACTTTGGCAGCATAAGTTCTCCCCCACTCCATGGTATCTTTCACATACT
This sequence comes from Amiota mariae, assembly GCA_035041805.1. Taxonomy (NCBI): domain Eukaryota; kingdom Metazoa; phylum Arthropoda; class Insecta; order Diptera; family Drosophilidae; genus Amiota; species Amiota mariae. Next base: position 15,630,178 of record JAWNKV010000370.1, on the reverse strand, counting down.
CATCCAGTTTAGTTGTAGGACTTTTCGAGAATTCATTGGAGCATTCGATTTTGGTATCAGTTTCGCTATTCTGTAGACCACTTTCAATGGCTCCTCGTTTAGTAAAGAAATATGACCAACTACACTGCGGTAGGTTTTATCATTGTCAAATTCCAATTCCACATTTATAGATGGTTTTTTTTTTTGTATTAAATATCACAATCCACTACATCACTACATACTAATAAACTTCAGCTACTCTTTGTTGAAATGCTTGGAAATTGTTTCAAGATTATTTTATCAAAAATATCATTTTTCTTTTCTTCATTTTACTTTGTGTAAATGTTTTAGCTTTGATGCAACTTAGTATAGCTTTTATCTATCTGTTTGACTTATCAACAGTTTATGATTGATCACATAAACTCCAAAGAATTTTGTAACCAACATTACTCACATTTTGTTAAATGTGCTTAAAAGATAGTTTACACAAAAGATAAACTACATAGATATGCTATAAGCTATAGTATATACTATTTAGTAGTAGAGATATCAGCACGCGTCAGTTAAATGAAAACAATTTGTTGAAGCAAAGAAATAGATGACCCAAATTGGATAAAAAAATAAATAAACAAACCTAAAACTAATGCGGCTACTGTCTGCCTAAATGTCACACAGTCACTTAGATACAAATGTAGTATATTTCTCTTGTTGCTCCCACAAGACTTTTACCAGTGAAAGAGGAAAGAAAAAAAGAGAAAATTAATTTAAATTTATTGTCTCAATTTATAATGCAACAAATTGAGTCAACTGTGTGTGTCGTCTCCAGCCGTGAGTCGTCGTCGTCGTCGTCGTAAGCATTTTAAAATTGCCAAAAATAAATGCTGACGCGAGTTGGTGGCTACAAAGGAACAAACAGATGATACTCGCACTCAATCTTTGAGCTTCTGAGCTTGAGTTGTTGTTGCTTCAATGCATCCATTGAACTTGAATTGTTTTCCGTTTTTTATTTTGATTTTATTTTATGAGTTTGTTGTTGTGTATTTCAATTGTATCTGTGTGTGTGTGTGTGTGTGTGTGTTGGCATCGAAAGTTTAAAAAGTCATTGAAAGTTGTAGATGGCAAAGTGATTTTCAAAGTATCTAAAGAAGTTTGTTGCAACAAACTTCAACTAGTTTGTATTTTATTTTGTTTTTTGTTATTTTGTATAATTGACGTTATTGAAAAGTTTTGTTGCCATCATTTTCATAAAGAAGGTGAAGGAATTTTCCAATCTATATGAAATTCAAATCTGCATAAACTGTGCTTTCGCTAAATTACCAAAAAAAAAAAAAAAAAAAATGCAAAATGGAACTGATGATGAATGGATTGGCAAAGATAAAGTTTATGTAGGCAAACTTTACACACACACACACACACACACACACACACACACACACACACACACACACACACACACACACACACACACACACACACACACACACACACACACACACACACACACACACACTGATTTTGAGTTGTTTAGTTGGCCTAGAAAAACCTTGAGGATTAAATTGATATAAAATTATATGATATTCAAAATAATAAAGTTGGAAAATGGTCCATGAGACAAGAGACAAGGGATGTTGTACAATAAATGGCATAGTTCACATGTGAGTTGAGTTGAGTAGAGTAGAGTAGAGTATTTCATAGTACCATGGCGAATTGTAGTAGGTACTCGTAGTATAAACGTATGTCATTTGTCTGGCTGTCATGTCACTTGTCAGTTTGATTTCCAACTTTTTAAAATTGTAACGATTTCAACAATAAAAACAGCAACAACAACTTACTGAATGCAAAAAAATGAATGAAATGAATAAAAACCAACAATAATAACAATATGTATATGTGTATGTGTATGTAAGGAAGTAAGTGGAAGACTGAAAAAAAAACAAAGTTAAAGACAAAAGACAAATTGCGCTTTCAGCTCATGGATGACAATTTTTTATTCGATACATATTTTTTATAAATTTTTACAACATTTGTTGACATATGAGCTTCTTCATTGTCTTCTTCATCATGTTTTACTATTGTAGCAGATACATCATCTTGTAGATACACTTCATTGTCAACTTAACTCAGCGAATCATCAGTTGAGTCTTGAAACGTCTTCACTTATCTTAATGCCTCGCACGACATCAAGAGATCCAACCAACAAAAAATAAAAAAATAAATAGAAATAGAAGAAAAAGAAAAAGAAGAAACGTGTTGGAAAAATTGTGCGTGAAGCAGTTAAAGGCGATAAAAATTAACTATAAAAAAGTTATTTGTATCTCTTGGATACTACTGTGCTATGTTTGTCCTGTGTATTATCATCATCATCACCACCACAACTTTGGCTAGTAGAAGTTGGTTGGTTTGTTGGTTTTATTTAAATTGATGACAATTTATTATTGTAGAGAAATCACGATTGTTCATTTTTAATGTTCTGTTCTGTTCTAAGTGGAGAGGTTATTACTTGTTTCTTTGTCGGCACATACACGTAGTTTTATTAAAGATAAAGTATCTACTAGATTTATGTTTTACTAAGCGGCTTAATACAACTTGTTAAATGGCTTTTTTCAGAAGAAAAAAAAAACAACTAAAATTAATGTCCACACAAACTATTTACATTTAATAGATTCTTATTATATATTTAATCATAAAATGTTTATGTTTATGTTCTTTGTTCTTTTGCTCCACAGTACGATAACGTGAATTCGTGTCTGAATGTGCTGCGGTCGCAAGCAGTTGCTGGCTTAGATAATATCCAAACCAATGATATCTGCACGGGTCGCTTGAAAGCAGTGCTCGCCTTGTTCTTTGCCTTAAGTCGGTTCAAGCAGCAGGCAAAGCAGACCAAATCCATTGGTGTTGGTGTATGCGGCGTTGGTGTTGGTGGTGGATCGGTTGTTGGCATTGGTGTTGGTGGAAGCTTGCGACAACCGACTGCAAGTGTCTTGGATAGAAATCACCAACAGCAAGAAACGAATACTGCAACCAATGCTAATGTGGTTGTGGTCTCGACTAACTCAACAACGACACAAACCTTAGGAGGCACAATAAGTGAACAACACCAACAGCATCAACAACGACAGCAACAGCAACACGCTCAATCGGTACAAAACGGCAATGAAATGGTGAACCGGTAAGTAAAAAGCAATTGAATTGAATTTTTGGGTAAAGAAATGACATTTTTTAAAAATATTTGATGATGATTGTTAGAGCTTCATTCTTTCATTTTACAATATATTTTTCCATTCACATTCTCAAATAGAGAATAAGTAAAACGGAGAATATCACCAGATATCCGCTTTTATCTACTTAATGTTAGCAACAATATTTCCGCTTCAAGGCTTCAAAAACCGCCCTATAACAAGCCTCAACAACTTCTAAACGAATTTAATATGATTTATTGGTTTGTTTGCCGGAAATTACGCTACATTCAATCTTGAATTCAAACATCCGTCTTCACCCACCACCACCACCACCTGTGTCACTACTGCCTCCTTATGAATGCTCTAGTGCTCCATTGGGGGTTCGTGTAACAACGACCCCATGCATAGAGCAAATAACAACAAAAGAAGGCTCTTTTTCAACGTTAAAATTTCAAGACGAAGTTACATGTCTCCATACAAAGAATCTAACACAGAACAAAAAAAAAAAAAAAAAAATGTGCCTCGGCGAAAATTCAGTACATAAAAACGCAAAATTAGAAAACTTTATTTGCGAAATTCAAAGTCAAAGCCAAAAAGATGCTTCAAGTAGTTGTCCTTATGATGTTTAAAGAAGCAACCCAGTGGTATGAGAAGAAATCCCTATAGACAGGAAGCGGAAGCTTTTGTGCTTTTCGTCTGTTGCGTTTTGGCTTGGTGGATTTGAATCTGAATATATCTAAGCAAGGAGGGAAAACATTGACAACGGTAATACTAAATGCTCCCGTTTAACTTTCATCTTCATTCAAGATCTGCTCTTTATTCCTCTCTCCTCTGACCGTCTTGGACGGACTTGTTTGATTTTGCTGAGGTATTGGACAAAAGGCGACAACGAATGTGTTGATGACTTTCACTTCACGGCAGTCTGCCAAACTTATAATGTGAAACGGAAATGCTTGCATTTTTGATGTCCTTTCGACCGTGTTCGCCCATGTTTATTGCATGTCTTCTGGTTTGAGTATTTGCTTTAATAGCAGACAAATAAATAACCTCCAACTTGGACTGGCGACAGACAGACAAGGTTTTCTGTTAGTGAGTTAGTTAGATGTCTGGGAGGCAGTTCAGTTCATTGTGAATGCTCGACTTTTGAAACTTAAAAATTGCAAGTAAATTTAGTTTAATATGCTCAGCAGCGCAAATAACTTTCGCTCAAAGTCTAAAAAGTTAGTCCTATTTCCTTGATTTAGCAAAATACACAAAAAAATAGCAACAACAATAACAACAACCACAGTCGAACGAACTACTCTAAGTCCTACCACCTACATACTTTGATCAACAATGCCAATGTCGACGACATGTCTGCCTGCCTGTTGTTTATAACGTCTGCGGCTAACATGGTCCTCGTCCTAGTCCGCCACTGCCAACGATGGCAGGGCCAACATCGACCTCGACATTGAAAACAAAACTTAGCAACAAACATTTCTACATGTAAAGGACACTCGCAGATGAATTCATAGAACAGAAGGACAGACGCTTAGAGTTGGGGCTATGCGTAAAACAACCCCCAAAATGCAGGATTCAGTAAAAATAACAATAAAACAACAATAGCAACCCAAACATGCACAACAAGTATGCTTATTGTTTGCAAATATTGTACAAATGTAGGCAACAGAAAGGATCTAAAGGGAGCAACGATGACAATGGGGAGAATAGCAATCCGGTAGTAAAAATAAAAGAAAAAAATGGAAAAGAAAGGACAGCACAGGATATTAGGCTGGAGGAGAAAAGTAGAAAATCATAGAAAATTCAAAGCCATAAAGCGAAGCCATGCAGCTGGTATCCATATAAACATCATGGAGCTTACTATGCTGAGCATGAGATATACTATGTGTCCTATTCAACTTATCAAGGCATCATCTACTTTCACTATTCAAACTCATTTCAACTTTTCAAGTGCGCAATTATTCTGTCGTTTTTTAATCGAGGATTTAGTAACATTATCCTGGTCCTTAATGCCATGACACGTTTGTTCATGTTACTGTGGTTATTTCAAGAAAAAAAAAAAAACAGCGAGCTTCATTCATTGGTTAGCATAAAGAGAAAACATAATTAAATATTTTCAACATTTCCTTGTACAAGTATTGAGGACAACGCCCCTTTGAGATTATTAGCTCCATACATACGTATAGTATATATTTGTATTTACCTTAAATTAAAGATCTTTTGATTTTTGTTCTTTTAAATTAAACTAAGGTGATTTTGCTGTTTTATGATTTTCCGACCTCTCATTTTGCTTGGTAGCCATAAATTTAAGCCCCAAGGAGAACCCTTTTGAAATCCCATAGATTAAACCAATTTCCGTTCAGTCTTTGAGAATGTACTCGTATCATAAACAGTAACAGCTGATGACAATTTTTTTTTTGCCAACACAAGCATGGTTTATAGCCAAAACCATCCCCTAAACAATTGGACCCCCCAAATGTGTGTGGTATCCAAAGCAACCCCATATACTCATACATTCTATTTGCAATTACATCAGACACAACAATATGTTGTTGCCGAAATGTATTGTATTTACAACAATCTGTTCCAACTGAATGCGAATGCAACATGCTTTGAAAAGGCGGCTACACATACAAGTATATGTACTTAAGGAGACACGCAACTAAGCAAGTCACCCTTGTAGAAATTCCAACGCACATTACAATTTAAAGCTTAGAACCATTAGATGGATCTCTCTACTCTCTCCACTTCAAACCCAACATTTGACTAACTATTGGATATACTTTGTACGTGTCTTTAATTTAAATGCATTTAGCCATGCAGAGTCCTTCTCTTTAACACAGACCGACAGACAAACAGACAGACAAACAGATAGACAGACAATTGCTTATCCCATCACGCATATCCTTGAAGCCAGAATAATGTCGTGCTCAGGCATAAATATGGATACTTGTTTTTGATACTCATACAACTTCAACATACTTAGTACTTCGTGTCGCCCAGCTTCATTCGATTTACCAAAAATGCCTCTTTTTGACAACTTGTCAACTTGGTTTGCCCATTTAGTCATCGTCTATGTACTACTCCTTTGTTGTTATCCTTTGTGGCTTAACTTTCATTGCCCTGCAGGCTACACTTCCTTTTATTTTGTTTTTTTTTTTTTTTGTTTTTGTGTGTGTCTAAGCGTAAAAGTGTTGCATGTTGTCATGTGGCTGCTGCAACAATTCAACAGACCCCAATGGTGAACTTATAATTCCATTTGTGGTTTTAATCTCGTAAATGTGAAATTAATTTTATTCAATTGTGTGTTTACTTTGGGTGCTTCGAAAGCCCCATAAACTTTTTCTTAACGCTTCTGGCGTTATTCTTTTGCTTCATTTGGAACTCAATTGTTTCGTTATATTAATGAATGAATGCAAATCAAAATAAGAGGACTTCATTGAGCGAGCTAAAAGATTATTATCACTGAGCATCACTCAATGTTGAATTCATTTACTGAATTCTTTCGAATATATTATAAGTATAATATATCTACGCAACCGATTATCATGTGTAATCATGTAAGTGAAGTTGAGAAGTAAAAGCATTTGGCTAGCCACCCTTTACAAAAGTGATGTCACACATGGGTTTTATTCGAGAGCTTTGTGAGAGGATTCCGGCATTTAATATTTTTTAATAATTCAAAATAATTATAGAAGCATTTCGTTTACTGCCCTTCTTGCACTATGACGCATTTATTGCTCTCTGCGGGTGGCATCCTTCATTCGGGGCTAATCAAGAACGCCATTGTTGTTTATCTTTTTATACTCAACATTGGAATTCCTCTTATGTTCTTTTCTTTTTTTTTTTTGGTTTGACATGCGTTTCCTTCCTTCCGGTTTTCAGTGCTTGTTTCCGACGATGCTGTTGTTTTTCTTCGTCAGTTTGACTTTTCATGGCGATTTTTTCAAAAGTTTTTTGTTCTCAAACTTCAGTTGAGGACTGTCGTCGCTATTCGACACTTGTCGATACATATAGATATGAACATTTGAAGTATTCTTTATACATTATAATTTTTTTGTCTTTTGTACTTTGATACAATGGTCCATACTTTTTGGTCTTTTTCACTCAATATTATTAATATTTTAAGTGGTCCTGAAGAAGAAGTGGGCGTGCGTACAGTCACAAAAGAGGATATGTTTCAATGATGGAGTGTGAGTTTTGCTACTTATCTTCTACACTAAACTTATGGTTACTTACTACTTTATTATTAAAACACAGTCTCCCAAAGCAAACAAGCAAAAAATATGATTTTATTATCAGAATCTGTCAAAACCACAAACAAGTCCTCAATCACAAATATCCGCGTTCCTTTTTCCTGAATCTCTGCCTATCTCTCCCCTGTTTTGCAGTTCTTTTCATATTCGATTTACTACTACCTTATGCTTGCCGGTTGTACTTATTTCTTACTTCTTTCTTGTTACCAAATAATCAAAGGAATTCTTTGGTTGTCATCGTCATTGCAGTTAGTCATTTTTTCTGTTGGTAAATGAAAAAGAAAAACACACAAAATGAAAAGAAAAGAATGAGAAAAAAAATGTTGCTTTATGGGTGAAATGTCGTCTACAGCAGATTCCAGTGAATAACATCAACATCCCCAGAAAATAAGAAACAATTGCAACGATGATTACTTGGCGCTGAAGTTGTTTTATTATTTTTTTTTTCTTCTTCTTCATTGTTGGGGGCGTCTGGAGCATCTGAAGAAAAGTAGTCTATCAGGCATTCAGGCATCTAACCCTCGCCAGTGTTGAATAATGCGATTTTTTTTTTTTTTTTTTATTAAAGAAGTTTAACAGAAATTACAAAAATAAACGAAAATTGAATGCGCCCAAAAGGAAGAAATAGTCTCAAACAAAATGACTCTGGGGAATAGTAGTTGAGAACAAGGACTCATCATTGCTGCGTTTATCAACATTTTATAGTTTGACTAAATATTCTAAGTTAAATGCTGCGAAGTAAGCAACTTTTTACGCCTACTTTTGATGAGAATGGGAATGCTGGAATGAGAATGAGGATGATGATGATGAAGATGAAGATCTTATCTCATAATTATGTACTTTATACATTTGGTAATTATCTCCCAGGTGAATTATAATAAATACTTTTACTTTTGTTGTGTATTTAACTATAACAACAAGAAGAATAGTAATGAGTCATATTAATAAGTAGTAGTGTAATGAATGTGCCTAAAAGCATTTTGCCATCAAAAGGGAGTTGAAGCTCATGTCATGGTTGTTGAACTGAGTTTAACTTATCCTTGTTGTGATGCCTGTTGCTACTGCTGCTGCTGCTGTTCATGATGATTAAAATTTTAATCCTTTTTCTCATTAAACACCAAGTCATAACAGCCAAGCAACAACTTTTAACACCCTGCAGTGAGCCTCAGTGAGAAGTTGACATCCACTAAAATTGACAAACCCTTACTTGTATACTACTAGATACTTAATAGCATCAGGAAGTGAAAAATTCAACATGTGCAATTTATTTGCAGATTTCAATTGAGTTTTACCCTTGAAACTGCTGCTTGATGAGATCAGAAATATGAATGAAGGGAAAACAATAGAAAACAGCATCACTGCCAATATTTTTTCTCTATTTCCTATATTTGCCATTTTTTGCCAACTCAGAATAGACAGAAAGAATAACAAAACAAATAAAAATATTTGCATAGACAAGCCATGGGTTCTAGTGTGGAAAAAAATGAACAGCAGTGGACATTTCCAACCAACTGGGTGGGTGAGACACTTGATAGAGTGGAGAGAAAGATTTTCATTCAGAAATGAAAAGTAAACAAAAACCGCTTTATAATGATAAAGTGTTTTGCTAAAACGCAATAAAATGCATGCTTATCTAAGGGTTTAGGATTTCCTTGTACGATAGTTTGAACTCAATAGTATTGACCAAGTTGATAAAGTTGATACGCTTCAGCTACGACTAGAATAAAAAATTATTAAATTGGCAAGTCTTTATAAACTTCCATGACAGAAAGTAGTGTGCATAGTCTGTGCTTACTTTCATGGTCAGTAAATAAACATTGATTTATGGGTAATCAAACACATGGCGACCGGACAAAATCCTTGACTGAGGGCATCTAAAATTCACATTTTTCCAATGTAAATATTTTCTCTTTAACCGATAGTTTAAATGAATGTGTAATTTAAGTGGAAAAACTTTAATTTAAAGTTATTTACATGCCTTTGATCGATAATCATATTTCGATACCAAATAAATAATAAACATTTGAAATCGTTCGGGCTATAAACTTAATAAGCGTACTCAAGAAAGCAGCAATAATGTCATGCAAGTTTTGTAATCCACTTCATTGAGCTGCATTGAAATCTGTTGGATGCCTGCCTGCCTGCCTTCATGCCTCTTGATGCGGCACCTATTCATTCAATCATCCAATTTCCAAGTTCAGCCACTTTAAGTTGAATCGAATCTACAATAGTAAAAACGTGTTTGCCGCCGTTACGCCAATTGACTTTCAAACCAAGTTAACCAAACTAAGTCGATGTCAGTTTACTGACAAAGCAGATTACAACTATGAATTGTTGCCTCCATCATCAAATATGATCAGCTCCATGGGTCCAGTTGGAGCAGTTAAGCTTTCTTGATTGTTTAACAATTGAAATTAAAAGCAATGAATTAACAATTTTCTTGTCGTTAGAAATTTAAAAAAATCAAATCCAATCAAAGCAAATGAAATGAAATAAAAGTTAAAATCATGTGCCTTGAACTTGTTTTGTTGATGCAACGAAGAAAAAAAAAAATAGCAAACTAGCAAATTGAACTAATTATGAATCACATCAATGACAACTCAATCGACAAGTTGTTCGTTCACATTGACAATTAGTTTGTTGTAAATAATTTAAATGAATTGACGTTGGTAATTTATTTTCTTAGAGATATTTACAATCTCAATACAATATTTCTTGAAAGTGAAGTTAGTTCATTTTGTAGGTCAAACTTTGAGGGGGTAACACAAACACACACACACACACACACACACACACACACACACACAAGATTACACTTCCTTCCATTCTGGCACGTTGTAGTACGTGCATTGAACTTAGACTTGTCACTTGCCCTTCTCTGATAGAAAGAAACTCTCTAAAATGTGTTCATCTATTTTTAGTTGAGATCAACAAATTAATATTGTTGCCTTTAAATACAACACATAGTCTCGTATATCATTACAGCATTGGCATTGGTTTCATACCATCTTGCAACATAGCAACATAGTCCCATATACATAGATATACTAGACCCCTGAGCCCTTTGAGTGCATGTTGCTTAAGTTGCCTGGCCACAAACTATGTCTGATGAATGCTTATCGAAGATTTTCCGGCTGTGTTACGGTGCACAAGTTACACTTACAGACAACAACAGCAACCACTGTACAAACTCACTTTTGCCGACGAGGGATGCTTCAAAAGTTTATAGAAAGAGAGCAAGCAGCCTGTGTATGTTATTACTTTGAAAGATACTTTAAGTTACGAGGGTCGAACAATAAAGTACCCAGGTGGGAAATTGGCATTACCGTCGTGTCTGACACATTGCAACATACAAAATTTCAGATTGATTTATTTGTTATTTTGTATTCGACAGTCAGTTGTGCCACATATATTCCATGTTTCTTCATGAAATGGAAAAAGACCAAAATCGATTCGTAATTTGCTTTTTATTTTTCGATGGAAAACATAAGAAGAAATAATAGCGAACTTTGATGATGTTCAATGAATTTAAACGTGGTCGTACAATAGTTTCTGACGAGGAGCACCCAGGCCGCCTAGGCAAACGTGGTTACCGAGGATATCGTTGAAAAGGTCCACGGCTTGATTCACAGTGTGCGAATAGCAAAAGTCGTAGGCGTTTCGTACAAAATGGCAAATTATTTTTTACATTAGAAGATAAGCATTAAAAATGTGTCGATCCGACGAGAACCTCGATTGCTTACGGTGGAAAGCAAGCGGATACGGTTGCAAAATCGCAGGAATTTTTGTATTGAGGAAATCTGGAACCATAGTTATACGCCAGAGACCAAGCAACAGTCAAACAAATAGATTTTTTGTGTTGAATTTTTTTTTTTTTTTTTTTTGGGATTCCAAGGAAATAATATTCATGGATTTTTTGCAGAAAGGAAGAACGGTCATGAGACAATATTACAGTGAATTATTGAACCGATTGGATGCAAAATTAAAGTAGACATGACCCCATTTGGCTAAGAAAAAAGTGCCACGATGATGCTTCAGCACATTCTTCCAAAATTGTCGCGGTCATATTGTATGAATTACACTATGAATTGCTGCCTTACCCAGTGTAATCGCCTGGCTTGGTTCCCTGTGACTTCTTTCTATTCCTCAAAATGAAAACGTGGCTCGGGGGAAAAAAATTAAACTCAAACGGAATTTTATAATCGAGACAGAAGCGTATAGATTTTGACAAATCGTATTTTTACAGGGTTTAAAAAAATTGCAGAAACGTTCCGAAAATTGTATTTTATTACAAGGAGATTACGTTGAAAAATAAAATAAAAAATTATGAAAAATTTGCCTGATGCTTTCATTCCTCACACGGGTACTAATTGTTTCACCCTCTTGTTCTTGCTCTCAGAGTCTTTTATTTTATGGTACACAATGTTGTTGCTCTCTCTCATTTGGTTGCCCAGCTACATCAGATGGCTGACTACTACTGACTCTGACTCAGTCAGTCAGTTAGTCTGCTCGAGACTTTTGAAAGGTGCGCAACTCGAAAGCGCTTCAGTGTCTTTTATTAAAATTTACCGGTTTTTAACGTAAATAATTCGATATTTGAATGTGATTCATAAAAAAAATATAATAACAAAATGGGAAACAAATTCAAATTTTATTGAATGGAAACCCATAAAAAAAGTGTATTTTTACCAATTTTGTGAATGTAATGGAAATTTGAAAAATAAAAAAAAATAAAAAATGTGAAAATTTAACATTGTTTGCATACTTTTGTGCGTATAAATCTAGTTTTGCAAAATCCGGTAGCCAAAACAACTTGTCTACTTTGCATAGATATGCCTAGCCAACAAATGAACAACTCTTTTTTTTTAATATGAAATAAAGAAAGCTGCGATAATTTGTTTGAAATTATCTCAATGCTCACAAATTAAAGGATTAAGCAAGCAACGAACAACAACAAGAACAACAAACAACCCCACAAATGAGCCCCATGGCAACTTGTTTTTCCCCTGAGTTTTGTTGCATGAAATGCCGACTATAGTAGACAAAAATAAAAAACAAATCTCTGTTAAGATAAGCGTTTATTTATGACTTTAGACAAAAGTGAAAATCTGTGAAACAAATGTAATTAGCAATATGACGAAAAAACCAGTAGAGGATGCAACTTCCTTTACCTCATCTTATCAGAAGCTTATCAAATTTCTTCAACCTATCATCACCCGGTAGCTGTAGCTGCTTGCTATTATATATATTAACTTCGCTTTCCTGCAGTCAATTCAACTGAACCCCAAATATAATACGCTCAATTTGATACTAACATTTTCACTAATTCATGGGTATGTGTGTGCTTTCGCTACAAACTCATCTCGATAGTCATCAACATCATCATCATCATCAATAGCAACAGCAACAACAATGTCATCATAAGATACCACAGTAATTTGCAGCACTGAGAAAAGATGAGTTGAGAAACCTACTGTTGGCTTCTATCATCCATCCGGTTCAGTAGCATCATCATTGGCGCGTGTCTCTAATTAATCACTTGGCCCACCACTGCAACTAACCGTTTCAAGTAGTCTTCATTCATAGTCTCAAAGGAAGAAGTTCCGCTTGATTTTCTAATTTAATAATATTCAAGTGGCTTCTTCACTCACATGCTATGACGATGACGAAGATAAAGAACATAATAACATGACTGTTGAAGTCTGTTAAAGGATTGTGTCTGTTTGAAAGTATGTTTCCTATTGATTTTTACTTGGGCTAAGAACAGATATTGTATATTGTACTTCACAGGATTCTCTATTATTGCTAAGTAACAACACTCATACTTTGGCAAACCACTTCAAAAAAAAAAAAAAAAAAACTTCATTCAGATTAGCATTGTTAAAAAGCTTTAAGTCTCGTCAAGAGATCTTCAAATGGAATATCACCATTGTTATTATATTTGAGAAATATCCTCCCTTATTCAGAGGGACGAATTCAATTTTGTTTTTTAATCCGATACACAAAACTCAAGGAAAGACAAAATGTCAAAATGACATGTCAAAAATTAACTTCAATTCCATTCGTTACGATTCGATCAGAAAACGAGTAATATCTGTCAGTTGCAAGATTGAATTTCGCAGACATTTGTTTGATAAGTGTAACTAAAAGGGTACGGGTTTCATCGCATAAGTCATTGAACCCAGCAAACCATCCCTCATTAAAGCGGTATAAAAATCAAGGCACCCACTTAACATTTCATATCAAAATCAACAAACAAAACAAATGAGTTGATGAGTTGTCAAATTAACAACAACAACAACATCAGAACTAATAGATAACTACGAGTATTTGTTTCATAGCAGCTGAAAATGCAATAGGAGGAGTCGAAACTGTGTGAATGTGTGGATGGATTAATTATATGTATGAGGAAGTAAAGTCATACATTTTAAATATATTTTGACTATGAACCAAACAAATGATTGATTGGATTTAGTTATGATAATGTTAACTCTTATCGTATCATAAATTATCAAGGATTTTCAAAAATATCACGTACCTTAAACACTTGGAAAACCATTTTGTGGTTAAAATATTTCTACACGGATATGTCTATCCCCCTAAAAATCTATCATAAGTTCGAATAATAAACTATTACAAGGCAGTGCATTGACGCAGTTTATTAAAAAGTTTATCAAACGATTGCAGAAGACCGCCCTCTCTCTCTCTCTCTCTCTCTCCCAAATAACTTATCTCCCCTTCTTGGCCTTTTGGGTATTTTTCAGTCTTATGAAATTATCAAAAACTGCAATTTGTGCGTTGTCGGGTTTAAGATCTTTCATTGGCTAAAAATGACATTTAGTCACGTTTCGATTTAACTCAAGTAAATTTATTCTGTTCTGCGTTACTAAACAAAAGAGAACGTTCATATGTTGATGATGATGATAATGATAATGTCAACGATGTTGATCATGATGATGATTGTGATGGAGGCTTTTGAAGAAGTCAAAGGAGAACAAAAAAAAAATGCTTTCAATTTATGCAGGACAACAAATTGTTGGTTTCCAGTAAACCACAAATGGCAATGCAACAATTTTTGTTGCTTTATTTTATGTTGTGCTGCGTTGTGTTCTTGGTTTTTGTTTCTTTGGTTTGGTTCTTTGTCTCTGCCATATTTCTGATTTGCTTTCCAATTGGTTTTCTTTTGAGACTCACAATTCATTTGAATGTGAATTGTGTGCTGCGCCTCTCAATAATAATAGAGGAAGTGCCATCAAAATTAATGCGACTTGTGCCTTTCATTGACGTGCGTTTTATTGTTCGAAAACCGTTATTGTGTGGCATTAAGATTCTTTTTTCTGTTTTGTTTTCAATTGGATGCATTTTGCTTTTTGTTTGGAATCTATAGACTGAAGTACTAAGTGTATTTATTCACTGACAAGGTTCACATCAAAACGAGTAGATAATAAATCGCAAAAGACGAGTATTCAATCTTTGTCACTCCTTTTTTCCTCCCTTACTTCTTAGACAATTGAGACGCCCACACGCATCTTTCAGAAATCCAAATCCAAATCCAAAACCATACACCAATTCCTCATTTGTATACTCACTTACTTCAGATTTGTTTCCTCGACTACATGAAATGCATATCAAATTATTTGCAGATACTCAACAATATACAACAACGAAGCAATTTCTAAGAAATAAATTTTGACCATTTATATTTTACAAGAGATTGATTGCAAACATGTTTCGAAATGAAACCAACCTTAGCTTTTGCTTTTGTTTTATTATATTTGCCCACACGCGATATATGAGATAAATGGTAGTCTTTATTCATTTTAAACACTCTTTATAAGTTTTTAAAAGGCAACTGAACTATGGATAACAACAATAATTAAATAATAATAAACATTTCTTTAGTATTTCGAATGTCCGAAGCAAAGAAAGTGCAAAATGCACGTGCTGCTTTTATAGGCGAAAGTACAATACAATTTATAAGATACTCATGTGCAACATCAAACACAAGATACAAGCAAACAAAAAATGGATCGTCTAACTGCAGCTTAAGTTGTCTGAAGTGAAAAAAGATACATTTTACATTTAACTGACTGACTATATGAATGAGTGAGTAAGTGGCTGCACGACAACATCATTTTATATGTCAAAGCAAATCAGCAATTTGTCACACAAATGCTTCCAGTATATAACATAAGGGGCTCTTATTGCCTGCTTGAGTATCTTATTGTGCGCGGGTGGAGAAAAACATTATGAAAAGACACTTCAGGCATAAAAAACAATATGAGGAAGATAAATATCTGGTTATCTTTTCATTTAAGTAGTATGATTTGTTGTTGCTATTTCCTTGACATTTGATGTAGCAACAACAAAACAATCCCAAGACATTTGACAACGAATTTTGACATGTTTTTGTTAGCGGCATCTTGTGGTCTTTTCCCCTCGTAAAATTGTTGTTTTTATTATGTTTTTTCTTACCATTTTCCATTTTCCAAATTCATATTTATAATTTTTATGGGCTCCTCTTTGATCTCGCCGTAGGCAATCAAAATACACTACTATTACTTATGTACTAATGATCAACTATAGAAATAAATATATCACATTTATGATACTATACATGGTAGAGAAAGAAAATACCATCTCAATGAATTTATAATCAGTTTCGTTTTGTTTCGCTTATCTAAAAGTTTTCTCGTTCCGTCCGTTACGCTTTTATGTCAAAGTCATTTCATTTCATCATTTGTAGCCTTAATTGGAAGAAACACAACTCAATTCATCAATTCTAACCATCATGTGATATTTCCGTTCTTCGATCTACTCTTGCGTGTCGAACTTCACGATGAGTGATAAACTATTGATAGTTGAGTAGTTGAGTATGAGTATCTCATAAAAAATCATGAACTTCCATTCAACTCAATTGAAACGCATTGAAGCGGGCGCTACACGCTACGCGCTACTCACTCCTCACTACTTACATGCATTTAAACAACTCAAAGATAATCAATATTTATTAAAAAATTATAAGAAACATGTTTACTTGATGTTGTCATTTGTAAGTACAATAGTTGTTCATGTGACTATGTGACAACAACTTGTGTGGTCAATCTATGAGTTTTAGACAAGAAGTTATGTTATGCTTGTAATACCTTAAATGGTCAAAGGAAATTCTATCCAAAGCTGAACTTTGTATTGAAGTCAAAAAAAAAAAAAAAATTATTTATGCTTCCTTTATCATTTTAAATTATAAAAATCCGACAGCTGTAATTTGGATTTGTTTGTATTAAATGTGTTTAATGTTATGTCACTGCTTAAGGTGACTATTGACATTCTTTTTGAGCTCAAGTTGCTAGACAAGCCCTGCAGCTGAACCTTACCACTTATAACTTCTACCAGTGGGTTATTTATTGTGGTTTGTATCAGCATCGATTGGGTTCACATTGTACATGCAACATTCGAGTACAAAGCTGTCATTCAAGTTGCTATTAAATGTATTTATATACAATACTTATTAGTAATTTGGGTTGTATGAATGTATGAAGAAGGAGGTGTGGTTTTTGCTTTAAGCATGACATATGTCAAGTTGACGCCTGAAGTAAGAATCAGATTTCAAAAGCATTTGTTTTGCACAAAAATATGCATTTAATTCATTGAAATTGCTTGCAACAATTTATGAAAATAATGATGCAGTTGTTGATTATTTAATTACATAACAATCTGATGATTTTCATTCAAACAACTTCACTGTGCATGCAATAAATCTCTAAGAAATGCGCAATCGTTTTTCTTTTTTTTTTTTTGTTTTGTATTTAGAACCCCATTTTCAATCATTGAAATGTGCCAATAATTCAAAAAAAAAAAAAAAAAAAATCTTGAAGTTTCACAATCTTGACTGCGTCTTAGTAAGAGTATTATTTCTCAGACTTCTGGCAGTCATTCGTGTGTCATCCGCACGTGTCAATTTTTGAAGAATTTTTGTCTTTTACATTTCCCCATGGGTGACATTTATCTTAGAGCTACAGCAAACCAACGAACAATCTTTAGTAAACCAAATACATTGTAGGCATTAATTTTTACGACAAATTGATTAACCATAAATTCACACTGAAGTTACAAGTAAAACAAGCAAAAGAAACACGTGTAATGGAAATAAAAATGAACGTTTAGCAGGCACTTGATCTGTTATTTGCAGCTACTAAAAGTGCAAATTGAATCGCCAGGCGATTACTTTCAAGTGCAGAATGTTGGAATAGTCACGTGACCCACACGCGTATCTAAGAACTTCTCTTGCATGAGTAGATTAAAGTTATTGATTTTTCTCATTCCGAATTTTCTATGGAATCTTGTTACGCATTAATTTTTACAAACTCCAAAAAAGAAGTTCATCACTCTTTAATTTTCTGCCAATTTACTTGAAAAAAAAAAAAATGGAAAAATAAGGCTTTTCTTGGTCATTCATCATCAACCCCAATTCGGGAATTTTCAAATGTCGATTAGCTGGTGTAGCATAGCAAAGCACCCACATCGTTCTGCCTTCTTTATCAAAAACATTTCAAAATATTTGCTCAAAAAAAATATTGTATATCCAAAAACGGAAGTTCCGAATATGTTGTGTCTTAATTGCATTATGAAGGAAAGCTAAAACAACCCATCGCCAGTCTGTAAGAGAAAACCATCTAAATATTATTATTTCCACAACCCTAAGTAAAGCATAGTAAAGCCTGATGCTTTAAGGCGTTTCTGGATTACAACATTTGTTTGATTAGCTGCCATTTTTGGGATGTTTGTTTGATGTTTGTGTTTCTGAGTTCACAACTTAATTAGATTGTAATTATTGTAATTGTAAATGAAAATTAGTGTTATAATAACCAAAAGAATGCAACATAATACATAAAGGCAAGTTGAATGTGTATTTAAAAAATAAAAAAAATAGAATAAAATGAAGAAAACAACTGCCTTAATCTAACCTTTAAAAGTAGTATGCTAAAAAGCTAAAATTGTGCCAAAATGTCATTGAAATGTCAAATTAAACAAAAAGTAACGCAAACCTAAAATCATTTATTATTAAGTGTTGACATTTTCTTCTGAAAGTCCCAACAACAATAACAACAACGACAGAAAGAAAAAAATATGGGCAATTCATCTTCTTCGCATGGTAGTAGTGGAGGAGGCGGTAAAAATAGCCGGAAGTGTCGTAGCCTACCAAATTCACCGGATGTACGCAGGTAAAGAATAAAGAATATGAAAATAAACATGAAATTTATGTTTACAATCAAAAAATTAATAAATAAAAAAAAATCAATCAGACTTTCTTTCTCCTAAAAATGCATATTCTTAATGTAAAAGTCAAATAAAAAATATGTTTTATTTTAATGTCTTTGAAAATTGCAATAAAGAGCACCGACAACTGTATAACATAAAAGAAAGAATTTCCTATAATTTTCCGCTTTTCCCACTTGATCTATTATATATAAACGTATTTGCTGCCTAGAGAAAGAAATTATTACTGCCGACCGAACAGCAAAAGTCGGAAAACCAATTTCGCTAAATTAACGACATTTTCGAATAAAAATATTTATAGTGTGACTCCACTCCACTCCACTCCACTCCAGTCCAATCTTCAATTTTCACTCTTCACTCTTCAGTCGATTCTATGCAGCTATTAGTTTATTTTTAAAATGTTTTTATGTTCATTCGCTTTGAGACGTTTGAAGAAAGAAAACAAAATACAAAAGAATATAAAAGTGAAAAATTACCCACAAACCAAAATAAAGAATAAAAATAAAATGAAAATGAAAAATAAAAATACAAATAAAAAAGAAGACATCATGACTTGAGGCTAATGAAAATGACACGACGAACATCTATTAGAAACTGAAAACAAGCAACCAAGTGTATGGAATAAACATTAAAATAAAAAAGGAAAATGGAGAAAAAATACAGGAAAATATTAGAAAAAAAGAAATATAAAGAAAGAACTCACCATGCAATTTACAAATCAAATTCAATATTTTCCACAGCTGTTCAACAGAAACTTCCCACTAAATTACTAAAGGCAAGAAGATTCATAATTAATGATGCTTGCTATTTATGTGCAATAATTTTTGTTTTTTTTTTTTGTTTTTGTGTTTTGATTTGCCAAATCCAAACTGAAAAAAAGGAGAAATACTGCTGAAATAAACACTCACTCACTCAGTCAGGCAACTTGCGACTTGTCTCTTATGTACTGCTGCTGCCTGTTGAGTGAAATCGAATCACTTCTCAGGGTCGCTCGATCTTCAGTTTGCATGATTTTATTTTACTTTGCTGGCCTTAGCAGCCAGTCTCAGATCATCTTCGTCTTCTTCAACTCTAATGGAGTGTGTGGATCATTAATTTTGTTTTGGCTGCTTGCCAATTAATGCTGGAAAATACGATAAATCGAAAGCAAGTACCATAGTCTCAGGAACATTTTAAATTATGTGGAAAATGGAGAGCGAAAAAATTATTAACTGTGACAGAGTAGAACTACACTCAGCTGAACTGAAAATGTGTACCAACTTAGAGATCATTGCCACTTTCACATGATGATGATAATGATGATGACTCAATGGTATATAGAAAATTTACATAACAATGAACATTTTCTCCATTATTTTGTTGTATTGTATCATATAAACCGTAGAATCAAAGTGATTTTTTGATGCAATCAAAAATAAAAAAAAAATATACTAGAACCCTCAATTTGGATAAAGAGAAAGAAGAGTAAATGAAAATCAAACATTGAAATCAACCACCGTGACTAAAGAAAACATTTCCCAATTGTGCTTGCTACCCATAATGATGATGATGATGATGACTATAATGGTGGTCGTGGTGGTGGTGATGGTGTTATGAATAAAGGGAAAGCATACTTCAGTATGTTTTCTATTTGTGTCATAAATAATGCAGTAGGCCATAAATTTAATTGAAATTCGAAACTTGAGAAATGCATCATACTTCTCCTCTATGAGCACTCAGTCTGGCCACAATTTTCACGCGTGCATTAGTGAGTGTCACACGCTGCGCATGCGCGCCAAATAAGCATCACTTCACACTCTAAACATGCCATAGAGGAAACACAATAGAATAAAATAGAAAAGGTAGTATAGACTCTGTACTTTTGTTCTTTCAGCTGCTTTTTTCTCTTAATCCTTACTTACTTTACTATGAAATGATGAAAGTAACAAATTTTATAAATTTTAAGAGTCCTAAGATTTTCACATACAAAAATATCTCATTGTTGTTCTTCAATAGTCATAGTAACCAGTAGAGGTAATTTAGAGTACTACGTTGAGGAGAATAACTCGTGTTCAACTCCATGAAAAGCCATAAGTCATGCTCACTTCAGAAGCTAACACAAAAGTGGAAATAACACTTGAACCACTCTTGAGTTGCCCTCCAAGCTCCTCATTGTTTATTATTTTATGTGTTTCTCAAAGCTACTTAAAAGGCGACACAACCGCAAGAGGAGCACATACACATGTTGAAGTCACAGATACTCACAGGTACAACATACCACAAAGCATATATACATTTTCCATTCATGATGTATGTTTTTAGTATTTAAGAATTCTGAGAGTGTCAACACATCATGAAATGACAGTAGCACGTTGTTGACAATGAGGCAAACGGCGTGTGTATTCTGAAGTAATGGTTGGGATAAGGTTTGTAACCCATTAATAACCTTATGGATATTTCCACTGTAAACATTTCGTTCTCTTGACATATGCTTTTGTTGTCATCATCATCATCATCACCATCATCACCATCATCACCATCATCACCATCTTCATCTTCATCTGGCTATTAATTGCCATGTTTATTTTTCGAAGAGCAGAGGAGTCGCAAACAGGTTGGCCAACATAATTTTATTTGGTAGAAGACCACATAATGGAACTATAAATAGTAAATTTAAATGGGATAAACAATTGTACAGAAGAGAAGTACTTAGATACATGTCTATCTGTATGTCTGTATGTATGTATGTGTCTTGTCGTTTAATAACTAAAATCGTGACAATATGTCGAGTAGACGCTGACAGTCTAGACGACAGACATACCACAGACATAATCAAGAAAATAGACTTGAAGACAAAGTAAAGTAAAGTAAAGTAAAGTAACGACTTTTTGTTTCGCATGTTTAAAAATACATAAAGCAAGACAACAAAGTTTTAAATGATTAGGGATTGGGGGATTTACCTTTGTAAGGATATTAAAAAATTGCACACGTCGTTGGAGAACTTGGAGACTTGAAAAGGTGTCATCACAATTTCTAATTCATATTTATATGCAACATGGTGACAATAAAGTTGATTTCTGAATCATCCTTCTTGTTAGAAAATGTCTAACAACTTTCGCATAACCACTGTGAGTCACTCACCCAGGTGACTGTTGCAGTGCAGATACACTCTGTAAGGCATATCAATGGCCCATAATTACTTATATTATTATCAAGCATTCAACACCTACTCGCAAGAGTTTATGATTTCACCGCAAGCGAGCCACATACTCGTAGTGAACCGCATAAACATATTTTCAGCTTAAGATCAACTCGTTTGTTGAACGCTGCGCATGCTTAACGCCAAAAGGGGTTAAGATACACAATAACAAAACAGAGTTAGTGAGTCTTAGATACTCCAACAGAAAGAACAACAACACCAGCAATAATAGCAACAAAATTGTTGCTATTTTCTTGACAAGCAAACGTGACCAGCATTTGTGAGCTCATAAATTGCTCACAGTCGCCATGGTTTTCTATGTTAGTTTAAACTTGACAGGCAACTTTACTTTGCCGAGGAACACAAAACACGCTAAGTATCACGTTACGAAATTTTTTTCTTATTTTTCATTGCATTTAATTATGGAAATTGATAGGAAAAACAGTTTTCATCGAGTGCAAGAAATGCAGGCAATTTACAATAAAAATTTGCAACTCAACAGGTTCAGAGGTTTTGGTGTCAAAGCAATTTTGATTAAATATATACTAAACCATCTACATACTCGAATGTATTGTACTTAATGTGGAATGAAAGATGAAAATCATTTCAATAAAGACACCACCTTGATCTGGCAAATTGCCAATGCCATTTAGAGTATATTTGTATGAGTTTTATTACAATTTCTTATAATCATTATTTCCTTGTAAGTTCATTAAACACTCACGAGACCCTAAATGGAAACTGAAAATAACCAGAATCAGACATGTTAAACATAATCCTTGGTGGCTGGATGACTGGATGGCTGGCTGGATGGCTCTTTGCCTTGCAAATATGCCAGAGGCCAATGTAACTCCTAAGTCAAATGAATGAATATATGTTTTTGCATGCATGCGGTGGGTAAAATGTGTAGAAAATATTTATACTCTAAACAGTAAAGGAAAGGCAACAAACAAAACAAAAGTCTTTTATGCCTTTTTAGAAGTCATGCAACAGCAACAAAAACAACAACTCAAGTGACACATTGTATAGCAGCACCAGTAGAACCATCATCATCATCATCATCATCATCCTAACCAACTCCACCAATGAACACCAGAGAAAATGTATCGTAAACAAAACTTTAAAAGCAAAAAATAAAAACTTGGCAAAAGGCACAGCACGCAGCAGAGTAAATGCATTTAGAACCTAGAACATGAAGAAAAACAAAAACAAAGAAGCAATAGGAACTTTTTTATTTCATATTTATACAAATGTTTTGCATTATTATTGTGGATGTTGCCATTGCAATTTTCATTGAAAGCGAAATAACATCACGGAAATGCTTCAAAACTCATAGAAAGTTGAGAGAAAGAGTAAAGTTGAACGCATCAGCATCAGGAATAGAAAGGACTTTATCGCATACATACAAATATGAATGAATGCGACACATCAGGTGAGGTGAATGCCATCATCAGACACGTCGCAACCATTATAAAAAATCGGTGGAAGGCAAGTTGTAATAGGTTGCCGGGTGTAACATGTCAACAGTCACTACTCTATACAAAGGTCAAAGACATTCACAAAATAGGGATAGATACGATAAATATGTTGTTATGTATTCGTTTGAACTTGTTGAATGGAAATAGAAAATATCTACTATACAGTTGTTATTGAAGTTGGTTGATAGAAATCAAAAATGCGTAATTCAATTTTAAAATATTTGAGTGATGTGTGTTGGCAACACATGGCAATGTTACAATACAAAATACATTTGATGCTAGATATCAAATCAAAGTCATCTATCTGCAGACAAAATCCGAAACTTATTTTTTTTTTTGAAATCTTATAACAGTCGTAGACAATTATCCTTGTCGACTGTCGGTAGCATAAGGATACTCCAACAGCCACTTGGCAATACATACTACAATAGAAATAAAGAAAAGAGAATACAAAATGAGAAACATAGAAGAAAAACAAAAATATAAAAAGAAGAAATGAATATTATAAGCAATTTTTCGCACAGACAGAAGAATAAAATCAAGTGCAAGCAACCGAGACAAAATGCCAACATGTGAGTTGAAAGATACAACAGCTAGAACAGCATCTCACACCTAAACCCACACGCAGCCACCAGTCAGTAAAAATTCCCCATCCAGGACTCAGTCAGTACACAACAAAGTGCGTTGGTGGCGGACGCTCCTGTATTTAATTTCAAAAGGCATCATCAAACTGGGAGAATGGTGCTAAGAAAATAAAAACTTAATTTTAACAAGTTGCGTTTCATTTGTCGACATCTTTGTCTATCTGTTGCCATCTTCCCCTGACTTCCCCTGCCATGCTGCCATTCATCTTCTTATCCTTGTTCTAGGGACTACTCCTTCATGTTGTTATTTTTCTTTCTTGTTCATTTAATACAATTGTTACTTCTTATTCGTTTTCTTTACATTCTTATATTTCTTTTTTTTTTTTTATTAATGGTGGCAACAATGCAAAGTGGCAAATGGCATGGAGATGAGCGAGCTACTTCAAGATACAAAGATACACATCGCGATACAAATCCAACTACAATAAGATATATTCGCTTTTTAAGTTTATGACAAGCGTCTGGCATGGATTTTTATTAATGTTGTTCAGTGTCTCCTCTTATGTTTTCCCTATTAAAAATTTTGTTTGTTTTTTGTAAATTCATCTTATTAAAATCTTCTTTTTGCAATTGAATTTCATCGGTGTGAGTAATTGAAATCTTAAATACTTCTACACCTTAAGACTTATACGCTTAAATTAAGTAGAAAATGAAATGGACTCAGAGTTAATTCTACAAAATACAATACCAACCAACCAATAAACCTTCAGAGTGAGACTTCAGAATGCCACCGTCTTACGCCATTACAGTAAAATAAAATAATTATGCAAATTGAATAATTGTATTTTCAAGTCTGCGTTCTCTTCCATAGTTGCAGATACATTTGTATCTATACTATATGTATGTATTTACATATGTATGCTGTAAAATAAAAATGCAATAAAATTCTTACCCTCAAGTCTCATATCATATGTGCCTAGTGTAAATGAATGAAGGCTTGGCTTGACTTGACTTGACTTGACTTTAACGTTCCTTAATGCAGTTGTAAAAGTCCTCATATAAAATTGAGTTTAAAACCACTTCATTAACTTATCGCCAATGTTATTAACCTATTAAGTTAAGAAAAGGAATAAAATAAGAGATCTTAAGGCAAAGAGGTTTCGCTCGATTTATTGGCGCCTTTAACTAACTTCAACCGAGTGAGCTATAAATGCTGTAAAAATATTATTTAATAACTTGCATAAATTATTTGGAGTATTTCTCTTCTTTCAAAAGAAGTGACTGACTGCATTGCACCTTAGGGTCAGGTCGTATCGGATCGGTTTGGATCAGAATGGCCACGTGGGCGCTTATTGCATTTTATTTATTTCATTTCATTCGACTGATGCATACTTAATCAATTTATATTTGCTTTTTACCCAATCTCTTTGCAGACAAATACCCACCGCATATTCGAAGGCCAATGGCGGTACTGCAATACCATTGCCGGCAACTGTCATGGTGCAACGGCGTTGTCCACCAGATAAAGTGCGTCCATTACCACCAACGCCGAATCACACGCCCTGTAAGTACTTTAAAATAAGAATTATTAGAATTTGCAACAAATATAGAAACTTCACATGTCAAAACAACCCTTAAATGAAGGAAAATGCAAAAAAGCCTCCTTTCAACTTAATCACTTCATTCATTGCTATGAAATCGTCTCAGGGGACAGCACTTAGTACACAATATACTAAGTAGTAAGAGTTGGAGATAAAGAGTCTTTGACAAACCAAAAATGAAATGGAAATATACATGAGATCTGAGTAAAACAGGTTACATTTAGAGCAGGTGGATGTTGGAGACATTATAGGGTAAAGGAAAATAAACAAACAAACAGACAACCAGACAGACGGACAGACAGACAAACAGAGAAAGTAAAAAATAAAACAAAATACTGCGGAAGTTAACAACAAACCGCTTATTCATATTTTGACCGAGATTTTTATTTTAGCAAAACGCAACAAGGGTGGGACTGATATAGTACTTACTATACTTAGAGATGAGAATGAGTGCAACTCTCTGTTCTTCGAGTGGGTTAAAAATAGATGATATGAGATGAGATGAGTTGAGTTGAGTTGAGATGAGTAGAGTTTGGTTGTTTGTTGTTGAACACATCAAAGCATTTGGGGGAGTTTTCTATGCTACAATGAATTACTTGAGTAGGAGTTGAATCGACATACTTAAAAATAAAATAACATTCATTTTTGGTGGCATCTTTGCAAGGGACCAGGAAGTGCTGGGCGCTCAAAGAGCATTATGCATTCGTTCGACTTTCAGGGCACTTGATAACCAGACATCATATGTGCATACTTTGCATGCATTCGCCTCAATTAATTAAGTTTATCACCAACCCAAATCTGAATTGTGTAACTGATTTATTGTGGGCTTGTTTGCCCTACCAGATAAGCGATTCCAGTTTGACATTTATCAAGTTCGAAATTTTATGTAAGAAGTTGATAATGTTGCATTGAGTAAGCGCACATTTGTTTTGTGAATTATTTAACATCTTCCAAATCTTATTCTCTACTTGCAGCCATACCTGGATTGGGCAAAAATGGCAGCGAATTCAATACGAGCCGTCCAAATAGCCCGCCAACTAGTAATCATACAATACAAAGTCTGAAAAGTGGCAATAATAATGGGTAAGTCAACAAATACCCAACACTCAATTATAACATTTGTTAAAATTTGATGCATTGTTTCATTGTAGATTACGTCCACCCACCGTTAAGGCAACCTCAAGCGGCATTCCACCACCAGGTTCTGCCAGTGTAGCGGCCACTACCTCAGCACCGCCACAAAAACATTCAATGTTGGATAAACTTAAGCTCTTCAATAAGGAAAAGCAAAATCCTCCTAACACGGCTACAAACAAAACACAAATACAATCGAAGCGAACTTCATCCTCCTCTGGTTTCTCATCAGCTCGCTCCGAACGTTCTGACTCGAGTTTGAGTCTCAACGATGGCCACATCTCACAAATCAAACCACCAGCAGTCAGTGTCACAGCGAACAAAGCTCAAAAGAATAACACGAAACAATCAAAGTTACTTGCTGCCCAACAAAAAAAGGATGCAACCAAGGCCAGCAAGTTGGACAAGAATAAGGAACGCAGTCCAGCCCGCTCGATTAATAAAGAAGAATCAGGCATGGAAAGCCGTACATCGACTTTAAGTCGCACTGCCAAGAATTCTCTGCCTCGTAGCATAGGTGAGAAGAACACACTGAAAACGTCTTCCAAACTTTCGTTGCACTCGAAATCAGAGTCAAAGTCATCCTTAATTGTGCCGCCCACCAAAATTCTAAACAGTCCCAATGGTACTGGTCTTCCGAAGCCTATCGCTGCCATCAAAGGCACCAGTAAACTGCCTCAGCCTGGCGACAACAAGCTACGCATGAGCAACTCAAATTCACAACATGAGATGATAAAACGCGAGAAGAGTGACATATCACGCACAAACCCACCAGCAAACAACATATCGGAGCAGCATCAACCGACAACACCACAGAGCGTCATAGGCGCAGGTGCCACATCAGCTGCCACACAAACGCCACATATCATCAAACCAGTACCAATTATGCCAGAGCCCGTTGGCATACCATCACCATACTATGCGAATGCAACAACTGGAGCCACTAACATATCCCAGGGCAATAGTGGTGGCGGCTATATGTCAGAGCCAAGCACACCACAGCATTTACAACGCATGCAACAACAGACTCAGCATCAAATGCCGATCTATGGTAATCGATTGCCTCCAAAGTCAGGATTACTACCACCGAACAGCTCACGCAAACTAGAGTACAATGCTGGGCCAGGAATTCTTACACCACCACAGCGATCACCCATGCGCCAACTTAATCAATCACAATCACTGCATAACGGTATGCCATCACCAAGTGGCGGCCTATATAATCCTAACTCTGCACCACCCACACCTTCGGCAAGTGACTCACCAAGCAAATATCACACAATACCTTCGAACATTGGTTCTACCATCTATGAATCGCAAGAAGAGAAACCTGTTAGTGTTTTGCCGATGCGTCCCTTGCTTCGAGGCTATAACTCTCATGTGACACTTCCTACACGAGGTGCTCGTGGCCAGCATCAGCATCAATATATCTCCACCAATGCTGATGGCACCAATACAACGACTGAATACTGCGAATCTGACATTGGCCAAGGTTACTGCAGCGACGGCGACGCATTGCGTGTAAGCAGCGGCTCTCGTCTTCATGGCAACAGTGTTTCGAATGCGACAAGTCGCTTTCATGATATCGATAATGGATACCTCTCTGAGGGCAGCAGCGGCATTGGTCTCAGTCCAGGTTGCACTTCATCGCTAGGCGGTGCTCATGGCAAACACTTTTTAAGTTTGATGCGTGCCCGTACCCAGCTACCCACCACAATCGAAGAACGGTAAGTCATCATTTATGATATTTTTCTTTCTTTTTTGAGTGACTCACTCAATCACTTGGCCCTTCTTTATATTAAAATCGCAACATGAATGATTCATATTATTTTTGACTAAAACTCTTAAGAACTGACGATGACTTTCATAGGTTGAAGTCACTCACTTAATTAATTGTGGATTGTCTCTGCAGGCACTTAATTATCAGTGACACCTTTTACTATACTCAATCATAACTGCTACTCCAGCATTTCAACCACAAATCTCACAGTATCACAGTTCATGGAGCTTTTGATTCGATCCCTGGCAATATGCTCAAATTGCCAATTTGCATAAAATCCACTTCAATTGTCATCTGTTGTTGGGTTTGTTGTCAAATGTCGTTTGCATGCAGAATACGTATGTATCCTTGAAGCAATTGAAAACAAGTCAAGCAGCGTCCGTCCGTCCGTCTTTCACATAACGACAACAATGGGAAACATGACAGTTGACAATTCTCACCTGTCAAAAGTTAACAGTTACACTCTGAGCCACTTCAGTTTAACTTCTCTGCTCGGTTCAGTTCTGTTCTGTTCTTTTCTATTGTCAATAACACTAACAAGCAACAATATACATAGTATTCACCTCTTCAGACAAACTCCAATTTGGGTTAGAATATTATTTTTGACTATGGAATTGTTATTGTTGCCAATGGATAGATGTATGAACGGATGAATGGAATCCAGCTGTCATTTCTCATACAGATGCTGTGTTCCTTTCAAAGGGGGTGAGACACTAAAAGCAATTTCATTCTGCTTAGCTGGGCTCATCAAAAGAACTTTACTTCAGTTATCAGAATATTTTATCTAGAAAATTAATGCAGAATCGCATTGCAATTCATTCTATGATATTTCCAAGGGTCACAGACTATTTTATTATTGTTCATTAAAATTTAGGGCTTAGTTAGTGAATTAGAATATTTTAAATACTAAACAAACTTAGCATTGAAGACGACTTTAAGTAAACAAGTGTAGAGGACCTTTTCTCTATTCTTCTTGAGTTTCCAACGAGTTTAATCACGTGCTGGGACCCTCACTAACCGCAACGTGTAATTGATTTTGTGTTCATGTCATTGCATAAATGTCCATTATAACATATTCAAGGGCTAATAATGCGTAGCCAGACACCTGCAGGACATAATTTTCCAGACGAGCACGCGCTCGAGACTGTCGAGAGGACAACAGAAACCCGACAAGTGCAACAAGCTGTGCAGGAATTCATGAGACCAAAGCATGCAAGGCACCATAATGATGACGACCCAACTAACTATCAGACGACAAGGGAAATGTTGAAAGTCTTAAACCTTGTGCCAGACATACGCTTAAAATAAAACTAAATCAAAAATTCAAAAGCATTTCTTCATCTCTCTTTTTTTTACAATTTTTTCCAACCAAAAGTGAAGAGCAAGCAATAAGCAGACAGGATACAGGATATCACAGAACTCCACATACAAAACATATGCAATTTGCCTTGCCCTATGGTCTTTAATGTACATATCCTTTCGTTCATTCATTCGTTTATTCATTCGTCCTTTAGTTGATTATATTGGCCTGGGCCAGAGATTCAAGTGGACACCAACCATCCTAGGGTTTTTTCTTATTTAATAACGCATTTTTCAATTCATTTGATTTATTGTGGCGCACGCCATCCGGCAACTGGCAACGATTCACTACTTGGCAACAAAACTCTATCGTGTCAGATAAAAATAAACTTAAAATGCTGTTAAATGAGAGTTGGGTTGAAATGTTTATTTTCAATGGCAAAAAGTATTAAATTCGAAATATTAAAGTGCCAAAAAGGATAATGACGGGTTGAAAATTTCATTTGCTTTTGTATTTACGTCATTGTTCTGTTCCTAGACCACAATAACCACTGCAAAATTGAAATAGGTTTTTCAACTCAACCTATAGAACATGAGTATATCTACCTACTACTGCTCACATATTACAATAAATACAAATTGTTTTTATTAATTTAATAAAATTCAGTGAACCTGCCATTAGCCAGTCATTCTGCTTCTTCTGCTTCAACATTCCCCGCTTGCAAATCATTGCAAATTACAAGTATTTTCGTTGCTACGCAGATATATTGTCAAATATTGTTAAATTTGGCAAATCTAGGTTATCCGCTCGTTCAAGTGTTGAAAGACGTGACCCTGAATGAACCGTGTTCGCAATGATTGGAATAACTAAGTGAACAGGCGAAAGAGAAGTACAAACCACGTTTTTGTTTAATGAGGTGGAAATTCGGGTTATACGTGAAAATCCCTTAAGTACAACGGTATTTTCATGATTTCCTCAATTTTTTGCTAAAAAAAAAAACAGCAAACATATTTTCCTTTGATTTAATTTGCTTTTTGTCCAATGAATTTGAAACAGTATAAGAAAATTAGAAGCGACATATTGGAAGCGACATACTAGAAGCATAACAATTGAAACCTCTAGATGGCGCTGTTGCAAACGAACAGATGGCTCTGTTGTATAAATAATTACCTGGAGATGGCGCTTCTCAGCCAACAGCGCCATCTGTGGTTGGAAAATAACAACTTGCAAAGTATAATAAAATTTATTTTATTACATATTACCATATGTTACTACGAGGCAGATGGCTACATCAAGCATTTCAATATTCAAGTCAGTGAACTTGTAAAGCGGAAGTACATATTAACTACCAACAAATTTCGTCATTTTATAAAAATCTAAAGTTCTTTTATGGAACTTCAAATTATTTTAATTTTATATTAAATAGTACATTACCAACCAATGTACAATTAATATTTGCTAATGCGTTTTTTAAGCAATTTCAAACATTTATTGCAATTTCAATAAGTTGTCAATATTCTACTTGATGGAATGGAATGCCGACCATTGCGCCAACACAAACAATCAAATCATTTATCATAAATATGCAGACTAGTTACCAATGTGAGTGCTAATACCCTCGTTCGATAATCATCATAGCTAACTGGTATTGCTGTAAATAAACACCCACATATCTACACACAGACACGCACAAAAACCTATTAGAAAAACAAAAAAGATAAAACAACTTGCAATTCAGACAGGTTTTTCATAGATATGTACGTAATTGTTTTCCAATAAATGATGCTTTTGCAATAATTGCAGCGACCATAAAATCCGCAGCATATGTTGGTGTTATTGTTGATAATGGTGGCGATGATGATGATGATGCGATTCTATTTTCAATTTCAATCTAATGTTAATGACTGATTCAAGTGGATTGGAAAATGAAATGTCAAGTAGAAAATGTGCCACAATTTAGTAAAACTAATTTTCTTTAATAAAAGCACAAAATAGAAACATTTAATGGACTCGAATATTTAGTTGGCAACTAATATCGACGTGAACAACTTTTAATACTCGCATCTCATATAATAAACAACAATTTTATATAAGAATACTTAAATGGTACATTGCGAGGTGTGGATATGAAGAAAGAAGATGGATGCTTTTAACAAAATAAATTCAAATGAATAAAATCTTATGACCTGCAGCTATGTGATTTTCTTCCATATCTCTGGACATATTAGTCTAGTGATGACCTTCTTATCCAAAATAAGATCTTTAATGGAAAATGTGATGTTTCAGGAAAAGATTAATTTTTATTAAAAGAAATGTATGGCAAGAAATATATATCACGAAAAATGGTTTTTAAATTGTAATAGATACTTTAAAGATGCACTCTCGGATCCTCTATTCATGTCAGAAACTGATAAAAATAATGAAAACATTGCTAGTCTGAACAGGTGTTTAAACTAAAGAAATTGACATAAATGTGAGTAAGGCAATTTTAAAATACTAAGTCTAAAAATTAGTCCTGTTTATTTTAAAACGACACTTAAATTTGTATTTTCTATCAATATGTTTCTAACCAAGCACAACAGCCAAGACCTTATTCCATATTTTCCTGATCTACCAGCATATGATTTTCATCTGTTAAATTTGCATGAATAATTTGTTAAAGCGACGAAAATTTGTTCAAGGCAAGAAGAAGAGATATGTAAATTGCCGGATATATTAACAAATAAATATACAAATTAGTCTCATTACTTTGTACCCACGCCTCGTATAATCAACAATAAGAATACAAAATACGTGTATGTGTTGCAACAAAGCTAGCGGCAACAACAAAGTTTGCACTTGGACAACTCAGCAAATCGAGCTACAATATAATAGTTTTCGCTTTCGTTAAAATAAGTTTCCATTTTAATTTGTTTTTTAACTTTTATTAAAAATTTACTTCAAATTCAATTGAGAGAACCTGCCCGCCCTTGGCTTGATTCGATTTTACTTGAATCGAATTGAATTGACTTCAGTGCAATTCAACTATTTAACTACTCTGACTGTATGGCAAAAATAAATGGCAAAAATAAATGGCAAAACTGCCTGTCAAGATGTCGACAAAAACAACAATTACAACTCCAAACAGACTCATATTCACCAACACGATTTTTGTTATTTTCTTACAATTGTAAGCTAAAAAATACGAAACAAGTTTACAAACAAAATACAAATATTTTTTTCTGTTGCACTTTTCTATGAATGAATAAAGCTAGTTTTATTTAAGAGAGAGAGAGCGTAGAGTATTGTCAACTTAAGAGAGAGTGAGTAATGTTGATTCTCTTATGTTAAAATGTTGATTTGCGAAAATCATGTGTTGCTTTGGCGAATTCATTTTTCATTGTCATCTTTAAAGGCCCCGCATTTAAAGAGCCCTTTCCACGCCCAACCACACACACATTCACAGATGCATTCAAATACTTTCAAAAACACTCACAGACAGTCACATATATTCAGCATCTTTATCATGAAAATCTGCGGTAAATACATGAATTAAGTGTGAGTTGCATGCTTTGAGTGATTTGGATATGAAAATTCCTAAGGATGTCATTGTTTCTTTTACATTTATATGGCATTTCGAGAACCACAAGCAAGGAAGTAGATGTGTTGTAGTCAAAAATTTAGAATAAATCCCATTGAAGTGGTAGAAGGATTTTAGGAATGTGGGAATTATATTTTGAGTTAATTAATTGATAATCATTTTCAATTACAATTGATTTTGGATTTTATTGTTTAAGCCATCAAACACCCACCTATCTATCTATCTATCTATCTATCTATCTATCTATCTATCTATCTATCTATCTATCTATCTATCTATCTATCTATCTATCTATCTATCTATCTATCTATCTATCTATCTATCTATCTATCTATCTATCTATCTATCTATCTATCAAATAACACAAACATCTTTCATTTATCCATTTCCATTTATCTAAAGCCAAGCCACAAGTGCTTAAGGCTTAAATGCGGCACCTACATAAATGTTTTCCTTGCGGCTACAAAAAGTAAACACACACTTTGACTTAACAACTACAACATGTCATGTATCCACCCCAACCCCTTTCATCCTGCCCTCTCAATACTCCCACAACCATATGATTTGACTTTGATTCTCTCTCTTAAATTCGAACACATTCATTCTTTCATTCTCTTTGGATACTTTTCGAACTTCAAATATTTTATATTTGGTTGAAGCGTTCATGGTAAGAAATCAACCCCAGAAATCGCATTCTAACACTCGGGCGGTGCGGTCGCTTTATAAAAATGTTCGCGGCAGGAATGTGTGATAATTTTAACGAATTTACAAATAATAAAATTTTGAAAATTTAAACAAAACAAATAAACAAAATTAAATAAAAGAAACCAGAAATATTTCAAACGAAAATATGTTATAATTGATTAAATTATTAACAAAAAGAATGAGTGAATAAAAACAAAAATTTCTATTTAATTTATGGAAATTTTATTCAATTAAAGTGTTTGAGTGTTTCGAGTTTTTTCAAAAACATGTTTGCGCTTCAAATTTAACAAAATTCCTTAGCATACTTTGCGGCTTCTGCAAAAGCTTTTGTGATAACTTAATTGTTACTTTCTGTGAGATCCTTTAATTCAAGGCACAAATTAAAATACATATTATTAAGTCATAAGAGTTTAGTTCTCAAGTGCCATGAGAAAAGAAATGTTGAATAAAGTTATTGTTCTTATCCTTCATTAAATGGAGAATGGAGATGGGGACTTAGCCAAGATAATAAATGGATTACAATTCTTTAATAAAGTAAAGGTAAATAATGCAACATCTTATGAAAATATGTATAATTATAAAGCTTAAAGTTAAGCCAAAAAATGAAATATATTCTATATAAGTCACTCACTGACTGTGTGCCCCAAGAGCATTCAACTCATGGGTTTTTGTTTGCCAACGAATGAAGTGAATGAAATGAGACATTGTGTACTCATATTGTTGTTTTATTTGTACTATTCGCTTCACTTCCGTATTTACTTACACCTATTTACAGACCTTATAAGTCCTGTTTATATATGAAAAATAATAAGAAAAAAAAAATAGAAAGGGTGACTTTCATTGCACCCTAAATATTTCATTTCGTTTCGTTTTCAAGTGAACCATGTGAGTTTGTTTATTTAAAGGACTGATTGCGACAGGTAATCATTGTCCTCCTATCAATGACACAGGTGAATGTGCCTTTTTGTTGCCACTCGAACAACTGCAATGTGCAACGTGATATTTTGTCCAATGTTTTAATTTAGCCAAACGAATGAAATGAACACTGATTTTGACATGACCAAATATTTGTACGTAATGTCCAATCAAACTCTCTCCCTCTCTCTCTTTGTCTGTAAACTACAGTTTGTCTGTCTAATCCTTTGACAGTTGTCTGTCAATTTGTTCAATTACTTAAAAATAAAATGAATTCAAGTCGAAATAAACAATGATGAACGATCAGTCACATACACATGATTATGTCCACTCTCTCTTCTATTTTTTAAAAACTGGGAATCCAAAAAAAAAAAAAAAAAAAAACGAAGAGAAAGATAGACAGAGACTTTGTCATGGATATTTTTTAAAAAGTAAATTTGCAAACACCAAAGCAATAAATCTTTTAGTGAGTCCCCAACCTGAATATGTATATTCATCCATCTATCCATCCAACCGTCCATCCGAGTAGGGCAAACCAAATAAACCCAAAACATCTACAAATGTAAAACAAATATCCTTCTTCCCAGAAAAATAAAAAAAAAGCAAAATGAAGAAGTCAATAAAAAGGAAAACTTTTTGGAAAAAATAAGACGTGTGCAGACACAAATTTATTGCAGTTGAAAAATGGGAAAACAACGAAAATGAAAGGTAGACGATGAAAGGTACACAGCCAGGACTCATGGGAGATGTTCATGATGATGATGCTGATGGTGATAATGATGATGCTGATGGTGATGATGATGGTGTTAAGAAACCAAGGAAGGAAGTCTGTGTCATAAAATGCGCTCAGCAACAGGCAGCGCAACATACATTTTTATGTATAAATTCCTAAGCACAATTTAAACCACATAAAGAAAGAAAGAAAGAAAGATACTTTAAGTCAACATGCAACATGAAGTATTGAAGAAGAAACAGTCTTTGTTCATGCAGACACTTAAGTGTTTTCTTAGTCATAAAAAATAAACTAATTATGTCTAACAATAAAAAATGGAGTTCTTGTTTTTTATTTATGACTCACTAAATAATTTCCTTATTTCTTTTTCAATTTATTGAATTAAAAACACAGAAGACACGCAACAAAAGAGTTGACTTAAAGTATGCAACAAATTATGTTTTCTCCTCTTAACCATCATCATCATTATGAGCCGCACCTCGAATACATTAAATTTAACTCCTTTGTAGGCTCATAAAATACACACTTAGTGTGGACTGCAGTTTAACACACTTTCGTCCATCGTTGAATGAGCCAAAATCATGCAAAATGCTATGCTAACCTCTTAGGAGAAAATGAATTTATTAAAATCCTTTTGAAACAACTGCGTCAAAGTTTTTCCTTTTTTGCTTATGCTTGTATAAGTTGGCCTATTTCAGACCATTTACTGCAGTATTAACCCATTTTCTCATCAACTTAAAGTAACATAAGTGGCAGGACGGCATTTCTGGCATGTGGCATGTGGCAACTGAATAGAATATATGTGTCTATATGCCACATATGAATGTTGATTCGTTTGTTCGCAAATGGCATATGAAATATATGAAATCGATCGATACCAAAAGCCTTAGCCTTATACAAGGTGGCGGCGTTATTGATTCATTTGCTTATGTATATTAACAAAGGGTAAGAAACAAAAGGTCTCGATAGATGTATTAATAAAGTATTGATCTTTGGTGTGTGTGAATCTCTGTGTGTATGTATGTGGGTGCTATTAGGTTGAAATTGTTACTTAAATTTAACATTAAATTAACTACATTTGCTATCCTGGACTATAGCTGCTAGACTACTATAATAAACTCGTATAAATTCAAAGTAAATGGGGTGTGCAAACTTAATGAATGAAGAATTTATATCTAAAGACGAAGGACCTTTCTTAGGTCCGTCTGTCTGTCAGTTTGCCCACCCATTAAATGTCTGCTCCAATATTATGTTCACCTCTTGTTCCCTTTTCAGTTCAACACTCATAAAAGTTCATTGCACTTTAATGAAGTCAAAGTAAAGTATTTTGTTGATTTTTTCCGCTGACTAAGCCCCAAAAATGTTTTGCATTAAATTTCAGTGAGTGGATACATTAAAAAAAAAGACTGCTAATGAGTCGAGAAGTTTAAGCAGCAATAAATTGTTGTTGAGTAAACTGTTTGCTGTTCAGTTCAGTAAAAAAGAATCTTTGGAATTTTAATTTGACAAGAACTGAAAAAAATGTAAGGTTTTAATTAAATTCGTAAAATAAAATAAAATGTGTTGATCTGCCCACTGAAGTTTCTAGCTTGAAATTAACCATCAACTTCATTTTATCAACTTATTTTTCTTTTGGTATAAACTTCAAAGAAACTTGTAAAAAGTGTTAGTGAGATGAATAACTTTTTTGCATTAGTATAGTGAATACTTAAAATCTTCAATGTCTCGACTCAAAGTTTCATAATTTCACACATTGCACCAATGACCTTTAAGTTTGTTTATTGTATTCACTTTTGTCACTATCACAAACCAAAGTGCTTTAAACGCATTTATATCCTCCGGCATTCTTATTCATTTTTTTTGCTTTCTTTTCTTGTATGTACTTTTTATGTAAGAGTATAGTATTTTGCTTATTTCTATTTGATGGTTGGTCATTTTTTCATATAAATTGTGTGTCATTTGAAGTAATTTCCTTCAATAAAAATCCCCATAAATGTCTTTTTCATACAATAATTCAATAGACAGACAGCTTAAGTTAACCATCGTCATAGCCACTGCCACTGTCACTGCCACTCCTTCATTCTATCATTCCTCATATATTGTTTTTTTGTGGTTCCTTTGATCATTTTTGCTTTTACTACTGTTCTTTTTATAAAAATAAATATGTGGTACTTATTTTCTTCACATGCCATTCCCATTTCCAAATTTCCGTAGTCTATTGGATTCGTAAATTACATTTTCATTGTTACACGAAAATAATTTATTGGACGGCACAGTGTCAAGGCAAAAACAGCTGACTGCCAGTCAAAGTCACAGTACCGCCTTAGCAACCCTATGAAGAAAATGATACACGGAAGTCGTAAAATAAACAATTTCAGCAAAAGCTGCTGGGTATACTCCGTCGTCGTATATATGCTTGTTTGTGAAAGGATATACGAGTGAGTGTGTGTAGGTCGGTCGGTCGACTTGGTGCGGTTCATTCATAGGTAGTTTGGGTGTATTAAATTTGGGTTAGTAATGGTGATGTGTGGATAGGTGGGTAGGTAGATGGGAAGGTTATGTAGGCGTATGTGTAGTGTCTCTTGAGCCGTTTGTATAATTGATGGTTAGTTGGTTGGTTCCTTGGTTGTCGAAAAGTAAAGTATGTTTTCGTCTTAGTTGTGGGCCTCTCTTGTTATTTACATAGCCGCTTTCGTAATTACCAAGACTATGTCAAGGATATGTGACGCACTTTTCATTTTGTCGATTTTTTTATGTTTTTCTTAGTTCTTGTGAAGATGGAAAACATGTTGAAATGGCTCTTGTTGTGCTCGTTTTGCTTGTTGTTTTTAATAGAACATGCTTTTAGGCGTTTCATGTTCAGTTCTGTTCTATTTTACTTACCATCATCATCGTCGTCATCATCACGAAAAAAGAATAGAGGGGAATTTGGTTTGTTTGAAGGTTGTTTCGCTTTTAGCATTAAGGTTGCTGCTGTTCAGTATTACGAGTATTTGGAAAACGTTTAAAACTTCGACAAGTTACGTTGAACCAAGTACTGTTTAATATTTCAACACGCGCCACCAACGCAGTATAGCATGCAACAGCAACATCAACATCAACATCATGGTTTGTTTCATACTACATATATATGATTTCAACACATGGGTGTCACATACACCATACACCAGTATCTGTGCATATATTTGTATTGATGCATATCTTGTTATGCACTCGAGGGTGTTGATGTAAGTGCCCTTAATATAACAATCCCGCACTGCACCGCACTACTGCCAGGGTCTGAATTTCTGTGTTGACAACATGAATAAGTGAACAAGTAAAACAGAGCAAGGAGACCTTCGCTTCACCATCCTTTGAAAGCGGTTCTTCATACAGTAGTGTAGTAAGCAGAAAAACAAGAAGAGGCGATAAGAAAGGAAAAATGAAAATAAGATAAAAATGTAGGCAAATGAGTCAAAGTCAAAAAAGACAAAGAATAAAAAGGAAAACAAACATGAATGAAATGAGTAAATGAAAAGCACAAAGCATGACCCAAACAGGATATGCATGTCATGCAAGTCTGTCCAACAAATCAAATGTTCCTTGATGAGAAGGGGTGAGTGAACTAGCTACATACATAAGGAAAGTTACTCATATTAAATAAACAACGCCCATGCTATGGATTCCCCATTTCCTCTTTACCATAAAATAGTGACAACCAAATTTATCAATGAAGAAACGAACAACCAAAAGCATTGCATGTGGGTTTCATGACATAATGAATGAAAAGTTGTTGTATGTTGCATGTTCATCGCCTTCTTGTCTTGGTCTCTATGTTTTCTTGTTTGTTTTTTATATCTTTTAATATTTGAGAGTAAATATCTTTTAATGAGACATGCAAAAATTATTGATAAGGGCATAGGACAGTGGGCAGCAGTTAAAAAGTGTTGGATGGGACAAAAATTCATTTGCAAAAAGCTGTGACAACAATAAAATTTAATGTAATTCTTTTTGTTCTTTTAGATACAATGGTGATATCAATTATTGTTGTCCGAAACACAAATAATTTTCAATTTTAATGCATGAAATTCTCCTTCGGGCGTAAATTAAATAATTAATAGAAAACAAACAAATGTTGAATGAAAATAATTAGTGAAAATTGTAATGATTTTTACATAAAAAACAGGGCAGCTGATTAAAACTAAACCGATATTTATAATTTTTTGTTAGATCTGGTCTCATTTTGTCTTTACTATAATTTTGATTTATGAATGGTGGCCTCCGAAATGCAGTGCCATTCCCGGACTAGTTAAGGGAATCAAAAAGACCAAATCATTTGGATCCGAAAAATAAAACATCAGCCAACTGAAGAAATGATTTGCGATCAAAACATTGTATCATCGTGCCGCAGTTTTAATACAACTTACAAATCCTTTTTTCATACCCATAGACGGTTCGTTTGTTGATTAACATCCAAGTTTTCAGGGAACTCCTTTTGAGTTTGGCATGAGTCTACCTCCAATAAAGCCCCCAACTCACCGTCTTCAAACTTTATTGGGCTCCCATCACGTTCTCTGTCGCTAGTGTCAAAAGCACCACTTTTGAAATGGCGGAACCAGTACTGACATTGTGTTTTTATGAAGCAATCACTTCCCGCAATTTCCATTTTATTCTCATAAAGATTGAGAATGGTTAGAGCACAAAGAATATATGTTGTTTACTCTTTAGGGAAATGACACATACCAAAGACTTTGAAATCATGAAGACTAGACAAATCGCTCACAAAGATAAAGCTCTTTTTTCAAATTTCGATTTGTGTAGTCTAGTTTAGTCTATTATCTATTATGCACATACTTATTTTTAGAGAGAAATGATGAAGTCTTGAAGTCAGATGTTCCGATGCGATTTAATCATCATCATCTTTTGTAAATGTCTCAAAACTTTCTTGTGCACCCCATTTTTGTTGTGATTATTTCAAAGCCAAAGTTGCAGTTCCTTCCAGTGACCCTGTAAATTTTTTAATTTTTTTTTTTTTTTTTGTTTGTCATAAATAATTGCATTGAATCAAAAATTAGTTTTCGAAAATGGAACGAAGCGAATTTCAATTGAAGTGCATTTTTATTTGTACAAAATTTTGTTTGTGCGTCAACCCAAACATTTTATGCAAATAACTGCAACAAAAAATACGCTTAGAAGCACAAATACAAATACATTTTAACTCACATACATCCTTATGCAAGTATATAGTAGCACTTAGTGATTTACCTAAAAAGCAAGTTTTCAAAAATGTTTGTTCCATGTAGATTTTTCATAAAAAATAAATATGTACTACAAAGGACCAACAAGAACAACTAAACCAAGGGTTTATTTTATACAAAAGAGGGGAAATATTGTATTTCCGCATTTGGGGTTGCATTTTAATTGGAATAAAATAGACGAAAAACTATAGTACTACAAATTACACTTTGGGTCAAAATCTCGTTTCAAATGCAAGTAAACCATTATTCTTTCGTCGCAATTTCATGCTCATAATTCACGCTTCTTCAAATTCATGAGTATCGATTTTACCTACTTTAAGTGCAAAGACACGAACAAACATTTTAAAAGCAATTTACAAGTCAAACATCAACAATATAGTACAATAATACTACATAACATACTTATAATATACAATATATCATATACTTTGTTGGTTGGCAAGAAGTAAAGGAATACAAAAGAATATAGAATAGAACGAAACATGGAACAATGCAAAATCCCTATTGATTTTTATTTTATTGAGTGTGGAAATTTATGGTTATTTATGCCGCATCTAATACTTACCATAACAAAAACAAAAATGACAACATGGAATACGATAAAATTATGTCTTTCAAGTAGTCATCAATGAGTGTGGTACAATATAAAGAAACATTTTGCCACTTTGTTTTTGTAGTAAGAATAAAGTGTCATTTCTAAATACAAAAGTATTTAATGCAGTAGTCCGATTATAATTTCATACCCTTTTGAATGTCATAAAGCATGTCTCTCTTCTAGTCCTCTCCTCGAATTAAAATAAGTAGAAGTATTGAGCATCTTACATCTGAATTGCGATCTAAACGATAATTGCATTTCAGCGAACTTTAACTTGTTTCTTACAACAACAACAACAAAGACCACCGAATCTATGATAATGCATAACAACATCAAGAACACCCAAAACCCATTTAGAATTGTTGGCTATTGACCAAAGCGACCCATTGTTATTTAACTGCTTGCCTTTCCCTTATCCCATTTAATATTTATCTCACTTTTATACTTAAACATAGAATTCAATTGCCTTTTGCTAAGATAAGAAGGTCCCTTTAACCAGTCCCCAGCGATAACATAACATTTTCCTTTTTTTTTATTTTTACTTTGGGATTGAATATAAAATTAAATCACTTAAACATTAAATGGGCATAGTGAAATAATTTTTGGTTTGTTAGATTAAATTTGAGTTGCCTTTTGAATTTACTAAGCATACTTTGTATTAAAGTTTTTCAAATTTAATCTGATGTCATCTGGACCTGAAGATCCTGGTGAATGGTAGTGATTTTTATGGAACACTAACCTAGCAGAAGCTTAGACTAGAATCTCTAATGTCATCACAATGTTGTTAAAGTGTGAAGTGAAGTCTCTGATGACCACATATGGAAATAGTAGGTTTTAGTAATATTTTATTCTCTCCCAAGAAGACAAGAATATATTCTTCAGATCTTAGTTGTAAGTTGCTAATAGTTGCGCTTGATATGAATCAGCGACTATGATCAATCCCAAGTTTTTAGTAATAGGCTTTAAAGGACTAGACTAGACTATTCAGAGAGACAGTTCGATTGGGCGTTTGGATGGAGTTTGTGAATAAAAAAGGAAATTTTATGGTTTTCCTGTAGATAAATAAAATCAAGTCAAGTGTGAATCCGACTCGCACATAAAGAGTTCTGTACCATCGTCCATTCTTTTTTTGTAAATCTAAAATTAAATATGTATTTAAATAATGGTGACCATCATAAACAGAAATAACATAAATAATAATCAATGAGATATATGTAGCTCTGTCCCGTCTTCACCCATTGGGTACGGAAACCTAAAACAATTAATTTTGTTGAAGAATTTTTTGGCTTTTGCAAGGTTTGAGTCTATTAAATCTCAAGGAATGCTTCACTTCTTTTCAAAGTATTTTCGACCACAGATTTAATCCTGTAGGCTATCTTATATATTTCTATATTTTGCTTTTTGAAAATCTACACTATTTATTGTATTGAGTTTGATGAAAAGTTTTATCTTCTTGATGAAATTTTTTCTTATTGGCACTTTAAATATCTCAATAATAGAATTTGTAAACTTTTCTATATATTCCATTTTACTAAACAACAATATAAAATTAGTTATTTAAGAACGAACAACTTCAACTTCTTCAGAGTTGTATGTGTTACATTTAATGTTCAACCAGTTAAACGGATTAGTAATGACATTTTATTGCTTACTTTATGAGTCACTTGCCTTATGAACTGAGACTTCTTCAATGCATCTTTACATTTATTTGCTTCAAACATCTAATATTTTTTTGTTTGTGTAAAAGCATGAAAGCATCACAGACAAACGTTGTCATGCTTTTGGTGATTTTCATTGTTGACTTTTGACAAATGTCTTGACAACTGAATTTTGAATTGAATAGAAATCCTTATGAATGCTTCTATTTCTCAACTTTGAATAAAGCAAAACCATTTGATATACAATAAATGAATGGAAGAATGAAATGAATGCATGAATAGATGGATAAATAAATGAATGAATGAATGAATAAAGTAATGATAAGGGCAGTAAAGTGAATTGAGGGATCGTTTATCGCCTTATAACAGTCGTTTCTTTGTTTCCATTGTTGGTTTTACGATTTTAATTGAAAATTTCACAATTTTGTTTGGTTCAGTTTAGTTTTGTTATTGCCTTTATTGTTATTGTCCTTGTTCTTGTCCTTATATTGACAATTTCATTCTGTTAGATGTTGTTTATCCTTGACGTGTCGCAGCTTAGTCTCTCCTAGAAATAGTAGCATATTTATCGTTTGTCTAGATCTGCACACCTTCATGCTTCGCTTTTTGTCTGGTGTCCCTTGTCATCTTTAGCAATTTTCAATCAATTTCAATTGGCGAGACATACCATTTATCCTAATTTGATTATTCTGATTAAATGATCAGAATCATTGCAACACTACAATTTGCTGTGATTGAAATAAAATGAAATTATTTTGTTGGAAATATTGTATTTCACTTCATTCAGTCAGTCAGTTTCTCCTGATAATGAGATACTCACATTAATGGATACTCGTATAAAAAATAAAAAAACAAACAAAAATGGTTTGACTCTGAATAAATTTACCATGAAAATAAATTACAATAAATGAAATTAATTTTTTTAAAATACAATGTTGTCCTTCGTTGTTCTGTTCTGGTCTGGTCTCATTTTAAGATTATTTAAATAAAAAAATGGTATTCACAGTTGTCATGACACTGGGGGCCGCGTCGACATTATCATTAGAGGTCAGGTAAAATCGGAGCGGTGAAGCTGTGAACCATTTACATGCAATAAACAAATTATTTTAAACATTTCTCAAAGGGTCCCTTCTTTCTCTTCCAGTGCCCTTGACAAAAATGTAAAAGAAATAAAATAAATTCTCATTTGTGTTTATTTGTTTATTATTTTCAGAATACGTAATAGTCGCGGCAGTCTCGATAGTATTTGCACCGCGCCGCCCTCTTCGGCTGCCAGTCAGGACAGTTCAAGTGGTGGATCCTCATCTGCCGTGACAGTAAATAACAACAAAATGGATAGCAATAGCTCGGGTAGTGCAAATGTGAGTCCCCATCATCAACATCACCATGGACAGCATCGTTCATCGTCACGCAGCGGACGTGATAATTGGATGAAAATGACAGAGCCACTCAATGGCCATAAAGCGGACATCAAGACCGAGAAATCGTCACCATCACGACGCAGCATGGGTGGCAGTGGTGCTGGCGGTAGTGGCAGCGGTAGTTCTTCTAAGCAAGGCTCTCCCTCGAGTCGAACAAAAGGAGTGCCACCCAGTTTCGGTTATGTAAAGCGTGCGAATGGTGGCATAACATCGACTGCCGAGCAAATGATGATAGGTGGCCATGGCAACAGCATGAATATGAATGGTTTACCCAGTGGCCGCACAGCTCATGTATCAGCTGTGCCTCGGACAGGAAGTGGTCGCAAAGTCGCTGGTGGTACACAGACTCTACCGAATGACATGACAAGTAAGTTACAATAGTTGGAGGCCAGTAAATACAACAATTGC
The DNA here is from genome assembly GCA_035041805.1 of Amiota mariae. Classification (NCBI taxonomy): domain Eukaryota; kingdom Metazoa; phylum Arthropoda; class Insecta; order Diptera; family Drosophilidae; genus Amiota; species Amiota mariae. The sequence continues at coordinate 15,585,180 of JAWNKV010000370.1, read as the reverse complement.
ATTTTAACATTGAAAATTTATTTTCTTTCTTTTCCGTCAGAAGCACCAACAAACCCGCAACATAGAAGTTTCTCTTTGACAGGACCAACTGCTACACAATTAAGTCAATCGATTAGAGAGCGTTTGGCAACGGGTTCACATAGTTTACCCAAACCGGGAAGCGATTTGAATATGTTTCAACACAGGTGTGTTAATTAATTTGATACAAATAGTCATAGAAGATTTCTAATAAATTAATTTATTTTATTTTATAGAATTGCCAATCGTCCAGGTAAGCTGCACGATGGCTCACTCTCAGATACACAAACCTATGCGGAAGTTAAGCCGGAATATAGTTCATATGCCATGTGGCTAAAGCACAGTAACACAGCGGGCAGTCGCCTCAGTGAGGGTGATTCTATTGAGAACATGCAGATTGGATCGCCTGCCATGACACGTCACGGGCACAAAATGATACACAATCGTTGCTCTGGTGGTTCTGGCACAGCTGGTGGTGGCGGACCACACCTTATGGGTGGCGAGTCGCCCTATGTTCAGAGTCCTCGCCTAAACCGAAGCAATAGCATTAGGTAAGTGATGAATCTCTGTATTCTAAGCATGGTGTCACTATTTATATATAGATTTTTTATTGTACTTTATCACAAGAACCAATTTTATTCCTTTATCCACTTATTTGTGTTTTATCTACTTCCAAAGCTACTTGAAAGAACGGACATATCCAAGGTGAACTAGATTTTAAGAGACATCCACACTCACATACTCGCATACTTTGTCCTCTTTAGTTTTTATTTTCTTAATTTTCTTTTATTTTCTTTCATACTTAAAGTTGTCTACACCATTTTGTAGACATTAACATGCCATGCAGCGAACTTATTCACTAACTCAACTAACTTTCATTGACGACATCGTGTACTTCCCTACTACTACCTTGCTAGTGCTGCAACAAATTATGCAAGATGAAAGAGAAATTTGTCGTTGGTGTCTATGCAGCTGGCGTCAATTCCGTTGCAAAACTGAAACTGTGAACACGCACAATTCTTGCATGACATTAAGCCATCTACAACCAGCTGCATGTCACTACTCTTTTGCATACATATTTTAAAGGGAACATTGCAACTTCCTAACCCAACCATAAAAACCAACTAACAACTAACAACCAACAAGTGCCATGAAGTATGCAAACAATTTGTAATATTTTGCAACAAAATGCTGCAATTCAATCATATAAGCATATGCTGCCATAGTATGTACGAGTATCTTAAAATTCCACAAAACGAAAGAATTTTACTTACTTTAAAGTACATAGAATTGCATATTTTTTGGGGTTCTTTATGAAACACATTTTTGTAGGCCCATTTTAGGGATAAAAAATAAGAAAAAAATTAATTCCAAAGCATAGTTAAGATTAAATGTGGTTATGAGGATGCCTCAATTTATTTGTTCGTTAGCTTATCAAATATTATATGAAACAAACAGGAAATTGTGAAAACAAAATTCAACAGACTTCCTTTACATTTGTATATAAAAGTCAGATTATTATTTAACATGTCAATGGGATTGTATAAGGTTGGGTTCATTTTGAACCCAGTGAACTCTTAGCAGCCACAATGAAACTGGAAATATTTTTATGTTTGTTTGCATCAAATTCCTAACGAAATGCAATTTTGATAATTTGATGCTTCCAGCTCTACTATGGCTGATATTCGTTCTCTCTGTGTGTGTGAGTGTGTGAGTGTGTGTGTGTGTGTGTGTGTGTGTGTGTGTGCATTCCAATTCAAACACAGCACTCAAACTTATGGCACAGTTAAGGACCACAGACCATAAAGCCAATAAATTTCATTTTATTTTCACACACACACACACACACACACACACACACACACACACACACACACACACATATCAAATGCTACGCTGGCTAAGTCCATTTGAAACATTGCCCTAAACATGTCCATCATCATCATCAGTGGCAGCAATAGAAGCAACAGCACCACAGGCAACATCAGTTCGTTGAAGAAAAAGGATATGTAATTTTATACTATTTTACATACAAAATACCATTAATGTCCCTTATCAGCATTTTGTCAGACTTAGGACTGGAAACAGTCACACATTTAGGAATGAGTAAATCATCAAGTTGTGGTTATTCATATTCAATTGTATCACACACTTTGCATGTCTATCATCGCTCCCTATTTTATCCTTCTTCCTTTATCATTCCACATTAGAAATCAGACACAACCGCATGTCATAATTTAAATTTCAATGTGATGTTACTCAACTTATGTTGCATTAAAGCATTGGCACAATAATATACTATACCTCTACATATATACAATATATAAACTTGGTTGAAGAATGAATAAATGAATGGCAAACTGAACGGAAATTTGCAATACTCTGGCGCGACTTTTATTAATGTCTGGATACTAATAGACAGACATGTGTCGCCTAAAAGTAGGCAAACATTTTCACAAACTGTCGCATATTGTTTTGTGGCAACTGCCACATTGAATGCACATGATTATCTTTACTGTTGCTACTGTATGTTTTACAATCCATTATATTGTTTTATTGCTGTCATTTGATCATTTGTGTCACATCTTCTCATTTTTAATATTAAATAATTTTATATTGATTATTCTTCACTTCATTCGTTAGATCTACCAAATCAGAGAAAATGTATCCTTCGATGCTTAGTCGCGGTCCTGATGTCGAAATTGAGCCCTACTATTGTCTGCCAGTGGGTACTATTGATGCTGCTCAAAGTGGTGTCATCTCGGCTCAAATGGCTGCTGCCGCAGCAGCTGCTGCTGCTCATGTGGCTGGTGCAAGTGGTGGAGCTCAGACACAAGGAGGGCCTAATGCAGCCTGGAGTCAACCCACATCACCAACACCCATCAATCGTGGTTTCGGTTGTCCTTTATCACCCACACATGGCACTGGAGCAGGAGTCTTAAATATGGGCGGCATAACTTCAAGCGCAACTGTGGGTTTAACTGGTGCAGGTGGACATCGTCTTACATATCCAAAGAAAAACGATGAAGGTGAGAGTTTGAGCTAATAATTATCTAATTTAAATTAACTTGTAATTAATTTGTGGTTCATTTCAGTACACGGTAGTGCTGCTTCTTTGCTATCTGGTGGCAGTTCGCTTTATGGATCGGCAGAGGAACGTCAGGCACACGAGATACGTCGTCTAAAACGTGAATTAATGGATGCACGGGAACAGGTCCTTAGTCTGAGCAGTCAACTATCAACAAATGTGAGTAGCTACATATATTTTATATATAATCACAACTCAACCTCTTTACCATACAATAGGTCCTATATTTACTTTATAACTTGTTTCCCCCCCTTCATAAAGTCATTTGATATTAAAAAATGCAGTCTTTGTTGGCTAAATGCCAAAAGTCAAGAGTCAAAAATTTGTATATAAAAATACTTGACTTGCCTTCAAATGCCTGCCGCATGAATACATATAAATTCTTTCCCATGTTGCAGTGTTTTTTTCATTGCATAATTTCAGGAGCAATTCTTAAACAAAAAAAAAAAAAAATAAAATAAAAAATAAAACTTTGAATACTAAAATATGTACATACATATTTTATTTGTGTTTGCCATGTAACATTTACATGCCACTTTCATCAACCACTGTGCTTTCTTTATGGCATCTTTGAAACGCTTATCATTTTCCGCCTGTCTACGCAATGTCTGGACGCGTATTTCTGCGTCATAGTAAATTCAGAAGCAAAGTCACTGTCATCCTTCGTTTTCACTAGATCACAACTTTCGGCAGTTCCTTTCTTTTTTCTTTTTTTTTTTTTTTTGTTCTCATATTCGTAAGATACTTAAGCGCATTCCTTAGCAAAAAGTTTTGTCATACGCCATTCTGAGTTGTCAACAAAAGTCACAGAAAAAGTCTTAAAAACTTCCACTTTGGGAGGAGTATGAGGCAAACATCGTTGAAAAATGCTTAACTAAGTGAAAAAATGTTTCGTGCAGTAATAAATCAGATCAAAGTAAAATATCCTCACATTCTCCCCTCTCATCCACTTAACTCCTTCAGACTAAGTAATAGTAGTAACGACGGTAGACAGGTGTGTTTGTGTGTTGTTTGGAACAAACTCTTGAAAATGTTGCCTACTTTTTCAACTACTCATACTACAATAGAAGTTATCACATATGTTTTGTGCCGGGATATGTGTAGACAGACTGTAAATTGTTGTATCTACTACATTGTAGTTGATGAATATAGTGAGTAATAAAATTTCTAACTGTGCTCAAAAAACTTTCCCTAACATTGAAACGAATAACAAAACATTTGTCATAAAAAAAACTTTAAATTGCATTTTGAAGCTGCAATTCCTCAAGAGTCACGGTAAGGACCATAAAGAATATAATCAACTGAACTTTATTTTACACCTTCATTCAATGTAATTCCTTCCTTTTTGGCTACAATTTCATATAAACTCAACACTTTAGTTTTATCCTTCTGAGTACTTAACAACAATGTAAACCAGTGCATTTCTCTTTGTTCATACTATAACAATATTTTATGGTAAAATGTCAATAAATTGTTGAAATCAGAAAATGGAAGATTGGTTCATAAAGAAATTCTTATAGATACATAAACCAACATTTTATAGGAGAACATGTAGTAACGTAAACTAGTAAGTATATAGTATAATGATTATTAATCGTCGTAACTGGGTAAAGTTTTAAACAAATGAAAGCATTCAAACCATTCCGCCACCTGTCAATTCGTTTAAATATCATTTCCGTTCTAGAAATATTTAAAAAAAAAAAAGAAATTTTATAGTAGAATTGAATTCAAACAATGACAGAATCATATTTTTGCGAACAATGAAAAGCTATGAAATGCATGGAAAGTGACAAAGAATAGAGCAACTATGGTATTCCTGCCATATGCGATTCATTCAGATATTTTTTCACTAAAAAAAAAATAGAAAAAATATAAAATGAAATAAGTGAGACAGATAAAATTTTATTGGAAAAAGGAAACGTGAGGATACGTAAGTGAGTTGCATGCATTGTGCTGTTCCAGACTCACCAGCATCATCATCATCATCAGACTAACTCACTGAAGACTCAATGATTCTAAAGGAAAAATAAATTTTCATATAAAAAAGAAAATCTTGTATGCTTTTCTCAAGTGTAAAATTTGTGGAAACTTTAAAGATTCACATTTTTGTTGAACATCTGATTGCAGTATTTTATTGTATTTCGTTTTTCTGCAACTTTTACCTTGACTGCCAGTCTTCCGGACTCATAATTGGCATTAAAATGCCACCATTTCTGTGTTTAAATATTTCTGTGCTTTCTTCTTTAAAAGATATTTCCAGCACACTTTGGTCATAGATTGATGCCATAAAAGTGTTGCTTTTGTGGTTTAAACTGTGTGTTGAGAGTGGAGTGGAGTAGAGTAGAGTAGACCAAAGCAGGCCACAATGAGATACCTACTATTGCATATAGACGAGAGGCTGCTACACGAAGTCATGCCACAAATATTATAGTGTTGACTGTCAGTTGGTCGGTCAAGAAGAGAAATGGAGAAATATATAGTGTATAGAAGAGTAAATACGAAGATGATGAAGAAAAATGCTGCGGGTTGGCATTCATTTAAGCCTCCAGTTGAGTGGAGCCGAGTCGAGTCGAGTCGAGTCAATTCAAAGACATTTCATTGAATTACATTGCATTGCATTGGTGTCTGTCGTTCAGTCAAGTAGCCAGACGGAAGGCTGAAGGTAAAAAGCACAAGATTTATAAGAAGTACTAAGTAGTTGCCTTGAAGAGAAGGTGAGACCAAGTCATCAAGGTTGTGAAAAATGTCAAGGAAAAATTTCTGTGGCTGCAGATGACTGAGTGACTTGTGGTTCATTGATACTCATTTCTAAAGTTTATTTCATTTGTTTTTTCTCATCCTCCTATGATGAAGATGATGATGATGATGATGGAATTTAGGTGATTGATGATTTTTGTATGGCTTTTCTTCTTAGTTAACATAAGTATTTTCAAATGAGTATGGTGGTTTTGTGACATTTTCACAGCGAACCCATTTTATGGATACTTTATCGCCTAACAATAAATACAATGCTAATTTTGCTACTTACTATGGAATACGAAAGCAAGCAAACTAATTCAGAAAAGTTAATAATTGAACTAAAGTTTTCCACTTTACAAAAGAAACTTAACTCTTGAAAAAAATGAATGAATGAATTCTCACCCTTGGAATGTTGAGAGTTGTCTGGAATTGTGCAAGTTAGCAACATAAATGTTGCACCAAGTGCTCAATTCAAAAGTTTTAGCATTTATTTAATGTCTCTGTTGCTCCTCAATCCCTATATCATTGTCTCTCATCTATTATTATTTTAGAAAATGCTTTGGCAATGTCAATATTGTATTAAGTATCTGTAGGGAAGAAGAAAGAACTTTTTGTCTTAAGAAGTTGCATTGAATCGACTTACTTACTAAGTTGAGTCGATTGAAGGCACATCAAGGATGAGCAGCTAAAGTTTATTGTTTTAATGAAATATTTTGTAGTTTCCCCTACTTCTGATTTCTTCTGGTCTTCTTGCTGCTGCTTTTAAGTTTATTATCTTCTCTAAAGTTTCTTATTTTTCTTCTTTAATATGATTTGTTGGGATTAAAAAGTTTTTAATTGCAAGTAAACACAGTTTTGCTGTTGTTATTGTTACCGCTACCAGTTAAGAGAAATTCTTTGCCTTTTCGGACTACAAAATGAGCCATTTCATTAATTTTACCATCAGTCAGTTAGACAGTTTTCCCATCCGAGCCATAAAATAATTGAATGACATTTGTTTGACAGTTTCGTCATGGTTTTGCCACTTTTTGTCATTTGTTGTCTTTCAAAATTTACTTACTTTGCACAAGTTGTACTATGTTTGGTTTATGAGTAAAAGAAAGAAACCTTTTGGGAAAATAATTTCACTTTGTGGTTGTAACTTCATAATTATTATTATCATCATAATCATCACCTTTGATGGACGGAATGGACAAAGAGAACCAAAACCACACAAAATATTAGAGAAAATTACTTATTTGGAAAAATAATAAATTCACACTTGACATGAAGTATGACGAGGGAATAAAATTGAACAATCTTATCACACTTACAACATAAATAAATCAAAAGTGATTCATTATATTCATTCACAGAATCTTATAGATTTGCAAACAGTAATCGCGAATATTATTAAAGTCCAAAGCAAAATAATATTATATTAGCATATAGTAGTTGCTGATAAGGCAAATTGAGATACTGAGTTGGGTATCTCTCTCTCCCTTTCTCTCTCTCTCTCTCTCTCTCTCTGTTTTGGCCTAGATTCAATGTAGCTTAAGGCATGTCTTTTAGTTCTATCACCATCCTTATTTTCAACTAATCTATTGGTGATATAAATAAAACTTCCTAAGAAAAAGGTTTGTGAATATGAAAAAATCCTATGTATAAAGTAAAAACTAAAGAACTTCATTCAGTATATCCAGCTGTTTCAGAATTTCTTCCATTTATAGTATGTACTACTTTTCTATTATTAAACAAACGACTGCTTAGTATTAATATGCCATTTACTATAAGAATGAAGTGGTTGAGGGTGGCGCAGTTGAACGTCGTTCGGCGTTTACAACGATAAAGTTATTAAATGAGGCATGTGTGGCCTTTTTAAGTGCTGCTGCTGCTGGTGCTCCACAATAATATGACGCAGATAAATGATGTTTGATTTATATGGAGTACATAGTCGTACATATATATTTATTACAGATACAGATACATTTATTGATGCTGAATGGGGTTTCAAAAGAAACATTCAGTTTGGCCTCGCTGCTAAGTTTCCTTAAAAACATAAAAATGTTCACAACAATTGAAATCATGTGTTGTTGTATCTCAACTTCTAGTGGAGCTCTTCCAATTTGATCAAGATCGAATTAAGAAATTTAATGACTTTAAATTAAGTTTAAAATCGAAATCGAATTGGAATTGAAATTAAACAATAAATACTTTTCGCAACAATTACATGAACATTAACACGCATGTGTGAAATTCTTGAAATGAGTTTTTCAAGCATGAAATTAAAATTTGATTTTATGCTACTTACAAATAGATACTAAGACTACCTTACTACATTTGTAAAGAGTTTATGAATCTATCTTGGATACACAATCATCTTACAACTTGTCCTCTTAAATCTGATCATACATTATATATAATTTATTTTTTTTTTTTTTCTTTAATGAGCAAACATCATAACAAAGTGATTCACACTAAGTTTAAAGGTTAAACAAAGCGGATTACTTTATTGTTGAATCTGTGCTGCTTTTGTTATTGTTATTTTGATCTCAATATTACGCATTATCATATTAACCTAATAAACTAGAAACCGAAAGCATCAACAACAAAATTAAACAAATACAAACAAACAAACGAACGCAACACACCCAAATTACTTTTAAACACAATTACACAAATCCAGAATAGTATAAACAAGAAATTACAATAGTAAGTAGTTTATCTTTTCTATGAAACCAAAATCACATTAAGAATACAAAACTACCTCTCACATGCAGCACATTATTTAGTACTTGAAGAAGTAACATAAAAGATACATTGAAAGATATGAACAAAGTACATAAATATGGGACACACTACATGCCCTTATTTTAAGATCTCTTTAGGGTAAATTTTATGATTGTTTAAGGGAATTTTTGTTTGTTTGTACGTAGATGATTAGTATCTCTTCTATTGGATTGTATTTACTACTTAAATTATAACAATTTGAATGGTGACAAATAAGAATATCTACTTTTTGTTGATGCCTGAATAGAAAATCAGTTTTTCCAATAAAAGGCAAACAAATCAAGGGCAATGCCATGGCGAGTTCCACTATTCCATTGTCATTGTTATGAGTACAGCAAATTTATACTTATTTTCCACCCTATTCGTTTTGTGGTCTTTGTGTCTTTGACTTTTGGTTTGCTTAATCAATCATAATTCGAGTGATTCGACGGTTTTTAACCAAATAGTAGTAACTTGGCAAAGTGCGCGTACTTCACAAAAACTTTTCAGCCAAAGAATGAAAAGATGTTGAATTTATTTGCTTTTACTTTGCCATAATTTCAAGGGACTTACGTTGTGTATCTTTTTTGTTTTTATTGGCTCACCATCAAACTTCGCCATTCTTTTTGGGTTTGGTTTTGGCAAAAGTTTAGATTTTGGCGGCCATTGCCACTGCCAGTGGGATTCCTTGATGGTTGATGCCTTATTTATTTCTTGGCTTCAGAGGTTTGATGGCGCCTCTTTGACTCGAGCCAAAAATAAACGAGTAACGACGCGACGTAAGAAAGAAGGGCACAAATACAAAAAGACAACCTGCTTTGCTATGACGCCAGGACATTAAACCGTATAACAACAACACTAAGTGCAATTGTCGTTCTTCCTTTATTGGTGTCTACTGCCACTTTGTCCCTATTGCCCTTTGTTCTTCCAAGAATGATTGTGTTGTCGCCATTGAAACGCATACGTTAGACAAATTTGCAATTTTTCGCTTTTTTTTCCTCTAATTTTCGCTTGCTTGCCGCGAGTAGTAAGCCAAGTTTCGCTGCTTCGTACAGGATGCTGTTATACATAAGTGTATTTGTGCGTGTGTGTATGTGTGTGTGTCTGTGCGTGTATGTTTATATAGTTTTTTGCAAACAACATCTAAATTGAGTAACACGCGACAACTAAGAGGGGAATAACATTATGAGTCGCCAGTGTCGTCACATTGGCGCCAGTTGCCAGTCTGCTGCTTTCACAGCCGCCATCATTCAACCAACTCCAGCTTCAGGGAATCTCTCCCCATTTCCATTTTATTATTTTTTTCGACGACTGTACAGTTAGTATGTTGACTTTAGTAGTAGTAGTAGTAGTTTGTTCTTCGTTGTTTGTTGTTTGGGGTTCGTTGGTTGATCGTTGGTCTGTCGGTTAGTTGGTCTGGTTGAATGGTTGATTGTATGCGGCAAAGGATTCGCATTGAGATACATGAAACTTGAATCGACAGTGTCATATTGTAGTTAGTATGTCAGTTCCGCCTTAGCTGCGGTAGACGGCGGTACACACGCAGTGAGCCAATATCGAAAAATATTATATTATATATTGATTGTAATATAATCTTGGTTTGTTTATTTGGAATATTGTCAGTTTTGTAATGAGATACTTTTTAGTGATGAAGAAAAAAAAAAGAAATATTAAAAAAATAAGAATTACATTCAAACGGAAATGCATTTTGTTTACTTGGTCATGTGCTAGTACTCCCTCTATATTGAGATCTTGAGTAGTCATGTGTGTCACAATAAATACAAGTTTCTCTCTTATTGGGATCGTTACTCTCAGTTTATAACTGATCTTGCTTAACATTTGAGTCTTGTGAGAGAGTAATTCAACTTAACACTTAACAAGAGAGAGAATATGCAGTTTGATGTTAACTTTTTCATGGATTTTTCACAAAGAACACAAAACTGTAAGATTGTGAAACTAACAGATACTCAAATACTGAGATACTTTTCGTTGTTCTTGTTCGAATTGTTCGAATGTATGACAGACAGAGTATACTTTAAGCGAACGTGTTTTCGCGCGCATATGAGTATCTCAAGTATCTCAATATCTATGTACGTATATTTTGTGTGTGTTTTTTGAAGTGCACTTCATTTAATCCAAAGCATTTTGTATCGTGAAATACGAATTCGTGCTAGAAAACAAATAGAAAATAATTGTCAGCACAAAAACGTGAGAGATCGCCACTAAATTGTGCACAAAAAAAAATTGCTTATTTAACTGATTACAAAAGTATCTCATCATCTCAATGTCTACGCGCAAATATGAGAAAATTCTGTCAAAAAATGATTCATTTTTTTTAATAATCTCAACATAATATTTGAAAAGAAAAATACAAATACAAAATAAATTGTGATTTGTGAGTGCAATATTGTAGTGTTTTTTTTTCTAGTTGATGGTGATGCTGATGGCATTCACATTTTTTAATTTCTTAATATGAAAATCAAAAGAAATAAAAGAAAAATTTAACAAAAGTGTTAAGACGTGTTTCAACGTTCAAACGTGTCGCTTTATTCAATAAAAATGTATTAAAAAAAATGTGTTATTGCACCACAAAATAAGGAAAATAAAACCAAAAAAAATAAAAATAAAAAATACATATATTGTATTTTGTATCTGAAATCACAGAACCGGTATCTTTATTGTTTTGTTCAAGTGATAAAAAATAATAATAAAAAAGAAAATAAAAAAATTGAAATAAATTTGTGATCATAAAGAAAATGAAACTAGTTTGAAATTGAAATTAACGATAAATTTAATTTAACCAATAATTAATGATAAATTTGGCAAATCGCCCTTTCTTATCTGAACTTTGTGATCACTCTGTGTGTGTGCATGTGCGTGACATACAAAGATAAGAAAGCAGAGATAATAAAATATTTACTAGTATTTTAACACAAAGTAACTAACTTGTTTTACAAGTGTATAAAAATAAGACAATAAAAGGGTGTCTAATGACACATAAAATCATGAAAATAAAAGATACTTTTTGTACTCTACAATATTAGTTTGACATCACTCAACTCTTGTATTCTATTTAATTCGTTCGTGTTTATTATTATGTTATGTGCAACACAACAAGCAAAACATGATCATTGCTCGCGTTCCTTTTCTTATTTCGATATTCGCTTTCATTAAGTCTTTCAATTTAAGTAAATATTGCACAATCAGCTGAAGTCACAATGATTCATTCAGTTATTCAGCAACATTTTCAAGCATCAGCATCATCATCATTTAGAGAAGTGGCATGGGGTCTTAGAGTAGATGGTGGCAGATGCAATGATGGCATCAAATCAAGTAGCTTGGCATGTTTTTTTTCTTTGCCATAATGAAACAAAGTTATTGTTTTTATGCTATAAATAAGCGCAAAAAATTAAACTACATATTGCGGTGTCTGATATTGCTTGCATGCAGACACACACAGCCACAGACAAACATACTTACTCACAGATAATACAAAATACTATATACTTACTAAGAGTATCTCTGCATTGGTGCGGTTTCCTCTATTGAACGCGCCCAGCATTTGTTTATTCGTTCGATGGAGTCGAAAAACTCTTTTGTTTTTGTAGTCGAAAAGCAACACAACACAAAACAAAACACAAAACAAAAAACAGAAAAAAAAGTGCAACAATGGCAAATTGTTTAATGGAGCATGACAATACTACAGAAAGAGGGAGTAAATACATAGATAGATAGATACATACGGGAACAACAATAAAAAAGATACAAGTTTTATATATAAATAATACAAAAATGGGAAGAACAAATGTTGGACCATTGTCTTCTTCAATTCTGTTTAGAGCAGAACAGGCAACCCACATCATCATCATCATCATCAGCAGCAGCAGCAGCAGAAGCATCATCATCTCATTTCTACTACTATTACTACATTTTTTCTGTGCTATTACACTTTTTTTTACTTTTTCAATCCGAAACAATGCAATTTTTTGTTGTGTTTCTCTCATTTTATGTTGCATGCAACAAAAATTACCAAGCAGTTGCAATATTTTATAGTACCAACTCGAAAAATTCTCTCTCTCTCTCTCTCTCTGTCTCATCTCCTAATAATGTTCAGGATCGTCATCAGAGGGTTGGTTGGTTGGTTGGCAAGACACAGCATCCTTTTTGACTATTCTTGTTGTGTATTGTTATTTATTTTGTTTGCACAGAAACTTTTGACATTTTTACCTAAAAATTTGGACTCTCTTTTATTCATTCATTTCATTTCATTTCATTTCGACTCGTTGACTTTAACTCATTTCGAATATTTGGTAATTCTGTCAATAAAAGTGGAATGGAATGGAATTGAAGGTAGTAAACTAATTTATTGAGATTGTGAGTTTGTTAGATTTGTTCTCAACATTTGCATGAACTTCATTCAGCTCAAACTCTCTCTCAGCATGTCTGAGATTAGTTTGCCTTTTGAAAAATAATCAAATTGGAATAAAAAAACACAACCAGAGACAAACACATCATCATTCATATTAAATCCCCCACAAATGCATTCACATAATCAAATAAGATACAATATTTGAAGTTGAATTATCTTTTGTGTGTGTGTATTAAAGGATGTGGCGGTTGAATGGAACACATGTGATTTAGTAGGGGTCTCTGCTACTCATACTAAATTGGCTTAATGTATTAACTAAAGTCATAGGAAGGATGGCAAACAGGCATGCAGGCAGGATACAAAGACAGAAGCCATATAAAACAAACTCTGACAGAAACACAAAAACACAGAAGGGTGCGTTCGTTCATTTTCATCATCTGTAGTACAATTTTTGGGCTGCTGTGCTAAGCCATTCTGAGCGTTATTCAATCCCTCGGCAGCTGTGTCGTCTACCTTTTTTTTTCTCTTTTTTTGTTTGATTTCTTGTCGAGGGATTTCCGCTAGTTCCGCCCGCGCGTTGATATCATACGAGATCTCCCTAGTCTTCGAGTCAAACGATCAATTAAGAAATTTCTGTATTTGTGTGTGTGTGTGTTTCTGAAAGATTCCCAGACTTTAATTTTATCTTAAATGCATAAATTCCAGAAGCGCACACCCATTCCAAATTATACAATAGTATAAAAAATGTATAAGAAATTTTAGGTTAACACAACATCCAAACCAAATCAAATCAAACTTACTGATAAAAGATTTATGGCTTCATTTGCCCTTTGGATATAACTTCTTTATTATTTTTTTATTGTAAAACTCTCTTATACAATTGTGTGATTGTGGCATTAATATCAACAAAATAAGTATTGGGAGTATGAAATTTTTACTCAATGTAACTAGTGATTTTCACTTTGACCATTGTCATTAACCTTATTTGGGGGCGTTCTGTCTCCTGACATCTTTGACACTCACATAACACAACAACTTACAATTTATTATTATTCTTTTTTTTTTTTTTGACTTATAATGTGTCAAATGTTGCCAATAAATTTTTAAAGCCAATAACTTACAAACAACACCATCAACAAAAGATATATAGAGATCAACAACAACAACAACAACAACAAATGAAGCGGCGATGCGTTGTGTTCAGTTGAGTTGTCTTCAGTTTGTTGTGTTGTTGTCGCTTCGCTTGTCAATAATTAAAAAACCCACATAAGTTTTCTTTTATATCTATGAAATACTATAGTACTAAGTTGAGGGAAGTGTGTGAGAAAGAAACATTCAAACATTAAAAACATTGAAGTCGCCCGCAATTTGTGGCATGTGATGTTGATATTAATGTTGTTTGCTGTGTGTCTTGTGTTGTGTTGTTTTGTTTTGTGTTGAAGAAGATTGATTTTACTTTTAATTTATTTAATGCGCTTCTCATAAACATAATTTTTTTTGGCATCATAACAGATTGGATTCGTTGCGCTATGAGTAGCAATTGGAAAAAACATTTCATATAAATAAAATAAAGAAAAAAGAAAATGTTGTATGTATTACCCTAGCGGTATGAATGTGGTGAATAGCGGTGAAAAGATGGAAAATTTAAATTAGTTTCTTCTTCTTTGTTCAAATTATTCACGCTTTTGTTATTGCAGTTGAGTTTATCTAAATTTACTGCTTGTGGCCTCTTTGATTTTTTAAACATTTTGCTTACTTTGAATATTTTCTTTCTTTATTTATCATCAAGCATCATCATCAGGAAGTAAGTGTAATGAATAAATAAAACTTTCTCACTATTAAGTTGCAAATTTTCATGACTATGGACAGACTGACTGACATGACTATCTCTCTCACTCTCACTCTCTCTCCCTCTGATGATCTACAAAAGCCAAGTCAGAATTACTTTTTTTCCTTCACGGTTCATTACAAATCTCGCCTAAATTTCCGCTCTCATTACATGTGGTGGTGGTGATGGTAAAATTCGAAACAAAGCATTGGAAAATTGTTGTTGAAATTCCAAAATATTTAAATGCATGCGAGAAGTAAATCACTTCTTGATGATAATAATGAAGATAATGCATGTACATATATGCATTTTAATGTTGCACACATGTTTGTTGCCTGTCTGACAATCGCTTGCCTTCAAACACTTCATCAACACTTACGCGCTTTCCTTGTTTTTTTTGTTTTTTGTTTTTTTGTTTTTGTGATTTCTTCCTTTCTTTTAAATTTATTTTCAAATAAACAATTTTCTTAAACGAAAAACTGCACCTTCAAACAAAGCAAACATTCTACAAACATAATAAATCGCATGAGATTTATCTTTTCTTTCCGCATGTTACAAATTATGAAGATATGATGATGATGATGATGATGATGATAGAGTTAGCTCACTTTTGTTGTAATGTTGATGTCATTCTGATAAGCATCTTTTAATTTGCATTTTGATGCATTTTCATTTCAATTGCCATCGATTTGTGTTTTATTATTATACTTGTTGTGGTTGTGGTTATAGTTGTAGTTGTTATTACTGTTTGGGGTTCAATAAAATTGTCTAGCATGACGACGACAACATTTAGTGATGATGAGCTCATTTCTCCCTCTGCCGCCTTTAACATTTTGCTATTGGCATTAATGTTTTTCCGTAGTTATTATTAAGTCATTTTCAATTGTTTTATGTTTGTGTTTGTGTTTTTTTTTTTTTTTATTATTACTATTTTTTAATTAAACGTACTTCATTTTCAATTTTTATTGTCTAAAAAATCGATTTTTAATTATTTTCAACCATAAAAATTGGCATTTGCTTTGGTATTTGCAACTATGCAAGCACTTCGTAATTCACATGATATAAGGGAAAATAGTTGAAATACAATACACATATAAGTACAAGAATGTATGTGTATTTGTGAGTTTATATGTTGTTGCATGTTTTCATGATGGAAAAGTCAAAAACATTCTTCTTCTAATATCGATGCTGTGTAATTAAGGGAATATTTTTCAGGGACTAAGTTTTTATCCCCCTCAACTTCTCTGAAGTAACACAGGCATTCATTGCCATAAGACGATGTCGGTTCTATTGCTTTTTGTTGTTGCTTCTCTATTGAGAGGCTAATGAACCGAAATGCTTCTCATCAATTTGAACGAATTCGTTCAATAACCGTGACGCATGACTGGCATGCTTAAGATTCTCTAAATATCTACATAAGAGTAGATTTATGTTCATATTATGAAGCACTTGAAAAACTTTTTTCAATGTACTTCGGTACTAAGAGGTATCAATATATGTATTTACTACATATGAGGAAAGGAAAATGAAGGATTGGATATGAAAAGAAATATGTTAAGTGAAAAAGTGGATTTAATTATAATAGTTAAATTAATGGTAATAAAAAAAGTATCAAATTGAAATTCTACTTCCACTTTTATTGTACAATAATAAGAAATTTTATTCATTTTACTAATTAAAGAATTTATCGCATGCAATAAATTTAATGATGAATTAAAAAATATAAAACACCTTTAGCTTATATGCAATTCTCTCTTGTATATTTCGACCAACACTAAATATTAAACTATACTATTATATACACTTCTATATCTTATATGAGGTGATGGATGTTTACACAATACAGATAATAGTTCAGTTTTTTTTTTTGTTTTTGTCCTTCATTTTTATCTGAAGGGCGCAACAAATTCATTAATCAGCTGCAATGAAGAACTGATGCCTGTGAGAAGAAACCACTAAGACTAAGCAACACAACTCGCAAAAGGATGGAAATTTGTAAAGAAATAAATGTCAAGACTTGAGTATCTTGAAAAATAGAACTCGCCCTTGTTCTTGTTCTTATTATTGTCCTTGTTCTTGCTCTTGTCCTTGTGTTAAAAAGTTTATTGTACCTGGTAAATGTTTATGCATCTCATTGCACCATTGCAGCAGTAGCAGCTGCCCTTACTTATTATCCTTGTCATGTAAATGGGGTAAATTATAAATGTTGTCCTTTCGAATGAGTTGTTGTTTTTATAGTCTAGACGCGTGCGCAACTGTTGCTGCTATCAGCTGAATATACATTCATTCATTAACCATTTTTAAAAATTAAAGTTGTTGACCATTCTCCATTTAGTAATTTTGACCTGAAATGCATTTTACATAATTTTTCACTTATTGTAAAACATATTTTAGGTTTTGGTATTTCAACATGACAATGTTTATTAAGGAAATATTTATTTCAAAGTGTTTCTGTTTATATTTCCAATTGAACAATTCATTTTCTAGTTTATTTATGTAGGTTGTTAAACAAAAGAGAAACACATAATAGTAATCCAATCTTAAACCTTATAAAAGATTGTGTGTTTTTGTTTAATGTGTTGTCTTTTGTTCATTGTTTGTGAAATCTGTGTTTTCTTATTGTGTTATTTCACCCAAACACTTGTCATGTTTATTACCTTTTGGCCTCAGACAATTATTGACCAAACAAATCTGTGTTGTTGATAATAATGATGATGACTACTTTGTCTTCTTTTTTAATCTTATTGAAAAATCAGCATTTCGTGATGTTTTTATTTTATAATAAATATAATTTTTGGCAAAAATTCAAGTGATTATTTCATGTTAAAGTTTAAAAAGGTTTAACCTAAATTAATTCATATACAGTCACCTATATCTTGTGTTCTATTATTCTCCTTTTCTGCTTTCCTTTCTTCCTTCCTTGATACATTTTTTTCTTTATGTTCATTCACTCGTTCGTCATGCTTTGCTATTATTTAAGAAGGCTTAAAAGCAATTGATGATGATGTTGCTGCTGAGTTGTGATAAGCCAAAGAGTCATGGAGCCATGAAGGGTTAACCTGGCAGTCAAGACTTACATCAGATACTTACCAACATGCACACAATGATCATCATCATCATCTTCATCACCATCATTATTATCATTATTATTATTTTTATTATTGTCTGCATGTTGCATGCAACATAAATGGTATGAATCAAGTGAAGGGGAGCATAGCAAATGAAAGACAGACAACTGCTGCTGCGGTTGTTGAGTGATTGTTGCATGTCAGCAATAAGAGAATGCGTTCGTTCTTCGTTCAGCTGCATTAAGAGGAAAACAAAACTACACAAACACACGTACATACACACATAGAAACAAATAAATTCAACACAATACATTTATATATTCGCCTATTGTTATTGTTGTTTGTTTGTTGGTTGCATTTATTTAAGGCAGTCAGACAGAAAGACAGACAGATAGTCAACTATGTCGAAATCAACAAAGGGAAGAAATAGTATTGTATGTAGTAGTGTATCATATATAGAAGTTGTTGCAGTAACAAGTGCTTGGCCACGCCATAGAGTCTGAGTTTGTTTTCCGTATAATTGTTGATAATTGTAATGACGAGGGTTTTCATCAAAAATTTGTGCTACATACATTTATGTATTTCTTTCTGTTCTGTCGTTCGTTTTCTTCTTTAGTAATAAAACAAAAATACATTATAATTTTAATAAGACAACATAATAAAACATGAATTCAAAAGAAAAGAAAAGAAAAGAAAAGAAAAGAAAAGGGCACAACATTTTTCAACTTGAAATTGAAGTGAGTGACTTTGTTTGAACTATAGATATTATAAATATGAGTAAAAGCAGCAGAATAGAATAAAGTAGAAGGAGGAAATAATTCTTGAGTGGTTAAAAGAAAATAATTTCAACTTTATCTTAAAAACAAAAAAAAAAAACATATTAAGTTCCTTTCAATTGAAAACTGATTTCCCAAGAAGATCATCAATAAAAGTTCATTAAAATACCCCCAATTGGAAGCCCAAGCAACGCATGCTTTAGACACTTAACCCATGGCATACACAGTAGGCTGTGTGTGTGTGTGTGTCATATTCCACATGAATTGATGATGATTATAGTTCGATTGAATTGGTTAATTCTTATCAGCGTTAAAACAAAATCCAATAAATTTGTGTGTAAAACATAAAAACTCTTAAGTATTCATTGAATGAATGAGTTCTGCTGCTGACCCTGCTCCAAACACTTCTGTGTCTTTCTTGTTGTCTTTAGGGTCTTTTGTATATTTAATGATTTGTTTTTCGATTTTTCTTTTTTTATATGATTTCTGTTTTTTTTTTTTTTTTGTTGGAGTGTAAATTCGAATGGCATTGAATACAAAGAAACTGATAAATTGGTCGCTGACGTGATTTTGAGAGGTTTATTTTTTTCCTTCATTTGATTCGAATTTAAGATTCAAGTTGGTTCAGCTTATTGATTTCATTTACATTTTGATTAAAGTTTATCATTGTTGGCAAGGGATTTCGGGTTGAAGATTTACAAACAAATTGATGTAAAAGAGGAAAAAAAAAGAAAGTTGGGATCTTTATTGACTAAAATAGTACGAGTATAGTAGTATAGTATAGTTGAACATATAATAATTTTCATCTAAAAGCAACAACATTAAATCTACTGTAATGAAATATATTCGTACTATATAATTTTATAGATTTTTTTTTTTTTTTTATATTTTTCAAATGCATTTGAGTGCAAAATTCACTGTAATTGATTGCTTAATGTAATGTCTTCCACCATTTAAACTTAAGTGATGTGTAAAGTAGCAAAACTCAATGGAGAAACTTACAATAAATTAGCTCAATTGTTTATAATTTTCAATGTACTTGAATTACATAGCGGGCTGCAGCTTCCCTTGAGTTCAAAATGGAAACTAGGGCCTTGTGATGATTATTGAAGTGCCACTAGAAAAAAGGAAAGAACCACTTGGCTTAGTTTTTAATAAACAAATAAAATGCTTCTATATGATTTATGTAGCAAGACAAGCAGAAATATTCTAAATGAGGAGTCTTAATTTTTGATAATCAAATTCACCTTGGATCTTATTTTGGAATGAAACCTTTTTTTCCATTGATTTAGTATTTTATTTTTAAATGTTCAGCAGTTAAAATGCACTCAGCAGGTTTCACATCAAATCAAATTAAAAGATTTAAAAAAAAAAGAAATAACCGGATTCTATAAATATTTTATAATACCGAGAGAATGCTTACCTAAAGCTTAATGTGCTCTAAATAGACTTGACTTTGCTGTACTGTGCCTTGTCTGAACCATTTATGAATATGTAGTCTCTTGCTCTGCTCCTCCACACATGGTTCGTTTTTTATTTTTGCATAAATCCATAAATTTCTTATTTTTAATTTTGCTCAGAATTACAGATAAGTTGAAATTGATAAGAATATGGCGCCAAAAAAATAAAATATTTTAATCCTAATCATTTTAAAAGCATGAAAAAATCAAGCGAATTATGTTCAGCCAAACCTTTTTATTTAACCATCATGTGACATTTTGGGTTATTCAGAGAAGCAAAATAACTTTAAATTTGTGTTTTTATATTATGCGAAATTTTTTTGCAGATGGAGATATTATTCATAGTCATCATTACCCAGGCATTCGATTCCTTTTGATTGGACCAATTTTCTCTTTCCTGAACTGCTTTTATTCACTTGCCTCCAATTCTCTTGATGTCATCTTTCTATTCTATCTTATTTTTCCCTTACAAAATGCATTTGGTCTATCGATTATTTGCACTGCAACCATGACAGGCGACGTGACCTGAACGTTGTTTCGATTAAGTTATCATTTTTTTTGTCTATCTTCAGTTAATTTGACATAATATCATCTTTACTATTACTCACTTACTATTTTTAGTATATTTAATGAATATTTCTGAAACTAAAAGTCTATTAAAATATAGGAAATAATCTTGACCTTATTTTTTTCTCACATTATTTGGTCTTCATCTTCTTAATGAATTTATCAAAACTTTTGGTATTTTATTTACAAATATACTTATGTATAAATGAAGAGTCGTCGGCTTTCGATCTAAAGCTAATGATTTTGTGTTTTTCTTTGTATTACTATATTGTTGATTTAACAAGTGTTGAATTCGATCACCCCTCAATGACACAAACAGAAATCCATATGTTGATTTTATAGAGTAGTAGAAGGTTTAATAGATTTATTTGTACGAGTATTGTACATTTTATTGATGAGCCTAGAACTCCTTAAGTTTTATATTATTATGTATGTGATGTCATATTCAATTTTAATAAACATCACTTTTCACGGGCATTAAATGTTAAGAATAAAAGTTGAAATGAATGCCGACAAATATTATTTTGTTTGTTTATTTGTTTGCATGTTTAATCAGTCAAAAGAAAAACACACACCCAAAATTTAAAGTTCTTTTCGCAGAATCCCTCAATCAAATTTTAGATAAATTTAAATCATCTTAAATAAAGCTTTAATTCTTGTATCTGAATGCCAATGAACACCTCGACCTAATTAGACAAAAAACGCCTTTGGATGTTATTTAAGTAATAACAAACAATCACAAGAACCAAGTGTGATTTTCATGCAAAAAAAAATAACTTTTTTGTGTTGTTGTTCTTAGCTGGCGGCCTTGAAGCAATCATTCTAAAGTAATCATTCTTTGTCGTTTACCTCAAGCCAAAGTCACTCTTCAGTCAGTCAGTCAGTCATTCAGTTCTCCATATCTCGTCTTCTACGCAGTTTTTAAGATTTATTTTGTATTTTATTTGTTGTGATATAAAATTTTAACCAGTTTTGACATTGAATTTGAAATTTTGAGTTTGCAAACAAGTTTCTTTTTAATTTAATTTTTTTTTTATTTTTTTTTTTTTTTGTTGACAATCCTGAAAAGATGTGGTTTTTTACATAGAAACATGAGTATATTTAATTGACGTCATTAAAAGATATTTAAAATTAATCACTTTAATGCCAATTAAACAGACAACCAGCAAATGTTGATGTCAGTTAAGAAGTGTCTTCATTTTCTGATGAATTTCTAACTTTATAAAAGTGAGAAAAATACCAAATTAAATAATTAAATTGTAAATAAGGAACTTGTATATTAGAAAATTATTGTATTTCCATGCCACCACTGTCGTCATCATCATCAACATCTATTGTGATAGAATTCTTCAATAAAAGTTATGTATCTTTGAATGCAATCGTCTAACAAATGTTTTTGTATGGAGGCGTTGGCTGTTTCCAGAGTCGTGGTACCTTGCCGTGGTATGGTTTCCTATTTGCTTATCGCGAAACTGTCACAAGTTGAAAGTACATGTACTACAGACTCTCGAGCCTTTGCAGCCTACAAAGATACATACTTGTACCTAAAAGCAGTCAAGAAGAGAGACACAGACGCCTAAGAGTTGTCTAGACCAAATGTCTATGGGTTTGTCCCACTGTCTGTTTGTCTAACTATCTGCTGCCTATCTACCTTTCTAAGTAACATTGAAGTTCATTTATGTTTTTCCTGGCATTTCTTTGCCTCCATAAAAAGTAAATAAAAAATAAACTTGTTTTCTAATAAAGAAAATATAAGAAAAAAACAAAATAAAAGAGTGGTTACTTTCTTATCATATAAAAATATCTTTAAAGAAAATTATTATGATTTATTAAGGTGGAGAAAAAGAGAGCAATGAATAAGGGGGAACTTCACTCAATCACTCATTCTACTCACATCTATCTCAATTTGATTTTGTCTTCAGGTCTGTTTTGTTGTTACACCACCAATATAGAGGAAAATAGAGGAAAATCTAATTAAAATAGGAGTTGCATGTGTATAGTTCCATCATAAAATGAATAAGTTTCCATGGCAAAAGATATCGTGATGAAAGAAAATAAAATTTACTTTAAGCTCACTCAAAGTTCAATCTGTAATCTTTTCATATGAAAGACTCAATTGACATTTCGATTCATTATAACAATATTTCGTATTATGGCTTCATTCCTATGCAAATAAGTAACTTTGAATTCCATTAAAAAGATCACAAGTTCACATAACTTCAATATTGCAAATAATACAAATAAATTTCATAAAAAATATAAACAAACAAATCTTGTACTAACAATATTTCAAGTATTTTAAAAGTAAATCCCACAGACAATAGATTTTTAATATTTCTAAATTTGCCAATAAAGTCGAAAAACAAAATTCAATTAAATCATTCAATGAATTGCGCCAAAAAAAAATCGCATGCCTCGCGTTGGAGTTCGACGGCAATATCGACAATTAAACACCTACATAAATACTATATGTCATCTACCATATAAACTGCCGAATTGTATCATAAAGTTGAATAACATTTGACTTTTGGTGGAACACTCAAAGCAATAACACAGCAAGCACTCTAAGAATACTTGAATGTTTTGTTTTCATAAATTATCCAAAATCAAACAAAGGCGTTTGACTAGAATTGAAGTTTGCTCAAATTGTAGGGAATTTTATTAGAATTTCAATTTGTTTGTGTTATTTTTGAACTTGTTGTCCATGAAAACGTTTCTTAAACATGCAACTATTATTTCTTAATACTACTTATAGTAAAAGCCTGAAAACGAATAATAAACCTTTTCAATGATTCTCATACTGTCATTCTTCTACGATTCTACAGTGATTCTCAAACTTAAATATGTTCAGTGATACTCAAATATTTGTTATTGTTTTCTTTTCATTAACTTGCAGAGTTCATACAAAGTATGTAGAATGTTTGGAAAATGAATTTTGTAGTAGTACTACAGAGCAGAGACAAAAGTCGTGACATTATTATACAAATAGATACAATGACAATAATAAACTTAGTAGTGTTTCTTCTTATTAGTTGTAGTTGTTTTTATAACATTGTATCAATGTCTAGCAATGAAACTGACAACTTCAGAGAGACTATCTGTTTATTAATATATTGTACTTAGAATGCATATACACTCATGGACAAAATAATGAGTGCATTTTTATATTATTATTTCAATGCCTTGTTATCATCTTAAGATTCAAATTGCTGATGTTTTAACTGTGATACCAATTCCTCTTCCTCTTAGGAAGTGCAGAGTTTCTTTCATCCCATCTATAAAATTATTTTCGCTCCAGCTTACAAGAATCAATCAACCTAGATGAGAAAGTTAACTTAAGCTAAAGGAACATCTATAGCTACTGGGGCTTTCAGCTGGATTGAGGCCTTATTATTTTAAAAAAGCCACATAAAACAATGGAAAGACATTAAGGAGATACCTATTAAAATAAGAAAGATTTACCATAAGTAAATTCTGTCAGTTTAATCTTCTTCTTACCTAAACAGTTGAAATTAGGATAACCCAATCCTATATCACTACACTTGTATGTTTTTGTCCTGTTATATTGTGTTATCGCTGGTCAGCGTATACCTAAAATACCTTTCACTTGCCACAAGAAAGGATGCAAGTGAACTCGACTACCTTACTTAAAAATTGATCAAAAAGTCATATTTTCTTCTTTCTCCTTTGTATTTTGTTTCTGACTCTACATGCTGACTTAAAAAATATTATATTTTCTGAATTTCTGAACTACAAGATCGATGATTGGTCCTTTTTCCTTTAAGCTGATGAACATTGTTGGGGTTTTTTCTCTAGCAAATTTTTAAACTCGCAATTAAATACAAGATTATTTGTAAAAAATGCAATTTTGTATAGACTTATTCTTTTGTCCACTAGTGTAAACATGTTACTACTTAGTATAAACAATAAATACATAGTTGTTGCAATGTATTTATTTATAAACTTTTCATTTATTGTAGTTTGTTTTTTTGCCATTGTCACTTAATGTTTTTCTTAATTCATTATTTTTTTTTCAATTGTTGTTCGTTCACTTTACTTATTGTTCTTTCTTACTAAGCATATTCGCTGCTTGATCTTTTGTTTGATTACAAGGAAATGCAATAAATAACAATTTTCTAATATGTCATGGTTTGCATGGTTTTTATAAGCTCATTCTTTTTACTTTCAATTCATAAATGTTGATGTTGTTGCTGCTGCTGCTGCTTCTGGAATTGAATGTAATTGTTTGTGATTGCAGTTCATTAAGAGTTCACGCTGTATATTTTTAATAGATTTTAATTGAGGAAAATGAATAAGAAAAAAAAAAATTAAGAAAACATTATGCGAATTAAGAAACTCATGAGTTTTCTTTTACTTTTCTGTAACCAAGACAAATAAATTCAAAGATATAAATTCATGAATTCTAATAAAATTTGTGACTTTTGAAGTGTTATAAATTTGTAATATCAAGAAATTAATTACAGGTGCGTGCGTGTAGTTCCGGAAACACCCGCGTTATTTTTCATTCAGAGATTCATTAATTTTCTTGATTTAGCTTGGGTTAGACTTAATTGACTTTGTTTAAAGACTTAGACTTGGCTTAGTAAAATTACACATATGTGATTTTATTTTAATAAACCTGAGCATGAGTTAAGATTTTGAATACAAAGGCGACGGATGTAAGTCACCGGAAATCCATTAGCTTTGGGTTACCTATCCATATTTGGTAAATGAGCCTTTAATTGGAGAAGGCATCGTCACTTATTTATTCTAAAATAATTCCCAATTATCATCTATCAAATGATACTAAGTTGATTATGATTGTGCCTTAATGATGGCTTTTCTATTTGGTTTTATACAAAATTTTGATTTATCATTCTTGTCTAGGGTCAGTGACCAATCAAATATTGTAAGATCTGAATAAAGAAAGAGTTTGTTGTGAGTTTGTTCATATCCATAAGAAAAGAAAAGTGCGTTTCAATTAATTATGATTGATGCAAAGAATATTTTTGAATGCCATCAATTGAGTTGGAAACAGTTGAGAAGAATTGGGGATTGGGATGATGATGATGATGATGAATGCACATAATAATAATCTGTCGAGCAGACACTTAAATAATTGGACCACCGAGTGATGTCGAACTATAAGAGTATATAAAGTACCATATAATGTTTCGCTTGAATCGCTCGATCTTGAGTTTATAATAAATGATAAAAATCTCAACTTGTTCGTTACGCAGTAGGAATCGTGAACAATTAATCATAATTTAAAGTGAACCACAAATTGTAAAATCAAGAAAATCAAAAGAAAAATGTAGCAAAGGAAAAAATAAAAAGAATTAATAAAAAAGTGCATTAAAAGAAATAATACTAATAGTAAAAACATCAATTTAAATGTCTACAACGGCGCGGCCGCCGCCCGCTTCTACGCCCATCTATGATGGCTATGCAACTATTCGTGCCCGAGGTTTGGTTCGATCACGTTCCGTCCGTGCTGCTGAAGCAACTGAAGCTGCTGCAGCAGGCCTTACAGATGAGGTCTCTCTAGCAACATCCTTGACACTCTTAAGACCTGCACCCGTTGAACGTAAACGAACTCTTTCACTTATGAGTAACTTTAGTCAAAGCTCAAGTGGCTCCGCAGTGATGGGACAATATCATCATCAACACCGTCAACGGCGCATGAGTAGCAACAGCGGCAATGAAGAGATTTACGCATCAAGTCGCCATCATGCAAAACCTGTAAAGACACCCACAATTGGTGATCTCGAACCGATTTATTCGAGTACTGCATCAACTAATGGTTTCCGTCCTCTATCGGATGCCTCATCTAGTTCCGGTGGAGGTAGTAGTAATGTCGTTGGCTGTCGTGATAGTGGCCTAGATTACCAAAATGTCAAGAAGAACTCACGCTTCTCATTGGACTCGCTTCAGAGCAGTGCAACCCCTAAAACACCTGATTATAATACAGCAGGCGAGGAGGAACACATCTTTCTTTACACAGCTCCAGAAAGTCCCAAACGTCGTTTGGACAGCGGCTTGCGCAGCTCATATGAAAGTTCGGAACGTTGCTATTCACCTGTGCCAAAGCATAGTTTCGAGATGCAGGAATATGCACCTAATCGTCATTCGCCAGCAAAATCACGTCGCACCCCAGTGCGATCAAATTCAATATCTACCAATGGTGGCGCTGATAATGGTCAACGATATCAACGCACTCAGTCCTTGGTGGATAACCAACGACCGCTGACACTTATGACAAGTTCTTATCATCGTAGTGATAGTGAAAGCCCAACTTATGTGGCCACACACACCGGACACTCACCATCGTCAGCAATGCCACCACCAGCACCTGTGAGACGTGAAAGTCTCTATTCGAAACCAAAGCTTTATGCGTCACCCACTCGTCTTCAGCGGCAAAAAACCCAAAGAGAAGGTGGTGGTGACCAAATCTCACCAATGGATTCCAATCCACGTATTAATTGCTATGAAGTGCCACTGCCACAACGAAGTTCAAGCGCTGAACTTCTTGAGCGCTCCTACACAAGTCACAGTCTGGCAACAATTGATCAAGACGAAATCCTCATTGTACCAACTGCCATGCCAATATTACCGAATTCTGTTGATAGACGTTATCATACGCTTGGCCACATGCGTGTTCAAAGTCTTGGAACAAGTTTGCATCGGAGCCATCATGATTCACCTATGGGCTCTATGCTGGACATTATAAATACCAGTAGAGGTGGTGGCTACCCTGGCGTTCGTAGTATTTGGCAGCCGGCAAACAAATCTGCTGGTAATATCTATGCTTCTGCAGATGCTGCCGTCAATGATCTTAATCGCATGGCACCAGAATATATGGATCCACTAGATTTTAAAATTGGATGTCAAACAACTTTGAGGAGTAAACCAATGATACCTTGGTATGAGTTAGCCATACGTCGTGACTTCAAACGTCAATCATGTCCACCCATAAGTAGTGGCATGTCTTTGTCAGTTGTGGGCAAAAGCCAAAATCCAGACAATCAGGTTAATATAATTATATTCACATTAAATTTATTCATAAATCACAATTTTATTCACAAATTTATTACCTCATCTTATCAAGCACCTTTCCCTTTGGGGAAACTTGCATTCGGCCCTGCGTTAAAGGAGAACCCGAACACAAGCCGAAATCCAAAAATCTCACAATTAATAGTTCCCCTTTCCTAAACGAGTTAGGTGTAAGTTAAGCAACATGGTAAAGGGTCTCCAGCGAGTATATAGTGCTTCACCCTCAGATGTTCTGATTCTTAAAATAATTAGCAAGCCGGGGACACTTCAGGCTTATTGTGAGCTTAGTCCGCTACTGTTAATATATATTTCTTTCAAAGAGACATTTTATTAGCTGGGGTTCCTCTGTTCATCTTGATATCATCTTTTAAATAATTTGACATAGAAATATACAAAATAAAACAATATTTCTGCTGTTTAGTATTCTTCCAACTGGTTGGTTCAAATTCCGTTCCGTTCTTTTGCAATCTATTACGCATTTACTGTACTTGACTAACTCAATGCACACAATCAACGCGTAGTAATGCAGCTGTCAGAACCCGTTACTTACAGCAAGAATTGCTGATTGATTTGTGCACATGTATATGCGCATTTATATGTGTATCTTTCTCCACAAATCCCAGTCGAACGCTTATTAAGTATGCGTAAGTGAAATACAATATCTCAAAGACAACTCAACTTAACTCAACTCAACTAAATTGAACTCAACACAAGACAAGACAAAGGTAGCATAACAAGCAGAAAGACAAGCGGATGTCGCGTAACTAACACCAACTAAAGCTATTTGAACAAAACTCCTTAGTTTTGTAGGTGATGAGACCATTGAGAAAAGCATTTCTTTGTTTTTTTTTTCTTTACTATTTACTATTTTGGTCAAATCACCAATAAAAGACTAACAAACAATGTTCATGTTGTTGTTTGATTGGAAAAATCGAGCTATAATCGATTCAAAGACAACGTTCCAAACACACCCCCGCTTGTCTTAAATATCATAAGTAGAAAGCCCAAAAACCATCAATGTCAACTTTCAGCGTCAAATAAAGTTGATTTTAAAATGAAAATATCACTTTTCTTAGACGAAATTTTCATTTCTCCTTACTTTTATTGGTTTTTGTTGGTATTTCGTCTCTGTGTCACTTGAGCTGAGCTTTTTAAGGCATTCCTTTATTCATTTATTGTAATATACACTTCTTTATACAGTGTGATTGGTATATATCACTTTATTGTAAAGTTTGTAACACATTGACGGAGATCGATTAACTATGTCCGTTTGAAAGTCATACATTGTCCATACATTTTTGATCAATTAAGTTGAGAGTTTTGCATAAATTAATAGACAAGCTGCTAGCCTCAAGATCGATGGTTACTATAGAATTGACAAAAAGATTTAAATCTCCCGGTTGCAGATTTGATAGGATTAATTACGTATGGACAAATAAATTCGATTCCAGAACAATTTTACTTATGAAACAAGAAATTATTCTTAACATATTTCTTTTAGTCTAAGGTATGCAATCTTCGATGTAAGTCATAAACTTATTTCAACTAACCTGATAATGTCATAAAATGTAAAGAGAAAATATAGGAGGTGAGAAAGTCTTGATCCTATTTCACTCACTCTCTTTCTCTCTATCTACTCGTATGTATCCCATTGAAATGTTTGTGGTTTTTTTTTTTTTTGTGTTATTGCTTAAGTTATTTGAAGTCAAATAAGTCAATTGATTGAATGTCAAATGTATTTGATGATTGGCCTTAATTGATTTAATTGTTTTAATAAATCATTTTTACTTTTGACATAATCAATTTACATGTGTTTGGCAATCAAATTCAAATGCATTTGATTAGTCATGTCAAGAGCCCTTAGGCGATTGAATGACTTCATCAAATTCATAATTAAAAGTTCAAAAATTTCAATTTGATTGAACTTCATAATACTAAAGTTGAGTTCGTGTAAATTAACACCTTTAACAAATTGATAAATTTATTGTATTATGAAGCGTTTCTTCTTTCTTTACAAATAAACTGAATTAGTTAGTTGGTTAAATTGTATCTTTTTATTAGTTTTGCTGTCAGCAGTTTTTTTTTTTTTTTTTTTTTTTTTAGTTAAACTTGTTGTCGTCTTCGTCATTCTTGTTATTTTATCTCATTATCGAGTTCGACGCCAACCAAATGACCAAGTAACTAAGAGATCTGTTGTGTGGTTTGCAAGCTTGTCACATGGTCTACACGGCACTTTGCTTGGTTTAGTGAAACTGACCAAAAACCTAACAGAGACTCCTCACCTTGCCATCATAACCAAACATATTTATTTATCCATATTTTGCTTTAAGTTGCATTGCAAGCATAAAAAAATGTAGCAAGTATTTCACTCGTCTCACCACATTGTATCTAATGATAAATAGAGTGTGTTGTGAGTTAACTTGTTTTATGATATGTGCCCAATAATAGTTTTAAGTTTTAAACTCATATAAGTCATATAAGGCGCTACACTATTGACTTGTTGTTTCATACTATTGTATTAACGGATTCTTAGCACCTTAAACAAACTATTAAGCTGAATGTATATAAAGTGTGTACATCTTTAACATCCCCATTATATACCATGGAACCACTACAAATTATCAATGAACTGCAACAGCTGACAGACGGACGGACATACGGACAGTCAAAGTCAAAATGATGAGGAGGACAACTCAAAATGGAGAAGGCAGCCAAGCGATAAATAACTCGTTAGTTTATCACTAGCATCGTTTACTCATTAAAGTCACAACGTAAATCAACAAAAAATTGTTCAAACAAGTTGGTGATGGAAACAAGAACAACTACAACGACAACAACCACAGATAGGAGAACCAAACACAGCTGTCACTCATTGTTTATCCGTATGTCTGTCTGTCTGTCTGTGTATCTGTCCATCCATTTGACTCTTTGTCAGTTAACATATAAAACGCATAGTTCGCATTTGTATCAACGACAAAAAAAACTATATGCGATAAAAATTGCATCAAAAATTCACTTATTTAATTGAAATGAAGTGGGTTTTACTCTTTCAGTCCTGCATGGCCACTCTATGATTGCTTCGATGTCTTTTTAATGTCTGCCGACTGTTGTTAAACAAAAAAAAAAAAAAAACATGACAACAACACCTGATCTACGAGATCGGAGATCTTACTTGCAACATTGCAACTCACTCATTCTTTGATAATTTGTTGAACATTTTTTATTTTTTTTATTTTAAAAACCTCAGCTGTTGGGACTGATCAAATTTGAAGAACTCTTAGAAAGGAGGGGAAATGGAGCAGGAAATATTTAAATTGATTTTAATGTTAAGTGTTTGTTTTACCAATTAAAAAAATATTTTTCAATTTTTTTTTTTTTCATTTGTTATTTTCTTTAATCTCATCCAAAATACTTGAAAAAACCTTGAAACTTTTTGTCAACTAAACAAAAACAAAAAATAATTCCCACGATATTAAAGAATAACTTCCTTAACTTCAAAAACTGTTGACTGACTGAATGATGATGATGATGATGAGGAACCCTAAAATCCGAAACAAACCAAAGCAAACCAAACTAAACTAAAGAACAAGCACCACCTGTTCCCTAATTTCATTTATATTCAACCGGTTTCTTCTTAATGTGTTTCTTGTATCTGTTTAAATAAGAAAACGTACACCATCTCAACACTTAACTCTTAAGCACCAATCTCAGTTTGTAATATCTTGAATTTGAAGTAGTCGAAAAAAATAACAACATTTCGGTAGCCAAATCATAACAAACTCAATAAACTCACTTCATTTTTGGATTGGCGGCTCGAATACTACAGCAAGATACATTCACATTCACATTCACTCACAATCACATACTCACTCGATTCTCCTCATCATCAAAGTACTTACTTGATTTCGGTTGGAAAGGAGTATTTGGTATCAACAATGGAGATGTTGAAAAAGGGTTATTTGAGACCAACAGAAGAGTAGTAGTAGTAGTAGAGGAGGGAGAGCTACTAAGTAAGAAAAACTTGTTTTGCAACCGCGGCAACCGCAAGCGTAGTCCAAAATAATGTGAATGATGAAGCTGATCAGTTGATGTTTGTAAAGAAGTTGCTGCTTTAATGGCTTTGGAGATGAAGACAATAACAAAGATGATGACGACAAAGACAACGACATTGTCGATGAAGAAGAAAATGATGACAACAAGCAAAGCCCCCAAAGGAAATCAAAAGAAAGAACAAAAAAGAAAAAAAAGAGGACAAAAGTCCAAATAAAATACTACAATAAGTAAATAAACTAAGTACATAGTACAAAGAAACTCAGTCGGTCTGTATATCTGATTGTCTGTCTTTCTGTCTGCGTTTTGTGCGACAAAATTGAAGAAAATAAGAAAGAACCCTACACTACACTAAGGACCAATTGAAGCATTTGTTTTGATTACATGCAGTCAGTCATCATCAAAAGATACTAGATAGATTTATAGATAGTGGATACTATTCTTGGGATAAATATATAAAATACAGATAATGGAAGAGGAGGGGCAAAAGAGATGCTGATAAAAAAAGAAAAACTAGTTGAACTTGTTTTTTTTTTTTTTTTTTAAGTTTTTTTTTTTCTGTATTCATGATGATCATACTGATGCTGATGATGATGATCTTGACGTTTGTTTAAAAGGCAATTGATGATTGCATTGAATGAAATAAATTTAGATAGATGAGTTTTTATAGTTTTTATAGTATCTTGAGCTTTACAGGTTGTTACATGTATTTAATGCATTAAATCGGTTAAATATCTATAAAGAGATGTTAGTAATGATGTGGTTTAGCGTTTGTGGCTTCCGGTCTTGAAATTTTCATTTAAAAATAAACTTATAGACAAACAATAGAGACTCTTTGTTTGCATAAATTCACCACATAACTTATTATTTTATTATAAAGAAATTGTTGTTGTTATAGTAAGCAGTCAAGCGAAGAGAGAAGTGATAATAAATTTCCACTCAATTGTTTAAATAATGAAGCATTTCTTTTTTTGTTTTTCCGCCTTTTTCCCTCATTTTCTGCAATATCATCATCATTATTTTTCTTTCTCTTGTGTGGGTTGCGCAAAGATCAAAGGCTCATCGTAATTTCAACACTCAACTTTGGTCTTAGTCTATCTGAGTCCACTTTTTCTTTTGCAGATTACATTCTTGCATTGGTCAGACTCCGACTAGAGTCTGTTGGAGCCAGCTTAAGTTATAATCCAACTATAGAGATGCCATTACTTCTTGTCTTATACATACATAGATGATTATTATTTGCTTTATTTTTTTTTTTTTTTTTTTTTGTTTTTGTGTTTTCTGTTTTGGTGATAAAAATTTCTCCTCCATTTACCTTTTCCCATAAAATGTTGCAATATTGCTTGAAGTTGCCGGCACTGGTTGAGAGTCCATTAGTGTCATAAGCAATCAAAATGGATTAGTTTATAAATTATATTATTACGGGGATTTTCTTTCTGTCTTTTCATCTTTTATATGAAGTATAAATAGTATGCTTCTGTAAAATAAGTAAAATGACTCAAGTGGAGGTTGTTTCGAAGAAGATAGGAAAAAAAAATATATGAAATAAAAAGATTTTAATGAATTAATTTGTTCGCTTCATTGCATCTAATAATTTCTTATTTCAGTAACACATTAAATGCCTTTAACTTAATCTATGTCAAAGCGATGAGTTATGTAATAAATCTGAAATCATAATATCAATCAATTCTCATGAAGGTCGTTTATGTATTCGATTTAATCCTTTTTCAAAATGAGTTTCTTCATTGACTTTCATTACATTAATTGATTTACTTAATGAACTTCTTCCTCAGTAACTCATCTAAGAATTTCATATTTGTTTCACTAAATAAATGAATAGAAAATGAGTTAGTGAGTGAGTGAATCAATGCTTGAATGAATTGAATGACTATCAGTCATATTGTAGTATTGATTTTACTTTATTAATATTTTATGAAAATATAATTTTGTTAAAATTATGAATAAATGATTGCATTTCATTGCCACATTTGTTGACATTTCTTTAGTGTACACACAATACACATGTGTAAATGCAGCATGCAGCAACAATCCAAACATATACTATACACAGATATTTGTAGTATATATGGTATAATAAATCATGACTTGCCTACATCTGTCATTAGTTGTGACTGTTTGCTTTCTTAGCCTATGAGTTGAGTTGAGCTGTTGAGCGTTGACAAAGGTCAGAGTGCAAACCAAAGGCCACAGAACTAAGTTAACTTGATCTGAGTTGCTCCCAGTGACATATGTTTTGACACAGAATAAGAACGATATATCACACACACACACACACACATACACACAGATACATTTGTATCTTGTCCCATGCAAGTTGTAAGAAACATTTTCACTTGTAATGTTTTTTTTTTTTTTGTAATTCTTTTCTTTAAATACTTGAACTGTCAGTCTTTCTTACCAAATTACATATTTTCATGCTCATGCTACCCACAATGACTTCTATTGTTGTATTATACGAAAATATCATGTTTCTATAGCTTCAAGGTCTTGTACTTTTAATCGACAAATAAAAATCCGATTATATTAGTATTGTAGTTACTAACCAGACAAACCTCTTGCTTAACAATCAATGATAGCTTATCACAAACACTATAAATTGCCCACTCATATACAATACGCATTGGAAAGAAAGATTATGTTCCAAATAAAAAAAACTTTAAATTTTTATAAAAACTAAAACAAGAAACAAAAAAAAAACAAAAAAAAAATTAGCTAAATAACAAATCTCGTTAGCAGTTTGAAATGAAGAAAAATCGCCCAGAGCAATAACGATGCCTGTCCAGATGCCATTGAACTTGAACTTTGTTGCATTTCGCTTTATACCATGATACACAAACTCACACTCAGACAGACATCCATTTTGATTGCTATTTTACTTTCTAGAATCTTTTGCTCTCACCCACACAAAGAATATCTTCACTCATAGATATTTTTGCGCTTATTTTACACGTTGTTCTCGTCCATTCGCAATCCTCACTTTATGCGAAGCATTGCAAACATGAAAATTGCAACTATAAATTCAATGTTGCATGTTTGACAGCTAACAAAAGTAACAACAACAATAGCACCAACAACTTCAACAACAACATCACAAATACTCCAACAACAATAAGATGCTTTAAGAACAACAGCAGCAACAACAACAACAACAACAAAGGTCTAAAGCCAACACTAAACAAGCATCAGGCAATTTTTAGTTCAGTTATTCATTTCGTTCTGCACTTGGCTCTGCCATTTATTTTTTTTATACCCTTCACACAAAGTGTGAATTCAAATGTATTATGACTTTTCCATGATGCATGTAACACAATGAAGGAGATATCAGCACACCTCGGAGCCTTTGACAACCATTTTTCTAAAGAGATAAGAATTGGTTTCCATTGGTTGGATTTTTTTTTTTTTTTTTTTAATTTTAGTATTTTGTTATTCAGAATCGCAGAGTGATGTGGGACGGACCCACTTGCCTACTATGACTCTCTGAATAATGTCATCCTAAGGGTTTATGGCAACTATCAGCAATGATATGTTTCTTTTTCAAACTGTTGTTTGTAGTTTTTCAAGTTTTTAAATTGTCGATCCATGACTTTTCACTAATAATTTGCACATACGATTATATTGAGCATCTCCTGTTTACCAAAAAAATATAGATGCAACATGCCTAGGTACAAAAGTGGTGCTTAAACACAACAAGTACTATTAGATTTTCAGATCAAGAATCCCAATAAATCCATTTTAAAATCTTATTTACATTTTATCGATTATATTATATAATCTATTCAGGAATAAAAGGCATTCAATGTTCGTTTCAACTGAAGTTTCAATCATGATTTTTGAATTTTTTTCTGGTTGATAACGCCTTAACTACAGTCTATTTCTTCTTTCTTTCCATTTTGTTCAACACTCAACGCTTAATTTTACATTGCACTAAACTGAGTCACTTCTACTCTTTACAATTTTCCCTTCCAATTTTAAGAGTGAAACCAATTTTTTTTCTTTTTTGTCCATTTTTCTTTAACATTTCTGGGTTTTTACTGGCTCTACTGGGCCAAAATTCAAACTCAACAGTTGAAAATTTAGTATTACTATTTTCAAGTGCTTAGTCGTCGGCGCCGCCAAACTAACAAACAAATACCCTTTCAGACTGAGACCGAGTGAGGCTGAGTAACTGGTGGCCACGTGTTTTGTTGTGGGTGCCATCTGAAGTGAAACATTTTACGCTTCGTTGGAATTTTTGTACTAATGAAGTGTAGCTACAAATAACAATGTCCGTCTTTCGTATGCCAGATGGGAAATACTCGCTCATAAATACAAAATTCAAAACATTAATTTTTTTTTTTTTCGCCCTATTCCGGGTAGCAGCAGGTCTTGACTCCTTCCCCTGTTATAGTTTTATAATACAAAATTTGAAATATGTGTAATAATCGTAATCTAAAGAACCCAAAACGATAAGACAACTTCAACTTGTCAGATATTTTCAATGAGACACTTGATTTTGATGTCGATTCAGGAAATTTATTATATATTAGAAGTTTCTAATCGATTGAACCCATGTTTTCTGATTAGAATTTATATAAAAAAAAATATTACAAAATTAATATTTCGAAATATTTTTTTATTAAAGCATAAATTAGTGTATTTTGTAAAAAATGCAGTTAATTTTAATTGTCTGTCATTTATGTAATTTTGAGTAAAATTAATACGTGTTTTAATTAAGAAAGCAATTTATTTGAAAACCGGTTGTTAAATACTATTTTTAATTTATAGTCAACATGCGCACAACTATTGTACAATAAGATATAAGTAACTAACTCATATTGAACGTTGATCTCCTTCAAAAACAAAATTCATTTACTCGATTGAATGAAAGAAACTTTGATTTGTTTGGATTTGTCTATGGTTTAAGAACTTCTATTATATGTTAATATTAGGAAGAAGGTCCACTTACAATTCAATGAAAAGGAGAGGTTCGACAGACTCCCATTTCAACCATATTGAATCTGAACTGCGGGGCTAAACAACTATTTCAATGGATTCACCAAAACGGCTGAGAATCTAGAAAAGAAAGGAACTTGTACTTTAGAAATGAAATATTGTACATATATCCAAAAAATCAGGATTTCAAATGATTATCACTTATATTCTTCCATTTCAATTCCAAATAGTTTCTTAATTTGCAGTATGTGTTTCATGTTTGCTACTTGGCTTGCCAAACCTTAGTACTATAATTCGTGATCTAATTCCTACTAAAAAAGTTCTCTACTTAAGTTATATTCTCCTGATAAAATAAACAAAAATATGGATATGTTAATTAGGTAATATTGACATTATGTGTGATATATAGTAAGGAATATCTGATGACCATTAAAATGAAAATGCTTTCAACCTCTGTTGCGACAGTCTCAAGTTATTCAACATACAATTATCATTATGAGATATTCATAAGTACCTTGTAGAAATAAATTAATATTTTTCCTTTAACTCACATTAGTACATCCTTCTTCATTTAATGAAATAAATTAATTTTCGTCTGTCGAATCTTCATATTGAGAGTTATGTGACTTGATTATCTTTACTGTGTATAAAGGTTCTTTTCTATTAATATGAAGATTATCATATTTATCATAAATACGAGTATATCACGTTCACTCGTTCACTTATTTAATCAGTGGAACGCATTTATGCGTAAATAAAAATCGTTTTATTATCTTCATAAGTACATTACATGAATGAAACATAACCTAAAACAAAAAGAAAAAATTAATTGAAACAAAAAGAACAATATGAACATAACCTCAATGAAACATTTCCGTTTCAAACTCTGTGCTCTGAGTATGTGAAAAGAAGGGAATCCAATGATTAAGTAATTTGTCGAGTACTACATAATTTAATTTTAATTACATCCATTATAAAGTAAATTCACGCTCACATATCTTTTAGTAATTGATAAAATTGAGATTATACGAATGAGGATGAAAGAAATTTTCATTTTTTTAATAAATTGTAAATGAAATATGCATTCCAAAGGAAGTTGTACATGACTCTTTGAAGAATTGTGTACCTGCTTATCAGACAACGGCCATGAATCATATCTATCGGTCATATATGTATGTATAAATGTATGTTTATTATATTTGTCTCTAAGCATTTTATATTGCAATGACAATTTTTGAATACGCTGCCTTGCATATTAATTGGAAGAGGAACCCTGGTTAAGACTCTTCATAAGTGTAACCTAACCTCAAATTAAAATTCAAAACGAGCCCGCTAGCTTTGAAATTCATTGGCAATTACACGGTCGCAACGTAGAAAATATCACGAAAATACTACAATATAAGTACATATAATATATTCAGACAGTCTACTGGCAATTGAAAACAATGGAGAATGAAAGAGAATTGTGGAAGAAAAGGTTCCTTAAGCACAGAAAACCATAGAGTGAATAAAAGTAGTCATCATCATCGTTGTCATTTTTGTCTTTGCCACCAACAAAAAATAAAATAATAATAAGTACAAGTATATACACATATATCTATCTAAGTAGTATTTGTCTGGCCCACTTGCTACTCACCTCAACATTCTCCATGGTCCACGAAGACTTCGCACGTGACTTTGTTGTATCTAAAGGCGCGATTATGCGCATATGATAATTATGATTAATCGTTGCTTAGCACTCACTATACAAAGAAGATTGTACCATGGCGCTGAGGAGCAAAGTCATTGAAGTCTGCTTTCGAAAAAGAAAGATTTGTTAATAGTGACAGATTTTTTTATCGCATGCAATATCTTTGCTTCTAGCATGAGAGAAAATAATCACTATCAACTACCAAAACAAACAATCACTGCTCATTTTTTATTTTGCTTAAATTCTAAGAAAGTTTCCATTGTCATGACTATCTTCTTTCTTTTTTTTCGAGTATTGCAATTGATAAAGTTGAAAGGTTAAACTAATCACTATTACTATTTTATATCTTTGCAGGCTCATGTAGTATCCGCTTTCGAACAATCGCTTTCCAATATGACCAATCGACTGCAACATCTCACTGCCACAGCTGAACGGAAAGATGGTGAACTAACCGATATGCGTCAGACGATTGAACTGCTGAGAAAACAATCCATTCAAGCAGGTCTAACCACAGCTCACATGCAGAGCATGGGTGTGCAGACCCAAAGTCAGAATCAGAATGAACTTCTTTCAAATGCAAATGGGAAACCACCAACATCTATGTCACATGCCATGGCTGCCGGTCGATCAGGTACCATGGGTAATGTTAATACTGCGGGCGCTGCAGCTACTAACGGTGCTGGTGGTGTTGGGGCTATGCAACGTCACCATAGTACCGACTCCATGTGCTCCCTTAATTCCATCAGTTCTGGTTGTTCGACAGCTGATAAGAAACAAAAGAAAAAAGGTTGGCTGCGTAGTTCCTTTACAAAAGCTTTCTCACGAAATGCCAAAATATCGAAAACTAGTCGCCATGTTGGTCATCATCATTCGCATCATCATTTGCATGGCAATGGTATGGAACATGGTTCACCTAAGGCGAATGGTCATAACCAAATGGAACCTGCTGGCCTGGCAGCTTTAGCCACACAGCCTGCACCATCGTCGCCAACAATGAAAGCCAATAGTAGTCCTGCTAAGACTGTAACTCTCATAGAGAATGCCAAGCCCATAGATGCCATAGAGAATGAAGAACATCATATGGTTGAGGACTTGAAGAAGCAATTGCGCGAAAAGGATTTAGTGCTTACCGATATACGCCTCGAAGCTCTGAGTTCGGCCTCTCAATTGGAAAGCCTAAAGGAGACTGTGAACAAGATGCGTGCCGAAATGATGTCATTAAAGCAAAACAATGAGCGCCTGCAAAAATTGGTTACGACGCGTTCCCTTGCGGGCTCAGAGGCTAGTCTAGGCAATGCAATAAGTCCAAATGGCTCAATAGGTGATTCGCGACGCTATTCATTGGCAGATGGTAACTCCAGACCACCAATGGAGTTGCCCAAGCGACTTGAGGAAGAAGTCGAAGAAGAGAATATACCACCTGCACCAGCACCGGAGCCACCACCACCGCCACCGCCATTGAGTCCATCGACACACATTGATCTTACGCCACCACCACCTGCACTTGAACCAATAAATAGCCCTGCTCATGTTCCATCAACAGTGGAAGAGCTACCGGATGTTACCGATGGCAAAAAGATTGCAATTGCCTGTTATCTGGGACAACCGGAATCTTTCGGAAAGTACTGTGACGAAATGTTTGAAGTAGATGATTTCTATGCGAACAGTGCCGTGATTGCAAGTCACGAGGGCAAAGAACCAGAACGCAAAGTATTTCCAAATGCAAACCTCAATGAGTTTGTCATCGCCTACACTTATATCTCTGGGAAGACAACTTGGCAAAATCTAGATTACATTGTGCGTAAAACATTTAAGGATTATGCTGCACGCATTGACCCGGGAACAAATTTGGGACTGAACACTGATTCCATAACGTCCTATCATCTGGGTGAAGCCAAACGTGGCCCTGAAATGGGCTTTCCAGAGCTGTTACCATGTGGTTATATTATTGGCAGTGTACGCACTTTATACATTTGTCTTCAAGGCGTGGGCAGTTTGGCCTTTGACAGTTTAATTCCACGCAGCATTGTGCATAGATATATTAGTTTACTCACTGAACATCGACGGTTAATCTTATGTGGACCCAGTGGCACTGGTAAATCTTATTTGGCACGTCGACTAGCTGAGTTTTTGGTTGCACGTTCGGGACGCGGCAATCCCTCAGAGACCATAGCAACATTCAAGTAAGTAGAAGAACATTTAATGTGGTTATTCTTAATCATAAACTATTATTTTCTCTTTAGTGTTGACCATAAATCCTCAAAGGACTTGCGTCAGTATCTCAGCCATATAGCCGAGCAGGCTGCCATAGCCAATGGCGCCTCAGAATTGCCATCTGTGATTATATTGGATAATTTGCATCATGCTTCCGCTTTGGGTGATGTCTTCTCAAGTTTACTGAGTGCAGGTCCGGCAGCAAAATTGCCATGCATCATAGGTACCATGTCGCAGGCAACTTGTAATACGACAAATCTACAGTTGCATCATAACTTCCGCTGGGTAAGTACATACAATATTCACATCCAACCGGGTATTGCCATTGACTAATCAAATTTTCTTTATTATACTCACACAGGTTCTCACAGCCAATCACATGGAACCTGTGAAGGGCTTCCTTGGTCGCTTCTTGCGTCGCAGACTTTTCCAACTCGAGCTACAAACTCAGCATCCACAACCAGAACTTGCTACCGTTCTCGCATGGTTACCAACTGTTTGGCAACATATTAATCGCTTCCTAGAAGTACATAGCTCAAGTGATGTGACTATTGGACCACGTTTGTTCCTTTCATGTCCACTTGACTTGAAGGACTCACAAGTCTGGTTTACGGACATTTGGAATTATCACTTATCACCATATTTGGTTGAAGCTGTGCGTGAAGGTGTCCAATTATATGGAAGACGAGGTGGCGCATGGAATGATCCATCAGCATTTATACGTAATTCATATCCATGGCCATATGGTCCAGACTCGGTGCCACCATTGCGTCAAATAAATGCAGAAGATGTAGGTCTAGAGGGTGTGGCCAATAATAATGGAGATAATCAAGATCCTTTGGTAAGGTTTTATGCATTCATTTGTAGATAAATATTAATGAACTTTAACTCTCCAACAGCTCAATATGTTGATGCGCCTTCAGGAAGCAGCTAATTATTCAGAACATCAAGATCAGGAATCTGATTGTGCAAGTCTTGACTCTAATATAACACCGGATAGTTCTGCTGGTGCCGAATAGATACAACAAAATGATCAAATACAATAAAAAATTATGATTATGATTATGAAATAATATAACAACGCAGCTTTTTCCCAAAGTTTAAAATACACAAAATGATAAAGGTCTAACAACTACTACTATAATCATCATCTATATAAATACAATTTAAAACATGATAACTAAAATATATTAACTAAACTCTATATACTAAAATCTATTTAAGATTTGCCATTATTTGTATATTTTATCACATCATCAAAATGACTTTTATTTAGGGAAACTTCAATCGCATCAAATCAATAATTTCTTTGTGTGATTAATGGAAAAACAAACAAAAAGAAACACCTTCCCCCAATTAAAATGCCAAATTTTTTTTTTTCTATTATTCATTTTAAAAGCCTCAGAGAAACTGATTCCCCTACTCTCCCAAATTCTTTTAATTCATTCATCTTGCTATATTATTTCACGTTGCTTTTTTCTTCAGTTTGAAATACAAATAAAATTTCTAGCACTACTTTCTATAATGAGGTCAAAGCGGTTACTTAGGATATTTTATTTGAAACACCCCAATGAAAAAAATACTAACAAAAAGGATAAAACAAAAAAATAATTGCACTTTTTAACGCACTTGTTAAAAATGCAATTTATATTAAATTTTTTTACCCAACTCACTTGCTTCTCTACTAATATATTTAAAAATTCATTAAAAATTTTTATTTGCTACATACTTCTTCTATCTGCCAATGCGAAAAAAAAAGTTATTTATTTTCATGGCTTTTAAAATCAATTCTCATTATCAAACCCAAATCCTAAAATTAACATAAAATGTTAAGTTTATTCATACAATTTTTTATATTATCTATCATCGATGGTACTAATATTTTTTTTTTTTTTTAAATAAAATAAATTATAAAATATTTTATATGTTGGAATTGTAAATAAATTTAAAAAAAAAAAATAAGTCATTGAATACAAAGAGAGAACAAAAATAACTAACCTTAAGTAGTTAAAACAAGAAAAACACACCATTTTCCTCTTTATACTTTAATCGATTTACAAATGAAATAAATGCAAAAAATATGAAAACCAATTCAAGATTTAAGCTAATAAAATAATTGATATAAGTTTTGCTACTAAACAATAATTGTATTGTATTGTATTTCAATGTGAAATTTAGCGTTAAATGTGTAATTAAATATCTTTATAAAGATGATATATACTTACATACATCAACAAATTCATTCAATTCAAATGATTATTGATATTAAAATGTAATGTGTAATTGTATTCGAGCTTTTTCCTTTTTCATTTATTTTTTGTAGTTGATTTCGTTGCAAAATTTTTGAAAATAATAATAAAATATTTATTGTTAATTCATTATTATTAAATAAAAATAAATAAAAATATTATTAAATTAAAATAAAAAATAAAATGAAATGAAAATGAAATCAAAATTCATCAACTCAATACAATAAAATCAAATACGTAAAAGAAACAAACAAAGATACAAAAGATAGAAAGATACTCCAATGAAATTTATGTTTAATTCTTTACATATTTACTAAATTTTAGTTAGCAAAAAAACAAAAAACAAGCTTTTTGAAATCTTATAAGTAAATATTCATAAACATAATTAAAAATAAAATTAAAAATTAAT
Source organism: Amiota mariae (assembly GCA_035041805.1). Lineage (NCBI taxonomy): Eukaryota > Metazoa > Arthropoda > Insecta > Diptera > Drosophilidae > Amiota > Amiota mariae. Next base: position 15,541,901 of record JAWNKV010000370.1, on the reverse strand, counting down.
GTAATTTATTTATGTTTCTATTTACTAAAAACTAAAATTAATAAATAAAAACAAAAAGAACCGGAGAATCAAAACAAAAATGAAAATAAAAAAACTCATATTTAAAAAAAAAAAAGTTGTTTTTATTATTCTTAAAAAAAGTTTAAGATTTTAAAAGAAAAAGTTGCAAGTGAATGAAAATTTTCAGTGCGAAAAACCAAATGCTTATTTTGGTCATGTGTCAAAGGGTTGCAGAGCTTTAAAGCTTTCAAAGGAAATCAAAAATAATAAACCAAGATGACTTGGTTATAAGTTAAGTTGCATGACACAACTACTATTCAACACAAACGGATCTCTATCTTATCATTTACTATCAAACTTATCTTTCTGCAAAAAAAAAAAAACAAAGCTTCTAAATGAAAAGGACGACTAGCTTTTCTTTCAATGTTTATTTAAAGCTTTCACCCATTTTCTTCAACACTATAAATAAACAAACACCCACCCACCCATTCATCTAAGTTTTATATAAAAACTAGAACAAATTCCAATTTCGAAATTGGAAAAACTCTCTCTCTCTCTCTCTCTTCTCTCTTAGTGAGATTCTATTTCTCTCACACATTTTGTGAGCGAAAGCCAAATCGTCGGAATTCGAAAT